>JADMNL010000025.1:386118446-388618446 GCA_016271365.2 Neoceratodus forsteri | reverse complement strand
CAGATGGTAGGGGCAGATGGCATGAGATTGGTGAGGGTGGCTCAGGCCTAGTGTCAGCTGAGAGGGGAGGGGTGGGTAAAAGGTGGAGTGCGGGGGAGTTATTCTGCTTGCCCTAGATAAACTGACTCCCTCACTCGTGTCCCAATGCATAAGTAGAGAGCAGGACTGAAACAGGTGACTGGCATCTTAGGCACTGGAAGGTCTCTGCAGGTGACTGCAGGGAGCTCTGCCAAACTGATAAGGGAAGGTAAGGTACCTTTAAGCTTAGTGTTACCTGTATAGGAAGCTACAGGTGATGGGATAGGGAGTATCTGCTGGGAAAGAAACAAGCAGGTAGCTACTACAGGTGAGAATACAAAAGACACCCTATCTAAGGTAAGGTGCAGTAACAGGAAGGGCAAAAAGGGGAGGGTTAATTAAAAGAAGAAGTAACGAGGTACAGGAGCACAGGGTGAGTCATACAGTATCTAGAGATAGCAAGTGAGTAAAGGGGAAAGCAAATAACACGCGATCTAGGGTAGAGTGATAAAGTAAATCTTGATAGAGAGCGTAGGTGGGAAAGCAGCGAACACAGGAAGTGAACAATAGGGGCAAGGTACATTTGAAAGCAGTAGGTAGTGATACATGATATCAGATATGGGAGTGGTGCAGTACAATGGTTGTGGTGCAGTATTCTGGGAGACTGCAAACTGAGGTGCTGCCCCACCTGCATGCACCTCTCTGGGTTGAGGGAGGAGGTTGCTGGTCTTCAGGCTGAGCTGGCTGGGATCCAGAGAACCTCTTGCCCCCCTAGGGGCCACTGAGTCTACTGCCATTGCCCCAGAGGTAGCCTAGGAAAAGGAGGGCTGACTGGACTGTGGTGGGCTCTGGGAGGGTGAAGGTGGCAAGATGGGAACACATTCCTCAGCCTGTGCCATACGGAATTCCTTCACCATTCTGGCAGGATAGGAATGGTGAAGGGAGGCACCCAAAGTAGTGGCAAGGGACAACGTGGGAGTCCTCCAAAGGAGAGGCCCTAAGGTGGGAAGTAGAGGACTCCAGCAGAGGAGGAAGAAGCGTCTGGTGGGGGAACTCACTTGTAAGGGGGGGTATATTTGGGAACAGGAAAGAGTGGAGAGAGAGAATTTAGGTACCTACCTGGTGTCATGGCTTGGAAAGCTGGACAGCGAATCCTAAGGATTGCAAGGGTTGCAGGGCATGGGGGGAGCTGGATGTCATTGTCCACCTGGGGATAAATGTTCTAGTAAAGGACAGAGCTGGCATTGTACAGGGAGAGTTAAGGGAACTGGGGAGGGGCCTAAAGACAAGTAGTTCATACAGTGGCTTTCACTGAGGTGCTACTTGTCTATGGCCAAGGGGAGGACAAGGTAGTCCACACAACGTGCTTCAACTCATGTTTAAAGGAATGGTGTAGGGAGGAGAGGTTCAGATTCATTGGGGACTGTGGATTAACCTGGAGAGATATGGGTCTATGCAGTGGTGATGGCCTGTGTCCATTTGGGAGGGGAACCACAGTCCTCAGTGGACAGTTTAAATGTTATTTTGATGAACATTTAGGCTAGCTAAGGGGGGGAAGGGTGGCGGAAAGTCAAAGGGAGGCATAAGCTGACTGCATAGATATCTGTGTGTTCAGATGGAATGGTTGACTAATAAATACATGCCATGAGTAAGAACCCCATCGAACTCATAGAGGAGTGAGACAGGGAATCAGAAACTATGCCCTATACATGCAGACCACTTTTGGCTTTATACAGACCTCAACTAGTGAATAAGACACATTAAGGGTTGCCTTGCTCTGCTTCCACCCCTGGGGGCCATGTCCGTTCCCCCCTCCCTGCTGCCTTCTGGGGTCTTGCGTACTTCTCTAGTATTCACTTCGGACAGAGTTTCCTTGCCATGTGTAATCTGACTCATCCTGCCTCCTTTGTTCTGTGCCATAGAGGGGAGGCTTATACTGCACTTATGAAGGTGAAGTCTGTACCAGTATGTAAAGCATTGACCCCATACAGATCCACGTATGTCAGCCAACATCACATTCATTCAAATACCTTCAGACTATCAACAAAGTTGCACAAGTATAACCCCTCACTAAGCTGTGTACCTCCATTGAATTCAAAGGCTATGCCTGCAGTTCAGTGGGGGGAGCAACCAGCAACAACCCCTGTCTGAGCTGTATAAGTTAGCTTTCTCCAGCCTCACTCAGAAGCACTGTTTCTTTGTCCTACCATCCTCAACTCCTTCTTCAGCAATGCACCTCTCTCCTTAAAGCTCCTTCCTAAGGTACCTCTAGATTAAAGGAATTATGATACCATGGCACTTTTAGGGGTGGAACCCTCCTTAAGAGGGTTCCTTTGCCTTCACGGTACCCTGACAGGGTGCTAGTTCCCCATGGGACAGAGAGTGCAAATGGCCAAAGTATCCATGTGTGTCAGTCAACAACACATTCATTCAAATACCTTCAAACTACCAACAAAACTGCACAAGCATAACCCCTCACTAAGCTGCATATGCCCACTGAACCATCTCTACTACTTCGTTTGAGTATCTGTTTTTGCATTTAGTGAAAATAATAAAGTTTAAGAAATAAAATACTTTACAGTGTAATTTACACTGATAAAATACTTTACAGTGTAGTTTACACAAATCCCACCAACAGGTCAACCCTGTAAAAGGGTCATAGGGCCCAGTGCTTTGTTCACCTGATTAACACATTTTAAATAAAATAAAACATGAAATAACTTCTGATGAGTACCCATCTAGTAGTTACTGTTTTCCCCTGACTGGTGCACCCAGCACCTCAAAGTCCCTTGGGAGTTCCCACAAAGTCCCATGGGAGTTCCCATAACAGTTTGTTAATGTGTGCACACAGTGGCAGCTGCAAGCCTTATGTTGGACCATAGTGAGGTATGGATAAAATGCTGGTGGTTGGGGATCTGAAACAAAATACTTAAAACACTGATGCTAGTTGCTTCTGGCTGGTGCAGTTCTAAAACAGGCACAACAGTCCGTATAGGAATACCCAACACTTATTTTCTCTGATCCTAGATTACAGAAGACGTTGTAGGGTACTCACCAAGTATTCGTGACCTTAGCAGACTTTGCAGTTGCTGGCTCCATTGGTATATCTCCCTATGAATGAAGATGCAGATGGTGTTTTAGGTGGGGCAGACCCAATGTGTTACCGAGTGGTGAGTGTTGCAGGCTGTGTTGGTCTCCGATGTCCTCTTCACCCCATGGGGGACTTGCGTTCACGTACCCTAATGGGTAGGCAGTCACTCAGGATCTTAGATGACTTCAGTCCTGTGCCAGGACAAGTCCTGAAATCACACAAAGCCCTGTGCAGCTGTTGTTCCAGAAGTGAACAGAAAAATATTTTTGCAAAGGCTTTTAAAAAGTTTTCAACTGAGTGACTGACTGCTGAAATCACTCACAGGTCTCTCTCTCCTTCAGTCTCCCAGAAAAATCTGAAGAAAAATCTGTCTCCATTTGGGTGATGAATTATCATCATCTGGTGTCTCGCACACCAGTATTATTTAGTATCCCGCCAGGCCTACCCAGTGGCTGTCAGTTTTCTCCGTAAAGTATGCATACAAGTCCCCTGTAACCTGTGCCAGAATGCAGCGAACTGCTTTTGCATAGTTTGTTAACAGATTGTCAGCATGGCTTCAAGGTAGGGCATAACACTGAAACGGTCTTGGTGAGGTTGACCGGAGGAATACAGAGTGCCCTAGATAAAGATCAATCTGTTGCAGCCCTCTTTGTGGACCTCACCAATGCCTTTGATCTTGTGGAGCAGAGTTTGCTCCCTAGTATTCTGGATAAGTTGCAGTTTTCTAGAGAAGCCATTAAATGGTTTTCCCAATACCTCATGAACAGGATGCATGTAACCTGTATTGATAGCCACTATTCTTCTCCTAAGTCAATTAAATGTGGTGTCCCCCAAGGATTCATCCGGGGGCCGCTCATTTTTTTCTTTTTCTATGAATACTGCCCCAACTTCATGTCTTTCAAGTTCTATCATAATGTATAAAGATGATGCAGTAATTTATGAGGACAAGTGCAGAAAAAATATCCGCACTTGGCAGGTGGTGCAGAGACAGAACCAGACAACCAAATCAGAAAGAAGTTACGCACTCACCACCTCGTAGTAAAATTGCCCACACAATCTTAAAGTGCAGAAATATCCTTTATCGGAGCGCAATAAAAAACATCACTCCTTACTCTTATTGCACTCCAATAAAGGATATTTTTGCACTTTAAGACTGTGTGGGCGATTTTACTATGAGGTGTTGAGTGCGAGAATTCTTTCTGATGTAATAATTTATGAGGCTAGTCAAACACCTAATAAAGCCCTTCTTAAAATCCACATTAATTTTAATTCTTTTCAGACTTGATTAACTTCCAATTCATTAGTACTTAACTCAGCAGAAAACAAAATTATGCTGTTTTCTAACAAAATAAAAACAATACTGTTGACTTAGTTACTGTCCATGATGCCGTGGGAAATACCATTGAACTGGCTGACACATTTAAATACTTGAGTCTTGTACTCGATACAAAACTCACTTTTGAACCTCATGTTTCACACAGTACTAAAAAAATTATCAAAGACTTGGTTGTTTATATAGAATTAAGCCATTTTCTTTTTGAATTTTATATTTTTTCAATTTTGAAATGAATCAAATATTACAGGTTATGCATTCATAGGTCAGCAACAGTAGATACAGCATATACCATTTAACAGATATTTTAACACCCAGATCAAAGATCTATTATGTTGGTACATCATATGGGGGCTTCATGAATGACCTGTGGTTAATAGATTTCGTTACACATATGCTGGCCAGCTAAACCTGTGGTAAACCAATAGGTATTTCTAGCATAGTAAACACCACACTATGACTCAAATCAGTTTACTGTGACCTAGAAGTGGTCAATGTGTTCCAGGTATCTGACATACATCGGGATAGTATGGGTTCCCCAGCTCCCGACCTCCCTCCACAAAAAACATTTATACACATTAAATGGCTACCTTAGTAGTCATAACCCCAAACATTGTTTAAACTTTTTTTTTTTGAAAACTAAACACAATTAGCCCTCCAGCTATCGATACCTTTCTTCAGGGGGACATCACTCACAAGCAGGTAGGATCAGATAGAGAATAAGACAGATATATAAACCTTGCCTATGATAGTCATCCCCCCTTCCTGATGTCAAGTCCCAAACAACTATCTTCTTTTCTTATGGACAGTAGAGAGGAAATTAAACTTTATAGTCCATGGAGTAGTCCTTTTGTTAATTTAAGTCTCTACCTCCGAGTCTGGGTCATCACCCAAAGTTTCTCTCGGTGCACTTCTAAACTCTGCCACGATCTTATCGACATGGGACCTTGCCTCCTTTGGATCGGAAAACTGAAAAGTCTTACCTCCTTAGGTAATTCTGAGGTGGGCTGGCGCCAGTAGAGAATGCACTACACCGAGGGCCTTGAATTGCTTTGCCCGAAGGGGATGTTATTGCTTTCTTGAGCCCCGTATAGCGTATGACCAGTCCGGGAAGAACCTGACATCGTGCGCCTCAAATCACAATGGATGATTCATCCGGGCCCATTGTAACAACTTGTCCTTTATTGCCTGCCCAGCCATCACCAACAGAATTGTACGTGGGGTATCTTGTTGCATTTGTTTCATCCGAATATTAATCCGGTATGCCTGCAGGAGATCAACGGGGTCTAAGTCAGGTTGACCTTGATTTGCTTTATGAATCCATGTTCGGAGAAATGTCAGGAGATCTTCTCCCTCTGCCCGCTCTGGAAAGCCAGTAATCCGCACGTTCATGGCTCTGGCGCCATTCTCCAATGCCTCTAAGCAGGATCGCAGATGTGAGTTCTCCGACGTTAGTTGGGCAACGTTGGTTTGAATTTTTTGTGCTCTGGCATCAGCTTCTTTGGCCATTTGGACTGCTGTTTCTATTTTTGTATCCTGCGAGCCCATCCGATCTAGGATTTTCTCAATTTTTTTATCCATGTCCCTCACGGCTAGCAAGACTGATTCCCATGGGGGTTGGTCTCCCAAGGTACTCGTACTACTGCCTGCATGGTCTGGGTTTTACTGTTGGGCCTGTAGCATGGTTGATTGTTTATGAGGTTGTCCTCCAGTTGTTCCTTTGGGACGTCCCATCTCAATTTGGTATCACTCGACTCCTCTTCACCTCAGCCGCTTTATCGTATCAGTAATTTTTTTCCCCAGGTATTTAAAATCAATATTTTTTAAAGTTTTATGAAGCTATCAGTCAAGGCTGTAATGGAACACTTCTGGTCCTAAAGCTGGCTCTCTAGAGCCCCCCGAATTAAGCCATTTTTAACAAATGAGTCAAGGAAGCTACTGACGCACAGTTTTCTTCTTAGTGTCCTGGATTATGAGCTTATAGTTTACTCAGCTATGAACAGTAGTTCTTTAGGTAGACTGAGTGTTACTTTTAATTCCATTTTGAGATTAATGATTTGTGCACCTGCAAGGAACCCATCACTGTCTCCTGTTGAAATGTTCTAATTACCTTTCCCTCATTAACAGGATACATTTTAAAATGAATGGGTTTTTTTTGTTTAAAATCAATGTTGGTCTCTTGCCTAAATCAATAAGCGCAATTTTCCCAGATATTTAAATCTTCAAGGCGCCAGAACTCAGTTTTTGTTTACATTTGGCCTACCACTTTTCAAGAAAGCATTAGGCCAATGTTTTTTTTTATTATACAGGGGCCCATACTTTTTTTAATTCTCTCCCTCAGGATGTGTCAAACTATAATACATTATTGTTTTCTAAAACCAGATTGAAGAAGCACTTAAAACTTTCTCAGGAATGCACATGTTGATTTAATATTGCTCTTATTTTACAATGTCTGTATTGTATTTTGTCCTTGTATTGTATTTTTGTAACGCTTGTCGTCTGTGAAAATGGGCAGTTATGCTCATCAGACTTACAAGGATAAAAAATGAAATTAAATGAGTACATGAGTAGCTGTTTCTCCCAGGCAGCATGTGTTGTCCCCTGACCCTCCCTACCTAGCAGTCCCAGGGCCAGAAGCACAACATGGCAGCTCCCTTACAGTCATTATTCATTTTATCTTTAAAAAAGTAATTTCCATCCCTTAGTGCAGCTTCCAGCCATCTGGATCAATACCTCCTGGTCCATGATGCCATCTGATGGGACTGGTGAGTATATTAGTGGCAGGGGAATGCTATTGGGTGTTCCTGCAAGTTCATTCTCTATGAAGGAGCAGTGTTTGTGTGTGGCTGAGCTGCCAGTGACTGCACGGCTTTGAGACTGGCTGACAAATGGCACAGTCTCCATTCTGTGCCCACAACGTCAAAAGCAAGCTGTTGGATTTGGTCAGTAAAGTCATGGTTCATCATGGGATGCTAGTGTCCATGGTGTGGCTGCACACAAGAAAGGAGGGGCTGTGCAAGTCCCACCCCACTGCCACAGCTCATGGGGGCCAGGAAAGTGATGAAACGATGTGGCAAGCTGTGTGTGGTGAGAAGGGTGCTTACAAGCTTGAAGAAAAAAGGGGAGGTTCCGTCAAGCCCCCAAGCCCCACTGGTGCAGTCAGGACCAGGACCGAAGTGAAGCAGTGCAGGGGGAAGTGGCAGTGGTGCTCGGAAGGGAGCAAAAATGTAAGCCCCCTTTGTGTGGGGGTTACATCCTCCCCTCACTGAAATCCTTGGTATCCTCATTATGTCTTGAAAAACATTTAGAACACAAACATAACCATCAGTCTAATACACCCGCATCCTGTCTAAGATATGCTATGGCAGTACATGTTGAATCTAGGACATGAATTTGGATGTACTGTCTTCTCAGATGGTAGTCTATTACTTCCTAAAAATAACATTAGGCAGCACAAGTTAGGGTGACAAAGGGCTAGGCAGCAAGTGTATGCTTTTATGCACCACATTTATGGGAAAGTGGGTAGAGACACCAAGGGTATCACACATGTGCTTCACAAAGAGGCAGTAAAGCATAATGGTTAAAGGTACTGAGCTGCAAACCTGGAGACTGGGTTTGAATCCTATCAGCCCCCACTTGCACACTGTGTGACCCTGAGCAAGTCACTTAAATTCCTTGGGCTCCCAGGTCATGCCTGGAAACAAGCTCTGGCTTAGTGTACCTTTCCAGGTTAAACAATCCCCCCCCCCAACTTTTCTTTCAGATCAATGTGGTACAACCAGCTCTTCAGCAATGACTTGCAGAGGGTCATTCGGGGGGTCTGTATCCACCAGAAGAATAGGTTCAGAAGTTCAGGTCTCTCAACGTTCTCTGTATGTGCTACAACAAAGTGTTCTCCATTATCTTCCATAATAGGAACAGGGTTCATGACTTCAAGCTCAATGTCAAAGTGTACAAACAGCACTGCTGCTGGATTTAAAGTCTTCCACCCAGCCTTATCTTTATTCTGCCCACTGAATCAATCTCCATGTAACTACTGTATATTGTCTACTCTGTAAAGTGCACATGTAAGCCTGTTGTATACTGTGTTTGACAAATGCCTGTATTTTTTGGCTGATTCCTAAATGTACGGTACTCAGATTTTTGTCTGCCTTGATGTTTGTTTCTTGCACTGTTTTGTCCTCACTGTGACAAGGTACCTTTGTAAATGAGCCTCTGGCTCAAAGGTTGTTAAACTGATGTTCTAATAAATAAATAAATAAATAAAGTCCCCAGGTTGGTGACATTACTTCCTCTACTGTATGTACAGGTAGGTGCAAGTCCAAGGCATATGGTGCTGGCCCAAATCTAGAAACATATGGATACACAGACTGATTCTCCTCATGAGAGCTGCTGTAGACCACATCAGGCTGCATCACAGGATTTGCAACTAGTGTTTCAGGCTGATGAGCATGGCTCCTCTGTTTTTGTGCCTCATTCTTGGTGTCTGGTCTCCCAAGCTGTGCAGAAGGTTTTTTGTCTCACGGGCTAAGGCAGCAGTTGGCCAATGGGTAAAAACTTATTTCTGTGCAGTGTCTTACTAACGGTGTTTCTGCTCTCCAGCTGCAGATGGTACACGGGCAGATTGGTAAGCTGGTTCATGATGACATGCAGTGTCAGTCTTCAGTGGTGAGCTATTTTATGGTTTCCCAGTACTCAAATATTTCTGACCAGGACTCTGTCTCTGGGCAACAGAACTTACCCTCCTACTTGGCTGTCATGGCTTGTTGGCCATATTAACCATAGTCACTGCTTTCTCTGTCACCCTATCAGCATCAGTTAGTTGTTGTCATAATCTTTTGGTGTGCTCACAGTATAAATCTCTGTTAGGGCACCATCAGCAGAGACGCTGAAACAGAAGTCCACTGGAAATTGGGCTCCCCATCCAAATATGAGGTAATAAGAGGAGAACCCAGTAGACTCATTCTTAATGCAGATCTAAGCATGAGGATCGTTCACCTATCGGGAATCCAACTGGCTCAACTCTCTTGGCAGCGACATAGCGACCACTCCAACACTCGGCCTCTTCAAGTCCAAGCAACATATATGGGGAACTGCGAATAGAAGTAGGGTACACAGCAAATGAGCCAGTGCAGCCATGAATAAGAACATTACCACCAACATTAAAGTGGGCAACTACTACTTGTCCTATTTTACTGAAGGATGTACTTAATCTCTATAAGTACAGTATGTGTAAGAGATTATTGACGTAACATTACAAAACCTATAACTAACTGTTCTTTGGTAGGAAGCTATAGCTCTTCTACTCTGTAAATTAAATCACATCTTCTTATGAACTAGGATGAGAAATCTCTGCTTATACCAGCATATTACAGAAAATAATAGTTTGTCTGTCAACCTCTGGTGAGTAAAGTTTGAGAAAAGAAAGTCTCTAGCATGATTGCCTTGTATCTGGCTCCCTCTAGTGGTAAACGTCTAGTGGTGCTGTTCCATTTGTTAAAGGAGAAAGGAGAAAATATCTGCACCCACCAGCTGAAAAACCAGTCCACCTCTGGATGGATTCTGGGAAGAAAAAGATATCATGGAAGCCAAGAGTGGGAAACTGCATCTTAAAATTTAAACCACCATGCAACTACAAACAGTAACAGCATCCTGTCACTGAAAACATTAATAGAACCATGTCACTATGATGCTAATGTCCCGAGCTGCATGAAAATCAAAAACCTGGCATTTCTCATGACTCATGATACTGCCTCCTATAGTCTCAGTTCTTTACCATCGACCAAGGTCCAGGCCTGTATTCTCTTCAGAATCAGAGTTTCCAATCTGAGGCTGGCCTGCTGGCACAGCCGTAGCGCTACCACTCGTGATGCTGATGACCTGGGTTCAGAAACGAGCCTGGGTGCCAGAGGGCCGGCTGGGAGGGAGGAGGAGGAGGATTGAGTGTCCCATGGACTGCTGTCCTCCTCCGGGAGGAGGGTGGGGAAGCTCCCGCTGTTTGTCTGATTCTGGTGGCAGCCAGGGGTCCGACAATAGCGCTAGCTATTACTGGAGGTGGGGCAGATGTTGGCTGCGCAGTAATGTCATTGCACATGCCTCCTGAGCAGAAAATGGAAAACCTTCCACTTCGTAGGATGTTGTTTTCCATTCATCGCATGCTCTGCACCACCGACTGGGCTCTCTGCCTAGGCAACCAACTACCTGTACCCTACCAGGGGTTTATAAGGGGGAGTCCCTAGTAGCCCTTCCCACAGGGGGTGATCTGTGGGATACAGATAAGTCCCATGGCTTGTGGGTGACGGGGTTGGGTGGGCAGTTGGACTGACTGCAGCCAGTGGAATTTTGGGAGGAATTTTTTTTCCTTTTTTAAAAGGAGTTTCTGATCTGGTAGCAAAGTTTTTACATTGTTTCACAACCAATATGCAGTGTCATGAGGGTATGAGTAAAGAAAGTTTTTCCCCCTGTATACAATTTTCAGATGAACTAAGTATTAAGACATGATGCACTACAAACTCTCATAGCTGTCTTCTGCATTCCATCAAAACTCTTTCTCTGCATTCTGGTGGAATAGCAGAGGTCCAGGAACAATTTGACTGGGTAAGATGGCCACTCAACATTCTCTGCATGCCTAGTTGCTTGGAAGGCTTCGTCCCTTTCAGCTACATCTGCTAAAACCACCAACAGGGTCATACTGGGGGTCTGACCCCATGCTGCACTTAGGTATTACCCTGTAAACCTTTTTAAACATTTAGGAAGTCCATATGTAACATTTCTACAAGCCACTGCTGAGCAAGAGTTTTTGACTCACCCTCTTCTGCACCCTCTAGCAGGCCCACAGCACAAAGACTGGTAGCCCAGAGAGAGTTTTCTGAGTGTTCCAGTCTCGGGCACAAAACTGCATTTTGTTTTGCTAGCCCTGTATGCGATGCCAAAGCCCGGCTGTCCATGTCTGCAGCTGTTTTTGCCTCTTCCTATATTTCTGAGACTTTTACATCTAAATCAGTCACCCTTCTTGCCTACTCCTCCAGCTTCTTGTCAGCTGCTTGAATGACCTTTAACAGTACATTGAAGGGCTGGGTTGCCCCCAGCAGCTGCAGATAGAGGTGGTGCCTCCTGGCTTGCACTGGGCTTTTCAGCTCTCATACCCATTCTGTCTCCAGCAGCTCCCCCACAATTCTTATGCCCTACATCACTGCAAGTTTAGTATAGCATTGTTCCTCCTTTGCTTATTTATTGAAGTATGCCAATTAAAGATGTTAATGTTGCATAAAACTGATGTTTTAGATAATGTAGTTTGTTAGTTCAGTAGCACATTGCTGATGTGTCCTCTTGGTTTGGCAATTAGCTGCACTACTCAAAAAGTCAAATTTGTATGACCAGCTTGTTCCACTGTCAGAGAAAAAGTGGTATATCAGAGAATTCTGACTTTTTTCCAGTCCCTTTCCAAAGTCATAATGATGTCTCTCAAGCTGCAGTCCATCCAGTGAGCTTGTTTCATGTCTATGGGACTGCAATGTGGCATAGAGGTGTTATGCTGTGTGGCCAAACAGGCATACGCTTCTGATGTGGTGTCATGATGCACTCCGAGCAAATACACTGCTTTGTTTAGACTGAGAGGGGCAGGCCAGTCCTCAAATACTAGCAGTTGGCAAATTCCTCATTACCCCCACCACCACCACCCTCTGAAAGATAGGTCCAGGGTCCCTCTGTGGGTAGACTATGATGGTCAAGGCATCTGCATCAATATTGTTCTTTCCAGGGTGGTCCTGTGGCAGTGATCAGCCTATGCCTGGGAGCATTAAGCTTGGTTGCCATCTAGAGATTTAGTCAACAGATTGTTGTCTGTTTGTACGGTGAATCTTTCTCCATACAAATAGTCATGGAACTGATCCAACATGGTCCATTTTTAAGTGAGAAACTTCAGTTTGTGGACCATTTCTTTTCTGACAAGCACAGGTTTCAGCTGGTATATGCTATGGGTCTTATGCCATTCTCATGACTGCTTAACTTTACTCATTCTTTCCCCAGATCCTTCTTTCATCCCTCCCTAATAAACCTTACCAATCTGTTTGCATTTTACTTCATTGTACTATTGTTTTTAAGGCTGCGTGGGCGGAACCCACAGCCCTTTGGCGATCGGTGGCTTAAAAATAGCTGATCGAGGAACCTTCCAATTTGGACTGTCAGAAGTGTAGCCTTCTGACACTCCAAAGCAATGCTGTGCCATCCGCCACTTCCGCATTGCAAAGGAACTGCGCATGCCCGAGCATTGCACATGCGGAGTTCTGCCAGTGCTTCCATCTTCAGAACGGCATCTTGCCATTCAGCGAACCGCGCATGTGTGAGTGCCGTGCATGCACAGTTCTGTTGCCATGACATCTTAGTGATCACATTCCACGACACTCCTTCCCCGGAGCCCGAACTAGCACGCAGCAGCCGTATCGGCTCAGGACAGAGTTTGTCCATTTGGTCACTGTGTTGTGTGGGAGATTTAAATATCTTGTTTCCTGGAAGGGTAACAGCTTATATTTCAGAGGGCTTCCCCAGGTGGAGGCACCGCATCACAAAGTAATTGCCCAGCTATAACATCTGAATCCTGGCCTCGTCACCCAAACGTTAACAGGCCCTGACTTTATCCCAGGCATCAGAGGATGGATTCACACACCTTGTGGGATCAGAGTGAGGAAGGCTTACATACAGAATAGCAACTCTGCATGGACAGTAACATTTCTGGTGTTATTCCTCTTCATACTTCATCAACTAAGTGACCTCTCTCATTGTGATATCACAGTGACCAGTCTGGCAAGAGTTGGCTTGCTTCCCTTGGTCAGTTGTGATATGATGACATCGAGGTCACAATGATGATGAGGAACAGCATGAAGATAAACAGTCCTTCAGGTATGTCTTTCTCTAGGTGGAGTTCTTCAGATCACACAAAGTCTCTTTCTCTTTGATGGAAAACCTACTTGGCAGCAGGAAAAGAAACAATGTGATTTAAAAAGTATCCGCTGTTGTCGTCCCGGTGGCGCTGAGGGTTGAGGCACTGTACTCTACACCTCACGCCACGCCCGAGGCCCAAGTTCGGGAGCGAGCTCGGGTGCCGGGGGTCGGCAGGGGAGGGATCGGATTGAGCACCTGCTGGGCTGCTCTCCTATCCCAGGGGGCGGGCACTTGGATGTCTGGAGCTCCGGCGACCCCTGGTGGAGACCGGGAGGGATGCCGCAGTAGCTCGGGGAAGCACATTACAGCGTGCCCGACGCTGGCAAGGTTGCCGTGAGCTAAGCATCTGGGAGTGCACATGCAAGGGAGGGTGGGGAAACAGGACAGAAAACAGAAAAACCCGGCTCGCGGGGATAGGCGATGGCACATCTCCACCATGCCCAGTGCCGGATCTGACTTTGCCAAGCCTCATCACTCCTCACCCGAGCCCCAACCATCTGCCAGGGTCTGTATTCCTAAGGAGCCCAAGTAAGTGTTTGGGCTACCCTCCCTGGGCGGGTTGAACCGGTGGTACTGGCAGCGGGGGGAAGGAGAGAGAAGGGCACTAGACCACAATGGATCTCAGGCGGGCAGGCAGAAAGGAGAGAATGCCTGAGAGAGTTCTCCTGAGCTGTGTCAGGAGGGAAAAAGAGTTAAAAAAAAAAGTATCAGCTGGCTACTCTTGACAATTACTGTAAATAGTATTTTCAGGAAGTGTACTGGCCCTTTAATAAACCAAGGAGTTCAGTTCAGGGAACTGATCTAATAAGCAGGCTGTCTGTGGTTAACCAGTGTGTGAGGCACTGTCCAAAGCAGGGTCATTGTCAATGTCAGTCACGTAATACTTTTAGCAACTAGGGTGCAATTTCATCAGTGAAAGAAAAGAAACTAAAAGGCTATAGAATTGTGTACTTGAGGAGAATACAGGAGGAGAGGGAAACAGTCAAGAAGTTCTCCTCACTCAAATTACTACAAGTGCATTTCTTTCTTGGATCCATCCACAGGCTTTACAGAAGTATCAGAAAGCAAAAAACATTCTTGCCGGTACAATATATTAATACACATGTGCCCCCACGCTATTATTTCCTGATTACTGTTAGGGTGTACTGACCTTCACGGGTTTTTTCGGTTTGTATACGTGACAGGGAGCTCTTGCCACTCTTGAGGACCGACCTTTTTTTAAATCTGTTGCAACAGTTCTTCTATTTCTTAGCCTAATTGATCCTTTACAATTTCTAGTCCATAAGGTTGGCCACCGCCTCCCCTTTCTTGACTATGCTATAGTGTCCTCTTTAATTTTTTTTTTCCTTTTCAGGTCTTCGTACAGGGAGGTTATTGTGGTGGCCTCCGAGCTGATGTAAAACAATAGGCTGTGTTCCTAATTGTTGGATTTAGCATGTAATAGCACTATGTCATAAAATACCTTGATGTATATGCCTTATGTGTATGAAACCTGTAAATATTTAAATTACCATGGCACTAGGTGTTTTTGATAACGGCCAAAAGTTACTAGGGGACTGTATTATAAAAATTAAGTTAGTTTTGCTATTTAAAATGCATGTAAATTGCTGTAAGTTGAACAAGTCTGAAATTTCATGGTGATTTGCATATATCCCATGATGCTTTGCATTATGGAAGTATGTGTGATGTTGTGTTTCTTTGAAACTTAGATTACTGAAAATGCCCTTTGAGGTAACCCTTGTTTCAGTGCTTCTGCACTGAGGTTCTTTGTCTTTAGCTTGTTTTTTTTTGTTTCTTTTTTTGAGCCCTCACCACCCAAGCAAACAATGCCCACATAGGGGAGGCTAAATCTCAACAGATAAGTTAGATCAGAGACCAGTGAGTCAGTAGGTGCTGGCTAAGTGTAGAGGAAAGACTTGCATAGTCTGTTGCTACAAACTGATGTACTGAAGAAGGGATATGCCATTGCTTAAGATTATCTTCTGCATTTTGAATAAACATCACACAGAGATTATGTGGTGAACTTGAAATTCGGTGTCTGGTCCATCTGTTATCTCACAGAATTGGTGTCAGAAATGGGATAACTTGCTGGAAGCGTTTGGACTGGCCAAAAGAAGGGACATTATGTAAGAAACTGTCTTAGTATAAAGAAAGAGACATCTCACGTAGCCTTAGTGAACTGGGGTCACTTTATGGCAACTGTGCAGACTGGATCACAGTAGATGATGAGACTGATTGATTCAGGGAGCCGCCAGACTCTTGTGTCAGCAAATCTGGTGACTGGGAATAATAAAGGACCAAATACAGCAGTCATCTGTCTGCACGGTGATACCCATCGCTACCGTACAGCCACCATACAAATGACTGTTCATGTAAAGACACATGAGGTAGAAGTGGGGTTGGTACCTCGCCTACCCATGCCAGTTATTATCAGGCATGACCACCCAGACTTTGCTTCTTTTATACATTGTCATGCTGCCCAGGACTCTGCTGTAGTTGCTGTAACCACCAGAGCTCAAGTGAAGCAGGGACATTTACCATCTGTGTTCCCATTTGATGATGATGTTTTTGAGGATCCTGGCAAGGACCGTAAAACTAAGGCGGAGAAGAGGAAGCTAAAGAAGGACTGGGTTGGTACTCATGCTGGTGTACAGACAGACTTGGGACATACTTTTAAATGTGATATGCAGCATGAGCAAAAAACAGACCCTTAACTTAACCCTTTTTTCCACAGGTGAGGAAGGGAGTGGAAAAAAGTGCCCCTCAGTTTGCTGTAAAACAGGGGATACTATACAGAGAATACACTAACCCCAGAACTGGAGAGGCAGTAGACCAACTAATGGTTCCAGAAAATTTCCGCTCCCAAATCATGTATCTGGCGCATGACATCCCTTTAGCAGGCCAAGCAGGCAGGTATAGTACCCTGAATAGGATATTACCCAGGTTTAATTGGCCCTCTATCCACGAGAACATAGCTGAGTATTGTAAAGCATGTGCTGAGTGTCAGAAGGTAGCTCAGCCAGGAAAAAGGGATAGAGTACCACTACAACCCATCCCCATTGTGACTAACCCCTTTGACAGGCTAGCCATGGATGTAGTGGGCCCCCTGGAAAAGAGCTCAAGGGTAACAGAATTGTACTGGTCATATGTGATTACACTACCCACTACCCAAAAGCTATCCCCATGAGAACTGTCACCACCCCAAGGATAGCAGAGGAGCTAGCAAAGGTATTTAGCCACATGGGAATCCCCCGGGAAATATTTACTGATCAGGGGAGTAATTTTAATCCACGCCTGCTAAAATAATTGTACTGTCTGCTGGGCGTGGTAGCAGTGCATACTTCCCCATACAACCCACAGACTGACAGCCTCATTGAGAGGTTTAAACAGACATTAAAGAGAATGTTGAGGAAGTACGTAAAAGAAGAAAGTAAAGATTGGGATAGGTACCTCCCCTATTTACTTTTCGCTTACAGAGAAATCCCTCAAGCATTCACTGGCTTCTCACCTTTTTCATTATTGTATGGGAGGAACCCGAGGGGGCCACTGGATGTTGTTAAAGAACACTGGGAAGAAGGGAAGGAGGCGAGACATGTTAAAGTCATCGAGTACATGACTCAGTTACTCAAATGCCCGATGAGGTATATCAACTTGGCAAACCAGAGCTTAGAACAGAAGCAAGACTTGCACAAAGAAAGCTATGACCAGGGTTTGAAGACTAAAACATTTCAGTCAGGGGACAAAGTGTTGTTACTCCTTTCCTCCACAGAGAACAAACTACTCATAAAAAGGCAGGGCCCCTTCACCATTTTAAGGCAAACAGGAGCAGTGAACTATGAGCTTAGCATACTCAAAAAGAGCCCCATCCAGAAAATGTACCACATAAACCTCCTTAGGAAATGACTTGAGAAGCCTGACCCCACCCTTTATATCCACCCTGAAGTTAGGGAGTCAGAGCTAGAGATTGCCTATAAAAGGCTAGAGCAGTCAGGACCATTGGAGGGGATTCAGATAAACCCTGAATTGGAGCCTCAGCAACAGAAAGATTTGCAGGGGGTATTACCAGAATTTGAGCCCATATTCACAAGCGTCCCAGGGCGGGCCAAAGGAATTGTGCACACCATAACTGCCACGCAAGACAAGCCCATACACCAAAAGCCCTGCAGACTGCCTATTAAGGTGAGGGAAGAGGAGATTCAGGAAGTCAAAAAAATGGAGCAGTTAGGCATAATTGTGTGCTCATGAGTGCATGTTCTTCACCCGTGGCCACAACGGGCAAGATTCCCTTGATTACTGAGTCTCCTAAGAGTGCCACCTTTGTGTGCACTTCTTTCCAAATGCTTTTTGGCTCTCAAGTTTGAGTTTACACCCTAGGTGTTGCCCCCCCCTTTGCCTCCCTGTTTCCACTGACCATCTTGTCCTTGTCTGGACTTTTGCCTTCCCCCAACACAGCTTCATCACCTCCTATCCCCTTGGACTGTCCCCTGGGCTCCCTCCCCCTATCCACCCTCTTCCCTTTCACAACCCCTTCCCTGTTCTCTGTGCACCTGCATCTACTGTCTATATCACTTTTGGACCATGCACTAACCCCTTTCATCTCCTCACTGGCTCTCGCCCCAGCTGCTCTCGACAAAAGCCCTGAACCTGAATTTTCTGTGCACTGTGTCCCTCTTGAGGGAATTTTCTTCCTCACCACCCGTTCTGTTTGCATAGCTCCCTCTGTGCATGC
Organism: Neoceratodus forsteri; assembly: GCA_016271365.2. Taxonomy (NCBI): domain Eukaryota; kingdom Metazoa; phylum Chordata; order Ceratodontiformes; family Ceratodontidae; genus Neoceratodus; species Neoceratodus forsteri. The sequence goes on along the minus strand of JADMNL010000025.1, from coordinate 388,600,335 downwards.
CACACCCAGTGCATCACCCATTACATTCTGTACACTTTCTCCCTGCCATAAGCACTGTTTTACATTGATGGTCTCTGAAATCCCCATCTCTAGCTCTTCTGGTCTCCCTACATTGCCTCTACTACCACAGGCTCCTTGCCGCCACCTACCCCATGCCCCAGCTCCTCTAGTGCCTCACCCTGGTGCATCCCCAAGTTGTCCATCTCCTTTACAACCAGTTTCCCTGCTTCCAAGGTATCTTTCCCCATGACTCCCAACCTCCTTCCCTCCTGCAACAGCTCCTTGCAGTCGCTCTCCTCCCTAACATCCTCAACTAGCTTAGCAAGGGGTGCAAAACTGTTTTCCTGTTCTACTCATATACTTCTGTGTCCTATGTTGGTCATGCCCTTAGTTAAATTCTGGCCCCTAGTTGCAGACATTTGCCTCCTTTTTACTGAACCTACTACCTTCCATACCTCTTGAGCCCTAGTTGCCTCATCCCCTCCTGTTACGAGATTCTTCGTCCCACTACTTGGTTTGGGGCGATCATCTTCCAGTGCTGTACTGCATCCACTGGGCCTCCTGCTGTCCTCCTTCCTCCAAACCCCTGTCTGCTCAAACCATGTACCTGATCCCCTAGAGGACCCCCAAAATTCCTCCCTCACTTTCCCTATCTGATACTGTCTCAGATCCTCTGCCCATCCTCCCCGTTGTCCCCCCATACATTGCCCCCCAAAAGCACTCCATTTCCTCCTTCAGCCTTGTGAGCTGTTTACACACCATGCATCCTCCCATCCTCCATGCCCAATTTAGAATCATGGCAGCCCCACATCCACTGCACCCCCATATTCTGATAAAGAATTCACCCCTGTGGCTGCCTCTCCAGCTGTGCTGCCCCCCATAGCTATATCAGCTGTATCAACAGGTTTAGGATATGCACAATACCTAACCTTTACAGACTCATTTTTATTTTCTTATAACTGTCAGCACAGTACAGAATCCCTACAGTGAGGAATTAAGTCCCAGACCTACACCCCTCAGTGGCAACCCTCAAAGACTTTAAGTAAATGGCAACCCTCAAAGACTTTAAGTAAATGGCAACCCTCAAAGACTTTTAGCAAATGTCTTCAGCAAGTCCCTCACCATCAGTTATTTGAAGTCACCTTCTGAAGTCACCTCAGACCAGCTCCTTATGCTGCTCCCCTTGTGTACAGTCCAGTAAGTTCCGCAGTTACAGCTCCTTTAAGATCATTTCCATTGGCCAGTTTCCATTGGCCAGTTTCCATAGACCAGTTCAGAGTAGCAGGTCCAGATCCCTTCTGTGGTGATGCTTACTGCTCTTCCACCTGTCCTTTGTGGTCCTTGGCCACTCCCCGATGCTTCAGCTTTCTCTTTACTCCACCACCATTTGCCCTGCTCCTCCTCCCTCTGGCATTTAACAGAGGCTGGGGTCAGGGGACGAGGGCAGGAAGAAAAAGCAGCTCCTCGATTACATCACCGTGGTCTAGCTGGGCTTTTTAAAGCCAGACCGCTTGGCACCTCCCTTCGCCGACTGGCTGGCCGACTGTACCGGCAACTACTGCAGCCAATCAGAGCACCTTCAGATCTCTAGCCACCCACCAATTGTGATGGACCCCTCGCTCTGTTGCCCTGCGCTGCCGGTCCTCTCCACCAGATTTCCGCTGATGCAGCCGACCTCCTCTGCCTTGACACCAACTGCACCAAGAATACTCCCACCCTGCCAATGATTGCGGCACTGGAACAGCACTGAAAAAGCAGCTCATCAATTGAAGATGTAGTCTGTAAGACATGCTCTCCTCTGGGAAGGGACTCTTGCCTTCACTATTGAAATGCTGCCCCTTGGTGGCCCAAGGGTTGGAAGTTTTTCCACAATGAAACCTCCTTGGTCCTGCCATGATTCCCCAGGTTGCAGCTTAGAGAGGGACCAGTTGGTGGCAGACCATGGAGGTGCTGACTCCAGGACCTACCAGCCCTGTCACTGGGGTGCAGGCATGGGTAACCACCTCTGAACTCCATATTACTGCCTCAACTGCTTGACTTTTGGAACAGACCCTCCCCTAGGTTCACCTGTCAATAACTTCTGTCCACTAACTCTGGAGAAATGGGTGGCGGTGTTGAAACCTGGCAGCCAGCTTGCATCACCAGTCCACCCTAACATAGATTGCATCCCAGATGCTTACCCCCATGTGGCAGGATCCAACTCAAACGTTGCAGGTAAGTGGAACAGGAGATGGGTGGGATCAGGAATAAACAGGAAAAAAATGAAAAACAGAATGAAACAAAAATAAATGAGCACCTAAACAAATACAGTATCAATCAATCCATATCTGATTGTCGAAGGTAGTGATAAAAACCTGAACTTAAATAGCTATTCAGGTTGGTGAGGTTAAAATATACCAGGAGACCAAGCATGCAGAGAAAGATATTGCAACCTGGCAGATTAATACAGTGCACTGAATCGAAAGTGGATTTGGACACCTGTTCAGCATAAGAGGTACACTGTATGGCCACAAATAGTATAGTTAGGGTGAAACTGCACTTCTCTGTTAAAGTCCAAATTATGAACCTTAATAACTTTGGAACCATCCAATGGATGTGCACGAAATTTGGCATGCATATCTCTAGGGGTAGGTCTCTTGATATGCTAAATTTCTTGGGAATCTGTGGAGCAGTTACCGAGATATAAAGTGTTTAAAAAACAGAAAAATAAATCTCTTTAATATTTCTTTGTCATCCTGGATCTCAGAAATGGCTTTAGGTTTTGGTCTGAAATTTATGGGACAGAACGCCTTTGGGTCACAGATGTGCCTTTTGAAGATTTGGTGAAAAAACATTAATCCATTCAAAAGTTATGACATTTTAAATTTTCCCATTATTTCCTAAGGTAAAATTTATAAGTCGGGCACGAAACATAATATTTTTGGCACAACATGAGTACTATACAAAAAATACCAGCTTTTTTTCGCACAACAGTAGTACCATGTGAAAAATACCAGCTTCTGTGTGAAAAAATACTAGCTTCTTTTCACAAAGAAGGGTATTTTGTGCACAGTTCACAGCTGTTCCATCGATTGAGCTGGGTTGCATCAATTATCTTGTCTGCCACTTAGTGAGGATGCTGAAGTACCATTAGCTGTGTATTCTGATGGGGTTTTTTTTTTTGTTTCTTTTAAGCTGGACTCAAACATTTTTTTGTCAGGTGCCAGCTTATACAGAGAATGGCTTGTAGGCCGTTCTCTGTATGAGAAGAGCGGTATTTTCTTGACTTCTGCAGCCAGCAGCTGGAACTCGTGCTGCTGGCTGCAGAGTCAAGGAAGACCCGTCTATCCCCCACAAACACACACACTTATTAGGCACACTGGGAGCCCACCCCAGTGTTCCCTACTGTTATAATGTTGCACAAAAAACTCTGAAAAAAATAAATCCGTCCCTTGACCTCTTTTCTTTGATGCAGAATCCTGCATCGAAATTTGCAATAATTTTGATGCAGGATCCTGCATTGAAGCATTCTGCCCCCCCCCATTCCTATTTTTTGCACCAACATCGAGGTGCCCAATCCCAGTGTTGGTGTGTATCCCCCTTCCCCACTATTGTGGCAAACTGGGAGCCCACCCCAGTGTGCCCAGATAAATTAATTTTGTTTTATTAATTGCTGACACCGGGATGCCCACTCCCGATGTCAGATCCACCCACCAATCTACTTTCATTGCCGACGGGGGTGCCCAGTTCCTTTGCCGGCATCATGTACGCCCCCCACACTCATGTGGCACACTGGGAGCCCACCCCAGTGTGCCTCACATATTTTTTTATAAGTTTCCTGTTACTGAAAACTGTCCCCAAAGCATTTTTTTAACCCTGCAAAAAAGAAAATGGTCCCTCGTCGTCTCCCCACTTCCCCATCCCCCAACCCCATCCTCCCTCTGCACACCCACCTTCCCACACACCCCTCACCCATACTTGCCCTCCAGAGGTCGGGATCAGCGATCTTCTCTGGACAGGGGACACGTCTGCACTCTTCAAAGCCGAACTGCGATCTGAAGAAGCAAGGTAAGCTGTACAATGGGAGTCAATGGGGGGGTGCAACTTATGTTGCCATCGCAGCCAATTTTAGGAATGTTTTCACCAAATTTTCAACATGGGGTTCTTGGAAACCTACCTTATGAACACTGGCACTGTCATTTCGTTTCTCAGTTCCAAAAGGTGATTTCACAGTCGCTGCACAGAATCACCTTTTGGAACCAAGTCATAAAATGACAGTGCCTATCTAAGTGGCTTCCAAAAAAGCCCATGTTGCAAATTTTGTGAATAAATTTCCAAAAATGACTGTGTTATGAGTGTGCGTTGCACGTTTCTATGCACGCTCATAACTTCACCAGTTTTTAATATTTTCACTTCAGTTTTTCAACATTGCCATTTTTTCACACCTCATTATGAACAGTACAGCTGTCATTTTGCACATCCTGCCCAGAACATGTTTTCATACCTGTGGCGCAGAATGGCGCGGTTGCTGTGCAAAATTAACTTTTAGGATGGATTAACAAAATCACAGTTGCACTATTTATGAGGGGAGGACCCAAAATGCAGATATTGAAAATTTTGTGAAATAAATTCCCAAAAATGTCTGCATTACGAATGTGCATTGTGCAGTTTCTACGTACGGTCATAACTTTGCCAATTTTTCATATTTTCACTCCAGATTTTGAACGTTGCCATTTTTCCACACCACCTCATGTATAGTACAGCTGTAATTTTTCAAATCCTACTAAAAATGTTTTTCTGCAACTGTAGCACAAAAACAGTGTTACAGTTGCGAGGAACTACATTTTGACGGGGATTTGAAAAGTTTGCTGTACTGGGTACATGTGGTAAGGTGCTAAGAAGGTTATGTTGAACAGTTGGAGTGACAATTATTTAAGAGGGAACAGTTATGACTATTTATCGCAATTTTGCTACATCTACTCATAACAATATATGGAGGCACAGGAGCCAGAGACCCTTGTGTTTCCACAGCTAGATACATACAGTATGTGCATCTGTGGAGGGATGGGAGCGCACAATCCAAAGGACCCTACACTCCCACCATGACATATGGACACTGTTGTACTATCCGGATGGAGGCATGAATCCCACCATGACATACAGACACTGTTGTACTATCTGGATGGAGGTGTGGATCCCACCATGACATATGGACACTGTTGTGCTATCTGGCCCACCGTGACATATGGACACTGTTGTACTATCTGGATGGAGGGACTTCAGACCCTGCACTCCCACCATGACATATGGACACTGTTGTGCTATCTGGATGGAGGGATGTGAGCACAGAGTCCAAAGGACCCTGTGCTCCCACAGTAAAATGAGGATACAATTATACTATCTGAAAAAGAAGGGAAATTCATTGCAAAAAAACTTCATTAATGCATTAGTTAGGGCAAATACCATAGCACACAAAGTAGGGAAATTAGGTGTTAGGGTTTCCAACCCTAATGCCCCACTCCCAGGGTTCCTACCCCTACCACCCCATCGCCCCACCCTCCATGCACCAACAGGCATTGGGGTGTGCCATGAGGTCTTCAGGCCTAACTCTTACCCCATTGTCCTATACTGTAGCATGTCAGTTTGTTTACACATGGAATGGGGTGAGAGTTAGGCCTGATGACCCCACGGAACACCCCGATGCCTGATGGTGTGTGGGAGGGGATGGGGTGAGGTTGTAGGGGTGGGAACCCTGGGGGTGGGGCATTAGGGTTGGAAACCTCAATACCTCATTTCCTGCTTTTGTTGCTATGGTATTCACCCTAACTGATGCATTAACGAAGTTTTTGCAATTAATGTGTGTGTGTTATATATATATATATATATATATATATATATATATATATATATATATATATATAGATATATATATATATATATATAGATGCCTGTGTGTATGTGCATATATATATATATATATATATATATATAAATTATTTGCAACAAACTTCGTTAATGAACCACCAGTAAGAATTCAGGTTAATGCTACAAAAGTAGAGAAAATGTGGCATTAGGATTTCCAACACTAACTCCCCCACTCCCACCTCTAAGCAGCAAAAGGAAAACAACATTGAGCTTTTTGGTCTCTGAAGTCTTGGCAAATCAGTTGTGGGGTTTTCCTTGAGGTTACCAACCCTAAGGTTCATTCCCACCCCCAGCATGTAACCTCCTGTCTGAAGCACAGGCTACAGCTTCAAACCAGTACCTCATACTCATACACTCTTCAAAGGTAGAGAAGTATGTCTCACCACACATTGCCAATAGACTGTGTTGTATTTTTCTTCATGCAAGGCCCAAAGAAATGAGATCACATTTGACCTTGTTTGCTCAGGGAACCAGGTGGGCATTAAGGTTGACAGTCCTAAGAAAGACCCCCACCACCGATTCACCAAGACTCCAGAGACCCAAAAACCTAATGTTTTTTTTTTCTTTCTTCTGCTTGGGGGATGTTAGGGAGGGAAATTAGGGTTAAAAACCCTAACTCCACATTTCCCTACTTTTGTGGCATTAACTTGAACCCTAAATGGTGCATTAACCAAGTTTTTTTGCAAAGAATTTCCTTCCTTTTTGAAATAGTGGACTCATAACATCATTGATCTGTGTGAAGACATGCAGATGCACAGGGCCCAAGGAAAGAAAGGGAGGACTATGTCTACTTATGGAAGAGCAGGGTCCTTGCAGGCCCTGCAATTCTGTGTAGCGACGTATGCCAAGAATTCATGGGGCTGTCAGGTAAGCTGCAGAAGTGCAGGGCTCTATGTTCTCTGCACTTCCATGTAGCTGCAGATACAGATGCACAGGAGAATGAGTCCATCTGTCAGTCAATGCACAGGGCCCTCTGCTATCCATGGGTACAGACATACAGGGCCCTATGCCAAGAGAAGAGTTGTCTTCACTATATACACAATCAAGTTTTATGGCAGGAAACCAATTTAAGTTGCAAAACGAAACCAAAAATTAAGATGCACAATCAAATTTCATCCTGAGAAACCAATTTTCTGCCATGAAATGAAAAATTATGGTAGGCAATAACATTTCATGTTGTACAACCAATTTTAGTCATGCTATGCAAAATTGTATTTGCAATGCAATTTCATGTTGACGTACCAGTTCAAGCCCCGCAATAAAAACATTATGATCTACACTGACAATTTAAAGTTGTGAAACTAATTGTAGTCATGCAACGGGAAATTATGATACACAAAATTTCGTATTAAGGAACTAGTTTATGTTTTCACAAGTAGAAGTTATGATCCAGAACCAAAATGCTTTTCCAAAATAATTTTTTTGAACCACAATAAAAAACATTGTTTCACAAGTCAAATTTAGTTTTACATTTCTTACTAAACAAAACAAACAAATTTCATGTCCAGCAACAAATTAGTCACATGCAATGATAAATTGTGAGCCAAAGTAAAATTTCATATCAAGCAACCATATTTTTTGCCACAAAATGGAAAACTAAGATGCACAAATTTCATGACAAGAAACTAATTCAAGTTGAGAAACCAAAAATTCTGATGAGCAATTAAATTTCAAGTCAAGAAACCAATTTTTCAGCAAAATTAAAAATCATAGTGCGCAATCAAATTTCATGCCCAAAAAACAATTTTCTGGTGTGAAACAAAAAATTCTTATGTGCAATTAAATTTCAAGTTGAAAAACCAATATGTCAAGAAACAAAAAATCACGGCGAGCAACCAAATTTTATGCTGAGAAACCAATTTACTAATGTGAAGCAAAACATTATGCTGGGCAATCAAAATGTGTTTCCAACAGACTTTTTCTGAATCGCAATTAAAAAATAATTTTGCAAGTCAAATTTAGTCTCACACCACCTTATCATTGTGTGACACAGAAGAGCATGTCACAATTCAAAAAATGGAAAAGACACTACCATGGCCAAGAGAAATACATAAAATGTATTTATAATCATGATTGACTGAAACAAGCCTCAGAATATGAACCAGCATGTTCTAATGAGGTACTGTAGATTCATGTTTTTTTTTTAATTATAGCTGTTGTATTAAAAGTTCAAATGACTAGTTTGTTACTGAGGTGAGAAACAAGACAGTGGCTATCACAAAATGAAAATGTTTCATGTCATAAGCACAACATTGCACTAAACTAAAAACGATCTTGTGACACCAAATTTTTGTTGTCATATCAGAACGTTATCCCTAAAGCCCTGCTGAGCAGGATCAGAACAGAATAAAAACAACATTTTAAATCCTTATAACTCTGGAACCGTTTAATATTTTTTCACAAAACGATTCAAAGGCATTACCTTGCTGCAGCATGTTTCTACCCTGAAAGTTTCAGGAAAAAATGCAATTCCATGTAGGCCATAGATGAGATCAAATCCAAATTCCATGTTTAGTATAGGAAAAAAATAAGATGTTGTCAGCTAATTCCATCAAAAGCTGCCAAGATGCAAGGTTAGGGGTTTCACATTGAACACCCTACTCAATCCTACAATGGGGCACTACCACATCCCTATAACATACAGAAGGATGTGCATTAAAGCATTATAATAACTGGGGAGCATTTTTCCCCATAGGAGAATCCCATTGTAATTTGCTGTTATAACGGCGAACACGCATTGGGTTTCCTTGCTCCAATCATGTGCCAGACGCAGCCTTCCTTCCTCACGCTACACTTCACCTCTCGCACTTGGACACTATAGTAACTAAATGTTAAAAAATACACTAAATAAAAGAAACACTCTTACACTCTTGGGACACTTTTTTGAGGAACCGCATTACAAAAAAAAAGTAAATGTTAACACAGTCACTAGAACCCGACCACGGCTGCACAGTGATGTGTATCTAATTTATGTAATTGCTGTGGCAAAGAAAATTACTCCCAGCAAGTATATAATAAAACTAGTGGTGTGGGAACTTATTTTACACACCTTTGGTTTTTGATGCTTAAATAAACCCCTTCAAGCTTTGCTCTCCAGGTTTATGTAACATCCAACACCTCAGGTGTGTGTAAAATTCTTGTTAAATACACCACCCCAAGTATTATTCCATATTTAAAGCATGGTCTTGTGAATTACTTCAGCCAGTAATGTGTGTGTATATTCCAATGACATTTTATAAGGGAAGGTAACATAATAAAACTGTTAACTCCTCCCACCAGCAGTGGGTTTCCAGCTTTTGTTTATTTTGTAGCACCCCACCACCACCACCACAAATGATTATTAAATGGTCAGTATGCACCAGAGCTCATTTCCTCCCTTCTAAATTCCCTGTTGTGTAACTATTTCTTCCACTCCCTGCTGGTCTCTGCTGCAGTCGATCCAGGTGCAGGAACGAATCCGGGTCACCAGCATGCACCTTTCCGCAGACTCCATGAAGCCAGCTTCTTTTTCTCCCTTTTTTCTTGCCTGAATCTCCTACCACCTCTGTGGATCTCCCACATATCTTCCCTCATATTTGCAAGCCATGGGAATCCAACTCCTGTCACTACGGATATGTCCATCCACCCACCACTGACCAACCATGATTAAACGTGGTAGTCAGCTTTAAGAATGACTGACAGAGAGCTAGATGCAGGTCAGCTATGGGGCCTGCGTCAAGCATTCAGTAACTATGCAAAAGACTGTAAAAGAGGGGTGTTCTACCTGTGTGACTCCCCTCTCCCAGTACCACCAGGGGACAGAATGCAGTACATGTACCACAGTCACTCCTCAGAGGCAAAGGCCATCCCTAAGCGACTAAACTTCAATCTCTTGCTGGCCTCACTGGTATCCAGAAGGAGCTCATGCACAGTGGTACAAAGGGGAAAGCATTTCTCAAACTGAAAGATGCAGACAAGAAGCTGCTGCACTCGAAAAAGTACTCTCCAGACAGTCATAAATTCACCAGAGGCATTAGGTGAAGAAAAGATTTATTCAAAGTTGAACAGCATGCCAAATTACAGAGATACTGTCAAGTGAAAAAAACACACCTCACCATTTCACATTCCAGGTGCCCTGACGCCTCACTCAGTGGAGGCCTGAGAGGGACCCAGGGCTCAGCAGCTGAAGTTGGGTCACCTACAGGGTTTGAGTCTCGCTGGTACTAGAAAGGTGGCATCATTAGAAGTGGATGCAGTGGCATTACTGCTACACTCAATCCTGCCTGTTTCTGGGAGGAGTGGAGAGGCTGAGGGAGCTTTTAACTAATCACCGCTGCCAGTAAAGTATAACGTGAGGAGGCATCAAGAGATGGGAAGTGGATCTTCACCACTAGTGGATCCAATTATGTAGTAAAGTAGCACCCGATACCCACTTTGGCCAAAAAGAATACCTGTTTTGGCCTCAGTCAAGTTTTAAAAGATGACATTTTACATTTTTACGTTCGCTTTCGCGAATGTGCAAGGAACGTCTTGGGAGAATGGGACACTTTGGAGGTGTGCCCCTTCCCTGCAATCCCCTGCTCCATTGAGCAGGCATGGCAGTCCTGCACCAATCGGACGTGGTGCTGTGTATGACAGCGGTGGTCTTCTCTTCAAAGAAAACCACCACTGTCATACACAGCACCGAGTCACGCCGCCCCCCCCCAAATCTTTGCTGCCATGCTGGGAGCCCACCCCAGTGTGGCCAACATCTCGTGGCATCTGCTGATGGGGGTGCCCAATCCCCCGTCAGCTCCAGGCCCCCCAGCCATCCTTCTGCCATGCTGGGAGCCCACCCAGCGTGGTAAATGTCCCATCCCGCGTCATCCGCCGACGGGGGTGCCCAATCGCCCGTCGGCTCCACGGCCCCCCCAGCCATCCTTCTGCCATGCTGGGAGCCCACCCCAGCGTGGCAAACATCCCACGTCATCTGTTTTTTTACTTGAAAAGTGAAAACAGTCCCGCGGCGCTTCTCCCAGGCCCCTCCCACAACCCGCACCACCACTGCACACCCGCCTCCCCACCCCCTCACCCCATACTTACCTCCGGGCTTGGCGATGATCTTGATGGACAGGGAACACATCTGCACTCTTTAAAGCCGACCCATGAACTGAGGAAATGCCCGGTAAGCTGTATAATGGGCTAGATAGGGGTTTCCAATTTTAATGCATATCTCAGGCATTTTTTGCGATTTTGCACCAAATTTTCAACATGGGGTTTTGGGACCTTCTCATGAAAGATATCCACTGTCATGGCATTATTCTGGCCTGAAGGGTGATTTACGCAGTCACTGTGCAGTCACTGCATGGGAAGTCACTGTTTGGGCCTGAATAATGCCATGTGTGTTATCATTCATGAAGGGGTCCCAAAACCCCATGTTGAAGATTTGGTGCAAAAATTCAAAATGATTGTTTTGATGAATATAGTTCCCACAAAGAGACCGTAAGTTTGCGAATTTTCAATATTTTCACTCTAGAGTTTCAACATTGTCATTTTACCACACCTCCTTATGAGTAGTAGAGCTGTCATTTTTCACATCTCACCCAAAACATGTTTCCGCTCATGTAGCACACAATGGCACAGTCGGTGGCAAAATCAATGTATGGGACACATTAAGAAAATCACAGTAACTCTGTTCATGAGCAGAGGTCTTAAAATGGCTATGTTGAAAATTTGGTGAAAAAATTCCTAAAAATGACTGTGTTATGAGCGTGCGTTGCGCAGTTCCTACGCACGCTCATAAGTTTGCAAATTTTCAATATTTTCACTACAGATTTTCAACATTGCCATTTTACCACACCTCCTTATGAGCAGCACAGCTGTCATTTTTCACATCCTGCCCAAAGCGTGTTTCCGCCCATATGGCGCACAATGGCGCGGTCGGTGTCCGAAATCAATGTATGGGACACATTAAGAAAATCACAGTGACACTGTTCATGAGCAGAGGTCTTAAAATGGCTATGTTGAAAATTTGGTGAAAAATTCATAAAAATGACTGTTTTACAAGCGTGCGTTGTGCAGTTCCTACGCACGCTCGTAAGTACGCGAATTTTCAATATTCACACTCCAATGACTTCCAAATACCTAAACAGCACATAGAAGCAAGCAACATTCGGCATTGACAAATGCTTGTATTTCTTTGTCACTGATTTTATTTTTTTAAGCCATGTCCAAGTGCCAAATACCACTGCAAATATCTGCAAGCGAACGTTCGGCATTGACAAATGCTTGTTTATAATAGGGTGCTACAGCTGACTGGTCAGATTGGTGATATGAGAAAAGGTAACAACCTCCAAGAACAGCCACAGTAATAGGTGTCTAAAATGAAAAAGTGCCATCATGGGACAAGACCGGAGGCTGAACAGTTTCTGGGAAAAGATGAGCAGCATCACAGCTGGGAGCCATAGCTGATGAGCTGCCGTGGAGTCAAAGGCAGCCATCTCTAACAACAGTCCTTGTGAGGGTTTTTGCTGAAATAAAAAGCTACTGATAGGAGTAGTGATCTCAGTTGGAAGCGCCTTCCCATCAGGATGCTGCACTTCTGGGCTGGGATGGGGGGGGGCTCTCGCTAAGCAGAGTGCCACACATCAACAGGGGTTGGCACCCTTTCAAAAGAATTATTTGGGACAGTGGAACAACAGACAAATGACACTGGCTCAACGGAATTTAGTAGCTGATCCACAGTCCACAGTCAAAGGAGAGACAAGACCTACCAAGCTGGGCACTGCAACTGAGTTTTGGGCTAGCCAGAACTCCTCCTGAGTGGCAGCTTACAAATGAAGAAAACCATTCAAGATATAAGTAGAAACCCTCTTCAGCCATGTGCCACTGTAGGTCACAATTCAAACATACATTACAAATAACCATTACAGTAGATGTACACTGCTCCCTCACTTATTCGTCATCACTTATTCGCCATCCTCCATTATCGCCATTATTACCACCCGTCCCTGAGTGCAAGCCCATTGTAGCACACTCCGTTATCCGCCTCCCTCACTGTCCACCATCCGCCGCTGATTAATCATCCCGGTCGCCCATATTTTCTATAGCAATTGAGCTCTTTCTTCCGCCCTCGGCTGATGCTGCATACGTCATGTCACCACCCTCCACCCACTCTGCCTGATCCGTCCCCCACCTCACAGTACAGCACAGCAGTCGAAATGATTGTTTAAGCAATCAAAAAACCTATCAGCTGGTATTGCTGGTATTGCTTCATTCTCCATTCCCCATTTACTCGTGTACTGCACTCATTCTTGCTTTAATGGCTTAACATAAATCATTCCAAATTCCCCATTTACTCCGTGTACTCATTATTGCATTTATTAATTGATTGGTAGCCCTCTGTATGGTATAAATCCAGGCATCAGGGGCTTATGGTTAGTGCGCTTGGGGTGAATGAACCAGTAAGTCGGTGGCAAATTATGGCAGCATCAGTGCATGGAAAGCGATCGCGTCTAGCTCTTACTGCAGCTCAGAAGAGCCTGATAGTTAAGTTTTCAGCAGACAATCCGAAAGCACCCATCAGGAGGTTGCACGCCATTTTTCCACACTGTGGTACCGGCCCATGGCCCAACAGACCATTGGCGATGTCCTTTCAAGAAGAGAGGACAGGTCCAACGCTCTAGCTGCCGACCAAAAGTCGAAGAGAACGCCGAAACACACTGATTTGGAGGGGGCATTATTCCTTTAGTTCAGCAATACCAGAGTCCAGAATATTCCTGTCACCAATGAAATACTGAAGCATAAAGCTAAGTACTTTGGGGGTCAATTAAATGTTTCAGATTTTTCGTGCTCCAATGGCTGGCTCCAGAAATTTAAGAGCCGAAATAATATTGCTTGCCACATTATATCCAGGGAGAGTGTGGGCATTAGTAAAGAGGTTAGCAGTGAATTACAGAAGGCAGCACCTTCAGCATTTAATTGAATGCATTGACTCTGGGAAACCACAGGCACTTCTAGTTAGTGATGTCATTATGTTTATCAAAATTGCCTGGGATTCTGTTACAGCAGACACAGTTCAAAACTACTGGTTTCACATTGGCATAATTCCTAGGCCTTTGCCAGTGCCAAAAGTGATCCCAGAATTTACAGGCACTGAATTGAATGCTTTGATGAGAACTGTGTCCGGTGCAATGGCTATACAAACAGAAATGAGAATTTCAGCTGCTGAATATTTGTATTTTGAAAATGATTGTGATATTTATGAAAGAGTCACTGATGATATTGTAACAATGGTAGCAAATTTAAAGGTCCCAGATGATTTCTTAGAGACCCCAGAATCACAAGATGAAAATGAAGACACCCTAGACAGCCAAGAACAGGGGATAAAACCTCCTTCTGTAGTGGAGGCTAAGGAAGCAATAAACACTGTGCTTAGATTTGTTTGAGCCTTATGAGCTTGCAGATGAGACAGATATTCAGAAATGCCTTTCCCTACATTGCAAGATAAGACAACTTGTTTCTGTAAGAGCTAAGCAAATTTCTATTACAGACTATTTCAAGCTTACAATAATGCAGTTTGTACCTCAAACTGATCTGCTATACTGTGCTGCTGTAGTTTTGAACCTCATACTGCTCTGCTATACTATGCTGCTGTAGTTTTGAACCTCATACTGCTCTGCTATACTATGCTGCTGTAGTTGTGAACCTCATACTGCTCTGCTATACTACACCGCTGTAGTTTCGAACCTCATACTGCTCTGCTATACTATGCTGCTATGCTGTGCTTTTTGGCACTGAGATGCACTTTAATGCACTGTGTACTGAAATGTACTGTTTTGAAAATGTTTCAATACAAAATAAAGAGTACTGTATATACTTTATATGCAGAAACACAAAAAATGTGTCCATCGTGACTGCTACCTCCAAACCAGCCAGCTACCCGATACAATGTTTTGTATTTCACATGGCTACATTTTGGTTTTCATTTTCAGGTACCTCCATTATCCACCGCCCTCCCTTCTCTGCCCAAAAACTGTGGCCCCAAGTTGGGCAGATAATACAGGGAGCACTGTAACTGCAAAAAATAAATTACCACTCCCTGAAAACATACAGCATTGACAATTAACAGCACCAATTAAAATAGAAACAAATCTTCCAATAACAGTGGCTTGGAAGCTGGTTACTATGTTACTGACCCTGGTATACTCCCCACCCTAGATGGCAGCTATAGGGTGGCAGAAAGGGGCTGTTACATCCCAGTGGAGGCTCTTCCTTGGGGGGGTCTCCCTCTCCATCCTGCCGCACATCCACCCCCTTATGGCTCAAGAAGATGCTAGTACAGGGATCTAAAATCTTTTTGGGAGCCAGAGTCACATGTCTTCCTGATGCAATCAGGCTGGAGATCACAAGTGTGTGCCACAATATGGTATGCTTGGTATAGACAGATGCTCTTTGTAGTGAATAACATTACTTAAATTCATGACACACTGGTATCTGAATAAAACATGTTGTTTGATTGAAAGAATAAACAAAGTAGAAAGTGGAAAAAGTGGTACTTATCCATTGTATTCCACAATCAGAATGCACTTTTCCATGCTATGCAAATGAACAAGAGTTGCTAACAGGAGGGTGCACAAGTGTACACATGACAGTGTATCCTGCCCGAGTATATGCAAGTCTCAGACTTCAATCCCACTTTGTATGGGCTGTCATGCTGACTGCACAGTCCTTCTCCAAGCTCTTCCTATAAGCATGGAAGATGCCTGATAAAATGGCATGAGAAAATCTAGAAATCTCATTGGCCAAGAGACATCAGCTGATCGTACATTAAGTCTCTATATACGCATGTAACCAGGTCTGGTTTTAAAGGTTTTTTTGATGTTATTTAGTGCCTGGTGCCTCCATTTATGTAACCCAATACCTGGTGAGCCTGGGTTAGGGGAGAAAACTTTCACTCGGCATCAGGGCTAGGTTTCTACTTCTGGACAGGGGCACCCAAGTAACTCTGGACACAGGAAGCAAGAACTGTGAATATCCAAACCAGGAGTGGGATTCTAAAGTGGGGCTTTTATTCACTTACACACAGGAATACAAAGCAGGATGGACCCCCACAGGCTACACTCACTGGTGGTACAGAACTATCGAGGTCAGAACACATAGTCTTCATAATCACAACTTTTCCCTCAGGTTCGGAACACACTGGGCTCTCAGCCCGAACTGGTACTCTCTGTAACCTGGATTCCCTGGCATGGCCCTCGGCCAGCACTGGTACACACTTTCCATATGGCATGGACATTTCTGCTGGTCGCTCCCTCGACCACCCATGAGCACTTCCAAGCTCTAAGGGAAAACACACATCCTAATCCCACGTGGGTACTTTCTGCAAACACTGGCCAAGTGCCCGAAAAGCTATAGGTGCCCAAAGTGAGTCAGTGGAGGTAAATCTGGATTCTCCAGATGGGGGGGGGGGTCTCCCACCTTTTGTCCCCAAATTCATACCCGGCCGTTCATTTGGAGTCAGCACCTTTCCTTTGAAACTCTCTGGTTGTAGATTGCTATCTCGAAATGTATATCACATTTAACAATCTACTGTCTCTGGTAACTGGTGTCCTGACTTGTAACGTTCTTTAAGTGGCTATGTCCATTCCTGTAGACCCCCACTGATTAGATGCATTTCAAGCCATACACAAACTTAAATACTGTACTTGGCTGCCCTTTCCCGACCCACAGTAGCAGATACTTAACACAACAGTCTTGGTGAAAACATAGGCTCTCTGGCAGAGCAGACTCACCCTGGTTCACACCCAGCCTGCTTCCTTCAGCCCACAGCAACCAGCTGAGCGCCGGGGCTTAAGCTCCACCAAGCGAGGCGGTCGGCGGCACCTGGCGAACTTGGGAACCCACAAGGCTGGGAGGAACAGCCAGGAGCAGTCGGGAAAGGCACAGCCAATCGCCTGCTTCCTTCAGCCCACAGCAACCAGCTGAGCGCCGGGGCTTCGCTCCGCCAGCGGGCGGTCGGCGGCATCTAGCCGAACTTGGGAACCACAAGGCCAGAAGGAACAGTGAGAGAGCAGTCGGGAAAGGTGCAGCCAATCGCCTGCTTCCTTCAGCCCACAGCAACCAGCTGAGTGCCGGGGCTTCGATCCGCCAGCGGGCGGTCGGCAGCACCTAGCCGAACTTGGGAACCACAAGGCCGGGAGGAACAGCGAGGGAGCAGTCGGGAAAGGCACAGCCAATCGCCTGCTTCCTTCAGCCCACAGCAACCAGCTGACTGCGGGCTTCGCTCCGCCAGTGGTGACGCTGGCGGCAACTTGGGAACTGCAAGGCCGGGAGGAACAGCGAGGAGCAGTCGGAAAGGCGCAGCCAATCGGTGTAGCCCACCAGGCACAGCAGCCGACTGGCTCTCCTGCACCATTGACTTACACTGGCTCAGTTTGCATTGCTGAAATCTGTGTGGGACTTGAAAATTTGTTTTTCTTTTGTCTTTTACTCTTCCCCTGGTGTTCTACTGCAAGTTTCCCAGAAGAGCTGCTTCCACTCTGGTGAGACATCTATAGAGGGCAACTGCTGTTGATTCTGTTGAATTCTGCTGGACTCTGTTAGCAGCAGTGGGCCAGATGCTGAGGCGCCACTCTCCTTCTAGTTTTATATGTGTAAATCATCAAAAAAAGTGCTGTTATCCACTATTGTATTGTAAGGGGAAACTACTGTTTTGCTGCTCTTTAAAGTAATTGCAGCTCCTTGTCTGAATATGTAAGGTGGGCCAGACGCTGAGGCGCCACAGGACCCCCACAGTCCTTTGTAGTGCAGATTTGGTCAGTGAGGCTCAGAAAAAGGCTTGCTACTGCCTTTATTAATTGCTGCACTCTCCTCTGTCTCTCTCCAGCCTGCTTCCTTCAGCCCACAGCAACCAGCTGAGCGTCGGGGCTTCGCTCCGCCAGCGGGCGGTCGGCGGCACCTAGCTGAACTTGGGAACCACAAGGCCGGGAGGAACAGCGAGGGAGCAGTCGGGAAAGGCGCAGCCAATCGGTAAGCGAGCGCTCCACCAGGCACAGCAGCCAATTGGCTCTCCTGCCCCATTGACTTACACTGGCTCAGTTTGCATTGCTGAAATCTGTGTGGGACTTGAAAATTTGTTTTTCTTTTTGTCTTTTACTCTTCCCCTGGTGTTCTACTGCAAGTTTCCCAGAAGAGCTGCTTCCACTCTGCCTGCTTCCTTCAGCCCACAGCAACCTGCTGAGCGCCGGGGCTTCGCTCCGCCAGCGGGCGGTCGGCGGCACCTAGCCGAACTTGGGAACCACAAGGCCGGGAGGAACAGCAAGGGAGCAGTCAGGAGAGGCGCAGCCAATCATTTCCCAAAAGAGTTGCTTCCACTCTGCCTGCTTCCTTCAGCCCACAGCAACCAGCTGAGCGCCGGGGCTTCACTCCACCAGCGGGCGGTCGGCGGCATCTAGCCGAACTTGGGAACCACAAGGCCGGGAGGAACAGCGAGGGAGCAGTCGGGAAAGGCGCAGCTAATCGCCTGCTTCCTTCAGCCCACAGCAACCAGCTGAGCGCCGGGGCTTTGCTCCGCCAGCAGGCGGTCGGCAGCACCTAGCTGAACTTGGGAACCACAAGGCCAGGAGGAACAGCGAGGGAGCAGTCGGGAAAGGCACAGCCAATCGCCTGCTTCCTTCAGCCCTCAGCAACCAGCTGAGCGCCGGGGCTTCGCTCTGCCAGCGGGCAGTCGGCAGCACCTAGCTGAACTTCGGAACTACAAGGCTGGGAGGAACAGTGAGGGAGCAGTCTGGGAAGGCGCAGCCAATCGGTAAGCGAGTGCTCCACCAGGCACAACAGCCGATTGGCTCTCCTGCCCCATTGACTTACACTGGCTCAGTTTGCATTGCTGAAATCTGTGTGGGACTTGAAAATTTGTTTTTTTTTTTGTCTTTTACTCTTCCCCTGGTGTTCTACTGCAAGTTTCCCAGAAGAGCTGCTTCCACTCTGGTGAGACATCTATAGAGGGCAACTGCTGTTGATTCTGTTGAATTCTGCTGGACTCTGTTAGCAGCAGTGGGCCAGACGCTGAGGCGCCACTCTCCTTCTAGTTTTATATGTGTAAATCATCAAAAAAGTGCTGTTATCCACTATTGTATTGTAAGGGGAAACTACTGTTTTACTGCTCTTTAAAGTAATTGCAGCTCCTTGTCTGAATATGTAAGGTGGGCCAGACGCTGAGGCGCCACAGGACCCCCCACAGTCCTTTGTAGTGCAGATTTGGTCAGTGACGCTCAGAAAAAGGCTTGCTACTGCCTTTATTAATTGCTGCACCCTCATCTGTCTCTCTCCAGCCTGCTTCCTTCAGCCCACAGCAACCAGCTGAGCGCCGGGGCTTCGCTCTGCCAGCGGGCATTCCGCGGCACCTAGCCAAACTTAGGGAACCACAAGGCCGGAGGAACAGCGAGGGAGCAGTCGGGAAAGGCGCAACATTTTTGCCTACCCGCCCTTCCCCCTTCCTGTGTGTTAATTTATAGGCATCTTCCTGCCAAAATCTCTTCCCCGCCCACAGCACTTTTCTCTAAACCAATAGACAGTCACACCAGCTTGCTGACCCAACCAATCAGCAACTTCGCTACTCCCTATTGCCAACTATCAATATCCCTCTCAGAATGGGAAGCTTACTTCTGATACTCCTGTCACTAATAGCCATAGGGTTCCACAATGAAGATGACCCTATTATACAATCTAAAGTGGTCAACCCGCCCAGTTTCTCTGGAACATCCCCCGTGGCTGACACCCATACCCTCACATATGCCTTGCCATTGCTGCATCGACTACAGTGGTACAATCACCATAAAGTTACACACATCACCACATATATGTCTCAGCCAAGGCCCCACTAAGCCTAGTCGTCAAACTGCTAATTGGTATCCCGACACACTACCTTAAATCCACAGGGAGCACCCAAAACAAAGAGTGGCAATGGAATAAAAAAAGGAGGACCAAAGACAGCCCCCTCTCCCTATCACTGGCAGCCCTTATGAAATTACTGATCTTCCTATTGCTCTGTATTGGTAATGTAGAAATCAACCCTGGACCTCTTGAAAGCATCACCTCTCCCTCAGACCTATCCTCAATTAAAGGCCTCAGTTTCCTGCATATTAATGTATGCAGTCTGTTGAAAAAATTTACATTGCTACAATCCTGGGTTGCCCATACCTTGCCAGACTTTCTTGTGATAACTGAGACATGGCTCAAGACCACCACAATGGACAGGGAAGTTAACCTACCTAACTATCTGCTATTCAGAGCTGATCGCCAAACAAGGGGAGGCGGAGTAACCATATATGTAAAAGCTAGTTTAGTTGTATCCTGTACTGCTGCAACATCTATGCCCAAGAAATTTGAGTGTCTATCTCTAAAAGTCTCTCTCCCCAATACAGCAGCTTTCCATTTAATTGGATGCTACAGACCCCCTCTGCTGAACACAAGCTCTTATCCCACCTGGGAAACCTGGTCAAGTCCTGTACTGAAGAAGTCATTATCATAGGGGACCTGAATTTCAACTAGCTCACCCAGGCAGCTACACCTCTGGTATCATTCTGTGACACCTACCATGGGCTCACACAGTTAATTAATGAACCAACAAGACTAAATGCAAGGAATAGTAGTAACAGTACTCTACTTGACATCATACTAGTGAGTAAACCACATCTATTCACACATGCTGGAGTGCTCCTATGCGACATAAGTGACCACTGCCCCATCGCAGGGGTAAGATCCAACAGCATTACAACACATCCTGCAAAATTCCTCATGAGGAGATCCAAGAAAAACATCAATATTGAAGGATATCTGCATGATCTAGCCTACTCTCCACACTGGCAAAAGTTCTATCTTGCACATTCTGTAGAAAAAGCTCAGCAGGTGCTAAATAGCATTATAATAAATGCCCTTAACACCCATGCCCCAATCTCTAGTATCCATATAAAAAACAAATCCTGTCGCTGGTTTTCAGCTGACCTTAAAGCTGCACTGCTGGAGAGAGATAAACTTTGGAAAGTAGCAAGAAAAGCTAAAAATATCATGGACTGGATGATCTTTAGGAAAGCCAGGAATAAATGCACCAGGAAAGTTAGGGATGCAAAGGCTGCCTACTACCTGGCCCAGCTCGACTTCTCCTACCATAATACTCTAGATTTTGGGGCACCATCAAGGGTATGATGGGCCAGGATGTTAACAACCCCTTCCAACCCATTTACACAGTAACTATGGCCCCATTACTGGCACATTGGAAATCCTGGATGCATTCAACAGCCACTTCACAACAGCAGGCCTTGCCTTTGACTCCTCCCCAGCTAACCTATTAAGGGATCATTTAGCTCCACTATACTGGTGAACAAAGAGTTGACTCCTCCTTAGCTTCAAACCTATACTGTTGAAACCAGTTGAGGATCTATTATGGCATCTAGATACCAAAAAGTGCAGGAGCAGATCTTCTGGACCCATTCTTTCTAAAGATTGCGTGTCATGTGCTTTGCAGTCCCCTAACTCACCTCTTTAACCTTTCCTAAACTCTGGCTCTATTCCACACTGTGGAAGACAGCCCAAGTGGTCCCCCTTCTAAAATCAGGGGACCCTATGGATCTTAATAACTACAGGCCCATTTCCATCCTACCTGTATATCCAAGATGCTGGAGAAATTAGTGAGCATTCAGTTAAGGGAATATCTGGACAATGCTAATCTATTAAATCCAGCTCAATCTGGATTCAGGGCCAAACATAGCACTATCACTGCATTAGCCAAGGTCACCAATGATTGGCAAACCGAACTGGATAAAAGAACAATGTCTGTGCAGTATTCCTGGACCTGAGCAAAGCATTGACACTGTGGACCATGAACTGCTACTCTCATCCCTACACTCCATTGGCCTAGATCCATCCTTCCTTAAGTGGTTCAGATGTTACCTCTCCGTAGATCACAGCAGGTAAAAGCTGAAGGTGACCTCTCCCCATTAAGACCACTGTCAAGAGGAGTCCCCCAAGGCTGTATTCTGGGTCCTATCCTTTTTGCCATTTATATAAATAAAATTGATTCAACCCTTACCAAGTCCTCGGTACATCTCTTTGCTGATGACACTGTACTGTATGTCAGCAACCCTTCACCTAAAGTTGCTCATGAAATCCTACAAGCAGAATTCTCCTGTTGTAACATCAGCTTCTAGAAAAGCTCTAAATGCAAAGAAAACCAAAGCAATGATGTTCACAACCCAAAACTCTACCAACACATCCTCTTCAATCAGTCTCCCCAGATATGCACTATACTTGAGAAAATCTGGAGTATGTTGAAAATTTCAAATACCTAGGTGTGGATTGACAACAGACTTGACTTTACTCAGCATCTAGAACAACTGCTGAAAAAGCTTAGCTAAGGCTTGGCCTCCTCTACAGATTAAAACCCTTCCTTAATAGAGATTCAAAGATGAGATTAGTCCAGGCCATCTTTCTATCAGTCATTGACTAAGCAGACTTCCTCTATAGTCACTGCTCCACTCCTTCAAAAGTTGGATACCTTATACCATAGAGCAATAAGGTTCATTACAGACCTGCCATATAATACTCACCATTGTTCTCTCTATGATTCAGTTGGATGGGTTTCCTTCATGTCAGGAGGAGCAGAAATGCAGCTCTATGGATCTACAGAGCTTTATCAAAAACTCCCAAGCTATATCCTGGACTGCTTCAACCTGACCACTCCCAGCTCCTATGCCCTAAGAAGCAACAATATCATCCTGCTCAAATTGCCCAAAGTCAACACTAAAATAGGGAGGGCAGCAATCAGCTACTTCTAGCCATAGCATGGAACACCCTACAAAATCCCTAAAACTGTCCATTATCATTCCATTTACATCCTTCAAGCAGCACTGTACAGCCTTCTTCACAGAGAAATGCAGTTAACTGCTAGAGATAGAATAGTCATCCCACAAAACCTTATTCCAATCACATATGGCATATTCCTTCCAGTCAGACACCGCCAGTATATGGCACCCAATATTCCTTCACCATCCTTGTACTCATTATGTGAGTGACTGTCATGGCCCTCATTGTGATATATATGTATTGTACATATTGTAGATGTTAGTTTAACTTTCTCTTGCCAAGCTTTAACATGTGAATTCTCTGTATATTATTGTGTTATAAATAACATTTTCTTGTTTCTGTATGTATAACTGTCTCATAAGTATGTGATGTAATTGCTGTGCACCAACTCGAACCTTGACCTTATCAGGTCCATCTTGTAAATGAGCCTTGCTCAATGATGATCGCCTGAATAAATAAAGATTTGATTGATTGATGATTGGTTCACAGGTGCTCACAGGCTTCTCTCAGGAAGGCAAAACACAAACATACTTCTCGGTGCCTCAGCACAAATCTTCTTCACAGGCAGCTTCTCTTCTTCCAACAGGGCCAGGGGACTTGCCCCTGAAGAGCTGGTCTTGTCCTCTCCCAATCCTTCTCAGGGATGGGGCACTGGAACAACTGGGAGACGGTCTCAACTACTTCAAAAAGTACTCGTCTATGTCCTTCTTTAGGGCAAGAACACACACTCTTTTTTGTGGTAGTTCTGACCAGAGCTGAGGGCTCTGAGGGATTGCCAACGGCAGTGCACCTCCTCCTTCCACTGAGTCTCCCACTAGACTTCTACAGACTGACTCTGAAAACCCCAACGTTCTAACCTAACTCCCAGCTGCAACATTCCACTGTGGCTTATGCTGCTGTGAGAATTCTATATGATGTCATCCCCTCCAGCTCAGCTGAGACTGAGGACAGAGTGAGACAGTGTGAAACCCATTTAACTTGTGTTTCACAAGCTGCCTTCCCTGCCTGCCACTAGATCTAAGTGGGATTCTAGTAACCCCGGGTGACGGGGTTACACGCAAAGTCATCTTGGTCTTAAACCACATCACACAATAAGCAAATCAGTCCTCCTGCAACCAGAACTATTTTCAATCAGTCTCCCTAGATCAGAACTGATTTTCCATCACAAACATGGCTGTTACCTTTACACTGTAAAACCTTCAACTGGGCCTTAAAAATAAAACTACCTTAAATAAAAAATAAAACAAATTAATTAAATGTTTTTTTCCTTCATCATCACACTCTCCTTACACACAAACAAATTAGAAACAATAAGTATTGTTTATAGTTTTCACTACAACTGTTTCTTTGCTGACAGTGAAAAATCCCCCTTCTATTTTTACCTACTCATCAGGAAATCTCTTCTGCTTTCCCTGACAATGAGATAATTGAGTCTGTGGCTTTAGAAAATGCCTGTGTGTGTGTGTGTGTGTGTGTGTGTGTGTGTGTGTATATATACAGTATGTTAGAAGAGGAACATTCTGCCAATGGAACTGAGCAGAATTTTGAATCCCTGTAGTCCATGGTAAACATTCCATTTCTTGAATGTCGGAAACACAGAGGAAAAAAAACACAGAATGAAGAAAGTAAGCAATAATACTATATAAACAAAGGGAAAAGGTGGTAAATGACTCACCCTGCTGTTTAGCTTTTAGGATAGAGCGAGCAGTTCATGATGCTGTCAGTGAGTGTGGCAGTTTTGAACCACACTCATGCTTGCAGCATCGGAGAACTGAGAAACCTCTGTTATGGCTTTCTTTTAGTTTTGTCTACAGAAAGAGGAAAATGAAATAAAGTAAGGGGGCTATGTGTCATACTTAGAATGAGGAAAACAGCATTTGTGAATTGTTGTGGCTGGCAGGGGAATATGAAGCTTAAGTGGTCAGGGAGGCACACACTGTAGAACACTACTTTAATCTAGCACCAATAGGTGGAAGGACTATTTTATGTTAAAAGCACAAATTCACTTACATTTTAACTTACTTAAAAATGTGTTTCAAAATAAAAAAAACTGCTTCTAAAAATAAAGGCCCATTTTATAAGCGCAATAAGACACTCCGGGGTTGTGCATTACGAGGTGATAACCACACTCCTAGGGATGACTGGCACTCGGCCTTCAGCCTTATGCCTAATTACGCCCCTAGGGGTGCGGTTATCACACCGTAATACACACCTTGTCATGTCTTATTGCTTACTTATCCATGAGTCAGAAGCTTCAAGGGTGAAATGCTCCATATGTCGTCCTCGGTCCTTAATGCACACAAAATGGACCATAACTGTCTGCTGTGCTGTGTCCTTGATGGGAGTGACTCTTCTTGTTGGTCTTGGTCTCCTACCTTTTTCTGGTAGTCTGATGCTTCTTCTTGATCCCCTAGTATTGGGTGTGGTTCTTTGTCATCATGTAGATAATTGCAGAAGCATATAAATAGGGAGTGCACTGTGCCCTTCATGTTCCAAGCCATCAAGCTGCCATGTCTTTAAACTTACCATATCTTGCAGTTTTGTCTCATTGCAAACCATGACTGGATCCGCTTTCCATCTCCACCGTCTCTTTATCCTGCCTAAGAAAAGGCTGCCTCCCTCAGAATCCAGTCTGTTCTTTGAACGTTGTATTGCTTATGTACTCTTAACTATCCTGTAATTACCTATGTATCTGTGTACTGTGGTTTATCTCTGTATTGTTTTCTCCCAGTACACAAAAATGTATTCCCTGTTTTACCCCGCCTTATTGCAACCTCCCGGGTTGTGCCTGAAAATAGCCATGCTTTGGCTATGGTACTTACGCGTTAACAAAACTAAATAAATAAACAGCATCCTGCCATGACCATGCTTGTCTTACCACATTGACTAGTGCCAGTGTGTCAGCAGTAAGCTATGAAATGGAGTACGTTATGACTTGTTACTTGAAATCATGGTCTGACAGCAGGGAGCGCTCCGAAATCCACTAAGAACTGCTCAAGCACATCCCACACCACGGAATGTCGCTAGTTCCCAACCCGCTGCTAAAATGCACAGTGAAACTAGCACCAGTGGGCTGCAGTACCTATCCACAGTGACAGCATAAGAGTCAGATTTGTGCTGTTGTTAAGGTTTGTCATAATTAACCACAAATAGAAAGCTGTTGACATGATGCATCTTTCAGTTCTGACCTGGTAATTCAGTCTATTGTAACAGAAAGTAGCCTTATACCCACTGTTCAGGCTTAAAAAAGCATCTATGCAGCTTTTGTTATTCTTAAAGGAAATCTTTAGGTTCTGGTTTAAAATTTAGTATAGATTCCCTTACTCTCCCCTCTCTCTCAGTTTAGCAATTGATGTAAAGAAGCCGTCTGGTGTCACCGTTCTTGGACTAACTTTTAATCTAGAGTGCAGCAGCATCCTTGAGCTGAAGACCACTTCATGCGTTGACACCATAAATATCAGCATCTCCCCAGCATCCGCTCACTTGTAGGAATGCTGTTGAATTAACGTCAGGGAGAGCCTCCCTGCAAGAATAACTGCTGATGCCTAGCCTGAGGACGATGCAGTACTTTCAACTAAAACTAACCTCAATGATGGCGGCACTGGATGGTCCCTCTGCATGAACTGTTAAAATCGGGGGAAGGGCTATAATAAATTTTCAACAGGAGCCCAAAGATTCACTCTAATAACCTTTTTGTAGAATCGAATAACTCTAATTCATAACTGTTGACTCCCGCCGTTTGGCTTATTACAAACTCATACAACAAGTTGATTTTCCAAGAAAACTCTGCATACAGTGTGAGGAATTTAAAGGTGATAGGTAGCAATTTTAAATACCTAATGCTCTATTGTTTCTGTTTTCAAATCATGTCCTTGCTTCTCTTCTACTCCATTTTTATGTTGGCGCAATTGCGGAGCCAACATCTTGCGGCAGTGGGGATTTGGAGGCGTGGTCGCTGTTGGGCGAATGCAGGGCACGCATCAGTAGGTGCGCCCCTCATTCCCCAATCAGCCTTCATGCCGATGCCACACCATGCATACTAAGCTGGTGAGCACATCTAAGGAAAGGTCCGCTGCAATCCAAGCAAAGCTCATCACACGTAGCGGACCCTTCCTACGTGCTTGCCAGCTAGTAGCATGGCATCACAGTGGCTGCTACACTGCCGACAGTGCCGACTTCAGGGTGCCCAATCCCCGGTCGGCTTGCCCTGCCCTGTGAAGTATGTTCCCCCACCTTGTTGTTTGCGACCAGGGTGCCCAATCCCATCGGCATCCACCCCCTTCCTGCTGTATCAGGGGCCGAAAGGGGGAGCCCACTCCCATCGGCATCATGTCCCCCCCTTCTTCTGTGCTGACGGGGGTGCCCAATCCCCCGTCAGCTACTGTACACCCCAAACAAAAGAAATGACCTGTAAAAAAGAAAACCGTCCGTGTTGTTTTTTTTTTTTTCCCCTCGGTACCTGTAAACTGAAAACGGTCCCTCATAGTCTCCCTACCCACCATTCGCACCCACCCACTGCACACCTTGCCTCCCCACACACACACACCCCACCCCATACTTACCTCTGGAGTCCGGCGCGACGATCTTCGCTGGACCGGGAACACGTCTGCACTCTTCAAAGCCGACCGTGAACTCAGGAAATGCCAGTAAGCTGTATAATGGAATGAATAGGGTTTTTACAACTTTGCTCCATATCTTGGGCATTTTTCAGAATTTTTGCACCAAATTTTCAACATGGGGTTTTTGGGACCACTCCTCATGAATTCTGTCACAGTTTTGACGTTAATCAGTCCTGAAAGGTGATTTCACAGTCACTGCACGAAATCACCTTTTGGGACCGATTAACGCAAGGACAGTGGCAGTGTTCATGAGGTGGGCCCTCAAAAAGCCTATGTTGCAAATTTGATGGAAAAAATAAAAAATGGCTGTTTTACGAGTGTGCATTGGGCAGTTGCTACGCAAGCTCGTAACTTCGTGAATTCACAATATTTTCATGCCATATTTTCAACATTGTCATTTTTCTACACCTCCTTGTGAACAGTACAGCTGTCACTTTTCACATCCTGGCTGAAATGTGTTTCCGCACTTCCAGCACACAATACCGCAGTCACTGTAGGAAATCAGTGTTCGGGCCAGATTGCAAAAATGACAGTGACACTGTTCATGAGCAGAGGTCCTACAATGCCTATGTTGAAAATTTGGTGACGATACTCCATAAAATGATTATGTTATGAGCATACGTTGCACAGTTTGCACGCTTGTAACGTGCATTTGTAATATTTTCACTCTGGATTTTCACCATTGGCATTTTTCCACACCTCTTGATGAATAGTAAAGCTGTCATTTTACATATCCTGCCCGAAATGTGTTTTCGCATGTCTGGTGAAGAATAGTGCGGTCGCTGTGCAAAATCACTTTTTGAGACAGCTTGAGAACATGACAGACACACTGTACATGAGTAGAGGTGCTAAAATGCCTATATTGAAAATCTGGTGCCAAAACTCCATAAAATGCCTATGTTACAAGTGTGCGTTGTGCATTTCCCATGCACCCTTGTAACTTCGCATATTTGCAATACTTACATGCCACATTTTTAACACTGCCATTTTTCTACACCTCCTTATGAACAGTACAGCTGTCATTTTTCACATCCTGCCAAACATGTGTTTCCACAATGCACTACCAAAGCCAATGCCTGCGCAACAACATTCAGCATTGTCAAATGCTTGTTTTAAAGAAATTACATTTTACCGTTACTGTGCCTACCTTGCATTCCCCCTCCTCACTGCTTACTGCCAGTGCTCGCCACTTCCTGGTTTCCTGAACATTTTCTCAGTTTAACCTCTCAGTGCTAGTCATTAAACTGTACAAAATGGTGGAACTGACATCACATACAGTAACACATATGAACGTACAAATTTGCCAGCAGATGAAGTCCTTACGGTCTATCGAGTGTGCAGCAAGCAACCCTTATACTGCAGCTGCCCCTCCCTCTTACCCTATCCCATCCCCTTTGAAGCAGTCCACTGTTCTACAGGGTACCACTTCCACAGGAAACACGTTCCACCCAGACACCACTCTCTCTGTAAAAAAAAGTGTCTTCTCATTTCCCTCCTGAACCTTCCCCCCCAATCTGAGATTGTGACATCAAGTGTCCCTACCCACCCTTAACTTTGAATAGTCCCTCCGAGCCTGTCTTGTTTATTCCCTTCACGTACTTGAAGGTTTCAATCATGTCCCCCCGTCTCTCCTCTCCTCCAGTGAGTACATGCTCAGCTCCCTCTGCCTGCTCACATAATGTCCAAGAGCTATAGAATCTGTCAACTGTAATGAAGAAAAAAGGAAGCACGAGCTGAACTGCACAGCCAGGGCAGTTCCCAGACACCACTGGCATGGTTACTTTTAGCTGTGGGGAGATTGCACCACGCAGAGCTACCGACACCCCTTCCCGCAGCACCTGGTGGTCTTTGGAAGTCTCCTAACCTACTACTGACCAGGTCTGACCCTGCTTCACTTCTCAGATCTGACAGGATTAGGCTCCAAAACGGTAAGGCTGCCAACTACCCCTACTGTATTTCTAATAATTTTCTATCACCTTCAAAAATTATTCTGCCAACACATGGAATAAGTGGAAATGTTTGTTTGCCATGTTGCCAAGAAATACGAGGGCAGAACAAAGACAACATGATCCGTATTGGCTTTCAAGAATTTTATTCTCATTAAATGACTGTAAAATAAAAGTTTATTAAGTATAATGGAAAATACAGACAATTTCATCAGGTTAAGCATAACACTGTTCATATTGCATTGTTTCTAAACTGAATAAGTAACCTCACAAAGTGATACGCTCATTATTTGCCACATAGCCATCGTCATTATTATTACTGAAGCAAGCTCGATATGGGTGGGATTGCAGTATCCTAGTTGTAAAAAGTAACGAGTGGAACCTATAAAAAGTAAAGAGACCTATCCATAGAAAACACAAGAACATGTTTTTAACATGGGGACCTCTATGGCTTAATTTTATTAACAAAGAGAACTCCATTCCCTCGTTTCCCCACAGTTTCATTCAGATATTAGCAGGAGCACAGGCACACAATTTGGAATTATTTTTTTCAGTCTGTGTGAGTTAACTCACCTAGCCTAGGACAGACAGAAAAAAATAATCCCAAACTGTGGGCCTGTGCTGCTATCTATATCTGAATGGTTTTATGTTTAACTTTATTCAAAATGACCACCTCGGGCTGAATGAGTTAAGGCCCCTCTCCATCAGGTACATTGATTTTCTAGTTTATTCCCTCAGGTCATCTGCTTATCCTGTTCTGGGGTGGTATTATGTAGCCTGATCCCACATTATTGTAATGAGCTGAGATGGCTAAATATATTCGAGCTCAGGCTGGAGCATTCCTGGAGAAGGTCCAGTTCACTTGTGGACAGGATGGCTCTGAGAGTTCATTAGATCTATCAGAGGACAACCACTCTCAGAGTTTCTGTCAAAAGTGAGTGTTCAAAGTAGGAACAGGTCAGCTCTACTCTTCTGTACTGTAGACAGGCTCATTTGTCCACCCCCCCCTCCCCCATAGTCGGGAGTTTTTTTGTTTTTTTTAGCAAAAAGGTACAAAGTTTGGCCAGTCCTGCCCGGATAGAGTCTCCTCCATTAGGGGTTTCTTCAGGGGGCCTATAGGGGTCAGCAGTGTCCAGATCATGAGGGATAATGGCTCTCTGTGGCCATGGACAGAGTTTAGGACAGTTTCTGTTGAGCATGTGTTTGAAGTGATTTTGACCTAGTGTCCCACTTTCTATAATCTGGACCAAGGCTCAACTCAGCTATTGTTCGATCAGCGGAAAGTTCTGGGTTCCATATTAGCCAGTATTGTCCGGTGTTGATTAACAGAGGGTGTTTTCCCTGTGGCTCTCCAAAAAGTCATGGTGCAGCCCCTATTGAAAAAGGCATTGTGAGACCCAGACATGCTGGCACATTCTAGGCCTGTCTCAAATCTTTCCTTTCTGAAGGTTATTGAGAAGGTAATTGAGATTTGGCTCAGAGTTTAACATTTATAACCTTTTCCAGTTGAGCTTCAGGCCATGGAATAGCATGGAAACCACACTATTCAGGGTATTTAATACTTGTTCCTGGTGAGGGACAGGAGAGAATACAACATAGGGGTTCTCCTAGATCTCTCATTGGCATTTGATGCCATGTATCATGGGATGTTACAAGAATGCCTTGAGGACTGGAACAAATTTGGGATGGTTTGAGTCCTCTTTGTCTAGCAGATAATAACAGGTGGTGATAGGCTCTTACTCATCGCACCCAGGAGTGGTCAGCTGTGGAATTCCTCAAGGCACAATGAGATTTCAACAACCAGAAAATGGTCCGGGCCCAGTGGCGCTGAGGGTTGAGGTGCTGGACGCCACACCTCGCGCCACACCGGCGACATGGGTTCGGGAACGGACTCGGGTCGTTCGGGGGCCAGCGGGGGAGGCAAGGATTGACCATCACAGCTCTCCTTCCTTGGGGTGGGGGGGTCTGTGCTGCGAATGGCACAGCTAGGCGGGCTTGCCCACACCCAGGGTGCTTAGTTGCCTCCACGGAGGTGGAGACAGCTGCTGCACCCATTGCACGGTGCACAGTGCATGAGTACAAAGGGGCAAAAAAGGAGGAAAAAAAATCCTGAGTGGCAGGATGACACCCGACTCCCCGCAGGCACCGCTTCTGGGCTGGGCATAAGGTAAGCCCCGGTAATTCTGGGGACCGGAGCTGGGGGGGTCGGGCAGAAAGGGGGTGTCAGGGAGGGAAGGTGTAGGAACAGCAGCTGTGATTAAAAAAACAAAAAAAACAACCAGAGAATGGAGACTCCAGGCTAGTTACAGAGGCTGGTGTGAGCAGCGAAAACAAACTAAATCAAACACATATACCCTGCTACAGCTACATGAAAAAAGTCTGTCGACAAGGAAACAAGTAACGTTTACAAGAAATTGGGGTGTACTACTTCTTTAAGCCTTTAATCTTCTTAGTAATCTTTCTTTGCACTTTTTCTGAGAAATGTCTTTTTTTCTTATAAGGGCACCAAAACTGAGAGGCTTTAACCTTTAACCTATGGGAAACTCCTGCCTGCTACTTCTCGTAGTATGTCTTGGTGCTTCAGCTTTCTCGAGGTTGTATCGGGGGTGGCAATTAAAAAAGTGGCGGCACTGCACCACCAAATATACAAGCCCAAGCCTCAACTAATTTCTTTCTTTTTGCCTCGAGTTGCTCTACATATTTTTTTGATTGTGTACTGCTACCGGGAGTGAGCCCTCCCTTGTGACGCACCCCTCCCCAATACTAGAGCATGGACCCTCTTCCAGTGTTTGCTCTACAGACTACAGCATCAGACGGTACTTGTGAGTTGCAGGCCTGGTGTGGCTTTCTAGTTTGCTCTATGCAGCACATCATTTTCTTGCCTGTCCTTTCTTTAATGACACCATATTCTATTTTAATCATCCAATTGTACCAATATCTTTTAATCTTCTATTTTATGGAGTGTAAGCTACTGAATACTAAAGTCCTCGGTTTACCTACATCACAGGTACACCATGGGTGGTCATAATGCAGGTGAGGTGTGCCCCTGCCCCTTCACCGACTGCCCTGCCAATATATCTCAACTTTGTCATGGGGGTCCACCTTGTAGGTGGTGCTTTTGACACCATGCCCATTCATTCCCTGGCCTCTAATGTGAGATTGTCAAGGAGGGGTGCCAACCACTGCCTATTGTGCTGGTGATTTTGTAGTACAGACACCTGTCCACTAAGCAATATATTGAGCCTAGGAATATTTTAATGGAAGAAGTAGAAATGGTAAATAACATCAAGACACAATATTTAAGGCTTAAGGGCTCACATCCCCCATCCCCCAGGATCTGTGTGTGATGTGGTGTGGTGTGGTGTGATGTAATATGGCGTGGTGTGACATAGCGTGGTCTTGGAGGTAGTCATATCAGATGATCTAAAGGTGGGTAAGCAATGTGAGAAGTCAGTAAGGAGAGCCAGGGGGATACTGGGATGCATAGGAAAGGGCATCACAAGTAGAAAAACGGAAGTGGTAATCCCTCTGTACAGACAGTTTGTGAGACCCCATCTGGAGTACTGTGTGTGTAGTTTTGGAGACCTCATCTACGCAAGGACATAGACAGGATGGAAGCAGTCCAGAGGAGGGCAACTAAAGTGGTGCAGGGTCTGCATCAGAAATCATATGAAGATAGACTGAGAGAGCTTAATATGTATATCCTTGATGAAAGGAGGGACAGGGGTACATGATAGAAACGTTCAAGTACCTCAAGGGAATCAACAAAGTCCAGGAGGGTAGCATCTTTCAGAAAAGAGATGTGTAAGAACAAGGGGACACAATTTAAAGATAGAGAGAGGACGTGCCTAGGGGTAATGTGAGGAAATCTTTTTTCACAGAGAGAGTGGTGGATGCGTGGAACTGCCTTCCTGGGGAGGTTGTTGGGGCTAAAACAGTGGGGGAATTCAAACATGCATGGGACAGACACAAGGCAATTGTAGTGGGGGTGGCAGGAAGTAGGCTGTTGGTTAACTAGAATCTGCAGCTTATCCAGTAGGTAGGGAAATGGGCAGACTGGGTGGGCCAAGTGGTCCTTATCTGGCATCAAAGTCTATGTTTCTATGGTGTGGCATGGTGTGACATGATGTGGTGTGCTGTGTGGAGGGGCCATAGGCATGTCAAGGGAAGGTAACATGCTGGACACAGGGCATCCTATTAGATGTCCTGGCCAGCTCTGAAGTGGATCCTAATCCACACATAGAGCATAGGCTGATGGGATATGGCAGTCCTCCAAGGAAAGCCATACCCCATCAGGAACATGTTTTTTTTGCCTGATACCAGTCAGACCCCTGGTATGACCCCAGCCTTGTGTAGAGGCTCCAAGGGTCAGGGAATTTGGAAAGGCTGCTGATCAGGTGCCAGAAAATGCCTTGTAACTGTGTTGAGGGGTGGTAGGATCAGGTGTGGTGGAGACAGGCAGCCAGTGCTGGGGATGTGTAGGGGTCTCTGCATGTGCAAAGCAGGACCCCTATGCATCACCAGTCTGCCTAGGGACCCTTTCATGGGAGTATAACACTTTAAGGATCAGACCCTTAATATGTACATACCCACTACTGATCCTGCAGTCCAGTACTGGGGAAGAGAACTACATGTATTGGTGGTGCCATCCTTTAGATAAGACATTAACCGGTACTCCTTTCTGCTTTGTTTAATATAGTTGTCCATATGAAAGGGGAAACTCTAGTGTCCTGGTCAATGATTCCTCTCTTTATTTTTAAATATTTATTTATTTTACCAGGTGAGACACACTAAGCTGAAAGCTTGTTTGCAGGTGCAACCTGGGAGCATGAGGAAGTTAAGTGACTTTTTTTTTTTTTATTTTAGCTTTTGTTGACCGGGTAAGTGCACTAGACAAATCCTGCCTATTTTCAGACACGACCCGGGGGGGAGGGGGATACAGATGAATGCCAACTGACCTTGAACCAGATTAAGCTGTTGGTGGTATTTTTAGTGAATGAGGAAATTTGGCCAGGACACGGGAAATTCCCCTACTCTTTTCGATAAGTGCCATGGGATCTTTAACATCCACCTGAACTACCACCAATCCAGGCAGATGGGACCTCGGTTTAACGCCTCATCCAAAGAGCACCTCAGAAATGCAGCACCCTCTCATGCTGCATTACAGTGTCAGTACTGGATATTAACCAGTGCCAGATGTGGAAACTGAACCCACAGCCCTCTGATCTCCCGGCCTCAGAGGTGAGTGTGCTACCTACTGAGCCACTGACACTGACTTGCTCAGGGTCACACAGTATGCACCTAGGGGGCTGTGGGATTCAAACCCAGGTCTCCAGATTTGCAGCTCAGAGCCTTAACCCACTGCACCATACTGCCTTTATTAAACTGATACTGATGTAAATGTGTGAAGCGGTGTATGAGATTTTGATAGTACATACTGTAATATCATGTTTTCCTCCATAAAGTCAGAGCTTTATCAATATCTTACTCACTGCTTACAATACTTTGGATATAAAAAACACTATATAGATTCAAATTCTAGTCTATGTTGTCCTATTCTATTTTCTTGTACTCTATTATTCTACAAAATTCAGGGCTTCAGTTGCTCCATTCTGGAAGGATCTGACTTTCAAACATAAGGTAAATACTTCCAGAGTAATGGATGAGGAAGTATTTGACTCTCAGAAGAGAAAACAAGAATGTTGGTTCGCATCCAGTGTTGCAGGCATGGAAGTGAAAAATGGTTGAGTTTTCTGATAGAAAGCGCACTTTACCTGTAGTGTTTTATATTGCCTACTGAAAACTGGCCTTTACAATAATTAATCTCCAAATTTGGGACATAGGACATATTTTGACATCTCAAAACTGGAATGACATTCAAATTTCAACTCATAGAAGTTTCTGATTTCCACCCAAAAAACAACTGAACCCTTGATTCTAGGCTTGCCAGATTATAAACATTCAAAAACTAGCACTATAATTGAAATAGTTCACTGCTGGGCCAGGCACAGAGGGATGGTCTCTCTCTGACATTACTCTTCCAGGTCAGAACTTGATCTGGGCACCACCTTCAGAATGACAGGATGTTTGGTCTGAAGCAAGAATCCAGTGCCCAATGCCAAGGGGGTCTGCAGTAAAATGAACAGGGCACAGTCAGTAAAACAAAAGGCAAAGGTCAATTAAATCCTTTGTGTTTTCACCATGGAGGGAGACCCCCATGTTGGTATGTTTCCAAAGTTGTGATGTACAGAGGAATACCTCAATGTATTGCATGATATGTATAAACAATAACACACAGCAGGTCATGTGTTGTGCTGTTTCAACGCCTACCCCAGGTGCGTAGTGAGGCATGAGGTTGCAGGCAGAGTGAGACATATTTAATTCTAGTCCCACACTGGGACATGTATTCATACCATAAATGTCGTTATCTCACTCAAGATGCAAGTTTATGCTGAGGAGATTGGAATCCTATAGGATCACCGATGCACCGTATTTGGCTTCTCTAATAATTCCCCCTACTAGCTGGACATCATGCTCCAGTTAGCGGTTTGGTGAGCTGTTGTACACCACAAGTGTAACTCTTCCCCCGCTTCACTCTAGCTCAGCCTAGATTGGCTCTGTGGTACTGTTTTTCCCCATGATTTCTTCTTTGTCCTTCATAGTGACTCTCTGCCTTACAAGGAGAAACACCACACCCCTTCTCCTATCAGACCAATCCCTTCAGAATAGTCTGTATTCCTCAAACCTGGTGTCCTAATCATTCTTCTCCCCCGCAGAAGGTCTCTGTGAGTTAGACGCTAGGTTCTGGCCTTCAGAAGCTGCATGAGGCCCTCAGTCATCCCCATTTTACTCGGTGGGCTCTTCATATTAGCCTGCATGCAAATGAGGTTAATTGCCTCGCAATGTTCTCCCACCCACCCACCCGCGATTCTCTTGTCCAGGTACCCTCCTGCTCTGCCATCCTTGATCCTCCTTATCTGCCCCCTGCCCTGGGTGATTGCTCTAGTCTACACCAACCCCCTCCACCCATCCTTTAGTTAAAAGACTCCTGACTGCCCGTTGCCCTGCCTATTCTCCTGGCCAGTAGCCCAACTCCCTTCTGGAGCTGGTGCAGCTGATCCTGGGGAAAAGGGTGCCCCTTACCTCCAGGAGGCCCTCCAGTTGATGAGGAAAACAAAACCCTCCCTCTTGCATAGTACCAGACCCATAGCCAAGTGTTAACCTGTCTAATAATCTGCTATGGCTCCACACTAGACACCCTCACCAGGACCAAGGGGATTTCAGAAAAAATCACTCTGAATATCTTTCTCTTCAGAAACATTCCTAGTTCCTTGAATTGAGTGAGTTAGTTTTTGTTAACCAGGTAGGTGCACTAGACAAGAAATGCCTATTTTCAGGCACGATCCAGGAGGTTACAAAAGACTGTTGAAATGAAATTAGATACAGCAGCAAAGGCAACAATGTAACAGAAGATGCAGCAGAATTAACAATGAGACACAAAACATGTCCTAGTCACAGCATCAACATTTTTCTGGAAAAAGGTCAAATGAAGCACAGATGATACAACAGTGAATACTGTGCAAAAACATAACGCAGTCCAAAAACAATTCTACAAAAAAGATTAAGGACAATAAATACAATAACGTGACAAGAGATAAACAAAACTTACAAGATGGGATCATTAAAATGCGATAAGTACCTATTCATATCCTCAGGACTTGTGCTCCTCCTGTCATTCATTTCAACATGGATGAGGAATGTCTGTTCCTCCCCCACTGTGTTGCTTAGCCTTGGATAGCACTTGTTCAACTCACACTCCAGGCAGGCAAACCACCTCACCCAAGATATTATCCTAGTCCGTGCTCCTCCACTTCTACCACTGCCCTAACTATGGAGACCCCAGTGACTACTACCTTCTTGTCCCTCTGCCAAGCCTTTTTCTTCCTCTTCCTTGGTAGGCCAGGTGTCCTACCACCTGGACTATCCCAGTCAACCCCAGTCACCTGTTGTCCCCCTCAACCTGGCCTGTTAAATGCTGATGCTTGTCACTGGTGATCACTGGCAATGGCACTCCATTATACCCACGCTTACTACTCACATTCTCTACCTAGCCACCCCATCCCTACCACTAGCCATCACAGCCACTGCCACCATCCTCTCCACCTTACCCAGTTTCTACCCAGTCCAGGTGCACATCTCTTTGGTTTCTGTCTCCCACATCCTCCTCAGCTGCCTACTCACCTTTGTGTGCCTGCATGTTGCTTGCAGTTGCCACTCAACCCTGGCAATGTACACTTGAAAGAAGAGCATTGCTTGCCTCTGTAACTTACTGCTGATCCGTTGGCCAACACACAGGTTTTCTTGGCATGGTCCTCTACAACTAGAACGTCTCCAGATTCTCCAACCACTATATCTCACCCACACCACGGTAAAAATGGTCCATATAGGTCTCTATTAGGACCATTGATGGAGCCATGAGAGGAAGTCTTCCCTACATCTGCCCATGGAGTATTTGCCCTATGGATGAAAAGGAGAGCCACACCTATCAAACCCCCATTCATGCACTCAATATTTACAATGTAGACAAGAAATTCAACTGGGAAAAATACAGTAGGTTACCCATGAAAGTTCTGCCTAGCCTAACATGTCACAAGAATACTTGAGAGAGACAACTTACTAGGAGCTTTCCTCTCCATCCTAATGCCTGAAACCTCATCATTCAATCCATTCAAAAGCAACATTCGGCAACCTGCATTCTAAAACCAAATGCAAGCTAACCAATGCCTGACAGCAGAGAAAGAATAGAACAGTCTCCCTTAAAGAGACCCTGACAGCATTAGAAAAACATGAAAAATATGTGAGATTTAGCCACAGTTCTGTTTACACGTCATACAATTTGTACAATTCTTTTCCTTTTTTTCTTTATTACTAAGGACAGTTGTATAAGAGAGGATTAATGCCCCTTGCTCTTTCCACTTGCCTACACCTGACATCATAATCCCCTATTTATGGCATCATTGTTATTTCCACAGCAACAGACTGTGATGTCATAAACAAGCTGTGATATCAGATGTAGGCAAGAAGCCAGAACAGATATGGCAGGAATCCTGTTTACATGCAAATACTGTATAATAGTAATTAAGAAGTAAGGATGAGAATTACACAACAAATATTAAATATAAGCTGAAGTGTTCTGAAACACTACATTTTTTTGCAAAGTTGTCACTGCAGCATCAGGGGCTCTGTAATAAGAACAACAAAACAACAACACCCTCAGCTCCCACAGAAGAAATTGAGTATTACCTTGGTTTCCTTACACGGAACAAAAGAGAAGTTCTGTAAAATTCCCGCTAAGGCCACCTTAAGAGAGATTTGGGCAAAACGGAGGCCAATACAGTTGCGAGGGCCAGCTCCGAAAGGCAGGTAGGCATATGGGTCTATGGAGTCCTTGTTCTCTTTGCTGAATCTGTTGAAAAGGGGTACAAATAAAACTGTTGACAGTTTCTAGATTTGGCAACTATGGAGGTCAGTCATGGCCAACTGTTATGAGGATTTGAGATGTCAAGCCATTTAGTCAACCCTTAATAGTGGACAACATGAAGTAGACTGAGTAGCTGGCCTAATTCTGCTTCTTCAGAGGAAAGCACATTTCTGTTTTCAAACAACACTCAGCTTTTGGACAAGCCTGCTTTGTTTTTAATTTGGCTTCTAACTTTCTTCCCATTTTTTTCTCTTTTACACAAGACAAGGCAATGTTTATTTCTAAGGCACCCTATCCAAAAGGTGCAGCGTGCAGTACAGAAGGTAACAAAACAACCATCTCAAAACACATCTTTCATTGACAAGTCATTAATAAATATAAATAAACTCAGATAAAGCATTGGGCTTGCTCAAATAAGTAAGTGTTTGAATCACCCATAAGAAGTACACATGGGCAGTGGAGCCACTCCAAGCACTCTCCCCCCCGACAGCTTCAGGTAGGATCAGGGATCCCTAACAAGCCCACATCAGTGGGGAGGGAAGATAGGGGCATGAGGAGACAGGGCCCCCATTTAAAGCTGACCATGAGTGCCTCACAGACAGGAGTGGTGAACAGAAGATAGTGCATGGCCGGCTCTGGGGGCTATTTTCAGACTGTTGGCATGTCCCAGCTGCAGTGCACTGTATGAATATAGGGTAGGCAGCACAGTGGCATTGTGCAGAGCTGGTTGCCCCCCACCCTCAATCGCTGCTCCAAGTGAGCTGGATACATCCACAGACCTTGGTGGTAGCTAATGTAATCCCCCACCTCGCAAGCCCTGCTCCAGGTCAGCTGGATACATCCACAGATCCCAGTCGTACCTAGTATAACCCTTTCCCTGATCACTGCAGCCCCCTAACTGTGCTACAGTACTACAGACCCCACTTCCATCCTGCAAATAAGTACCCTTCTCCCCATGCACATCCTTGCCACCATTCACCGAATGCATGCTGCTACACACCACCAGGACAATGGACTGCACAGTCTCTCTACTCACTACCTTGACCAGCCACCATCTGAATGACAGGGGTGTGCATACAATTACTGTATTACAGTAGTCACACACACATCCCTGTTATTCAGATGGCAGCTGGCTGAGGTGATGAACAGAGGGGCTGTGCAGACCACTAACCCAATGCCATACAGCAGAATGTTTTTGGTGAGTGGAGACAAGGGGGACAGGAGGGTCCTGAACAGGTGGGATGAGGGAGTCTTTAGCACAGTCAGTGGCAGCAGAGATCAGGGGTTGGGGTGGGGGGATTACACTATCCACCACTGGGGCATTTGGGGGTATTCAGCTTGTTTGAAGTGGCAATTTGTGGGGGATTATATTAGCCATCACCATGATCTATGGATGTGTTCCGCTTACCCACTGTCGAGGCTCTCATGGATCCACGTGGAGCAGAACCCAAGAGAACAAATGCTGTCATTTTGGTGGGTTAGTGCACACACATTGTTTCTTTTTATTTACATCCTTCCAATTCCCCAGGAGCCTCCAACCTCCTTGTG
Organism: Neoceratodus forsteri; assembly: GCA_016271365.2. NCBI lineage: Eukaryota > Metazoa > Chordata > Ceratodontiformes > Ceratodontidae > Neoceratodus > Neoceratodus forsteri. Next base: position 388,560,019 of record JADMNL010000025.1, on the reverse strand, counting down.
GACCCAATCTGGGTATGTGCAATCCATCACAGAGGGTCAGGCTTCCTGGGCCACCTTGAGGGACCACTGCAGTGCCAGATGCCAGCTGCCTCGCACTATGCTCAACAGCACTCCCCAGCCTGATTGTACCAATTAAGCCCCCAGGCCCACCCCTGAACCCTGTTCGCCAGAATGGGGGTGGGAACTTGTTTAATAAGGAAAGGCACACTAAGCCTGACCTTGTTTCCAGGTGCAACTTGGGAGCACAAGGAAGTTAAGTGGTTTGCTCAGGGTCACACAGTATGCAAGTGGAGGCTGATGGGATTCAAACCCAGGTCTCCAGGTCTGAAGCTCAGTGCCCTTAACCACTACTCTATACTGCCTCCAATGGAATAGAAGTGCAGCGTGCATCTGCTGAGCCATGGCACGGCCTTTGTTTGCATATTGTTATGGATTTCTGTAGTGACCATAGCATAAAGATAGCCAGGTGGCAGGAATGCTGAATGGTTTCCACCAACTAGTTAATGTGGAGGATTTGTCATAGCATTAACAACTTAAAAACTCATGACGTACAGTAGCGGCAGCAAGAAAATTCACAGAAAATGAGCCTGCCTCAGACTGTTATCTGATGTGCTTAAATTGAATTCTATCTCCCCAGCCAAGGGCTCATTCACAAAATATTAGAATGTGAAATCATTCTGAAACTGCGCAAACTACATTAATTTATGCAGACTTTTAATAGGGTTCACAAATGGGGGATTGGATGTGGCTTGGTGGTTTTTTGGTGAATTATGGAGCTTTTCACGCAAATGACACTGGTTTGAGTCTGACTCAGGTCTGTAGGGACAAAATTCCATTTTTATATGATGGCTGAGTGTTAGCCTTTTGTGAAATAAGTTAGGGTGCTCAGTGTCAAATCCCCAAATGTCACAAGATCTCGTGACACTACTGTCATGAAGTCCTCACTGATGAATCGTTCTAATGTTTGGAAACATTAGGCAGTGAAGCAATTAGCAAGTGATGGCTCTGTCTGGTCTCACCAGTTCTTCAGTGAAGATCCTGATTGACATGACGGGACAAGAAGGAACCTGACACTGAGCACCACTACAGTGCAGTTGCTGACAGACATGAAGCTGCATCACTCAACCATCACCTAAAATTTGTACCCTGGTTAACTGGTGGAAACAGACATTTTCATGAGGCTTGCAAAGGATGAGTAGAAGTAGATTCAGGTTCATTGTACTTGTCTGTCTAGGTGTTCAAAAAGGTTAACAAAATAATAAGACAGCATCAGTGGAAGCAGCTATGCAAGTTCAGACTTATTTATTTATTTATTTTAACCTTTGTATTTATCCGCCTAATCTGCCTCTTCCCTCCACTCATTCATACATCCTCAGTGGACCCCTCAACCCTTGCCGTGGTCTGCCCCAGAGAGCCTCGATCCCACACACACCCTTGAAGACCCCCGGTATACTCTCTGGGTAGGGGTGGAGAGGGGATGCCCCATGCTTACCTCTCCAAACCAGCACACTATGTGTGTGCATGTGGATCTGACACAGCGGAGTCTGCCTTGATGAGTAGTCAGAGAAGTCCTAGGAGGTGTCGTCACCTAGGAGGGATGAGGTGTTTTTCCGGTTTCTTCCTCCTGACGGTGTGCAATGAGGGGCTGTGAGCTGAGAGGCATGCTGAGACGTACCTCCTGCTCCGCCCCTCTGCCGACAGTCACCCAATCCCCTTGCTGCTGCTCCACCGACCGCGCTATCCACCCGGGCTCCCCTAGGTGGTAGCATTGCAGCGGGAGCCTACAGTCACCCCACCCCCCGGAGAAGGAGAGATGCCATTGGGTGCTCTATCCTTCTCCACTCTTTGCCGATCCCCGGCGACCCGTGCTCGTTCCCAAATCCGGATCGCCCGCGTGGTGCGAGGTGTGGCATCCAGTGCCTCAACCCTCAGCTCCACCAGGCTGGCTAGACTTATTTCTTGAAACAGGATAATACAACTGTGGAGATAAGACTCTCACCTGGAAGGGACTCCTGGAAGGATGTCAGCAGTCAATTATAATGTACATAGCACATTCATACAGTAATACCATCAATTCAGTAATCCTACGAATAGTTAAATACAGGAACATTGAGCAATGTCCTACATTTACTCATTTCAGATACAATTAGGTCAACCAACCAAAACATTACAGGGAAGATCATTAGTTAGCTCTGCTGGAGAGGGAGAGTGGGCTCACGAGCAGGAAGAGGACTCAGAGAAAAGCACCCAGCTGTGAATTCCTGGCTAGTGGTGCGCTGGGGCAGTAGGCACTCAGCAACAGGTGCAGTGGTGAATGATACAGGGTAGTGGGATGTGAGCGCGGGTGCAGCCAGCTGGTGGGATTTGGAAGGGGGATGCTACACATCTATGGGGCAGGGCTCTATCAGTTAAAGCATAAGGACGCAGGGAGGGCAGTCAGAATGGCAAAGGCCCAAACCAAGGAAAAAACAGCCAATTCAGTTAAGAAGGGGATAAAACTTTTTATAGGTACATTAGGGACCAAAACAAGACCAAGGGAGGGATAGTGAGGCTTAATAAAGGGGAGGAGGTGGGCAGAGGGTGACAGTAAAAAGGCAGAAATACTGAATGAACACTTTTGTTCAGTATTCAAAAAAGAAGAGGAGGGGGAGGTACCTAAACCAAACAGTAGAAGCACTCTGGATAGGGAGGTCGATACCAGTCCATTCACGAGGGGGCACAGTCTTAAGCTGGAGGGTGGGAGGTTTAGGATGAAGGTCAGAAAGTACTTCTTCACAGAGAGGGTGGTGGACATTTGGAATGTGCTGCCAGAAGAGATAATCTCATTGAAGAAAGTGGGCAACTTTAAGAGAGGCTGGGACAGATATAGGAGGAGGGTAAGGGTCATGGGTAGGGAAGATGGGAGGAGTGGGGAGGGAGGGAGGCAGGGACAGTAGCTCAAGCTGTGGACCCTGCTACACAAGCAGACTTAATAGACCAAATGGCCTTCTTCTGCTGGCTTCTTCTTATGTTCATATGTTCATTCACAGAAGAAAGGGTCCTGAAAGAACTCCTAAAACTCAAGGTGGGCAAGGCAGTGGGGCCTGATGGGATTCACCCTAGAATTCTAAAAGAATTAAGGAGAGAACTAGTGACACCACTGACTACCCTTTTTAAAAAGTCATGGGAGTATGGTGTGGTACCTGAGGAAGGCTGATGTGATTCCTCTTCACAAAAGTGGGAGCAAGACAGAGGCAGGAAACTACAGACCTGTTAGTTTGACCTCAGTGGTAGGGAAAATGATGGAATTACTTCTGAAAGAAAGAAAGAATTGTTGAGTACCTAGAGGTCAGCAGGGCACAGAACCCAAGGTAGCATGGATTCACAGCGGGAAGGTCATGTCAGACGAATCTAATAGATGTATTTGACTGGGTAACCAAAGTAGTAGACTAGGGAGGGGCTGTGGACTTGGCCTACCTAGACTTTAGCAAGGCATTTGGCACAGTCCTCCACAAAAGATTAATAAACAAGTTAGCCAGCCTGGGAGTGGGTCCCAGGGTGGTAGCCTGGATAAAAAATTGGCTGGACAACAGGACACAGAGGGTAATAGTAAACGGAGTCCACTCCAAAGAAAGGGGGGTTACTAGTGGGGTACCACAGGATTCAGTATTGGAGCTGGTCCTCTTTAATGTCTTTATAATTGACATTGCAGTGAGACTGGAAGGAAAAGTATGCCTCTTTACAGATGACACAAAGATCTACGACAGGGTTGATACACAAGGAGGGGAGGAAAGGATGAGAAGGGACTTGGCAAGGTTGGAGGAATGGTCAAAAGTATGGCAGCTAGGATTCAATGCAAAAAAGTGCAAAGTAATGCACCTGGGAAACAAAAACCCAGGGGAAGAGTACACAATGGGAGGGGAGTACTAACAACAACAAAAATGGAAAGGGACCTGGGGGTAGTCATATCAGACAATCTAAAGGTAGGTAGGCAATGTGAGAAGACAGTAAGGAGGGCTGGGGATGCTGGGATGCATAGGGAGAGGCACCACCAGTAGAAAACAGGAAGTTGTTATCCCTCTGTACAAACAGTTGGTGAGACCCCATCTGGAGTACTGTGTGCAGTTCTGGAGACCCCGTCTCTGCAAGGACATGGCAGTCCAGAGGGGGGGGGCTACTAAAATGGCGCAGAGTCTGCACCAGAAACCATACAACGAGAGATTAAAGAAGCTTAATATGCACACCCTTAAGGAAAGGAGGGAGAGGGGAAATATGATAGAAAATTTCAAGAACCTCAAGGGAATCAACAAAGCCCAAGAGGGTAGCATCTTTCAGAAAAAGAGATATGCCAGAACAAGGGGGTACAGTTTGAAGATAGAGGGGGGACAGCTCAGGGGCAGTGTGAAGAAGTATTTTTTCACAGAGAGGGTGGTGGACACATGGAACAGCCTTCCTGAGGAGGTTGTGGGGTCAAAAACAGTGGGGGGATTCAAGAATGCATGGGGCAGACATAAGACAATTCTAGTGGAGGGTAGGAAGAAGTAGGCTGCTGGTTAACTAGGATCTGCAGCTTATCCGATAGGTAGGGAAATGGGCAGACTAGGTGGGCCAAGCGGTCCTTATCTGGCATCGAAGTCTATGTTTCTATGTTTCACAGTTGGTGTGGTGAAGGCCAGCTGGTGGGATATGAAAGGAGGAGGAGGAGGAGGTAACACGTAAATCCTCAATGGAACAATGTTCGTTCTCATTTCCAGCCTGTGAATGCTTGAATGATCTAGAATGCCGTACCTCCTAAACTACTACAAATGAGCCTTCTAGGTAATTCCAGATCCAGTCTCAGAGAGTCACTACAGGGCAATGTCAAATGAGACTGTACAAGTATGTAACACAATGGCCCTTTCTTGTGCCTGCTACTGTAGACTGCATGTATCTTGTTTTCCCGTATTATGATATGGAACCTTTGAAAATAGGCAGATTTCTCAAATAAATTTTCCTAATAAAAAATAAATATGTCTATGGGAATGGGACTTGGGTTGCCAGGGAAAGGTAGGAGGGTGTGGAAGGGGATCTGGTGTGTGTAGGGTGGTAATGGGTAGTGAAAAGGGCATTTTTTGGAATGATTTGTTTCACTTGACCAATATGGCAAACTTTGGAAACTTCACCAACATTACAAAATGCAGCAGTGTCAGAAAGCACCAGTTCCAGTGTACTGGTATAGATACCATGTGCAAATGCCTTTTCCCCTATCAGTCTATGGATATCATTACCTCCTACTCATTATGTGGCATTCTGTATGCTTCCCTGCAGCACTGCACCTATTAGTTACAACACCAGGGGCCAGATTCACAAAGCTTTGCCTGGGCACAAACCCAGTTTGCACTGTGCAAACTGGGTTTTCTCGCCAAAGTGGTATTACAAAACCAGTTTGCACTTGCAAACTGGGTTTATGACTGGCCAAAGTTTGGAGGGGCCATAATGCAAATGAGGGGGGAACATGCACATTGGATGCAGTCCCATTCTACAAAGGATTTTCTCTGATATTGCCCCTCCCTTCCTCACCACCACGGCTGGCTGCTGACTGGGGCGTGAATGAGTGTGTGCCCTGTAGAGTACACACTCACTCCCTCACAGTGACTGACAAATTCACCGTGAATGAGTGCGTACTCTATACGGTACGCAGTCATTGGTAGCTCAGTCGGCGGCCAGCCTTATTGGTGAGAGGAGGGCTGTGCTGGTCACCAGCAGGGGGTCAGGTTGGGGGCGGTAGAGCACGGTGCTGGGTCACTACCGGACAGGGTGGAGGGATGAGGCGGTCCACTAGACCACCAGGGTTATGTTTCTTCTTAGTTCACAGGATGGAGATTGGGGACAGGGAGGGATCTCTAGACCACCAGGGATATTTGAGGGAAAACTACCAGGAGGGTGATGGGAAGGGAAGGGAGGGACCACTGGACTACCAGAGAAAGTATATAATTCTGATGGGGATGGTGGTCAAACATTGGGGGAGGGACCACTAGACCACAAGGGAAAATATGGTATTTAGATGCTGACAGTGATCGGACATCAGGGAAGGACCACTAGACCACCAAGGAAAATATGATATTTAGATGATGACAGTGATTGGACATCAGGGAAGGACCACTAGACCACAAGGGAAAATATGGTATTTAGATAATGACAGTGATTGGACATCAGGGAAGGACCACTAGACCACCAAGGAAAATATGGTATTTAGATGATGACAGTGATTGGACATCAGGGAAGGACCACTAGACCACAAGGGAAAATATGATATTTAGATGATGACAGTGATTGGACATCAGGGAAGGACCACTAGACCACAAGGGAAAATATGGTATTTAGATAATGACAGTGATTGGACATCAGGGAAGGACCACTAGACCACTAAGGAAAATATGGTATTTAGATGATGACAGTGATTGGACATCAGGGAAGGACCACTAGACCACAAGGGAAAATATGATATTTAGATGATGACAGTGATTGGACATCAGGGAAGGACCACTAGACCACCAAGGAAAATATGATATTTAGATGGGAGTGGACATCCTGGGAGGGACCACTAGACCACCAGGGATATTTATGACAAAGTACCAGGAGATCAATCGGGGAGGAAGAAGGGACCACTAGACTACCAGGGATATTTATGACAAAGTACCAGGAGATCAATCGGGGAGGAAGAAGGGACCACTAGACTACCAGGGATATTTATGACAAAGTACCAGGAGATCAATCGGTGAGGAAGAAGGGAGCACTACACTACCAGGGATATTTATGACAAAGTACCAGGAGATCAATCGGGGAGGAAGAAGGGAGCACTACACTACCAGGGATATTTATGACAAAGTACCAGGAGATCAATCGGGGAGGAAGAAGGGAGCACTAGACTACCAGGGATATTTATGACAAATTACCAGGAGATCAATCGGGGAGGAAGAAGGGAGCACTAGACTACCAGGGATATTTATGACAAAGTACCAGGAGATCAATCGGGGAGGAAGAAGGGAGCACTAGACTACCAGGGATATTTCATATGAATTAATGGGACAGGGATCAACATCAGAGACATGGGAGGGACCATTAAATCACCACTGACTACAGCTGCATTCGACAGGGGCTGAGAGGTAGCATGCTACAACACACGCAGCCCATGTAAATCAGCCCATAGTGGGCATACAAATGGACAGCTAGTGCCTTGCATGCCCAATAGGCTCATTTGCATGGCAGCTTTTGTCAATACCAGATAGCGCACTGGCGCTATTCATCATGGGGCCCATTCACAGGGCTGCAGGGCAGTGCTAGTGGGGTTAGATGTAGCGGTAATGGTGTTTCCCTCTGCCTCAACCTAGCCCTATTCACAGTCAGATGGCATTGTACGCTATCCATCTATGAAAAGCATTTTTACACACCTGGGCAATCACAAAGTGCAACTCAATATTTTGTGTGGCACTTTGTGATTTTTTGTGAATCTGGCACCAGAGGTCCACGTGCCGCAGACAAAGGCTAAACTTCATTATGTTAATCCTTGCACTTGTGCAAAGTCAACATATTGACATGGTAGTGAGTTTTAAAAGGTGTGTCACTGCTGATCCAATGCTAGACAATCTGCAAGGGGCTCAACAGTGTCAGATGGTTCTACAATGCCAGTTCGACAACGGTTTTGTCGACTGGCATCTCATCGACAGGAATTATGTTGACCGCAAGTTGCAGTCAACATAATTCCAGTGTGTCTCCCGATCCATTGTTTCATCGGGGGGAGGCTTTTGCCCCTGAGCCCCCCACACCTCCCATATTTAGGATTCTCAATTCCAGTTGGAGTTGATTCGGGGAGGGGGTGCAGGACCGGGAGACGGTGTGTCCCTGTGTCGGTGACACTGGCGGGGGGTATACCATGTCAGACTAATCATCAGTCAGGCTGATCGTGACACTGTTCTGGTTTTGCTGGGTGAAAACTTCATGTAGTTCAAAGAAAACAGCTACCCAAATGATAGAATGGCTCTTTCGTTTGATCTGCATAATGCCACCCAGCAAGCAGAGCTAATCAGCGTCATGACCAGCCTGCTGTTGTCCTCTCCCCAACATAAAAACAATCCCTCCCTCTGTCAAGTATCCCTCCCACCTCCCACTGCTTCCCCGTTCTTAATTTTCCAACATCGGGGTGCCCAACCTCTGGTGCCAGCTGGTACCCCCATCCAACCCATTTCCACTGTGAGACACTGGGGAAACCACCACCAACACTGGGGTGTCCAATCCTCAGTGCTGGTACCTGAAATAAAGAAAACCATCCCTTGTAGTCTTTTTTTATTTCTGTATGCCTTGTAAAAAAAAAAATCCTTCCATGTCTGTTGCTGCCACCGACACACTGCCTCTGTTAGCTTCCCCCACCCAACCCTCCCACTCAGAATCCATGACACCATACCTCCCACTCCTTACTTTTAATTTTCCAACACAGAAGTGCCCAATCCCCAGTGCCAGCTAGTACCCCCACCTGCCCATTTTTACTGTGCAACACCCAGGAGCCCACCCCAGGTGCTATCAAACATAACACCAACACTGGGGTGCCCAATCTGCAGTGTCAGTACCCAAAATAAAAAAAAGCATCCCTCATAGTCTTTTTATTTTTTTTATTTTTATATATCCTATAAAAAAGAAAAGCATCCATTGATGTCTGTTGCTGCCGCTGGCTTACCGCCACCCTTGCCCTCCGCTGACCCATTCCTCCCACTCAGCACCCATCACCTCACACACCCTACTTACCTACTGGGAGCCCAGCACTGTAATCCTCTCTGGACCAGAGATATTTCTTCACTCTTCAATGCCGAACCGGGAACTGAGGGAATCAGGTATAAGGTTCAGTGCATTTCAATGGGCTTTGAACTTGTCCTCATAACTTGGTAATTTTTGAAGAATTTTCCCCAAATTTTCAATATGGCCTTTTTGGGACCCCACCTCATACACAAATGCAATGAAATTATGCAAATCCATCCCAAAAGGTGATTTCACATCCGTTGCATATAATCACCATTCAGGCAGGATTTGAAAAAATGTTTCCACCCGTGTTCATGAGGTTGGGATATAAAAAGGCTGTGATGAAAATTTGGGCTAAAAATGTTAAAAAACAACAAAGATATGAGCATATGTTGAAACATTTTCAAAATACACTCATTAACTTTGGTAATTTTCAGTATTATGACCCCAAATTTTCAACATAACCATTTTTTCACACCACCTCATGAGCGTGGCAGCTGTCATTTTTCAAATCCTGTCTAAAATGTGTTTTCACAACAGTGGCACAAAATCGCCTTTTGGGCGGGATTTGAAAATTTTATCTGTCCTTGTTCATGAAGTGGGATCATAAGATGGCTATGTTGAAAATTTGGTGTATAAATATTAAAAAAACTAAAGAAGTTATGAATGTACATTGAAAGTCTTCAATTCACACTCATAACTTTGGTAATTTTCAATATTTTAACTCCAGATTATCAACATAGACTGTTTTTTACACCACCTCATAAATGTGGCAGTTATCATTTTTATGTTTGCTTGCATGCATGTGCAAGAAACATAGTGCCACTATACGAGAATTCGTAGGAGTGCCTCCCCTACTTCCAATGCTCTTGTCCCTTTTGCAGACGTGGCTGCACTGAGCCAATGAATGTCCGAGCTGTCTATGACAACATTCAGATGCAATGGCATACAGTTCTGAGGAAAATACCGCCACAATCAGCGGTGGTAATGTGTAGGCAGTTTGCAGAAAACAGTATGTTTGCCCCTTCAAATGGAGCCAAACACTCACCCATTTGTTGCAGGTGCCCCACAGGTGAAGTAACTCTTTCTTTCCTGTTATACAAGAACAGACTAAAACAAAATCAGGCAGCTTCCTTCCATAGCGGGAGAAGGGGATTGCCCCTGGAACCCACAGAGAACTTTTTCTCTCTCCCCCCCCCCAGAGGGAGGGGGGCACTGAGACCGGGGGAGCAGTCTCCACCACTTTAAAAAAGATAAAACACAGGAACACTTCCTTTTTCTTAGTGAGAGATCAGACAGCAGACTGATGCTTCCTTCTTGCTTAAGGACAAATGGAAGACTGACTTTGAATTTCCCAAAGTTCTAAACTTCACTCCCTGAGCTGGAGATTCCAAAGTGGCTCATGCAGCTGCGACAGTTCTATAGTGATGTCATCTCTCAAGTCTCAGCTGTGACTGAGGATAGAGTGAGACAGTGTGAAACCCATTTAACTGGAGTTTCACAAGCTGCCTTCCCTGCCTACCACTAGGTCTTACTGGGATTCTAGTAACCCCGGGTAACAAAGGGGTTACATAACCATATACTACAAAATATTTTCGGTGTTCATTGAACAACTTAGATAGATAGTACAGAAATACAGACATCTTAGACATTATTCCTGGGAAACATGCAGATTTGTTGCGTTTCCCACTCTGTGGCTTCCCAGTAGGGATACAAGATAGGACAGTGCCAGAAAACATGGGAGTGTGTGGCCCAGACCTCTCTACATGTCCTCCAATACTCAGCAGTATCCTCTCCACGGAATTTCACCACCAGGGTTGCAGTTTTTCCTGTAGCCACAGTATTTTCAAAGGTGGAGCCAGTTTATGACTGACTCCACAATGTACAGCTACTTGTGGATGTTATTTCGGCACTGCTGCACCAAAATGTTACACCTGATCGGACCAGGCGTAACATCCCCCACCGCTGCACTGGCTCAGAATATGAATCTCCTCAGGTGTGGAGATTCTGCCCCTCCGTGGTGGCTACGGAGTGGGATTTAGTCCATGATGAACACGAAATCCAGCCCAAGGGAAGCAAACAATGATTTATCTTTTTGCCAAACATCTGACACAATGATTTTCAAATGTGGAAAAAGTGTGCACATGCAGCTAAAACGTGATGCAAGGGAGGGTTCCCTGGCTTGTGCAACTGCAATTTTTTTTGTATGTTCTCAGTTTTCAAAAAGGTTCCTTTTTTCAGTCTTTTCTACAATATACAGCATCTTGCACATATTTCTTTGTGCAACTGCAGAAAAATGGAAAATGTCACCCAAGCGCATGAAATTCTAAAAACAGTGGGCTAGATTTTCAGCCCCCCGAGGACTAAGTCCCTGTCCACAGCCACCACTGTAGGAAGATCTCTCCATACCTGGGAAGAACAGTGGTGCAGCTGTAGGGAGGTGTTACACCTGGTCCCACCAGGCATAATATGTTTGGTATAGATGTCCCAAAAAAATGGTCACAAGCAGCTATAAATCATGCAGGGAGTCGTAAACCAGCTCCACCTCTGAAAGTGGTGACCCATGTGCACCATTTTGTTCCCGCAGCTGTATCCAGCCCAGCATTTTCACAGGTGCAGGGATTTTTCCCTGCACCAGGGAGTTGCATGCAGGGACTTAATCTCTGGGCCATATGAGGCCCTTTGAAAATCTGGACCCTGATCTACATTTCTCTTCAGCTTTTTACAGGACAACTCATCCCCCTAAATACATTTTAAGAAGTGCTTTGAATCATCATGATTTGTATGAAAACTGCCTGTGTATGGGTGTAACAATTGCTTTGTGTATCTGTACTTCATTCCTTGGCCCACATATTCAGAATGGATGGGATGGGTGGTGCATCGAGATGTAACACTTAAAAAAGTTGCTCTGGTGCAACAAAATACTATATTGAAACAAGATGCATGATCCCACTGGATAATGCATCCTGTCAGAATATAACAACTGTTGTGGGTGTTGCAAATGGGGGCGGCCAACAATATGCCAGTGCATCCCGGGGTATGGGCAGAATACCACCAATGGGGGATGCGGTGGCACATCCCAGATGCACTGTTCCCAAAATGGTGACATTCAGCCAGGATATGCAAATGGCCCATTAGGCATGCAAGGTGCAAACGGGCAATCTGCATGCCCATTATGGGCCCATTTGCATGTCTGCACCCAGCAAGAAGTGCAGGCAGGCCTTCCCCCCAGCCCCATGTCCCGGTGGCCATGTATAATAAAGTAACCCCCCCACCCCAATGTGCAGTGCAACGCCCCCAGCCACCCATGTCTATGTTAAAAATAATTAAATCCCCTCCCGATGTGCCTTTGCCCACCCCAGCCATGATCACCAATGGCCATGTAGAATAATCAAAACCCCTCTTTCCATAGTGCAGCAGACCCACACCCCATGCCCCGATCCCTGAACCCTGATCATCACTCAAAGGTGCCTGCACTGGCTGGCCCAGTGGCACTGAGGATTGAGGTAGTGGACGCCACACCTCGCACCATGCCAGTGACCCAGGTTCAGTGACAGACTCGGGTTGCCAGGGGTCGACCGGGGGAGGAGGAGAAGGACTGAGTGCCCAACAGCCTGCTCTCCTTCTCCGGGGAGGGAGCTTGCCCTGCTGCAATACTGCAACCTCCTGGTGACCACTGGGATCTGGCAGTGTGGACGTGGGAAGTAGTAATGGGAGGGGGGCCGATGTTGACTGAGGACCTGAGCAGAGGTGCATCTCAGCACGCCTGTGTCTTACTGGCCCTCCCTGACGATGCCATCAGCAGAGGGGGCAGGAGTAAAGAGGAGGAAAATAGCTCCCCATTCGGTCCTGGCAAAGAGCCCTCTGTTCCACACTGCCATCAGAAACTGAGGGCAGACTCCAGTATGCGCATACTCCCCTGAAGCTTGAAGGAAGGTAAGCGGGACACCTTCCTCACCCTGCCCAGGGGGCTGACTGGGGGCTCTATAAATACCACAGGGTTGCACTCTAGGAGCAGAATCCATGGTTGCTGGGGTTGTGGGGACTATTGGGGAGCTCTGAGAGACAGGACAATATGGGGGCACAGAGAAGGAGTGATAAACAGAAAGCAAAAAAAAATAAAAATAAATTCCTGGTGCCACACATACACCCCCGATGAACACTTTCCATAGTGTAGCAGGGCTCACCCCCCACCCAAGTAGGCATGAACCCCTCCCTACACACCCCCAAACCCAACCCCTGCCAGGGACTGGCATAGCCCTCCACCCCCTGCCATGGCCAACCACCGACTGATCAGGGCCATGACCGCCTACTGTACATATGACGCAAGAGATCATGGTCCTGATAAGTTGGCTGGCCATGGCAGGGGTGGAAGGGCTGTACCACTCGCCAGCATGGGTCGGCTTGTGGGGGAGGGTGCGGGGAGGGGTAATACTACTTGGGTGGGGCCCACCACAATGGAACTTACTCAGGACCAGGATTCTGCTGCAAATAAGGATTGTGGACGGGCAACTTTTGCAAGGGGGATCGGGACTGGTGGGGGGTCCACTTCACTGTGAAAACAGGATTATGTTTGGAATTATGTGTCATCGGGGATCAGGGATGGGTGGGGGTCCACTCACTATGGAAAACGGGGTTATTTTGGGAAATATGTGCTCTCGGGGATGGGTGGGGGGTCCACTACACTATAGACACTGGGGTTGGTTTAGGCAATATGTGTATTGGGGAACAGGAGCATTTGATGATCCACAGGCACAGTGCATGGGATGGGGTGGGGGGGCCCTACACTATGGGACTCCAGGGCATTCTTTGTGGCACACTGCCAGCAATGACTGGGACTGGGAGGGGGGTTCCACTGGGCTGCAGGAGCTGGCAGGCTGCTGTGCTGCTGTGTGCAGTACTGCAGCCTGCCTGTGGGTGGGCAGGAGTTAGGCATGGTTTCTCCATGCCTAATTTTTCCCTGTTCATCCCCTGCACTTGGACAGTCCATCTCCTCTGAATATCCTAATGCACATGATATACATGGGCACGCCCCTTCAACTTGGGCTGCACACATTAACTTTGAGCTGCAGCCCATCTCAACTGGGGTGCCCCATCTCTCTCCTTTGAATATGGGAGTTTGGAGCAAACTGTGAAATGTGCCACCCATCTTTTTTGACAATGTATGTCTTTGTTTTTATGCAACTCTTCCTGCAAGTGTAACAGTTCAAATTTGGCAGATGCTGGCCTGCCCGCCTGCGCGTTGGTAGTGCTACCACTTGTGACGCCGGTGACCTGGGTTCAGTAGTGACCCCAGATCATTGGAGGGCTGGCTAGGGGAGAAGGATTGAGCACCCAGTGGACCGCTCTCCTTCTCTGGGGGGGGGGGCTGTCTCGCCTCACTGTTACACCACCACCACCTGGATGACCAAGGATGGTGCCAGTGCAGTCAAGGGAACAGAGCTCGGAGGGGGCAGGCATTGGCTGAGGACCAATGCAGAGAAGCATCTCAAAGCACCCCCGTCTCATTGGTCCCCTGTGTGTGCTGATGTCCACAGGGGGTTGGGGTACCAGAACATGGAGGAAAAAGCCCACGTTTGCACCAGGAGATGGGCCTCATGCAAACAACCTGTGACCAAGAGAGGCAGGCTCCAGGTGTCTGCTCCCCCTGAGTTCGGAGGAAGGTAAGAGCAGGGCCTCCTCTGCCCTGACCGGGGGCAGTCATCCAGAATGACAGGTACTGCTTGGGATCAGGGCACTCAAGGTAGCTCGTGTCCCTCTGGTTGCCCCAGCATAGCTGTGGGACACATTGAGGACCCCAAGGGAAGGAGCAGATATGGAGTGTAGGAAGAGGAAAAATAGAAAGTAAAAAAAAAAAAGAATTTGGCAGAAGCTGGGAAAAAGTAAAGCTTTCTTAGCAATGTCTCTGAAAACAGACTGAATGGCCCTATTATAAATTTACTGTCTGGCAGTCAAGTCTTAGACCGCTGTCAATTTATGGTTGGGCATTAGAAGTGTTTTAGATGTCAGGCAGTGGCTAGCTAGCCCAAACATTTCTGCTGGGGGCTCATGTCTTTAGAAAGAATACAGAGGTATATGTCCAACAGGCAGGTCCTAGCCAGTTTTCCCAATCCCAGCTCTAGACAAAGGATTTTGAATCTGTGATGTCAGAGTGACATAATGGATGACATGTTATGGGGGGGTCAACAGGAGGGCTTTTAGGTCTGGCAGGGCCTGAGAGAGTCAGTCAGGCTTGGGACTATGAACAAACTGCCATAAGAGTTCATGTCTGCCCTGATTCAAAGTGTCTTGTGGTAAGCCAATCTACCTTGTGTGTATGTGAAAGAGAGGGAGAGAGATAGGTTTAGTCTGTGCATCACCTAACGGTGAAAACAATTTTTCTTTCCAGTTCTGTAGACATACTGTTCCCAGTAGTGTTGCTGTAATATCCTGTAGCATCTGTATAAATATTTTGAAATATTAAAAATATTGTTATGTATATTTTACATTTCTGTGATTAAATCCTTTGGGGTAGAGCTAACTGACTTATAACTAGCAATAACTGTATTTCCACCACAGAGGAGAAGGTTACTGTTACCACAGTCTGTTTCTAAATTAAGAAGTTCTTAGTTGTGACAGACAGGGATGGGTCAAGTGTCCATGAGCGTGGAGCACTATACTGTGTGAGCAGTGGCTCTGGAGGGATTCAGACCTAGAAATACGCCAGAAGAGTGTCTAAGCTGAACGGTGGCATATACTTAAATACTGAGAAAGCTGGTAACAGTGATGCAGACTGAGTCTAGGACAAACTAGTTTGCTACAGTGGTTAAAACCCTGTATGTGTTCTATGAAGAATGCCTGCATGTGGATAAAAACCTGTGTGTGTTCTATGAACAATGGCTGCGTGTGAATAAAAACCTCTGTATGTTCTATGAACGTCTGCAAATGAATAAAAACCTGTGTGTGTGTTCTATGAACAATACCTGCGTATGGGTAAAAACCTGTGTATGTTCTATGAACAATGCCTACATGTGGATAAAAACCTCTATGTGTTCTAGGAACAATGCCTGCATTTGGATTAAAACCTGTGTGTATGTGTTCTATGAACCATGTCTGCCTATGGATAAAAACCTGTGTGTGCTGTAATGCTTGCAACCCCTCTACTTAAAGTAAACAGGACTATTAGGCCCCTCTGAAAATCCTGCTCTGCATTGAGTGGGATCTAGGTGCTCACCTGCATAACATAGAAACATAGACTTTGACGGCAGATAAGGACCGCTAGGCCCATCTAGTTTGCCCATTTCCCTACCTACAGGATACATACCTCTCAACCTTTTGTCCCCCAAATGTGGAACATTGGCTCTTAAAATGTGTAACAAATGAGCAAAATGTGGAACACAATCAAATCTTAAGCCAAGAAGCTTAGAACACTGTTAAAATGTCTGCATTTATGTTCAGCAAGTCTGTTATTAATTGAATAATATATTCTTTGCATCATTTACTATATATTTTTGCTTTAAAATGTTAACACTGAATGTGGGACAAGTCCTCACAATGTGGAACAGGGAGCTTTTGTGAAGTAAAATGAGGAACGTTCCTCGTAATGTGGTACAGTTGAGAGGTATGACAGGATAGGCCGCAGATCCTATTTAACCAACAGCCTATATCTTCCTGCCCCCCCACAAGAATTGCCTTATGTCTGTCCCATGCATTCTTGAATTCTCCCACAGTTTTAGACTCCACAACTTCCTCAGGAAGGCTGTTCCATGAATCCACTACCCTCTCTGTGAAATAATACTTCCTCACATTGCCCCTGAACTGCCCTCCTTCTATCTTTAAATTGTGTCCCCTTGTTCTTGCAAGTCTCTTTTTCTGAAAGATGCTACCCTCTTGGACTTTGTTGATTCCCTTGAGGTACTTGAAAGTTTCTATCATGTCCCCCCTCTCCCTTCTTTCCTCTAGGGTATACATATTAAGCTCCTTTAGTCTCTCTCCTCTACGGCTTCTCTTGCAGACCCTGCACCATTTTAGTGCCCTCCTCTGGACTGCCTCTATCCTGTCTATGTCCTTGCAGATATGGGGTCTCCAGAACTGGACACAGTATTCCAGATGGGGTCTCACCAACTGTCTGTACAGAGGGATAACAACTTCCTGTTTTCTGCTGCTGATGCCTCTCCCTATACATCCCAGTATACTGACCCTCCCTACTGCCTTCTCACATTGCTTGCTAACCTTAAGGTCATCTGATATGATTACCCCCAGGTCCCTTTCCTGTTTTGTTGTTACTACCTCCCCACCCATTGTGTATTCTTCCCCTGGGTTCTTGTTTCCCAGGTGCATTATTTTGCACTTTTTTGCATTGAATCCTAGCTGCCATACATCTGACCATTCCTCCAACCTTGCCAAGTCCCTTTTCATCCTTTCCATGCCTCCTTGTGTATCACCCTGTTGCAGATCTTTGTGTCATCTGCAAAAGGCATACTTTTCCTTCGGTCCCTCTGCAATGCCACTGATGAAGACATTAAAAGGACTGGACCAATACTGAACCTCGCGGTACCCCACTAGTAACCGCCCTTTCTTCAGAGTGGACTCCATTTACAATTACCATCTGTGTCCTGTTGTCCAGCCAATGTTTTACCCAGGCTACCACCCTGGGACCCACTCCCAGGCTGGTTAATTTGACTAATAATCGTTTGTGTGGGACTGTGTCAAATGCCTTGCTAAAGTCTAGGTAGGCCATGTCCACAGCCCCTCCCTGGTCTACTACTTTGGTCACCCAGTCAAATAAATCTATTAGATTCATCTGACATGACCGTCCCGCTGTGAACCCATGCTGCCTTGGATCCTGTGCTCCACTGACCTCTAGGTACTCAACTATTCTTTCCTTCAGTGCCTATTCATCACTTTCCCTACCACAGAGGTCATACTGACAGGTCTGTAGTTTCCTGCCTCTGTCTTGGTCCCACTTTTGTGAAGGGGAATCACATCCACCTTCCTCCAGTCCTCAGGTACCACACCATCCTCCCATGATTTATTAAAAAGAGTAGCCAGTGGTTTCACTAGTTCCTTCCTTAATTCTTTTAGAATTCTGGGGTGAATTCCATCAGGACCCATTGCTTTGTCCACCTTCAGTTTTAGGAGTTCTTGCAGACCTTTCTTCTGTGAAAGGACTGGGATCGGCCCCCCCTATCAAAGAGTGCTTCTGTTAATTGGATTAGGCACTTCCCCTCCTCTTTTGTGAATACTGAGCAGAAATATTAGTTTCAGTATTCCTGCTTTTCACTGTCCCCTCTGCCCACCCCACCGTTTATTCTATTCAGCCTCACTATACCTCCCTTGGTCTTTCTCTCATGGCATGATGTACCTATAAAGGTTTTATCCCCTTCTTAACTGGTTGGCTATCTTTTCCTCAGTTTGGGCCTTTGCTATTCTGACTTCCCTCCTGCTTCTTTCTGCCTTAACTGGTACAGCTCTCTGTCCTGCTCCTTCTGTGTTTCCTTATACTTCTGGAATGCTATCTTTTTCTTCCTGACTTTCACAGCCACCTCTCTTGAGAACCATAGTGGCTTTTTTCTTTCATTTTGATTTGTTTATTTGCTTCACAAAAGGCTTGTTGCCTCTGTGATGCAGTTTTGATAATTCCCATTGTTGCTCCATACCTCCTTCTAGCCTGTTTGCTAGTGCTTTTCTGAGGCACTCTCCATCTTGCCAAAGTCAGCCCTCCTAAAGTCCAGTACCCTCACTTTTGTGATGGCTTGACTCTGTAGCTGAGTTTAACGTGAACCACACTGTTTGATGGTCACTTGTCCCCAGATGGCAACCCACTTCTAGATCTGAGATCCTCTCACTGCCCCCGTTTGAGAGTACGAGGTCTAAGATTGCTCCCTCACGAGTGGGTTCTGAAACTAGCTGTCTAATGCCTGCCACCTGTAGGGCGTCAAGAATGGCCCTGCTCTTGGATGTCGCTGCAGCAAATGTGCTCCAGTTAACATCTGGCATATTCAGGTCTCCCATCATCAGTATCTCCCCTTTCTCTGCCATTCCATTCCTTCCCCCTGACATGGGGGTCTGTACACAACCCCTATGCGGATTGTGGTGCCCTCTCCAGTCTCCAAGGTGACCCACAGTGCCTCCTCTCCTCCCTGTTTACTCTTTTGTTCAGTTGCTTTTATCCCTTCCTTTACATAGAGAGCTACTCCTCCCCCTCTTCTCCCCTGCCTGTCTCTCCTGTAGGTTATGTACCCTGGTCATGTTAACATCCCAGTCATGGTTCTCTGTGTACCATGTTTCTGTGACTCTCACGATATCCAGGCATCCCTCTTCCATTAAGGCCACCAGCTCAGGAGCTTGTTGCCCAGACTACGGGCATTGGTACTCATTACCCTCCATTTCCTGATGGCCTTACCCCTTTTGCCCCATCCCTGTCCTTCTTGCCTTTGTCACTTTCTCCATTTACCCTTGCCCTTCTCCCTATCGACACCTCCATGTTGGTGTTTGCCACACTTACTACACGTGTGATTGTTTGGGGGCTAGGATTTTCCTGCTCCTTTCCAGTGCCTCCCCCTTGGCTGGTTTAAAGCTTGCCAATGAAGCATTTAAACCTATCATCTAGGATCCTGGTTCCTCCCGGACAGATGCAGCCCATCATGCTAGTTTAGGCTTGCATCACTCCAGGTGGACCCCAGTCCCCAATGAAGCCAAATCCTGAGCTCCACACCAGTTTTTCAACCACTGATTGAATCCCATGAGTACGGAACACCCTAGCCTCTCTATGCCATAGATGGGTAGCACCTCCAGAAGGTTACCGCATGCAAGCACTGACTAAGGCCCTCCCTAATTCCACAAACTCTTCCTGCACTTCTCTAATCCCTTTCTTAGCCAGGTCATTTGTCCCTAAGTGGACAATGACATCAGCTCCCTCCTCTGTGCAGCTGCTCCGGCAATCCTGAGGATTCGCTCCCTGTCCCTCAAGCCATGGCACCAGGCAGGCACCTTACCTCCTCTCCCTTCCTTGCCCAGTTCTACCTTCCTAACAATGGAGTCCCCACCAGAGTTGTTTCTTCCCCTGCAGGGTCCCATGCCACCCTCCTGTAGGTCTCCTTTGTGGAGGTTCCAACATCCTCCTTTGTCTCCACTGCAGGGGTGCCTCCAAGAGGAACCACACTTTGCCAGAATGGCATAGGGTGTGGAGAGGTACAACTGGAGGATGTGCCTCTGTTCCACCACTCTCTACCCTCCCTGAGCCCACTGTGGTCCAACCGTTCCTCTTTCTTGGCAACCTCTGAGGCAACGGCAGTGGCACTGGTGGTCCCTGGATGGAAGAGGAGGTCCCACAAATCCTGGCCAACTCAGCCTGGAGATGAGCAACCCCCTCCCTCAGCCCAGAGAGGTGCCTGCAGATGGGACAACACCGCATCCTCCAGAACACCACTCATCCTGTTTCCCCCGTTTATGGATGGCATACATAGTAACATAGGAATTGCCAGTCACAAAATAAGGCCAAGGATCCTCCTTGATCTCTCTGCAGCATTTGGCACCGTGGATCATGGGGTGCTGCTGGAACGCCTGTGGCTACTCTGTGGATTGTTGGGGACAGTCCTCAGGTGGTTCCATTCTTTCCTTACAGGCAGGACTCAGAGGGTGGTGTTAGGTATATTTTCCTCGGCCCCCTTCTCCCTGCCTTGTGGGGTGCCGCAGGGTTCCGTGCTATGCCCCATGTTGTTCATGGTGTATATGTTGCCATTGGGAGGCATTATAAAGCAGTATGGGCTGAGTTTTCACTGCTATGCAGATGATACTCAGCTCTACATGTCCTTTGTACCCAAAGAGGACAGTGCAATCTCGGTCTTTAAAAACTGCCTCACTGAGATCCAGGACTGGATGAGTGCTGACTGGTTAAGACTGAATCCGGACAAGACTGAGGTGTTGGTGGTGGACCCGGGTCAGAGAGTATAGAAGTTGACTCCTGGACAACTGTCTGGCCTTGTGCTAGAGGGTAACCAGGTGAGACCTTCTGAACAGGTGTGGAATCTGGGCGTTGTGCTTGATAGTGAACTGACGCTAAAAACTCACGTGTCAGCCGTTGTTAAGTCCTCATTTTCTCATCTGAGGAACCTCACCCAGATAAAGCACCTCATTCTGCCCTAGGACCTGCCTACATTGGTTCACGCCTTTGTGTTTTCTCTTCTGGATTACTGCAATGCTCTATACCTAGGGTTACCGGGGGTGGATCACCGTCGCCTACAGCTGATGCAGAATGCTGTGGCCAAGTTGTTGACAGAGTTGTCAAGAACTAGCCATGACACTCCTGTACTGTGCAAACTGCACTGTCTGCCGGTGCAATGGAGGATCACTTTTAAGGTTGCATTGCTGACCTATAAGACCCTACGTGGACAGGGACTGGGTTACTTGCAAGACCTCCTTCGGCCATACTGCCCCATCCGCCCCCTCCGCTCCACCGACGAGGGATTGCTAGAGGTTCCCAGGGTTTGTTTACAGACATCGGGTGCTAGAGCTTTTTCTTTTGTAGCCCCGACCCTGTGGAACTCTCTACCTCACCAGATTACAGAATGCCTATCCACCGAGGTTTTCAAATCTTCACTAAAAACATATTTATTTGAAATGGCATTTGGGGAAACTGCTTAGTATTGTTACTGCTGCCTTGGTTTTTATTTTTGGATTTAAAATTTTTATATTATAATAACTGGTGACCCCCGTTATCAACCCGTTTTTGAGTACTTTAAAAAGTCGTATCAACCTAAACTCGTATCAAGACTTTTACAGTCGCGCGCCGAGAAGCCTGTAGCAGTCCAAATGGAGAACCGTTTTCTTGTCGTCTGTGGCACTGACAGGGACAGAAACAAAAATAATGTTTTACATGAATTTCACTAAACTGCCTTTTAAGTGTGGTACCTTATGGTCATGGGTTCAAGTCAGGTAAATCAAATCCGAAACACGTACTTTCACCACTACCCCTTACTATTTTCCCATGTTGGATGACCTTTCACCACTGATCTGAGGAAGCAACGCTAGAGAATTTCTTAAAATGACAAGTTGTCAGTTAATTTAAATGTAATTTACTAAATAATATAATAATTATTTGTTAGAAAGTAATTTGTCTCCTGCTGATCTTATCAGAGAGTTACGTTTAAGACTCATGAACTTCCCCCTCGGACTGAAATTATCCCGAGGCATCTAGATGATGCAGCCACGATGGATTTAAACTTTCCCATGAAAGGAACATATAAAAAGGTATCATTAAATTGTTACTGCATTCTGTTTACTCCTCTGGATGTAAAATATGTAATAAAATCTGCTTTGTTTGCTTTCTATTATAAGAAATAAAATGTATGTAGATGCTGCATATGGAGTGATTTCTGCTATGTACAAATGAGAACCATTTTTTTTTCTTTCACCAGTTGTTATATAAAATAAAACATATGTAGGTAGTTGATATGGAGTTTTTTTTACAAACCCTCGATGAGTGATAATATATAAACCTCTCGAGCTTCGCTCTCGAGGTTTAGATATCATCACACATCTTGGGTGTGTAAAAAAACTCCATATCAACCACCTACATATGCATTATTCTCTATGTATACGCACTTTGGTTTATTGAAAAGCGCTTTAAAAATAAATTTTGATTTGATAGAGCATTGTGTTACAAATTCAACATAAATACTCCAAAGTGAGCCTGTATTCAGGTTGTCGCTCAAAGACCTGAATGCTACCAATATTTGTGTGCAACTGAGATTACTGGCTTTGTTGGCTTGCTGCTGTTTCTGTCACTCTTTCAGCCATAATGGGAGTGGAAGCACAAGCATGAGTGCAAAAGTGAGTATCAGCACATGCATGTCTTTCAGATATCATTGGAAAGGGTTGAGGCAGCATGGACATATACTGCCTGGGCACAGTGAAACACATCATAAAGATATCACTCAGTTTGCTGGCACGGGCCAGTCCATAATCTGGATACTAGGAGCTGTATCTCTCCTTCTATGATTGGACTCTTGATTGGCAGTATCTTGTAACATGCTGGGTAAGCTGAACAGAGAGCACGTTGCTCCTTCTGGAATAGGCTTTAGGCAAAGGGGAAACAGTACGAGTCTCGTGACAGACAAAATCTAAAACTAGATGTCCACTCTGAATTCAGCAGACAAAAAAAGTACTGTTCTCACCTGAATTAATTTTGAACAGCTAAAAGAGAAAGCAATTATTTTACTATTTTAAGAAGTTCATCTGAAGTAGGTAATGGAGGGAAAGGGGTGGCAGAGAAAGCTGCCAGAACCCGAGAACAATATAAAAATGACTGTCAAAGTCTGGGTAAAAAAATTAAGCAAGCTAACTCTTGTTTTTCTCCATAGCACTGGATAGGAAACTTATCAAAAATTTATTTTTGGTTCATTTAGGATTTGGCTACCTTGTGTATTGCCCAGGAACACAATAAAAAAAATATACTTGGCTCATATTAAAAAAATTATTTAGGGGCAATATACTGCCATCAGATGCCATCTCACCTCTCAGGTCTGAATTCCTCTGGTTCCTGCCAGTGCTTTGGGTCATGGTGCAGAGCATAGATTGGTACCAGGATCACTGTTCCCTTTGGGATGGTTATTCCCTGTATCTCAACAGTCTTCTTGCAGACTCTGTCCATCCGGCCAAAAGGAGGGAACAATCTTAAGGATTCATTTATCACCATGTCAAGGTACTCCATTTTCATCAAGGCATCATACGTCAGAGGGACCTGCAAAGAGTTCATGAAAGATATATTAGCCGTACCAGATTTCTCCAGGTTCACTTTTCCCAACAAAATATGGTTAGTTTTTCCATACTATCAAGAGCTTCTTTAGCAAAGGGAAATAAAACAACTGGGCTTCTTGACAACCAATGGCTGGTGAGTTTTTCAGAGACTAAAACATGATTTCATTTTTCAGTGGAAGCACATAACTGACACCATGAAACTGTGTGAAAGAATGAAACCAAATGGAGAATGTGCAACAAGGCAGGATGTTGTTCTGTGGGGATTTATGAAAGTTTAAAATAATGCACTTTATGGAAATGTTTGCTGGGCTTACCAAAATGTTCAAAAACATTAGAACTCAGGTAGTTACAACTTTGAACTAAAGAATCCAAAGGTTCAGCAATAGCTCCTGTTGAGGTGGTCTTAACTGGCAAAAATATGACTAGTGGTGCTAGGACAGTGTCATCTGAAGTCATACACTGCTCATATCACCCTTGTTTTTCACACATCAGATGCCATTGGATTAAGATGGCTAACTACATCAATTGCTGCAGCAGCAAATACAGCAGTTTTTTTTTTGAGACAGCCAATCAGTGGGTGCTAGAAAAAAGCATCAGTTTTAAACCCCTTGTCTGTCCTGACTGATGCTCTGGACTGTGCTCCCAACTGCACACTACATGCTACTTAAACCAGCATTCCTGACGACATATTACAGGCCACATGCCATGACAATCCCCAATCTCAAAAAGCTAAAGGAAAGACTACCAGAACCACATCTCCTTTTAGAGGTGGCCCCTACACTATAAAAAACATACAGGGCCTGTGATAACCTGACAACCTTAGCTGGTAAACTCTCACCCCATTCAATATGTTAGGAAGCTCAGATGATACAGTATAGGAGAATGGGGTGAGAGTTAGATCCGACGACCCCAAGACTCATACGCCTGCTGGTGTATGGAGGGTGGGAGGGAAGGGTTGGTAACCCTAACATCGAATTTCCAGACTTTCGCCACTGTAATAGAAACCCTAACTGATGCATTAACTGAGTTTTTTGCAATGAATTTCCCTTAAAAGGACCAATATGGCACCTACAACATTTTTTTCCTTCTTTTTGAGAAAGTGTAATCTTACTCACATATGTAGTTGTGGGAGCACAGGGCCTTTTGGGCCCTTTGCTCTCATCCTGCTGCCATCACTCCATAATGGTATCCATTTGTGGAAGTGCAGGACCTATCTATCCATAAGTGTAGAGACACTGTAATGAACCCTCATCTCCCAGTACTGCGTAATGGAGGGCCCTACACTCCCATCATTGCATAATGGTATTCATATGTGAGAGTGCAGGGCCCATTCTACCCATAAAGTATAGAGACACAGTGCAGGTCCAGAGACATTCCAAGTAACCCTTGTGCTATAAATGTGGCAATATCTTAGCAACCAAAGGAAGTCTGGAACAAAAATTCCACGGCAGTTGTAATCATGACCTGGCAACCTGCATGCATGCTTACCTAAAGGTGTACTAAGCTGCAATTAGTGAAAAATCCATATCTTGAACCATTTTTGAGACATAGGTGCCGAAAGGTACTGCAACCACCACAGTGTTAGCCTATGGGAAATTTTGAAACTTTGGAATGCTGTAACTACGCAACTGATGTAAATTTTATTCACCAAACCAGGAAAAGGCACATCTGTGGGGCAAGCCCTTTCTACCCTACAAATTTCAGCCCAAAACTCCAAATCATTTAGTTGCAGTGAAGTGGCAAAGAAACAGCTGTTTTTTTCCAAGTACTTTCGCAAATTTGCAACACTTCCACAAATGTTTTCACCAAACCTTCAAAAGGCACATCAGTGTCCCAGATCCCATATATAATGACAATTTCAGACCAGACACCCAGATCGTTTGGGCCTTATCCCCGAATGAAGAACTTGCCAAAAAGTGGTATTTTTCATGTTTCTTGTCACCCTGCAGCTCTGCAACCACACATCCGACCAAAATGTAACTTGCCAGATCCAGAGATCTATGGTACCCAGTGGTGCATGCAAACTTCAGGCAACTTGGACAAATGGTTGCAAAGTTGTTAAAGTGCAAAATTTGGAGTTTAACATAGAATTAGCCGGGCAACCCTAACTACGGTTGCACTACCATGCCAATATAAAATATGTGCATATATATATATATATATACACACATATATATATACACACAAAGCAGGTGTGGATTAAAACTGCTCAAGATATCACTACTATCTCACTGCCTACTGTGAAGATAGTAGTGCTGTCTTGCATATTCAGAGGTCACAGTGAAACAGTGGAGTACTGAACCAGTCAGACAGCAGCTTTAAAAATGCTGATGACATCACAGTAGCCATGTACAGCACTGAAGCCAGCAAACAGCAAACGTGAGATGCATTATGGGGCACAGTCTAAATTTTGCACTGATTTTTATTTTGTAAATCTGTATCATTTGTATCACAAAACCACCAAAACACCTTTTGTACAAATGAAACTGACATGGGTGAAATTGAGATCCTTTGAGTGGTATAGTTCACATTTTGGATCTTTTCCCTTTTGTAACTTTTTATTATTTCTATCACAAAACCACCTAAACACCAGTTGTACAAATTAAATATGACATGGGGGACAGTGAAACAGTAGAAATATCCTCATTCACTAAACTTGACCTCTTCTGATGTCACTTATGACTTCGCCACGCCTGAGGTCAGGAGGTCAAGTATAGCTTGTGTAGATATTTCTACTATCTCACACTCACCCATGTCATATCCCATATATTAGACACAACATCAGTTGAGATAAAAATGGAAAGATAACAAGAGAGAGCAAGTGATAGCTATGTAACTAACCGCAACCACACAATATAACATATCTTCTTGTTACTGTTGTTATAATTCATATTTTGAAGGTTAGTTTTATCACAATGGAGTATTGAACCTATCCGAGAGTAGCTTTCACAATTCAGACGACATCCTAGTTGTCTAGCACAACGCTGAAGTCAGCAGATGAAATAAAAAAGAAACAGTTCAGTATTCAAATAACCATCAGGTTTAAAGGCTAGAACTAGAAAACTGATGTTAAAAAAATTGAACATGTAATACTCAGATTCAAAATACAAAGTTTACCATCACTTGTGAGAGAACAGGACTTTCTTAACTCACTCATGGTTACACCAGTTGTCAGTTATGGTCCTTCCCCTCTCACACTTGAAGATAAGATAGATTTTCTGAGTCAGGCCACTAGAGTTAAGGTTCAGTAGGCAGTTTAATGTTAAACCTCAGTTTTTGTACTTTGCAATCATTCAACGGATTTGTATGAAATTTGGTATGCACCATCCTGTGGTATAGATCTCTTGACATAACAAGTTTTTTTTCAATCAGATTTGCGGTTTTTGTGCAGATTGTGTAGTGCATCGTGAAAAAAGTGTAAAAGTCATTTTTTTTCACCCATTTTTGCTGATTTTTCCTCATCATGCTGCAGCCACAACATTTGAAACTGTAGCCTGAAATGTTCTGGACTGAAAGAGTTTACCCTAAAGAACAAGCCAGTATTAGTTTGGTGAAACAATATTAATCCATTCCAAAGTTATTCAATTTTGAAATTGTGGGTTCTGAGCATGCTCAGTTCAGTCTTTTGGATAGCTGCAGTTTTGAACAAGGATTTCGGCTCACGAACAGGGATTTTGACAGCTCATGAGCAGTGATTCATTAAACCCCTATTCATATAAAAAAATGTCCTGTTCGTGAGCCGCCATTTTGTTTTCAATTTTCTCCAAAAACAAAACCTTGTAACTTGCCGCAGGGATGTTTTCTGTAGAGATTGAAGTATGAGTTTTGTTCAGGGTGACGCCCTCTACAACCCCATTACTTTGGATACAATTAGTTCAACCAGAAAATAGCTGTTTTTAAAATATGAAAAATCTCTTTTCGTGAGGTGTCAAAATCCTTGTTCGCAAGCCAGTCCCTTTTCGTGAGCTGTCAAAATTCCTGTTCATATGGAGTGACTAGATGACCCCATCTTGTGAGCAGGGATTTCTCATGAACAGGGATTTTGATACCTCACGAACAGGGATTCCTCACAAGAACAGGGATTTTGACAGTTTACGAACAGGAATTATAACAAGCATTTGTCAATGCCAAATGTTTGCTTGCTGGCATTAGCACTGTGAATGCAGGAATTAGACAGTTGCAGAATAGGAATGGCAGTGAAGTACTGAACTTCACTCCAACCCCACCTCCACCCTGCAGAGAGGGATAGGCATTGGGGTATGTGTTTGGGTCATCGCCCATAACATTCATTCCATTTCACCTCACCCTATCCTGCAGACACTGGCAAGTGTTGAGGTGTGCCTTGGGGTGTTCGGCTTTACAGTCGCCCCATTCCATAAGGCATTCGCTGAAATTGGTGCAGTATAGGAGAATGGGGTGAACTCTGGGGCCGAAGAGTCCAAGGCACACCTCAATGCCTGTCACTGGCTGCAGGGTGGGGGGGGTAGGAGCGGAATGGCATGAGCATTACAGTCAGCAATCCCAAGGCACACCCCTGATGCCTGTCAGTCTGTACAGGGTGGGATGTTATGGTTAGAAACCCTAACGCCCAGGGCATTTGTTGGTATTTGCACTACAAATTTTCAACGTGGCCTTTTTGTGACCCACACCTCATGAAAGCATTTGGGACCTCTTCTTATTAACAGTGGCACTGTGATTTTGTTAATGTGTCCCGAACTTTGAGTTCCCACAGCAACTGAGCCATTCTGTGTCAGATGTACGAAAACACAGATTGGGCAGGATGTAAAGAATGACAGCTGTACCACTCATAAGGAAGTGTGAAGAGATGGCTACGTTGAAAATCTGTAGTGAAAATATTAAAATGCTCGAACTTCCGAGCGTACATGGAAACTGCACAACGCATGTGCATAGCATAGTCACTTAGTGGAATTATTTCACCAGATTTTCAGCATAGGCATTTTGTGACTTCTGCTCATGAACATTGTCACTTTATTTTCTTAATCTGTCCTGAACATTAATTTCCCACAGCGACCGTGTTATTCTGCGCCAGATGTGTAAACGCACATTTTGGGCAGGGTATGAAAGAAAACAGCTGTATTGTTCATAAGGAGGTGTGAAAAAATGCCAATGTTGAAAATCTGGAGTGAAAATATTACAAATGTGCAAAATTATGTGTGTGCGTAGAAACTACGCAACATACACTCGAAACACAGTCATTTCATGGACTTTTGTCACTAAATTTTCAGCATAGGTATTTTAGCACCTGTGTTCATGAACGGTGTTGCTGTGATTTTCTTAATCTTCCCACACCGACCGCGCTCTTGTGTGCCAGAAAAGTGAAAACACATTTTGGCCAGGATGTAAAAATTGACAGCTGTACTGTTCACAAGGAGGTCTGAAAAAATGCCAGGGTTGAAAATCTGGAGTGAAAATACTACAAATTTGCAAACTTATGAGAGGGAGTGGAAACTGCACAATGCATACTCGTAACACAGTCATTTTTTGGATTTTTTCACCAAATTTGCAGCATATGCTTTTTGAGAGCCCACCTCATGAATAGTGGCACTGTCATTTCATTAATTGGTCCCAAAAGGTGATTCCACGCAATGACCGCAAAATCACTTTTTGGGACCGAATAACACCATGACAGTGACTGTATTCATGAGGAGGGGTCCCAATAACCCCATGTTGAAAATATGGTGGCAAAGTCAAAGAAATGGGCGAGATATCCGCATAAGTTGAAAAAACCCTATTTATGCCATTATACAGCTTGCCGGCATTTCTTCAGTTTGCGGTCAGCTTTGAAGAGTGCAAACGTGTTCCCAGTTTACCGAAGATCGTCACACCAGGCTCTGGAGGTAAATATGGGGTGAGGAGGAGTGTGGGGAGCTGGGCTGCACAGAGGGTGGGCGCGGTTTGGGGGAAGGGCACAACAGACTGCGTGGGACCGTTTTCTTTACTTCTGGGACAAAAATAATAAAAAGGATGTTGCGGGAATTTATTTTTTTCAGGCTTTATTTGTGCACACTGGGGTGGGCTCCCAGTGTGCCCCCAGCATTTTGGGGAAGGGGGGACTTACACTGATGGGGATTGGGCCCCCCATCAGCAAATAAAGACTGTTTGGGGGCATGATGCTGGGGGATTAGGCACCCCTTGGCACACAACAAATGGGGGCATTATGCCGATGGGAGTGGGCTCCCCCATCGGCAAATAAATTGGGTCATTGGCATGCTGACAGGGGGATTGGGCACCCCGTCAGCTTATAGGGGACTGTGAGGTGGCAGCTCTACAGAAATGTTACACCAGGTAAGGTACCGCCCTGCAATGATGGGTCGCTCCCTCATTGTAGTAGAATGGCTGACGCTGCAATGATGAGGGGACCCTCATTGTAGCGGCCAAATCATTTCAAGTTGGTGGCACTTCTGCAGAATCAGTGTCATCAGGACACTGGGCCAGCACTGGCCGCCGCCACACTGCCACACCTCCACAACCCGTTTCTCTCCTAAGCTGCCGCATAATGTTTCTTGTGCATGAATACTAGCAAACATAAAACAGAGTCACTTTTCATGAGGTGTCAAAATCCCTGTTCATGAGCTATTAAAATCCCTGTACATGAGAAATCCATTTTCGTGAGCTGTCAAAATACCTGTTCATGAGGGGATGACCACATGACCCTACATCGTGAACACAAATGTCTCATGAACAGGGACTTTGACAGCTCAAGAAAAGAGATTATAGGGCTTGCCTGGTGGTGCTGAGGGTTGAGACGCTGGACGCCACACCTTGTGTCATGCCGGTGACCTGGGTTCGGGAACGAGCCTGGGTCATTGGGGGTCGGCAAGGATGGGAAAGGATTGAGCATCCCAGGACTGCTCTCCTTCCCCAAGGAGGGGGGTTTCCACCAGCTGATGCACTGGTGACCTCTGGTGGAGGCTAGAGGTACCACAGTGCATGGCCACAGAAAGCAGGGGATTGAAGTTGCGGCTGACATCTTTTGGGGATGCACGGGAGCGTGCACCAGCCAAGCAGGACGTCATTGCACATCGGAGCTTCGGGGAGGAAAAAGTAGAAAGGCTCTCTGCAGAGCCAAGAGATGAAGGAGACTCCAGGGGCAAGTCCACATCCCGCTGTCGGCCCAGTGCACCAGTGAACTCCTCGCCATGACCTGACGCCAAGTAGGTCCCTCTAATTACAGTAGGCCACCGAGGGAGGGTGGGGGGTGATCCGGGGGGGCTGGACCTGTCTGGTTAGTCGGGGAAGGACACTGGCAAGCGAAGGGTTCAGGCTGGGAGTACAGACTTAGCTGAGTGGGTACTCTGGAAGGATGCCCAGCCTGTAGAGTGAGAAATAAAGATGTAAAAAAAAAAAAAGGAACAGAGATTATAAAAACTAATCCCTTTTCGTGAGCTGTCAAAATCCCTGTTCATCAGGGCACAACCAGATGGCTCTACCTCAAGAACAGGGATTTCTCATGAACAGGGATTTTGACAGCTCATGAACAGGGATTTTTAAAGGTTGCTATTTCTTTGCCCCTTCACTGCAAATAAACAGTTAGTACTTTTGGCTTGAAATTTACACAGTATGAAGGGGTTGTCCCATATATGTGACTTATGCTGGTCTGGTGTAAAAATTTTCATCAGTTCCATACTTATGCCATTCTGAAGTTTAAAAAAAAGTCCCATTGGATAACGTGGCGAATGCAGCGCCTTTCAGTGCCTATATCTTGAAAACGTTTCGAGATACAGATTTCTCACTAAGCACAGCTTAGTGCACCTTTAGGTGTACTAAATATGCGTGCAGGTTGCCAGGTCATGATTACAACTGCAGTGGAATTGTTCCCCATATTCCTACGGTTACTGAGATATTTCACCATTTGCATCACAAGGGTTATTTGGAATGTCTCTAGGCCTATGCTGCTTCTTTACAATTATAGGTAGATGGGACGCTGCCACATATGGATACCGCTGGGCATGCAGGGCCCTCCGTTATGAAGTACTGGGCCCCGCACTTCCACAGGGAAATGAGGGGTTGATTGCAATGTGTATACACTTATGGTTCATGACAGAGGGCCCTTTACAACCACTACACACTACAGACAGTTGGTGCCCTGTGCTCCCACAAACATATAAGGGTATGATTACACTTTCTCAAAAAGTAAGGAAATTCATTGCAAAAAAACTTTGTTAATGCATCAGCTAGGATTGAAGCAACATAAGAAGGGAAATGAGACATTAGGGTTGAGACCCTAACACCTCCCCCCACCTAACCCTACCACCCCACCACAACCCTTCACAGACCAACAGGCATAGGGGTGTATCTTGGAGTCATCTGGCCTAACTCTCACCCCATTCTCCTATACTGTACCATTTCAGCTTCCTTACACATGGAATGGGGTAAGAGTTAGGGCCGACGACTCCAAGGAACACCCTGATGCCTGTTGGTCTGTAGAGTGTGGTAGTGGGGCGATAGGGTTGGGTGAGGGGAGGTGCTGGTGTCTCAACCTTAACACCTCATTTCCCTACTTTTGTTGCTTTAACCGTAAGTGATGCATTAACAAATATTATTGCAATGAATAGATATATATGTGGGATATGCAATGGACTGACACAAAATATGCAATTTATGTTCAAAGGTGAGGGGGCAGGTATATAATTCTTGAGTAGCAGAGCCGCGAGTAAGTTATGAAAATCCTGCCCACTCACAAGTGATGATAAATTGCCAGTTTTGAGTCAGGCAATTGCATATTCAATATATACAACAATAATTTGCAATTTGACAATTTTTCTGCTTTTATTTCATTTTAACAGTGTCAGTGCTGTACTTGGCATTGTGATGTCATCAGCATTGTGAAAGCTGCTTTCTGATTGGTTCAGTATTCCAAAGCGATGAGGGTAACATAAGTTATAGATCGAGGCAGCACTCCAGACTAATCAGAGTGCTTCTATGCGTGAGACGCTCTTATTCTGTGAAGAGCATCTCACATGTAGATGCCCTAGAAATGGGCACGTTCCAGGAACAGTTTTTTTAAATATATTATGATCGCTCTCGATCAATAATATATTAATATGTCCCCAGTTGAAACACATTCCTGTATTAGAGTGGTTTTGCTTGCCTTCAGCTGGAGCCAGAACAACTCAGCTTCACTTCGCTGTTCTCGCTCCAGCCGAACGTGCGTGAAACCACTCTTGTGCAGCAACGATTGGCTCCTGGGGTCATATTAACACATAAAATATCCATTGTGACAGCAGTAACAACAAAATATTTTTGATATGTTGCTGTTACTCATGTCACTTGCCAAGATATCTTTTTAATGTCATCATTCTGACACCACTTATGTTGTGTGTGTGTGTGTGTGTGTGTGTGTGTGTGTGTGTGTGTATAGCAGTTTGATGGGGAAGCAGAAAGTCTGCAAGCATCACCTTTGAAACAAGTGTTGTATTTAGCCATAGTGGGAGATTCCTTCCCCCATTTTCCCCTTGTCCGCCATACTTACAACTGGTTACACCCTTCCTCTGGCCAGAATGGTGGGCAGCTCCAGTGCTGGTCCTTGGTTATCTGGCAAGGGGTGCAGAATGCCAGGTGTCATGGCAACAGTGGGTATGATGGGGAGTGCTATGGCACCCAGCTGGTGCCCGCTGTCGACACAACAACTTGTAAGTAAGTTGCCATCAGGTTTGCTGATTATAGGCTACCAATATAGAGTGCAGATAAAATCAGCTGTAAAATGTAATGATTTTCTAGCCACCTGATAGCCACATATATGGTTGCCATAGTTACTGTACACAGCACTATTTGCTGTTCTGTATATCCATGCACACAGCGAACCTAAACACCGGCTTCTAAAACTTTTACCAGCCTCAGTTCTAGGGCACCCTGTGCCCCTTCTGCCACCAGGCCCCTCCTGGCACACATGTTCCACCCCTCCCACCCAGCCATCCCAGCCCCTCTACTGTTGCGCCGGGTGGAAGGGCCAGATCCCTGCAGCATTTCCCACAGGTGCGATGACTCTTCTGCACTAGCCTGCAGCTGCAGCAACTCCCAGGTTTTGGGCACAGGATCCCCTGATTTTCCAAAATTGGGCAAAGGGTCCCTGATGCGCCTGGAGTTTACCACAGCCTTAGATAATCTACAAATTGCAGTGATCCATGGGCTCTTTGAAAATCAAAGCCTACGGTCTACAGTGCTGCTTCTAAGTCCACCCCAGCCAGACTGGATCCCATCTTTCACTCCTTCTGTCGCTTTGCTTTGGACTGTCCACTAAGCACCCACCATTGCTCCCAGTATTCCTCACTCTCCCTTCCCTCCCTTGTAGCCTGACAGCTCACGCACTGTCCCTCCTTTATTTCTAAATACTGGCTTGGCTCTCTCCCTCCTACCTTACCGCTCTTCTCTCCCTCCACTCTCCCACCTCCACCCCACCTCCCTCCCACCTCCCTCCCACCTCCCTCCCACCCCCCCCAGGCTCTGGCTATTCTTCCCTTGCCCTCCACTCAAGGAAATCCCTAGTTGGCCAGGCTGCTTTCTCGTTCCACTTCCCCAAACTGTGGCACTCTCTTCCCCCTAAACATACGCTTTGCTTCTTCCCAACGCTCACTCTCCTCCCTCCTTCATGACTTCACTTCACACACCTGCAGTTGCACCTGATAACTTGTCCCTGTTCCACTACTCACTATCTGTTCCCCCTTCCCCCTTGATGACATTTGCCTACTCTCTACAGCAATCAAGCCCCATCTCCGACTGATATCCAGTGTCAGTGGCTCAGCAGGTTGCACTCTCGCCTCCGAAGCCAGAAGATCAGAAGGCTGTGGGTTCTATCCCCACTCCAGGCACTTGGGTTAAAATCCTAATACTGAATCTGTAGTGCAGCATGAGGGGGATGCTGCACTCCTAAGGTGCCGTCATTCGGATGAGACGTTAAACCGAGATCCCATCTGCCTGTTCTGGGTGTAGCTCAGGTGGATGTTAAAGATCCCGTGGCACTTCTTGAAAAAAGATGGGGAATTTTCCCCAGTGTCCTGGCCAGATTTCCCCCATTCACTAAAAAATACCACCAGCAGCTTAAAATCGAGTTCAATTTCAGTTGGCACCCATCTGTATCCCCAGGACAAGGCTGAAATTAGGCAAAAAAATTGTCTAGTCCCCCTTCCCGGTCAGCAAAAACTAACTAAACAAAAAATCTCCCGCTTCCCCTGCACCTTGAATTGTACATCTTTAAACTTCTTTAAACCTCTTCCCTGTATATATTGCACTCTGCATTTACTTGCACCTCTTGATACCCTCTGGGCTGCTATCTATTCTTTATTCTTGCTTAATTGCACAACTGTAAAGTTGCTTTTGTAAGTACTGTAGCTTGTATACAATGCTTAACTTTCATTCCTGTCATCTAATTATTGTTTATGATTGTTACTCTTTACCCTCCTCTCCGCCCTGCATCTGGAAATGAGCTGCTGTTCAGCTTGGTGTGCCTTTCCTGGTGAGACTTATGAATTAAATAAATTCAGTTTATACAAAAGGTTTTTAGGTTTTGTGACAGAAATGGCAAAAAGTTACAAAATGAACAAGCAAGGTCCACTAATACAAGTGTAGTCAAAAAATAAATGGAGTGCCGGCTCGGTGGCGCTGAGGGTTGAGGCGCTGGATGCAACTCCTCGTGCTACGCCGGTGACCCGGGTTCGGAGCGGACTCAGGTCGGGTGGGGTCAGCTGGGGGAGGGAGGATGGAGCGTCCCAAAGGATGCTCTCCTCCCTTGGGGTGGGATGCTGGGGACGCTGCAGAGCGCCAGATGTCCTAAGAGAATCGGTGGAAGCACCAACTCTTGAGGGGTTCGGTGGCTTCGTCTAGCGGAGCCGGGGAGGGGGGACGCTGTTAGGCATTTGAGAGGAGCATGCGTTAGCACATTGACTCTCTGGACTTACATCCTACATGCCCGCGTCTTAGGGGGTGGGGTTAAAGGGAGGGATGAACACAACTCGGAGGAAAAAGCCCTCCAGCCACCTAGATGAAGTCCTCCGGAGCCAGTCTCACAACCCGCCGACCAAGGGTAGACTCTATTGTGCAGCTCACCACAGGGGAAAGAGGGTGGGGCATCTCTCTCGCCCACCGGGGGGGTAATCCGGGCAATCAAGGGCCCCAAAGGCAGCGTGGCACTCTAGGGGCAGACCAAGTTGGTCGGTAAGGTTGAGGGTGTCACTCCTTGAGGATGGAAGGAGTGATCGTTGGAAGGGACAGCAGAAGTGGAAAAAATACTAAGTAAAAATAAATAAGTGGCATCTCACAGGTGAACATAAATATCTGAGCAAGCTCAGTGTGGTCAAAATTAGCAAAATCAATTTCTGAGAATGCTCAGTGGCCAGCTTCATTTATTTGCTCATGTTGCCAAACGTAAAAATGAGTTTTTTGGGGGGCAAATTTATTTTCATACCTGTTGTGTAAACATGGATAATTCATTTAGAAGGTACACTATCCACTTGATCGCTTCAGATAAATGGAGGGTTACTCACCTGTAACCATAGTTCTAGGAGTGGTATACATCCACACATCTGGCGATCTCCTTTCCCCTTCAAAACCAGTCAGAATATCATCAAGCTAAGCTTCTCCCACCCAGGTGGCATCCTCATTGACGTCACCTCCTGATGTCAGATTTTGCATGCTGGAAGCAGGGATCTGTGTGCCACTTGCCAGGGGAGGTCAGATGAGTTGTGTGGGTGTGCACCATATACCACTCCTAGAACTACAGTTACAGGTGAGTAGCCCTCATTTCTAGAGATGTGTATATGGTGCACTATCCACATTTCTGGCAGACTATCAGTTCTCCAGGAGGAGGGGGCAAGGTGCACACACCTACTTGGGGAAAAAATGGATTGGAGAACTAAAGTCCCAAAACCAGCATCCGGGCACGACTTAAGGTCGATGTGTTAAGGGAAATGAAAGTGTGTGCTGACTTCCAGGTAGCAGCCCTGCAGATCTCCTAGATAGGGATATTCCTGGAAGCAGGCACTGAGGTGGTGGTATGATTGGTAAAATGAGCTCTATGTCCTATGGGAGGTTTTGTACCAGCTAACCTACAGCAGAGGTCGATGCAGGAGACAATCGACCTGCCAATCGTCCACTTAGCTGCCAGTCTGCCAGGTGCAGTTTCAGCACAGGTGACAAAGAGCTGGTGAACCTCTCCCTGAACACCAGCTGTGCATTCAGTATAGTAAGTGAGTGCCCGCCTCAGGTCCAATGTATGGAGCCTGGGCTCAGCCTCCGAGGTGGGACTGGTGAAGCACACTGGGAGACTGATCACCTGGGTAAGGTGAAACTCTGAAACAACCTCTGGGAGGAACTTCAAGCTGGGGCAGAGGACAGCCTTGTTCTGTGGAACACCAAGTAAGGAGACTCCACTGTGAGCACCTGGAGCTCCTCAATCTTTCTGACAGAGTTGATAGTCACCAGGAAGGAGGTCTGCCATGACAGGTGAGAGATACAAAACCTGTGCATTGGTTCAAATGGCTTGCCCATGAGCATTGCCAGTACCAGCAACAAGTACCAAAGAGGCAGCAACAAGTCCCAAAGTGGTGGAAGGTCACACACCAGTGAGGACTTGTAGTTAAGGCCCTTAAAGAAGCACCCAACCACCACCTCCTGCACCACTGTTGGCATACCAGCCTGTGCCCGGTATGCTAAGATGGCAGCCAGGTGCACCTTGAGGGTCATCAACCTCAAGCATGACTGAGAGAGGAACCAAAGGTAATTCCAAGATGTTAGCCATGGGGAAGGACGGGGGTCTAGCTCCCTGCCCTGGCACCAAATAGAAAACCACTGGCAGGTCGGCCCCTTCTGGGAAGCTTCCACAACCTGAAGAACCTCTTCAGACAGACCAAAAGCCTGGAACTCTAGCTGCTCAGGAACCAGGCAGTCAGGTGCAAGGACAGAAGGTCTTGGTGAAAGACCTTCCCTTGTGGCAGAAGAGCAGGTCTGGGCATAGGGGCAGGTACCATGAAGGCCTGCTGCTGAGGCTGAGGAGATCTGGATGCCAAAACTGGTGTGCCAGTCTAGAACTACTAGGATCACCTGTGCCTTTTCCCTCCAAGCCTCGACCAGCACTCAATGGATCAGGTTAAAGGAAAGGAAGGGAAGATGTAGAAGACTCCTGGGGTCCAGGGCCTCACAAAGGCATCCCCCTTCAGTGTGCCACACAGTGTGGGGTAGGCACAGAACAGCCTCAGCTTGGTGTTCTCCTGGGAGGTGAACAGGTTGACCAAGGAATGCCCTACCAGGAGAACACCTGGTGCACCACCTCCTGATGAAGTGACCACTGGGGAGACACGTCACCTACTCAGTTGATGGCATCATCAGCTGGTTGGTGGCTCCAGCCACATGGATCACCAGAAGATTGGTGTCCAGACTGTGTACAAGGGTCTAGGTGTGGAGGACTTTCCAGCACAGCCTGAGGGAATGTATTCCTCCCTGTTTATTGAGATAATACATGGTCATGGTGTTATCCATTTGGACCAGCATGACCTGATCTCAACCCAAAAGAGCAAACTCCGTCAATGCTAGATGCACCACACAGAGCTCCAAAAGGTTGATGTGGTATTGGGACTCACTGGGGGTCCAGAGCCCATGAGCTCTGTGGTCCCCCAAGAGGGCTCCCCACCCTACTACGGAGGTGTCAGTCATTAGAAAGACTATTGGCTCTGAGCAGATGAATGGGACTCCTTCCTGCAGGTGTTCCAGGACCAGCCACCACTGTATAGTGTCCCACATTGACTGCATCACCACAACCAATTGGTTGAGCTGACCAAGGCACTGAGACCATAGAAGGGCTATCACCCACTGCAGAGCCTGCATCGGCCATTGGGCCCACTGGACCACAGTGATGCACCATACCATACCACATACCCCAGCAGTTGTAGGAAATCCCAGGCAGGGTGCGAGTGCCCAACCTGAAATGGTTGGGAAAAAGAGATAAGATCCACCGCCCAGTCTGCTGGGAGTTTGGACTTGGTCCAGAGGGAGTTGAACTCTGTCCCAGTGAAGTGTATGGTCTGAGACAGGTTGAGTTCTGACATGGCTAGGTTGACAAGAAGACCCAAGGCTGAGCAAGTCTGGAGTGCCAGGTCCCTGGACTGCTTCACTGCTTTCAGGGATGGACCGGCAATCAGTCAGTTGTCCAGGTAAGGGTAAACCCAGACTCCACGGTGCTTCAGAAATGCTGCCACCATTGCAATGCACTTGGTGAAGACCATGGGGGCCAAGGAGAGGCCAAAAGGCATAACCTGGAACTCATAGAGAACCTCCTCCATGTAGAACTGGAGATACCACTAGTGGGACAGATGGACTGGGATGTAAAAGAAGGTGTCCTGGAGGTCCAGAAAGTGGAACCACATGCCCTGCTCCAGAGATGGGATAATCTGGCTCAGAGTGACCATCCTGAACTTGCATCTCTTCAGGAACTGGTTCAGGTCATGCGGGTCCAGTATGGGGCACCAACACTCCCTCTATTTGAGGACCAGGAAACATAGAAACATAGATTTTGACGGCAGATAAGGACCGCTTGGCCCACCCAGTCTGCCCATTTCCCAACCTATTGGATAAGCTGCAGATCCTAGTTAACCAGCAGCCTACTTCTTCCTACCCCCAACCCCTTGAATTGCCTTATGACTGTCCCATGCATGCTTGAATTCCACCACTGTTTTGACCCACAACCTTCCTCCGGAAGGCCGTTCCATGCATCCACAACCCTCTCTGTGAAAAAATACTCCTTAAATTACCTCTGAGCTGCCCCTTCTATCTTCAAATTGTGCCCCCTTGTTCTTGCACACCTCTTTTTTTGAAAGATGCTACCCTCTTGGACTTTGTTGATTCCCTTGAGATACTTAAAAGTTTCTATCATGTCCCCCCTCTCCCTCCTTTCCTCGAGGCTATACATATTCAGCTCCTTAAGTCTCTCTTCATATGTCTTCCAGTGCAGACCCTGCACCATTTTAGTTGCCCTCCTCTGGACAGCTTCCATCCTGTCTATGTCCTTGCAGAGACTGGGTCTCCAGAACTGCATGCAGTACTCCAGATGGGGTCTCACCAACTGTCTGTACAGAGGGATAATAACTTCCTGTTTTCTACTGGTGATGCCTCTTCCTATGCATCCCAGTATCCCCCCAGCCCTCCTTGCTGCCCTCTCACATTGCTTGCCCACCTTTAGGTCCTCTGATATGACTACCCCCAGGTCCCTTTCCATTTTTGTTTTTGTTAGTATCTCACCCCCCATTGTGTACTCTTCCCCTGGGTTTTTGTTTCCCGGGTGCATTACCTTGCACTTCTTAGCATTGACTCTGAGCTGCCATACATTTGACCATTCCTCTAACCTTGCCAAGTCCCTTCTCATCCTTTCCACCCCACCTTGTGCATCAACTCTGTTGCAGATCTTTGTGTCATCTGCAAAGAGACATACTTTTCCTTCCAGTCCCTCTGCAATGTCACTTATAAAGACATTGAAGAGGACCGGTCCTAATACTGAACCCTGCGGTACCCCATTAGTAACCCCCCTTTCTTCAGAGTGGACTCATTTACTATTACTTTCTGTGTCCTATTCTCCAGCCAATTCTTTACCCAGGCTGTCATCTTGGGACCCACTCCCAGGCTGGCTAACTTGTATATTAATATTTTGTGTGGCACTGTGTCAAATGCCTTGCTAAAGTCTAGGTAGGCCATGTCCACAGCCCCTCCCTGATCTACTACTTTGGTCACCCAGTCAAAAAAATCTATCAGATTTGTCTGGCATGGAAGTACATGGACACAAAGGCCTTCCCAGCCACGGCATCCAGGACATCAGCTACAGTGCCTTTCTCCAGGAGCTAGGCAATGTCCTCAATGATGGTGGACAACATGTCCGGGGAAGCCACAGGCTTCCATGGGGTAGGGGCCCGAAAGGGTGGGAGAGCCTTGAAGTTTAGAGGCAGACCTCAGCCCACCACATCCAGCACCCATTTGTCTGTGGTGATAGAGGACCAGGCATGCCAGAAATGGGAAAGCCGACCCCCCACAGGAAATTGAAGCAGGGGTGTGGCAGGTGGGAGGCAGACACCCCAGATCCATCATTCAATAGCCTTGGCAGAGGAGGTGGCTCCAACCTTCAGTCTTTAGAGCCCTGGTTGGCCAACTTGGGCTTAGGCCACCAGACCCGGACTGCCCTGACTGGGGCTGCTGTTCCTTAGGCAGGGGCTAAAAATACTGCAACAAAAATGCCTTTTTCTTTGAATGGTGGCCCTTTGGGTCCTTTTGTGAGGATGTAATGGAGTCCAGGCTGGCACTAGACTTCTCAGTCCTCATAAGGTGGCCCTCTATACCTTGCCCAAAGAGGTCAGTGCCCAAGAATGGGATATCCGCCAACTTATGCTGGGTATCTGCTGTAAAGGTGGAGATCCAAAGCCAGGCTCTATGATACATGGCCACCACCACTGCCTCTGACCGGGCACAGGAGTCACCTATGTCCAAGGTCATTTGGAGCTGATGTTTAGCCAGAGCACAGCCCTGGTCACAGACCACCTTTACTGCAGACAGCAGGTCCATGGAAAGGTGAGGGAATGACACAATCGAGGACCACCAAGAGCGAGAGGCTGAAACTGGCCAGCATTACTTCAGAGCTTGCCTGCCTGAAGCCCAAGGAGGATGCAGCATTCATCTTTTTGGTGGAGTGATCCAGCTTCTTCAACTCTTTATTAGGTGGTTTGTTGACATCCCCAACATTGACTGTACACCGTAAAACAGAGTCTGCCACGAACCCCTCAGCTGAGGGGTGATCAGAGAACCCAGGAAGGGACCCAGACAGGGCTGCATATTTCTGGACCATATAGGCGAAAGGTGCAGGGCAAGAAGCTGGATGTTGCCACAATTCCAGGGCCAAGCCCAAGATGATTTCTGCCACAGGGAAGGCCACCCCAGGAGAATCATCCCAGTCTAGGACCTCAGTCAGGAGATACTTGTCCCTCTTTTGGACCAGTTCCAGTGCAATCCCTGTAGACTGAGACATGAAATGTCCTCAGAGGACTCTCAATCTGGAGCCCTCAAAGAGTGCATAGAGGAGCCATCGGTATCCAACAACTCCTAAAATACTGCCCTCAGAGCCTGGTCCCTGTGAACCACTCTGGAGTCACCACAGTTAGGGGTTCTAAACTGAACGTTGGCCAGGGGGACTGGAGG
This sequence comes from Neoceratodus forsteri, assembly GCA_016271365.2. Taxonomy (NCBI): domain Eukaryota; kingdom Metazoa; phylum Chordata; order Ceratodontiformes; family Ceratodontidae; genus Neoceratodus; species Neoceratodus forsteri. The sequence continues at coordinate 388,518,349 of JADMNL010000025.1, read as the reverse complement.
CCAGTTGAGCAGTCTTGGACAAGGCCCCATGCAATGGCTGCTCAGGCAGAGGCTCCACTAATACGGGTGGAGAAGCTGAAGAAGGTTCAGTCAACCAAAGCTGAGCCTGAGCCAGCCCCATGAGGGCAGGCCAAAGAAGCGCTGGGGTCTGCTGTAATGGCTGGCCCTGGCTGAGAACCCACTGTTGCCAGCGGAGGTCCTCATACCACCAAACACATTTGTGACTGAGTCTTTCCTCGTCCAACAAGGAGGAGGAGGAGGAGGAGGAGGAGGAAGAGTAATGTTAGCACTTCTGAGAAGGCTGAGAACGTAAATGGTCCAAGTCCCAGAAAAGGGACCGAGACTGAGTCCTCAGCTTGGACCCCAACCAGCACTGGAAAAGTCATCATTAAGGGGACATAGGAGGAGGAGGTGCCATGTAGATCAACCATATCCGGCCACAAAACCCACAAGGAGGGACTCTCCTGGGAGGAAACAGCAGAATCAACCAACCTCTCCTGTCTCTCCTGGCTTTGAGAGCTCAGCATGGTGATTATCAAAGGGTAATCACCATAAGAAAGCAGAGTGCTTGTCCAGGGAGATTGCCACAGGGAGGAACAGACCAACTCTGCTCTTTCATACTGTGGACAGGCTACTTCATCCTGCCTGTCTGCAGCTGAAAAGAGCATTTTCAGTCACTTTGTGTGAGGAGTTTGCTCAGTTCTTCTTTGACAGGGTGTCCTCCATTCAGTTCGTGATCTCCCCAGTGGTACAAGATCAGTCTCTCAGTAGTGGGCCTTCTATGGGCAGAGGCATTCCTATTGTCTGGGGTGAGTTTTGGCCAGTGGGGATGGCTGAGGTCATTGAGGTAATCTTGAAGTTGCAGCTCACCTTCTGTGAACTGGACCTGGGCCCGACTCATCTCCTAATTGAATGTGCCACATCCACTGGTCCAGTCTTAACTGAGATAGTCCAGTGCTCGCTCTCGGAGGGGTTCTTCCCTGATGCCTTGAAGGAGGCGTTGGTGAAGCCCCTCCTGAAGAAGCCATCTTTTGACCCTGACAACTTGGCACATTTTTTACCTATTTCTAACCTCCCATTTTTGGAAAAGGTTGTTGAGAAAGTGGTGGCTCTGCAGCTAGAGGCACACCTCACAGCCTTTGACATATAGGAGTCATTCCAGTCTGGATTTAGGGCAATTCATAACACTGAAATGGTACTGGTTAGGGTGCAAAATGACCTCCTCAGGGCAAGAGATAGAGATCATTGGTCAATTCTCATTCTCCTAGATCTCACTTCAGCGTTAACACCATGGACCACATCGTGCTTCTGGATCACCTTTGAGGGTATTGTGGACTCACTGGTATTCTGGCATGATGTGGCTGCTACCAGATCAGTAACAGGGCTGTTCCTTGGCCCTACTCCACTGGTGGCATCCACTAGGTTGAGAAGTCTGGGAATCATCCTTGACAATAGTTAGACGCTTGAAACTCAAGTGTCTTCTATCATCCAGAGTGTTTTTTACCACTAAAGGAATGTCACCCGAATTAAACCTCTATTTCAGTCTGGTGACCAGCCTGTGCTGGTGCATGTCTTTGTCATGTCAAGACTAGACTACTGCCATGCTCTTTACTTCATGGTCAGTGGAGGGAACCTCCATTGACTGCAGCTGGTGCAGAACGCAGCAGCCAGGTTGCTGACAGGCTGGCCCAGGTCCTGCCATGTGACAAGGTCCTATGAGATCTGCACTGGATGCCTGTCGGATGGAGGAGCATCTTCAAGTTGGGCTTGCTCACCTGTAAGACCCTATACAGCTCAGGCCCTGGCTACCTGAAAGACCCCCTCACCCCTGCCCTCCTGGTGCACTCTCTCCACTCTTCCACCAAGGGCCTCCTGGGGGTCCCAGGGCCAGGCTGAAAACCACAGAGGACTGTGCACTTGAGGTGGTCAGCCCAGTCCTCTGGAACTCACTCCTCAGATCTCTGCATTGGTGGACTTTTAAGAAGGGTTGGAAGGCCTGTCTTTTTGTTGAAGCTTTTCCTAATAGCTGCACCACCAATGTTATTATTTATTTAAAATTGATCTTAATTGTTGGTTGTGTTATTTTCTCTGTGTATATCTGTGTGTGCAACTCTGGTATATTCTTATACCTCTTGTAAAGCACCCAGAGCCTCCAGGACTGGATGCTGAATAAATGAAGACTAGCTTACTTACTCCTGGGAGTGGGCTGAGAGGACTGGAGTTCAGGAGAGAGAGTCATCCCCCAAGTCATCCGATTACAGGTTGACAGGGTCTCGGCCAGGAAGCATGATGGGGACACCAAGGAGCCAGCAGCATGCACTTGAGCCCTAATCAGTTTGGCCAAAGCCAATTGCCGAAAAGCCATTGAGCAGTCAAGGGAGTACCAAGTACAGGAAGAATAAGCCCACTCCCAGTCCCAAAACCTACGGCAGGACTTCTTAAGCTATGCCCTAGAAGAGTGATCCCCTTGGGAAGGGCCCTCCCTGATGGTTTGAAGTGATGAACACACATCCCTGAAAGAACAGATGAAGAAGGCCCCCACAGAGGTGCCCACCAGGTGCATTGCCAGGGCTGAGGATGAGACTGCCATGGCCTGGGTAACCACCTCCTCGAGGGCTGCAGGCAGTAAGGAGGAACCTGCCACCACTGAAATGGCCTTGCAAGCATCCTTGGACCAGAACGAAGGATCCCACTTATCCATCCAGCCAGCCAAGCAAAAGGTGGGTATACCTGTCCTTCAAGGAGGAGGGAAGCAGAGTCTGGCATAGAAGGCACGCCTGCGGGTCATGCTGTATGCACAGGCAATAAACGCACGAGGCATGAAGGTCAGTGCGTGGCATCTTCTGATTGCAGGTGTACACCATTTAAAGCCAGGCCGGTTTCCAGAAATGTCATGCTCCACAGATGCCGAGATGGAAGAACCAGCAAGAAGACAGAAATTTGAGAAGAAATTAACTTGAAGACTAAGAAAAAGACAGGACCTACAACATGTGCAAAGCTGTGAAGCAGGAGACTTGATTCTTCTCATGGAAAGGAAGATCTGACATCATGAGGCAGTGCCAAGAAGGATACCACCCAGATGGGTGGAAGAAGCTCACCTTGAAAATGTTCTGGAAAGTAGTAAAGGGGAAGTACTACTGCAAGAAGTGTGGATAGTGCACCATATCCATGTCCTTAGAATTGATTGTATCCAAGCTGTCCAAAATGTTATATCTGTCCTTTGTACTTGGGTAGATACACCTGTAACAGTTGCTGAGAATCAGACTGGTGACCTGGAGATCCAAAGACAGCAACTCTAATCAATCAGCTAAATAAAACTCCCCCTAGCTGGGCAGTAGAGAGCTCCTTTGTTTGTCATGCTTGCTGTGCCAAACTTCTCTAGTATCACATATTTCAGATTTAATGCAAGACTACATTCTCTAATTGTCACTTTATCTGTTAACATAAATTTTTATCCAACCCATATGACCATTTCGTAAACTGTGCACAGTTGTGTGGCACAAAAATGTATAAGTTTTAAAAAATTATTCTGCGCTGTTTTTGACTGCTATTCACAGCTTTTACTGCTAGATGGCATGCTTTGCACTGACTGCCTTTTTTCATTAACCACATTACTCACCCTCTTTTCTTTGTTATTTACAGGGGGAGTATCCCATCCTCGTCACCAACTCTAGTCATTCAGCTCAAGGGAATCTCCCTAGCTGGGAGGCTAGAGAGCTCCTTTGATGGTTATGCTAGCCATCTTATTTGGGTGTTATTCACAGCCCTCACTACTAGATGGTGCTGCTTTCACAATTCTGCCAAGGAAGCAGGCTTTCAAGCTTCCTTCTCCCCTTCGTAGATAATTCCACCACCTGCCTTTAGCACCATTCACAAAAGGGTATGTGTTCTAAATAACAGGATTGAACATTCTAGAGCAAGGACCAACCCCGTAACTTCAGACAGTTCTGACAAAGCTAAATTGTCATCCTTTTAGTCATGAAACACTGTGGCACAAATGGAATCCATGAACACACCTGGAGTGAGGGGAGCTCATTAGTAATGAAAAATTCATGGCCAGCCCAGTGGTGCAGAGGGCTGAGGTGCTGGAGCCCTATCTCGCACCATGCGATATACAGGTTTAGGAATGGACTCGGGGCACTGGGGTCAGCAGGGGAAGGAACTGCTCTTCCCTCCTGGGGAGGGCTAGGGAGCTTGCCTCACTCTGTAGCGGCCCCTGGTGAAGACCGGGAGCACTACAGATGCAGTGTGACACTGGGGAAGCCAGGAAAAACCATGGAAATGGCACCCTGATCGACCGGATGACAGCCATCTGGACCCTCGCATGGAGCCCTCGGACAGCCGAGACCGACCTCAGCAGCACCCAGGGCGAAGAAAGGTAAGCTGGAAGGCACTTACTCCCTGGAGGGAGAGAACCACCCCCCCCCCCGACAAAGGGATATGCCGGGTTACCCTGGGCCGGCTGCAATGTGAGGCCAGGAGTGGCACCGAGAGGTTCAGAGGGGATGTGGGGGCTCCTTGACAGAGAAACATAGAAACATAGAAGTTGATGGACGTAGCCTGAAGGAATGTCCGGGCAGGTGCGGGGGTGATAATTCAATAGATGGTCCTAGCTCAACCCCATGAAGCACTTACCATTTGGTAGCTGGCAGAAGTACAGAATTTACTGAAATTTCAGGTATGCCAGGTGTCCATTTATCAAGTGATCATTTTCTTTAGCATGTTAAATAGAATTTTCATGGTTTGTGTATACACCATGAAAACTAAGTCACTTGGGAGAGAAGTTAAAATCTGTTTCATTAGGCTCCATATTTGAAAAATATAAAATCTGCAATATTAAAAACAACTCCACCATTGTTCTGCATTCTAATACTGCTTGGGGGAATTTTCCCCACAACAAGAAGTCTGCTGAAAGTCTCCTGAATAACAACTAAATAAGATGGCTAGCATGACCATCAAAGGAGTTCTCTAGCCTCACAGCTAGGAGAATTCCCTTGAGCTGAATGACTAGAGTTGGTGACGAGGATGGGAGCAAGGTAGAGGCAGGAAACTAGAGACCTGTTAGTTTGACCTCAATGGCAGGGAAAATGATGGAATCACTTCTGAAAGAAAGAATTGTTAAGTACCTTGAGGCCAGTGGGGTACAGAACCCAAGGCAGCATGGATTCACAGCAGGAAGGTCATGTCAGACGAATCTAATAGATTTCTTTGATTGGGTGACAAAGTAGTAGATCAGGGAGGGGCTGTGGACATGGCCTACCTAGACTTTAGCAAGGCATTTGACACAATCCACACAAAAGATTAATAAACAAATTAGCTAGCCTGGGAGTGGGTGCCAAGGTAGTAGCCTGGGTAAAAAATTGCCTGGACAACAGGACGCAGAGGGTAATAGTAAACTGAGTCCACTCTGAAGAACGAGGGGTAACTTGTGGGGTGTACTGTAAGGGTTTAGTACTGGGACCGGTCCTCTTTAATGTTTTTATAAGTGACATTGCGGAGGGACTGGAAGGAAAAGGAAAAGTATGTCTCTTTGCAAACAACACAAAGATCTTCAATGGGGTTGATACACAAGGTGTGGTGGAAAGGATGAAAAAGGACTTGGCAAGGTTGGAGGAATGGTCAAATGTATGGCAGCTTAGATTCAATGCAATGAAGTGCAAGGTAATGCACCTGGGAAACAAAAACCCAAGAGAAGAGTACACAATGGGGGGTGACATACTAACAAAAACAATGGAAAGGGGGGCGCTAATGAGCAGCTAACTGAGAGGTTGCATTTCCCGCTAGCTCCGCCGAATTAGCCAGTAAATAAGTATTAAAATACGGATTTCCCTACCTCGGAGCAAGTAAAGCAGCGGCATCAAGTGGCGGAGGGGGCAATGGACGAATATCTGACCCCTGTGCCCTCTAAAAGTCAGCGGGCGACTGGAAAAAATGGCAAGAAGGGGATGGCGGGCCCTGGAGGAGAGAACGCAGGCCTGGTCTTGCTCTCGGAGGCTGAGATGGCGGCGTTGGGGAAGGAGTTAACGGTGCAGGTAATCGCAGCCCTGGAGCCACGTTTGGTAAAGTTAGAGGACAAACTGGATGGCAGACTGCAGGAAGTTCTAGAGCAACAGGCACAACAGAGTACTCGGCTAACTGAAGCTGAATAAAGAATCTCTAGATTGGAGGACGAGGTGCTAATGGTCCCAGGGCAAGTTCGAGCACTGCAAAGGGAGCTGGAGGAGTTCAAGGAGGCTTTTGATTATCAAGAAAACTATCACCGGTGGTTAAATCTACGTCTCAGGAGGCTCCCTGAGGGACTTGAGGGGAAGGATGCCCTCGATTTCTGCAGTAGAATTCTACCTGAGTTACTGGAACTTAAGGTGAAAAATGGCAAGGTAAAGCTGGAGCGTGCACATCGGGCGGTAATGCCACGGCCATCGGCGGATCAGCCTCCTCACCAGATCATTATGCGATTCCGTAACTATCAGGATCGGGAAGCGATACTGAAGGCATACAGATCCCAGGGTCCTCCAAGATTTGAAGGCCACAAATTATTCATCTCGCAGGACTATTCAGCTAGATTGCTGAAAAAGCGGAAGGCCTTTAATGGGCTGATGGCTCAACTGAGGAGCCTTAAGGTGGAGAATTTCCTGGTTTACCCTACTACACTCAGAATTAAGGATGAAGGGGCGACCTACTCCTTCTGGGAGATTGAGGAAGTGGAGGAGTTTGTAAAGGGCCTAAAGAGAAGAGTAAGCGGAACAGCTGTGGAGGAGTGGCGAAGTGCTGGAAGGATGGCTGCAAGGAGATTCTGTTATTCTTGTTCCTGCGGTATGCCATTATTATGTATACAGATTATTAACTGAACATTGTTGGGTGTGTTCCTGTTGGCACCGTTGCGCCCCATTTATGCGAGGAGGGTTTTTCCTGGAGGAGGTGGAAGATGGCCTAGTCGAGGCTGAAAAATGTCTGACTGGTGGGGTCGGAGCAGTGTGGAGACTGGACCTTGAGGCGTGTTCCCTTCTGCTGTGATGAGGGGCTGTCTTTTTTTATCCCTCTGGACTCGTGGACTGTGGGAATGCAGTGGAAGGCCCGGGGGCCGTGGATATGAAGAGAGTCCTTATGCTGGTGAGGTAGGAGCGGGGGAGGGCTTAGCATGTGTTTTTTAGATGGCGCGGTCTAGCCCCCCCACGCCCTCCTTCGATATTGTTTGGTATTGTCTGCACTATAGAAACATAGAAACATAGAATTTGACGGCAGATAAGGACCGCTTGGCCCACCCAGTCTGCCCATTTCCCTACCTACTGGATAAGCTGCAGATCCTAGTTAACCAGCAGCCTACTTCTTCCTACCCCCACCCCCCAGAATTGCCTTATGACTATCCCATGCATGCTTGAATTCCACCACTGATTTTGACTCCACAACCTCCTCCGAAGCCATTCCATGCATCCACAACCCTCTCTGTGAAAAAATTCTTCCTTAAATTACCTCTGAGCCGCCCCTCTATCTTCAAATTGTGCCCTCTTGTTCTTGCACACCTCTTTTTTGAAAGATGCTACCCTCTTGGACTTTGTTGATTCCCTTGAGGTACTTGAAAGTTTCTATCATGTCCCCCCTCTCCCTCCTTTCCTCGAGGCTATACATATTAAGCTCCTTAAGTCTCTCTTCATATGTCCTCCAGTGCAGACCCTGCACCATTTTAGTTGCCCTCCTCTGGACAGCTTCCATCCTGTCTATGTCTTTGTGGAGATTGGGTCTCCAGAACTGCACACAGTACTCCAGATGGGGTCTCACCAGCTGTCTGTACAGAGGGATAATAACTTCCTGTTTTCTACTGGTGATGCCTCTCCCTATGCATCCCAGTATCCCCCAACCCTCCTTGCTGCCTTCTCCATTGCTTGCCCACCTTTAGGTCATCTGATATGACTACCCCCAGGTCCCTTTCCATTTTTGTTGTTGTTAGTATCTCACCCCCATTGTGTACTCTTCCCTGGATTTTGTTTCCCAGGTGCATTACCTGCACTTCTTAGCATTGAATCTAAGCTGCCATACATTTGACCATTCCTCTAATCTTGCCAAGTCCCTTCTCATCCTTTCCACCCCACCCTGTTCATCAACTCTGTTGCAGATCTTAGTGTCATCTGCAAAGACATACTTTTCCTTCCAGTCCTTCTGCAATGTCGCTTATAAAGACATTGAAGAGGACTGGTCCTAATACTGAACCCTGCGGTACCCCGCTAGTAACCCTCCTTTCTTCTGAGTGGACTCCATTTACTATTACTCTCTGTGTCCTATTCTCCAGCCAATTCTTTACCCAGGCTGTCATCTTGGGACCCACTCCCAGGCTGTCTAACTTATATATTAATCTTTTGTGTGGGACTGTGTCAAATGCCTTGCTAAAGTCTAGGTAGGCCATGTCCACAGCCCCTCCCTGATCTACTACTTTGGTCACCCAGTCAAAGAAATCTATCAGATCGCCTGGCATGACCTTCCCGCTGTGAATCCATGCTGCCTAGGGTCCTGTGCCCCTCTGGCCTCTAGATATCGACAATTCTTTCCTTTAGAAGTGATTCCATCATTTTCCCTATCACTGAGGTTAAACTAACAGGTCTATAGTTTCCTGCTTCTGCCTTGCTCCCACTTTTGTGAAGGGGAATCACATCTGCCCTCCTCAGTCCTCGGTACCACCCCATCCTCCCATGATTTGTTAAAGAGGGTAGTCAGTGGTGTCACTAGTTCTACCTTAGTTCTTTTAGAATTCTGGGATGAATCCCATCAGGCCCCATTGCTTTGTCCACCTTCAGTTTTAAGAGTTCTTTCAGAACCCTTTCTTCTGTAAATGGGCTGGTATCAACTTCTGTATCCAGAGTGTTACTACTGTTTGTTTTATGTACCTCCCCCTCTTCCTTTGTAAATACTGAGCAAAAATATTTGTTTAGTATCTCTGCCTTTTCACATTCTCCCTCTGCCCACCCTCCCTCCCTTTATTAAGCCTCACTATCCCTCCCTTGGTCTTCCTTTGCTCCCTGATGTACCTATAAAAGGTTTTATTCCCCTTCTTAACTGAGTTGGCTATCTTTTCCTCAGTTTGGGCCTTTGCTGTTCTGACTGCCTTCCCAGCCTCCTTTTGCTTTAACTGATACAGTTCTCTGTCCTGCTCCTGCTGCGATTCCTTGTACTTCCTGAATGCTTTCTTTTTCTCTTGAACCTTCACTGCCACTTCCTTTGAGAACCATAGTGGTTTCTTACATCGTCTTGTTTTGTTTATTTGCTTCCACAAAGGCTCGTTACCTCTGTGATGGCAGTTTTATTATTCCCATTGTTCTTCCACCCCTCCTTCCGCCCATTTGCTAGTGCATTCCTTAGGCACTCACCCATTTTGGCAAAGTCAGCCCTCCTAAAGTCCAGTACTTTTGTCTTTGTATGGCTTGACTCTATTGCTGTGTTTATTGTGAACCATACTGTTCGATGGGGCTAGTTCCCAGATGGCTACCCACTTCTACATTTGTGATCCTCTCTCCATCTCCATTTGAGAGTATCAAGTCTAATATTGCTCCTTTCGAGTGGGCTCCAGTACTAGTTGTTCAAGGCATGCCCCTGTAGGGCATCTAGAATAACTGCACTCTTTAAGTGGCAGCTGCAACTGCGCTCCAGTTAACATCTGGCATATTCAGATCACCCATCAGCAGTATCTCCCCTTTCTGCCATTCTAAGTATACTTTCTATCATTTCCTTGTCCACTTCCTCCCCTGAGAAGGGTCTGTATACAACCCCAGCGGATTGTGGTGCCATTGCCTGTCTCCAAATTTACCCACAGTGCTTCTTCTCCTCCCCTGTTTACCCTTTTGTTCTGTTGCTTTATTCCTTCCTTATGTAAAGAACTACTCCTCCCCTCTTTTACCCTCCCTGTCCCTCCTGTACATAGTGTATCCTGGTATGTTTACGTCCCAGTCATGGTTTTGTGTGTACCATGTTTCTGTGACTGCCACGATATCCAGATGTTCCTCCTCCATCAAGGCCACTAATTCAGGAAGCTTGTTACCTAGACTACGGGCATTGGTACTCATTGCTCTCCATTTTTGATGGCCTTACCTTCTGTTGCAGCATCCCCCACTGACCGTTCTACCTTGGTCTTTTTCTCATTTAGTACCCTGTTTTGTAGGGAGAGGCTGGGATTTTCCTGCTGCTTATCAGTGCCTCCCCCATTGACTAGTTTAAAAGCTTGCCAATGAAGCATTTAAACCGATTGCTCAAAAGACTTGTTCCCTTCCTGGACAGATGCAGACCAACCTGCCAGTATAGGCTGGTGTCCCTCCAGGTGGAACTATGATAACTACATCTGCTGTTGTTAGTTAGGGTTTGGGGGGGTAGTTAAAAGAGGGGGGAAGGGGGAGTTCGAATCGCGTATTTGAACTGGGGTGATGAAGGAAGATGCGGGGGGTACGGGATGTGTGTCGGGAGGTGGGTGGAGGTGTGCCAGCTGAGGGTGAGAAGGTTTATTAGGCTAGCCTAAAATACTGGGGCTAGGGGTTATCATTGGGACTCACACTGGGTTGTGCTGCTAGGAGCACCTTCAGGGTGTTTTTTTGGAGGGGCCTTGGAGTTGGGGGGGGATGAGTGGAGGATGGGTTCCTCATGGGAGGAGGAAGTAAATTTGAGTGTGCACTATAGATTGGTTTCCCTCTGGGCCTGGTGGGAGTAAGTGATGGGCATTGCGATATACTTGTTCACTCGGCTCACGGCGGGGGGTAGGGGGACAAGGCCGGGGCATAGTGACAGAAGGTGGCGTGGCCGGGCTGTTTGCTCGGGAATGGAGTGGGGTAACCTCCCCTCACTGGGTCTAATGCATTGGCCTGGGATGGAGAGGGGGGCTGCTCGGGTGCTGCTCCCTTGTGGGGAGTTGGGAGTGGGGAAGGGAGAGTGGGCTGAACAATCGATGGGTGCTGGGATAGAGATGAAGGAGGCGTGAGGAGCTATTGATTCCACCAAAAAGGAAACCTGTGGGGAGAAACGCTTTTGGCAAAAATGGTTAGCCGGTTAGGAGTGAGCTATGATAGGTAGGGATTTTTTATGGATAAGTCATCAGAAGAGAGTGCTAGACGGCTGGAGGAGACGCATCGAGTAAAGGCTAGGAGAGCAGGGCATGGGGGAGAGATGTTGGATGAGACGAGATGTAGACTGGGGGAGGGGCACAGCGGGGGGGGGACACTCGAGGTAAGGGCTGAAGATTGGAGGAGGATGTTTGGACTCGGGATGGATCTGGTTGGGGGCTCCGGGATGGGATAGTTCCGGAAGGAGGATTCTGGCTGCTGGTGGGGCAGCGGGACACGCATCTCGGTTATGGAGGAGAAGTGTTGAACGTTTGTTTCTTCTTGTTTTCAAACCTACACTTGTGCAATGTTAGCAATTAGTGTAGTAGGGAGAAGGTGGAGGGGAATGTGTAGAGAGAGGGAAGGAGGTGGGGAAGGGGTGGAAGCGGAGCGGGGGCTTGGGGGGATTAGTTATAAATGTTAGGATAGATAGATTCTTATTGTCTTTTGTTAGTAGTGTAGTCGCCTGGTTATGTCTCAATAGCAGTAGTCGAGTGTGTATCATGTTAAGAAAGTGCATGTGTGTTCATGTAAGTATTATGACAAATTGGAGGTGTATAATGCAATATCAAGTGAAAATTTCCCTAAAAATGAAAGGCTGTACAGGATGGGATGGGTGATCTGGTAGACCTGAATGTCATATCTTGGAATGTAAAAGGTATAGCGAGCCCAGTAAAGAGGACAGCACTTTTAACTGTGATTAGACGAAAGGGGGCACAAGGGGCATTGCTGCAAGAGATGCATCTGACAGATTTGGAGAATGCCAAATTGGTGCAGAACTGGGTTGGGAGGTGTTTTGTGGCCTCTTATTCCTCCCATAAGAGGGGGGTAGCAATACTCCTGCATAAGAACCTGCTCTTTGAGGTGAAAAGAGTGGTGAGAGACCCAAAGGGGGGGAGATACATTTTTGTCACTGGGGCATGGCGAGGAGAGACTCTTACATTCGGCTGTGTTTACGCACCGGCAGTGTATGACCCGCTTTTTTATTCCTCTTTACTGGGTCTGCTTGTCAGAGAGCAATTTCCTGGGTTTATTATGGGAGGAGATTTTAATTGGACTATGGACGCAAAGGTGGATCACTCGGAAGGCAAGGGGCGGGTGGCGGAGGCTATGGGCCAGTGGCAAATTGGAATTGCAGATTTGGACATGGTGGATAGCTGGAGGGCGGTTAACCCCACCGGCCGGGAGTATACGTTTTATTCTAACCCCCATAAGACCTGGTCCCAGTTAGACTATATCTTTTTGCCTAGAAGTTGGGTGGGAAGGATAAAGAAGATAAGCCACAGTCCCATTTATATTTTGGATCATGCTATGGTGGTGCTGAGAATCACGGGGGGAAGGGCTGAGAGCAGGCCCCCAGCCTGGAGATTTCCTACATATCTAGCTAAGGATTGTGTATTTAGGGAATACTTGGTAGAACAATGGAAGCTGTATGAAGAGTTGAACAATACGGGTGAGGTTTCCAGTGCCACCTTTTGGGAGGCAGGCAAGGCCTATGTGAGGGGGGCTATAATAGCCTATGTGTCCAAGATTAAAAAACAGAGAAGGGGTAAAAGTGAAGAATTAGAAACGCAAGTGAAATAGTTAGAGAAGAATGGAGGAGCTGGAGAAAGGGGAGAAGCCCCCAAACTGTTGGTAATGGCAAGGGAAGCCCTTAATTCCCTTTTGAGGGAAGAAGCAGGGAAAGCATGGTTCTTCTGCCAAAGGAGGGTTTTCAAGTGGGGGGAATAAGCTTGGGCCCTTGTTGGTGAGGTTGATGAAGGGGGGCAACTCGGATCCTGTGGATTAAGGGAGAGGAGGGGCAAGTTATCACTAGTTCAAAGGCCATAGCAGAGCGTTTCAGGAGTTTTTATGAAAAACTATATAGGGCAGAGCACGTGGGGCAGGAGGAGTGTATCTGGGAGTTTTTGAGTGGAGTACCCTTGCAGAGGATCACAGATGAGCAGAGGGATGTGTTGAATCAACCCATATCAAGGCTCGAAATCTTAAGTGCCATACAGAAGTTGCAGGAGGGGAAAGGCCTGTGGGCCAGACGGATTTCCCGTTGAGTATTACAGGATCCTGGGGGGGGCAAATGGCGGACATGTTGAGGAAGGTATTTGAGGGAGAAGAGGAGGGGCAAATCCCGGTACTACCTGAGTCATGCTACGAGACCAATATTTGTTTAATACATAAAGGGGGTCAGGATGAGCTCGAATGCTCGGCTTATCGACCGATCTCCCTTCTGAATGTGGATATGAAAATCTTAGCTAAAGTCCTCACCACGAGGCTGGAGAATGTCCTACCGGGGGTGGTCCACCCAGACCGGGTTTATCAGGGGGCGGCAGTCCTATCATAATGTTCGTAGACTGTTAAACATTGTATGGCGGGCTAGACAGGCTGGAGCCAGGATGGGGGTGAGCTCTTTGGACGCTGAAAAAGCATTCAATAGGGTAGAATGGGAGTACCTATTCAAAGTGTTGACCCGGTTTCGTCTGGGGGACCAGTTTATAGGATGGGTCAGGGCCATGTACCTAAAACCGAGTGCACAGGTGACAGTGAATGGGTGCCTTTCTGGGAAATTTGGGCTGGGTAGGGGAACGAGGCAGGCTTGTCCTCTGTCCCCTCTGCTATTTGCCTTGGCAACTGAACCCCTGGCGGCGGTGATAGGCCAACATGAGGGTGTGGTAGGAGTGGGCGATGGGGATGGAAGAGAGCATAAGGTGGCACTCTATGCTGATGATATGCTATTATTTTTAGGGAATATGCGTGACTCTATGAGATATCTGATGGATATTATCGAAAAGTTTGCAGGTTTTTCCGGGTACAAGATCAATATTAGGAAATCTGAGGCCATGGGACTCCCAGATGTTGGCCCAGAGGTATGGCAAAAGGGATTCAGGGTCGTTAAGTCAGACTTTAAATATCTAGGGGTACGTATTGGACGGAGATGGAAAGAGTTGTATAAGTTGAACTTCCACCCCTTGATCAAACTGGTGTTGGCTGACTTAAAGAGATGGATGCAACTACCAGTATCCTGGATTGGGAGGATAAATCTCATAAAAATTAATATTATCCCCCGCATCTTATATCCCATGCAAATGCTGCAGTTGAGGCTTACACAGAGGGACATGAAATGGCTAGAGAAGGGGTTCACGGACTTCATCTGGCAGGGGAAAAAACCTAGAATAAGTTTAGCAAGGCTTAAGGTGGATAGAGCTAGGGGAGGGCTCAACTTCCCGGACTTGGGTACATATTACAGGGCAGTGCAACTCCAGAGTGTGGCAGATTGGGTTCATAGGTCTGCAGTGGCTAGTTGGGTAGGGTTGGAACAAGAGGGGAACCCCGCGAGGCTCACAGCATACCTTCATAGTAAGGGGTTATGAGCATACAGAGATTTGGGAAGTGGTAACCCGTTAGTCCGGGAGACATTTGAGGCCTGGGATCACCTTTGGCGATGGAAGGGATTGGCGCAGAGGGAGACTATCTTACTTCCAATTGTGAAGAACCCTTTCTTTGCCCCTGGGATGGAAGATAAGTTTTTTTTAGAATGGGAGAAGGGAGGGGTGGTATGCGTAGGGACACTGTTGGAGAAAGGAGAGTTGAGTGAGTTTAATAAGCTCAGGCGAGAGATAAGGTTAGGGGCCTCTCATTTATTTCAGTATTTACAAATGAAAACATATGTAGGATGGTTGGACAGGGGGGAAGGGATAGGTTACATCCAAACAGATATGGGCAGATGATATGTCAGGCTAGGAAGGACCAAAAAGGGTTCATTGGGAAAATGGCTAAATTAGATAAGCAGAGCCTACCAGACCTGACAGGCCCCACAAAGGCCCTTTGGGAAAGGGACCTGGGGCTGCAGATATTGGAAGGGAAATGGGAGCTAGTACTAGGTATGCCGGAGGGAATTATGATATGCAACAAATTTTAGAAGGCCTTTTATAAGTTCCTGCATAGAATCTACTGGCCTCCAGTGGCAGCACACCGGGCGCATCCCACTGTCTCACCGAACTGTAGAAGATGTGGCAGAGGGTTAGGCACCTTTTTTCATTGCTTTTGGGCTTGTCCGGTCCTGGTTAAGTTCTGGGGGAGTGTAGTTCAGGAGGTAAACAAGGGAATGGGGGGCCAACTGACCCGCAACCCTTTAGTTTGTTTATTTGGGGTGGAAAGAATAGAAGGAGAAGAGGAGTGGCAACTATTACCTAGATGGGTAAGGGTGGCATTTGTACTGGCTAGGCACTGCATATAGAACACCTGGGTTACCGGAAATGGACCCATGCTAGCTGACTGGCGAAGGCTGATTATGCGCTCATTGGCCTTGGAAAGGCTTACATGGATAGTTAGAGATGGGGAGGAGGTGTTCTTGAGGGACTGGGCCCACTTTTTAGTGCTATTGAGTATGTCTGAAAACCTAATGCTCCATACGGGGTTGGATATCTAGGCCCCAGAATGCTGGATAGGGTTAGGGGTACACACCTCATGTGTGTGAGTGTGTGGGAAAATCAACAGTTAACATAGAAATGAGAGGGTATATATGGCCCTGGCCCACCTGCATAATATGTATAGGAGTAGATCAGAGGGTTGCTCTCTGTGTATCATACTATAGGGTACAGTTATCTGGGGATACTTGAATATGTATAAGACACTGGGTTATTTTTTTTTTGCACACTCGACTACACCCTTGTAAATGGAATATGTATGATATATTAATGATATAACTAGGATTTGTGTGTGCTTGTATTTGTCTCTTGTTGTATGTAGTACAGTATGTACAAGACTATGTGTTTGAAAACTTGTAATAAACAGAATTTAAAAAAAAAAAAAACAATGGAAATGGACCTGGAGGGAGTCATATCAGGTGATCTAAAAGTGGGCAAGCAATGTGAGAGGGCAGCAAAGAGGGCTGGGGGTATACTAGGATGCATAGGGAGAGGCATCACCAGTAGAAAACAAGACGTTGTTCTCCCTCTGTACAGACAGTTGGTGAAATCCCATCTGGAGTACTGTGTCCAGTTCTGGAGACCCCATCTCTGCAAGGATATAGACAGGATAGAGGCTGTCTAGAGGAGGGCAACTAAAATGGTGCAGGGTCTGCACCAAAAGACATATGAAGTGAGACTAAAGGAGCTTAATATGTATACCCTCGAGGAAAGGAGGGAGTGGGGGACATGATAGAAACTTTCAAGTAACTCAAGGGAATCAACAAAGTCCAAGAGGGTAGCATCTTTAAGAAAAAGAGATGTGCAAGAACAAGGGGCACAATTTGAAGATAGAGGGGTGATGGCTCAGAGGCAATGTGAGGAAGTATTTTTTCACTGGGAGGGTTGTGGATGCATGGAACAGCCTCCCTGAAGAGGTTGTGGGGTCAAGAACAGTGGGGGAATTCAAGAATGCATGGGACAGACATAAGGCAGTCCTAGTGGGGGGGGGTAGGAGGAATTAAACTGTTGGTTAACTAGGATCTGCAGCTTATCTGTTAGGTAGGAAAATGGGCAGACTAGGCGGGCCAAGTGGTCCTTATCTGCCATCAAATTCTATGTTTCTATGTTTAAAAAACACTGACATTTTCAAGCCTTCTGGGCGCCCTATAAACCTTACATGTATCCTCTTCCGTGGAAATGCAGGGATCCATTCAAACCCCACAGGTCACTCTGAGAGACCTCGTGCATCTCCCCCTGCACCTACAGAGTCCCTTCCTGTGTTCCTTCCCAATAGCATTCAGCCTTTGAGTGTTAGATCAGGTCAGGTGTGGTATTGTTTGAACAAAACCCTCCCAAGCTTATACACAGTAGACAATTTCAGAGGTATTAAAAATGATGCCAAAGAATTTACTAATAATCAGAAAACAAATTAAAGCCCCCGCCCCGGTTAGGACAAAAGAAACCAGTTTTTACTACTACCTCATCTTTGAGACACAATAGCGCCACCCTCTGCAGAGAAAACTAGGCTGGAGGGCTTTGTAAGCTATTTCCCCAACAAGCCATTCCAGACTTTACATTGTGCTAGCCCTTCCCCCCCAAAAGAACTATCAGATTGAATGGCTCAGCTGTTAGCCTTTAACTACCCTCCAATTAACTGACTCTGCCTCACCCAAAAACACCTGAAAACTCAGAACCAGTTCAAACTAGCAGAGCTCCTTCCCTTGACTCATACTGCAGAATAGACCCACAGAAGTATGCTGTGCAAAATGAAGTTACAGAAAAAAAAAAAAAAAACAACTTGCCCACCACTAGAACAACAAAGGAAATATTAAGTATAATGACAACAGAAATATGACAGGGCGTGATTCCTCCACAACACAGAATGGGCTAACTACCGTAGATGAGAAGATTAGTCTTTATCTGCTGTCAGTTTCTATGTATCTATTTAAATGTTACCAAAATTGTGTAAACTCACTGTAACCAATGAAACTGCACTGGCAAAACATCTTTGTGGCGGGTTTCTGGTGGCAACTGGGAATAAATGAAGGTAAAAGGTTGTTTTCTTTTTTCTTTCAGCTGGTTATGACACTGGTAAAATGCATTTGCCATTTTTGCATAGTTTTATTCTGGATAAATTAGTTCTAAATATAGATAAAACAAAGTTGAAGTTATTTAAACCTAATTAACCACTGAAGCGCAATGGTGCTGTCAGGACTGAAACTATCTGAAACTTGCTGTAGACATAAATACTTCAGCTCTACTTCCAACAGTATGAAATTCATTGTTTAAACTGAATGCTAAAAAAATTCCTGGGGACTAAACTCCAGAAGAAAAGGGAGAAAAGTCTATCTAACTGCACAATGTAACTTCTATATTTCAAAAGGATAAGACAAGTTTGGTTGCCCTCCCAACCATAGAATAGTACATGCTTACTGGATTGTCATCATTTTTAACTGTAAAGACCCCAACTACTGTGGATCATCTTGTGTGAATCCAGCCAGTGAAGCACCCTACGTCAGAGGGACCTTGTTGGGAAATGTTTCATCAATCTCCATCTGTAGCTTTCTTTGGACATCAGGATGTGTCGCCAGGTTGTAAGCCAGAAATGTGAGCGTGGTACTAGAGGTACCATAACCACCCTCAAGCAAAACAGCAGCCTGGGCAACAATTTCTTGGTCTGTCAGAGCTGAAGAGAGTAAAGATGGAAATGAAACACAAATCAGTGATTGTGAAAGGGTGCATGGACTTTTACTGACCCATTTAACAGCAATATTCCCATTTAGTGTTGCTTGGCTAGCATCCACCAGACTCAGACACCATTGGCTATTACCAGTTGTAACTGGGCTGGCAGCATAGCCTAGAGGTTAGAGCAATGAGCTGTATAGGAGCTTGGTACATCCAGCTGAACTGGTTGTGATTCCCACAACCTCTACTCGCATACTGTGTGACTATGAGCCAGTCACGTAACTGCCCCAGTGGTCCTGGGTCATCCCTGAAAACAGGCACTTGTGCCTAGTAGGCCTTACCTGGTTACCAAAAGAATAAAAAAAAATAATCTAGGAGTCAATCAGATACCAGTTATCTGATGTGACCGTCTGAGATGCAAGGGATCCGAGTCGGACATCCAGTCTCAAATCCCACTATCTGGCCTTGCATCCCACTATCCAACCTTTCATCTGAAATCTGAATGGGATCAGGCAAATCTCAGATCCAGAGTTCAATAAATAGACTGCCCATCGGATCCCAAAAGCACAATTTGAAGATCATTATTCTGTTTAGCAGTGAAGAGTTATCTCTTCTCTTGTGCATGCTAACTTAGCTGCTGCATTTCCTATACAACGTGTTCTTTGACCAGGTCTGACCTGTACCAGGTGCAATGAGCATCTTCATCTGTCTTTGGTTCTGGTTGCCAGTATGGTTTCAAGATGAATCTGGGCAAATGCCTACTTTCTGAAAGCCTCTTATGAAAGAACAAGGCAACCAGTGGAAGGAGCTGACAGTGCAGATACTATCAGGTGGCATTCAAGTACTACTAGATACTATAGTATGTTTGATTTCATTGTTTCTCTCTATCTCCTGCCTTGCCAATTGGGATCCCCTGAGGCTGTGCCATTCCTCTGTTCAAACAGGAGGATGTGGCTACCTTCCCAGAGAATGCCAATGTTACTTCTTGACTGTATGTCAAATGGTGGATGAATGCTGAGTGGTCCGTTGTTTCCTCTGGAGCCAATCATCTCACTCCATGACAAATGTGGCCTACTGATAGCCCCACAGTGGGATTCTGAGGCTCACACACAAACCCTGGTCTCCCAGGTGACAACTTGATTAATAGGAGCCCCAGGCAGCGATGTAGCTTTTTTTTTTTTTTATTGAGCTTTTAGGTCCCACCGCCTCCTCTCACCAACTGGCAATAGGGACACACATGCTTTTTACCAGTTTTCTCCCCTGACCCCCAAGGCCCCGGCACATGGCTGTGCAACCATGTGGAAATACACTTCGCATCCCATGGCGGCAGCTCAGCCCCATTCACCTCCCAATGCTTTGCTGCCCCCTCTCTGCCTACGCTACCCACTGGACCTCCACCCGATGGGAGCAGAACTAGGGGGGAACACCAACCCACCCTTGAGAGAGGGGAGAGCTGCCCACTGGCATGCTTAATCCTGCTCCTCCCTCCCCCCCCCACACTGGCATACTGATGACCCAAGATCATTCCTGAACCCCAAAACATTGTAGCTCTCTCTCACAAACAATTGCAGCTCTGTTTTTATGTCTTTGCAACCCCCCTCCTTAGCAGGTATCCTGTTTTTTTAAAATGTTCTTGTATATTTCAGGCAGATGCAGAGAGAACACAATGTCCCAGAACTGAGGCCCCTTTCTCCACAGCTTCTGAAAAAAGAACTTAACTGTTCTCAGGTTAACCCCTTGAGTTCCCAATAGCTTTTTGCAATCTTCTCAAACTATTATTATATACATTTCAACAGTAACACTATATAATTTATAAACAAAGGGATCCCAGTATTAGTTACTTTTCCACATAATAATTTGCATGCATTTTTTACCAGCAGATATGTAAGGGAGGAAAAAGATAGAAACAGCAAGGGAAGACTGAGAGACAGTGAGAAGCAAAGAACTGCGAGACTGTTGGGGTGATCAAATCCTAGGTCTCATGGGAAAATTTGGTAGCGCAACCAGTCAGACAAGAGACAGGAAAGGAAAGAACAGAACAGATCCCTGCATTCAAACTCTCCATAACAACTGGGACAGGATTCTGTTCAACCCTATCACACCCTTGTTACCACTTACTGTAAACAGTTCACTACTGTTCACCTTGTTTATCCCCAGGAGGCACTTGAATGTCTAAATCGTGTCACCCCTCCTTTTCCTGTCCACCAGGGTGTACATGTTTAGATCCTCCAAGCACTCTCCATAGGATCTTCCCTGTTGCCTCTGTATCATTTAGGTGGCACATCACTTCACTGGTTCTGTTCTTTCTCTGTCCTTCCTCAAGTACAGGTTCCAAAACTGCACACAATACTCCAGGTGTCGGCAGAACAGGGATCTAGACTGTGGTTGGATTACCTTCCTCCTTCTACTAGTTGTCCCTCTCCCTATGGCACCTCAACATCTGATCTGCCTTGCCCACAACTCTACTGAATAATGCTCATGCCTTCATGTTCTCCGCTGTTAATACATAGATACATAGACAGTGTCGGCAGATAAGGGCCTATGGCCCACCCAGTCTGCCCATTTGAGCTTGTAAGTTCAGTTTGTTTTCCTAGAAGTCCGTTTCTCCTTACCCCTGACCTCTAGAATTCCTTTATGTCTATCCCATGCATTCTTAAATCCCGTGATTGTTTCAGCCCCCACCACTTCCTCTGGCAGGTGTTCCACTTGTCCACCACCCATTCTGTGAAGAAATTCTTTCATGTTTCCTCTGATATCCTCCCTCCAACTTCATCCCATGCCCTCTAGTCCTGGAACACCTTTTTCGCTTAAAATAGTGTTTTCCTGCACCCTGTTTCTCCCTGTAAGATACTTGTATGTCTCTATCATATCCCTTCTCTCCTCCTCTCCTCCAGGGAGTACATGTTCAGTTCCTTCAACCTGTCTTCATAGGACTTGTGATGCAATCCATGCACCATCTTTGTTGTCCTCCTCTGAACCTTCTCTACCCTGTCTATGTCTTACGTAGGTATGGTCTCCAGAACTGTACACTGTACTCAAGGTGGGGCCTCACTAGTGTCTTGTATAGGGAATTATGACCTCCTTTTCCTGCTGGTGATGCCCTGCCTATACATCCCAGCATCCTATTTGCTTTACCTGCTGCCTTGTCACACTGTTTCTACCTTGAGGTCACAGAGATGACAACCCCAAGATCCCTTTCCTGCTTGGTGATGCTATATCCTCACCCCCAACTGATATATTGTGCCAGGGTTTTGTGTCCCATATGCATTATCTTGCACTTCTTTGCATTGAATTTCAACTGCCAAACCCTTGACCATTCTTCAAGTTTCTGCAGGTCCCTTCTCATTCTGTCTACACCCTCTGGTGTGTCTACTCTGTTACAGAGCTTTGTGTCATCAGCGAACAGATACCCCCAGGCCTTTTTCTTCTGATGTTCTCTCCATTATCATCTCATTCAACTCATACTCATCTCTCAGTTCCTGCACCCTATGTGCATTATCTTGCTCTTTTTCACAATAATTTTAAGTTGACACACCTTCAACCATCTCTCTAAGTTTTCTAGATCTTTCTTCATCGCCCTTATTCCCTCTTCGGTGTCCACTTGTTCACAAATCTTGGTGTCTCTACAAAGAGGCATATCTTTCCCTGAATCTCCTCTCCTATACCAAAAATAAATATGTTAAACAGGACTCATCTTAGAACTGATGCCTGGGGCACTACTCGTGACCTCCTCTACCACTGAGGGTTCTCTGTTTAGGACCACCCATGTGTACATGTAACATATCTGCCATTTGCACTGTTTTTGTCAACTTGCAGAAATATCTGTCCTACAAGCAATCATAAGAAGTATTGCAAACTACAGCACTTCTATAAAATTGCCCTTAACTGTTCTTAGTAAGTGGCACTGTCAACACAAATTACTCTTCATCTGTTAAATAGCCTTTTAAAAAAGGGTGGAAATGATCAGCGAAACATTACATTTTGGCACGAGTTAGAAACATACAGCACAAAACTCCACAGGTGCAGAAATGCAACATTCGAGTAAAAAGTTCTTCTAAATCCTGCTGAATCAGGGTTTGAATGGTTACTTGAAACACTATTGGTGTTACCCTTATTTTGGCAATGTGTTTAAAGGCAAGGATCTCACACACCAACAAGTCCTTCTGTTATTGTTTGAAAGAGGATTGCTGTCAAGGTAACACCACCAATGCTTTGAGTAATCATTTAAACCACAGGAACACCACACCAAACATTCATTAATATTCAGAACTTTTTATCATAACTTCACATTTCCTTGTTTTTGCAGCTTTATGCAACTGTATCATAAATGCATTGTTTGATATTAATTTGCATCCTTCTTTAAAAGGATATTTAATAACAGGTGCATAGTAACTGGTACTGATAATGCTGACTGAAAAAACACTCCCTTGTGTCAAGGGGTACCTCCTGCTCCCCATCTTATGCCAGGCACTCCCTGGCATCCGGTGGCACCCCTCCTCCCTAACCTACCTCATGCCAAGCAATCCCTGGTATCCAGTGGTAACCCCCTTCCTAAGTTTGCCCCAATCCAAGCGCTCCCTGGCATCCAATGTCACCCCACTGCCTCTCTTTGCCCCATGCCAAGGACTCCCTAGTGTCCCATGGCACCCACTCCCCCCACACACTATCTTGAACCCTGTTCAAAGCAGCCCCTGGTGTCTTGTGGCCCCCTCCCTGTTCCCATCTTATACCAAGTCTTTTCTGGTGTCCAGTGGTGGACCCTCACTCTCAAAACCCATGTCAAATGCTCCCTAGTGTGCAGAGGTACAGTTTCCCTCCTGCAAGTCATTGGTACAGCCCTCTTCTCTCCTCCTCAGTTGTCTGATTGAAAATAGTTCACAACTGCTATAACATGACTGAGTTCTATTTTCAGCCAACATTGGTCAGTGAAGGAAATGAAAGGAGGGCTGTGCCTGTTGCCATTCAAAGGGGGGACGATTTGTGGGGATCAGGAGATCTGTGCAGCAGGGTTCAGCTTCCTCTGCTCTTTCTAGAGTTCTAGGAGGTCAGCCAACAACAGGACAGGCTCCCAGTGCAGGAGTTAGAGTTTGGGGGTGGGGATATCTGCCAGCATTAGGAATGGGCTCCCAATGTTGGAGACTGTGTTTAAAAAGGGGGTTGAAGATATATTTTTGGACTAGGGTTGGGCTTGTGTTGTTGCTAGAGTTAGAGTTGGGGGTGGGGTTCAGGGATGCATTAGTCCCAGCACCAGAGTTTGGGGGCTTGGGAATCTGTGCCAGCACCAGGGATGGGCTACCACTGGCTGAGTTAGAGTTTGAAGTTTGTCGGGGGTTGGGGGGAAGGTTGTGTTAATGCATGTGTCACAGGTTGTGTGCCTGTAACCATATTCCTCCATGTTGTGAAATGAGATTATGGGTATGTGAAAACGTCATTATGAAAAATCCATTAAACTGCAAACATGTGTGGCTAAAGAATCTGTAAAGACTGCTTGCTTTATTGGTATAAATTATTTAATTTTATTTGTTCAACTTTATGTTTATTGGGTTAACAATAAAATACGCTGGTGTTAGTCCGGATGGCGTACATAAGGACTGAACATATAGTGACTAATGAGAGCGCCACCCCTCTTAAAATATTCAATAAAAATAAATGTACTTTATCAATAAGATACATTTTTGGGGAAATTGCATAACAAATTATGAAATAGTAGTCTAAAATAAACCAATGGAATGCTGCGATAAAGAGCCCAAGAGCTGTATGAAAATTGCGTCAAATACCAAGTAAATTTATTAATGTAACCATGCATTATTCCAAATGACAGTACCAAAAAGATAACCTCTAGAAGGACTACATTATTTCATTTTAGAGCAGCAGAATCTTTTAGTCAGCAAGAAGTTCATCATATAATATTTTAGAAATAATATATTTCTGGAAAATATATACATACTGTATGCGCATTTTCTTTTCCTTTTATTTCATTCCCGAACTGAGATATTTTTGAGGAGAAGTTTTTAAAAACTCCTCTGCTCCCTTGCAATATCAATATGTAACCCCCGGACCCCTGCCTTTTTGCAAACGACAGGTGGCATGCTGTTGAAGCTGACAGCAGTACATGGTGTGGACTGGATTCCGGGAGGATGAGGTTACTCGGCACAGGGGCCTAGGTTTGGCTACTCTGCACAGGGGCACCCAAGTAAATCTGAACACAGGAAGCAATAACTGTAATGTCCAGAACCAGGAATGCGATTCTACAGTGTGGCTTTATTCACATCCAAGCTGAACGAAGCATAGACGGACCCCCACGGGGCTACATTCCTGGTAATGCAGATTAGACACAACAGAACACTTCTTCACTATTTCCAGTCCTCAGGCTCTGAACCCACCAGGCACACAGCCCGGACTTGCACACAGCCCAACTTGTACACTACTTGGGTTTTCCCCATGGGCCCGGCTCCCCCAACGGACACTTGATCCGCGGTCCATTTTGGGAAATGAACCAGTTTTCCTGTTGTGGCTCCCCAAACCACCTTAGAGCCTTCGACTCCTAGAGGGAATTTTCCTTCCAATCCCATGTCTGGGTAATTCCCTCATCACTGGCCAAGTGCATGAGGCAAAGTAGAAATCCACAGAGCAAATCTGTAGAGGTGGACCTGGTCACTAAAGATGGGGGGGGGTCTCCCACCTCCAGCTCCCACAATCCATACCTGGCAGTTTCTCTGGAAACTAATCAACTCTTTTACTGAAAGCTTGGCAATGTAGATTACTGGGTAGACATATGTCACATCTCCTCTACATGTCTTGACTTCCCATAAGTGCTGGACTTGAACATACTTTTTCTTTTGCCTAAGCCTATTACTCCAGGCCTCCCTCTATTTCAGTAGTCCAATCCCCACTATCACACAAGTCCCAGGGTGAAAAACATAGGCCCTTTAGAAAGAGCAGAAACTCGCCCTCCAATTGCAGGTGCCCCACAGGCGATTTACAAATCTTCTTGTTTCCCAAAAACTCTGGAACAAATTAGGCAGCTTCTCCACTAGAAGAAAAACCAGAGGGTTGCCCCCATACCTCTCAACTGTCCCTGATTTTCAGGGACGTCCCTGATTTTGCCTCAAAATTTTACTCTGTCCCTCCTAAAATATGTGTTTCCATGGCTAAAAAGTAGAAATTGTAAGCACAAAATAATGTCGAGCATTAAAGTTACTGACTTGTGCTTCCTTAGAAAATGCATTTTGCACTAAGCCCCATATTCTACCAGCTTTCTGGGTGGATATCTCTAATTTTGAAGGTGTGTCCCTGATTTTGGTCCTTCGTCCCTGATTTTTTTAAGCCTTGTCCCTGATTTATGAGGCAGGAGGTTGAGAGGTATGGTTGCCCCTGGAATATGCAGGAAACCCTTTCCTGCCCCCATCCTCAGAGGGAGGGGGCACTGAGACCCGAATCAGCGGTCTCCACCACTTACAAACTGCTTCTGTGTCTCTCTTAAGGTGGAAACACACACCTTTTTCCTAACTGTAGCCTTATGTCAGGGCTGAGGCTCCACAAGCCTACACAGAGCTGCTGTGCTGCTCTCTCAGCAAGCTCTCAACTCCAACTGACCCACAGACTACTGTTCAAACCTCCCAACATTCTATTCCAACTCCCTGCTGCAGATTCCAATGTGGCTCATGCAGCTGCGATAGTTCTATGGTGATGTCATCCCTCAGTCTCAGCTGAAACTCATTTAACTGGAGTTTCACAAGCTGCCTTCCCTGCCTAGAACTAGGTCTTACTGGGATTCTAGTAACCCCGGGTAATAAGGGGGTTACAAATATTTCTTGGTGAGCTCTGTGCTGTTTTCCATCAGAAATGTATGTTAGCACTTTCCCAGTATATCCACAGTATGGCCATGCTTGTACAGTTGAAAAGTAGCTTTAATGGAAGGGAGCTGTAAGAATTGCTAGTGGCCAGCATAATGCCCTTCACAAACTTATTACGGTAGTGAGTGTGACACCTCTTTCGTACGTTCTCCCCTCTGTAATCCCCTCTACCCCGGCTAACACCTGAAAACCAGCCTTGGCTCAATGCACCTCTCCTGATCATGAACTTTTAAAAGTAAATATATGAGTAAATAAATATTTATCGACTTGAGTCAGTAATCCTAAAACTAGTAATAAAGGCTGCTTTAAAAATATCTGAGGGCTTTAAAATCTAAGGACGCTGTAAATATATAATTGCTAGAGCAGCCTGATGGCCCAGTGGCAGTGCAACTGACTGCCATGCAGACGACCCAGGTTTGGGTGCCAACATGAGTCACTGCATCAGGAGGCAGGGCAGGCTGGGGTAGCTGCTGTATGGCAATGTGCCTCCTCTGGAGAGGGGTAGAAGTGAGCTCCAGTGCTACAGTGACCCCTTAGGCTGGGCCAGCAAGCCTGATCCTGCTATATGTACATGCTGTGTGCTCACAGCCACCCCAAAAGTGTGTTCATGTCAGGGCAAGCAGGCAGGAGGAAAAATGGGAAGAAAACTCCCATATTGGTCATCACAAAATGTGCAAGAAAAACCCATCTATGTGATTGGCTGAGAAGAAGCACTCCAACTCATGTAATTATTTACCCATAATTACATGGGTTGCAATACTAGCCAGAGAGTCTGCCACCTCACATCAACATGTCCCAGAATATTCATCAACTCCCTGAAGTCGACAATGAGGAAGTCACTTAAAAAAATGCAAACCATGTCTTTTTACTCCTGAAGTTGCCTCCCATGAATTCATCTTGCTGCCATTGTAGCATTGTCCACAGGTCAGAATTTGGCAGCAAGAGACATTTTAGCAGAGCCGGCGGCCCCAAGCTCAGTGACTTTTTCCCAGGTGGTCCCACTCATGGACATCAGCTCAGCAGTGGGAAAATGGCAATTGTTTTCAATTTGCCCCGTTCCTCGGTCAGAACCAAGAACAGTTGCTGGAAATAGCTCAGCAGAGCGATCACAAGTCGGTTGAAGGGAAACGGGTCAGAAGACTGAGTGGACTATTTTTTTATTTTATTTAAACAATGTACTAATGTAGTTTTTGTATATGAATTGAAGGGGTTTGTTTCCTTTTTTTAAACATATTGTATATGTCACATTTTATAAGTCCAATACAACACTCCAGGGATGTGCAATTATGGTTAATAATCACGCTCCTCTCTCGGGTGTTTGAAGGGACAAGGTGCAAGTGCCTTACAGGGGCATAGCTACAAGGGTGTAAGGGGTGAAGTGGCACCCAGGCCCACATGGTGTGAGGGGCCCAATTCATAATTTTGATGTTTTGTCAAAACTGGGGAGGGGCCCTGTAACATTGCCTTGCAGCCAGGCCCTCTGGGAATTTGCTACGCTACTGGTGCCTTGCGCCTAACAACAGCCCCCCCAAGAGGTGTGTGATTATGTAAGCAATAATACCCGACAGAGTGGGCAGTATTGTGCTATATCAGACTGCCCCAGGGGTGTAATGAGGCCAGACACTACAGGTGGAGGGCCTTACAGCCCCTGGGTGGGTCCAGATTTGCACAATGCCACCCACCCTGGAGGGTATTATAAAAGTTAGTTAAAAAAATGTTTTGTAGTAAACTGTTCCTCTGCCTGCATTAGAATGAAATGTTATTATTGTTTTTTTCTTTGAGCTGGGGGCTTCATAGCTGTGCCTTTGGAACTAGTTGTCATAGTTACCCACTACCCCCCCATGTACACACACACACGCACACACAAACACACACAAGGCTTTTGGGAGCAGCGGAAGTGAATTAGTGTGGTATTGTATTTTTTTATTTTATTTGATACTACATAAACAATGGCGAGAGAAGGAGGCACTCAGTTGATGAATAAAAATGGCAAAATTAGTTGAGCAAGTGAAAGAAAGAGAGAGAGAATGCTACCTCCTGTAGCACTACTGTGTGTGACACAAACCCTCTCCTGCTTTCCGTCTCTGGAGCTGCCAGTCGCCAATCGCAGTAAGTTGTGCAGAGATGGCTTTCCTGACTAATTTATTTGTTTCTGGGAGGTAGAAGTGTATGGCAAGCAGCGTAGGAAAGCAGCAATTGTGAGTTTAGCTGCTATAGAGAGGCACATGCTGCCCTTTTGAATACCACGCTGCTCACTGTCTGTTCCCTGAAGCCAATCAGACTGACGGCTTTCTTTTTCTTTCTAGCAATTATTTTCTTGTTTTTCTGTGTGGCTACTGTTTATTTACTTTATTACACTGAAAATGAAACAGACTGAAGTTGATCAGCCGCCATCTTGCCTGCTAAGAGAGACAAAAAAATGGCAGCAGACCCACTTTGAAAATTCTAACTGTCATCATGATACCAGTGATTTGGTTGGCATAGCTGGTAGTTGGTTTTAAGAAGGCACTACTGTGAAATAGACCAGGCCTCTTGGTAGGGAACTGGCCAATCAAAAGGGAGGATTTTACTTGCCCATTTTCTAACAGCTCATAATCTTACACCCTTTCGTGCTTTATTGCATACATATGACGGTATCAGTTCCTGGATCCTAGTGGGTCTTAGACTGCATCCTAGTCCACTGGACTGGCTTGGATGGGAGGTCAGCCATGTCCCCAAAGCCCTTGCCATGAAGAGGAAGCTGTGGGGTAGTCAGTGGGACACACTGAACTGGGGGATATGGGGAGCATCAGAGAAAAAGCTCTAAGGACAAACAAAGAAATGCATTATTGCTAAAGTACTATATTATATGGTGAAGTTGCTTCAGCTAACAAATACTGCTGCTCTAAATACCACGACTGAACAAACCTGGAAGTTTCAGGCTCCAATCTTTTTACCTTTTTTTATTTTTCACTCCCCAAAAAGCTTCCTAAAGGGATAGTGTTACATGGTTTTCTCCTCTGTAACCTAAATTGTTACCATATTTATAGCACTGCAAAACATACTGCAAAGGAAGTGCGTGCCAGTTTTCAGGTCCTGAGATTAAAATACGGCAGTTAAAATTGATCGAACGTCATGATTTAGCACAGAAGGACCTACTGAACTCTAACTATAGCAGTGCTAAGTAAGCAATAAGGCAGGACAGGAGGTGCGTTATGGTGGGATAACAGCCCACATAAGTGGGTTGAAGCACAAGGTGAAGCCGAGTGCTTCCAGCAACCCAGAAGGGCCATTACCCCCACTATAATGCACCCCTGGAGTGCCTTACTGCAATTATGAAATGGGTCCCATTTAGTAAATTGGATTTACTTTTTAAACATTTTTTTGTTGAGCTACTTTCAGCCATGCTGTTTTGCTGGGTAGCAGCCCAGCTGAAAGTGCCTCTTGGCCAGTCAGGAGCCAGCATTTTTTCTAACAGTTTCATAGTATGGGATATTAACACTTCTTGGGTTGTTGAAGGCACTTGGCATTGCCCCGTGCCTCATAACACACCCAAGGTGTGGCAATATCTCATAATATAATGAACCCTGTTACATATCATTACTTAACAATTTAACTCTTTCTACTCCTTCATTAATATCTCACTACTGACGCTGTCTGTGAGATTCAAACAGGTGAACTCCTAGGTTCACCTCGACCTCAGGTATCTTAATTTGCCAAGGACAGAGGCGGGTAAGGAGAGTGTCATCAATTATAACTCTCTGACCTAATTCCTTCCTGGTTTCTGACCTCACCTTTGCCACCACTCTCCATAACTTTGGTGTCATCTGGACCACGAACACTGCTAGTCCTCTCTCACATCACTAACTCCTGTAAGTCTATCTATCCCATCTCTATAACATTCCCCAAGGAATGCTGAGGAAGTCTGCTAGGTAACTCAGTCAGGCTCAATTATCCAGCCAGCCAGAATGCCTCAAGCCCCAGGTGCACCTGTGCATGGGGCTTGCAGCCTTCCCTGGCCGGCAATAGGGATTCTCGATCCCTTGTGTCGCATGCCACAAGTCAGACCAGCTTTTGCTGGTCTAACTTTATGCCATTCCTTGGACCTTTTTATAGGGTTTGTGCCAAATGTATGGCACAAGCCACCATAAAAAGGGTACAGTGTCACAAATGTGTGAGACCTTTGCGAACAGGATGCATGGTGCAGTGATGTGTTCAGCACAGCGCATGGTTTAATGCAGGGCTTGTGCAAGCCCTGCATCCACCTTTGAGAATGGAGCCAAGTCTGCTCCTCTTGCAGTGCCATACAATAACTGCACAATTTATTTTTGCCCTATGCACAATAAAAATTCATTTTACCAGTGAACTGTATCCTCTAGAGAGATAGTGATTTCCTTATCTCTTCACAGTTTACAGTTACTTTGGATCAAGCGTACCACCATGACATCTCTGGAGGAGGGTTTGATATTTGTTTTGATGCTAGGGTTTTTTTTTTTACATCACTCAGATCCACCATTTCTTTGACCCCTCCTCTGCTGAGATTATTGTCTAAGCCTTCGTAGCGTCATGCTTAGATTACCATAACTCTTTTCCATGGTCTCCCAGATCCCAATTTTCCAAAACTCCATTAAGTCCAGAATGCAGCTGCTTTCTTTCTTTCTTTGTTATTTCTTTATTCAATTTAGGATTACATATTATCTTTTGAGCGCCAGGCAGCTCATTTATGAAGGTTCTACGTCATTGGGGAGGGGTACCAATCAGATATAGGGTGACAAACGAGTTTAAAAAACATACTTAAAACAAAGATGTTAACAACACTAAAATACATTTCAAAACAGCATCATTAAAGAAAAGTAGAGAAGAAATTATACGAGGAGGGAGATGAGTTAGTAGTTAAAGGTGGAGAAAGTAGCAGCCAAAAAGCTTTGTCGCAGACATTAATTGGGGTTGCATCTTGCAGCTTGCATATACTAATAAATAAGATCTTAACATCACGACTCCCACCCTCAAAAAACTCCATTAAATAGCAGCTTTTATAAGGCTGCATCACAAAGTAACATGCAGAAGTGTGCTAAAAAGGAGTAACAGGAGTACATAATACAGCAGTGTTCAGAATATGACAGAGTGTAATTTTTTTAAGGAAGATAAGCAAGAACAGTACTCTGCTGACCTGTTATCAGAAACAAAAGCAGAAACATGCTTTGACACAGAATTGGGAAAAAGAGGAAGACCAAGAGTCAATGAGTCAGCGTGAGACAGAAGGTCTGCTCCAGATAGAAAGTACTGCAGAGTAGGGAAGGGAGAACGCCTTCAACTAAATTCAGAACCACCTGGAACCTATCCCATTTTCTGTATAAGAACCATATCAGGGCCCCTGTTCAGGTTTTGATATGGTTCCGATAAATTTTTTAAACATTGATTTTGAAGCTTAATATACTCCCCCAGCTGGTCTTTATCTAGTAAGAAGACTGTTTGTGGTGATAGAAAGACCCAAAAGGGAGCTGGAGGTACTGTAGTACCAATCCAGTTCATACTAGATTCCTTTCCCGTTACTTTAAACTAAAAGGTTCTGAAAGACGTGATAAGGTTCAGATAACTATCAGAGCACTTTATGACTTATCAGAACCTCTTGGAACCTCAGATCCTTTTTGCGGTTGTCCCATCCCTACTGCAGAGAAGCAGGAAGTACGATCAACATAAGTGAGGTTGTAAGATGTGACTGACAGAAGGCAGAACTAGAAGAAGAGCACATGGTATATTGGTCTAGGAAGGAAAGGGAGGCAAGGATGAAGAGGATGCAGGTTCCAGACCAGAGATGACACTGACGACAAGGAGGACAATTCCTGTCTCAATTCAAAAGTAACAGGAAGCCACATTTATACTACCTTTGTATGACTGGTCCATCCCATTAGGCTCGGATTTTTTATCACTGGCCCGAGAAGCAGCCAACACCTGAAGGAAATCCACTCGCTCCTAAGAATAAAACAAGGCAAGTAAATGACTACAGTATGATCACCATCATGAATTTAGTCTAATTATACTAAACCAACCATTTCTAAAAAAAATATTATATTTTAGCAGCCCTAAGATGCTTCATCCATTCTTTATTGGCCAATGGGATTATTCTAGTGTTGTGTGTCATACTCAAAATACAATCAGCTTCACACCAGAAAAATCTATTTCCACTGCTTCTGCTTGAACAAGCTGAGGTCATTAGATAAGGTAGTTTAAGCTATAGCAGGGCAAGAGAAGGGCCCTTTTTTATTGACCTAGGTAATACTGTCCAAGTCCACAAGGGCAAGTGTACTGTCTGGAATTAATAATAACTTTCAGTTCAATGGGGATACGCAACAAGAGTAGTGTTATGCTTGTGCAACTGTGATAACTGTTTGAACATTCGCACTCTCTATTCCATGGAAAATTACCACCCTGTAGGGATACCGAAGGCAAGGAATCTTCAAAGAGGGTTCCACCTCTAGAGGTGCCATGGGAAAGATTCCCTTGGCTAAAGGTATCTTAGAAAGGAGCCCTACAAAGAACATTGAGCAGTAAACATTGACTATGAGGTAGAGAAGCAGATTGACAGTAATGAGATAGCTTGATGAAACACAAATGAGATGCACGAATTGTCAGGATTGCACTGATAAAATGAATTGCACTAATGACATCAGGGGGCTTCCTATGGAGAGAAGGAATAGCAAGTAGGGCCACCATCCTTCTCCATCCAACAGTGGAAACCTACCTAAGGAAACTAGGGAATATACTATAAACAACTAACTATATATTATCGCCGTTGACACAGAGGAGAGGGAAAAAAACCTTTAAAAAGGAGGAAACCTCTGGGAATCCAAGGCCTAGGTCACCTTCCCTCCAGGCTAGGGGTATTTTATTTAATGATGGCTCTGTTGCTGCAATTTAGAAACCCAATCCAAGGGGAGGAAAATATTCCAATTTGGTGGAACGCTCTCACATTCCCACTAACAGGAAAACTGTGAAGAATTGCAAGAGTCCACTGCAAAAACAGATACTCTGAAGCAAGAGCAGAATCCTCAAGGTGGGAGGAGGAGGAGGAGAGTAATGACTGCTGAGGTGCTCAGCCAGCCTACCAACTAAAAACAGACCAGGTGAACCAGAGGCAGTCATGGGGAGAATAACATAGAAGGCACCACCAAATCCAATTCTGCTAGCTAAAGGAGCACTCTTGAGCATGAGGACCCCATCCTTCATAGCTGAAGTCTTGAATTCTACATTAACAGATGCCATCAATCAACTGCATGGCTAAAGCTCCACTCAGAGTGAGGACATTCCCACTATGAGCCAGACGAGAAAGACCCCGCCCAGAGTTTCGCATACTCAAGATGCAAACTTCAGTGCAGAACTAAACCGTCACCTGCAGGGTGGGCCCTGAGCCATAGAAAATAATGGTCATGGTTGGCATGCTTCCGATTTATAAATGAAAGCATACAGTCAATTATGAAGCATTAAATATGAGGAGGCTGTGTGAAGTCAGCTGGCATCAGTTAGGTATTGGTGTGACGGGCAATATGATTGACTGGGATGACTGAGATGATTAACTGATGCGATTGACTGATATGATTGACTAATGAGATTGACAGATGAGGTAGACTGATAGGAATGCTTAAAATGATTGACTGACATGAGCAAAGCCAGCAAAAGCAAGCCAACCAATTCCATTAAGGAAGCCAAATTAACCGTGATATAGAAGGTAGATGATTAAGTAATGAGAGGCAGTGATGCCAATAATGGATTCAGTGAGGTTTAGCATAATTGAATGAGGTTTAGCAATGATTGCTATGGTATCAGCAAGAATAGTAAATTGCTATGGTATCCTGTGACATGGGCCATTGGAAAGTGAGTGCCTACCAAAATGGCAACCCACTTTCAGTACATGTTGACAGGGTGATGGCGTAGGGAAGGTGACCAGATGGCTGGTACATGAAAGGCAATGGGATGTCGCTGTATATATACTCGTGAACGGGGGGGTGGCGAGTGAGCACACTGAGCGAGGGGTGGGACAGCAGGGACGGTTTGTCAGGGGTGGTGCTGCAGTGAGCTGCCAAGCTGGCTCAGTAGTGTGGTGGGTGGGTCCTGGGTCAGTGGTTGGGATACTGTCTGGTCCAGAGGCACAAGTGTATTTTGTTGCGCCTGGCCCAAGTCGTGTATTTTTAATTTTTTCTGGATTTGTACCCCCCCGACATGCACCCCCCTGGAGTTGAGAATCCAAAGTAGTGGGGGTGCAGTGGGCATCAAATCCTGTATCCATTGCGCCATATTTATTTGCGCCGGAGGTTCACATCACTGAAACTGAATTTCGGCGAGGTACACCTGCTATAAGGATGATCGCCTTTTAGCAATTGCCCTTATGACATAGAACCATTGATATGACTGGCATGAATAGTTTAAAAGCCATCAAGGCAGAGTTAAGTTATTCCAGTAAGGAACATTTGCAATGCAGTAATGTAATGCAATGAATAACTTAAAAGCCATGAAGACTGCAAGGATAATGTATTTATGCATGGATAATTGAAAAGACGTAGTCAAGGGAGCAAGGAGCAGCAAGGAACAGGGTGATTGATATAATTTATGAAAGGCATGTTCATGCTACCCAGAGCCATGATTGCCCACAGTGGCACCACAGTTCCCTGCTGTAGGAATAACAGGGAGCCACAAGCAGAGCACCATGAGACCAGGCAGGTAATGTGATAGCTGAAAGTTTTTGGTACAGCAATGCAGCAGTTGGCTGAGTGGTGCTAGCACTGCATGAAGTAAGAGCAGAGCTGTTGAACACACATAGTACAGTAGGGAGTGTCTGGACCAGGTGCAAACAATTAAGATGGAAGCACAGGAGATAGCAGAGAAACAGTAATGTGAACTGAAGCATACAATAACTATTGCAGGAAAACTGAGGATTGCTATACAGGGAAGCAAGAGCCTGGGCTGAAGCATACAGATAACAATGCAGTGAACTAAGGGTTTGCAAAATGTGGTGAGTAAATGCAAGCCTGAGAACACAGGCACAGGAGTAGCACAATACAAACAAAGGACAACAGAAAGCCCCCAAAAAGAAAACACAAAATTAAAATTACAAACCAGGAGAACAAAAAAAAAAAACAAGCAATAGAAAGAAGCACGCAGCAGCCAGAGACAGCAAATACTAACTAAAGCAGGAGAAATACAACGAATAGAGGCCAACATAAACCAAGCGGGGGGGCAAGCCCCGGCAGGCCCCAAGGGAGAAGACAGACTGACAGAGCCTCCAAATGGCAAAGAAAAAGTGCTCCAGAAGGAGGCTGAAAGGAACCGCTTATATAGCTCAGGAAGTGGGCTTGGCCAGTTGCTCACCCCATAGCCTTTCAAAAGTAGTCAGCTATCATGTCTTGTATATGAAGTATTTATTCTTTTTTGTTTTTGAGGAGGCATGTAGCTTATAACTATCTGTTCACTGGCTGGCTGTTTGCAAGGATAATTATTTATTTAACTGTTTTATTTTTGGTAGAGTTGAGATTGTTCATTTGTTATTTATGTTCATTTTATGTTTGTTGTAAATGATTTTTTGTATAGTGCTCTGAACCCCCAGGAATGGGTGCTTGAGAAATACTTACTTTTGCTAATTAAAATATTTTCTCCCTATGTGACATGTAGAACATCACTTTACCTGGAGGTTGACAGAGTAAATTTTATTTCTCCCTATACATCATCAGCATCATGACGTTACTGACTGTGACATAACTAGTAATCAAGAACAGCCAGTCTCCGTCTGCTTGATTGTTAAAGCAGCAGTGCACCGAATTTGGGCAAAAAATTTAACCCTACCTTTTTTTTCACTATAAAAGAGGCTAGGCATCTTCAGGTTTTATTTGGTGGTACACTTTTCTGATTCCATCAAAATTTGAGTATTCTATAAATATTTTAATGGAGTTTTTTCTCAAGAAAAAAAAAGATGGTTGCCATATTTTGCATAGAGATAGCATTGTAGACCTGGCAAGGGTTACGATTGAACAAAATGAAAGACTGACTCATGGTGCACAGTATATGAGGTACCTAGACAAGTATATTTGACAGGTATACAAATATTTTTCTAATTGTAGCCGAAACCAACTTTTTTGGAAAAACATTTTTTGTTGTACTGTTGCTTTAAAGGGACACTGTCAGCTGTTTACTTACTTTGGGGGTGGTGTCCTTAAACATGCCTTTAGTGTCTGTAGCAGTGTCAGAATCCAGAGAGAAAGCAATGCAGCTCTTAGTACCACCTTAAAAAGTACTTAGTTTAAAATAATTTTCCCCCAAAGCGAAACCCTCGCAGTCCACTTCAGTTTACAGCACTGGCTCCCAACACATGGTCACATCTGTATATGGCACTGAAGCAGCAAAAGTTCACACCTTAGCACATCCAAGTTCAGCTAAACAGATTTTTTGGGAGTATGAAGAAAGCTGAACTCAGGAAAGTGCTAGTATACATGAAGTGAGGGCTTTAAGTGATACAGTCCTCAACTCCAGCTGCAATACTGTGCATGTGCAAATGCATATACAAAGTCTCTGGAATATTTATATGCATTTGTGCATGCCCGGTATCGTAGTTGGAGTTTAGGACCCCAATTTGTATCACTTTAAGCCCTCATTTCATGTCCACTAGCACTTTACTGAGTTCAGCTTTCTTCATACTCTCAAAAAATCTGTTTAGCTGAATTCCGTTTTGCTGATGCATAAACCTCTGGTGATTCAATACCATTTAGAGATATGATCACACATTGCAAGCCAGCATGATAAAGCCAAGCAGGACTGTGAGGGTTTCGCTTTGATGGAAAATTATGTAAGCAATAATACCCAACAGGGTGGGCAATATTGGGAAATACTGGTCCACCCAGGGGTGTAATGAGGCCCAACACCACAGGTGCAGGGCCTAATAGTTCCTGGAAGGTCTGGTATTTCCCAGTACTGCCCACCCTGGAGGGTATTATTGCACTTAGAAAATGGCTCATTTGTAACATTTTAATTGTTTAAAAAAAAAGGTTGAAAAACATGTATTTTAAATGAAAAAAAAAATAAAGAATACATTTTTCTTGTTAAGTAGTCCCTGCACTGTGCTATTCTTGGCAGTAGAGGGCGTCGCTGTTTGGTACACCCTGTGCTGCTGGGGTGCATGGCTGTCCCGTGGTTTCCTGGGACTTGTAGTCCAATGGGATATCATGGAGAAGGCAGCTGAATGGTCAGCACAGAGTAGCCATAGTTGGTTTCGTTATTTGTTGTTTTGTTTTTTTTCTTCTTTTGATGAAGGCAACTGAGGAACAATTGGGGAGTGAGGAGACGATGCAGGTGAGTTCTAAGTCCGTAGCACAGAATGGCAGTAGTGCACTCCATTTTTGTTTTTCTTTTGGATGAAGGCAACAGAGGAACAATCGTGGAGTGAGGAGTGGATGCAGCTGAGTTCTTTTGCCTGAGTGACTACTTTTGTTGAGGTATTTTTCTGTTTTCTGCCGGGAGTTTGGGGAGAGGACAGCCGTGACCGAAGAGAGGAGCAGGAGTTGTGAGTACAGAGTCCCAGAGATTGAGTCATGTGCCCTCTTTTGAGTGAGAGGGAGCCATGACTACTACTGTGCATTTTTTTTACTTGAAAACTTGAAAACAGGTTGTGGGGAAGTGAATTCTGTCACCACTATGTCGGAGTTGAATTTGGGGGGTGGGTTCACTCCTTGCTCAGTCACCCATCTGTTACCAACAGGAAAAAACATGGTGGCACCTGCATTTGAACATTCGGGGTGCCCAAGAATATTTAAAGTAATAGGGCACCCCGAATGGGAATTTGTTATTTTGTGGGTGCTATTGAAAAATACTGTCCCACTAACATCTGTGTCCTAGCCAGTCAGAGAGCTAGGAGTCTCATAGCCATTATCTAATTTAAACTAAGTACTTTTGGGGGGAAATAAGTGCTGCATTACTTTCTCTCTGGATTCCAACACTAAAGGCACGTTTAGGGCACCCCCCCCCCAAAAGTAAGTAAACTACAGACAATGTCCCTTTAAATTGTGACACGTGTAACTAATAAGGCACCAGGGCTTGTGACGCAACAGTGAGTGAGGTCACATGCTGATGACGTAGCGGGAGGAAAAGAAATAGACGTGTCTGCTTCCAGGTAAAGTATTGCTTTCCACAGCACATCCAAAACTATCAGATAGAAAACAATTTGCCAGGGCCCGGCCTAGTGGTGTGGCAGGCTATAGTGCTGGATGCCTTACCGCTACCACACCAGTGACCTGGGGTTGGGAACAGACCAGAATTGCCTGGTGGTTGGCAGGGCGAGGGAGCATCGAACATCCTAGGCATAGCTCTCTTCCTTCGGGGGGGGTGGATTCTGAAACCCATCATTTACCTGCCTCCTTGCAGAGGCCAAGTGGCAGCACTGGTGGGACCAGCAGACATGGGTGGGGGTGCTGATGCCACCCACACGTGAATTAATATGTGCATGTACAGGTTGCATTACTACATAATGAGCACATAGAAAAGCACTTCAAAAATAAAAAGTAATTAGGAGCTTCTTGTAAAAATTACTTTTTCTGCCTATTTTGTTGTGCTACTAGCTCATTAATTAGTCTGCTCATTATCAGATAATGGCATTATCACTTTCCAAGTGTTGTAAAATAAATCCAACGTGAGCACTTGCCCAAAAAGATTCAGACTACTTTGATTTGAGAACCTACTCGGGCCTCTAACTGCTGGGACAGAAGAGACTACAGCACACATGAAAGGAGCAAAATTAAATAAAAAAAACATGCATATTAACTAAATGTTCCTGATTCTGAGAGTCCAGTGCTCATTTTCAGAGTTCATGAACACTGCACAATCATGTAGTACAATACGCATCGCCTTTTGTCTCATGCTTTTCCATTGGCTGAAGTCTGGCCATGTCACTATTATATACTGGCTATAATCCACAGTTTTCAATAAAGCAATGCTGTGATTATGATTCTCATTTCTGCAATGGGAGCTGAAATCACTCTCTATAGATATGGAAGGCCAACAAAGTCGACGTCAGATCAAACATGGTGTCAGGTAGGGAGTGGGCACACTGACT
Organism: Neoceratodus forsteri; assembly: GCA_016271365.2. Lineage (NCBI taxonomy): Eukaryota > Metazoa > Chordata > Ceratodontiformes > Ceratodontidae > Neoceratodus > Neoceratodus forsteri. Next base: position 388,479,264 of record JADMNL010000025.1, on the reverse strand, counting down.
AGAATAATGGGTCTTTGGCCTGGATTTTCAAACAGTTGGATCCATTTGTTTTACCCTATTGTGCAGTTGTTACATAACTGTTAGACCACAAAAAGGTGGTCTAACTTTGTATCGCAATTACCACAATCTGGGTACACAAATTACACGTGCGTCGAAATATTGCCGCATGTGTCTTCATTCTTTTTTGACAAAGTACGGAAAGTATCATAAATGCATCAGAATGTTTGAAAGTAGGGCACAAATATACAGGTGCATTTGAAATGATGCTGTTGCGCTATCCAGACCTTTCTAACACCCAAGCTTTATCTGCCATCAAAATTTATTGTATGCATGTATTTACGATTATGGACTTGTGCTCATGTGTCATTAGTTCACACTACTATTTGTTTTTTTACTTCTCAGTGATATGCAGATACAGTACTAACACAGAATCACTACTGTACTGTATATGTGAAAACTATCCCCGCTTTCAATGAAAGCCCACCTTTTAACCATTACTTTCATTCACAGACATCTTTGCTTCATATGATATTTCGCAACCTACATTTATCATAAGCAGGAAGAAAATGGGAAAAAATATGCATGTACATATTTTTGTTTTCTCCCCAGCTCTTCAACAAGAAAAAATCAAAATTACCACATGACCATCTTCCTTCTTTTTGTCCAAGAAATTTATGACAATGTTCACAAAGAATTGCAGGGTGTCCTTGGATAAAAAGCCGAACCCCAGTGCTTCCAAGAATGGAATAAGACTGGGAAACAATACTACGAAAGACGAAAGAAAAAAAGCCATTAGACAGGGAGCATTGCATTTACGTGGTTGGGGAGTGGGGACTACTGAAGTAAGACCTTCCCAGTTAATAGCCTCTCAACATCCTATGCAATCAATGCACTCTAAGTCATTCATACTTTCTGATGTGGTATGGTGGCTGGCTAGGATTTAAAAAGTTTATGTATTTTGGCTAGGATTTAAAGTGTTTCTGTATTTTGATACATGAATAAATCCATCCACGTAAACTTCACCATTGCATGACTGTCCACTAGGACATTTGTTTCAGTCTCCCAAAGCCACATCATCCACTTAACATCCGTGGGGTTGCAAATTCATTTAGAAGATAAAAGCTGTTACTTGTAGTGAAGACACAACTACTGTGCAAATTACAGCTGAAACCATGTTATCTGCACAGTAGCTGTGTTATTTGCATAGTCGCCACAGTCGTTGCTTTTCACATGAACTCGCTCCCTGCGAGCAGCACATCAAACAGTGGCACTGTCACTTTAACCATACAAGTAAAAAGCTCAGTAAGCATCATTAATAAAGTGGAAAAGAAAGAAAAACTAAAAAGATACTCCATTTACAAAACACAGCACACTTTTTATTTTTCTTTATTTTCAATTGTTTAACCAGGTGAGACTCACTAAGCTGAAAGCTTGTTTACAGGTGCAACCTGGGAGCACAGGGGAGTTAAGTGACTTGCTCAGGGTCACACAGTATGCAAGTGGGGGCTGTGGGATTCAAACCCAGGTCTCCAGATTTGCAGCCCAGAGCCTTAAACCACTGTGCTATACTGCCTCCTTGTTTACAGGTGCAACCTTTTTACCTGCAGCTGACAAAAAAAAAATGTGGGAACCCCCATGGTATACATTGGATATCCCATGATGTAGCTCCAAATAGGAATGTTATTTGGCTTACAAATGTCGGTGTTATTGCCCCTGTGCACTCATGGCTGCTCCACTCATGCACATGTGCAATAACCTCAACATTCCAAACCAAATAACATGCATATTTGAAGCGATCTCATGGGTTATCTCCCTGTTTATACAACACATGTGTACTGGTGCTGTTAACTTGACCCAACATAGCAAAATAAATGCAGCTGGTCACTGAGCATGCTCACAAGTTTTTCACTCATTGTGGCCACACTGAGCATGCCAAGAAATTTATTCTCGCATGTAAGATGCCGTATACCTTTTGATTGACCCTTGGTTGCCCCTTTAAAGTAATGTTGGTCAGTTACTCTTCTGCTGAACCATTGAATATAGGGGCGAAGTTCAAATTTTTTTTACTTTTTCCTTATGTAACTTTTTACCATTTCTATCACAAAACCATACCTCTCAACTGCTATGAATTTCACATAGCGCTATGGTTTTCACCCTCAAATTCACCCTTGCTTTGTTTACTGATATTTTTCATAATGTTAGAGCTATTTCCGGACACACAAACTGTTAAATTATTAAGCTAACATGATAGAAACATGCCTCAACACTAAACATATGGGGCTGTTCTACTACTCTTAGACATATTATTCTCTAAAATAAGAAAGTTCTACACATTCTGGCTATTTGCTCTGAATTTTGAAGGCCAGTGTTATGAAGGTTGAGGTTGAGAGGTACGCACAAAACCAACTAAACACCTTGGGCAAGATTTTCAGAGAGCTCCACCCAAGATGCCTTTGCTGCTATTTTGAAAGCGGAAATTAATCCAAACTTATTAGATGACCTAACAGCATCCAACGTTTACCACATCCAAAAATAAACACAACTGTAGGTGCAACCAATTTAGATGCAATCGCATCCATTTTTGCCGCAAACCACGACTTCTTGTCATTAACAGATGCAACTTCTGAAAATAGCAAGAAAATAGATGCAAACGCAGATGTTGCTTGCATCTGTGTCCACATCCAGCTGTGTTGAGCCCCCCATTGTATAAACTGAATATGACATGTGCTGTGCGAAGGGGTGAGAAAAGTATCAGGCAGACACACAGAAATTACATTTAACACGCTGAATTCCATGTGCCGTTTATTAGGGCAAATGATAATTCAGGAGACAAAAATAAGAAAATCGACCTTAAATGCAGGACGACCTATATACGTACTAGAGTTGCAATAGCCCATAACATTGTAAAGTCTCAAGGCAACAGATATTTCTAATGTCTCTACTAGGGTTAATCTGCAAGGCAATTTCCTTCCCTATAAGGTTTTTTTATCACTGTTAGATAGACTGAGAGTCTATCTCCTCAGCAGAAGACCTTATTCCTTCTCTGGTTTGAGAGGAGTGAGCAGGACTACCTCAGGTCAGCCTGAAGAGGTCTCTTATACTCTTCCTGGATCATGTAATCTGCCTATTCTTCAAATAAGTAAATATTCAGGGCCAGATATTCAACCCTTTGCACCTAGCGCAAATCCATAATGCTGGATTTGCACGAGGCCGCAATATTCAAAAGCCCTATTGGCGCCGGCGCTGTGTAGTAGTGCCGATGCTAGTAGATAATGGTATGGAGGGGCGGGATTAGGGGACCACCCAGGAATGCCAGCAGCGCAGCGTATTCAAAGGTATAGCACCGCTCTACAGGCATTAGTGCGACCTGTAGCGTGGCACTAGATGCCGCCAAAAAAGCTGGTGGTAATGCAGCGGTGCCCCCCCACCATCATGGACCCCCGTAGTCCGGGTATCACAGTAATCGCCCTGGTAGTCTAGTGGTCCCTCCACCCCCCAGCATGAATCCCTGACACTGTTCACCATAGAAAATTACCACTTTCCCTAGTAGTCTAGCAGATCCCCCACCTCCAGCACAGTCCCCGACCCCATTCACTATAGAAAATAACTGCTTTTCCTGGTAGTCTAGTAGTTCCCAAACCCCCAGCACAGTCCCTGACCCCCGGTAGCTTCGAAAAGCAATGAACTACCTGGTGATCTAGTGGTATCCTCAGCCAGAAGTGTGCCGCCCATTAGCAAGTAATCAGCATCTGTACTGCACCGGCGACCGGCTCAGCCCTCCTCTCACCACCACGGCTGGCCGCCAACAACGGTATGCATGAGCGCTTTGAAGCAACATTCATCTGTTGTTGTCCCCCCCGCTCAGCCTCTTGTACACCACAAGCCATCTTTCCCAGCTTCCATCAGAGTTGCTGTACCTCTGCCAATAATTTCTCATTAATTGCTATTAATTGCTCCCAGTTCCAGCAAACTGGACACCCCCCCTTGCCTAGTTCATTCCAAGGAATACTGCAGCCCCACAACCATTACAGCACACCACCCTGCCAGTATCCTTCTGCCTGTAATTGTTCCTCATCCCCCACATCTTCCATACTCACTTTCCAGTCTTCCTCATGCTATTGTGATTCTAGCTACCTTCCTTTTATTAATTTCTGTTACTTCTCATACAGCAGTATTTGCTAAAGTTCTGTGGCTAGTTCGCCATATTGTAGGGTAATGTGATGATTAGCTTCTTTGGGGGAGAGATTCCTCATTCAGCATGGTGCAGTACTGAATATGTATTTTTCTTTTTAACTGGGGGGGGTGGCTCATCTCAACACCATCCATGATGCCCTATTCACAGAAACCCTAAGTGAACTGTAGGAATAAAGTGGCCAATGTATGTGTTGTTTTGTTGATTGTTACGATTGAATGATATATGACAGTGGAATTTGTTACTGTTATCTGTTTAATGTATATTTATAATGTATGTGATAATCTGTATTTTAATTATTTAATACAAGAGTAACTGGTATTGCACTTATGGACCCCACTGTAAATGAGCCTTGGCTCAGTGATGTTATCCATATTCATTTTAATATGAATAAAAATTTTACCTACCTACCCATTTCCCTGCTTATGACTTGACAGACAACTACAGTATTTGGCCTCTGTTGTGAATGGCTCAGTTGTGGCCAGGGAAGCTACTTCTCGACCCATGCTTTTGATCTGAAAATACCCTGCCGGGTATGTGTGATGTGACCCAGGTTCTTCTTTTCCCACCATGGCTGGAGGTGCGTGGGTGGACCCCACTGCTCTGGCAGACCTTACCCATTAAAGCGGTTACTCATAAAGTCTGCATGCCGCCATGATTAAACCTTGCTGAGAGCAGCAGTTAGACATGCATGGATTGGACACTTCCTCGATGAAAGAAGGTTACTGTGAAGATTGGGTATGGGGGGCCTGTTCTTCTCTGCCCAGCTATGACATAAAGGGTAGACCCAGATAGCTTGATTAGCCACAGACAGTTCACTTTCTGGGGACAGTGTAGCCACAGATAACAGGGGTACCATGCAGTGGGGGGGTGGAGCTTGAGGGTCATCAGTCTCGGCTGTGGGGGCGGGGCATTCTGCTGAACGTGGAGTTGCATTTTGATCATTTGATATTCAGTTGGGTCCTGGGAAGTGGTTAGGATCGGTTTTCTTTTTTTACGGATTTCCCTATAGCATAGGAGCAGCTGTGGAGAAGACCATGGAGCCATATTTGGTGTGAGATCTAGGAATTGTTACTTGCTCAGTATCGGAGGCTCTGAGGGCACTGTGATGAGACCAAGGAGTTTGGTTTCTGTGTGGAGGTAATGTTATGTACCAATTTGCATCAAGAGGAGTCAAGGTGGACTGTGGGGGAGGGCCATGCTAGTCTGTTGTGTAGGTAGCAGTGATGGGTGAGACAATTACAGGACAGAGTAAATATACAAATGTTATTGTAGCATACTGTTTATTTGCAACACAAGATAATGGGGGAGTGGGCAAACACGGACAGCCCATAGGATAGCTTAGGGAGAAGAAGGTAGCGAACTACTGTGATGCGAGCAGCAGGAGATAGATTGTTTCTTCCCTGTTTCTGGCAATGCCTAGGCTGAAGTTAATGCCTTACACACAGAGAGAATGTGGGATGAGAAATCAAGGGTGGGATTGAGTGCAATTCCAAGATACTTGAAGAAGGAGACTGTATTAAGGGTGGTGCCATTCTCAGTTTTTTTGGTTTTTTTAACAAGTCATTGTTTTCTCTCTCCTGGTTGGAGTGGTCCCTCACCGACCCCCGGCCACCAGCACTCGCACCCATGAAGTCAGTCTTGGTGTGTGAATTTATGCACCCCATCGCACACTCCGGCCAATGGCAAAATCCCCCGGGACCCATGGCACAGAGCTGTCGAAGATGCCTCTCGACTCCAGAGGCCCAGGGCTGGCAATCAGCCGCTGAGGTCACCCCACTGATTTTTCTACCAGTTTGTGTCCCACTGAGGAGCTGGATGTGCAATGGTGTTGTACAGATGTGCAGACGCCTGCCACACTCCTCCCCTTGAGTATGCACCTGCGTCCGTGAGTGCCTAGCCTCTGTTAGGTGTCACTGTGGTGTGGTGCATGGCCCCCACCCATCCCAAAGGAAGGAGAGCAGTCATAGGATGCTCAATCCTTCCTTCTCCCTGCCAGCCCCCAGCAGCCCGAGTCCATTCCTGAACCTGGGTCACCGGCGAGGTGCGAGGTATGGCATCCAGCACCTCAACCCTCAGCGCCACTGGGCCAGCATTGCCATTCTCAGTTGTAACAGTTAAAGTGGCAGGTATGTTTTTTAGTTTGTGAGGGGTTCCAAAAAGCATGGTTTGGGACTTGGAGAAGTCCATGAGGAGTTTGTTGATTTTTAGCCAGGATTGAACAGAGTTTAGGTCAGATGCAAGGTCATGGTTAATGTTGGTTACACTCAGGGAGTGGTAGAGGAACACCAGGTCATCTGCATAAAGAATGGGAGTTGTATGTTTAAGACAGTTGGTGATGGAGTTAATAAAAAGAACAGCAGGGGGCCAACGATAGATCCCTTGGGGACTCCTAGGGAGGTGGGAGGGTAGTCGGAGTTGGAGGAGCCAACCCTGATCCACTGATGCCTATTGGAGAGCTAGCCAGAGAACCATGGCATAGCATGGTCTGAGAGTCCTATGGACTTAAGTTTATTTAGTAGTATAGGATAATTTACTGTGTCAGAAGCCTTGTTATATCTACAAAGACAGTGCCTGTCGGGTTGCTTTGATCAGCCGCTGAGTAGATCACATTGATTAGGGTAAGTAGCGCTGTGATTCTTACAAAATCCATGTTGTGCTGGGTATAAGAGATTGTCCTTTTCTAGGCTGGCTGTCAGTTGAGCAGCTACAATTTTTCTAATAGTTTACCCAGTACAGGGAGCATGGCGATTGGCCCGATAGTTCGATAATAAAATTATATATTTAGCCTTTATGAAGCAAATATAATTTTGCCTTATTTCTCGCCTTTTTATTCATAACCTGTATTTGTAAAATGCCCTACACCCCTATACACACATAAAAATAACAAGTTACGTATCAGCCAATATAAACAGAACAGTTATGTTGTAGTAAATTGGTTGAGTCGCTAGAAAGCTAACCACAAAATAAAAGATATAAGGATTACTGTTCTGTATGGACTTTTGGCTCTATAAAGCACTTTAAATAATAAAGAATGAATAGTGCAATTGCTGAATGTTTTATTTAAAGCATCAAAGTAAGTGTGTATAGGGATGTTAATGTTTAATGGTTTGGTTCCTTTTACATTTAACAATTTTGCACTGTTTGTATTTGTACTATTTATTGATAATGGATTTAGTGCACTTTTCACATGTGTGATTTTTAATGGTGACTATTTGAAACACTGTGGATATTTGAAATGTAGTTGTTTTGGAAAATTGTATAAATTGTTTAATTGAATGATTAAGAAAATAATTGATTGGTTTTGTATAAAATGGTGCAGGTGTTACGTGACCCCACCCCCACCACCCGATGAAGAGGGTTGATACCCTCAAAGCGCCAGGGAACCTACAGGTGTGTTTGTTTTAATGTAATAAATATTTTTCTCGAGATTGTAGTTTCTTTAAGTGTCGCTATTTTTTTTGTGTGAGATAGTTGGATAATAGCTTGGGGTTTCCTATTTTAAGAATGGGTATAACATTAGCATTTTTCCAGCATAACAGTACCACACGAGAGTTGAGAGAAAGGTTGAAGATTCCGGTTAGGAGAGGTGTGAGCTCGCATGCAGCCAGTTTCAGGAATCTGGAATCTAGGTCATCTGGGCCTGTGGACTTGGATTCAGATATTGAGACGAGGAGTTTGCGAAATTTTGCACTGGTGACTATTCTACAGTGGAAGGGGTGGTGAGAGGGTGGGAGATGGATCAGACATATGGACATCAGGGCTAGGGAGAGAGTTCAAGGCACCTGTGACCCTGAGAGGTCAGAAAATTGCTGATCAAAAGCATTGAATATTGTGATAGGGTTATTGCAATTAATTCCATTTACTTCAATATCAGGCAGGACGCCAGGATTAGAATACCCCAAGGATTCTTTAAGGCTTTTTCAGTATCTACTGGGTCTTTTGCATGAAGCTGCAAGCTTCTGTCTGTAATATTTACTCTTACTTTGTCTAATGGCTGTCTTACACTTATTTCATAGGTGTCTGTATTTAGTCCAATTTGTGGGGAAGTTGGATGCTTTGAAAGTTGCCCAACTTGTATCCCTCTCTTTTAGGAGCACAAATAAGGGGTGAATGAACCACTTAGTTTTTTGGCCCCTGACCCTCCTGGATGTGAGAGGGGCATGTTTGTCATGTAGTTTGAGCTGGGTTGTACTAAAGTAGTGAAGTGCTTGGCCCATATCAGCAGTAGCTCATAAGGAGGCCCAGTCAGTGCGTGCCAGGTCGGATTTATAGCTGCCTGGATTGAGGACTGCATAGTTCTGGAAGTGTATGATACTGGGAGGGGCATGTTCTACCCTAAGCTGCAAATTGCAATAGACTGGGGAGTGGTTGGTGATGGAGTCAGGGAGGACGCCAGCTGATGAGATAGTGGAAATGTTGGGTACAAGGAACCAATCTGTAAAGGTGGCTGTTTGGGCTCTATTGGATATTCTAGTGGGTTCCATGATAATTTGAGAGGGCATAAATTTATTGAACAGTGTATCAACAGAGTTATCGGGGCAATTGAGCTAACTGATATTGAAATCACCTAGGATGGCAAAATCATTGTTGTTAACTAATGGTCCCAACGAGTCAATAAGGGAGGAAATCTTACTAAGGTTATTTGGAGGAGGTAGATACACAGATGATGTGGAGCTTTTTAGAATTACCTAACAGCAGCGCCCTGGTGCAGAGTTCAAAGGATGCTGTATGGTGAGGGGAAGGGAAGCGAGAGGGCAGAGAGTTTGAGATGTGATTTAAAGTAAATCATGGGGTCACCACCACTTTGGGGGGGTGCTATCACTCCTAATGAAGCTGTACCCTGATAACTCACACAGGGTGTCAGGCACTGTTGGTTTCAGCCAGGTTACATATTATGTGACGGGACTGGGAAGCCCTATAAAGTGGAGCAGGCTTTTGCAAGAACTGAATAGGCAGAAGGTTACAGTAGCTATTTTATAGGAGACACACCTCACCTCACCTCAGAAGATCATAAGAAGCCAACTCACTCCTGTGTGGGGAACTGTTACTATGCCACCTATGAGGCCTATCCCCACAGATGTGGGGTAACCATTTTAATTCATAAAGACACCCCAATTCAAATCTCCAAGGTAACTGTGGACCCTGCAGGGAGGTTTATTAGTGTAACAGGTATTTATCAGGACACTCCCATTTACCTTCTTAATCTTTATGCACCCAATGAGGAGAAAGAGAGAGATTTATTCCTTAGAAATGTACTCCTCTCAGTACCAACTGACTCTAACATTCTGAGCATCGTAGGTGGGGACTTCAATACCACTCATACCCTGGAAATAGACAGGAAGCCTGTAACTACCCCAGGGAGATGAGAGAGTAAAGGCCAGCAAAGACTAAGGTGCCTGGTCACTAAACTTGGCCTCTATCTCATCTGCTGTCATGCCAACCCAAGGGTCTGCGATTTTGCTTTTCATTCTGCCCCTTAGCATCCCACCCATGCACTGATATGATTTTAATGCTAGGGGAGTGGCTGCACTCCATGGCTGTAGTACAGATAGAGATGGCTACTCGTTCAGACCACTCTCCATTATATCTGGCTCTAGCTATTTCTCCAACCAGTAGGAAACCAGTGTAACGTATGAATAACTCCTTGCTCAACAGTCCAAACTTTCTCCAGATAACTGGAGGCAGGATTAAAGAATACTTCTGGACTAACAGGGTGGAGAACACGTCTCTTGGCTTCAGGTGGGAAGGAATGAAGGCCACCATAGCGAGAAAAATCATGTGCTATGCTTCACAAAAGGAAAAATGAGACAGAACATCACAGCAATCTTGAAATGGCTTTGTTTGATTCAGTGGCCACATGCAAGATAACACTAGATGACAGTCTGTTACCTAAAATCCAACAGTGCAGGGTAGATTTACAAAAATATGAAGAGCAGAAGATTGTAGTGCAGTTATGATTTGCATGAGAGCAATTTTATGAGGGAGCGGGATGGTGGGAAAACTTTTGGCCTAGTAGATCTGAAAGCAGGCCTCCAATAGAGTAATGCTCAGGATTAGAATGAGGGATACCTCTAGCCACCTTACCAGACATCCAGGGGATATTGCACAAGTATTTGCATCCTATTATGAATCCTTGTATGTGGTGGAAGGGGGACCCAGTCATGATCAAGATATCCAGAATTACCTTTGGAAGCATCTTCCCCCCACCCTGACCCAGGAACAATGAGATGGGGTGGATGCCCCTCTGAGGGAGGGGGAGTTTCTTATGATGATTATATTGTTGAAATCTGGCAAGGCCCTGGGAATAGATGCTATGACAGCAGAATTCTATAAGATATTTGCCCCCAACCTGGTACTGGAACTTGGAAAGTCTTGTGTGACTGTGTTGGGGGGGTGCCCTTTTCCTGGAGTAGAACCCAGATATCGGTGATAGTCAAACTGGAGAGGTATCCGACACACTGTGTTATACACCCATATCACTTCTCCCAGCAGACTTAAAAGTTATGACCAGTGTGATGGTCAACAGGGTGCAAGAGGTAGTGGGGGTCCTGGTCAACCTGGGTCAAACAGGATTTATTCGGGGGGGGGCAGAACCTTAATGACAGTATCCAGTGTCTCCTTAATATCCTGGATTCCCAGAAAGGTACCCAATATCTCCCACTAGCCACTTCTATGGATGTTGAAAAGCATTTGGCCAGGTTGACTGGGCTTTCCTCTTCTACAACGTTGAAGGCTTTGGATTTGGGTCAACATTTTTAACATGCTTCTCTGTGTTACATGGCTTCCCTGAAGCCATGGTGAGGATGAACAGGGTGCTATCACACATGTTTGCACTACCCAGGGAAACTAGGCAGGGGGTGCCCCCTCTAACCCTTTCTATTTGCTCTATGTATAGATCCACCAGCAAGGGTAGTCAGGCAAAATGGCACCATTAAGGTTATTCAAGTGGAGGAATCAGAACAGAAAATGTTCCTCTATTTCGATGATTCCCACTTTTTATTAGCTACCGTGAAGCATCGGTGCTGGTATTAGTAGTGGAATTAAATCAATTTGGGACCATTTTCAGTTATAAAATTAATTTTATGAAATGGAGAGGCCATGATAGTCTCCCTGCTATTAAGGATCGCATTTTTAAATGGTCTCACCACAACACCTTTATATACTTGGAAAAATGGTCACCCCTGTTACAAGCTGTATAAACTGAACTACCTTCCCCTTTTGGAAACAATAGCAATGGCTAGTCAGACATGGAGCCTTCTACCTATGTCTGTGGGGGGGGGCTGTATCAAAATACTCAAAATGAATATTCTCCCCCCCCCACACACATTTTTCTGTTCCAGATGCTCCCTATCACCCCCTGGCCTTATTCTCGTCAAAACTGAAACAATTAAGTAAAAAAGTTATCTGGCAGGGGCATGGGGACTGGTGGGAACAAATACACTAACACTCCCGAAGGATGAAAGCAGCCTAGGTATGCCTAGTATTTTCTCTAAATTATCTGGCCACAAAGGCAGCACAGCTCATTCCTGTTATGAAACAGTCTGTGGGCTCAGGTTGGTGTGCTCTGTAAAATAGAAGGACCCCCTTGATTCTTTTATATGATCTCCCTGGGGCACAAATTATTGTAATCATCCTTGGGCAGTCAGAACCCTTGGACAAGGCATATGGTACAGATTCTCCAAAAGATTACAACCCTTACCAAAACATCAAAATGCATTGTGCTCCCTCACAATCATTATAGGGAATCCAGACTTCGCCACAATGTATAGACATCCCAGATTTGCACTGACCAGATATACACAGCTCATTGCAGAAGGTCACTGTGTCACCTTTAACCATCTCTGGAGGGAGTTTGGTATATCCAATGGTGATTTTTATTGATATTTACAGAATCGTCACAACATAACCACAGGGGACAATTTGTCCAATCTGACCTGTGACTTCAACCCTGGGAAGATGTTCTGTTCTGGGCTTCTAAATTAGCAACTAAATGTTGGGACATTTCTTCGGTCAGTAAGGTATTATTTAGTTCAAGGGGATAGTCCCTCTCTCTCTGATTAGAGGTACATGGGAGCAGAAGCATAACTCCTCCTCATGGATCAGGAATGGGATAAGGTGCTGGTAAAGGGTGGAGAGTCTTAGCATTGCCAGGCTGGTGAGATAACAGATGGAAGATCCTGGTAAGATATTCCACACCCCTACTGTTACCAGGCACTTCCTAGGGGCTAATCCCATTGATAGATGCTGGCATGACTGTCAAAGTAGAGGGTCCCACTACCACATATTTTGGGATTGCCCCAGGATCATGCCATACTGGACCCATATAGGTGTGGAACATAGTAGAATTTGGGGTACTGACATTCAGGCAGCCTTCCAGACACATATTCTGGGTCTGCCACCTCCAGGTTTGGGCCACCGTCAATACCAGAACAATTTTAGAATGATGTGCCTTGTGGCAGTTAAGGGGATTATAGTGCATTCGCTATCAGCCACTATTCCTCCCATTCAAGGATGGAGGAACAGAATAAATGTAGAAGTAAGAATGGACTTTATCACAGCTGTCCTCAGACTTACCCTAGACAAATTTCCAGAAAAATGGGCCAAGTGGCCTGCATATACTCCACCAAGGCCTCAGCCAGTGTCAGTAGAGGAACCGACCTTGGCCGACACCTGCTTGTCACATATTCGGTCCAATGGACTTCTGACTCGAGCAAGGGGAGGGATGAAGGACATGGGGGAGGTATGCTACGTTAGGCATCAGACATGTCTCAGGGATCATTCCTAGTTACTTTCTAGGCATGGTTACAAAATGTGAAAAACTAATCACAGACAGAGACACTAAAAGTTGACTGTATTTTTTTAATAATTGCTATATGTTTTCTGTTAAGACATCTTGGTCACTAAGTACAGTGAAAGAGTAAAAGCATGATATTCCTTAATGTTGCAGTATCATGTATAGTTTCATTAAACCCAGATGTTCTATTTTACACAGAATTTTAACAATCATAGGAGTGAAGAGCTCATGCACAATGGCGCTAATGAAGATGCTTTATTCTTGTGAGAATGTAAACACGGAGCCTAATTTCAAAGGGCCGCGAATGCCGCAAGCCCCAGGTATGGCCGTACATATGGCACACAGGGCTTGTCGCATTCTTCTGGCCGGCAATTGTGATTTTCTATCCTGTGCACCAACTGCCGTGAGTTAGACCAGCTTTTTCTGGTCTAGCTTACCACAATCTCAGGTACCCTTTTTTACGGGACTTGCTATAAACCAATAAAGTGTTGCAACTGCACCCAACGTACCAAAATTGGATGCAGTTGTGGCAAAGGTGTTTGTTGCACCTGCACCAAAAAAAAGGGGGTTTGGCACAGGGTTTGATGCAGACCCTGCATCGCCCTCTGAAAACTGGGCCCTTGGACTATTCAATAAAGATGAAGTTAAAAAAAAAAGAAAGGCCATGCTGCATGTCACCTAGCAACTGAGCTTTGTTGATTCAGCACATGAATCAATCGGCTCAAGAAATCAGCTGATTCTCATGCTGAGACTCAATTGGCTCAAGAAATCAGCTGATTCTCATGCTGAGAATCTATTGGCTCAAGAAATCAGCTGATTCTCATGCTGAGATTCAATTGGCTCAAGAAATCAGCTGATTCTCATGCTGAGAATCAATTGACTCAAGAAATGACTAGTGATACTTGGACTGAAGCTGGGACTGCAGGTCAGTCAGTACTCCAGTACCTGTGTACCAAATCAGCCACTGTGTCACTTGCCTTAGGAGCTTTGTGGCCCCCCTAGATGGAAATTAGCTAACATACCAGGAGAAGAACATAACCTTGTCAAGGGTCCAGTTGCTTTACCTGAGATAATATAGAGGGGATGCAGGACAGTGAAACTGGTCAGCCTCTCAACATTTAACTCGAAGGTATTGCCAGGATTGTTCAAAGTGTCGATGCTGACGCTGAATGAGGTGCTGCCAATGACATCCATACTGTAAGCTCTAAAGATCCTGATTCAGAAGAGAAAGAAGAGAGCTCAGTTCTGGCAAGATTACAGTGCTCTGCTGCAGCCCAAAATTTGGAACAGCTGTTCTTTAAACATCAGATATGGTATCAATCAGAATTCTAGCAAGAAAATGTAAAAGGAATGCCTTCCCAATTCCTATCCCACTGTTTTATAAGTTACTTCAGAAATTCAGTAAGTGGATTACTCAGTTACATAAAATCAAGATCGAAATGTGAAAGGAAAAGTGAGCCTCCCACTGGGACTTGAACCCAGGCCCCTAGCATTCCATGCTAGTACTCTATCCAGCTGAGCTATGGGAGACTCAGTGATTAGCAGGCTTCTGTTGTTTTCCCATGAGGCACACACATTCCCTTCTGGTGTTGCATAACCAGCAATGTAGGCTATATAAAAGAACATAGAATATAAAATATAGTTATATAATATATATATATATATATATATATAGTAATATAGTTATATAGAATATAGTTCTGGTATTGCGTAACCAGCAACATAGGCACATGTCAAAGACACAGACAACTTTCTTAATGCAGTAAAGCCACTGCGAGGCTATTTTAAATCAAGATGGAAATGTGAAAGGAAAAGTATGCCTCCCACTGGGACTTGAACCCAGGCCCCTAGCATTCTGTGCTAGTACTCTAGCCATGTAAGCCATGGGAGACTCAGTGATTAGCAGGCTTCTGTGCATGCTTTGACTAGCAAACTACAGGACTCTTTAACATGAATAACCCACCCCTTCCTCCATCCCCCTGTTCTTCCCACCCCATCCCCCCATCCACCTCCCAACCCCACCCTCTCCTGCCCCTAATATTCCCACCCCAATTCCTCTCCTGCACAATCCCTTCCATTACCACACCAGCTACCTCCCTTGTTATTTATATCCCAACATCCTTTCATACCTCTCCCCCAATCCAGTACCTCTCCTCGTAGTTTTCTCCCCATGCCTGTTCCACCCCTTACTTGCCTCCTACTGAGCACCAGCTTGTACCCCCCACACTGCTGGAATCACTGAAATAAATCCCCATCACTCACCCTCCCACAAAATGATAACGCCATCCTTAGGCTGCTCCCCCACCCACTCCCCTCTGTACAGCTAGCCCCCCTCTGTATGGCCACTACTCAGGGGGGCCTGATGACCCTAAACTGACCGACTAAAGCACTTCCTTTGAAACTGTTTCCTTTGTTTGAGCTGTATCCTGAATATTCCCTCACAGAAATGCTTTATACCCCTTAAACCATGTTCTTCCTATTTTATTTGTAACCTGACTGAAACAAACTGTTCCTTCAATGTATTCTAACTTGTATCGTTCAAATGTACGCAACCAATATGCCTTGTCAAACTTTTTTTGTAATCTCTGCAACCTGTATGTTTGACTAATTGTTTTGTGTATGACCTGGAACCTTTATAAACAAGTCCCAGGACTCAAAGGTATTAATCCTAAACTGCAATAAATAAGGAGGGTTAAGGGATTAGACCGCTGTGTTTTTTACTGTTTTTTTATGTGTGCTATAGTGCTCTTCCCTCCTGAGTTTCTATTTTTTGATTAACCTGTGACCTGTGATTTGTGTGCCTTTTATTTTTTTTATGCTTTTCGCTATGATTTTGCACATTCCTAATTCTTAATTTGTACATCCCTTTGCACCAGTGCATTTTGCATTTTGCTTCGACTCTCATATAAACCTTGCACATTTCCCATAGTAAAAAGCTGCTTGCTATTTCTTGCTATACCTCACTATACCTGGTGCTGGGGTGTTAGCAGGGTCTGTGTGGGTGCAGGCTGCCACTTTTTTCCAGGACAATACCGCTGCATGCACCAGGCCAGTGACTGGGTGAGCGAATTAACCTATCGATCTAAACCTAGCCTGTAGGAAAAAGTTTTTTTTGGTTTTTTTAATTAGCCACATCATTTAAGAGATTCTTAGTTGCCTGTACATTTGGCAGGTTGGCTGCAGGAGCATTTCTTAAACTAAGAGCTACGAGATTAAGTAAGTAGCTTGGCTTTTCAGCCCTATTTAACATTTTCAATATTTGTACTAAATCACTAATTATTACTGAATTACTACATTTCTTTGTTACACTTTTGTTATAATTCTGTTCCAGAGGGACATAATAGACCTATAGCCTCAGTATACAAGGTGTTTGTACTTATTTTTAAAAAAAGGGGTGGCTGGTATATTCGTTTTATCCCCTGCCTATAATTATATGAAGAATAGCTTAGAACAGCAGTCGTTAATGTTACAGATTTGGGCCATAGAGCTGTTTTGGACATACAAATATTCTACACGTGGGTTTATCTGAATTTTGTTTTCTAGTGGATCTGCCTCAAGGGACTGTGATGAGGAATCTGGGATTCTGGATCTCGGAAACTGCAGCTATTTGTTTATTCTTGCAAGAAAGAGAAACAGGAAAGGATCAAAGTCGAGAGGAAGTACAGACAGATTTAATGGGATTTCACCCTGCAGTTTCTTCAGTGGTAATAGTGAATGAGTGAATGACTGAGCCCTTAGCAACCAGAAGTATATACTGAAGCAGCAGGAAACTTGGAATGTAGTGACAACTTTACACTCAGAGAAATTAAAAAGAAAGAGGTCTGACTTCTACAAAAAACTTTCTCATTTTGATTCTCATTTGATTCCTCTATATTTTTTCTAAGATTGAAGCCTATCAAAAGCTTGGAAATATTTCAGTGTTAGCCACCTTGTATTGAAATTGAAATTGTTCGAATTTTCCCTATCTCTATCTTTTCCTCAGGTATCTGAAGCTTGTTTGAAAGTGTGTTTGGTCAGCCTTCAGACCCCTCTTAATTCCTTATATATGCTTTGAGAGATATAATAATGTCTGAAAGGGTATATAAAAAAGAAATTAAAACTTATGGTAAGAAGAGTAATAAAAGTGTGAAAAACAGAGGGAAAGGCATGGAGGGAGTGGGGAAAAAAAGAAGCTAGTAAGAAAATTACACATTTCTTCTGTCCCTCAGCAAATCACATAGAATCACATAGAGCTCGGGGGAATAAAAAAGTAGTTACAAAAACTTTTAACCCCAAATTAACATCTTCCCCAGTGGATTCACAGTTCACAGGTTCTCATTCTTCACCCTACCCTTTATTAAAAAGAATCAGAAGGCTGGAGGAAATATATGCTGTATCCGAGCTAGAAATGCCCCCAAATGTAAAGGAGAAGAAAATATTGGCATTAACAAATAATTTTGCAATTAATACTACAGACCCAGAGCTCCATATGTCTGATTTAATTCATCTCATGGGGCTGTCATTGAGCAATAAAAGCCCTGCGGTTCTACAAGAAAAACGTTTAAACATGAAAGATGTGAATGATGATGTTGTGGTGTTGGATTCAAATACCAAAATTGTAAAACTACTTCCAGAAGCTATAGCAACTCCTGAAGGTATTAATCTAACTGTCCAATAAGAGACCCAGATCTCTAACAGTGCATCATATCTTAATGACTTTGAATCTTTTTTTAACACCTTATGTGAACAACTACAATTTAGAGGATTTTCCCTCTAAATTAGAATCTTGGGGCAAAATCCTGCCCCTTTGGGCTAGTGATGATGTGATGGGCAAGTCTCATGATAAACAAGAAGATAAAAATCATTAAACATGAAAATGAAAATGAAAAGGTAGAGGAAATGTTAACAATAAAAAAAGTGAACTCAGAAAGGAAACACGCTTTGGGAATAATCAGCTCTTGGAATTGGTTGCTTTATTTAGATCTTTTGTGGAATTTTATGTAACAGACAAAGAAAAATGTAATTGTAACAATCAACACATATGGGCAACAGATTGCTGCTGAGGGTATTAGTTTAATAGCGGAACAAGAAAACCAAAACTCCCAACTAGAGCAATTAAAAGAAAAAGGGAAAAAAAACAGCAGCATATGGTAGTAGATGAGGGAAATAGCTGTATTAAAACTATAATGGAGGCTGGCCCAGTGGTGCTGAGGGTTGAGGCGCTAGATGCCTTACCTTGTGGCACACCGGTGACCCAGGTTTGGGAGTGAGCCTGGGCCATCAGAGGTCAGCAATGGGGGGAAGGGGACAGCTGGATGGAGCTGCCAACAAGCAAGCTCTCCTCTCCAGGGAGGTGTATGGGCTTCCTCCAGCTGATGGCTGCCACCTGGTGGAGGCTGGGCACAGCACGAGCCAAGGAGGAGCCAAGAGTTAGGCCAATGGGGTGGGAATAAAGGGACTGTTACTGGGGCCATGGGACTAATGCGAGCCTCCACACACATGTGTACCCACTCCTGGCACCCCGGGCATAAAAGGAGGAGAAAATCTCTGTCAGCAGCAGGATGGTGACTGACTCCCCGCAGGCTCCACTTCTGGGCCAGCCACAAGGTAAGCCCTGGTTATTCTGGCGGACAGGGCTGGGGGGGTCGGTCTGATGGGGGCTGTCCAGGAACAAGGCAAAAACAGCATTAAATGATAAAAAAAACTGTAACAGAGGATGTGGCTAATAAAGAAGCAGAAGAAATTGATCAATTAATAAGAGATTTAAAGGAAAGGAAAAAACAAAGTGCAGAAACTGGAAAAAGGAATAAAAGGACACATAAAAATTCATAAAAGACATGAAAAGCAGCAAGGGGAGAACACTATTCCAATAGAAGAAGAAAAGAAACAAAAAGAAGAGGGGTAGTAGTTATAATGAAGGTACAGACGAAGCTAAAGCAAGCAGGACTAAAAAAAAGTTAAATTTAATAAAGTAAAAGAAATAAGGAACATAAGGGAAAGGCAGCTGAGTCGATAGAAGAAAAAAATGACTGCCTAATTGCTTCAGGAGAATTGTTACCAACTCTCTGCATAAAAGGTTTACCAAAAACAAAAACTAAAAATAACTATATCCTGAAACTCGCTACATATAACCTGCTTAAGGGGATAGCGGGTTCTAAAATTGGGTGGCAGGACATTAAGTCCACATATAGGCACAAGGCCATCCCTTAAAAGGGCTGGATCTTTGTCATATTTAAAAACGCAGAAAAAAGATCTAGGATTATTACAGTGAAGGACAAGTTTATGGATATTGGGATAACACTGGATATTACGATAAAGAGACAAGCAAATGACCAAAAGGCTAATTCAACTAGAAAAGATGGCACGGTCAAAAACAATGATGTAAAAGGGGTAATTACTCTTAAACAGCCGCAGATAACAGCATAGATGAAACCCAATAAAATTGAGCATAGTTTAAGTGGAGGTGATGGAGAAATTGTAGTTAAAGGAGGCAGAAAGCAATTAAATATAAGAATTAATAGTAGTGCTACAGTGCAGCATGAGGACAGTGGTACTATTCTCACATACTCATCTGTGGAAGAATTGATGGTGAGTTCAGAGGGTATGAGTAGTACAATAAATCTGTCAGATGAGTCAAATTGACTGGCTAATGGGAAAAAACACTGAAAGAATTAATATTCTGAGCTGGAATATAGCTGCGTTAAAGGGGAAATTAATGGACAAAGTGTGTACAGTGGATGAAGAATTTCAGAATCATACTTCTGCAAGAGACATGGATGAAAGGAGTAGCTGAGCAATTAATAGAGGGCTATAATGTTCGGCTTTCCTCAGCGTACAAAGTAAATTTCTATGGACGCCTAAAAGATGGTTTAGCAACTTTTGTTGATTCAACCTTAGAATTTAGAGCAGTAGATGTGACTTCATATAATTAATTCTTTCTGTATATTGTCATAATGAATAATAGGATGATATGGGTACTATTAAACATCTATATTCCTCCAAGCAAGAAGATTCTAGAATATCAATGTCATAAAAATGACTGGAAGCAGTGTGGAGTCAACTAAATGTAGATTTCCAGGAGCGAAGATATCTATAGCAGGTGATTTTAATGCCCACATAGGAAGTCTAATAGAAAAGCAAACGAGTGACTGGTATATGGATGATCTCCTAAATATCCCTATAAGACAATCAAAAGACAAACTGGTAACAAAACATGGGAAAACTGCTCTACATTTCTTTGAAAAAAATGGGCTTAGGGTTTTTAATGGGTGCACGAAAGGGGATTGGGAGGGTGACTTTACATTCCCAACTCCGAAGGGTGGTGGAGTACTGGATCTTTGTGCTGTGGAAACCAGTGATTATATATTGGTAGAAAGGTTTCAGGTTATAAAAATGTGGGATAGTGACCACTTTTCAATCATGTGTACTCTCCTAACAGCTTTTAATAGATATATAATAATTGGGTCAGCAGAAGCTGATGCTGACTTACATATGTGCATTAACTATGAGAAAAAGATAAAGTGGAATGAATATACAAAAGCGGCTGCCGATAATATAATCACAAATGAGCAAATAAAATTCAAGATTGATGAAGTTCTGAAAAATAATAATCAGGACAGTGTGGAGGCGCTAATAATTAGATTTGGTAACCTAACTGACACCTTTGCTGCAGAATTAAGTATGCAAGAAAGACCAAAAAAGAAAACTGACATCAGAACTGATAAACCTTGGTTTAATGTAGAATGTTATGATATGAGGAAGGAAATTGGGAAACTAAGATCAAAGATGCTGACTTGTGCTGTCCTGGGTGCCCTTAAGCATCTAAAATCAGAGTATAGGAAGTTATTAGAATATCAAAAAAGAAACTACAAAAACAAATTATGGGAAGAGCTGCAAGACTGTATTGAGACAAAAGGTGCAAAATCATTTTGGGCTATGGTAGCCTATGGATGCAATGAAAATAATATTTGCTATAATACGACAGGCATGATAAGTGAAGAAAAATGGATGAAACACTTTAGCAAAATATATAAAGTCAATATTGAAAAAAGTGAGGCTCCAGCAATTAGGGCTAAGAACCAGTTCTCCTCACCCCACCCCACCCCCACTCACGCAAAGTAACTTGTTTGAGTTTTCAATTAATGAAGTGAAAGTGGTAATCTTGGCACACAGAAGAAACAAGGCAGCAGGAGTTGATGGCCTGCCTGCAGAGGTCTTTCTTCATAACCCAGATTTCTGGGTGTCCTTGCTTGCACCGATTTTTACAGCAGTAAGTAACCATCTAATTCTGCCACAGAATTGGAACAAAGGAATTATTGTTCTGCTATTTAAAGGGGGGGACAAACTGGACCCAAAATACTACAGGCCAATCACACTGATCCATGTGCTCCAGAAAGTATTTTCAAGATTAATTTTGGACAGGTTACTGATTTGGGTGGAAGAGAATGCATTGCTTTCCAAATTTCCGTGTGGCTTTGAAAAAGAACACAGCATTCTTGATTTGGTTTTCACTCTGAACCACTTGGTAGATAAATATGTCCATGCTAAAAACGAGCTCTATGTGTTAACTTTCTGGCCATAAGGGCAGCCTTTGATTCGGTGAATAGATGTAAACTGTGGGAGACACTGGTTGAGTTAAAAATTGATAATCAACTTCTCCTATTTTAAAGCTGCTGCATCAAAAATACTACAGCTGAGGTGAGATATGGAAGAGATGGTGAATTATCTAAAGAACTGAGTATAAACAGAGGGGTAAAACAGGGCGGTCTGCTGGCTCCATTTTTATTTAATTTATATATATATAGAAAAGCTGGTTAAGAATATTAGCAAAGTTGATATTTTTATTTTTGTTTATTTAGTAAACTGTAGGATTACTAGTACCTTTGAGCAGGGACTGCTCATTTACAAAGGTTCCACGTCAAAGGATGTAGGGGAACGACAATACAAAGGAAGCAATAGATACATATATTACATTTCAAAGTTGAATTAAGCATGGCATGTACAGTGGTTTGCAGAGAGAGACAACAATAGCCAGTATGAGTAAGTTTTGATGGTGAACTGCATATGGAGTGGAGAGAGGTAGGAGGGAATGAGCAGGCAACACCATTGTCAGGTAGAAGTGGCGGGTGGCATGAGATCAGTCATGGTGGCTCAGGCCTAGTGTCAGCTGAGAGGGGAGGGGTGGGTAAAGGGAGGAGTGTAGGGGGGGTGACAAAAGAAGGACAGGAAGCAGGAACCCAGAGCACCACTGTCACCGATACAATGTGAAGACCATTCTTTAGGGGAGGCAGTCACACTGTGTGGTTGAGGCAATGGAGCATCATAGTTCCCTTTTAAAGGGACCAAGAGTCGTAGTTGTAAGTGCTTCTTTGTTAAGAGTATTGTGGTACTGAGGTGCCCTGTGTGAGAATGATCTTTGCCCCATAGTGGTCCAGGACCTGGAACATCTGTTGCAGAGCTCTCCATGTGGATTGGGTGCTGCTATGGGCAGTGAGGAGTTTTGCAACTCCAGGCGGCATGTGCCCAAGGAGAACTTTTTTTGTGAGTAGACAGGTCTGGTACTGTATTCTGCTCTGGAGAGGTAGCCATCCAGCCTGGGCATATAGGTCACAGGTGTGAGTTAGGCAGGGGGCACCTGTAAGCAGCCTACAGGGCTTGTTGAGAGTCACAGATATCCTCCGGAGAGTCGTAGGGGAGGCAGAGCCGTAGATGGCAAGACCATAGTCAATGATGGAGGTGACGGAGCTATAGATAGCCAGCCTAAGGGCTTCAGGGGTCAGGCAATGCTTGTGCTTGTGGAGCAGGCCAATCCGTATATTGGCAGCTCTTGCTACATTACCTACATGATGTGAGTATGAAAGTGCTCCATCGATAGATAACGAGGACATTAAATTACTACTCTATGCAGATGATGCTATCATCATTTCCCGGACCCCACTGGGTCTCAGAAGAGGGATGACCAATGTATTAAATTCATTAAATGAAATGGATTTAGAGCTTAATGTGGAAAAATCAAAAATACTAGTGATAGGGAAAGATAAAAAAAACAGAAACATTCTGGAATATTGAGGGGCACCAGTTTGAGGTAATCAAATAATTTAAATATTTAGGGCTGAAAACTGATAAAAAATATGTCCTGGAATTTGCAACTAGCAGAAGTCAAGTGCAACTCCTATAAGACAATGGGGGCAATAAGAAATGTTGCAAATACAGGGTAATTCTTTTATTGCCATAAAAAAACATTTGAGGCTGAAATGATGAGCCAATTTCTTTACGATAGTAAAATATGGGGCTTGTACTTATAAAAAGCAAATGTGGGATGCATACAAAATCAATTTATAAGAGCAACATTAAATTTACCAGGTGATTGTTCATTGTGTTTTCTCAGACTGCAAACTGGTATGATCTCTATCAAAACTAAAATAACGATTAGAATGGTTAGCTACTTGGGCAGGGTGATGAAAATGAGTAACGAGAGGCTACCAAAGATATGTTGGGAGGATTTTTTGAATAAACCACTAAAGTGAAATCAGAATAGATCTTGGTTTTATAAATTAAATACAATGTTAAAGAAGATCAGTTGTAGAGACGCATGGAGCAGATCAGCATTAGAAAATCCAGAAGCTTATGTGAGTGAGGCGGTGGAAAGATTAAAAGATGTCTCTAGACGACAGGATTTTAGTAGTATACATGAGCTGGATATTAACGATCTATACTCAAGTATTAAAATCTGCTGGGGGCAAGAAAATTATTTGGTAAAGTGCAAAAATGGTGTACATAGGAATATACCGTGTAAAATAAGATTAGCATGTTTAGGTAATTCTATAATCTGAATAAGTGCTATTATAAAAAAAATGTATGGGTCTGTGCAACTGCTCTTATAAATCAGATTTGGAAATCATGCACGCGCTCTTCGAATGTAAAGGCTGGGCACCCCAGCAGGAAAAAAAGTCTTACTGCCTGGTTCCGGTGCACTTTGTATCTCAAGGGGTAGATTACGAGAAGCATTTATTGAAACTAGACTCAAGAAACTGATGTTTGGAGTGGCTAAGTTTTGTCTTGGATAAAATACCTTCTATACTCTTACTTATAGGAGTAAGTCTTTGTGATTTGTTTTTGTATAAATCGGTGCAGCTAGGGGCTGCTTCGATTAAAACATCTATGTATGCCTCTGTTTTTTTCATTTTTTTTTCTCTCTCTCTCCCTAAAGGATGTGTTGCTTGTATAAATCAATTGTATATGGTGATTGTGCAATAATGTAATTTACGATATCTATTTATGGAATGTGACAAACTATGTTTTTTATACATTTCTATTTTAATAAAAAGAACTTTGAACACTGGTGCATGGAGTTGTCAACAATACGTGCACCTGATTCATGGGGTGTCAACAACACGTGCACCTGATTCATGAGGTGTCAACAACACGTGCACCTGATTCATGGGGTGTCTACAACACATGCCCCTGATTCATGAGGTGTCAACAACACGTGCACCTGATTCATGGGGTGTCAACAACACATGCACCTGACTCATGGGGTGTCAACAACACATGCATCCAATTCGTGAGGTGTCAACAACACGTGCTCCTGATTCATGAGGTGTCAACAACACGTGCACCTGATTCATGAGCTGTCAACAACACGTGCACCTGATTCATGGGGTGTCAACAACACATGCACCTGACTCATGGGGTGTCAACAACATATGCATCCAATTCGTGAGGTGTCAACAACACGTGCACTTGATTCATGGGGTGTCAACAACACGTGCACCTGATTCATGGGGTGTCAACAACACGTGCACCTGATTCATGGGGTGTCAACAACATGTGCACCTGATTCATGAGGTGTCAACAACACATGCACCAGATTCATGGGGTGTCAACAACACATGCACCTGATTCATGGGGTGTCAACAGCATGCCTGCCACTCTTCACTTAGAGAGGAGGGGCCACAGATTCCGTGATCCCTTGCAACTCGCTGGCATTTGGGCAGGACAGTGGGTTGAGGGTCAACAACAGCATAGAAAAACAAGCTGTTGGTGATGAAATTGTCTGAGTCTCAGCAAGGTCTATATCTCAAGCTCAGGGTCATCTGAATGTCAGAGGCCCCCTGCAGCTAGACTCTGGATGGCAAAGCTGCCTTTGAGAGAAAGTGTGACATAGGGAACCTATCTGAGAGAAGATCTGTCTGTAGCACAGCATTGGGTGAGTCCTTTCATGTTCAGATCTGTGGTGTTAGCAATTACATAATTTTTGTGGTGTGCACCCCTACCTGTGAGCCACATTGCATCACCAGAAATCCCCTAGATTGGGGAGGGGGCTTCCACATATAACAATCACACCTAGCAAAATGTACTGGCCTGAGAGCTGGATGTACTTGGAAGTCCAGGACTTAAAAAGTCACTGATGCCTCAAGAAGAACTTTGAAAAATATAATATTTGGACACAAAGCAACTTATATTTCTTATTAGCTCTGTATTGCTTATCTCCATTATGTATTACTGAAGACATATGCATGAAAACAGGAGAGTTGTTCCTTGTGGGTTCATCTGCCCCCTATTGCTTCTTCCCAACCTGATGGCAAAATACTCTGCTTGTGACATCATAGTTACTCTCAAAGCAACAGACTATGATGTCACAACAGAGAATTATTATTTGAAGTAGGGAGCGAGCTAAAGAAGCAGATGAATGCTAGGGATAAAGATGTTGTTTCTATGGGAATTTCTTCAAGTAATAAATAACGGAGAGGAGATATCTTCAGAAGATATATGAAATATAAGCAGACTTGTGACCGACTACTGTGTTTTCCAGTATTATCCCAATGACATCAGCTGCTCTTTAATGGAGCTCAAAGAGATTTATCAGGGGAAAAATGACTGGGTGGGGCACCAGGAAGGAGGAATTTCAAATATTCCAGTGGCATAGGGAATATACAAAAAGGAGTAGGTGGCTAGGTTTTTAAGGAAGTGTATTACTGTGTAGAACAATGAGTGTATCAGGAATATGCAGTTCTACTAAGTCCATCTGGTCTGTCTAGAGTATGGAGTTCAGTACTGGTGCCCACACCTCAAAAAGGACATTAACCTGCTGGAGAAGGTACAGAGAAGGGCTACAAAGATGATAGCGGTCAGCAGTGCAAGGCATATGAGGAGAGGTTGAGGGCAATGTACATGTACTCCCTGGAAGACAGGAGAGAGAAAGAGAGGGGACATGACTGGGACATTCAAGTTCTTGAAAGGGATAAATAAGGTTTTTTTTTTCTACTTATTTTTTATCCCACTCCTTACCGTTCCCTCCAATCACCACTCCTTCCGTCCTACAAGGAGTGACGGCCCCCACCTCTGCCGACCAGCTTGGTCTGCCCCAGAGTGCCACACTGCCATTGCGGGCACCTTGATGGCTCGGATTACCCCCCAGGTGGGGCTAGGAAACCCCCCCTTCCCCTTTCCCCCTACGGCAGCTGCACATTGGGGTCTGCCCCTGGTCTGAGGGTGGCAAGGCCAGCTCCGGAGGACTTCATCTAGGCAACCGGAGGCATTTTCTCCTCATCCCCGCCCTCTGAGACGCCGGTGCAGAGAGTCTGTTTGCTTGACGCAGACTCCTCCTTGCCAAGTGCCTAACGGCATCCCCTCCTCGCTCCGACAAACGGAGCGGCCGGTGGTCCTTTCTCGGGAGCAGTGCATCCACTGACCCCTCCCAGGATGTCAGGCGCTCCAGCGCGCCTGCATCCCACCACGAAGGAGAGCATCCATTAGGACTCTATCCTCCCTCCCCCGACCGACCCCTGACGACCCGGGTCCGTTCCAGAACCCGGGTAGCCGGCGTAGCGCGAGGTGTGGCGTCCAGCGCCTCAACCCTCAGCACCACCGGGCCAGCGAAAGGGATAAATAAGGTTAATAAGGAGAGTCTCTTTAAGCTGAGTGGCAACCATATCACGAGGGGGCACTGTCTTAAGCTGGAGGGTGGGAGGTTTAGGAGGTAGGTCAGGAAGCACTTCTTCACAGAGACGGTGGTGGACACTTGGAATGTGCTACCGGAAGAGATCATTTCGTTGAAGACAGTGGGAAGCTTTAAGAGAGGCTGGGATAGGCATAGGGGGAAGTAAGGATCATGGGTAGGGAGGATGGGAGGTGTGGGGAGGAAGGGCAGGGACATTAGCTCAAGCTGTAGACCCTGCAATATGAGCAGACTTGATAGACCCAATGGCCTTCTTCTGCTGGCTTCTTTGTATGTTCGTATGGTCAAGCTAAAAGAAAAAGAAGTGTGGGACAAAGCAGCCTCCCAGGGTGGAACTACAGGACTGCAAACAGATCAGCTTATCAGATGCAATGGTGATCAATTATTTGTGAAATTTAATTCTTAAGTGAAATTCTGGTGGCATTACCTAATACGCTACCATAAATGTTTGAGAACATTTTGCCAATAAATAATTTTCAGGAGTTCCTCTGTAAATTTTAAACTACTGAACCCAAATTTTCCGATCTTTGTTGGGTCCCAGGATCCATTGACATTGGGCATGCCTTCTGCTATTCAGGTCTCTACCTGAATAGCAGGGATTTGACAAACATCCAGTTTAGAACGTTTCAACAAAATCTCACAAATAATTATATAGTAAAATTATGAATTATGAACCCCCTGCAACTTTACAATTACTTAACCAAATCTCTCCCTGTTCTGTTTAGTACTTTAAATGACCTCTCTGTGAAGGTTATGCAAGCTAATTTTAAGATATTAAGCTCCTTATGTGGCCAAGTTAAAAGCAGACAGGTATTTTCACAAACTTTCACAAAAAAATAAAATGTCAGATTTCAATTCTCTCTCAGTTCAGACTTACTTATCCAAATGTCATGATGTCATATGATGTTTGGCAAACCATTAGGGCCACTGAACACAAGTAAGCACACCAGCTCTCAGATATCTATTTTACCAGATGGCTGAGATGTGATCAGACACACATATTCCATGAAATTCCACAAATGTTCATGGAATTTTGCAACATTTTTCCAAAAATCCACTAAATCTGAATTTACTTATCTCACCCAACCCTACTACATGCTAGGTGTGCCAATAAACTCTTGCTGTATCAAGAACTCCCATCCATATAGTGCAGTACACCACCATCATATCCTATAGATCTTACTGTAAAAAACTGAGGGACTGTGCACTGTCCATGTTGTTAAACAGAAGCACCACTAGAGGGCTCTTGAAGCTTTAGAGTACTGTATGCTTATGGTTTAAAGAACTGCAAAAGCAAAATGCTATATGTAGTATGGGCAGGATTCACAAAACGTCTGAAATACTCATAGCTACAGGAAAAGACCAGCACAAGTGGGTTGCCACTTGTGGATTCACAGGTTTAAGCAGCTGTCCCATGGCTCTTCACAAATGAGGAGACGGATTTTAACCAGCTCCATGATTTATGGTGGTTTGTGGGTGGCGTTGCCAGGGAAATCTCTGCAGCTACAGAGAACTATTATGTTGGTGGGACCAGCTGTAACGTCGTCCACGACTGCTGAGCTGTGCATAGCAATCTCTGCAGCTGCGGAGATTTCAGTCCGCAGAAGGAGCTGTGGTGTGGGACTTAGTCCCAGAAAGCTTTCAGAATCTAGACACAGATCTGTACGGAATGTGGAATTTTACCAGCAGAATTCTTGCATAATTGCAGTTCCTCTTCCAAAATGCTTCTTGGGATTTCTTTTTGAATTCCATGGAATTCCAAAAAGCATTTCTATATAAACCACAGAAAAAGTTTCCACAGATTATGTAAACCACAGAATAATTTTCCCAGGATTGCAGAAAAGGATTCCACAGTTTAAGTAAAGCATGGATCACTAATGCATGAAAAACATTCTGGGTGGGATATTCAAAAGGGCTGCGCCATGCTTAACCCACCGATGTGCCTCGGCACGATACTCAAAGGGACATGTGGCACAGTGCAACTCCCGATGCACTGGGGCACATCAGTAATGTATGCGGTGCAAGTGCAGGGGTGTGCCCATGCATGTGCAGCACATCCGGATATTCAGCCCAGGATATTCAATGCATATGCAGGCACAACTCTGCCTTGCGCCACTCGGGGGGGGGGCACATAGTTGTGCCCGTAAAAACAGGGAACAAGTCAGGGACACCCACAGGTGGGGTGCCATGGGCACTTTACATGGCCGCCTGCCATAGGTGGCTACCTGACCTCCCGAAGCACTGACCCCATGCCCCCTGCCCAGGGAGCGGTGTGCCCCCCCGCCCTGTAGCCCGATCATGGGCATATGCATAATGAATCCCTGGTGGTCCAGTGGAACGCTCTCCATCGCCCGATTATGGGCAGAAGTAAACTAACTCCCTGGTGGTCCAGTGGAAACCCCCCCAGTGCCCAAACGTGGATATAAGTATATAAAATCCCTGGTGGTCCACTGGAAAGTCCCCTGTCACCCGATCGTGGGTATATGCCTAAGTAACAGCCCTGGTGGTCCAGTGGAACCTCCCCCTTGCCCATTTTACTTGTGAATGAGCACATTCATTCACAGGTCAGGCCTGTCTAGTACAGTATGGGCTGCACGTCCATTGGTCCACACAGAGGACCAATTGGCATACAGACCGTACTGTACGTTGTCAGTTGGTGGGTGGCTGGGAGGCATGCAAGCGGGGGTGCTGCCATCCACCGCTGACTGGGGGGGTGCTGGGTGGTGGGGGACCTCAGTGGGCAGGTGGGGAGGGGGTCCACTTATCCACCAGGGCATCAGTTGCTCAGTCCACCCGCAATTAGGTGATGGGGGTTCCACTGGAACACCAGGGCTGTTACTTTAGGCATATGCCCAGGATCGGGCAACAGGGGACAGTCCACTGGACCATCAGGGATTTTACATACCTATGCCCATGTTTGAGTGCTGAGGGGTTTCCACTGGACCACCAGGGAGGTGGTTTACTTTTGCCCATGAGCGGGCAATAGTGAGCGGTCCACTGGTCCACCAGGGCGTTAGTTTACTTATGCCCGTGATCGGGCGATGGTAAGCAGTCCACTGGACCATTAGGGACATTCATCTTCCAGATGCCCGCGATCGGATGAATGGGAACGGGGACCACAAAGGGTCTGCAGAGTGGCGGTCTCCGACAGCTGAAGCCTGGCAGGGCACCAGGCGCAAGTCATCAGCACACCGCATGCAAATTGGGCCATAATGACATGCAAATGGCCCCATTTGCCTCTTGCAGCATAATGGCCTCATTTGCATACCCAGTGCTGAATATCGCGGTTGATGCTCCTAGTGAAACTGCACTTGTGCTGGCGCATCTCCTTTCTCCTGTTATGCCACTTGCACCGTGCGCAGTGCGAGTGCCATATGCAATGGTGCTGAGCCATGGTGCAGCACTGTTGAATATCGCCTGGTTCATGCCTTGGCGCAGCCCAGTTGTGCTGCTCCCAGGCATGTGCCACAGCTGGGCGCAGTTTGAATATCCCATCCTCTGCTTCTAAAATTTCAGAATTCCACTACTAATGGAATTTCATAGACTTCAGTGGAATTTTCCAAAATTCCACAGAATTGCATGCCGACAGAATTTGAAAATTCTGCGCAGTATTCATATATATATAGAGGTTTTTTTGCTGTTGCAATTACTCAGCACCACTCATTCATTCCTAGCTTGCATTGCAACGTGGCACTGCTTTGCACAGGCTGGTTTGCAAATCTGCAGCTCCCCCAACTACCATATGAGAGAAAGTTCTGTGATACTAATTCAGCATGGTAATGGTAAACCTCATACAAACAAAACACCAGGATAGGGAAAACTGGTGATCATTTACTTTTGTATTGGCTCAAACTCAATTTTATTTTTACACATATTGCATTTACAAGACCTTGCTAAAAGTCACATGACTATTTTAGCTAATGGACCCCCCAAGATGTGCTTTGTAAAACTACCAGCAGTACTCACTGCTTCACGTTCACAGGCTCATTGGCTTCTGTTTTCTTCTGCAAGTATTGTGTCAAAGTGTCTCCGTAGTGTTTTACAATGGAGAACATCTGAAACACAAAATGAAGACATTTGGATTTCCAAACACACATAGCACAAAACATGTTATCCCAAGCTCATATAACAACATTTAGCACAGCCCTCCAGGTAAGTTATACCATCACTGCTAACAGCATTTGGCCATGGAGATTTAGTTACACTTTTTAAATTAATGAAAGAAAAAGATACTCTTGCCAAGTTGCTTCTGTATACTTTATTCAAAATGTTCAAAAACAAAGGACGGAATGCGAATGGGCAGATTAGGTGGGCCAAGCGGTCCTTATCTGCTGTCAAAGTCTATGTTTCTATGTTTCTAGGAACAATCGTTCTGCCTTCTCCAGGTGCTGTATGACTCCTTGCATCAAAATCAAAGGTGGAAGATAAATACACAATAAATAGAGAATAAACAGATTTCAAGTTCCCATACCCATGTAACTAAGCAAGGTGGCTCTTCCACACATCATCTGACACTGCATTAAAGTGCTGATGTTTCAGCATCCAATAGTGATGCCTTCCTCAGAGCTTATATTTATTACTCTGCCTTCAGTTCTGATATGAGGAGTCATATAACACCAGGAGAAGACAGGATGTTTGATCAAATTTATTTATTCATGCATTTGTTTACTGGGTAGGTGCACTGATCCAATGAACCATTTTCAGGCAAGACCCGGGCCATAAAGATGGCACAATGATAAGGTACAGATACATAACACATAACAGTAATGTCATAAGAAATGAAGATATACCATTCAATCCAAGTGCAACCGTCTGATAGGATACAGTACAGTAGATTCAATGGTGTATGCACAAGAAATGCAGCATAGTGTAAAAACAACAATACATAGTGAAACAGTGGCAAAATGCAGGATAGTAAACAAAAACAATACATACAGTAGGTAAACATCATATGGATGGAAGTGCACAGGGCATTTGTGGAGCAATGCCTAGCTACTTGGGAATTGCAAGACAGCGGTGTGTTACTGAGAAGAGATAGCAGGTAGTAGTGCAATCTCATTGGGTGAGAAACTGGGTTTCTGGATAACCAATGTGAATTCGTGGAAAGCCTGGGGAGGGGGAGTTATCCTGGGGAGCAGGCACAAGTGGCATTAGCCATTAGAGCTGTTTTGTAGCCAGATTTAAAGGAAAGGTGGGAGTCCATTGAGCAAAATGCCGAGGGCAGACTGTTCCACAGTTTTCGTGCAGCTGTGGAGAAGGCTTTGCTGCCCAGGGAGGTGGTGATCCAAGAGGCATCCAACAGAGGGCTAGCGGAGTTTCTTAGTTTACAGGGGCATGTTTTTGGTTTGGGCAGGGGGAATGGGGTGATTTGTCTCTGTTCTAATGGCCTTATCAATGACGCATCCGAGGCCATAGTCTCTCCAAGCCTGGGAGGGAGGCAGCCAAGGGACTGGTATAGGGCACAGTGATGGGTATTGTATTTCGCCACTGGTGAAAATCTGCAGATATTATTGTATGTTGAATTTAGCCTGTTGAGTTGATGGGTGGAGGTTTGCACATATGGGGTGCAGTAATCCATTAGAAGGAGGAGATTACCTTGGGCTATGACGAGATGGGCCTCTGGGATCAGGAATTGTTTTAAATGTAACCCACTGCCAATTTTTGGTGGCTGCACCGGATGGTAAAGCTTATGTGTTCAGAAAAGGTTAGTGCAGGGTCTAGGGTAATGCCCAGGTACTTAAATGAGGGTACTGTGCCCAGTGGGGGACCACCAGAGGTATATACACATGGTGGGGTGCTGACTTGTCTGGCTTAAATTAGGCTTGGAGCCTAAGAGTATGGCTTTAGTTTTGTTTGTGTTGGCCAGGAACCTGTTCTCCAGGAACCCCTTATGGGCAGCGCCATAGTTGGAACTGAGCATGGCGGAGATGTTATCCAGCGATTTGTCACTGTGGTACAACACCAGGTCATCCACGTATAGTATGGCGTTACATGTGAGGCTGTCATTTGGAAGGGAGTTTATGAATAGGGAAAACATGAGGGGGCCCAGGATAGAGCCCTGGGGGACACCTGTAGTTATGGCCTTAGCCATGGAGATGGCTCTCCCACACTCATGGTTTGGGAGCGTCCTGCACGATAGGTTCATAGCCAGGCAGAGGTCCCTGGAGAGGAGCAACCAAGGCTCTTCAGTTTACCATGTGGACTGTTGTGATCCACCAGATCAAAAGCCTTATCCCTTCCTTTGTGTCAGGATATTTTGAATAAAGCAAATAGAAATGACTCGGTAAGAGTATATTTCTATTCAGGAATTGCCTACGCAACAGCAGATGAGGGCATTTTACTCCATCTCCTGGTTTTCTCCCCAGTGGAGCCAGCGTGTAATGGCACACACAGATGCAGAGGCACATACGCATGGGTGCGGAGGCACACATCCACGCCTGGCTGCTGGCAGCTGCCCCTCTCTACTTCTGTGTGATTCCACTGTACTACCACCTCACCTCCACCAGGTGGTAGTCAAGCAGCTAGGTGCAAAGTGCCCCCTGCCTGAGGGAGGAGCACTCTCCCCATGGTGCTCTATCCTCCCTTCCCTGGCCAATCCCTGAATGGCCAGAGTCCATTCCTGGAGCCAGGTCTGCGGCACAGCGACAGAAGCAAAACCACTGTGCTACTTGGCCAGCATCCTATTATGTCTTTAAACTAACCCTCCACTCCAGCTGTGCATTTCCACCCACAGACAAACCCAGCGCCAAACAATTTTTTTAAATAAACCTCCCCTCACTCACACCCTTGGCACACTCCCTTCCTTGACCCCTGGCACACAACTCCATAGACTGCTATACCACTGAAGATGGGGGGAAACATCCGCAACAGGATGTTAGCCATCTGCGATGTTTCCATTCCCCACAGCCACAGGGAACAATAACACTCGTAATTAGGGCTGCCCCAATGACCTAGCACCAGCGCATTACACTACCATGCTGATGACCAGAGTTCATAGGCGAGCCTGGGAAGTCTCTTTGAGTGGCAGGCTAAGGCTCAGACAACTGCTGCTTGGAAATGCATCTCGGTCGGGTAGTATTGCTGGTGGGTTCTGCCCCCACAGTGACACCTATATCTGAGCCAGGGATCTTGCTCCTGTCACAAGAAACGCTGTGGCTGTGCAAGGCTGATAGCAGTACCCCCCCCCCCGCCAGTGGAGGAGGAACCAGAAAAATGGAGAAAAAAATCCTGGTAGCAATCTAAATGATGTCCGGATTCAGGCTCATCAAGGTATATCCCAGTGAACAAGATATATCCCCTCAAATGAACTATTAAGTGTCAGTGTGGCTCAGTTGGTAGCATACCCACCTCTGGGCCAGAAGGTTGTGGGTTCTAGTCTTACACCTGGATTGGACTCATACCATCAACACTGGCACTCAAGTGCAGTACTGGGGGGTGCTCTACTGACAGGGTGTGCCATCCTTTTTCTACCCATCTTTGATGTTGTCCAGGTGGAAGTAAAATATCCCAAGGCACTTGTACCAAGAGTACGGTTATTTTATTAAAATACAGTAAATAAAGTATAAACATGATGCAGAGGAACAAAAATAAAATATGTGTATGCAAATAAAAAGCAAAATAAAAACTAAAGATGGTAAGAAGAATGAAAAAGAAAAACCAAAAAGGAAAAAACGGATACTGTGATCTATTCAATACAGTGACCTGAAAAGCCAGGTAACTCTTAGGGGACAATACAAATCAAGATTAGGCTTATTGCATGATGGTATCATCATACAGCATTACACCGGTAGGGAAGATTCTTTCAGGCAGTCAAGTTCGCTACCAAATTTTTATGAAGGCACAATGTTTCCAGTAATGCCTAAACTGGGCTCTGGTACAGGCCTTGTCATCCTGCACTCTAACCTTCAATAAAGATATAACAACATTGTCCAGAATATCATGATGTGATGGTGAATTTTGTTGCAGGACCCATGCATCAACGCGCCTGCCAAATATAGTATTTCAAGACTGCGAAAATTACCTGCAAAGTGTTGGGACTGTATTTAGCCCAGGGATCTGAAAAAAGTCCTAAAACCAATTCTCAATATGTATTATACAATGGTTCCTTCCATTTCCTAACAAACTTCCTTCAAAAATCAGAAATGTATGACATGATCTTCCTGCCTTGGTCCATGCCTTCATGACCACCCGCCTTGATACCTAGGGCTACCGGGGGGTTGATATCCGCCACTTGCAGCTAATGCAGAACGCAGTGGCCAGGCTTTTGACTGGAACATCTAGAAGTAGTTAAATTATGCCTGTGCTGCGTGGACTGCACTGGCTGCTGGTTCAGTGGTGGATCACCTTCAAGGTCGGGTTACTGGCCTATAAAGCCCTACACGAACAGGGACCACAGTATCTGCAAGATCTCCTTACTCCCAACTGTCCTTCTCATTCACTCCGATCTGCCAACGAGTGATTGCTAGAGATTCCCAGGTTTGTTTAAAGACATCTGGGGCATGTGCATTCTCCTTCGCTGCCCCTGCCCTGTGGAATTCTCTACCTCGCCGGATACGAAGCTGCCTGACCATCGAGAGCTTTAAATTGGAGTTCAAAACCTTTTTGTTTTTAAAAGCTTATGGAGAATGATTTTATTACTGTTTATATTTGTTGTTTTAAATGTTGCTTTATTTGTACAGCGCTTTTGTTTCTGAAAAGCGCTTGAAAAATAAATTTTACTTACTCACCATGCCAAAAAAAAAGGTGTTCTTGGCTTTCCAATATATTCATACAAGAAGTCTATGTGCAGACTTTGTCCTCCAGTTGTTTGTGTCTATGGGTGTCCTTGATGCCCAACCATCCATGGCTAGTCCAGAGGAGGGCAACTAAAATGGTGCAGGGTCTGCATCAGAAACCATATGAAGACAGAGAGAGCTTAATATGTATACCCTTGATGAAAGGAGGGACGGAGGGACACGATAGAAATGTTCAAGTACCTCAAGAGAATCAACAAAGTCCAGGAGGGTAGCATCTTTCAGAAAAAGAGATGTGTAAGAACAAGAGGGCACAATTTAAAGATAGAGGGGGAACGGCTCAGGGGTAATGTGAGGAAATTTTTTTTCACAGAGAGTGGTGGATGCATGGAACCACCTTCCTGTGGAGGTTGTTGGGTCTAAAACAGTGGGAGAATACAAACATGCATAGGACAGACATAAGGCAATTGTAGTGGGGGGTGGCAGGAAGTAGGCTGTTGGTTAACTAGAATCTTCAGCTTATCCAGTAGCTAGGGAAATGGGCAGACTGGGTGGGCCAAGTGGTCCTTATCTGCCATCAAAGTCTATGTTTCTATGATACTAAGCCAGAGCACATTCCATGTAAATTTGGGAACCCAAGAGTTAGTGAGTTGTAATGGAGCCACTTTCATACTAGCTACTGGACACAGGGAAACTAAAATCCCCTGAAAAAACATTTCCTATAATCAAACTGTAAAGTCCTTTCCTGGTGACAGTTAATACCTGATCATGTGGGATCCCTCAGGTTACGATTCTTTGAAAGGCAGATTTTGCATACTCAGGCAAAGATGAAATGTATGTCAGTTTTCTAGAGTTGGATAGATACCAAGCTTCTGCACATGGTGTCAGCCAATCAGGCACTACAACTTTCCAAATGTCACCCCTTGCCTCATGACCAAACAAGTACTGTGAAAAATACACTATAACAAAAATCAAATTTACCTCCTCCGCTCCCTCATTCCGTTGATCTGTAAGTGATTTGCCATTTTAATGAGTTCAGATAATTACCCCAAAAGGCCTGAAAAAAACATTGTATAATCTAGCCTCATATTTATGGGATGGAGGAAAATTATAACTTAAGTATGAACAAAAAGGCAGGAGCAAAGTTTTGATCAATAACTCCCATTTTTTGTTTGGAAATGGGTTCCCTCTTTCCAGTTGGCCAAAATTAAAGTTGCTGTTTGCAAACAGGTCTCCCAATTCAGGGATGCCATATCTCCCTTCCCAAATTCTATACCCGTAGTTTTAAGGTTTCCCCCAAGTTATTGATAAAGCTACCAACAGTCCCTATTTTCCCAGGACAGTCCCTATTTTAGGCAGCATGTCCCCACAAGTTTTGCAAAATGTCACTTTTGTCCTGGTTTTTGCGTACTTGCCCCAGTTTTGTCCCCTTTTTTTGTTGACTGCTAATCAATGAGTGACAGTTATTTCAGCACCACTGTGGCACTGCTCGGGCTGGACAGCAGTTTGCAACTTTAACCCCTGCGCCTGTGTTGCACCACAAGCATGTCAGTGGGAGCACAGTAAAGCATGTTCCTTCATGTTCTATTAGACTGGGCAGTAGTGCAACAAGTGCATGCAGATATCTGCCTGCCAGCAGCTGAGAGGGACTCCAGAGAAAGGCGAGATGGCAGCAGTGAGCTAAGGTACCCAAACCTGATCAGCTGTAGGGACGTGTGTGAAGACAATCTGGTGTGGTGGTGGGAGTCACTGAAGTGAAGTTTGCTCAGCAAATGAGGTGAGTGTAAACGGGTTGGATGGGACTGTCAGGAGGAGCAACACATGCAGCCTGAACATCTGATCACAATTTAACGCAGGTTTGCTTCTAATGAACTTTCTGTACATCATGACTTAGAACTTGCTGCAGCAGAATGATGTATTGTTTTAATCTCGATGTTTGCTACTGGTGATACTGTGGGGCAGCATGGCCAGAGCAAGCAGCAAAATTTAATTAATTATGTGCAGCGTTGTCTGCAGCAGTGCCCGTGGGAGTGATGCGGTGGGAGGGGTCATGGTCAGAATGGACCATCCCAGTTTTAGACCTCGGAAAGCTGGTAGATTTAGCTATTGGCACATACGCCAACTTGCCACTTACTGATGCAATTGCAGTACCCATGTGTTTTGCATTTGTTATAATTTATTTTTGAACCTGACACCCATGAGAACCTACATACATTTCCTAATACAGCCTGCTCACAATATACATCAGACAAGAGCCAACCACATCATCCACATAAGCCAGAATTTTGAGGAGTGGGAGTGCCAGAGAAAAAGGTAGACCTGAAATCCTCCAGTTCAGAGCCATGTGTTGTAAAAAAGGATCTAAGCTAAAGAAATATGTAACCCCCAGGGGGCACTATCCCAAGGGCTACCACCCCGCCTGTCTCAGCTGTGACAGGGTAAGGGGCCAAGATCCGTTGTCGGGTGCCTCCACCCAGAGGTTGGGGTTAGGACAGTCTAGGTTGACTCGGTCACAGCCCTCTGGGTTGCTGCAACCCCCCCTTCTTCCCACTAGTGGCTTAACAGAGTAATTTCAATGCTTTCCCCGGAATATTTACCCCCAGACCCAAAACACTCAGCTCGCTCCAGGGACTCCCTGGAAAGTAAGGTACAGTTATCAAACATTCACTGTGCAGTATGTCCTCAGTAAGACACAACCAGCCTGGGTACAGTTGCAAAACAAACAATCTGATTTATTTGAAGGGGGATAACAAGGACCGGGGGAAATCAGGGTGATTAGCTTATCACTATTACCTGTATTTAACTACCTATGGCTCTGTGCACAGGCCTGAACCTATCAGTTATTGTCCATGGGTTCCCAAGCCCTAATGGCTAGTCCCTCGTGGTAGCTGGTTGGGGCCCTGATGCAAATGAGCATTCACTTTCCAGAGCAGATCAGAATGAGCAGAAAGATCTATTAGTGCAGTCAACAGTACAATAAAGATTACATTTAGCTACTGCTTGTAAGCTTAACAGGGAGCTGCCCTGATCCAGTACTCATGACTCCAGCAGACACCCTTCCTTCACCACTTGCAGGGCTGAGCCTGAACTTCAGAAGCCTCCTCACACATTTATATGGAGAACAACAGAGGGGTATCATACCAGGCAGCGGCTTTCAGGACCTGAACGAACTCACAGCCACTTCGGGCGGTAGCAGCCACTCCAAACATCTTGATAGACCGAGCACGATTCAGCAGATTCTCCACTCCCCTTCATGAGCCTGGTAGGTAGCCGGCAGATCTAGTCCGAAGCACTGACAAGGCAAACGGCTGCCTCAGGCCTTTCCCGCGCAAACACTCAAACAGCGCAGAAGCTCAGAGCTCCGTTCTCCTTCACAGTCACAATGATCCTGCCCCTAGCAGCATGGGGCACTCCTCACAGCTCGGGCACTACCCGATTCCATTGGCTGGCATCACATGCCAGTCAATTACTCTGGCCCTCAGTGGTGTGAAAAAGTGCCATAGCCCATAATGCCTTTTTTCCAGAATTACAAGCAGTTCCTCTATTGGTCCTCTGGCACCATTAAGAGTCCTGGTTGCTGATTGGTCGCTTAGTCCTTCACATTATCTGCCCCAAACCTTATTGGGTCCTTCCAGAATATCCTGGTCCAACATGGAGGGCACAGCACACAGAGTCCCATCTGTAACAAAGCAGGTTAGACAAACTGCACCTTACCCATCACTCTCAGTAATTGTTTGTCAGCAGGTACAGTACACCTGTCGGAGGGGTGCCCTTGCGCTTTCCAGTGATCACCCAGAGGGGCACAGCCCGAGCGGGCACTCGAAAGCAAGGAAACATGACCCCTTCTCGCAGACCAGACCGCCTGCGAGTAGATGGCTCTTAAAGGGACAGTGAGAAGAGAAAGCATAAAAAGCACTCCTAAGCCCCACATTTAGTGGCCTCACGCCGAACACCAGCCAGGCATGAAGCATCCAGCAGGCTCCGGGAAGGCCTTCAGGAACCCCCATTTATAGGGGGGGGGGTTACACCTACAATAAAAGGCTAAAAAGACAGCCCAGTCTGACCCCTTTGTTAACAGGAATTTCACTTCCTGTCCACCCATTTACAGTTGGCATCACAACAATCCCACATAAAAAGTTTTCACCAAAGTTACAAATGTCTCTGGAATTCCACAGACTCTGAATGCAAGAAACATATACTCATGTGAGAGGTGGTCAGATGTCTTTTCTTGGCCTAGACTCCAAATGTGACCATTCAATGGACCCAGATTTCCCTTCAGAAAAATGTCATGTAATAGAATTCAATTATCCTGTATCCTACAATTCGGTACCGAGCTAGACTGATATGGGCTAATGAGATGTCCTGCAACTTTTGCTAACCAGGTGGCTAATATTTTCCCCAAATTTTAAAATCAGAGTTAAGGAGGCCTAAAGGCCTTCGGCTGCCCAGGTCAGCTTTGTCTCCCGTTTTATGTATCAGCACTCAAATAGCTTTAGATGTAGTTTCTGGCAGAGAGTTGGTGTCCAGTATAAAGTTAAAAATTTCCACTAAAACTGACACATGTTCTGTGCTGAATGTCTTATACAATTCTGCAATCAGGCCATCAGTCCCTGGTGCTGTGTCATTTTTCATAGAATTAATGTCAATTTTAACTTCATCAGGTGTTATACTGTATGGCCTATTAAAGCTGAAATTTCATGAGCAGAGGGTTGGGTTAAGTTAAGCTGGGAGAAAAAGGCCGTATCAGGTGATGCTATTGATTTTGTTCCAAAAGATGCTGTCACAAAGCTCTAAACTATTTATTTATTTATGTATGTCTTTGGTAACCAGGTAAGTGCACTGATCCAGAGGACTGTTTTCAGTCACGACTCAGGCCACGCAGTAGCAAAAAAAAGTACATATACATACAGTACATACAAGATATAGTACAATGCGATAGAACAGATGGTACAAGTTACACAGAATAACAGAATACAATTACAGTAGCACAGATTCCATGCAGTTTGTGCTGCAATACATGTTACATACAATGCCAGTATACAATTACAAAGGTACAGGATTCTATTGCAGTAGCACCAAC
The DNA here is from genome assembly GCA_016271365.2 of Neoceratodus forsteri. Taxonomy (NCBI): domain Eukaryota; kingdom Metazoa; phylum Chordata; order Ceratodontiformes; family Ceratodontidae; genus Neoceratodus; species Neoceratodus forsteri. Next base: position 388,438,524 of record JADMNL010000025.1, on the reverse strand, counting down.
AATACGCTATACAATACCAGACAGTGTAACACATTCAATAGAGACAAAAGGTATAAAAAGGAGATGGGGGAGGTATGGCTAGGTAAGGGATAGGGTGGATGGGGAAAGGACAATACACAGTGCAGATTTAGATAGATAAAAACTTTCATTGCATGATTCAGATTCAGACAGATCAACGCTTTTGCTGCATGATATAGGAATGGAGCCAGGGGAGAGTCTTTGGGGGGGTGTTAAGGCTGGAGTGTCATAAGGATGCAGGGAGTAAGGGGGGGTCTGGGTAGTCTTGGGGGCTGTGAAGGAAGGACAGAGGTGAGGAAGGTGGGACAGATAAAGGAGAAAGTGAGTGAAACATAGAAACATAGATTCTGACGGCAGATAAGGACCGCTAGGCCCATCTAGTCTGCCCATTTCCCCACATACTGGATAAGCGGCAGATCCTAGTTAACCAATAGCCTATTTCTTCCTACCCCCACAAGAATTACCTAATGTCTGTCCCATGCATTCTTGAATTCTCCGGCAGTTTTAGACCCCACAGCCTCCTCAGGAAGGCTGTTCCATGTGCTGCTTATTCACAGAGGATCATATGGCGTGTTGGCTCTAGCAGCTTTGCATGGTGCAGTGACAGTTTGCAGCCATGAGGAGCCAGGCTTTCAGGTTTTGTTTAAAAGCTTGGTGGGTGGCAGATGAGGGAATCGACAATGGGAGCTTGCCCCATAGGGAGGGAGTTGTGATCGAGAAGGCTCAATTTCCCGTAGTAGTGGTAACATGGGGTACTTCTAGTGGGGGGATTGAGGAAGCCCTGAGATTCCTTGTGATCACTCTATCTGTCAGTAGGGGTGAATATGGGGACAAGTGCTGGTTTCGAAGTGAGTTGTCCACCAGACAGCCCATAGCATAGTCAAAGCGACTTTGAAGCGGGAGCCACCTCTTAAGGTTTGGTAGCAGGAGCAGTGATGGATGCAGAAAGGAGCTAGGAGGACAAAATGACATATCAAGTTGTAGGTCATGTTTAGCCATGAGAGCAGGGTAGAGGATAGGTGTGACTAGACTGGGGAGCAGTAGTCAAGGAGGAGTAGTTGGTTTCCATATACAATGGTGAGGTGTGCTTCAGCAGATAGGTAATGTTTGTGTTGGTATGCAGCGCCCAGCATTTGGTGGATCTTACGTGTGGCATGTTTGACATGCTCAGAGAAAGAGAGGGAGGGGTTGAGAGTGACTCCTAAGTGTCTAAATGATGTGACATTTTCAAGGGAAGGGCCAGCTGGGGTGAGTACCAGAAGGGAGAAATTTGTTTTGGAGGCCTTGGCTAAGAAGGGTTTAGAGCCAAAGATCATGGGCTTAGTCTTCTTTTCATTGCTTCCAACATTGCAGAAGAGTTGGACACCTTCTGTCCCTCTGTGATTGTAATGGCTTGAAAAATTCTGTTCTCAGCCCTCTTCCTACAATCTTTACAAGGGTTGTAGGTCTGCTTCTTATTTTGAGTGCCAGTCCTCATCTCTGGATTTAATGATTTTGCTCTGTCTTATTGTAGCTTACACATTTCTTGTTTTAGCGCCCTAATTTGTGAGCTGTGGTCTAGGTTTTCACTTTCCAATTCTGAGATCAGTTTCTGTAATTGTGCCCAGAGGTTAGGGTAGTTTAAATAATCTTTAGTGGCTGCCCACCCAGCAAAATCTTGAAAAAAATTTGCAAAATCCTGTTTTGAATCTTCTACCAGATTATGATACTGTCATATAAACAAAGGCCTGAAACATGGGCCGTCCGTATAATGTACCATTTTTTTTTTTTTTAACAACTTTCGTCATTTTTGAGCAATGAGCTGTTCATTCTCCACCCACTTTTTTCACTGGTTGGAGAATTTTCCCAGTCAAGATGTATTTAGCCAGCCTCATGATCACAGAACTCTAATCCTACAGTGAGACCAGATGAGTGACAAATACATAATCTATTTGTGTAGAGTAAATCCCCCAAAAGTAGGTGTTACCTCCTGTGGCGTTCTTGCATCTATAAGACTCTGTCAATCTTACTGTACCAAATACATCTTTCAAAGTATTCAAGTCATAGAACATTTTTTCAGTTTGTAAACCTTGATCAACGTGCACCATGCCACAATTAATGTCCACCCCCCATATTACAATGTGGGAAGTGTGTAGTTATGGTTGTACTTCCCTGAATAATTCTGCACATTGAACCTTTGTTTGAGGAGCATAAACATTAATTATATGCAGCTGCAACGCTCTACCCCAATGCAAATCCAGCAACCTTGTCCCCTTAAGTGTAGAATTATTCAAAAGTACATCCACTCCATCACATGTATATAAACCTGATGAGCAGAAGGTAACACCTTTATGCCACAAGAGAGCAGCCTGAATTAGTTCATAAGAGGCTCTGAGTCTGGCGTCTTGTAGAAATATAACATCACTCAAAGCAGAGAATACAGTGTGTCACTTTTTACAGCTCTTTATACTATTAACATTGATGGTGGTAATTTTCAGTGCAGAAACCATTAATAGTACTCAGAGGAGACACCACTGCAAACCCATTTAAGAAAATTGCCTAACCTCAGATCATGTTTTCCACTAATTATGTTGATGTTTCTGGCAATGAATCCTCCAGGTCAGAGGAGAATTCCTTTGAGGAGGACACACAGGAAGATGGCTCTGAATCTTCATCCTCACCCTTCTGGGTCTCCCCACTGTTTTCCTGGTGCAATAACATTACATTTGTTTTTCGCGGGGTTAGGGGCTGGGGCTGGGGCCACAGTTGCTTTGCTCCATGGGGCTTTTGGTTCTTTACTCTTGGGTGGCCTATGTCTAGGTCTCTTCTTTAACATTCTGGAATGGATCTAACTCTAGTGAAGGGGGTGGGGGAATATTGGGATCATCAGGGGGTGCTTCAGCCTTGCCCTGCTCAGTATTTGATGAAGATGCAGTACTCCTACTGGTATGTTCAACCGCATTTCCAGTTAGGTTGTGAAGAATATCAATTTCCCCTGATTCGGTAGGTTCAGGAGGTACAGACGGCATCTTGCTGAAAGCTGAGAATTCTCAGGGGGAACCCGGTCTGAAGTTGCATTCTGCTTTTCTTGTAAAGACACCATATGGCAGCCTAAGGCTTGTGCTGTTCCCTGTTGCCAGGCCCTGGTGATCAGACCTTCCTGAGAAAGTCCATCATCCCTACTATGGGAAGCCCAAGACCTAGGCACATAAGAGTGTCCCCTTCCCTTTGCACAGGTTGCAACAGAACATATTCGTACAAGTCTGTGCCAGTCGACAAAATTCCAAACAATGACTGCACCTGGAGGTATCACAAGCGTTACTAAGATGTAGTCAAGACCCACACCTGTGGCAGGACTTGGGTGGTCTCTGGTAAAATATGGTGCCCCATCTCTTCCTAGAAAGAAGCTGCTGGATAAATGAATCACCCCAGGATTAGACAGGTGCAACTTTACTTTAATCCTCCACCCCCATCCATGTTTGTTCACTATCAATAATAGGTACTGGAGGCCGGCCCAGTGGCATGAAGGGCTGAGGCATCCATGCCTTACCTCCTACCACACCACTGACCCGTGTTCGCGGTGCAAGTGGGTCACCGGGGGACGGCCAGGGAGGAAGAGAATCGAGTGTGCCCAGGACGGCTCTCCTCCTCCAGGGAGGGGGGGATTTATTTATTTATTTATTGAAATGTTTCACCAGGAAGGCACACTGAGTGACAAGTTGCAGCAGTCGGTGTTAGCCTGGCCCCTAGCGGAGGCCGGGGGCAGGCACACCGACGCTGCTAAGACTGAGGGCAGAGGAAGGCAGATGCTGGATGTGCTGCATATGGGGCATGTGTGGCACCATCACTGCGGGTCCTTGCAAGCCCCACTGCGGGAAAAAAGCAGGAAAATGCCCGGCCAGTTTGGATGATAGCAGGCACCGCGAGGCCCCAGCCATGGCTAGTTGGACCGGGCGAACTGGAACCTGAAAGGCGGAGTTCTGACTCCGCCAACCACCAGGGGAGGAAGTCCTGGGGGAGAATTGTGCCAACAGATGTCGGGGGATGGGGCTGGAGTGCCCGCCCAATCAAGGGCCGCTGGGGGGAGAGATATAGTTACTAAAAAAAATAATAATAGGTACTGGTGTGTCTTAACCAGAACAAAATGTCAGAAATATTAATGCCTTTATTTTAAACAATGCCATTATAGTTCTTATTGCCAACATAGTCAGGGGGATTGCAAAAAAAGGTGTCCACGGTGGCGTATCCTTCAGCATGTTATACTTGGCTCAGAAGCAGTCAAGCTGTGCAGCAGGTTTGAAGCTGACATCATAATTCGAGTCCCTAGTAAGAATTAAGGCAAAGATCCCAGATGCAAAAAATTTTAAGGAGTCTTTCAGTAAAGATTTGGTCACATACACCGTGTTGAAGGGGTCTCTAAACCTCCCTTGTAGAGCAGTCAGACAGCGTTTTTACATGGGGCAGGTTTTCACTTTTTTTAAAAGAGGTCCGATAGTTTAAACAGTGGCTATAAAAACTCCCTTTTTGGGGCATCCTGTAGGTCAGCCCCTGCAGGGCCCAATGTCAGCAGGCTGCTAGCCCTTTGGTTAGACAACAGTCCAGATGGTACTTTCTTAGGGGAGGGAGGGGAGACAGGGACTGGGCCTCTCTGGAACTGATAGTATCAAGGACGGTGACAGAGATTTGTGAACCAATTATTGCATCCCCAGATTCCATGGCAAATTGCTATGCAGACTCACCCTCTTCAGTTGTAATACCGGAAACAACAGTCACAGTGCTCACTGCCTCCATTGTTTCAGTGTGTGAACTTAAGACAAAAATCATCAGGATATTGCCCCCCCCCCTCCGCCCCCCGGCCGGTAACAATGGCTGTTGCTCTTTTTCTTGATCACTTACTGGCTCTGCTGCTTCTGCCCTTTCCAGAACTTCTAGTCCACCCACAGCATATCCTGATCAGACAGCAAACCTGTACCATGAACAACAGAACAGTGACAACATCGACAGATCGCTGTACTGTCACTGCGGGACTCGGCACTGCTTTCTGAGAGTCTTGCACTCCCTCCCCATATCAACTCCAACTTGGAGTTGATTACTTTACTTACATTGGGGGGGGGGGTTCAGGGTGAAGAAAACAAAGTCTGCAGTGAACGGTTTTATGCCGACCGCAATTACGGTCAACGTAAAGCCGACACTGTAATGTCGCTTGACAATGGAGTTGTCGAACCAGCGTTATAGAGCCCTTCCACAGATATGGCCTCATCTGACATTACAGGAAACTCTTTGCAGTATTACTGAACTGTTGGGTCAAGAAAGTCCAGGATCCACTTCCCACCTGCACTCCATCGCCAGCCGGCATTCTGTGAGGCCCAATTCCAGTGACCAGGTAGACTTGTTATATTTGTTCTTTGAAACCTTATGTTGTGTAGGTGTTACAGACATCTTCGGCAGATTAATGAGCAAAACCGGCTTATCGGACATGCCTTCCTGCATTTTAGCTGGAGCAGGAGGCTAAGGTTTCCGCATTCCTTGCAACTTCTTCAGCCCTTGAGATGATTCAGCATTAAGAGCCGAGTCTGACATTGCAGCATCTGTCAGCAGCTCAGCTGACACATCGGTGGCCTTTGATGTCTGCTGTTAACTGAGGAGGCAGTCCCTTTCATGTAGGTACCGCGCTTCCTCTTTGGGCATCATGTCCATCAGGTTTTTTTCATTCTTTCCTCCATTGCTTCTTTCAGGACCTGTTCCTCGACAGTCATGGCAGCATCACCCAGGCCCATGTCTGTAGCCATTTCTGACAGCTCTATCTCTTCTACCTCCTTAGCAGCTGCATCCCTAATATGTTCCATCAACCAACGTGGTTTCAAGGACCACACTTGAATCTGTGGCAGAGACAGAGGTCAATTCCCCTCCCACATTTCCATTCTCTCCTCCTCCACCCAGGTCGGCCATCTTGTCTGGGAGCCAAAAGTGGACAGCAGCTCCCCCTACCACAAGGGTAGGGGATTTTCCCTGGTGTCCTGACCAACATTCCCCTTCCCATAAAACTGGTTCATGCAATTGTCTAAGGCTGTGTGTGGGTGCTAATGTGCAAAATGGCTGCCATTACACATTCAGTCACTTCACTACCAGTCTAGCATTTCCTGTAAAGCACTTTGGGATGCAATGTGCATGAAAAGCGCTATATAAATGCCAATTCTTCTTCTGCCTGGGACAGAAAAAGCTGTATAAAAAACACTTGCAGTGGATTGACTATGCTCTGCACCTGCACCTGTCCATACTGATCCTCTTAGAATGAGCTAGCAACCCTGCATCACTCCCAGCAGTGTGATAAGACAAGGTAAATGAGCCGTTAGAGAACAGCGTGTCAGTTCAGTGACATTAGACATGAAACATCAGTCAGAATTTTAAATCTGTTTTCTACTAGGGTGGTAACCCCAGATTTCCATGTATCTGAAAGTCGTGAAGCATCTACCCTCAGCATACAGATATGAGAAATGTCTTAGAAAGTGTAATGCCTTATGCTTTAAAGTAATCTCTACCCTCTAATTTATGAGGTTAAAAAAGGAGGCCATTTATGTGTCCCAAAAGAGAACAATGACAAAGGTGTATACTGCATCAGGGAAGTGAGCTACAATGGTAAATGGTGCATGGAGTGAATACTCGGCTGCATTCAGTGACCCAGGAAAGAGGGGCCACTGGCACACAACTGAAATATGTTGTTAAAAGCCAGAGGAGTGGAAGCTTCTCTTTATATCCTTGTGCATGGTAAAAACAGCAGTAGCAGCCTTCTAGCAATCTGAAACACCAACAAGGACAAGGCTAAGCTAGCTGGGCTTGAAAGGTAGCACAGGGTGGGCACAGCAGCAACACACTTGTCACAGATACAATGCTGTTTATTTGTATTGTGTCTTTCACACAAATGCATCACAACATGCTTCACAGGTGCAACTCCCCCTGCAGGCGGCACTGCTGCCAGACTACAATACTGCCATGAATTGGGCAGGCACGGCCAAGGGCACTCCTGTGTCTAGGGGTATAGGTGGTCTGCTCACTGGAATCCCCTTGCTCCCAATACTTATGGTTGTGTTACTACCTGTAGGTCATGGACATGGGCACCTTTAGTGAACGAACAAAAGACATAAACAGCCAGACTTCAAGCACTTGACAGTATCTGGATGGCATCTCTCTGATAAAGTTGATTTGTACAGGTTGCAGATCAGTGGCCCGGGATCCCATTAGCTCAGCTCACAAACAGTTCATTATGGTACTTGCAAAACTGTCTTTGCCCACACTTAGGGGTTCCTTTTTGGCCCCCAGTGTTGACCTCAATATCTTTCACTTTGTAAACAAAACAGAGACGGATGACTCATTCACCCTTTCCTGTCTCCTTCTCTGTTATGTGTCTGTCTGCCGTGCCTCACTTACAGGTGCCTTTTCTTCCAAACAGCGTATAGCTGTGGCCTTTGCAGTTACACTATACTCGGCTGGTGTACAAACAGTTAGAGTAAAACTCTCCAGAGGGGACTGTAGGGCTGGCATCCCCCTTACCCAAACCCTTGGTGCTCCTTAGAAAAATGAGCACCAGCAACCTCTCCGATTAAACCAACACCAAAGCCACAGTGAGTACCTACGTGCACTCATGACCTGCCCTCCTGGGATGGCATTCTGGCAGACAGGCAACAGGCTGCCTTTGTCATTTTTAAGGATTCCCTTTCTCCCTAACATTCTCAGAGATGTGTCTCCTACCTTATTGCTGCTGCCTACTAATGGTGGTACTGTACCTGCTTCACCATTCTCTAGGGGACGCGATGGTGTCTGCACACAGCCTTTGGGTCACCCTTCCCTATATGCCCACAGTGATGGCTCTTTGGGAGAACCTACTCTCAGGCCTCAAAGCCATAAATACATGCCTCTCGAGGGGACATCCCCAGGGTTTTCCTCACCCTTCCGGTGATCTAACTATACTCCCACACTACGTAGTAGTAGTAGTAGTAGTAAAAAATGTATTTTTATACAGGAATAATACATGCCATTTGGATAATACAATCCAGTTTTCAAGACAGTCCTGTGCAAATTTTCCAGGTTCCACATAATCACACCAATAAGAGACAATCTAATACAAAATATACATAAATACACAATTACAAAATTACAAAAACCATTCAAACAAAAACAATAAAATCAATATCAGACACAGACACATGAATAAACGTAATACATCTTTAACCCCTTCCGAAATTTTTTAACAGTTCCGAAATTTTCCAAATCAATAGCCCCAGATTCTCCTCCCAGGTTCCTGTAGGTTGTCATACATCTCAAATGCCTGTGGCCCTCCCTGGCAACTACCAGGGCTCCATTGATGTTTCCTATCCCAGAAAGCATGTTTTTTTTTCTTCATTAAAGTTACCAAAAAAAGCATTTATGGCTGCTTGCATGGTTGAATTACAACATACTGTCACGTATCTGTGAACAGAGAGCCTGGATTTCTGATTTGAACAGGCACTTACATAGAAAACATTAGAAAACTGTTACATAGGCCAGCCCGGTGGCATTGAGGGCTGAGGCGCTGGACGCCTTACCTCAAGCCACACTGGTGACCCGTGTTCAGGAACAAGCACTGGTCGTCGGGGGTTGGCGAGGAGGAGTAAGATCGAGCGTCCGTTGGACTGCTCTCCTTCTCCGGGGTTGGGGGACACTAGCTGTTGGCACTCCACTGGCCCCTAGTGGCTGCTGGGGGAAACGTGCCAACGCTACAGCTGAAGGGGAGGAGACAGGCAGACGCTTGGTGAAAGTGCTTGTGGTAGCGTGCGCACTCTCACCACAGGTGTCATTGCACACCCTGCCTCCTCACAAAGGGAGAAAAGTGGAAAAAAGCTCCAGCTGGATGACGTGGTTCCCACAGCGTGCCACCTCCGAGAAGGCACCTCCCTGGCATGGATCCGTTTGGGGTGGGTTGAGTCGCTCCCCACCACCCTGCCATGAAGGGTAAGTCATGGGGTGCCAAGGGAGGGGGTCTAACCTTTGGGGAAGGGCGCACTGGGAGACAACTGATGGCAGAAGCTGGGAGCTCGGAAGAAATAATACATCAAAAAAAAAGAAAACTGTTACATAGTACACATTACATACAGTGTGGCCTATTGTTTTTTTCCCTCCCACCATCCCCACCCAGTGCTATCTCTAAATGTATTAGCTTGCATTAACTGAGAGCAGGTGGGCCCTGGGGGAGGAACAGGATGGCAGGTGGGAACAAAGAGGATCAGCTTAAACTGAGTGGCACTCAATGCTGATTATATCTACATTATACTAGCGCCTTAAGTATTTGTAATATAATTACACCTTAAGGGGATTACAGGGGTATGGGGTTTATAAGGGATAGAGACAGAGACAGGGACATAGACATTGACATATATATAGACATAGATACAGATACAGATATAGATAGAAAGCTAGATATCGATATAGATATAGATGATATAGAGAGATATAGATACAGATATAGATATAGATATAGATACAAAGATAGATATAGATATAGATACAAAGATAGATATAGACATAGATACAGATACAGGTATAGAGAGATAGAGATAGAGATACAGATAGAGACAGAGACAGATATATAGATACAGATACAGATATAGATGTGTGTATATATATATATATAGATAGATAGATAGATATGGATATAGATACAGATATATAGATATAGATACAGATGATAGAGATACAGATACAGAGATATAGATATAGATATAAAGATATATATATATATATAATATAGATATAGATATAGATATAAAGATAGATATAGGTACAGATACAGATATAAAGATAGATACAGATACAGACACAGATAGAGATACAGATACAGATATAGATATAAATATAAAGATAGAAATAGATATATAGATACAGATACAGACATATAGATAAAGATACAGATATAGATCTAGATATAGATATAGAGATAGATACAGGTACAGAGATATAGATACACATATAGATATAGATGCAGATACAGATACACATATAGATATAGAGATACAGAGTTACAGATACAGATATATAGATATAGATATAGATAGAGATATAAAGATAGAGATATAAAGATAGAGATAGAGACATATACAGATATAGATATATAGAGATAGAGATAAAAAAAGGCTGCTTCTTGGAGGAAAGGGGCTAAAAAATGCTGAAATGGGATGATACACTGTACATTACATTATCAGGTCGAGTTCCTCATATAGGCACTATGGCAGGTAAATTGTTGTACTATTGTGAAGGGTACCCGGGTCCCTAGTACACGGGAGGTGGGCGTGTGATCATTACTCATTTCTGCCCCATTGAGTGATTTGTTCTGAGATGTAGTACCTGTGCAGGTCTTGTGAGTAAACTACATATAGACTCACCAGTGATGTGAGGCTATGGTGGTAGGAATAGACGGGAGGGTAGGTAGGTAGAAAAACTGTTATTGTTCGACAAATGTCATTACAATATTAAAATCGGTGTTTAAAATTTGATACATATCATACATTACAATCCATAGACATAAGTTCCTATTACATTAGACAAAATATAATAGTATCATAGTTAAAATACTACTTTCATTCGATTCCTTTCAAATACCTTTCTTCATAATTTAGTAGATATCAAAAAATGACTCAATTTTTTTAATATTCGAATATCACTTGAATTCGACAAATGCATCATAAGTTTATCGGGGGGAAAATCAAGGGTAACCAGAATGGAACACAACCAATATTTCCTCTGGTTGTTATATTGAAGACACTATAATACAATGTGCTTTCGATCATCCTCCACATTATTACATATACAATATGAAGTATTAACTCCATTTCTTTTTTGTCTTAACATTATATAATTAGCAGGATATAATTCCATTTTGAATCTTGTTACAGGTATAACTCTTCTTTCATTCCAATTAGACAAGATTGTTGGATATTTATCTAATCCACTTAATAGCTTCATAGTTTTATATCACCTGAAGTTAGCCAAGTGCATTATCCTAGAATGATCCTCTGCTTGTTCAGTGTTTGACAATGTTGATTTAACTTGAGACTTAATAAAATCATACGGAGTTAAATGTATCTCATACAATAATTGACCCAAACCTATTGGAAACAAGATATTTTTAATAGTAGGAATGAGGAAAGGCATGAAGCCTCTTTGACTATAGTCCAATTCTTCTTCCATACATATTTGGGGAAGCCGGTTTGCTGGCAGAAGAAATAATCTTAAAATAAATAATATTCTTCATTCCATAACCCAAAGTTTAAATGATTTCTGACCCAATTCAAATCTCAAAATTTCAGCAGGTACTGATTGTGGAATCCTCAGAAGATATCTATATGTTTGATTTATAATTTTTTCCAAAGCAGTAACATCAGCTTCTGCCCATATTTCAGAAGCATATAAAACAGAAGTCATGTTCTTACTGTTCAAAGTTCTTCCACTAAGGCTTGTCCAAAATGAATATTGAATCTTTTAAAGGCCTTTATTGCTAACTTTAAGTTATTTATTTGTTTATCTAAATGGAATGACCAATGCCAACTCTGCTCAAAATTTACTCCCAAGTATTCATAACTGTTTACTGTATCTAATTTCTTACCATCTAAAAAAGGATTGGTTTAGATTTACTTTTTAAACCAAAGACAACCATATTTGTTTCATCCCTATTAATCTGAAGTTTGTCTTTTTTACAAAGTTCCAAAAAGGAAGTTAATCTATGTTGCAATCCCAGTTTAGATGTTGATATTAAGACTATATCATCCGCATATGCCAAACAAGTCACTTTGCTCTTTAATACTGAAGGTGAATGAAACTCTGGTTTATCAAGAACCCGTAAAATCGTGTCAATACAAAGGTTAAATAATAAGTGAGTAAGTAAACAACCTTGCCTCACTCCTAAGTTTGTGTTGATTTTATTTGTTAAATTTCCTGCCTGATCATATCTCACCTTCAATCATGTATTCTGATATAATCCTCTAATAATCATCAAAAGAGCTGGGTCAATACCATACGAGAATAGTTTATCCCAGAGTAAAATTCGACTTATTGAATCAAAAGCTGTTCTGAGATCTACAAAACAGCAATATAGTTTGGATTTTTTAATCCTTACGTATTTCCAAAGAAGCTGTTTCAATGCAAAGCAATGCTGAAGTGTAGAAGGACCCATTCTGAATTCATTTTGGACTTCCATTAGTAGATCCTTATCCTTGACCCATTTTTGCAAGTGATCCAATATTATTCTTGTAAACAATTTTTGTGATGAATCTATTATAGATGGGAAGGGAGGGAGGATGGGGGTGGAGGCACAATACTCTGGAGGATTGGGATAATAGGGGAAGAGTGGTTGACTGCAATGGGTGTGGTGCAGCAGTACTCCTAAACACTTTGAGAAGCATGGGGGGGTACAAACAGCTGGGTAAACTAAAGGATGAAATAAATTGACTCAGGTGGGAGCTAGGGAGAGAGGAGTGGAGACGGGGTAAGGATCAGTGGGGGAGGGAGGGTGGTAGCACATGTAGAGGCTGGGGTACAGAATGTAGCAGGTTGTCTCCACCAGGCGACAACATGGGAAGTTTGGAGGTCACATATGGGAGTAGCCCACCGGACCCAATGTCAGTGACAGCTCAGGGTCAGAGCGGAATTGAGATGGGTACATGGACAGTGGTTGAGAACTTGAAGAGAAAAGGAACAGGTATGGAGCAGGGTAAGGTGCATCATGGCAGGGTATCTGGGGATCCTCAGGACAAAGGGAGGGAGCCTAAGAACAGATTCTCAGTGCTGGCAAGCTTAGGGGATCAGGAGGGGAGGGATAGTCACGGGGAAGGTTAGTGTAAGACGGCTGTAGCAGTTTGGTGGAACGGTGCAAAGACAGAACATTGGGGTGAAGTTTTAGCAAAGGGGGAGTAGGGCAGTGGGTGAATTAGCCTTCTCGGGGGGGGGAGCAGTTGGGGGACAGTAGGGGAAGGGAAGGAGTTAGTTCCGGCAGGATGCTGGGTGGGGAGGGAGTGGGGTACAACAGAGGGATAATGCAGGGGACAAGCAGGGCACTGGATGGAGTGGGTATTAAAAGTGATGCAGGAGCTCAGAACAGTGATCAGAAGGATGGAAAGCACATTGGAGGTGAGAAGGAGTTAGGTGGGAGGGTCATCATTCTAGGGGACTCGATACTGAAGGGAGTGATATGGGGAAAAAAGAGTGCAAGAAAAAGCTGCATATAGGTGGAATGTATGCCAGGCATGACAGCAGGAAGAGTGGGAGAGTTCATTCCTAGATATGTGGGGAGGGATCAGGAAAAGCCTCACATAGTGGTCCATCTGGGTACTAATGATCTGGAAGGGTGTAGGGTTGAGAAGGTGCAGGAGACATTCAAGGTAGTTGGGAGGCTCTGCAGTGATGTAGGAAGATTTGTGGCATTCTCAGAGGTCCTCCCGGTCCCAAGGGTGAGTACAGCTAGAAAGCAAAGAATTGGGGTATTCATTCTGTGGCTAAGGGAGTGGTGTAACTCCATGGGGTATTGTCTAGTGGGGGGGTAGGACATGGGAGAACAAGGAACTGTTTGCACTGGATAGACTGCATCTACGCAAGGAGGGCTCAGGGCTACCGAAACATAAACTGGGGGAGTATATAGCAACTAAGATTAATTTAAACTAGGTAAGGGGGGAGGCAAATGGTGGGGCAATAGTGCCACCAGGCGAGGGAGTCAAAGACCTCCCCCAATAGAGAGACAGGTGGGGACAGAGGGGAATAAAAAAAGGGGAGGGGACAGAATAGTGGTAAGGGTGGAGAGTGGGCAGGGGTCATGCTGGAAGGTGGTATCCTTAAATGCAAGGAGACTGGGAAACAACATGGCGGAGCTGCAGACATTGATGGCGGAAGGTGGTGTGGACATTACTACCATCACTGAGACTTGGGCCACCCAATACCAGAACTGGGACCTCTTGATCCCTGGGTACAAGTTGTGCTGAAGGGACAGAGCAAAAGGGAAGGGGGTAGGGTGGATACTTATGTTATGGAAGGGCTTCTATGCAGCAGGGAGGAAGGGGGGGAGGAGGGGGGGGCTGAAGCCTTATGGGTGGAGCTCCAAAACTCAAGGGGGGAGAAAGATTAGGCTGGGAATAGTGTACAGTCCACCTTCTCAAAATGAGGAAACTGACAGGGAGTTGGGGGAACAAATCAGAAGGATCTGTGGCAAGGGTAATACTGTTCTTGTGGGGGATTTCAGTCTGCCAGGGGTTGATTGGAGCACCATGGCTACCTCTAGTGTTAGGGCACAGGTCCTTCTGGAGGCCTTCCGGGATAGCTTCCTCGTGCAGATAGTAACAGAGTCAACCACTGGAGACTGGAAGGAAAAGTATGTCTCTTTGCAGATGACATAAAGATCTGCAACAGAGTTGATGCACAAGGTGGGGTGGAAAGGATGAGAAGGGACTTGGCAAGGTTAGAGGAATGGTCAAATGTATGGCAGCTTAGATTCAATGCTAAGAAGTGCAAGGTAATGCACCTGGGAAACAAAAACCCAGGGGAAGAGTACACAATGGGGGTGAGATACTAACAACAACAAAATGGAAAGGGACCTGGGGGTAGTCATATCAGATGACCTAAAGGTGGGCAAGCAATGTGAGAGGGCAGCAAGGAGGGCTGGGGGATACTGGGATGCATAGGGAGAGGCATCACCAGCAGAAAACAGGAAGTTATTATCCCTCTGTACAGACAGTTGGTGAGACCCCATCTGGAGTACTGCGTGCAGTTCTGGAGACCCAATCTCCAAGGACATAGACAGGATGGAGGCTGTCCAGAGGAGGGCAACTAAAATGGTGCAGGGTCTGCACCAGAAGACATATGAAGAGAGACTTAAGGAGCTGAATATGTATAGCCTCGAGGAAAGGAGAGAGAGGGGACATGATAGAAACTTTCAAGTATCTCAAGGAATCAACAAAGTCCAAGAGGGTAGCATCTTTCAAAAAGAGGTGTGCAAGAACAAAGGGCCAATTTGAAGATAGAAGGAAGTGCTTAGAGGTAATTTAAGGAAGTATTTTTTCACAGAGAAGTGGGTTGGGGATGCATGGAATGGCCTTCCGGAGGAGGTTGTGGAGTCAAAAACAGTGGTGGAATTCAAGTCTGCATGGGACAGTCATAAAGCAATTCTAGGGGGTGGGGGTAGGAAGAAGTAGGCTGCTGGTTAACTAGGATCTGCAGCTTATCCAATAGGTAAGGAAATGGGCAGACTGGGTGGGCCAAGCGGTCCTTACCTGCCGTCAAAATCTATGTTTCCATGTAAAGGAGGCTAATACACTGGACCTAGTGTTGATGGACAGGGGGGTATGTCCAAAACATATGGATGGAGGATCCCTTAGCAGGAAGTGACCACCACACAGTGTGGTTCTTCCTCAGTCTAGGAAAGGACACAGCCAGGACCAAGACAAAGATGGTGGACTTCAGAAATGTGGACTTCAGTAGGACGAGGGAAATATTTGTGGGGCACCACACCAAAATCTGCCCAGACATGAATACTGACCAGAAAAGGTCTGTCATCAAGCGGGGTCTGACGGGGGCCACTGATACATGTATTAAGACCCAAAGTAAGAAGCCAAGGACGAAAAAGCCAAGCTGGTTAAACAAGGAAGTAAAGGAGAAAGTGAGGGAGAAGAAGGCCGCATTCATCAGATGTAAAAAGTCTGGTTAGGAGGCGGACAGAGAGGAGTACTCCAGGAAATCCAGGGAGGTGAGTTGAGTAGTCCGGGTGGCCCAGGCTTCAAGGGAGCTAAGGCTGGCACAGGGGATCAAAGAAGGGGAAAGGATTTCTTCAGGTACATAAGGGAGAAAAGATGATGCAAGTACAAAAGTCAGGCTCAAAAGAGATAGAGGATAGACAGAAGGGGGGGGGTGATCATGCAGAGGCACTCAGTGAGTATTTTTGTTCAGTGTTTACCAGGGAGAAAGATGGGCCTATGCCTCAAAGGAAGGGTAGGATGGGCACAGGAGGGGTGGGGGTTATGGATGGGGTAATCCTGGTGGATAGGGTACTCAAGGGCCTTAAGTCCCTGAGGGTTGACAAGGCTCCAGGGCCGGACGGTGTGTATCCAAGAGTCCTAAGGGAGTTGGTGGGGGTCCTGGTTGAGCCCCTGGCAGACCTGTTTAACACCTCTCTCTAGAGACAGGATGCATGCCTCAGGACTGGAGGATGGCACATGTGGTGCCCCTTCACAAAGAGTGGGCCCAGGGCTGAGGCAGGTAACTACAGGCCAGACAGCATTGCCTTCATTGTAGAGAAGCTAATGGAGTCTATTCTTAAGAAGAGATTGGTGATCTTTATGGAGGAGAAGGGGCTCCAGGATAACAGGCAACATGGACTTGTCGACGGTAGATCCTGCCAGACCAACCTCATCGATTTTCATGATTGGGTGACAAGGGCACTTGATAAGGTCCATGCAGTGGATGTCTTGTATTTGGACTTTAGCAAGGCCTTTTACTTGGTGTCCCATAGGAGGCTGATCAGTAAACTGAGGGCCATGGGAGCCGGGGAGAAGTTGATAGGATGGGTTAGGAGCTGGCTACAGAATAGGCAACAAAGTGTTAGGGGGGCGCTCTCATCTCCCCAAGCTGTCACCAGTGGGGTCCCACAAGGCTCAGTACTCAGGACAATGTTATTCAACATCTTCATTGGAGACATAGCAGACGGGATCAAGAGCAAAATTAGCCTGTTCGCTGATGACACTAAGATTGGTGTGGTGGTGGACAGTGTCGAGGGCAGGCAGGTTCTGCAAGATGATCTGGCAATGCTTGAACACTGGTGTGACAGTTGGCAGATGAGATTTAATGCTAAGTGCAAGATCATGCACTTGGGAGTCAGAAACCCTAGGTATGGCTACCGGCTGATGGGGGAGTGCAGCTATCCACCTCAGTGGAGGAGAAAGATTTAGGGGTACTAATTACAGGGGACATGAATTATTCTGCACAGTGCAGGAAGGTGACAACTAAAGCTAATAGAATGCTGGGGTGCATTGCCAGAGGGATCACTTCTCAAAGGAAGGAAGTCATCCTGCCATTGTACAGGTCGCTGGTGAGACCGCACTTAGAGTACAGTGTGCAATTCTAGTGCCCATACTTAAAGAAATACATCAATCTACTGGAGGGGGTACAGCATAGGGTGACAAAAATGATGCTAGGCCTGAGGGACATGCCATATGAGGAAAGACTGAGACAGTTTAACATGTTTTCCCTAGAGGATAGGAGGAAGAGAGGTGATACGATTGAGACCTATGAATATTTAAAGGGCATAAATATTGTAAGTTCTGAGGATATGTTCAGACTTTGGGGAGGGAGGAATACGAGAGGGCATAGTCTGAAATTAGAGGGGGTAGATTCGAGAGGGAAATGAGTAGGCATTATTTCACAGAAAGGGTGGTGGCAAAGTGGAACCAACTGCCAAAGTAGGTGATTTCTCTGGCAACTGTGGGCAGTTTTAGGAAGAGGTGGAACAGGGTCAGAGGTAAGATCGTAACCAAGGGGGAACAGAGGAGGGGTGGAGATAGTTTTGGGGGAATAACACAGGTGTTTGGGGGGGCAGCAACAGTAGATTAGACTGGGAGCTGCACACTGGAGCAGACTTGATAGACTGCTATGGCCTGTATCAGGTGGCATTTTCGTATGTTCATATGTATTTGCCTATACGTCCCTATACTGTGGCTAGACTGCCCAAAGAGGCAAAAAACAACTTTGGGCATCCAATTCTCAGTCGCTAAGGAAGGTGGCACAATATGGGTGCTTTGTACCTGTGCCATTGCACCACCCCCAAAAGCACTGTACACAAACTTGGGTTTGTGTGAGCAACTTGAGTTTGTATGGGTAAGTGTCAAGCTCGCTGGTAGTCCAGTGTGTCCCCCCATTCTATAAGTTAATAGGTTCTCTGAGCGATGTCTCTTACAGTATACGAGATTCAGAGCATGAGTTTTGGGCAAGATGACTGTGAAGAGAAGCCGAACAGTTCTGTCTGCCCAAACCTCATAAAGAAGAGTCTCTTGTATGTAAGAGACACCCACTGGAGGCACTCTTTTTATTATAAATCACTTGAGTTTAGCTTGAGTGATTTATATATAGAATAATATATGGGGTTGTGTGCATAACGAGAATTTTAGACACATTTGAGGTGTTGGATGCTACATAAATCCCAAGAATGATGCTCGAGGGGTTTATTAAAGCATCCAACACTGAGCACATGTGTGTAAAATTGGAGTTTTACATACAACCCCATGTTTTATTTTATATAATTGTTGGGTATCGTTTTTTCACCACAGCAATTATGTAAAATAATTAGATGTCTCTATGCAGCTGCAGACCAACCAGGTTTCAGCAGGGTCCGTGATCAGACACGGCAGCTGAAAGAAGTTCAAATTTGTTTCCCTTTTTTTTTTAAAGTAGCCCCATTTGAGCCCAGCATATTGTTTTTTTAAATGGTCTTACCGACGAGTCGGAGTGACAATGTAGACTCCGGAGGACAGCCAAGGCATCAGACGGTGAGTGAGGGAAGAGCTGTGGCTGGTACATGCACAGGACAGGAGAAACCTGGCACTTGTTTGCTGTTATGAATGCTCCTTTATAATGGCAACTTACGAGTGGGTTTCCCTCAGGGAAAAAACAGATAGCCAGTTATTATAATAAGTTTAGAGTATTATTTTTTTTTATTTTGCCATCCTCCCTCCTCGTGCTCCTGCACGAGGGCACACTATATTCAGGTTAGAGGTACAGTGGCTCTGCATGCTGATTGGCTGAAATCACGTTAGTGATTTATTATCTCATAGAGATACTATGCTCTGTAAAACCTGTGGTACCCTTTACCCTAGCCCTAGTCTCCACCCTAAAGCTAGCAGTACAGCCTAGAGGTTAGAGCAATGAACTGTGAATGAGCTTGGTTCAGCAGACCTGGGTTTGATTCCCCCAAACTCCACTTGCGTATTGTGTGATTGAGCAAGTCACTTAACCAGTCTAAAGCTCCCGGGTCACCCCTGAAAACAGGCATCTGTGCCTATCGGGCCTTACTCGGTTAACAAAGAATAAAAACAAATAAAACTAAGCAATAAAACAAACACACCAACTGAATATCCAAGATGGTGCTGCCACTAACTCGCTAACAGTGAAAGTAAATACAAAACAGGAAAAAGTAGCGGCACACACAGGTTACAGACAGACAAAATAAGTAATGTATTACTAACACAGTAAACGTACAAAGGAGCCAGTATCGACCACATGGAGGAAAGCACCCCTACATATTGCCTCTCAATGAGGCTTTGACAAAGGAGCATTGGTGTAGTTTATGTCCCTTTCAACAAGAAATTTCTATGATAGCATGCAAATGTCTTGTGATGGCAAAGTAAGGCCCCATCCACACTACACCGCTCAGACCCCATAACAGACAGAAACCGTTACTGCCAGGGAGCGGTACAGTGTGTCCACACTGCAGCGGTGACCGGTACGAGACCGGTACTGCCAGTCCACACCTTTGGAACCGGGCGAACGTTACCATGGCGCCCAATCCCACAATGCAGCTCGTGCTGCGGGCCCTGCAGGGGACCGTTACCACCCATCCACACTACCGCCGGTAACGTTCCCAAGGCAGAACCGGTTTCATAACCGTTGTTGAATCCACCTCAGATGTGGTTTCAACAACAATTACAAAAACGCCTTCTGTAACATTACAGGTGTAAACGCAAACCATTGCGGTAACAGTTTGGGCACTCTGTAACGTTACAGAGGCATAGTGTGGACAGGGTCTTCGAGCTTAACAAGGACATAAACTACATCACACAGTTCTGACATTGTTCTTACTACCGTGTGTAACAGTTGTAGTGGGTTTATTTGGTCAGCGCCCATTCCCTGGGGCTCAGAGGACTTCACATAAATGAAAACACAGAGATAAATGCATAAATATCACAAAAAATACAGTTAAGATATCAAAATGCATAATAAAATAAAGTAAATCTTTCCTTTAACATGTGTACAACTAAATCTCATAAAAACTTTGTTACTGACTTGAAAATTTGCTATCAAATGGTATGTAACTGTTAAACTCAAGCTCTGTAATTAATGGCACCTATAAACTGTATATTTGTACATAGACAAAAATATGTATATTTGATGTGCACGATATTTTGTCTTTTCTTTGCTTGTTTTCTCCCTTAGCTGTTTGTAATCGTGAAATCTTTTTAACAGGACTGTCTTGTAAACAGGGATTTTATTCCTAACAACATGAAACAGCCTGTATAAAATAAACGTTTTGTCTGTCTGTCTGTCTATCTAAATAAAATATAACAGCAACCAGTGGGGAAGGCAACTAACTAATCCCAAAGAAAGGCCTCCTAAACAGATGGATCATCAGATCCCCATAAGTGCCTCCACCAACGGGCCACCCTCAAAGATCTGGACATGAGCTCTCATCAGAAAAGTATCTCCAGACCCCCGCCAGACACTGACTGTTTCACATGAGGCAGATAAAACAAATGTCTCTGCACAAATTAGCTGTAGAATGACGCACTTCCAGAAAAAGGTTTTTACTGCTTGCAAAACCTATTGTGGCAGTGTCGAGCAACTTCACACGTAGCTTCTGATTTAAGCAGCTTTCAGTAACGTAGTAATTGTACAAACTTCATGGCAAGAAGTAACTATGCTATGGCTCCTTTAGCTGGCTTTAGCAGTAAAAGTGCTTGTAGTGCTATGTAAAATTAAAGTGAAAATTGTAACAATAAAGTGCAGAAAAGGCATACTTAGGATTTGAACTTTCATCCAAACAGTCAGGACAAAAGGCTGCCTTTCCCTACCCTGGCACATCGCTCATCGTGAGCTTTGTCTTGAGGAGTCCACTTTTACTGCTAAAGCCAGCTTTAGGAGTGAGTTCCACAGGGCTGGGCCAACAACTTCAAAAGCACAATGGCCCAGTGACTTTAGCCGAGCTCTGGGAACCGCTAGGAGGCCCGCCTTGGAGGAGCGGAGAGGACAAGAGGTGTGGCAGGGATTCAGGAGGTCACCCAGATTACCAGGGCCCAGTCTATATAGGGCTTTATAGGTCAGTAGACCAACCTTGAAGGTGACGTGCCACTTCACCAGCAGCCAGTGCAGGTCACGTAGGCCCATGGTTATGTGACAGGACCTCAGAAGGCCAGTCAGCAACCTGGCCACTGTGTTCTGCACCAGCTGCAGGTGTCATAGGACTCCTCCAGTAATCCTGAGGTATAGAGCATTACAATAGTCAAGTCCAGGGGTCATGAAAGCATTTATCTATTTATTTAGGAAATCGGAATTACAACCCTTTGAGTCATAGGCTCGTTTCCAAAGGCTCCACGTCGGAATAAAACATAGACATTCATACAGTACATACATAGAATAAATGTGGGTGAGCAATCATACAGAGTATAAACACAATGAGCACGGGTTAATGCCTATACATTTGGTAGCTAAAACAGGGCAGAGCTATCGACATATTTACCTAATGAGCGGTTAAGACCTATACAATTGGTAGCTAAAGCAATCCATGATATGAGTTGGCAGTAAGCCGCCTCAAGGAGGCCTTGTCGCATACATAATGCAATGCATTCATAGTCCAGGGCAACTATATGGTAACCGAGGGAGGTGAGGAGCCTATTGGCTAGAAATAGTGAGGGCTCTCCACTGCCAGGCCAAGGGCGAGTGCCAGGGATGACGATCAGTTGGGATCAAGACTTTAATTTGGGTGATGTTCCTGAGATGATAAAAGCCATTCCAGACTACAGATGACACATGAGTCTCAAGTGTCAGTCTTTCATCCAGAATGACCCCCAGACTCTTTAGTTCAGCAAAGGCTACAAGCCTGGAGGGAATAAACACCAGGTCGTGTAAGTCATAAATTCCACTACTGTTGATGAAGAAGCCAGTACAGATACAACAATAACAGAATATGAGCCAATATTGTAAATTATAGATTACTAGAAAACCCACAGCCATTCAGAGTGTGATCCAGATGTACCTCTTATTCTCGGTAAAGATGTGCTCGTGTACACTGAGCTCCCACCATCCCAATGGGTATCCACCACTGCCATCCCTCCACACCATCAAAACATCTCTGCTGCCAATCGTTACAGTGTCTGTCACTGCCAGCCTGAAGTAAAAACCCATCTTTCTGCACACACCACGACATAAACACAAACTAAAAACAATCTAGAGTTTTTAAAACTGTTTTATCAATTCCATTCTTCTCCTGCACCCAACCCAGTACAAACAGCACACACTGTGCTTTTTGAGACTAATGGACCCAACCAAGTACACAGATTTGTGGGGAGGTACACTGACGACATAATATTTCTGTTTTTCTTTTCCTTCTTCAGTTCACATAATAAAATATTCAAGCCAGCCCATCAGTACAGCGGAAAGATTTACTCCTGCAACGCAGGCGCCATGGGTTCAGGAATGGACTCGGGACACTTGAGGGCCAGCAGGGATGGATTGAGCAGCCGTAGCATGCTCTCTGACCCAAGAAGGGGTAGGGTGACTCTGGTTTCATCACCCCGGGTGACCACAGGATGCACTGGAGCACTGACTAATGTCAGAGGTAGGTGGGGAGGATGCATGACATGGCACGTCCCAGCGTCCACTAGACCCACCCTCCACCAAGGAAAAAAATCCTCCGGCACGTAAGTTATGTCCCCCATCCGTGACAGCCCTGGATCCCCACCACATCTGTTACTTGGCACCCCCTGGGGTAAGCACTGTGGTGCTCCGGGAGGGGGGGTCTGCCCGGGGGGGGTAATCCATGGAACACTGGGGTGGAGGACACCAGGGCTCATTTGCAGAGTGGGAGGCTGAAGGGGGCAAGCACCGGATGTCTAAACAAGCACAGCAAGTAAAAAATAAATGTTTAATTTTTCCAGTCTGAATTCCAAGTATACTTGTGAGTGTGTCTCTTACTGAAAAAAAATGTTATTTTGTGCTGTTTGGGTGAGAGGATCACAAACTGAAGATGAGTGATTCTGTCAGCTCAAACAACACAAGATGCTGTTCTTACTGAGTAAGGGACACATGCAATTACACATATGTAAGTAATAGCCCATGACAGGGCATGCGTTTCTAGAGAATTAGTGTATGCCCCACCCATGTGAATTGAAAGATGCAAAACCAATGGCTGAGAGCTTTTCAGTGCGCCTGGGAAGTACATTAAGCATGCCCTGGAGTGGGCTACTGGGCACGGGGTTGATATGCCGCAGAAAATAACAGTGTGATAAACAACTGCGCAGGCATAGTGACGAAAATGGAGGTAGCACTCAGCAAAACAGCGAGTGCTACTTCAGAGAACAAAATCACAAAAACGACATGTTTGCGGGGGCCTCCGACCCGCACCCCCCAAACTAACTCGGGGGGGGGGGGACTAAACTTGAGGAAATGGAAAAAACTCGAGGGGAGACAACAAACAACTAACAAAAATGAAACCTCTCCAAGACCGGGAACCGAGCCGTGTTCTGTCACCGGTCCAGCACCCTCCACTGCCTGTGACTCTTATCCACTGAGCCACGGCAGCTACTTGGCCAGCCAGAGCCTCCCACCTCTCCCCAATAGCAATATAGCTACAGGGAGAGCGGTGGTTTACTTTCGCTATGTTGCCCCTATTATTCCTTTGGCTGTTTTAACTGTGCGGTTTATTCCGCACGGTTATTACTTCGACATATTGACCTGGTACCAGCTACTATGCTTAGAAAATGGGAAAAGGGTTTCAATTAATGAAAAAAAGGTTTTATTTTCATATGGTTAGATTGCTACTAGGAAGAATATGTAAGTATGATAACGAAGGCTGAGTGCTTTTGAATGTATGCAGGAAGTGCATTCATTTTGCAGAAACCTGTGTCCTGTCAAGGGTTATTGTCTTTAAAAATTGAAACAGGTATTATTTTAATGAAAGAAACATTTTATTTGTATTTAGTTATGCTGTTGCCAGGAAAGTTAGTTTAGGCTGATAGCAAAACATGCATTTCTAGGGATTCAATGTATGGTCAGGTGATGCTTTTTAACCAGTGAAGTTTCTAGAATTTATTCTGATTGAAAGCCTTAAAAACATAATAAACAGATTCTGAAGAAAATACTGGCTTTTAGGTTCAAAGGCAGTTCTCCTTTAAAACATTTCCCCAGAGACTGAATAATCTCTTTAAGTGGCCCGACATCAGTTGGCCAATGAATAGTTCCAAATGTAATACAACTGGCTCCAAATCTCTCTACTCAGGCTATTGTAGATGGAACAACTTCAACAAGTTCTGGTGATGATGTCACAGTACCATAAATGGGTGACAGACCAGTGCCTGATTTCAGTTTATTAGTGCCTCATTTACCTCCTTCAGTTTCCCACTGGTGAATCCTGGGGACATCGCAGTACGGACTTTCTTCCACTGTTCGTCCTCCACAGCCAAGATGGAATCATGCCGGGTCTTGCTCAGACCAAACTTCTATACAATGATACAGAAAACTAAACAATTAATTACTTTTACATGGAAGCAATAACATAATTCCAGGAGGTTTATAATGTTTGCCATCCATAATGAATTTATAAAATGTGGATTAGCTCCCCCTTGTAATTGTTCTGCTGCATGTTAAAATGGCTAGAAGCGACACAGCTGTACTTGACATTTGGTAATATAAAAAGGGGTTTTAATGGAACAACCCATTGGAGCAGTGGTAGGATTACTGCTTGCAATGCTGGGATCCTGGATACGGGAATGGGCCAGGGTCGGAGGAGGTCAGATGTCGGAAGGAGAACCAAGCATTTCAGAGAATCTGCTACTCTTCAGGGAAGGGAGGAACATTGGTTCTGTTGTGCCACTGACACCTGGGTGACCACAGGTGGCAGTGCAAGGGAAGCGACTTTGTACAGATGTGAACACCAACTGGTGTTGTGCTACACATGGCTTGCATGCGTGCCCATGCACACCTTAGTCAGCAGCATCCCAAGGGAAGCAGGGAGAAAAAGTGGAAAGGGCCCAGCCAGCACAGTCTGGAAATCTGATCTCTTGTAGGCCCTACACTGGTAACCTGGCCCTTCTACTGATGTGATCCTGAGTTGCAGCAGGACTAGGGAAGCCCTGTTGTCCTTGCCACAGGCGGTAAAAAGTTATGTTCAACAGGCATCACGGTAAGCCCAAGAGAATTCTGGTGACAGGGCTAGGGAAGTTGGTACAATGGGGGGCAAGGCTGACAACGGTGAATAAACAAAATAACCAAAAAAAAAAGAAACATTTTTTTTTAATACTACTGTTTTACTGGATTTCCATAAATAAAAAGAAATGAAGATTTTTTTGATATACCATTGATAAAGTGAAAATACTACAGTGAGTGGTCGTTTACAGCAACAAAAATACAAAGTCACTGTAATGGTCACGCTACAAGATCGGGACCCCCGGCACAGCATCACTGGGAGTTGTGCCCTCTCCCTGAAACACCTCCGCCATGGAGGTGATTATAGTAAAACCTGGGTTGTGGGGCACAGCCCCCACAGAAAACACACTAGAAGTTCCTGATGGCACAATGCTAACTGCGATCGCAGTTGGCATTTGTGCCATCACTGTAAAGCCAGTCTAACAGGTTTGCTGTCGAACCAGCATCATGGATGGAACCCTGTACTTCTAGTAAGTATATATTTATCTTATTAGACAGTCAAGTCAGTGCATTCAGAGCATCTACTTAAGTAAGGTATTGAGCATCTGCAAACAAATTAATTACTGTACCTTGTAAACAGACCCAGAGTCTAAGTTTATCAGCTTTCCCTTTTCTTTTTTTGAAATTTAAGTTTATTGATTTCACAAACAAAACAAAACATTAGAAACATGTCAAGTAGATAAGGCACAGGTAGTACACGGTACAAAAAACCACCCCAACCTCCCACATACCAAACCCGCCCCAAACCCCCACCCCCATCACCCACCCCCATCAAAACCTCCTCCCCACCAAGACTAAATGTGCCAAGCAAACATTGCCTTCAGACTGATGTTAAAAGTACTAGCCATCTATAGCTATGCTCCACCCCCAACAACAGAGGGTGCAGCTGATAATATATAACAAGACACAGGGTGTCTTTGAGGGCACCAGGGAAAAGGTCGAGAACTCAGTGGTGCAAATATAGCGCCTGTAATTTACCCCATCTCTTCCGAAACAGGTCCATGCGGTAACTTAGGTTGGCTACCAGGCTTTCAGAATTAAGATAAGCAGAAAGCTCAACCAGCCACTCAGCATATGCCAGGGCTAATTGGTCAGTCCAATGCTTAAGGACCAGCCTCTTAACTGCTATGGACACCAAGGCCATATGATACCGGCGCTCCACACTATCTATGCTAGAGTAATCCCCCAGAACACAAACCTCAGGGGTAAAAAAATCTGAGAGACCTAGTAGGGGATCCAGATTATCCCGGATAAGAGACCACAGAGGAGCCACCTTGCTACAAGACCAAAAATATGGGGATCCCTTCATCCTGCATACACCTAGAGCAGGTAGAAAGGGGAGCTTTTAAGCTTGAAAAGCTTCTAGGGGTATAATACAAATTGTTCACAACATAGTATTGAGTAAGCCTTAATCTATCCTGAGTATGATACCTATGAAGGTCCTTCCAGATGCAGGACCAGTTCAAGGTAGACTCAGGCAGCAGAGAAGACCAGATATTAGAGCCCTTGAGAGATTCCGGAAATTTATAATTTAAAAGATAAGAATAGATTAACGAGATGGAATGCGGTTTAGAAGCAAGGGTTATTATTTGAGAGAGAAAGGGATAAACCAGCGATTCACTAAAAGAAATACCAAATTTCTCAGCAATAAGATGTTTTAATTGGTAAATTTTGAAAATCTTAACATTGGGGATGCGATTTCGTAGTATGTCAGCTGAGGAAAGAAGGGATCCTTGATCATAAAAGTGCTCCAGCCTGGCTTCTTTAATTTGCGAAGCCACTCGAGTGATCATTGATTTACCCAACTTAATATTAGGATTGAACACAACCGGTTGACCCAAATCCAGCCTCGGAGAAGATGTTTACAGAACGCAAACACTGAGAAAGAGATTTAAGGGATACCAGAATCGACGGTCAGCAATCCACTGCGTAAATTACAGACGGGAAGTATAAAAATTGCACACGATCCAACTTGGCCTCCGAAAGGATCGCCCTTTCAATTTGAAGCCAGATCGGGCATGGGAGATCTGAGTTCGCAGAAAGCCATCTTCCTAACTTAGCAAGATGAGCCGCCCAATGATAAAACAAAAGATTAGGAAGCCGGAGACCGCCCTTATCCTTAGGAAGAGATAGTTTGGAGAACGAATGCCTAGCTCCCTTTCCTCGCCAAATGAACCTGGAAAACATCGCATGAAATTGCTTAAAGTAGGAGGCAGGTAACCAGAGATTTAATAAATTAAGGGGATAGAAGACACGGGGGAGGACATTCATTTTAATAATATTAATCCGCCCCAGAGAAATGGGAAGGATGGACCATCGCAGCAAATCTTGGTGGATGAGATTTTTAATATTATCCAAATTAAGCTTCCTGAGAAGGGAAGGCTTTGTCTAGAAGTGAATCCCTAGATACTTAATTGATCTGGGAGACCATCTCATACCAAAATTAACAAACTCCTGCTTATAATGTATAAACATTTAGCGAAAAATTTCAGATTTGGAAATATTCAATCTATATTGAGAGAGGCCCATACTGCC
Organism: Neoceratodus forsteri; assembly: GCA_016271365.2. Taxonomy (NCBI): domain Eukaryota; kingdom Metazoa; phylum Chordata; order Ceratodontiformes; family Ceratodontidae; genus Neoceratodus; species Neoceratodus forsteri. Next base: position 388,410,801 of record JADMNL010000025.1, on the reverse strand, counting down.
TAATAACATCTAATGCCGCTTTAGGAGTCAGCCGACATTCAACATGCAGGAGTATATCATCCGCATAAGCTAAAGAACCGCCCTGCTGCTGCACTAAGCAACCTCTAATAAGCGGAGAAGATTTAAGCCTGATAAGGAGGGGTTCCAAATATAAATTAAATAGAAAGGGCGAAAGAGGGCAACCCTGCCTAGTACCAGTGTATAGCCAGAAAAGCGAGGAAAAAAACCCATTACAGTATATTTTGGCCGAGGGAAAGCTGTAAAGGACCTGAACCCATTTAAGAAAAGATGATGGGAAGCCCATCTTCGCCATCACAGCCCAAAGAAAGGACCAATCCACTCGGTCAAAGGCCTTCTATGCGTCTAACGAGACTAAGGCCATAGGACAGCGAGATACCCAAGCATGTTGAGAGATGTGAGACAGAGTTCTTAGATGATCCGAGGGGATCTAGAATACAAAACCCACCTGCTCCGGCTAAGTAATCCAGTCCAGACCTTCTTGATCCTTTTAGCCAAAACCTTAGAAAAGATTTTCATGTCATAATTTGAAGGGATATAGGCCGATAGCTCGCAGGGTCCGTGAGAATTTTACCGATTTAGGAATTAGAATAATAGTGGCTTCGAGAAGGACGGGTCTATAACACCGAAGAGGAAAGGTACTATATAGCCTGAGAAGTATAGGAGCAAGCTCCTTGGAGAAAACCTTATAAAATTGGCAGGAAGCCATCCGGGCCAGGTGTCTTATCTGAAGTCATACAGGCAGTGACCTTCTCTATCTCACCAAGAGAAAGGGGAGCAGTCAAAACTTCTTTGTGAGATGGCAGAAGCTGAGGGATGTCAGTGTCAGCTAAATATGCTGCGATATCCGAGAGAGGGCAGAGATAGAGGCAAACTGTATAGCTCCTTGTAGTAATTTTCGAATACTTTGGCAATTCCTCTGGGAGAAGTTTCTATGGAACCCGTGGGTGAATGCAGAGTCGAGATTATCCTTGAACCTTCCAATGCCCGAAGACGCAAAGCCAGAAGCTTCCCGGCCTTTTCCCCATCATCCAGGTACTTGGCTTGGGTCTGAATAAGACAGTACACGGCCTTCTCTTTCAGGAGGTCCGCGTACTCATTCTTAGCTGCCAGGAGGGCCTCTAAGGACAATAACGGAGAGATTGGGGAGTAGGCGGCTTCTAAGTCTTTAATTTTACTCATTAAGGAAAGGGCTCAGGCTATCGGGCTTTCTTCCTGTCGAGTTATCTTAATTAGCTCACCCTGAGATAACATTTTAGTGAACACCAGATCATATCAAATCTCGGGGAGAGTCAAGATTGTCTGCAAGGAAAAGGAGATCAGGGATCTTATTCGCTGATAATCGTATGGGGGTCCTTGAGCAACTGGGTATTAAGCTCCAGATAGTATCCCGATGAAAATCAGGGTCCGGGGATTTTGATCCATACTATTGCATGGTCCGAGAGAATAATCGGCTCGATGCCAGACTGAAGAAAACCGGGAAGGAGAGTTTTACTGCACAAGACATAATCTATCCTCGACCTTGACCTATGGGGCTGAGAGAAAAACGAGAAAGCCCAAAGTGAGGGATTAGAAAGTCTCCAGGGATCACACAGCCCTAGCATCAGCAAGAAATCATGCAGAGCCCTTTGGGCAGGCGTAGAGGGTCGATTATCCTGAGGATCCCTGTCCAACACAGAAGAAGGCGGGACATTCCAGTCCCCTCCCAGAATAAGTTATGAGGAGGAGAGCGCTAATTTTATCGGCTAAGCTCATAAAAATTCAGGACTCCCAACAGGCCCATAAATGGAACCCAGGACTACGGTGTCTCCCATTAAGGGTACCTTAGCCAAAACAAACCTCCCATCTGGATCCGACACAACCAAGTCTCTCATAAACAGGACATGCTTTTAATAAGGACGGCTACCCTTGCTAAAGCTGGATCCACTCCGCCACATAGATTCATGAGAAGCAGGATCGAGATAGCCACTTAACCTCTGCTTGGCCTAAGTGGGTTTCCTGAAGAAAAGTATATCCACCTGCAATAAAGAGCAATGGTTGAAAACCTGAGTTCTTTTTACCCGTTCCCTGAGCCCACGCACATTCCAGGATGCTATTTTGATAGCACTTGTAGCCATTTTAAATAGAAGATAAGAGGGAAACAAAACCTGAAACATCCAGAAATGACACAGAAATAACGGCACTCCAAAGCTTCGAAAACCCATATCCCCACAGCCTGCCAAGGTAAACCCAGAATAAGTAGTAACAACCTGGCAGAAATTACCCCAGTTAAGAAGCAGTCATAAGAATATCCAATTTGGCAGGCTACTTCCTCCCCCCCAAACCCCCACCCACCCAACTGCAGACTCCAAGAGTCCAACCCCCAGTTCGCCACCAGAAACATTTTAAAGCTGATACTAACAGTATAGGAATCAATATTACTATGTAACAGTGAGTAGCTAACACCCAACCAGCCCCTCCTCCTCCCAGCCCTCCCACCCTCCCTCCTCCCAAAATTACCCGTCCTCAAACCCCTAAGCAACTATGTACACCCTGGCCCCGGCATCGGAAGGCATCAACAACAGCGCAGGGCAATCCAGAGTCCAGGAGCCAGTCCCCCAGCGCGAATCCAGAGCCAACCATTATGCAGGGTTCAAATAATAGGAAAGGAACCATAACACAAATCCCTTTAACCTGTATCCCCCATCTAACCCATTCTAGAAGGGACAATAAGAACCCCACTGGTAGGGCTGGACTAGCAAACCCCCCTCCTGTCGGCTCACACTCAGCTACCTCAGGTAGTTGGGGCCTCAGCCACCCCCATCAACCAACTGCCATCTACTCAGGTGGTGCATTGCCTCTAATTAATATAAGGCAGCCATTTTCCAGGGGACACCAATACCAACCGGACCTACACCCGTCCCGAGACTCAACGTATTCCTCGGAAACCCAACTTCGCATATAGTTCTGGGAGGGAACCAGAACATCACAGACATGGCTCAGCTCCCGCCCCACCCCCACACATGGACCACCACACTCCAGCCAAGCGCCCGACCGAGACAGGTAAGAAGCCTTCGGAATTCGATCAGGGAAGGAAGTGACAGGGGTAACAGGAGGCGAGCAGCAACTAGTAACTCTGCAAATGTAAAACAAATACAAGCACTTCAGAATTATTAAGTTCATCAGTACAATGCAGACTACATCCGTAGCAGTCCCAAAACTTCAGCCATTCAGCTTAATCAGGTCGGGAAGTTTAGTAGCAAGATCCTTCTGAGCAACATCTGGGGACCCAAAGCTGTAGCTGGTACCATTGATCGTAACCTTAAGAGTGGCAGGTAGACCATCCTGAAGGGATGGAAGCAGCTATCAGTTTCTGTACTATTGGGTGAAAGGCAGCCCTTTTAGCCTCATCTCCTTAGGTAGATCTTGGGTTATGCGAATTTTGGCTTGCTCCCACTTAATTTCTTGCAGATCTCTGGCTTTGGTAAATACATGTTGTCTCTCAATATAACTCAGGAATTTAATAATTATGGGTCGAGGAGGGGAGTTGGGTGGTGGTCGAGGCCTCAGCGATCGATGTGCCCTCTCGAGATGGTAGCTAGGGTTCATTGGTGAGGGCCCAACTAGCTTCACAAAGAAACGTTGCAGAAAGGCCATCAGATCGGGCCCTCTTCCGCCCGGGAGGCCTAAGACCAGCAGGTTGTTTCGACGACACGGGCTCTTCTAAATCCTCCGCTTCAATTGAAGCCGCCGCACCTGTTGGGGCCAGCCCGGACATCGCTGTTTCCGTTTTTCCCTCCATTGCTCCAATGAAAACACCTTGGCCTCCGAGTCCGACACTCTCACTGTAAGAGAAGCAAGGTCTCCTCATAATGCCTTCAGTTCGCCTGTAATATCTTGGAGCATAGATCTCCATAGGGCTAATTCGCATAAATTTTTCTTCAGTGAGCAGGCCTGATGCTGGGGTTTCGCCGCTTTCTCGGCCCTGTGCTCGCTTGGATCCACAGTTTTTGGCTGCTTACATGGGGATGCAGGCGGCGTGTGTTTGGTCAGCGCCTGTATCCTATCCACCTCCATCCTCTCGACAAGTCGGTCAGCCCACCAGAAAATGAATCTGGAGGGTCAGTAGGCAGGTTTAGGGTGTCTTGACAGTGGCGATCTGCTTAATTTGGCGATCTAAAATGCTCAGAAAGTGACAGTTGGGATGATTAAGGGAGAGAGCATTAAGCCCGTACCGCCATTCAGCAAGCTGCCATCACGTGACTCCAGCTTTCCCTTTTCTAATACAATAATGTGATCAGGTAGTTCAGAACATATTTATTTCAGTCCCGTGGCCTAACAAGATGGATTTTGTAAATGCTTGAAATGAAGAACCATGGTGGAAGAATTGTTTGTTTCTTTTCCCTTGCAGAACACAGTACGTTATCTGAAATGTGTCACTGGAATTCAAGCATAATCGTGCTGGGAGAAGGTAAAGAGAGCAAGGTATTGTCTGGCTATTACTTTCTAAAGGATACGTTTCTTGAATGTTTGCCTGATGGAGGCTGTGAAAGCATTAAGACATTCTTTAAAAAGAAAATTGTACTCAAGTCTGATTGCCACCAATACTCTGTAATGTACGCTAGGTCAGCAAACGGAGAGGAACCGTGGAACTCAATGAAGCACATGAGTGTTTGAGTCATATGCACCTTCTAACCTAAATATGGTACACCATGAATGACATATTAATTTTACCTCCTTATTTGCCCTTTTTTAACCATACCTTGAAGAGGAGGCAGTATTTGTGCTTCACTTTTAGGCAATTCAGGAGTCGGACAGAGTCTCCTAGAGGAACTGCTTTTCAGGGTCTGGGTCAAGTGTGACTGGTTGGTCCGTGGTTTCGTCAGTAGTGACGGAAGAATGGTGGACACAGAGGATCAAGAAAGGATCAAGGAAGACTGGAGAAGCTAGGCGGTACCAGGGAAATGTCTGAGGATTTAGAGAGTGATCTGACAACTGGCCAGAGGACCAGACAACTAGATCAGAGGCTACCAGGAGATACTGGAAGCATTAAAGGTCCATGGATCTCAGGATATTAGAAACTTGTAAAAGGGCTGGCGGAATTTCATGAATCTGGAGAGCTGGGATTTGATTCTTGTCTTGGATTGTCTATTTTATATCTGTTTAAAAATTTAAAGAATATAGCTGCCACTCAATTGTTATGCCCTGTTACTTAATACTGCATGCCTCCTATCTTGTCCACATCCCAATGTTTTATATTGGCAAGACCATTTTTTCCCCAAATGCTGTATAACTGCGTCAGTTATAACTGTGGCGCTCTGTAGATATTATATAAATTACACCTTCATTTTAATGGCACCCTAACTATTGTGTCTCTATAACAAATTGTACAAATGTAAAGCTAAGTAACGTATGTCAAATTTACTGCTGCTACTGCTGTTTTAAATGCCACCCCAGAACATTCTTGAAAACTAGGTAAAGCACCCAAATGTGGATACCCTGGAGCTGAAAATGTCAAATAAAAAAAATATTTCATCATTGTGACAGGGTTGAATAAGGCCCTGTCCCATTTGTTATGCAGAAAGAGTTAAAATGCAAGGATCTGTTCTATCCTCTCCGTTTCTGTTTTTTGTCTGTCTGATTGTGCAACCAAATGTTCTTGTGAGACCTAGGAACTGATCCCTCTGACGGTCTCACGATTTTCTGCCTCTCCCTATCTCTCTACCTTCCCTTGCTGTTTCTGTATTTTCTTCCCCCATGCATATCTGCAGTTATAAAGATATATGTGAATCTTTGTGTGAAACTTAAGTGATACTGGGATCCCTTTGCTTGAAACTGTATATAGTTACACTGTTGAAATGATAGCAAAAAGCTATTTGGAACTCAAGGGGTTAACCTTGAGATGCAGCACAAACTTTTGCAGAGCTAAAATGCTACTTGCAAATTTTATAACTGTTCCTGGTTTTCCTGTGTTTCCTGACCTGTGCCTCGACGACAATCATGCCTCATGAATACTTTATTACTGGAACGCTTGATAAATGAAAACCAAATTGCTAGATGCTCAAAAACCATCCGCATGGTTCCATGGCATTGAGATCATGGCTAAAAAAACATGAAGGGTGCAACATGTTCCTGACCTTTGGCCCCAAACCTTAAACACCATGTGGGTCTGAAAAAAGGTCCATGAGCATTTTATGACACAAAGATGCTTTTATGATTTGCATAAGAGCACACATCCACATGCCAACCTGCACACAGCCATACCATGAGAAACATACCCGCCGGTTAGTAAAAACAGAAAGGCACTCCTTAACCAGGATGACTTTAAGCATTGCAGTGTCCATGATACAAAGGAGTGGTATCCTGCCATCATAAATCCTGCAGGAAAAAGGGAAAAAGGCATGATCAGATTAGAATGCTGTGTCAGAAAATACAACAGTAGCTAAAGTACTGTACATCTAGCAGTATGGGCAGCGAATGTGAAAAATGCACTAAACTCTGCAACATTTATAGACTTCTAGTAAGAATATTTGTCCTTTTAGAATAGGAGCTGACACTGTGATCTATCGATCTGCCAGTATTTAGTCAACGACTGCACAGGGGGACAAGAGTGTTGACAAGGAACAGAAGAGTCAGGAACTGGCTTAGCTCCTGATGCAAAAGGCTCTAATGCACTCAGATTTTATCTAAGTCAAGTCATAAAGGGAAAGAGTCAATAGTTACCTATTTTCAGCCCATGGGCACAGTGGCAGTGCTACCACTTGCGGCTCTGATGAGCTGAGTTTGACAGCAAGCTCAGGATGTCAGAGGGTCGGCCAGGCAGAGGAGGATCAAGCATCTGATGGACTGCTCTCCTCCTCTGGGTAGGAAGGGGTGCAGCAACTGGCACAAGCTTGGCCCCCTGAGATGGCTGGAGGGGATAGAACACTTAGGACCACTGACCGAGGGTGGAAGAGAGGCAGCCGTGGATGTACTGTGCATGGGGAGCATGCAGAGTGACATCACTGATGTCACTGCAAGTCCGTGTCTCCAGGGGTGAACAAAGAAAAGGGAAAGCCACCCTGGTTGGTAGAGTGATTCCCAACCCCTCACAGGCCCCACTACGAAACCTAGGCACGGACCCAACCGGATCCTGTGCATGCAGGTTGAATTAGCTCCCCACCCCCCACAGAGGGTATGCCATTGGCGAACAAGGTGCATTTAAAGTCTGGGAGAGGCTGGTGATGGGGCAGGGGCTATCAAGTGAAAGGGACAAGCCAGACAGGGAAGGATAAAGAAAGCAGCTAAAAAATAGTGACCTCTTTCTGCTGCCTTTGATTCGACTATCATACCCAATCTAAGGAGAGATCATTCAAAAAATGAAATAGAGATGCTGCCTGAAAAGTACATGGACATATGATTACATTGGTAGACCACCTATGCCAACCAACCAAGAGATCGTTATTTTTTTTTTTTGTCACAGTGACTGTATGTGCAAGATGCTTCCTTGCATACTATCTCTTATCTAACTAGGTGCTGAGGAAGGGGGCTTTAGGAGGAAAAGGTGGATACCCATAAATATCACAAGATATGTTTAGAGTTTAGGTGAGGCTCTCGTTTTAGGGTGGAGGTATAAGCTAGAGGTTAGAGCACTGAGTTGTGAACCTGAAAACCAAGCAGACCTTGATTTTAGTCCCAGAACCACCAGTTGTACGCTGTGCGGCCCTGAGCAAGTCACTTAACATCCCTGTTCAGTGCACCTGTCACAGCCAAAAGTTCTAAATAAATCTAAATTAATTCTAAAGAAATTTTACTTGGCCACAATCCTATGGCTTTTCAAATATTTGGCTAAACAGCTGACCTTAGCTGAATGGAAAAGCGAGGTATATTGTCATGTGTTAAGGATTTGTACGTTCATCAAAGGTGTTGACCTCTCAGCTTTCATTATGCCTCTGTTTATTACCATATCTCTGTAATAGCAACAGTCTGCACATCAAAGTAATCCAGTAGAACTGGACAGCAACAACAGGGCAGAGTGAAAAACAGACATTACTAGGCAAGTACTCACCCCCAGATGTTTCCATACTTTCTATAACACTCCACATCAAATCGGTACCAGCCCTGTAAAACAGTTTTAAAAAAGGTTATTAAGAAATACTGTGTCAGTTAATACATTAAGATATGAATCCTGACAGACAACCCATGGTCCGTCCTTGAGGAAAACTGACATTTTTCAAGTTTTGTTCCTGTATTGATTTCAGTTCCTTTCAGCTGTGTCTCCTCACTGAGGTTCCATCAGGGAAATACTTTAAGGACTCACATCTACCAGTACTGTAGCAGCCCAGCACAAAAAAGAAGACTCATCCACCAATCACAGCCTATTTTTTATTTATTTTTTTATTTTATTTATTGAAAGTATCGGAATTATAACCTTTGAGTCATAGACTCCTTTGCAAAGGCTCCACGTCAGTAGGAAAGTAAAAACAAGCAAATATACAAGCATCACTTAAATATTACAGATCAAAACATTCAGCACAGTAAACATTGCACCGTTTTATCAGTAAAGGGTCTAGGTTAATATTATGTTCATATAACAATAACAGTTTTGGAGGGTCATATTAATGGGCCCTGAGTCGAGAAATATTTACAATGAGTTTGATGAGCCTTAGCATGGGAGAGGAAAGAAGATATCCCTATGCTGGGGCCATCTCAGTTGCACTAGAGGAGGAGCCCTGGGGGTTGGGGGGAGGTGAGTACATTTGTTCATTATGTACATTCGCAGCTTGCAGAGTTAAGGAGAAAGGATTTGAGATCTGCTTTAAATTGGCCCTGACTGGATACAAGAGGGATACTGGACACTAGGTTGTTTAGCCACGTGGGGACATGATATCTGAAGGACCGATGGCCAAGGGAGGTTCTACAGTGAGCTATTTGTAAGGGGGTGTTAGCAGATTGCCTTGGTGCCCACCTGTGAGTAACTGTTTGGATGAGGGGGTGGAGGCCAGTCGGTGCCTACTTGTGTAGAATCTTATTTGTGTAACCCCCCTGCAAATGGGGGGGTTCCTAAAAGTCCACTAGTAACTTGTCTAATGACCCCAGACTGGATGGTGTTCGGCCATTAAGCCGTTTATAAGTGAGTGCTTTTTAAAAGCCTCTAGTAATGTCTCTTTAAAAGTTGTCAGCTCGCAGACCTAATTAGTTTGCATGGGGGACCGTGTGTTCTCCTGCTCGAGTCCCACTCAAGCCGCTGACAAGGTGCTTAGTTTTTGCCGTCGTTTAAGCCGGCAAAGCAGTACTCAGGCTATAATTGTTGGCTCAAAATATGTTAGAGTGGTAATGGAAATGTACTTTGTCTAACCTGCTTTTCTTGAAGCTGGGACTTTGTGTGCTTTGCCCCTCCATTTTGGATCGGAACTGCCACTTGGATCCAATCAGGAGGGAGGGGCGCTTAAAATGGAGTATTGAGCAGCCAACCAGGATTAGGACTCTCTCGGGAGCCGGCTGCCAATGGGGAGTATGGTCAGTGATTCTGGGAAGTGAAGTTCTGGAGTGTGGCGCCTTTTCGCACCAATAGGGGAAGGTGTGAGTGACTGTCATCTGAAGCCCTCCAATTGGGTCGGGTGGCGCCCGAGTGTGATTCCCTGCCCAACGGCCGAGAAGGCAGAGTCGTTGTGGCCGTTAGTGAGGAAGGAGCTCCAGGCTTCTGCGCTGCTGAGTTTCGCGTGGGAAGCGCGTGTGGAGGCCAAAATTCAGGCGGCTCGTTCGCCGTGGTGATTCGGACTGAATCCACTGTGTACAAGGAACAGGAGAACCTGTGCAGCTAGCAGCCAGCAACCAGGCTCACCCTGTAGAGGACTGGAGAATCTGCTTCATCGTGCTCGGTCTGTCAGGAGAAGTGAAGCTGCACTGAGACTTCCCGGGTCGGCAGTAAGTACGGTCGGGATATGAAAGCAGCTGCCTGGTATGGCAACCTTCTTTTACATATAGATGTGTGGGGAGTGTTCTGATCACAGGCCTGTGTCCCCCTGTGGTGTGAAAGGTGTTCTGCCACAAGAGTCGTGAGTAAAAATCAGGGTAGCTCCCTGCAAGCTGATCCATTGAGTTGCAAGTGTTTCATCTGTTTCCCGCCCTTGCTACATGAACTGAGCCTACCGGCTCCGGATTACAAATTGGGTCTTGTGCAAGTGTTTTCATCCTCAGGGCCCCAACCAGCTGCACCGATCTTGGCTAGCCCCCTCTTTCCTGGGTACCCAGTGACAGTGACTTGTAAGGACTTTAGCCCTGTGCACAGTGCTCTGAATATTAGTGTGATTGAATCAATTAACTTGATTTCCCCCATCCTTGTTACTCTGCCCTAAATAAATCAGATTTGGTTGTTTTGCAAAGTTACACTGCCTGAACTGCGTGTCTGTGTTGAAATACTGTACAGTGGCTATTGTATTACTGCATCTTACTTTACAGGGGGTCCCCAGAGTCAAGCTGATCAAATCAATCCTGGGGGTAAGTGTATACTGCGAAGGTACTGTTACTGACTTGTGTGGGCCACTAGTGGGAAGAAAGGGGGGTTGCAGTGACCCAGAGGGCTGTGACCAAGTCATACCAGACTGTCTTAACCCCTACCTCTGGGTGGAGGCACCTGCCATTGGACCTAGGCCCCTTAACCTGTTAGCAGTTATGCAGGCAGGGGTAGTAGCCCTTGGGATAGTGCCACCTGGGGATTACATTTGCAAGGAGGCAGGTGTGATATTTAAGCCTGTTTTGGAAATTAAGCCAACCAGTAGACTTGTAAAGCTCACAGGTATGGGTTAGCCTGTCACAATTAGATACCAGGTGGCAGGCTTTATTAAGGGCGAGGTTGATGCAGCATAGGGCAGTATGGTCAGCAGACCCATAAATTATTATGTCATAGTCCACCAAAGGTAGTATGGAAGAAGATACTGCTAAGTGCATTGTGGGGAAAGCAGTGTCTGTGTTTATATAGGATCCCGAGCCTGGGGTTAACAGAAGAGGAGACTTGTTGTATGTGCGTGTGGTAGGTGAGGGAGGCGTCCAGAATGACACCGAGGTATTTGAAACAGTGGACCTGCTCTAGCACAGCGCCCAGGGAGTTTGTTGCCGATAGAGTTATGTTAATGATTGGGTCTTTGGCGATGGGCAAAGACCATAGATTTGGTCTTCTTATAGTTTAGTATAAGGCGGTGTTCAGAGAACCAGGTTTCAAGTTCTCTAAAGAAACCCTGCAGGGCAAATTGTAGCACATTTGGATGGGGATGTTTCCAGAAAACTACCATGTCGTCTGCATAAAGCATTAGCTTCCCACTGCAGGATTGGGGGAGGGAGTTCAGGAAGAGGGTGAAAAGTAATGGCCCTAGAATGGACCCTTGTGGGACACCTGTTTGGACTAGTCTACTGGAAGATAGTGTTGTATTAACTCTTACCTGTTGGGTTCGGCCAGAGATAGTCTTTTAGCCAGGCGGTAGCCACAGGGGAGATGTTAAGGATTGGTAGGGTGTAGAGAAGAAGCGCATGACTAACTGTATCAAAGGCTTTAGTTAGGTCCACATAGAGAGCCCCTACCACTGAGCCTTGATCAAGGGCCTCATGTATCAATGACGTAAATTCGATGAGGGCGGTGGAGGTGCTGTGACCCCTCCAGAAACCATGTTGCTCCTGACGGAGCAGATTATGTTTGGTCAGGTAGTCTGAGAGCTGATCAGCCACAATTTTTTCAAGAGCCTTTGAGAGGGGACACAGGATAGATATTGGCCTGTAGTTGCTAGCGGATGTGGGGTCACCACCCTTTAGGATGGGAGTGATAACTGCTCTTTTTCCAAGTAGTGGGGAATTGGCTGAGGCATAAGGATAAGTTAAGGATTTTGGTGAGATGGGGGACAGTCACATCCAGAGTGAGCCGGATGAGTTTGAGGTCCAGGGAGTCACTACTATAGCGTGAGTTTGTCAGGACTTTGTTTAGATATCGTTTTGCCTCATTGCAGGAGATGATTCATAGCCAAAAAGGGTTTTGGTCGTGGGTGGCAAAATTGTGAGCGGGATTGGTACTGATAGGGTCAAAGTAGTTGGGGGGGTAGGATATGGCTGAGGTCAGTGAATGAAGTATATAGGGCAATGGAGATAGATTTAGGGTCTTGTGAGATAATCCCATCCACCAGCAGCTGCAATGGTGTAGGGGATACATTTTTTCCTGTTAGTTCATTAATGTTGCTCCAGAAATTTTCACCTGATCCCCAGGAGGAGGTAAGGGCTTGTTTGTATTAAGTCGCTTTAGCTTGCCTGATGGCCCATGTGCAGCTATTTCGAGCCTCCCTGTAATGCTGTCTGTCTTGGGGGAGTTGCGAGTCAAGGGCCTTTTGCCAGAGCATATCTCTTAGGCTCATTTGAGCAAGTAAAGCTGAGGAAATCCAAGGGGCGTCTCGCTGCTTTACTACATGCTTGGAGAAAGGGGCAAAGGTGTCACAGGCTTGATTAAAAGTGTCAATGAAGTAGGTAAGGGCGGAGTCAACGGACCAGGCAGATTGAATAGGAGACCAGTCGCTGGCGGCCAGATAGGATTTGAGGCCCAGAGGGCACCTTTTGTAAGGCTTCTTAGGATGGTGACCTTAGGAGGAGTAGGGAGGATTTTATTAGACCACCAGCAGGTAACTGGGGAGTGGTCACTTATTGAGTCAGGGAGCACATTGATATGGGAGAGGTTTTTGAGGTGGTTTGTGAGGATAAGATCGATAAGTGTGGCTGTCCCAGTTTTTGGGTCTAGCCTTGTAGGAGGCTGGACAACTTGGGTGAGGTCATGAGCAAGGACAGTGTCTTTGTAGTGAGAAGATGCAGTGGACATCCAGTTAATGTTGAAATCTCCCAGTAAAATGATTTCGCTTTCCGGAGGAAGGTAGGAAATACTGGCCAGTACAGAGTCAAAGGCAGGATTTTGGTTTCTGGGGGGAACGTAGACAGCCAAGATGTATATTATTTTACCTGAGTTGCCAAGACTTAGCTTGACGGCGAGGGATTGGGCTCCATGGGGGGGGGGGATGGAGACTGGGAGGGCGTGCAGGGAGGATCTAACGTAGATGGCAGATCCACCTTCCCTCTTGCTTATTCTGTCAGTTTGGTATAAGGTGTAGTCACTGAGGGTGACAGATCCATTTGGGACTTTTTCTGAGAGCCAGGTCTCTGATAATGCAAGGACATCTAGGGAGTGCTGCGCAATCCAACCCTGGAGGAGGTAAACTTCTTTGAAGGCTGCAGATATTTAGGATGCCAGTAGCAGGTCACGAGCCTTTGTGTGGTACCAAGATAGGGGCCTGGATTTGGGCACATTCCCCGAGAGGAGGAGGAGAAGGAGGGCATGCCTGAGTAGCGCTAGCCTGAGCAGTTTTGGAGAGGCTCAGACAAATTTAGATGTAGTAGATTTTGTAGGTACGACTGGTATGGGGAAGGTGCGAACAAGGTGGACTAGTAGTGTGGGAGACACAGGAGGTAAATGTCTGGGTAGGTTGTTTTGGACAGGAGTTAGAGGGTGCGAACCTTGGTGCGTTATGGTGGTAGTGCAGCGGTGAGAGTGAACGTATATGTTAATTAGTAACTCAGAGTGGAAATGAGTGTGGGCATTTGGTGTACCAGGGGGGGGAGAAATCCAGCAGTGAACTGGATGTTCCAGTAGTTCAATAAGGTGGGTCAGGAACCTAGGAAAACAAGGACACACGTCTACCAATCACAGCCCAGGAAAACAAGACACACATCTATGAGTCATATTCAAAGACAGCAAGGAGACTCATCAACCAATCACTGCACAGGACAACAAGGTAACACTTCCACCTATCACAGATTAGTAAAACATAGATCCACATTTAACAATGACAGCCCAGAAGAACATGGAAACACGCACATCTACCAGTCACATCAAGGAAGCTCATCCACCAATCAAGTCACAGGCTAGGACAGTAACATGCATGGAATGAAGTCACAGGGCAGGGCATCAGGGGAGACTCGGGACAAGAAGAGGCACTCTAGGAGCAGGTTCTCAGTGCTGGCTAGCTTGGAAGATCAGGAGGGGGGGTCATAAAGAAGGCAGGGGAAAAAGGTAGTAGTAGTAGTAGTGGCAGCAGGACTAGCAGGGTGGCAGGAAGCAAGGTTGGCGCACCGGTGGGTAGCATTGGTAAGGGGGGTGTTAAGGTAGAAGAAGGGGTAGCAGATTCAAGTAGGGGTGAGGAGCAGCAGGTGGGGGATGGTATGAGGGGCAAGGAGTTAGTCCAGACAATAGTAGTAGGGGGGGTGGGGGAGAGGATGAAGGAAAGGGTAAAGCAGGGATCAAGTGAGGCAATAGGGGGGCACAGGCAAGGAAAGAGGTGAGGGGTATTGGGACTGTGAGCGGAAGAATAGGAAGGGCCAGAGCAGGAAAAAGGAGGGAGGGCTGCCATTCTGGGGGGACTCAATACTAAAGGGTGTAAGATGGGGCAGTAAGGGCACCAGGAAAAGCCAAATATGGGTGGAATGTATGCCAGGCATGATGACAGGAAAAGTAGGGCAGTTTATTACTAAGTGTGTGGGGTGGAATGGGGAGAAACCTCACATTGTAGTGCACCTCAGTACAAACAACCTGGAGGGGAGAATGGTCAAAGAGGAGCAGGAGGGGGTTCAGAGAAGTGGGAAGGATGTGCAATAAGGAGGGACATTCAGCTGCTTTCCTTAAGATTCTCCCAGTACCTAGAGTAAGTACAGCCAGAAAACAAAGACTTATGGAGTTCAATGAATGGCTGAGGGCATGGTGTGAGACCATGGAGTACGGACTGGTGGGGGAGTGGGGTAGGACATGGGAGAACAAGGATCTGTATGTACCAGATAGGCTGCATTTGAATACGGAGGGCTCAGGAGCCCTGAAGCAAAATTTGAGGGAGTACATTGCATCCAGAATTAATTTAAACTAAGTAAGGTGTGTGGGGGGGTGAAGGGTTGGGCAACAGACAGTGCCACCAGGCGAGGGAATCTGTTAGCCCCCCCCATCTAGTCAGGAGGGAAAGGAGGAGAATTCAAAAGGGGGAACTGATAGAGGAGAGGGGAAGGGTGAAGAGGGGCAGGGGTCACGATGGAGGGTTGTTTCCTTGAATACAAGGAGCCTGGGAAACAGGGCAGTAGAGTTGCAGGCACTGATGGCGGAAGGAGAGGTGGACATAGCAGCCATCACTGAGACATGGGCCACCCAATACCAGGACTGAGACCTACTGATCCCTGGGTACAAACTGTAACTTAGGGACAAAGGAAAGGGGAAGTTGGGGAGGGTGGCTATTTATGTAAAGGAAAGAGATATTGTGCAACAGGGAGGAAGGGGAGGAGGGCAGGGCTGAAGCCTTATGGGTACAGCTCCAGAACTCAAAAGGCAGGAAGGCTAGATTGGGGTTAGTGTACAGGCCACCCTCTCAAAATGAGGAAATTGACAGGGAGTTGAGGAAGCAAATAAGGAAGTTTAGTGGTAAAGGCAATATTGTGATAGTAGGAGATTTTAATCTGCTAGGGATAGATTGGAGCACCCCAGCTACCGCAAGTGCCAGGGAACAGGTCATCCTGGAGGCCTTCCAGGACGGCTTCCTGATGCAGAGGGTAATGAAGCCAACCAGGGAGAGAAACATACTGGATCTGGTGTTGATGGATAGGGATCATGTCCAGGACGTAGGAGTGGAAGACCCTCTGGCAGGAAGCGACCACCGAGCAGTGTGGTTCTTCCTCAGTCTAGGTAAGGAGGCGGCCAGAACCAAGACAAAGATAGTGGACTTCAAAAGAGCAGATTTTGGCAGGATAGGAGGCATACTGGAATGGCACCTCACCAACATCCACCCAGACATGGATGCCAACCAGAAATGGGACATCATCAAGCTGAGTCTGACAGAGGCCACTAACTCATGTACAAAGATCCAAAGTAAGAAGGCTAGGTCCAAAAAACTGAGCTGGTTACGCAGGGAGGTAGTAGAGAAGGTGAGAGAGAAAAGAGCTGTCTTCAGAAGCTATAAGAGATCCAAAAGAGAAGAGGACAGGGAGGAGTAGTTGAGGAAATCCAGAGAGGTGAGTAGAGTAGTCAGGGCAGCCAAGGCTTCAAGGGAGCTATGGCTGGCACAGGGGATCAGAGAAGGGGAAAAGGATTTCTTCAGGTACATAAGGGAGAAGAGAAGCTGTAAAGATCAGATTGTCAAGATCAAGAAAGATAGAAGGTGAGCAGAAAAGAGGGCGAAGCAGGCAGAAGCACTCAATGAGTACTTCTGTTCAGTGTTTACCAGGGAGAGGGATGGGCCTATGCCTCAGGGGAAAGGCGGGGTGGGCACAGGGGAGTGGGGGTAATGGGCGGGGAGATCCCAGTGAGCGGGTTGTTGGAGGGCCTTAGGTCCCTGAGGATTGATAAGGTGCCAGGGCCATATGGCATGCATCCAAGGGTCCTGAAAGAGTTGGCAGAGGTCCTGGCAGGACCTCTGGAAGACTTGTTCAACACCTCCCTGGGGACTAGGTGCATGCCTCAGGACTGGAGGATGGCACATGGGGTGCCCTTCCATAAGAGTGGGTCCAAGGACGAACCAGGTAACTACAGACCGGTCAAACTCACCTCCACTGTGGGAAGCTAATGGAGACTATCCTTAAAGAAAGATTGGTGATTTTTCTGGAGGAGAATGGTCTCCAGGAAGATAGGCAATATGGGTTTGTCTCAGGCAGATCCTGCCAGACAAACCTGGTTGACTTTTTTGACTGG
Source organism: Neoceratodus forsteri (assembly GCA_016271365.2). Lineage (NCBI taxonomy): Eukaryota > Metazoa > Chordata > Ceratodontiformes > Ceratodontidae > Neoceratodus > Neoceratodus forsteri. The sequence continues at coordinate 388,394,081 of JADMNL010000025.1, read as the reverse complement.
GTGACAAGGGCACTCAGTAGGGGCCATGCAGTGGATGTCCTTGCATCTGGACTTCAGCAAGGCCTTCGACTCGGTGCCACATAGAAGGTTGACTAGTAAGCTGAGAAACCTGGGAGCAGGGGAGAAACTGGTTGGATGGTTTGGTAGCTGGCTGAAGGATAGACAGCAGAGAGTAGTTGTAAGGGCAGAATTCTCGACTCCCAGAGCTGTAACCAGTGGGGTCCCACAAGGCTTAGTACTAGGTCCAGTGTTACTTAATATCTTTGTTGCTGACATATATTGTGGCAGAGGTGTGGTACTGTGTTCTTTCTTGTAGTTCAAGGTGCTTTTGGAACTGCTGATTTCTATTGGTTTAAACGACTACATTTTTTTTCTATTTTAAAAAAAGCTACATCAACTTGGTTTGTTGTCACCTGTTTGTTGTTGCTAAGTAGCAGATGTTTTTGCATTGTGCTCTGATTCTGTGATAGAATCTGTATTAGTAGAAGGTAGATTATTGTGATTGTAGTTACCTTTTGATGGTAAGGATAAAGAGGTGAGATAGAAGTGTATGTATTTCAAATATTATAGAGGAACAGTGGCAGGATTTTTTAGGACAGTAAATTAATAAAAAGGAACTAGGAGAGCTTCAGTAGCAGACAAGTAGTGGAATAAAGTATAATCTGCAGCATAATGTGGGAGTGGTGCAATGCAGTGGCTGTGGGGCAGCCATATTCAGGCAGACCTTCTGGACACTGAGGTGCTGCCCATCTGCATGCATCTTTCTGGACCTGCGGGATAAGGTAGCCAGACTCAGAGCGGAAGTAAACTGGGTCAGGAGTACCATCACCCCTATCCAGAGACCACTCAGTCCAATGCAGCTGCCTCAAAGGATGCAGAGAACGAGGAGCTTGGATGACAGTGGGCTCAGGGAGGGTTAGACCAGTCAGCAGAGGCACATCCCAGATCCTATTCCACTCAAGAACTCATATCCACACTGCCAAACAGGGACAACCAAATAGAGGTACCCAGAGAAATGGAAGGAAAGGATGTGGAGGTTAGCTAAGTGCAAAAGATGGAGATTAGCGCCCAGGAGGTGGATAGGCAGAATAGGGGCAAAATTCAGCAGAAGGGCAGACAGCAAGGTGAACCAGAGATAAAAGACAACCAAGGAAGGGCTGGAGTAGAACAGCGAAACAGTCTAGGGAGGTCAAATCATGAAAGTCATGTGTGCAAATGCCAGGAGCCTTAGCAACAAGATGGAAGATCTGAGGCTGTCATGGTGCAGTCAGACCTGGACATTGTGGCCATCACTGAAACCTGGTGTAATGATAACCACGACTGGGAGTTGGCCATACCTGGCTACAACATATTCAGAAGAGACAGGGCAGGCAGGAAGGGAGGAGGTGGCACTGTATGCGAAAAATGACATAAGGGCCACAGAGATCCAAGAGGAACAAAATGGGAGAGATACTGTGGGTTAAGCTGGAAAGGAAAATGGGGCCAGCCATCCAGCACAGGTGTGGTCTATAGACCACCAGCCCAGGAGGAAGAAACAGATAGGAGTTGATGCTAGCCATCCAGAGGATGGCAGACAAGGGTGAGGTAGTACTGGTTGGAGACTTCAATATTCCAGACGTGGACTGGAGCATCCCAGCAGCATCAACTAGGAGCAGATTTATCCTGACTCTTCAGGGTGCCTTCCTCAAGCAACTGGTCATGGAACCAACTCGGCAGAAGGCAATACTGGACCTTGTGCTCACAAACAGGGACAGTGTGATGGGGTAAGAGTGGGGGAGCACCTGGGGAACAGTGACCACCAGTCACTGTGGTTTGAAATCACAGAAAGAGCAGAACCAAACCACACAAAAACACGTATCCTGGATTTTAGGGGGGCAAACTTTGAGAAAATGGGGAGATACTTGAAAGAGGCATTAAGGGGAATGGGGCAGGAATCAGGGGTTGAGGAACAGTGGGAAGTATTTAAAATGGGGATTACAAGAGCAACAGAATTATGTATTAAGCAGGTTAGCAAGAGGAAAGGAAGAGGAGACCATTATGGTTTTCAAAGAGGTAGCAAAGAAAGTGAAAGCCAAAAGATTGCATTCAGGCAATACAAAAGACACAGGCAGAAGGGGATAGGGAGAAGTACCAGGAGAAGCAAGGGAGGCAGGGAGGTCAGTAAGGAAGCCAAAGCTCAGACAGAAGAACACATTGCAAAATCAGTGGGTAGAGGGACAAAACTTTTACAGGTACATAAGTGAAAAGAAAGGCAAAGGGAGGGATAGTGAGACTGAAGGGGAGGATGGGGCTGTGTGGAGGATGACAACAGTAAAGCTGACATATTTAACAGGTATTTCTGCTCAGTCTTTACTGAGGAAGAGGAGGGTAATGGGTCTGAATGGAGTACAAGGGTGAGAATGGTGCAGAAATGGACACAAGTCCTTTACCGAGAAAGGGTCCTGAAGGAACTGGAAGTAATAAGAGTTGATAAAGCATTAGGGGCCAGATGGGGTGCACCCCAGGGTCCTTAAAGAACTAAGAGCTGTGGTGGCTGAACCTCTTGCTATCCTGTTTAGCCGATCACTAGAAACAAGGGAGGTACCCAAAGACTGGAGGATAGCAGATGTAGTCCCCTTATACAAAAGTGGGAACAAAGAGGAAGGGAACTACAGACCAGTCAGCCTCCACCTCGGTAGTGGGGAAGATCATGGAAGCACTACTGGAAGGAGAGATTGGTGGAACATCTGGTTGTCAATGGACTACAGGACCCAAGGCAGCATGGTTTCACCAGGGAAGGTCATGTCAGACCAACCTCATTGAATTTTTTGACTGGGTGACTAGGGAGGTGGATCAGGGAGGGAGTGGACATGGCTATCTGGACTTCAGCAAGGCCTTTGACACTGTACCACATAGAAAACTATTGCACAAACTGGGGAATATGGGGTGGGCAGGACAGTAGTGCGGTGGGTAGGTAACTGGCTGGGCAGCAGGACACAGAGGGTGGTGGTAAATGGCTGTCACTCCACAGAGGGAAGAGTGACCAGTGGGGCACCACAGGATCAGTGCTGGGACCGGTACTATTCAATATCTTCATCAGTGACATTGCGCAGGACCTAGAAGGCAGAATTTCACTGTTCGCTGATGACACAAAGCTCTGTAACAGAGTAGACACACCAGAGGGTGTAGACAGAATGAGAGGGACCTGCAGAAACTTGAAGAATGGTCAGGGTTTGGCAGTTGAAATTCAATGCAAGGAAGTGCAAGATAATGCATTTGGGGCACAAAAACCCTGGCACAATATATCAGTTGGGGGTGAGGATATAGCATGCACAAAGCAGGAAAGGATCTTGGAGTTATCATCTCTGATGACCTCAAGGCAGGGAAACAGTGTGACAAGGCAGCAGGTAAAGCAAATAGGATGCTGGGATGCATAGGCAGGGGCATCACCAGCAGGAAAAGGAGGTCATAATTCCACTATACAAGACACTAGTGAGGCCGCACCTGGGTACACTGTGCAGTTCTGGAGACCTTACCTACATAAGGACATAGACAGGGTAGAGAAGGTTCAGAGGAGGGCAACAAAGATGGTGCATGGATTGCATCACAAGTCCTATGAGGACAGGTTGAAGGCACTGAACATGTACTCCTGGAGGAGAGAGGAGAGGAGGATATGATAGAGACATACAAGTATCTTACAGGGAGGAACAGGTGCAGGAATGCACTATTTTTAAGCGAAAAAGATGTTCCAGGACTAGGGCATGGGATGAAGTTGGAGGGAGGACGATTCAGAGGAAGCGTGAGGAAGAATTTCTTCACAGAGCGGGTGGTGGACAAGTGGAACACCCTGCCAGAGGAAGTGGTGGGGGCTGAAACAATCACGGGATTTAAGAATGCATGGGATAGACATAAAGGAATTCTGGAGGTCAGGGGTAAGGGGCAACAGACTTCCTGGAAAACATAAACTGAACTTACAAACTTAAATGGGCAGACTGGGTGGGCCATAGGCCCTTATCTGCCGACACTGTCTATGTATCTATGTATATCGGATGGGATTAGGAGTAAGATCAGCCTTTTTGCAGATAACACAAAGATCGGTGCAGAGGTGGATAGTGTGGAAGGAGGGCAGATACACCAAGAGGATTTGGCAAGACTTGAGTGCTGGTCAGACGACACATGGCAGCTTGGGTTCAATGCTAGGAAGTGCAAAGTCATGCACTTAGGAGCTAGGAACCCTGGGAATTGCTACTGGCTAGGGGGACTGCAGCTATCCACTTCAGTGGAGGAGAAGGATCTGGGGTACTAGTCACAGGGGACAAGAATCACTTAGCACAGTGTAGGAAGGCGGCAACCAAGGCTAATAAGATGCTGAGATGCATTGCCAGGGGAATCACCTCTAGAAGAGAGAGAGAGAGAGAGGAAGTCATTCTGCCACTGTACAGGTTGTTGGTGAGACCTCACTTGGAGTACTGTGTGCAGTTTTGGTGCCCCATTTAAAGAAGGACAGAAAACTACTGGAGAGGGTCCAGTGCAGGTTGAAAAAAATGGGTATACCATTGCTATGGTGACAGCTTTACTGTAACCAACACTACAGTGACAACAGCAGCAGGTCACTGTAGTGTTGGCGTGGGACCTCCAGCACTGCTTTCTGGGGTATTGCACCTTCTCTCTGAAGCAACTCTGACTCTGACTCGATTAATTTAGTAGCAGAGGGTCCAGAGGGAAGAGCCGTCCGCATGGGGAAAACACAGTCTGAAGTGACTCCCGTTATGCTGACTGCAGATACGTTCAACATAAAGGAGTCGCAGTAATGTCAGTCGACAACGAAATTGTCGATTGATTGTCATAGATCAAAAAAAGATCCGTGGACTGGGGGACAAACTATATGAGGAAAGACCGGGGGCACTCAACATGTAGTCCCTGGAGGATAGAAGGGAGAGAGGGGATATGACTGAGACCTTCAAATACTTAAAGGGCATGAATAAAGTTAGTACTGAGGGCATGTTTATATTGGGGGGGGGGGGACACAGTCTGAAACTGGAGGGTGGACAATTCAGGAGTGAAATCAGGAGGCACTATTTCATGGAAAGGGCAGTAGCGAGGTGGAACACACTGCCGGAGGAGGTGATATCATTGAAATCTGTGGGCAGTTTTTTTTTTTTATTCTATTTTTTCCCCGTTTTTCTCCCCGGTCCCAATCTTCTACCTCGGACGTACACGGCGCATGTGGAGGCATGCGCACGCCGTGTCTCAAAGCACCCTCTCTACATGTTGCCCCACCAGACCTCCTCCTGGTGGTAGCGGGACTATGGGGGGAGCAGTGACCACACCCAGGAGAGGAGAGCTGCCTTTCGGCTACTCAATCCTGCTCCTACCCTCCCCCTGTGCCAGCACCCCGATGACCCAAGTCCATTCCCGAACCTGGGTCACTGGCATAGCGTGAGGTCAGGCATCCAGCACCTCAGCCCTCAGCGCCACCGGGCTGGCTATGTGGGCAGTTTTAAGAGGGGGTTGGACAAGATCAAAGGTAAGGTCAAAACTGGGGGGAAGCCGGAGAGGAGGGAGTCGGCAAAAGGGGGTGATAAATTAGATGAACGGGCAAGAGGTAGGGGGTCAGCTGCAGTAGATTAGACAGGGAGCTGCACACTCAAGCAGACTCAATAGACCATATGGCCCGTATCTGCTGGCATTTTCGTATGTTCGTATGTAACAAGGTTCATCAACCAATCACAACCTAGTTAAACAATGCACACTTCTAATAATGACAACCCAGAAAAGTAGGGACACACATCTAGCAATAACAGCCCGAGACAGAAAGGTGACATCCTCCAATCAGAGCACAGTTCAAGAAGGTCACACAACCACAGATTACAGCCCCCCAGAAAAACAAAGATACACATCATCTAAACACAGTTCAGAGAAACGTGGAGATTCTTCCACCAATCACAGCACAGAAAAATAATTACAGTCAAGAAAAACAAGAATACACATCTAATACAGTCTGCACTCAGGTATCCAACCCCATCCATTCACATTTTCACAGACAGATATCTGAGTGCGATGGTTATCTTTTTTTTTTTCAAATTCTTTTTCTTGCACCTTACCTCAGGGAACTCTCTCCAGCATCCTCTACCACCGGTCTCTACCTCCCATATGAGACGCTTCTCCTTATCTCCTTCACCTCACCCAGCACATCCCCTGGATCTGAGCCCCCGGGGAGGAGCTGCCCCTATCCAAGTGCCAGGCCAAGCAGGGGTCCAGGAGAGGATAGTGCCTGGTGTTGGGTGTATGGTCCAGGGAAGAGGTGCCTTGCCTGTCTCTGAGGGAGGGAGGGGAATTTTCATTTAGTACCCTCCCCCTGAGCGTGGGAAGTGCAATGCCATCCAGCCCGATATATGAGTTTTGCCACGCACGTCCAGAAGACGGCCACCCGATGTTCCCCTTACAGCATGGTCTCTGTGGCTGCAGTTCACCTGGTTGTCACCAGGTGCTGCTGTCAGCATGAGACATCCCCCCCCCAGGAGAGAGGAGCAGTCCTTCGGATGCTCCATCCTCTCCTCCCCGGCCAACCCCCGGCATCCCGAGCTCGTTCCCAAACCCGGGTCAGCAGTGTGGTGCGAGGTGTGGCATCCAGCGCCTCGACCCTCAGCGCCACTGGGTCGGCTGAGTGTGATGGTTATCTGAGTGTGGATTCTATGACAAACAGTAAAGGTAGCTCGGCACCATTGACAGAAAAATGAGTGCGACAGATAAGTGAGATGCGGATAAACAAGTGCTGACCGTAATTACAGCTCAGCGCAACATAGACTCTACCACCAATCACAGCAAAGAAAAATAATTAAAGTGGAAGAAAACATGGATACACCTCTAATTACAGCTCAGAGAAACATGGGGACTCTTCTGGCAATCACAGCCCAGGAAAATAAGAATACAAGCATGTTCCCTCCTCGAACAGCACAACGGTGCTTACAAACGAAAGACTTCGCAACTCAAGCCTTAAAATTATACTCTACATTAAAATTATTGTTTGTTCTCATTTAGTGTTCTAATTCAACATTTATCAATATACTTATTCTGCCAGTCACAGTGGATCACCGTATCCCTATTCCTTTTAACTATGACACTTGTTCCTACCTATGCATATACTGTGCGCATATGCTGTGTCTGTATTAGCGCTGGTCGTGCCTGAAAATGAGGCCCCTGGCACAATGCACTTACCTGGTTATCAAAAATTGTTTAAAATAATTAGGATGGAGTATTTCATGGTCTCACAAAACTCACCCGTCGGTAATTAAAGAGTGTCCCAATAAATGGTAGTGGCCGTGGCCCAGGAATGTTCAGTTTTTTTAAAGAACCCATATGGCCAAATTCCGTATCTGTAAGAGAAGATGAATGTATAGTTTATTAAAAATATTTTCCAACTGGGAAGTAAACATCTGAGGATGGGGATGTTGCAGACACTTAAAGAGATTTGCAAGTATCCTGCAAAAAAATTTCACAGTTGGCATCAGAAGAACTCCGTTACACAAACATTCCACCAAAATTTGAATTTCAGTATCTTCTGTTTGTTGTTGCTGTTGACATTGTCATTAAAAGAGGATCTGTTCCCCTTAGACTTCATCTGTTCACATTCCTTTTACCTGCTGTGAAGTCATAATCCTGTGCTTATGACATCACAACCTGTTGCCATAGAAATCATTTGGATGTCACAAGCAGAGGATTATGGCTTCAGAACCAGAGACTCGGCAGGAACAGAAGAAATCACAGGCACAAACAGCCTGTTTTTATGCAAACGCATTTAGTAATAATAATAATAATAAAGAGTGAACGCTCCTGAAATTTGCATTCCAAAATCTGAATCCTGCCAATGACAGCTGTCTTTGTTTTGCAGTAAACTGGAAAAACCCTTGAAGGGACATCAAGCAGCAGAGGGTGCAGACTGAGTGGATGTGCAGGGGTTAAAAGTATGTTGATCTTTTCTCTGTCTTTCAGCCCCCGTGTTCCTTAATGAGGTAATACAACCAGTGAGCCACCAGCGAGGAAATCAGCAGAACTCTCTTGGATATACTACATTAACAAAAAAACAAAAAAAAAAAACTGTATTTCAAGTCATTCTATTCTTCATTTATGAAGCTATTTTTTACATGAAAACAGCCCCCGCCCCCCAGATAATTTATAGCTGGGGTTTATTCTGCAGCAAAGTTCAGAAGGCCCTGCTCAAAGAGTCCTCGGCACTCTTGGGACAACTTTGAAAAAAGGTAATATTTAGACACATTTAAGAGTGTTAATATATTATTGAACAAGATCAATCAAAACCTGCCCTAAACATGCCTGTATCTAAGGCAGGTGCGCGAGAGAAACTCTTCACAGAATAAGAGTGTCTCACGTACAGTGGAAAGGAGCGCTGTTATTGGTCAGGAGTGCTCCTTCAATCTATAAAGTAATAAAGAAACAGGGTGAGAATTACAGAACACAGTATAAATATAATATATTTCAGCCCCACAATGTAAATGTGAGTCGAAAGGTTCTATGCTTAACCTTATTCAAAATGGCCGCCTGAGGCTGAATGAGACTTGCTGCGGAGACCACTCTTGCGGCTGTAAGAGTGGTCTCACATCCTTACAGTATCAGAACCGCTCAGCTTCGGTTCACAGTTCTCATACCGTAAGAATGTGCAAGAGACAAGTCTTACAACTATAACCCCCTGCCAAAATGGGGGCTTACCTGGAGCCCTGTAGCTCCTGTCTCAGCCAGCTCTCCTTAGCGCCACCAGGATTGGCCTGCATTTGTTTCTATCCCCTGGTCCTGGTCCCAATCTTTCCTGTCCTTTGGTGCCCCAGTAACTAGCCCTGTGCAAATTCAGTCCTGGGGGGTGCCAAAAGTTAAAACCGTGATCTCCCGCTCAGCCATGCACCTTGGTGCAGCGGGGATCACGCAAGCGTGAGCATCACCTTTGATCTATCTGACCGCTGGTTTTGCAGTCGAACCGGAGAGTGTTCCATCAGTCCTGGGATCCCCATCAGCTAAGTGGGACCTGGTGATCACGGACAGGGCCCTGAGCGCCTGTTATTCAGTAAATTTAAAGAGATTCACAAAGTGTGTTCGATCGGGGCTCATGAATATCAATGAGCCGGAGCCCTGATCGCTTTTGAATATTCATGAGGGTCTGACTGCCCTTGGGAAAGTTTGTTCTCAGCTGCAGCCATAAAGAAAAAGAAATGTTGCTAAAATTAAATATTGTAACTGCGATGTGTGTTTGGGGAACTTGGTGTACAAGGAAATGTTTAAATAACTAGAAATGCTGCACCTGACTGCACCAGTGAACTGATGGGACTCCGAGAGATAGCTTGTCTGCTGCTGCAAGGTGTCCTTAAATATTGGCAGCAGTAGCAGGAAAACGGACTAAGCAGTTTTCTTTATCTGTGCAGCAACAGCAAGTACACCTTCAGGGCTAATGGACTGTAGGGCATTGGGGCAAATATTTTATTCATTCTGGCTGCACCAGAACTTTAATTTGAGACTGTGCTTAATCTGGTTAAAGGACAGTGGGTTAAGCAGTCATTACAGGCAGCCACAGCCAATCAGAAAGCCAGAATAACAAAGCCAGGACTTGTGGGACATTAGCCAAAGCTCATGGGAAAATATCAAGTACTCATGGGGAACTGCAGGGACCTAATTCTAGGTGCCAAAACAGCAAACCAATTGTGCATCGAGTGAGGTTCATGCATAATTCATTTTTGTGACTGACAGGCCCTCCAGCCAATCGGAGGCCTTGCAACCAAAACTCACAGCCAATCAGGAGCCTCAGGAGAACCCTATAAGAGACTGTGTTTTCCAGCATTTTGCCAAATCAAGAGGGAGATTTGAGTGTGAACCCCCAAGGGGGTTGGGGCTCCAGCCCCCAGCCATGCCTAAAGATCCAGCTAATCCTCTCCATCCAGGAGGGGTTGTTCCCTTATTTAGCGGTTAAAGTTATTTAGTTTATGTAGTTCCTGCTACCTGGCAGTTGCCAAAATGTCCCCTAGGTGCTAGCCCTGCCTTCCACATCGGCGAAAAATGTGGACCTGCAACCAGATGACATCAAGCCAGTTGTGAGAGAGCTGATTCCTCCTCAGCTGTGAGAGAACTGAAGCACTCAGGAGCCTTCATTGTGGAAGATCGACCGTGAGGAGCCTGAGTGAGTACTCTTGTACCCCCAGTGCAAGAAAGAAAGTAACCTTGCCAAATAGTGGCAGCCTTGCCCAAGTAACTGTTCGAATGAAGATCGTTCTATGGCCTGCACCCTGCCACTGCTGTGCATAACTTCAGCCCAGCAAAGGTGGACCATATTGTGGAACTGTTCCTGACAGTGACTGTTCTGGGGTACCCATAGTGAGCCCAAGACAGAGTAGTAACTTTTGATGACCGTAACTGTTTGGGGGAGGACCCAAGTGATCCCCAGCAGTGTCTAACTATTTGGGGGACCCATGTGAGCCCAAAAGTATCATATAAATGTGCTGATATGTAACTGTGCTGACTATATGGTCAAGATGTCCAGTGGAGCTGCCAACCATAGCCGCAAACCACATATCGAGCTGAGACACCGGAGTTAATTTGGATTTGCTATGACCTGGAAAAGACAGTTTTCCACTTTCTGACCTGGAAATGGCAGTTTTCCACCCTTCTGGATGTGTCAAACCTATAAATGTACTGAGAGTACTAACCATTTAAATGTGCTGAATATTCAGGATGTCTAACCCAAGCTTAAACCTTTGTAGCTGGCTGGTTATCTCTACCTGAATTGTTCAGTCTGCTACATGCAGGGCAACCCCTGCACATTCCACAGAGTCTGTAAATAGTTTAAACATTAAGGGCTGGATATTCAAAAGGGTTGCGCCATGCGCAATAGGGTTGCACCTGTGCAAGTCTGAAATTGCGCCATTCTGCGATATTCAGCAGGAGGCAGTTGCGCCCCCAAGTCATGCTGAGCAACAGCGCAATGCTAATGAAGGCATGCTCAACCGGAAGGGGAGGAACCATGCATAAACTGCACAGCCCGATATTCAGCCCAGCTGTGCAGAGTTGTGCAGGCACAACCCCCAACCTGCGCCTGCATAACGTTGAGCCAAAAAAAAAGGAGTAAGTCGAGGGCCACCCACAGGTGAGCTGCCACATTGCAGGGTGCAACACAGCAGCTGCCACCTGTGGGTGACCCTCCACTTGTTCCCTGCCTTTTACGGTATGGGATGCATGCCCATTGGCTCTTGCTCTGAACCAATGGGCTTGCAGCCCTACCGAGCTGGTCAGTCGGCGGGCGGCAGGGGCGGCAGGCGGGTGGGGTGCTGCCGCCCGCCCGGCCCAGCGAGGCGGGGTGGTGGGGCTCCCGTGGGTGGGTGGGGGTGGGGGCCACTAGATCACTAGGGATATTGGACTTGGATATTGGACTTGGGGTTGACCTTATGCCCGCGATTGGGCTTCTCGGTCCACTGGACCACCAGGATATTGGTCTTGGGGGAGTTGATCTTATGCCGCGGTCGGGCCAGTGGGGTTCAGTACTGTTATGCCCGCGATCAGGCTAGTGGGGGTTCAGTACTGTTATGCCCGCGATCGGCCAGTCGGGGGTCAGTACTGCTATGCCCGCGATCGGGCCAGTCGGGGGTTCAGTACTGTTATGCCCGCGATCGGGCCAGTGGGGGTTCTTCACATTATGCCCGCGATCGGGCCAGTCGGGGAGATTTACTTCATGCCTGCGATCGGGCTGCAGGGGCATCGGTCCCTGACAACTGCTACCCGGCAGGGCCAGTGTTGTCGGGATAGGAGCACCTGCACGCTAATGGCATGCAAATGGGGCCGTAAGTAGATGCAAATGGCCCCCCCTGCGCCTTGCATGAATTATGGCCCCATTTGCATGTCACCTTTTGAATATCAGAAAGTTGTGCATGGCGCAGTGGAACTTGCGCCACCGCATCTTGAATGCTCCACTCTGACCACTTGCGGTGGCGCAAGTTCCAGTGCACCATGCACAGCGGCTGTGGCCGGGGGGCGATATTCAAAGGAGTTGCTTAATAGCGCAACTCCGTTGAATATCGTCCCAGCCAAACCCCAGCGCAACTTTTTTGAACAGTGCAAGGGCCTGCACCACAGAATGGCGCAGTTTGAATATCCAGCCCTGGTTGTTTTAAGTGGAGTTCCAAGATTTAATATTCGCGCAAATAAAGCCAGCCACTCCACCAGCTGCAATGGCCACCAGGACTGCAACCACCCAGGACTTTGGTAACTGGGTACCCAGGGTAAAGTGTGAGATTATGGGGTTTCATACAAAGTCTGGGAACTGGTACCAGTGGTGGGGAAATGAAATGTGTAACATCTGCTCATCATTAAGCAGCTAGATAGTCAGGGCTCTGGATGTCATTCCCATTGGCCTAATATTGTGATTCTTTTTCTGCTTAACTGGTATCTACCCAGCTGGAAGGTTTTTACCAGCACCAACCAATCCAGTCGAATCATTTGTACATTTTGTAAATAATAATCAATGCATAACCTCTACTCCTTTGTTTCCCCATTCCTAACTCCAATTCCCCCTAAATAAATATTACTGTTTTGCAAATGGTTGTGAGCATATTACTAGAGAGAGTCTTTAATTACAGAAATGTCTGAAATGTGGGGAAATGCTATTGGGTCATGTGTTGGGGTGGCAAATGGCTACAGTGGGTGGTATGACATCCCAGGGGGTTGTTCCAGGCAACAGCTGGCCCACTTAAAAGGGAAACTCTGAGTGGTGGCATTGCGCATTATGAAACTTAATGGAAAAGAACCAGTCTAATGTAAGTCTGGGAACCCAGGCCCCTCAACCTACATTCTAGGTAAGTAGCCAGGGGTGTAACTCTAGGAGTAGCGCCACCTAGGGGTTACACAATGATAACAGCAGACTCCACTGAGGTATTAACATACAATGTAGATTTGTATAACAACAGGTTCTTTTCCCTGCCTGCTCTGGCTTTGTGTCTACACTTGACATCAAAGTTCTGTTAATGTTTACCTGTTTGCATTGTGAGAGACATGTGTAAGCGGCATATAGCAAGGAGTCAGGAGAGCTCTATTTAGTTCTGTATAGCACTTGGTGGTGTGGTGGTGTGGCATGTTTATTGTTTGATCATTTTACTAGAAAATGGTAACCTAGATAAATTTTTTATTTGTACTTATAGACAGCACCTTCTGACTCTGAGGAAGGGGATATGGTTTCTCTGAAATGTTGGTGGACTGAAACATGTCTTATTTACTAGTGATCTCAATAAATTATGCTTCACTGGGACGACAACAGATGACTAGTGTGTAGGATCTTTGTGCAACATGGTAGTACTCGTGCTACAGTGGAAGAGATCATGGTTGACTATGTGTGGCCTTTTGTGCTCTCTGTTCCAGCGGAACTACCATCCTTTCAGGGTATGATGGCACAGACCCCTGTTAAGGAGGGTTCCACCACTCAAGGTGCTGTAGGAGCAAGGTCCCTTGGCTCATGGTACCATAGGGAAGATGCCCACGTGGAGGGAGGTGAATCACCGGAGGAGGAGGGAGTGGATGGTGGGAGCAATGAAAAGAACTTCCAGAGGATGCTTGGAACAGGTGCACTCTTATCACGCTGCAGGGGGCATAGCAAGATGCCCACTGCTCAGACAAAGCCTGCCATACAAATAAATTTGGGTGAGTGGATGTTTGTTCTTATGTCAGGTATGGATATACAGCAATTTGAATGGGAATGTTCTACTTCCTGATTGGAGTTTCTTTTATACACAGTAATGGATGACACCAAATTCTCTGCGGATGTATGAGATTCAAACCAGGTTCAAACCTTAACAGAGCCAAACACTCACTGTGCGACCTTGGCCAATCTGTTTGGCGGCTAGGTTTAGGATGACAAGCCAGGACTTGTTGTCCAACTGTGAGCAATGCATCAAAGACCAAAGGGTGCAGCTAGAACCAATGATTGCAGGGCAGTTGTCAGCAAGGCCTTGGCAGCACTGTGCAGCTGAGCCGTTTTACTAGAAAGCATGCACATATGTACTTGTGGCTGACTACTGCTCTTGTTTCATTGAAATAATCAAACTAGCTGAAACTACCACAGCCTTTGTTGTTGACCATTTAAAGTTCTTCTTTGCCTGGTACCGTATCCCTGAGCTCCTGGTAACTGACAACGGGCCACAGTTTTCCAGTGATGCCTTTGCAATTTCAGCCACAGAATGTAATTCCTAGCATATTGATTTATTTATTTATTTTATTTATTTATGACTTTGATAACTGGGTAGGTGCACTGATCCCAGGGACCGTTTTCAGACACGACCCGGGACACATACAATGGCACGAGTAAACTATAAGCAAAGTACATAGAACAGTTGAACAGTTTCACACAGAGGCAAAAAAAGGATAGAACAGTTTACAAGATACAAGTTATCAAAATACAATAAATCTGACTTAGGCCCTGTCCACACTAGGGGTCCATAACATTACTGCTGTGTGAAAATGTTACCGGACCCCCTTAAAATGGTTTGTGTCCACACTGTACACGGTACTGAACTGTATACAAAAAAACGCGCTTGAACCCTGATAGATTCAGGGTTGTAGCACGGTTCCGTAACTGTTATGTTTTCAACACACTTACCTGCTCAACTGTGGACAGGACAGCAGTAGCGTGTTTGTCTTGGTTATGTCTGTCAGTCCTCTGACTAGCCGTTCAGGTCCTTCCTGGTATCCCACACTCCTTTTCGCACGAGGTGTACATGATTCACAACCGTGTTTACAGTACATGGTTGCAAAGTTATAGTGTGGACGCAAATAGGGCATAGCTGGAACACGGACCTACCAGTGTGGATGCCCTGTAGGCGTAAGCCTATTACCAGCAGCTCCCAGTATCAGCAGAGCAGAGGTGTGCACAGTCCGAGTATGAATACCCAACTGCCACAAATAGTAGGGCCCTGAATATTCAGGACCCAATAATGAATAGTAATGCCTATTCATGTCACATTTTCCTAGAGTTAATATAAGGTGAAAATATAAATTTTTTTAAAGCCTAGCCCTCCCCCAGTAACCGCTAGTCTTCTGCCCATCCCCTCCTAATTCCACTAATTTCCAATCACCTTCCCTATAACAAAAAGTTCTACAAAGTACTGTCTCCTAACACTATGCCAGGAGCTGACAGTGTCATTTGAATTATACCCACCTCCATAGACCAAACTCCTTTGAGCCCACAAAATAGGCTGAAAATGCTTTGCCCCTGACCCCGAGCTAAAAAATGTTTTTTTTTGGGGGGGTCTACCGTCACACATTCTCTCTTAAGTAGAAGTGGTTCAGTATCTGGTGCTCGTCCAGATCTCTGCCCGGTTTTTCTGTCCAGTGCAGAGGACCTGCTTCACCCTTGCCACTTGATGTGGCACTACTCCTTCATGGCGGGGTATTTATAAGTTATTTAGGCTTTTTTTTGCACAGACTGCTTGGAATACTGTTGCTCCACTGGAATTCTCCCACAGATACATGAAGGGCATCTTTTACACATACCCTCCAGTTTGCAAACCAGTGCCAGACTGGGAGCTTGATCTAGTCCATAATGCCCTGAAGTGCCTGCTGAGCCAGCAGCTTCATGTGTCCTTACGTTCCTTCCGTGGAGTACGGGGTGTCTGGTGGCTCTGGCCTCCACTCACGTGGTTCTGGGATTACAGGCTCTGGTGGTTAGTTACCTTACCTGTCCTTTCACAGGGTCCCAATCGTGAATAGGACCCTTCCTAAATTTCTGACAGTGCTGACGACTACTTACAGCCCGTAAGCCTTTCTGTTTCCTTTCTGAATCCTGAGAACCTTCGGGTGGTACTCCTGTGTTCTCTGGAGGGTCCCAGTGTGCTCAGTTTTCTGCTTGGATCACACCAGGGATATCAGGCATTCCTCCCAACTGTTTGTTCCCTCTCACAGGGTAACCAGTTTCCTGCACTGGCTTCTGTTACCAAACCACCAGCAAGGAACTGCTAGGAGGGTGACTAGGCATACCACTGGGGGCTTTTTTGCTTCTGTAGTGTGTTTTCAGTCCATGTCTGCTATCTGGAGTAAAATCCATACATATACAAAGCACTGTAGTCTGGATTTAATCTCCCATAGCAGAGCTGTGTTTGTTTTGGCTGTGTTGCAAGGTCCGCTGACCGAGGGGGGCTTGCCCATCCTCTGTTCCATACTACCCATTCAGTTTAACACTGCTTTGTACTGATTCAATGTGTGTAACTCTGTGGAGGAGATAGCCTCAAAGGAAATACTTGTGTTATTTACCAGTATCAGTACATCTCTGAGGGACTCTCCTCCATAGAGTGACAATACAGCAGCTGCAGAGCAGGGGTGCTAGCTGCAAAATTGAACGGACTCGATAGACCAAATGGCCTTCTTCTACTGGCAGTTTCATATGTTCATAATATACCTTCCCTCCATCCCCCCATTCCTGCACAGAGGAGTGCTGAAGCAGCATAGTGCAGTGGGTTAAGGCTCTGAGCTGCAGATCTGAAGACCTGGGTTTGAATCCCACAGCTGCCTAGGTATATACTGTATGATCCTGAGCAAGTCACTTAACTTCCTTGTGCTCCCAGGTCGCATCTGGAAACAAGCTTCGGCTTAGTGTGCTACTCCTGGTTAACAATGTTCCCTTTCCCTTCCAGGGCACTGCATAGTCTTCTTTCTAAGTCAGCCTCTGTGTTTTTGCTTCTTCCCTGCCTCTCTAGTTATGATTGATTAAGGGAGGATTCTGGGCACATCATGGTATGTTGCTTTGTCCTGTCTAGTTGGTAAATGTTTAGAACTCCGTTTTCTGCTGGAAGTGGCAGGAACTGAAGCAGATGAGGCTTGTCCAAGTTATACAAGTGGTGCCAATGTATGACATTACTTGCATGGCAATGTGGGCAGTCCCAGCTGTAAACATTTCCCGTGGGGTTCAGATGCCAGTTGCTTACAGTACAATATATATGGCTGTCTGGAAGAGGTTCTCTCAAAGACCTACTGTTACTGGTAAGTAATGCAATGTTTTCTTTTAGATATAGTGTTATTGGAGCACGATGGGGAAAAAAAGACATGTCTAAGTTCACCTTAATTGGTGATTGATAAAGCAATTAAGTTAAGTGCTAACACACTAAGGTGCCAGCAGATGAGGCCTAATGATCTATCATGTCTGCTCGAGATGCAGCTCACTGTACTGTCTCTGCTGCTACCCCCTCCCCTTTCCCTTCCCTTGCTTGCAGGTTCCTTCCCTAGAGCTCCCCCACTATTCCCAGCTCTCCCAACCTGTATCTTACTCATGTTCCTCTCCCAACCTGTATCTTACTCATGTTCCTATCCCAACCCCTTCTGAATCCCCCCACTGATTCACTTGACATCAGTTCTTCTGGTAGCGCATTCCAAGGTGACAATACCCTCTCCATGAATTAGTGTTTCTTCATGTTTCCTCTGTACTTCCCCCCTACCAGTTTTAGGCTTTGACCCCTTATGGTCCCTTTCCTTTTCAGTATGAGCAGCCCTCTGTGCTTAGTCTAGTGACCTCCTTCAAATATTTAAAGGTCTCTATCATGTCCCCCTGTCCCTTTTGTCTTCCAGGGAGTACAAGTTCAGCTCCCTAAGTCTCTCTTCATAGGACTTATTCCCCAGCCCTTGTATCATCTTAGACGCCCTCCTCGGGATTCTTACCAGTAGAGTAACGTCCTTCCTTACGTAAGGAAACCAGAACTGCATGCAGTATTCCAAGTGCGGCCTCACCAAGGCGTTGCACAGGGCCATGAGATCCTCCCCCCTCCTTGATGTATTCCCCCCAGCAATACTCCCTAGCATTCTATTTGCTTTTGCTGCCGCTCTCCTGCACTGTTCTGACTGGTTCATTTCAGCATCTATTGCCACTCCCAGATCTTTTTCCTCCTTTGAGACCATAAGCTGACATCCCCAAATGGAAGCAATACCCAGGATTCCTAACACCTGTAACCCCTAGGCAGAGCTATCTCTAGGGTTACTAACCCTGCCTGTACTTCTGACAACAGGTTGAGGGGCCTGGGTTCAAACTTAGCAGTTACTAGGGTTTCCCTGCTCTCAGTAATCACAATATTCTGGTGCCTCCACCTAGAGTAATATATGTGGGGTATTTACCTAACATGGTATAGCCCTCTGGGAAGCTATAACCACTCACAAGCCAGCCTGGTGACCACGTACCTTGTAATGGGGAACTACCCCGTATAGCAGTTAACACACAGTTGGCAATAAACATTAACAATATGCACACCCCCCTTGCAGGGGCGTCATGCAGCCAGAAATTTTGTAGGGACACAAAATCCAAATCTCTCTAGGGGGGTCTGGGGACATGCTCCCCGGTGAAAGTTGAAAATTGAAATCAAATAGTGCATTTTGGCGACTTTTAGAAGGCCAGGAAGCTATTCCCCAGCATGCTAAATGCCATGATAATGACAGAGCAAGGATACATTTTTTTCTGTCTTTATTTAGTCTGTGGACAGTGATCTTTTATATTTTCAAAGAAATTTCTCGTCTGCTCTTCAGTGGCAGTTGCTTCTATTTGTTGGAGATGCGGCCTGTTCCGAGGACCCATATTGCATTGGACTGGAGGTCTTCTGTACTGCAGCTCCACCATCTAAACAAATAAAGAGTTGCCATTCTGCAGTTTGAGAAAGGATTTGTCTTCAAAGGGGACTTGACCTCTCTCTCTTCTAAGTCCTCTAATTATTTTGGCTGATGACCATGAGGGGGTGATAGGCAATGGACTTCTCCAAGCACTGTCCTTATGGGTATACAGGGGCTTTACTACTGGTAAATCTGAGGGATGGTATTCTTTGGTGGTGGGTGTGGTTTCTTCTTAGCCTATCCACCTTCTAACACTGCTTCAAATGTGACTCATATAGATTCTGCCTCTACTGGCAACAGGGCCAGTTTTAGGATTGAGGGGCCCCCAGTGAAGTTAATGATGGGGGCCCCCCACCCAGATATCTTTTTACACGTGGCACATGTTTTACTCAGATTTTATGGAATTAAAATACCAGTGCACATGTAGGTGCTCAATCTCATTTTTAAGCCTAGAAACAATCTCTTTACTAAATTAAATAATATACATCAGGCTGTGTTAAAGGGTAACCCGTGAACAAGGTGACCGCAAGTGAGCGCCTACAAAAACGGTGACTCGATTATGGCACCTTTGTTCGGGTCTACCTGGCAGGGGGTGACCGGATACCAGGCTGGGCGAGGTAGGGCGACAGGAAGTATGTGTGTATACGCGTGCACATGCGTGGGGGGAGAGGCAGGGGAGGGAAGGTATGTGGGAGGGGTGTGGTGGACAGCTGCCAAGCTGGTTTGGTGGCATGGTGGGGAGGGTTGTCGGTAGGGAGGTGCAAGGTGCAGGGTTAAGGTCTGGTGCATTTTTTTTGCTGGCAGAAGGCGTTTCATTTTCAAAGTATTTCACCCCCCAACATGCACCCCCCTTGAGTTGAGAATCCATTAGTGGGGGAGAGCAGGGGGCACTGCCCCCCACATTAAATAAATTCCCTTGATCTTGGGTGCCCTCGGTTATACGTGAATATAGTGAAAGAAAAATAGTGATCTTCAATATCGCGATTGTATAATAGCGCTCAAATGTTACTGCGCATCGAATAATCGCACTGTTAAAATAAAAGCAACCACATAAGTGAGCCCAAACTGCAGTGACTTGTACTTCCCCTGCTCAGTTCCAGACTTACTGCAATAGTTTGCTCAATTTCTGACATTCTGTAAAGTGTAGAAGTGGTGGCGGGTGGGTGCGGTGATGGCAATGTCACAATGGCCCCTGCTCAGTTCCAGACTTACTGCAATAGTTTGCTCGCTTTCTGACATTTTGTGCACAGTTGCTTACCTGTAAACAGAAGCATGACAGTCGAGTGATCTGATCAAGTACTTGCATGCTTCAAAATAGCGACTTGTTAGAAAACATAAAACAAACAAACATAGCTTGATGTTCTCTTCTTTATTTGTTGAAATACACTAAATTCTGCAGTTTGGTAAGCAGACTAAGGAGAGGCTGCCCGACGCTCACCCTCCAAGCAAGGGGACTACTGTTCCCTTTCGGGGCCGTTTCCTCTCAAACAAATTGCATTCTACAGTTTGGTAAGCAGACTAAGGAGAAGCTGCCCGACGCTCACCCTCCAAGCAAAGTACTGGTTGGAATTCTGAATTTTGGCATCTACCCCGGAGGAATCTCACTTGCCCCGTTTGCCAGTGTTTCTCACACTATGTGCAGCAATCCAGAAGTCTTCTAGGAACTGCTGCCAAGAAAGTAATGCTAGGACTGACCTCTGCTTGACATGTTCTTGATTTCTCAGTTTAAGTAATGTTTAGTCTGATGTAGAGATTTCTTAAGAGTTGATTTAAGTTTTGAGAAAGGTTTTAAGGTAGTGTGATTTTGCTATCTGCCCTGAGCCCTGTGCCCCTTCTCTTAGAGCTGTAAGTCTGTGGGCTGCACCCTTGACCTCTGTGTCCCATTGAGGCTGCTGCAGTGCCACCCCCCCCCCAAAAAAACGATTTGCTTCAGAACTTCCCTGCCTGTTTTTTCTGACTTTTCCATTAGCAGATTATATCTTTTAGCTACTAGAGGGCCCAGTTATAAGCACACTTACCCAATCCAACACAGTACAGTTCCTGTCTCATTTCACTTATTGTGTGTTCAGCCTATCACTACTCATCAGTCTTTGCCCCCTCCCTCTTCTACTGATTGATACTGATTTTTCCCATTTGCAGCTTATACTCTTCGCCCACTAGAGGGGTTTTCCCCCAACCGTGCCAAAGCTGCTCTACATCTCCTTACTGTCTACTACCCCGGACACTCTTCCTTTACTGCTCAGCTGCTATGGGTACCTACACTCCATTACTAAGTCTGCTCTCCTTCACCCTCTTGGTACAGACCTCACACCGACCGGAGCACCTTTCCTCCACACTAGGCACCTCATCCTCAGACTACCCCACAGTGACTCGGCCCTCCCCCACCCTCGACACACCCGTGGACCCCCCAACACCCCCCACCCTGCCAACACCCCCACTCCCTCCACCCTCCAAGGTCCTACCTGGACCCAGCTCTCCCCTGCCATTCCCACCCTTCACACTTTATCTATCCCATGCACCCTGATTGTAAAGTCCTCAGCTGGGTGTCAACCCAAGGGTCTCCATCACCACCGGCCACTAACCAGAATAATTACACTGCTATTATTATTATCTGGTAATGTACACCCAAACCCAGGACTTATGGCTTCCAGCTCTTCTAAACCCTGTACTGCAACTGGCCTCCGCTATGCATCCTTAAACATTTGCAGTCTCCTAAAGAAATCTGCTGCCCTCCAGTGCTGGGTCGTTCAACATCAACCTGACAGAATTGCACTGGTAGGGACTTGGCTCTTCAAATTCACCCCTGACTCTGCTATCACCCTTCCTGGATATACCATCTACAGGGAAGACCGAGTAGACAGACGCGGTGGTGGTTGCGCACTATTCGTATGAGACTCCCTTATAGGTCAGGCACTCCCAGCTCCCAAACTTGATTATGGAGCCCAAACCCTCACCTTAAAAATCACACCTGACCCTATCCGAGGCCCTCTCTTCCTCACAGTCTCCTATGTCCCCCCGAGGAATCAAAACCAAACGGTCCAGTCCCTCATTGACTACCTTGCATCTCTCCCTCACAAAGTGGAGCAAGTCATCCTAGGTGATCTCAATGTTAACTGGCGTGCCTCCACTGCCTCCCATATAAGGGACTCCTTTGCTGTCCTGGATATGTCCTAGTCACTCACCCAGCCCACCAGATTCAACCACTCTACTGGCACCAGCACTCTCCTAGATGTTGTTATATCTAACCGCCCCTACAAAATCCGGGATGTCACTGTCCTTCCCGACTCTCTTAGCGATCACATCCCAGTCCTCTGTCTCTGGTCATCCTCCACTCTGAAGCCAGTGTCCCAGGCCACTCTATGCTGCTGTTTATGCCCCGGCGGCCTCAGAAAATTAAAACAATACCTAGCCCAGCTAGACTGGTCCCCTATCCAGTGCGCCCCTGACATTGACTCGGCTCTTGACCACTTTACAAATGCCTTCTGTAAGGCTTGCGACCTTTTCGCCCCCCTCACCAGAATTCACTCCAAAAAATGCAATGTCCCATGGATCACCCCACCCCTCCTCCAGAGACTCAAAAACAGATATAATCTCTGGCACATTGCTGTAGAATCTGGAAAGGCATCTGATAGACAGGCCTACAATGCAGAATGCAATAAGTGCACTTGGGCCATTAGGCAGGCCAAGGCAGAGCACTACCAGACCACCCTCGCTTCCACTTGGGGTTCAGCCCGGACCTTCTGGGATAATATGAAGAGCTAAATGTGAAGTCTCCCCCACCCCCCCACCATCTCAGCTCTCCATCAATGGCCCCCCACCACCAGGTCCACTCCTCATAGCGATTGCCTTAAAACTGCCTTCTCTGACCTAAGCTTGGTCCTCCCCAGCAGCTTCTTTGACCCAATCCCCACTTCTCTCCTCCAGTCCTGCATTATCAGCATTCTACCTGCGCCTACCCCCCCCAGAGCCAGGCCACACTGCTAAAAAAGCCTTAGGTAGCAAAACCCCAGAGTGACCCCTTGACTCCAGGATCCTCCGTATGGTCTTGGATGAAGTCCTAGTCCCCCTGACTGACCTTCTAAACGGTCTCTATGCCTGGGTCAGTTCCCAAGTGCTTGGCAAACTGCTGAAATCACACCCATACATAAGAGTGGGGACCGGTCCACCCCCAACAATTACCGGCCAATCTCCATCCTCCCTCCACTCTCTAAAGCCCTTGAAAAAGTGGTGTTGATCCAGCTCTCTGAATACCTAACCAAGTATGACATTATGTGCCCAGAGCAGCACGGTTTCTGCCCAGAACACAGTACAACCATGGCTCTCCTGGAATTCTCCCAACATCTGCATGCTGCTCTCGACTCTGGCAGCCTTGCAGAAGCAGTGTTCATTGACCTCTCCAAGGCCTTTGACACTGTCTGTCATCCCCTTCTACTCGACTCTCTCCACCAACTTGGCTTCTCTGGCAGTCCCATTTCTTGGTTCTCTAGCTATATCTCTGCTAGATCCCAACATGTCAAGATCAGCGGCTCCCTCTCCATCACTCTTCCCGTTCGTTCCGGGGTCCATCAGGGCTCCATCCTGGGTCCAATACTTTTTAGTCTCTACCTCAACACCCTCCCCAGCTCATGTACTGGTAAAATGCTCCTCTACACCGATGATGCAGTCCTCATTGCCTCACATCCCAATCCCACCTCTCTCCAATTATCCCTCCAGCAAGCTTACAACCAAGCCGAAAGGTGGTTTGGCGACCGCAGACTGGTCATTAACCTGAAGAAAACCAAATCAATACTCTTCTCCCACCACCACAATAAGCTAAAAATACCCCCCTCTTGATTATCCCCAGCACTCTGCATCCACTAGATCAAGTGACCACATACAAGTACCTAGGCATCACATTCAATACTGCCCTCTCCTTCCACACCCACATTAATGCCCTGTCAGCCGCCATTAACTCTCGGATTGGCCTGCTATACCAGCACAGGGACTGCCTGCCTCAGGTTGCCCTCAGGCTGGCCATCACCTCCTCCGTCTTGTCCCTCATGGACTATGGCTTGCCCATCTATGCCGCAGCTGACAACACTGCCCTCTCCAAAATCCAACTCTACATCAATAAGGCCTGTAAGCCCCTGACCGGTGCCCCCAGCCGAACTCACACCTGCCTTCTCTATACTACCACCAATCTGCTCAACTTTGAGGAGCGACTGCTCTACCAGACCTGCCTTCTCGCTAAAAAATCACTGCTAGGACTCTTCCCCCCCCCCGAGGGTCTCCACCTCCCTACAGCAGTCATCATTGTCCATCACCACCCATAGCTCTGTTAAGGCCACTTTCAAGGTGCCCAGAACCAAGACCTCTCTTGCTCAGAGATCCTTCTTCTACCGAACCCCCACCTGGTTCAACTCCCTCCCTAGCTGCATCGCCAACGTGACAAAAATTGGCTCCTACAAAACAGCCCTTCTGAACCATATCTTTAATACCCGCTGTTGTAGATGCAACTAACCCCCTATTGTAACCTGTGGTACCCGCCCGCCTTGCTCCCTGGCTCGACAACGTCCACTGGACAGCCTCTCCCTTCCCCAGACCCACTCCTTCCCTACTAGGTCCAAACGGGATGTAACCCACTGTCTTCTGAGCACCTACTATATCCATGAGTGTAACTCACAATTTTGTAACATTATGTAACCCAAGTAACATACAAACTACTACATTATGTAACCTCAGTGTGTCTATGTTAAATGTTCCTTTTACTGCACCTGTAATGTTATCCTCTGTTTTAACCTGCACTGTAATAACTATCTTGATCTCTGCCACCCCCCGCGACAAGGTGCCTTTGTAAATGAGTCTTTGACTCAAAGGTTGTAAACCCGATTTGGAATGAATAAATGAATAAATAAATAAATAAATAACACAGCAAAGGAGTAACAGTGCCAATTACATCAAATTAAATCCAATTGAAGCTTATCACAAAAAAAAAATTGCTAATGCAAGAGAACTTAGGTCAGAGCTACAATATTAAAGCTGGAAATGAAAATTATAGGCAAGGCTACACAAATACTCAAACTTGGTTCGGCTTTCGTACTGAGATACAATTGAATGCACTCTCTTGTTCAGGTCTCTGTATTTTCATTTTACCCCAGTGGCGCTTGCACCAGATAAAAGCTGTTCAAGCTTCATTTCAGTCACGTGCTGCTCACTCTGCAAGCACTGAATAAACTTCCAGATGGAGGGATGGCATGCACCGAGGCAGCTCTTAAATCCTCTGCGCCAACCCTCCACAGCATTGTTTGTTCTGTAAAGGCCTCTTGCAGTTGCAGAATGGCAGTTCCAGTGTTCAACGGGAAATGAGGCTCTTCTGCGTCCAGACCTACCTCTCGGACGTCCCAACCAGGCGTCCTCAGAATAATCAAGCAAAGGTAACAAAATGTCCTCATTAACTGTAAAAAAAAAAAATCCTATTCATGCAGTTCTTCAAATGTGCTCACTACATTGGCTGGTGGTACAAAACGCTAAAGAAAGTGACATGCGTAAATTAAGGGCAAAGTCCGGGTCGCTACAGTACTTTTCATGCACTTCAGGATGCTTCTGGATTTTACGTCACACTGCTTGTGCAAAGTGGAAAAAAACACCCCGACCTCGGTTTCACTGAAAACTGAAGAAAACGCTTTCCATGCTGCTTTTTCAAAATCTAAAATGGCACTGCTGGGATTTAATGCAGGACATGAGGATTTTAGCTGGCTAAATGCATGACTATAGGCAGCTGTCCTGTGGGAGCACATACAGTGCTGTGACTACAGTGTTAGATTTCAGCCCATGTGTGGGGTGCAAATGGTCAAATAAATAGGGGCAACACTTAAAAGTGCCCTCCATCATCCAGTCTTGTGTCTCTCTTAAAAATGCTCGGTTTCCCTCTGTGGCAAACATCAAGATTCTATCTGCCCCTTTGCCACTGTCAAATAACAAGAAAACCTGGCCTGTACTGGTAAGGGTGAACTCAGGTGGGAGCGCAATGA
Organism: Neoceratodus forsteri; assembly: GCA_016271365.2. Classification (NCBI taxonomy): domain Eukaryota; kingdom Metazoa; phylum Chordata; order Ceratodontiformes; family Ceratodontidae; genus Neoceratodus; species Neoceratodus forsteri. The sequence continues at coordinate 388,368,474 of JADMNL010000025.1, read as the reverse complement.
GCAATATACTTGGTCGGACACTTGGCAGTTGGGGTTCAGTACGGCAGTAAAGGCTCGTACTCTTATAATTGATAGTTGACATGGCAACAAGGAATGCCAGAGTAGGGTTGGGTGCAGCTGAAGCTTAGCAGGTTCCAGTTGTAGGTCGTTGTCATAGTAACCAGGAACTGCCAGGAAGTAGTGCCGGGGAGTTGCTGCTCATGCTAAGTAAGTTATCTGATTCAGAATCTGACAAACTACTTTTTGTTATGCGCTAAATGTCACTGTTTTTGTTATGCACCGAGTATTAACACACAAAAGTCGCTGAGTTTATGAGGCACTGCACCGCATTCTGCGCTAAGCCTTGGCGTCTTGCACACACACAACACACACACACACATGTATACCCCCACTACACTGTCTTTGTTGAGCTTGTCCAAATCTTTGCATTTTCCTTTACTTTAAACTTTTCAAGTCATTTTCAAATGCTTCTGGCCAATTCAAATTAATTCATTTCTTTGGAACCATGTATACCAATTTACTGAAATAATTTTGAATGCTGACAATTTCAACACCGTATGTGGTACAGTTGTTTTATTAAAAATAACCTAAGTAACTTTATAGTGTGGCAGCAACATCCTCCCCCTTTTAGTGCACAATGTTAAGTGTACACGCAGGATAAGTTAGACCCACACACATACTGCACTGTATACTCCAAAGCGTTATCACAAGCAATTGCCAACATCAGGTCATAGATTCTTTCTAATCAGTTTGAACCCCATCCCATAAAACCCAGGAGTGGTGGGGGAGGGGTGGCTGAGTAGTTGGGGGTCACTTTGTGGTACAGCGGGCCCACCTACAAGGTAGATACAGGTGTCTACATGGAAAATCAATAGGGGAAGTCCCAGGGTGACACACTCGTACCACTATTCAATTTCAATAGGACACAGTAGTTCTGTGTTTGCATATCACATTTACTTGCACTACCCAAATACCCCATTTAATTAGAAAAATAAATGATATACTCAAAGTATTTAAGAGTTTAAAAAGTTGACAGATACTCAGCAGTAGGTGGCCCACCTAGAAATGTCCAGGTGTCCTGGTGGGACACTCTGACTCTGGGAAGGAGCCTGTATCTTCAGTGCTAGCAGATATGAGCCACCCTTAGCTAACACTGACTCCAGCTTCGGCCCTGTCTTATCCTATATGCTGTTGCCCCAGTGAATAGGAAATGGGGAGACCTTAAGCAAGCCACTTAAGGTCAAGGAAGAGAGTCTTTTCCCAAAAATAACTTTGTCACCTTCTCCGCCCCCTGTCCAATGACTCAGCTTCCCCCTTCTTGTTTATTTGCTCGAATTAAAAATGCAGATGAGGTAAATAATATACATTAGGAACTCCGGCAGCGCAGTTCTGGAAAAGGCAGAAAATAACTAAAATTCCTTATCTCCTTCAACTTCCTACCTTGTCTCACCTTAGGACTGCGGGCCCTGTTGCTGCTCCATGATCCCAGTGCTCCTTTGCTGCGATGCCTGGGCCTGGGGTTTGCATAGTTTGCATGGTAGCAATGGTGCCCCCAACCTCCCTTGGCTGGACACGCAGCCAGCAGCACCCCATTAAAAACCCAATCAGCCACTAAAATAAGCTCAACCTTCTTGGAGTAACCGACGAGTTGGATAATTACCGCCACTCCCGGCGGTGAAAGTTTAAACTCCTCAGCTGCAACATCAGAGTTCCATCTCCTCCTCAGTTTGCGTCTGTCCTCCTTGTGCACACAGTGGAGATGGTGCCAGAAAATTCTCGCTTTGCAGTGCGTCGGCGTCGTTGTGAGACTGGGGAGCTGAGCTGATGAGCTCCTTGGAGACAGGCAGACTGACAGCACAAACAGGAGAAGTGGTTGGTGGAAACTATATCGAATGTCATCACGGACCACCAATCACTTCTTACACCCGAGCCAGCTAGCATATATGCTTTTTTTGAAGTCACAGATGAGTAAGCAGATCCCCCACCACCACCACCAATGACTTCAAAAAAAGCATATGTTGTTTTGGACCAAGGGATTGTGTAAATAAAATAAAAAAATTACATATATTCTTTGCTGTTTGTTCAATGATATTGGGGGCACATGCCCCCTCAAGCCCTATGGGCATGACACCACTGCCTACTTGCACTTACCACCAGGGTCTGGTTTTCGGCATCCACCCTGGAACCCCCTGTAAAACAGCATTCAAAACAGGCATGCACTTTTAAATGCACTTCCCCCAGACACATTAACCGTCACCCAGACAATGAGATATTTGTGAGGCAATGTAACACCGAAACAAACCAATCGATTTAAGGGGGTTTTGAACAAGGAAAAGGGCAGCTCTACATAAACAATTACTATACTGGATTTGAAACCAGTGCACATTCACATGCATACTTTTAGTCCTACTGTACAGTTTTGCAGCTGCTGGGTACCCAGACTGCTGAGGGCTAGCCCGGGATTGCAGCTGATGTTGGGGCCCTTGATCCTCGGCCGGTTTGCCTAGTCCAATGTAACCCTCTAACACACTGACTAAATCAGATGGTACTACATAATGATTTAAAGAAATGTTGCAGGGAGCTACCCTGAGTTTATTCACAACTCCAGTTGGTAGACGATGGCCTGGCGATATGAAGACCTGTTGCAGAGCACTGAAGAGCATGGGGAAGCTGGGCCTGCATGACTCACCTCCGCTTCATGGCCCTTCCCTCCAGGTGGTCGCAACCTGTGATTCCTTGCTGTGCAGTGGCTGGATCTCCAAGCTGGTCTCTCACTGAGAAAACAGTAACTGGTGCAAGAATAGGCGGTTTGGGCTGAGTTTGGCATGAGCCCAAGGCTGGATAAACACTTCTTACGCCCAATCCCAGAGGCTCTGGGTGCCGTACAAAACATAAATACTGAATTTATTAATACACATGTAAAAAACACACTCAATTAATATATAGAAATACACCCCACTTTAGTTTACACAGGACTGAAGTATCAGTGGTATCAATGATGTCATACAGAATCTACGAAGGCTTGTCTAAACAAATAAAACTTAAGGCGGACCTTAAAAACCTCTACCGACGGGGCCTCCCTCACCAATGGTGGAAGTGAATTCCACAAAACAGGGCCGGTGACACTAAAAGCTCGATCGCCGGCCGTTTTCAATCTTGCCCTGGGAATTGCCAGGAGGCCTCTTGAAGAGGACCAGAGGGGACGTACCGAGGCAGCAGGTGCAAGAAGGTCAACCAGGTAGCAAGGGCCCAGTCCATGTAGGGTCTTATAAGTGAGCATGCCCACCTTAAAAAGCACCCTCCATTGAACTGGCAGCCAGTGCAGTTCAGTTCATATGCTGGTGACCCCTCCCGCTGGCAGACAGTTTGGTCACTGGTAAAGGTGGTTCCTTTCTGGAATCAGGAGTCCCTGGGCAGTAGGCCTTGACCCACGATAAACATTCAGCACATTTAATGAAAACAGCATTCACGTCTCTACCTCTCAGTTCAGTTTTAGGCCGGTTCATAATTACAGACGATATGCATGGGCAAACCTCTCAATCAGCAAAGTCAGTCTTTGAACACATATTTTGGGCCAAATGCTCCACAGAAGCTCCTCTTGGTCCAATAGCTCGAGCTGCACTCCTCTGAGTCTCGTGACTAACTACAACAGTTTAAAGTTAGTTTTTGGATTAGTTTGCATTACTGCTATCAGGCAGTCCAATGCTGGAAACAATAGCAGGAAAGCAAGTCAGACCTTTTCCTTCCAGTTCTCCTCAGCTCCTTTCCCGGAGCTTTATCTCGATGGTTCGAGCTGCTCAATCTCACAGCTCTAACAGCAGCCGCTCACTTTCTCTTAACAGTTCTTGAACTAGTCCGGTTTTTCTGGGTTTCAGTTGGCTTGGAGAGCTGTCAATCACAGTTTTGGTGCTCCCATTTGTCAGTTTATGCACCAACCTTAAAATCTACAAGAACTATAGTTTTTTCCCATGAGGCACCTGAGCTAAGGACCCCTCGAGGTCCCTTGTGTCCCAATTGGTCCAAATTCCTGGATGTCCCAGACTAAATATGGCGGCTTCCATTCAGATGCATAAACTGCAATAAAGGCAGGTTAAACAAGCACTCTAATTTAAATATAACAAGTTAGAAATACATATTTACAGTACTAGTTAGAGCTCCCTCTGCTTTGTTATCGACCGCAGAGTGGAGCAAATCAGGACGGTGCCTGGACGGTCGCGAGCTTTGAAGCACTTGGACCCAACCCAGACCATTTACTGCATACACACTGCTCTGGCCTTAAAGTGGCAGGTGCGGAGGCACATCATGACATTCTCACACAGATCAATAGGATTAAACAAGTAACCATGGATTTACTATCTCTGCAGGAGTCTGCCTGGCAGTGGGCATTGATGGAACCCTGGGAAACACTTAGGGTAAGCCCCAAATTGGTGGGGGGAATCTACACACCTAAGTGCAGCACACTACACTTCCTAGCATTAAACCCCAGTTGCTAAGTGCATGACCACTGCTCAAGTCTCTCCAAGTCTTCATGGATTGCCCTCCTCCCCACCTCGCTGTCCACTTCGGCTCCTAGCTTGGAGTCATCGGTGAACAGGCTTATTTTGCTCCTGATACCCTCCCCAGTGTCTGATATGAATACGTTAAACAGCAGTGGGCCCAACACCGATCCTTAAGGGAACCCACTGATAACCCCTCTGGAAGTTGAGACCTCCCTCCCACCACCACCCTTTGCAGCCAGTTCCCAACCCATCCTACTGTAACCCCGTTACAAATGTGGGGTTCCTAAAAGCCTTCTCGGAGCTGCTTAGGAGCTCCTTGCCTAACTGGTGTTCGGCGCAATGCCACCAAAATGCAGTTGCTGTGAGTGTTTTTAAAGCCTCCAGTACTAACCCTTTAAGGGCTGCCTGCTCGCAGGCTTCCGTGATTTGTACCGGGGGGGACCAGGGTTTCCTTACTCGAATCCCACCTCAGATGCAGGGAAATCGCTCCCATTTTGCATTCGCTGCAAGTGAAAAGGGGAGCCTGGCAAATAGATGTAGCTGTCTGGCTATAATCATTTAGAGTATTAGTGAAACTGTAGTTTGTCTAGCCTGCTTTCTTTGCAGCTGGGATTTTGTGCACTTGGCCCCTCCATTTTGGACCTGGACTATTGAACTGGGCCAATGGTAAATGAGGGGTAACCAAAATGGAGATCTGTTGAGCCAACCAGGATCGGGACTCATTTTGGAGCCAGCTGGCCATAGGGGATACAGTTAGTAATTCTGGGATATGGAGTTCTGGACTTCGGTGCCTTTTTGCACCAATGGGGGAACAAAACAAGTAACTGGCATCTGCAGCCCACCAATGGGATCGGGTTGTGCCCGAACTGAAGGTCCTTGCCCAACCTGCCAAGGGGCAGAGTAGTTGTGGCGGAGAGCGAGGAAGGAGCTCTGGGCTCCTGCATTGTTGAGCTTTCTGAATGCAGAAGCGATGGGAAGGCCACTTCATGGAGTGAATTCCAGCAAGTATCGGGCTAAACTGGCTGGCCAGCGGTCGGAGGAGGCTGTGCAAAGTGCAGCTACCTAGCAGGCATCACCCTGTAGAGGACTGGAGAATCTGCTTCAATCATGCTCGGTCTGTCAGGACAAGTGAAGCTGCGTCGTTGGGGCCCGGTGTTCTGTATGAAAGCAATTGGGATTATACAGCAGCTGCCTGGTATGGTACCCCTCTGCTCTTCATATAAATGTGTGGAGAAGTGTTGAATTCCAGGCTCGGTCCTGTGAGCGGTGTGAGAGCAATCTTGCTGCTGGAGTTGTGAGTACTAACTCAGGGTAGCTCCCTGTCAGAAGTTCATAGTGAGGGCAAGATTTGTCTGGCTACATTACTGGCTACACGAGCTGAGCCTGCTGGCTCTACTTAATCCTCTTAGGAATCAAATGCTTGTTTTCTGCATCAGGGCCCCAACCAGCTGCGTTGATAGGCTAGCCTTCTATTGCCTGGGTACCCAGAGACAGTGACTTATAGGCTAGGCCTGTGCACAGTGCCCTAGATGTGTATATATATATATATATATATATATATGTATACACATATATATATTAGAGTGGTAAGCTAATTAGCCTGATTTCCCGGTCCTTGTTATCTCTCCCTAAAATAAATCAGATTGACTGTTTTGAAAAGGTATACTGACTGATCTGTGTGTCTGTGTTGAACTACTGTACAGGTGGTCATTGTCTAACTGCATCTCACTTTACAGGGGGTTCTCAGGGCCAAGCTGACTGAACCACTTTTGGGGGTAAGAGGATATTGCAAGGGTACTGTGATTGACTTGTGTGGGCCACTAGTGGGAAGAAAGGGGGGTTACAGTGACCCAGAGGGCTGTGACCAGGTCACCTTTGACTGTTCCAACCCCGACCTCTGGGTGGAGGCACCCACCATTGGATCCAGGCCCCTCAACCTGTTATCAACTGAGCAGGCAGAGGTAGTAGCCCTTAGGATAGCGCCCCCTGGGGGTTACATGTGTATAAAACTCTGATTTTACACCCACCCATTTTTTATTTTATTTACTGGCCTTCATTTTTATACACCCCCCTTTGTTTTTTTGTTACTTTTTTTTTTAAATTACAGTGGGAAGCGCAGTTAGTCACGATCTGTTGGAGATGCAGCTGCAGTGTGTCAGAGCCCCACTCGAAGGGTATGAATGGCAAATCAACCAGATAGATTTTTAACATTATGATGGAATGATTAACCAGATAGATGGTGAAAAATATTTAAAAAAGGCACCTGGCATGACAGTGTGACTGTGAGGCAAAAGATGAGGGCAGGTGTTTGGTAATGGAACAACGGAGCTGCCATGTTTTCTGGGATGTTCAGCCCGCCCACACGGAGTCTACGAGCCAATGAGCATTGTGTAGCTAGCTTGATTGACAGACACTGATTACACCACTCATTTGTAATACAAAATAACAATCGGGGCAGTCGTAACAGGATTTAAAAGTCTGGTTATCCAGACGTGAAAAATTAGGACCAGTAAGTAAAAATGCTCTAACCACTCCATGATTTTTTACCCAAAACACTTGAAATCAATTTTATGGATTGCTGTGGTCTAACTTACAAATATGTATGCCCTAGGAGAGAAAAAATGTAAACCTAGAAAATCTCCACTATATGCTCAGAAAAATATGAAGATCAGTCGTACTGTTCCTGACGTTAGTGTGGTAAGTTTTGCTGCAGTTCAGGAGTACTGCATTAATATTCTGTAGGAGTACTGCAGTAAATCTGAAGTGTCAAGATTACCTCACAACATTGGCATGCTTTTATTTTTTATTTATTTATTTAGTTTTTGTTTACTGGGGTAGGCATACTAGACACAAGAGTGACTATTTTCAGACACAACCCAGGAGATTACAACAGTTAATCAGGCATACATACATACAATAAAGAAATATACAGTAAAATTGATCCGGCATACAAACAATAAAGTAAAATGCAATAGCAATGATTGCCAAGCCCGTCAGAAATTCAGCAAACATGAAAATTATAGTACATCACTTCACAAATGAACCATCAAGGCTTGTTTTACTCCCTGGTGGTAAACAGTTCTAATAATAATTATTATGACTGTTATTAATCATTATAAACCATTTGTTTTTCTATACAAGTAGAACAAAAGTTTTTCAGAACAGATAAAACCTAAATTATAACAAAACATACTAAATACACAACACAATGCTATGACTGCAGACTGTCCACTTCTGTAACAATAGAGTTTTTCACCATGCTTGTTCATCCGACGTTGAAATACCTCGGAGACTCTCCCACTAATATAGTATGAGGGTACTAATAGTGCAAGTAGTGAAACTACCATTGGGAACTGAAAGAGTTGACTTCGACTTCATTCTAAACATATCCAGATGTGACTGGAATCAGAATACTGCAAAAAAAAGTCTGCCTCTCCAGAAATGTTGTGGTGAGGAGCGTAGTATGTAGACCTACACACATTTCTTGTAAAGTCTCATTTTGCTTAGAGGTTGACAGATATGAGTGTACTTACAGAGTGAGAAGAAAAAGAAAAGCAGCAATTAAAGTCCAGGATTCAATGGAAAGAGACATCTCTCTGTGTTTTTCTCCCTCTGACCCCAATGGTCTCGCAGTACTGACTGTACCTGTGATGCAAGACTTTTTTTTTTGGGCTGTTTAGCTAACATACCAGTAACCTGATCCAATGGGTGGGCATTTCTGTGGATTTTTGACACACCAGTTTTGTCAGTAATAGGTCACTTGAAGTGGGGGACTGTAGGGGGGGAATACTGCATTTTGTGCTGATCTGCCAGCTGTGTTATCCAAATGGTATCTCTTCCAAGTCTGCTGCTTTTCTTGATACTACAGTATATACTGTGTGGTGTACATCTATTCCAACTACTATATGTGACTTTAATACAAGGACAGTGGTTAAGTTGCCAGTAGCCAAATAGCTTTTATGGCTTCTCATTTCTGTATTTTGCTACAAACAGCATCGTGTAAGAAGCCAAGTTGCTATTACAACTCCACATAGTGCAGATCCAAATCCAGTGATTTTGTAAAGTTTGGCTAAGAGTTTGTCATTTTTTGTCTTGTACTAAGCATTAGTTCCCCCAACAACTTTGCAGTAGCCCAAACTGGACTTTGTGAATACCAGCTTTGGGCAAAACCCAGTTTGCCCCCTGGCAAAGTTTTGTGAATCTGGCCCCAGCACAGTGCTGAGTCTACTGGGTGAGGAGCAGCATCTCTGCCATAAAGCAAGATTCAGCAAGTGCAGGTCACAGGTGCAATCCTCTTCATAGTCCTTTGACCACAGGCTTTCCAAAGAAGGCAGTGCCAGCGGGGGACTCCCCTCCTCCAAGACTGGTGCATTTGAGCAGTGAGAGTGATTTTTAAGGGAATGTATTAGCCCTAAGTTGGCAGACCCCCTCCACTTCAGACACCTTCCAGTGACTTCATTACCTATTGCTGGATAGAACATAAAGTCCCCAGGGACTACTTGCCCACACAGTGTGGTCACAGTGGCACCCAGGATGATCAGTTTCAGCTGGCCCACTTCCCATATGACTTGGGGCGTAGGCACTGGGGGGGGGGTGATCAGTATAATTTAGGACAACTTTGGCCTGCCACAAGTTTCCAGCCTCCCCGTCCAAGCACAGTTCAAATGAAATGTCCAACTTGGAGGTTATCCGTATGTCTTTTTGGACAAGGACAGACCTGGAGAGAATGCAGACAGGGTGTTTAACTTGGATATCATGAACACCCTTGTGTAGCAAACCTGTATCACACTGTGGATGGGAGAGGAGCACGGCAATAGGCGAAGATCATGGACCTGATTCAAGAAGCACCTAGGAGGCTTTCCATTGTGCATGTGATTCAGCCCTCTACATGATTATAGTCAATGGGAGTGCTTCCAAATTATGCCCTTCGGCCAGCTGAGACTTGGTGTGGCACCTAGCTGACAATGAATCTTCACATCTAAATCCTAGGACTTAGTCCCTGTGGACAAAGACTACTCAGTGTGGGTATCAAATGGTCCAGCATCCTCTTCAGGGGGTACTGGTGTAGCAAGTATGAAAGCCTAGTGGAACCCTGCCCCCATGGATGGTAGGGGCACTGTTGCAGAGGCATCCATGCGCTGAGAATGTCCAGTGCATGAAGCTCCACCAGCAACACTGGGCTCTTGAGATGTACAGTATGACGAGTGCTGCCCTCACTGAAGCTTATGCTACTTAAGCAGGGATTAACCCATGACAGTAATCCATGCCTGGGGGGTTGGAGTTGTGGGGCAAAGCCGAGTGACTTCAACCACCCAGGTGTGAATTAATACTCAGTAGACCCATATCCTGGAGTGGGTTAATCCTCTTATAACATGAGCAATGTTATGTTAGAGTTTTACCTAAAGAAATAGTAAAAATAAAGTCCTGGGAACATGCAACTGTGGGTACATCAGGAATTAATCAATGGTCAGGTGACCTGTTTGGACGAATCAGAAGACAGTATTTTCAGAACCAATGTTATAATACGAATTAAACTCCTTATGCCCATCCTGTCTCACATTCTGGACTTCTCCAGGGGTTAGCAAAGAGCCTCTTGGTTAGCTCCATTAGTGTTCAGAGTATGACTGCAGTCTGGAGATTCCTCTGGCCAACTCTTGGATATTGTGTGAGCCTGGGACACAGTCTGCCCCAGTGTCATTCCTAGTCCATCCCTGGTACCTACCATGATACTAGAAGCCCTGATGGATTCACCTTTGAGCTTCTGTCAAGCTTTTTCCCAGGGTAGCTTTCTGTGAGGGGGATGTTCCTGAAGCTATTTGCACAGGGATAGTCTTACCTTATCCAATTAGGAGTATAACTTGGTGGCTTCAAAAAGACAGGGTCTTACTTCAGACAGTTCCCTATTTTATTTTTTAAGGTGATGGTGTAGTTTCCCCATAGGAGACAGGACGTTCCTGCTATCTCTGTGCATGCAACAGATTCAGCAGCATATCTGCCCTATAGATGTGCAGTCACCTGTCTGAATCTAATTCTGGAGGAAGTCAAAATTCTTCAAGCCTGCCAATTTACCTGTATATACCTGCACTCTGCTCTGTACATAATTGCCCGGTGCAGTCGTGCCCCTCATGTAAATAATGTTGTTTCTACCTTCTATTCTAGTGCAATTGTACATAACTGTATTTACCTCAGCCTATCTGCTTCTTTTGTAATCCCCACTGCTTTTTCTGTGATTTTATCTCTATTTGTTTCTTAACACTGTTATTTGGTATCTACCCCGGTCGCACCTGGAAATGAGCCTCGGCTCAGTGTGCCTTTCCTGGTTATCAACTTTCAAATAAATAAAAAAAATAATAAAAGCACCATGTTGTATCATACGTGCAAGTACTTTATGTTCTCATGCCTGGCCTTATTGTTACATACTGTGTGTTGCACTTTACTCTCCCTGTTGCTGCCTGAAAATAGGCATTTCACGTCTAGCACACTTACTGGGTAAGCAAAACCTAACAAATTCAATAAATATACAAATACATTTGGCTTGGTTGCAGTTAACCAAAATGTTTTTAGACTTTCAGCTTAAACAGTGCAAGAAATACACAATCTCAGGAGTTGTCTCAGATTCAGATCTGGTTCTCTCAGGCATTCCCCAGGGATCCATACTGGGCCTTCTTCTCTTCAGCATATTTCTAAACTCCCTTCCTCAATCTTGCCCAGAACAAATAATCCTCTATGCTGACGATGCCATGATTCTCTCCTCCCATAAGGACCCAAAACCCTTACTCCTCAGCCTGCAGATTGCTTTCACCAAGGTTGAGAACTGGTTCTCAGAACACAAACTGGTCCTAAACCACAAAAAAACTAAATCCATGCTCTTCTCCAGCTCGCAAAACAAAAAAAGGCAAAATCCGCTTGCTATCAATACCGACGCAGGAAATACCCTCGAACAAGTGTCATAATTTAAATACCTTGGAATCTCTCTCAATCCCTGCCTCTCCTTTGGGACCCACATTGATAGTATTGCGAAAATTGTGAACCAACGCATTGGTATCCTATAGCGAAACAGACAGTACCTTACCCAATCTGCACTGAAGATTGCTATCCAAAGCTCTGTCATCTCTGTCATAGACTATGGCCTAATTATCTATGGCTCTGCCTCAACTACTGCACTCAAGCGCATAACAATCTCCCTTAACAAGGCCTGTCTGCTGCTAACTGGTGCCCAAAGATTCACTCATACATGTGAGCTCTACACTCAAACGGGATGGTTACAACTCTCCAATCACATAAAGTACCTTTCCTGCTTGATGGTGAAAACATTTACCTTGGGCCTCACTCCATCTTGTATCCAAAACCTACTACACCCTAATACCAACCCCCGTTTCACCAGAAGTTCAGAACGTCAGCTTCTCCAGATCCCCCGATGCCGCACCACTCAGGGCCAAAGATCCTTTGCCCACCGTGCACCCAGCTGGTATAATGCCCTCAACACTTACATCACCGCCTCCACCTCTCTAGGATTATTCAAATCTAGGCTACATCTTCACCTCACAGCCTCCAGCTCTTGTGACTGCTTTGATTAATCCCCCCCCCCTTGATTTTTTTGCTTAGCCTCCCGTCCCTGATCGCTTTGACAAAGACGTGAGTCGCACTAGTCTCCCTACATCTGCCACTCCTTGCTCCTCTCTCCCCCTCCCTTGTTTTCTCTGTTGAATTCTTCCAATCACCCAGTACGCTACTCAAGTATTTTTGTTCCATGATGCCATAACTGAACTGCTTAATACTGTTTAATGCTGCTTCATAATTTGCTGCCTTTTTTGTTTAATTTTGTCTTGTTTGTACCCTACTGACATGGAACCTTTGTAAAAGAGCCATGGCTCAAATGTATTCATTCCTAGATTTTAATAAATAAATAAAAATATTTCTCAACTGCCGTAAGTTGTAGGTAACGTGAATGCCAAATACATAGGACAACCTTGTAGATGAGTCCTTCAGGATCTGTGTTTTTATCCTGTATACAAATAAACTACTACTAGTACTTCCACCGGCTGGCACCATGTATTTCACAACCAGTTTTACCATTGTTTCATTGGGACAATAAGGTTAGCGCTCTATCCGAACACGGAAACAATTACAAAATTATTTTTTTTTAATTCTTTGGTAACAAGGTAAGGCCCACTAGGCACAAGTGCCTGTTTTCAGGGGTGCCCCGGGAGCACTAGGGAGGTTAAGTGACTTGTTTAGAGTCACACAGTATACAAGTGGAGGTTGTGGGAATCAAACACAAGCCTATCTGCTTGATGTACCAAGCGCATTCACAGCTCATTACTCTAACCTCTAGGCTATACTGCCAGCCAGTTTGACTGGATAGACACATTCCTAAAGATAAGCTGCCCATTATTCATACATGTATTGACAGGGCCATTTTTATTGTTTTCTGGTACTACCTAAGACAACCTGAAGACATATAGGATGTCATGCAATACTTTCCTAAAATAATTTTCATTATAATAAGCAGAATGTATTTTCTCTCTCTATCTCCTTTTCTCAGTTTCAGCTTAGCTCTTGTTATTCTATCACTATGTGCAATATTTTATTTTTATTTTTTATTTTATTGAAATCTAGGGTTACAAATACCTTTGAGCAGGAACTGCTCATTTACAAAGGTTCCACGTCGAACGGTGGTTGTTCCTCGCACCGTTTCCTGTTATGCATGTCGGTACAGGTATATAGCTAGTACAAGGCGGGGGCTTTATTTAAGAAAATGATTGCCGTATTACTATTATGCTGTCTAAGGCTAAGATAGACTTCATCCTGGGCTTGACAACAAATGGTCTATGCACCCAGCACAGGGAAAGACTGCAACTATCTGTAATGGACATTCGTTTGCACAGTCCCCTTACTCTGAGTCTAAACTAATGTGGCAGCCTCTCTAGTTGAGAAGTGAGGACAAGTGTGAATGCTTTTTAGTTTTGTTTGTCTTTACTGAAAATTCTCAATAAAAATATGATACAAAAAAACTGCTATAAAGTCTGGTAATTTTCATTGCATTTTAAATGCCAGTATATGATAGGGCCCCCCCCCCATCTGATGAATAAAGGACCATCACAGCAATTTTTTTTATTTTGCCCCCCTCCCCTTTTTTTCCTAAGCCTGTTGCAACAGCATCTCCAGCTTTTCTTATCTAAATGTTTACTTTCTACTGTTAGGTTGGCCACCGGCAGTATATCTTTCTTTAAACTGGTCATTTGTTCTATCTTTATCCTTTTCTTTCTTCCCCATCCTTCCCATGTATGGTCCAAAATGTAGCTGTATGAACGAAGTAGACATACAGCAGGATTGACAGTATTGCCTTTCTGAAGCCCTTTCCTTTTAAATATTACAGAATGCTACATTAGGATCTGATGTTGGAATGGCATGGAAGCCATCTACTATATATAACGATTAAGGTTTCCCTGAGTTTGAGGGGACTGAAGTAAATGGGGTAGTGAACTGTTCCGTATAAAATGTACCCCAAAGTTAAGGAGCAGACTGCCTGGGGCAGATGTATAAACGCTGTGGTAAATTTATGAATGAGAGTGGGAAAAGAAGAAACTGTTACTGCTGCTGTGGTTGTTCCCCGCTAAGTAAATAAGTACGTTTTTCTCCTGGGATACCACCTATAAAAATGCTGCCCATTCTTTAGAGAGATGAGAGCCTGTTCCTGCAGCTGCTAACACTTTCCTGCAGGTGCTCACATTAAAATAGAAATGTTTAAACAGCTCCTAGGTGTTGCATTAAAGATTTAGTAGCAGTAAAAACAACGGAAGAGTACTGTTAAATGTTTATTAATGTTGAAAGGGTGAAAAGGGAGCGAATAGAGGAAGCGCGCCCTCTTTTTCTGTTCTTTTGATACCCTATTCATAGGGTTACCACCTGTCCTGATTTTCTTGCGACAGTCCTGACATAAAAATACGAAAAATACTACATGTCCTGACTTTATAGTAGAAAACATATTTTCTAACGTTCCACTAAATGTTGCAGAAAACTATAATACCTTAACTGAAATACCTTAAAGTGATAAGAAACAATAGCAGCAACTAAGAAACTACAATACTTAGCCTTAATTCTGAGCATATAGAGAAAACAAGTCTATTGCAGTGGTCAAGGTTATATACTGTCCTGCGAAAAATCATGTTTCAGTAAGAAAATGTCCCACTTTGGGCTTCTTAAAAGGTGGTAACCCTACTTATTCAAAATTAATTAAAGTAGTTCAAACATTATTACACTGAAGCTCTGCTTACCAGATAAAGTTGGTGGTCTGCTAGGCAAGGAAAAAGCAGGTCCAAAATACAACTGTTATTCCTGTAAGGGTCATCTTTAGGGGCAGGCAGCCCAGACAGACAACCTATTTATACCAGTGATGGAAATGTGATGTCATGAAAGTAGGCGGGACTAAGACCAATTACAGCGATAATTCTGTTTATTTTGCTTATGGAAGAAAATAATGTTATAACCCTTATGCCTGTCAATAACTCACTATGTTGCCTTGTATATAGCAAGTTTTACAGTAACAAAATGCCCTCCCAGCCATGTCTACCAGTACTAATATGATAATAGATGGGTCACATGATCATGATGTCACAGGGTGGCAGGTATAAAAGTCTGCCTACTGAAAGACTTGTTAGAAAGGTTGGTCAGTGGAGAGCTGACTGTGTTGGAGGAAACACTGAGGTGTGTATGCAAGTTTTCGTACACTGGGAATTCTGTTGGCTGAAGCTAAGCCAGATAATTGTACACCGAAGGAAAAGCGGACTGTTCTTGGAACTGAGAGACTAACCACTGATTTATTTTCCGTATATATATATATATATATATATATATATATATATTTTATTTTATTATTTTCTTGTTTTAGTAAAATAAATATTGCAAAGTGCGTTTTAAAGCAAATTACTGTGTCTGTGCATCTGTCTAAACCCATAACCCCTACACATTTTAACGCTAACAGGTTGAGAAGTGTTTGAAATAAATTGCACCCAAATGTACATAACAAGGCTGCATGGGTGGTTCTTTCCCTCCCATAAAAATCTCTGTCTATTATTTCCCTTCTGCATAGCAATTAAAAGTATATTTCACTGTAATTACAGCTCCATACAACATAAAGAAAACAATAAAATTGTAAATAATTAGTCCAATTAATACCTAATTAACAATCAATTAACAAATTAACCCATCTAAACGTGAGAAAACTTGACAAATCAATAAAAATAAAAATTTGAACACTTCATTTCCTTAACTATACTGTAGTTACAGTGTGACTGTACTACAGTATAATTAATGTGTAACTACAGTGTAATCACCCCTGTTGCATGTAATTAACGATTGCCTACCCTGCAGTTACATTGAAACTGGCACTTAAGAATATGACCACAAAAATTAACTCACATTACCTCAACCTCTAACCAAAAAAGTTCAAAACCCCAACAAGGAACGCGCAAATAAACATATTAAAGTAGTAATATTTGTTTGTGAGCAAAAAACGTCATCTAGATTTTTAGCAGAAATGTATTTCTTTCTTTTTTAATTATTTGCTTATCCTCTGTTCACCCCAAATGACCCCTTCCCTGCTGACAGCAACCCCTAGCCCCATCTCCCACTGTCCTGAGCCATACCCCAACTGCTTGCCATATTTTTATTGATGAGTGGGTTCCATAGACAGTGAAACAGAACCTGGGGGTCACCGGCCATCATCCTGGTGCTCAGAGGGGTCTTCTTTGCTTCTTCCCATCCCCAAGGTCAGGAATGTGTGCCATGGTGCAAGTGTATGTTGTGCGAACACAGCATATGTACTCGAACACCTGCCTCCCAGCCTTCCAAGAATTGTCTGCTAATGCTGTGCTTTGGGTAGTGGGTGCAACTGCAGGAGTCAACAGTTGAGGTTGACTCTCCATTGATGACAGTAACATAAAGGCCATAAGAGGCCCGGTACTGCCTATGCCAAGCTTTGACCTTGGTGTCTGGTCGATGGTCAGGGGGGTTGGCACCGCCACTGGAGCAGATGGTGTCATAGTAGAGGTCATACCTGTTGTCCACAGAGGTGACCAGGATCTCACCAGGGTTGCCTTGTCCTTGTCCCAGTGCGTGTGTTTGTGACTCCCCAGTGATGATTTTTCCTGGGACTTCAACAATCACAAATCAGTTGATGTGACTGGCAACATGGATTTAGCATGTAGCTGTTTCTCCAAGACTTCTACAGTTTTCTGAAGGAGGAATCTCTCTGAAGACTCCCTCTTGCATCGCCTGGTGGTGGAGTTGAACATCTAGCTGATCTCAGAGGCTTCCACAGTCTGAGAGAGGTATAGGCAGCAGACACACATGTTGTGGGTGTCTTCCTTGTAGATTTTCTCTCTGCACTCGCAGTACCAGAAAAGCTTGGATGGTTCTTTCAGTACCATACAGGTCACCATAAATCACTATAAAAATGATTACTTCATTTAGAAGAAAAAATAAAATGTTGGTTTTGTGCGGCGATGTTTCTGATGGCAGGTCCAATGAGTCTGATAGATGGTGGGAAAAGAACTGAGAACAGGAGGGACCGCCCATGTTTATGTAGGTGCTGACACATGACATCATCATGGGCAGCCCCTGGCTGACTGGCTTGCAAATGTTTCCATGTAGTCTTAGCCCTGAAGCAGGTTTAGTTCCAAAGATGTGGCATGATGAAAGAGATATCCTTGAAGAAGATCTAATACCTTCTTCAAGGTGAATCAGCAGGTGACCTATGTAAGGGTTTTCTATTTCACCATTTCTGAACCAGATGTTTCCTGTTCGCCAACAGACTCAGATAAAGACATTCTAGTCTCTACAGAGAAGATGGACATATGAGGGAAAAAAGTGGAAACAAATTATAATTATATATTGTCTTGACTTAAATATTTTCAGCTTTCTTTTTTTCACTTACATAGAAATACAGTGCAGTTTTGCTATTTCTACTTAAATGATATGCCTAATATGATCGAGGATGTTTCACTGAAATATTAGTTTGTAGTGGGATATGATAAAACTAGACAGAAGATGTTATATGGATCTGGCAAAAAGGGGTTAAACTTATTATTACTGAACGGACTGCATTACAGAAATTGCAGCCAACAGAATTTGCATAGTTGTCTTTATTGTTTGGGCAAATCACTTATTCTCCCTCCCCCAAGGAGTTGGACTAGTTATTTTTTTCTCTTAATGTTGTACAGTAATACTTCGACCTATTAGTATGTTCCACCGTATACTGAAATTGATCACAAGGTATTAACATAAAATACATGTTTTCTTCTGTTTGTCTACATGACTTTGTAATATAATTATTCTGAAAATAGTATACAAAATGTGGTAGTACCAGCCTAATACACCCACAGTATGACTCTAGTATTACATTCAATTAATGAAAGAGATTTTTTAAAACTTGTGAGTGGTGGCCATCTTTAATGACTTGCATCATTAATTGCAAAATTAGCTATAACAGCTGTTTTACAAATATCTGAGAAAATTAAAAATACACTGAGGATAAATCTAAAGATGTCAGAAGTATATATGACAGTATGTATGTACAAACAGAGATGGTGGACAAGGTAGCTGGCAGTATAGCCTAGAGGTTCGAATACCAAGCTGTACATGAACTTGGTACATCCAGCAGACCTGAGTTTGATTCCCACAACTGCCACTTGCATACTGTGTGACCCTGAGCAAGTCACTTAACCTCCTCAGTACTCCTGGGTCACCCCTGAAAACAGGCACTGTGCCTAGTGGGCCTTACCCGGTTACCATAAGAATAAGCATAGTAAGGGCAGACTCAATAGACCATTGATTTCTTTCTGTCGATAGATTCTATATTTCTACATATTTGCTAAAAAAAACTATACAATTTAACACCTAAGTTATTTCTACTTTATGTTAATCAATAACGTTATGATACAGTACATTTTGTTTTACTGATTAAGCTGACATTTAGATGGTCCTCAAACCTCTACACACACAAGCATTACTAAGGCAACATAAGCAAATGTCAGCCCTTTCAGGAGTCATTGGTCCGAGGATTCCAGCTAAAGCAAATGGTCAAACTCAGCACCAGGTCAAGGCAACTCCAACAGCTGAATAACGGCATAAGGCAACATAATAGCTCACAGACACTGCTCTAGTGGTTGCTGGACCGAGCAAGGTCACTGTTAAGATAACACCAAAGGGAGCATTGTACTAGACAGAGCTCTTACACATAAAACAAGAGATATCAGCGTTCGAACCTGTAACATTTATTAATAGCTGTGGATGTTCTCATAAACCTCACGCTGTATTGGATATTGCAGTGCTATAATAAAGATGGGCAGCAACTTATATGAACTTATTGTATTGAAGTCTATAAAACTGGGTTGTTTTGAAGAGGGGAATTGTTTTTTTGTTTAACTTCTAGTCTTAAGTTCTATTCTGATTGTCTGAGTATGAAACAGTAAACCCCGAGCAGTTTTGTTGGGGACCAGTGTCCTCCTACATACAGCAGTTACCTTTAATCCTGAGCAGCCTGTGATAGCAGCCTTAATGCTGTTACTTTCTTTTTGTTACTAATCTTTTCTTTTGAGTCAATGTTCAAAAAAGTCAGGAAGCTCCAAAAGTGGCATTACAGAAATCACCTCATGCTTATTTGCAGCAAGAATAACTTGCCTGACCCGGCGTGCACCACCAGGCAGGAGACGTGGGATTGAGGCATGGTCCCAACTCCCCTGCCCTGGGCTGCTGGGTCTTGGACACAATATGTAGCGGCATTGTGTTCCAACTCCAGGGGAAGGAGAAGCATGTCCCACATGTCGAGCATCTCATTTGGTGGTAAGTGATGAGGGCATTGATGTCACAAGTGACCATGCAACATCAGCCATCTTCCACCAATAAGAGGGTCCAGTGGGCATCACTGGCTGATGCAGGGAGGTGTGCAGAGCACTTCAGGTTGGGAAAGTGCTGCAAGAACTGAACAGCTTCATGAAACTGCCAACCACCCCACCCTGCTCACTCTAGAATGCCTCTGCCGTCCCTGCTTCTCCATCCTTGACCAAGGCTGCTCCTCAAGCATCGGGCAAGTCAAGCAGAAGAGTGGACCTGTCCTGGTATGTGAGGGATAAGTACACATGTGGAGGGAGGGACAGTAGCAGTGGTGTGGTGCCAGAATGTAGATGTGTGTATGCCAGAACTTTTGTAAAAAAAATAAACTTTCTCAACATGTTACAGTAATATAATGTGAGGGGACTGTTATTACGTAAGTTGTTGTCTACAAAATCAATGAGTCATACAGTCATGCTTGAAACAGTGGAGAATCATGCATGAAAGGATTGCTGAAACAATATAATTGGCCCACTCAGCTTATCTGTCCTGAAAATGTTATTGCTAGCAGCCGAGTATTCCCACTGGGAGAAGATACTGTTACAAGGCCTTAGTATTCGGAATACTGTGTTTACATGAAATGGAGTATATATTCCAGTTACTGGTAGTACTGTGCAGGTGGTACTGCTGCACAAAAGCAGGAGCCAGGAAGACGCTGGAAACTACCGTCCAGTCAGCCTCACCTCAGTGGTGGGGAAAATCATGGAAACATTACCGAAAGAAAGAAAGAAGAGTACAGCAACTAGAAGCAACTGGCCAACTGGACCAAAAGCAGCATGGCTTCACAGCAGGGAGGTCATGTCAGACAAACATGATTGATTTCTTTGATTGGGTGACCAGAACAGTGGACCAGTGAGGGGCAGCAGACATAGTGTATCTGGACTTCAGTAAGGCGTTCGGCTCCATTACACATAGTAGTCCAATAAACAAGTTGGAACACACAGGGGTGGGACATAAAATAGTCAGCTGGGTTAAGAACTGGCTCCAAGGGAGAACCCAGAGGGTGTTGATAAATGGCACTCTAACAAAGGAAGGAGGGGTAACCAGCAGAGTCCCCCAGGGATCAGTGCTCGGGCCAATTCTATTTAACATATTCATCAGTGACATCATAGATGTCTTGCAGGGAAAGGTATGCCTGTTCGCAGACAACATCAAGCTCTGTAACAGAGTAAATACACAAGAGGGGGTCACAGAAATGGTGTCTGTTCTAAAAAAGCTGGAAGAATGGTCAAAACAGTGGCAGTTGAAATTCAACGCCAAGAAATGTAAAGTTATGTACCTGGGGAGTAAGAACCCAGGCAGGAAATATAACCTAGGAGGGGAACAGCTGACAGAAACTAAGTTTCAAAGGGATCTAGGAGTACTTGTATCTGATGATTTAAAGACAACCAGGCAGTGCGAAAAGGCAGCCCAAAAGGCTAGCGGCATCCTTGGATGCATAGGTAGGAGTATCATGAGCAGGAAAAGTGAAGTGGTAATCCCACTGTGCAGGTCCTTGGTGAGGTCTCACTTGGAGTATTACATCTAGTTCTGGAGACCGCAGGCTGGATTTTCAAAGGGCCCTTAGATCCATGCAAGCTGCATCAAACAACCAGCTTGAGTCAGATCTAGGTACACCAAATACTGTGTACCATATTTTGCAAGAAAAGCGTTCTTTATGACAAAGTCCCCCAAACTGATGCAAGAGGTCTACTGCATCAACAAAATGGAACAAGGAATGAGAATGACGCAAGCCGCAAGCCGCACCAAAATAAATAATGCATATTGAGTCAAGAATGGTGCAAGCTGAGTCAGAAAAATTACTCAAGGAATGAAAATGACGCAAACTGAATACAAAAATGGTGCAAACTGAGTAGAAATGGTGCAAGCTGAGTCAAAAAAATGGTGCAAGTTGAGTGAAAAATTACACAAAGGATGATAATGACGTAAACTAAGTAAAACGAGATAGCAGATGAAATGGCCAAAACTAAGCTTCCAAAATGTTCTACACTAGTCCTGCAGGAGAATTCTGGCCCTTAGTAGTAGCATAGTCAGGTCTGACCACCTGCTTTGGGTCTCTTTATATGCTTTAGTGTCACTTAGACCAACTCTGGGTGGTCTAACAGCAAAAGACATCTTAGACACAAGGACAGGACTTGCATTCTTTGAAAATCCCATATAAAGGGATGGTGCATCATTTCAGTGGTGTTCTTAAGCTGGCCAGCACAGAATATCTAGATTGATTCAACATCTGGAATGAGAGACGGATGATCCCAGTTTACCTCAGTGGGCTCATGGCTAAGTTTATTTGGTTCAAGTTTTCTAAATGACCATTGCCTGGAGTAACACAGTGGGGCTTCAATGGGTTTGTTCCTCCAGATGCAATTGGTTGGACTGTGGTTACTCATGCAGTCAAAGAAAGTTTCTGAGCAAGTGACCTTGTTTGGCCTGTTAGTGAAAACCCAATCAATACATGTTCTGTTTTGATGAACAGTCACTAGATAAGCAGTGTCTTTAAACAGCACCTTTCTCAGCATTCAGAACAAGAAACAGGAAGCTCCCCACCTGTACTGTAGTTCCTCAGTTGCAGTTTTAAACTTTTTAATAATGCCCCCTAAAGAAGGGAAAGATTCATCATTTGCCTCCCCAGGGGCTAGCCATGCAATCCCTTCCACCTTCCTATTAACCAGCTCCACCTCAATGCTCAGACATTTGGTTACAACTATATAGGGAGAGTGGGGGTGCACTTCATTCAACATTTTCAGTGCTTTTTTTTTTTCCATATACATTCTCCTCGGATGGGGCAAGCTGGCTCCCCTCAGCTCTGTCCCCAGTGAATGCTTTCTTCTCAATTTAAATACATAGAAACATAGAAACATAGAATTTGACGGCAGATAAGGACCGCTTGGCCCACCCAGTCTGCCCATTTCCCTACCTACTGGATAAGCTGCAGATCCTAGTTAACCAGCAGCCTACTTCTTCCTACCCCCAACCCCCAGAATTGCCTTATGACTGTCCCATGCATGCTTGAATTCCACCACTGTTTTTGACTCCACAACCTCCTCCGGAAGGCCATTCCATGCATCCACAACCCTCTCTGTGAAAAAATACTTCCTTAAATTACCTCTGAGTCGCCCCCCCTCTATCTTCAAATTGTGCCCTCTTGTTCTTGCACAGCTCTTTTTTTGGAAGATGCTACCCTCTGGTAAAACTGGCTACACCTTTGGTAAAAGTTGAAGCCGGGGATCAACTAACAAGAGCCTTTCATCGACAAGAAACCTGACTAGTTTACAAATCGACTAACTGCAGTGAAGTCAAAGGTGTGTGTATTTCAGACTGAGATGGCACAATCAATGGTTGTGCCTGGGCAAGCTTGACAAAAGGAAAACTCCATGCTCAGAGCCCAGTTAGAGGCCCTCAAAAAACAGGTTCGGACAGTGAACATGTGGGTGGCTGGGCTGTTGGAAGGAGTGGAAGGAGACTCTCTCTCTTTATCCATAACTGTACCTATCTATATTACACAGATGGAAACTTTTCCCCATTGAAGCCCATCATCATGTATTTCTCCATAGACCTTAGCAATTATACCTACATTCCAAACAAGTAAAGTTGCACACCTCCTAATTAAAGCTTTATACTGTACCTCTGCACTGAGACCTGTAAACCATGGGAAAAACATCCATAAACCAACACTATGACCACCAAACAAACAACTTCATGACCAATTAAATCAATAAACATGTAAATCAACACACCAGCTCAACCACTTAAGAAATATATATGTTAATTAGCAACACCTAATAAGCCACCTGACAAAAACACAGCCTTATCTAATAATCTCCCTGGCAAAAACACAGCCTTACCTAATAAGCCTCCTGAGAAAAACACAGTCTTCAGGTACAAAGGAAAGGCACCATCCCTATGTATTACATAAAATACATTTTTTTTTAATTGTTTAACCAGGAGTGGCACACTAAGCTGAAAGCTTGTTTACAGGTGCGACCTGGGAGCACAGGGAAGTTAAGTGACTTGCTCAGGGTCACACAGTATGTAAGTGGGGGTTGTGGGATTCAAACCCAGGTCTCCAGATTTGCAGCTCAGAGCTACTGTGGAATACAACTGTGCCAGGCAACTGTGGAATACAAAGCTACATACCTATCTCAGGGGCTAATTAGGGCAGTAATGTCACTCGCCCTTCAGGCCCGTGGCTTATAGCCCCAATTAGCCACCTTGATATGTATATATATATATATATATATCTATATATATATATATATATATATAGATATATATATATATATATATAGAGGATGCATGATGGGCGACTGTGGAATATGGCAAATATTTGCATGAGTGCAGAGTGAACTGTGATATTATTGCAGTTCACTCTACATGAGTGCAAATGTTTGCCATATTCCACAAGTTGAACATCATGTGCGCAATTTATACAGTAGGGCTAGTACATTTTAGGAACATTTTTTTCTGTGTTCTCTCCCTGTTTATTTTGGTAATTGGGTAAGTTTTTTTTTGGGGGGGTGCCTGGGAGCTCTGGGCTTAACGAACTCTTTAAGTGATTTGTTCAGTCACACAGTATTGAAATGGAAGTTGTGAGAATTAAACACTGGTCTGGGCTGTTGGATGTAGGAAGTTGGTTCCTTGCTTGTTACTCTAATCTCTAGACTATACTGACAGCACTGTTTGTGTGTGGTCTGAGTGTGTGTGTGTGTGTGTGTAAGTGTTTCTGAACAGGCTGGGAGTGTTAGACTCTATGAGAAACAGGTGCATGTGATTTGCAATGATAATTGTGCTACCTGCAGCTAGGAGTGAGAAACAGACTGTTTATTCAGTAAGTTGCAGGCTTCACTGAGCGAGATAAACTGTTGCAGTCAGCACTCAGAAAGAGAAACTGGTTTATGAAGGAGGCTGGTTGGAAGATTAGAGCAGCACAGTAATGTGCTAGGATTGTTAGAATAACTATGGGACACAGGTAATTGTATTTTACAATACTAATTGAGTTAGTTGCAGGATTCAGCGAGAAAAGAGAAACTGTGAAGCTATTAAATGCAGGCTGCAGTGTAGATAGTCTCACTCTGGTGACATCACCATTGTTGTATATTTGCTGGTGATGTAGACACTGTGGGTTTATCAGGAAATAAACCCACAGTGTCTATGTCATCACAGAGTTATTCCACTGCAGTGAGAATACATGTTTTTATTGTCAAGGTTACATGCTCACCCCTATTGTATAAATAGGGGATACATGATGGGCACGAGTGAGATATCCAGAGCTCACTCTGCAGGAGTGACAGTATTTGCCATATCACACTCATGCCCATCACGTATTCGATATATACAATAGGGCCAAGGAGTTTCAGAAGTTTTGTTATGCTGTCTTGTGTTCTGTTCCTGTTTATGTGTTTGCTCATTCTGTGTGAGCTTTTCTGAATGGGCTGGCAGTGTTATAAACTCTGAGACACATGAGTGTGTTTTGCAATGCTAAATGAGTTAGTTTTAGATAGGAATGAGAAACATACTTTTGTGAAGCTGCATTGTTTAGCAGTCTGGCTGCAGTGAAGCTGAGAGCATCACAGTAATTGTAACAAGCATTTGTCAATGCCGAACGTTTGCTTGCTGGCATTGGCAGTGGTAGTGTAGAAGTTACAGAGCTGCGTAATAGGAATAGCAGTGAAGTATTGAACAGAAGCCAACCCCACCACCACCTGCAGAGACTGACAGGCATTGGGGTGTGGCTTTGGGTCGTCAGGCATAACGGCCACACCATTTCACCACACCCCACCCTGCAGACACTGACAAGTGTCACGGCGTGCCTTGGGGTCTTTGGCCCTTATGCGCACCCCATTCCATCAGGAAATATGGTGAGATGGGTGCTGTATAGGAGAATGGGGTGAACTTTGGGGCCAAAGAGTCCAAGGCATACCTTGATGCCTCTCACTGGCTGCAGGGTGTGGAATGGTATGAGCATTGCAGGCAAGAATCCCAAGTCACACACCTGATGCCTGTCATTCTCTACAGGGTTGGGCTTATGGTTGGAAACCCTAATACGTCAGGCATTCATTGGTATTGTCACTCCAAATTTTCAACATGTTTTTTTTGTGACCCCACCTCATGAACAGTGGCAATATCAGTTTGTTAGCCAAAAGCTGCTTATGCACAGCGACTACGGCATTTAGCACCACAGGTGCAAATACATTCGAACAGTATGTAAAAAATGACAGCTGTACTGTTCATGGGGAGGTGTAAAAAATGGCAATGTTGCAAATCTGTAGTAAAAATATTAAAAAAACTGGTGAAGTCACGAGCATGCATAGGAACTGTGCAACGCACACCCGTAATGTAATTAGTTTGGGGATATTTTTACAGCAGATTGTCAAGAGAGGCATTTTGGGACCTCCGATCATGAACAGTGTCACTGTGATTTTCTTTATCTGTCCCGAACAATGATTTCCCACAGTGACCACGCATCTCTGCGCTGAAAGTGTGAAAACACATTTCGGCCATGTTGTGAAAAATAACAGCTGTACTGTTCATAAGAAAGTGTGGAAAAATGCCACTGGTGAAAATCTGGACTGAAAATATTACAGTGTCATGAACTTACGAGGGTGCGTGGAAACTGCACAATGCTCACTCGTAACACAGTCATTTTATGGACTTCTGTCACCAAATTTTCAACATAGCCATTTTAAGACCTCTGCTCATGAACAGTGTAACTGTGATTTTCTTAATCTGTCCCATACATTGATTTCGTACACCGACTGCGCCATTGTGCGCTACATGGGCGGAAACATGTTTTGGGCAAGATGTGACAAATGACAGCTGTACTGCTCATAAGGAAGTGTAATAAATGGCAATGTTGAAAATTGGATTGAAAATATTGAAATTAGCACACTTACAAGCGTATGGCAGGAACCGCGAATGCACGCCTCGTAAAAGTCATATTTAGATTTTTCACCAATTTTCAACATAGCCATTTAAGATGTCTGCTCATGAACAGTGTCACTGTGACTTTCTTAATGTGTCCCATACATTGATTTCACACATCGACTGCCCACTGTCGCTACATGGCGGAAACCCATTTTGGGCAAGATGTGAAAAATGACAGCTGTACTGCTCATAAGGAGGTGTAATAAAATGGCAATGTTGAAAATCTGGAGTGAAAATACTGAAAATTCCACGAACTTCACGAGCGTCGTAGGAACTGCATAATGCAAGCTCGTAAAAGTCATTACAAGATTTTCACCAAATTTTCAATGTAGCCACTTTAAGACCTCTGCTCATGAACAGTGTCACTGTGATTTTCTTAATTGTTCTGTACATTGATTTCACTTTTATTTCTGCCGTTAATAAGCTACATGGTAAAACACATTAGTGAGATGTGAAAAATGACAGCTATACTACTCTTAAGAAAGTGTGGTAAAATGGCAATGTTGAAAATCTGGGTGAAAATATTGAAAATACGCGAACTTACGAGCCTACGTAGAGAACTGCATAGCATAGCCTCGTAAAACAGTAATTTTTTTGAATTTTTCCACCAAATTTTCAAAATAGGCTTCTTGAGAGCCCACCTTATGAACACTGGCAGTGTCGTTTCGTTAATCAGGCCTGAAAGGTGATTTCACGCAGTGACTGCAAAATCACCCTTCGGGCCCGAATAACGCCATGACAGTGACATCATTCATGAGAAGGAGTCCCAAAAACCCCATGTTGAAAATTTGGTGCAAAAATTCCCAAAAATGCCTGAGTTATGCAACAAAGTTGAAAAAACCCTACCTATCATTATACAGCTTACGGCATTTCCTCAGTTCGAGTCGGCTTTGAAGAGTGCAGGCGTGTTCCAGTCCACCGATGATCGTCGCGCCGAGCTCCGGAGGTAAGTATGGGGTGAGGGTGTGAGGAGGCAAGTGCGCAGTGGGTGGTGCGGGTTGTAGGGGGCGGAGACTACGTGGGACCGTTTTAATTTACAGGTTGTTTTTGTTTTCAATTGACGACGTGGGACGGTTGCCACTCTGGGTGGGCTCCCAGCGTGGCACAAGGGCAACTGGTTGAGGCGTGGAGCCGGCAGGGGATTAGGCACCCGTTGGCCATAGCATCAGTTGCCATGCTGGGGTGGGCTCCCAGCGTAGCACCCAATACTGGGGGGACAGTGGACCCGATGGGATTGGGCACCCCGCATCGGCTATCTAGTGCATGTGAAAGGCTTTTGAGGGGTAGCACAGCCGGCGTGAGATTGGGCACCCGTCGGCTATACAGTGTGGTGGGGGGCACCGCAGCATGTGTGTGTGTGTGTGGGAGCTGCGCGCGAGGCAGGCGATATCTGATCGCTGCTCACTGAAGCGTAGCTCTCCCTTTCAACTATGCGCCACTGCATTTGGAGCTGTCATAGACAGCTCCAGCATGCATTGGTGGACTGGGGCCGCTCCTGCCAACACACTGACTGAATTGGAAGAGGGGGTGACACACCTCCGAAAACTTGGATGATGACACTATGTTTCTTGCACATGCGTGCAAGCAAACAATGAGCTGAGAGGCAGAGTGTCAGAACAGCTGATACTGTTTTCAGTGGTAATTAAGTTAGCTGCAGGCAGAGTGCAGAGTGTTCTGTGAAATTTTGCTCTTTAGGATTCTGGCTGCAGTGAAGTTAAGATTGTCACAGTAATTGTAATGGGTGAGAATCGGAGTTTGAGGAACAAGTGAGAGTGTGTTTCAGTGGTAGTTGAGTTAGCTGCAGGCAGTAGTTTAGACTGTTCTGTGAAGCTGTGCTGTTTGGAATTCTGGCTGCATCAAGTTGAGAACATTACAGTGATGAGCTGGAAGTTTGGGGGGGGGGGGAGATAGGTGTGTTTTGTAATGCTCACTGAGTTAGCTGTAGGCAGCAGTGAGACCTCTCAGGTAGTTTTGCATTTGTGTCTATGGTAACAGCACAGGTGTTTCTTGCATGCTGAGGGAAAAGCTGCCTAGGGTGCTATCAGTGACCTTTTGTGACCTGCGTGTGTAAATGGCTGATATCATCACAGTGGAGCAGAGGGTAAAAATATCACACTGCAGTGGATGATATGCTGTTTTATCTCACTCATTTACCACTCACCCCTATTGTATACATCCTTGTATACCACAGTTGCCTAGCATTTATTCTAAAGATATATATATATATACATATATATATATATATATATATATTTATGTAGCTTTTATGGCAGACATCTGAATCTGATAATCAGACTGGTTGCCTGAGGTGTCTGTCGCTAATCCTGCTGGAGAGCCCTTGATTGTTGAAAAAGCCTACAGAGTGACTCTGAGACAGAGTGTAGCTGAGCAAGTTGGACCACGGACAGGGAATGTGGTGATGGCAGGGCCCCAGATCTGGTATTGTAACTGGTAAGACATAAGTGAGAGGCCTATGCGTGTGACACCAATGTGTGCCTATTATATCCAGACAAGTTTTGCAACCCAACAGCGATGCAAACAATTTGATGGCGTGAAACATATGTACAAGGTCACTGATTTACAGAGATTCAAATAACAAAATTTTGTTTTCAAGACTTAAAATTCTGGGAATTTCAATGGTGATTGTTAGTCTAATTTTTGAATTTTACTGGGATTCTATTGTCATTCTTTTAGTATGTGCATATAGAGCATTAGATCAAGCAAACTGAAACTAGTACATGAAGCAGTTATAAGAAAAATACACATTCTCCAGATTTTCTGATCTGATCTAAAATGTTAAATTCCATGAAATCCTTTGTTTTCACCAGTGTGTAGGCAGTCCAGTTTCCAGAATTTTACTGTGTTTTCCGGTTAAAACTGAAAACCAGTGGCCTTGCATTTAGGCAATGGTTTCTACAATGATTAGAATCTTTTCATACATATTCGTCCATGGCATACGAAGTACACGTCTCCATAGCAGTAGGAGTTTCAGCAATGCTCATCAGGAAGGAAACGCAGATACAAATCAAGTGCAGATGGGGGTATGAAACCTCACTGAGACCTCTCACATCCAAGTCTTTGTCAGGGTGTCAAGCCCTTCTCAGGTTCTTGGTGGTAATAAACCAGCAAAAGAAACAACAGACCAGTGACATATGTGGTAATAAACTTGTTTATTACACAAAAGCAGATGTATGCCCTGAAAACAGGTCTTACCAATATAAACACTGGGAGCCAGAGTTTCCCAATACCCCAGGGTATGAAGACAGTCTTCGTGAGAAAATGGTGGACATGGACTTAAGTAATAACCATGACAACAACTCTTACTTGTGTATGTTAGATACAGAAAACAGGCTCTATTTGGCCAAAAGTTAGGAGGCTGTACAGTGCTATCTAAAGATATACAAAATGTGTGAAATCAGCTAAAATGAGATCAAAGACTTATACATAAAACAGAAAATAAGTGTGGTGTTACATAAATCCGCATGATGGCAGTGTAAACTATACAATGACTTCTCAGAAGACTAAACAGAGAGCATATAAGTGTATTCTTGGTACAATACTTATGTGTTACTTAGCAATAATAATATTGGCAATAATCATAATTATGTCTCTGGTGACTTACACTTGTACAGTAAGTACTAACGCCCTATATGTTAGTACTGATTGTGCATAACACAGCATATAACATAATAGATATTGTCAGTAGTGCACAGTGGGTTGCCAATAAGGGTGTGGGGACGAAGTGTAACATTACACCCCCCCCCCACCTTGTTGTCTTACAGAAAAGGCAACAACACTATGGGTAAGAAGTGGGTATCCATCATTCACAGACCAGAGTTTTTTGCAGTGTTGTTCAACAGTGTGCCATAGACAGCAAAGAGTTAGTATAAAAAATATAATCAAAAACAGTTGTATGACCGGCCCGCCACCGCAGCGGTTAGATTTCCGCTTGCGACGCCAGCGACCTGGGTTCAGGAACGAGCCCGGGTCACTGGAGGGCCGGCCGGGGGGAGAAGGATCGAGCGTCCTATGACAGCTCTTCTCCGGGGGGAGGGCAGGGGATAGGTCCAGCGCCTGCTGGCTCCTAGCGGAGGCTGGGAGTATCACAGGAAGCACGGCCCAAAAAGTTAACTGAGGGAGGAGAGGACGTCGGTGTATGCCATGACGTCACCACGCTGCCCCCACAGAAAACAGGAAAAACTGCTTACTGGCCGCCAAGATGATGGCTCTCCGTTCCCTGAGCACCTCCAGTACCTGCCCAGGGCCTCCTGTTCCTCAGCAGCATCCCCAGGCCATAATGAAGTGTGTGTTGGGGTCTTCCCCTGTTGCTCCAGTGCCCTTCCCCCTCGGAGGAGGGGGACCCGCCTGGCGATAGGGATACGCCAAGATATCCCGGGGATCGGCTGCAATTTGAGGACCTGAGGAGGGCTGGCTAAGGTCAGTGGGGTCGGGGGGGGGAACTTATGGAGCCTGAAGGAGTTGGGGCCAGTGAAGCATGGGAGGTGGTATAAACATATAATGCAAAAAAAAAACAAAAAAACAGTTGTATAACAACAAAACCTTTAAAGGTTAACTCTAACTATGTATTGGAAAGTGCGGTGCTTAAATCACCATCATGGATAAAGGTGTTAAGGGCTTCTCCAGCTTTGGAGATGTTATAGCTGATGTAGATGAGGTGAGTGTCCTTTCTATCTAAAAGTGTTTTAAGAGACAATCTCAATGGATCAATATATACGTTAAAAATAGGTAAATACTGAGACAGAGCAAGCAAATATGCAGGATCAGTATCAATAACATCTGGTTCCAGGATGGGAACAGGAGTAATCACTGTATGACCAATAACAGTGGTTTGATGAGGAATAAAATAGAAATTAGGAAACTTTATGTCACAAGTTTTAGACCCATAAGCAAATAATTAACGATTAGTGACAACACAGTATTGCTCATCAGAATTACGTGACATTTTCACTGTAGGAACCCTCCATTTATGCACATGAATTGATCAGGTGAAAGACTGATACTTGAGTCTTGTAGTGAAGCGATAGTTCTGGTAAAGATGTCCAGGGTTGCCCACTGGTGATGATGTAGTTGAAGATGAAGCTGCTGTTGCCCTAGGGGTACCACTTTCATTTAAGGAAATATCTAAGTCCAAAGTAAAAGACTAATCAATGCTGAGTATCTACAAACCGGCTTAATGGCGTTGATTACGTCACCGCGACATAAGTAGTGATATCCCTTTGTGGCACAACAGCCTGTATGAGGCACCACCCAGGCTTCCAGGGTGGGATGAAAGACCAGAAGAGGTGGAAGGTCAGTCCTCTCTCGGTAGATGTCCTAGTCGAGATGCCCAATAGAATTAATGGAGACCAGTGACACTGCAGAGGGACTGGAAGGAAAAGTATGCCTCTTTGCAGACAACACAAAGATCTGCAACAGGGTTGGTACACAAGGAGGGGTGGAAAGGATGAGAAGGGAGTTGGCAAGGTTGGAGGAATGGTCAAAAGTATGGCAGCTTAGATTCAATGCAAAGAAGTGCAAAGTAATGCACCTGAGAAACAAAAACCCAAGGGAAAAGTACACAATGAGGGGTTATTAACAACAAAACAAATGGAAAGGGACCTGGGGGTAGTCATATCAGACGACTTAAAGGTAAGCAAGCAGTATGAGAAGGCAGTAGGGATGGCTGGGGGATACTGGGATGTATAGGGAGAGGCATCACCAGAAGAAAACAGGAAGTTGTTATCCCTCTGTACAGACAGTTGATGATGAGACCCCATCTGGAGTACTGTGTGCAGTTCTGGAGACCCCATCTCCACAAGGACATAGACAGGATGGAGGCAGTCCAAAGGAGGGCAACTAAAATGGTGCAGGGTCTGCAATAGAAGCCATACAAAGAGAGATTAAAGAAGCTGAATTGGTTTTGGCACAACATGTAGCTTTAGCAATGGTTGCTGGCAAAGGACTTGTTCCCAGAGCACTATAGGACTCCTCTACTGGGGGTACACTGAAGTTCAGAGACCTGGCAGGGTTCAGTGCTAATTTCTCACTGAGTTGCCAGTCAGTGACCCTTTGAAAGCTGCTTTCTGACTGACTTTGGATATGTATGTCTCTGCTGCAGTGATAGCAATAAACTTTGTCTCTATGCATTTGCTGTGTGAGGTTCTAGAGGGAGAGTGCCATGGAGGTCCTACCTCCCCGGCAGGGGATCTTGGCAATTGCAGCACTTGGTGGTTCATTGATTCTCCCATCATTTTCTTTAGCTCAATCTGCTGAGCATGGGCTTTCTCCAGTGAGACAGCATCTGATGCACACACCTCACTGCTTGAGGCAGTTGATACCATGCTTCTTGAAAGAGGCATACTGAAAACTAAGACTTCAGCACTACTGGGGAGGGGTTGGTCTTACCCTGTTGGACTATCAGTGGGAGGGTGGATCAGCCAGTCTCTCTCTCTCTCTCTCTCAAGTGCAACTTTAACAGCGTAACCCTGAAATTCAACCAGTCTTCAGCACTTGCTCAAGTCACACCTCGTTTAGATCCTTGGACTCTATCCCACTTTTGCAGTACACTTTTTGTAGGGCTCTCTCAAGTTGGTGTAGCTAGGCAGTGAATGGCTCCCTCCAGCATTGTTTGGTGGTCTTAAGTTTCCAGTACAAGTCATCTCAAGATTCCATACTTCCAAACACACTGTAGCCTCTGGGTCCATGGCACACAAGGACTGGATGGCATCTAATGCCAGCCCCTTCAGACTTTCAGCCAATCTCTGTGGTTTTCTGCCTCTGTGTATTGCCATTCATGTAGCATAAGCAACCGAGATTTCATACCTGTCTTCTCCAGCAGGGGTGGGGATGATGCCAGCAAATATTCTTGGGTGTCAGTAATAGTTGGCAGCAAAAGGGTGAGCTAGTCCATATTCTTCAGAGGTTGCTTGGGGAGGCAGCAAGGACTGCACATCATTGAGTCTTCCCTTCGCTGGCCAACAATAGTTCTAATTTAGTCTTAAAATGCACAACATAATCTGAGTGGAGTGAAAGAGGTTTCAAGCTGACAGGATTCCCTTTCCTTATCACCACCCAGATCTTTTAAGACTCTTAAGGTGTCACCATGACAGGAAGGTTCACAGCCCCTATGTTTTTCTCTGTTTCCACAACTGGGAACCTGGCTCTCAAGTCACTCTGAATTTTTAATTTTTCACAGTCTTTCATGGCATCCTCTAGCGTTCCCAAGATGGACCCTTTGTCCCACTCCTTGAACACATTTTTTTATCAAGAGTTCTCTCTAGGAGCTGGCCCATTGGCACAAAGGGCTGAGGCACTGTGAGTGCCTTATCTTATCACATGCTGGTGACCAGAGTTTGGGAATGAACTCGGGTCACTTGGGAGTCAGCTGGGGGGGGGAGGATTAATCGTCCGCAGGACTGCTCTCCTCCCTCAGGGGAGGGTGATCCCATGCCTCATTGCTTGACTGCCATCTGGAGGAATTCAGATGGTAGTGCATGCAAGGCACAGAAAGTGGGAAGGGCGCATGTTCAGAGCACCAGGGGCGTCTCCGCGGAGGCAGAACTCACACACCATGCTCACCGCACATCTGTGCTGCCCAAGGGAGAAAAGCAAAAAGGAAAAATGGAGGATGGGCTTAATGACGCCCTGCCCACTCACGCCGATGGCCCACTTGGTCTCTGGCTCTGGGAACATATGGATTTGTATTCCTGGTGGGGGAAGACGGCCCTAACTTCCGGGCCCTGCCATGGTAAGCAATCTGCAGGTGATGTTAATCCCCTGAGACTGGAGGAGACATGAGATGGCTATGGATGACAGGGACAAGGCTGAGCCAGTCACCCATACCCGCCAGAAGGATAAAACCCTACATATATATTTAACAAAAAGGGTATTCTCTGGGTGTCCAAACCCTTGAACACACACCAGTCCTGTACCTCTTGAAAAACCTTGTTTACTTTTGCAGACATTT
Source organism: Neoceratodus forsteri (assembly GCA_016271365.2). Taxonomy (NCBI): domain Eukaryota; kingdom Metazoa; phylum Chordata; order Ceratodontiformes; family Ceratodontidae; genus Neoceratodus; species Neoceratodus forsteri. The sequence continues at coordinate 388,334,196 of JADMNL010000025.1, read as the reverse complement.
TCAGGGGGGACCAATGACAAAAGTCTCTGAAAAGCCCCCAGGTGTGACCAGATGTTCAACAGGAGATCTCAGCAGTGCCTACAATGTGTGACCCCCAAGTCACCATGTTCAGATTCACACCCCTGCCTGGTGAATGTACAGGGCCCACCTGGTTGAGGGCGATTGGTTCATTCTTTCTCCTATGGTGGGGATGGGGGGGTTCATACCAAAACAAATAAGAACTAGCATGATGCCTCCACTCCTAGAGAAAAAGTGTGCCAGTTGCTGTGTGCTGTACCACCCCCTGTGATGCAGTACCTACCCATCTCCCCACACTGGTCTGGACTACTTCCTGGGGCCACTGAGACAGTTGTTACCTTCACCAATAAGCACTTCAATCAGGGTATCCAAATGGGTGCACACACAAGTAAAATGTAACAAATTAACAGTGCTTTTATTTAAGAACCCAGGCCTAGAAACTGAAAGAAAAGAATGGGTTAGACAACTGCACGTCACCTTGAACGCTCCCACCCTACAGCAATGCCCTCTGACAGCCACTGTACTGTGGGTCACTACCACCCTCTCAGATGCCACCCCGTCTATGAAGCACCCACTCAATCAAGGGCACAAAAAGAGGAATTAGACTACACAGGGTGTAGTAACTCTACAGCTGGTACCAGTAGTAAAACTATAAGTTCAAATATGACACAATAACCAATGACTCTGGGTATCCAGGAATTATACTAGAATCCTGGTGCAGGCCTGCTATATATGTTGCTCAGATTCTTTCAGTGATGCATTTGAAAATTAGCAAGCATGCAATTTATCCCCGTAGGCCACAGTGTGCTGGCACAATCTAAAGAACTTAAAATCCAAAAGGACAGTGTTTGAAACCTAACCTGTAATCCAAATGTAGTGATTGTAATCCGAAATTGGAAAAGTACGAAAGACCCCAGTCAGCAATGCCAGCACTCTCGGAACCCACGGATGCAGCAGTTCAGCTGAGGCAGGGAACAGCACACAGCAACAGGGTGAGCAGCAGTCAGGAACAGGGCACAGTGCCCTGGGGATGAAGCACTTGGTATTCCTTAAACATTCTGCAGCAGCACAGCCTTTCTAGCTCACACCTCTCGGGATACAGCCCTTCTGGCTCAGTTCTCAGTCACAGGAGCACTACACAGTGGCTTCCCAGTTACCAAGGTGCCTAGACCCCAGGAGTTAGCCCCACAATCTGACTCTCCTCTGGATCGAGAGTACTCATGTACTAGGGGCATGTACCCTGTGGCTCTCTGTTCCCTGATCCACCCCACTAGACGAGAGCTAGCAGGCCCCTTATCTGGCTCTGGAGCAGCTTGGGTAGGATGCAGGCCTCAGTCTCTACTCAGTACAGCTCAGCAGCTTCAGTCTGCAGCAATGCCACACAGACTCAGACTCTCAGTGATTTCTTCTAGCAGGTGCTTGGCTGGCACAGTCTCTGAATAGTGTACTTCCGGGATATGGCTCAAAGTCAGTTGGCAGAATGAACCCTGGTGAGGACTCACAGGATTGTCAGCCTTGGTTAGGCCTCTCACTCGGTCTCTCCAGCAGCAGATCTGAACGCTTCAGTGTCTCTTTCAGAGTGCCATGAGCTCCTCGAGAGCCCAGAATCTTTCCTCTTCAATTCAGTATCCTGTTGGACAGGCAGGGCTGTCCATCAGTAGTTCTGCCCAGTCCTGCCATCTGATTAGCCTTCATAGCCAGCCAGTCCATATCGGAGGGCCCTGGACTACACCATCCTTCCACAGTGCTCAGCAGCCCTCTGATTGGTTGACTGGTGAGTTGTTTTTTTTTATTCTTTTCCCCTCTGTATCATTGCCCCAGTGGGCACTCTCAGATGACACCCTTATTGGGCTTTCTCCAGCCCAGCCTGAGGCTCCCCCATCCCAGGTCCCCTCCTAGAGCTCCTTCCCGGCTGACCCCACCTGGAGCAACCCCCTGGTTTGTGCCCCCCCAAGGATGAGACCACTGAGACCCTTCAGCGCACCTTGAAATCCAATGACTTCAGGCAGTGGTTCAACGGGGAGGAGGATCAGAACCCGGTGGGCGGAGTCCAGCAGTGGGCGTGGGGTCCCAGGGTGTGTTGTCGACTACCAATAGTGCAGGGCTTTTTTCTTGCTCTGTTGTGCCCACCCTCCTCTCGGTGATGTCGATCATGCAATGGCATCCCAAGCGGACGCATATGTCCCCGCGTGCATCTACGAGAGTCTGCAGACTTCTCCTCCCTGTGCCTCTGCATGTCTCCTGGCAGTAGCACACCACTCCTCTGTCTGGTGTCGCTGGTGCCAGGACACTGCCAGCCGCCCCTTCCCGAGAGAGGAGAGCTTTCCTCTGGATGATCACGCCTCTCTCCCCCCATCCAGCCCCTGACGGCCTATTGCTCCCAACCCCGGGTCACCAGTGTGGTAAGAGGTAAGGCGCCAGAGTCTCAGCTCTGTATGCCACTGGTCCGGCTTGACTGGTGAGGTTAGGGATCACAAAGATGGCTGCCTCCATGTTCTTGTAGGGGGCCCTGTACTCCAAAGTAATTTGATTTTAGTTTACTTTGCTGCTGATAAATGTGGGCTGGCCCCAGTGTTCTGTTGCAGCCCTCCTGGGCTGCTACCGTTGGTTGATGGTGGCCATGTGAATGTCGGGGGCTCCACTTTTGGGTGTACTGGCATGGTAGCATGAGCAGGAAGCCCCTGCAGCATGTGCTCCCACTCAAACTGACGGCTGGATTAGCATGGCACATTCAGGCACTGAAGAGGAGAAGTGGTTCTGTGGTTCCCAGTCCCCTCTGCCAGAATGAGGGGACTGGGATTGAAGTAACATGACCACAGTCACAAGGAAAGGTGCAGGAGGCGCCAACAGCACCACTCACTCTCTCTCTCTCCATGATACACCTGCGGTTGAACAGGAGAAAGCCAGCAGCTGCCATAGCAGTAGCGTTCAGAAGCAGCACTCGGGAGGGTGGCAGTCAAGAAGTCAGGTAAGGCCCCTCCAAAGTGTGTGGGGTTACACTGTGTATATTTTAGCCTGTATATAACTATTCCTGCTGGACTATCCTGCTATCCTCCCTGGGACCCCCATGAAAATGAGATAATGCATCTCATGGGGTTATCCTGTTTGGAGTAATTTCAAATAACTGATCAGAGTCATGTCTCGCTTACAGGATTCTCTGTCTCCATCAGCAGCATCACTCAGGCACAGAACCGTAATGCACGCAAACATGATACCCTTTCTTCTGGGGGACCATCTTGTGCCACAAGGCTACTTGGATTTGAGGGGAAGTCCCTTAGGGTCCCCACACCCTCCTGCAGTGTCCCCTCATGTGGTCCCTCGAATTAACAGTGATCTGCAAAAATGTCCCCAGAAACCTTCTCTAGGATCTGTACGGCTATTTTGGGCCTTTCCTGGGAGGCTCCCATGTGGCTGGCATTGAGTTGATCTGGTCTCGCAAGTCAGGATCCAATTACAGCTGGTAGGTGCGAGGTCCTTGCCACTTCAGGGTAATAGCTCTCAAAGGCACACTTACACCCTCTAGGGGGTGTGTAAGTAATAAACAGTATTTTCTGAATACAATGAATAATGAGCTTCACGAATGTTTGGGAACCATTCCCAAATGGTCATCCACTATTTGTGGTATTCAGCACCCAGTTTAAAAAAAATCATATTTAAAACATGCTTCCCCACCCTCCTTTCCCCTTTCCCCAATACATAAGAGAATACAGTAGTTAAAGATACAGGCATCAACAGCATCTTTTCAAGCTAAACCCCCAACCCAGCATGATTACCCCCATTCTTTTGATAAGCACTAGTAGCATAAGCAGTTTTTAGTTTAGCCTCCTTGACCCCCTTGATTGGGGAGGGGGGCTAGTGGCAGCTAGTCCATTTTTCTGAGCTAGTATAGGCAGGTCAGTAGTTGGACCCACTCCTGCCGTGTCTCTCACCCAGCATCATAATGATGTTATAATGATGGGTGAGGGGCAGCAGTATACTGATGCAATCCACTGCTGCCCTGCCCTTCCTTCAAAATCATGGTCCCCGTTGCACACTGCCTGACACACTCACTGTGGATCATAATTAAATTACGGATTGGGTCATCCCCCCTCCAGGTGCAGGTCAAGCCCTTGACCAGGCTCCCTGCCGACTCTCCATGGCTATGGCGGCAGGACAGCCAGCCCGGCCACGCCACTCACATGCCCACAGACCATCCACCACAAGCAGGTGCAGGTCAAGCCCTTGACTGGGTTCTCTGCTGACTCTCTGTGGCGATGGCGATAGTGGCAGCAGGACAGCCAGCCCGGCCGTGCCACCTCACATGCCCGCAGACCATCTACCACAAGCAGGTGCAGGTCAAGCCCTTGACCAGGCTCTCCACCAACTCTCCGTGGCGACAGCAGTGTCAGGATAGCCAGCCCGACTGCACCACCTTGCATGCCCACAGACCATCCACCGCAAACAGGTTCAGGTCAAGCCCCTGACTGGGCTCTCTGCCGACTCTCCATGGTGACGGCTACGGCGGAACAGCCAGCCCAGCCATGCCACCTCACACGGCCACAGACCATCCACCACAAGCAGGTGCAGGTCAAGCCCTTGACCGGGCCCTCCACCGACTCTCCGTGGTGACAGCAGCGGCAGGACAGCCGGCCTGGCCATGCCACCTCACACACCTGCAGACCATCCACTGCAAGCAGGTACATCCCTCAGGCTGCACCAGGACTCAGTGCAGGACACCAATTGGCTTTGCCTTCCTGTGCTGGCCTGCTATTGGCTGCTGTACTCTATGGCTTTGCCTGTGATTGGACCCTCTCCAGATTCAGTCCTCTGCTCCCGGCTCCAACTCTACAGAGTGCCATTTCTCAGAGTGCTTCAGACCCCTCTCTAGGCTATTTTAGCCCTATATTTTTCACGACTGGTCTCTATTAAATGCACCTTGGCCATGCCTTGCTTGGCATACTCTACTGCTCACTGAATCTGAGGTAGTCAACCAAAGCTTAACGGCGCACTCTTAATAAAAAAACAAACTGCATCTTCGCTTTTCTCAAGCTCCACCTCCTCTACTGCTACTGATACTCCTCCTGTTTTGGAGATCCACTTCCTAGTACTCACTTCCACACACGCTCGCCAAGCTTGCCACTGGCAGCTGCTATCCAATGCCTGTACTTCTCCCAGTTTCACTGCCCTGCCCCCAGTTTCTGCCTGCACTTCCCCCAGTTTCACTGCCCTGCTCCCTCCCTCTGTCTTGCCTACACTTACTGTATAAAATGTCTACCCCTCTCTCCCCACCTTCTAATTTTTCTCTTTATTATCTCTATCCCAACCTCACAAACTCACCACTCCAAAATCCCAGTTTCACCATTCCCTTCTGCTTTATTAGCCCCTACCTTCATTCTTGCCATAACTCCAGCTCCTCCCCTGATACCTTTGGATCACTTCCCTCACTTACCCCTTGCCACTGTATTCTCTGCACCTAGCCAAGTTGCTTTCCTTCGCCTCCTGATTACCCACTCATCAGACACTCACTCCCCTCAAAGACCACCCAAATACTCGGGATGCAACAAATGTCCCAAAAGCCACCTCCTCATAATTGCACCCCTACTACTTGCCTCAGGCAATGTCCGCCAAAACCCTGGCCCAACTGCCCCCTTCCCTACCTGTAGCCATCCTACCACTAATGGACAATCTTCCCATTCCTCCCCTGCCCTCCCTAAGGGTCTGAAGATCCTTCATTTAAATATCTATAGTCTTGTCCCAAAAATTGACCTATTGCAGCTGACTGTAACCGCCCTCTCACCGGGTATTATAAATCTAACTGAAACTTGGCTAAATGCTAAAATTCCTGACCTCTCCATCGCCATTCCTGGCTACTCTTTAATTAGGCAGGACAGGGCTGGCAGGGGACATGGAGTAGCCATGTACATCCTGCCCTCACTTCAGTATACTACCATTCTCTTATCCTCCCTACCCTCCACCTATGAAGCCCTTGTCATAAATATAACCTTGCCTTTCTCCTCCCCTATCTTCATAGCAGGGATCTACTGTCACCCTGGAATCACTCCCTCTAACACAACGGATCTCATTACCTCTATAACCTCCATCTCATATAAAGGTGAACTATACATTTTAGGAGATGTAAACATAAACTGGCTGTCTCCAACCACTTCCAAGGTAAGGAATGATATATCTGCCCTCAATCTCCCAACTTATCCAGGAACCCACTTGTCTCAACCATAAAACCCTTAACCACTCCCTGATTGACTGGGCTCTCACCACCCACCCCCACCGAGTCATTAAAACAGGCATCCTCACGGACACCCTCAGTCTACATAGTAAGGAAAGTCCATGGACAAAAGCTGCCACACAAAATCTTAAAGCTCTGTTCCTTCAGTTCCCTAGACCTTAACCCCCTCCTCAATGAAGTCGTCCGCACTGATTGGACCCAAATTGCCTCTGCCCCCTCCGTTGATCATGCCCTCGCTTATTTCAAGAATAAATTTCTTGACACCTGGAACTGTTATGCCCATTTCAAATGCACTAGAGTTCGTGGCAACCATCTTCCCTGGATCACCCCTGAGCTACTGACCTGCCACTGGGAGTGCAATAAAGCTTGGAGCAAACATAAGGCCTCCCAGCTTCTATGAGACTATACCGTATATTACATGCTAAGAAACGCCTGCACAAAAGCAACCAGGCTATCCAAGGCTGAATATTTTAAATCATCTTTCCTATCAAACATCAACTCACCATCCAAATTCTGGAAAGTGGTCCATGCCCTATTACCCCCCCTCGCATCCTCCTCCCCCAGTACTTAAAATAAACAACACATTAGTGTCTGAAACGTGCTCAGTGGCCCAAGAGTTCAACTCCTACTACACCTCCTGTGCCACAAACCTTCTAAAGACCCTCCCCCCAAATCTCATCCTCCCTCTCCTAGCACCCAACCCCTCTGTGATCACCCTTCCTTCTCCTTCACTGCTGTCTCCCCTGAGGAGACACTAATGGCCCTTTTCTCTCTCTCAGTCCTTCCAAAGGGTCCTCCCCGGATGACCTTGACCCTAAACTCCTTTACCTTTCTGCTTCTGCTAATGCATACCCTCTCTCCTTAATTCTAAATCTCTCCTTTGAGTCCTCATCAGTTCCTTCATCCTGGAAACATGCAGTGCTCCTCCCTCTCCCAAAGAGTGCTGACCCCTCCTCCCCAGCCAACTATCACCCAATTTCCCTCCTCCCTGCTCTTGCCAAGCTCCAAGAACACCTGGTTCTCTCCCAGCTATCCTCCTTTCTTGCTGCTGACTCTTCCTTTTTCACCCTGTTCCAATTTGGCTTTTGGAAGAACCACTCCACTACCACCTCCCTCCTCAGACTCACTGACTCCATCCTCACCGGGATGGACAATGGCCTAATCACCTCAGCCATCTTTGTCAACCTCGCCAAAGCTTTCAACACTGTCTCCCATGCCCTGCTTCTCATCTCCTTTATGGTTGCTGGTTTGTCTACTTCTGCTCAGCACTGGTTTAGAGCTTACCTCACAGGCAGAACTCAATCAGTCAAGATCCTGGACGCAATCTCTCCCCCACACCCAATCTCCACAGGAGTTCCTCAGGGCTCTGTGCTTGGTCCCATTCTCTTCTCCATTTTCCTAAACAACCTACCCACAGTCTGCTCCCCTCCTCCTCTATCCACATATATGCCGATGACATTGTCTTTTCCACCTCTGACAAATGCCCTGCCGATGTAGCTACCACCCTTCAGCATGACTTTCACCAAGTTCAACTCTGGTTCACCTCACATCAGTTATTCCTAAATGCCAAAAAGACTGTCTCTATGACCTTTGGCACTAGGCAGAGACTGTCTAGGCTACACCCCTTACTGTCTTTCCACACCCTTGATGGGACAATCCTTGAGGACACCTCCTCTTTCAAATACCTTAGGGTCTGGTTGGACCAACACCTCAGCTTCTCTGGCCATATAGACGCCATCCTGAAAAAATTGCACCCAAAGCTTGGTGCTTTATTTAGGAACCGTAGTTGCATCTCTCCTACGGTGTGGCATGAACTAGTCCAGAAGATGATCCTCCCCAATTTTACTACTGTGATGTAGTCTATGTATGGTGCTGCTCCCAAATCCTCCCTAACCAGATTGGATACTCTCTTCAATTCCTTCTGTCAATTTGCCCTTGATACTCCATCTTGCACTCATCATTGCAACCTCTACCATGCCTTGTCCTTTCTGCTGCTTGCAAACAGGCGCCTCGCTAATTGTGCCAAACTCACCTCCAAATTCTAGCTCTGTAAATGTCCTGCCTACCTCTCTTGCTCCCTCTGTGCCCCACATCCTTCCTCACACTCCTTCCAATCTGCTGACTCTCGCACATTGCTGGTCCGCCATCGAACCATCAGATAGGCTACACTTATTTACCTAAAATTTAGAACTCCCCACCACCCCAAATAAGGCATTCTTCCTCCTCCTCCTCCTCCTCTCTTGCCTCTGTCTTACAAAACTTTCTCTCCTCTAGCTGCTCCTGTTTTAATCCTCCCTAAATCAGCTCCCCATTAACCTTCGCCTCTGTACGTCATCCCATTCAAATCCTCCCTCCTCCCTGTGCCAGTTACCCAACACTCTCTCTACTACCTCGTACCCTCTTGCCTCAACATCTCCCTTTCATGTATCCCACATTAACAACTAGCTTCTGCTAAGTTCTGGCCCCTGGCAGGGTTCTCAGCATCCTGGAAGGGTATCGCATGAGGCAAGCCTTTCCCTTCCCTTCCCTCTTCCATCCCCGCCATCCTTTTCTCTTGCTCTTGCCTTATTCCTGTACTCTTGCAGGGTTCTCAGCATCCTGGAGAGGCCTAGATGGTAGGTGAACTCCCTTCCTTCCCTCTCCCACCATTACCACCCACCCACCTAACTACACACCCCTACCCAACCTTACTTCCCCCAACATTCCCCTGCCTCCACCCACATTAACAACTTGCCTGTGCTTAGTTCTATTCCCTGGCAGGGTTCTTAACATCCTGGAAGGGTACAGCAGAGGGCAAGCCTTTCCCTTCCCTTCTTCCATCCTCGCTATCCTTTTCTCTTGTGCTTGCCTTATTCATGTACTCTGGCAGGATTCTCAACATCCTGGAAAGACCTAGCTGGAAGGCAAACTTCTTTCTTTCCCTCTCCCACTACTACCACCCACCCACCTAACTACACACCCCTACTATACCCTTACTTTCCCCCTGCCTTTTATCCTTTCTCCCTTTCTCCAGATGCCTTGCACTGCCCCTTGCAGGGTTCTCTACACCCTGGATGGGTTTAGCTCTTGGCACATCTCGTTCTCCCCAGACCAAATTTTCCCTCCCTACCACACTGCACTTAACTCTAGCATTAGCACATTGTACTAATAAAATGCTCTTTATGTACTCTGTTTGGGTTGCTTCTATGCGCGACAATCCTCAGGCACACTGTATCCAATGTTGCATAATTCCACAGATGAGTTAAGTAATAACTGTAAGTTATCCTAGTAATGCAGTTGAATATGTCCTTCTTCAAATGCTGTCGCATGTATATATCAAATGTAAATGTTTGAAAAATTCTCAGTCATGCTGTATGGCAACTATGCCTTTCTACAATCTTAATTGTATGTTCACTCTACAAATGTAACTGAATGTATATTCTACTGCCTTGTTCAATGTTCTCTGTATGTTTAATTTCATCCATATGTAACCCCCCCCCCCCAAGGTTGCACCGGAAGACGAGCAACTTGTTGTTCAGCGTGCCTTCCTGGTGAAACATTTCAATAAATAAATATAGAAGGGTCGGGCTGGTGATGTACTGGTTACTTTGCCTTACAAGAGCAGGGAGCACCTAGGCCAGTATTAGCCGCAATGAGCTGGGTGAGGGACATGGCGGGTGGGGGGCTGGCTACTGACTGACTACTAGCTTGGAAGACTGTTGCAACTAGCCCCCCAAACAAGGTAAGGGGTCAAGAGGTGGGGAGCTGAAATTAAAATGCTTATGCTGCTAGTGCTTATCAATAGGATGGGGCAAGCTAGGCTACCGTGGGGATTAGTTTGTAAAATACTGTCAGTGCCTGGCATAGTGGCAGGAGCTGACAGTTTTATATCTTTAACTACTGCAGTCTCTAAGGCATTGGGGGAAAGGGGGAGCAAAGGGGTGGAAATCTTTGGAATGGACTGGGGGGGCTAGAAAATTAGCCCTGGCCACCAGGTGAGGGGGACACAGTTAAAAACATAGAATTTGACGGCAGATAAGAACCGCTTGGCCCACCTAGTCTGCCCATTTTCCTACCTAACAGATAAGCTGCAGATCCTAGTTAACCAACAGCTTACTTACTCCTACCCCCCACTAGGACTTCCTTATGTCTGTCCCATGCAGTCTTGAATTCCCCCACTGTTCTCGACTCCACGACCTCCTCAGGGAGGCTGTTCCATGCATCCACAACCCCTGTTCTTCCCCAACACCAAGTCGAATAATATAATACTGAATACCCGAATATTTGGGTTCGGAATATAATACTCAGCCTGAATATCCAGAATGAGGTATTCACACAGCCCTAGCACCTTCCATTCCCTCACTAAGCCCCTCCCACTGGGCTATCTATGTCAGAGTCACTACTAGAAAGTAAGCTCAGAGTCCGGCAATCTATCAATTACCCCCATCCTTTAATACTAGGACAATGTTTTTACAGTTGTAGGTATAGCAAATTACATTTATAGCAACTTTTGTAGCCTCTTCTGCAGGCACTCTGACCTGGGTGAGGCGGTAATTGCTCAGACTGTGGGTGTAATTAAAGTAGGTTCTAATTGGTGTTGTAGGTACAGAGTAAAAGGTGAGGAATTCAGTAAACTGTTTCGGATGTATGCCCAAACGTTGCTGTCCCCGGCACTGTATGTGCAAGGTGAGTTGTCTGTCACGTTAACGAGAGAACATGAGACTACGCACCGGCTCTACTAGGTATAATTAATGCCTGGTTGGGCCTCCAACCACCAACCAAGCATTTATTCCCTACTACAGTCTGACTCTGGTGTGCATTAATGCACTTGTAACATGGCAAGTGCTATAAAAATTGATTTCACACAATTGCATTTTGAAATAAAGACAGAGATGTACGTTTGTGCTGATCACAATTTTTTTTTTAATGCATGCACTTCCTTTTCATACATGGGACATCATTTAATATTGTGGCTGCAACTTGGTGATGTGCAGTAAAATACAGAAAATGTGGAACAGTTATACGGTAATAAACGGTATATTTTATATTTTACTAAAAGCTACTTGTGCATTCAGAAAAGTCCTCATAACTTGCTCATTTTCTGGCTCTTTGTGGGAGCAGTGCATTGTGGGACTGGTCATTAATATAATGTGCTCTAACATTGCTGATCGCAAACAGAACCCCGCATATGTCACAAATGATCATGCCAAGAACAATTGTTAAGATAACTGGTAGTAATAGCTGTTATGTGCTTTGGCATTCGCTAGTTTGACGTTTGCTATTTTGACATGGAACCATGTACTACGTAGGTCCAATAAAATGTATCCCAGTCTCGATAAATCTAATATACATTTAATATATGAACAGCCCTAATTCCAAGGAGAAATGACTATGAAGTCTAATGTGTGCAGTACAAAACAAAGCACACACACCAAAAAAAAACACACTTATAATTGCATAAATACTCCCAAAGTAAATACTGCAGGCACTAAAAGAGAAGTTCCGAGTCTTGATTACTTTCTAAATACAAAGTCCACCAAAAGTTCTTATGAGTTTAGACAGTCATGTTAATAAGTTACAGAGAGTTCCAGTGAATGATTGCTTCAAAAAGGAAGAAACAAACAAGTCCTCAGTCATCAAGCCAAGAAATCAATAATGGCTTATTCCAGGTTACTTTAGATGTCTCTGACAAGGATTGGGGAAACAATTACGAGTGTGTATTGCATATATATTTATACAATGGCTAGAAAGAATCTAGAATATCATTGTCAATTATCTTGAAAAATGTGAATAAAGTATACTATATTTGATCATTAACATCACTGTCTGAGAGACGTCACCTGACCATGCACTATTATCCTAGCACCGCACGGTCAGGTGCTGGATCTCATTATCAAGACAAAAAAAGCCTCATTACCTCCCAAATCAAGGATTAGTTCATGTATATATTTTGTTTTTCAAAATGTATTTAAACAAATAATTTATGAGAAAAACATAATGGCCCAGATATTCAAACGAGTTGAGCCATTCGCAATAGGGTTGTGCCTGCGCAAGTCCAAAATTGCGCCATTCTGCGATATTCAGCAGGAGGCAGTTGTGCCCCCCAAATCATGCTGAGCAACAGCGCAATGCTAATGAAGATATGCTCAACTGAAGGGGGAGGAACCATGCATAAACTGCACAGCCCGATATTCAGCCGGGCCGTGCAGAGTTATGCAGGCGCAACCCCCTACCTGCGCCAGCACAACTTTAAGCCAAAAAAAAAAAAGAATCGAGTCAAAGACCACCCACAGGTGAGCTGCCGCATTGCAGGACGCAACACAGCAGCTGCCACCTGTGGGTGGCCCTCCACTTGTTCCCGGTGCTCCCCCTGCAGCCTGATCACAGGCATAATATTAACCCCCCCCATAGCCCGATCGCAGGCAGCAGAGTATTCCCCCCCGTAGCAGCCCGATCATGGGCATAAAGGACTACAACCCTCCCAATTCAGCCCGATCAAGGCATAAGATAATAAACTCCCTCTCGACCAGCTCGATCACGGGCATAAGGTATATAACCACCTCTTCACTATTCGATCGCTGGCATAACGGCAACCCCCAAAGACCAATATCCCTGGTGGTCCAGTGGATCATGAAGCCCAATCTCGGCATAAGGTCAAACCCACCCCCAAAGTCCTATATCTCTGGTGATCTAGTGGCCCCCACCCACCCACCCACCCATGGAGCCCCCATCACCCCTCTTCCCCCCGTCCAGCCGGCAGGCGGCAGCACCCACCCGCCTGCCGCACGGCCGCCAGCGACTGACAGTTGTAGGGCTGCATGCTCATTGGTTCAGAGCAAGCCAGGGCGCAGCCCATACCGCATAAGGCAGTCCAGAGTCACATACCTGGACTGCCTTGTACGGTATGGCTACACACCCATTGGCTCTAGCTCTGAACCAATGGCCATGCAGCCTACCGAGATGTCAGTCGGCGGGTGGCGGGCGCAGGTGGGTGGGTGCTGCCATCCGCCAGCTGACGGGGGCAGGGTGGTGGGGCTCCATGGTGGGGCCACTAGATCATCAGGGATATTGGACTTTGGGGGTGGTTTGACCTTATGCCCGCGATCGGGCTTTGCGTCCACTGGACCACCAGGGATATTGGTCTTTGGGGTTGACATTATGCCCGCGATCGGGCTAGTGGGGGTTGCGTATATTATGCCTGCAATCGGGCTAGTCGGGGTCTGTAATACCTTATGCCCGCGATCGGGCTAGCCAGGGGGTTGTATTACCTTATGCCCATGATTGGGCCAGATGGGGACGGTGTTACTATGCCTGTGATCGGGCTAGTCTGGGAGTTACGCTTATGCCCGCCAATCGGGCTGCAGGGGCGCCGGTCCCCTAACGGCTGCTGCCTGGCAGGGTGCCAGGTGCAAGTCCTCGGATGAGCGCACTTGCATGCTAATGGCATGCAAATGGGGCTGTAATTACATGCAAATGGCCCCCCATGCGCCTTGCATGAATTATGGCCCCATTTGCATGTCACCTTTTGAATATCGCAGGTTTGCACATGGCACAATGGAACTTTCACCACCGCATCTGAATGCTCCACTCTGACCACTTGCTGTGGCGCAAGTTCCACTGCGCCATGCACAGTGGCTGTGGCCAGGGGGCGATATTCAAAGGAGTTGCTCAATAGCGCAACTCTGTTTAATATTGCCCTGGCCACACCCCTGTGCAACTCTTTTGAGCAGCACAAGGGCTTGCGCCACAGAATGGCGTAGTTTGAATATCTGGCCCAGTAAATAAACATAGTAAATATTTTTTATCTTCACATATAACTCATGTAGGCCCCTCCCCGTGTCTAGGTGTATGGATATTAAGTCCATAGGGAGGAGGCACATACAGCAGCAGAAACTTCTCCAAGACAGGCCCGATACCCAGGCCTTGATAACATATGGGGTGCCCACACAGTCCTGGTGCTGCAAGAAAACCATGCGTTAGTTCCAACCAAACTGGTACTATAACAAACTTGCTGTCCACATGAACTTGGTTGACTGGTGGAGGATCCCATATATTTTTTAACAGTTATGTATTTTCACCCCCGGAGTCCTCTGCATCCATCTGATATCCCCCCCCCCCAGGCACTGAGTATGAGACTCCCTACCCTTGACCCCACAACTTACCCTTCGTGGCAGGGGGTTGGGAGTGACTCAACCCACCGGACTGGATTTAGTGTTCAGGGAGGTGCCTTCCTGGGCCGTTGCAGATGGGGACCATCGTCATCCTCACAGAGGACTCCCATTTTCTGCTTTTCCTTGCTTCCCCAGAGGTTGCAGCATGCAATGGCACCAGCGGCAGTGGCATGCACGCAACCCATGCACACACCTGCCAAGCGCTTGCCGCAGATTCTCACCCACAGTCTCCAGCACTGATGTGCCACTGCCCAGCCTCCACTAGGTGGCAGGCAAATGCCAAGCTCTGCAATCCCACCTACCCAGAGAAGCGACAGCAGTCCTAGGGATGCTCAGTCCTTCTCCTCCCTGTCAACCCCCCAGCGTCCCATGTCCATTCCAGAACACAGGTCGCTGGTGCAACACAAAGTAAGACGTCCAGCACCTCAGCCTTCAGCGCCGCCAGGCCGGCATGGGGGATCCTATAGCAGGCCCACAGAGCAGAATTAATCAGTGGGGTTCTCATTTTTATGTTGTTTGCACGCATGTGCAAGAAACATAACGCCATCATTCGAGTTTTCGGTGGTGTGGCACCCGTCTTCCAATTCAGTCAGAGTGTTTGTAGGAGTGGCCCCAGTTCCCCAATCACTGCTGCAGCTGTCTATGACAGCAGTTGAAAATGCAGTGGCATACAGTTGAAAGGGACAGCTCCGCTTCAGTGAGCAGAGCTCCCCCCACACACACGTAAGCTCACATATTGCATGCTGATGTGCTCCCCCCACGCACACACTGTACTGCCAATGGGGTGCTCAATCCCCAGTCAGCTTCACACCCCCCACAAAGTCCAGTGCCATGCTGGTAGCCCACCCCAGCGTGGCAAAAACTGTCATAGCCGACGGGGTGCCCAATCCCCGCCGGCTCCAGGGCTGCACACCCCCAAAGCAGGTGCCACGCTGGGAGCCCACCCCAGCGTGGCAAAGCTTGTTATGGCTGATAGGTGCCCATTCCCCGTCGACCAAGGCCCCCAAAGTATCTGGGTACCACGCGGGGAGCCCACTCCAGCGTGGCAAATGTGTTATGGCCGTTAGTGTGCCCAGTCCCATCGGCTCCAACCCCCAAACAGCTTCATCTGCCACGCTGGGAGCCCACCCAGCGTGGCAAACGTCCCTCATCATCTTAGTAAAAAAAAATAAACCTGCAAATAAAAAACTGTCCCTCGGCGCTTCTCCCTACCCCCCCCAATCTGCACCCACCCACTGTCATGGCGTTAATCGGGCCCAAAGGGTGATTTCGCAGTCACTGCACGAAATCACCTTTCAGGACCGATTAACGAAATGACAGTGCCAGTGTTCATGAGGTGGGCTCTCAATAAGCCTTTGTTGCAAATTTGGTGAAAAATTTCAAAAAATGACTGTTTTACGAGTGTGCGTTGCACAGTTCCTATGCACGCTCGTAAGTTCGCAAATTTTTAACATTTGCACTCCAGATTTTCAACATTGCCATTTTACTACACCTCCTTATGAGCAGTACAGCTATCATTTTTCACATCATGCCCAAAATGTGTTTCCGCACATGTAGCGCACAATGGCTCAGTCTATGTGTGAAATCAATGTATGGGACACATTAAGAAAATCACAGTGACACCATTCATGAGCAGAGGTCTTAAAATGGCTATGTTGAAAATCTGATGAAAAAATTCCTAAAATTACTGTTTTATGAGCGCGGCGTTGTACAGTTCCTTTACGACGTCAGAAGTTGACGGAATTTTTAATATTTACCCAGATTTTCAACATTACATTTTACCACACCTCCTTATGAGTAGTACAGCTGACATTTTTCACATGTTGCTCAAAATGCATTTCCGTGCATGTAGCGCACAATGGCGCATTCGGTGTGCGCAATTAATGTTTGGGACAGATTAAGAAAATCACAGTGACACTGTACATGAGCAGAGGTCTTAAAATGGCTATGTTGAAAATTTGGTGAAAAAAATTCCCTTCAGACATTCTGCAATGTTACTAATAAAGACATTGAACAGGACTGGCCCCAGGACCAATCCATGTAGCACCCCACTGGTCACCCCCTCTCCCTAGACTGCACCCCATTTACCACCACTCTCTGCCTCCTGTCTGTTAGCCAGTTTCTAACCCAGTTTACCAACCTTTCCCTCATGCCCAGCCTACCCAGCTAGTTTAATCAGCCTCCTATATGGGATGGTGTCAAAGGCTTTGCTGAAATCAAAGGTAAGCGTTGTCTACTGCCCCAACCTAATTCACTTCCTTTGTCACCTAGTCAAAGAAATCAACCAGATTTGTCTGACATGATGTCCCCACTGTGAATCCGTGTTGTCTATGATCCTGGGCTCCGATGGCTTCTAGATGCCCCACTATCTTTTCTTTAAGCAATGTCTCCATGATCTTCCCCACTACTGAGGTGAGGCTGAACGGCCTATTGTTCCCTGCCTCTTCCCTGCTGCCGGACTTGTGTAGAGGGATCACATGTGCCCTCCTCAAATCCACTCGTGTTGAATGACTCAGTGAACATGGCTGCCAGAGGTACTGCTATGTCCCTTCGCAGTTCTCCTAATATCCTTGGGCGTATCCCATCTGGTCCCACTGCTTTATCCACCCTTCAATTTAGTGAGCTCCTGCAGGACTCTTTTGCCTTTGAATAGACTACTGTCCACCTCTTCACCCCCTTGGCAACTGCTGTGGCCCTTGCCCCTCCCACTCTTCTGTGAATACTGAACGGAAAGACACAGTGGATGTCTTGGGAGGAAAGCATGGAACTATCACTTCCAAATACCTAAACAGCACATACAAACAAGCAACATTCGGCATTGACAAATGCTTGTTCTCATTTCACTTTAGAGACGTGGCCGAGCAGACCATGCTGTAACCTTGTAAATACTGTACTGCGATGGTGTCACACTCTGAAACAGCTCCTTCAGGATCGAGTGGTCACATACATTTCCTGGCAGCACTGGTCTCGAAACAGTCCCAGTGCTGAGCAGCACTGAAATCTCTCTCTCTCTCAGCTTAAGCCTCCGACATATCTCCATTTTTTCTACCTCACTCCCTCCACAGCACAGTGGTCCTTTGAACAGCTAACCGCACAAATCGGGGGTTGCTGCTCCAATGACTTCCACTGTCTGGGCTACTGATCCCAATAGGCAACCATCCCTAAAGTCACAGGGAACATGTCCACATATTGTTGCACTTCCCAAACTTGGCTCTTCTTCTCATCTCAGCCAATCACTCCCACCTGAACTGCACAGACCGATGTTCGATACTTGGCACACCAGCTCTCTGCAGCTCTCCTCATGACTGGCCTGGAGCTTCAAATGGATCTTCACCATTTGCCCATGGCTGGGGACTGACCCCTCTTTCATGAGGTTGGACCCAGATTACCAGAGCCAGAGGCCAAGCAGGTAATTGGCCCCGCCTGGCCCCAGCACACTTCCCCAGTCCTGGCACCATTCACCAAGAACCCCCCCATCTCCCATCCCCCCAGACCTTAAATCCCCCTGCACACACACAGTGACCTCCTGACCCACAGGAGTGCCACCCAGGAGGCACAAGGGATTGAAACATTTTTCTCCCAGGCTGAATTAGAGCACCAGACAGAGGGGATTAACAGTAAGTACCCGAAGGGGGAGTTACACACACGAGCGCAGTAAGCCATTTTAAAAGCGTAATAGGCACTCCAGGGTACACATTAAAGAGAATGTCTAAGATTTTGGTAATGGTTTTTAAAATACATTAGTCTATTACCTTAAGCTAGTGACACTCATTTGAGCCCAGAAAGGAACTTTTTTCATTAAGTCCACTATAGAAGGGAAAAGATAGAAAATTGTGCTGAACAGATAGTCAGTTGAACACTGCCTAACTAACAGGGGCCCTATTAGATGAGCAATGACTTTTATTTATAAGAAAGGTTGCTTTAACATACATAAAACTGTTTCAAAAATTTCCTCCATTGACTTCTATGTGGCACACTCCTGTATTCTGCCTGGTTAGACATCACAAACTGCCTGAGCATGGGGGCAGGGCCAGCAGGTCAGGAACTGAAGGGGTTGCCTGGCCATCTGTTCAGCATAATTTGTGATCACTTTCCTCCCATAGATGACCTAAGGAAAACATTCCTTTCTGTGCTCAGATGGCTATAGCCAGAGGAAAGTAATGAGCTCCTGTATTTAAAATGCCATTATCAAAATCTTAGACATTTTCTTTAAGGATTTGAATGCACTTCCCAAAGGTGTAAGGACGCTCAGCTTTTAGCCTTATGCCTCACTCCGTGGGGCTAGTATTAAAATCCTTTAATGCTCACCCTATCATGGCTTATTACTTACTTATACAATGACTGTAAGAATAAAAATTGCCTAATAAATGCATTTATACTATAAAACAAAGCTGTTTCACAAAATGCGAAGCTAACATGGTATATCGTTTTCCCACAACTCCGTGTTTATCTCCTGCTACTGCTGAGTGGTCCCCATCTGATGGATCTGCCGAACCCCATCACCTCCATCTCTAGGTACTTATTCCAGCCTTATTTTTCCATGGTGGGGACCCAGGGTTGTGCAACTTCTGTCATTGGGTAAGGATCCAGTTCAGGAGGTGGGCGCCTGGTTGGCGGTGCATGGCCAGTGGGGGGTCAGTTATTCTGCACCTGGGTTTTGCCATCATTATTCTCCCTGGGCTAGCTGGCATGTAATGATGTAATGTGTGTGCATGCAATGGCATGTGACCATGTATTGTTATCTAGTGGATTCTCTCTATTAACTTCGACAGCCTCCACTGTGCTATCATCCAGCCTCCACTGGATGGCAGTCAAGCAGCAGAGGATGGAATTGCCCTACCACAAAGGAGGAGAGCTGCCTTATTGGACACTCGATCACATCATCCCTGGCCAGCCACCTTCAACCCAAGTCTGTTCCTTAACCCAGGTCACCAGAGTAACAAGAGGAAGCTCTCCTGCTACACTACCTAGAGGGCCACAACATGGTGCATCTTGACATGTGACATAGCCAATTGCTAGGCAATATTATCTTGAAGTTCAATACATCACAAACAAGTTACTGTGTATCTTGAAAATTCCAGATTTAATAAGCTTTGTGGGGATGACTCAGATGGTAGCTGAGCAGTTTAACAATGCTTGACTCCATCAGAATAGAACTATGTAGTATTCTAACTGAGCATATTAATCGGAGTCATGAAAGCAAAAATAAAGTTAAAGATTCCTAAACATGGAAATAAAGAATTTGTCAACAGAAAAGAACCACTTGGCTTTCCCACAGTCTGCCCTGATGTTCCCTGCCTAATCTGCCTTCGCAGAGCCTAGCTGGTCATCGGTGACCCTCCCTTCTCCCCACCCATTTTCTAACACATTCCTATGTCTACCCCACACTGTTTTTGCTTCCACCACTTCTGCTGGCAGTTGATTCTTGGTGTCTACCAGCTTTTTGTGAAGAAATATTTTCTTACACTTCTCTTAATCTCTCCTCCATCCTCATTGTATGCCCACTGATCCTGGTGCTCATTCTCATTTGAAAAAGACTCCCCTTCTGTACTCTGATCACCCCGTAAGTCACCTGTAGGTCTCTATCATGTCACCTCTCCCTTTTCTCTCTTCCAGGGGGTACATGTTGAGACCCCTCAGAGTCTCCTCGTATGGTTTCTAGTGCAATCCCTGCACCATTCTAGATGCCCTCCTCTGGATTGCCTTCACCCTGTCTGTTCTTTCTGAGGTGCAGCCTCCAAAACTGAACACAGTACTTCAAGTGAGCTCTCTCCAGTGAGCAGTATGGTGGCAACTCCACCTCCCTCACCCTTCTGGAGACACCCCTCCCTGTGCGCCTCAGCATTCCACCAGCCCTACCCACTGCTTTGACACACTGTCTTGCCACTTTGGGTCATTAGATATCATAACCCCAAGGTCCCTTTCCTGTTTAGTGACTCTCAGTACCCAACCCCCATCCTGTACTCAGTGCCTGGATTACTATGCTAATCTGAAAGCTCTGCATTTGAAGACATATATGGTATACAGTTGCACATAAAATCCTCACTATGGATGTGTCATTTCTCATCACTTGTGGGACTGCACGTGCACGCATGAGTATGCTGCCACCTTAAAACAGGAGCACCGACGCCACTCTGTCATCCTGAAGAAAATAGTTTTATTTAAGTTACCTCTTTTGTATTCAGCCACAATATCTTATTTTGTCTACTGTCCGATACCTGGGAAAGTGGTAAATTTAGTAAATTCTCTTATCATTTTTGATCTAAAAATTCAGTTTTAAAATTGCCACAGCCTGAGTCCGAGATGCCAACCGGCAACAGTAGAGTGAATTCCGCGCATTCCAACTGTCTGAATGGGACACTTCCAGCCCTCACATCATCATACTCAGGTAAAGGTGACAAGTCAGATAAAGGAGACAAAACGGACATGACTTTCAGCAAAACATGCTATTGTCTATTAAGGAAGATATTGCTGGGCTTAAATTAAGTGACTCTTCCACAAATAAAAAGCTGACAGAAGTCTCAAAGCGGATAGACTCCTTCGAGGAGCATCTTGCTTTAATGGAGGAATCGCTAACCAAATTAGATGACTTTGTGGAGGATGAAGCAAGGCCAGCTTAGTAAAGTGACAGAAAAGTTAGATGATTTCGAAAACAGAGGGAAGAGAAATAATTTGTGTCTTGTGGGTATTCCAGAAGGACTTGAAGGCATAGATATGATCAGTTTCCTGCTGAATTTTATACCCGCTCTCCTGAATTATCATTGGGGATGGCAGTTGGAAATAGAACATGCTCACAGATTCCTCTCTGCACAACCGAAACCGGGTCAGAGACCCAGACCCATAATCATAAATTTTCTTTGTTTTTCTATTAAGGAAGAGATACTCAGAATAGCAAAAGAGAGGAAAACACTGAATTGGAATGGGGAGCGTGTATACACATCTCATGACTTTTCTGTGGACATAGTTGAAAAAGGAAGCTTTTTGCTCCAGTTAGAGCTATCCTTCAGAACTTGAAAGGCAAATACTATGTGAACTATCCATCCATTCTAGTGATAGAGAAGGGGGAGCTATGCATATCTTTCAGTCACTAGACGAGGCGTGGAAATTTGTGCACAGAAACTGGCCTGATACCATCTATAAATCTCCCTCTCCTAGAACTTGAGCTGACCAACTGTCATTATTGGCTACAGCTGGTTCAAGACCATCTCGGGTTCCTGCTGATGCAACCCACACTGCACATGTTCAGCGTAGACCGGAATCTGACAATTTTCAAAAAAAAACTCTCCTAATAAATCCAAATCTAAATCATCTGCCTCTTTACCAAATACCACAAAGCCTCTTCCCAAATCCCTGGCTTGATCATCAAAGACTTACAGGAAAACTATTCCAGTCTCCAAGAACTGGTACCATTCTTTGGAGATTGCAAACAAGGGCTCTGACAATTTTAGGCTACCATCTGAAGCAACATCCCTTCCTGGAGTCTGCTGCGATGCTCAGGACTTGTCCAATCTTCCACATTCAAATCAAAATACTGAAGATATCTCTGAAGAAGAAGAATCAGAATCAGCATTTATACAGCACATTTCATACACAGTATCCCAAAGCACTTTGCAAGCAATGCTAGACTGGTAGTGAAGTGACTGAATGTGTGGTGGTGGCCATATCGCACATCATTACCCACACACTGCCTGGATAATTGCATGAACCGGTTTATGGGAAGGGGAATGTTGGCCAGGACACTGGGAATGTTCCCTGCTCTTTGCGAAGAGTGCCCTGGGTTCTTTTACTTTCACCTGGACAACACCAGGATGGGCAGAAGGGACCTCGGTTTAACGTCTCATCCGAAGGACGGCACATCCCAGCAGTACAACACCCCCCAATACTGCACTCAGATGCCAGCGATTTTTAGGTGCAAGTCCAATCCCGGTGTGGGACGAGAACCCACAACCTTCCAGTCCAGAGGCGGATGTGCTACCAACTGAGCCATGCTGACACCTCTGAGCCTGCTGAAGATCTTACCTGCAAGAAACGTGAACTGCAATAAACCTAATGTTAATTTTCATTGTCTTTTTTTCTGCACAGCTTCTCACGCTGTTTTCCTTCTACACACACGCTGCAAATACTGCCTGTGGTGAATGTCTGTAGTCACATAGGATTATGTGTCCTGTCATGCCCTTCCACATATAATGATCTTATTTCGTTCTGTTGCCTTATAGTATTTATGACCATTATGCGTGCTTTAGCCGCACTACATTGGCCTTTCCTTTTCCAGGCAGATATTATGCTGTACAAAACTCTAAAATCATAGAACTACATGCTTCTGCTTACTCGCTTTAATAATAGCTTACTGCCACCTTGTGGCTGTGTGTTTGAACTGTTTGCATTTATACTGCCTTTGTCTCAATTAGAGGGAAATTTTGCTGGTGCTCGTCTACCCTATGGCCAACAATTGGGGAGAAGGGGAGGGGCTTTATTTATTGAGCAGCTGAGCTTAAACTTTGCAACCCTCAGTTCACATGCTTTTTCAATTTAACAACAAGCTATTGCTTATATGTTTATTAATTAGTCCCAGTGTCTGTATTGCAGCTAATGGTGTGTCCTTAATGATCCTGGTATCTTACTAAAACATTTATTTTGGACTGTAGATCCCCAGTAAAAGGTGGCCCAGAAACCCTGCCTCTGCTACATTGCTTTGATGAGGTTAGGAGTAATCTCTGGTGAAGCATTCAACTGCAGAGAAGTTTATTTTGAACTAAGAGTAGCACTTGCAAGTACTGTAATATTTGCTTCTGGGCACACTGGAGCTAGTGGAAGCAGTCTAAATACACACATATGTCTTCTGTTAGTACCCTTTGCAAACTGTGTGAGAGGCCTTTCGGCACCATGCAATTCTGCTTAAAGTTGGACCAGCATAATATTCTGTGGTGATTTGCATATGCAGCCCATGATGCTTTACATTGTGTGGGCATGTGTGATTTTGTATTTTCTAAATACACATGCTGTATGTCCTCATGGGACTTATATTGGAAATAATCATTTTTTTCTTTAGATGTGGTCTGAGGGTCAGAAAGAAATTCTTGCTTTTTTAATAACATTAATAAATCTAATCTAGAGGGAAAAGTGGGATTCATCATCACTTTTTACTATCACTTATGGGTTTTTATCTTTAGTATTACTTATGGGGCAGTGTTTGGTGTTAATTCTTCACATGATATATTGGCCAGTGGTTGGGAGAGCATAGGTAGTGTGTACCCTCTGTTTGGGATTCAGATACGATTGGAGGTTGAGGACAGTAGGACTGGAATTACTTAGAGTCTCAAAAATGTTTCTCTTTCATCCTACTTTAACACTGTTACAGTTTATGTGGATACTTTAAAGGAATTCTCAAAGTCTATGTAAGATGTTACCGATAAACAAAGTTTTCTCTTTTAGAGAGTCAAATAAGTGACAAGGCATTGTAGAAGGTTTGGTTTTAACAGGCTTTTAGCTGGTCCTTTTATCAGAACCCACAGGCACCTTGGGATCAAGTGTTTTTTTGTCAACCCTGGTGCATCTGTGTTTAGCCTTAAGGCTATTTATTTTTGTACTTAAAAACACTATATAAATATCTAAATGTAGATTTTAATTTCATTGGATAGTAGAATATTTAATATTTGTGTGGTTTCATCCTTGGCAATCTATTCTGTTTATTTATCAGTTGTAGATCTTATTTTTTTTTTATTACTTAAGAAACATTTTCATTCTTACTTTTGTTTTCTAATCACTTCGGTATCTTGAAATGTCAAAACTTACAGTAGGTACTTGGAATGTTAAGGGAATGGGATCCTTAATCAAAAGGAAGAAGACCCTCACGTATTTAAACAAAAATAAGCTTGATATTGTATTACTCCAAGAAACACACCTGAAGGAAAACGAAGCTAAAAAGCTAGCTAGATCTTGGGTAGTTCAAGTAGAATTTAGTTCCTTTAACTCAAAGAAAAGCGGTACAGCTATCCTAATTAAAAAAAGGGGTACATTTTGTGAAGAGTTCTCATTACGTTGATCCGGGGGTGCTAGATTCCAGATTTTGGAAGGTGCTATTTATGGTGGAGAAATCACTATTTGTAGCATCTGTGCTCCCAACTCAGAACAAGCCTGTTTTTTTTTAAGATCTTAATTTAAAATTGAGTACACGCAACCCCCAAACACTGATTTTAGGAGGAGATTTTAATTTAGTGTTAGACAACCTGATAGATAGGAACTCTTCTGTCTCACCCTTTAAGATTTCTTTGGCTCAACATAGTTTTCTCAAACTTATCTCTGATCTAAATTTAGTTGATGCCTGGCAGCTCTTAAACCCAACTGTCAGATACTATTCCTTTTACTCTCCTAGACATAACTCCTTTAGCAGAATTGATATGATACTCATTTCTAAACATCCAGCTCTAAGGCTCTTCTCTACTAATATTAAAGAGATTTCCCTATCTGATGATGCCCTAGTACAAACCTCATTTCAACTTGAGGTGTTTAAGAGTAATTGTATATGCTGGAGACTAAGGGCCAGATATTCAAAGCATAGTGCAGCATGCAAACCAGTAGCGCGGGAATAGCGCGGAGTGACTATATTCAAAGGACCTGTTAGCACGCGCAAACTGCCCTAATGTGGGGCAAACCAATAATGTATGCAAGGGGCAAAGAGAGGGAGGGCCTGCATACATGTACAATGGGATATTCAAAGCAATAGCACCATGCTAGGTCACATAGCATGACACCTAGCACAGCACCATCTACCGCTTATAAAAGGCTGGTCTTAACCCAGGGCAAATCAGCTAGGGGGACAGACCACAACAGGAAGTGGGAATGAGTGCTGTACCACTAGCAGTGATGCTGCCATTCATGGTAGCTGTAGTGGAGGAGGAGGGCCCACAACGCAGGTCGAGGAGACGGTATGCTGCAAACAGGTGGTACCGGCCCAGGGTCTTCTTTGACACCCTGCCAGAGGAGCACATCACTGGCTGGTACAGGATAGACAGGGGAATGTTGAGACAGCTATGTGAATTCTTGCATGAGCAGCTGCACCCCAACACCAGACGCAGCCATGCCATGACAGTAGAGGAGAAGGTGACAGCACCGATGTGCTTCCTAGCCACAGGGACATTCCAACAACCAACAGGGGACGCCACTGGGGTATCGCAGTCTGCAACCTCACACCTCCTGACCCAGTTCCTAGAGGCTCTCCTGCCACACGCTAGGGAGTTCATAATATTCCCCAGCACAACAGCAGAGCGCAGAGAAACAATGCAGCAATTCCATTGAGTTGCGCACCTACCAGCAGTACTGGATGCCACTGACTGCACCCATGTCCCCATCCGTGCACCACCTGGTGATGGCAGTGATGTCTACATAAACAGGAAGGGGGTACCACTCTCATCAACTGCCAGGTGGTGTACGATGTGACTGGATGCATCAGCAATGTCTATGCGCAGTACCCCGGTAGTGCCCACGACGCCTTCATCTGGCACCAGTCCCAGCTGTGCCAGGCATTTGAGGAGGGCAGGATACCCAGTGGGCATCTAGTCAGTGAGTAGCAGCAGACAAGGCACACACATACACCACAGCAGGGGTGGGGATAAGCATGGGAGGCCAAGGAAGTGGGGTGGGAGGGCAACACAGGGATGCATGATGGCAACAGGCAGATAGCAGTACAACAGTAACAGGTGCATATCTCCTGACAGGGGACAGCGCCTATCCCCTGCGACCCTGGCTGCTGATACCGGTACCCCGGCCAGCAACAGTAGCTGAAAAGCAGTACAATGAGGCACATGCCAGCACCAGGAACATCATAGAGAGGATGTTTGGCATACTGAAGATGCGCTTCCGATGCCTAGACACATCAGGCGGTGCCCTACAGTATAGGCCTCGGAAGGTATGCCGTATCTTCCTAGCCTGTTGTACGTTGCACAACATGGTGATGAACCATGGGATACAGGCACCTGAACCTGAGGAACAGGCCGACAGTGACCCAGAGCCAGCGGTAAGGGGGATAGAGGAGCAACTCGAGAGGAGGGATCCTCGCATGGCCCGCAGGGCCATAGAACACAGGGCCAGCATCATCAGGACATTGTGACAGGCCAGAGAGTGAGTACAGACTACACAGCAACATGAAACAGTACAATGGTGTATGATTTAATGTGAACAAACAACCACAACAGTGACAACACAAATCAGGGCAGGTGCACAAAAAACTGGAGCAGAACACATGTGAGTGTGTGGTGCGATATGAGGGGTGTGCAGGTCACACAGAGAGTGGACACACAGCCATGGCATGGTGGAAAGATCGATGCCCGATGTGTGGTGGCAGTGTGAGGAGGGCCTCCATGGCTGTGCCAGTGAGGTGGTGCATGTGAAGGTGTGTGCGTGTCTGTGTGTGGGCATGTGTGTACAACAGTGTGGATGTGTCAATGTGCACACAGGGGTGGCGACTGTGCACAGGTGCAGGATGGCCATTCAGATCACCGACAACTACCACCATGCACATGGTGCACACCACAGGAGTGGGTCATAGCTCCAAGGGTGCTCTGTGCTGAGGACACATTGGGGGAGGACCACAGCGAGGCAGGCAGGTTGGACCGCCTGTGTCCCCACTGACTGGTGGAACCTGACAGGGCAGCTGGACATCCACGGCGGCGCAGGGTGCCAGTAGATGTGCCTGATGCAGTCATGCTGGAGCCAGTGGCAGCCCTGCGGCCATGGGTGCCACACCTGTGGGCCCCTGTGCCATGGTCACCCTGCCCCCCTGCACATCCCGGTGACCACCATGCACCCCACGCAGCACAGTGGCGAGGTCGACCACTGCAGCCATGAGACCATCAAAGCTAGAGTCCAGCGCAGCAATCACACTGCCCACTCTGTCCTCAGCATGCTGTTCTGCACGGGCAAAGCCCAGGGACACGGACTCATGCAGCAGCAAAAGCTCATGCCTGAGCTCCCACCGCAGGCCATGCAGGTCTATCTTAGCCTCCTGCTGTGACATCAGGGCAGCCTGTAGCAGTGGCCGGGCCCCCAGGGCATCCTGCTCCAGGGGTGCAGCTTCCCCAATGGCAGCTGGCACTGGGGCCTGCATCACAACTGGTTCAGGATGCTGGTGCACAAGCAGCATGCCCTGTCACTGTAGACCACTGACAATGTGCTGTTGTACCAGAGGGACCTGGCCCACAACCTGTGGGGGACACTGTATGTCCTGCGGTGCACAAACATCCCCCACACGGCCAACCACCGGCTGCATGGCAGCACCCATGCCAGCATGGCCGAACACTCCCCTGGTGCCTGTGCTGTGGCCTGCGCCTAGCCTCACCCCTGTACCCCCCTCCACAGGCCCACCCACAGGCATGAGGTAGGAACCCTCAGACACATCTGTGTCAATGTCACTTGTAACAGTCAGGAGGATCACCTGCCCACCGCCCAGATCCTCAACCTGGGCATCCTCCATGGTGGCAGCATAGTCAATATCCCCTCCTTCAGCAGGGCTCCTCTCCCCTGTCAGCTGTATCAGTCCACCGTGTGAGTGCCACACATGGGGCGGCCCTGGGTATACCCATCCACCACCCAGGCCAGACGTCGATGGCTGGTTGTCCTCCACCTCCTGTCCTGAGGCAGCCATCCCAGCATGTTCCTGGGGCACCGCTGACCCTGCACACACTGCTATGGATGAAAACAGGACAGGGTCAGTCACCCATACATGCAGTGTGTGCCCCACCACCGCCGCCACCCAAACATGCACACCCTAGGACACGTGACACCCGCTGTAGACATGCACACCCCACACACCACCCCCATGGCAATATCATGTGGCCACATGCACCCAACCTCCCCATAATGCACATGCATACCCGTCCCTTGTGCATAGTGTGCACAGCACTGCAGCCACACAATGCACCCCAGGCTCAGCCCCAACACTAACACCCTGTGCCGCCACACCATGCAGAGAACACACATGCGGTTACAGACCTGCCCTGGGCGGTGTGAGAGGAGTCTCACACCCGCCACCTGGTACACCAGTGACAGCCACTGGCTGCAGAGTGGATGCCACCACGGCCATGAGTGGGTCCTCCTCCCACTGCTATGCTGGCTGTGAACCACCACCGGTCCTCACACTTTCAAAAACTGCTGTGCCTCCTCCTCTTTTGCCCTGCACAGTAGGTCGCTCCACCACTTTCGCACTGCCTCTGTTGTCCTGCCATGACCGCCAACTGCGTTCACCCCAGCGGTGACCTCCTCTCATGCCTGGCGCACCACCGCATCTGTGGCCTTGTGTTGCCTCAGAACCTGCTCCCTCTCCTTTATGCCATGCACCATTGTTTGCAGTTCCTCCTGTGAGAAGCAATGGGCACATATCCGCCCTGGCCGCGCCACACCACCTATGGGAGAGATGGAAAGGGACATGTGTCAACAGCTGTTGCATGCCTGTGCTGTGTCGCGCATGTGCAACTGCACGTGCATGCCACCACCTACTGTGGCATAGGTTGCATGGATCTGGAACTGGCCAGCATGTGCTGTGGCAACCCCAGTGTGCAATGAGCCTCTGCACAGCTGTCAGTGTCTGGACAGCACATACGGGACCCACAAGGGCACTGCCGTCGCCCATGGCTGACATGTGCACCCCAGGATGGGTCCACCCCAATGGCTGCCACCTTGCACTGTACCACGCACCCCTAGGGGACATGGGCACTGCACACTGGGCAAGGACATGGGAACTGGCATGCACTGGAAGGCTACCAGGCACAGGCCAAATGGAGCCCTCAGCAACACACAGCCAGGACCCTGGGACCCCTGTTCCGTAGCTGTGTACCACCGATGGAGCATTTGCCAACCTCCACATCCCATATCCAGTGTGGCAACAGAGGTGCCATGGACCCCATGGCAGTCAGCCACATTAGTACACCTTCATTCCATGGTGGGGCCCCCGCAACAACCGTACTGCAAGTGGTCCCACCCGGCGCAGGCTGACTCAGGGGAATAGTCATGGCGCTAGGTCAGGTGTGCTGGACTGCTGTCCTTCTGGCTCTGTACACCATTGCGCTGCACCATGCATGCCTGTGATCCTGCAGTTGGTGGACCTGTCCCCAGCTGGTACAGCTATGGACCGCTGGTACGCAGTGTGTATGCCCCAACCCTGTGTTGCACCAGTGCCATTCCAACACCTCTCCAGCAGCTCTCCCTCCTGTTGCATGTCTCCTTCAGTGTTGTTGTCTGTACTGCAGTGTCTGCTGTCTGCTGCATTCCCACAACACAACCCCAGTGGAGCACTGAATGCCCTTTTATAGCCCAGCCAGGCAATCCAGCCTGTTATGCATGTAAATCATCGGATAATGATATGCTAATCACAGTGTTTGCACATTGCATGCACAAGTGCCCTCATTTGCATAATCCTGTTGAATATGGGCCTGATTAGCGCTGGGCTAACAGCTTAGCACCGTGCAAATGGCAGTGCCAGGCAATGGGGTGGCCAGCGCCATGCTGTCCTGTTAGCACAATGCTATGTGGCATAGCATGGTGACCACGCATGCCCATGAGGCCCCTGGGTCCATGCTAGCGGGCCAGCAGAGCACGGTGTAGCGCAGCACTAGCTCACACAGCGCGGAACACCGTGCATGCATGGCATTGTGGCCAGGGGTCATGCAGGGGTCACGCATGTGTGCTGGGTCTGCTTCCGGGTAGCGCCGCGCTACGTCACATGCCAGCGCGGTGCTACGGCACTTTGAGTGAGGGAGCAGACAGAGGTGCATCTTCTTTGGTGTGGTACTGGTGCCAGTCAGAGACACACACTGTAGTGATGCCAGGGGGTAGGCGGTGGCGCACCAGGACAGGCATTGGGGGGAGGTTGAAACAGCCAACCTGGTAGAGCTGGTCCAGAAAAGGCACCGGAGGATCTTTGGAGAGATCAGGGAGGGTGACCTCCCACACTTGCAGGTGTGGGCCACAGTGGCAAGGAAGCTGTGTGCCCACTCAGGCATCACCCGTGATGCTGAGAAGTGCAGGCACCATTGCACAGACCTGCAATGGTGGCAGCGTCACCAGCTGGAGCACTACAACCGCATGGTATGTGGTGATAAACATTGACACCCACTCTCGTGTGTGTTTCGGGCAGCACCAGTGCCCGTGTGTGTGTGTGTGTGTGTGTGTGTGTGTGTGTGTGTGTTCGTATGTGCGCGCACATGTGTGTGCTACTCTGCATAGTGCTTGCATGCATGTGGCAGGGGCCGGGCCTCACATGATGGCACCCTAGGGGGGCGTCCTGGTACAGGGTGTGGGGCGGTGTGCACATTGGGAGCACGGTGCATGCTGTGGTCATGGGAGTGTCACGGGTGTGAGTGGCTGCTTGCGACATGGTTGGTGGTGGGTCACGGTGCAGCACCGAGGTGCTGGGGACCTGTTCCTGGGAGCCTGCCGACTATCACACATGGGTGTGCGGACCATCGCACGACTGCTGCGATCGGCACTGTTGCACCACTGCGCCGCCTTGACGACATGTCTGTGCCTGGCGAATGCTCCATAGGCCAAGCCGCACTCTGTGTGGGTGTCCTCCGTGTTCAGCCACTGACCCTGGGTGTCCCTGTGTGTGCAGTGTTGTTGGGGTTGCATGTGCATCTTGCTGTGCTGCCCATGGTGTATGCAGTGTCATGCTCTAACGCCACTGTTTCACCTGTCCTCTGTAGAGCGCATTGAGCAGCCCATGGCCAGTGGAGGGGACCGGAACGTGACCCAGGAACAGCAGAGAGGCAGCCCGAGGGTGCCATCCATGCCACAGCAGGTGCAGGAGAGCAGCCCTGAATGCAGTGGTGTGTTGCGTGAGTACTTGTCTTATTGCTCTGTGCTGTGACGGGCAATGGGCCGGTGGCATTGTGGCACTGTGCTGTGCTGCACACCTGTGTTGCACACCACAGCTGGGTGCTGGCAGTCTGGCCCTGGGGGGGTGGGCAGTGGGGCACTGTTGGATTGCACTGCTGTGAGGTTGCCAGATGGTGGTGGGGCCTCTGGCGGCGGGTGTTTGGTGGGGTTCACATGCTGTTGTTTGTCATGCCCACACCTGTGGTGCAGTGCACTCCGTCCCTCCAGCCACCCCCACAGAGTGTCCGCACATGCACAGTTGGCATTACCTTGCTGTCCTGGGGCTTCACTGGACAGGCCTGCATAGCGCCGCCCGCATGCTTGTTGTGGCTGTGGGACACCACAGTCCATGTCTTCCAGGCATACCTCTCATCCCTTTGTCCACCAACCATGGTACAATGCCTGTCATACTGTGGTACATATGGGCAATGTGTGGTACACATAGTGGAATTCTTACCTGGGTATCTCATGCCACTGTTACTGTGTTGCATTTATGCTCCAAGGGTCTGTTATCACTATACTAATACATTATGTGCATTGTTTACAATGGAGTGTTGCATTACATTGTTGACCTTGGCTGTGGAACATGTCCTGACAGGGTGGGACAGGGGGCTTTTGCCCCATAGCTTGGGTACCTTCCTTGTACTGTGTTACAGTTGTGAGGTCTGCTTTCAGTGGCCTTGCTTGGTGGCGTGTGTCAGCCCTTCACTGCCAGCATCTGTGCTCTGGCTGCCTGTTATCCCCTGGCCTGTGTTGGACATTGGCAGGCCACTATCATGGTTTAGTGCTGCTCCAGCACACCTTTAGATGTTGTTGCTGTGCTCTGCATTACGGTACATTGCCTTCTGTCAGCGGGCAGCATGTCCCAATGTGTGGGTGCCCTTGTGCATGTTGTGGCATGGCCCTTGCACCCAGCTCTCTAAGGGTCCGGCTGTGTGTTTGTCCTGTTTCACTGTGTGCTGTGCTGGGGTGGGCGGTGTCACCTGTACTCTGGTGCTGTCAGGATTGTTGTCATCATGTATGTTGGGGTTTGGGTTGGTGCCTGCATCACCCAGGACTGCTTTGTGGGCACCTTCCGGGTTGGCCTACTGGTGCGGCACTCACCTCCACTTGGGATTGTCCATCGGAACATGCTGTCCATCCCTGTATGGCCACCTGTGACTGCTGTCTGCCTACTGGCTGGTGTCCCATCCTCATGGTCTCCCCCTTCCTCTTGTAGGTCCACTCTGGGCATCACTGTGGGTAACCAGGCCAGAAAAGTTGGAGGGGACAGAGGACCTGCTGCACCACATCATCTGCCAGAGAGGACTCTGACAGAGCAGCAGGCCATCTTGATAACGGAGACGAGGAGGGTGGCAGCTGTGTGGGAGGCTCGACTCCCAGAACAAGCAGGCAGCTAGCCATGCCCTTCATCCCATCTTGTGTTGGCTTCACACACCCCCCTTACTGGACATGATGATATTTCCTGGACTGTGTTCCTGTGTCCCTGTGTGCATCCTCCTCCCCTTTGCACCCTTCTCCTGTGCCTTACTGTACATCCTGTAATTATTTGTACATATGTTTGCCATTTAAGTCTTTGCTTTGCCTATTCTACGTTCCTGTTGTTCCCGTAGTGGGTTTATTGTTGCTTGGGTTGTGTGTTGGGGGGGCCTTGGCATATCGCTTGGTGGGATTTGTTCTGTTGTCTTTCTTTGTTGTGGGGTGGGTCGTCCAGTGGTGGTTGGGGCATTGGTTGTTCTGTGTTTGGTTTAGTCTTTAGTTTAGTATGGGTTTGCATCACTGTTCTGTTCCCGTTACCTTTCCTTTTGATTATTTGATATTACATTTCATTTACTACATCATACTGTGTCCTGCGTCATTCTTGGGTGCTGGGGTTTCACTTGGTTTGTGCTGTTCCTTGGGTTCTCCACATGGGTCCGGGTTGTTGCTTGCCATTCCCGTGCATGTGTGGCATCCTCCGGGATGTGCACTGTGGTCTGCTCCTGGTACCTCATTCCAGCCTGTGTTTCACTGCCTGTGTCCCAGGGTCAGGCTGTCTCACCTCTACACTGTGTTCCATTGTGTGTGCATTTCCTGCCTGGGTGCTATATTCAATGCTGTATTATGTGCTATTTTCAGTGCTGTCTTATTCCCGGGCTGTTTTTGCCCTGCACTCCTGGCCCTGTTTGCCCAACTTCCTTTGCTTGCTATATTCAGCTGGTTTTGCACCGGGCTATTCCTTTTGAATATAGCTGTCATTTTGCTCCAGGCTATGTTTGCACACCGGGCAGTGCTACCTGAGCCACAGGGCACGGTTTTGAATATCTGGCCCCTAATTGTCTCCCTGTTGCATGACCCTAACTTTATAACTTGGGTGAATCAGGAGGCGGAGAACTTACTTAACTTAAATGACAATGGAGAAGTCTCCTCAAATTATTTATGGGATGCTTTCAAAGCTTTCTTGAGAGGTAGGATTATTAGTTTCTCTGCTGCCAAGAAAAGGGAAATGGATAAAGACTTGGCACAAAAAGAAGCAGAACTTCTACATTTGCAAAGCATTTTTAAAAAGAACTGTGATAAGAAAGGGATACTGCTGAATAATAATATTAAGCTTAAATAAGAAATTAATAAAATATATTCTGCTAGATTTAGAAAAATGTTAGAAAGTATTTTTTCACTGAGAGGGTTGTGGATGCATGGAACAGCCTTCCTGAGGAGATTGTGGAGTCTGGAACAGTGGGAGAATTCAAGAATGCATGGGACAGGCATAAACCAATTCTAGTGAGGGGCAGGAGGGAGTAAGCTGTTGATTAACTAGAATCTGCAGCTTATCCATCAGGTAGGGAAATGGGCAGACTAGGTGGGCCAAGTGATCCTTATCTGCCGTCAGATTCTACGTTTCTATGTTTAGAGCAGAATACTCTTTCTATAGAACAAAACAAACTTTCTGGGAAGCTGGCGAAAAAGTGGGGAAACTTCTGGCACATAGACTTAAGAAGAAGGCAGGGCAGAATTTGATTCCTGGTATTTCAAATACTATGGGTACTACTGAAGTTTCAAACATAAAAATAAATTTAGTTTTTGAAATTGTTTTCAAAAAACTGTATTCTGATTCGAATAAGCAACCTCCAGTGGAGTCACAGGCTTTTCTGGACTCAGTAACTCTGCCAAAACTTAATGAAGCGGATAGGAAAATTTTAAACTCCCCCCTCTTCTGTCGAGTAGAATTGATAATATTATTCAGAATTTTCATCCTAATAAAACCCCAGGCCCAGATGGATTACCAGGGGAGTTTTATAAGGTCCTGAGTAGAAAAACTAAAGACTATCTTTTTAAAACTCTTTCTAGCTCATTTGCCTCAGAGGCCTTACCTGACTCTATGTACCAGGCAACTATCACCTTAATTCTAAACAAGCATTTGTCAATGCCGAATGTTGCCTCGCTGGCATTGGCATTGGTAGTGCCGGAGTTAGAGACGCATAATAGGAATGGCCGTGAAGTATTGAAGTGACGCCAACCCCACCCCCACCCTGTAGAGACCAACAAGCATTGGGGTATGCTTTTGGGTCATCAGCTGTAATGCTCATGCCATTGTACCTCACCCTACCCTGCAGACACTGACAAGTGTTGTGGTGTGCTTTGGAGTCTTTGGGCATTATACTTACCCCATTCCATAAGAAAATATGCTGAGGTGGGTGCAGTATAGGAGAATGGGTGAACTTTGTGGCTGAACAGTGCAAGGCACACCACGATGCCTGTCACTGGCTGCAGGGTGGGGGTGGGGGTGGAATGGTATGAGCATTACAGCCGATGATCCCAAGTCACACCCCTGACGCCTGTCAGTCTCTACAGGGTGGGGTGTTACAGTTGAAAACCCTAACACCGTAGGCGTGTGTTGGTATTTTCACTCCAAATTTTCTACATGGGCTGTTTGTGAGCCCACCTCATGAAAAGTGGCACTATCAGTTTGTTAGCTGAAGGGTGGTTTTGCACAGCGGCTATGCCATTTGGCGACACAGGGATGAAAACACATTTTGGGCAGGATGTGGAAAATGACATCTGTATTGTTCATGAGGAGGCATAAAAAAATGGCAACGTTGAAAATCTGGAGTGAAAATATGAAAAATTGGTGAAGTCATGCGCATGCATAGAAACTGCGCAACACACGTCTGTAACCCAATTATTTTTGGGAGTTTGTTAGCCACATTTTTAACATAGGCATTTTGGGACCTCCCCTCATGAACAGTGGTGCTGTGATTTTGTTACTCAGTCCCAAAAGTTGATTTCCGACAGCGACCACGCCATTGTGCGCCACAGGTGCGGAAACACATTTTGGGCACGCTGTGAAAAATGACAGCTGTACTGTTGATAAGGAGGTGTGAAAAAATGCCAGTGTTGAAAATCTGGCATGAAAATATTGCAAATTTGCATAGTTACAAGGGTGCGTGGAAACTGCACAACGCACGCTTGTAACACAGTATTTTATGGACTTTCAGCACCAGATTTTCAACATAGGCATTTTAGGACCTCTGCTCCTGAACAGTAGCACCATCATTATCTCAAACTTTCCTGGAAACTGATTTCACACAGTGACCACGCTATTCTGCACCGGACATGTGAAAACACATTTCAGCCAGGATATGTAAAATGACAGCTGTACTGTTCATAAGGAGGTGTGGAAAAATACCAATTTTGAAAATCTGGAGTGAAAATATTACAAATTCACGAAGTTACGAGCGTGCGTGGAAACAAGCTAGCAGCATGCTCGTAAAACAGCCATATTTGGATTTTTCACCAAATTTGCAACATAGGCTTTTTGAGAGACCCCCTCATGAACAGTGGCACTTTTGTTTCATTACTTGGTCCCGAAAAATGATTCCGCGCAGTGACCGCGAAATCACCTTTCGGGATCGAATAACGCCATGACAGTGACTGAATTCATGAGGAGGGGTCCCAATAACCCCATGCTGAAAATTTGGTGCAAAAATTCCAAAAGATGGCTGAGATATGCACCAAAGTTGAAAAAAACCCTATTTATGCCATTATACAGCTTACCAGCATTTCTTCAGTTCGCGGTCGGCTTTGAAGAGTGCAGACGTGTTCCTGGTCCACCGAAGATCGTCGCGCCAGATTCCAGAAGTAAGTATGGGGTGAGGGGGAGTGGGGAGACAGGGTGCACAGAGGGTGGGCGCGGGTTATGGGAAGGGGCAAGGAGACCGCAAGGGACTGTTTTCTTCTTTCACGGCTTAAAAAAACAAACATTGTGGGACAGTTTTTCTTTTTCAGGGGATTTGGCACACTGGGGTGGGCTCCCAGCATACCACCTAAGTGTTTTGGGGGGGATGCTGTAGCCGACAGGGATTGGGCACCACCGTCGGCACACAACGAAAGCGGGGGGGGCAAGAGCCAACGGGAATTGGGCATCCCCCTTGGCACATAACAAATGGGGGGGTGCATGATGCAGATGGGGAGTGGGCCCCCCCATCAGCACATACATTGGGTCAGGGCAAGCCCACAGGAGGATTGGGCACCCCTGAAGTCGGCATTATGGCAGGCAGTGTGCCGCCATGTTTAATTTACTTTTTCACCAGGGCAAGCACTTCCGGAGGTGCAGCTGCGTATGACGAGCTTTGTTCGCATTGCAGAGGACCTTTCATTAGATGTGCTCACCACATTATGTATTCATGGTGTGGTGCCGGCATGCAGGCTTATTGGGGAATGAGGGATGCACCTACTGATGCGTGCCCTGCATTTGCCCAACAGTGACCGCGCCTCCAACTCTGCTACTTCCGCAATATGTTGGCTGCACATGCGCGAGCCAACATAAAAATGGGAAAGATCCTCTTCAGTGCGAGAATTATAGGCCTGTTTCTCTGCTTAATGCAAACTATAAGATTTTGGCTCAGCTTTTAGCCTATAGACTTAAAACTTATTTGTCTAAACTATTGGGGAAGGAACAAGTAGGGTTTGTCCCTGGAAGGAGTGGGGCTGAAAACATACGTAGGCTTTTAAATATAATCTGGAAAGCTAATGAAATAAACAACCCAGCAGCAGTGCTGGCCTTTGACTTTCATAAAGCCTTCGACTCTTTAAAATGGGACTATCTTTTCCAAGTGCTTAAATTCAAACTGGAGGACACACTGACTACATTGCTGAAAATTCTCTATAAAAAAAAACTCTCTGCAAGAGTAATTACTAATGGATGTATCTCAGACTCATTTCTTCTTAATAAAGGCTCCAGACAAGGCTGCCCTCTATCCCCTTATCTTTTCATTCTAGCTATTGAACCTCTAAGAAGGAATATATCTGAGTGCCATGAGATTCAGGGAATTAGAACAGGCAACATTAATAATAAAGTTTTTGCTTACGCAGATGATCTGGTCGTTACCATTTCAAATCCCAAAGATTCTGTAACACACCTAGGTAAAATATTTGATACCTTTGCTTCCTTCTCAGGCCTTAGACTGAACTGGGGAAAAACTCAGGTTCTCTCTCTAAACTCGTACATGAGATTAGAAGAATATTTAAGGGATTTTCAACCTGTTTTCAAATGTTCAGAGTATTTGACGTATCTAGGCATTAAAATTTCAAAAGATACTCATAATTTAGGGAAACTGAACCTACTCCCTGTAATAAAAGAAACTGAGACAGATCTACAAAAATGGCAAAGTCTTAATTTATCTCTTTGGGGTAAGATAAATTCAGTTAAGATGATTGTGGCCCCTAAAATTGTTTACTATTTCCAGAATTTGCCCCTCAGAATAGATAAAACTGTTATAGATGAGTTAAATAAAATAACCAGATGC
Source organism: Neoceratodus forsteri (assembly GCA_016271365.2). NCBI lineage: Eukaryota > Metazoa > Chordata > Ceratodontiformes > Ceratodontidae > Neoceratodus > Neoceratodus forsteri. Next base: position 388,296,154 of record JADMNL010000025.1, on the reverse strand, counting down.
TTCTTGTGGAACTCTTTTACTCCTAGGGCTGGATATTCAAACTGTGCCCAAAAAGTGCGCAATAGCAGGAGCAAGCACAAGTCCATTGCGCCCATGCGCAACAGACGTGATATTCAAAAAAGGAGCAAGCCAAATTGCGCCAACAGCCAACGTCTGAATATCACACAACTTGTGCCATAGGGCGCAACTAGGAAGGGGGAAGCTGAGGCAGATACGATGCGCTATGGGCGCAACAAGGAGCTGCCCAACTGGTAGCCCAGAGGCACCATAGCGCAAGCAGGAGCTTCCCAGCAGCAGAGCAATGTAACTGCACAACCAGGAGGTAGGTAGGCCCACTACCCATGCCACAGATGGTACAGGAACACACTGCAGAACTGACAATGCACCCCACACACCCCAAGCACAGCACAACTGGGAGGGCGGAATATCCACCGGCCCATGGGGACAAGCAAACAAAGCACAGCTGGGCCATGGTGCCCCATCACACCACCGGCAAGCTGAGACTGCCACACAAGGCGAGCCACCCCATGGCACAGCAGCCCCCTGTGTGCACAGCACACCCTGCACTGTGACCCCAAGACACCCCCATGAGCAGTGACCATCACTGCGGAATTCCATGCATCCCCCAGCACACTGCAACCTCGTGTACCACAGAACCATACAAGCCAGAGCCACCATGAGCACCCAGCAGAGTGGTGGCAGCACACGGCAATGCAACAACGGCAGACACAGTGCCAACACGCACAATCCCCCTGAGGCACATCTGAGAGACCGAACATGTGTCGGCACAAGAGGTACCCCACACGGGAAAGGGCGTGCCTCTGACACCACCACCATTGATACAGCACCCTGTACAGTAGACAAGTGTCACAGCCCGACCCACCACGAGCCACAGCAGCCAGCACAGACACCCACAGTGGTGCATGGAAGCATGCAGCACACCAGATGCAACACAGTGCAGGGGCAAACACACACCCAAACCCACGGGGACACTAACACAGGGACGCAGTAGTGTGGCAACCAAGCCCCCAGTGTGGGCCCATGAAAACTGTGCACACACAGCCTGCAGTCCTCCATGGCACAGAGGTGACACCCATCCTGTGCATGAACTGTGGCCCTGTATGCCACCAGCATATGCCTGGATCACAAGTCACAGACAGTGGTGCACAGCCCCTGCAACACACACAAGCCACAGCATGGAGGTGGGACAGCAACTGCGGAGGCTACAATGTCACCAGAGGCAAACATGCACCACACCAGTGACAGGAGGCAACCCAGCATTGTGATGGTCACAGTGGATGACCTGTAGGGACAGCCACCACTGACAAGGCAGCAGACCTCGCAGGCCACAGACATGCAAGGGTGTCAGCTGCACAGGCCAAGGACGGGTTGACAGGGGCACAATGGACACAGAGCATGCACCATGGACCACTGCACACAGTAATGCAATGCACAGGGAACAACACACACACCACAAATACCGACTGATAGCCACTTCCACACACACACACACACACACACACATATACACCCATGACTGAACCACCCCAGATGCCATGCACACCACTGCAAGTGAGCACCTATAGCCAGCTGCAAATCAGAGACCACCACAGTATTCATATCAAAATATCTGTATTCAAAAACATAACAACATCAACTATATACAACTATGTACAAACATGGGGTGGAGGGACAGGAACAAGGTGGGGGTGGGTAAGGGGCAGGGGTGAACATATGGGAGAGGGTAGGTGGGGTGTGAGGGTTGAACAAAGGGGGGTAGACACAGGCTGCTCATGCAGCTGTCAGTGTCTAGCCTGGTCCTCCACTGCCTGGGGCTGTTGCCTGGGTCGCCTCCTCCTCCTCACCCCATGCTGCTGTAGATCCCTTAAGATGGAGAGGGACTCTTGCACCACCTGCAGAAGCTCCTGGATGGACTGCTGTATACGAAGGAGTATCCGCACACCTAGGACAAGGGATCAGAGTCAATGGGTGTGACTGTCCATCCCCCTGCAGCCTACCCATTATGCATGGCATACAGCCATGTGCCATGCTCCTGTGATGGTGTGCGCCCACCCACAGTGACCGTGTCCACAAGACATGCCCAACCAGGCAGCAACAGCCATGTGTACCACTGCACACACCCACCGCCCATGTCCAGCATAGCACAACCAAGGCTGTACAGTAACGTGGCTATGCGATGGGCAGGCAGTGCCACAGCCATGTGCCCAGTGCACGCATGGACCACCATTGACGCACTCCCAGACATGCAGTGCCACTGGACAGTGCTGACTGTCACATGCTGCGTGCATGGCAGTGGTGTCCATGGATGGTGGCCATGCCCTGCTTCCCACCCTGTCACACAGCATGCAATAGCAATCATGGTGTCATGGCACTCACCCTCATCGGGATGTTGATGGCGTTGGGGTTGGTCCCCGACATGCCCCTGTGCAGCATCCTCTGCCCTCTGCTGCTGCTCCAACATCCTCCTCCGCTCAGCCATGCCTGTGGGAGACAAAAGGAGAGACACGCATCAGTACAAACCCAAAGCATATTCCCCCTGCCCCAATGTGTGTGCCCACCCACACAGCCAGACCCATCCACCCCATACCCTGTAAACACCGCCACAGCCAGCCCTAGACTATCCCTCCCCTATGTGCTGGACATACAAGTGTGTAGACGTATCACCCACCTGGACGAGGCACCATGCCCCTCCTGGCATGCGACCGCAGACGTGCAAGTAGCTCTGGCTCCCTCCGTCTAAGGTCCCCATCCTGGTGCCTGCACTGTTCGGCTGTTCTCCTGCGGCCAGTGGCCGCCTCCAGGTTAGTGGCCACCTCTTGCCAGACCTGGGTCCTGGCCCTGTCCAATGGCTCCTCACCAAACAGTGGGCCATAGTGTGGCTCCACAATGGCCACAAGGTTGGCCAGCTCAAGGGCACTCCACTGAGGGGCTCTCCTGCGTGCCATCTCTAATGCTATAGTAGGCAATATGGCACTCTGCGGCGCAGCACCTTGCGTGGAGTGCTGCGCGGTACCAGCGCCACCATTCCCTATCGCGCTGTCACTGAACAGCCGATGAGAATGCAACCATGCCAGATGTATGGCGCTAAGGGCGCAAAGATCGGGCACAGGGTCATGGGTCTCTGGCGCAAGGCCAAGCACAGCGCCATCGGACGACTATGCGTCTAGAGCGATTGGTTGCCTGTGTGCCATCACCACAGCGAACTATAGCGCAGTTGTGCCACAGCGCCATGTAGTGACCCTCGCCACTAGCACAATGGTGGCCGTGCCCTGAATTGCCTACCGTGCACAGCAAGTCATCAGCGCGACAGATGCCTGTGTAAGCTACCTGGGCATGCACAGTGCGGTGTACTACATAGGCCACAGAACTGCACCAGTGGCTCAGCATGTTCAACACAATTGCGCAAAGCGCAAAAGCGTGATATTCAGCCGTCATATGCAAATCATCCGATCAGCCATGCAATGGCGCAGCAGCGCAAAAGCGTGATATTCAGCCGTCATTTGCAAATCATCCGATCAGCCATGCAATGGCGCAGCAGCGCGATTTGCATCTCATTAAAGTTGCTCCACACCTAATTTGCATGGATTGCGCTATTAAAATGCGACACTGTTCTGCAGTGGCCATATTCAGTTACTGCAGTTTATTAGTGAGTTGCATGCTGTGTGGGGTTCTGGACTGTGGTATCAGGGACTTGCTTTGTACTGCACAGTCACAGGTAACCACTGTCATCCATACAGGCTGAAAAATGACCGAGCGAGGTCTGGGTGAGGAGGACAACGATGGTGGGTGGAAGAGGAGGTCCAATTTCACCAAGGCCGAGATGGAGGCACTCTTCGGAGCCTACATCGATCAGGAGCCACTGCTCAGTGGATGGCGGGGCACCCCTCAGGCTCATGCTGCTGCATGGGAGGGGGTGACACGTGCCGTCAACCTGCACGGCAGCCACCAGAGCTCTGCGCAGGAGTGTAAGAATAAGATGGGTACTGACAGGAGGAGGGTGAAAGAGAAGGTGGCTGCCATCAGGGCGGCATGTCCAACAGGCCGGGGCCAGCCGGAGGTGGTGCAGCTGACTCCGGCAGAGGACAGGCTCGCTGCAAGCATGCAGCACAGTGCCATTGAGGGCGTTTCAGGAGGTGGCTTCCAGACAGGTGGTAGCCCATCACTGCATGGTACGTCATGGTCTGTCGGGGGGGAGAGGGTAGATCACATGCACTAATGTGTCCTTACTTTCTGTTACAGATCCTGCACATTTGCAGGGGTCAGCGGTGGAGGGCCTGTCCACTGCGGACAGTCATCTGGAGTTGGAGGAGGGACCATCCACCTCTGCAGGTAGCCGGCGAGCATTGCAACAGTGGGTCCGCCTGGCTGTCAACACTGATGTCATTGAGACAGGTGTGGGGGAGGCCCTTCCTGTGTCTCAGCGGTCTGGTGTCCAAGGATGCCAGCACGCTGTGGCACAGACCTGAACCATTGATGATGCAATGACCGTTAAGGGCAGTGACATGTGTGTGTCGCGGAATGGACACACAGCAGGCCAGCTCACGCCCATGGACCTGGCTGGTTCCGACGTGTGTGCCAGCATGTCAGCACAGTCCCAGGCTGTGCCTGTCAGCACCAGTGGGGCAGCACCGGTGGCTGGTCAGGTCAGTGGCACTGTTGCGGCCATAGCGCTGGAACAACCGATCCGTTGGGCACAGCAGGTGGAGGGGCAGCAGCAGCAGTCGCCCACCAGGACTGGGGGTTCAAGGTTCAGCGGTGGCGTCTGTGCACCACCTGTGGACTTGCCCGTACCTGGTCCTGGTGAGCAGCGCCCACCCTCAAGGGGTGCTGAACATCAGGCCCTTCCATACCCTTAGGGACAGGATGCCGAGGTGGCAGACAACCTCTTTGATGAGCACACCCACCTACTGCAGGCATCAGTACAGCAGCAGATGTGGCTTGCAACGTCCGTGGAGGCACTGTGTGTGGCTCTGTAGTGGGTCGAGGAGCGACACAGCAGGGACACCGATAGGATCCTGCCACAGATTGTCCAGTTGCGGGAGGATGTGACCGCTGCCATTGACAGGCAAACACAGGCGTTGGTCACTGTCATGGCCACAATAGGCACACAGTCAGGTGCCCATGTGTCGCTCACACCGCGCAGTTTGCTATCCACTCCCCATTCCCGGCATCGTGCGACACCCACCCTGTCGACGCCGGGTTCAGCTGTGGGCATCCCGAGCACTCCTGGTGCAGGTATGTTCGGTGTGCTGCAGACTCCTGTGCGGGCACGGTCGCACAGTGGAACCCCTGGTGGACCATCGGTGCCACCCCATGAGGCCCGTGGTCAGCCTGCCAGTGCTGCTGGGTCTTGGTGGGGCCATTCACGCATCCGAGGCGGATGTGGCACTGTGCCGCAAGACTGACCTGTCTCCCAGTGCAGGCACTGTCTGGTGCTGCCCTGTGTGCATTGTGTGTTTCGGTGAGCAGTGCACCAGTGGGTGCCCAGCCCTACATGCAGACACACGGTCCACCTGCACACCCTCCCGACTGCTGTCCAAGGGTACGTGTGCATGATGATGCCTGCATTGCGCTGTACACCAAAGTGCGATGGTGCCCAGCATCTGAAACATGCACACAGACAGTCAGTGGACGTGGTGGCCTGTGGACATGTGTGTTGTTAGTGTTTGTGTTCCGGCTCTGTTTTGCACCTGACCCCTGTGCACTTTGTGCCTATTGTGTGTGCATGTCCATCCATGTGGCGTGTTACTGTTCACCCCTTCCTGGTTGTATGTGTGTGCTTCTGTGCCCTGCCACATCCCTTGCCAGCATGCACCCCTGGTGTGTTTCCATATGTGTATGTGGGTTGTGCCCTAGCCACTGGTGGTTGCACATGGCCCCATGACTTACCTGTGTTGGCTGAAGTGCTCCTCTGTGATGGTGTCCCGGTGCAGCTCGGCCAGCCGGATCAGTCGGGGGTCCCGTCGGCCAAGAGGGGGCTGCCCATCCCCATCGTCACCGGCGTCCCCATCGCTGTCCCCCTCTTCGACCTGTATGGCTATCCCACAGTCTTTGGCCATGTTGTGCAGAGTACAACAGGCCAGGAATATCCCACAGGCCTTTGAGGGGCTATACTGTAGGGCACCGCCAGAGGTGTCCAGGCAACGTAAACGCGCCTTCAGCATCCCAAACACCCACTCAATGATGTTGCGTGTGGTGGCATGTGCCTCATTGAAGCGTTGATGCGATGGGGTCGTGGGCCGCCGGTAGGGTGTGAGCAGCCAGGGACGGAGTGGGTATCCACTGTCACCTGTGTGGAGATAGTGGAGGTTAGTGTCTTGTTCACGCTCAGACTGCTCCAAACCCTGTGGACCACACCCATGGCACCTCTGGCTTACCCCCCCTTGCCCACGATTTGTCAGTTCTACATACATACTCACCCACTAGATGACCTGTGGGGATGTCCCCACTCTTGAATCGATGGCACAGTGCCAACTGGTACCAGATGAAGGAATCATGTGCTCCCCCAGGGTGCGTGGCACAGACATTGATGATGCGCCCACTGGCATCACACACCACCTGGCAGTTGACACTGGCATATCCCTTCCGATTCATGTAGGTGGCCCCATCGGGGCCAGGTGGCATGCGAATGGCCACATGGGTGTAATCTATCGCCCCTAGTATGCCAGGCATACGTGCTACCCTGTGGAACTCCTGTATGTTTGCTGTGTGCTCCGCCGCGGTGCTGGGGAAATGGATGTACTCCACAGCATGTGGCAGCAGTGCACTGAGGAATTGGGTGAGGATGCATGACGTGGCCGACTGGGTTATGCCTGTGGTGTCCCCTGTTGGTCTCTGGAAGGTACCCGTGGCGAGCAAGCACATGCAGGCTGTTACCTTTGTCTCCACTGACAGAGCATGACTCCGTCGTGTGGGTGCCTGCATCACATCACTGCACAGCTCACAGAGCTGCCTCAGTATTGCCCTGTTCAGGCGGTACTGGCCCACAATCTCGACATCTGTGTACAGCTCAAAGCTGGTGCGGGCTCGGTACTGACTGTTGGGGGCATACCGCCGACGGGCCCTTCCATGGCCACTTCCCCCTGCAGCATGCCTTCTCACCCCCCTCATTACGGCTTCCATCTGGAAGGTGGCACTGTCCATGTCCCTGGCTTGTGTTTCCCCCCCCCAAGCTGTTGTTGCTTTGTTCCCCCCGCTGTCCTGACTGCTACCTCCACTGCACCGGGTACACCTACTGGCCTCTGCCCTCTGTGGCCCCACACACCTTCCCTTGCCCTATTCTGTGTTTTCATTTCCCTGGCCTGCCCTCTTTCTCCCTATTTCTCTGTCTCTCTCCCTGCCTCATGTGGCTTCCCTGTAGCGTTCTTGCGCCTCTTCCTTGCTCCTTTTTATTTTGGCTCATTTCTGCTATGGCGCAACTTCCGCCTGCTCCACTGTTGCGAATTGCGCAAGCCTTTGAACATTGCACTGCGCACTTTATGCATGGTTCCACCCCCTTCAGTTGCGCATGCCTTCATTATCATTGCGCTGTTGCTCAGCATGTTTTCAGTGGTGCAACTGCCTCCTGCTGAATATCGCAGAATGGCGCATTTTCTGACTTGTGCTGGCGCAACCCTATTGCGCATTGCGCAACCCTTTTGAATATCCAGCCCCTAGACTTTCCTTGCCAAAACTTAAGGCACATAGATCAGAGGGAAGGAGGCTTTGGTCTTCCAAACTGGGAGAAATATTACTTTGCCTTTCGGTTCAAACAAAGTAGCTGGTATCTACACTCCAGAAGATTATCAGCCTTTATAGGTTAAAGTGGAAAAGCAGTTATTGTTGCCCTTTAAACTGTCAGACTATCTTTTTATTAAACTTCCCTTGCCCTTCGATGACATTTGCGTTACCTCTTCTATTTGGGTAATTAAAAGGATACAGCAATTATTACTAATTGAGGGACTACCTCTTCGCTTGACAACAATTTGGAATAATACTAACCTACTGTATAATCAGTTTCCTGTTCCTGATATTGGATGGAGCAAATTTGGAATTACAAACTTGTCTGATTTATTGGGAAAGCAAGGGGCGCTGCTTTCCTTTGAGTGTCTCAGGGATTGCTATAATATACCAAGATTCCATTTTGCTATTTACCTCCAATTACGGAAGGCTCTACGAGACTCATTGTCAGGCCCTAATTTACATCTGAAGGGTGGGTATGAATGGGATACAACCCTTAAGTAAGTTAAAATGAGGAAAGGGGTAAGTCTGATATATAAACTTTTAATGAACATCCAAGCCCCCTTGATCTTGACAGCTTCTGCAAAAGAAAAGTGGGAGGGAGTGATCAGGGATTTCATTACTGACTTGGAGTGGGTTTCAGTATGAGATAGTGCTTACAACAGCTACAGAGAAGTCCAAAGTAGGACAATACGGTATAACATTTTACATTTTTATTACTATTCACCTAAGAGACTAGCCTCCCTAGGTTTCTAGCCAGAAGGGAAATGCTGTAGATGCCATAGGAAATATGCAGACCTTCTCCATATGCTTTGGTCCTGTCCCTGTATTAAAGGGGTTGGGATATGATCCATAAAGTCTGTGAACTGGCTCTTTCACTGGACACGTGAAGGGATCCAAATGCCGGGCAGTAGCCCAGAAAGAGAACCACTTCCCCTTCATGGCATAAGTGGCTCTGGTGGATGGCTTCCTTGTGGCCACCAGAACATCCGCCACTGTAGAGGAAAACACAAAGCATGTAACGGCTAAGTCTGAAGGAGTCACGCATGCAGATGAAGTGATTTGAGGCCTGGGTGGATCATTTCACCCTTCTCCTGGGAGAGAAGGTCAGAGCAAAGAGGCAGGGGAAGTGGAGGTTCCACTGCTAGTTGCTGCAACAATGGGAACCATATCTGGCATGGCCAGTAGGGAGCTATCAGAATCATTTCTGCCCTCTCTGACTGCAGCTTGGAAGGACTCTCTGTAGGAGTGGAAAGGAAGGAAAAGCATACAGAAACCTCCCTGTCCAAGAGAGGGACAATGCGTCTTGCCAGAAAACACCAGGCCCTGAATCGAGCGAGCAGAAATTGGGCAGTTTTGCACTGAGTGGGGGTGCAAAGAGGTCCAGCTTGGGACGACCCCACTTGTCTTTGACCACAGAAAATAGGAGCTCCTACTCATGAACTTTTGACCGGGACCAGCTTAGACTGTCGGACAAGACTTTTTCGATGCCTAGAACATGAACTGCCATTAGAATCCAGTCGTGATGTATGGCCCAATGCCAAACTCTCATGGCCTCCCTGCACAGAGGGCATGAGTGAGCCCCCCTCCACTTGTTGAGGTAATAGACTACCGACATGTTGTCTGTCTGAATCAGGAGAGGGCCCAAGAGAAGACGAGTCAGAAAGGCCCGAAAGGCAAGGAGGACTGCTCGCATCTTGAGCACGTTGATGTGGAGATGCTACTCTTGCTGAGACCAGGTCCCTTGTGTCTGATGGTCTGCCAAGTGTGCACCCCAGCCCAGACAGAATGCGTCTGTCATGAGAATCTGATTTGGAGATTCCGCATGGAAGGGAATCCCTCTGAGGAGACTGGAGGGGTTCAACCACCAAGACAGCGTTTGTCACACAGGATTGGAAACTAGGACCCCTGTTTAAAATCATCTGCACACTGGTCCCACTGAACCCAAGGGGTCCATTGAGGCACTCTCATGTGCAGGCAGGCAAGTGGAATAGTGACTATGGCCACTGCTATGTGTCCCAAGAGCTGGAGGAATGACCTGGCCAGGACTTGGCGCAACAAAGAAACCAATTGGGCCTGTGCTCTCAGGCAGTCTGCTCTGTCAGGAGACAAGAAGGCCATGCCCTGAGCAGAATCCAAGATTGCTCCGATGAACTGATTTCTTTGACTTGGCCGGAGGGAGGACTTGGGCAGGTTCAGGGTGATGCCCAGTGTCTTAAACAAATTGAAGGTGATTTGCAATGTCCGGAGCAGCTGGTCTCCGGAGGGGGCTGTGAGGAGCCAATCATTGAGGTAGGGAAAGGCATAAAGACCCTCTCTTCTGAGGGCCGCACCCACTACTGCCAGGCACTTGGTGAAGACTCATAGTGCCAAGAAAAGGCCGAAGGGCAGGGCCTTGAACTGGTAGCAGTTCCCCTGGAAGCAAAAGAGTAGGAACCTCCTGTGGGGCCAGAAAACCTGGATGTGGAGGTAGGCATCTTGTATGTCCAGGAATCAGAGCCAATCTCCTTGATGAAGAAGGGGGAGAAGACCCTGAAGGGTAATCATCCTGAAGCGTTTGTATTCTATAAACAGATTCAGGTGGCTGAGATCCAGAACTGATCTCAGATCATCGGTCTTCTTTGGGACCAGGAAGAAATGGGAATAGAAACCCTTTCCCCTTGATTCAAGGGAACAGATTCTATAGCCTTTTTGCTCAGAACTGCCTGGGTCTCCTCCTGGATAAGGACAATATGGTCTGGAGGATAGTGAGAGTGCAAGGAAGGGTTGTCTTGGGGTATCTCTTGAAGTTCGAGAGTATGTCCCCTTTCTACTAGTTGAAGCAACCACTGATCCTAAGTGATTCTGTGCCATCCATCCAGATAAAAGGAAAAGTGACCCCCCCCACTGCCTCCCACAAAGCGCCTGCTGGGGGAGGGGGGTTGGACAAGGAGTCATGCTGAAGAACCTGGGATGGGCAGGGCGGAAGGGGAGGCCCTAGGGGCTGAGGCTCCAGTCACCTGGGAGGGGGCCTTATGCTTGAAGGCACGTCTGGGCTGCTGTCCTCAGGACTGTTGACAATGGTTCTTATGAAAGGGCTGATGCTGTTGTGGTTTTGGCTTGAAGCAGTACACAGAATGTATTGACATTAGGGCCTGGCCCGATTCCTGCAGGCAGGAGATAATGTTCTGAACATCCTCGACAAAGAGAGCCGACCCCCTAAAAGGAGCATCAAGGATTTTGCCCTGAACATCAAGGGCCAAGTTGAAAAACCTGAGCCAAGAATGGTGGCGAATACAGATGCCAGTGATCGCTGCCTGTCTGGCCACGTCTGCAGTATCACAGGATGCCCCGAGGACATGATTTCCAGTGTCTGACCCTGACTTCATAAGTTGGGTCAGCCGATACTTAGTATGGTCTTCTGGGAGGGTTTGCACCAATTCCAGAGCTTTGTACTAGAGGCATTCTGGTATTGGACCACGTGGGCTAGGAAGTTCAATGACCGAATGGCCAAAGTGGCTAAGGTTTAGACTTTCTTACTCAAGAAGTCCACCTGCCTAGACTCATCTGGAGGGTGCATGCTTAGGTATCTGGGCCTTTTAGTACAGTCGTGAGCAGCATTCAAGACCACTGAGTCAGCCACTGGGTGCTTCCCACAAAAAGGCTCATCTCTGAGGATGTGTTAAAGCCTGTCTGCCTTCTTAGGTAGGGCTGGGGTGGATGAGGGGTGATTCCAGGCAGCCCTGCTGATGTCCTCAAAAGAGTCAATAAGGAGAGGGATAACCGTAGACAGTGTGTCCTTCTTACGGAGGAAAATTGCCAGGCATTGGTGTTCCACGTCCAGTTCCTCTGAATCCCAGCCCACGAGGCACTGAATCTACATCATGACATCTAGGAAAGTTGGATTGTCAGGAAGGGATCTGGGGCTATCCCTGGGTTCCTCAAGTTTGGAGGGTAACCTGGAATCCTCCTCCTCTGAGGAAGAGGTATGCCCCCCGGACAGTTCAGAGTCCAGGATTAGCGTTAGTGGACGGCGGTCCTCCTTGTCCCTGGGAGATCAGGGAGTGGTAGGGAGAATCCGGACCAGTGAAGGGGAAGGTTCCCTCAGAGGAGGGGTAGGATGCCTCTTCTGGGCTCCCTTGTTATGCATGAACTCCCACCAAGCTGTGAATAACGCAGTGTAATCCAAAGGCAGTGGTAGGGGAGGCAGCGATGGGTGGGTGGGTAGGTATGGAATCCCCCAGCGTCGGTCCTGGAGGCTTTGCAGGCTCTGGCATTGGTCCCTGGGGAACTGAGTGACCAGATGACAGCTCTTGTGGTGAAGGGCTTGCCGGCACTGGTCTTGAAGGGCCCGGCATCAGTTCAGCAGGCATCGGTTGCAGCTGTCTAGAAGAAGTGCCCGGCGCTGGTTGGGGCTTAGTGGACAATGATGAAGGTGTCACCAGGGTTGACGTCAGTGTGGCCGGTGATGAATGAGGAGAAGGGGCTGATGATGGTCAGGCAAAGCACCCAGCACAGGGGTAGCCTGAATAGGAGAGAAAACTCCCATCTGAGACACTGGCATTGCCCATGAGGGAGAGGTAAGCACATGCTCCAGGCGTCACTTAGAGACGTCGGTTCCTGAATGCGGGAAAGACGTAGGCAACGCCAAGGCCAGAGGGTTGGTGGGCTGAGACCCACTGTCTGAAGAGCCAGTCGAGCCTCCTGACTGAGAACCCACTGGGGAAAGGGGGCCTGAGCTTCAGGGGCTTTGGGGCTGGGGACGATGTCTGAAGCCCAGAAGAGCCTCCGCCCAAAATGGTGATGAGGGCAGGAGGTGGAGACACAGGCAGCCCTGAAGTAGTGAGGGCTGCCAGTGAAGGAGGGGCTGACCTCCCACTGGAGGAAGATCCAGAAGCAGTTGCCGACTTGTGCGGTGACCTGGAATGGGAAGCTGACGGGTGGGGGGGCCAATCCCAGGCCTTGTCCTGGTGCTTGTGCTTTCCGCTCGACTTCTCTTTATGGGAAGAAGCAGCAGATACTCTGTAGGCTGGAGAGGAAGAAGAGTTTTTGCCCTGGAGCTCCTTTTTTAACTGAACGACCTTTGCAAGTTAGTTATCAGGGAGCTCTATCTAGGAGTAAAATTACAGAGGTGGGGGTACCCCAGGTCTCTATCCTGGGGCCCATACTTTTTTCTATGTTTAATCGATCGCTTACCAAATTATCTGGTATGCACTGAGGTTGTGATGTATGCGGACAACATTATTCTTTATACTAGTGCTCCATCAGAGGATGATATAAAATTAAATTTGATTGCTAATTTTCATGCACTTGAACTGTGGTTACATTCCCATTGTCTTCTTTTAAATACAAAGAAAACAAAGAGTATGCTTTTTGGCTGTAAGTATAGGTTTAACTAGAATAATTCTCTTGAGATTGTAAGCCATGACAGTGTTATGTTAAATATAATAATAATAATTTTATTTATTAGGTGCCTTTCCAATTAATATAAAATCCAATAACAAAACAACTGAGAATCATAAACAATCAGATAAATACTTCAATTATCCAAAAAAGCTTTTTGCCACAGAAAGGTTTTTAAGCCCTTCTTAAATTCCTCCACAGATGTGCACTCCTGTAACCGATGGGGTAGAGAATTCCAAAGGGTGGGAGCTGCAAAAGCTCTTGAACTAGATGATTTCAAATTCAGCCTTGGAATCTCTAACAACCCCATGTTGGCCGAGTGGAGTGATTGACCAGGGCAGTAAGGAACCAGAAGCTCTTTCAGATAGTCCGGGCCCTGTCCATGTAGGCCTTTAAAAGTCAATAAACCAACTTTAAAGGTGATCCGCCACCACATTGGCAGCCAGTGCAGTTCGCGCAGCACCGGGGTAATATGGCAGGATCGACTAGAACCCATCAAATGCCAGGCTGCTGCGTTCTGCACCAGCTGCAGGTGACGGATTTCAACCCCCGGAAGCCCTGGATAAAGGGAGTTGCAGTAATCCAAGCGCGAGAACACAAAGGTGTGGACCAAGGTCGGAAGGTCATCAGATGGAACCAGATGCTTAACCCTGGCGATATTTCTAAGATGGTAGAAGGAAGTCTTGATGACAGCCGACACCTGCGAATGCAGGGTCAGTCAGTCATCCAAAACTACCCCCAGATTACGCACCCGTTCAGAGGTCAGGAGAGAGACGCTACCAAGGATAATTCCGGAGGGCGCACCAACACCAGACCCCCCAATCTGGTGACCCGGGTCTATAACCAGTACCTCAGTCTTTTCAGAGTTCAACTTCAGCCAGCTAGAATCCATCCACTCCTGGATTTCTTTCAGACAGTTGTTAAAGACCGAGAGAGCTCCATCCTGGTCGGGTGCAAAAGAGAGGTAGAGCTGGGTATCATCTGCATAACAGTGAAACCTCAGCCCACACCATCTTACAATGTCTCTGAGGTGTAGCATATACACCGCAAACAACATGGGTGACAGCACAGAACCCTGAGGCACCCCACAAGACAAAGCAGTTGGGCCTGAAGAAAAAAAACCCAGACACAACTCTCTGTGTTCTCCCTGTGAGAAACGATGTTAACCATCTGAGGATTGTCCCTGACATTCCACAGATATGCCTCAGGTGTCCTATCAACACCATGTGGTCCATGGTGTCAAAAGCTGAAGAAAGATCCAGAAGAACCAACATGGAACGGCTCTTCCAATCTCTCGCAATCAGATCATTATTGAGCACCCGAACCAGCGCTGTCTCAGTACTATGTCTCTTACGAAAACCGGACTGGAGGGCTTCATAGATGTCATGGATGGTCAAATGGTCCTCCAGTTGTGCTACCACTACTTTCTCAATCACCTTGCCAACAAAGGAAAGGTTAGAGATAGGTCTGTAGTTTGCGAAACAGTCTGGGTCCAAGGTAGCTTTCTTCAAGAGTGGTGTCACCACCACCACCTCTTTCAGGGAGCTAGGAAACTCTCCCAATTCCAAAGAGCACCAGACTATCCGCACAAGGACTGGACCGAAGATGTCACTACAACCCAAAATTAGGGAGGTCGGTCCAGGGTCCAAACTACAGCATGTAGGGTGCATACTCTGGATAATCCTCATGACATCCATGAACTCCAGTCGACTGAAGGTACTCCAGGAAAACTGAGGTACAGTGACCCTGTACTGATCAACAACAACCCCCCCTAGAGTGTGCTGGCTGCAGTACAGCCCTGATGTCTGCCACCTTATTTGCAAAGAATCGAGCAAGCTCAGCGCACTCTCATTGCGAAAAAGCTTTCCTAACATGCAGGCAGGCTGGCTTGCACAGTCTGTCCACAGTTCGAAACAGCTGAACTGGTCGATTCTGAGCAGCTGCAATCTCCCCCGACAGGAATTCTGCCTTCTTACGGGTGATTGCAGATTGACAGACTAAATAATGGTCCATCAATCTAAGGCGGTCGGCATCAAGGGTGGACTTTCACCAGCAATGCTCTAACCTTTGCCCCTGTCTCTGCATCTCCCTCAAAGTCCCATCAAACCAAGGGGACTTGGGGCGAAGGGAGAGAGGGCAAACATGGACTGGAGCAACAGAATCCAGAGCCACCATAACAGCTGTATTATAAGCTGACACGAGGGTCTCTGGATCATTGCTTGTCAACGTGGGTGACGAGAGGTCAAAGACCGCCGCAAGGCCTTGGGAATTTATATCACGTAAAGGGCAGTACCTAACCATCTCAACAGGGGTAGGCCTTTTAAGGAGGGTGCTAAAACTAAACCCCATGGTGCAGTGATCAGACCACCCAACTGGTTCAACCCCCACGTCAGATGTTTCGATCCCTAGGAGATAGATTAAGTCCAAAGAGTGTCCATGTTTATGAGTAGCAGTGGAAACCACCTGTGTAAGGCCCAGAGATGTCATCAACTGGAGGAAGTGTTGACCAAATTATGAGAGTTCATCGTCGACCCAGGCACTGAAGTTGCCCAGAACCATCAATCTGGGTGACTCAAACACCATGTCGACAACAAAGTCTGACACTTCCTGAAGGAATCGTTTCTCATCACCAGGTGGGCGGTAGATGAGAGCTACTACTGTACACTTGAAGGACTCAACCTCCTCAACTAATACCCCTGTGAGGCTTAGTTTGGTCTTGAAACAGACCGCAACCCCCCCCCCCGGCGATCCAATCTCGGGTGGTATATCACCGAGTACCCAGCTGGAGTCATAGCCTCCACAATGGGGCCAGAATTTTCATCCAGCCAGGTCTCGGTGATGCATGCCAGGTCCACCGTACCAACAAGATCTGCGATTATTGCAGTCTTATTCTTAACAGACCTGGCATTGCACAACACCGCCCAAGTTGGACGAACCTCAAGGGCCACCCGGGCCATCTGCCTACCACACTTAGTAGTGCCCTTGGTTATGGGCACCAGACATGGCAGGCCACGATCTGGATTCCATTTTGCCCCAGGGCACCTTCTGGATCCAACCACCCCAATTCGGTGACCCCCCTCATACATCCTCCACTGTTCATGACCCCCCACCCTCTTCCCTCTCCTACGTGTAATTTCCAGCACTCTACAGCGCTGGTAGGTGTCAGACTGCAGAGGGGGGTATAGAAAGGGCGAAGTGTAGAGGAGTAGCGCACAATTGTGGGGGTTGGCATCCAACACATTCTGTGGCTACAAAACAAATTATAAATACACTAAAAAAAACAAACAATTGTATCATCAACCAATCCCACCCAAAACAATAATATCCCAAAATTCACAGTAGCAAAACAAATTAAAATAAAACAAAACAAACCCACCATGTATATAATAAAATACAATTTAAAACACCACCCTATCCCCTATTAACTAGTAGAGTCACTCCTATACTTAAATCTGGAGCCTCTACAATCCCCCCTCACACATATATAACATACAAAAAATAAAATAATAAAACTTACCCAACCCTCTCACGGTCGGGGGGGAGTGCTATTTAGGCACTCTCACTGCCCAAACAATCACAAATAAACAAAACAACATATGAATAATGAAGTTTCCCCCTCCCCAGTCCTCTCACGGCCAGGCAGATAGGGTAATTTCGGCACTCTCACTGCCAAAATAAAAATTACAGTCCACAAAAATAAAATCACAGAACTTTTAACATAAATAAAAAAGGAAATAAATATATGGACGCCAAGGTCATCTCACCACCCAGGCGTCCAAAAAGTAAAAATTTTAGATCTAGGGAAGGGTGCAGTTAGTTCCAGCAATCTTCACCAGTAAACTACAGGAGTCACGAAGTCCAAAGCAGGGAATAGGCATCCATAAAATCAGAGAAAGGAACCAGAACCAAGCCACTCATAGCCAAACTGAAGTAGGGATAGAAACAAGAGGGAAATCCAAAGTATAACTCCACTGTAGATAAAAGGGAAAACCAAAATCAAAATCAAAATCAGCATCTGTCGAGGCCTGCCAGAGGATTCTAATTGGCAGCTTAGGGCCCATCAACTCCAGTCTGCGTGTAACCCCGGGGAAATAATGCAGCCCCAACAAGAAACCCAAGTAAGGCCACACTGCAGCCAGACTCTTGAGTCAAGGGGAACACAGTACCCCAGCCAGCTCCCTTGCTATAAATACTCCAACTTCAAGAGGCAGCTAACCACCAAGAAACACACAATTGAGTTGGGCCCCCTTCAGTCACTATCCACCATCCAAAGTATTTCCAGCCCAATGTTCGGCTTTCACTTTTCAACCCAAAGTCGGTTCACAGCCAGAGTCCAGGTAGAAAACCAACCAAAAATCTCTCGCTAGATCTTCTTGCATTTTTCAATCAATCAATCAAAATCTTTATTTATTCAGGCGAACATCATTGAGCATAGCTCATTTACAAGATGGACCTGAGTGGTCGTAACAAAAAGGTTACAAGTTGTATACAAAAACATGATACTGAATAAGCACAAATACAATCATTTATGAGTGAGACAGATGTACAAATATTTACATATATACAAGGCAAAGGACAGTAAACCTAAAACCTAATAAAGGAGAGAAACAAACAGTTTAGTAGGGATAAGGCTAGGATAATGGTACATGGGTGGGCATATATGTATGAGGTTTGATGGGGAACGGGCTAGAGGAATGATAGAAGAATAAGGAGGAGCTTTAAAAGAGGGGGGTGGAGGAGAGAGGGGGTGTGGGAGGAGTGGGGGTGTGGGAGGACTAGGCCTTGTGGAAGCAGTTGCACGAATCTGGGAATAGGCTGGTGTACAGCTTTTTGAAGGATGTTAGAGGAATCAGTGTATCCAGTTTCAATGACTTTTGAAGAGAATTCCAGATAAGTGCCAGGGAATAGCTGATTGCAGCTCTTCCATACCGGGTGCAGGTGATAGGAATCTTCAGCAGGATCAGTTTGTTGATCCTCAAGGTGTAAGGCCTGGATGTGATCTGGTTGAAGCAGTCTGAGATGTAGGAAGGAAGTTTGTTTGTCAGAGCTTTGTAGATCCAGATAGCAGCATTTTTTCTTCTTCTATGTTGCAGGGATGTCCAACTGACTGCATTGTAGAGAGAGCAATAATGGGTGCTGGAGGGAAGGTCAGTAATGAATCTAATAGCTCTATGATACAGGGTGTCTAATTTGTTTAAATGGGAGAGGAGCAATGACCATAGAGGAAGTCAGCATAATCAATGAGGACAGGAATGATGCTAGGATTAATCTTTGTTTGGAATCTTTGGTCAGGTGTTTGATCCTATAGAATAGACCAAGTCTTTGTCTTAGCTTTTCAGGAGCTCTTGATGTGGGTAGTATAGTCAAGTTTATTGTCTATCCATACTCCTAGATATTTGAATTTGTCTACATATTCCAGATTTTCACCAAGGATGGTAGAGAGTTGTGGGAGGGTGAATGATGGGATAGTGGAAGAGCAGTTCTTGGTGGCAAAGAACATAGCTTTGGTTTTCTTGGCATTTAGTAGTAATTTCTTTTCTAATAGGTTGTGCTGAAGGAGGGAGAATTCAGACTGTAGAAGCTCACAGGCTTTTGATGGTGAGGGATTGCTCACATATAGTACAGTGTCATCTGCAAAAAGGTGGATATTAGATTGTGAGAGATTGGAATCAATATTGTTGATGTAAATGGCAAAAAGGATGGGACCCAGGATGGAGCCTTGTGGTACACCTCTTAGGAGTGGTTTAGAGGTAGATAGATCACCTTCATTTTTTATCAGTTGTAATCTTCCGGAGAGACAGCATCTGAACCATTTAAGAGAGAGTGAGTCAAGGCCTATGGAGTTCAGAGAGGAGATTAGAAGTTCATGATCCACAGTGTCAAAGGCTTTGCTTAGATCCAGAAACACAGCACAGGTATTATTCTTTTTGTCTAAGGCAGTCTGCCAGTCATTTGTGACTTTTGCTAGTGCAGAGATGGTGCTATGCATAGATCTAAACCCAGATTGAGCTGGATTAAGGAGATTGTTGGTATCAAGGTAGGCAGTTAACTGAGAGTTTACCAGCTTCTCAAGCATCTTGGATAGTACTGGTAAGATGGAGATGGGCCTATAATTGTTGAGGTCCGTGGGATCACCTGCCTTAAGTAATGGAAACACTTGAGCTGTTTTCCATATTGAGGATAGAACCAGTGGCAAGTGTCAGATTGAAGAGGTGGGTGAGGCGGTTAAGGCATGCAGTGCTACTTTTAGAAAGTAGGGATCCAGGAGTCTGCACCTGCACTTTTGGTTGTATCTAGCTGGAGTAGAAGGTCTTCTACTTTTTGAAGAATATTGATTTGAATGAGAATGTGGAAGCAACCTTTTGTCCCTCAGTAGATTGTAGGTTTAGTGATGATCTTAATAGGTTTGCAGGAGAGGGTAGCCAGGCCAGCTGTGGTGAAATGATCGTTAAAGGCATTCAAGATATTTTGCTTGTCAGTGATTTCAATACTATTTAGTTGAATTTTGGGTGGTAAGACAGGGTAGAAGTTTGACCTAGGATGCCCTTTATGGTACCCCAGAACCTGGAAGGGTTGTGATAGGAGGCATCTAGTTCAGCTGTGTAGAAGGCAGCCTTGGCATTTCTTACTTGTTTTGTGCAGAATTTCTGGCTTTTCTGAATTGAAGCCAGTCATTTGGGTCCTTTGTCTTTCTTGCCCTTTTCAGAGTTTGTCTCTGGCAAGCAGTCGTGATTTAAAGGTCGGCAGAGAACCAGTGACAGGATTTGAGTTTGGTTCTGACACTGGTGAGGGTGCATGTGAATTGAGGGCACTTATGATTATATCATTTAAGATTTGAAGAGCTGTCTCTATTGAGGCTGTGAGATAGAATTCTTGCCAGCGTGTGGTGTGGCACAGATCATGGAGATATCCTGAAATATTAAAGTTCTTTTTGACCTTCGTGGGAGGAATTTTGCAGGATTGGGTGGCTTGATTGTTGATCTAATGGCAGCTATGGGACAGTGGTCACTTATGTCACTGAATAGTACTCCTGCATAGGGGTAATGATGAGGCTTATTTACCAACATAATATCCAGGAGTGTGCTGTTGAGAATATTCTTTGGGTTGATCCTTGGTTCTTTGATTAATTGAGAGAATCCATAGGTGTCACAGAAGGTTACCAGGGGTGCAGATGCATTAGTCAGCCAATTCAAGTTCATGTCTCCTAAGATGATGGTGTCTTCAGGGCCCAGATTAAGTATAGATCCTAGGTGGGATAGGAGTTTGAGGCCTGCAGAAGGGGGCCTATAGCAACCAATCAGTTGAAAGGATGATGTGTTGGGAAGGGTTATTTTAATTGACAAGCATTCGAATTCCTTTGGTTGTGATGTAGAATTGAGGCAGGATGCAGAGATGTT
This sequence comes from Neoceratodus forsteri, assembly GCA_016271365.2. Classification (NCBI taxonomy): domain Eukaryota; kingdom Metazoa; phylum Chordata; order Ceratodontiformes; family Ceratodontidae; genus Neoceratodus; species Neoceratodus forsteri. The sequence goes on along the minus strand of JADMNL010000025.1, from coordinate 388,275,635 downwards.
TGCTTTGACATAGATGGCTACCCCACCGCCCCTGGATAGACGGTCAGATCTGAAGAGCTGGTAGTTGGGAAGGTTTATTTCACTGTCTTTTGTTGCAGATTTGAGCCATGTTTCAGATATAACCAGAAAGGTTTTTCCTCCCAACTAGGCTTCAAAAGGTGTCCCGTTCCCTCTCTTACATTCTCCGCAGCTCAACCAGCTTCTCTCCACTACTCCTCGTCCCGTACAGTCCGGCAAAATCCTTCCTGCACAAGGAGCAAGGAACACCAGCCACAGCAGCAAAAAGATCTTCAGGCTCAACAAGAGCTCCACAGGAGCCCAAATGGTGGCGGTGGGATGGAAAATTATATAACTTACACCGAAGTTCATCCAGGTTCGAGTTACATACCGCAAGCTTAAAGCAGACATTCCAGGACATTCCAAAACCAAAAATATAATGCAAATAAAATCAATAAAACAAAATAAAATAAAAAAGTAAAGTACTGCAAAATAAAACAAAATAACACGGAAATTCACTGTGGAGCAACTACAGCACACCCAGCCTGGTGGCCATCTTGAAAAAATGTTGGAGCAGGTCTTCTCATTTAGGTACTTAGGACTAATTTTGGATCCTTGACTATCCTATACATTACATATTAAAACTCTTTGTAGAAATGTAAATCAAAGATTGGGGGCTTTAAGCTGCGAGATCTGTTAACAAGGGAAGCCAGATGTGCAATAAGTCAAAGCATCTTGTTGACAATGTTGAATTATAATTCATTTTTATTTGTAAATCTGGCTAAGTCTGATGCCACTTTGCTAACAACTACATTCCATGCTATATGTAGATTTGCATTAAAGCTTCCATATAAAACACATCATTGCAATTTGTCTTCAGCTACATCTTGGCTTCCCCCGTGTTTATATTCTCAATATAGTTTAAGTTGCTTGGTTTAAAATACCTTGGCCTTGGGTACAGTTTCTCCTTTGTCTTCATTGTTAAATATTAGGATACCAAACAGGGAATTACGCTCCAATGCCTCTGTTATGTTAACTATTCCTATAAGGAGGCAGTATAGTGCAGTGGTCTAAGGCTCTGAGCTGCAAATTTGGTGATATCCAGCAGACCAGACCTGGGTTTGAATCCCACAGCTTCCACTTGCATACTGTGTGACCCTGAGCAAGTCACTTAACCTCCTTGTGCTCCCAGGTCGCTCCTGTAAAAAAGCTTTCAGCTTAGTGTGCTATACCTGGTTAAACAACTAAATAAATAAATAAATAAAAAAATATTCCAAAAATAAAATCAAGATTAGGGCAGCAAGCTGTCTCTTATTACGCTCCAGTATATAGGAACAATATTCCATGCACTTTACCACATATTGAAGGAAAAAATGCTTTTAAAGCATCAGTGAGACGACATTTTTTAAGTATGATGGTGTGTGATTGTTATTAATCCATTGTTGACAGTATGTTGTTATGATTATGTTGTCTGTTAGTAAATTGTATTATATTGTATATTATGATATATTGTATTATATCTTGACTGTAACATTGATTATGTTCCCGAGTCACATTTGAAAAAGGGCCTTGGCTCATATTGTTTACCCAGTAAACAAAAGTTTAAATAAAAAATAAATAAAACAATTTTCCATCATCGCTAACTTCTGCTGCAGAAGTAAAGCCTGAAGGGTCTTCTAGCGGCGTCTCCGTGTGGCCTGATTAAACTCCTGGAAGTGCTGGAAGGCCACAGTGTCGTGGTTAGGGCCTAGGCAGAGCAGGCATAAGGAGTTGCCGTCCTAAGTGGGGATCTGCTTGTTGCAGGCACACTTCGTTCGCCGGTCAGAAGGCACTGGTGGAAAAGGAGACATACAGGAGCTTGAAGAAAAAGAAAGAAAAATATTAAACTAGTAGACTATTAACCAGAAAACTTAAGGAGCTGTCATAACCTAGTATACAAGACGTAGACTGATGCATGGGGTAGGAAAGTATCTCTTTTCTGTTTCTCACGTGGGACATCCAGAAAAATGACAAGTTGCATCTCATGGAGCTATCCAGGAGAGCAACCATTTTAAACTAAATAAAATGCTCTAAACTCAGGCTGGTCAGGTAAGGTGGTGGGAAATGCCACTTGTAATGTCATCAACCTGGGTATGCATTGCAAATCCAGGACACTGCAACAGACCAGGAGACAGATCAAGCACACCAAAGAATGCTCTCTTCAGGGTTGGGTGGTTTGCAACTCCTGCTGCAACACTGCTGCCTGGCTGCCAACAGGAGGCAGTGCAACTGGATGAGCATGTGTATGGTAGGGGAGGATGGAGGTGCAACTGGTGTGCAGACACTATAGGCACCCCTGCAGCTTCCAGGATCATGATTTCAAAGAGACAGCTTAAAATAACAGGTCACAAGGGTAGATGAGGCTTAGTCACACCTTTGTTTAGAGCTTTCAACCACTCATCTTCCCATGGGAAACCAACCCATGAGGAATATCTCAAGTGTCTCCATCCTCCATCACTGGTGAGTGAACCTTAGGAGACAGCCATTTGGAAGATGAACGTCAGGGGGCACTGCAATGGGCAAGCCAGGGGCAGAAAGGAAGATGCAGTGATGGGTTCTAGTGCAGTATTCATGGGTCCCCTGAGCACAGAACTGGAGAGGTTCCTTTGGACAGGATAAGGTATGGCCACAGCTGAAAGAGTTCCTGCCCAGTGTGGACCAAAGCAGCAAAAACTAAACCTAGAAAAAAAAGTTCTAACCTCAAAACAGGAAAAGAAACAACTTGGTGCCAGTTTCTCTGAAATCCAACAATTAACCTGAACAGCTGGAGAACTCTATTTGCTAAGCTTCCTCACCTTTGCCATACTCACACTGCTGCATGTGGAGCACAATTACAAGACCGTCTTTGCATTCATATGTTAGAAGCACTGCCCTGACTGATGAACCTCAAATGTATCATGTAAATACTGTAGCCCCATGGTCAGTTTACAGGTGTGGCACCCTCCATGCACTCAAGTTTGCAGCACAACTCCTCAAAAGAGGAAAAACAAAAAGGCTGTGAAACATCACATGAACGTGGAGGTAGGTGCATCATCCATTCTGAAGGCAGGGCAGCTGTACTTATTTCGTCTAATAAATAGACGTTGGGTCCTGGGAATGCAATTTAGGTTTTGAAGGTTAAAAAAGCATGTGAAAACAGGCTGAGGAAATACCTACAGGTGACCGAAGGCTGCAACGTCACAGCATGCCTTCTCATAGCAGCAATCACGAACTCCAACCAGGCTGAATAAAAGTGAGGACTAAGTCACTGGTGTTTGGGTTTCACAACTCTTCCACTTGTGGTTTACCCTCTTCCACCAACTCATGGCAAGAAGCTGGTGGAGGCTGTACACTCAGACTCTGGAGAACAGATGCAACAATCACAGCATAAGTACCTCCTTAAGTGGGTCCAGGGGTGGAACTAGAGATCATAGGTGACTGTACAGCATCCTATCCTCACCCCAAAGGATTGGCACATTGGAAGCAGCTTCATAATGCTGGAAGGAAAAAGACTTACAAGGCTTGCTGAGATGTAGCACCAAGATGCCAGCCCTTCCCAAGCTTCATCAGCGCACAGTGGTCTCCATAACATGCCCCCGGCACCCCGAAGGATCCTGAGGGAGGCATCAAGAAGACCAACTGTGGGGTGAAACCACAGGGGCACAATAAGGAGGATGCATGCAGAAGGGCAATTTAAGAGACTATCTCAGTGTCGGGACAGGAATCAGGTTAGGACTGAGGTGGGGCAACCCATGTTGGGGGGGTTAAAAAGCAACAATAAAAATTTAAAATGGGCAGCATTTCGAACAGTTACTGTGACAAACCAGACATACAAGAATATGGAGCAAAATAAAATCTATTTCCTTTTCCTTAGCTGGAGCATGTCTCAGTTTATGTAGACACAAGTAAAATGTTCACAAAAACCATTATGGTGAAACAGAAGAGACAGTTTTTAATCTGAAGCAAATGTGAAAAAATTACATTTTTGTAACATTTTTTAAGATTTTTTTTTTACAAAACTGGTGGAAGAAGCAGGAGTAAAAACCAAATCTGAAAAAATAAACAATTATAATCCGACAACAATGGATTTGGCAAGTGGACAGTAATTCATAAACCAAATCCTGTAACGCTATTATTCAATCTTGTAGTGTCTTGACTTCTAAACAGATACCAGATGTAGTAAGGCTAGCACGCTCATCACACAGAAAGACCCAACATAGAAGGCATTACCATGGGATACTGACCAGTTTGGTAGGGGACCTGACTTCAAGCCTGTTCTACCACATCCAACCATAATCCGTAATAATGCCCAATGTGTAGGGTATTGTTTACATACAATTTTTAAAACCATTTTTACACTTTTTAACTTGTGGTACTAAAGCTTAAGGACCTGTTTTAAGCTATCCAGATAGCAAATTCCAGGCCCTGTATATATAATTAGTGTTAATCTGTAAGAACACAACAGACTCCTTCAATATGCTCTGTGCAATGTTACAAGACTTCTACAAAGAAACATGTTTGAAAAAAGCTAATATTCCAGAAGATAATTGGGGAGGGGTCCACTATTAGAAATTTTCTGTACGACTTGGCACCCTGCCCCCTCCTCTAAAGAATGACTCAGAGGATTAACATTATAAACTGGTGGATGGTTGAACAATTACAGCCCAGGTTTACTGGGCTCTTACTTGGGACAGAAGGCCAGTAAACTACAAATCATTTGGAGCTGTTGCAACTCACATACACAGTGCTCAGAGGCACAAAGACAGTGCTCAGACTGATGCTGAACGGCACACAGAAATAGTTTAAACTGTTCAAAATTTGACACAAGAAAACAGAATTGTGGCACAAGTTTCTATTCGTGAAAGAACTCCAACAGCTGAACTGAACAGTTGGATGAGAACTTCTACTTCTTTTTGCCAAGTGCCCCTGGCACTACCTCTCACTGCTGGGTGTGGAGGCAATTACCTGAGGATACAGTTTTCCCATACACATTCTATCCCTTAAATAGTGACTAAATGAAGTGCAACAGAGATGGGCTAAAAATACAGTACTCAGCAGGTAAGTGCCAACCACTGCCACTTGGTTTCTTTACCAGCGTGACACTGCCCCATGCATGTAGGTTTGTAACATCACTCCCCAAAAAGGCTGCAAAACATCATGGGAATATAGAGGTAGGGGCATTACCCAACCCAAGTGCAGGGCAGCTGTGGTTGCTTCCATTTGCAAATAGGGTTCGGTTCCAGAAACATAGCTTTGGTTTTAGACTCAAAGAACTATAGGAAAATGGAGCCCAGCAACACTTACTTACTGGAGCAGATGGCAGTGTCAAGGCATCAAAGCAACAATCGCACCTTGACTGGGATTTAGCAAAGTCAATGTCAGCTCATTGGAGCTTGGATTTCCCCAACAACCCCTCTTGCATTTTAACTCCCCCAATCAGACCGATATCACCCTCCAACAACTTAATCCCTCACTTTGTGTGCCAAGAACTAGAAACCAGTCAAAAAGACCAGAAAGTGACCAGCAGTACTGGAGTGCAAACATTCTGCTACACAACTGCAATCCAATTTATTCAACTTAAGAATGCTTCCTTCGTGGTTCTGCAGCACCTATTGAATATACCGCCACTGTTTGAAAAAATCATCCTGACAATGGCCATATTCCCTCTGCATGTCACTTATGATTAAAGGGAAAAAAGCTCTCGGCAAGTCAGCAAGTTTCTCAGTTGCAGGCTCAACTCCTTCATTCCCAAACAAACCAGGAATGTTAAAACAAAGAATGGGGAAAAAACCCTGGTGGTTTATAATAGCCTTTCTACTGCAAACTAGTTGTATGCTTCCATATTATATATATTTTTTTTTTAACTTACTACTTCTCCCCTCTGGGGGCTGTTTTTCTACAGCCCAGGTCCTAACTCCCATTCAGACACAAACAGATGTCACCCTAGCCCCCTTTCAGTTTGGGTGTCTGGTAAATATATTTTAATGCACAGAACAGATATAACATCCTTCTTACAGAATGTATGATTTACAGGTTCTATTGTACCACCTGCCTCCAGTTCTGCCCCAGTGACTCCTCAAATAATCAAGTCAATGTAACAAGACCTATAATAAGGATAATACAATGCTGCAGTGTATTAGAAGGGGCATTGACAACAGGAAAAAAAGAGGTGTTACTACCGCTATATAGGTCACCAGTGAAGCTGCACCTGGAATACTCTGCTCAGTTCTGGAGTTCCCACCTACGGAAGGACGGGGACAGGCTGGAGACGGTGCAGTGCAGGGTGACCAAGATGATTCAGGGCTGATAGAACAGATCTTATGAGGGCTGTCTCAAGGCACTTAACATGCACTTGCAGGTGAGAGAGTGGGATATGACAAAGATCCTCAAGTTTTTTAAGGGAATAAGCAAGGTAAACTGCAGGGAATTATTTATCAGGAGTAAAGATTCAGGAACCCGAGGTCACAAGTGGAAACTGGCAGGCAGAAGGTTGACGAGGGACGGGAGGAAGTTTTATTTTACAGAAAGGGTGGTAGACCTGTGGAATAGTCTGCCAGTGGATGTGGTGAGCACCAAGACCATGGTTTCAAGCATGGGTGGGACAGAGCGAAGGGTTTGGTGGTTACTCAGGTTGGTAACAGTAGGGAGAGGAGCAAGGGGGTGGGGGCAGGGAAGGATAGAACCCCGTACGGACAATACTGGGACACATAGAGAACTATGAGCAAACTAGATGATGGGACCCTTGGTCATTTTCTGCCATCTTTATCTAGGTTTCTTTTCCTTTTACAGATCAATCCTGAAGATGTCATGGCATGCACATCACTTCAAAACTTGATTTCAGTGTGTACTCACAATTCCACCTCTGTCTGCAGCCCCCCCAACTCTTCTAGTGTTCCAAGTTTTCAATATTATGCACCATCATCCCTGTATTCTAAATAGGGATAGCCGCCCAACGAATACTTGGGTTTAAAGTTTAAAAATTACACCTTGCATGCTGAGGTTCCACTTGCATGTAGTCTAAAATCTGAGAACTGAAGCTCAGGTTAACTTTATCCGCCCTAGGACAACTTTGAGTCCCGGCTGCCATTACCATTCAGCTAACGCATCACTCCTATATGTCAAGATAACTAAAACTTTTCCACAGTTATACTGCAAATAAGGAGAGGAAAAAAAGACAATAAAAATGAAATGTATCAGTCTTCTTTCCACATCAAATATTCGTCTGCAATTTTTAACTTCTTATGCACTGAAAACATCATAGAAAACATATTTTTTTACAACAGAATTAAAAAAATATATATATAAAAATCTGGGGGGAATTGGACGCATGCCTAATTCTATGTACACATTACAATATCCTGGCCTCTTGTTCACAGTTCCTAACAAGAAGGGACAGACTGGCTGTGTTGGGTCACTTGCAGTGGTTACCAGGAAACCACCACTTGTCCTTCAATGTCACTGAGTGACTGTTCCCTTAGTCAGAAATCGTTTACCTCTGACCTGACCACACTGTGCTGAAGCGGCTCCCAGGTCTGGTATCAAAGACCAGTTTAATTTTCTGTTGCAGCCCCGCTTCGGTTAGCTGTGCACCAATCATGCTGTACCTAGCAATGCATTATAACAGCAACTGTGCTGATCTAATGAAGTATTAGATAAATACATGATTTGTATCAGCTTTATAAATCAAATGTAAATTATTATAATAAATGGGTTTCCCTTTTTCCCATAGAGAAACTGTGGCATAATTTGCCGTTATAAAGAAGCGTTTATAACAGCAAACATACGCACACTTTCCCTCACTAGCATGCCCACTAGTTCGCTACTTCCTGACCATGCCGCTTGCTTGCCATCTCAAGGAAAAGTCAACTGCTGTCCACCACAGTAATTAGGCAGTAAGTTATTTTTTGTAATAATTCTTGTGACAGTCCATATCTACGGGGACAAAAATACATTTTAAAGCTACGGCACAATCACCGGACGAAAACAGAGAAGGGCCCCCCTTGGCCAGAACCTCTTCTATTTTATATAATTGCTGTGGCAAAAAAGGAAAACCCAGCAATTATATAAAATAAAATATGGGGTAGTGTGTAAACTTGAAGTTTACATACACCCTTGGGGGTTAGATGCTTGCACAAACCCCTCGAGCTTTGCTCTCGGGGTTTATGTAGCATCTGACCCCTCGGGTGTGTGTAAACTTCTCATTACACACACCACCCCGTACTTTATTCCTTATATTATACACAGTGTCAGTCAGCAACACACACCTGCTTGCTAGTCTGATTTTTTTATTCCATACAAAGAGTGTTATAAAACTCAGGGTACACAGTAGTGTTCCCCTTTCATTAAAAAAGGAGGGTGCTGGTACATTACAGCCTCCTAGCCTTCCCACCCCGCAGCAGCCACCCAAATTAAACAGCAGCTTTGCAGTACGGAACCTCTTGTAACATCATGCCAGCATTACGAGGAGCCCTCGTACACACAATGTTGTTCTAGCTCACCCTGCAGTGATAAACATGATCATCGTGGCTGACATGAGTGTTTGATTGGCAGTCCTTCTACTCATAGGTAAAATTGGGGTTTTCTTCAAAAAAAAAAAACAAAAAAAAAAAAACCAACAATCCTGTTTTAGCCTGCCAGGAAAGACTGGGCCCATTTTTGGTTTGGCAAACCACAATTCATGCCAAATGGCATGAAGGATAGATTATTAGCGGTCAGGTTTTCCATGTGCTGGTTTTGGCGTGGGGTACAAACATGGCACTTCTTTTGCACACATCTGCCCCCACGAGAGAGGAGATGCAGAAATTCCAACCCCATCTTCTTAACTGGCAGACTACAACTTGTGTGGCTCTGCTCCTGGTCCCTTCCAGCTGAAGATGCCCGAACATCTAAAATGCAACCTGTGACTGAAAAATGCGAGAGTGGGTAATCCAGCACAATTTAACGGACAGGATAAGACATAACAACTGCAAAATGTGAATAACCGCCTCCAATCTCAACTAATAATGACCCCTCTGTAAAAGGATCAGACTTTGTAGAGGTTTCTTTTTTCACTGTCTCAGTGAGTCAACACCTAGCAGTTATCTAGACAGAAGAGCTAACCATCGGCCAACCTGTACCCTGCCCCAGACATCAATGTATGTTTTTATTTTTTTTTTGGGGGGTGTTGAGTGATCAGACAATCCTACTGCACTACTTTGGGAAAAACAAACATTACAAAAAGGATTTACGTGTACGGTCCACCCTAAGAAAATGACATACCATGAACATGGCTAAACTATTGTGTGCTTGTACAGAGATTACTGCTTATTAACAGGTCTGCTCACTTGCCACTTCCATGTTTCAACATCTGCATCCAGGCTGCTTTGAGAAGTGAACTTTAATTTTTCACATGTACAGAGGGAGGGGGAGCGGCACTTTTGCTTTCGTCACATCTTGCACACAGGCCAGGGTTCATCCTCCCCTACTAGATGAGTGGTCAGTCCACCACAGGGATTGGCAGCAACTCTACCAATACTAGACTCAACCAAACTTAGGATCACGCACGCAGAGCGCCAGCATAGGGCTACGATGCCCCCCCCACCCAAATACAAAGCAGACCCATTCTACTAAACTATGACTCTACCAGCTGCCTACAGAGAACTCTTTAAACCTGCATCTTCAGAAGAAAGGATGATTAGCGGGGGGTGCAGCAATTTCCTGTTGTTGCTGGACTTGCACAAACTCTTGCTCTTTTTTGAGAAGTAAAAAAACACTGGAGAAAAAAAACAGCCCTACCACTTGAAAGTTAAGATCAATCTTCCTACCAAAGTGACTTTACAGACAATGACACTCCTCTTTGGGTATAAACTCACTCCCCCCCACCCCGTCTTGATGTGCTGGGGATAAATTTATACATTTATTTTTACTGAGAGAAAAAAAAAAAAACAGAATGCTAAAGAGCTGAGCCAAGTCTCAGGAAAACAGATGCATGTGTTTTGTGAAGGGGAACATTGCCCTCTGCTGTCTTTTCCTCAGAAGTGAGCACTGAGTAAATCCATAAACATCAGCTCAAAGCAACATTAGCAGCAACCAGTGGCAGCTCTACACCAGGGCCCGCCAGGGCACGTGCCCTGGTAAAAAAAATGCTGTGCCCCAGTTGGTGCCCCATATGGTGCAGAGCTTCCTCCATATTGGTGCCCCATATGGTGCAGAGCTTCCCCCATAGTAACAATATATCAGTGCCCTGGCTGCCATCTATTGTGCCCCAGCTGTGCCCTGGTAACCATTTGTGGCTAGAGCCTGAACTGGCAGCAACCCTCCCCCCAATACCTCTCAACCTGTTGTCACTGAACTGAGGGACACAGACACTCAAAATGAAGGACAATATGGAACAATGATGGACGCTGACCCTCATAATGTGAGACATCTGCAAACTTGGAGATAAAGGGTCAGAATATTGTGGAAACCATTGCCTCTACTGGTAAGATTTTATTTCTGATTTAGCATCTTGGAATATTATGAATTTCTGCTTTAAAACTTGAATTTACAGCATCTCCTCTGTGTGGACAGTACTTCTTCTGTGAGGGATGGATGAGGGGCAGAGCAATACTGAGGGGTAAAATGAAGGGCATCCCTTGTAATCAAGGACAGTTGAGAAGTATGCCCCCTCCCCGCAGGTTGGTGTACACGTTGTGCTAAGGAAAGTGAAAGCAAGTGTTAGAACCTGACTGCAAACTAAGGAAAAGCACTTTTTTCCCCACAGCTGTTTCATTATCTTCTGTCTTTTTTCTTTTAAAATTTTAGGTGTACTACCATGTATATTTTGCCACACACCATTAAACAGAACAGCCCCTCCTACCATGTCACTTAATTTGCATAAAAAAGCTACTACTCTTTAAAGTTTCCTCATTATTATAAATCGGAATGGTCCCTACCATGTCGTTTTAGTTGCATAAAAAAGTTGCTGGTGTTTACAGGTTCCTTATCATTATAAATCTATATGTCCCTTTTTAATTGCTTCATTCAGTCAGATGCTAGCTTTCCCCCATTTGTTTTACAAATGAGTCACGTATATGTTGTGGGTGTTTATTCAATTGTGCAAAACCATATTACGCTTTCCTGAGAAGCAAAAAACAAAATCTGTTTTAAAACATTGTGTTACCCATCTTTGCCAGGCTCCCAAATGTCAGAAAAATGTCTTGAAAAGGATAGAAACTGACATATTTAGTTTACAGGACAGGACTTCTCTAGATAAGATCTCAAAGCAGTTGGGAAATATAGAGGAGCTGGATTGGGTCTACTCAGATTGTGGCAATCATAACTCCCCCGGCCCTCGTTGCTGCTGAAGAATCATGTTCTATTTAGGATTTCAGGCTAATGTTTATAGGATTCAGTATTTATTCTGACATACTTGCTCTGTGTGTGGTGCAGCCCTTCGACCCCACAATGTTCAGACTAGTCGTGTATGCTCCCGATAAGCTTTCTATTTTAAGACAGTGTACGCTGACCCAGATGTTGCACATGTCAAGGTTCCGTGCCGTTTCTATGGCACACGACAAGTTTTATGATCTGAATTTATATCCTTAAATATAATAAAATCCTAGTGTGATTCATCATGTAGCAAGGAAGGTCCCCTCGCGTGGGGGCCCTCTTGGCTGCACTTATGCGTTAAGTCTTATAATGTATGGGAGCCACAGTCAGTGCAGCACTGTATGGATAATAGTCATCTCCGAAGAATACATTTACAGTGCCGTTTCCAGCAGTACCACTGCAGCTGTTGCAGCTTAACCAATACATGATATCAGTAATGTATGAGTTTCAACCCCGTATGTACTAATCCTGTGAGCTACCCTATTACAGCATGCTTACACTAGATTACATTTACAAAAGGGAGACCTTTGATCAATGCTGTCATCACAGAAGAACAGTAAGAGTTACACCCAGTGGCAATTACACAGTATAAATTCGGCTGTACAAAAAATAGGAGTCGTAACCAAAGTATTATACAGTAGATATTGCTATGCAAAAAGAAAATAAAGAACACAAAAACAAAAAATTCAGTCATTTTTTTCCTGAAAAAATAGCAATTAAAACCATTTGAAAATAAACATCACAGATGCACATTTTTAAAAATTGTTTTCATTAAAGCAACATCCGTATGGCTTAAGAGTGCAGTCAAAGTGTGCAAAAGGCAGTGATTTCCTCCCATCTCGACAGAAAAAAAAAAAAAAACATTTACAGTTCTGCATTTGTCTTCAGGGAAGTTCAAGTCATCTCAAGTCATGCTTCGGCTCCGTGATCCTCTCTGCCGCAGCAGTTTTCACAGGCACTGTGAAGTTCCATTCCTCCATTAAGCGGTTTGGACGCCCCTTGTCCAGTGACCTGTGGGCAACTTTCCCTTGAAATACTAAAGGATCACCACCACTGACTTTTGTTGTGATCCTTTTTTCTTTTGGTTTTAATCTTTCAAAACAGCAAAATCTCTTAAGTGTGTGCAGCAGCTATCTGAACGAGAGACCACCCCTGAGCATGGGGGCTCTTTGGTCACATTCGAGTGGAATCTGAAGACTGTTGGGACTGTAGTCATTTAAGTTCCTAAGTATAGTATCAAGCATGCCAATTTTGTTTGGGTGTGTATACACTAGCATCGGAAGTTCAAAACAGGGACATTTCCATATGGATTTTGAAATCCAAACATCCTGACTGATTGCATGGCCCTATAATCTCCCTTCCCTTTTAAGAGCTTGATTTAAATTTCAACTGAGATTCAACCAGACAGGAAGGCTTAGCCTCCTCTTCGTACCTCTCAAAATGAACTATAGTAAAAAAGGTTAGCAAAGATATTCCCAAAGTCTTCCAAGACTAGGAGTTTTGATCATCACCCTCCACTCTTTCTCCCTTATCCCCAGTCCTGTGTCTTTCCTAATTACTTCATATTCCTGTACTTCATATCTGACGGACTGATCCTATGAGGATCCGCCCTATCAGAAATCCATGTTTCCTTGGCTGAAATCTTAATCTTCCACATTTATATCCCCATACTTAAACTCCCATCCCTCCCTCCCTCTATCCAGCACTCACTGGTGGCTGACACAGTGAGGTCAACACAGCAGACATTCCTCTATCTTGCCCTCCATGTTCACACCTTCTCACGCCAAGGTACAATCCTCCTGCCAGGGCCCAGAAATCGCTGCCTTCCCAGAAGGAGACCACCCGGCTATAATTTGCACAAGTGAATCAATCTACTTTGGCGGACCTCTTCACTGATGGTCCACATGTGCTAATTATGAGACAAATCCCTGTTTGTAATCGTGTCGGAACAGAATATTCATGAACAGCCCTTCTGCCTAGAAAATCCTCATTAAAGGCCCACATCATGAAAAGCCCCTGTTCAAACACTGTATTTTAGGCTTTCAACTTTAGACAGTATCAAAATCATTATCCTGAACTACAGGCACTCACACAGGCCAAAAAGCAAGTACACTACGTTAAATGCCCTTGGAGAATAATTCACATAAAAGTACACTAAAAATAGTTAAAAATTAACTTAATGTTGTCCTCGCACTAAAAATAAAATCCAGAGTTAAAAATGATTAAATAGCTGCAGCACATTCGATGGTGAGCCAAAGCACTTATTCAGTCTTGGAAAGAAGGCTCAGGTTCACTGCAGGAATGAAAAGGCAACACGCTCCGAACGACTTTGTAAGAGACAGATTATTTGGAAAATGTCAACTTAAAAGATGCTTTCTTCCACATGACCTACTATGCTTCCCTGATGATGGCGGAACCTGGCAATATTACCTCAGCAACCAAACAGCTAAACCTCACGCTTGGCAGCTTCACCATGTGAACCACTTTGACTGGCATGCTTCTTTAAAAATAGGAGTTTTTTTTTTGTTTTTTTTTTTTTACTGGAGTTCGGGATGTTGTCTCTCGAACCTGTATGAGGTTATTCTGAGACATCTCTCAACATTAATATTAAGAATAAGAATTGTATTCTATTTCAAACACTTAAAACATAATAAAAATGTTTTATTGAGATGGGCTAGTTACTTTTAACATCAGCATAAAAACATTTAAAATCATGTCACTTATGACCCACAAACTCAAAAATCAAGGACAAGCAATTTAACTAAATTGCATTTTTAGAGAAACACTATAAAAAAGTGCATCCTTAGTTTTCAAAATATGTGGCCGTTTTCTATTTAGGACTTCGCCCATTTCGCTGCTGCTGGACGCTCGGCATATTTTTGTTTTAAGAAAGTTACCCACAGATCACTGCAATATTCGAAGGGGATGCAGGGCCTGAGGACTTCAGCAAAACCATCGCTGCAGTTTCTGTTCTGTGTTTCCAGGTTTCTTCATATCAAACAAATGAGGAAAAGCCTGTTACTGGAGTCCGTGATCCTGAGGCAGGCCGCCCCCCCGGAGGTGTGTATACTCCTCCAGAACTCTGGGTCGTGATGACAGTCTGGAAATATGGTTCGCCTTCCCCAGCGGCACACTCCTCGTAGCCATACGCAGCCCCTTGCTTGACGCCCTTTTGCTGACGCTTCCAGGAATTGTAGTACGTGGGGTCACTCATGTAGTGATTGACAAAGGAATGTTTGGGCAGGTCTTCTTCATAATCGGAATCAGAGGCCTGCAATTTTAAATGGAGAAAAGGAAAACGATCATATTGCAACAAAAGTGTAAACACAGTTATACCGTCTCTGTTAAAGTGACAAACACGGAATGTACCCATGAATGCATATAATAATAAACGTTATTTGTTGTAAGCGCAGTTCAAACAAATACCAAAGCACTTTTACAATAAAACCTTTAAAACTGTAAAAATTTAAAACCACCATAATGTCAGGGCTCCCACAACTAATATTCAGGATAGGTAAGCAGAAACAGAAATGTTTTCAGTGTGGCTTTGAAGCTCTCCATGGTCGGGCACCCCCTTATCCAATGAGGTAGAGAATTCCACGTGGTAGGAGCCACAAATGCAAACTCTCGGGCTCCAGTGGTCGTTAAGCAAACCCTGGGAATCTCCAGCAATCCCTCATTGGCGGAGTGTACAGTATGTGTGTACTGTACACAGGGATATATGCAACATACATCTATAGCTCAACAGCTGTATTATCTCCAAATGGAAAAGTTACAGGTTACTTGAAGGGGGGTGAAAATGTTACCAATGCAATTAACGAAATAAGATGAATGTATACTGGGTTGTAAACTACACACTTCCTAATTTAAAAAAAAAAAAAAGGTTTAGTATTACCAAAAAAAAAAAAAAATCAATGTAAAAAAAATTTTTAAGTCTCAAATTTGTTATATCGATACATATAATTATTTTATAGTTATAAAAATGTATTAAATATATGGGTGCCATTTTTCCACACAGTGAATCTGTGACATCAAAAAACGAAAATTATGTACCTACTGTAATTCTTGATCTTTCTGTGTATCTTCACCATTCATCACTGGTGGGTACAGCGCCAAAGCTAGGACCCCCCGGGAGACTTTTTTTTTCATCATGGGCGGAGTCGACGCAGAGCCGGTGCCACCCTCGAGGCCGACATTCCACGTGGCGCTGGAGGGTTGGCAGTTAGCTGCTGTCGACTCCTCCCCAGCTCCAGTTCTGACACGCCTGAGAGTGTAAGGAAGGGAGGGTGGGTTGAGGCAAGAGAGCCTAAAGGATAAATGAAAGGAATAATAAACTTAAAGGAGAAATAAACGACCGAGAGGATAGAAGGAGTGAGAGATTAAAACAGGAAATTGGGGAGAATGGGGCCCAATCTCTGGAAGGAGGAGGAGGAGGAGGAAAGGGAGGAGAGTGAGGGGGGGAAAGAGTAGCACACCCCCAGGAGCGAAATGCTCTCTGACATATTTAGAAGACTTGAGTCCAACCTTGGCCTATAGAGCTCAGCTGCAGGATGCAAGCAGCCTAGGTCTAGAAGGCCAGAGAATAGAAGGTGCAGGCTGAGGGTGTGTCTCAAGCTCTCCCCCCTCCTTCCCAAAATGAGAAACTTAAAACAGCCAAAGGCATAAAGGGAAAGAGCTCAAAATATGAGACTCTAAATAATAGACACTTGAGTAAGGGGGAGGAGGGGACCCTCGCTTCTAAACCCCCAAAAAAAAAAAGGGAGAAGCAGTGCGGGCCGCCCCACCCAAAATCTCCATAACCCCCCCAAAGGGATTCACCCCGTGTGTCTCCACAGTCCCTTCCCACCTAATCGCAAGGGAGAGGAGAGCAAAGAAAGAGAAGACACACAGAGGGTAGGGAGGAGGAAGTCCAGAGACTGAGGCCCACAGGGGGGAAGGAGGGTGGGATTTAGTGATGAATGGTGAAGATACATAGAAAGATCAAGAATTATGGTAGATACGCAATTTTCATATCTTATCTGTGTCAATCTTCACCATTCATCACTAGTGGGTGAGTACCAAGCCCCACCCCACCCCCGAAGTACCCTAAGGGACTGGTTCCCTTAGCCTCCAGTGGGTGAGACACCGAAGGGGAGAACGCTTACAGGCCTGGGACTGGTCTGGGTGAGATGGGGATCCCCCAGTGGGGGAAGGAGGGTGCCCCGAAAGGCTCCGTCTCACCCTTCGGGAGAAAAGATGGGTTCTACAGTATATGGAGTAAATCACCCTACGCCAGGCCAGGGGTGATAACCGGGATAGGTGAAGCCATGCCATCCACCGAAGGAAGATCGCTGTCCCTACCACTCTGGATGCCACCTCATTGGCATCATATGATGCCCTTGCTTGGTGCCTTGCTAGCTCCAGGCACTGCGCAGAGAGGGCAACGGCTTGCCTGCTTTCCTCAGAGTCAGGCATTGAGGCTAGGAGCTGACCTAGCCTAGACCACAAGAACCTGTTGCAGGCTGCAAAGTGGGCCTGATGTGCTGTGATAGACAGAGAGATTCGTGCTGAGATAGAACACTCGGCTTCCCCAGAAGTCAAAATCTGCACAGTCCGAGTCCGGGGGGCAGTCACGGTAAGAGGCGCTAGGCCCAGAGGGGGTGTCCAGGGAGGTCAAGCCCAAAGGGGGATGAGGCAGAGAACCTGGAGACCCAGGGGGAGCACAATACCACTGGCATAGATCCCTCGGGGCTGGAACGGTGGAGAAGGGACGAAGCCAGAGCCGATGTGACACCTCCTGAAAAGGAATAGGCCAGGCGGGAGCCACCAGGTGGGCCGCACTGTACTTGCCTAAGAAGGTACGCGTCACATGCTTGGGATTGCTTACTGGGACAGAGGAAAGGTGAAGCTCATCTAACATCCTCGCAAGGAAGTGCTGATAGGAGGACAGATCAGACGCTGGGGAGATGTGAACCGAAGGTTCCTCTCCCTCTGCAGACGGAGAAGAGGATGAAGACCAGCTTCCAGGTTCAGGGTCCGGCTGCACGGGAGCGTGGTGAAACACCTGCTAGTCCAGGGCATGGAGAAAGGTGGGAAAATGTGCAGCAGAACCTCTGAACTGTTCCCAGGTAAGAGGTCCGCAATGACTGGAAATACCTGGGACCACCGGGGATGGAGACAGAGGCTCGGGGGACAGGCTCCTGGCAACAGGAGAATGGTCTCTGTCAGGGCAGGGGGGCCAACAGTAAACCCTTCTCAGGGAGGGGGATCCGAAGGCCGCCACAGCTAACAGCCATTCAACCGGGTCGCAATGGTCAAAGCTGTGCCCAAAGGAAGAAATCCCCCCATGAGGTAACCAGGACCGTGCGAGTCCAGAAGGACAACCCCTGACCTCAGAAGTTAAAGTCCCTCTCGGTGACTCCTCCAGGGAAAGGCAAGGGCCGGTGCTTCGGCTTCTCCCAGAACCCGGCTAGGCTCTGGGGAGAGCGTGCCGTGCCACACCTCTAGCTCTCAACCCTTCGGAATCAGAGAGGGACCTCGTCCTCGTAGCCACCAGCCTAGGTAGCTAGCAACTCCGGGCAGCCTCCGAGGAGTCCACCCAGGGAACCATACCCTATCCCTCCTGGTGCGTCCCGGGCTGCCCCAAACTTGGGCTGTCCAAACACACCAAGGAGAGGGGTGCCCCAACTGGAGGAACAGCAGTGCCAGCGACCCCAGGTTGCACAGCTGTAGTCACAGGGACCACCGCTGGCTGGTCAGACCCCCTGACCCTAAGGTCCACTGGCGACAACTGACCCCCAGAGGGAGGCTGAGTGGGGGCCGAGGTGCTGGAAACAGAAGGGTCTGAAGATTCTGAAGAACCTGGGAGCCAGCCTGGATCAGACGCAGAGTCCGCCTCCGAAGAGGCAGGCTTCGAGGTCCAGTGCCAGACAACTCCCCGAGCCCCTCCAGTTCCTGGACCCCTAAGTGGGGCACCCTGAGATTCGGTGCTGCCAACGCTGCCAGAGGAAGCACAGCCCTCGCGCCTGGCACCGACACCCACCCTGGGCGCGCGAGCGGCATCGGGTCGGGTGTGACCCCGGCGCGGCTCTGCGCTCTCCCAGTGCTCACCAAACCAAATGCGGTACTGCGCTCAACTCCGACACCCACCCCGGTGCCACGAGCGGCACCGAAGTCAGGCGCAGCCCGAACGTGGTGCCGCATAACACTTCAGCGCCAAAGGCAGGGCCAGCCCCAACCGCAGTGCCGACCCCATCACTGGCGCCGCAGGGACGGCGCCAGCTTGAGCTCCGGCGCCGCGCACAGCGCTGGGACCAGAACCAGGCCCCAAAACTTCCAAATCACCACCCTCAGCACCGCCGAGAACTCCAACACGGCGAGCAGCATCAGAATCGACAGCGGCACCAAGAGAAGGCCCGATGTCGACCGTGGCACCGCACTCAGAGCCCACAGCGCCACGAATGGCACCAGGGCCAAGAGTGGTGCTGGCCCAGCACCGAATGGCCCATAACACTACACCGAGGGAGCCTTCACCACTGAAGAGGCGACTGCCGATGCAGTGCCTCCCGACCGACCCCCAAGGGGGCGGCCTGGGCCTCCTGCACATGGAAGAAACCCCGCTTGGCAAGGCTAAAAGGCGGGGTTCTCTCCTCACCGGCCATATAGGACCGGGAGGGGACCCAGAGGAAGGGCCAAGAATCCTTGCCTTGGCCCGGCGACTGCGCATTTTACCTCAGAAAGTCGGCGGCGTACGTCCGACCAACGCGCAATTCTCAACAACACGGTGGTCCATCGAGAAGCAAATGTCACAGTTATCCATATCGTGGTCGAGGCCAAGGCAATGGTCATGCTGGTCCGTCATGGAGTAGAGGCGGCCACAGCTTTAGACGTCTTCTTGCCCCCCAGATGAGACATGACCGAATGGAAAATAAACTAGAAACAGTATTCGACGCCGCTTAATAAAAGGAAGATCTTACTGGTACTTGAAGCGACATCAAGCAGGCGAGCAGAACTGAGGCAACTGTAAATGGAACGAAGAATCAACGGAATAGGCCGCAAAAAACTCGTAGTCTCACACACGAGGTACCACACTAGATGGCGGGAGAGAAAGAACTGGGGCTGGGGCGGAGTCGACATCAGCTATCAGCCAACCCTCAAGCGTCACGTGGAATGTTGGCCTCGAGGGTGGCGCCGGCTCTGCGTCCTCTCCGCCCTAGATGAAAAAAAAAAAAGTTTCCTCGAGGGGTCCTAGCTCCAGTGCTGTACCACTGGTGATGAATGGTGAAGACTGACGACACAGATAAGATCTCATAATGCCATCGCTCTGACATCAGAAAGTCATAACACTATTGTTTTGACATCAGATAAACAGAGGACATACAATGGCCTGTGTTCAAATATGCCGTTTATTTCCATGAGTGAAGGGGCGGGACCATAACTCATGAGTGACAAAGCCACGAGTGAGTTATGAAAGTCCTGTCACCACACAAATGGATATTAAGGGCATATTTGAACAAAGTCCATTATATGTTCTGCATATACAATGTTTGTGTTCTGTGTGACAATTAAGGGCAGATTCATTATGGGATTGGCAGAATGGGCCATCAATCAAGTTGACTGTGATGCCGGCAAGTGAAACATAAACAGTGTTATTTACCCATTCGATGAGTAACATTGTTTATAATGTATGGTAGAACGTTGTTATAGGTAGAAATCTACCTTTTTATAACAACGTTTTACCATCGATGTGACGTCATGATCTTGTTAACCCATCGATGGTACGTCACATTGATGGGTTAACAACCGAGAACAGTCTGGGCATGCGCACAACTGGATCAGAGGGCCTTGAAACGGCAGCGGTGGCGAGGGCAGAGCGGTGGTGACAAACAAAACTGCAGTAAGGAAGTGCTTTCTTCTCTTAAAAACCTAAATGGTACCATACACTATAAAATATAATGTATGGTACATCGATGACTAACCATTTTTTTAACCAATCTCGAGGTTGCCATGGCGACTTAAACCTCTCGAGCTTCGCTCTCGAGGTTTACATGGTCATCTTGGCAACCTCTGGATGGTTAACAAACCGGTTAATCATTGATGACCATACATTATCCTCTATATCTTTTAGTTGGGTCAGAGTTTTGGGAAAACCATGCATGTATTTAAGTAGTAGAATCCCTACATACACTGTATTATATGGTATCATGAGATGGAATGTTTGGAGTATTCCATATATTACAAAAAATACCAGCTAGGAAGCCATCAGTAACTAGGCATGGCATTCCATCTCAGGAGTCTGGTGACACCCTACACCATACAAGCTTTGCTCCCATGGTTTATGAAGTCACCAGAATTTCTAGATCTTATTACTGATAATTTCTTGTTCTATTTATAGCAATATAAGGAAAAAGCATAAATGTCATACTGTCGATATCAAAAAAAGTATCAACAGTACCTTTGAAAAGAAAAAAATGTCAATAAGCATGTTTTTCTACCAACATATTCTACAGACACAAATAGACCTACATCGACACATGAAAACTGTATCCATATGAGCTAGTCACAGTGATGTGATTCCAAACTTTTATTGAAACACATATTTCTGGGCCACCATCATGGCAGAGCACCAGCACAGTATAGCGCAGTGGTCTAAGGCTCTGAGCTGCAAATCTGGTGACATCCAGCAGACCAGACCTGGGTTTGAATCCCACAGTTTCCACTTGCATACTGTGTGACCCTGAGCAAGTCATTTAACTTCCCTGTGCTCCCAGCTCGCACCTGTAAAAAAAAAAAAAAAAAAAAGCTTTCAGCTTAGTGTGATACTCCTGGTTTAACAACTGGGGGGAAAAAAAAAAGCACACTGCACTGCTGTGCAGGTGCTCCGAGTTCACGGATGAGCTCGAGTCACTACGCTGGAAGGCGGGCCTGGCTAAGCTAGCTGCCATACAGCAGCGTGCCTCAGTCACGGAGGGTTGTTGGCGGGTTCTGGCACCACAACCAACTCCTGCGACTGGGCAAGGGAGCTTGCTCTCATTGTGGGGGCGCTGTTTTGCGTCAGGCATTAAATTGCCCACACCATGGGGATGAGGAAGGGTTTCAGGGAAAACCAGGGAAGTAACCCCGCCCCGCCATCTGAATGACAGTGGAAATGTCTGAACAGGATATATCCCTGGGGCGATGGTGGGGGTAGAGTAGGCAGAAAAAGTCTGATTTAAAAAAAGTTTCTAGCCATAATGGTTACAGTGTTACACCTTTCAAAAGATAATTTCGTTAAAATGGGCCTAACATGGAACCAATATGGCTAGGAACTTCATTTTTTTTAAATCAAAGCCTGGAGTTATCTATGTTGATATAGCGATATGTCATGTTTCTACTGCTTCCCAGTATTATTAATACCATGGGAGGGATGAATAATAGAGCTGAACAAAAAGTGATATTCAATCATGTTATTCACCTGCAAGGTGAATAAAATGTTATTCTCCCTGTAGGCTTCAGTATGTGATTTTTCCTGTAGTTGTCAATCATGTTAGTTCTCCAGCTGTATCAGTTTGAGTTGTGGACCATGGTATAAATAGGACATGCCACAAGGCTTCCAGGAATAAGCTTCCTATTCAGTCAGGCATGTCAACACTGCTGCCATAACACTCGTGGTTCTGCCACTCATTGGTCATGGCTCCGTCATGGTAGCACCCATGTGGAGTGCCAATTATTGAGCGCTGCACTTTTAAGTGACTCAATAACAGTGCTCTACAAGAGAGCGAGTGGTGCAATACGGTGCTATATCCTGTATAGCGAGTACTGCAAGGAGCTGTACTCGCTATTGCAAGATATAGTATCCTTTCAGGCCCATTCCCACCGAGCTGCATGCATAGCGTAGCGGTGTACACCACCGCTTGCAATGCAAGCAGCCCCGGGTCCGGCTAGAGGCAGAATGCATTTTTTTTTTCAGAATCCAATAACTTGCCCCGTGGTCTGTACCCCCCTCGGAGTTGATTATTTAACTTTGGGGGTGCGAGGGGCTTCACCCCCCATAAAAAAATATTTTTGTATGGTTTTGTTAAGTATTGTAGCGACGGCGCTATTTATGACTTGATCAGTATAATATCCGGCCTTTTGACCGTAGGGGTCAAGTTTGTTCAGGCTCTATGTGATAGGTGGTCTTTCAGACTCACCTTTATCACATAGAACCCTCCCCCACTCACTGCAAGGCAGCATTGCTGGCAACATTCCAGAGTGAATAAAAAGCTTGTTCCTTTATGCTCTATAACATATCACCTACATACAGTAAAGGACGCCACAGAAAGGTTTAAAATTTCTTTTTTAAATCCTGTTGGTAATTGTCGGAATATATTAATGTGTTTTCTGTAATGGAATAAACACACTTTGTTTTCTAGTTAACTTAGGACAGGTCTAGAATTTGATACAGTTGTTCACAGGGGGTGGGAAAAACAAGTATATGTCACAAGGCTGCTTCACCGGCATTATTAAGATCGCCTTGCACTGTAGACCACTGAAGTGAACATTAAAGAGAAAAAAGCAGGGCACCGTTTTGTTTGTCGCCGGGGGTATACATCGCCGAATTTGATATACACTCACCATAATGACGATCGCCTTTCGGCAATGGCCCTTATGACACAGAACCTTGTGCACTATCAGTGCCAGAGAAGGTACAAAGTGGGATTCCCTTGGTGCCATGTAGCATATCGTCAGCTCATCACCAACGGAGACTTCCCCTGGCACCTGTGCCATAAGGAACTAACAGGTCCCACAGGTTAAGCTAGCTGCACAAAGACAGCAGCACTGAACATACCTAAAAAGGCACCAAAGGCAGTGCTTTGCTCTCCTGAGAAACCAACAAGGGAGAAAGTTGTTGTGGTTCTTTGTGGAGTCAACAACAGTGGTGGAATTCAAGCATGCATGGGACAGTCATAAGGCAATTCTGGGGGGGGTAGGAAGAAGTAGGCTGCTGGTTAACTAGGATCTGCAGCTTATCCATTAGGTAGGGAAATGGGCAGACTGGGTGGGCTAAGCAGTCCTTATCTGCCGTCAAATTCTATGTTTCTTAGAGAGAATCTGTAGGATACAGAAAAGTTTCAATAAACACCAAATAAAGGAAAGAAAGACCATGGGAGTGGTACAGTGCCATGGGGTGGGGCCGCAGTCTTTTGGCACTCCTAGACATTGAGGTGCTGCCCCCTTTGTATTCACCTCTCTGGGTTGAGGGCAGAGGTTGCTGGACTCCAGACTGAACTGGCAAGGGTGCAGAGGACCTTCTGCCCCAACCAGGGGACACCAAGTCTGACATTGTTCCCCCCAGAGGAAGACTAGGCAGAGCGGCTGGACCTTGATACGCTCTGGAAAGGAGGGGGTGGAAGACGGTTGCATACGCCTCAGCCTGTACCACTGAAGAAAAACTGCGCAGCACTGTCGGGGGTGGGGCAGCCAAGAGAAGTCACCCATAGCAGTGTGAAGGGAGAAAACGGCAGTTCTCAGAAGGGAGGAAGAGGCTCTCAGCTCGGGATTAAGCAGCTTGGGGGACTCTACTGTTAGGGGGATAGACTTGGGAATTGGGGGGGGGAGGAAGGGAGAGGGAGTTGAGGTGCCTGAGAGGTGCTTCGGCTTGGAGGAATGGAGACTGTATCCAGAGGATCACTAGGGCAGCAGGAGCTGGGAGGGAGCTAGAAGTCATTGTCCACCTGAGGACACATTACCTGGCAAATGACAGGATAGGGGTAGTGCAGATAATTTCAGGGAGCTGGGGAGGGGCCTCAAGCAAGTGGCACACTCAGTGGCTTTTGCCTAGGTGTTACCTCTGTACAATGGGTGGAAAGAAAAGGGTACTCCACACCAGGACATTTAACAATTGGTTAAAGGTATGGTGCATGGAGGAGGGCTTTGGCTACACTGAGGACTGGGGCTAATCTGGGAGGATATGGGTCTTTAAAGAGAAGATGGCCTGCATCCTTCCAGGAAGGGGACCACAGTCCTTAGTGGGGGGGGGCTCTAAAACCAAGGAAGGTAAAAATATGCCCCCGATGACACAGCACTAGGTAGGAAGGCCCAAGGGAGTAAACATCCCTAGGACAGAGGCGCAAGAAGACAGGGATGGGGACAAGGCAGAAGAAAAGAGGGGTATCAGTCAGGTAAGCAAGAATAAAGAAGTAAAGGAGAGAAGGAAAAAAGGAAAGAGGTGGGTCAGGTGGAACTTCAAGGGACAGCATAGGCAGGAGGGAGAGGGAGAAAGCAGGGAAGCAGTCAGGGAGAGAGTAAGGTATGGAGAGCCAAGTACACCAATGCAAGGAGTCTGGGAAATAAAATTCCAGACCTGGAGACCATCATGGCAGAAGCTAGTCTGGATTTGGTGACCATAACAGTCTCATGGCACACTGAGCACCATGACTGGGACAGGGCCATACTTGACTATTCTCTGTTCAGGGGAGACAGGGCCGAGAGGAGGAGAGAAGGGGCTGCATTATATTTGAGCAAGGGACTTAAGGCCATAGGGGTAGAAGGTCACCTAGAGTAAAAGAAAGGGCTGGAGGTGCTGTGAGTCATCCTTGAGATATGCTCGGAGACCGCTATCTATACAGTGACAGTGCACAGACCTGGATGACAAGGGGGGGATAACCTTGTTAATGGCCATGCAAGGAGAGGGTCGGAGCAGCTAACTAGAAGCTGGGCCAAGACCTTTGCGGACCAATGAGGTTGGTGGAGTAGTCCATGGCACCTGTGGTACAGATGAGAGATAAAGTTCAATGTTCCATGTGGATAATCTTTCCAATTATCATGTTTCTAAAGTTGTCTGTCGCATGTTATAAGAATGTAAATGTTCAGAGGGGGTGAGACGGAGGCAGGAGTGGGATAGTACTGGAGTACGCAATTGCATTTGGTCCTAAGTCAGGAGCAGCAGTTGGGGGACAAAGCCAGCATAGGGAGAGGAGTTTGATAAACACTTGGGGAAGCCATAATCAGAACAGCAAGCAAGGGGGAGATGCTGCTACTTTGTAACTTCAATCTGCCAGACACGGAGCAAAGCCTTCCAATGGGAACTTTGGCAAGCAGCAGGGCCATCCTTGACTCTCCACCGCGGGCTTTTCTCAGGCAGCTAGTCAAAGACCCTACTAGGGATGGGGCAGTGCTAGATCTGGTGCTTCAAACAGGTACAGCACTGCAGAGTGAAGGTGCTGTAATGGCACAGTGCACTGCTGAACAGACTCACTGGACTAGCCCACAGTGTCGGACTTTCAGCTGCCACAGAGCGGGATCCAAACTGGCATCATAGTAAGTCTGCATGAGAACTGTATCTTGCCAGCCCTGAACCAATACCAGTGCAAGTGGCTAGGACTGTCAGTCTGTCGATTAGGCTCAGTGGGAATTCACGGTGGCATCGCGGGGCACAGAAGCACATTTGGGCAGGCAGTGCAGAAAGTGAGTGTGACTCCAGCTTCTAGTGATCACAAACTTCTAATCATCTGTGTGCTAAACGTAGCAATTGCACTCTCCTGTTAGGAGCAGTTGGAACCCTGACAACACTGTATTCTGCATAGATGTTGTCTGTTTCTTAACAAGTGCTTTAAATGGGTTCAAATGTTTGCTGGGGGCGGGAGAGAGGCTCAAACAAATTGACTACTTGCGTTAGCACCCTGTCTAACAGTGGCACTGCCTATATAAAGGGACAGGCACATTGTTCAGATAGTAGGGAGAGCTCTGGAGTCCTGAAGCAGAGGTTCACAGCCTCATGGGATCGCTGGGGCCTCCAGGCAACTCGCATGGGCACTAACACGAACGTCTCAGTGGCATGCATTTTTTATGGATGACAAAGGCAGACACCCTTGTTATTGGCCACACAAGGAGAGCTAATTAGAAGCTGGGCCAGGATCTCTGTGGACCAAGGAGGCTGGTGGAGTGGTCCATGGGACCGGGGATACAGATGCTAGGTGAAGTTCAATGTTCCATGTGAACAATCCGTCTAATTGTTATGTTTCTAAAGTTGCTTGTTGTATGTTGGGCAGAATGTTAATGTTTAGAGAGGATGGGAGAGAGGGATCGGGATAGTACTGGAGAGCGCCACTGTGTTTGATCTTGGGTTAGAAGCAGTAGATAACAAGATCATTTCATTATTTAAGATTACTGGCCTCAGGTTCTCCCCCACAGCAGTTATGACCCGCAGCACCCTATGTGCCCTCTGTCACATAATGTGGGCCATTTAGTGAGGAACCAGCCATTTTAACACAGAGTCTCTCAACAAAAAGGATTGTGTCTGTACCTTCAGATTTCTCTGGCAGACCTATTATATTATGGTGGCTCTGTCCATCTTGGTCTACGAGGCATTCCTTGAGACAGGTGATCTTCCTTTAAAAGCCACCATCTCGGGCTCTGTGTGGCTGCACCAGTCTTCCACTGAGCTCACCCACGACCCTCTGGAAAAATTCTTCAGTGGCTGATCTGATCACCTTCATGTCGCCGGAGAGGACCAACATTGTCTCCTTTAAAGGTGTAAGTTCTTGAGCGCAAAGCCAGCGCAGACACCATGAGTGCTACAAATGGGAAGTACTTATGAATTTGTTACGTGGAATGTTAAAGGGGCACAAGAAAAAAAAGTATAACATTTTGCGATATGTAAAAAAGCTGAAGGCAGGAACTGTATACCTTCAGGAGACACATTTAAAAAGGGACTAGATAAACTATTTCCAGATGGAATGGGTGGGCCAAGTGTATGGTACGGGGGGACAGTAACAAGAAACAGGGGTGGATGGTGGCAGTGCTGTTCGCTCACAATGTAACCTAACAGCTGATATCTCTTCTTTCATGTTAGACTGGCCATGAATGAGGTACTGCTGGGTAAAGTATATTGACCCAATACGGACTTTTTTTTTTTTTACAAGCCTAGCACTGGTGTTGGCCACCTTCACTCACCTACCCCATTCATTGGAGGGATTGGAATATCATCTACCAACATGACCTAGACAAATCAGGAACCAAAAGCAGAGGTCTCTCCTCAGAGCAAAGAGAGGTCTGTGTGAATTCCTAGATCTGGTGGGACTGACCGACTCCTTGGCAACTGTTACACCCTGGGCCCCGTGTTTACTGCGGCAAACTGGACCTACATTCTGCGGCAGGACCTCATGCTTGCTGCAGTCAGGCTATAAGCAATTCTGCAGTGATTTTTGTGGCAATTCTGTGATGGGCTTTACATTTTCTAGCAACTCAAATGAGCCCCAAAATAAAATCTAGTTACCCAGAAAGAACGGTAAGGAGAAGGCAGACTGGGGCAGTTTGACAGATGCACAGGCACGGTAATGCAAAGCAATTCTCGTATCATAATTTGTGCTGGATATAGGGCAGAAGGGAACTGAAGGGTTATTTTTGTCTGTTGCATTGTCCCATGCTCCCTCCTGCTTACCCTGTGCTATTTTTACCACAGCTACGCTCCTGAGATTTTCTCCCCATGCCTGCCCCAGTTGCTTGAGAAAGCAATAATACCCGACAGGGTGGCCGGTATTGCCCATTCCGCCCACCCTGGAGGGTATTATTGCGCTTAGAAAATGGCCCACTGTATCATATATGTATTAAAAATAATTATCATGTTAAAATGTTAAAAGAATTAAGTATTTTATTTATTTTGTAAAAAAAAAATAGTTCCTCCGTCAGCACTACAGTACTGTAGTTTTTTTTCTGAACTAGGGATTTTTGTCCTGCTAGAGCCTTTGTAGTTGTGCCTTTTGGAGTTTGTTTTCATGGTTACCCCCAACCTATGTGGCTCAGAGTGGGAAAAAAACTGGTTTCTGTTTAAAATCTGAATATCACTTTAGACTGCTGTATTTACCACTGCTCCCCCCCCCCCCCCCCCATCATTGCTTGATGAACACGATCCCCATCACTCCAACCCACGGTGTTTGGATTTAAATAGATTTTGTTGCAGAGCGAACTGGTGGGGAGATAAAACTGAAGAGCAGCGGGGTCGGGCAAGGCATCAAGGAGAAGATTTGAACGCGGTAGTCCTGCAACTGCTGAGGCTAAAATGTTGCCCTTTCATAATGTTTGTACTTTTGTGTGGTGAGTGTGGAGGTAGGACAAGCCAGGGAGAAGTAAGGGGAAACAGTGCAATAATCGCGCCGAGCATGCGGTTGTGCTGCCTGTAATTCTGTAATTCGAAAAGAACTACTGCTTTTTTTCCTTGGCACTGTGGGGGAATTTAAAATGCAGGGTGACAGTTTGTGGAAAAAAACGGGACCTGCATTCAAGAAGGCTGAGCTTGGTAGCAGAAAAATAAATAAGAATAACCTGGTCAGATACAGATAGCTCTTGTCAGTTTATTTACGGTCTGGCAATGCAGTGAGGAATTCCACTATTTTCCATTTCCTGACTGCCCCATGTGAGTGCTTAGTTCTTGAAAGTTGCTCGTGGGCAGGGGCGTAATGTTGATGAATGGTACGGTATCACCAGTTGGCAGTGATGGTACTTGACTAAGTTAGTCTCCCCAGAGATGGAGACGGGCTGCCAGCATGCCACCTTTCATCGGCTGGTGTTTGGAGGGCGTAGGCGCGAGTAGTTACTGTTGGCAGGGAGAGGTTGGATGGCTTCATTTTTTTGTTGTTTCCTTCCTTCATTTTTTTATGGCTAATGTTTCATACATGTTAAGCTCCTGTTTTGTTTTGTTTTTTTAACTTATAGTGTACTTCAGATGCGGGCGGGGGGGGGATGGCTTGTTCCGTTGTCCTCCCAGCGAGCAAAAAAATGGTGTCTGTTTAAAATTCAACATTCTGTCAGCTCAGTTATTTCGAACGTAATCAGGGTGGTTGGGGCTGGCACTTTTAATACCCGGGCTCTGTTGTCTGATAGATGCCCACCTTGCCAGGGCTATCAGCCAATCAGAGCCTGGGATTTTGCAAGCCCATTTTCTTAAGACCAGTACTGCCTGGTTTCAAAACGGTGCTGCTACAATGGCTCCCTCTCACTCATTTGCTTGAAGCCTGGTGGTGACGGTTTGTGCTGTAACACTGCTCTAGTTGCTTCCTCCTGCTTGCACAGTTCAACAAAGGTGGGGCAGTTTGTGTCAGTGCCACTTGGCTTCCATATCGTCTTCTCTCCCACTCTGTGAGGATTTACTGTGAGGCTAGAGAGTAGCTTGGCCATTTTACTTTACACAAAGGTCCAGAAAGCCTCCCATGTTTTGTCTGCAATAATTACTAATACTTTTTCATTTAGCAGTTCTGCAATTGGCAAATAGAACCACCATTCTTTGTCATGAGACAGACTTCCCGAAGTTCCCTCAGTGTATGTAGAAGACATAATGGTCATAAGCTTCAGGGCTGAATGCCAGTGGACTGGAAAGGAGCGGATCCATTACTGCAACCCAGGGGGTATGGATGTAAGGGGGCAAGGAATGAACAGGGTAAGCCTTGAGGGGGTGCTTTAGCTGAGGAAGGTAGAGGACACTCGGTGAAGTTGGACGGGGGGAGACTGGGGGGGTGACAAGGAGACACTAATTCACTGAGAGGGTGGTGGAGTCGTGGAATGCGCTGCCCAGGGAGTTGATGGCTGCTGCAACTGCGGAGGGGTTCAAGAAAGGCTGAAATAGGTATAGGGCGCATCCCAGAGCTTCTCTGGGGAGTGGAGTTGGGGGACCTTGTAGGGAGGGACGGGGGCTAATAACGGTGCCCTGGGAAGGCACTGATCATCGAGCAGACTCGATAGACCATAGGGTCTAATCTGCTGGCTTCTTAGTATAATATACTATATAATGGAGCTGCCAACAACCCATACTAATGCCATTTTAAGCTTGCTCACACTCATTTTAGACATTTAGTTGGTATTTTCACTGGTGACGACCATTTTTACGGAACCAAAAACTGCTGTTTCTGTGGCAGAGGCTTGTTTCTGCATCAGGACCGTGTTTCTGCGGCATCTGCTGCAACTGCAGAATTGCAGAAAACATGGGGGCCCTGGTTACACCTGACCAAAAGGAATTATACTTTTCACCCTGTCCAACACAATTTCTTCTCCAGGACAGGTTTGTTTCACCATAAATCAGGAAAGTATTCCAGGGCTACTAACTTGTGAAACAGAAGAGATGTTTTTATGAGATCATGCCTCAGTGTGTATGAGGCATGATGTCAGGGGAAGGGTGGAAAGCGATAAGACCTGGAGTCTTAAAACACAACTGCTTAAAGACAAAAAGGATTCACAGAGAATTTGGGGAGACCAAGGTACGATAGAAAAAAAGGGAATAAGGTCAAGATGGCAAAAGAGCCATGGGGAGGAAAAAGGGCAGACTAGATGGGCTAAGTGGTCCTTTTCTGCTCACAAATTTCTATGTTTCTACATAAATATGTGCAGCAGGATATAATCCTGCAAAATATGCATTTCACACCACAAATATTGCATAAAATGGGGAGGTTAGACAATCCTACCTGCTCAAGATGTGGAAAGGAGGAGAGATCACTGATGCATGTCCCATGGGAATGTGAAAAAGCAACACCCTTCTGGGAAGCCATTAGGCTACGTCTGGATCCTCTCCTGGGCCTAGAGGACAGTTTTATACCAGCTATATGTCTGACAGGGTATTACCAGGGTAAGGCTCTAGGTCCCAGGAAAGGCTGTATAGCTCTGATTGTGGCCATGCACATTTGAAACATTTGATGGGCGACAATGTGTGAATTCATTACTCAGGATATGTACTCGGGAAATTACAGTTTTTTGAGGGTATCATTCATACTGCCTTAAATGTGTATGACTTATGTTTTGTCTGCAACATCTGTGTCAAAGCAAAAATCTTTTTCAATAAAGTACATTAAATGCAAAAGGAGAGAACCAAGAAAAGCTGCCATCCAGAACAGGTACTATACTTCTGCTCAGTCTTCACAGTGTGCGGAGGGAGGAAGATAGACCACCAGGGAGTGGTAGGAACAATTTGGGTGGGGGGGGGGTTGTGCGCAAGGTGGGCACAAGCCCATTTTCAGAGGAGAGAGTCTTGAAGGGACTTGTGCCTCTGAAGGTGGACAAGGCTACGGAACTGGACAGGAAACACCCAAGGGTACTAAAGGAACTAGGGAGGTGCTGGCTGCTCTTTTCCACAGTTCACCAGAAACAGGCATGGTCCCCGAGGACTGGAGAAGAGCAGACATGGTCCCTCTACATAGGAGTGGCAGTGGGGAGGAGGTTACCAACTGCAGGCCGGTCAATCTCACTTCAGTGGTGGGGAAATTAATGGAAACCCTGCTTACAGAAAGGCTGGTAGAGTATCTTGAATCCAGTGGGCTGCAAGACCACAGGCAGCATGGATTCATAAGGCGGCAAGCCAGACAAATCTGACCGATTTCTTTCACTAGGCGACCAGGGAAACAGATCAGGGGAGATCAGTAGATGTGTCCTATCTGGCTTTAGCAAGGCCTTCGACACTGTGCAGTTCAGGAGACTGATGATGAAACCAAGCAGCCTAAGGGTAGGATCCAAAGTGGTGAACTGGGTTGGAAATGGATTAATGGATGAAGGACAGAGGGTGGTGGTCAGCAGCACTACCCGAGGATGGGAGAGCAAACAGTGCGGTGTTGCAGGACTCAGAACAGGGACCGGGCCTCGTCCTCTTAACTGTCTCCATAAGTGACACTGCAGAAGGACTGGAAGGGGAAGAATGCCTTTTCCCAGATGATACCAAAAGGTGTAATAGGGTGGACACTCAGGAGGGGGGTCAAGAGAATGCGCAGGGATCCTGGGAAAACTCGAGGAGTGTCCAAGAACATGGCAGTTGAGGTTCAATGCCAAAAAATGCTAAATCGTGCACCTAGGGCACAGGAACCCAGAAACGGAGTATAGAATGGGGTGAAGGTACAGACAGTCACTAAGCAGGAAGGGGACATTGGAGTTATCATAACTGATTATCTCAAAGTGGCAGGGCAGTGTGACAAACAAGGATTAGTGGGATGCTGGAGTGCATAAGGTGGGTATCTCCAGGAGGGAGGTGGTGTTGCCACTCGCTGGTGAGACCCTACTTGAAGTACTGTGACCAGTTTTGGAGGCCACACCTCAGAAAGGACATAGAGAGGGTGAAAGCAGTCCAGAGGAGGGCATCTAAGATACTACAGGGGTTGCACAAGAAGCCCTACAAGAAGAGATGGAGGGATTTCACCATGTGCACCCTGGAAGAGAAAAGAGCAAGAGGGGACATGGTAGAGACCTACAAGTACCTCATGGGGTGAACAGGGTGCAGGAGGGGAGTCTCTTTCAAATGAGAAAGAGCACCAGGACCAGGATGCAAGTGATGAAGCTGGGGGAGTTTAAGAGGGATGCAAGGAAGTATTACTTCACAAAAATGGTGATGCACGCCTGGAACAGACTGCCAGCAGAAGTGGTGGAGGCAAAAGCAGTGGGAGGTTTCAAGCATGCATGGAATAGACATAGGGGAATATCAGTAAATAATAAGGGCGGGGGAGGGTTGCTGGAGAGCAGTTAGGGTCTGCAGAGACAAATATGGTAGAGAACATCTGGGCAGACTGGATGGGTCAAGCGTTCCTTTTCTGATGAAAAATTCAGTTTCTTCTATGTTTCAACGAATGGAGCAGTTGAATGGCTGCCTCCTCTCACCCATGCCTGCCACACTGTTTTATCACAACATGGAGGAGACAGCGACTAAAGTAGCTGCCAGTGACAGTGAATTGCAAAGAATCGGCCCACAACAAGGGCTTGATTGTTGTGAATGCCTCTGATGTGGGTTGCCACATCCAGCGACCCTTATTCTTTAAAGTTCAATGAGTCAAGTCATGATACGCTTTGCAGATGTTCATGTTGTGGAAAGGGCCCGTAAAGTTGAAATACACCTTATAGGAATCTATTCTAGAGATCATATCATGACAGGAATACTTGCAACGTAGCTGACCTGGTGATGGAAAATCAATACCAAGAAACAACAGGAAACAGTGGCACTGCATAGTAAGGAAGGAAGGAAGAGAGCGAGAGAAAGAAAGCAAGCAAGAGAGGAAGGCAGGCAGGCTCCTGGTCCCTGCGATGTGTGCACTCGATAGCAGGGAAACAGAAACTGACGCAGTTGGCACAGATGCCACTATATATAGTGATGGCAGGCATATGCTTGCCTCATGCCAGCCCCAAAAGGTCTAGGTTCCTGTAGGGTCACAGTACTTCCAGCTCTAAGAGTGAAGAGTGGCGTTCTAAGGAGAGAGCCCTTAGAAGATTTTGCACACAAAAAAAAAAAAAAAAGAAGAAAGAATCAAGTATCAGGCAGGAAAATTGCGGGGTAGGGACAAAGATGGCAAGGTGGCTAGGGAACTGGCTGAAGGGGAGGCAATAAAGGGTAGCAGTGGGGGAAGGGTCCCATCCCCTAGGGCGGTGATGAGCGGGTGCTGCAGGGCTTTGTGCTGGGTCCGGTGTTGTTCAGGCTGTTCATATCGGATATCTCACACAGAGTTCGGAGCAGAATTGATCTATTTGTGGATGATACTATGATGGGGGCAGTGGTGTATGACAGAGAATGGTGGCAGGGGCTACAGGAGGACCTGACTAAACTGGAGGAGTGGTTGGTGAAGTGTCAGTTGGGATTCAATGCGAAGAAGTGCAAAGCTGTGCATTTCGGAGCAAAGAACCCGAGGAGGGAGTACTGGCTGGTAGGGGTTCCGTTAGGGGCCACAGAGGAAGAAAAGGACCTGGGGGTGATCATAACAGGGAACATGAACAACTCCGCTCAGTGTAGGAGGGCAGCAGCTAAGGCTAACGGATGCTGGGGTGTATATCACGAGGTATCTCATCTAAACATAGGGGTGCACTTATGCCATTGTACAGGTCATTGGTCAGGCCACACCTGGAGTATTGTGTACAGTACTGGCGCCCATATTTGAAAAAGGATATCAGGTTGCTGGAAGGGGTGCAGCGCAGGGCGACGAGAATGGTCCAGGGGCTGGAGAGTAAGACCTACGAGGACAGACTGAACGTGTTGGGACTGTGCACTCTGGAAAAGAGGAGGGATTGGGGGGATATGATTGAGACCTTCAAGTACTTGAAGGGGAGGAACAGGATGGGCAAAGAAGGGTTGTTGACACTGAAGAAGGGTAGGGAGACGAGAGGGCATGGGCTCAAGCTGGAGGGTGGCAGATTTAGGAGAGAGATGAGGAAGCATTATTTCACAAAGAGGGTGGTGGCAAAATGGAACACACTGCCAGAGGAGGTGGTCTCCTGCAGAACAGCGAACAGCTTCAAAAGGGCAGCAGACAGGGTGCATGGGGGGAGTCAAGGTGATGGGGAGCGAGGAGGGCAGGGCAGCTGCAGCCTAAGGGTGCCAGCTGCACAACTGAGCAGAATTGGTGGATCTAGTGGCCTGTTTCTGCTGGCAGATTCGTAGGTTTGTATGTAAGGGAATCTAAAAAGGGAAAAATTCCAGTAGCTCAAAATGTAACACAAAAAACTTACCATTGGGAAATTAGGTTACAAAAGAGTTTAAATTTCTAAATATTTAAAAAGGTAACAGCCAGCTGGTTGACGTAGCAGTACTGCTTGTCATTCAGTTGACCCGGGTTCACATCCCAAGTCCACGCCAGTGAGGTGAAGTTCTGGCATCTATCTAGACGCCTCCTGGCTCAGGGAGGGGGAGGGCATCTTACGCTGTACAACTGCCCCCTGGTGGCCCAGGGGGATGTCACGTCATGCAGTAAGGAATAAGTAGTCCCTCTGGAGTGGCCTTACGTTGGCATGAACCTACTCGCCTGGTGACTGACACGGAGGCATCGCACACCCAAGTGGGGCAGGAAGGGGAATTCCAAAGGTTGGGAGGGACTCACCCACCCTTCTGATGGCCCTGATACAAGCTCTGCTGGGCCACTTCTCAGGATCTTGCCCTGAAGAGGGCATGAGGGAAGGGGGTACCACAGCAGCACCTGGCAGACAAAGCCACTCAGCCCCCACACCAAAGTAGGGTCTTCCAACTCCTCCCACAGCTCGCTGACTCCTCCTCCTGGGCCTTGACCGACAAGTGAAGTATCCTCCTCCCCCCCTTGCCATGAGGGTCTGGAACCAGAGGTGGGGGGGTCCCCACCAGCAGGGGACAAACTGTGGGTTACAGTACAGTCAGGGTGTCTGGAGAGGATGTCAAGCAGAGGCTGGTGGCTGGCTACCCAAGACTTGTCTATCTTTTGTGAATACAGACGACTCCAAAATGCCTGTATAAAAACTATACATGCTGCTAACAGTGAATTTTGTAAATCTACTCTACTGGCCTCTGCTAGGAATCCTAGATGTTTCTGGCGTAATATTAAAAATGTATTCAGCAGCTCTATTAAGTATCAAAATGTAGACATGCTTATTGGAGAAATAAATTTGAACAATGCACAACTGCTAATGTTTTTAATGCTCATTTTTCTAGCCTGTCTGCCTTCACCTCCTCGTTTGCTGCTCGTGACTTGTAGAACCAACCTGAGAGCTCCCCACTTGCATTTGTACCTCAACCTGCTTTTCATCTCAAACCTGTGTCAGTAGGTGAAGCCTGCAGATTCGTGGCCAGCCTTGCCCAATTTACTCGTGCTGGGCAAATCAACATGCAGCCCAGGCTCATATGTTTGGGTGCCCCAGTTCTTGCCTTGTCAATCTCCCACATCTTCAACATGTCACGGACTACTGAGACTATTCCTGACTTATGGAAGGTCACCAGAGTCATTCCTGTATTCAGGCAAGGTGATCCGAAATGTCTTCAAAATCATCATCCTATAGCAATACTGTCTGCCATTAGCACATCATTAGAGAAAGTGGTGGCGTCCCAATTGATGGGAGAATATCCAGAAATATGAAACCGTTATCCTTGGAGCTGCATGGCTTCCGTAAGTGATATAGTACTTCTACTGCCCTCATCAGTCACCTCAGAGATTAGGGTTGCTATGGATCATAGCAAGCTGACTGTAGTGGTCTTTGTAGCTCTCTCTAAGGCTTTTAATCTGGTAGACCATACATTCCCATGCTTTAAGCTTCGTTCCTTTGGTTTGTCAGCCCCTGCCCTAGCCTGGTTTACAAACAACTGACAGGGAAGGCAACAGCTGGTCAAGTATAATAGGGTGTTTTCTAAGCTTACTCTTGTCAAGGTTGGTATACCACAGGGGTCAAGCCTGGGACCCATTTTATATTCCTTATTTATTAATGATCTACCCCAGGTGCCAGTCCATAATAGTGCTACCTTTTATGCTGACAGAACAGTTACGTACTTACTGTAACAGTAGCTCTTCGAGAGAATCTCTTTCATCAAGCCACACCTATAGAATTACAGCCTCCGGCCATTAGGACCACATGGAAACTGTTTTGCAAGCAGTCCACTAGGGGCCACCCACGATGATGTCCTATGGCGGCACTTCCCATATAAATGTGGGTGGCCCCTTCGCACCTCAGTTCCCTGCTGGAGATCATGCTCAGAGGACCTCCCTCTAGGGAACCAGGAGACAGCTTATGGTTCCAGCTACCATGTAAGGATGGAAAAAGCAGGTAGACCGTCCTGGAGAATGAAACAGGAGTTATAGAGCTCTATGTGAGGGGGACAAAGGGGGGTAGGGCTTGGCCTGATGAAAAGAGATTCTCTCGAAGATTTACTTTTACGCTAAGTACGAAACTGTTCCATCTTCGAGGAATTTCTTTCATCAGGCCACACCTATGGAATGAACACCAAGCAGTACTAGCAATAAAACAGTCTGGGCGGCTAGAGCCTACAAGCCTACAAAAGGAGGCCCTGAAGTAAAGCCAAGCCAAAATCTGCCCTCCTCCAAGAGGCAATGTCCAGACTGCAGTGTTTAGTGAAGGTGCGGAGAGTATTCCAGGTGGCAAACTGCTCCCACTTCATGGAATAAATGGCTCTGATGGAAGGTTTCCTGGCAGCCACCAGAACATCAGCCACCTTCTGAGACACCCCAAACCTAGCAATGGCTATGTCTTCAGGAGCCATGTATGAAGACCGAGTGACTTGAGGTCCGGATGGACCAGGGGTTCCCTGTTCCTGTGACAGTGAGCCCTTGCACAGGAGCAGAGGCACTGGTGGTTTCACTACCAATTGCTTCAGGAAGGGGAACCAGATCTGAAGAGGTCACAGGGGAACAATATCTATCAACATTGCTCCTTCAATCTGAAGCTTGATTAGCACCCTCTCGATTAAAGGGAAGGGAGGAAAGGCATAAACTAACCTCCCTTTCCAAGAGAGGGTCAGTGCATCTTGCCAGAAAACTCCAGGCCCTGGAACGAGCGAGCAGAAAAGCAGCAGTTTTGCGTTGTGTGGGGATGCAAAAAGGTTCAACTCTGGATGACCCCACGTCAAACAGGTCTTCTGCTACTAAGCTCAGCAGTTTACACTCATGCATTCTGGACTGTGATCTGCTTAGCTTGTCTGACAAAATGTTTTGGACATCTGGAACATGAACTGCCAACAGTTCTAGATCGTGCTCTAGAGCCCAATACCGAACACTAATCGCTTCCCTGCATGGGGGTAGGAGTGAGTTCCTCCTTGCTTGTTTACGTAATGCACCACACTGATGTTGTCTGTCTGCACCAGCAGATGTCCCTGGCATATATGGACTTCAAAGGCTTGTAGACTGCACAGAACAGCCCTTATTTCTAGGACATTTATGTGGAGGGTGCTCTCCACTGTTGTCCATGTTCCCTGTGTCTGATGAGGCCCTAGATGTGCCCATCAGCCCATCCCCGAGGCATCTGTAGTGAGGATCTGGTGAGGGGAGGGGGTCAGAAAGGGAACCTCCTTCAGCAAATGGTTTGGTCCATCCACCACTGAAGCACCTTTTAGACCGGAGAGGTTACCAAAACCTTCTGCTCTAGGTCATCGGTGCACTGGTCCCATTGGACTCAATGTCCACTGGGGAGCCTTATATGCAGTCTGGCCAGTAGTATCGAAACAATGGCTGCTATCATCTGGCCTAACAGTCTCAGGAATGTCCTGGCTGGGACATACCTCTTGCATACCATCTGGGCCTGTGCAATCAGGCATTCAGCCCTGTCCTGGGGGAGGAAGGCTAAGCCTTGGGCTGTGTGCAAGACTGCTCTTATGTACTGTAGGTGCTGACAGGGGGTTCAGACAAACAGCAGCACACTGACCATGATCCAGAGGACATCGGACAGCTGCCCGGTGTGTCCTACAGCCTGATGAAGCTGCTCTCTGGAGCGAGCTTTGAGCAGCCAGTTGTCTAGGAAGGGGAAGACGTACAGTCCTTCTCTCCTGAGGGCTGCTGCCACCACTGCTAAACATCTGATAAAGACCTGTGGCGCAGATGATAAGCCAAAGGACAATACCCTGAACTGATGGTGTTCCCCTTGGAAAAGGAACCTGAGGTATTTCCTGTGAGGGGGCAGATTTTGATATGCAGTAAGCATCCTACATGTCCAGGGAAGAGATCCAGTCCCCTATATGCAGTAAAAGTAGCAGGTCTTGTAGAATGACCATCCTAAACTTCTTCTATTGAATAAAGAGTTTCAGATCCCTGAGGTCTAGAATGGGTCTCCGATCTCCTGTACATTTTGGGACTAGGAAGTCACAGGACTAGAACCCTAGGTTCCTTTGTTCCCAAGAAACTGGTTCTATAGCCCTTTTCTGGATCAGGGCACGTACTTACTCAAGCAGCACCAGTATGTGTTCTGGGGGACAGGAAGAAAGCACTAGTAGATGGTCTGCAGATAACTCATATGAACACAGGAACATACCAAGAAGCCAGCAGAAGAATGCCATTTGGTCTATCAAGTCTGCTCATAGTGCAGGGTCCACAGCTTGAGCTAATGTCCCTGCCCCTCCCTCTCCACTTCTTCCATCCTCTCTACCCATGATCCTTACCTTCCCCCTATGCCTATCCCATCCTCTCTTATTGCCCACTGGCTTCAATGAGATGATCTCTTCTGGCAGTGCATTCCAAGTATCCACCTCCACAGTGAAGAAGTGCTTCCTGACCTCCCTCCTAAACCTCTCACCCTCCAGCTTAAGACTGTGCGCCCTCGTGTTATGGTTGCCACTCGGCTTAAAGAGACTCTCCTTATCAACCATATTTAACCCTTTCAAATACTTAAAGGTCCCAATCATGTCCCCCCTCTCTCTCTCTCCTGTCTTCCAGAGAGTACATGTTCAGTGCCCTCAACCTCTCCTCGTATGCCTTGCCCTGCTAATTGGCTATCATCTTTGCAGCCCTCCTCTGGACCTTCTCCAGAATTCCAGAAACTCTGGAGCATGGCCATGTTTTATTATTTGCAGGACCCAAGCATCTGATGTAACTTTCATCCACTGGTCCAGGTGGAGGGAAAGGCGACTCCCAACGACCACCCCTGAAGTTTCCAGTGGGTGGGGGTCTGGGAAGGAGTCATGCAGATGCAGATCCTGCAGCTGCAGCCACCCCCCCTCCACCTCTAGGGACCTTTCAATAGGCACCTGGGGTGAGTCTCAGGGCAGAAAAATCAATCTCTCTTCTGCTTTTACTTTATCTGGCCCCTGAACAGTGTCTGTTAATGGCTAGATGAAAGGGCACCCTCTTCCCTACTTCTTGGTTGTGTGTGGTAGAGGAAATGTACTGATTTTAAAGTCCTGCCCGAGGCCTGTAGGTTTGAGAGGATATTCTGAATGTCTGCTCTGAACAGCCTGTATCCTCTAAATTTATTTATTCAGTCTTGGATTACAATACCTTTGAGCAGGAACCCACTCTTTTACAACGGCTCCACATCATAAGGGTGGGAATACATACAGTGGGAGTTTAAGATTATCAAGCTAAACTGATTATACACAGAAGATGTGAGCATTCAAATATAATGTGATTAGGTAACAGAGAGGATTTTAACACAGGAATTGAAAAAAGTCAGAAGAACATCCTAGTTGGCATTGTCAGGTCAAAGATGGGGCACCAGCGTACCAGAAGGGGAGAAGGTAAGAAAGTGAGGGGTGTGGTGGGGGAGGAGAATGGGGAGTGGGGCATGGTGCCTAGGTGAGGGGTAAGGGAAAGGAGAAATGCTAGATCATGAGAGGCAGAGAGAACTCGGGGGTAGGACCCTAGTGGGAGGTTGAGAAAAGGCATTTAACTGGTGGATAACAGACCATAGTCAGGAATCAGGGGAACAGAGAGCATTTAACTGGTGCAGTCACAGCAACTTTTTTACAGCAGGTATGGTCTTAGCTGGTTTTTGAAAGGACCCAGTCTTGGTGTGGTGGCAAGATCAGAACCGAGGTTGCTGAGCTAAAGTGGAGCCCGGTATGAGTATGAACGCTGCCCTTAGGAAATTCTGCATCTGGGTACAATGAGAAGCTGGTGGTCAGAGTTTCTGGTACAATGTGAGCCTGAGAAACAGCTTAATAGGTTTGTGACTCCAGGAGGTTCAAGGCCAAGAAGTATTTTTTTGGGCTAATACACAAGTTTGATAGTGTATTCGATTATTAAGTTGTAGCCACCCAACTTGCTCATAAAGATCATGGGTGTGTGTAAGTTGGTAGGAACTGGTGAGCAGTCTACAGGTCTTGTTGAGTGCTACAGCTATCCTATGTAGGGCGGTAGAAGCTGCAGAGCTGTAAATAACCAGTCCATAGTCGGTAATGGAAACAACTGAGCTATGAACTGCAATTCTTAGGGCTTCTGGAGTCAGGCATCACTTGTGTCTGTGTAGGAGCCCAATTCTCATATTGACTGTTTTGGCCACACTCTCTATGTACTTTGCATAGAAGAGGGAGCAGTCCAGTGTTACCCCGAGGTATTTAAAGTGTTCAACTTGTTCAAGTGGCAATCCTGCACCGTTACCGATATTTAGAGATTGTGATTTGTGCTTGCTTCTAGCTCCACTAAAAAGCATCACCTTTGTCTTTTTGTAGTTCAGCACCAGTTTGTGTACTCCGAACCAGTTCTCAACTTGTTCAAAAGCAAGCTGTAGCTGATTTTTGAGGCTAGGAGGGTCCTGATGGGTAGTGTAGATGACAGCATTATCTGCGTAAAGTAGCATCCGTTGATTGCAGGATCGGAGTAGACCATTTAAGAAGATGCTAAAGAGAAAGGGTCCTAGTATTGATCCCTGGGGTACCCCACAGTGAACCATTAGGTGCTTAGATGTGGTGTTTCCAATCTTTATCTGCTGGGAGCGATCAGTCAAGTAGCTTTTAAACCAGTTTTTGGCACACTTAGAGAGGCCTATAGAGAAGAGTTGCTGTAGTAGTAGAGGGTGACTGACCGTGTCGAAAGCCTTAGTTAGATCAATAAAGGCTGCGCCTATGGGGCTAACATGGACAAGTGAGTTCTGTATGCAACTGGTGAATTCCAGCAGAGCAGTGGTGGTACTGTGCCCTTTTCGAAAGCCATGCTGTTCCAGGCACTGGATACTGTATTAATCAAGGTATTCCACCAGCTGCTCTGCGACTATGTGCTCTAGTGCTTTTGACAGGGGAGGAAGGATAGAAATAGGCCTATAGTTTGCATGCAGTGCCTGGTCACCACTCTTATCCACAGGAGTTAACCAGGGCTGACTTCCAAAATTGGGGGAATTGAGCCAGTTGCAGGGATAGGTTCAGTAGCTTAGTAAAGGGAATTAGAATCTCTTCAAGTGTAAGGGAGACAAATTTGAGGTTGAGGGTGTCGCCACTTTTCCTTGATTTTCCCAGTACCTTGCGAATGTACTTTCTAGCTTGATTGTGGGTGAGTGCTTTGAAATAGAAAGCGGGGATGGGGGGTGATTGACTGGGTTCCAAGCGTCGGCCTCTGATGGGACTGGATTCCTCGAAAAATGGGGCTTTTAGGATGCACTGCTGCACATTACTGGCAAATCCTGCCACCCTCAAACAAGAATGTCTTCTCAGACAAACCCCAGAAGCTGCTGCTCTGGCAGAGGCTCCAAATAAGTTGTAGGCAGAGCGTGAAAGATGCTTACCTACATCTGCCCCTGCCTGAAGGGCCTTCAATAGCTCCTGCTTAGGGTTTCGGCCGCTGCCTTGGCCTTCCTCCAGAGGATATTCTGGTATTTTACAATCCTCTGGCCCAAGGTAGCAGAAGCAAAGGTCCTCTCTCTCTTCCCCATAACACCTAGTTTCCTAGACTCCTAGTCAGGAGGAAGAGCACGGAGATGTTTAGGCATTTTAGACCTATCATGGGCTGCATTTTATTACAATGGAATCAGCCTCAGGTTGGCCTGCAAAAAAAAAAAGCTTACCTGAGGGGGTCTGATACAGCTTATCTGCCTTCTTGGGTATGGCAGTCACCATATTTGGTCTGGGTCAGGCAGCCAAGGTGGCATCTTCCAAGACAGGCAATAGAGGAGGAATAACAACTGGTGGAGAGTCAGGCAGTTTTAGAAATTCCACCAAGTTCGTCTGGGGTTTGTCCAGGGGAGATCATGTCAGACCAACCTAGTCGAATTCTTCGACTGTGTGACAAGATCCCTGAATAATGGAAAGCTGGCTGATGTCCTGTACATGGGAGTGTAGCAAGGCTTTCAAATCAGTCCCGAATGGAAGGCTGATCTGTCAACTGAGGAACTTAGGGGTTGGGGAAAAATGGTGGGCTGGATAAAAAATTGGCTCAGCAACTGGCAGCAGAGGGTAGTGGTAGGGGGAAAGACTTCAACTCACATGAGGGTCATCAGCGGGGTTCCTCAAGGTTCAGTATTGGGCCTAATCCTGTTCAATGCATTCACTGTGGGCATGGGGGGGGAGTAAGGAGCAATATGAGTCTTTTTGCAGACGACTAAGTTGGATGACGTGGTAGACAGCAAAGAGGGTAGACAGACACTTCGGGATGATTTGGTCGGGTTGGAAAGTGGGCACACACTTGGCAGCTGGGGTTTAATGCTTGGAAGTGCAGTGTACTACATCTGGGATTCAGGAACCCTGTGTATAACTATCACGGGGGGGGGGAACAGCTGTTGACATCTAAAACGGGAAAAGACCTGGGGGTGGTCATAGATGCCAAGTTGAATAATTCAGAACACTGCCAGAGAGCGGCTGCTAAGGCAAACAAAATACTTGGATGTATTTCTAAGGGAATATAACATTGAGGAGAAGGGCGGTCATTCTGCCCCTGTACAACTCCTTAGTGAGGCCTCACTTGGAGTATTGCATATAATTTTGGAGACCTTAGTTAAAGAGGGATATTGCCCTTTTGGAGAGAGTACAGAGATGAGCCACAAGGATGATCCATGGCCTGGGGGGGAGGAATGTCCTACAAGGAATGACTTGGGGAGCTGAACATATACTTCCTGGAGGTCAGATGGGACGGGGGGATATGAACGAGGTCTTCAAATATATGAAGGGGATAAATAGGGTAGACACAGAGGGTCTATTTACGTTGAAGGTGGAGGGAAATACGAGAAGACATAACCTTAAGCTAGTAGGGGGAGGTGAGACACTTTCACAGAGAGGGTGGTGGCACCTTGAAACGCACTACCAGGGAAGCTGTTGGCAAAGGAAACAGTGG
Source organism: Neoceratodus forsteri (assembly GCA_016271365.2). Lineage (NCBI taxonomy): Eukaryota > Metazoa > Chordata > Ceratodontiformes > Ceratodontidae > Neoceratodus > Neoceratodus forsteri. The sequence continues at coordinate 388,231,890 of JADMNL010000025.1, read as the reverse complement.
AGGGTTTCAAGGTGGGGTGGGACAGGTACACGGGCAAGGTGCAGGCTGAAGGGAGGTTAACAACAGGGTGCTGGTGGGTGTGTCTGGTAGAAGGGAACACACAAAGGGGGGAGCTGCTGAAACTTAATCGTGAGCTGTATCACAGGCAGACGAGATAGACCAATAGGCCTAATCTGCTGGCAGCTTTGTATGTATGTATGTATGTATGTAAGTTCCTCTTGGTTAGGTCCTGCTCTTCAGACTCAAACCCCATGGCAGACTGTAATTGCTGCATTATGGAGATCAATGAAGGGTCTTCTGGAGGTGACTTAGGGGTTTACACTATGAAGTCCTCACTCCCTGTGGAGATGGTGGAGCTGGACTTCTAGAAGAGCTCTCCACGCACTCTTCCTCCTCCTCTTCCTCATGCATAATGAGGTTAGGGTTATATTCCTGATCCTCATCTGTTTAGAGGGAGCAGAAGAGCTCTTCAATGCCCTGGAAGGAAATGGGTGAGTCAACCTGACAGACGTAGGCATTGGGGCTTTCTGGAGTGGCCCCATTAATGCTGCCCCATCACAGGAGGTAGCAGGTGTTGCAGCATGTCTGCAAAAGATGAAAGCACCACTTGCACACTGGCGTTCACCTGAACTGCAGGCATGCTTTCTGATGTTGATGGGTGGAGGTATCATCCCCGAAGTCAACGGCACCACAGTAGCTGTGACAGGTCTGGCAGTTCTCACAGCCTGCCCCAACCTGGAAGGGCCAACGGTCGGGCTGATTGGTGGTGTCACTGCTGGGGCAGTTGACAGTGCATAGGCGATCGCACTGGAAAGAGGAGGCAACCTAGAGCATACTGGGGAGGTTTTCTCTTTGCTCCTCTATGCTTATGTTGCCTGGAGGTCTTCTCCTGGAATTAGATGAGTGAGAGTCCAAGGAGCGAGCTGGCAACGTGGTAGAGCTCTTTTTCCATCCTGGCTACCTGCTGTTTTAAAAGGTAAGTCTCCAAGGTGTTCTTTCTGTGTTGCCGGGTAGCTATGTTCAACTTAAGGCAAATCTGGCAGGCCTTAACATTATGGGTCACACCGAGACAGCACATGCAGACATCGTGGGTGTCTCCTGACTGCATCTTTGTACTGGATTCACAGTATCTAAAGAGCTTCGTGAGTTCCTTAGACAACATACACGATGTCAAGTATCATGCCTGAAAATTGACTGTGAACTAGGGAGACAAAAAACGCTGAACAGCGGTCGACTATAGCAGCAGTGTCTCTGTGTAGGGTTCATCCAGTATGGTCGACAGCAGGAAAAGAACTGAGGGAAGGGGCTGCCCGCATTTTTTAAAAATTTTTAATTTTAATTTTTTTAAATGATATCTTGGAGAACACCTGTGAGCGGAGGTTCATTTGTAGATTCCACGTCAGTTACAAGAAAGAAATTGAACAAGTACATAGCATTACATTACAAGCAAGTACAAAATTGCACTGGTACAAAATGATACATTACAAGCTAGGTAGACAAATTGGCGTGAATCACAAGACTGGGAGAGCATTTAGCTTAAGGGATAACATTTAGACACTGCTATGGCATTGGTGAGTAGGTGCCTGCGTCGGAGAGTTAAGCATACTTGTGGGGGGAGAAACAGAGTGGAGAACAGGCACAGCTGCAGCACAGTGAAGTGTATGTCTGTGTAATGGGTTAAGAACAGACGTAAGGAAGGTTGGAGACAATGGGGCTAGGAGAGCAGCAGATGGGGGGCATGAAGGGGACAGAGAGGGAATGGTAGGACGGGGGGACAATGAATGCTGTGAAGGTAAGTGCCCCTAGGATTAGGTGGAACATTAAGAGCTACTGCTTTACGGTGGTCCAAATGTAGGAAAGTTGTTTTGGTCATCATGAATGGCCAACGCAGTCACAGTTGTCATCTGTGGCAAGGTGCTGCCTGAGCTTATGATTGACAGCACCAATGGTTGTGGTATCGGCGATGTCTTAAGGAAGGGTGTTGGTCCAGTGTGGTGCATGGTAGTAGAATACATTGACCCTGTGCAGTGCGGCATCTAGATTCACTGAAAATTTGGCTTTGGGTGCTTCTGGTCAGCCTGGCATGGTGCGTGAGCAGTTTCTGGACTCCTGGTGTCATCAGATTTGGTGTGATTTGTTTGGCCAGTAGGCAGGTATGATACTTAGCTCTGCTCTTCAGTTGGAGCCACCCTGCCTGTGAATAGAGCTAATAGGTGTGTGTAAGCCTTGAAGCACCTGTGAGGAGTCGGCAGGCCTTATTAAGGGCCAGGGAGATGCGATGGAATGCCGAGTCCAGTGTAGAACCATAAACCTCCAGGCCATAGTCAACGAGGGTAACAACTGAGCTGATGATGGCCATGTTAAGTGCTTCATATGTAAGGCTATGCTTGTGGAGGTGGAATATCCCGACTCTGGAACTGATGGCCTTGGCTGTGTGGTCTGCATGCTGTGCATAGGACAGGGTGGAGTCAAGGGTGATACCCAGGTACTTAAAGTTCTGCACGAAGTCCAGCACATCACCAGTGTTGTTCAGGATGGATAGTGGGAAGGTCCTGTGTTTACTATGGGTGATGGAGTAGATCATACTCTTAGTTTTCTTGTAGTCAAGGATTAATCTATGCTACTTAAACATGTTTCAGCAGTAATAAATCCTAGTTGGAGGTCATTTTGAAGTAGTTTGGGCTTGGGGTTGCAGTTGACAATTACGGCGTCATCAGCATACTATAACATGTGACTGGTGCAAAAGCCTGGAAGTTTATTTAAGAAGATACTGAAGAGGAGGGGGCCCAGTATTAATCCCTGGGGGACCCCTGAGCAGACAGGTTTGCTATCTGAGACAGTGTCCCTAATCTTGACCCACTGTGAGAGATTGCTGAGATAGCTGTTAAACCATAGAAAATTGTATCAGAAGAGAGACTGGTGTTGGCTAGCTGTTCAAGGAGGAGTGTGTGGTGAACCGTATCAAAAGCTTTTGATAGGTCGATGAAGGTAGCCCCCATTAGCTGCCCTTGATCCAGGGCTTGGTGGATATAACCAGTGAATTCCAACAGGGTCGTGATAGTGCTGTGTCTCGCTCAGAGCCCATGCTGTTCTGGGCATAGGAGTTGGTGCATGTTCAGGTATTCCACAAGCTGATCCGCCGCTATCCGTTCAAGTGCTTTGGAGAGTGGTGGGAGTATAAAGATCGGTCTGTAGTTGTTCTGTAGTGCCCGGTCTCCATTTTTGTAAACTAGTGTTACAGAAGCAGACTTCCAGAGCTGACGGAACTAAGAGTGGCGGAGGGATAGGTTGATAATGGTGGTCAGGGGGCTCAGTACTTCCGCCAAGTGCCATAGCGATGAAATGGAAATTATGTACCAACAGCAATTCTTGATAATCTTGGACAAAGTCTCCACCATTCATTCACACTAATGGGATCTATGCCAGAGGTACTAGGACCCAGCGATAGCAAACTTTTTGCAAGAGGGCCGGCGCCAGAAATGGAGCCACAAGGAGCGGCGCCGCAAGCCTCTGTTCATGCAGCAATGACTATCTCGGCATCAACCCTCCAACCGTCTCAGTACCTTTTTTTCACAGGAGGTGCAGCGTAACTAAACTAGAAGGATAGCCTAACCAAAAACCGGACATAAGATAGTCCGGAAAGCCCGTAAAAGAAGGGTCAAGAAAGAAGTCTTCACAGCCTAAAGATTGAGGGAGTGAAGAACAACAACAGAGATGAGCTCGGGGGGAAGTAGGTGTGCGTGTGAATGAGTGGTGGAGACTTCATTCCAAGAAGACCAAGAATTGTGGTAGGTATGTAATTTCCATATCTTCCTGGACATAAAGTCTCCACCACTCATTCACACTAATGGGAGAATACTGAGCTAATAATCCCTCGAAAGGATGGCAGGAGAGACAAGAGCTCACAAATTTAGGACAGAAATCCATTAAGGATGGTTCTGCCAAATGAAAGATGTCGTCTGGCATGGACATCCAGGGCATAGTGTTTGATGAAAGTATGCACTGAGCTCGTGGCCGCATTGCAAATATCTGCAATGGGCACATTGCGGATTTCCACCAGGGATGCTGCGACCACTCTACTAGAGTGAGCGTACACTCTGCCTTCCAGCTTAACCTGCGCCATGGAATAACAGTGGCAAAGGCATGCCACCAGCCGTGCTGAAATGCATCTGATAGCGACAGGTTGACCCAGCCGGGTCTCACTGAAGGAAACAAACAATTGTTGAGCTTTGCGAAAATCTTTTGTCCTATCTAAATAGAAACGCAAAGCCCTTTTGATGTCCAAAGAATGAAGAGAACACTCCCCTTCATTTTGGAAGTTCGCAAAGTAAGTAGGAAAGATCAAAGGTTGGTTTAGATGGAATTCTGAAACAACCTTAGGGAGAAACTTAGGATGGGTCCTAACAACTACTTTGTCTTTATGAAACACTGTATACGGAGGGTCTGTGACCAAGGCATGTATCTCAGAGACCCTGCCGGCCAAGGTAATGGCCACCAGGAAGGCCATTTTCCAACTGAGGAATTTCAACTCACAGGTAGCTAGAGGCTCAAAAGGTTTTCGAGTGAGCATGTCTAGCACAAGATCAATGTCCCAGGTTGCGACCAGACATCTGATAGGAGGTCTGGTATGCAGAATTCCCTTAAGGAACCTCGTAGCCATGGGTAACTGAGCCAGTGACAAGGAAAGTATTAGCTCATGATAAGCTGAAATGGCACAAAGGTGAACCTTAACGGTAGAGTATTGCAGACCTGAATTTGAGAGGTCCAAAAGGTACCCTAGAACTTTATCTGGTAGGCAGGAAGAAGGATTCAAAGAGGATTTTGCATACCAGGGCGAAAAACGCTTCCATTTGGCTGTGTAAGTTTTCCTAGTGGCTGGCTTGCGTGCAGCCAGAAGAATATCTGAAACTCTGCAGGAGACATTGAACCTGTTCACTTCTATCTCTTCAGAAGCCAAGCGTGAAGATGAAGGGATCTCAGATTGGGATGGACCACAGGCCCCTGAGTCAGAAGGTTCGTCTGAAGGGGAAGTGGTTTCGGAGGGGTTTCCGACATACTGTTGAGTAACGGAAACCATATCTGCCGAGGCCAGAAGGGAGCAATGAGAATCATTTTGCGCCCCTGGGACTCGAACTTGAGAAGTACCCTCTGAATTAGGGGAAGAGGCAGAAAGGTGTATAGAAAGCATTTTATCCACTGCAGCCTGAATGCATCCTGACAGAAAATGCCAGGCCCTGATTTCTGGAGCAGAAGAGAGGCAGTTTTGTGTTGAGTGGGGATGCAAAAAGGTCCAGGTCTGGAGTTCCCCACACTGCAAATAGTGACTGAACTATGGTTGAGTCGAGAGACCATTCGTAAGGATCTGTTTCTGTTCTGCTGAGATGGTCTGCCAGTTCGTTCTGCACTCCCAGCAGGTAGACCACTTGAATTAGTGCCTTGTGCTCCAAGCACCATTTCCACACTCTCATCGCTTCCCTGCATAAAGGGTAAGAGTGAGCACCGCCCTGCTTGTTGATGTAATACATCACTGCTTTGTTGTCCGTTTGAAGGAGAATGTTCTTGTGACAGAGAATGTCCTTCAAAGCCCGGACTGCATAAAGGATGGCTCTAATTTCTAAGACATTTATGTGAAGCTGGGACTCGTCCTGAGTCCACGTACCCGGAGTGTGGAGATTCTGACAGTGATCTCCGCACCCCATCAGGGACGTGTCCATGGTAATGGAAATATGATGATCCAGAGGAGCAAAGGGATACCCCTTCCAGAAGATTGTCCTCTTGCGACTGCCAGGTGAGTGACTTCTTCAGAGGTTCTGTCACCTTGATGAGAAACGACTGAGGGTGAGTGGTTGGGGACCACTGAGAACTGAGCATCCATTGAGAGGTTCTCATGAAGGCATCCTAGGGAAATAGTGAACACCGAGGGATGCCATGAGACCTAGCATCCGTTGCATTGAGATAGCTCGAACCGAGCTGTTCTGTCTGATGTATCTGGCCATCTGTAGGATATCGCTCCTTCTGTCCTCTGGTAGAAACGCTTTCACACAGGAGGTGTCCAGAAGAGTTCCTATGAAAAGGAGCCTCTGGGAAGGCTGCAGCTGTGATTTCTTGACGTTTAGCAGGACTCCCATGGACGTGAGAAAGTCTGAGGCCATGGCAATGGCGTAGAGAGTTCCTTGCCAGGAAGGGCTTGCTAGAAGCCAATTGTCCAGATATGGGAACACTTGTATTCCGACTTTTCTGCGATGCGCTGTGAGAATTGCACAACACTTTGTAAAAACTTGCGACGTAGAGGATAGCCCAAAGGGCAGGACTCTGAACTGATAATGCCGTCCCAAAGCCACAAACCTTAGGTATTTGTGATGCTTTGGATGAACAGGAATAAAATGGTAAGCATCCTGCATGTCCAGGGAGACTAACCAGTCATGTTGATGAAGCAAGGGTAACAGGGTCCCTTACGATGATATCTTGAATTTCTCTTTGGGAAGAAACTTTGCTTAATTTTCTGAGGTCCAAAATGGGGCGTATGCCCCCGGTTTTCTTTGGAACTAGAAAGTAATGGGAGTAGAACCCTGTGTTCCGTTGATCCAGCGGAACTACTTCCACTGCCCTGTTGCTCAGAAGGCCTTGTATTTCAGAGGTGAGAACCTCTGACTGAAGAATTGACAGCTTGGGCTGCCACTTGGGGAGACAATCCAGAGAGTTCTCCAAAAAATTGAGGGAATACCCCTCACGGATTATCCGAAAGACCCATTTGTCCGAGGTTATGGACTTGCACTGGTTATAGAATTGAGTCAGATGACCTCCCACCGCTAAAAAGTCCCCCTCGGGCAGCTGAGGTGGGACTTGGGCTAGAAACTCAGAAGGTGGCACTGGGCGCTTTTGGTCCTTGCGCCTTCTGTTGCATTTTCTTTTGAGGCTGAGAGGCTTGATTTTTATTAAAACCTCCCCTGCGGTTGCCTCGAAAGGACTGACTGTTATGAAACTGGCGTTTAACACCCCCTCGAGAGGGGGGCGGGAGGAGGTCGAGCCAATTTAATGGCTGACCTAGTCTTTTGTGTGGCCTCTAGAGCCTGTTCTACTTGAGGGCCAAAGAGATACACATCATCGAAGGGCAACGCCATGACCTGTTGCTGGGCATCATTTGTAAAACCTTAAGTGCACAGCCAGGAATGGCGACGGGTAAACATGCCCGCCGCCGCTCGGGAGGCAGTATTGAATACGTCCATAGCTGCTTTGACCTGTTGGTTGTTGGACTCGATGCCCCTGGTTATGGTTTGAAAAAGCTCCGAATTAGTGTCCTATTCCGGTAGAACTTCAACCATTTGTTTGAGCAAATGCCAAAGAATATACTCATACTGAGAGAAATAGCCCTGGTAGCTGGCGATACGCATACCCAGGATGGATGCAGCAAAGACTCTCTTACCTACAGTATCTGTTTTACGAGATTCTTTGTTTATAGGTCGAGCTGTAGTAGCCTGAGGAAAGACGACCTTATCATTCTCTGCCAAGACTACAATAGGGTCCGCAAAGGCTTGGGAGGCCTAAATGGGTCGATCCTTGGGAGCAGCATACTTCCTATCTGTGGACTTAGCCACAGAAGGAATGAGAGCAGGATTATTCCACACCATTTGAAAAAGGGTCTCAAAGGAGGGTTGTACCGGGGGAGTTAAATCCATAGGGATGTCCGGAACAAGAAGGTATTGGAGTCTTAAAAGCTTCCCAGGATCAATGTCCATAGTCTGGAGAGAAAGACTGGAATTCAAATTTTTCAGCAGAGACTTAAATGACAGGTCCTTGACCACAGGCTCTGTAACAGGATTAGATCCTGCTCCTTCCACATCATCACCCAGTCTAAGAACTGGGTCAGGCTCAATATCATCTCCTGACAGTCCAGGAGGGACTGCATGGAAAGGAAAGGATTGAAAATCAGCAGAAAAAGAGGAAAGAAAAGAAACTGGAGAGGGGACACCCTGAAGATTGGTAGAAGAAAAGCCTGGCCTCTGCGCCGAAGAAGAGCACAGCGCCATAAGGCCGTATGAAATCGACAAAGCAGATGGCGCCGAAGAAGAACATGGCACCGAAAAGTCACATGGCACCGAAGACAGCGCCGAGAAACTCAGCGGTGCAGAAAAGCCACACAGTGCTGAGAGCGGTGCCGAAGACAGCGCCAGGAGGCGCCCCGGTGCCAAAAACAGCGCCGAGCGACCCAGCAATGCCGACAGTGCCGAAACCAACCCAGGGCCCCGAAAATCTGAATTTGAGGGAAAAGAAGGAAGAATACCAGGAGATAGAGGCATCGGTGTGGTCCCCTGTGCCGCAGCCATGTGAGGGAGGAAAACACCTGAGCGTGGAGTCGATGGCACCGAAGAGGGTGCCGCGCGACTAGGGAGGCCCAATCACCCTGCCCGATCCCCCGAGGGCCCCTGAGTGACCGGACCAGGCAGCTGGACCAGCCTCCGAGCGCACTGCTCCATATGAGCGGCCCACTGATGAAACTGCTCATCGGAAGCCCTACCAGAAGGCGGGGAAGGGCTCCGATGTTGAAGAGGTCAGAGACCAGAACCAGAAACCAGCGACTCAACGGGGAGACCGCAACTGACCCCAATGACCGATCGACACGCGCAGACATATCAAGAGGGCGCCTCGAAATACAGGTTATCACCTGTAACAGGAGTTCTAGGAATGGTATATGTTGTTCATCCACACTCATTGGCAGGTATCCTTGCCGCTTTTAAATCTTGCCGGAAGGTCTTCAAGCTTGCTCCTCCCACCCACCCGGTGGTATAACTCGCCCGCCCCATGACGCCAGATCTGGCTCGCTGGAAGCTCAGGTTGTGCGCCGGGCCGAGGTCGAGGTCGGGATGAACAACATATACCCTAGAACTCCTGTTACAGGTGAGTAACCTGTATTTAGGACATGGATATGTTGTTCATCCACACTCATTGGCAGACTCCTAGCAGTTCTCCGGGAGGAGGAGGCAAGACGCACCCCAATACTTGGGAAAGAGAGACTGAGAACCGAGGCCCAAAACCAGCATCCCGGCGTGACTCAAGGTCGATGTGGTAGTGGGTAATGAAGGTGTTTGCTGACTTCCAGGTAGCAGCCCTGCAGATTTCCTGGATAGGGACGCCCTGAAGCAGCCACCGTGCAGCAGTATGGCGGTAGAATGAGCTCTTATCCTCTGGGAGGCCTCCATGCCCGCCAACTTATAGCAGAGATCTATGCAGGAGGTTACCCACCTGCTTATCGTCTGGCTGCAGGTCTGCCAGATGCGGTTTCAAGAGGTGACAAACAGCTGGCGAACCTCTCCGGCATCTTCAGCCGCGGCGCCTTATAATAAGCGAGCGCCTCTTCTAGGGTCCAGAGGCTGGAGCCTATATTAGACGCCCCGAGTGTGATTGGGGTAGAACACCGGCAGAGTCAACACCTGGTTAAGGTGAAACTCGACACCACTCCGGAAGGAACTTCGGGTGGGGCGAGGACAACCTTGTCCTGTGGAAGACCAGGTAAGGAGACTCGATGAGCGCCTGGAGCTCTCCCATCCCTCTGGCTGACGTGATAGCCACCAAGAAGGCGGTCTTCCACGACAGGTGAGAGAGCACACCTGTGCACAGGTTAATGACTAAGCCCATGAGCTTGCCAGTACCAGCAGTAGATCCCACGGAGGTGGGGTTCCCGCACTGGAGGAAATGTGATCAAGGCCTTTGAAAAGCGCCAGACCACCTTCTCCTGCGCCACCGACTGCTTCCGCCCGCCCGGTAAGCAGAGATGGCTGCCAGGTGCACCCTAGGGTCCATCGACCTAAGCTCCTTGACTAGAAAGGGACCATAAATAGTCCAAGATGCTTGCCAAGGAACAGGAGGAAGGGTCCAAGCCCTTGTCTCTGACACCAAATGGAAAACCTTTTCCATTTGAAGGCATAGCATTTTCTGGTCGACTCTCACGGGACGCCTCAACTACATTGAGGACCTCGTCGAAAGACCCAAGGCCTGGAACTCTAGCCGCCAGGAACCAGGCCGTCAAGGTGCAGGATTGAAGGTCCGGATGGAACACCTTCCCTGATTGACTGAGAGCAGGTCCGGCGAGCTGGAAGCTGCACGCGAGTCCTGGAGCTGAGACTGAGGAGATCTGGTACCAGAACTGGCGGAGGCCAGTCTGGGGCTATCAGAATCACCTGCGCCTTGTCCCTCCTCGCCTTGAGAAGCACCTTCAGATGGATGAAATGGGGAAGAAGGCGAAAGAGGCCCGGGTCCATTGCCTCGAGAAGGCATCCCCTGCAGCGAGCCCTGCTGAGGGGGGCGGGCATGGAACAGACTCAGCTTCGCGTTCTCCATGGAGGCAAACAGGTCCACCTGAGGTGTGCCCCAAAGGGAGAACAGATGCTGTACTACCTCCGGCAGGAGAGACCACTCGAGGGATGCAGCCCCTATCCGGCTCAGGGCATCGGCCAGGGTGTTGGAGGCTCCTGCCACGTGAATGGCTAGGAGATCCGCCTCCAGGCTGCGCACGAGTGACCAAATGCGGAGAGCTTCCTTGCATAGAAGCATGGAGCGCGTCCCGCCCTGGCGGTTTAGAGGCACATGGTCGCGGTATTGTCCGCCTGACCGACCACTTGACCCCGGGAGGAACGGAGCAAAGGCGGTGAGAGCTAGGCGGACCGCCGGAGCTCCAGCAGGTTGATGTGGCATCGGACTCCCATGAGGACCAGAGGCCATGAGCCGGTGTTCCCCAGATGGGCACCCCAACCCATCAGAGAGGCATCGGTCGATGAGAGACCGTCGGCTCGGGCGGACGAACGGATGCCTCCTGCAAATGATCTGGAACGGTCCACCACTGAGAGCTGCCCACATCCCCTGTGTCACCGACACAAGCTGGTCCAAGGGATCGCATGCCAGACCACTGGCTGGCCAGTCCCCACTGAAGGACGCGATGTTCCAGCGGCCCAACGGACCACGCTTGGTGCAGGCCGCCATGAGACCCAGGAGGCGCAGGAAGTCCCGGCAGGGCGCAAATACCCAACCAGAAATGATCGGGCAAGGAGGAAAGAACCTCGCCTGTCCGCCTGGGAGCCGCCTGGCTCGAAGAGAGTCGAGCTGCGCCCGATGAATAGAATCACCTGCTTGCTCGAGTTCGCACTTGGCCTCGTTGATAAAGGAGGCCCAGTTGAGAGCAGACCTGGAGGGCCAGATCTCTGGACCACTCCGCCTCCTTCCTGGAGGGCTGCTATCAGCCAGTCGCCCAGGTAAGGGTACACCCGGACCCTCGCGCCGCAGGGAATGCTGTCACCACTGCCATGCATTTGGTGAAGACCCTGGAGCTGGAGAGACAGCGAAGGGCATGGCTTGGAACTCAAGAGGATCCTTCCGCCGAAGCGAGGGAATCTCTGGTGAGACGGACGGATAGGGACGTGAAAAAGCGCGTCCTGCAAGTCCAGAGAGCAGAACCACGCCGCGTTCCAAGGATGGTATTATCTGAGCCAGAGTGACCATCCTGAAGGTTCGAGACCTTAGGAACTTGTTTGGAGTCGTAGGGTCGAGAATGGGCGCCAGCCCCGTCCGCTTGGAACCAGGAAGTACCTGGACACAAACCCTGGGTCTGAAGGAGGGTCCACCACTCTCTTACCACCTCCTTCTGGAGGAGGAGGCGATGTCGGCTCAGGCAGGCCAGTGAGGCTGGGGATCCCGAGCCCCGAGGCGACGGCTCTGAAGGGTGGTGCCTGAGATTCCAGAGCAGGCCTCTTCCCACCACCTCCAAGACCCACCTGTCCGTGGTAACAGCGGACCAGGCGGAACGGAAGTGCGGGCCGTCCCAGGGGACCCAGGGAGTGGGTAGACGGGGATGGGGCGACACCCCTCAGCCCGTCACTGGGCAGGCTTGGAGGAGGGACGGCCGAGGGACCTCCTGGGCCCTTTCCTCCCTGCCTCCTGTTAGAGGAAGCCGGCGGCTTGGGTTTGGGATGCCAAGGCCGAGCCTGCTGGCCCTGACGTTACTGGGCAGGCGCGCGGGGCACAGAAGGACGAAAGGGCTTAGGCTGTGGTTTATGCCTTTGTCCTTCTGAGCGAAGAGACCGAGTCCAAGGTGGCATTGGACTTCTCGATCCTCTGCAGGTGACCTTCCACCCCAGGGTCAAGAGGTCAGTCCCAAAGGGAACATCCGCCAACTTGTGCTGGGTATCCGAGTAAAGGTGGATATCCTCAGCCAAGCCCTCTGACGCACATAGCCACTGCGGCCGCCACCGATCTGGCACATGAGTCCCCTATATCCAAAGCAGTCTGGAGCTGCTGTTTGGCCACTGCCCTGCCCTGGTCCTGCACCTGCTTAACCGTAGTCTGCAGATCGGCGGGAAGATGAGGGATGACCTCATCCAGGGAGCCCAACAGGGCATGAGAAAAATGTGCCATGAGGACGGCCGAACTGGCCTGACGAAGGCCGAGAGAGGACGCAGCGTAGACTTTTCGCCCGACATAGTCCAATTTCTTGGACTCCTTGTCAGGAGGTTTGTCCACATCCCTGGCGTTGCCGGCGCGCCGGAAAACGCTGTCGGTAACCAACCCCTCAGCAGAGGGGTGTTCCGAAAAACCGGACAAGGAACCGGTAGGGACCGCATACTTCCTGGCCATCCTGGCCGAAGGCGCTGGGCAGGAAGCAGGGCGCTGCCAAAGCTCCAGTGCCGGACCCACTATGGCCTCGGCCACCGGAAAGGCCTCCGTCGGAGAATCCCCTCGGTCCAGAATCTCCGTGAGGGGATACCTGGCCCGTTTGGAAACGGGTTCGAGCTCCATCCCGGTAGACTCCGAGATGAGCCGAAGCAGTCCTAAGAAGGACGACGGGCTATCGTCCATTGACTGACCTCCTGAAGACTCCAAGTCCAGTCGCTTGGAGAAAAGGAGGAATCATCTTGGACTCGGAAGAGTCCTCGAAGAAGCTGCCTCTGGCCTGAGCCACCCTTCACCTGCCGAGGTCGGTCGGGAGTGAGGGTAACTGACAGCGATGGGGTAGACCTTAGGCCGACCGAGAATCTTGGCCGGGCCCCAATGGTGGCTGTGGAGGCGGAGGTTCCACGGAATCGGTGGAGCAGCTGGTTTTGGCGAACAACCGGCCTGGGTATAGGCTCCTCGGATAAGTCGAGGGTTGTGTCGGCCGTTCGGTGACAGCCTTAATGGCGGGGAAGCGGCGGGGTGGCTTATTCCGGCCAGGGAGCTGTTGCAACATAAGATCTCAATGCCGTCGGTAATTTACGCCGAAGCCTCCCTCATCCGAGGAGGAGGGACGAGACGCCGGCGACGCCGCTACACGCGTGCGAGACCGAGACCGCCTGGCGACGGTGGGATCGGCTGGACCGCCGAAGAGGTCCAGACTGAGAATCCCGGAATTTCGAGGTCGGTGCGGGAGGTGTCGGCCGGAACCGGCACTCCCGGCTCGGATGGTCCATCCGAGGGCTCCGGAACGGAGGCACAGGCGAGCCACAGGATCCTCAACTCCTCGGGGAACCGGGAGAGGAATCTCGGCTGCTAAAGGCGACAGCCGTCCAATGGGTCGAGAAAATCTCGACTTCATCGGTGGGGAGTCTCGGTCAACTGACCTGGACGAGACACCGTGGAGGCCAGTGGTCAAGCCGAGCGGTCGATCAAGCCGACGGTCGACGGCCCGGGAGGGACCTTCCCGCCCCAAGAGCGCCGACGGAGGGACTTACCCTGTCCCTCTTTTGGACAGAAAAAGGTCCAGCAGGCGCGAGCCCTTCTCCTTTAGTGGAGAGGGACAGACAAAGCTCCTAAAAGAAGCCGTGTTGGAAGAACCCAGAGAGCGGGATAAATGCGCGGCCGAGGAAGATCTGACCCGCGCCTCCTCTTGAGGCGACCATCCGCTCGAGCTGATCCGAGCCCGCCCGCTGCGAACACGCAACGGGCCTCCTTGGACTTCACCGAGGGAAGCCTTCTCGGACGCCCAGTTGCAATCGGGCAGCACGGTCTTCGAGGGGCGTGGGCCGAGGAAAGATGAGCACAGGTCGCGAAGCCCGCGGTCGCGCTCAAGGCCTAAGCAGTAGACACACGTGGAGGTGGATCCAGCCCGAGACATCTTCGTTCGCATGGGCATCTCTGAAATCCGAGTCGATTGTCCATCGCGGCGCGAGGGATAGAAGACTGAGTCTTTTTGCAAAATTTATTTATTTATTTTTTTAAATCCGCAAACTGAGAAATAGGAACCAGTCACAAACGCAGAGCGTTAAGGAGGGAACCTGAGCTTCCAAGCGGTAAGGAAGATCTGGCGTCATGGGGCGGAGCCGAGAGTTATACCACCCGGGTGGGTGGGAGGAGCAAGCTTGAAGACCTTCCGGCAAGATTTAAAGCGGCAAGGATACCTGCCAATGAGTGTGGATGAACAACATATCCATGTCCCTAGAATGATGCCTTCTCTATTCTGACCTACGGGTCAAAGAAGAGCTCGAGGCCGAACAGTGCCGAGAATGGGACCACTTACTTTCGTGCTAAACAGCTTTCATATGAAGTCTCCCTACCATCACCTGACCCGCTCATGGTCAACTCCGTCAATGTAGGCTAAGACTTCTTTCTTTGATAAGAATAAATTATCGTAAGCGGTACTGTATTCGAAAAATACTACAAAATAAACTGAAAACTATGCTGCTAGTTTGAAGTTCAACTCCCGGCGAGTGAGCGACTTCGTCACTGAAGCGCACTCAACGGCGGGGAAAAAAAGGAACTGAGGCGGTTGGAGGGGCGACACCGAGATAGTCATTGCCACAGGAGCAGAGGCTCGTGGCGCCGCTCCTCGCGGCTCCATCTCTGGCACCGGCCCTCCTGCAAAAAGTTTGCTCCTGCTGGTTCCTAGCACCTCCGGTGTAGATCCCATTAGTGTGAACGAGTGTTGGAGACTTTATGTCCAAGAAGATCTTAAGGTCCAGGGTGTCTCCACTGTGCCTCAATTTGCCCAGCACCTTCTCAAGGTACTCTCTAGCCTTGGTAGTGCTGACTTCTTTAAAGCAAAAAAGTGGATGATTCCTCATAGGGGACTGGTCACCTACTGGGTGCTTGTGGACTGGAGGGTCGAAGCAGTCTGCTGGAGGACTCCACTTAGGGCTGTGAAGGCAGTATTTAGGGCATTTTCTATTTGGAGTGGATCCACTGTGGGTACATCGTTGACCAGGAGCATGGAGGGGGCTGTTTTGGGATTCTTGCCAGTAATATCACGGAGGTTGACCCAGAAGGATTTGCTGCAGTTCCAGGAGTTGAAGAGAGCTTCCTTATAGTAGAAGCATTTTGCTAGGCGGATAGCTTTTGCGCACTCGTTTCTAGCTTTTTTATATAGTTGGGTATTTGCAGCTGTACCATGTGCACATGCCTTTATTCAGAGTTGGTCCGAAGCATTGAGTTGTAGCAGTAGTTTCGGTGTCATCCAGGGGCTGCAGGGAACTTTAGATTTTCTTGTTTTCAGGGGGGCATGTTTATCGCAAATGGCGTTAAATTTTGTGATGAAGCATCCGAGTGCAATGTCTACGTCGTTTGTTTCTCTAGGCCTTGAAGATCCACTCGGAGTTGTGGTAGGTGCCCTTCGAGGAGTACATGGCTGGTTTTGGGCGGTGGCATGCTGAAGTTGTTTTGCCAGGTGCAGGTAACTGGTGAATGATCACTCACTGAGTCAGGGAGGACAGTGGAGTTGGTGATGTGGGCTGGTCAGTTTGAGAGGATCCAGTCCACCAGTGTGCTAGTACCTGTTTTGTAGTTGACCCTTGGGGCTGCCACCATCTGGAAAAAGTGGATAGTCACTAGAGCATCTCTTACCGCAGCAGCTGCAGGAGAGGGCCAACTGATGTTGAAATCCCTGAGAATGATCTCGGAGTTAAGA
This sequence comes from Neoceratodus forsteri, assembly GCA_016271365.2. Lineage (NCBI taxonomy): Eukaryota > Metazoa > Chordata > Ceratodontiformes > Ceratodontidae > Neoceratodus > Neoceratodus forsteri. The sequence continues at coordinate 388,216,028 of JADMNL010000025.1, read as the reverse complement.
CGCAGGGTGGCAATAAAGTCCATGAGGACGCTAGCACCAGGAATTGTTGTTTTGGGTGGAATGTAGACTGTGAGGATTGTAAGCCCCTTGTTGTGAACGCCCAGTAGGATTTTGATGGGCAGGATTTGCAGATTGGTGTTTCTGTTGGGGAGGGGAAGGATAAGCCCATGAAGTGTGTCCTTTACTTAGACTACACAACCCCTTCCTTTCTTCGAGGTACGGTCCTGCCGAAAAAGGGTGTACCAGGCAGCACGATAGCAGAGTCCGGTACCTTGGGTGATAGCCACATTTCCATGATCGAGAGGATATCAGGGCTATGTTTGGTAACCCATACCTTTAGGTTGTCCAGTTTGGGCAACAGACTGCAGATGTTTAAGGTGGCAAGGGTGAGTCCTGCCGATTTTTGTTGTGGGCTATTCTGAGAGCAAGGAGGGCCAGTGTTGGGGTGTATGTTACCTGATACCATTAGTAGTAGCAGTAGTAGGCAGGTAATGTGGTTCAGAAGGAGTCTGTAGCTTTTTGATGGTTGCCGTTTCCCTGATATCAGCATTTTAGAGGAGCTGTAGCGGGCAAGAAATCCATGGATGCGCCAGACCAAGGAGATGTACTGTATTTAGGTATGTGGTCCTGGGGACAACGCATGGGGTACCCTTTTGTAGAATATGAGCTTGTCCAGGAGTCAGGAGAAGTGGTCATGCCATATGCATTGAGTACAGTTGCCTGGGGGTGAGTTAGGGCAGCTGCCAGCAGCTTGCAGCTTGGGGGCTCTGTGGGGGATATCAGTAAGAGTGAGACAAGCGACAATAAATCCCAGGTTTCCAGGACTTAATAGTTCCTTTTTATGTTTGCTTGCATGCATGTGCAAGAAACAAAGTGCGACGATCCAAAATGCAGTGCTGTACAGTTGAAAGGGAGAGCACCGCTTGAGTGAGCAGTGCTTCCCCATCCCACACACATGCGCACGCATATTGCATGCTCATCGCCCCCCCATGCTGCGCACTTTCTGTGGCCCGTGAGGTGCCCAATCCCCGTCGACCACAGCCCCCAAAAAAAAACAGCTTTCAGTTGCCACGCTGAGAGCCCACCCCAGCGTGGCAAAATTGTGTGCCGACCAGGATGCCCAATCCCCGTCAGCTCAAACTCCCCAAAACAGCCTTCCAGCTGCCATGCTGGAGCCCACAGCAGTGGCAAGCGTCCCGCGTCCTCTTGGAAAAACCTGTAAACAAGAAAATGGTCCCTCATAGTCTCCTTGCCCCCACCCACATCCACCCACTGAGCACCCTGCCTCCCACCCCCCTCACCCCATACTAACCTCCAGAGTCCGGCGCGACGATCTTCGGTGGACCGGGAACACGTCTGCACTCTTCAAAGCCGACCGCGAACTGAGGAAATGCCAGTAAACTGTATAATGTAGTAAATAGGGTTTTTTCAACTTTGATGCATATCTCAGGCATTTTTTTGAATTTTAGCACCAAATTTTCAACATGGGGTTTTTAGGACCCCTCCTCATGAATTATTGAACTGTTATGGCGCTAATCGGGCCCAAAGGGTAATTTCGCGGTCACTGCGTGAAATCACCTTTCGGGACCGATTAAAAACTTGCGACAGTGCCAGTGTTCATAAAGGCGGCTCAAAAGTCTTATGTTGCAAATTTGGTGAAAAAATTCCTAAAAATGACTGTTTTACGAGCGTGCGTTGCGCAGTTCCTAAGCACGCTCGTAAGTTTGCAATTTTTAATATTTGCACTCTAGATTTTCAACATTGCCATTTTACCCCACCTCCTTATGAGCAGTACAGCTGTCATTTTTCACATCTTGCTCAAAATGTGTTTCTCGCATGTAGTGCACAATGGCGCAGTCGGTGTGCGCAATCAATGTTTGGGACACATTAAGAAAATCACAGTGACACTGTTCATGAGCAGAGGTCTTAAAATGGCTATGTTGAAAATTTGATGAAAAAATTCCTAAAAATGACTGTTTTAGGAGCGCACGTTGTGCAGTTCCTACGCATGCTTGCAAGTTTGCAAATTTTTAATATTTGCATGCCAGATTTTCAACATTGCCATTTTACCACACTTCCTTATGAGCAGTACAGCTGCCATTTTTCACATCTCACCCAAAATGTGTTTCCGCACATGTAGCGCACAATGGTGCAGTCAGCATGCACAAGCAATGTTTGGGACAGATTAAGAAAATCACAGTGGCACTGGTCATGAGCAGAGGTCTTAAAATGGCTGTGTTGAAAATTTGGTGACAAAAGTCCATAAAATGACTGTTACGAGTGAGCATTGCGCAGTTTCTACGCACCCTCGTAAGTTCATGAATTTGTAATATTTTCAGTCCAGATTTTCATCAGTGGCATTTTTCCACACTTCCTTATGAACAGTACAGCTGTCATTTTTCACAACATGACCGAAACGTGTTTTCACACTTTCAGCACAGAAATGCGTGGTCGCTGTGGGAAATCATTATTCAGGACAGATAGAAGAAAATCACAGTGACACTGTTCATGACCGGAGGTCCCAAAATGCCTGTGACGACAATCTGCTGTAAAAAATCCCCAAACGAATTAATTACGGGTGCGTGTTGCACAGTTTCTACGCACGCTCGTGACTTTACCAGTTTTTTTAATATTTTCACTGCAGATTTTCAACATTGCCATTTTTTTACACCTCCCCATGAACAGTACAGCTGTCATTTTTCACATCCTGTTTGGAATGTATTTTTGCACCTGTGGTGACAAATGCCATAGTCATCGTGCAAAAGCAGCTTTCGGCTAACAAACTGATATTGCCACTGTTCATGAGGTGGGGGTAACAAAAAAAAATGTTGAAAATTTGGAGTGAAGATACCAACGAATGCCTGAGGTGTTAGGGTTTCTGACCATAATGCCCCACCCTGTAGAGAATGACAGGCATCAGGGGTGTGACTTGGGATTGTCGCCTGCAATGCTCATACCATTCCACACCCTGCAGCCACTGAGAGGCATCGAGATGTGCCTTGGACTCTTCGGCCCCAAAGTTCACCCCATTCTCCTATACCGCACCCATCTCACCGTATTTCCTGATGGAATGGGGTGAACATAAGGGCCAAATACCCCAAGGCACACCGTGACACTTGTCAGTGTCTGCAGGGTAGGGTGTGGTGAAATGGCATGGCCGTTATGCCTGATGACCCAAAGGCACACCCCAATGCCTGTCACTATCTGCAGGGTGGTGATGGGGTTGGCTTCAGTTCAATACTTCACTGCCATTCTTATTATGCAGCTCTGTAACTCCTACACTGCCAATGCCAGCAAGCAAACATTCGGCATTGACAAATGCTTGTTTAATGAAGTACCAGTACAGGACGTCATCGTGGGCGGCCCCTAGTGGACTACTTGCAGAAAGTTTCTGTGTGGTCCTAGTGCCTGGCTGCTACAGTTCCACAAGCCTGGCCTGATGAAAGAGATGTCCTCGAAGAAGACCTGGTGTTACTAACCAGTTCTCAGGACATCAACATCCTTAACTCTCAAAGTCTGATTTCTGCCAAATACAATCTTGGCTCTTGTCTAATAAATTTGCCCTTAACCTCAGGAAAACACAGGCGATGCTCTTTGCCACTCAGACCAAAATGAGAGTGCGTCCTGAACCTCTTGAATGTCACTAGTGCTGATGGATCCCTTGTGACAGTTGCTGACTCTTCAATACCTGGGAGTCACTCCTGGTCTTCAGCTAGACTTCTCCTTGCACATCTGCGATACGGGCAAGGCAGTAAACTGCAAGTTAGGCCTGGCCTACAGGGCCAAGTGAATTCTGACATCAGCTGTGCATCCTGCCGTGACGAGAGGAGTACTCCTTCCCACCCTTAGTATGGGCTCCTTGCCTTTACCCACACTACCAAGTCCATTCCATCTAAATGGGATGTGACTTATAACGATATATGTCAGTTTGCCCTCTCTGTTCCCGGGTCACTCATCATTCTGAAGTACATAACAAACTGGACTGATTGACCCCAGCGAATTATTGTACTTTTGCTCTGAGTTGTTTTACTGATAAAGTGGTTAGAGCCGCCGTCCCACCAGTTTTGGTGGAACAGCTAAGGATTGTCAATCCAACTTACCCCCGTAGGTCCAATGACTCATCTGTGTTCCCTGTTCCTAAAACCCATACCACGATGGGAGAGTGGGCCTTTGCTGTCTGTGTACGTAGGTTATGGAACTCTGTCCCAGTGCATATTCATTGTGCCACCTCCCACCACAGTTTTAGAAAGTCCCCATGGGATTACTTGAAATCTAACCTGTAACTGCACTTAATGTTTGGTATCCTTCCCCCACAATGAGTGGCATACTTTAATGGCTTTGTCTAGCCCTCTTTAGATCCGTGCTTGTGTAAAATGATAACTTGTCTTTATACTGTTTAAACCTGCTGTATTCCGTACCCACTGTTACCTTTTTATTGTGCTGCAGCCTCCTTACTGTTGAGTTTTTACACTGCTTGTATATTCTCTGTAACCTCCCAGGTCTTACTGGAAAATAGGCACATATTTGGTGTGCTTACCTGGTCAATAAAAGCTAAATAAACACATAAAGAAATAAAATATTGGAGGACTTCTATGATGGGCAGAAGGGCTTGACCAGGTGGAAGGAAGACCAGGCAGTTGGCAAGGAGAAATGGGGGAAAAAACAGAAAGTGTAACAAAAAAAAAAAAAAAAGGAGCACAAGGTTTACGTTCCCTTTAAGATGCAAGATTGATCTTCCTTTATATTTCATTTATTTCATGCTAAGAGTTTCAGATCTTATTACAGTTTACCCTGACCAGTGTGTACCGTCCCCAATTACAGCATTTCTACAGGAGTGAAATGGTCACTTTCGATTCTGGTACCTACTGTAACTCTTCAAAGTTTGTATTACAGGCCACCTTGTGACCCAGTGGTTGTGCTTTGTGCTACCAAGTGAATTACCTAGGTTCAGGAATGGACTTGGGTTACTAGCGATTAGGCAGTTGAGCTGGGGAAAATGCTATCACTGGAGCTGCATCCCAGCAAGGGAGGGGGGCACAAGCTGCACTGCTATGGCCCCCCCTTCCTCTGTGTTAGGCCAGGGTGCTATCTCCCTGATAGGGGAGCCATTGTGTGCATCTGAGGCTCCCATAAGGCTGTGGGGGCTTATTTATTTATTTTATTTCTCAGATTACAATACCTTTGAGCCACAGGCTCTTTTACAAAGGTTCCACGTCAAGTAAAAGACAAACACAATTGCATAGTAAGTTAACAAAATACAGGTAAAGTGAACCATGCATGACAGACAAAATGAAGTGCAAACTTAAGCAGAATAACAATGCAGCCAGGCAAAGGCTATGTCATGATAGAGGGTTGTGGGACTCAAAGAGAACCATATCAGTCCAGAACATGCAGAATCTCTGAGATGGAACAAATGTGGATAAACACTCTCTTCTCTGTCAGGATGACAGAAAATGCTTTCATTCTTGGGACCTGCACAGTGAACTTCTGTGTACTAGATATGTAGTGATGTAATGGGGATGCTTGGCCCAGCAACGCTGATGCACCACTGTTCCTTGCTTCTTGAGCTCAACTGGACCTCATTAATGATTAGAAGACAGAGGCTTTCATACAGCTTGGCTCCCATCTACTTGCTTGACAAATTAACTCCTGTACTTTTGAAATATTCATTGCAGGAAGTTACTGGAACGGCGCTAAAGGTCCCTAGGACAAGAGCTCAGTACGGCTTAATGTCTTTCAGTCATGTGGCTGCTACACCATGGAATCCCCCCCAACCCCGGTTGTGAAATTTGACTACATACCATAGCTTTAAAGCAGCTCTTTCTAATTGGTGTATTTTTAATGTGAATGTACCTGACTACTGTGTCTTATGGATGCTTTTGTTTTAAATTAGTTTTTAACATGTAACAAATATGTTGTTGTTCTACAAAGAACAGTCTTGAAAATCGGCTTTCACTAACGGCCATATCTGTCAAAATACAAAGAAACATCAAGTTCAAAAAATAGTAATGAAAACTGAAGTGAACCACTCTGTCATGAAAAGGTACACTCTGTACAACAATAAACTTTGTCCAGTTTCTTGTATGGTGCCAAATAACACAAAGCTGCTAACTAGCCCTACACAGTGTGCATGAGAGCATGAAAACCGGGATCGTTTCATAACGCACTGCACAAAAACAAGAAGGGGGATGGGCACGTATGAACTACTCCACTTAGAAATATAAATTTGATGGTATCTCTGTGATTTCTCTGTAATCTTTATGATTGATGGAAAAATCTTCTGTTCTCGTCTTAAATAAAAGTCCCCCCCCCACAGAACAAATACCCATCGTGAGAGCAAATGAAATGGACAATAAAAGAAAAGTTCGGACAGACCTCTCCCAACCCTGAGTGCCATGACAAATTAAAAGTGATCTATGCTCTTTGTTCCCAGATTTCTTGCAAGGCTACTTGATTGATTTTAAGCTGTTAAAGTTACCCTCAGCCTGGATGTCTCTCCAGTGTGCCCCGGTAGCACAGCTACTCACCGATGAAGCCATTATTTATCCCTGAATCCTTGGCACCACCCCAGAGACCCAACGGTTGCTCTCTCCACTCCCTGGCAGGAAGGCCCTGGCAAGCATGGACACACGCCATTCCAGACCACCAAGGAAACACATCAAGTTGCCTGCGCTGAGGAAACCGCTCCAGGACTTTCATTGACCTGAGGCTGGTAAAGCAGTGCCAAACATTACACTCTGTGGAGCGCAGTTTTGATCCTGTATGGACCCTCCCTCCTCCCTAATATCTTACAGCCATCACGCCACCCTCTATGCTGTGGGGTCAGCTCACAATGTCACTGCTAAAGCCATTGTAGGAGGCATTGCAGAAGCATCCAGGACTGCACCCTCTCCCTGGGGCTACAGCATGAGGCCTCCAATTCCTATTCAGTGCCCCACCAGCCTTGGCACAGGGGTAGAGAATGAAACTCAATTGAGGGTCTCCTGCATGATATTGGGGTGCCACTGCACGGTACTGAGGGCACCACCAGGCCGGGCAGAAGCAAGACATTATCAAGTATACCCAAACGGAGCTTGTGTGAACCACTTCTCTGCTTTGCAGTGAAGGACATTTATTATTTTCTTTTCTTTTTATTTATTTATTTTAGTCTTAGGTAACCGGGTAAGGCCCACTAGGCACAAGTGCCTGTTTTCAGGGGTGACCTGGGAGCACTGGGCAGTTAAGTGACTTGCTCAGAGTCACACAGTATGCAAGTGGAGGTTGTGAGAATCAAACTCAGGTCTGGTCTGCTGGATGTATCAAGCTCGTTCACACCTTGTTCCTCTAACCTCTAGGCTATACTGCCAGCCAAACTCAGGCTAAACTGAACAAGAGGAAAAGAGCAAAAGCATTTCCCACTGTATGGCTCTCATGCCCTCACACCAGCTTCTACTCAGACAGACTGGGGCAGATTTGCTGCCTGATCCTAAACAGTCTGTGCCCACTTCCCAAATTGCAATGAGTGCCCAGCTCAAGTGGTGAGAAGTCAGCCGATTCCAGGGAAGGGGTACTCTGTGTCTGCTTGCCTTATCACTATGGAGACCCTCAGGAAACTTACTGCTTTGGCACACAGACAGAATGCCAGCCTGTCAACGTCAGGGGCTCAAACACAACCATTGCATGCAAAAGGGGGTCTCTGCACTAGCACACTACATAAAGACAGCATGCAGACTGTAGAAATGAGAGTGCTTTATAAAAGGGTTCAGGGTTTTCAAAGGCTATTTAAAAAAAAAAAAAGGCCTCCCTAAATATTTAAAATGAGGGGAGGCATGGGATAACTCTACATAATCCCAGTTGAGGTCACAGTTTCCTGTTCACTACAAGGGATCAGGTCTATAAGTTGTGTCTGGCCTCGGCCTCACTCACCCTAGATGCTGCCCCCCCTTCTCTTTTCTGTCTCCCCCACATGACCACTATGAAATCATTATGACCTAATAACTACATTACTATCCAACAGCATTTCTTCCTTTCTAGGAACTGACAACCCCCCCCACCCCAGTGCTGTCACTTAGAGTGGGGAACCATGTTAACAGATTTTTACCTCAGTGCTGCTTGGTGTCATTCTACTGCCTTGTAGTGGTTGATCTACGACTATGGTACATGCTGTAACTGGATGTGCTTTCTCTGTGTTCTGCACCATGCAGATATGTTCAATAAATATTTTATTAAAAAAATAACAAAGGCTTGTTAGCAAGAATGACTGCAGGTGGAAGGATGCGTGAATAGATGACTGCATCAGTTTCCCTTTCTCCAGCAACACATTCTCACCTCAGATTCTGAAAGCTGAGTGGGTTTCTCAGTGAGCGTGGTGTTCTCGGAGATCACCGCACCATTGTACTTGTTACAAATATCTTCATCGGAATAGTGCAGTCCTCCAGGGCTAGGACGAGGAGGGGACCTAGAGAAAAGAGCCAGGCAACAAGCAATGACAAGTTATATCAGTGTATAAACAAGAGTTCCATCAGTGGCATGAAGCGCAGTACTTTTGTCATGGGAAATTTCGAAGAAAATCATGGAACTGTCACGTCTAAATGACAGAAGTCATGGAAATCATAGTAAAAGTCATGAAAAGTCAGGGATCCATTGTGCGTTTAAAAATATTGACTCTCTGTTTAATACAAGCACATTAACAAAAATTTAAATGTTTTAAGAATTACATGTTTAGGGTGGCTTAGTGGCAGGAGGCAGTGCATTGTGCATCCCGTTGAGATACTGGGGTTTGCCAGCAAGACCAGAAACAAACACTGAGGCCGAATGGGAACCAAGCACCTTATGGATATGAAGCACAGAATTACCGGTCATGAATTTGCCAACACCAGAATCTATGGTGTGTTCATAGAAAATACCAAAAATCACTGTGTTGTCATGAAAAATGGGAAAAATATGAAACTGATATACTCACCATAATTCTTGATCTTCTTGGACCATCTTCTCCATTGATTCACATCAATGGGTTCTGAGTTGGTGGTTCTAGGACCCCGTGGGAGCCAGAACATTTCAGGAGGGCAGACGCAGAGGAAGGCTGCATGCATGGCACTGCGAGACTAGCTTGCACTGCATGGCTCACTTCGGCACCAGCCCTCAATTGCCTCAGTACCTTTTTTACTGAGGAGGTGTAGCATAATCTAAGTATAACCTAAAAGGGCATAAGATAGCCCTTGCAACCCCTGTAAGAAGGGTGAACAACAAAGAAAGCAGTATCTTTACTGCCCAAACCAAAACAATGAGGGGAGACCAACGAACAGAAAGAGTGAGCCTGGGGGACAGAGGGTGGGTGTGTGAAGATGGTCCAAGAAGATCAAGAATTACGGTATGTGATTTTCATATCTCCCAAGACCAGTCTTCACCATTGATTCACGCCAATGGTTTAGAGTACCAAGCTGAGACATAAGTCCCCCGGGAAGGGTGGTAGGAGCCGTAGCTCACTCAGGACAAGAGTCCATTAAGGATCGTCCTGACAAAGGAGTCATGTTGTCTGGCATGGACATCCAGGGCATAGTGCTTGATAAAGGTGTGCACTGTGTTCCAGGTGGCAGCTCTGCAAATATCAGCAATAGGCACAGAGCAAACCTCTGCTAGGGACACAGCAACCGCTCTGGTAGAGTGGGCACGAACCTGGCCTTCCAACTTGACCTGTGCAATGGAATAACACTGGTGGAGGCAAGCAACTTTCCACGTGGAAATGCATTTGATCGAAAACGGCTGTCCCAGTCGGCTGGGGTTAAAGGAAACGAAGAGCCATTTCGAATGCCAGAAGTCCCTAGTTCTATCGAGGAAAGACGAGAGGGCTCTTTTAATGTCCACAGAGTGGAAGGTGCACTCCTCCTCATTCTGGAAATTTAGAAAGTATGTAGGCAGTACCAAAGGCTGGTTCAAGTGGAACTCTGACTCCACCTTAAGTAAAAACTTGGGATGTGTGCGGAGAACCCCTTTGTCTCTATGGAAAACAGTACGCAGAGGGTGTGTGACCAAGCATGCATCTCAGAGACCCAGCGGGCAGAAGTGATGGCCACTAAAAATGCAGTTTCCAAGTTAGGAATCTGAGATCACATGTTGCCAGGGGTTCAAAGGGCTCACAGTTGAGCATGTCCAGCACAAGGTTGAGGTCCCAGGCAGCAACAGGTTTCCTGACTGGGGGCCTTGTGTGCAAAATGCCCTTCAGGAACCCCTTATAAAAAGAGGCAGTTGAGCTGCAGCGAGGTTCTGAACTGGCTCGTGGTACACAAACAGCAAACAAATGGACCTTAACTGAAGAGTATCGCAGTCCAGCATCAGAATGGTCCAGAAGATACTCCAAAACTTTGTCCAGCGGGCATCAGAATGAATCCATATGGGATTTGGAGCACCGCTCAGAGAAATATTTCCATTTGGCTGTGTGACTTTTCCTGATGGAGGGCTTACGAGCAGGCAGGAGAATATCAGAAACCCACCGGGACACCTTGCACCTGCTCACTTCCATCTCTTCAAGAGTCAGGCATACAGATGAAGGGAGTGGAAGTTGGGATGACCCAGGGACCCCACATCAGAAGATCTGTCCGTAGGGGAAGGGGTCTCAGAGGGGTGACTGATAAATTGTTGAGCGGGGTAACCATACCTGCAGAGGCCAGCATGGGGAGATCAGAATCAGTCTGCCCCAGTGTGCCTCCAACTTGAGCAGTACCCCCTGGACTAGAGGAAATGCATACAGAAAGCAACTCGTCCACCGTAGCCTGAATGCATCCTGACAAAAAATTCCATGTTCTGGATTTTTGGAGCAGAATCGAGGCAGTTCGGCTTTGAGTGGGGACGCAAAAACTTCCACCTCTAGGGTTCCCCACTCACCGAAGACAGACTGCACGACGTCTGGTGCCAATGATCACCTGCTTCTGTCTGGCTGAGCTCATCCACTAGATTGCTCTGCACCCTGTCGTCGAGGCACAGGTAAAACCAGGAGCAGTTGTAAAATGTGCAACAAGAGTTTTATTTGCATTAGCAGTTACATAAACAAAAATAATACTGTTCAGTGTAACTATTTACTAAGGACAAATAAACAGAAAAAGTACATCTGAGTTTTTCTTCAATCTCTCTGTCCATCTAACATGCAATTGCAGCTCAGCTCTCTTATAAGTCCTTCCAACCCCATTCTTAACAAGCAACCTGTTTCTTCCAAAGTGTTCTTGTATGTTTCAGGCAGGTGCTGGCAGGAACACAGTGTGCCCAAGCTGAAGCCCCTTTTCCACAGCTCTTCTGCAAAAGGCTTAAAAATTGCACTAAGGTAACCTCTTGATTTTCCAATAGCTTTCTGCAATTATCTCAAAACATAATTATATACATTTCATAAATTAATACTATATAATTTCTAAACAAAAGGGATCCCACTATCAGTTACATTTCCATACAATGATGTGCATATACTTTTATATCAGCAGATATGCAAGGGAGGAAAGGACAAACAGCAAGGGAAGACTGAGAGATAGCAAGAGGCAAATCACTGCGAGACTGTCAAGGTGATCAAATCCTAGGTCTCTCAGAAAAATTTTGGTTGTGCAACCAGACAGACAAGAGACAGGAAAGGACAGAACAAAACAGATCCCTGCATTCAAACTCTTTCCATAACAACTCGGACAGGGTCCTATTCCACCCTGTCACACACCCCTCACAGATAAATCGTTTTGATCAGAGTATCCTGCTCCAGACACCATTCCCACACTCTCATTGCTTCCCTGAAAAGAAGATAAGTGTGTGCTCCCCCTTGCTTGTTACTGTAGTACGTGACAGATCTGTCCGTCTGAAGGAAGATTACCTTCTAGCAGACAAAGTCCATCAGGGTCAAAAGGGTGCACAGGATTTCTCATCTTCAAGACACTTGAGATGGGTCTCTGCATGGCTCTAAACTCCCTGAGTGTGGAGGCCCTGACAGTGGGTTCCCCACCCCAACAGAGGCACGTCTGTGGTGAGGGTTATCTGAGGCTCTGGGGGAAGAGAAGGGGAGATCTTAGAGGAGACTGTCCTCCTGCTTCCTCCATGCAAGTGATCGAGGCAGAAGTTTCATCACTTTGATGGAGTAAGCCAGAGACCACTGTGTGCTGAGCATCCACTGAGTAGTCCTCATGTGCAGGCATGCTAGAGGTACTGTGAAGACAGGGGATGCTATGAGACCTAATATTCATTGCATGGAGTGAGTCTAAGTGGACTTGTTCTCCATGATGAAATGAGCCATCTGAAAGATGGTCTTCCTCCTGACTTCTGGGAGAAACGCCCTCACCTTGGTGGTGTCCAGGAGGGCTCTGATGAAAAGAAGTTGCTGAGAAGGCTGAGGCTACAACTTCTCCAGGTTTGACAGGGCTCTCATGGAGGTAAGGGACTGAGCTACTGTGATCGCTGCATGTTCCATGCCCTGCTTGGAAGGACTGCCTAATCACAAATCGTCCAGACAAGAAAACCTTGGAGTCCAAGCTTTTGGATATGCAGAGAGAACTGCAAAGCACTTTGTAAAGACTCAAGGTGCCAAGGATAGTCGAAAGGGCAGGACTCAAAACTGGTAATGCCAGCACAAGGCCACAAAACTGAGAAATTTGTGGTGGCTGGGGTGGACTGGAATATGCTGATAGGTGTCCTGCATGTCCAGGGAAGCCAACCAGTCCTGCAGCTTTAGGAGCTGCAGCAGGTTCCCCAGAAAAGCCATCCTGAATTTCTCCCGGTGTAGATACTTGTTCAGTTTTCCGAGGTCGAGAATGGGGTGTATGCCCCCTGACTTCTTCGGAATGAGAAAGTAATGGGAGTACAAGCCTGTATTGTGCTCTGCCTTTGGCACTACTTCCACTGACCTGTTGCTCAAGAGGTCTGCAATCTCCATGGCAAGAAAGTTCGACATGGATGCTGAAAGGGGGGTTCTTCTTCTTGGGTGGATAATCTGGAGGGATCTCTGAGAAATTCAGCAAGTACCCCTCCTGGATGATCCATTAAGACCCACTTTCTGTGGTAATGGACTCCCACTGACAGCAAATCTGAGTCAGACACCCCTCCACTAGACAGGAGAGGTCTGCCTCGGGCAGCTGAAGCAGAAATGGGGCTTCACAGAGTGGCACTAAGCACTTTGGGGCATGTGCCTTCAGTTGCACTTTCTTCTGCTGCTGAGAAGGGTGGGACTTTACTCTGACTTCCTGCTTATTATGGTAAAAGACTCAGCCTTTTTTTCTTTTTGTTTTGTTAATTTATATTTCTGCTTCTCCCCCCCCCCCCGGCTTGCCCACCCAACACTGGAACACACAACGCCATGGGTCATCAACCCCGCAAGATGATCCCCTTGTGGTGGGGCTGCCCGGGGAGACGGTATTACCACAGTGCCTCCAGGGCAGCTAAGCCCAGGGCTGGTGACTGAGCCAGGGGGTCTTGAGGCATGAGGTTCCCCCCGTGTAGATGAGTTCCCCTGGAGGGACGTGGCATGCAATGATGCTATGATGTTGTGTCATGTGCCCCCAAGGAGATGTCACCGTCTATCTGCCCCTCCACCCCAACTGTAATAGGCTCTGGTGATCCCTCCTCAGCTCACCACTAGGGGCCAGGCGTGCACTGAGCACTGTAACCCCCCCCCCCCGAAGGAGGAAAGCAGTCTCTGGGACACTTATCCTCCTGTCCCCCCCCCACGGCTGGCCCTCCTGCAGCCTGAGTTTGCTTTCCAAACCCAGGTCGGCCAGTATTATGCAGCAGTTGCAGTGATCAAGGGCCAGTGGGCTGGTCCTGCCTTTTGCACTTTGAAGGTGAGCAGGGGCAGGCCGAGAAGTCTTCATGGCTGTTCTAGTCTTCTGAGAGGTCTCGAGGGACTGTTCTACCTGTTGACTGAACAGATAGGAGCCATTGAAGGGTACATTCTTGACCTGCTGCTGGACCTTGTTGAAGAAGGCAGACGTCCAAAGCCAGGAATGTCTTCTAATGCAGATTCCTGCAGCAGCAGAATGGGAGGCAGTGTCACTTGTGTCCATAGCTGCCTTCAACTGATGACTGTTGGACTCAATACCATGGGTAACAGTCTGAAGAATTTTCTGCTTAGTGCCCGAATCTGGTAAGGCCCCTATGAGTGGATCTGAGAGAGGTCCAGAGGGTGTACTTGTACTTGGAGAAATGCCCTTGATAGATAGCTATTCACATGCTTAGGGTAGCTGCTGCGAAAGCTCTTTTCCCTGTCATGTTTATCTTACGAGACTCTTTATTGATGGGATGCGTTGTAACCTCGAGGGAGAATAACCCTTTCATTCTCAGTCAGAATGACAATCCTATCCGTAAAGGGCTGGGAGGCTAGAATAGGCCTGTCTTTAGGCGCAGTGCACTTATGACCCTATCTGCTGACAGACTGAGGGAATAAATGAAGGCCTGGCCCGCACTGCTTCTGACAATACTACAAAAACAGGTGGAATGGGAGGTACAGGGTTAACTGGCATAGTGGGAACTTTGTGCCATTCCAGTCAGAGACATTTCCCTGAGTCAATGGGTGAAGGCACAAAAACAAGGGTTGCATACATACATACTATGAAGCAGAGCCTGGAAAGAAAGCTCTTTCTCTGGAACAGGAAAGGGGCCTGGAGTTGGATTATCCAGGCTGTAAAAAAAAGATATTGTCACCACCCTCTGAAATGATGAGGTCAGGATCAGACTCAGCCCCCTCCAAATCCTCTCTGGAAAGAAGGTCTGGAAGTGGAGTGGACCCAGAGATGCCTAACCCAGCTCTAGGAGCTGGAAAGACAGGTGACACTGGCAAAGGGGGAACCGGCGCTGGGCGTGGCACTGGCCCAGGAAGATCTGGCACTAAATCTGGCACCAGAATATAAGTAGTCGATGCTGGCACCAGCATCAGAGGAGCCAGAGCCAGCGACAGTGCCACCAGGGAGACTGAACCCGGTGCCAAGGAAGCTCTCGGTCGAGCAACGCAGGATCCCCAACCAGGATTGAGAACAGGCCCTCTTCTTTCTGTGTTTACAGGAGGGCTGTCCTCCCTTCCAAACACAGGACTGGCCGTTGTCAGAACCCTCCCTCAGAGAAGGAAGTGGACTGGACACGGCCCTGCTGCCAGAGCAGCATTCCTGAAGAGGCTCCCCACTGTTGCTGTCCACAGCACTCAACCGTTGTTCAGTAGGACTGAGAGAAACTGACAGAATAACTTAAAAAACAAAAATTAATAAAGTGACACAAACATAACACTAGCTTAAGCACTAAAACTGAAAAGAACTGAATGCTGCTGTTGTATAGACGTGAAGTTCTGACTCACGGCAGGCGAGCGACGTTGTAACTGAAGAGCACACGGCAGCGCGAAGAAAGGAACTGTGGTGGCTGAAGGTCAGTGCTGAGGTTAGCCATGCAGCGTGAGCTAGTGTTGCGCATGCACGCAGCCTACCTCGGTGCCGGCCCGCCTCAAAAGTTCTAGCTCCCCTGCCTCAGAACCCACTGGTGTGAATCCATGGAGAAGACTGGTCCAGGAAGATCACTACTTCCATGACTTCTCTGATAAAAGGGGCAGCCCGGCGTCAATATATAGTGCATTCTGAAAATGTCATACACTGGTGGGAGCAGATAAATGTTACGCTGTATCTAACAGACCATTCAATGCTTTTGTGTATAAGCTGCACCGAGTCCCAATAACTAAATCCTCTCACTCTCCAGCTCCAGCCGGGGTCAGAAGAATCGGAAGCTTGCAAAATACAGTCCCCGCTGTGAGGTACCTTGCAATAAGGCAATTCCAAATACAGGGCAACACATTTCCTGGCTCCCAACTAGACTGAGCCCCAATACAGTCTGCCTCTTTATACATTACACCTTACTACAACTTAAAATATTTCAAGGCCCAGTTGTATTTTGTTTCAGTAACTTTTATCTTACAGTTTTTTTAGGTACAGATTAGAAAAAAAACAGGGCTACACACTCAACTCCAGAAGACGCCCCAGGGCAGGGTGAAACATTGTGCATGTGACTTTGGCCAGCCTGTGTTTGACAGTCTACTTTCTTTACTTCACAATTTGAGAATAGCCCTATGCAGTTTTGCTCTGCTGGCTGCATTACCAGTGGTTTGCTGGACTAAACTATACTGAATCTGCAGTGAGTGCATGACTGTTTTTTGTTTTTTTTTTCCTATTGGTGCAAACAGGGTTTTGACATACCAACTCGCAGCACCAACACTCCTGACTCAGGATACCCCTCCAGCACTCCTGCTTTAGCAACAGATAACAGACCACAGAACTGGAAGGTGAAGTTATTCAGTCCCATGTCAGGTAAAGCATGTCCAGTCACAGTGCAGGTTTCCCCTACAGCCCTGCCTCAGTGTCTCAATCCACGACAGAGTGCGACCAACCACAGAGATGAAAAATAATTCAGGGCTCCATGGCCACCCCATCCGTGGCCTCTCATGTAAGAAGAATGCCAGCAAGGGTGCCAATTAGCACAAATCAAGATTGGTGGTATTGTGATTTAGACATCTATTCTCTAGGAACTGGACAAAAAAAAAAAAAAAAACACAACTCGTTTTCTGCGCATTTGAATACATATTGATGAATACAGCTAAGTAAGTTGGCTAAAGGCTGATCTTGTTCGTTTACTTAGACAAGATGATTCCCCCAAAAAGAGACTAAGCCTTCCAAACAAGAGCCACAAAAAATAAACTTGATGCAGCTGGTATAGTGATCTGTAAAAATGTAATTTTAGGTTCAGCCAAAACTGGTTGCACTATTGCACGATTAAAAACATGTTGTTACTAATGCCAACTGTGATTGCTTCCATTAGCTCCCCCCTCCGGACAATTTTTGAGTGCTTGGCAAGTGCCTGCTTGGCCTTGTATCCTCTTTACCTCTAATTCTCCTCGCCTCTTTCCTAATTACACTTACTCTCGACTTCCCTCCCTCCATGCTTTCCTACCCTCCCTTTCCTTTTCATTGCTCCCTTAGTTCTTTCTGCCAACACTACATAGTCGCCTGACCCACTACCTGCAACCCAGCTCCTGCCTCACTCCCCTTGGAATCTGACAAGGCCCACTGGAGCACTCACCCACTTCTGATGAGGCAGTACTTTGAGCTGACTCACTCTCCACCCCCGGTACTTCTAACATTGTATCTTAAACGATCCTATCTCCCCCTGTTGCCCTCCACATTTTGCCTGTCTGCTCACCTATCTTTACTCTATCTTTCCTCCTTTTCTCTCATGGTTTTAGCTGGTACACAAAGTACATAATGTTTTATTTATGCCAACAATATTTTCTGTTCAACGTTAGATCTACTTATGTCCTCCTTTATTGTCTAAGTGTAATTTGTTTCTCGTCTCATCTTATTGCTGTCTAGCTGTAATTTGTTTCTCACTGTTTGTACAACTCTGACGTGGAACCTATGAAATAAGTTTGTTCTCAAAGGTGTTAATCCTAGACCAGTATAAATAAATAAATAAGACATTCTATTGTCAGCAGTCACCTGATCCTAGGTCTAGCCTGAGGCCCAGTAGGAAGTGCTCTACTTGGCCATCAAAGAAACCCAGGGACAATAACAGGGCAAGACTTGCGCATTGAGGCCATGGGTCATCAGGGTGTTTGTATGCCATTTCTGCAAGAGAGGCAGTCATCGGGCACAGAAGCATCCCCTTCCCCTCATCTTGCAAACACAGCCACTGACCTCGCCTGCTCCCTTAGCATAAAGAAACAATGTAGACAGCGGCCTGTATAGCAACATCATTTTCGCAAACTGATAAGACAGAGATGTGATACTTGCTACGTAATTTGAACCTTTCATAAGCATGCCCTTGAAAATGCCTTTTAATAAGAAAAAATAAGGACTGATTTAAATTTCAAGTGTTTTTATTTTTTTATTTATTGAAAAGTTTCACCAGGAAAGGCATACTGAGCTGGGATCTTATTTCCAGATGCGTACTGGGGGAAAGCGGGAACAGTACAAGGAGGGTTGACAGTACATGAACAAATACATGTTGGTAGACAATTTGCATTGCAGAAATTAGCAATACGAGCATGGCTACATTAAGATGCAGCACAAGTCAATGAGAACAGGGTCTTAGGACACTGTTGGTAATCAATTACAGCACACAATAGTTGAGAATATGTCCAGTACAGGACATGGATGACTAGAGTGTGGAAAATGTCATGCCTGTGCTCCGAAGCCTGCACTAGCTGCCTATTCAGTGTTGGATCACCTTCAAGGTCAGCTTCCTGACCTACAAGACCCTACACAGACCAGGACCATGGTATCTGCGAGATCTCCTTCACCTCTAATCACCCACACCGTCTGCTCCGCTCATCCGAAGAGG
Source organism: Neoceratodus forsteri (assembly GCA_016271365.2). Classification (NCBI taxonomy): domain Eukaryota; kingdom Metazoa; phylum Chordata; order Ceratodontiformes; family Ceratodontidae; genus Neoceratodus; species Neoceratodus forsteri. Next base: position 388,197,722 of record JADMNL010000025.1, on the reverse strand, counting down.
GATTGCTAGAGGTTCCCAGGGTTCATTTGAAGACCTTTGGTGTCTGGTCATTCGCATTTGTGGCCCCAACCCTGTGGACCTCTCCACCTCATCGGGTGGGACAGTGCCTGACCTTGGAGAGCTTTAAATCAGTGCTTAAAACACACTTATTTAATATGCTGTTTCCTGATTTTCGATAAACTTTTGGCTGTCGTTTAATCCTTGAATTTTAACATTTATTAGGTATTTATAATTTTAAGTTTTGTTTTATGTACAAGCACTTTGATCATTGTGAATTGCACTTTTTTACAAATAAAGTTTTGATTGAAATGTGTACACAACCATGCATAAATGTTAAGCAGACAGTTTATAAGTGAGTAGTGTTTATGATGCAGGCACTTTCTTTAAGTATGACCTTTCCATTTAAAGGAAAAAAGTGGACACGAAACATCAGCAAAAGTTATGTTCTCATTCGCACGATTATTGCTCTGCAATATTTCATTTTCTTACCGTGTCCCATTCTTCTTACAAAAAGTATTTTTGACATTCAAATGCCTGCTGTTGAGCTCCAGAGCCGTGAAGCCGCCATTATCCAGGGTCACTGACTCATCCATGCTGGAAATGGTCTTACCTGGGCAGAAAATCATAAGAGATATTTAAAACCAGCTGTAGCTGATCATTCTGGTGTTTCATAGAGCAAAAGGAAAAGTATACTCCTCAAACGCTGTTCCATTAATTATGCACAGAAACAAACACATGGGTGTAATAATCAAACTAGGTCCAAACCGATTCAAACGTATGCTATTCAAACCAATGTCTGTGCCCCCAATGTCACTGGGCAATGAGTTGTGAGGTCAGCGGTGCTGCTCCTTGGTCAGCTGGTGGTGGGGATGGGCTGATGCTGCGCATTCAGTGCCTGCCCTCCCTCCCTCCCTCCTTCTCTAGGAATTGGTGGTCAGGCCAGTTGCCATCTAATGGTAGGAAACAGAGCCGTCTGTAAACTCTGATCTCAGAGGTAGTGGTACAACCAGATTTATATAAAATCATGGAAGCATCTAAATGGAAAACACAATGGGGAAACCATAAAACATGGTCTGTTGACCTCTTTTGATGAAAGGTTAAATACCACACAACTGGTAAGTCCACAGTTTTCTTTTAACACACATGGTATATACCCACTGCAACTGGACAGCAAACTGTTCAATAATTTAATCAAGGAAGGCATAAACAAAAATGTATCCCTGGGATTAAGATGTCAACATATTCCTATGACAGTACCCAGCTAGTTGACAACAGATCAATCACAAGTCATAACTCCCTCACTGTTCACTAGCTTATGAGTTTGTAGAGGTTACCGACCAGCAACCAAAGTGTTACTGCTTGTATTCTGTTCAAATCCATACTTTAGGCCTCCTCTGAACATTCTCAAGAGCTCCAGGAAGGATTCCAAGCAGACTTCACCCATAAACCCGCCCAACTACATGTCCTTGTGTATCTGTTCTTACACTCTCCAGATCTGGACATGGAAAACAGAAGCCAGAGAGAGTGACTCACCAGGGGAAGTTCAGCGGGTAGTGAACTAAATACCAGCAGTAGAACTATTATGGTTACATGCAAGCCAAGACTTCTTTTAACTGCTGGTTTCTATTCACTGTCCACACTGAGGCAGACTATCAGCAGTCCTCAGGGAGAGAGAACAAGGACTGCACCTTCTCATGCAAACAGAAAGTAGAGAACGGAGGTCCCAAAATCCGCATCCACGTGGATTAGGAGGTTGATGCCAAAATGGGAACCGGATGTGCGTGTGCATTCTGCCAGGTAACAGCTCTGCAGATCTCAGCACCTGGAATGCACCTAGCGGCAGCAGTAAGTCAGGTAGAGTAAGCCTGGAAACCAGCTGGAGGCTCCTTACCAGAAAGCATGTGTGCTAAAGCACCAAGCTGTGAACTTTGAGACCCAGAAGACCTGGATTTGAAGCCCCATACCATTATTTGCATACTGTGCGTCCCTAAGCAGTCACTTAAAGAGCACATTTATATTCTTTTAAAATGCTGCCCCAAAAAAAAAACATAAGGAAGCTTACTCGGTCCCAAGTCTAATACAGTATAAATTTTCATTTATAGCTGCTGGTGTTTAGGGAGGGAAGGGATTGTATTTTAGCTCCATGAAGCCGAGAGCCTGATTCCTTCCACTTCCCTATTCAGAGACATGCCCCAGCGCTAGCAGGTTTTACGATGTCAGTACAGAGAGGGCATAGAGGTGCACTCCATTGCCCATGGAGTACAATAGGGACTTTTTTAACTGCTTTTTAGTATACTTTAGGGTTCTGACTATGACAAATCAAGGCTACTGCTCAAATGACAAGGTCCGTGTTAGTTGAGCAGTGGCTTTGATTTGTCATAATCGGCACCCTAAAGTATATTAAAAAGCAGTTAAAAAAGTCCCTATTATACTCCATGGTGCGCGCTCCCATGCTTTCCCTCTACTGACATCATAAAATCTGCTAGTGATGGGGTCTCTCTCTGAATAGGGAAGTGGAAGTATTCAGGATCTCAGCTCCACGGAGACAAAATACAATCCATTCCCTCCCTAAACACCAGCAGCAATAAATTAACATTTATACTGCATTAGACCTTGGGCAAGGTAAGCTTCCTTATATGTTTTTTGGGGGACAGAATTTTAAGAGAGAAGAAATGTGCTCTTTAGCCTTCCTGTGCTCCCAGGATGAACCTGAAAACACCAAGGACTGGATAAGATGAAATCCCAAAACCACCCTGAACAGGAACTTTACATACGGCAAAGAAAAAAATCAGCTCCTTATGGGAAGCCAAATATGGTAAGTAGCATCCAAGGACATCTTGAGCTCAATCACTTGCCAGGTTGAACCACTTGCAATGAGGAAAGCAGTATGCCATGCAGATAAGAAATCTGACAAGAATCTGTGGTTGAAAAAAATGTCAGCACCACAGGCTAATTCCACGGAGGCACACCAGGTGAAAAGATGGATGTAATCCCTTAAAGAAACTGGACATCATCCTCCCTTTGGCCAGGGTTGGTACGCCCACCTTAGCCTCATAATCCAAGACGGCTGCCAAATGTACCTTGAGGGAGGAAGCCTGCAGATCTGACTGGGACAAGGACCACAAGTAGTAATCGAGTATGGTTAAATGTTAGATTAGAAGATGTTTGGGGAAATTCATATACGAATCATAATTACCGAATATGGGAAACTTTTACCTAAAAGACTAGTGTCATTGTCACAACTATCAGATTTGTAAGATTGTGGTCCATTGTCAGGTCCCTGTTTGGGCTATTTCCAGACTTTCAGAACAAGTGTGTAGATTACACTACTTCTTAGGTGCAACCTCCAAGTCTAATAAGAGGGGTGGAAGAAGTTCCAATCCTAAAGTAATTTTCTAGCAGTGTACAAGTAATATTAAGGGTGGCAGTACAGCGCAGTGGTTTAAGGCTCGGAGCTGCAAATTTGGAGACCTGGGTTTGAATCCCACAGCCCCCACTTGCATACTGTGTGACCCTGAGCAAGTCACTTAACTTCTCTGTGCTCCCAGGTCACACCTGTAAACAAGCTTTCAGCTTAGTGTGCCACTCCTGGTTAAACAATTGCAAAAAAAAAATATATATATATATATTGATTTTGTTTCACTGTGGTATATTTATATCTAGTATATCAAAAAAAGCAATAAAGTTTAAACAACAACAATTCAAAGCTGTAATCAAAGCTTCACGAGATCACCTTCATGAGATCACCAGGGCAGAGATGCTAAAAGTCATAGCTAGGAATATCTGCACTTGCTTTGTTCAAAATTGGACCAGTGGTTCTTAAGACACACTCCTAAAAACAGTAATGGCTAACAACCATAGAGCAGAAACAAAGCTGAAAATAAAATTGTGATTAACATAAAAAATATTTTGAGGCTAGAAGCAAACTGCCTTGCAGGACAAAGGCCAGCACATCAGCCCAGTTGAGAAAAAGAAGCTATATTATTGGGTAATCTGTTGCTGTTCTATGCAACCAGTGTAGCAGCCATGGACACTTGCCCAGACCCTTATGCATCAGCAGATTCACCTGATTACGGGACCTGCGAGGCCCCGAAAGCTTGTGTACTGTACCATCTTTGTACGAGACATGCGTTGGTCCAATAAAAAGGTATTAAACCTTCCCGCTACTCCTGCATCAGCACAGCAGCGCAAAAATCATACCTGTGCTGCAGTTCTTGTATTTTCTGTTCTGACCGTGCAGGACCAAACCGAACACTATCAGTAGGATGAGGATGAGGCTGGAGAGCGCCATCACCAGCAGGAACCACCATTCCTCGTAGAACGGAGCGTCCGACTGCGCTGTAAACGGGGGAGGAAAAACACACAGAAATGACATTTGCACTCCATACTGTATCAGGAAAGAAAGCGATGGCTAATCACAAGCTACTTACGCAATATGGTATGACAAGGGGTGCATTATGGTGGGATAATGACCTGCCTTGGGGGGGCTGAAACGTGCTTCTACCACCCAAGAAGGGCCATTAGCCCACCGCAACGTACCCCGCCACTCCCCCGGAAGGCCTTATTGTGATCCTGAAATGGGTCCTTTTTAGTAAACTGGATGTATTTTTTTAAACATATTTTTGGTGGTGCTACTTTCAGCTGGGCTGTCCTGCTGGGGAAAACGGCCCGACTGAAAGTACCTCTTGGCCAATCAGAAGCCAGCATTCTTTCTACCCATTTCATCACTAAGCAACAAGGCATGATGGGGTGCTTTGTGCTGGGACAACAACATGCCTCAGGTGGGATGACGTATAAGGCTAAAGGATAAGTGCTTCCACTGCTCAAGAAGTGCTGTTATCCCAGCACACAGAACACACCCTGGAGAACCTTAGATTATGAAATGGGTCCATAAGGATTAGTAAAAAAAATATTTAAAAAATGTTTTTATTTAAGTAATAATTAGAAAAAAGGGTAACAAAAGGAGAAAATAAGGTAGCTCTTTTGAGCCATTTTAATTTTGCTGTTTGACCAGCAGATGGCAGATCCTTCATTTCTTTACAAGTAAGTGAACTGAGGTGTGTCGAATACAGCTTTGCCTGCTTAATGCAAACAGAGCAGTGAAGACACAGATCTTATTTCACTGCTGTTGTGCTGGGATAGAAGCACACCGGGCTCTGAGCCCCTCAGTCAATCAAGTTTCTAGACACACGCTTTGTTGCAGTCACTACAGTGACAGCCACAATTAGCAGGAATCTCCATTCTTTGGAAACAGAATTTTTTTTTTTGACTAGGCTGCAAGAAGGAATTACCATGGCCTGAAAGAATAAAAGGGACTGCCAAACATGTGACTATACCCCACATCTCCATAGCACAGATGCATAAATGAGCTTTGTATGCCTACAGGTCACAGATCAGTGCCTTTTCTTGCTTTATTGTACTTACGGCAATAATATAAAGAAAACAACACACAAATAACGAGGTGTGACTAATGGAAGATTAGGAACACATCGTGAAAATAAGGGACAGGTGGCAACCGTGGCAGCAGGAATAAAAACATCACACAGCACTCTACCAAGAGATCCAAACTGCTGTCGTTATTCTGTTTGACAATGCCAAAGGACAAAGATGCAGAACGATCTTGCATAAGGAAAATGGAAGATTAAGATGTTTAACCGGGCCTCTGGGGAAGGGCGTCTATATAAATAAAACCTACTAAAACTTAGGCTCCTCTTTTTTCTGTGGCCATGTGGTTGGACAGGAAAGATCACATACCAGTATTCAAACCCAAGAGAGGATAATCCCAGTGTCACAGCCATGATTCCTTCTTTTACTCAAGATAAAGGGTACTAATGTGACATGGTTACCCTCCCCCCAAACAAATTCCAAAATAAAGTTGCTTCCTTGTAACCCATGCAGCATAGTATAAAGAGAATACTGGATAGGCAGCTATGCTCAACCAGTGCGTTCTGCCATAGAGGGATTCCAATTCCCTCGAAGCTCGAGAGGTCTGTGGGAATCAGAACCCTGAGGTGGTGTGCTTAAAGTTGCCCATCTTGTATTTGTTATAGTGTACAGTATGAAAATTGTGCACGTCAGTTCTTTCACTTTCAGAATGAAACTGACTTGTGCAGTCTAGAGGTTTCAGAATGCTACTGTACCACAGAAGGGTACAATCATATTCCATGACCACTAAACTGTGATACAACAGCATTTTAAAAGGGATGGAATTCTATACAGAGCGATGCTCTACTATGCACTATAGCAGTACAGTTACAGTATATTAGAAGCTGCATAATGTCAGTACAGTATTTTATAGCATATCATATATAATAGGGATTAAAGAGCCTCCAGCACCAGAGGAGGAACTTTGAAAAAATACAACAGATGCAAACAATTCAGCTTGTATTTCATGCATTTCAAATAACCTTCCTCTCACGCTTTCCAACTTGAGACATTTGTATGAAAAGAGGTTTCTTGTCACTTAAAGTAAAGATGTGAGAGATTTAGGATAGGGCTCTGTAGTCAGCTACCCTGGAGCAGCGATAGCTCTTGTGTGTTAAAAATGAAACATTTATTGCACTCCTGTAAGGGAGAAAGGGATCATGACTCTGGCTGCACTGCCAGCCAGCCGATCCCTTCCAACGTCCCCGGTCCGCTGACCACACCCCCGCGCTCAGATGTTGTGTGATGTCCTACCAGGGAGTGCGTGGGGGCACGCCTCATTGAATGCTATGGGGGAGGTTTTTTAAAACATTATTATACATCTTTAGGCTACCTTTGACGCAAATGAAAGTCACTGCGCAACAAAAAGGGCTCCTATTAGTTGAGCGGTGGCATTCATTTTACGTAAAACAGCTCAAAACAACATAATAATGTTATGAAAAATCTCTATAGCATCAGTGGAGCATGACCCCACGCTCTCCCTGGTAGGACGTCACAGTACACAGAGCTGACCGGGGGGGGGGAGCAGACCAGTTTGGAAGGGATCGGCTAGCTGGCGGTGTCCAGTGATAATAGCGACAGCATATAGAGCTCAAAAGAGCTAATTTGCAGCGCTGCACATGTGAGTTACCATGTAAAGGTAGTGATGGAATGGGACAGCGAAGGCAGGGATGAGCGAGGGAAGGTTACGATGGTGACCGGAAGGGGAGGGATAGGAAAAAGGGTTTGTGTGGGGTAGTGTGGTCTGCTGTCGTCGAGCTAGCGGTGTGGTGTGGTGTGGCCGCAAGGGTGGCTAGCTTCGGTGTAGCAGGCACTGGGTTCAGGGCTGGGGACTCGGAAACATTTTACTGCTGCTGCCTTTTTTTTTTTTTCAGGCCATCTTCCCCCTCCCCGACATGCACCCCCCTGGAGTTAGCAATCTAAATTCAAGGGTGTGGGGGTGGGCAAAGCCCCCTGTGAGGAAGGGTGCAGCCCCCCTACATAAATCCTATTTCTAGTTACCGGTTGTAGTGTCGCCAATGAGTGTATATTGCCGTTGTGGTTTTTGGTGATGTACACTCACCGTAATGGTGATTGCACTTTTGCGACTCCCATTATCACATAGAGCCCTGGCTGGCAGTTTGGCCAGTGTTATGATCCCTTCCCTCCCCCCCTTACAGGAGTGCATTAAAATTTATAATCTTAACACAGAGGTACTATCTCCACCCCTGGGCAGTGGGCTATGAAGCCCAAACCTATATTACAAAGTGTCACACCTTTACTTTAATATCCATCTGCTCTTGCTATTTGTCACTTGCAGGCATAGTAATTATCTTCTTGTGACATCACAAGTGGTTGCTGCAGAAATCAATATGGTGCCACTGGAGAGGATGATGATGATCTTACTTCAAGGGTATCTCTTGCAGCAGGCCATCAATAGTAAGACTAAGCTGTCAGACAGCAGGAACACACGGAAATCTTTCTAGCTAGCAGTCTACCAGAGGGAGGCCACCCACCTCCAACATCAGTGGCTGACGTCAGCCTATTCTATATAAGGTGGGTGGCCCCCACACCCTCCTCAGTTCTTTCCCACCATCAACCAGTGCACGTCAGACTACTGACATCACCGCAGCTACAGTCGACAACCATTTTCCCACGTTTACTGTGTTTTATTATTTTATCCAGTTAAACATCACATTTTTTCAGTGTTCCTTTCTCACGTTTATGTCTTAATCATCTTCTTCGGACATCTTCACAGAGTGTGCCTGCGGTAAACAGTTCCCAGACAAGGATGGCCATTCTGCTTGCCTCTTCTGCTAGGCACAGACCACAACATCCAAGCCTGCAAGGACTGCCAGAAGTTTAACCCGGCCACCAGGAGATGTCACCAAAAGACCCCGGAAAGTCCGCTCCTCCAGTAGGTCGCCCAGATGGAATGGGAGCCGCAGGCCTGGTGCTCCTCTATCTCACTGGCCCAGTCCTCAGGCTCCTTCTAGTCTAAATCCAAGGACAAATCTTCAGAGAAGCACAAGCACTGGGACAGGGACCGGGACCGTTCACGGTCTCCACACAAAGCTCCACCGACTGCATCATGATCTTCCTCCGTTTTGGGGGTCGACCTCCTTGGCCTCGCATGCCCCTACCCCTTCAGGGCTGCTAGTGGCCCTGCCGCCCGCCTGGATCTCGGTGACGGGCAGCAGCAGCTCGGGGCAGGGTCTTCCATATCCTGCCTCCCAGCCCCTGCTATTTCAGCTCTTGTTCTCTGCAGGCTAATTGGCAGGCAATTCAACCGGAGCTCTTCCAGCCAGCGAGGGTGCTACTGGCGCCAATTCCATATCTGCTGCCCTGTCACCCGGACCTCTAATGCTGGTCTTGACCTCCATCAGTCCTGCCCCTCTTTTCCAGGGGTAGGTGTTGCAGAGCACTGGCACCTACTAGCGCCTGGTCTCCCCTCAGCCTTTGCCAGTGGGATCCTCCTCTCCGGCGCCAGCCTCTCTTACACCGGTGCCATGGATCCCCCCCTTAGATGTCACATAGGCTGACATCCACTATGCCTGTGCCTGTCCTCCTACAGCCCATGGGCCCTTCACCAGGCCTGCTGCCTCCAGCACCAACAGGGCCTTTACCGGCCCTCCCATTACCGATGTCCCAGGGGACCTGCACCAGTCCCCCCCTTGCCTCTTCCAAGGGGACCAGCACCTGTTTTGCCTCCCACTCTTGTGGGACTGTGGCATAGTAACCTTGCTCTGACATCTGGGGGGCCTGACTCTGGCCTACCCCAACCAATGCCTGGAGGACCGGCACCGGCCAGCCCATATCCTGCACGGGTGGTATCCCACCAGTCTATAACTACCTGACACTTGGGAGACTGGCACAAGTGCCCATCGATTACCAGGGCCTAATTTCCACTCTGTGGGCCTTCATGCAGTCACAGGACCCTTCTCCTGGAGGGTCGATCCAGAAGCACCCCCAAGGGTTCGAGTTGTGCCTCATACTTCTAGCAGCCCTACAGGTGTGGGCACCCCATGCTTGCCCAGTCGAGCGCCAGACTGACAACAGTGGGGACAATGTCTCAGCCACCAATGACAGTAACAGTTCTGTCTTCCTCCATTCTGGCAGACTCTTCAGAAGATGAAGGGGAACCCAGTAATGTCCCAAGGTCCCCTCTTGATGATCCCATGTTTATGGACATCATGAGACATATCCAACCCTCTATGGGGTGGGAGACTAAGGAACAGGACCCACAGCATCAGCACCTGGCAGTCTACCTTCGCCAATGTGAAGCTCCCCCCTTGGTGGTCTTATGAGAACATTATCAAGGCCAAGTGACATCACCCCATATGGTCCCAGCGGTATCCAAGAAGGCTCACCAGCTTTACCATGCCCCAGCTGTTAAGTCCTACTTTGGTGAGCACTCAAAAGTGAATTCAGTCATCATTAACATGGATCATAACCGCTCCAACAGGCCGAAGCACCTCAGTGCCCTCCCTCCAGATACAGAGTCTCGCTAGCTGGACCAAATCGGCAAGCGGGCCTTTGCATCTGCCACCCTAGCCATCCAGATCATCAACTGTTCTGCCCATATGGTACAATACCAAAACCTCTTGTGAGACCAGACCAAGGAGGTTGTCATGGCCATGCCAGATGACCCCTCGAAGCAGCAAATCCTTCAGGCAATTAAGACTGGGTCAGACATCAGTACCAAAGTCCTGTGGGTGACCTGTGATGTCGCAGATGCCTCAGACCGAGCAGCTGCCATCAGCATTAATAAGAGGCACCATGCTTGGCTGAGAGTATTGGGCTTCACTCCAGATGTCCAATCTAGTATCATGGATGCTCCCTTTCAGGGCTCCAAGCTATTTGGAAGAGATGTTCATGACATTATCTCTGAGCTCCAAATTTCTGGGTGGGCCTTGAAGTCAGTCCATTCCATGTATCACACCCAGCTGAAGTCAGAGCAGAGGGCTCCCTTTCACCGTTCCTCCAGTAGACAGACCCCAACCCCACCCAAGGCCCATGGCAAATGCAAGATGGGTACTGCCCTTCCTGCTCCTGCACCAGCCACCTCCCAAGCCTCTCGAGAAGCAACCGCAGCCCAGCCAGGGACTGCCCCCACATCCTGACTCCTTGCCAGGCCCCTCCTTCTCATAAGGCTTCAGGAGGCGGTGGCTGGGGGTCATAACTCTCTTCACCTGGATAGGTGGAGGGAGGTCACTACAGACAACTGAGTGCTGCAGCTCATTGAGCACAACCACATTCTAGAGTTCTGAGTGACCAAAGGTAGTCAAGAATGCTAGCCACCGACTAGAAAAGGGTCCAGTCCCTTGCCCTGACACCAAATGGAGAACCTCTTCAATTTCAAGGCATAGCATTTTCGGGTCGACTCCTTCCGAAAAGCCTCAACCTCAGTGAGGACATCATTGAAAAGACTCAATGATTGGAACTCTAGCCACTCAGGAACCAGGTTGTCAGGTGCAGGGATTGAAGGTCCAGATGGAGTACCTTCCCCTGATTGCAAAAGGACAGGTCCAGCCACAGAGGGAAACGCCTCAGGAGCCTGCTGCTGAGGCTGAGGAGATCGAGGTATCAAAACCAGCGGGGCCAGTCCAGACCACCAAGATCATCTGTGCCTTTTCCCTCCTGGCATTAAGCAATACCTTGTGGGTCAAGGGGGATGGAGGGAAGGCAAAGAAAAGGCCTGGGGTCAAGGGTCTCGAGAAGGCATCCCTCGCAGCGTTCCCTGCTGAAGGGGGCGGGCACAATACTGCCTCAGCTTTGCATTCTCCCTGGAGGCAAACTGGTCCACCAGAGGGGTGTCCCATTGGCAGAACAAGCTGTATACTACCTCCGCATGGAGAAACCATTTGTGAGACGCCTTGGCTACATGGCTGAGGGCATCTGATTGGAGATGCCAGCCACATGGATGGCCAGGAGATCGGCATCCAGGCTGAGCATGAGGGTCCAAATGTGAAGAGCTTTCCTGCACAGAAGAAGAGAGTGCTTCCTGCCCTGTTTGTTGAGGTAGTACATGGTCGTGGTGTTGTCCGTCTGGACCTGAATGACCTGATCCCGAATTTGTGGTGTAAAGCCCATCAGTGCCAGCCAAACCACCCGAAGCTCCATCAGGTTGACACAGCATCAGGACTTCTTGGACGTTTGGAGCCCTAGGATGCTGTGGTCCCCCAAGTGGGTACCCCAGCCCATCAGGGAGGCATCAGTCTTTAGAATGACCATCGGCTCTGGGCAGACAAACAGGATCCCTTCCTTCAGATGTTCTGGGACTATCCACCACTGGACAGTGTCCCACATCAGCTGGGTCACAGTAACCAGCTGGCCGAAGTGGCCCTTGCGCTAAGACCATTGACGGACAAGCACCCACTGCAGACAGCACATTCTCCACTGGGTCCAACGGACCACACTGGTGCATGCTGCCATGTACTTCTTCTAGTGGAAGGGAAGATCTGATGTCACGGGGCAGCACCTAGGGAGTTATCACCCAGGTGGGTGGGAGGAGCCAGTTTGAAGACTTTCTGGCAAGCCTTAAAGGGGAAAGAACACTACCTGAAGTGTGGATAAGTACACTATATCCACATTCCTAGAAATATATTAATACAATCTTTATTAATAGTCTTTGAGACTGCCTAAAGTTGCTAATTTCGCAATGCCATCAAAGGAATGTGTGTTTCAAGGGAAAACTCAGGAAGCTTAATGATCTGAAGCTCCTATAGCTCAGGCGGTTAAGAGCAAGGCACAGAATGTCAAGGTCCCTGGGTTTGAGTCCCGGTAGGCGTCACACTTTTCCTTTCATTTCAACAACTGGATTTTTATACAGCAGGTGTGAGTTTGGATTGGTCAAGAAAAAAGTACCATCTTATGACCTACTTGCAAGATAGTATTACTGTCTTGCAAAGCTGAGTATATCACAATGGAATAAATGACCAACTTGCAAGATAGTACTACTATCCTGCAAAGCTAGGTATGTCACAGTGGAATATGAAACCAATCAGAGAGCAGTTTTAACAATGCTGATGATATCATAATAGCAATCTGCAGCAGCACGAAAGCCAGCATATGTGAGATGACTTGTAGACATAGTTGCTTTCTACTTCACAGTTATTCTGATTGTACTGACTTGTACTGTATTAACTGCATTGGTTTGTGCAGAACTGTACTGACTGTATTGGTTTGTACAGTACTGTACTGACTGCATTGGTTTGTACATTACTGTACTGATTGCATTGGTTTGTATTGTACAGTACTGACTATTGATTTGTACAGTACTGTATTGATGGCATTGGTTTGTACAGTACTGTTCGACTGCATTGGGTTGTACGGTACTGTATTAACTGCATTGGTTCATACGTTACTGTACTGACTGTAATGGTTTGTATGGTACTGTACTGACTGTAATGGTTTGTACGGTACTGTACTGACTGCATTGGTTTGTACAGTACTGTATTGACTGCATGGGTTTGTACGGTACTGTACTGACTGTATTGGTTTGTACGGTACTGATTTGTAATGCACTGATTTGCTTCTCTTGTGCTGAGCCACTGTTCAGAAGAGCACAGTTTACATTTTGTACTGGTTTATTTTAGTAACTCTTGATCCTTTCTATAAAACAACACCTAAGAACCTGTTGTACAAATCAAATATGACATAGGTGAGAGTGAAAGAGCAGAAAAATCTTCACTTGCCATACCTGACCTCACTAGTCCTGATGTCAGGAGGTCAAGTAATGCTCATGAAGATATTTCTATCTCACTCTCACCCATGCCATGTCCCATGTTGAGATTGTATGTATGTGTGTATATATATATGTGTATATATATATATATATATATATATATATATACACACAAATGTATAAATATTCTTTGCAAAAAACTTTGTTAATGCTCTAGTTAGGGTTGAAGAAACAAAAAGTAGGGAAATATGGCATTAGGGTTTCCAACCCCAACACCCCAAAGCCACCCTGCAGGCAGCAACAGGCATAGGTTGTGCCTTGGGGTTGTCAACCCTAATGCTCACCCCATTCTCATACACTGTACCCATCTCAATTTATTTACTCATGGAATGGGGTGAGCGTTAGGGTTATTAACCCCAAGGCACACCCCACGCCTGTTGATGCCTGAAGGGTGGAAGTGGGGCAGTAGGGTTGGAAACCCTAATGTAACATTTCACTACTTTTGTTGCTTCAGCTCTAACTAGTGCATTAACGAAGCTTTTGCAAGGAATTTCCTTACTTTTTGAGACAGTATAATTGTATCCTCATTTGTCTTCTGTGGGAGCGCAGGCCCTCTGAGCCCTGCGCTCCCATCCCTCCACTCATATATATTTTGCTGTGGAAGTGCCGGCCCCTTTTACAGCTGATTTGAAGTGTTTGCTGAGCATGCTCAGAATGCCAATTTCTTACATTTAATAACTTTGGAAGGGATTCATATTTTTTCACCAAACAAAGGAAATCCTTGTGAAGCAAGCCCTTTGTACCCTGAAAATTTCAGACCAAAATTCCAAACCGTCTGTGCGATACGCGATAGCAAAAAAAAAAAAAGCATTCATTGTTTTTTTTTGCTATCCGCATCTCCAAATCTCCACACCCAACCAGAATGAAACTTGGCATGACAAGAGATCTCCACCACAAGACGCACATGCAAAATTTTGGAATGGGTGACAAGATACTAAAATGCAAAAACTGACTGGTCCGGTGGTGAGGAGGGTTGAAGCACTGGACCCCACACCCCGTGCTACGCCGGCGACCAGAGTTTGGGAACAAACTTGGGTTACCAGGGGTCAGCTGGGGGAAGGGGAGGAGCTGGATTGAGCAGCCGTTAGGCAGCTCTCCTCTTCTGGGGAGGATCTAGAGTCTCCCGTGGTCTTGGCTGCCACCCAGTGGAGGCTAGATGGTAGCACCACGTCCAGAGGGAGACTCGGCATTAGGCCAGGCGAGGAGCCGTCACTGGAGCCAAGGGGCACAGGCTCGCCTTCACGGGCATGCGTGACCATGTTCTCGGGTCCTGGGAACCAGGAGGGAGAAAAAACAGATAAAGCATATGTCTCCCCACTGCCAAGTAGGCGGGAGGTGGCAATGGGAAGCAAAAAGCTATATAAACAGAGAGTGCAAAAATTAGGGTTTAACATTAAAGTGTCTAACTCAACCCTAACTATAGTGTTGTATTCGCATCACCATAATATACATATGTATATATTTATATACATACACACAGCGCTATTCAGGAACATAGGAGCCATAAGACTGAATCAGATCTAGTTGTCCATCAAGTCAGCCCTCTGTCCTAGGAACAACTGCACCCCAATGTCATTTCATATATTTTGGTTGTGCACAAAGTGGTATACATAATACTGCTCTCAATTATGGGTCCAGGCTCTGAAGAGAGAAAAAATGTCTCAGCCCAGCAGATCTATACTGCTCACTTGTGAGACTCCAGCTGAAGTACTGTGTCCACTTCTGGAGGCCGCACCTCAGAAAGGACATAGACAGGGTGGATGTAGTCCATGAGAGGGCAACTAAAATGGTCCATGTGTTGTATAAAAAAACTCTGTGAGGAAAGACTGAGGGATCTCAACAAGTAAACCCTGGAAGAGAAGAGAGTAAGAGGGGACATGATGGAGACCTACAAGTACCTCATGAGGATGAACAGTGGAGGGGAGTCTCTTTCAAATGAGAAAGAGCACCAGAACCGGAGGGCATGTGATGAAGCTGTGGTGGGGAGGGGTTAGGGGGGATTTGAATAAGTACTACTTCACTGAAAAAGTGGTGGATGCCTGGAACAAACTGCCAGCGGAAGTGGTGGAGGTGAAAAAAGTAGGAAGCTTCAAGCACGCGTGGGTTAGACACAGGGAATATTAGTAAACAGGCAGGGTCGGCAGAGACCAGTTAGGGTCGGTGAAGACACGCTAGACAGGGACCATCTGAGCAGCCTTGGTGACCCAAGCAGTCCTTTCCTGCTGGCAAGTCCTATGTTTCTATGCCTAATACTCTGAGACATGCTACTTCTCTTTTTATGTGAACTAATATCCCCTCCATCTCTTTATTCACCATTCCTCAGATCTCTAATATCTCTGTTATTACCCAATGGAAACTCGTCCAAATGTGCTTTGAAGGTTTGAATTCTACTTGCTTCTACTGTGCACTCTGGCAACCTTTTCTATAATCTCACCGCTCTCTAAATGGAAAGCGTTTCATTACAGTACCCCATAGCCTCCCTCTCCTCAGTCTACGGTTACGTTCCCCGGTCCTACTGCATTGTTAGTCTTCTGTAAACATGGACCTTCTTGGACTCTGAGCTGGAAGGAGAATTCCAGAGAGGCTCCGACTATGCCCAGCACTAGTGCCAAACAAACCAACTCACTTGGACTACTAAAAACAACGGTCACTGACTTCTGGCAAAAGAAAGAAGCTGGCCAGTATCCAGTGCCCTGGTCTTTTAAGACTGAAGGGCTCCCTTCTTTTGGAGGTGGTCACCTCCTCCTTTAAATAAATTGGCACTAGGCTGAATCAATGCCTTGATTCCTCCAGCAATGTACAGTAGATACCATTCATGTTAACCTCCTGCAGAGTTGGGTACACTACATCAGAAGAAAGCCTATATCCTGTCCCCCCACCCCGCCCGAACACCATGAGATTGTGCTCCAAATGATCTTTCCGGTGCAGGATTATGGGAATGTGATTTACAAGACCATACTGGGCCCCCTCTATTGCTCATTCTGCCATCTGGCCTAAAACTGCTCCCCCATTCTGCGCTCCCCCACTGCTCCTTATATTACCATCAGTCTCTCACCTCCCTAGAGGGTAGGCGTCTTTTCCACTGTCTTTCTTTTATCTCTGAATTCTCGCTTTTCTCTTCCTACTCCACCTACTCTCTTAGAAACTCTGACACTCGCCCATTCTCAATCGCCCTTTCAAGAACAGAGCTGGGCAGGTTACCCTCTCCTACCAATTACCCCACATATGGACCCCCCCAAAAAAAATTTCCCTCAAATCTTCATCCTGATAAAATCTCTTAAAGTCCAGCTCAGACAGCTCACTACCCACTCCAGATCTTCCCCTCTCGGAGTTCCCCCTGTATTATGCGTCTTCATATTGTAAGTTTCAGCGCTGTAGCTGGCCATTCTTTTCATAGGTCAGCACAGTCCCGCTCATTGTCTCATGCCGCAAATTGCATCCCACACCCATGTCTGTTCATATTGTACACTGTATGTAAATTTTGTATTTTCCTTGACTGTTACACATTGTATTTTATTGTACTACTTTATATTATAGTTTTTTTTTTTTTTTGCTGTGCATTACATAGCTTCTTATCCCTGTTTCAGCTCCCCCCCCCCAATCACACCTTTAAATAAGCTTTGCTCAGTGTCTTCCTGGCTCAAATGTCTAAATACTTCATGTCTCTAAGAACTATAGTATTCTGGGTAAACTCAGCCTTTTAATCATGCTGGCAAAACTGCAGAAACCGCCAAATCTGTGTATGTTTTATAAAATTACATATCTTTGTTAAAATGTGTTGTACTTCAGTTTGTAAAAAAATTAGAAGTTTGAAACATTTAAGTGCAAAATATGTGAAAGCCCTTATTTTTGTTCAAACTGCCCCTTTTTTAAAACCTGTGTTTTTTTGGTTAATAATGTGAAGTTTGGGGATTCGTATGTGCAAAAGACATGAATGTGGACCTTTTTCTGGTTAAAATAGCTAATTTTTTTTAAAAAACAACTTTAAAAAAATGTACAATTTGAAACCTCTAATATGCTAAATATGGAAACGTGCGCATTCTTGGCAAACTTGTTTATAACCACAAATTTACGCATTTGGGCACTTAAAAAAATAATTGCTAAATGCATGAAATTGTACACATTTCACGAAAACTCCACAAAGGGAAAAATCCAACCTTGGCCCAGTACCCATAACATTTGGTCATGAGATCAGACACGCCGTACCTCTTACAAGTGCTCAACGTTGACTGCTGGTTGCAAAGTAAGTGATTTTACCATTTGTGCCTAGAGATGTTTTTTTAAATACAATCTCACCTCCTTCCCTTCCCTTTCAGAGTAAAGAGCACCCTCTGCAATCAGCTTACCGGACATTGCAGGAGACGTCACGCTGGGCTCGCCATACCCATAGTCATTCACCGCAATCACCCGGAACTCGTAGTTCACACCTTCTTTCAGCTGATCCAAACTGATGGTATACGAAGTGGTACCACGGGGGATATCTTTAGCAAAGGTATCCCACAATCCTTCATCTGCAACCCAAAAATACCAGTAGTTTGAACCTGAACTTCATATAATTACTACTACACAAGGTAATGACGAAGGATGCTTACATCAGATGCAGGGTCATCCCAAGAGGATTTCTACTGGGGAGAGCACACAAATTAATCTAGGAGGACCGCTAAAATGTGTGCTTCCTAAATGTTAGCAGGAACTCCCAGCTTCAATTCGCACAGCTCAGGGGCATACAGTTTAAAAAAAAAAAACAGCTGAAGAAATATCTGATTACATGTTCAGACTGTAAATACTTTCAGCTAACAATCTACTGGTGCTTGCTTTTTGTGTGTTTTTATACCTGCATATTGTAAGATCAGTGTCTTTTGTTTAACTTGTAATTGTACTTTGCCTTTTGTATGTACTCCATCAGTAGCTGCACTTTTTTAACTATTTTATTAAGTATTCTTGAAGTAAAGACACCACATTGTTATACATTAGAAGCACTGTGCCAGAGGTTATATAATGGGCACATCACAGGTCATAGACTATACATACATTGAGTTGCAAGAGTTTCGCATCTGACATTTGCCAGGTAGAAAAGTCCATGTTTATGGCTCTGGTGTATTCCACTACAGCCATCCAGTTTGGTTTCTGCTTTTATTAAAAGTTCATTCCTAGGGCAGGAAAATTATTGTACACCCAAATCTCATGAAAACAGGAACATAAAGAGATAAGAAAACTATCTTTATCTCCTTAAACTAGGCTTAGCTGATATACAGAAAAATAATTATCTTGAGTCTAGATATCTACCAATCGAAATTAACTCTTAATACTATGTGCAGATGCAGTGGTTCACTTCTACATTCACTGTGTGCCATAGTCTTGCTCAGAGTGGGGTGCTTTTCACAACAGTTGTTCCAGTGTGGGGGTAGTCGCTGTCCTCTCCTTGTAACTTGTAACTAATGAAGGGCAACCATCTAAAATTAACTTTGTGTTTTGTGACCCTTAGGAGAGCTGCAATTGATTCCATCCATTTATTTGGTCGCATATGTCCAACACCGCCTCCCTCTCTGGTGGGTTGGGCGTTAACCACCTCCTCATAACAGCCTTCTTTGATGCTGTTGAAAGAATAAGAAAGTAGTAGTTTTTGTCTCGGCTGTGGACACATTTTGGGAGGAGCCCCAGGACCAAATTTTGGAATTCTCATGAGGGGTACAGTTATAGCATCTCTTGCACCATCTCGTGTGTGGTGACACAAAACTGGTATAGCCTGGGGGCAACCCCAGTAGACATGGAGTGGAGTTCCCACCTCACCACACTGTTTCCAGCATAAGTCAGTGTTGGCTTGCAAAACATGTATTGAAATCATAGGTGCCAGAATCGGGCTGCAAATTTTCTACTTAAACTCTGCCTGTGAGGAGGCCCCACGGTTTCATGTATACTGACCATAAGTGGGCACATTGTTTAGTGGGAATCTGGAAATTGTCCTCCTGCTCCCAGCAGGACTGTACTGCTGTTGAGATTCCCTTTTGCATCATGGTATGATGAAACAGGGAGATCTGGTGTGGCATGGGGCCCATCCTTGCCACCTCCCATACATAACAAAGTATTTGCAATGGGGAGGTCCTTAATACTTGTCTATGCTCTTCCATGTTTTACTTTGAAGGGCATGCTTTTCTCTGCCACTGGCTGACTGCACTGTGGCCCCTACCTGATTGGTTCCTGGTCATCCAAACAGCCAACCGGAGAAGCGGAACTGAATCCTGTGCTGAGCACAGCAAGCTTCGGTCTTGGACGAAAGCTGTGCCCAGCACTTGCACCAAGCTGTTTTCTCTGGCCTCCCAGCCACCCCCACTCCCGGCTTTAATTAAATACACTAACGCTCCTCCCCTCCACCCCTCTTCTCTTTTTATTGGTTGTAGATTAGGCCACATCGCTAGATTGGTAGGGTGAGCTCACATTTTCAGCTCACAGCTCAGTTAGGTCAAGAAAGTTCTTTGTGTCTGATACTACCTCCACCTAGATTCCTCACCACATTGACGGTTAGTTTAATATCCTCCAAATCTCGTCTCCTTTTAGGATACCTATTTTCTCTATCCTACCCATCACCTATCTGATTACCCTGTTGTCCCCTTTTCTGCCCACTCTGATTTTTCTGCTGTCCCCACTCCTGCCACTCTGGTGTTTCCTGTTCCCTTCTTAGCCCTTCTGATCTTCTTCCCACTTAATGCTTTCCAACATCACAAAATGGCAAAACGTTCTGCTTTTTACATCCCCTCCTTACTGCTACTTCTTACTGCAGACTACTTCATTTCCTTGACCCTAATACAATCTCAGCAGCACAGCGAGCCTGTCTCCCATCAGTGTGACTAACGAAACCCCTCCGTGTGCACCTACTAGTACCATGTCTCCCTACACGTGGCACTGCATCTCTTGGACGCTGGTACTTTAGAAGGTTGCGAATGTCTGCTACTAATACCAAATTTTTAAAGTGGTGCCTCCTGACTGCAATCAGATGCTTCCTCCTAGCTCTCCTTCTCTTAACCCTTTTGGGTGACGTCGAGCCCAATCCTGGCCCTCCTCCTACCCCTTGCCTTTCTCCCCTTCCCCACTTCATCATCCACTCAACTCCCAAAAGGTATGAAAATAACTCACCTGAATGCTCGGGGCATCAGACCCAAAATGGCAGAGCTTGAAGCTTGGGTTAATCAACATACCCCAGACATTCTAGGTTGTTCTGAGATATGGCTGAAGCCTTGCATTAAAGGAAAACTACACCCAAAACTTGAAAAAATATATGTTGTGCAGAGTGTTTTAATTTGTACATGAAGTTCTAGTGTTTCCTTCCCTCTGACTGGTATTAGGAGTTTTTCCCAAATTAGCCTGCTAGCTTTAGGGTAGTTTTATAACCCCTGGAGATCACCATATCAAATAGTTTTATTGCATTTCTTTGTCCTACAGTGCACCTTGTTTCATGTAATGGTGATGTAGCAGAGCCCATAAATCCAGCAGAAAGCATTGCATTACAATCAGTTCACAACAACAGAGATGGCTATATTTTAAAATCTGTAGAATTCAGCTTGGTGACCACCCTCATTCTAAAGGTTTTACTGTCCTGAAAAACTTTGCTGCTGGTAATTTTTGTGCAGCTTGTAAAGCTTCCAAGATATTTAGTTTGTTTGGCATGCGTGTGCTGAATGTTGGGTCTCTCTTACATCACAGTGAAATGAGACAAAATGCACTGTGGAACCAGAAATACAATTACACTATCAGGTATGGAGATCCCCAAGGGTCGTAAAACTAGCATAAAGCTAGCAGGCTAATTTGGGAAAAACTACTAATACCAGTCAGAGGGAAGAAAACACTAGAACTTCACATACAAATTAAAACACTCTGCACAACATACATTTTTTCAGGTTTTGGGTGTAGTTTTCCTTTAAGCATCATGAGGTCACGCTATCTGGCTACAAGTGCTTCAGAAAGGATAGGTTGGGTAAAAGAGGCGGTGGTATCCTCCTGTATGCAAGAAGAACTTAAATGCGGCTGAAATCCCAATGCTTGACCAAGGACTCACCTTGGTTGAATCTATATTAATTTCCCTCACCCTTGGCACCGTGAAGAAACTCATGGTAGGATGTGTTTACCTACCCCCCAAGCTTGCCACATCCAGTCTTCTCCCCTTGACTTCCTCCATCTCAAACCTTCCATGCCACGACCTAGTTCTATGCGGTAACTTTTAACATAGATCAGCTGAACCCTAGTTCCCACAAATTGCACAACCTGCTTGTTGATTCCAACCTGGTCCAATTTATTGCGGACCCAACTAGAATCAATACCAAGTCAGGTGATCATACTCTGCTTGACTGGATGGTCATTAACTGTCCCACTAAAATTAGGGCAGTGGGTGTTCTTCCTGACAGCGTAAGTGACCATTCTCCAACCTTCTGCATACGGCGCAACAGCTCCCCAAACCTCCCTCCCAGAATCATCCAAGTACGGGATATGAGTAGCTTCGACCTTAATGCTTTCACTACCACAATCTATGACACTGACTGGAGCCCTATAAATGCCCTGCAGCATGTCAACCAAGCTCTCGATTTCTTTGTTACCAAATTCACCAAAATTGTCAACCATCATGCTCCCATGAAGTCTTGCCGGGTTAAGGGTACTAAAGCACCTTGGCTATCCAAGGACATAAGAAAGCTCATGTCTGCTCGCGACAAGGCCTGGCAGATATTTAAGGCCAGTGGGCTTCCCTCTGATTGGCAAACATATAGGCAGCTAAGGAACAGCAGCAAGAACTCCATCCAGAATGCCAAACGCCAGCATTTCAGGAATCTCCAAACCGAACATCTTAGTAACCCAAAAGAAATCTGGAAGCACGTTAATTCCCTCTTAAAAGGGACAGACCTCAGAAACCCCCAGTTCCATTGAGGCCCAGGGCACTGTGCTCACTAACCCCTCTTCTATAGCAGATGGCTTTAATACATTTTTTACTGACCTGCATAAATAAACCTCACTCTTTACTAGGCCTTCATCTCCCCATCCGGACCTCCTCTCACCCATAGATTCCTTGACCCGCCCCTCCTTTCATCTGAAACTGGCTACTCTTGCTGAGGTGCATCAGCTTCTCAAAAACCTGAAAGAAGACAGCTCACCAGGACATGATACTCTCGAGCCAAAATTCCTCAAGCTGGGGGCTGATGTTCTCGCTCATCCCATTCGTGACCCATTCAATTGCTCATTCCTTTCTGGTACCACCCCTGAGAAATGGAAGGTAGCGGTGATTGTACCGGTGCATAAGGGATGTTCCACTTCTACTGCAGAAAATTATCATCCTATCTCGATATTGTGCCCCTTAGCCAAAATCCAAGAGTGGATACTTTATGACCACTTGCAGGATTATCTGGAAGTCCACCATCTGCTCTCAACCTACCAGCACGTATTCAGGAACAACTACAGCACCCTCACTGCCCTGATAAAAGTCACCTCAGACATATTCCAAGGAATGGACCATGGTAAATCCACTAGAGCAACCTTTGTGGATCTGACCAAGGCCTTTGACCTGGTCAGTCATGGTCTTCTGCTACAGCAACTGCGACTTCTAGGCCTTGATAATGGTGTTCTTACTTGGATCAAATGCTACCTTCAAGGCCGCACCCAAAGAGTAAAGTTGTTGGGTTCTCTATCTGACCCTCAATACATTACCCATTGGGTCCCCCAGAGATCTATTCTGGGACCGTAACTATTCTCACTCTTTGTCAATGACCTCCTGGATAACTGCGGAGAAGTCTTTGTCCATATGTATGTGGATGACACTATCCTCTACCAGTCCATGGCTGACATAGGCTGGATCAACTCAATGTTAGCCTCTGACTTCCAAACGCTCGAAGATTGGTTTCTACAAAAGCAGCTTGTACGGAGTACTATAAAACAAACTGTATGGCATTCTCCAAGCCGAATTCACACCCCCTCTCACCTCTGGTTCTCCCCTCCCAAACTGGTGCTGTTCTCAAAACTATTAAGTCCTTGAAATACTTACGAGTCACTCTTGATTCATCACTTTCTCTAGATATTCATGTTTCAGCCCTCAGCAAAACTGTAAACCAAAAGCTTGGTGTCCTATACCGAATCCGTTCCTTCCTCACACTGACCTCCTACCACAAGATAGCATCCGCCACCCTCATCCTTCTCTTAATTTATGCAGCCCCCTGCTTCTCACTATCTCCTCCACCATCCTGGCTTGTCTCACTTAGATCTATCATAGAGTGGGTAGGTTTGCTCTGGGTGTCAATGCTCGACATCACCACTGCAATGTCCTATCTTCTCTTGGATGGCTACCTTATGAATCGAAGCTAAGGTATGTTATACTAAGCTTCATTCACAAGCTGGTTCACCACTATACTCCTCCCTGTCTTGCTGCTATAGTGCAACGTAAATAACCATGGTGCCCTCTCAGATCTGCCTCGTTGCCACTTCTCCTACTACCCAATATTCAGCTAGCTGTGGCCTGGAGGTCTTTTGCCTTCTCGGCTGTGTCCTGCTGGAATTCGTTCCCCTCAACCATACTGGCCATCTCATTTCTCCCTCTTTTCTAGTCATCTTTGCAATCTCACCTTGCTGCTGCACACTACCTGCTTTCACAGACTCCTGCCACCTGGCAATCCTTCCTGCCAACGTGCGTCTTCCTTGATAAATTATGCACAACTATAACCAATCCCTAGTTACTCCTCCTGCATATCCTATTTAACTGTAATTAGTGTATGATATTTAGTGAATGCTTGACCCTCTGATTCTGACACAAACTGTGATTTCTTGCATAAGTAACCCTGTTCTCGAACTGCTGCCTGCCTACAACTTACTATTACTGTATTGATTGATCTAAAATTACTGTATTGTTTGATCTAAATGTAATGTTTACATCTGTACTGTTAGCCTAGACTGCACTATTATTGTCTGCTGTCTGCTTGACCCCTTTCTTGAATTTTTTTTATTAATGCTTTGTATGTTCTCTGTGTACTAGTGAAAGTATTGTTTTCAACGAATTGCACTGTCAATGTACTGCACTTCCTGGTCGCCCCTGAAAAAGGGACCATCTTGTCTCAGTGGGCTCACCCAGTTATCAAAATTCAATAAGTAAATGTTACGCAGGTTCCATGTCAAATGAGTAGAATACAATACAGCATGGTAAAAAACAGAGTGGGCAAATCGCTGCAAACCAAAACCACGCCACTCAAAAGCAGCTAAACCAAAAACAGCACAAAGTGAAGAAAAGTGTAGATTTACTACTGCCATGCCATGCCACCATGGATCACCTCTCCAGTGAAATTTGAGGTAACAGGCAACCGTGCGGTTAAGGCACCTAGCTATTTTGTATACCGTGCACTTCTGTCTTTCGAGATTTTGACCACATGCTACTGACAGCGCCCCTTTTATCCCCGCTGACTTAACGTGATACCCGAGCTGCATAGTTGGAATTCTCTTAGCAAGATGGGGAAATCCTTGAACACCACACCAGCCCTAAGTTGGGACACCACATGAATGCTTCCTCTGCCCCAGGCTCTGTAGTTTCTGCCCTGTTCTTGTCCCTCGACACTCCACCTCTAAAGGGGCTGGTGCTTTTGCCTCTCTTGCCCCGCAATACTGGAACTCCCTTCCTCTAACCATTCGCCAGGCTCCGTCCCACGTTGCTTTCAAGAAGGCACTTAGAAACCATCTTATCCTGTCCAGCAAGTGCTCCTGTTTCAAACCACCCTAGGCCTACTTGACCTTATTCTACTCAAAAGCTCCCTCCCATCTCAATTGTTGCTTCCCCCACTATCTGTGCACCCCCTTCTACTGCAGTCTTTCTTGTAATCCCTGCACACTTTCCTAACCTCTACCTCTCTCCCTCCCTGCTCTCTTATTACCCCATATTTTCCACAGGTCCCATCCATGGCTGCTGCACTTAATATAAATCTTGTTTGCCATTATTTTTGAACAATGCTCACTGTTATGATTGTTGCTCCTACATATTGTATCCTTGTATCCCTGATGTACTGATGTATTGTTTTCCCTTATTTTTCATTTACTGTACCCATGTTTGCTATTGTTCCACTGTTTGTTTTGTTGTACTCTCCCGGGTTGTGCCTGAAAATAGTCATTTCTTGGCTAGTGCACCAACCTGGTTAACAAAAACTAAATAAATAAATAAGTGGCCACTAAAGTGGCAGGCAGACAAACAGGAATGTATGCTATGGAAATAAAATGGCAAGTTAATGCTGGTGTATGCACTGTAGACAATCTGCTGCCAAACCTTCAGTGTCATTTTGAGCCGGGGTTGCTCACATGGTTCAGTTCATACTAAGGTTCTGAGAGAGCAAGACAGCCTATAGGCCCATTGGTGCTCTCATACTAATCCAGGGTCCATAATATGTCAGATAAATATCTGATAATAAATATGTATCCAGTCTTGCCTTAAATACTGCCCTGTCTTTACTAATAATAATGTGGAGTGGCAATTTATTCCAGGGGTTGATTACCCTTAAGATGAAGAAAAATGTTCTCCTTATGTAATTAAAGGTTTCAGCAATCAATTGAAGTGGGTGACCTCTAGTATCATGTAAATTGTCCTTAAATTGTAATCCAAGATCAGACATTAGGACAGGGTCCTGAACAATATCATAAAGAAATAATAAGTCCCCTCGTAGCCGGCAAGTCTCTAAGGATAACAGATTAAGGCTAGATAATCTAGTTTTATAGGGAACTTGGTACATTCCTTTCATATGTTTATTAAATTTTCACTGGACTTTCTCTAACTGACGTGGAGCCTTTGGAAACATGTCTATGACTCTAAGGGATGTAATTCCGATTTCCTAAATAAATAAATAAATAAAAAAGAACTGATTGATATTAGATTTCTTGCGAAGGCACCAGAGCTGAGACACGTACTCAAGGTGTGGTCATTGGGCATGGTCGTTCATGGCAAGTGTTTAACAGGAATGTGTCTGGATGACAAATTTTCACTTCTGCCCACCCCATTTCTTCACTGTTCCGAAGGACTTCAACTGAGTTGGGGTGGTACCTGGGCAGCAAAACAGTATCTTAAAATCTGGCACTCCCAACCCCCCTTCCCTCCTTGTGTCTGGTGAGATGTTCCCACTTAATCCATGGCTTTTTACCATTCCAAATTAATCTGTTAAGGGCACTGTAACGTTCTTTCTACTCTGTACTTGATAGCCAAGTCAGTAATGCAGCAAATAAAAACAAGAGTCTTGGCAGAATATTCATCTTAACAGCCGCAGTGTGGTTTGAGAATGAGAAAGGAATCTCTTACCATCTGTTCGGATCTGCATATACAGCCTGCATTAGTGCTATATAGTTTACCCGATGCAAGGTACTCACTTTCACTGGTACTTGGATTCCCAGCTAATGTACCTTAGATGTCATACATTTGTATGGAATGCTTTTCCTGACCATTGCTGGGAGTGTTCCACTGACCAGGAATGCCTCTGCCTTTGAAATATTACTTGGAAGTCAGACATGCTTCGGTACTGTTTTAGAAGTTCTAGAAAACATGGCATTGAGTGCTGGGGGTCTCTCGGACACACTAAGGTATCATCTGCATATAAAGACACATGCAGCTTTTGGCCAGCTACTCTGGTATCCCAGATATTTAGGTTTTTATGTAGGGCAGCCTCCAGGGATTGGATGCCAAGTGTAAGAAGCATCTATCAATGCCGAATGTTCGCTTGCAGGTATTTGCAGTGGTGTTTGGCATTTATGCAGGGGCCCCCCCTTAGTTGTATCCATGTTCCTACAGAGTACCTCTCTGCAACTCCTCTTGCATCTGATTTACATTTCAGCCTCATACTTCTTAACTGTCTGTCTTAGGAACCCTATCGCCCCAGTCATTCTCAAGGTTACGAGCCTGTATGGACACTGCGCAATGCACGTTCGTAACACAGTCATTTTGTGGAATTTTCTCACCCAATTTTCAACATACGTATTTTGGGACCTCCGCTCATGAACAGTGTCACTGTGATTTTCGTAATCTGTCCCAAACATTGATTTCCCACAGCAACTGCGCCAATGTGCGGAAACACATTTTGGCCAGTGTGTGAAAAATGACAGTTGTACTGTTCATAAGGAGGTGTGAAAAAATGGCAATGTCAAAAATCTGGAGTGAAAATATTACAAATTCTCGAAATTGGGAGTGTGCGTGGAAACTGTGCAATGCACGCTCGTAACACTGTCATGTTTTGGAATTTTTCACCAGATTTTCAACATACGCATTTTGTGACCTCAGCTCATGAACAGTGTCACTGTGGTTTTCATAATCTGTCCCAAACATTGATTTCCCACATCGACCGCGCCATTGTGCGCCAGATGTGCGAAAACACATTTTGGGCAGGATATGAAAAATGACAGCTATACTGTTCATAAGGAGGTATGAAAAAATGTCAATGTTGAAAATCTGGAGTGAAAATATTACAAATTCAAGAAGTTACGAGTGTGCATGGAAACTGCACAACGCATGCTCGTAACACAGTCATTTTTGGAATTTTTTCACCAAATTTGCAACATAGGCTTTTTGGAAGCCCACCCCATGAACAGTGACACTGTCATTTTGGTAAATCGGTCCCAAAAGGTGATTATGCGCAGTGACTGCGAAATCACCTTTCGGGATCGAATAACGGCATGACAGTGACTGAATTCAGGGGGTGGGGTCCTAAGAACCCCATGTTGAAAATTAGGTGCCAAAATTCAGAAAAATGGCTGAGATATGCACCAAAGTTTAAAAAAAATATTTATGCCATTATACAGCTTACCAGCATTTCTTTGGTTCGTGGTCAGCTTCGAAGAGTGCAGACGTGTTCCCGAGCCATCAGAGATCATCGCATGGGGCTCCAGAGGTAAGTATGGTGTGGGGGGTGGGGAGGCAGGGTGCGCAGAGGGTGGGCGTGGGTTGGGGGAGGGGCACCGGACTCAACGAGGGACGATTTTCTGTTTTTATAGGTAAACAAAAAAAATGTTTTTAAATAAACTGCAGGAAGTTTTTGTCACGCTGGGGTGGGCTCCCAGTGTGCCACCTGGGTGTGTTGGAAGGGGGGCTGGAGCCGACAGGAATTTGGCACCCCTGACGGCAATACATTGTGCTGGGGAGGGGGGCTCCCAGAGTGCCACCTGGTTGTTTCTTGGAGGGGCTGGAGTAGACGGGGTTTGGGCATCCCTATCAGCCATACAGTGTGCTTGGGGAGGGGCATGAGTCGAGGGGGATTGGGCACCTCCCCCTCGGCACACAATATGGGGGGGAGGTCAGTAATCAGAGGGAGCAGGGAGGACAGCAGCAGAGGGAGGAAGCAGGAGAGATTTCGAGCAGAGGGAAAGGGTGATGTCAATATGCTAAATACACATACGTTACCACCGCTGATCGCAGTGGTGGTTTTCTTCCAAGTGAAGACCACAGCAGCCGAACTGCTGTCAGACAGCTCAGCATCTATTGGTGGGGTAGGGTTGTGCCTGCTACACTGAGCACTGCATTAGATCGGAGGGTGACACACCTCCAAAAAAGTCGTACTGTGGCAAGACATTCCTTGCTAGGGGACACCCCTGGAAGGTTTTCCTCTGGGTGGGAAATGAGTCAATGTACTGTTAACATGGATCCAGGCTGTAGGGCTAGCATACAGCTTGATGAGACAGTCTGTGAAGTTATCCCCAGACCTCATACTCCTCAGGACCTCCATAAGAAAGGGCCAGTGTAGGTGATCAAATACCTTCTTGGCGCTGATAACGTCACTTGGGGTACTTCACAATCTTTAGCACCCTGCTAAAACATTCAGATGGCACCTGATGTGGTTTGTGAGGAATCTTTGGGTTATGAACCCCGTTTGATCTGACTGGATGAGTTCTGCAACAATTTTCTGTACCCTGAAGGCCAGTATTTTTATGCAAGATCTTCAGATCCTGGCTGAACAGTGATAGCAATCAATATGAACCGCAGTGTTCCTTAGGTTTTCCTGGCTTCAGGATAACTGTTATCACTGCTTCTTTCCAAGACTTGGGGAAATCCTTAACTTCACAGTCCTTAAACACTTAAGGTAGATGGGTACAAGAAGGGCCTTAAAGGCCTTATGAAAGTCAGTACTAAAACCATCTGGCATGGGGGAGTTATTACTGGCCAGTGCCTTAATGGCTGCTGTCAGTTCCACCTGCTGAATCGGCTTTTCTAGCCCTGTTCTAGCTTCCCCTGAGAGTGAGGGAAGGTCCGATCTGCAAAAATATGTCTGGCCTGTTGTGTGACCTGTGCTGGATCCCTCGATGCTGCATACAATGAGGTATAAAATTGTAAGCACCCTTTGGGAGCTTACTAGTTACATTTTGGATGCTAGGGGTAGCTATGCAGAGAGAGAGCTGTGGTGCCACTGTGTCTGGGATGTGGTGCTACCTGCTGACTGCAGGTGGGGTCCCTTCGCAGGGGGCATAAATACCAGGGATTCTGGTGCCAAGGGGAGATCGAGGGAGAGACCCAGAAGAGCCAGGGTGTTCAGCCTACAAGTTAAGCTGGAGGGCCATGGCAGGGCCGGGGTGGTCCGCTTGGCACCCTGGCCCTCCACCCTTGAAGACCCACGAAGTGGAAAGCACTGGTTCGAGTATGCAGACAGAGGAGTAATGCAGAAGGGACCTCTCGGTGCATTTGGGAGCTGGAGCCCAGGGAGAAGAAAGAAAAATGGAGGCCCACCATGTGAACTTCGGCACTTTGGTGGGGTTAGCACTGACAGGGCCTAAAGCCCTAAAAGAAAGATTGCCCATGGGTGAGTTCAGCTGTTGGGTGGGAATGGTTTTACTGTGGGCAGGCTTGCTATGGCAAATAGGGCCTAAGGCATGGCTGGGAAGTGGCAGCCCTCGCAGTTCACGGTGTAACAGTGGCAGAGTTACCCCTATCCCCCAGGTGGGAGGCTGCCGCAAAGTTGGGACCCACTGTGTGAGCCACTTGTGGAGGCAGGGAAAGTCCATTTGGGGGAGTGATGTTTGGGACCCCAGTGGGGTGGCAGTCCGTTGGGTGATCTGTGTGGCACTGTCAGAAGCCCCCCCCTGATGAGTCAGTTCAGAGGCTGGAATTGCTGCATTAGCGAAGCGTGCTGGTAAGGACTGGGATCAGGTCTGGGCCACCCAAAACCACAGAATAAGGCCCAGCAACCAGCAGAGGCATCTGCGATTGGATGTCTGAAAGGGTTCTGATAGTTCAGTTCTTGCATGAAATAAATAGTCTGTTAGCACAAGAGACTGCTGCAGAAGAATTTTCCAGCTGTGTCTGTGAAAGAAACCCACCATATTTTATACCCCCTGCTCCATGGGGTGGCTGTTACTGTTTTCAAGTTTAATTAAATCATTTTTGTATTTTGATCTTGGAGTGCCCCCTCCGGGGGGGGAGGGGGGGCTTACAACGTGGGGGCTCATCCAGGATTTGATAAACCATTTTGGAGAGCAAGTTTTGCCTGGGCGTATGCTAAAATCTATAGGGGCTATCAAAATCAAAAATGCAGGCCTTGATGCGCAATATCAAGGAGGTGCCATTTGTCTGCTGTACTGCCTTGCTCCGAACAGTGGAACATGGACTTTTAATGTGCCAAAACCTTTGATTATGCAAATGTTGAACTGTGATTGGCTGTTGGGACTAAGAGACTGTGGTGTGAAATTCCTCAGCTAGCAGCCGACGCCATTTTGTGAGCCAAATGGGACTAGGGTGCTGTTCGCGGTTGAGCAGAACCATGGGGAGCAGCAAAATGCAAGGAGCAACCAGAGAACGTACTGTAATTATTCCACCATCAGTGTTCTCGTGGATTTGGGATAAGATGGAGCGCATTTCTACTACAGACAGCTGTGTAGTCTGCCATACTATTGAAGAAAGACTGGTACGCTTGCCCATGTGTTTGGCTTGTGCAGATGGAGCTGTGCCCTATCCCAGCGATGCCATAGTGCTCTATTTAGAAAGCTGGGGCTGACCAGGTGCTACCATCCCTAGAGAGAGAGACTGGATTCCCCTGCGGGAGCACTGGCCTGGAAAGAGATGAGGCGAGTACTGTGGGATCTAGAAGGGGAGAACGCAGGGAATGGCAACAGACATCTGCCCAGCCATTCCTTGCAGGTAGATTCCATGTCTCCCAGTGGCAGTGGGAGAGGCTTTGAAAGGGCCCAGTCTCCAGGCATATATCAGCCTACTGGCCCTGGTAACCCCTCCGAGGTGGTATAATCGCAGAAATCAGATATGGAGGCATCCGTAAGTACCTGTTCTACCTATTCTTCTTCTTATTTTACCCTAGATCCCCAGGATACAGAAAATATTCCACCTTTAGAGCTATACTCCTCCGATTCGGAGGACAGTATTATGGACGCTACCCCTAGACCCAAGCCCAAAGTCTTTTCATTTATCGAGCCACGTATCATGGGGGATATTCCACAACCATATGTTTAGCCATCTGATGGACTTACAGTAATTCCCTGGTGGCAGCCGGATCTGTGTAAATGAAGGCGTGACTGGATGGAAACCATAAGCCCTAGACAAACTCATGTGTTGGACTACAAATTTAGCCCTTGGCTGCAGAAAGGTACCACTGCAGAATCAGGAAGGCTAAGTGACATTCAGTGGTCGCGTGCAGTGTTGGATGAGAGAGCATATTAAGTAAGAGTATTGTGCATGTTACAGTATTATCCTTTTTTGACAGAAAATATTTGGGGTATCCTGAAAGAAAATAGGGAGGCCTGGATGTTCCAAAAGGCAGTAAACTCTATGACGGCTTGTGAGGAATCAGACTATGAGCTTTCCACAAACAACTAGAAATAAACGTTTTCTTAGAGCAGGAGAATGTATGATTTTTCGATTAGGACTGGTGTTATTCTCGAAGACATTTGCATTAGTGCAAGACGAGAATGACCTGCCAATCAAATGGTACTTTATCTCCACAGACTCCGCCAAAGAAGCCATCACTAAGTCTGACCCAAAATATTATTAAATTACGTTGACTCTCAGGGCAGAACTAATACCTCTTTCCTCTTCAAGTATTGGGCAGCAAGTGCCGTGAACTTTTGCTGTTTAAATTTTGAGTAAAGGTCCTCTTTGTCTAATGTTATTAATCATGTTTTGGTAAGCTGTCACTATTTGAATATGTTGAAAAAAAGAGAAAAGTTTTCTTAAGATTATAATGCTAATTAGCTGTAGGTGTACCTAAGGGAGGCTAAACTGGAGTGTGCCCCTTTAAGACTACAGTAAATGTTAGAGTTTATTTAGAGGATGCAAGTGGAGAGAATGTACCTTTTATAAAGCTTAATGAGTGACAGTGCATGTGTAGCTATTGTTTATGTAGACTTACGCTGTTAGCCACATATTACGTTCTAGATAAGAAGTCAAGAAGTAAGAGTTGCAAGATTGCGATTACGGTTACTGTTACAATGTTATGAGTTTAACTATGCAGGGGTGCAGTTAAGTATAATGCTCTTATTCCTGACAGCATCATTTCTATAGGTAGCATGGAATAGTAGAAAAAAAAAACAAGAAAAAAAAGTTGAGTAGGAATAGCAAACAAAAGATCGTGTTTAGTCAGAAGGGGAGAGGAATGCCACTGCTGTGGGAACCGGTGGTGGGTTGCCTAGTTAGCCCTAGTATGAGAGGATTAGGACTGTAGAAAATTAGGGGGTAATCAATTCATCGCTTTGGCAGTGTGACCGATTTTGTACACTGACTTTGAGGGGAGGCGATATCTCTCTTTCGCGGGTCGGTGGCGCTGTCAGGTAAGGTACTCACCAGGGGTGAACGTTTTGTGTGAGAGGACAGTGTAAGCACCCTTTGGGAGATTATTAGTTACATTTTGGATGCTAGAGGTAGCTATGCAGAGAGAGAGAGAGACTGTGGTGCCGCCTGCTGACTACAGGTGGGACACTTCCACAGAGGGTATAAATAGCAGGGACTTTGGCACCAAGGGGCGATCAGGGAGACTCTGAAAGAGAAGGGCCGGGGGTTTGGCTCCTGTTCGGCCAGAGGGCCATGGTGGGCCGGGTGGTCCACTTGCCACCCTGGCCCTCCACCCTTGAAGACCCGTGAAATGGAAAGTGTCGGTTTGAGTGTGCAGACAGGAGAGCAATGCAGAAGGCGCCTGTCGGTGCATTTGGAAGCCGAAGTGTGACCCCTGCCAAGGATGGATGCCCTGCTAGAAGCTGAGGGTCCTCCCTTACCCCCTTAACGTGCTCTGTTGCTATTGAATAAAATGCATAAAGTGCCTGAGTACCCAGAGTATTATGTACAAGAATAAAGTGTTGCAGTATTTGTAAAATAATAAGTCTATGCCAAACTCAAAAAACGTATGAAATGCATAAAACTGGAATTAATGACCTTTGGGAAAGGCAGTATAGAAAAGGAATAACAAAAGGGCATTTATAGGTGTTAAATATCTCAACATTTTATTTGTCTTTTGGCAACAGACAAACCTACTGTATTGTGCCCAGTGTTGAGAAATTATTTAATTACTGCCGGGCTACGCTAGTTTTGAAATGCCTAGGGATTAGTTGGGTAATACAGCTTTATGCTGTATGAATGTATTCTCTGTTATACAGCTAAGGAGCGGCTGCTTTTAGAGCAGAAATTGGTCCCCTGCTATAAGATTCACTCGAGGAGTGAATACTATAATGTAGAATAACAGTTTATGTAAAATGCCCTCCACTTCCCATAAAACAGTTAAAGGTGTCTCAGCGTGAGACTGGTGCTGCTTAAAGTTCGGCCGCCCACCCGAGACAAAAAGAGAAAGTTATTTATTTTTCACTTACTCGGTTCACACTGTTTGTGAAACCAAGTGTTTTTTTTTTTTAGTAAAATCCCCATTTGAAAGTAAAAGGCCCTCAGCCTTAAAAAGGGAAAAGTGTTAAAATGTAAAATGTCTCGGGGCGAGGCGCGTTGTCAATTTTAACCACCCGCTTGAAACGAAAAGCAAGGTTTGCTTAGTTCATGCTGCAAGTGCACCTAGCTTAGTTTGAACATTCACGTTGCTCCTTATTTAGGCGCGGGGGGCATGTCTGCTCCTTATTTAGGTGCAGGGAGCATGTCTGCTCCTTATTTAGGCGCAGGAAGCATGCTTGCTCCTTATTTAGGTGCAGGGAGCATGTCTGCTCCTTATTTAGGTGCAGGGAGCATGTCTGCTCCTTATTTAGGCGCAGGGAGCATGCTTGCTCCTTATTTAGGTGCAGGGAGCATGTCTGCTCCTTATTTAGGTGCGGGGAGTATGCTTGCTCCTTATTTAGGTGCGGGGAGCATGTCTACTCCTTATATTGGTGCAGGGGGCATGTCTACTCCTTATATTGGTGCAGGGAGCATGTCTGCTCCTTATTTTGGTGCAGGGAGCATGTTTGATCCTTATTTTGGTGCAGGGAGCATGCTTGCTCCTTATTTAGGCGCAGGGGGCATGTCTGCTCCTTATTTTGGTGCAGGGAGCATGTCAGTTCCTTATTTTGGTGCAGGGAGCATGTCTGCTCCTTATTTTGATGTAGGAAGCATGTTTGCTAAAGATAAGATTTTCAGGGACTGAGAAACCGGAGCAGGTGGCTGAACGAAGACGTTTGTCAATTTCAGCTGTCACTCCAAGCGCTCCTATTGTTGCCCCTCGCTAGGTTTAGCGCTTCCCCTGGCTAGGAAGTGAAAGCAGGACCAAATAATCTGTCCAACTGAAAGGGACAGAAGATTATAGTGTGCCTTTCATTTTTTAAGACAAAAAAAGGGGCTAAACCTTTTTTAAAAATCTCTCCTATTTTCCTGCTAAAAAGAAATTATTTAAAAAGCCCTTGTCGCTGTTTAAAACAGAAAGATTTTACAGTATTAAGAAAACATACAGAGAATTTAGTTTATAAAATAAATAGCCAGGTGTAACATAGGACCTTCTTACTTACCTGGGTCTCTGTGTCTGAATCAAAGGCTTACTTAGGGGAGCAACGCCTTCTGCTGTCCCCTTCTTATACTACCAGATCGGTCACTTACTACGTAACTAAGGAGGAACCCCACAGTGTTACTAGGCAATTACAGTACTTTCTGTTAGTACAGCTTTGTATTAAGCTTTTCTGTTAAACTTAGGATAAGAATGCAGAGACTATTGGAAAATATATCTCCAGTGGGTCACAATGTCTAGCTAGCCTATCTTAAAACTTCTATATTCTGTCTGCAAAGTTAAGAGGCATAATGTAGGTGGATCCCCTGATTGTGATGTCACCCCCAGACTTGTATAAAAGGCTACCACCTGGGGTGTTAAGTACATACGAACATACGAAATTTGCCAGCAGATAAAGGCCTAGAGGTCTATCAAGTCTGCTCGAATGTGCAGCTAGCACCCCTTATTCTGCAGCTGACCCTCCCTTCCACCCTTCCCCTTGTCCTGTCCCATCCTCGTTTGAAGCAGTCCACTGTTCTACTGCATACCACTTCAGCAGGTAACACATTCCACCCAGCCACCACCCTCTCTGTAAAAAAGTGTCTCCTCATCTCCCTCCTGAACCTTCCTTGCTCCAGTCTCATATCATGGCCCCTGGTGGCCCTTCCTTCCTTACTTTGAACAGCCCCTCTGTACCCGTCTTGTTTATTCCTTTCATGTATTTAAAGGTTTCAATTATGTCACCCCTGTCTCTCCTCTCCTCCAGTGAGTACATGTTCAACTCCTTCAACCTCCTCTCATATGGTAAGTCCCCCAGCCCCTTAATCATCTTTGTCGCTCTGTGCTGCACCCCCTCCAGTAACTTAATGTCCCTCTTCAGATATGGACGCCAGTACTGCGCGCAGTACTCCAGGTGTGGTCTAACTATTGACCTATACAGTGGCAGAATCACCTCCTCCCTCCTCGAGGATATACCCTTGCAATACAACCCAGCATTTTGTTGGCCTTGCAGCTGCCTTCCTACATTGTGCCGAGTTGTTCATTGACCCTGTAATGAGCACACCCAGATCCTTCCTCCTCCTCTGTCTGGGCTAGCTGCACTCCCCTAGCTGGTAACTCCTCCTTGGGTTCTTCATCCCAAAATGCAGCACTTTGCACTTTTGGCATTAAGCCCAGTTGCCAGGTGTCTGACCAGGTTTCAAGCTTTGCCAGATCATCCTGCAACCCCTGCCATCCCCCTAGGTCATCCACCACTGCGCCTACCTTGGTATCATCAGCAAACAGACTGATCTTGCTCTTGATGTCCCATGATATGTCTGCAATAAATATCCCAAACAACACTGGTCCCAACACTGAGCCCTGTGGAACACCGCTTGTCACTGCCCTTGGGTGTGAGAGCTCCCCACCCACCACCACCCTCTGTTGCCTTCCCTGCAGCCAGTTTCCTACCTATCTCACCAGCTTTGCACCCACCCCGTGCCTACTAACTTCCTTCCCAGCCTTCCATGTGGCACTGAGTCGAATGCCTTACTGAAGTCCAGATACAGGACATCCACTGCATGGCCCCTGTCCAGCTGCCTAGTTACCCAGTCATAGAACTCGACCAGGTTGGTTTGGCAGGATCTGCCACGTATGAAGCCATGCTGTCTGCTGTCCAGTAGTCCTTTGGCCTCTAGGAGGGCCACCAGCCTCTCCTTCAGGATAGTCTCCATTAGCTTACCACGATGGATATGAGGCTCACTGGTCTGTAGTTTCCCGGTTCATTCTTGGGGCCACTCTTGTGGAGGGGCACCACATGAGCCATCCTCCAGTCCTGAGGTACACACCCTGAATGTAGTGAGGCATTAAATAGGTCTGCCAAAGGTCCTGCAAGGACCTCTGCCAGCTCCTTCAGTACCCTGGGGTGGATGCCATCTGGGCCTGGCGCCTTGTCCACCCTTAGTGCCTTCAAACCCTCTCGAACTCTGCTCTCCATGATTTCCCCATCTGTCACCACTCCTGCTTCTGCCATTTCTCCCACCTTGGGTGTCACCCCCCTCTTCTCTTTAGTAAATACTGAGCAGAAGTACTCATTTAGTACTTCCGCCTTATCGCACCCTGCTTCCACCCAACCCCCCTCCTTCCTAATCCTTACTATGTGGTCCTTACAACTTCTTTTCTCCTTGATGTACTTAAAGAAGT
Source organism: Neoceratodus forsteri (assembly GCA_016271365.2). Classification (NCBI taxonomy): domain Eukaryota; kingdom Metazoa; phylum Chordata; order Ceratodontiformes; family Ceratodontidae; genus Neoceratodus; species Neoceratodus forsteri. Next base: position 388,160,531 of record JADMNL010000025.1, on the reverse strand, counting down.
CCTTCTCTCCCTTCTTAATGCCTTGTGCCAGCCTGAGTTCCGTAGATGCTTTGGCTCCCCTTACTGCCCTTGTCACCTCCTTCGATTCTGTCAAGTACTCCTCCCTGTCCCCACCCCCCGTTTTCTTGTACTTCCTAAAGGCAGCTCTTTTTCTCCTTACCTTTTTCAGGACCTCCTTGCTCAACCAGATCAGTTTCTTAGCCCTAGCCTTCTTGCTCTGAGCTTTGCAGCAGGTTTTGGTTGCCTCCACTATCCCCAGCTTTATGAGCTCCCACCTCTGGATAGTGTCCATACTAGTTTGAATTCTGGCCAGGTACCCTTTTATCACTTCCCCCATCCTCCCAAAGTCGGCCCTCCTGAAGTCCAGCACTATTGTGCCAGATTCCACTCCTTCCTTGCCCATATCCAATGTGAGCCATACTGAGCGGTGGTCACTCCCTGACAGCGGTTCCTCCACTGTAAGTTCTCTCACAAAGTCCCCATTTGCCAGCACAAGGTCAAGGGTATTTCCTAACCTGGTTGGTTCACTGACCATTTGCAGCAGGAAGCTGTCCTGGAAGGCATCCAGCAGTGCCTGCTCCCTTCTGTTCCTGGTTGTTGGGGTGCTCCAGTCCACTCCTGGCATGTTGAAGTCCCCCATAATCACCACACTACCCTTCTCACAGGTCCTCCTGATCTGTCCCGCTAGTTCCCTGTCTAACTCCTCCATCTGAGATGGTGGCCTGTACACCACTCCCATTCTAAGAATCCTATTCTTGGAATCCTGGATTTGCATCCAAAGTGACTCCATACTACCCTCCTCCCCTTCCTCCCTTACACACTTCAGCCCTTCCTTCACATATAGTGCCACCCCCCCCTTCTTTCCCAATCACTCTGTCCCTACGAAATAACCGGTACCCTGGTACAGACAGGTCCCAGTCATTGTATTGGGTGGCCCATGTTTCCGTGATGACTGCAATGTCCACCTCTCCCTCTGCCATGAGAACCTGTAACTCTGCAGTTTTCCTCCCAAGGTTCCTAGCATTAAGGGTAACCACCTTCCACCCTTCCCCCCCCCATCCTGCCCTCCTTTCCTAGCATCACCAACAGTACTTGCCATTTGTCCTTTGTCACTGTTATGGGGGGTAAGCTCATATGGTTTCCCAACCTGTGGTCTCTGCATATCTCTTCCCCAACTGCCACCCCGACTCCTAATTTAAATTCCCAACTTCCTTTATGTACTCCTCCATCCTCTGTTTCAACACTCTCTTTCCCTCCTCACTCAAGTGTAGTCTGTCCTTGGCATACAGACTACTGTCCTCCAAGGTCCCTCCCCAACCCCCAACAGCCCATACCCTTTAGCACAATACCAGGTTCTTAGCCATCCGTTAAATTCCTCTATTCTCAGCTTTCTTGTTGTGCTTGCCTTTGGCACAGGAAGTATCCCTGAAAAAGTTACTGATCTTCCTGCCCCCTCACATAATTGTGCTAGTTCCTCAAACCTCCTCTGGACTATATCTACTGTCTTGTCAGCCAGGTCATTTGTCCCAAGATGTATAATTAAATGAGGCTTGTCCCTACCTTCTAGCATATTTCAGAACAGACTGTCCCACCCTTTCCGCTGTCATTCCTGGCATGGCCTCCACCCAAATGCGACTATGCCTCTCCCCTTGCTACCTCACCCTAACTCCTCTCAGTATTGAGTCCCCAGCACAAGATTCCACCCTCTTACTCCCTGCTTGCTTCCATTCATCCCCTCTCTCATTTCCAGCTCCTTTTCTTCCTCCTGCACATTATTCCCCTTTTACCCTGTTGCAATCTCTCCCAGCAGAACTTCCCCGCTCCAGTTTGGTCCAGGCATTTATCAATTATTCCTCTAATTTCATCATTTCCTCCTCCACCTTCTTTCTCTCTAGCAGTGCACAACTATTTTCTGAAGGCCCTTCACAAATGCCTCCCTCTCTCTCTTCATAGTAACCTGTTCTCTCCTTTCCACTCCATGACTTTTGCCACTTCTTAGCCTCCCCTCACAAGTCCCTATCTCCTCCTTCCATTTGTCTTTTGTCTCCTGACCTGGTTTCCAAGAATTGTTCTTCCTGGCCTGGGCCCTTTGTCTCTGCTTCCCTTCTTCTGACCCTCTCACCCACTGTTGGCTTAAATCACCCTCCTCATCTCCCTTCTTCCTCCCTCCAGTATTGGGCTAAACCCACCCCAATCTGCCTTGCCTGTCTTAGTTCCTCCTGCAGACCTCAATCTCCTTTCTAAGTTTTCTATGTGGTTGCACACTAAACATCCTCCCACACTCCAGGCAATTTTAGAAAGATTGGTGCACCGCAGTTGTTGCAGCTCACCCCTACCCATTGCTGTCGTTGCTCACCAGTGACCCCCACCCTTCCAGATGCAGGATACCAAACACTCCCCCAAGTCTCCCCTCTTCCTCCTCTATCAGTGCAAAACATTTCCTTTATTTCCCTTACCTCCTTTGTTGCACACGTTTAGATATATTGAGCAACTGCTTTTTATATTCCTATCCTTCCTATCCACACTCAAAAACAGACTTTAAGTAGCCATTGCACAACCTTCCTCAAACTCCTACTCCTCCTTTCCCCAATGCAATATCAATGCTAAGAAGTAATAATGAAAGCTCCTAGATTTGCATTTACTTCCCTTCCACTGAGAGAGCAGTCACCTCTTCACTTGCTGCTGTTCCTTTCCTGGATGTCTGCTTTTGCTATGACAGGTGCATATCCTTTGCCTGTTTGAGGAAGTGATGTCAGAACCCTGGTATAAAGGAAATAATGGACCAAGGGTGGGACCAGCCCAAGTCTTCCAGAAACAATCAGGTAGCTGAGGCCTCTGGTCAGACCATTCGCACCCTTCCCCACTCTGCACTCAAACTTTGCAGCTAGTGAAGCCAGCAACAATGAATCACAATTCTACTCAAAGCCCCAAAATAAGTTTGCTACCCAAAGAAACAGGACTCAATTCAAACAGCTTCACCAATAACACATCAAAATAGGCTTGGAATTAGAAGATATATGTCTCCAATTCAAAGAAACAGACCCAGTTAAATCACACCAATTATGTTTTAAAACAGAAGAAATAGGTCTCTACAAATGCAGCCTGCCACACAGTGAATCAAACAAATGAGCCCACTTATAGCTACCAAAATAGGTTTCAAAATTCCAGCAGCCCCAAACAATACCCTGCTAGCCCCTTAGTAGTAAGAAAGAAAAGAAATAACCTTCTACCAAGTAGAATCCACAAGAAACAATGTAAAACAAGACGCTACTGTACTGTAGATCTGATCTTGTCCCCCTTCTAGTTCCTTCTGAGAAGCCAAAGCACTGAGTTCCAGTGTGAGTTCCCTTGTGCTGCTTTCAAAATCAGACAGTTCCAAACTCTGTGATTTCCCTTGTGCTGCTTTCAAAATCAGAGTTCCAAACTCTTTGACTTCCCATGTGCTGCTTCCAAAATCAAACAGTTCCAAACTCTGTGACTTCCCTTGTGCTGCTTTCAAAATCAGACAGTTCTAAACTCTGTGATTTCCCATGTGCTCATAGATAGATAGGGAGTCAGTTGGAGACTGGCTGCGACAGGTGTAAGACCTCGTGAGAGAGTGGGCTCACTCTACCAGCTTGAACAGGCTGAGAAAAACCTGGTGATCCTGCTGTTACAGCAGTGATTTTGTTTTTTCCTTTATTGAAAAAACTAACCTTCTTTATTTCTGTTAAAACTTTTCTCATGTAATAAAATGATGAATTCCATCTTGGCATTTTTTATGCACCATAAAATTGTCTGCCTGTGTCTAGTGCTTTGAAAATCCCACACATTACGACACAGAGCCCGGGGAATACAGAGAAAAATGGAGGCCCTCCATGTGAACTTTGGCACCTTGGTGGGGTAAGCACCGACAGGGCCTAAAGCTCTAAAGAAAAAATTACTCACCTTAGTAATTATATTTCTTCTAATGGAGTCTTGCTGTATTCTGACAATCTGCAGTTAGCTCCAGCCTTTGAACTGCCCCAGAATGTATAGGATTAATTTTCTATGCAGTGCATAGAACGTTGAGCTCAAGCTCGGTTGAGGTCTCTGTCTGCAGCACTTTGAAACCCAAACACCAGATTCTTACGAGCAACCACTCACTGACTGACTAAGTGGACATTGTAAAATTTTTAACTAGCCAAATGGCAACAGAAAGTTTTGGATTCCCAAAGGAAGACTCAAGTCAGGAAACCCAAAACTAAAACCTACACAAAATAAAAGCTTATAATACAAAGCACCCAGATAAAGCGGAGGGTGTGCTTGAAGCACCCGTGGGGTGCAACACTGCGCCTGCCCACCCACTTCCCAAAAACAGGTTCTGAGAGGGGAGGCAGGGAGGGTGGTCAGAATACAGCAAGACTCCATTAGAAGAAATATAATTACTAAGATGAGTAATTTTTTCTTCAAACAACATGAAGTCTTGCTGTATTCTGACAATCTGCAGACTACCAAGCAGTACCTCCATGGAGGAGGGACAGAACCTACTTTGGGAATAGGCTCTGAAGTACTGCTGTGCCAAACCGAGCATCACTCCTAGCCTGGATATCCAGAGAGTAATGCTTGGTAAAGGTATGGCCTGTTTTCCAGGTGGCTGGCTGCTTGACAAATTTCTAACAGAGGGATATTCCTGGCAGCAGCCAGGGAAGCAGCTGTACCTCTAGTAGAATGAGCCTTCAGGCCTTAGGGTGGAATTTTTCCCAGTTTCTCATAGCAGAATTGTATACAGGAAACAATCCACCTGGCAATAGTTCTCTTGGTGGCAGGTTTGCCCTTTCCCACTTCCCCATAAGTCAGAAACAACTGGAGGGAATCAAACCTGTGACCCTTGGTACGCTCTATGTAGTAGCTAAGGGCTCTTTTAACATCTAATCTGTGTAGCCTCCTCTCCCCTGAGAAATAATGATCAGTGAAGAAAACAGGGAGAGACACAGACTGATTCAAATGGAAGTCCGAAACCACTTTGGGCAAGAACTTCCTATTGGTTCTAAGGACCACTTTATCGCTATGAAAGGAGATAAAATCAGGTTCCACTGACAGGGCTTGCAATTCACTGATGCATCTGGCAGAGGTAATAGCTACCAAAAACACAGTTTTCCAAGTCAAGTACTTAAGCTCTGCTGAGGACATAGGCTCAAAAGGGGGTTGCATAAGTTGAGCAATGCAAACATTTAAGTCCCAGGCAGGGGCAGGATCCCTAAAGGGAGGATTGGTATGAAGCAATCCCTTGAAAAATGTACAGAATAATGGGTGAGATGACAGTGAGGAAGGCTTTCCCACTGACAGGAAAGCAGAGACAGCTGACAAGTGCACCCTGAGAATAGCTGGTCTGAGGCCTAGGCCATTAAGATGGACCATATAGTCCAGAACTGTAGGCAATTCAGCTGTGTCTGGAGATATATGCTTCTTGGAAAACCAAATGCTGAATCTTTTCCATTTGGAGTTATAAGTCTTTCTGGTGGCAGGCTTTCGAGAGGCTTTGAGAATATCCAGAACCCCTTGGGACAGATGCAAATCTGCATACTCTAACTCTTCAAGAGCCATGCCTTGAGATTGAGAGACCGAAGCCTGGGGTACCAGATCCTCCCCTGAGAGGAGGTTAACAGGTTGTAATTCCTGGGAAGAGACAGGGCAAGATGGACTGCTAGGGACAGTAAGAGGGGGTACCAGGGCTGCCTGGCCCAATCTGGAGCAATCAGAATCACTTTGCAGGGTTGTGACCTTACCTTGACCAGAATCTTGAACAGTAGAGGAAAGAGAGGGAAGGCATAGAGAAATTTCCCTTCCCAGTTCAACGCCAGAGCATCCAGAGGGACTGAGCCCATGACTGGGGGTCTACAACAAAACAGAGGAAGTTGGTGATTGTCTAGGGCTGCAAAGAGATCCATCTCTGGAGTGCCCCATCTTGAAAAAATCACTTTCAACACCAGAGGGTCCAGGGACCATTTGTGATGGCCCTGGGAGATCCTGTTCAGTGCATCTGCTAGCACATCGTCCTTCCCTGGAAGGTGGACTGCTATCAGAGAGGTCTGCAGATAATAAGCCTGGGACCACAATTTCAATGGCTTCCGTGCACAAGGCCATGGACTGAGTGCCTCCCTGCTTGTTGATGTACCACATGGTGGTGGTGGTGGTGTCTGTTCTGACCTGAACCAACTTGTTCTGCACTGACTGAGAGAAAGCCTGCAGGGCCAGAGAAACTGCCCTGAGTTCCAGGAGATTGATATGAAGAAGGGATTCCTGAGGGGACCACAGTCCCTGGGCTGTGAGAGCCCCCAGATGAGCTTCCCACCCAAAAAGGGAAGCATCCGTGGTAAGGACCACCAAATGAGGCTGAGCAACAAATGGGACCCCTTGCCTTAAATTGTCCTGATCCTGCCACCATTGAAGAGCTTGGATCAACGTCAGAGTCACTGGAATCAGTTTGGTAAGAGGATCCTTCCTTTGGGACCAAAAGGCCCTCAGATGGAACTGAATGTCCTTCATCTGGAATCTTGCCCCTTGGACCACCGCTGTAGAAGCTGCCATGTGGCCCAAGAGCTGAAGGAAGTGCCTTGCTGGTTGGGACGCCTGAAGGCTGAAGGAAGAAGCCAGTTCTATAAGAACTCTTGCCCTTTCCAGGGGAAGAAAGGCTCTTGCTTTGACAGCATCTAGCTCTGCCTCTATAAAGGTAAGAAGCTGCACCGGTTCGAGAACTGACTTGGGGAGGTTGAAAAGAAATCCCAGGGAAGTGAGCACTTGCTGAGTCACTTGCAGGTCTGACTTGACTTGGTCTGGAGACTGACCCACTATGAGCCAGTCATCCAGATATAGAAAAATGGAAATATTTTGCCTTCTTAGAAAGGCAACTACTACTGCCAGGCACTTTGTGAAACCCCCTTGAGCTGACGTTAGACCGAAGGGCATTGCTTTGAACTGATAATGGCCTGAGGGCAACTTGAACCTGAGGTACCTTCTGTGGGAGCAACTGATGGGGGTGTGAAAGTAGGCATCTTTGAGGTCCAGGGAGGCTAGCCAGTCCCCCTGGCCTTAGGGAGGGAAGAATTGTTACCATCTTGAACCTTGGTTTTAAAAGATGTTTGTTCAGGTATCTTAGATCTAGGATGGGTCGCCACTCCTCTGTCTTTTTTGGGGTAAGGAAGTACCTGGAGTACAGACCTTTGCCCCGGTGTAGGGTAGGAACTCTCTCTATGGCTCTTAGGGCCAGAAGAGATGAAACCTCTGCCTCTAGGGCAAGGGTTTCGGAGAGACTTGCAGGTGGAAAAGATCTGGCTCTCATCTTCGGAAATTTTTTGAAACTGAGAACCAGTCCCTGGCTTACTACTTCCAGGACCCACTTGTCTGAAGTAACAGACATCCAGTCCTGGACAAAGTAAGCCAGCCTGCCCCCTACAAGGATAGGACAGTCAACCCGGGCAGAACCATCAAGGTGTCTGCTTGGCAGGGGCCTTAGGCTGAGGAGAGAATGCAGCCCTGCTCATCCCCCTTCTGCCTCTCCCTCTGAAGAACCCCCTCTGTGAAAAGGGAGAAGTGGCCTGTGCTTGGTAGAAAGGCCTATAAAAAGGCCTGCCCCTGCCCCTAGATTGCTGCCTTTGAGGAGTTGCCTGCCTCTGCTTGGCCTGTGAACTCCTATAAGTGGTCCTATATTCCTCCATCTTTTTCATGTAATTCTCTGTCTGCTCCCCAAACAGAGAATTGCCTTCCACAGGGAACTCCATGGCCTTAGCCTGGGTGTCCTGTGAGAGGCTAGTACATCTGAGCCAAGCCATTCTCTGAAGAGCCACAGATGTAGCCATGACTCTTGATGACACATCACTGGAGTCCACAGCAGCATGAAATTGTACCTTAGATGCCTCAATCCTATCAGCAGCCACCTTCTCCAGCTCCTTGGCCAGCTTGGGGGGGGGGCCTGTTTAGCCAGTGCCAGTACAGTGTCCCACCTGGACTTCTGGTACCTGGCTGTATAGGCCATATAATTAGCCTGCCTGAGTCCCAAAGAGGATGCCATGTACTGTTTCTTTGCCAAGGCATCCATCCTCCTGGAGTCTTTATCTGGGGGGTGTGAAGCCAAGGGAACATTAGCCCTGCCACAGGCTGCAGCCTGCACGACCCCAACATGGCTGCATTGTTGATAGAAAAACTCCATGTCTGAGCCTGATAAGGTATAACTCTTGTCCATCCTTTTATCAACAGGAGGTACAGGATTTGGAGACTAAAATTTGTTGTGTCTGTTTCCCAAAAGATTTGTGTAGGGGAATAGACAGCCTCCTGGACTCTGGGATGTCCATCATTTCAACAAAATCCGGCTCCTCGTGATCCTCTGTAGCCTCCTCCATAGGGAGCTGGAGGGCTTCTGTCACTTTTCTGTAGAACAGATAGTGGGGAGAGGACTCGGAGAGTCTAGGAGGGGAAACACCAGAAGGTCTGTCTGGGGAGATGTCCGGTTCAATGAGCACATCCAGACTTTCTGCTCCATCATACTCATCATCTTGCTCATAATCCCCCTCCTCCTCAAATTCCAGTTCATAAAAATCTTCAGGGGCATAATCCTGAACTGGAGGAACCGACCAAACCGAACCCCTAGCTAACAGAGCCAGATCGGACGGAACCGGGCAAAGCGATTCAACAATCCGAATCACTCGGGCAATCTCATCAGTGGTCAGAACATGAAACTCCGGATCTGAACCGGCTGATTTTTCTTTACGTTTCCTCTCTGTAGGAACCGATCCCTCAGGATTGGCTCTTCTCTTGCCCGAAGAAGTATCACCCCGGTCAGAGGGCACTGCTTCTGGTTCGGTCAGAACCGAACCGGGCTGGCCATCAGGGTCAGCGGACTTCTCGGCGTCCTTTTCCTTAAGTCTACCTAATCTTTTTTCCAGGGTAGGTTTAGGAAAGTTTTTACATATTTGTCAGTCTGTATCGAGGTGGTCAAACCCCAGACAAACACAGGTGGTGTGGGGAACGGCCTTAGCAAAGACCTCCCCACACTCACTGCAGTGTTGAAACCCAGTGGGCCCGGTTTTTTCTTGGGTTTCTCAGACATGGCCAACTCTAACAACTTAATACCCTTTTGGCAACCGCCAGGCAAGACTCCCTTATCGGTTTCTAACCATGTTACGGGTATTGGAAAAAAAGGTTAAAACACGTTTTTTTTTTTTTTTTTAAACCGATAAGGACCGGTAACCACACACTAAAGGAAAACACAAAGAATTCAAATATGTTGGATCGGTTCAGCGGAACCGATCGAGAAAAGTTGTTTACAATTTCCACAAATAACCCAGAACTACTACCTAAAGTACTTACTGTACCGCAGACATAGCCCTGAACAGTAATACTATGGGAGTTAAGCGGAAAAAACTACACTTTAACCGACTTTGAACCGAGCAGGAGGAGAAATCTCCGGAGCGACTGTTCAGTGAGGCGGAGTAAAGAATCTGGCGGTTGGGTTTCAAAGTGCTGCAGACAGCTATCTCAACCGAGCACGAGCTCAACGTTCTATGCACTGCACAGAAAATTAATCCTCTACACTCCGGGGCAGTTCAAAGGCTGGAGCTAACTGCAGATTGTCAGAATACAGCAAGACTTCATGTTGTTTGAAAGAAAGATTGCTGTGAGTGAGTTCAGCTGTTGGGTCAGAATGGTTTTACTGTAGGCGGGCCTGCTATGACAAACAGGGCCTGAAGCACGGCTGGGAAGTGGCAGCCCCTGCAGCTGAGGGTGTAACAGTGGCAAAGTTATCCCTATCCCCTAGGTTGGAGGCCGCCATGGAGTTGGGACCCATGGTGTGAGCCGCTTGTGGAGGCAGGGAAATTCCACTTGAGGGAGTGATGTTTGGGAACCCAGTGGGGTGGACATCCGTTGGGAGATCTGTGTAGCACTGGCAGAAGTCCCCCTGATGAGTCAGTTCAGAGGCTGGAATCGCTGCATGAGAGAAGCATGCTGGTAAAGACTGGGATCAGGTCCGGGGCATCCAAAATCCCAGAATAAGGCCCAGCCACCAGCCGAGACATCGACGAATGGATGTCTGAAAGGGTTCTGGTGGTTCAGTTCTTGCTATAAGAACATCAAATGAAACATACAGAAATAAGACCTTCAAGGAAGCATGCTCCATAAAGTTATAGCACCTGGGTGGAGAAGGTAGAAGATCAGGCTGGTGGAAATGAGTGAAGAGAGTGTAAAGGTTTGGGACTGTAGAAACATCTCATGCTGTCATAAGCCAGTGCAGATTGCTCTTTTACAAGAGTTTCTGAGCTGCTGATATTCAAGAAGGTCGTTTTGGTTGCGGGAGATCTTGTACTTCTCCCAGCATTTGTCCCTATGTTTCATGAGGGAAAATAGGCCACCATGGAGCCATTTCGTGACAGTACCCCTCACCCTCCTTTTTGTGAGAGGTGCGTGCTTGTTTTGCAAGGGAACAAACACCGTGAGGAAGTGGTCAAGGGCTCCTGGACAAGTCAGCATGTTGTAGGTCTGCTAGATAGTCGTTTAGTTTAAATTTAGAATAGTCCCTCATCTGGATCACTTTACTGGGGATTTTTTGCGAGGAGATACCCCACATGCAGTAGGTTGGTGAGTGATCTGAGATGACGTTGGGGAGAATTCCTGTGGAGACTATTCTATCCGGTCTACTGCTCAGTATCCAGTCGATAAGGGTTGCCTTATCTCCCTTGGAGGAGAGCCTTGTGGGTTCCATAATGAGTTGGCTGAGGGCAAGACCTGAGAGAAGGTGCTCGTAGTGCTTTGTGTTGGGTCCCGTGCAATCGAGGTTAAGGTTCCCCAGGACTAGTACCTCATTTGAGCCCACCTTGTCAATAAGGCAGTCGGGTAGAGAGGAGAGCCCTAGTACTCCTCTCCTCGGAGGATTGCAGGCACAGACAAGTATACCTTTTTTTAATTCCCTAGCAGGAGGAGGGCATGCAGGAACTCACAGGCTAGGGAAGTAGGGGGTGCATGATCAATAGCTGACACATTTAGGTGCACCTTAAAGTATAGGATCACACAGCCCCCACGTGTTTTCCCAGCCCTATCTTGTCTAATGAGGCTGTAGCCAGGTAGGGCACACAAAGAGTCTGGGATGTGTGGCTTCAGCCATGTTTCCGAGATCCCCAGGATATCTGGGTTGCAGTGTGCCACCCAGGCCACTAGTTCAGCTTGGTTGTGCAGGATACTGCAAATGTTAAGGTGAGCCATTTTTAAGCCTTTGGCAGACAGCCAGGTAGAGGGGGACTTGTGGTATGGCAAGGTGGCCTGAGGTCCTTGAGTATTTGTCATAGCCCCAGGTAGTTCTGGATTATTAGTCATTTCCCCAGCCAGTCCAGGGAGGGTCATGGCGACAGGAAGCGAAAGCTGCATTTATGGTAATTTCCGAGAGAGCAGCACTGCAACCAAGGTCGGCAGGGTGCGTGTCAGGCAGCTTGTGTAGAGATAGCTATGCAAGCAGCACGCCTTGCAACCACACGTTTCTGAGCCCCCCCAGAGTGACCAGTACAGGGATGTTGGTAGGGGCAGATACTGGGTAGTCTCAGGTTGCAGTAGCAATGCAGCTAGAGACACGTTACCTATACCACCAGGGCTGTGAGAGCCCTAGTGAGAGAGCTCAAGTGACAATACCGCAGATGGTTTGGGTGGCTATGGTATGTCTTATCCAGCTCAACCAATAGGGTTAGCAGTACTTTGGGCTACATGTTAGAGTCCTGCTATTTTTAAGAAGTTATGTGAGTGAGGAAATGATTACTTAGACAGGGGAGAGACTGGGCATCATTTTTAAATTCTCAGAGAGGGGGAAGACTGGGCATATTTAGTTAACTAATACTGGGCGTCACACTGCCACAGGTTAAGTCACCAGGGTGGCCACTAGTGGAGAGAGCAGATAGGCTGCTTATGGGAAAGAGGGCTGATAGGTTTTTTCACATCACGTAACGCACCCATTATAATGCGAAGTTCACCTAGGGCGGCGGTGGGGCAGCCAGCATGGAGCGCTGGCAGGGCCTCGCTGCACTCCAATGTAGGATTTGCTGCAAGCCTGTGGGGCTATGGAAGGACAAAGGCTGCTGTAGTGTACCTGTTCACCGGGGGTTCACGGGGTCCGTCTTGCTGTAGGGGGGAGGGCTGGCTCCGAGGCCCTCATGACCTTCTGAGAAGACAGGAGAAGTGAGGGAAGATTAAATAGGGAAAGTAGGTAGGCTGTCGGAGGAGGAGTCAGTTACACTCATATATATCAAATTGTAGCTAACGTGTAATTCACTATCTGTAGGCACTAAAACAGCAGAAATGGATTTTGGAGAGATTGCAGGCTCCATTCCTGATCGTTCAAAAGCACGCTTGGCCAACGAGTTGAATTAAGGCACTCCTGCAGCTGTGCGTTTACACAATGACATTTTTAAACCTGTTTGTTGCGAGTTATAAATTACAGTGTGCTAGTAATGTGGCATCCAGAGTTAATTTAAAGGCTCCCACACGAGTTAGGCAGAAACGAGCAGGTTTTGGACTCACAGCTGCTGTTTTGCAGTGCGAACAATATGCTTGAGACCTGTTTGTTGTAAGTTTCAAGTTACCGGAGCGCTTTTACTGTGGCTTCCCAGAGAACAGTAAGGTAGAAAATGTGAAAAAAATAAGATGACAAATATGAAATAACTTAACAGTACGATTCAGTTGGTAGACAAGTCTAACATACATGACATAAATATACAATAGCAAAACCAAATGGACTGTTTTGGCGGAGCCCAAGAGCGAAAACCTAGAAGAGATGGAATCTAGATGGAAGACTGAATGGGGTATGGATGCCAAGACTCAGTACAGTCGAGGGCAGGTAGAGAAGCAAGTACAGAAGTCACACTGCAGGGAGAAGGGAGAGGAGGCAGGTTGGATAACACATGTACGTTGGGGGAGGGGGGGCAACTGTTTCATAAGACTTTATTGCTACTAGCACAGAATAAAGAATTTTCAGTTTCTCAGGAGACAGCTGCCAGCAAGTAGGTGTGGTTGGATTTTCTGATTTACTTGCTTGCAGTGATTAGCGACACCTGCACTACTATGTTTGATATTCGGTAGTATCTAAAAAGGTATTGCTAACAACCAGCAGCTGGCAGACTGGAATCTGCAGGGTCTGTTCTAAACTGGGATTCTCACACTCACCGGCGTACTTTACCACAAATCTGAATTATTAGATCCTATAAACCTGCTATGTCCTTCAATCCCAGAGTCCATGTGAATGAAACAAAATAGTTGTCTGATGGTAATTATTCACTAATGTTAAATTCTTATTGATAGTGTGTTACAAACATACAAATTTAGGAAGGACCACTGACGTATCGAGTTTGTCTAGGCTAAGTTACAGGACAATGTGTTCATACTTCTGTTTGACGTAATGGATGACTGGACTGCATCATTCCTGTCATCATGCCAGGACACTCTTGGAAATGAGGTTGGCTGCAGAGCTGCAAGTTTGGCTCGATCAGAGATTTGAGGAGGCTGAACGTTGGCTGTTTGAGCACTTCTGAACCAAAATGGAACTTTTGGGCGAAACTGCAAACTAAAGTTTTTAACTTTGTTCAAGCTGGGAGAACCAGTCAAACCAGGACAATCTTTTTTTTTTGTTTGTTTAAATAAAGGTTTTTGTCCTCCTTGGTCAGATTGGGCAGCTAATCAGCCCCATCCCAGGCACCATGATTCATCCCTTACCTTCCTTCAAGGCCAGGGCTAGGTTCCCCCACAGGTTGCCCTCCCTGAGAGGCTGGGTGGGTAGGCCATCCTCCCCAACCCCTGGGCCTCTCATCCAGAATTTGCCTCAGGACACAAAGTGGCAGGGCAGGTCATGGGTGCCTAAAGCGAGGCTTCGTAGAGCCCATGTCCACCATTTTATCCCCCATTTTTTTTCCCAGGTTCCCGGAGCTGTGGCAGTGCAGAGAACGCATGCATGTAGAGGTGCACATGTGCTCCAGAATCACAGCTCTTTCCACCTTCCCAGCATTCCGTCAGCCTCCCAGACATCTGCTCTACCATCAGGCCTCCACCTGGTAGCAGCCAAGAGCCAGGAAAGCACACCACTGTAGTCCGGGAAAGGAGAGCTGTCAGGTGGCAGCTCATTCCTCTCCCTGCAGTATGAGGGGGTACTGCATTGGTGAGGTGTCATCCTTTGTATGAGGTGTTAAAACTGAGGTCCCTTCTGCCCATCTCTGGTCAATGTTCCCTCTTCCATTCTTTCTGTCACTTTGCCCTCGACTGTCCTCCCTCCAACCATCACTGCGTCCTTTACTGGACCCTGGATCTCCACTCGCTTCAGGACTGGCGGCTTGCCCACTGTGCTAGTATCACAGCTAAATTCTGGACGAAGTCCCTCCCCACATATCTCGACTGTCATCTCAGCCCCTTCCCTCCCGGTATATGCACTTTGGAAAAATGACTCATGCCTCCTGTCAGTTCCACGCATGTCCACCATTTGGTATGCCTAATATATGGAACTCCCTCCCTGCAGATGTTCAGTATGCCAGCACTAGTCATCACCTTAATTCCCTTCTCAAAGCTCACTTTTCCTCAACCTGCACTCGCATACCTCAGTCATAGCTCCTGGGCCTGCCTACTCCTCCACGAGACTGTAAAGCGATAATTGTATGTTGTCATAGCCTTAACTCCTGGGACAGCCTTTAGCTCTCGGGCCAGCCCACCCCTGTCGTCAGACTGTAAATTGATACTGTATGTATATGCTATACACCTATTACGTAACTGTACCTCATATTTCGCATTGTCATATGCCCTGCCCTACTGACTTATGCTTGCTGTACCCTAAGTATTGTAAACTCTTTGTAAGATTTGTGTACTCTGTTTAATTATGTTGTATATCCCCTCCACCCCCAGGATGCATCTGGAATCGAGCAGTAGTTCTGCTCAGCATGCCTTCCTGGTAAAACCTTTAAATAAATAAATAGATAAAATAAATGTCCAGGAAGAAGTAAAAGATCCCACTGCATTTATCGATGAAGAGTAGGGGAGTTTCCTCAGTGACGTGGCCAACAGTCGCCCTGTCAATAAAACCAGTCACTGCAAGCCAGCCCCAGGACACACCTGGAAATAAGATGTAATAGCTTAGTGTGCCTTTCCTGCTCAAACATTTCGAATAAATATATAAATCAATAACAAATACAATAAATAACATAAAACAAGGTCAGACAAATTTGGATTTACAAGGGCAGCAATGAGGCTCACATAACAGTAACATTTTGCGCAGGTATGCCCTTTTTCAAGGTAATCATGGTATTCATTAAAACCAGCTGCACAGCTTTTGAAATTACTAACCACTCAGGCTCCACCTATCAGAACTCCCACCATTAAGTCAGTCTAAAAGGGTGCTGGATGGGCAGTCTGACGAAGTGCATAAGCTCCACCAATCTGGGGGCTTATGTTTATGTAACCCTGAGTCACCCCCCAGCCATCAGTTTCCTCACCCTCCAGTCATCCAGGACTGCAATGGAGGTGGGACGGGCAGGGCACTAGGAAAGGCAGCCAGGAATCAGAGACGGAGTCAAACTCTGGTTCCTTCTGAGCCTTGTGGCAGCCGCCACCCACTGTGCTCTCGAGTCCCAAGCCCCAGAACTCTGCTCTGGGTCTGGGACCAACAAGAACAGCACCGCCAGGTGCAGGTTCAAGCTCTCTAATCCCCAGTTTGTCAGTGGCATCATGGTGTGAATAGCCATCAGCACTGAGTGCCATTTCTTCAACCCATACACAGCAGCACAGAGCGGAGACAAAGGTCCAAGTTAGGAAAAGGCTCCACACCCGCATTTAAAACGTGTGACCCAGCCCTGGGCGCGTAGTTTGGTTGGGATGGATAAACAGGGAGCCATCAGGGCATATAAGAAAAAGCACCAGGACCAGAGGGGCATGCAATGAAGCTGGAGGAGAGGAGTTTAAGAGAGATGTGAAGAAGTACTACTTTGCTGAGAAAGTGGCAGACGCCTGGAATAGACTGCCAGTGGAAGTGGTAGAGGTGAAGACATTAGTAGGCTTCAAGCATGCACTGGATAGACAAAGGGGATTATTAGTTAACAGGGAGGGTCGCAAGAGACCAGTTAGGGTCTACGGAGACAGACTAGCAGGGATCATCTGGGCAGACTGCATAGGTCAAGCAGTATTTTACTGCCAACAAATTCTACGCTTCTATGTTTCTAAGCCCTCGCTTTTTTTTAAATGGAAAGTAGGGAAGGCATTTCCCTATTCTGAGACTGTACTGAACAATATAGAAAATTAGCTCCAGCTGCCCAGGGAGAGTGTATTTTCTCAAGAAGTCTCTGTTTAATTTAGCTAGGCTTTTTTTTCTTGAATAGCTGCACATTACAGGTCAACTACTTATAGGCACTGCAGCCTATTGACAATGATAAACATGTTAGCATTTACCTGAATGACATAGCATAAGTACCCAACGTATCTCGCTGAAGACAGGGGGCAGCTTTAAGAGAGGCTGGGATAGGCATGGGGGAAGGTAAGGGTCACGGGTAGGGAGGAGTGGGGAGGGAGGGCAGGGACATTAGCTCAAGCTGTGGACCCTGCAATACGAGCAGACTTGATACACCAAATGGCCTTCTTCTGCTGGCTTCTTCGTATGTTCGTATGTACCCTGTGCAAATATGCAAGAGACCAGGGTTTGTGCCCCCAATTATGGGATTTTCAGCTCTTCGGGCTAGCAAAGACTGAAAGGCATCAAACAGGTTGGGGTTTGTTGGCACACTGCGACATCCTGGGGTGTGCTGGGGGAGGGAGGACAGTGCTCTCAATGAATGGGTGGCTAAAATTCTGCAGGTGCTACTTGGCAACCCAGGTTCATACCTGAATCCAGGACTGCCAGGAATGCAGGTAACTGAAGGAAGGTCGAGCTTGTCATAAATGCTCTCAGGTTGGGAGGACACGTATGTCAGCATGATGACACTTGCACATGCATCTGTATCCTGGGGGGTGGGCTGTACTGGGAGAAAAGGCTGACCAGGGTTCCTGCCAGCAGATGATGCCGACACATCCACCAGTTATCCAGCTGAAGCTCTGAGAAGATTGCAAAGGTGGCATCCTAACCCCACAGAGCTCGAGATGCAGAGCCCCCTGCTGCTTCCAGTGCTGAGGTGGGAGAAAAGGTGTTCGACTTAAACAAACAAACAAAAAAAAATAACCTGCACAACTGCAGTTACCAAGTATCCTAAGCTGCTGCCACAGATGACTGCTCCTGATATTGTATGTGCCCCTGTGGCACCAGACAGCTGCCTCCCTGCACCCAGTAACAGTCTGTGTTTCGGACAGCATTTGGTGTTTATTTGTTAAAGTGTTGGATGGTGACCTGGCGTATCATAGAAGATGGGTAATTCTCCATTAAATAGCTAATTATCAAAATAATAAAATGTTCTTTTCTTACCTGATGGTTTTGCCTCTATGATATAGCCAGAAGTAGGTCCAGCTCCAGCATCTTCCTCCCTCCATGTGATGGTGAGACTAGAAGCTGATTTGGTAATGGAAAGCTCTCGTGGAGAACCAGGGGATCCTTGAAAATGCAAAGTAACATGTTAAAGACATAATTTCAATCCCCACCTCCTCTTTAAAAATATAGAAACACAGAATTTCATGGCTTGGTCTCCTCTACAAACACAGACAACACCTCACGCCAGAAGCTTTGAAGGTTGCAGTCCTGAGCTCTGTGATCTCTGTAATAGACTATGGTCTCATCATTTATGGCTCGGCCACAACCACAACCCTTAGACACCTCTCAACTGCTTTAAATAAGGCATGTCGGGTCATTACTGGTACTCACCGTCTCACCCACACAAGTGACCTATACACCCAGACCATCTAGCTCCGCATAAAGTTTCTCACCTGCACCATAGTGAAAAAAATCTACCTTGGCCTTGTACCCCCTGGGGTTTCAACTCTGTTACAACACCGAATTAACAAATGATGCCTTCGGAGATCCACGCTACAGCTACTGAAAGTCCCCCACTGTCACACTTCACAGGGACAGCGCTCTTTTTGCTTATCGAGCACCACTCTGGTTCAGTGGCCTCAGTCCCACCATCTCCTCTACCCCAACTATTGGTATGTTTAAAACTAGGCTCCAGGACTATCTCACTACCAACAGCTCCTGTGACTGCCCAACTTAACCTTGTTTCTCCTCTTCCCTGCCTGCTCTAATGGTCCCCCCTCCCCTCCTCACTGGATTCTACTCTCACATCTTGGTACCCCAATGCTGCACTTTTCAACCTCTCCCCACCCTACCTACATTCCTTCTCTCTCCCCCCCCTTCCCTCTCCCTATGACTCTGGCACTTCTTATCTGTTGTCTATTTTCTCTGACAAATGCCGCTGGCTGCCTCGTTACAATGCTACCCTTGAAATGTATTAATCTGTACTCTGTTTGCAATGTCCACATTGTTGTAATGTCTGTCTTGATGTTCCCCATAATTTGTATTTCTCTGACGTGGAACCTTTGTAAAAGAGCCTTGGCTCAAAGGTATTTGTAATCCTAGACTTGATAAATAAATAAAATAAATAAAAAAATAGGAGACCAAAGGTCCATCGAGTCTGCCCTTAAACAATATCTGCCTTAGCTGGGATATAAATAAATTACTCACCTGTAACCGTAGTCTGTGAGTGGTATATAGTTCGCATCCACACACTGGCAGTTCTACTGGAAGTGCTGATTCATCAGAACATCTTTAAACGAAGCCCCTGCCATTACCCAGGTAGCATATCCTCCTGTGATATCAGCTCTTGCACGCTGGAAGCAAGGATTCATGTGCCACTTGCCAGGACAGGCTGGGTGGGTGGTGTGGATGTGAACCATATACCATTCCCAGAACTAGTTACAGGTGACTAACCTATTGTTCTAGGGGTGTGGATATAGTTCATTATCCACACATTGGCAGACTTCCAGCAATTATCCAGGAGAAGGAGGCAAGGTGCACAACCCCTACTTGATGAACAGAGACTGGAGAACAGAGGTGCCAAATGCAGCATCCCGACGTGGCTCTTGGTTGATGCTGTAATGAGAGATGAAGGTGTGTACTGACTTCCAGGTGGTAGCCCTGCAGATCTCCTAGACAAAAATGTCCCTGGTAACAGCCACCAAGGCAGCAATATGTCTGGTGGAATGTGCCCTAAGCCCTATGGGAGGCTCCCTATGAGACAACCTATAGCAAAGGTCGATGCAGGATGTAATCCACCTGTCAATTGTCCACTTTGCTGCAGGTCTGCCAGATGCAGCTTCAGCATATGTTACAAACAGCTAGCAAGCTTCCCCCTGAACTCCAGCTGCGTGCTCTACATAGTAAGATAGCACCCCTCCTCAGGCAGAGTAAGGAGTTGGCTTCCGAAGACAAGGTTGGTAAGATATACTGGAACGTGCATCACCTGGTTAAGGTGGAACACCAATACAACTTTCAGGAGGAACTTCGGGAGAGGGAGAAGGATGACCTTGTCCTTGTGGAAGACCAAATATGGAGACTTCACTAAGAGCACCTGGAGCTCACTGGTCCTTGTGAGTGACGTGATGGCCACCAAAAAGGCCATCTTCCACGACAGGTGTGACACCTCACACCTGTGCACAGGCTCAAATGACTTGCCCATAAGCATAGCCAGCAGCAGTAGTCTGGTGGTGGTTGTTGTTCACGCACTGCAAGGGATAGGTGGTTCATGCTCTCAAAAAAGCGCCCTGCCACCTTCTACTGGGCCACCGTCAGCATACCAGCCCACACCTGGTATGCAGAGCTGGCTGCCAGGTGCACCTTGAGGGTCATCGCTCGAGCCCCAGCCGGGAGAGGTACCAGAGGTATCCGAGGATACGAACCACGAGGCAGGCAGGGGGATTAAGCTCCTTGCAATGACATCAAATAGAAAACCTTTCCCATTTAAAAGCACAGCACCGGCGAATCACCTCTTTTTGAGAGCCCCAACAATGTGGATCACATCTTCCTAAAGACCCAAAACCTGGAACTCTAGCAGCTCAGGAACCAGGCTGTGAGGTGCAGAGACTAAAGGTCCAGGTGCAGGACCTTCTCCTTTTGTCTGGTCAGCAGGTCCAGGTGAAGAGGCAGCCACCACAATGACCTGCTGCTGAGGCCGAGGAGATCCAGGTACCAGAACTGCCATGGCCAGTCTGCTGCTATTAGGATCATCTGCACCTTGTCCATCCAGGCCTTGACCACCACCCTGTGGATCAGGGAGAAGGAAGGAAATACATACACGAGGCCTGGAGTCCAGGTCCTCATGAAGGCATCTCCCATTAGTGTCCAAGACTGCGGGATGCTGGCACAAAACAGCCTAAGTTTTGTGTTCTACCAAGAGGCAAACAGGTCCACCAGAAGACTGCCCCACAGAGAAAACAGGTGGTTCACCACTTCTTGATGCAGGGACCACTCGTGCAATGTTTCCCCAAACCAAGTGACAGTGTCTGCCAGCTGAGTGTCCGTGGTGATGTGAATCACCAGGAGATCTGCACCCTGGCTGTGCATGCAAGTCCAGGTGCGGAGGGGCCACCCGACACAAAGGAAGGGGAGTGCATGTTGATCTGCCAGTTTAGGTAAAACATAGTCGTGGTGTTGTCCATCTGCACTTGCAAGACCTGACCAAAGTGGCAAATTCTGTCAGAACTAGCCACATTGCATGGAGCCCCAGCAGGCTGATGTGGCGACGGGATTCCCTGGGTGACCAAAACCCATCGGCATGGCAGTCTCCCAGGTACACATTCCCCATCCTATCAGAGATGCGTCCATCATGACAGTGACAGTCGGCTCTGGGTGGACAAATGGGACTCCGCTGAGATGTTCTGGGGTCAGCCATCACTGGATGACACTACACACATTGGCTGGGTGACAGTGACCAGCTGGTCCAAGTGGCCTAGTCGCTAGGACCACTAATGGTCCAACTTTCACTACAGGTGCTGCATCCACCATCGGGACCACCGGACCATGCTGGTGCAGAACACCGTATACTCAAGCAGCCACAGGAAGTTTCAGACAGGGTGCGAGTGCCCAAGCTGAAATGATCAGGCAAAGGAGGTAAGATCAAGTCCACAGGGAGGTGTGCCTTGGCTCGCAGAGAGTCTAGCTCTGCTCCGATGAAATGGATCACTTGCCAGGAGATCACGTCAGACTTGGACGGGGTTACCCACTGGCCCAAATCAATGTAGGTCTGAAGGGCCAGATCCCTCGACTGTACCACGGCCTCCTTGGATGGCCCAGCAATCAGTCAGTCATCAAGGTAGGGGCATACATCAATGCCCTTGTGTTGCAAGGAGGCTGCCACCACTGCCATGCACCTGGTGAAGACCTTGGGCATGGAGGAGAGGCAAAAGGGCAAAACGTGAAATGGACACAGAACCCGTTCTGCACAGAACTGAGGTACTGCCAGTGGGACTGGATGGACTGGAGTGTAGAAGAATGCATCCCAAAGGTCAAGGGAGCAGAACTACATGCCCTGCTCCAGGGATGGTATAATCTGGTTCAGAGTGGCCATCCAGAACTTGCGCTTCCATATGTACTGATTGAGATTATGTAGAGCAAGTATGGGGCACCAGCCCCCTGTCTGTTTAGGGACCAGGAAGTACCTGGACATGTATCCCTGACTTGCCAAGACATCTGGAACATGGGCTACATCCCTTTTTGCAAGAAGCTGAGTGCCGTCCTCCTGAAGGGCAGACAGCATGTCCTGTGACACTGAGGACTCCTGAAGAGCATGGGATCAGTAAGGCAGGAGAGTCTAGAAGTCCAGAAGCAGCCCTCTGTCAATCACTCCGAGAACCTACCTGTTCGTTGTAATGACAGACCAGTGTGGCCAGAAGTGGTGAAGCTGACTCACTAAAGGGAGCTGGGTCAAGGACTGGACAGGCTGGAGGTAGACATCCTGATCCATTGCTGGGCAGCTTTGTAGGGGGCAACAGCCACTGGGGCTAGAGGGACACCACTTCCCCTACCCCCCGCCTCTTTTGGGCCCCTGACCAGGGAACTTGGCCTTGGGGCACCAGGCTTGATATTGTGCCTGCTGGGGCTTGCTACTGCCCAGGCTGCTGTGGCTGAAAGGACTGAAACTGAAAGTTCTTCTTTTGTTTCTGGGCCTTTGGGTCCTTCTGGGATGAAGCCATAGAGTCCAGTGTGGCACTGGACTTTTCAATCCCTGTGAGATGACCTTGCACCCCGGGCCAAAGAGGTCAGTTCCTAAGAAGGTGACATCAGCCAGCTTGTGCTGAGTGTCCACTGTAAAGGTGGAGAGTCTCAGCCAAGCCCTGTGACGTATCACGACAGCCCCTGCCTTGGCATAAGTATAGGAAATGCACATGTCTAAGGTCATCTGGAGCTGCTTTTTAGCCAGTGCTTGACCCTGGTCTCTGGCTAACTTCACCAGCAGCTGCCTGTCAGCAGGTAGGTGAGGGAGGACAGTACCAAGCATTACTCACAGGTAGTGACCAAAGTTAGCCATCATCATGGCATAGCTTGCCTGATGGAGACAGAGACAGGAGGCGGCACAGACATTCTTGACCATGTGCCCAAGCCTGTTTGACTCTGAAGGGAAGTCTGTCCACATCCCCAGTGTTTTGGGACTTCTGGAAAGCTTAGTCTGACACCAGACCCTGAGCTGAGGGGTGGTCCAAGAACCCAGAAAGAGAGCCACTAGGGAGCATGTACTTGCGGACCATACAGGCTGAGGGTTGCAGGCAGGAGCAGGATGCTGCTAAAGCTCCAGTGCCTATCCCAAAAATGGCCTCAGCCGTTGGAAAGGCGATCCTTGGGGATTCATCCTCAGCAAGGATGTCTGTGAAAGGGTATTTAGCCCTTTTATGAACAGGCTCCAGGGGGACCAATATGGACTCCAAAATTAGCTGGAGTAAGGCCCTAAATGACAATGACACTGTCCCTTGATCGGTAGTCAACTCCTTGACCGGCACACAGTCGAAGGTATGCATCCTCTGCGACTGCAAGGAAGAGCCATCTAAATCATATGAGGACTCCTCAAAAACATCCCTCAATCATTTGCCATCAGGGACCACCTTAGAGTCATCTGACTAGGTGACTTCCATCGACAGCCAGCCTGCCTGCCAAGTTGGCCGCAGCATGGGAGTCTTTGATCAGGGCTGCCACCAAAGGCTGCAGTGGACGTGACTCCACACTTAAGGGTAGGGAGACAGGTGTTCGGGACAACCATCTTGGAGGGACTGGCATGGGCTTGGTTGGCACTGGCCAGTCGACTGCAGGGGGTCGGGGGTAAAGCCCTACCCTGCCCTGCCATGGCCCACTGCTGCCAGCAGAGTTCCTCACAGCACCACTGCATTCAATGGCAGAGCCTCTCTTTGTCTGAGAATGAGAAGATTGAGGAATGTCAAGGGGAAACCTCCCAGTCAAGCAAGACTGAGAGTGAAAGTGGCACCTTGACCTGGAGCTCAACCTTGACTATCGACCTGAGGGTCGATGCCAAGAAGAAGCCACTGGGGGATCTAAATGACATGCACCGGCTTCAGTGGAATGACCTCTGGTGATTGCTGTTCCCAAGTGGAACCTGTCGGCGATATCAACCGGTACACATTCTCCTGAGTGAGGACCAGGAACACTGGAGTCATGCAGATAGACTCCTCGTCGACCTCCTTTGACAAATGGTCGAAGGGGTTGAGAAAAACTCTCAAGTGCCTCATCAGCTAATGCTGAGGTTGACAAGACCAATGGAGCACCATGGAGCTTGCGATCCGACCCTTGACCAAGGAAGGCTCAACTCGCATCGAGTGGTCAGGAAAGTCGAGGGATGGGGAGAAGTATGCTCTCTCCCAGTCCCATGACCGGCGCCAGCAGCGCTCTCCCTGAAGGCTTGGAGGACCTGACACATCTCCTGGAATTCACCGATGAAGGACACTCTGACACTAGCCCCAGCCAACAGCAACACTGAGGCCAACAAGGTACCCACTGCAGCACTGGCCACTGCCTCTTCCCTGGGTGGGAGCTGGGCCGCTGACCCTGCCACACCAGAGGCCTTCTTGCAGCTTTTGCCTGTAGTTTCGGATCCCAGTTGACCAGCCAGTCAAGAAACCAGGCCGCACAATCCTCCAACAAAGAAGGGTGCATCATTTGGCAAAGGCTGCAGCCAAAAACATCACGTGCAGCCTCCAGACGGCAGAGGCAAGACACGTAGGTCCATCTGCGACAGCTTCTGGTTGCATGTGATGCAGAACCTTAAGCCAGGAGTGGGCTTTGCTTCTTCATGTTCCAGCTTTCCTCACCAAAGCAGTAGCAGAACTGAGGAAATACAGACTATCGAAGAAACTCAACGAAAAAGCAACAAACTAGACAATGGTGCAATTTAGGCCCTACACCATACAGAACTGTGAAGGAGGAGATTGAACTCTTCCAGTGGAAAGGAAGATCTGATGTCACAGGGCAGAGCCAGAGGATATACCACCCGGGTGGTGGGTGGAGCTTAGCTTAAAAACATTCTGACGAATCTGCACTTCCAGTGGAACTGCCAATGCTCGGACAGTGAACTATATTCATGCCCTTAGAAATATGTACTTATTTTTACATATAAACTTTAAAATAGGCATTGTATAAAAACAATATTAAGCTCTCATCCAAACCATGCACCAGGTTTCAAATGACCATCAAATATAATCTGGCACTGGAAACATGAAGTGCACGATTGTCACTTTGAGAAAAACATGATGGCTCATATCTGTGGGTCAAACTGTCACCCAATACTTTACTATAAATATAAACCCTTCCCCAAAAAAACAATAAAAAATACTTTACTAGAAACTCTTTTCTGAAAATCTGCTAACACCCACACAAAGCCACTGGACGATTAGAGCATTAGCAGAAGCTGAGAGGGTGTTCTTGGGACACTGGAGAGACCATGACCCTCCCTCTAGTGCAAAGTAGAAAACCTCCTATTCCTCACTGCTATATATCAGAAAGTGACGCATATTGCTGTCAGAAAACTCTCTATGAGGCTGGCAGTATGGCGTGGAGGTTAGTGTAATGAACTGCGAATGAACTTGGTACATCCAGTAGACCTGGGTTTAATTCTGATAATCACAACTTGAATACTGTGCGACTCTGAGCAACTCAATTTATCTCCCGGGTCGCCCCTGAAAACAAGCTCTTGTGCCTAGTGGGCCTTACTCGGTTACCAAAAGAATACAAAAAAATAATAAAATAATGACTAGATCTGGAGCCCCTACCCACAGAAAAAAACACCCTGTCGAACCTGCTCGGCCTCCACAGAGGTAAGTGGCTGGATTACCCACACTGTTTTTGTGCTTGCTCTGTTATAGCCACCAGTAGTGGACATACTCCACAATCTGTAAATGTACTCCCCCCAGCCACCCAACTTATCAAACTGACACCCGGCATGGGTATGTACCTTACACCACGCTCCCCCACTGCCCTCCTCACCCCACCTACTGCGTGTTGGCATGCATCTTTCTTCATATGTCCCCATGCATGGCAGCCTACTCTTTTATCATGCTCGATACCAGACATAAATATTACCTCTTAGTATTTGACCTGAATTAGGAAGGGGCATCTTCCCTCCTGTTCCTGCCCTGTCCTGTAAACAGAGGTGCCTGGAGTAACCCTTACCAGAGATAGTTCTACACTGCCACCAGTACTTGCTTCAGTACTTGATCTATTCTTTTGTGTCCTGTAATCCTATACATTTTTTAATTTCTTTATTTATTTGTTGTCCGGGTAGGTGCACTGGTCCAAGAACTGTTTTCAGGCATAACCCGGGTCATGAAGATGGCACAGTGATAAAGCAAATAAAAAGCATCAGGAGACATTAATAAGCACTGGGAAGTTAAGTACAGGAAGATAAATTACACACAGGTAGTAAAAAAAAATAAGAAGGGGCAGATCATATAGCTAATAAAGGGGTAGATTATACAGCTAATAAAAATACATCATACCAAGATAACACAGAACTAGTAGGCCAGTTTCATAACATTGTCTAGGCAAGGCAGATGATGGTTACAAATGAACAGGGTTACGTAAGGTTGTAGTGGAGTTATACATGTCTGTGATACAGTAAACTGCATTTCTGGCTACCTATTACCAGCTGTTTAATACTTGGTTACAGCCTTGTGAAACATTGGTCACTAGAACCATTTCATCAGGAACCGTACTATTACTCTGCTGGGAAACATAATGTTGTAATATGTACTGTATAGGTTTATTAACCACTCTTGAAAAAGAAAAAGTTAATAAAAACTTTTAAAATCTGTAATAGTCAGGATTTACAGAAAACTGAATATCTTTATGATGCATCTTAGTCATTTGAGGAGCTTGGCAAGCTTGTTTTATGTCCCCTGCAGAATCCAAGATGCTTCGGTCCTGTAAGTTTGGTTTGACTGTCTACTGAGCTTATGCTTCCGTTTTTAGCGGGCTTGATTGCACCTCTCTTCCAATCAGCCCACCACAAAGTTCATTAACTGTAAGGGCTACAACGTGTTCATAAAACTGACACCCAGCTGAAAAGACGTGAACATACCGATACCATTCTATTTCCCTCTGGTGTCTCCTCAGCTGAAGTGGCAGTAAGACTCCAGCATGATTTTGACAAGGTTCAACACTGGTTCCATGTCAACCAACCTTTACCAAACTCTAAAAGACTGTCTCCATGACCTGTGGCACAAGTCAGAGGCTCTCTAGAACCCACCCCCCCCGCAATATTCCACACCCTGGATGGGATGTCTTTAGAAAACATCACCTCCTTTAGATACTTCAGAGTCTGGTTAGACCAGTACCCGGACTCTTCCATACATGTGAATGCTATTCAAAAGAAACTGCACCCCAAGCTTGGTGCTCTATACAGAAACAGAGACTGCATTCCACCATCAGCACGCCGTGCTATAGTACAGAAAATTATCCTCCCCACCTTTGACTATGCTGACATAGTCTACAGTGCCGCTCCCAAGACTGCCCTTGTCAGACTGGACTCTCTATTCAACTCCTTCTGTCGCTTCCCTCTGTCTTGTCCCCCATGGACCCACCACTGTGATAGATACCAAGCCCTCTCTCTCTCCCTTCCCTTGAATCCAGATGCTTCCTACATTCTGCTTGCTTTATGGCCAAATTCTGGCTCGGGTCACTCCCCTCCTACCTGATAAACATTATTTCTACCCCAATCTTCTCCGCAACTATGAAAATAAATCCCTGGCTAGCCCACACAGGTCCTCCACTGCTGGTCAAGCTGCATTCTCGTACCGATGCCCTAAACGATGGAACACCCTGCCCGCTACCATCAGAAACAATACCACCCAAATGTCCCTCTCCTCATCACTCAAAGACTACACCTCCCCAATCTGTACATGTCCATAATCTCTCCTATACTCCCCAATCTATACATGCCCATAATCTCTCCTATACTACCCAATTTATACATGGCCATAATCTCTCCTATACTACCCAATTTATACATGCCCATAATCTCTCCTATGTTACCCAATCTATACATGCCCATAATCTCTCCTATACTACCCAATCTATAAATGCCCATAATCTCTCCTCTACTACCCAATCTATAGATGCCCATAATCTCAACTATACTACCCAATCTATACACGCCCATAATCTCTCCTATACTACCCAATCTATACACGGCCATAATCTCTCCTATACTACCCAATCTATACATGCCCATCTCTCCTATACTACCCAATCTATAAATGCCCATAATCTCTCCTCTACTACCTAATCTATAGACACCCATAATCTCAACTATACTACCCAATCTATACACACCCATAATCTCTCCTATACTACCCAATCTATACATGCCCATAATCTCTCCTATACTACCCAATCTATACATGCCCATAATCTCTCCTGTACTACCCAGCTACACATCAGTGCCGTCTCTCCCCACAGTGAAGTTATGCCCCATTCAATCCTAATATTGCCTAATGAACTCCGCCAACCTTAAGATCCAGCTCCAGCCCAGCTCTCCAGCTATCTACTCTGATACTTCTTCGTACATTGCCACTCTGCTCCTTCTACCCTCTCCCCCACAATTCTGCTTTGACAACTTGTCTTTGCTTCTTCATTTTATCACTGTCACCGGCACGTGGCCGTGGGCTCATACTGCAAGTCCCTCCTTTACATCCTGTCCCTTCTATTTGTCAGTTTGGTTATCTGTAACTGCAGAGGTTACCCATTTCAGGCAGTCAAGGTATCTGTTATCCCTTATTATCCCATGGTATCCCATAGTTATTACTACCATAGACATTACTACCCCCTGCTGTGCTTCAATTATGTTATTATGCTTACTGTATATGACATGTCTATTAACTATACCCACTATTTATAACCAATGTAATATGTACTATCACACTAGCGTGTGCTAGTATTATATCTATTCTATGTATTTATGTGTGCTGTTATTACTTGTATTGCCTATCCCACCTCCCCTCTCCCCAGGATGCACCTGGAAATGAGCAACCCTGCTCCGCATGCCTTCCTGGTTAAATTTTTAAATAAATAAATAATACAACACCTCTTTTGTCTACGCTTCCTTGGCAACCTGAAAGGCAGTGCATAAACCACAAAGCACTTACATTTTTTTTTTGGTATCGCTATCATTCACCATTGTCTGTAAAACCACTGTTCAGTTTGAAGAAACTTATTACTCTATTTTCAATCATGCTCGTTATGTTTTAAAGACATGACAACATCAAGAAATACAAAGACAAAAAATAAAAGTGCAGGGCAGATAACAAGCAGAAAAAAACCCACAAACGTATGCACATGCTGCACACAGAACCATGAAGAATGATAATACAACTAGAGGGTATAGGAAACACTTGGAGAGAAAAAATTGAAGGGAGATGAAGAAGGAACTGGTTCTCACAGGAGGTTGTTAGGAGCATGGAACGGTCTACCAAGGACAGTGGTGGAATCAAAGTAACTGAATATTTTTTATGATGAACCTAGACATTTATACGAGAGATTCAAATGTAAGAAGCTATAACTGCTATAAAGATGAGGAAGGACTTGTTGGGCTCATGGCCTTCTTACATCTTACATGTCAATACAACCTAAGAGATTACTCTTGCCGTTCTCTGGAACTCACTACCAGCTACTGTTCTAACATGCCCTT
Organism: Neoceratodus forsteri; assembly: GCA_016271365.2. NCBI lineage: Eukaryota > Metazoa > Chordata > Ceratodontiformes > Ceratodontidae > Neoceratodus > Neoceratodus forsteri. The sequence goes on along the minus strand of JADMNL010000025.1, from coordinate 388,131,411 downwards.
CCAGCCACTCCTTCAAGAGTTCTCTTAAATCCCATCATGCCTCCCCTCAGCTCTGTACCTGTGCCTAAGTTATCCCACCCATCGCATCTAGCTCACTCCCCTCACACCTACCCCCTCCCTTGTCCCTTCCTGCTTCTCTCCATGCCCTGCCCAGAAGTGCTATTCCTGCTCTGCTGTGATTCGATTCTGAGCTACCCTCGTTTCACCATGTTCTTTTTCTGATCCAGTCAACTGAAATTACTGTCTCTGTGCTGGTATCTACAGTATTATTCTGTAATGTTTTCTGTATTTACTGTAAAATTCTGCCCTTGCACCTTGTATATATTTGTAAATTACTACTTCTGTGCCTGTATATACTGTATTACTTGTAAATACTGTACATGCATTTTGTGTTTTGTATATATATTGTGTTCTACAAACTATTGTAAAGTGTCCTTGTACACTTATCTCTTGCTCTTATACATTGTATCTCTGTACCTCTCCTTTTACCCTCCACGGGTCGTCCCTGAAAAGGGACATTCTGTCTCAGTGGGCTTACCCGGTTACCAAAATTCAAACAGATAAATAAAAAGGAGTGCCTTCAAGCACATTCTTAGGACATGAGAATTGTTAACCAAAGGAGAGTGCTTCTGATACCCTAAGAATGTAAATGAGATCACTCTTACAACAATAACAGTGGTCTACAGGACATATTAATATATCACTGACCAAGGGCCTCAAAAACATACTAACAATTTCTTTTAAATCCTCCCCGATCATACCCATTTTACAGAATAAAAGTGCCTCAAACACAGGATAAAGGAGCACTCTGATTGGTCAAGAGCACTCCCTTGATCTGTAAAGAAATGTTATGTTGCTCTGCTGAAATATGTAGACTTGACACCAACAGTTTCATTAGCAAAGGCAGTGACAACCATGTTGGACCCAAAATCTACCCTTACCTGCTGCTGGTCCAGTTGTAACATTAGCCTGCAGCTCCGGTCCAAAGGCTATGGTTTTGGCCTGCACTCTGAAACAGTAGGTCATCCCCTTGGTGAGATCTCGAACTTTTAGCCAGCGCTGCCAGTTGCCACTGATGTCAACCGTCACCACTTTACTTACACCTGCCGAGCACGGGACAGGAAACGTTTAGCTCCATATACACAACCAAAACAGAAGACATTTTACAAGAAAACAGTGAAACCTTGGCAAAGGGTCTCTGCACGATAACAGCATTACAATACATCGAGAGTTTATGCTAGGTTCACAATTTACATGTCAATTCAGTCTCGACAAAAACAACAAAGCAGCACATGAAAACAACACATTCTGTACCTGAAACATTCAGTGGGCAGACCAAAGTCAGCCCTGGTGGACTAAGCTGATGGATTGGGCAGAGAAGCATGACCCAGTTCATGTCAAAGGCCATCCAGCCTTCAACTAGATCAAAGCTACAACATGATCTGGAAAAATTATCTAGTTTTCACCCAAATCAAATCTTTTAATTCTTTTCAGAGTACAGGTACTCCATGAGATGATGCTTACGGTATAAGAAGGTGATCTTGTGTAGTTTGGGCCCAACTGGAATATGAAGCAACGCAGAGCAGTTCCGCCTGCCCAAACTATGCGAGATGTCACTTATGTCATAAAAAGACATCTCAAGGCACATCTGTAAACTTATAATAAATTAAACGATAGCTAAATGATTTACAAGAAGTTTAAAGCTCAAGTTATCTACTTTTCCATTTGCAAAGTATACTGCAAAGCCACTAGAGGGCAACAACTCTTGGAAGCTGCATTCCTCTTCCCACTGCTATCACCTAAGCACTTCTCATCTTGGGTCCTTCTTCCCTAAAGCAGATTATTATGCCCCAAGAAACCACAGTCCGTCACCCTACCGCTGTGCCATTGAAACCACCACACCAACCCCAGCTGCTATTAAATACGTATAGTTTACCACCCATTTCTCAAGTCCTCCTCTACCATCAACTGCATACTGATCAATACAGACTATTTTATTTTTTTTTTTTTTCCTGTACCCTGACCTGTCTCATCTTAAAGGTACACAGCTTCCACTCCCTGCTCACTCTCTAAGTAACCATGGCACCAAATTTTACACTTTTACTGAGTGCCTTTCCCATTCTCCTATTTCTGTCTTTGCCCACTCCCACAAGCAAGACGAGCCATAGTTTGGTTTACTCACCCAGTATTGAGATCTTAAAAAACCTTCACGTCAACATAGGTTGCTCATCTGGGAACTTTTTCACTATTAATAAAGGACCTTGGTCTACCTCAATGATCCTGCCCCCTATAAATATTTGGCCCCCAGGTGGATCACATCCCTGTCAATGTGTCCTTAAGGGCCACACCATCCTCGTTTTACACAGGGAAAAGACAAAACCTTGCTGTGTTTGCACGAAGGTTAAATGTTTCTCCAAGGCTTGAAGAGAACTTCTACTTAGGATAGCCCTTATGCTACTTCTGCTATCTGGAAACATTCATCCTAATCCAGGTTCTGAAGCATCTTCCACCTACAATGTGCTCCCTAAACAAGGTATCATTAAACTGGCCACAATTAATATCTGTAGCCTTTTAAGCAAAATTGACGTCCTGAAAGTCTGGGTAACTCAGCACAACCCTGACATACTATCTGTTGTTGAGACATGGATGACCCCCAAAATACCGGATTCTGCAGTAGCTATACCTGGAAACACTATATTCAGGCTGGACAGGCTGACCAAACGTGGGGGTGGATGTGCTATATTTCTAAAAAATTCCCTAAAGGGGCATGCTATGCCACCTATTTATCTCAGTGGCAATACCCAGGCACTGGCGATAAAAAAGCTGTTAGGGGCTCACCATAATACTATATCAGTACTCTCAGTCTACATACCTCCCAAAGACCCAGCCACTGGTCTCCTCAGTCTTCTTGACCATCTCCGCTCACAAAATCACCTTATGCAGAAAATTATCATGGGAGATGTTTAACATAAACTGCCTGTCACCTGTGACCAACTCACTAAAGGACGCAATAACAGCCCTTCACCTAATTCAACTTGTTAATACACCCATTAGGATAAACTATAAAACGGGGACTAGCACCACCCTCGACTAGATAATTTCTAACCAACCTAACCACCTTTCCAATGTAACTGTGCACCCTGACTCCATCAGTGACCATTCCCCAATCACATGCAGTTGGACTAATAAATTCCTTATCCCCCCTCCCCAAACTATCTACAGCGGGTTTCTCAGAAGGGGCCACCTGGACCTCCTAAAACAACAGCTTTGTGCCCAGAATTGGAACATCCTGGACTCAACCAATGATGTTAATGTAGCCCTCTGTGCTCCGATGATACCATGAATGTTGTCTGTACCACCGCTGATACCATGAATGTTGTCTATACCTCCCAACCTTATTGTAACCCTTTCCTTTGACAAGGAACCTTTGTAAATGAGCTCCCCCTAGCTCAAAGGTATTTGAAATCCAAGATTTAAATAAATGAAAAGCTCTACTTTGTTTTAATGAATGTAATGCTCAACATCCCCTCCAACGTCCCTAAAGGAGACTACAAGATGCAGGATAAAAGGTCTTGTGGTTTTCAACATGAATTGTCTAGAATCATGTAAGTGATTTATAATTAGATGAAGAGACACAGATCATGCAGTCTGATCTGGAAACTCAAGAGTTCTGGAAAGCCACTCACCAGCAAAATATCAACAAGCTGCTTCAGACAAGCCGTGATGTGCCTCACCTCAGTAACATCCACTACTGCAGGCGGAGTAATACTGACAAGAAATTAAAAAGTCTGCAAAATATAGTTAGGAAGGAAGCTCAATATGGAAGTCATCCCAGGATTATTGGGAGTCCCTTTCCTCTAAAGAGGTTCCGACTTTTCCTCCACCCCCCTGGAGGCAGCTGTATCCCAACAGGTCAAAATGTTGTGGCCCTCAGATGATGAAACTAAAACCCAGTGCACCCCCCCAAACATGGCATATATTAGAATTTAAACATTTTAACTGCCCAATGGCTTATCTTACTTTAAATGCCATGATGCTGAAACTATCCTACTCAGAGACTTTAATATTAACTAGCCGGCAGCTGAGGCCGGGGCCTATAGGGACTCCATAGCGGCAGCAAACCTTACACAGATGGTTAGCTCTCCAACCAGAAAAAATTACAAAACTGGTACCAGCACCCTTCTGGATTGGATCCTAACCAGCCACCCCACCAGGATCACAAACGCCACTGTCCCTCCCTGACTCACTCAGAGACCACTCCCCTGTTAGCTGCCTCTGGTCCAGCAAATTCATCAAATCCCCCCCCCCCCAAAACTATTTTCAGCCGCGTTCTACCCAGAAGCCCATTACCCTGTCTCAAATCTTTCCTTCTGCAGCAGGATTGGTCACCAATCTTCTCAGCAACCAATGTGAACACTGCTCTGACCACTTTGTCAGAATCTTTACCCAAGCCTGCAACAAATTTGCTTCCTAAAGAAGTTAAAGTAAAGCACTCTGCAATCCCTGGCTCACCGGTGACCTACTAAGGCAACTAAAAGCCCAGGACCACCTTTGGGAAATTGGCAGAAACTCTGGGAGACAAGCTGACACAGTTAACTATAAAAGTGCAAGGAATGACTGCACCAAATCAATCATGGAATCAAAATCCACCTACTTCAAAAATGCTCTCATAAACTCTTGGGGTAATGGAAGGGAATTCTGGAATAACATAAAGGAAATCACCGGGAAGCAGTCCAAATCACCACCCTCAGCGCTCTGTTTAAATGGTGTTACTACACTCAACCAGAAACTCATTGCAGACACTTTCAATGATGCTTTCACGGACCTCAGTGCAGTACTCCCTCCCGATTTCTTCAAGGACAATGACCCCCCCATTGGTACCCCCCTACAAAAAAACACCCTCCTTTCTACTTTAAAGCGGTATAGTTGCATCAAGTCCGGAGCTATGTAACCAAAGCCATTAGAAATTCTAGAGCCAGCATCGACTCCCTCGACCTCAAACTACTATCACTCACCCTAGGAGAAGTGCTACAGCCACTGACCAGAATCTTTAATCTATCTCTGAACCTTAGCCAGTTCCCGGACATATGGAAGTCTGCCACTGTAACCCCCATACATAAAAATGGTGACAAAACTGCACATGAGAATTTCTGTCCAATCTCCATCCTACCTCCCCTTTCCAAGGCCCTGGAATGGTTAGTGGCAGATCAGCTTACTGACTTCCTAGACAAGCACAGCATCATGTGCAAGCAACAGCATGGTTTTAGAAAAGGCCATAGCACCTCCACAGCTCTACTTGAATTCACAGGCAAAATACATCACTCACTAGACAACAGTCAGCTCACCGGGGCCACTTTCATTGACTTGACCAAAGCCTTTGACACCGTCAACCATCATCTTCTACTTGCCCAGCTTCGGCTAGCAGGGCTTTCATCCAACTCCGTCAACTGGGTACAAAGCTATTTAAAGAACCGGTCCCAAAGAGTGAAAATTGCTGGCACGCTCTCAGATCCAAGACCCGTTCAGTCCGGTGTCCCTCAGGGCTCTATGCTGGGCCCCCTCCTTTTCAGCCTTTTCTTGAACACGCTGCCAGAATCCTGCCCTGAAAAGCTATTACTCTACGCAGATGATGCTGTCATCTTGGCCTCCCACCATGATCCAATTCATCTACAAGAAAAACTCCAGCTGGCTTTCTCAGCAGTCGAAAACTGGTTCTCTAACCACAAATTGATACTAAACCAGAAAAACACAAAGACCATGATCTTCAGTAGCTCACGCAACAAAAAGACAGTATCAACTCGCCACCAAAACTAAACAAGGACTCACCCTTGAACAAGTCCATACCTTTAAGTACCTTGGTCTCACCTTTGACTCAAATCTTACCTATGTTTCTCATATAAATAATACTGCTAAAGTAGTAAACCCCAGGCTGGGCCTTCTGTTCCACCACAGGAAACACCTAACACCAGAAGCATTGTCTATTGCCATACAGAGTCCTACTGTTAGCATTATTGACTACGGTCTCAGCATCTATGGCTCTGCCACAGCTACCTCCCTCAAACGTGTTACCACCTCTCTCAACAAAGCCTGTCGTCTCGTTACTGGATCCCACCGTCTTACCCATACCTGTGACCTCTACTCCCGAACTGGATGGCTGCAACTTAACAACCGAATAAAATACCAAACCTGCATCACAGCAAAGAAAGTCATGCTGGGCAAGGCACCTCCAGGAGTCCGCACCCTCCTCAAACCCAAAGCCAACAACTGCAATACCAGGAGTTCAAAACCACAATTCTCCAAATCCCTCACTGCCGCACATCCCAAGGTCAAAGGTCGTTTGCATATAGGGCTCCCAGCTGGATGAAAAGTCTTTCTAGTGGCATCTTGACCACAACAACGCTTGATTCTTTCAAAATCAAACTCTGCCACTCCCTAATAGGCACCAAAAAAGGAGGGGGAAGTGCCTAATCCAATTAACAGAAGCACTCTTGTTAGGGGGGTCGATACCAGTCCTTTCACAGAAGAAAGGGTTCTACAAGAACTCCTAAAACTGAAGGTGGACAAAGCAATGGGTCCTGATGGAATTCACCCCAGAATTCTAAAAGAATTAAGGAAGGAACTAGTGAAACCACTGGCTATTCTTTTTAATAAATCATGGGAGGATGGTGTGGTACCCCGAGGACTGGAGGAAGGCGGATGTGATTCCCCTTCACAAAAGTGGGACCAAGACAGAGGCAGGAAACTACAGACCTGTCAGTCTGACCTCTGTGGTAGGGAAAGTGATGGAGTCACTTCTGAAGGAAAGAATAGTTGAGTACCTAGAGGTCAGTGGAGCACAGGATCCAAGGCAGCATGGGTTCACAGCGGGAAGGTCATGTCAGACAAATCTAATAGATTTCTTTGACTGCGTGACCAAAGTAGTAGACCAGGGAGGGGCTGTGGACATGGCCTACCTAGACTTTAGCAAGGCATTTGACACAGTCCCACACAAAAGATTATTAGTCAAATTAACTAGCCTGGGAGTGGGTCCCAGGGTGGTAGCCTGGGTAAAACATTGGCTGGACAACAGGACGCAGAAGGTAATTGTAAATGGAGTCCACTCTGAAGAAAGGGCGGTTACTAGTGGGGTACCGCAGGGTTCAGTATTGGGTCCAGTCCTTTTTAATGTCTTCATCAGTGACATTTTTATTTATTTATTTATTTAGCTTTTGTTGACTGGGTAAGTGCACTACACAAATCCTGCCTATTTTCAGGCACGACCCGGGGGAGGGGGAATACAGATGAATGCCAACTGACCTTGAACCAGAACATTGCAGAGGGACTGGAAGGAAAAGTATGCCTTTTTGCAGATGACACAAAGATCTGCAACAGGGTTGATACACAAGGCGGCGTGGAAAGGATGAAAAGGGACTTGGCAAGGTTGGAGAAATGGTCAGACGTATGGCAGCTAGGATTCAATGCAAAAAAGTGCAAAATAATGCACCTGGGAAACAAGAACCCAGGGGAAGAATACACAATGGGTGGGGAGGTAGTAACAACAACAAAACAGGAAAGGGACCGGGGTAATCATATCAGATGACCTTAAGGTTAGCAAGCAATGTGAGAAGGCAGTAGGAAGGCCGGGGTATACTGGGATGTATAGGGAGAGGCATCAGCAGCAGAAAACAGGAAGTTGTTATCCTCTGTACAGACAGTTGGTGAGACCCCATCTGGAATACTGTGTCCAGTTCTGGAGACCCCATCTCCGCAAGGACATAGACAGGATAGAGGCAGTCCAGAGGAGGGCAACTAAAATGGTGCAGGGCCTGCAAGAGAAGCCGATGAGGAAAGACTAAAGGAGCTTAATATGTATACCCTTGAGGAAAGAAGGAGAGGGGGACATGATAGAAACTTTCAAGTACCTCAAAGGAATCAACAAAATCCAAGAGGGTAGCATCTTTCAGAAAAAGAGACTTGCAAGAACAAGGGGACACAATTTAAAGATAGAAGGAGGGCGTTCACGGGCAATGTGAGGAAGTATTATTTCACAGAGAGGGTAGTGGATGCATGGAACAGCCTTCCTGAGGAAGTTGTGGGGTCTAAAACTGTGGGAGAATTCAAGAATGCATGGGACAGACATAAGGCAATTCTTGTGGGGGGCAGGAAGATATAGGCTGTTGGTTAACTAGGATCTGCGGCCTATCCTGTAGGTAGGGAAATGGGCAGACTAGATGGGCCTAGCGGTCCTTATCTGCCGTCAAAGTCTATGTTTCTATGTTTCTAACACCTGCGACTGCGCCAGCTAATTAAGCTGCTCCCTACGTATTGTAGACCGCCCTTGCAGTCCGTTTTATTTTTTTTTCCCTTTTTGTTTTTTTCTCTACAAGCACTTGTCACTCTTTCTGCCCTGCCATTGCTCTTTCCCCATGTTTGTCTTGACAAAGCCTCCGGCTGCTCTACCCAGGCCCACACCGCTCTCTCCCCTCTCACAGCCCCAGCCCCCTTTTCCCTCTCTTGCCTTCCCCTTCATGGTGTTTATTTTGTAATGCGTTAAAAAAATGAGTATGTCATCCGTAGTAACAGTACGATATCCCGTTCTTACATAACCATTTTGAGTTCTTATGTAACCAATTTCATGTTAATTGTCTGTACTCATTGATGTGGAACCTTTGTAAAAGAGCCTCGGCTCAAAGGTATTTTGTAATCCTAGAATCAAATAAATAAAAAAAAAAAAAAATGAAAAAAGGGTCCCTCTTAGTTTTCAGATTGGAATTCCAATGTGAGCAAGCCAAACCACCACGTCATGGTGGGACCCACAATTTGGTTCCTACACTAGCTTTTCAGCTCTGAAATGCCTGCAGTAGCTACTCATAATTAGAGTGCATTGCCTAATTGTCTCCTTTTAATACAGTACTTCCACCCAGGAGAGGTCTCCTGAACAGCCACGCTCACTTCCCCAGCCAGGGTAAATGAGTTGTCGGGCAGGGTCAGTAGATTCCATGGAGGAGAACCCTTGTGAGAAGGAGGAGCTGGAGGCTCACCCTGCACGATGTCAGAAACCACAGGGGTGTCCGACGGGAGGGCACTCACCGGTCAGACGACAGAGGAGCCAACAACTGACTTACTGGCAGACCTGGCGGGCAGCAGAGGAGCCGACGACCGACTTACAGGTGGTGGTCGGGCCCACAACAGCTAGGAGGCTGGAGTGGGGTGGATCACCTGAGGTCGAGCTCCTGACAGGAGAACCGGGGGAAGGCTTAGTGGCCAAGCCTTCGACAGGACCTATGTCCTTCAGAGAGGAGTCCCCCAACTGCCCACTGACCAAGGGCGGGGGGGGGGAGAAGGCGTCCAATCCGCTGGAACGGATGGAGACCCTTGAGGCAAGGTACTCACTGAGATGGAGGCCTCACTCACTGCGGCATCGGCTAATGATCCCACTCTGGGCGCTTCTCCTTTCGCTTTTTCTCGGGAGTTGGTGAAGAAGTGCGTTCCCTCAGCTCCTGTAGGTCTTTTTCCATAGGTATGAAGTGAGACTTCAAGAGGTGAGCGTTGAGGGCCTTCTGGTGATGGGTGCGCATGACCTCGTTAAACAAATGGCAGATTTCACAATCCGACACCCAGTGTTTTTGGGCCAAGGCAAAGCACACAGTGGGAGTGGTCATCTCCGTGTGGGATTTAGGTGCCGCACTGCGAGCACGTTTTCTTTTTTCTCGAAGACATACACTGAAAATAAAGGGGGGCACAAAAACTTGCACTATACTGAAATAAATGGTGGATGACTGAGTTAGTTCACTGCGAGGATCTGGCGAGTTCAGGTTGATGGCGAAAGAACTGGAGGGTGGGCAGGGGCGCTCTTATATACTGTCGCCATTGAAATGATCAGGTGACGAGGGCGTCCCTCACCAATGATTAAGCAGCTAGAAATTCTGTTGTAATGGCCCTGACGCCAGGGCGCAGTCCTATATGTGAAGACTTACTGCAGGAACCCTCTCAAGTAAGATCATTTGGTTAAAGAAGTGGTTCACTGACCTGACCTGCCGGGGACATCTTGCTATGTTTTCCTTTAACAGCTTTAACGTGTTTGGGGACCCCTTAGAAAAGGCCACTGAGAAATCTTCTGATATTAATCAACTCAAATTTCCTTTCAAGTCAGGGGGTGACCCTAGAAAGGGGTGGCACTCCTCTTTTTTTTGCGACAAGCAGCAGCAGCCCTTTCATGGAGGTAAGTCCTCTGGCTCCAGGAACTCATTTAACAATAACTCAACACTGGGGTACTGTACGTCAAACTAACCGTAAGAGGATCATGAAATATGAGGAAGATCTAAGTGCCTTATGTCCCCAGGGTTAACCCAACCCTGGACTGCCTTAATGTAATTAAACGTCTTCTAAATTGTTTTTTTATATTTAATATTTAAATTAATCGCTCCATTTGAAGTCTGAATCATCCATTGCTTAACCTGATATAAATAAAATAAAAAATGGCTGCGTAGGATACAATGAGTTAAGCAATAAGGCATGCTTAGAGATTAGATTAAAAGTCAGTTAATTACCCTTAGGGGCATAATGTGGCATGAGGGGAGTGTCACATTGCTCCTAGGGGATGATTAAGTGACACTTAATCTAACTCCGGGGACTGCCCAATTGCTATTATAAAAAAATGATTGAAATTAAATTGTTAAAAGTAAACCTGTTGAATGTTTTCCACATCTGCTAGTGGAACTGAGTACTGCTGGAGCCTGGAGGTTGCCGTACCCAGTCTGAAAGCTGGAGAGAAAAGAAGTCACAAAAATAATGGAGGAAAAAAAAAGAAAACTACATTTCATATCACCTTTTAAAAAATGTGACATGCAGAACCCTCTTTTAACTTCAATTTCTTTTGGAAAAACAGGTTTGACATCTCCAGTTTGACAGCTGTTGAGAGTGAGAAAACAGGCCCCATACTACCAACATTGTGTAACTGGTAAGACGTTTATGATAGCCCTTCATTTTGTTACCTTGGACTGGCGCCAGCGGCTCATAAACCAAACGGTAACCCTGCAGAACTCCATTTGCAAACACTGGCTCCCCCCACGAAACGTTGAGAGTGGTGGTGGTGATCTCTGAAAATGTCAGGAAGCCGGGAGCACTAGGGGCTAAAAGGACAGAAACAGAAAATGATTAAAATGTCACTCGAGCTGAACTGTTAAAATATACAAATGCTACTCTCTGCCTTTTAAGCTGCGGAACAGCATACAGTCCAGTGTAATAAAGCAAGAGATTTGTGTAGTGCTCACAATATTTTATGAATCCAGAGTCTTCTCTGACCACAATCCTACACCTTTATGTGGAGGATATATATATTCCAAAACATGTAAGAGATATATGGTAGGCTTACTCTAAATGTGCAGTTTATCGTTACATGGGACGGGGCAGGATCATAACTCATGAGTGGTGGAGTCACAAGCGAGTTATTAAAGTGCAGCTTCCTTGCAAGTGATGATAAACCGCATACTTAAAGTCAGACCATTGCATATCCTATTTATACAAACATCAGTTTACTAGTTACAGCTTTTAACTCTGCTGGTTAACTGTTTCTCTTCACAGTTCTCCTACTGGCTTCAGTGCCTCTCTAGGTTAGTATGACATCATCAGCATCATAAAAGCTGCTCTGTGACTGGTTCAGTGTGACCTGTGATGTACCCAGCATGGTAAGATATCATCTGTGATATACCAAACTCACAAGATATCTTGCGAGTTGGGTATAAAATAATTTTTTTCATCTTGTCATTTTTATCTCAGCTTATGTTGTATAAATACGTTGCTACAACAGGTGAAAAAATAAATTATGCAAGAAAAACATGTTGCCTTTGCACCCAGCTTAAAGATGACATAATATATTGCAAGTCGGGTGTGTCTCAGTCACTATCTTGAAGTTTGGGTACATCACAATGACTACTGAACCAATCAGAGAGAAACTTTCACTATGCAGATGACATCACAATAGCCCTGTTCAGCACTGAGCCCAGCAGTTAAAATTACAGAAAAACAGTTGAACCTTCACAAAAACAGCTAATTTAAAAGTTATAAATAGTAAACTAATTTTGTATAAACCAAATATGCAATGGCCAGAGTCAAAATCCTTAGTTTATCATCACTTGTGAAGGGGCAGGACTTTCATCATAACTTACTTGGCACTACCCCTCCCCTGAACCCTGCACAAGAGCAGGGGTGGATGAATCAAGGAAATATAGACCTGTTAGTCTGACATCTATTGTGGGAAAGTATTTTAAACCTTAATAAACAATTGGTTTGTGGGTTTCCTGGAGAAAAATGGACTCCAGGATACTAGCATGGCTTCACAAGAGGAATGTCATAGAAACATTGAAAGTGATGGCAGATAAGGACAGAGGACCGCAAGGCCCATCCAGTCTGCCCATTTCTTTTTCTACCTTATGAATGTGCCATCAACCTTTGCTCTGTCAATAGCCTATCTATTCATACTCATCTGTATTGCTCCCTTATGCCTATCCCATGCCTGTTTGAAGCCCTGCACTGTATTCATATCCACTACTTCCTGAGGTAGGCCATTCCATGCATCCACCACCCTTTCTGTGAAAAAGAACTTCCTCACATTACACCTTAATCGGACTCCCTCCAATCTCATGCTGTGTCCTCTTGTCCGGCTATTTTTCTTATATTGAAACATGTTAGACTCTTTCACCTTGTTAATGCCCTTAAGGTGTTTGAATGTTTCAATCATATCACCTTTCTCCCTCCTTTGCTCTAGGGTATACATATTGAGCTCAGTTAATCTGTCCTCATATGTTTTCTGATGCAGTCCCTGCACCATTTTGGTTGCTCTTCTCTGGACTGCTTCTATTTGGTTAATGTCTTGTGAAGGTGTTGCCTCCAGTACTGCACGCAGTACTCCAGATGGGGCCTAACCAGTGTCTTGTAAAGAGGGATTATTACCGGCCTCTTCTGGCTTGTGATACCCCTACTAATACACCCCAACATCCCTCTAGCTTTACCTACTGCTTTAGTGGTCTGCTTGGATGATTTCAGGTCATTGGTGATGATGATGCCCAAGTCTCTTTCTTCCCTTGTGACTGTCAGCAACTCCCCTCCCAACCTATAGGTGGCTTCAGGATTTCTCTTCCCTATGTGCATGATCTTGCACTTCTTTGTGTTAAACCCCAGTTGCCACTCTTCTGACCATTTTGCTAGTTTATCCAGATCTCTTCTCATTCTGTCCGCCCCATCTGGATCATCTACTCTGTTGCAAATCTTGGTGTCATTCTGCAAACAGACAAACCTTACCCTCCAGTCCATCTGCAATGTCACTGATGAAGATATTTAAAGAGGACTGGCCCCAGGACTCATCCCTGATGTACCCCACTTGTGACTTGCATCTCTTCTGACTGTATACCGTTTACCACCACACACTGTTTTCTGCCCATCAACCAGTTTGCCACCCATTTGACCAACGTCTGACCTACCCCAAGCCTACCCAGCTTATTAATCAATCTTCTATGTGGAACAGTATCGAAAGCTTTGCTGAAGTCAAGGTAGGCAACATCAACTGCTCCCCCTTGGTCCACCACTCTGGTTACCCAGTCAAAGAATCTATGAGATTAGTTTGACAGGACCTTCCTTTTGTAAACCCATGTTGTCTTGGATCCTGTGCTCCTATGGATTCCAGGTGTTGCACTATCCTTTCCTTAATGAGTGTCTCATTAATCTTGCCCACTACTGAGGTAAGACTGACTGGTCTGTAGTTCTCTGCCTCCTCCCTGCTACCACTCTTGTGGAGCGGGATCACATGAGCCCTTCTCCACTCTTCTGGGTCCTCTCCTGTGCTCAGAGACTCACTAAACAGTTCTGATAATGGCTCTGCTAGTTCCACCCTTAGCTCCTTTAGCACCCTGGGATGTATGCCATCAGGTCCCATTGCCTTGTCCACCCTGAGCTTATCAAGCTCTTATAGGTCCCTTTCTTTTGTTAAGGGACTAGTGCACACCTCCCTCCCCCCTGTGCCCATGGTGCTGAGCTGTGGGCCCTGCCCTACCTTCTCTTCAGTAAATACTGAGCAGAAGTATCTATTTAGGATAGATGCTTTTACATGGTCCTCCTCCTCATACGCCCCCTTACCCCCTTTCTTCTTAGCAATACCCCCTCTGGACTTTCTCCTTTCACGAATATATCTATAGAAATGAACTTGGCTGACTTTGCTGCTTGGGTAATGAATCCAGCGGACAAGAGCCAAGCAGTGGACATACTGTACCTTGACTTCAGCAAGGCCTTGGACTCCGTCCTACGCAGACAGTTGGTCAAAATGTTGGGTGACCTGGGGGGGGAGATCACAAGATGGAGCTAGGAAACTGACCAGGTGACAGAACCCAGAGATTTTTCCTTAACTGGGAACACTGAAGAGGGTTAACCTGTGGTGTGTAACAGGGATTGGTCTTGGGACCAATACTCTTCAATATCTTTGTCTGTGATACTGGCGTTGGAATCCCAGGGAAGATCTGCCTCCTTGTAGTTGACATGAAGATCTACAAGTTAATGGATAGTAAGGAAGGGGTAAGAAATCTAAAGCAGGACCTGGAAAGGCTAGAGAGTTGGTCAAAGGTACTGTATGGCAGCTGAAATTCAATGCTGAGTAGTGCAAGGTAATGCTCATAGACGCAAAAAGTATGACAATAAAGTACAGAGTAGCACTGGAAAATGCGACAAAGAAGACAGACCTGGGGGTAACAATAACTGGTAAATTATAGGGTTCAAAATCAGCACCTGCCCACCAAATGTTGGTAGATTTTGTGTCAGGTGGGTATAATCTGTAGTTTGATGTGCCCATTGGATGCCTTTTGTTTAGCCCACTCCCATTCACTGAAATGGCGGGAGGCATAGTCAGTACATGCGCTTCACCCTCCTGGTTACTACTGGCCACTGAAATGGACGTGCCGTAAGGTGTGCTGTGACGCTGCAGTCATTTGGCCTGTTTCCTGCAACATGATGGCCATATAAATATGAGTGGTGGAGGGACCATTCATTGTGGCCGACTGGTGAGCTTGCCATGATCTGTGTCATATAGGCTTACAGAGTCACTTTTTTTTTTTTAATTAAAAACACTTTCTTTCTGGCAGCGGTGGGTGTTTTCCACAGTTCGGAACAGTGGGACCAGCTCAAGGAGCTAGAGGTAGCATGCAGGAAGAATACAAAGTTAGAGTCAGAGCCAAGATCAGGTAGTAGTTTAAAAGAAGGTTGAAATTCCTGCTCATTTTCTTTACCTAAAAGACAGCAAAAGATGCCTGCATAATGATAAATATTGTACAGAATTCATTTTGAGCTTTTTCTCTGACTCTGCTCACGTTATCTTCTTCTAGTGTTTCAGCAACCACCCACCCCACTAACCTCACTGTTGCCAGCATCCTACTGTTGTTCTCCCCGTGGCAGGGGTTTTTGGGGAGAGGATCCAGAGCAGGCAGTGGGCTGCATGACGTGAACTACAAGTGTGACTGCTGGGGCTGTTTTCTCCACTTATCTTTTTTCTCCTACCTCCCGAGGTACTTGGTAGCAGTCCTTAGACCACTGAAGTGCACAACTTTCCGGGGGGGGGGGGGGAGATAGCTCCCTGGCCCACCATATGAGTCTCTTTTTTGCACCAAAACCCAGCACCAGCCCTCCCGACTGGTAGCCTGCTGCATGGCATCATCCCCCAGGTTGTCTGACAAGATTCTGTATCCGCTCCCAAACCGGGGTTGCCAGCATGCATCAGGCAGCCCCCTTCTTTGTCATTTTTGACCAGGAAAGGCACACCGAGCTGTGATAACAGAACAGTAACTATGACCATGTCAGATATAAACAGGTAACTCACCTGTAACAGTAGTTCTAGGAGTGGTATATGTTGTTCAGCCACACTATTTGTTCATCCACACTATTTGGCATGTCCCTTTCCCTTTAAGGATCACCAGAAGGTCTTCAAGCTGGCTCCTCCGACCCACCCCAGTAGTATATCCCTCGGATCCACCCCATGATGCCAGATCTTAGCCCGCTGGAAGACGGGTGTGTGCGTCAAAGCCGGGGAGGTGGGGTGGGTCCATGTGGATGAACAACATATACCCCTCCTGGAACTACTGTTACAGGTGAGTAACCTGTTTTTCTAGGATCATGGGTATGTTGTTCATCCACGCTATTTGGCAGACTTCTAGCAGTTCTCCGGGAGGAGGGAGGCAAGGCGCACACCCCCTACTGATACTTACTTGGGGAAAAGAGAGTGGAGAACTGAGGCCCCAAAACCAGCATCCCGGCATGACTCAAGGTCGATGTGGTAATGGGTAATGAAGGTGTTTGCTGACTTCCAGGTAGCAGCCCAACAGATTTCCTGGCTGGGGATGTCCCTGGAAGCAGCCACCGATGCAGCGGTATGGGGGGGGGCTAGAATGAGCTCTTATCCCTCTGAGAGGCTCCATGCCCGCCAACTCGTAGCACAGACTTATGCAAGATGTAATCTACCTTGCAATAGTACGTTTTGCTGCAAGTCTGCCATAAGTGGCTTCAGCATAGGTGACAAACAGCTAGAGAACCTCTCCTCAAATTTCCACCGTCCTCTCCTTATAATAAGGTGCTGCACTTCTAAGGTGCCGTCTTTCGGATAAGATGTTAAAACTGAGGTCCCATCTGCCTGGATTGGTGGTAGTTCAGGTGGATGTTACAGATCCCATGGCACTTATCGAAAAGAGTAGGGGAATTTCCCCGGTGTCCTGGCCAAATTTCCCTCATTCACTAAAAATACCACCAACGGCTTAATCTGGTTCAAGGTCAGTTGGCATTCATCTGTATCCCCCTCCCCCGGGTCGTGCCTGAAAATAGGCAGGATTTGTCTAGTGCACTTACCCGGTCAACAAAAACTAAATAAAAAATAAATAAATAAATAAATGAAATAAGAGAGAGCTCATCTCAGGTCCAAGGTATGGAGCCTGTATTCGGCCTCCGAGGTGTAATTGGGGTAGTACACCGAAACAGTTAACAGCTGGTTAAAGTGAAACTCTGACACCACCTTTGGAAGGAATTTCGGGTGGGGGCGCAGGACAACCAGATAAGGGGAGTCCACCGAGAGTGCCTGGAGCTCCCGTCTTTCTGGCAGACGTGATAGCCACCAGGAAGGCAGTCTTCCACAAGTGTCACATCGCACACTTGCGCATCGGTTCGAATGGCTTGCCTATGAGCTTTGCCAGTACCAGGGGTAGATCCCACAGAGGTGGAGGTTCACTTACTGTTGGAGATATGTGATCCAGACCTTTGAAAAAGCACCCGACCATTGTCTCCTGCGCCAACGTCGGCTGACTGGCCCATGCCCGGTAAGCAGAGATGGCTGCCAGGTGCACCCTCAGGGTCGATGACGGAAGACCCCCTTTGGACAAAGACCAAAGGTAGTCGAGAATGTTAGCCACTGAACATGACAGAGGGTCCAGGCCCTTGCCCTGACACCAAACAGAAAACCTTTTCCATTTGAAAGCATAACATTTCCTGGTCGATTCCTTTCTGGATGCCTCCACCCTGGTGAGGACATCAGCGGAAAGACCCAAAGCCTGGAACTCTAGCCACTCAGGTACCAGGCTGTGAGGTGCAGGGATTGAAGGTCCGGATGGTGTACCTTCCCCTGATTGAGAGCGATCAGGCCCGGGCGTGCTGGAAGCCGCTCCGGGGGCCTGTTGCTGAGGAGATCTGGATACTAGAACTAGCGCTGCCAGTCTGGGGCTACCAGAATCACCTTTGCCTTGTCCCTCCTTACCTTGAGGAGCACTTTGTGGATCAAGGGAAGGGAAATGGAGGGAGGGTGTAGAAGAGGCCTGAGGTGCACGGCCTCGAGAAGACTTCCCCCTGCAGCAAGCCCTGCTGAGGGAGGGGCAGGCATGAAACAGCCTTAGCTTGGTGTTTTACCTGGAGGTGAACAGGTTCACCATCGGTTTGCCCCAGTGGGAGAACAGGCTGTAAGCTACCTCTGGATGGAGTGACCACCCATGGGATGTCTCGCCCAGGTGGCAGAGAGTATCCGTCAGATGGTTTGAAGCTCCTGCCACATGAATGACTAGGAAATCTGCCTCCAGACAGCTCACGAGTGTCCAGATGCAGACTACTTCCCTGCAGAGCAGACAGGAATGCGTGCCACCCTATTTGTTGAGGTAGTACATGGTTGTGGTATTGTCCGTCTGGACTTGAACCACTTGATCCTGGAGCTGAGGAGCGAAAGCTGCCAGTGCCAGTCTGACTGCTCTAAGCTCCAACAGGCTGATGTGGTAACGGGACTCCTTGGGGGTCCAGAACCCGTGGGCCCTGGTGTCTCCCATGCAGGCTCCCCAGCACATAAGAGAGGCATCGGTCGTAAGGACGACTGTCGGCTCGGGGCGGACAAATGGGATTCCTTCCTGCAACCCGTCTGGGGCACTCCAACATTGGAGAGCATCCCACATCCTCTAGGTTACAGTGATCAGCTGGTCGAAATGACCATAGTGCTGAGTCCACTGGGTGGCCAGCTCCCAACGGAGGGGGCACATGTGCCACCGGGCCCAAAGGACCACAGAGGTGCACAACGCCATGTGACACAGAAGGCGCAGAAAGTCCTGGGCAGGGCACAATTGCCCAACCAGAAATTATCGGGCAAAGGAGAAGAGAACCTCTGCCCTGTCCGCCGGGAGCTGAGCTCTGGCTTGACGAGAGTCAAGCTCTGCCCCCAATGAAGCACATCACCTAAGGAGGCATGAGTTCCGACTTGGCCTCGTTGATCAGCAGGCCAAGTTGGGAGCAGGTCTGGAGGGCCAGGTCCCTGGACCTCTCCACCTCCTGCTGGATGGGACCTGCTAGAAGCCAATTGTCAACGTAGGAGTAAATTCTGACCCCCCCCCCCCGACGCCTGAGATGGGCTGCCACCACTGCGATGCATTTGGTGAAGACCCACGGGGCCGATGACAGGCCGAATGGCATGGCTTGGAACTCGTATGGGGTCCCCTCGGCTCTGAAGCGGAGGAACCGCTGGTGAGATGGATGGATTGGGAGGTGAAAGAACACGTCCTGGAGACCCAGTGAAGAGAACCACATGTTTTGCTCCAAGGATGGTATGATCTGGGACAGAGTGACCATCCAAAAGGTGTGTGACCTGAGATACTGATTCAGGTCGTGCAGATCTAGAATGGGGCGCCATCCCCCCTCGTCCATTTCAGAACCAGGAAGTACCTGGATACAAACCTTGGGTCTGGTGGGGGATCCGCCACTCAGGCTACTGCCTCCTTGAGGAGGAGCTGAGCAATGTTGTCTCTGACAGCCAACTGAGTGTGGGCGGATACCCTTTCCTCCCATAGGGCGCGGGCTCGGCTTGGAGGGTACTGCTCGAATTCCAGAGGCAGCCCCTGGCCGACCACTTCCAGGACCCACCTGTCCATGGTGATAACAGACCAGGCGGAAAGGAAGTGGCAGAGCCGGCCCCCCATGGGAGGACCCAGAGCTGGCATGACGGGAGTGGGGGTGGCAGACCCCGCCCCATCACTGAGCAGGCTTGGAGGAGGAGGATCCAGGACCTGAACCTCTGCCTCCTTTTATGGACCTGAGGCCTGGGCTAGCTGGGTGCCAAGGTTAAGCTCTGCTGCTGCCCTCCCTTGGAAAGGAGGTTGTTGGGCCACAGGGAAGAGTGCCAAAGGTTTTTCTTCTTCTGCTGCTTCTACTCAAGAACCTTTAGCAGAAGTGGCGTCCAAGGTGGCACTGGACTGCACAATACGCTGAAGGTGACCAGCCACACCTGGGCCAAAAAGATTGGTGGCCAGGAAAGGCACATCAGCTAGTTTGTGCTGAGTATCTGCTGGGAAAGAGGAGAGTCTCAGCCAAGCCCTGCAGCGAGAGGCAACTGTGGCTGCCATCGAGCGGGCAGAAGAATCCCCAATGCCCAAAGCTGTCTGAAGGTGCTGTTTGGCAACAGCCTGACCCTGGTCCTGGACTTGCTTGACCATGGTCTGCATGTCTGCAGGGAGATGTGGGAGGACTTCATCCAAAGACCCCAAGAGGGCATGGGAGAAGTGTGCCATGATGACGGCCGAACTTGCCTGACAGATTTTCGGAATAACCGAAGGTATAGAAGCCAGGGCCTACAAAATGCGATAGCATGAGGGAGGCAATCTGAATCTTCCAGTGGAAAGGAAGATCTGGCGTCATGGGGCAGAGCAGAGGGATATACCACCTGGGTGGGAGGGAGGAGCCAGCTTGAAGACCTTCTGGTGATCCTTAAAGGGAAGGGACATGCCAAATAGTGTGGATGAACAACATATCCACGATCCTAGAAACAAACTTTCAGAAACTGGAAAGTGGCTCTCTGATCCTATAGTGAGAGGTCAAAGGCTCATGTCCCCTACTGCCAAAGATTCTTCTGTTTTTTTGTAAAGGAAACGAATGTGTTTGAAACAACAGTAATAAAAAAAAACAAAAAAAAACACAATTTGTATAAAACCTTTTTTATTTAAACATTTGGTAATTTTTGTGCTGGGCAAGTGAAAAACTTGTGGAGCTGGTGGATTCTTCCAGTCAACAGCTCTGCCAGCCAGTGGCTGAAAAACTTAGTTTCAGACCCTGATTTAAAAATATCAGTGGAGTGCAATATGGCAGCGGGGAGGGCAAACAGGATGCTGGGATAAGCAAAACACACAAAGCAAGCAGCACTCTCAGAACACAAATGAAAGAAACCAAGTCAGTAAAGTTCAACAGCCGGAGCCCAAGGCTACTACCCAGTGCTTTGAGTCCCAGGTGTGACTCTTCATCACACCTTGGACTCAACATGCCGCGACTCCGGGTTCGCAGCAAGCTCCAGGCTGGCTGTCGAAGAGGATCGAGCATCCACAGGACTGCTCTCTCTCCTGGGAGGGATTGGGACTGTCCCACACGTAGGCGACACCCAGTGGTGGCTGGGTGTACTGCAGCCGCAGGGACTCGGAAAGGGGTTTCAACATATTGCCGCCACCCTGACGCGGTACAGGTGCGCGCATATACGGGCTGGTGACATTGCACAGCCCACGCCGGGGAATTAAAGCAGAAAAATCCCTCCCCCCTCTAGTAGGCGAAGGCGGGGCCAGTAGCAAATGTCCACCGCCGGGCGCAAGGACGCTTGATTCAGATCCCTCCCTTGCATTCAGGCTGCCCTTCCAATTCTCTAGATAGGATGCCAATAGGAGGTGGCAGTCCTTCCCCGGAGGACACAGACCTGGGGGGTAAGGACAAGTCACGCCAGTGACGGGGGATGGCTCTAACTGGAATCGGAAGTGCCATGCTTCAGGCAGAATGGGAGAAAGACGTTGACTGGGAGCCCACGCTGGAGAGTCGGGAGGTGAAGAAGTGTATAAACAGAGTTAACAAAAAATAACCCAAAAAAACAAGTAAACACTGAAAGCAAGAAGAGCGAGAGGGGACATGATTAAAACATCTGAATACCTCCATAGGAAAAAAAAGCAGATAGTAGAGAGTTGTTTATGCTGAGTGGAAACACAAGCACCTGGGAAACTCCATGAAGCTGGTAGGTGGGATATTTCAGAGGGACACCAGAGAGCATTTCTTCATGAAAGGGTGGTGGAGGGGCAGAATACATTATCAAGGGAGGCAGTCTGTACAAATCTGTTCAAATATGGATGGGACAGACAAAGGGGACTGGTAAAGACATGGGCAACAAAGAAAATGGAAAAGGAGGAGTGAAGAGCCAACTAAGGCCCTCACAGTCCACATTATTATTCTTTTTTTAATAAAAAAAAACAGGGACAGGATTGAAGAAGCCATAGTGGGCACGCCCACTGGTATCACAGTACAGCGTGGTTCAACATAAAGACAAAAGCACAGCCGAACCACACAGGGAAGAGGGTTCTGGACTTTAAAAGGGCCAATTTTAAAGAAATGGGTGACTGTCTCAAGAGTTGCCTAAGGTGGTGGAGGAGTGCCAGGAAGGCACAGTGGGGGAAACTAAAGGAGGGAATAACTAAAGCAACCAATCTCTGCGTGACAAGCAAAAACAGAAGGAAAAGGAGACTATTATGGTTCTCCAAGGAAATGGCAAAGGCAGTAAAACAAAAAAGGGTTGCATTCAAAAGGTATCAGGAAATATACAGATCCGCTGTAATAACAACAACAAAAATCGAAAGAGACCTAGGAGTAATAATATCAGATGACCCAAAGGTGGGCAAGCAATGTGAGAAGGCAGTAAGAAAGGCTGGGGGGATACTGGGATACATAGGGAAGAGGTATCAACAGTAGAAAACTGGAAGTTGTTATCCCTCTGTACAGACAGTTAGTGAGACCCCTTCTGGAGTACTGCATGCAATTCTGGAGACCCCATCTCCGCAAAGACACAGAGTGGAGGCTGTTCAGAGGAGGGCAACCAAAATGGTGCAGGGTCTGCACCAGAAGACACATGAGGAGAGACTAAAGCAGCTTAATATGTATACCCTTGAGGAAGGGGAGGAAGAAGGGGGACAAGATAGAAACGTTCAAGTATCTCAAGGGTTAAAGTACAAGAGGGTAGTATCTCTCACAAGAAGAGATGTGGAAGAACAAGGGGGCGCAATTTGAAGATAGAGGGGGGACGGCTCAGAGGTAATGTTAGAAAGTATTTTTTCACAGAGAGGGTTGTGGATGCATGGAACAGCCTTCCTGAGGAGATTGTGGAGTCTGGAACAGTGGGAGAATTCAAGAATGCATGGGACAGGCATAAGGCAATTCTAGTGGGGGGCAGGAGGAAGTAAGCTGTTGATTAACTAGAATCTGCAGCTTATCCATCAGGTAGGGAAATGGGCAGGCTAGGTGGGCCAAGCAGTCCTTATCTGCAGTCAAATTCTATGTTTCTATGTAACACAAAGACAGGGGGACAGCAAGGAATACTCAGGGAAACCGAAGGATGCTGGCAAGACAGTGGGGGGTGCAAACAGAGAAAGGGACTGCCAAAGGGGTTGCTACAGGAGGTAAGATTTTTTCAGGTGCATAAGTCAGAAGAGGACAACAAGAGCTGGCCCATCACAGCAGCGGCAGCGCTACTGCTTGCTACACTGGTGATCCAGGTTTGGGAATGGACTCAGTTGGCGGGGCCCGGCTGGGAGGAGGAGAACTGACTGCCCCAGAGGACACTCTCCTGCTCCGGGGTGGGAGGGGAGGGTGAAGTCTTTTGCTGCAATACTGCCACCTTGGTGGCAGTGCCAATGGGAGGGAGGAGACATTGCTGATGTCGGCGTCCAGACATACACATGGTGTGGGCAGGGTTGCCTTGACATCCTCCTATGTGACGTCTCCTTGGGCAGGGAGAAAACCACGGAAAATGGCTCCAGCAGCTCCACGATGATGGCCCTCAGGAGCTCCCCAGGCCTCCATCTCTCTCTGGATCGTAGCACCTACTTGATGAATTGCACAGTTTCAGGGGGAAACACCAACACCCTAACCCTGCCTGGGGGCAAAGTCACAGCTCTATGGAGGCAGGTGACCATGAACAGGAAGGTTTGGGGGGGCGCTCGGGGAGCCTGAAGGACATAGAAGGGGCCAGACAGAAAGGGGCATAAACAGAAACTGAAGGAAAAAAGAAGAGGAAATAAGCCAGCCTAGTGGCACTGAGGGTTGAGGTGCCAGACGCCACACCTCTCACCACGCTGGCGACCTGGTAGGTAGGGAACGAGCTTGGGCTGCTGGGGCTTCACCGAGGAAGAGAGGATTGAATGTCCGAGGACTGCTCTCTTCTCTCGGGAGGAGGGTGGGTTGTGGCATCTCTGTTATTAGCAACTCCCAGTGGAGACTGGGGAGTGACAGCAGGGACGACAATGTAAAGGGACAGAGGCGTCAGCGGATGTCTGTGGTACTGGTGCGGAAGCACGCCCGTCTCGTGCTGGACGTCATTGCACGTCCACGCCTCCGGGAGGAACCAAGAAACAGAAAACACCCCACCTCCTCGGGGGGGGGGGGGTAGACGTCATCTGCCACCACATCCAGCACTGGATCCTGCACTCTCAAACCTGCATATCCTGATCTTCACTCCACCCGAGGGGCTTAGATCACAAGGTAAAGCATTGTGGAGCTGAAGGCGCATGACGGGGGCGGGGGAGATCCCAGATGGTGTATCACAGGTGGGTCGGGGAGCAGGTCCCTAGGGCATGGAGGATCTTGGTTGACGGGATCAGGCAGGATGACTGAAGAGGCCCCAGACACCGGTGACTGGAGTGAAACAAACTTGAAATAAAAAATAGGAAAACAAGGAGAGGGATAAGAAGAATCAGAAGGATGGAAGGAGAAGGCTATGCAGAAGGAGACAAAGAAAAGGCTGACATTTTAGGCCATCCCAGTGGAGTGGAGGGCTGAGAGGATGGGCGCCTCAGCTCCTGCTATCCTGGCAACCCAGGTTCAGGAACAGACGCGGGTCACTCGGGGGCCAGCCAGGGAGGAAGAATTCAGCATGCCAAGGACAGCTCTCCTCCCTGTGGCACAAGGCCCAGGGAGAAAAGCACCAGAGGAAACCCCCCGACTGAGGTAGGAGGAAGACCTGCCCCCCCTCACCCCGCAGGCCACACACCCACGACTGGGCTCGCAGGCTGGTGATGGGGCCGGGGAACTGGTCTGGCATGGAGCCAGGTTGGCAGTACAGGAGATAAAATACTAATTGAAAGAAAAAAAAAGCTGACATGTTAAACAAGTACTTCTGTTCAGTCTTCACGCTGGAGAGTGGAGGGGACGGGCCACCAGGAAGAAGCAGTGATAGGGTAGCGGGGGGGGGAGGGGTGGACACAGGCCATTTTCAGAGGAAAGAGTGCTGAAAGGACTTGCCAGCCTTAAGGTGAACAAGGCTACGGGACCGGATGGGATTCATCCCAGGGTACTAAAAGAATTTAGGGAGATTCTGGCTGCCGCACTGACAACTTTGTTCAACACCTCACTGAAGACAGGAGTGGTTGCAAAGGACCGGAGAAGAGCTGATATTGTCCCTCTATGTAAGAGTGGCAGCAGGGAGGAAGCTGGCAACCACAGGCCAGTCAGTCTCACTTCAGTGGTAGGGAACTCGATGGAAACACTGCTGAAGGAAAGGATGCTAGAATGCCTTGAATCTAATAGGCTGCAAGACCACAAACAACATGCATTCATTTGGGAGTCATGTCAAACAAATCTAACAGATTCCTTTGACTGGGTGACCAGGGAAATTGATCAGGGTAGAGCTGTGGATGTGGCCTATCTGGACTTCAGCAAGTCTTGTGACACATTGCCACAACATATATCAGGGAAGATGTGCATTTTTGCAGATGATTTTTGCTACTTATACTTTAAGGCCCAGATATTCAGACTGCGCCAGGAAGTGGCACAAGCCTGGGCACAGCACAACTGGGCTGCGCCGGGGCCAGAACCAGGTGATATTCAACGGTGATGCACCATGGTGCAGCACCATTGAATATGGCAAGGTTGGCACACATGCTGCACATGGCGCAGTGGCACTGCACCAGCGCAAGCCACAGAGAGGGAGCACGGGGATGCACCAGCACAGGTGCAGTTGAGCTAGGTGCATCACCCGTGATATTTAGCCAGGGGCAAGCAAATGAGACCATAATACATGTAGGCGCAATGGGTGCAGCGCGCTATGCAGGGCATTCTGGTGAAATGAACCTGGCGCCCTGTCTAGCTGCTGTCTTCGGGGGTTGGGTCCCTGGTGGGCAACTGTAACCCCTCCCCTATCGTACGCCCAATCGCGGGCTTCTGTACTATTAAAGATCAACTTAGTGGTCTAGTGGTTCCCTTCCTGTATGCCCGATCGCGGGCTTCTGTAAAAATAAACTGTAACCTGGTGGTCTAGTGGTTCCTCCTCGTATGCCCACCTGCGGGCTGTTGTAATGTTAAATATTAGCCTGGCAGTCCAGTGGTGCCCCTCCCACCCACCCACACAGGAACCCAGCCACCCAGCACCCATCCCCCCATCCTCATTGGTGGCAGCACCCATGTACATCCCGCCAAATGACAGCGTACAATATGATCTATGCGCCTGTTGAAACCACAGTGTGGATCAATGGGTTTGCAGACCATACTGTACTACACGGGGCCAGATATGTGAATGAAGTGGCAAAATATTGTCTCCTGGTCTCTAGCCCTGAATCCAGTACCTACTGCGCCAGAGCTAGCTACCCTCACCACCACACCACACATAGATACATATATAGATACATAGACAGTGTCGGCAGATAAGGGCCTATGGCCCACCTAGTCTGCCCATTTGAGCTTGTAAGTTCAGTTTGTTTTCCTAGAAGTCTGTTTCCCCTTACCCCTGCCCTCTAGAATTCCTTTATGTCTATCCCATGCATTCTTAAATCCCGTGATTGTTTCAGCCCCCACCACTTCCTCTGGCAGGGTGTTCCACTTGTCCACCACACGCTCTGTGAAGAAATTCTTTCTCATGTTTCTCTGAATCGTCCTCCTCCAACTTCATCCCATGCCCTCTAGTCCTGAAACATCTTTTCACTTAAAAATAGTGTTTTCCTGCACCTGTTCCTCCCTGTAAGATACTTGTATGTCTCTATCATATCCCTCTCTCCCTCCTCTCCTCCAGGGAGTACATGTTCAGTTCCTTCAACCTGTCTTCATAGGACTTGTGATACAACCCATGCACCATCTTTGTTGCCCTCCTCTGAACCTTCTCTACCCTGTCTGTGTCCTTACGAGGTATGGTCTCCAGAACTGTACACTGTACTCCAGGTGGGCCTCACTAGTGTCTTGTATAGCGGAATTATGACCTCCCTTTTCCTGCTGGTGATGCCCTGCCTATACATCCCAGCATCCTATTTGCTTTACCTGATGCCTTGTCACACTGTTTCCTACCTTGAGGTCATCAGAGATGACAACCCCAAGATCCCTTCCTGCTTGGTGCATGCTATATCCTCACCCCCAACTGATATATTGTGCCAGGGTTTTGTGCCCCATATGCATTATCTTGCACTTCTTTGCATTGAATTTCAACTGCCAAACCCTTGACCATTCTTCAAGTTTCTGCAGGTCCTTCTCATTCTGTCTACACCTCTGGTGTGTCTACTCTGTTACAGAGCTTTGTGTCATCAGCGAACAGTGAAATTCTGCCTTCTAGATCCTGTGCAATGTCACTGATGAAGATGTTGAATAGGACTGTCCCAGCACTGATCCCTGTGGTACCCACTGGTTACTCTTCCTCTGTGGAGTGACAGCCATTTACCACCACCCTTTGTGTCCTGCCACCCAGCCAGTTACCTACCCACCACACTACTGTCCTGCCCACACCCATATTCCCCAGTTTGTGTAATAGTCTTCTATGAGGCACAGTGTCAAAGGCCTTGACACATCTAGCTTGGCTGCAGCAGGCACACCACTTCCCTACAAACCCCTTCCCTATCCTTCCCCTTGATATCCTCCCCTTCGGTCACCCTTCCCTACGTTCACCTTCGTGTAGGGTCGCAACCCTTGCAGGGTAGCCCATGAGGATGCGCTGAATATGAGTCACCATCTTGACTGTCGCCCGTATTCATTCACTATACTCACAGGACACCCTTGTCAAGGGAATCACTGGGAACCCTCAGTAGTAGAGTGGGTAGGGGGTCACTGGGAACCCTCAGTAGTAGAGTGGGTAGGAAGTCACTGAGAACCCTTGGTAGTAGAGTGGGTAGGAAGTCACTGAGAACCCTCAGTAGTAGAGTGGGAAGGGAGTCACTGGGAACCCTCCAGTAGTAGAGTGGGTAGGGAGTCACTGGGAACCCTCAGTAGTAGAGTGGGTAGGAAGTCACTGAGAACCCTCAGTAGTAGAGTGGGTAGGGAGTCACTGGGAACCCTCCAGTAGTAGAGTGGGTAGGGAATCACTGGGAACCCTCAGTAGTAGAGTGGGTAGGGAGTCACTGGGAACCCTCGGTAGTAGAGTGGGTAGGGAGTCACTGGGAACCCTCAGTAGTAGAGTGGGTAGGGAATCACTGGGAACCCTCAGTAGTAGAGTGCGTAGGGAGTCACTGGGAACCCTCAGTAGTAGAGTGGGTAGGAAGTCACTGGGAACCTCCAGTAGTAGAGTGGTAGGGAGTCACTGGGAACCCTCAGTAGTAGAGGGTAGGAAGTCACTGAGAACCCTCGGAGTAGAGGTAGGGAGTCACTGGGAACCCTCAGTAGTAGAGTGGTAGGAATCACTGGAACCCTCGTAGTAGAGTGGAGGAGTCACTGGGAACCCCAGTAGTAGAGTGGGTAGGAAGTCACTGAGAACCCTCAGTAGAGTGGGTAGGGATCCTGGGAACCCTCAGTAGTAGAGTGGTAGAGTCACTGGGAACCCTCAGTAGTAGAGTGGGTAGGGAGTCACTGGGAACCCTCGGTAGTAGAGTGGGTAGGGAGTCACTGGGAACCCTTCAGTAGTAGAATGGGTAGGGAGTCACTGGGAACCCTAGTAGAGTGTGGAGTCACTGGGAACCCCGGAAGTAGAGTGGGTAGGGAGTCACTGGGAACCTCTTAGTAGAGTGGTAGGGAATCCCTGGGAACCATCAGTAGTAGAGTGCGTAGGGAGTCACTGGGAACCCTCAGTAGTAGAGTGGGTAGGAAGTCACTCAGAACCCTTGGTAGTAGAGTGGGTAGGGAATCCCTGGGAACCCTCAGTAGTAGAGTGGGTAGGGAGTCACTGGGAACCTCAGTAGTAGAGTGGTAGGGAGTCACTGGGAACCCTCAGTAGTAGAGTGGGTAGGAAGTCACTGAGAACCCTCGGTAGTAGAGTGGGTAGGGAGTCACTGGGAACCCTCAGTAGTAGAGTGGGTAGGGAATCCTGGGAACCCTCAGTAGTAGAGTGGGTAGGGAGTCACTGGGAACCCTCAGTAGTAGAGTGGGTAGGAGTCACTCAGAACCCTTGGTAGTAGAGTGGGTAGGGAATCCCTGGGAACCCTCAGTAGTAGAGTGGGTAGGGAGTCACTGGGAACCCTCCAGTAGTAGAGTGGGTAGGGAGTCACTGGGAACCCTCAGTAGTAGAGTGGGTAGGAAGTCACTGAGAACCCTCAGTAGTAGAGTGGGTAGGGAGTCACTGGGAACCCTCAGTAGTAGAGTGGGTAGGGAGTCCCTGGGAACCCTCAGTAGTAGAGTGGGTAGGGAGTCACTGGGAACCCTCGGTAGTAGAGTGGGTAGGGAGTCACTGGGAACCCTCAGTAGTAGAGGTAGGAGACACTGGGAACCCTCGGTAGTAGTGGTAGGGAGTCACTGGGAACCCTCAGTAGTAGAGGGTAGGAAGTCACTGAGAACCCTTGGTAGTAGAGGGTAGGGAGTCACTGGGAACCCCAGTAGTGGTGGAGTCACTGGGAACCCTCAGTAGTAGAGTGGGTAGGAGTCACTGGGAACCCTCAGTAGTAGAGGTAGGAATCTCTGGAACCCTCAGTAGTAGAGTGGGAGGGAGTCACTGGGAACCCTCAGTAGTAGAGTGTGAAGTCACTGAACCCTCTGTAGAGTGGTAGGAGTCACTGGGAACCCTGTAGTAGAGTGGGTAGGGAGTCACTGGGAACCCTCAGTAGTAGAGTGGTAGGGAGTCACTGGGAACCCTCAGTAGTAGAGTGGGTAGGGAGTCCTGAAACCTCAGTAGTAGAGTGTAGAGTCACTGGGAACCTCGTAGTAGAGGGAGTCACTGGGAACCCTCGGTAGTAGAGTGGTAGGAGTCACTGGGAACCCTCAGTAGAGTGGTAGGGAGTCACTGGGAACCCTCAGTAGTAGAGTGGGTAGGGTCCCTGAGAACCCTCAGTAGTGAGTGGGGAGTCACTGGGAACCCTCAGTAGTAGAGTGGGTAGGAGTCACTGGGAACCCTCAGTAGTAGAGTGGTAGGGAGTCACTGGGAACCCTCAGTAGTAGAGGGTAGGGAGTCACTGGAACCCTAGTAGAGTGGTAGGGAGTCACTGGGAACCTCAGAGGGTAGAGAGTCACTGGGAACCCTCAGTAGTAGAGTGGTAGGGGTCACTGGGAACCTCCGTAGTAGAGTGGGTAGGGAGTCACTGGGAACCCCGTAGTAGAGTGGGTAGGAGTCACTGGGAACCCCAGTAGTAGTGGTAGGAGTCACTGGGAACCCTCAGTAGTAGAGTGGTAGGAGTCACTGGGAACCCTCAGTAGTAGAGTGGGTAGGGAGTCACTGGGAACCCTTGTAGTAGAGTGTAGGAGCTGGGAACCCTGTAGAGGGAGGAGTCACTGGGAACCTCAGTAGTAGAGTGGTAGGGAGTCATGGAACCCCAGTAGTAGAGGTAGGGAGTCACTGGGAACCCTCAGTAGTAGAGTGGGTAGGGAGTCACTGGGAACCCTCAGTAGTAGAGTGGGTAGGGAGTCACTGGGAACCCTCAGTAGTAGAGTGGGTAGGGAGTCACTGGGAACCCTCAGTAGTAGAGTGGTAGGGAGTCACTGGGAACCCTCAGTAGTAGAGTGGATAGGAAGTCACTGAGAACCCTCGGTAGTAGAGTGGGTAGGGAGTCACTGGGAACCCTCAGTAGTAGAGTGGGTAGGGAGTCACTGGGAACCCTCAGTAGTAGAGTGGGTAGGAGTCACTGAGAACCCTCGGTAGTAGAGTGGGTAGGGAGTCACTGGGAACCCTCAGTAGTAGAGTGGGTAGGGAGTCACTGGGAACCCTCAGTAGTAGAGTGGGTAGGGAGTCACTGGGAACCCTCAGTAGTAGAGTGGGTAGGGAGTCACTGGGAACCCCAGTAGAGTGTAGGGAATCCTGGGAACCCCAGTAGTAGAGGTGAGGAGTCACTGGGAACCCGCAGTAGAGTGGTGAAGTCACTGAGAACCCTCGGTAGTAGAGTGGTAGGGAATCCCTGGAAACCCCAGTAGTAGAGTGGTAGAGTCACTGGGAACCCTTCAGTAGTACAGTGGGTAGGGAGTCACTGGGAACCCTCAGTAGTAGAGTGGGTAGGAAGTCACTGAGAACCCCTCAGTAGTGGGTAGGGAGTCACTGGGAACCCTCAGTAGTAGAGTGGTAGGGAACTCTGGAACCCTCAGTAGAGGTGGGAGTCACTGGGAACCCTCAGTAGTAGAGTGGTAGGGAGTCACTGGGAACCCTCAGTAGTAGAGGGTAGGAGTCACTGGGAACCCTCAGTAGTAGAGTGAGGGAGTCACTGGGAACCCTCAGTAGAGGGTAGGAGTCACTGAGAACCCTCGGTAGTAGAGTGGTAGGGAATCACTGGGAACCCCAGTAGAGGTAGGAGTCACTGGGAACCCAGTAGAGTGGGTAGGGAGTCACTGGGAACCCTCAGTAGTAGAGTGGGTAGGGAGTCACTGGGAACCCTCGGTAGTAGAGTGGGTAGGGAGTCACTGGGAACCCTCAGTAGAGTGGGTAGGGAGTCACTGGGAACCCTCAGTAGTAGAGTGGGTAGGGAGTCACTGGGAACCCTCGGTAGTAGAGTGGGTAGGGAGTCACTGGGAACCCTCAGTAGTAGAGTGGGTAGGGAATCCCTGGGAACCCTCAGTAGTAGAGTGGGTAGGGAGTCACTGGGAACCCCAGTAGAGTGGGTAGGGAGTCACTGGGAACCCTCAGTAGTAGAGTGGGTAGGGAATCACTGGGAACCCTCAGTAGTAGAGTGGGTAGGGAGTCACTGGGAACCCTCAGTAGTAGAGTGGGTAGGGAATCACTGGGAACCCTCAGTAGTAGAGTGGGTAGGGAGTCACTGGGAACCCCAGTAGTAGAGTGGGTAGGAGTCACTGAACCCTCAGTAGTAGAGTGGGTAGGGAGTCACTGGGAACCCTCAGTAGAGTGGGTAGGGAGTCACTGGGAACCCTCAGTAGTAGAGTGGGTAGGGAGTCACTGGGAACCTCAGTAGTAGAGGGTAGGGAATCACTGGGAACCCTCAGCAGTGAGGGAGGGAGTCACTGGGAACCCTCAGTAGTAGAGTGGGTAGGAAGTCACTGAGAACCCTCGAGTAGAGTGGTAGGAGTCACTGGGAACCCCGTAGTAGAGTGGTAGGGAGTCACTGGGAACCCTCGTAGTAGAGTGGGTAGGGAGTCACTGGGAACCCTGTAGTAGAGAGTGGGAAGTCACTGGGAACCTCAGTAGTAGAGTGGTAGGGAGTCACTGGGAACCTCAGTAGAGTGGGTAGGAGTCACTGGGAACCCTCAGTAGAGTGGGTAGGGAGTCACTGGGAACCCTCAGTAGAGTGGGTAGGGAGTCACTGGGAACCCCTGGTAGTAGAGGGTAGGAATCCTGGGAACCTCAGTAGAGGGAGGGAGTCACTGGGAACCCCAGTAGTAGAGTGGGTAGGAAGTCACTGGGAACCCCCAGTAGAGAGGGTAGGAGTCACTGGGAACCCTCGTAGTAGAGTGGAGGAGTCACTGGGAACCCCAGTAGTAGAGTGGGTAGGGAGTCACTGGGAACCTCAGTAGTAGAGTGGGTAGGGAATCCCTGGGAACCCTCAGTAGTAGAGTGGGTAGGGAGTCACTGGGAACCCTCAGTAGTAGAGTGGGTAGGGAGTCACTGGGAACCCTCAGTAGTAGAGTGGGTAGGGAATCCCTGGGAACCCTCAGTAGTAGAGTGGGTAGGGAGTCACTGGGAACCCTCAGTAGTAGAGTGGGTAGGAGTCACTGGGAACCCCTGTAGTAGAGTGGGTAGGAAGTCACTGGGAACCCCAGTAGTAGAGGGTAGGGAGTCACTGGGAACCTCGTAGTAGAGTGGGTAGGGATCACTGGGAACCCTCAGTAGTAGAGTGGGTAGGGAGTCACTGGGAACCCTCGGTAGTAGAGTGGGTAGGGAGTCACTGGGAACCCTCAGTAGTAGAGTGGGTAGGGAGTCACTGGGAACCCTCAGTAGTAGAGTGGGTAGGGAGTCACTGGGAACCCTCAGTAGTAGAGTGGGTAGGGAGTCCTGGGAACCCTCAGTAGTAGAGTGGGTAGGGAGTCACTGGGAACCCTCAGTAGTAGAGTGGGTAGGAAGTCACTGGGAACCCTCAGTAGTAGAGTAGGAGTCACTGGGAACCCTCAGTAGTAGAGTGGTAGGGAATCACTGGAACCCCTGTAGTAGAGTGAGGAGTCACTGGGAACCCTAGTAGTAGAGGGTAGGGAGTCACTGGGAACCCTGAGTAGAGTGGGTAGGAGTCACTGGGAACCCCAGTAGTAGAGTGGTAGGAAGTCACTGGGAACCTCGTAGTAGAGTGGGTAGGGAGTCACTGGGAACCCTCAGTAGTAGAGTGGGTAGGGAGTCACTGGGAACCCTCGTAGTAGAGTGGGTAGGGAGTCACTGGGAACCCTCAGTAGTAGAGTGGGTAGGGAGTCACTGGGAACCCTCAGTAGTAGAGTGGGTAGGGAGTCACTGAACCCTCAGTAGAGTGGGAAGTCACTGAGAACCTCGGTAGAGGGTAGGGAATCCCTGGGAACCCTCAGTAGTAGAGTGGGTAGGGAGTCACTGGAAACCTCCAGTAGTAGAGTGGGTAGGGAGTCACTGGGAACCCTCAGTAGTAGAGTGGGTAGGAAGTCACTGAGAACCCTCGGTAGTAGAGTGGGTAGGGAGTCACTGGGAACCCTCAGTAGTAGAGTGGGTAGGGAATCACTGGGAACCCTCAGTAGTAGAGTGGGTAGGGAGTCACTGGGAACCCCGTAGTAGAGTGGGGAGTCACTGGGAACCTCGTAGTAGAGTGGGTAGGGAACCTGGGAACCATCAGTAGTAGAGTGGAGGAGTCACTGGGAACCCCTAGTAGAGTGGGTAGGAAGTCACTGAGAACCCCTGTAGTAGAGTGGGTAGGAGTCACTGGGAACCCCAGTAGTAGAGTGGTAGGAGTCACTGGGAACCCTCAGTAGTAGAGTGGTAGGGAGTCACTGGAGAACCCTCAGTAGTAGAGTGGTAGGGAGTCACTGGGAACCCTCAGTAGAGTGGTAGGAATCACTGGGAACCCTCAGTAGTAGAGTGGGTAGGGAGTCACTGGGAACCCTCGGTAGTAGAGGGTAGGGAGTCACTGGGAACCCTCGGTAGTAGAGTGGTAGGGAATCCTGGGAACCACTGTAGAGTGCGAGGAGTCACTGGGAACCCAGTCAGAGTGGGTAGGAAGTCACTGAGAACCTCAGTAGTAGAGTGGGTAGGGAGTCACTGGGAACCCTCAGTAGTAGAGTGGGAGGGAGTCACTGGGAACCTCGCAGTAGAGTGGTAGGAGTCACTGGGAACCTCAGTAGTAGAGTGGGTAGGGAATCCCTGGGAACCATCAGTAGTAGAGTGGGAGGAGTCACTGGGAACCCTCAGTAGTAGAGTGGGTAGGAGTCACTGAGAACCCTCTGGGTAGAGTGGTAGGGAATCCCTGGGAACCCCAGTAGAGAGGTAGGGAGTCACTGGGAACCTCAGTAGTAGAGTGGTAGGGAGTCACTGGGAACCCCAGTAGTAGAGTGGGTAGGAAGTCACTGAGAACCCCTAGTAGAGTGGGTAGGAGTCACTGGGAACCCTCAGTAGTAGAGTGGGAATCACTGGGAACCCTCAGTAGTAGAGGGTAGGAGTCACTGGGAACCCTAGTAGAGTGGTAGGGAGTCACTGGGAACCTCTGTAGTAGAGGGTAGGGAATCCCTGGGAACCATCAGTAGTAGAGTGCGAGGAGTCACTGGGAACCTCAGTAGTAGAGTGGGTAGGAAGTCACTGGGAACCCTCAGTAGTAGAGTGGGTAGTGGGAGAACCCTCAGTAGTAGAGTGGTAGGAAGTCACTGAGAACCCTCAGTAGAGTGGGTAGGGAGTCACTGGGAACCCTCAGTAGTAGAGGGTAGGGAGTCTGGGAACCCTGTAGAGGGAGGGAGTCACTGGGAACCCTCAGTAGTAGAGGGTAGGGAATCACTGGGAACCATCAGTAGTAGTGCGAGGAGTCACTGGGAACCCTCAGTAGTAGAGTGGGTAGAAGTCACTGAGAACCCTCGGTAGTAGAGTGGGTAGGGAATCACTGGGAACCTTCAGTAGTAGAGTGGGTAGGGAGTCACTGGGAACCCTCGGTAGTAGAGTGGGTAGGGAATCACTGGGAACCCTCAGTAGTAGAGTGGGTAGGGAGTCCCTGGGAACCCTCGGTAGTAGAGTGGGTAGGGAATCACTGGGAACCCTCAGTAGTAGAGTGGGTAGGGAGTCCCTGAGAACCCTCTGGAGTA
The DNA here is from genome assembly GCA_016271365.2 of Neoceratodus forsteri. NCBI lineage: Eukaryota > Metazoa > Chordata > Ceratodontiformes > Ceratodontidae > Neoceratodus > Neoceratodus forsteri. Next base: position 388,096,365 of record JADMNL010000025.1, on the reverse strand, counting down.
GAGTGGTAGGAGTCACTGGGAACCCTCAGTAGTAGAGTGGGTAGGGAGTCCCTGAGAACCCTCAGTAGTAGAGTGGGTAGGGAGTCACTGGGAACCCTCAGTAGTAGAGTGGGTAGGGAGTCACTGGGAACCCTCAGTAGTAGAGTGGGTAGGGAGTCACTGGGAACCCTCAGCAGTAGAGTGGGTAGGGAATCCTTATAAACTGGTACATGTTTGCATAGCGTACTTATTTCATTCCTGCTTATGAAGCAGGGTAAGGGGCCAACATGATGGACCTAGAGTCCCTTCAGACTTTAAATTACTAAGTTTCAGTGTATGCTACTATACTGAAGTCGTAACCCCCACGTTAACGACACTGTAGTTTGCTCCTGCTGCTGAAAAGATAATGTCACAGACAACTGTGACTTCAGCAAAGGACTAAGAGGCAACTACAGATCCACCCATGAGGGACAACAATCCCGTTTCCATGTAAATGAACTTCGAAATTAAAACTAAAAAGCAGAAATACAGAAAACATATTAAATTTACAGTGAGCTGAACTGTGTCTAACTGCTATGCTTTTTCTCAAAACAGATAAACTCACTATGAAGTATGCAATGGTACTTAAATAATATATCAAGCAGTGAAATATTATATTTTTTCTTTTTTTAGATGATGTTAATGTGGACAGATCACACTACTTTAAATCAACCAACTGGCATGACTGACTTCTAAATTGTACTAAATGCAAGCTTTTCTTGTTTCTTTCTGCCTTTGATGTCGTCCCAGGAGGTATGTCCTGGGGATAGTTTTAAGAAGATTGTTGCTTTGATTATTTTTTTATCTGAATCTCCGTTGTTGCAGGCTGGATCCTGTGTAGTGGGTATTTGGTACAAAATGTTTCTTTATTAGCACTGGTATCATGCTCTGTTACAACTGTAATCATGTGTACCAATTTTTTTTTTTTTTTTACACAGCTGTTAGCCCTTGGGCTGCCACATGCTCTAGTCTTTCAAAGCTCTTGCCTGCCTTTCTCAGCCCCATCACCTGCTCCCCCCGCCATCAAACAGGTGGGGATCTGCACAGACCAGGGTCTGAGGGAGCGCTGGGGACTGTCATTTAGACGTTTTGAGGCACATATATTTATGGGGTTTGCTCCCTCGCTCCCCTTTCAAATCCCTCCTTCTGCTCCTAACACCAGGCCATGCCACTGACATAGCAGCGCGCTATGAGCAGACACCACCCCTCCCGAGGAAGAAGGCTCCCCGGTCGGTACCATGAGGGCTTCTTCTACCCTGAAACCTCAATGTCTCCCTCCTTGGGCTGGCTCATGCAGCACCCTCCAGCCCTGGCCTTACCGAGTCTGCTCTTGAACCTAGGTTCCCAGAAGGGAAGTGTGGCTCATTTCTGCAGAGCCTTTGAATGATCCCATTGTGTACCAATTCTTAGTGAAACAGATAAAAAAAATATCCTCTTTTTTTTTCTTTAACCCTGTGTTTATCTGCCTAATCCGCCTCCTCCCTTCACTCTCTCGGACATCCTCAGTGGACCCCCAACCCCCGCCGTGGTCTGCTCCTAGAGTGCCTCATCCACACACACTTCCTTGAAGACCCCTGGTATACCCCCTGGGTAGGGGTGGAGAGGGAACTCCCTTGCTTACCTCTCCAAACCAGCACTCTATGCATGTGTGTGGATCTGATACAGCGGAGTCTGCCTTGACGAGTTCGGAGCAGTCCTAGGGAGGTGTCTTCGCCTAGAAGGGACTGAGGTGTTTTTCTGGTTTCTTTCCCTGAGCGTCTCGTGCAATGAGGGCTGTGAGCTAGGAAACGCTTGAGACGCACCTCCCGCTCCGCCCCTCTGCCGGCATCCACCCAATCGTTGCTTCTCCTTCTACCGCACTATCCACCCAGGCTCCCCTAGGTGGTAGCATTGCAGCGGGAGCCTGCAGTTACCTCCTCCAGAGAAGGAGAGCTGCCGTTGGGCACTCTATCCTTCTCCGCCTTGGCCGACCCCGGGCAACCTGTGCTCGCTCGAACCCTGGTCACCAGCGTGGTGCGAGGTGTGGCGTCCAGCGCCTCAACCCTCAGCGCCACCGGGCCGGCCACCTTTTTTTTTTTTTTATTAAGTGACTAATTTAACTGACAAGTAGGTCATAACCAACTTATGTGATGTCACACCAGCAACATATAATTGTTTTTTCTGTACAAGTCAAGATGCAGTTTTAGATGTTACCCACATTAAAGCTACCAACTTTCCAAGGCCTTAAGCTGGGACAGGGTTCATCCTGACCATGCCCCCCCCCCCCCCAAACCATGTCATTCCCATGGGCACCGCCGCAGAAAACGCTGCACACAATCAGTAAAATGTTGCTGCTTGCTCTGGCCATGCCGCCCCACAGTAACACCAGTAGCAAACATCCAGATTTAAACAAGACATCATTCTGCTGCAGCAAGTTCCAAATTATGATGTACAGAAAGTTCATTAGAAGCAAACCTGTGTTAAATTGCGTTCAGACATTCGTGCTGCATGTATTGCTCCTCCTGACAGTCCCATCCCAACCTGCTTACACTCCCCTCATTTGCTGAGCAAACTTCACTTCAGTGACTCCCACCACCACACCAGATTGTTTTCACACACTTCCCTGCAGCTGATCAGGTTCGGGTACCTTAGTTCACTGCTGCCAGTCTCTTCTGCCTGGAGTCCCTCTCTGCTGCTGGCAGGCACTTGTTTGCATTACCACCCAGTCTAACCTAACAGGAAGGAACATGCTTTACTGTGCTCCCGCTGGCATGCTTGAGGTGCAACATAGCTGCAGGGGTTGAAGTTGCAAACTGCTCTCCAGCCCAAGCAGCGCCACAGTGGTGCTGAAATAACTGTCAATCACGGATTAGCAGTCAGCAAAAAAAAAAAATAGGACAAAACTGGGACAAGTAAGCAAAAACCAGGACAAAAGTGACATTTTGCAAAACTTGTGGGGACACTGGGACATGCTGCCTAAAATAGGGACTGTCCTGGGAAAATAGGGACTGTTGGCAGCTTTAACCACATATAACTGTGTTAATGTTTTTTAATCTTTGAAATTCCCCACTTCAGACTAGGAATGGTAGATTTCCTTGTCCTCTGCTTGAATCTCATTCGCAGGAAATGGCATGCCTAGCAAAAAATGGCACAGAAATTAAGAGCTAGCGTCTAAATGAGGCACCTCCCCCACAACAATTCGTAATGCAGACGTTCCCAGTTCTAGTATGTGTTATAACATGTGACTACAATAGCACAAGGCACAGGATCTTAGTGGGATATCCATTTTCCAGCAGGAACTCACAACACACTTTGGTGTGTATCCTGGAAAAGAGCCACAGGGGACCTAAAGCCCTGCTCTGCCCAGTAAATAATGGAGCTGCCACCTACCAGCCTGGAGGGTTCTGCCCTGCCTGGGGTCACTCCTGGGTCCATCTCCTGCTGCGTTGAAAGCGGAGACACTAACAGCATAAGCAGTGTAACTGGTCAGGTTCTTCAGTCTAACGGTCGTCTCGGGGAGAAACAAAACTTTCATCCTCTCCGTCTCATTCTGATACTCCTCTTCCCAGTAATAAATCTGTTGAAAAAACAAACCCAGATAAATGTCACGTTTTGTCACTGGATCTTAAGTCAGGCATTAATTAAGCAAATAAGAAATACCATGGGGTGCAGCTGGTGTGAGATAACGGCACACCCACAGGCATTATAAGGCACAAGTTGACATGAAAATACTTCTAACGTCCTAGGTGTGTGTTATCTCACTGCTCCTGCACACCCTGAAGTAGGTCCTACAAGTATTGTGAACTGGAGTGCTATGGAAGAAAAATAACCCTTTTTATTATCCGTTTACATTTTTTTTTCCTCCGGAAGTGTTCCGATTTGTGTAAGTCATTAAGGTTTTGAATTCTAGCATGTTAATTCGTCAAATAGAAAGCAAGATTTTTTTGTTAACTGCTGCTTTACAATACAGTTCTTTTTCCAATTTTTTATAAAGTTTTGTAGTGTTTTTTTGTTTGTTTGTTTTTAATGTTCATAAAAAGTGCCAGTACAGAAGACCTAAGCCCAGTTTTTTTTGGGGGGGGGTGCTGCGCTGCTAAGGTGCAATACTTAAGAAGAGATGTTAAACCAAGGCCCCATCTACCAATATCTGGTGTTTTTTGTTCGTTTTTGTGCAATTTGTGGCCAGGAAAGACGCACTAAGCTGAGGATTGTTTCCAGGTGCATCCTGGGAGCACAGGGAAGTTACATGACTTGCTCAAGGTCATACAGTATGCAAGTGGTGGATGAAGGTTTCAAACCTAGTTTTCCAGGTTTGCAGTTCAGTGCTGTTAACCACTATGCTATACTGCCTCAGGTACCAGGTGGTTGTCCAGGTGTAACTTACCGATTCCATGGCACTTAACGCAAGAGTAGGGGATCCACCCCCACCCCCCCACGAGTATCTTCGCTAACAGTTCCATGGTCAAAAAAACTAGTCCATGTAATCCAACCCCCCAGGATGCACCTGGCAATGAGCTGCCACAGCTGAGTGTCCAGTTTCTGGTCAAAAATTACAAACAATTATTGGCTGCCCTGATGGACCAGCAGCAGCAACTCGTGCTGCCGTGCAGGTGACCCGAGTTCGGAATGGGGCTTGGGACACCGTGTCAGAAAGCATGCAAGGTGACACCAGCTGTCGCTTGGCAGTGTACTGCAGTTGGGAGGGATGGCAACAGGCAGCTGGTGCTGCAGTGACCCCTGCAGTGGGACAAGTGAGCTTGCTCCCTTTGTAGGGTATCCCTACACGCATCCAAAGCTGTCAACAGGCTCTGATCATTTCAGGGGAGGCAGAAGGATAAGGGAGAAAAAACAAGGGGTAAAATTTCCAGGTGCTATCTGTATAAGTGTAACCCCCCTGCAAATGGGGGTTCCCAAAAGACTTCCAGGAGCTTGCTTGAATGCTCCAAGCCTCAATGGTGTTTGGCATTTAAGCCATTTATCAGTGAGTGTTTTTAGAGCCTCTGGTACTGTCTTTAATAGCTGTCTGCTTGCAGACATAATTAGTTTGTATGGGGGACTTTGTGCTTCTCTGAGTACCACTCGTGCTGCTGCTAATTCACTTCATTTTGCAGTCACTAGGAGTGCAAAGGGAACCTATCTGAAAGATGTAACTGTTTGCCAGAAATTATTTAGAGTAATAATGAAATTACAGTTTGTCTAACCTGCTTTGCAGTCAGAACTGTGTCTGCTAGTTCCCATTCTAGTTTTGAACTGCTGAACTGGACCAATCAGTGTGGGGTAAGCTAGCTCTAAAATGGTGCCTGACTAATCAGAACTTGACTCATAATCTGAGCCAGCCACAAGAGGATTGTATGGGCAGTGACTCTGGGAGATGTAGTTTAGACTTCAGTGCCTTTTGACCAACAGCAGCAGTCTATTGTGAGGACAGCCAATCCAGTCAAGAACTGGGAGGAACTCAAAGGAAGTGCCCGTTTTGTCGGTTGGAGTTTCAGTTGAGCTTTGGCAGTGAAGAAGGAAGGAGCCCTGTGCTTTTTCAGTGTGCAGTTTTAGTCAAAAACGTGTGTAAGGCCCAGAGTTCCGTCTGCAGCTTGTGTAACAGCTTGTTAGGACTGAATCCATCCTGTGAAAAGAATCAAAGGATCTCTGAAGAGTAGAAACCAGGCTCACCCTGTAGAAGACTGGAAGAATTGCTGAAAATTGCACTCGGTCTGTCAGGAACTGAATCTGCTGTGTGTTCTCCGGTATTGTGCAGTATGATCGGGATACAGATGCACCTGCCTGGTATAGTGCTTTCTTTTATATGGATGTGTGAAGAGGTTTGTGTACCTCAAGTGAGCCCTGCTGACATTGAAGGACCCTATCTTATTTGGAGGTCGTGAGTACTAATTCAGGGTCGCTTCCTGTTGAATTGCCACATTAAATCCAAATGGAATTACTGTACTGCTGACTGTTTAATTCTCCTTTCTCTGTGTGAAAGAGCCCCTACCAGCTGCCACGGGTTTGGACTAGCCACTAGGCTTGGGTACCAGCGACAGTAACTGATAGGGATAGGCTTGTGCACAGAGCCATAGGTAGATTATTAGAGTGATAAGCTAATTAACCTGATTTCCCTGTCCTTGTTATATCCCCTCAACAAATCAGAGCTGCTTGTTTCAGCAAAGTTATACTGCCTGAGGTATTTGTCTATGTTAAAGTACTGTACTGTGATTGTTGCACTGTATCTCATTTCACAGGAGGTCCCAGTGCCGGAACCAGACCTGGGGTAAGTGTATACTGTGAAGGTAATTCTGATATATTGTGTGGGCCACTAGTGGGAAGAAAGGGGGGTTGCAGTGTCCCAGAGGGCTGTGACCAAGTTAGTTTAACTATTGCAAACCCTGACCTCTGGGTGGAGGCACCCGCCATTGGATCCAGGCCCCTCAACCTGTTAGTGGCAAATCAGGCAGGGGTAGTAGCCCCTGGGATAGCGCCATCTAGGGGTTACATAAGGGCTGGGGTTCGTGGGCTCACCTGGGTCCTACTGTCCCCAGTACTGGATCCTTGTACACCTCGTAGACTGCCTCAGGATGGGATGACCCTCCCTCAGGAGCCCTCACCTACAAAGGGGAAGTCGTGGCAGCCAGACTGAGGGAGGCGAGAAGCACAAGTCCAGAGCAGTGTATATCCCTGGGATCAGAGTATATATACACCTCCAGACGATGTCGCCAAAGGGAGAAAAAGATTTATGGGGAAAAAAGTTACAAACAAACATGTCCTCTATCCATAGGATAGGTACAGCACAGGCAGCTGCGACCCAAGCTACCCCACACTGCCTCTCCAACATGGGCCTCACCCTGTCATGCATGGATCACCGCTATTACAGGGTTAGCTCAGAACACGTGCCCACTAAGATCTTTGCTCATCAAGTCAGGCTGCCTAGAAAGGGTCTCAGTCAAGATGATGGCAGTGTGATGTGGGCACATGCCTGCTAGGAAAAGGGCTGAGACACCACTACTCATTTCACATAGGCCACCAGACCTGAGCGACAGATACATAGACATTGACAGTAGAAAAAGGTCCACCGGCCCAACCAGTCTGCCCACACGTACTACTCTGCACTGGTATTAGTGTCCATCCCACCCCTTTATTTCTGCCACCCCCTTTTCTAGCTATTCCATCCCTGCTTGAAGCTGCTCACTGATCTGGCTGAAACTACTGGCTCCGGCAGCCTGTTCCGCTTGTCCACCACTCTTTCCACGAAATGGTGCTTGTGAGTTTAAGTTCCCCTCTCGTCAGTCACTGTATTTGAGATCAAGGAGAAAAGTTCCTTGGCTTCCACCATGTTTATCCTGTGCAGGTACTTGCATGTTTCGATCATGTCGTCCCTTTCCCTCCTCTTCTCAAGGGTATCCATTTTCATGTCCCACAGCCTCTGCTCCCCTGGACAATCGTGCCTGCACTGCGCTTTACTGCTGCCACTTTGTTACAGTCTCTGCTCAGGTGTGGACACCAGTCTCTTGTGCAGAACTCCAGATATGGTCATACCAGTGACCTATACTATGGGAGGGTCACCTGCCAGCTTCTACTGTTTATATCCCCAAAGAAACATAGAATTTGATGGCAGATAAGGACCGCTTGGCCCACCCAGTCTGCCCATTTCCCTAACTGATGAATAAGCTGCAGATTCTAGTTAACCAATAGCTTACTTCCTCCTATTCCCCCCACTAGAATTGGTTTACATCTGTCCCATGCATGCTTGAATTCAACCACTGTTTCTGACTACACAACCTCCTCCGGAAGGCCGTTCCATGCATCCACAACCCTCTCTGTGAAAAAATACTTCCTTACATTACCTCTGAGCCCCCCCCCCCAATTATCTTCAAATTGTGCCCCCTTGTTCTTGCACACCTCTTTTTTGAAAGATGCTACCTCTTGACTTAGTTGATTCTCTTTGAGGTATTTGAAAGTTTCTATCATGTCCCCCCTCTCCTTTCCTTGAGGCTATCATATTAAGCTCCTTTAGTCTCTTCATATGTCTTATGGTGCAGACCCTGCACCATTTTAGTTGTTCTCCTCTGGACAGCTTCCAACCTGTTCTATGTCCTCTGGAGACTGGGTCTCCAGAACTGCACACAGTACCAGATGGGGTCTGACCAGCTGTCTGTACAGAGGGATAACAACTTCTGTTTTCTACTGGTGATGCCTCTCCTATGCATCCCAGTATCCCCCAGCCCTCCTTACTGCCTCTCACATTGCTTGCTCACCTTTAAGTCATCTGATATGACTACCCCAGGTCCCTTTCCATTTTTGTTGTTGTTAGTATCTCACCCCCATTGTGTACTCTTCCCTGGGTTTTTGTTTCCCAGGGCATTACCTTTACACTTTAGCACTGAATTCAAGATGCCACATTTGACCATTCCTCTAACCTTGCCAAGTCCTTCTCATCCTTTCCACCCCACCTTGTGCATCAACTCTGTTGCAGATCTTTGTGTCATCTGCGAGACATACTTTCCTTCCAGTCCTCTCTGCAATGTCGCTTATAAAGACATTGAAGAGGACCAGTCCCACTGAACTCCTGTGTACCCCCACTCAGTAACCGCCTCTTCTTCAGAGTGGACTCATTTACTATTACCTCTGTGTCCTATTCTCCAGCCAATTTTACCCAGGTTATCATCTTGGGACCCACTCCAGGCTGGCTAACTTGTATATTAATCTTGTGTGGGACTGAGTCAATGCCTGCTAAAGTCTAGGTAGGCCATGTCCACAGCCCCTCTGATCTACTACATTGGTCACTCAGTCAAAGAAATCTATTAGATTCATCTGGCAGTGACCTTCCCGCTTTGAATCCATGCTGCCTTGGGTCCTGTGCCTCTGGCCTCTAGGTGCTCGGACAGTTCTTCCTTCAGAAGTGATTCCATCATTTTCCTATCACTGAAGTTAACTAACTGGTCTGTAGTTTCCTGCTTCTGCCCTGCCCCACTTTGGTGACGGGAATCACATCTGCCCTCCTCCAGTCCTCAGGTACCACCCCATTCTCCATGATTTGTTAAATAGGGTAGCTCAGTTGTGTCACTAGTTCTACCCTTAGTTCTTTTAGAATTCTGGGATGAATCCCATCAGGCCCCATTGCTTTGTCCACCTTCAGTTTTAAGAGTTCTTTCAGAACCCTTTCTTCTGTAAATGGGCTGGTATCAACTTCTGTATCCAGAGTGTTTCTATTGTTTGATTTAGGTACCTCCCCCTCTTCATTTGTAAATACTGAGCAAAAATATTTGTTTAGTATTTCTGCCTTTTCACCGTCATCCTCTGCCCACCTCCCTCCCCTTTATTAAGCCTCACTATCCCTCCCCTAGTCTTCCTTCGCTCCCTGATGTACCTAAAAAAGGTTTTATCCCCCTTCTTAACTGAGTTGGCTATCTTTCCTCAGTTCGGGCCTTTGCTGTTCTGACTGCTTCCCAGCTTCCTTTTGCTTCTTCAGTGTACAGTTCTCTGTCCTGCTCCTTCTCAGATTCCTTGTATGCTTCCTGGAATGCTTTCTTTTCTCTTGAACCTTCCTGCCTCCTTTGAGAACCATAGTGGTTTCTTACATCGTTTTGTTTTATTTGCTTCACACAAAGGCTTGTTATCTCTGTGATGGCAGTTTTTATCATTCCCCATTGTTCTTCCACCCTTCCTTCCTGCTCATTTGCTAGTGCATTCCTTAGGCACTCACCCATTTTGGCAAAGTCAGCCCTCCTGAAGTCCAGTACTTTTGCCTTTGTATGGCTTGACTCTATTGCTGTGTTTACTGTGAACCATACTGTTCGAAGGTCACTAGTTCCCAGGTGGCTACCCACTTTACATCTGTGATCCTCTCCATCTCCATTTAGAGAACCAGGTCTAAGATTGCCCTCTCAAGTGGGTTCCAATACTAGTTGTCTAAGGCATGCCCCTGTAGGGCATCTAGAATAACCCCACTCTTAGAAGTGGCTGCTGCAACTGCACTTCAGTTAACATCTGGCATATTCAGATCACCCATCAGCAATATCTCCTTTATCTGCCATTCTAAGTATACTTTCTATCATTTCCTTGTCCATTTTCTCCCCCTGAGAGAGGTTCTTGTCTCAACCCTGTGCGGATTGTGGTGCCATTGCCTGCCTCCAAATTGACCCACAGTGCTTCTTCTCCTCCCTGTTTACCCTTTTGTTCTGTTGCTTTGATTCCTTCCCTTATGTAGAGAGCTACTCCTCCTCCTCCTATTTTACCCTCCCTGTCCCTCCTGTAGATAGTGTATCCTGGTATGTTTATGTCCCAGTCATGGTTCTGTGTGTACCATGTTTCTGTGACTGCCACAATATCCAGATGTTCCTCCTCCATCAAGGCCACTAATTCAGGAAGCTTGTTACCCAGACCATGGGCATTGGTACTCATTGCTCTCCATTTTTTGATGGCTTTACCTTCTGTAGCAGCATCCCCCACTGACCTTTCTACCATGGTCCTTTTCTCATTTAGTACCCTGTTTTGTAGGGGGAGGCTGGGATTTTCCTGCTGCTTATCAGTGCCTCCCCCCTTGACTAGTTTAAAAGCTTGCCAATGAAGCATTTAAACCAATTGCCCAAAAGACTTGGTCCCTTCCTGGACAGATGCAGACCATCCTGCCAGTATAGGCTGGTGTCCCTCCAGGTGGAACCCCAGTCCCCAATGAAGCCAAACCCCTGTGCTACACACCATTTTTTCAACCATTCGTTAAACTGCATGGTGCAAAGTACCCTCGCCCCACCCATGCCACTGACAGGCAGCACCTCTGAGAAGGATACTGTGTGTGCCACTTGTCTTAGGCCCCTCCCCAACTCTACAAAGTCCTTCTGCACTGCTCTAATCTCATGATGAGCCAAGTCATTTGGCCCTAGGTGGACAATGACGTCCAGCTCAGACTCCCGTGAAACTGTTCTCGTGATCCTAAGGATGTGCTTCCTGTCCCTCCAAGCCATGGCATCAGGCAGGCACCTTACTTCAGTCTTCCCTGCTCCCCCCAGTTCTATCCCCCTAATAATTGAGTCCCCCACCAGGAGCTGTTTCCTTTCCCTTGGGTGCCCTCTGCCTCCTTCCTGAGGGCCTCCCTTGTGACAGCTGTCTGCAACCTCCTTAGTCTCCTCTGCGGGTGCATCCATAGGGGAACTATGCTCCCCCAGAATGGTGTATGGATTGTGGAGGGAACAACTTCCTGTGAATCCTAGAATCCTGTTTTCCTTACCCACAGCTCTGTTACAGATTTAAACTAGTGACCGAAAGGGTGGCAGGCTGTGCAGATCACTAAGCCACCAAGTCCCTGGTCATTTTACAATACAGTTTAATCACTGCATTTCATCCTCTATTACAATCTTAATGCAAGTCAGACTGCGATTTGGCCCTTTTTGAAATTCCAGAGAACATTCATAACATTCTCAAGTACCTGCTGATGCTCATTTCTTTTCCAAAAGGTCACAGTCACTCCGCTTCACTGTGTGTTGTGCATCACCACCTAAGGTACTGAACACGTATTCAGGGAGCAGCATTTCACAAGGGACTTGGTATGATTTGTTTTTCCATTTTCTGACCTTTACTTCTTAGATCAAAGGTTACTGCTGTATAGCAGAGTTTGAAATTAACCAGAGATCAGTACTTCCTGCACATCCTTGCTAGCTCAAATGCCCATCCTGCTTCTCCACCACCACCCCAACACTCAAGGGATCCCAGCTGTACCAGGCTACGAAAATGTCTCTGCCTGTGTCACCCAGACAAGTTAAAAGCACCTTCTGATTTTCAGAAAAAGATTTATAGCCGGCATCAGAAGAACTTGGTTACACAGCATCCCCCCCAATTTGAATTTCTATACACACCACTGTTTTATTACTGAAGAAATGTTTTGCATGAAAACAAGTTTAGTCCCCTTTTTCCCCCAATTTATATGTTATGCTCCCAGCTCCAGCACAACCCCTACTGGCAGCATCTGTGCAGCCTAGTACCCAGCTTCTCAACTGCTTACGTTCCCTTTTGAACCCCAAGTTTACCCCTCCCCCCAAACACAAATCCCCAAGGCAGTCCCCTCCTGTCTGGGGCTACTTTGGCAGTGCAGTTCGTCCCTCTACACTTAGGAAACTCCAAAGTAGCGGGATGGCTGGTCACCAAAGCCCATCTTAGGTACTCTGTGTTTTTTGCCAGCGCACAAGGCGCATCAAGCGTATGCATGCGGACACATGCCACAGCCAGCAGGCACTCAAGTCTGAGGTATCATCTGTTATCACCCAGGTCGCAGCACGGAGCACAACCCTCCCTCTCTCCCTGAGAAAGGAAAGCCTCCTGTGGGACATTCCAGCCTTCCTCCAACGACTGGCGTCTCATTCCTGAACCTGGGTTACCAGCGTTACGAGCGGCAGGGCTACCTCTGGCCTACTGAGCCTACCAGACTTGGTCCTTTTTGACTTTCTCTGTCCCTGTTGGTTGTCTTGCCTTGAAGTCTCACCCCTCTGCCTGTGACATCAGAATAATTTCCAAGGCAACATGTTATGATGTTGCAGCAAAGAACTGTGTCTTCAAAGCAGGAATACCAGCAGGAACCGATGAAGTCTAAGGGATGAAAAGCCTGATTTCTCCCCTCTTTGGGAGGCACCTACGGCCTTTTCAGCCCTCGCTCACCTACCTGGTGACTGGTGCAGTCATCCCCATGGAGCCGTGGTTGTACCCCAGGCCCAGATGCAAGGGGTGGGAGCCCTTACAGCCCAATGCATCTATGTTTCGTCGGAACGCTGTCTCCGGCCTGAAATAGGCACTGAAGGTCGGGGCCTGCGTCTGGCTCACTGGGAGGCTGCGCTGTTTTTTCTGATGCGTTCTCTCGGCGTGCCATGTCCCCGGATGTCAAGGTGCTGAAGCACCGACGTCTGGCACGTTGCTCCTCTGTTAAACATCGGGCTTGCTGTACCTCGGGTCTCCACCCAGGGCCAGACAAGAGCCGATCTCTGGTTCCCTCCACCTGGAGAGGACAAGCAGTCCCTAGGACACTCAAGTCCCTCCCTGCCGCTCCTCCAGCTCCCAGGCTCATTCCTGAACCCTGCCATGGAACGCAAATCATCATGTCATGGCTGGCAGTCAGCTTATATTTTAATATTATTTCTGTATTTCTTATTCTTATTTATTACTAAGGACATTTGCATGTATACAGGATCACTGCCCTATCTGTTCTGGCTGCTTGCCTACATCTGATATCACAGTTCTGTTTATGACATCACAGTCTGTTACTGTGGGGATAATCACAATGTCATAAACGGGAGATTATTTATTTTATTTTATTCATATATTTAAAAGTTGGTGACCAGGAAAAGCACCATGACCAGAAGCTTGTTTCCAGGTGCAACCTGGATTATGATGTCATATGTAGGACAGCAGAAAGAGCACAGAAGAATGGATAGTAAGCCTCTTTCATACAGTTGCCCTCTGTAATAAAGAAAAAAGGTAAATAATTATAGAAAATACATGAAATATAAACTGAATTGTCTACATCTTACATTTCTTCTAAGTTTTTCTAACATCATCAGGGGCTCTTTAAGTCTTGCTGATGGTACTAAATGCCAGTGTTTTGCAGACAACTGGAATCTCGCTTTAAGATTTGTTCCTGCAAAATAGTCAACAACTGAGTTTTGGGAAACTAGAAGTAAAGGGTCACATACTGTGTTTTACTGTTCTGTAACCTCAGTTTCAGGGAGATTAGGGAGGTAAGTTCCCAGGTATATGACCTCAATCAACCTTGCACATAAAGGATTCTTCTAAGCTAGAGTGCTTTTTCATCATACTGCATGCCATGTGTGTGACCATCTGTGGAATGTGATGCTGCAAAGAAACGAAAATTACGTACCTACCGTAATTCTGATCTTTCTGTGTATCTTCACCATTCATCACCTTTGGGGTACTTGCCGGAGGTCATCACCCCGTGGGAGCTTTTTTAATTTTTTGAATGGGCAGCGTCAACGCACCATCGGCGCCGCCCTCGAGGCCGACGCACTGCGTGGCGCTCACAGGTTGGCCATTAGATGTTGTCGACCCCGCCTCCCGCCAGTTCTGAGTCGCCAGAGTAACAAAGGGTTGGGAGGGGGGAAGGAAGTCCAAGGAACAGAGAAAGGAAAAGATATACAAACTAAAAGGAGAAATAAACGACTGAGAGGACAGAATAAGTTTTGAAAACTAAGGGGATTGGGTAGGGGCCCCAATCTCTGAGTTAGAAAAGGAGGAGGAGGGAAGATTAAGGAATTTAGAGATGAGGATGTGGGGGTGGAGAAAGGAACACATCCTGGAACTTTGACCTGTCTCCAGATTGTATAGGAACTACAAAGGAGTAGCCAAAAAGCTAACTGCCAGAATTCAAGGCACAGAATCGCTGGCAATAACTCCAAGAAGCAGAATCAGCTATTCTGGAAGGGATTATCCCCCAAAAAAAAAAATTTTTGGTGTAAGAAACCTAGTTTCTTAAATTAAATCGAGGCTGTGTCCAAAGGACAAGGAAAATAAAAGAGAGGTGACAGGGAGAAGGGGAGAGAGAGAACAGAAAAGAGGGCAACTATCAACCCCCACTCCACGGGGTGGAGCCAAGGCACTGAAGGAGTACACCCCATCCTGATCACTCTACCCCCAGAGAAAATTATCCCTCTATGTGCCCCAAGTCACCCCACTCCTGACAAGCTGTTGTGCCACTAATTTCTCCACAACCTTGCTCAAAAAAGGCAGGCTGGAGACTGGACGGTAATTCGACAAGACTTCTTAAGAAGGGGTCTCACCAGCGCTTCTTTCAAAGCCACTGGGAATACCCCCTCCACCATCAAGCACCTGGCAATCCTGGTGAACACCGGGCCAACAGACTCAGCGCATCCAATTAAGAAACGCGTCAGGGCTGGGAACAGTTCACAAAATGTGTGCTTCAGTGCTAAGCCCACCTCAGTCACCTCAGACATCTCCACCGGCCTAAACTCCTCCCAGAGAGGCAGAGTGCCTCTGCCCCTACTAGTCCTACTAAGCACTTACTGCAATAGCAGATCTCAGAGAATCTCCTCCATTATGTCACACCTTTGGAACTGTAAGCCAGCGACATTAGGACTACAGAGAAACGTTTGCTAGCCAAGGGCTGCCCATAATGACATGCACTGGATATTCACCTCGAAGGACCTCAATCTGTGAGGAACCAGGAGATGAGACCAACACCAGGCACACAAGGAGTGCCACGGGGCTGGAGACAAGATGCAAGGAGCAGGTTTTAGGCACAGCATCTGATATAACACTCACTTTAGAATCATTTTGAAGTTTGACTGTCATGTACGGTCTCCTCAACATCACAGCCAAACAGTTTTGACCCTTTAAGCATTCAAAACTTCTTGTTGCACATCAGTGGCAGCCAAGAATATCGTCTCATGCAAATGCCAGAGGCGACAGCCCTGGCGGAGGCATCAGAGACATCATAAACTGAGCACAACAAATGTCTGCCAACCTCAGCACCAACGGACAATATTTTTAGCAGATCACTCCTGGCAGAGCCATCAGGCAAAGCATGAGCAACAATACCGGCAGCTTTCCACAGACTGTTCTGATATGTGATCATGTGGGCCTGACTGTCTGGAATCACAAGATCCAGTGGTGATGATAAGGCGTAAGTAGGTTTGCCCATAATATCTAGCCTTCTAGATTCCTTATCGGAAGGCAAAGTGCTCATATGTCTAGGGGCCGGAGACCTATCATAAGCAGTCATGACCACCACAGAGTCAGTTTCTGGCTGTTTAGCATAATAGGACTCAGCAGACTGTGCAGGATACTGCTTATCAGCTTTTGTAGGGACTGTACACAGGAGTCTGGTTTGTACTATGCAGCCGGAGTAGCATCCTCTAATTCTGGATATGGCAATATAGCCCAGAGGTTACAGTAACCAGCGAGTGTGAATAAGTCTGGTACATCCAGCAGACCTGGGTTTGATTCCCACAGCTTCCACATGCATACTGTGGGACCCTGAGCAAGTCACTTAATCTCCCCAGTGCTCCCGGGACACAACTGAAAACAGGCCTTGTGGGCCTTACCCGGATACCAAAGAATAAAAATATATATATATATATATACATATATATATATATTGTGTGTATATATATATATATATATATATATATACACATACACATACATACATATACATACATACACACACACACACACACACACACACACACAGTGTATATACTGTGGAGAGGGAACAGCGCACCTCCAAAAATTCCATGAGATTCCTTTTAGTGGAATCTTCCTCTTCCACCTCAAAGCCTATGGCAGATTGCATCTGCTGTATCATGGCTTGAAAAAATGGGTCGTCAGGAGGAGATCTCAGGGTACAGACTACCGAGTCCTCACTACAGGACAAGAGGGTAGAGCTAGAGCGAGGGACTACCTCCCAAAACTGTTCACAATCATATACCTCCTCTAAATCCTCCTCTAAGTGCATGAGGTCAGGATTATATTCCAATCTGTTGTCATTAGCACTATAAACAATGGGAGTCTTTGAACAGACCAGGGACGCCAGAGGCAGATCAGACACAGGAATCTGTGGTGTGATACTGGAACCTGGTGATGGAGGCCGAGTGCTAGAAAGCCTCGTCGGTGGAGTAAGTGCCTGCACTGACAATGCAACGAATGACTTCAGAAAATGATGCTAGCACAACCTAGGAGTCAACTGCACCCTGCAAAAGGGCTGGAACTACCTATGTAGATGGGCCTTGCCCAACGACGATGGTGTCATACCTTGCGTAGTAGGTATGGTCGGAGGGAGGACTTTAGTCACCACCGCCGGAGTGGGTGATGATAAAACATTAGCTCGTCTCCATGGCAACCAGGACCTCACTGGTGAAGCAGACTTTTTCTCTGTGTTTGTGCTTATGGCCAGACGAGGAGGTGGATCATGATGACACCATTCCTTGTCCTGATCATTAGACTTTGACGGCCGACTTTCAGCCAGTAGTGGGTCAGAAGTAGATTTTGAGCCTTTTTGTGTCTCCATGGCTTTCAATAATTTTAACAGAAGGAAATTTTCTAGAGCTTTCCTACAGTGTCACCTCGTAGCCTGGATGAAACTCTGGCAAATTTCACAAGTCCTCACATTGTGAAACAGGCCCAAACAGCAAACACAAAATGCACAGTGTGTCCTGTTTGTTAACTGTAACTCCACACTTACAATACTGAAATAAAGGCATACAGAGACGACGAGTTGAAACACTGAGTAAAACAACAAATGGCAATGAGTAGGTTGACAGTGTTTCCTTCAGCAAAGAGCTGAGAAGTGATGGGGCCACCCACGTTTATATACACGTAGATGCTGCACGCCACTGTGGGCAGCCCCCTGGCTAGCAAAAGTTTCCATGTGGTCCTAACGTGGATGCCTTATAGTTCCAAAAGTGTGGCCTAATGGAAGAGATATCCTCAAAGATCAACCATGATTTCAAAAGATATAAGCTTAACTGTCTAAATATGAAGAGAGGAGAGAGATGGGGACATGATTGGGATCTTCAAGTACTTGAAAGGGTTAAATAAGGTTGATAATGAGAGTCTCTTTAAGCTGAGTGCAACCATAACATGAAGGGGGGGGGGGACAGTCTTAAGCTGGAGGGTGGGAGGTTTAGGAGGGAGGTAAGGAAGCACTTCTTCACAGAGAGGGTGGTGGACACTTGGAATGCGCTGTCGGAAGAGGTCATCTCATTGAAGACAGTGGGCAGCTTTAAGAGAGGCTGGGATAGGCATGGGGGAAAGTAAGGATCACGGGTAGGGAGGATGGGAGGAATGGGGAGGGAGGGCAGAGACATTAGCTCAAGCTGTGGACCCTACAATACGAGCAGACTTGAAAGACCAAATGGCCTTCTTCTGCTGGCTTCTTCGTATGTTCATATGTATTAATTTTTTCAAAGCTTTCCCAATAGTGACACACTTTTAAAGAAAAATTGCAATGGAGTTTGATCATCAAATAAAGCCAAGTACTATAACCTCAGTTGAGGGCATTCCTCTCTTTACTGTAGATACTGTACCTGTGATGACATCACATGAGGCAGCGTGCACTCTGGATAGTCTACACAGATATGCCATACCCTAGAAATATAGGCACACAACAATTACAGAGCATGGCTGCATTACCTTGTATCCCTGTATATTGTCATTTTGGGTTTCCACGGGAGGGGGGTCCCAAGTGACCTCCAGCTGTCTTGCTGTAAGTGGGTTAAGCTGAATGTTCTGTGGCGCCATGGTTGGGGCTGGAAAACAAGTAAATGGAAACACCAAAGAACAATCAGAAAAAAATAACACTGTCATAATGCCGTTTATTCACCCGGGATAGCCCAGTTGAGAAGCAGTATCTTGTCATCAAGGGATGTCCTGTTTCTACTACTGTTTATTCAAGCAAAATTTACAACTCTAAGGCTGAATTACAACACAACTTCTGAAACTATATTCGCACCCACATATAGATAAAAGATCACTGGACATTTGTAATAAAAGTTATGGTACTGTAGCATGAGCAACAGAAATTGTGTTCAAGTTTTAAAAAACAAACTCTGGTCGGAGCCGAAATTGCTGCTTGCACATTCCATTGATAAGAGATAAAGAATTAATGTGTGGCTTGGACTGTGAAGAACTTTTATTATTGTGATGTAATAATCCTGCATTTACATCACAATAACGGAACAAAAAATAATTAAACGTTACCCAGCAAGCCAGTGTAGAAGCAGCTGTTGTTGACTCTTGACACAGACACAAAGAGACACAAGACAAAAAGACGACACACACACAAGCTTGTCTGTTCGCATGCACACATGGAAGAAAAAAAATAAAAAATAACTAAAAAAACAGTGTCATGAGCTCATGGACAGCACCCCTCCACCTCTGAAAGCAAACACTGTCTCCTCTGCGTTCTTCTGATCCTCTGGTTTGTCCTCTCTTACAAAAACAAGCATGCCTTCTTGCATACTTTTTTTTTTTTTTTGTACCCTTTGTTTATCTCCTACCTGACTTGGACTCTCTACGGAAGGGGCTCTTGGTGGGTCTCTGCTATCCGACTGAAGCTCCCGGACTTGTTCCCTGCTTCCAGGATGTGCTCTCCATCCTCCTCCAATCACATGACCCCTCAACTCTGAGTCCCTCGGGGTGGGACCGCCAACTCCTCCAGCGCTCTATCCAACAATCTAGTGGAGTGACCGGAGGGAGAAGGAGAGCAACCAGAGGCGTGACCAGGTAAACCCAGCACTGGATATGGGGACCCCACCATCGCCTACCTAGCTGGTAAGGGGTTTTCTCAAGTGGTTTTCCCCACGAAATGTGGTGTGCAATGGCATCCAGCACGATGCCTCCGTTGCTCCGCCCCCATTGGTTCCAACCTGTCTGTGCTGCATCCCCAGTCTCCCCTAAAGGACCCTACTATGTTGGGGGCTCCAGGCACCCACCCCAGAAGAGGAGAGCAGCCACCTGGGAGCTCAATCCTCTCCCTCCTCTGCCAACCCCCAATGGCCCAGGCTCATTCCTGAACCCGGGTTACCGGCGTGGTGCGAGTTGTGGTGTCCAGTGCCTCAACCCTCAGTGCCACTGGCCCAGCTTACTTGCATACTATTAACAACAGCTGTTACCGGTGGTACTACAACAGCTGATTACAGACAAAGGAGGATCTGTCAGTCCAACAGTTGAGGGGCAAGACCCACTCTCCATTTAAGAAATGTTTAACTTTTTACAGTTACACATCTGTAATGAAAATCTACTATTTACAAACACGAATGTATTGATTTTTAAAATATTGCATAGCTCCTGTAAACCCTTAGAAAGCCAAATGTTATTCTCATTATGAGACTGTTTTATTACAAATTTTAGACAAAGACAATCGACATTTGTGTGAGTGGAGTCACTTTCCAAAAATGCTTTGATTTTGCCCTCTGTTTGAAACAAACATCTACTGGTTTTCTAGTTATTGCTTTGGGGTTAGTGGGCCACAGTGGAATTCCATGGATAAAGATTTTTTATTCAGGAAATTATTTTTATTACTCATTTTATTGTTGTGAAGCGTGCCTTAAGAGTCACCAACTCCCTTTACTGGTTATAGCTCTCTGTGCCAGTGTTTCCCCGCTATCTACACAAAAGTAATAAAAATACTTCTTGAAGGAGCAACCAACCAAAGCATACGATCAGGAAACTGAACATGATAAAAAAAAAATCATCTGCATGTACAAATACTTTAAATGGTTTATCATTACGTTTTAGAGGTCAAAATTAACTTTAGCAGCAACTAGCCAATAGGACTAGTGTGACTTAGAAAACACACTGGCCCAACCAACATTCCAATGGCACAAGAGATGTATTTATTGAAATATTCCTTCTTCCAATACATGCCAGTAGGTCTAGTGATAGGAAATTGTTACTAGCCCAAAACAAAAACTAGCAATATTTATCCACTGGGCTGGGCTGCTTTCCACCCCTGCCTTTAAATTAGGTGCTATGAGGGCAGCACCATGTATTTTATTTTGTATTATATATTTCATAAAAAGAGCACCTTGGTCACTGATGCTACTGGACATAAGTAGGAAAACAAGCCAACTTTATACAGTCCCACAGAAGTGGGAGATTATCAGCTAAGCATAATTCATTACATACAGTACTTAAAAGTCTGGCCTGCCGTTCCAGTGGTAGTGCTACCGCTTGTGTTGCTGACGATTCGTGTTAAAGAATGAGCGCGAGTCTTCGAGGGGGGTGGGGATCAGGCCTCCGGAAGACTGCTCTCCCTGCGGGAGGATTGGGCATCCAGAGGACTGCTCTCTTCCTCCGTGGGCAGGAATGGCACTGCCCCAGGAGTCAAGCTGCCCCTTAGTGACGGCTGAGGGGAAGCTCACCAGGCAGCGGAGGAGTCTCAGATGTCTGGTGTGCATGGCGTCATCACTGCACACTGCTCCTCCAAGCCATGGGTTGGGGGAGCCAAAGAAAGAGGAAAGTCCTGAGTGGCAGGAGGATTGCCAGCCCTTGCTGGCCCTGCACCCAAAGACTCAAGCACAGAAGGCAGCATCCTCATCCTGCGGGTCAATCACGCCCCCCCCCCCAATAGGGGGCAAGCCGTGGGAGCCTGCACCGCTAAGTCCTGGGAGAAGCTGAGGTGACAGGGCTTGGGGGGGCTGGTGGAAAGGCTGCCATATTGGGGGGTGGGATCATGAAAAAAAACAACTGAAAAGCCTATTAAAAGATGTTTATAACAGGCTAAAGCAACCACTTTCAGTGATGTTTCATCCAGTGTGCCAATTACCGTAACACAAATAGACAGCAGTGTGATGTAATGCAAGAGTAGATCTACCAATCAGAAAAATCTCACTCGAATCTCACTGCAGCTACTGCCTCGTGTGACCATGAGAAGGTCGTTTAACCTTGCTGTGCTTCAGCACTTCATCACTGTGGGGAATGGCTTCACCTCACTTACTGTAAGCTGTCTTGGGTAAAGTAGATGGCAAAATAGAAATCTTCACTTAATCAAGTAACTGCATACCACGGTGCACTAAATGGGAACAGCTGGCAGGAGCCATGAACGGGGGGTGGGGGAGAGAAAAGAATCAACAGGAGCTGCTTTCAGGGGAGATAGAAACATGAACCAGAAGCAGCAGGTGGAAGGGCTGGCAGTTGTACGGTGTGGTCCCGGGTGCCCCAGGATGTTGCTGTAACTCATGAGAGTTGGGAGGGGGTGTGACTGGCCACAAAACCGTTGGCATGAGCCATGACTAGCGACTAGGGAGGAGGGAGAGAGAAAGGAGTGGACAGGAGCCGGGACAGAGGGGGTGGTGGTCAAGAACTCGGGGGTGGGGTGGCAGGGTGAAGTGATCGCAGTTGTTTGGGAGCACAGGGATGTTGTACTAACTCACTACTTAAATAACGGGAGAAGACATGGGAGTCGGGACAAACACATTACATTGTGTGTGATGTAATGTAGAAGCAACTATTGGGAAAGGGGGTGGAGAGTGAGAAAGAGGTGCCGCTGGCTACAAAAACAGTTGACAGGAGGAGGAGGAGCCATGACCGATGACTGTGGAGGGAGGGGAGAGAGAGAGAGAAAGAAAAGAGTCAACAGGAACCATGGGGAGGGACAGAAAGCGGGAGTTTATGCTTTTACATGGGGCTGGGAAAAACGAGGAACCTGCCGCAGCTTGGGATTCTTGGCTCCGCTATACTAACAGCGACACTGGGGCCAGGAAAAACAAGGAACATGCCACTGTCACTCGGGTTTCTCAGCTCCGTTGTACTTACAGCAACAGTGAGTGAAGGAAAGCCAAGCCATGCACTCAATAGGAGGAGCTGGTGCTGTCAACTGCGACTGTTTTTTGCCCCGCCCCCCCACCAAGGGGGACGGGAGCAGCTGGCACCCCCAATTGCACCTGTTGTGTGGGGAGGCACACTGAAAGAGCAGAAGGCTGAAGATCACACCCTCTTGGTATGCTAATATGTAGAAACCCACAATGGTAGGTGCGGCAGTATCCTTTCATATAATTTTCCACCCATCAGCAAGCTTTCTAGTGCCATCATCAGCCTTCCTTCAATTGGGTTTTGACTACCAGGCCTCCTGCACACTGACATCCACTGGATGACAGACTACACACACCCACCAGGCCCTGACACTGCACCAAAATGTTTGCTTTGCACATGTGCACAAGCAAACATAAGATATACTTAACAACATACAGTCCCTCAAAGACTGTAGGTACGGAGCTCAGGGAAGCCAATTTCTCTGTAAATGGCAACCGCCAAATGAAGCTCAGAGAAGCCAGCCTCTCCTAGAATGGGAACCACCAATTATTGGGGTCATAGAAGGAGTCGGTAGTTACCATTCATAGAGAGGACTCTCTCTGCGAGTTCCTTGAAGGACAACGATCTTCATGGGAGGGACCTAGGCAAACCATATTTTGTGTGAGGAATGGGATGAACCAGAATATTGGCAAACTGTACAGGAGTCCGTGTTTGCATCGGGTGGGTGTAGGGGGACTACATGAGCTCTGGAGACTTTGCATATTTAGGAGGAACCAAGACCTTTCAGAAGTTGTTTTAGGCACAACTTTCCATTTGACCACCAGGTATTTGTAAAAGAGGATACTATATTGGGATCCGGACAGTGCACAGGAGACAGTAGCATTTAACTGTTCCTGTGTGTGGTGGTGGGGGGGGAGGGAGTTGGTAGACAACAGTTGTGCTTATAAAATGCCCAGGATCTTCAAGGGGTGCAATAAGTATCTTTCAGATAGGAACAGGGAGCAATTTAAGGGCTCATCAGTTACTCTTACGTACATTCTGCCACCATAGTAAGTCACATTTTAAAAGATGTGGCAGTATATTTCTGAAACAGCTTTTGTAAAGTGAAAAATAATGCCTTACCTTTGTAAATTCGTGCTGAGTAAAATCATCCCTGGTAGGCTTGTGGTATCCCATTCTCTCATCCGATCCCCACCTTAATAGTGAAATTATTCCTGGTGTTCCACAGTCCCTCCCTCTTCCCAGTAGCCTTTGACCCCTCCCCATGCCAGCACACCCCCCCCCTACTGTGGCCAGCACTTACCCACTACTCTTATCCCTGTCTAGTGGCCATCTCGTTGGCACAAGTCCTGCTGTGACATACAGAGCAGTATATCTGTAAAGGACTTTCTGAAACTGAACTAAGTAGGTGAAGTTACTACTGTTCATGTGCACTGACTTAATTTTTCTACAAACTATTTTTGGCCTGTAACTGGTCAAATATAATGCCTTTTACCTAACTTGGGTGACAGTTTTCAGACTTATCATTTACCACTTTAGTGAGGACCCGTAACTCCCACCCAAAATGTGCATTTATTGGGAAGTTATGGGTCACCACTAAATCGGCCGTGAGGGGAACTGTCACACAAGCTTGGTGACAACAGTTTTATATTTGGTCAGGTTACAGGCCACAGAAATAGTTTGTTGAAAACTAAGTTCGTGCGCATGCAGCGTGGCACTTTTGCTGACTTGGTTCATTTTTGGACAAATCCTGTAGTGCTATCTGGGGATCGGGGGTTAGCACTGTATACCGGGGATGATTTCACTATTACAATGGGTATCAGGCAGGGTGGGGGAGGCACCACTAGACTTCCAGGGATGGTTTCAGTATTACAACGGTGATTTGGTGGGGGAGGGGCTGTAGCACTAGACTACCAGGGGTAACTGTATGCACTGAACTCTTTTTCAGGAACCATGCATGTTTGTTAGACCTTCTCTGACAGTGGTATATGTACTTGAATTTTGCTGAATTTGCACAACAGAGACCGTCAAACTGCAGAGGGTTAGAACTGGTGAGTTATACTTTGGCTATATGCCAGAAATGTTTGTACATGATGCAGTAAATCTTTGGAATGCAAAGCGTGTTTGTTTTCAGTCAGCAGCATGTCACAGCCCACATCACCTTTTTTTTTTCGGTGCACGGAGCACCTGAACTATATATCACAGCCCGAGCTACCGGTGAGGAACCTAAAGTTAAAATAAACAAAGCCAAAGCATATATCACAGATATGTCAGCTTTTTTTTTTTTTTTTTTGCGAACAGAGGATTCAAACTGTCCTGCAGACAAAACTGCCGACAAAGTACCAAAATTAAAACAAAAAACAGTGCCAGAGCTTCCTGTAATGCAGTACTATAAAGCACTACATTGCCTATTGCACTACATTACAGCTGTGTTGTAGTTGGCACCCCGCTGTGTTTTTCCTTCCAAGTGGTCAAAGCAGCCATGGCTATCTTTTCCAGTTTTTGCCACGTCTAACAAGATGTTTGCAATTTTATTTTTTTTCATGAAGCTTTTAACTTGCTGAGATCATGTGGGCAGGCTATCAGCCCTCTCCCTGCCTCCCCCGACCGGCATTCACCACTTCCACATCACTGGGCGGTCCCCGCAAATTTCCCCTCTGGGCAGGGGAAGGCCATTCTCCCAGTACAACAAATCCTGTGGTCGGGCAACGACACTGAGAGAAAGCAAGCAGGGCTTCATTAGCCCGCATGACCCCCTTTTTCCATTTTCTGGTGCCCCGTCCCTGCGGTGGACAGGCAGTGATGCGTCTGGTGGGGGCACACATGCACTACACCAAGCCAGTGGCCCCCTCCCTTACCTGCTGCCCCAATCTGCACCACCACCAGGCCGCCACCTGGTGGCAGTCAATGGCGGGGATGGCAAAGCCCCCTACCCTCCGAAGAGAGAAGAGTGGTCCCTTAAATGCTCAACCCCACCCCAGCAAACCTGAGTCCACTCCTGAACCCAAGCAGACAGCGTGGCAGACAGAAGTGCTGCCACCATGCCACTGGACCAGCTCAAGATGTTTCAAGTTTATTTTTATATATTTAGAGTAATCTATTTTTCGGCCCCCGTACTCACTGGTCCTCCACTCCTTCGGGCTCTATCAAGTCCCCTTCTAACGCCTTCTGTCCTTCCCCGGCCCTCCTCGGATCCCCAGATCGCAGCTGACCCCCGGGATATCCCAGTGTATCTCTTCACCGGGCAGGTCCCTCTCCTCCGGGGGGAAGGCACTGGGGGGGGGTATAGCCCCAGCGCTTACTTCTAGGGCCCGGGGATGCTGCTGGGGAACAGGAGGCACCAGCGGCCCTGAGGGACAGAAAGCCGTCATCTGGAGGCCAGCAAGCAATTTTCCTGGCTTTCTTAAGATGCGTGAGGTCCGGACGTCAAGGCAAGAGCCAACGTCTGTCACGCACCACCTCTAATGGCCCTGACGTACTGCACTACCACCAGCCTCCACCAGTGGTCGCTTCAGCACCGGGTCGCAATCCCTTCCCTCCCTGAAGACAGCGAGCAGTCGAGCAATGAGCGGCCTCCCCCCGGCCGGCCCTCCAGTGACCCGAGCTCGTTCCTGAACCCGGGTCGCTGGTGTCACAAGTGGAAATCCAACCGCTGCGCCGACAGGCCGGCTTATTTTTATATTTTAACAAGATAAGGCCACTAGGCAGAGCCCGTTTTCAGGGCTGTCTTGAATCACATAAACAAGTTGTATAAAATATTAGCACAACAGTATTATAATACTACATCAAACAATTCACAATATCATCAATTTACAGTTCAAGAATATAGACGCTTAAAAGGACTCCACACAATAAGCACTACCTTGAAGCTATGGTATGTTACCATGTTTCGTACTTTTTGCCGCAATTAGTTCCAGGGAGTGGCAGCAATGTAACTGAATGTCATCAGACACAGCAATCGCCAAAACCCATTGTAGGCCACCAAAAAAAAAAAAATGCATCCTCGGATTTTTCTTTTTTGTTTACATAAACATACAGAGCCATGGCAAAAATCTTATCAATCCCTGTACAACTGTTCATTTTGCATCTTTATTTTCATGCTAGTTCAACTGGGGGCTGTCTGGTATACTGGATTTATGTACGATTCTGTAGAGTAGCAAACCAGGCTTAGAAAGCAACAAGCGATACGTAGACTACAAAACAGTTAAAAGGTGTCATATTCCACTGTAATCTATCTTGGTATTTAAGGAAGAGGGCTCCTAGACTTGGCAGTCATCGACAGCAATCGGGGCAAGGTGAACAGACTTCCTGCATAGTGGCGTCTAATAAAGTTACGTTTCCAGTGGCTACTGTAGTCCCTGGAAGCTCTTTTTTAAGTAATAAAAGTACTTCCCTAACATAGCACTGCTGTTTTCAGGGGAAGACCGAACTACTATTACTGAACTGAGCTTCTATCAAACAAACACTGCCACATAGTATTCTGGCATTTTTGGAATTCAGGGAGGCAGTTTCAGCAGACATTAGCTACAGCAGACATCAAGAGGTAAGACAGTGAATCAGGGGGAGGTATGGTGAGATACTAGTAGGAAAAATGCAAAATATTAAAAAACATTGGTGTAACGCTGGCCTGGTGGCGCAGAAGGCTGAGGTGTCTGATGCCTCACCTCCCATCAGGTGGGTGACCTGAGATCGGGAGTCAGCTCGGGCCATTAGGGGTTGGTCGGGGTGGGAGAGGATGGAGCACCCAGAAGACTGCTCTCCTCTCCCGGGAGGGTGGGGGAAGGAAATTACACACCACCCTATACTGTCAGTGCACTGGGTGCATTTTGGAGAGGGATGTCCCACAGCTGACATGTGGCGATGCCACATTGCAGCAAACCAAACATGGGGAACAGAACAAGAAAAGGCTGGCTCCGGCGTATGAGCGAGGCCCATCACCTACCGGCTGCCTGCGACCTGCCACACTGGACTCTGCCTGGGGTGGAGATCAGACCCCCCCTGCCACACTGGTGGGGGGGGTAATCCATGAGGGTACAGCCAGGTCCTGGGGAGGCAGTTGCCAGTGGGGTGGAGGTCAGGGTTGATGGTACTACACAGCCATGGGTCACTAGGATGAAAAAACTTAATTGAAAGGAAGAAAAAAAAAAAAAAAAACACTGAATTAATCAGGAGCAGAGCCATCGGGAACATTCAGTGCGAGTGCAATCACCATTAAGTGTGTATTTTTACTGTCATTTTATTTTTGAGCTACTACTGCTGCTGTTGCTGAACTGATGCTAAAAATAGAAAAGTTCTAGTTGTCACATCAGCCCAGCAGCAGTAGTAGCGGCAGAGATTTTTATGAGACTGTGTCTTTTATACTCTCTATTTCTCCCACTAGACCTCCAGGTATTACTAATAAGCATAACACCAGGATTCAGCAGAAGGGGATCTAGACACCTGCAGTCATAAAGTAAACCTACTATTAAGCAGACAGGATCATTGGTAACAGAAGGATCTGAAAAGTGACAGGGCCAAGGATGGTAATGGGTAAATCCCCCCCCCCCCAACTCTAACCGAGTGGGTTTGCGCACAGCCTCAATTTTTTCTCATCCAAATTTGTAATCTGTAGTGTCACTCCCCCCCCCCACACACTGACTGACAGCAGTTTCCAGTGCCTAGTTTCTTGATGCCCACCTGAAAGCCTGGCCCTTTCTTTTTATTTTTAAAGTTTGACGACTGTGTTTAACTCAGCTGGCCATGAACCCAGCCCACCCCACCAACACTACTCAGGCCTTTACTTTTCGAAATTCTGCCGACAGCCTGCAAGTCACAAAGGGCGCGACTAGTAAGTAACCCTGCTTACTGCACACGCTGCGTTTTAAAGGTACAGTTCTCCCTAGTAATAAATTAAAATAACTGCACCAGACCGTACCACTTATGAAAGTAGCAGGGTCATGCCCCTCTTCCCTCCCTCCCCCCACCCCCATCTGGCACCTATGGTTGGGATGTGGTGGTCACTCTGAGCTCCGGTTCTGACGAAAGCACGCCAGAGGGGACAACAAGTAAATCTATCTTCTTCTGGGTTCTCGTCTCTCCTACTAGACCACTAGGTGTTTTGGAAAATTACACTCATATTGCTGAATAACTGAGAACTTGAGGGAGGGTTATGCTTAAGACGGATTCGGTGGGGGGGTTTTAGTAGCTCCAGTTGCCATGGTAAGAGCAGGAATCTTTGTGGCTCCCTGCCCATCTCTCACTAGACCACCAGGTCTTTTTAAACCACAGGCAGGTGCTGTATTATTGGAAATTTGTGGCATTTATGAGCGTGAACAGTGGCAAAGAGGGTGGCACTGGAGGAGACTGTATTGGGCTGGGGTGTGCTGTGTGGAAAAAACTGTTGCAACGGTGTGTGTGTGTTTTACAAACTTAAAAAAATAAGCACTTAGCAGGTGTATCAGTATAAATAATACATATGTTAAGTGATGATTTTTACCCGTTTTAACAAACTGACAATAAATCGAAGTGAGAAGGAACACTATTCCACTGCATGAGGCGGCTCCGTCAGCACTTATTGCTACTGATGGGGCTCTCCGCCTCATTTACCTAATCATGCTGCACGTCAGCAACCATTTTAGAGAAGCCTGAGGGAAGGAAATTTGAATCTGAAGAAGTTTTTTACATTTTTTTAAATGCTAAATGCAGTTTCAGCATCCATGTAAACAGCACCCATTCCTATAAAGGGCTCCAAATCCCAATTTTAGAAAGTTCTATCGCAAATGCATGTGTGTAAGCATCCTTTAACATTTCTGTAAGGTCCAGGGTGGCATATGAACACTAGCTATTTACCCAAAGTTTCAGGTCTGTATGATTCAATTTGAACGACATTATGCTTAAATGCCTCCTCACATGGGCCTGAGACCGAAATGATCTTGGGACCTTTACTTCCCTACCAAAAAAAGGCTCAGCACGGAGTAACGTGAAACCATATATGGCATATAATCATACAGCTTCAAAATCAGAAGTGCAAACAAGGTTTCAGACCCTCCAACTGTACCATTTTTTGCTGGTACAATACCGCATTTTTAAGACTGGTACCAGATCCTACTTGGATCGTACCATGTACCGATTTTGCCGCCTCCTTAAATAAAATTTAAAATAATTTCCTCCCTGAAATCTTCACTTTTGCCATGAGCCAGAGCAGTCCGAGGCAGGGAGTGTCCGACAGTCCCCATGGTAACCAGTGGTGGTGCCTTCCCTTTTGACAAATGTGTGGCACAGGGCTCGACGCTCGCTGATGCTGTGTGACACCCCCCCCCCCGGAAGCAGCTGAGAGTGTGGTGCATGCAGCCTTGTTGCCCTTTCCACAACACAGTGAGCTTGGCAAGAGTCTGGATGTAGAGGCAGTCAGGAGAGAACTCAGTCTCTCCCCAGTCTCAGACCGAGTAGTCCAGCGCCCGAGCCATGGCGGGCCACAAGATGACGATGGCAGGATGGAGAAAGCAGCGGTTGGGACTCGGGGAGACACTACAATCAGAGCACTGGTGTTGTTGAGTTGCCCGCCCCCCACATCATACAGCAGAGGAGCACGTGGTGACCAGGTTGCCAGGACACTTCCGGGAGACTGAGTCACAGAGGAAGAAAGTAAGTATAGTATGCCCCTCAAATGAAGTAGACACTTTTATGATTTAGGTACAGAACTTACTTTCATTTATTACAACAAGAATTAAACAATACCGTTGCCGACCTGGGTCGGGCTGTCAGTTGTTGCTTAGAGGTGTCACCGTGTGGAAAGTGTTGGAACACCAATGTGGAGTCAAAAACAAGAGACAGGCAGTAATTGAGAAGGTAGTCGGTTGTGGTGGTGGTGGTGGTGACTGCTTGTACAATGAATCAATAAGAGTATTTGTTGCAGATATTGATTCCATGGGCACCACTACACAGGCTGTTTATTGTGTGGACCTGTCCTATTGTTGTGCCAGTCATCTCACTAGCAAACCTGGTGGGGGGGGGCCCAGGGGATAGGGACTGCGTCATTGACTCCAATCGGAGAGCACTATACAGGCTATTTATTGTGTGGACCTGCCCTATTTGTTGTGCCACATTCTCACTGGCAAAACCCGAGGGGGGGGCCACCCCCCTCCCCACAACAAAGAAGTGTACCTATTTTGATCTGTGAAATGTTGGAGGGCCTGAGGTTTTGCAAAGTGCAACAGTACAAAACCAAAAAGGTACACCATCCATCAAGCAGAACTCCCAACACGTTTGGCAACAGAACCTGTTTTTTTGTCAAGGGCTGAGGCCTAACATCCCAACCTTTCTTTTAAACCCTCTATTTAAATGGGGACTCTACCAGTTACATGGTTACATAGTTTAATGCTGGTGGGGCCCACAATGAATAAAAAGTGACAAGTACAGTTATAAATTGCTTAAAGAATTAAAAACAAGGTCGCAAGCAGACTATCACACCAGGATCTTCCTTGATATCTTTGGGAGAAGCTGGCACAGACAAGTTGGACATCAGGTTATTTCCTTTGAGGGAAACCCCCTCCGGTTCCCTTACCCTCCTGGTAGTCCCATACATACTCCCAATCTATGGGCAGAACCCCTTAAAGCAGCCACAGAACCCAAGTCCCTTGGCTCTGTCCCTAGTACCAGAAGTCCCTCTCTGGCTAGCTATAAGGATCTTGAGCGGTACCACCGTTGGCACCCTCAAATCCTTGAGGTATTGAGCACCAAACTGACAACAGCCTATGTCTGCCAACCAACTCCGGCACCCTGTTTTTATCTGCTCTATTAACCTCTCCCCATCTATACCCTTGGTGATGATGCTGGAGTGTCAATCCCCACTAGCTCGCTTCACTGAACAACCACACCCCCTACAGTAAGGAGGGGGTTGTTGCACAACAAAGATGTCAGACAGGTATGAAATGAGCAGGTAATGGCCCCACTGCCAAGACGAGAATACACATGCTGTTGGTGTATTTGTAGTGCCTCCAGTAAATTTCACAGAGTCCGAATGTTATGTAGTAACGATCACAGCTTATTTCTGATACCAGATACAATATATTCCTGGTACTGAGCGTCCTTGTTCTTCCCCTTTTACCACCCTCCCTACTGCTTACAGAGTGCACCATGCTTACAACCTCACCCGTGTGAGACGCATGCAATGGTCAGTTCAAAGACTTGGCCAACTCATTCCTCAGCTGCGTGGGGTGCTGTGCTTTAGTCCTCCTTGCCTGGGGGAGTCACTGCATCGCTTATAACATGCCCTCACCCCTGTCACCCAACTTACTGAGTATGAGACCAGAGATTATCCCCTGAGCCAGCTAACCTGCAGAGTAACACGCTGCCCACAGAGCCACGAGGACAGACTATCGCTTAGTCTTGCCCTGTAGCTGAGCTCTTATGCGAGCATAACATGGTTTTCCAAATCTTTTTTTTTTTTTGTTAAATAGCTGTTTATTCCTTCTGGTCCGTCGATATTCTCAGCCCTACTGTCACCTTCCCAGCCTCAATACCACTGCTCTGCTTCATGTGGAATACAGTGCCCGGGAATACCAGTCACCATCATTCTAACGGCCGAGGATGTTTCTCTTTCAGCCACATCCACCTATGCTGCAGTGTGTCATTTCTTTGCCAGATCTCATTAGACCCCAACTTCGCCTGCACAGGAACATCTTAGCCGGCAAAATACACTGCCGCAGCCATGGAATGCAGCATACCCCTCTGCTGCTGCTCAGCCAAAGGAGTCTTGGGCTCGCTTCTGAATCGGAGGTACCCACACAAGTGCATGACATTCCAGTACTGAAAAGCACTGGATTTCGAAGTCTCTCTCAGTCAGTGTAACTTTATGCTTGGCTACATGCACACGGTGGAGGTAGTTAATATGGTTCAAAAGAAAACATAATAGAGAGGTTAGATTTATAGATGCAAAGTGCATAAAATGCAAATTCAACCACCGGTACCTTTGAGCTCTGGGATCAAAGATATCAGTTATTCAGTTTAACTTTAGTCTTACGTCCTGGTGTGTGTGTGTGTTATCTGAATGGAGACCTCTGGGCCAAACCATACTGTATGTTTTTTTTTTTTTTTGGGGGGGGGATGGCAGGCGAGAATGTAAGTTGAAGGGGGTCTCATCTTATTGCTGACAAATGGAATGCAGGATTTATACCACATCCATTGCATGTTAACTGCGTTCATCTGAGCTAGAGTGTATTATATATGCACTAGTGCTCTCCCCCTGTAATAGCACTTTTAGAAGTCTGAAAAACCCACAGCTTAAGTTTAAATTAAAATGGTTGCCTCAGGGCAGATCCATTTACAAAAAGACACGTTTTCTCCAGGCAGGGCAAAAGGCAGTCTCAGCACAGGTACAACAGAGTGTGAAACGTTCTTACAATGAAAGATTCTGAGAAAACACAAGAAAATTAATTTTGCATTTGACTTTTACATTCCAGGTCATGAAGCACTTAAGTTACAGTATTCTTACAAAATCATGCAACAGGTGACTCCACTCGGACTGATCCAGTTTAAATGAGATGTGCTTAAGCAACAGTACCTCTGAAACAACCTTCTGACCTTCGTTTCTGTGGTCATATGTTTCAGTGATAAAGTTTCATCACGTGTTGGAAGCAGAGATTAGCTCTACTGGATCTCAGCTGATCAGGGACACTGCAAGTACAATGTATTATCACAATCAAGTGCTACACACTGCACCACTGTAATAGGAAGAGGAAGCAATGCAGCCTTTCCAACCAATGTCAGCTAACCCCCATTTTTCTTTCTGTACTGTATGTCATTTTTTTGCTTCCTGATTCCCTGGTCTTTAAAACCAGCTCCGTATGTAGACTCCACAACTGTGCTCTCATTAAAGAGTGCTCTCGACTCCTAGCAGCAGACCTTCCCTCCGTGAGTGAGACACTCTTAATTAATGGGCAGACTGGATGGGCCTTGCGGTCCTTATCTGCCGTCAACTTCTATGTTTCTATGTTACTCTTATCCTATAAAGAGTCTCTCACATGCAGGAGCTCTAGGAATGAGTACACTTGTGGGAGGATATTAAATAGTGTTCTTGATTGCTTTTGATCAATAATATGTTAATACATCCTCTGAGACCACTCTTATGACCATAAGGGTGGTCTCTGCTAAATTGTAAGGGTATCAGAACTGCTCACCCTCGATTCAAAGTTCTTTTAACCTGTGAATGCATGTGAGACCACTCTTACAATCATAAGAGTGGTCTCTGAGGATGTAGTAACATACATTATAAGTGATCCATCCAGTGACATATCGGACATGTGCAGCGGGAGGAGGAGGAGCAAACCACTGAGCCCAGCATTTACTCTCATTTCCTTTTACTGTGTTTTTTAAAAGTGACATTGTCTGCATGGATGCTGTGGGAAGCTGGGAGGTCAGTGAAGGATTTTGGAAGGGAAAGGGATGGAAGGTGGCGGTTAGCACTGCTGTTGTGCAGGGTGGATCACATGACTGAGAAGACCCATCAAACACTCCCAATCGAGGGCCATTAAGGCCCAGCGTCAGTGTTCATCTTCCACATACTATAGCAGAATACAGCAGCAACAGCAGGAGGAGAAGCGCCCGAGGGCCACAGAGCACAGCTTTTGCTCCATTTCCTTCCTTTTTTCTTTGTGGTTTTTAAAAGTGATATTGTATGTGTGGGTGCTGTGGGGGCTGAGAGGTTAGGAAATGGGTAAAGGACTGTTGGAGGAGGGAGAGGGGTGGGAAGCAGCTGTGAGTGGCACCACTGTTGCAGGGTGGACCACGCGATTGAAAGTGCCCAATCAAATGCTCCCAGTCCTGTACTTGACCTAGGATCAGTGAGCCCAGAGCATTTGGTACTCTGTAGCATGAGGGCCACTGCACATGAGGATGGCGTCTGCAGGTAGTTTGCAGTTCCGTAGGGAACTCTGCTCAAAGCACCGTCAAATACCACTGAGGTATCAGCCTAAAAGGGGAAGACATATAACCAGGGGAAAGCATGGGGGTATATACTGTTATAAGAGGATGAGTAACGAAAGTACCTTTTACAAGGGTAGTGACAGTCTTACCTCAATTGTTGGCAAACTAATGGAGGCTATAACTGAAAAACAAATAGTGGAGTGCCTGAAAGTGAATGAGTTACAGGACAAAAAATAGCACAAGTTTGTTGAGGGAGATCATGCCAGACTTACCTGATAGTTTTCTTTCACTGGGTCACCAGAGCAGTTGCCACGGGAACAGGCTGTTGATGTACTGCACCTGGATTCCAGCAAGGCCTTTGTTTGTCTCATGCATTGGAGGCTCTTAAAGAAGCTGGAGGATTTGGGATGGGGGGGGGCTAACTAGGTGGACAGAAAGCTGGCTGGGAGAGACAAGAATGTGTGGTAGTGAATGGGATCGAATCAGAGGCTTGAGGGGGAGTCACAAGCAGTGTGCCACACTGGGATTCAGTCCTATCCAACATGTTCATTAGTGACATGGGGAAGGTACAGAGGTGATACATCTCTGTGGATAGCGCAAAGCTACGAGAGAGCGTAGATCACGAGGAAGGTGTCAGGGACTTGATGGAAGGACAGCAGGAAATGTCCAAAATACAGCAGTTACGGTTTAACGCCAAGAAGTGCAAAGTAATGCACATTGGAAACAAACTCACACATGGAGTTTTGGTTGCTTGGGGTAAGACAAAGGAGAAGAGGGATCCTGGAGTCATCATCGACTACAGTCTCAAAATTACAAAGAGTGCAACAAGGCATATAGCAAAGTGAATAAGATGTTGGGATGTATTGGCAGGGGGTTCAACAGCAGGAGAGAAGTGATTCTGCCCAGAAACAGGACCCTGGGTAAAGCCACATCTGCAATACAGTGCTTAGTTCTGGAGCTCACACCTGAAGGAGGACAGGGACAGGCTGGAGACAGTGCAGTGGCAGGCCACCAGGATGATCCAGGGGTAACAGATTAGGACACATGAGGAAAGGCATGCAGAACTCCCCACATATGGCTGGAGGGCACAGTGGAGAATGGGATACAAAAGAGATGTACAAGTTTCTGAGGGGTATTAAAGTGGACAATGAGGACCTATCCACTAGGACTGGACCTGCAGTGACAGGACGGCATGGAGACTGGAGGGCAGGAAGTTCAAGAGGGATATTAGGAAGTTTGTCTTCACACAGATAGGGGTGGATCAGTGGAACAGACTACTGAAGAGGGTGGTGAAGGCAGGGACGCTATCTGGATTTAACAACAGGTGGGAAAGACTGAAAGGCTTGGTGGTTTCGAGAGGGAAACTGGGGAGGATGGAAAAAGGTGTTATGGTGGGGTGGGGGGGTCTGGGACAATGATGGGGCTGATCAAGTAATTAAACCCTGTCTGGCAGTAGGCCAATGAGGCAACAGGTAGCAACTTAGGGCAGACTGCATGGACTTCCAAGTCTTCACCTGCTGTCATGTTCTACGTTTCTGTCACCAGTAGCGATCACTTTGTGACAGCTGACGTCAATCCTGCTCCTTGTAAAGGTAGCTACTTCAATGACAATTGAGCACACTGAGGAGCTGGTCAATGTCCATCAATGTACTGTAGCAGCCTTGTAAGCAGTGCTCTCAGCACCAGGAGACAGACAGACTGACTGCATCCAACGATGTCACTGGTTGGAGCACCAGACACGTATATGA
This sequence comes from Neoceratodus forsteri, assembly GCA_016271365.2. Taxonomy (NCBI): domain Eukaryota; kingdom Metazoa; phylum Chordata; order Ceratodontiformes; family Ceratodontidae; genus Neoceratodus; species Neoceratodus forsteri. The sequence goes on along the minus strand of JADMNL010000025.1, from coordinate 388,060,462 downwards.
CACAATGTGAGGGCGGGGACTACATGTAGAGTGAGTTTTAAAGACCAGGAATAAATAAATAAATAAAAAAAGAGAGAGAGTAACTGAATGAAAACAGGGTGTTAGAAAATATGAACTAGTGATGCTGGAATGCTTCCCTTCCCATTTAACAAGATGGATGATGCCGGCTCACTGGCACAATGCTAGTGCTACTGTGACGCCAGCAACCCGCGTTCTGGAACAAGCTCAAGGCATTGGAAGCCTGCTGGGTGGAAGGAGAACTGAGCATCCCAGGGAACACTTTCTTTCTTTAGGGAAGGAAGGATGCAATTCCCTGCTACTATACTGCCCCCTGGGTGACCACAGATGGCAGTGCAGTGAGGAAGCATAGTGGGTGGGAGAACGTCAACTGGGCTCTGCATGGTATGCACACATGCTTGGAGCTCCTTGCGTGCCAACATCCTGAAAGAGTGGGAAGGTACGGAAACGAGAATAAGCTCTGGAGTGAGCGGAATGCTCCTAGCATGCTCAGACCCTGCCCTGTACTATTAGCCACCCTTTCCACCTCAGGTTTTCCTGCTTCTTTCCCCCTTCTAGAGGCAGGAGGTGTGTGTCTGGCTCGGCCAGGCCCTACCACAAGGAATAAGCTTGTGAGGTTGAAAGGCAGAGGGGTAGGTACGTAGGAAACGGGGCTGTTCTGACGGGGGGGGGTGGAGGCTAGGGGTTGCACAAAAGAAGGGGCTTAAAATATAAGTAAAAAGAAAAGGCCAATGGGCGATGACACAAGGCTACCATAATGCTGCAGAAAAGCACAAAAGCCCAATGCATTGACACTACCAGTCGTCTACTAATTTCTGAGCTTGTGGGACCCATCACATAATATGAGAAATGAAGACGTTCAGTGTGACGCACCACTAGGAACTGCCAAACAGACTAGATTGCTTGTGCCCCCACTCAAGAATAAAGCTATTTCTAATAAGTCTTGTGATAAAAAAGGAGCAATTTTTTCCAGCAAAATACCTTTACAAACTTATAGCCTGTTCCGATGGCAAGAATAATGCAGCACTCTGTATCTGAGCACAGACACTGTGGTTTATTGCCTTATTACACTTGCTCTTTACAAACAGAAGTGATAAAACTGCTATAACACAAGTATGAAAACCTGCTTATCAGTTACTTCCGGGAGTTATCCCTCCAGTAAGGACGACCTTCATAAGTCATGGGTCTTTTATGGTTGTAAAATAAAAGAGTAATTAACACCCACTCAGCCCGACACTGACTATTTATTTTGTTCTAACTGTGTGGTTTCCATATTATCACTGCCCACCCTGCCGTTAATGGAAATGTTAATAACCCTCGCCAGGTTGTTGTGACAGATGCTAAGGCTCATTATCAGAAATTCTTATTTACCGCTCCATTAAACGACAGAATCACAAAAAAAAAAACAATTCAATCAAAACTAACTGGAGGAATTTCAGCAGCTACATTAATAACCTGAAAACATAAATAAAGTTAATGTCTTTTGCATGTTTGCTACGGGGCAGTGCCATCATGGGATTACTGCTTTATAATTAAAATGTGAAAAAAGTAGCACTGTGCCAAGCCATTTTCATGCCGAAGCCTCTTGCTGTTTTCTTTAGCTTTAATGGTTGCAATCTCAAGCAACCCACACTGTGGAGTCTCCCCTTACAACAATAAAAGTTCAAGTGCATTGATCTCTATTCATAAAATGGCATGGGTGATCAAACGGAGCTATCTTACTGGCTAGATGAGATCACATGGTCAGCGAGACAGATTTTACTGCACCATTCTGGCATGGTTTATTTATATAAATATATCTGCATCTGTATGTAGATGTTATATATAGAAATATATTTACTTATTTATTTACAAAACGTTTTACCTGGATAGTCATTCTGAGCTGGTGACAGCACATTTCCAGATGCATAGGGGGGAGGTGTAACAGAACACATTTCAAGGTACAGTGTACACAATAATAGACAGCAATATGCAAAAAAGTTATCCATATAAAAATTACAAGAACTTCAGAATAAAAATTGCCATACAGTAAATTATGAAACAAGCAAAAGAACATTAAACAATAATACAAGGGGTAGGGAGTAGTGACTGATTAACTGGGGAAGAGGAGATGGTGCCAGTATAGGGAGCAAGGCTTGTGACAGAAGTCCACCCCAGTATCAGAGGCAGCTGCAGGAGTGGGTAGAGAAATCATGGAGGAGAGATTTCAGATCGTGGAGGGAAGGAGCTGAATGAATGGAAGTGGGGGAAGGGGAAGAGAGAGACCCAAATTATAGGCAAGCGGAACGAGAAGGTAGCTTGGCCAGAAGTGGATTTCACTGGTGGGACAGCAAGAGAGCGAATGCAAGCATCACAAAGGGAGTAAGAGGTAGATGGCGGGAAGACAGGAGAGAAGCAAGATACAAGAGTAGGGAGCCAAACCGTAAGTTGGAGATAAATGAGGCACAGTGGAAAAGGCACTTGGTATCAAGAGAGGGAAGGGAGAGGGAGGTAAACAAAGAACAGTGGTGAGTACGCAGGGGTTTGTCACGGGTAAAACAACAGAAGGGCAAAACGACAGAAGGAGTGAAAGAGATGGTCCAGTCTAGCTAAAGTGGACTCTGGAGCAGCACTGTAAACAGTGTCTCCAGGTGGTAGTTCAGGTGGATGTTAAAGATCCCATGGCACTTATCGAAAAGAGTAGGGGAATTTCCCCGGTGTCCTGGCCAAATTTCCCTCATTCACTAAAAATACCACCAACAGCTTAATCTGGTTCAAGGTCAGTTGGCATTCATCTGTATCCCCCTCCCCCCGGGTCGTGACTGAAAATAGGCAGGATTTGTCTAGTGCACTTACCCGGTCAACAAAAAATAAATAGTCAAAAATAGGGAGACTCATCTTACTGAGGATTTCTCTTCAAACAGGAAGTGGAATGCATCTCTTATTTCTGTAAAGTGCTCAAAACTGGTTCAAAACTCATTTCTTTTGAAAGCATTTTTGTCTCCCTTCCTATCTTGAAAGAGATTCCAGAGGTTCAATAATCTATTTTAGAGAGTGCAGTAAACCAGATATTTCATGGTGGTTCGAGGCACAAGTGCAAAGGTGTAGTGAAGCAAAGCACCAACATGCAGGCCATCAAGTTCGACTCCCAGTTGATTTTTTTTTTTTATTATTTTACCAAAATGTGGGTTAGGCTGCAAGTCCATTTTCAGCCATTTCAGACAGGATAAAGGTAAGGTGGAAAAACTACATGGACCTGTTCGGTATTCATGGTACAGAACAAGGGGGCCACTATCTGAATGTGGTCTCAAGGCCAAAAGGGCAGTGGGGTGGTCAGGTTTAACATGGTGCTGTTCACTGACGAGAGGGTGCTGGGGGGAAGGGTCTAAGTGCTCTGAAGGCTGACAAATCAATGGACCTGGATGTGCTGCACCCTAGAACGATAAGTGAAATGCAGCAGGAACTGGCACCCCACTGGCAGACGTTTTCAACCATTCACTGGAAACAGAAGTGGTACCAATGGATTGCAAGGCAGCTGATGTGGTACCCCTACACAAGAGATGGAGCAGGGATAAATCAGGGAACTATAAGCCAGTCAGTCTGACATCTGTAGTGGGAAAATTACTAGACCCATTATTAAGGAGAGAATGGTGAGGTTTCTGGATTCCCATGGATTCCAGGACAAAAACAGCGCATGGACTTGACCATGGAAAAGTTGTGTCAGTGACAAATCTCATAGACTTCTTTGACTAGGTTGTGAAGGCTGCAGACAAAGGACAAGCAGTATCTGACCTTTACCAAAGCATTCAACTCTCTCCCACATAAGATAATGGTTAAGAAATTGGAAGACATGGGAGTGTGGAACACAACTCAAGGATGGGCCAGAAACTAGTTGGGTGGGAGAACACAGAGAGCAGTCTTACATGGGAAATACTCGGAGGTAAGGGGAGTCAACAGTGGGTTCCAAACAGATCAGTCTCAGGCCCAGTACATTTCAATATCTTTATCTGCAGCATCAGATAAGGGATCCAGGAGAAGATATGCCTATTTGCAGATGACACAAAAACCTGAAGTAGAGTGGACAGTGATGAGGGGGTCAGGACACTGAGGGAAGATCTAAAGAGCCTGGAGAAATGGTCAAGGATCTGGCAACTAAAATTCAATGCAAGAAAGTGCAGTTATGCACATGGAGGTCATGAACCCAAAAACAGGATACAGGATGGGAGATGTAGTGTTAGAAGAAAATGACAGAGGAGAGGTTATCTTGGGATCTTAATAACAGACAAATTAAAGCAGTCAGCGCAGCTCAATAGAGCAGCTGGGAAGGCAAATTGGATGCTGGGATGAACAAGCATGTGGATCAGCAGCTGAAGGAAGTCCGTGATCGTGCCCTTGTGCAGATCCCTGGCCACATCTGGAGTACTGCATGCAGTTCTGGAGTTTGCATTAAAGGCAATGCAAAGGAGTGCAACAAAAATGATTCAAGGGTGGCAAGAGAAGTCTCCTACATGGAGAAGCTCAATGACCTCAACATGCAGACACTGAATACCAGAAGGAAGAGGGGGAACATGATTGGAATGTTCGCATTTCTTCATGGGATAAACAAGGTTAACACTGAGGAACTGTTCACAATGAGCAGAAACATGGGATCATGCGAGAACTCGGAGAAGTTGGTGGGAAGGAGATTTAGAAAGGACGTCAAAAAACATTTCTTTACAGAAAGGGTGGTGGAGACATGCAACAGGCTGCCAAAGAAGTTGGTCTGTGCCAAATCAGTGGGGGGGCTTCAAGTGATGGTGGGGCAAACACATGGGGTTGGGGAGGAAATTGGGAAGGATGACATGGGAGGGTGAGTGACCACTAGGACATTCACATCATACTATAGGTAGGATCGGGCAAACTAGATGGGCCAGTGGGACTTTTTCTGCCCACAAATCAGTTACGTTGAGATGCTATATGTTCCATGTCACAGAAAAGTTACAGTACATTGCGGTACTATTATGTTACATGTCACAGAACAGTTGCATTGTGGTATTTTTTTTTTTGTACTTTACATTGTGGTATTTTATATTACATGTCATGGAACAGTTACATTTTGGTACTTTATATAACGTGTCACAGAACAGCTACATTGTGTTACTACATGTTAAATGTCACAGAACAGTTACATTATGGTACTATATGTTACGTGTCACAGAGCAGTCATATTGTCAAATTAGAAACTATATTGCAGCCCAACCCAGAGCTGGAAGGAGGGAGGTGAACAAGGAAACACTGCACAAGGAACCTTCATTGGTCTCGGTACTCCATACATTTCAGAAGAAGGGTGCTATTACCCTCCTGTATTAGCTTCTTCTATTAGTAAAGAAAACAAAAGTACAATATATAACAAATAAATGGCATTTGGAAGTCCAACTCCAACTGCCATTGACAGACTGGGTTAAAATATGGCGGAGAACATATAAAACTACATTCTTCCCACAATGGCATTAATAAGCCTGGAAGGTCAGAACAACATATTTTGTTACTTCTGTGCTGCAGTCTAAATGGTATTTTCATAAACCAGCTAGCAACGTGGAGAAGCATGAGTCACTCACTGTCATATATTCTGAAGTTGCCCTGAAATTCAACCCTTTTGAACCACAGCAACCAATCTCAACCAGGCAAGATTTGTCGCTGTGGTGGTGTTCGCTGTAGAATTGCTGTGGTGGTGTGCCGCCCTATATTTTACTTGTCATGGAACAGTTGCATTGTGATACTGTACGTTTCATGTCACAGAAATGTTACATTGCGGTACTATATCTTACGTGTCATGGAACAGTTACATTGCGGTACTATATGCAACATGTCATGAAACAGTTATACTGTGATACATGTTATATGTCATGGAACAGTTACATTGTGGTACTATATGCTGCTGTGCATGTCACAGAACAGTTATATTGCGGAACTATATGTTACATGTCATGGAACAGTTACATTTTGGTACTATATGTTGCATGTCACGGAACAGTTACATTGTGGTACTATATGCTACAGTCACAGAACCGTTAAATTGTGGTACTGTATGTTACATATCTCAAAAAGGTTACACTATGGAACTATATGTTACATGTTACACAACTGTTATACTGTGGTAGGATATGTTACAAGTCACCGAACAGTTACATTGTGGTACTGTACGTTACACATCACAGAAAAGTTACATTGTGGAACTATATGTTACATGTTACACAACAGTTACATCGTGGTACAAAATGTTACATATCACGGAACAGTTGCATTGTGGCACTATATGTTGCATATCATGGAACAGTAATAACTGACCATTAAAATTCAGAAACAGTTACAGTCACATTTAGTCACTAAAAAATGTTGCAACTTGTATTAGAAGCTTGACACAGTCTCATCTGGATCTATAGGAAACGGCAGACAATTTAAAGGACTTGACTCACTACATTGTCTGCACTTATAACATGAGGGAGGGAGGTGATTGGTGGAGTACCGTCAGGTGACAGTGCATTAATGCACATTAACGGCACAGTTAGTGTGAAGGCGTCTGAGGGAGATCCCTGGGCAGACCTGCACTTGTTCTGAAGGGGAAAATAATTTTGCAAAGGCAGCCATTTGCAATCCTCGCTAAGTGACTACCACTGCCTTTCAGAAGTATTGTCCCCTACACAAGAACTGAAGGTCTGGTGGAATCAGAGAGAGGGAGATTTGTTTTCCCTTGCCTGTCAGTTGGCCCGTATTTCTATTGTCCTGCCCATTCACCCACCGGCCCTGCTGACCACCGGGTACTGCACACTGACTGGGGAGAGGGAGTGCTCCTGAGACAGAGAGACAAGAGAGCAAGTACCATTACTGCATGAATCCTGTGTGTAAGCATTTCTGTGTGTTTGTCTCTGTCTCTCCATCTGAGTTGTGAGGTGTGCCAGTTGATCCTGTGGCAGCAGTGCTGTTTCTTTGCGTGGCTATCCAACCCCCCTTCCCAAGAGAGCAAGCAGGAAAAGTTGGGGCAGAGAGCATCAGAGACGCACACACACTAAGTCCCCATAGTGGTGGGGATAAAGACACACATCGCGGTAAAGTGCCACTGTGTTTCTCTGTAGGTATTCTTGTTCATTGTCTCTGTGCCATGCAGTGTGCCCAGGAGTGACAGTGTTTGTGAGAGACCCCACCACCACCATCTCCGACCACCGTCGTCCGCTCACCAAGACCAGGTCAGCAGTGCTGCTAAAGTAATCAGGAGGTTGCGCTGTGTCTGTCTCTGTGTTGCTCTCTCTCTGTTTGTTTATTGCAGTCTGGTCCTGACCTGCGGATCTGTGCTAGCCATGCGTTAATAACATCTCTGGCAGAAAGCGGCACCCGGTGTCACTGTGGCGGGGAGAGAGAGACAGTGAACGGGACAAATGCATACGGAGCGATCAAGTGAACCCCTGTGCTGCGGGAGGCAGTGCAATCCTCTGTGTTGGTCTTTCTCTGTCTAAATGTTCATTTTCGGCTGCAAGCCGTCTGACTGACACACAGAGTGAGACACAGCGGAGATGGCGCAGGTAATCTCTGTGGTAGTCACCCCCCCCCAGTGGCTCACCGTGTCCTGGGTGAGTTGTTAGCTAAATCCTGCCCATTTCTCAAATGTGGCGGTGGAGATATCAGGCATTGAAGGGTTATTGTGGGCAAAGTAGCAGTCAGTGTTCATTAAAGGCTCCATCCCTTCCCGTCCTGCGTGATGTCCGCTGCCTGTCACCAAATATAGATGCCACCAGGTGGTGGGTAGAGGGAGAGGCAGAACTGCACCAAGAGCCTGCACTGATGCCTCCAGCCCCCTCCCCCTGAAATAAAGCACATATTACAGTACCATGCGATGCTCTCATTCCTGCCCCCCCCAGCAGCACAGCGTCATGTATGCAGCGACAACGATAACCCGAGATAGCCACAGGTGAAAGAGAGAGACGGAGAAGGATGAGTGAGTGGTACTACACACCGAGGGACACCTTGAGTAAAATTAATAATAGTTCACTAGCACTCAGAAGGAAGACACAAAATGTCTTAATTGTGTTCTGCTTATTTTATTTTACAATGGGCTTTGTGATTTAGTTTGAATCTAGTTTTCTTAAGCACTTAAGGACTCAAGACGTGTGCAACAGCACTAAAAATCATGAAGTACTTATCGTGTCCTTAATAGTGTCCTGTTTCTCCAAAAACATTTCCACTTCACTTTACTTTGTGGCTCAATCACCTAATTATTGTGCTGCAGGTCGTTTCAAATATCTGAGCTGTCAAAGTTGTACCAATTCACCGACTTATGTCGAAATTTGGGCTATTTTGCCTCTCTCTCTCTCTCTCTCTCAACTTCTGAGCTCTGAGGAAGGAGGAGTCTTCCTCTGAAACGTCAGCAAGCACGTCACACGCTCCTAACGGCTGAAGCACCTGGAAGAAAGGTGCTGTTCGAGTGGTTCCAAGCATGGCGACTGTTTAGAAGGAAGTTTACCACCGCAAAATAACAGATACGTGGAGTGTTGGAAGTTTGTTCGGTACAATTTGCAGGTAGTTAATGAGGAAGCAAAAAGTCCAAGAGAGAAGCAAGAAGTGGAGAGACTGGCTAGAGAGAGAGGCAAAATATCCCGAATTTCGACATAGGTCAGAGCGGGTACAAACTTGGACAGCTCGTATACGTGAAACGACCTACAGCACAAGGATTAGGCAATCGAGCCACAAAGTAAAGTGAAGTGGAAATGTTTTTGGAGAAACAGGACACGATAAGTACTTTATGATTTTTAGTGCTGTTGCACACGTGTCTTGAGTCCTTCAGTGCTTAAGAAAACTAGATTCAAACTAAAGCACAAAGCACATTGTAAAAATAAAATAATCAGAACACAATTAAGATGTTTTGTGTCTTTCTTCTGAGTGCTAGGGAACTATTACGAATTTTAGTGATAAAACCAAGATATTTGAAACCTCCCCCCCCACAACACTAAAGCACCAGAAAAAATTTTCCTCAGAGCCAAAGAATTAGGCTAGAGAGCATTGCAAACTGGCAAAAATTAACATACAAGGACACCTTGAGTACTTTGATGAGCAAAAGACAATGGGAGAGTGAGGGAGGGAAAGACAGAGAAGGCTCCCCACCTCCATAGCCTGTCTTCCATTCCTATTCAGGGAGAGAAAGAAACTGTCCCTGTTAAAGTGCAGTGTGTGTATTGAGTTGTGCCACATGTGGTGCTGCGGAGGGTCAGACACACACACAGGAGAGAGAGACAGAGAGAGCCAGTCATTGGGGAGGGAGAGAGTGATACAGGGTTGCTGCACAGTTGCTAGTGAGCAGTATTGCTGAACTGTGTGTATGTATAGAGAGAGAGCGCGTGCGCGCACACGCACAAGAGACACACAAGCAGCACAGTGGGCAATTTCAGGAGACAGTGGCACAGTCAAAAGTATGTGTGTCCCTGAGATCTCCTAACCGTGACACAGTACAGATCTGTAAGAGTGCGACAGTTTGTAGCCCTTCTGTGCACTGTTGACAGCAGTTCCATAGTGGAACTACCTAATGTGGTGGAAGGACACCTACTCAGGATGACATGTTTTTAGTGTTTAGAAACAGATTTCTTGTCATGTTTTCACAATGCTTGTTACCCCCATGTTATAAGGGCAATAACGCACTCCAGGGTGTGCTGTTATTGGGGGATTAGCGCAGACCCGGGTGCTGTGAGGCCACTTGGCCCTCTGAGCCTCTAGCAGCACCCAGGTGTGCATTAATCTCAATAACAGCACACCCTGTCATGGGTTATTGCTTTCTTACCTCCTCTGATAATCCATTCTATAACCCTATTACTCACTGGGTGCAAAACAAATCGTTTCTTTATGTTCCTCCTGACTTCTCTGCCCTTAGCTTGTTCTCATACCCTATGGTTTTGCTATCCTAGATTCCACCAAAGAGTTTGCTCTGGTCTATTCTGTATACACTTTCATGATTCTGAATACCTCAACCACATTACCCCTCAATTTCCTTTCTTCCAGGAAGATCAAATCCAGGTGCTTCAGTCTCTCTCCTCACATGTTATGTTCTCTATCCTCCTAATCATCTTTGTAGCTCTTGGGACTGTGCTGTTTCTAGTTGCTTTATGTACTTTTCCAAATATAGTGACCAGAACAGCATACGATATACCAGAAGGGGGTGTGGCTAGTGCCTCTTCACCATTTGCTTCACAACACACCAGTTTTGCTCGATTTTACAGTACCACATTCCCTGTTGTGGGCTACTGCTTGCATATCCCACAGGTACAGAACAGTGGAACAGTCCGCAGCAAACACCTGGGAGGAATAAACATGTAAAAGGTCTTAGAGAAGAACTCCTGTCCCCTCCAGCACCCAACTCACAAAGCCATTAGGCTTTTAAGCCCCCAGAATCATGTTTTTCTCACTTGCCTGCTGTAATAGTTAGTCCAGTCTGGGGGCTGTAATGTACACGCCCCCTAAGCTGCGTGGCAGCATTTCACATTCTCAGTGTGGTGCCACTCCATGTGTCACATTATACAATGTGCAACGCCACACAGAGAATGGGAAATGGCACTGTGCAGCTCCCGTGGGGTGTACATTATGACCCCAGCCCGGGTTAAATATTACAGCAGGCAAGTGTGGGGGGGTCACTTTGGGGGTGGAGTGCTGGGGGTGGGGTAGTGGTGTTCTCCTTTAAAAAACATGAAGCTATCTTTGAATGGAGACTAGTCATTAGGGCAGAGAACTGTGAAGTACTATAGGTAAAGTCACCTTCAAATACCACTCAAGTCACTAACTCACTGTGTAGCTCCTCCAAGGGTGCCTGGGGTCCTAGTCGAGTGCCAGTAAAGGCCGCAGCAGGCTTTTCTAGTCTTCCTTCTCTCCGCTATCTTGACTATCCCACTCTTCACAACTTTATACTGTACATTACTAGAATCAATTTCCTGACAAATCTCCCTGTGGGATTACTGAAGTTTGCACAAAGCATGTTAAGGTTAATCACAAGACCACATTTGAGTGTGATGATGTACGTATTAACAAGTTTGGACAGATACAAGCAGACATTTATTTATTGGTACTGATTCTCCAGGAAGAGCTGAAATAGCTTGTTTCCAGACAACATCATCAGGGGAAATTATTTTCGTTTGCATCACTTGTTCTTTTGACATTCAGTGACTTATATTAAGGGTGATGTTTTGGGAATAGGCACGTCACAGAAGTGAGGCACGTGCCTTCCTGTAGAGGGATAGTGTGGACACCTAGCATTCGCCCAACTCCTGACGGCTGACCAAGAGGTCATATTGGCCGCCCTCTCTGCCGGGCCAGAAGGGTGCAACTGTGCCAATCCCAATCTGAGTGGGGGATAGGGACAAATTGGGGGAGGCGGAAGACGTGGGTAGAAAGAATATTATAAATTGGCTCATTTGCATACTGTAATCTGAATGGCCTATTATAATTTGGACCGTGTGTTAATGTCCGCATGGCACATGGCCTGTAATCTTGTATTGTTCCTACATTCTGTTCAGTTGGTTTTCTTCCTTAATATATATTTTTAACATTCTGTTTATGCCCTCCTTCAATCTTCAGCCTCCATCTCCCTCCCGAGCACCCAAGCCCTATTTGACCCCCTCCACCCCTTACTTGTAGTTGCAGTTCCTCCATTCCGCTTTAGCCTGCCCCCTGGGCAGGGACAGTTTTGCGGGATTTACACCTGACTTTCCTGTATCACTGGGCAGCATCAAGGCAGAGGTGTGGGGTCTGGATAAACCAAGGTCCATTATTGTAGTGACTGGGGCCATTTTCATGATTCCCCCTTGCCCCAAGACACAGTGTGCTATGTCATCAATGGTGCGCTCATGCAGGCATGACATGCACCAACAACTGCGAGGTCCTTTCCTTCTCTCAGCTCTTTGACCACACTACTGCTTGTGGTCACCTAGGTGGCAGTACTGTGATGGAGAATGAGACCCTCCCATCCCGGAGGAGGAGAGTGTCCTCGGAGATGCCCGACCCTCCTACCACTGGGCTGGCCACCAATGACTCAAACTTGTTCCTGAACCTAGGTCACTGGTGTTATAAGTGGTAACACTACAGCTGTGCCAACGGCTCAGAATTTAATATTTTTTGTGTTTGTGTTTTGGTTTTTAATCTTTTTTAAACTCTTTAAACAGATTCATTTTCTAATTGCAATAATGCACTCCAGGGTGTGTGCCTTTGTAGGATTTAGCTACTTCTCATATGTGTTTATGCACATGGTAGCACCTCATCCTGCATCACACAACACATGGCTAAATCCAGTAATGACACACACCCAGTCGTGCCATATTTTTGGATTAAGGGAGTGCTTCCAACCAATCAGAGGGCTCCTTTCCCCTGCATGCAAGACACTCCAACACTGCAAAGAATGTCTCATGTGCAAAAACCCTGGAAAGGTGCTCATTTGGGAGGAGTTTTATTTTTAATACAGTATTGATATGTTTAATATACTATTGATTGCGCTTGATCAATAATATATTAATACTGTAGCAAGAAAGTACAATTACGTAAAGTCTTACCATAACAGTAGGTCTTCAAGGAATGTCTCTTGCAGTAGGTAATTACTTCTGGGAGTTTCCAGCAGAGGTCGCTGTGACACAACAGTTTTTCTAGCAGTTTTCACCAGGGACCACCCACCGATGACATCATTTTCCTGTTTCCTATACAAGTGTGGGAGGTCCCTGGTATCCTCAGTTCCCCCACCGGATTCAGCTTGCAAAGCGAGGACCGAAGGGAACCCGAGGTACCAAAGGAGCCCCAACCCAAGTCACTGGACCAGAATTTGCTCTCTTAGAGAAGGAGGGAGACGGAGGGTGGGACCATACCTACTGCAAGAGACATTCCTCGAAGATCTACTGTTACGGTAAGACTTTATGTAACTGTACTATCTTCCACGGAATGGTCTATTGCAGTAGGTAATTACTTCTGGGAGAATCCCCAGCAGTTATGTCCATATGGGAGGACAATTATGATAGGAGACCTTGTAGGACTGTACGGCCGAAGGCTGCCCTATGTCATGAGGCAATATCCCAATTGTAATGCCTTGTGAAGGTATGGATTGTGGACCAGGTAGCTGCATTGCAGATATCTGAAATGGAGGCTCCTTTAAAGCAAGCCGCAGTAGTGGCCATAGCTCTAGTGGAATGGGCTTGGACAGGTCCAGGTAAAGTCGTCTTGTACTTTTTGTAACAAAAGGTAATACAATTTGCCAACCATGAAGAAAGGGGTCATTTAGCAACAGGAAGCCCTTCTCTGCCAGAGGCAAAGGTGACGAATAATTGAGATGTTGTCCTAATCGACTGGGTACGATTAGTGTAATAGCGTAGTATATGATGGACATCTAAGGTACGTAAGAGATGTTCACGTTGATTGGAGTAATCGGGGTAGTAGACCGGTAACTCCAAAGATTGGTTCAAAGTATGTTTGGAGGCTACTTTAGGAAGGAAGGAAGGGCTGGTATGAAGGACCATCTCGGCCAGGAGGAAAATCAAGTGAGGTTCCCTACACATGAAATGAAATGAAACTTTATTTATATGGCGCCTTTCTCAAACCAAGGCGTCTTATAATATTTAGAACAATAATCAATAAATAAAAATCCATACATAATTTATAAAACACTAAATCTATATAACACTAGGTCTGAGCTACAGTTTACAATCCATTAATTAAAATTAATCATCGACCATAAATAGGTCTTGAGGGTTTTTTTAAACTCCTCCTTGTACATGAGGGTATGAAGCTCAGAAATATGTTGAGTGGAAGTGACAGCCACCAGAAATAGGGTTTTCTGTGAAAGAAAACGGAGTTCACCAGTGGCTGCTGGCTCAAAAGGCTCAAGGGTCAATTTTTCTATCATAAAATTGAGAGCCCACTGAGGAGTGGGTATTCTAATAGGAAGTTTAATATGTAACATTCTTTTCAAAAACATCTTAGCTAGATGATGTTGGTACAGTAACGTGCCATTCAGAGGTTTATGGAAGGCCGAGATGGCAACTGAGTGAACTTTGATGGAGGAATAACTGAAACCGAACTCAAACAGTGAGGCCAGGAAGTCCAGAACCTTCATCAGTGAACAAGAGTAAGGGTCCAAAGATCAAGAAGTAGACCATATGGAAAAGTGTTTCCATTTGGAATGGTAACAGGAGAGGACATTTGTAGACTAGTTATGAAAGTGTCCTCAGGAGCCCAGCGTGAAGGTGTAGAGCCTTCAGGTAGGGATGTAACAGGGTTCTTTAATTTTTAGTCAAGAGGTTGAAGATTGAAGTACCTCCTTGATCGCTGAGGTAGAACACCACTGCAGTGTTGTCTGACTGGATCAGCAACGGTCTAGAGTCAAAAGAGGTAGGAATGCCAGAAGGACTAAGCGGAATGCCCTCAGCACTTGAGGATTGATGTGAGGATGAGGGAGAGAAGTGGTCTTACTCGCCCTGTGTCCGATAAGGACCCAGGCATGCGCTCCCTCCTGTCAGGGAAGCATCCATGGTGAACATCTGCATGGGAGGTAGGGACAGAAAAGGCATTCCTTATCATAAATTGGTTTCAACTGATCATCAAGTCAGAGTTGATGGCAGAGAGGGAGTGACTCTAAATTGGCCTTAACATTTTTCTTGTTCTTTGAGACCATTGATTCTGGAGAATTCACTGGAGAGGTCTCATAAGAAGACAAGCGAGTGCTATTGTAGGGACAACAGCAAGCAAGTGACCCAGAAGGCATAGCAGCTGTCTAGCTGTGACTACTTTCTAAGTCTGTATGCATGATGTCAGAGACAAGGGTGTGGCCAGCCGGATGATAAGTTCTGGTTGAGACTGTATCTAGGATGGCTCTAATGTATTTGAGACTGAGTCATTCAGGTTGGACTGTGGCCAACTAACCGTGATCCCTAGAATGTGAAGATATTTGCAGGGTAGTCTCCAGGTAATAAAGCAAAGCTGTACTGCTCTGACAGGCCAGTTATCTAGCTAAGGGAAGATAAAGTGCCCTTTCCTTCTTAAAGCTGTTACAACTTGAACACACCCAGGGCCGAGGAGAAGCCAAACTAGAGTGCTTGAAACTGATAGTGTTAACCTAACAGGTCGAGACAAAGAAACCTGCCATGAGCAGGATGGATGCTGGTAGGCATCCTTCATATCTAGGGCACAAAGCCAGTCTTCCTGTTTTAGTATTGGCATGATGGAAATCAAGGTTATCATTCAAAACCGTTTGTACTGGATGGAAAGGTTTCAGATTTCTGAGGTCCTGTATCGGTCCGTGGTCTCCAGTTCATTTTGGTACCCAAAAGAAGTGGGAGTGGAATCCCATGCGAAAGGGGTCATGGAGAAATGGTGTGCAGGACCAGTAGAGCCCTCAAAGCCTCTTAAAGGCTAGGTATATAATGCATATGTCAGGGAGGATGGGGGGGTATGGAGATAAATTCCAGAGTATGACCCCTCTGTATAATCTGGAGTACCCATTCGTCTGAAGTGATCGTGTGCCCAACCCATAAATGAAGGGCAGAAATGACCGCTCACAGCCTCCAAGGCTGGGTCAAGGAGGGAAGGGGAAAGGAAAACCCTAGTGGGTCACTAGGTGTCGGGCCGCCCAGCCCCACCCCATGGGGAGGGTGGGGGTGGGAGCCACGGGTGGCGGAGGTGTTGCCTCATGTGGATTGAGTACGACCTTGATAGCCACCAGTATTAGTATCTCTGTATTTTCCACCTCTTTTAGAGTAGGAAGAGGATCGAGTACGGCAGGTTGTATGCAGAGTATGGTACATGTCATGAACTGTACGTAGAGTTCTGCCTGACGCCTGTTAATCATCCAGTAAGGTTTGAGTACCTGGCCCAAAGAACTTGGACCCGTTGAAAAAGGGTATGGTGGTATTTCATCAGATGACCCATATAATTTAGAACTGTGATTTATTCATGGTACTGGAGAAAAAGACTAGTTCCCCCAGAAAGACAAGTCTTCAGGATTCTTTATCAGGTGGCAAGGAGCTCATATGATCATGAGCGGCAGGACAGAATCCACTTCTCCGGAAAAGCTTGAAAGGAAGGGAGGAACCAGAGCAGCTGGATAAATATGACCCACCTTATGTGGAACAGCTGAGACAGCTGAAAGCTGGTGTGAGACAGTCAGCATGACATTCTGGTAAGTTTGTAATTAGTGGGGAAACCATCCAAGTAGGCTCCTCTGGCAGATCAAGGAATTCTTCCATATCCTTACCTTGTCATGTTTTTGTGGTAGAGAATCCCATGACTTTTCTATATTTGTATCATCATTTCACAGAATGAAAGACCATCAGGAGGGGTTCCTGCAGATACTAGCCAGGCCCGCATTTAAAGAAGGGATTTCTGAAAAAAGAAGACTGAGGAAGAAATGTCAGTTCCTGGAAATCCATGCGGTCAAGGTCACCGGTGAAGTCAACTGGGAGCACATGTTCATCTGCAAAATAGTTTTCCACATAAGGAAGAAGTGACCAGGGTGGTAATGGATCCAGGTCATCATGAAAATTCCTATGTGGAAGAGTAGGAGATCGTGGAGAGTCACCCTGCCCCTGTGGAGCGGAGGGCTTGGAGTGCCATATGGCATGCAAGACGTTCCGTACTACAGTGGAGACGTCCATTACCTTCTGAGAAGGAGGGGAGGGGCAAGAGTGTTTAAGACACATGGGGGCAATGGAGGGGAGTGGACGTGTAGCCTAAGCAGGTCTTGCCCCTGGGTGGTAAGGACCAGGGCTCCGATCTCTGTCAGCCTGATCCCTGTGATTGCCCACCGAAAAGGGCAGAGGTGTAAAAACATGGCATACGCCATTTTCATGAAGCCCCATTTACTAAGAATGACTATGAGGGTGTGCCATTGATGGAGGGACACTTGAAATGGTGGTCGCCAATGAGGCCTGAGGTACAGAGGGTGGGGAGGATCTCTCCCACTGTGTGACGCTAACGGAACCCAGAAAGTGTTTTTTATGTGCCTTTCATAGTGCTGGAAGCAGTGTTGATGAGGGAGTATAAAAATGTCCCGACACTAAGTAGGCAGCATAATGATGTACCGTTGATAGGGGACAGCCGTAGACGAGAAATAGGGATGTCCGTTTTCAATGAGAACATGGATGCATCATGGACGGTGGTTGCTGTCAAAAAGAGGCACTGTCGATGGTGGCTGCATCATCATCAACGGTAGTAGCTGTCGATGAGAACATAGATGCATCGTCGACGGTGGCAGCCGTTGATGAAAATATAGATGCATCATCAACAGTGGTAGCCGTCAATGAGGATAATGATGGTTACAAGCCATCAGATGAAAAATATAGATGCACTGTCGACAATGAAAGCCGCCGATGGGAATATAGATGCATCGTTGATGGTGTGTTGGCCGTCAACGTTGATGGGTATAAGCCGTCAATGAGTAAGAAACACAGAGAGTGTAAGGAGCGGGTACTGCTGTTCTATGTGTACCCAGAAATGTAGATCCATAGATGGGGGAGCTCTTGTTGGATGAGCCCCTGGCTGTCCGTAGAATCTTCTCGTCGATGACTGCTGCATAGAAATTGAACTCGCTGCTGCGCGAGCTGAAGACGGCGGGAAAATGAACTGTGGATACCAGGGACCGCCCACACATATAGGAAACAGGAAGATTATGTCATCGGTGGGTGATCCCTGGTGTAAACTCCTAGAAGAGCTGCCGTGTCATAGCGACCTCTACTGGAAACTCCCAGAAGTAATTACCTACTGCAAGAGACCATTCTGTGGCAAATCTGTTCTTATGGTTGTAAGAGCGGTCTCGTATTCTTAGGGTATCAGAACTGCTCATCTTTGGTTTGCAGTTCTCATTCTCAAGAATGTGCATGAGACACCTTTACAACCATAGGGGGAATATTATTCTGCTATTAAGAGAACCTTGTAATATCTGAGGCTACAAGAAGTTCTCCTAAGAACACGTGTGATTGGCTTGTAGTAAAAATGACTCTTGTAGCGAAAAATACACACACACACAAATGACAGCTGGGCAACTACAAAATTACACCTTTGCTACACCTATAATTCCCATAAGGGTGGTCTCGAAAGCTTAGCCCACCTTCTTGGTTATATTGTGTCTAGTTCAGACCAGTGGCGACATCATTATCCTAGGGAACTTTAATCTTACTGAGTAATGACAAGTCACCCACCTAAAATACTGAGATTACACAACTCAGCTTATCCCAGTTGATTACCTCCACCACAAAACTTTCTATTTTAACCAGGAGAGAGACATTAAGCTGAAGCTTATTTACAGGTGTGACCTGGGAGCACAAAGAAGTTAAATGACTTGCTCAGGGTCACGCAGTATACAAGTGGGGGCTATGGGATTCAAACTCAGGTCTCCAGATTTGCAGCTCAGTGCCTTAAACCACTGCACTATACTGCCTCCTTACTACAGAACAAAAGCCAGAGCTGCATTATACTGGACGTGTTGTAACAAACTATATATTTTATTGAATTTAGTGTACTTTCTGCACTTGATCTGCCATCATCGCTCATCCTCTTTCTCCAGTCCTGTCACCCACTGTTCCTGGGATTCACTTCTGACCTGTACAGGGCCCCATGGTTTGCCCCCATGGTGCAGCCTCCCAGCTTCCCAGGCCTGGGAGGAGTATACTCTGGTTGTGGTCGGCGGCCCAGTGAGTGGTGCAGGGCCTGCGAACAGAGAGGTGGTGTCATTCTACTGCATTTGAGGGATTTTCTTCTTCTAGTTCCCCTCCCCCGAGCACTTCACAGGTGCGGACTGAGTGGATGTCTGCGTGCTACTGTGCCGATGTCCCAGTCGGGCCGCGCTCTGCCCACCCATCGCAGCTTTGCCAGTACTGTCACCTGTGGTCACCCAGGTGGCAGTGCTGCACTGGAGGTGACGGACCTCTCTCCCGGAAGGAGAGCATCCTCTAAGCCACACAATCCTCCCCCTGGCCAGCCCCTAGCAGCTTGGGCTTACCTCCAAACTCAGGTCACCAGCATCGCGGGTGGAAGTGGTACTGCTGCAGTAGCCTGTAACAAACTATACTGAACATATAACTGCGTCTGACCCCCTGTCTGACTAAATTAGGGATGATTCCCCAAGTTTCTGTATGTATAGTGCTTAAATCTCCAACCACTCAGCCCGAATCATACTCATCTGGGACTCCTCTTAATTAAATGTTGGAAGAGCTACTCTCCAGGAGAGGACGATAAAGAGGCAAATTATCTAATAATGAACCAAGATAAGCTATTGGTAGTTCTACTGAATGGTGAAATTCTGCCAGGACACCAGGACATATTACTCCCTACTCTTTTTGAAAAGTGCCACAGGATCTTTAACGTCCATTTGAACAACCCCTAGGACACGCAGACAGGAACTCAGTTTAACGTCTCATCCGAAAAACGACATCACCGACAGTACAGTGTCCTCTAAACACCATGCTGTGGCATTGTTACTTTTAACCATGTGGAGAGTGCCCCCTGCAGAGCTACCAGCACCACTTCCTGTGGCACCTGGTGTTCTTGGAACCTCCGTCCTACTACTGACCAGGCCTGGCCCTGCTTAGCCACTGAGATCTGAGAGGATCAGGCTCCAAGAACTTTACCTGGGATAGCCCAGCTGAGGTTCCTCACATCATTTACAGTGGGGCTTCGTTTCCATGTAGTTTTAGACAGGAAAGGACTAAACCAGAGCAAAAAAGTGTGTGTGCTTGCAGTGCCGTGACAGGTGAAGTTACAAGGAACCAGCCCTAATCAGAGACACACACAACAACAAATCAGCAGCACTTGAAGACAGGTAAAAGGAAAAAAAATATTGTGAGGAAGCACTGGAATCTGCACACTATCTGCCAGTATGCAGAACTCATTAAGAGCACAAACAACGCCCCCCTTGAGAAGCTCCAGGTAAGTGAAGTGCTGGGGCACCAGGTCCGTGGAGTAGAGTCTATGACTGGGATTTTTTTTACTTTATGTAGCTCAATTTTTCACACACTTTATGTAAGTTCTACTAACAGGCAAATAAACCGGGCTACTTTTGAAGATTCAATGGCTTCCTCCCTATCATAGAAGCAGAATCGGACAGCAGATGACCGCTTGGCCCAGCCTGTCTTCCCATTTTTCCCTACTGCCAGTATCATCACAGACTCTCCTTGATCTCCGGCTCTTTCTTCCTTCACCCCCCCCTTCCTTTCCAGCAAAATTCCTGTATGCCTATCATAAGCATTCTTGAAACCCACCACTGTTTTCACCCCCATCACCACCACTGGAAGGCTATTCCAGGAATCCACCACGCTTTCTATGAAGAAAAATGTTCTTACATCTGTCCTTAATCTACCCCTTCCAGCTTCTTATCGTGTCTCCCTGTTCTAGAGCATATTTTTTCTGAAAAATACTTCCCTCCTGCACCTTATTTACACCTCGGAGGTATTTAGAGGTCTCTATCATATCCCCCCCCCTCCTCTTTACCAGGGTGTACATATTGAAGTCCTTTAGTCTCTCCTCATAGGGCTCTTGATGCAGACTGTTTTTTTTTTACCTGTCTTCAAGTGCTTCTACTTTGCTGTGGCCAGTTCACCCCATGCCAAGTGGACTGCGGTATATGTTTACTAGTTTGCATTTGCTATCTGTGAATAAAGCACTTTAAAATCCTACGCTTCGTGTGCCTCATATCTTTCCATTTTTTTTTTAAGTGCTTTGCTGTTGTGTGGAAGAACTGAAGCAAAGTCCCTCCACACAAGGGAGGTCAACCGAGCGGCTGCACTGCACACAGTGTGCAAGTGGTTCTGGTTGGATTCAAAACGGAGATCTCCCTGTTCACCGGTTCTGTGACCCACCCACTAGAAAGCAGAGTCATCACCTCACAGGCAGCCATTAAACTCCAGCACAGCGCTGGAGCCCTTACTGTGCCATGTGAAATGTGCATCCCATTTACCATGTCTGAGAATTGACGACTTTTGATTTTCACACCCCAATGTGTGCAAAGCCACATGCTGAGGGCCTCAAAAGGGCTACTGTGGCACACAACATGATGTGCCACACGAAGAACGGGGATCATTGAAAACAGAGCCCTTTCGAAAATCCCTCAGAAGAGCTGTTGTCTGGAGACTGTAAAGCTAAACAAGCTTGCATCATACAGCATCTTATGGTAATTCTTATTTTTAAGGGACTTGCATAATTTATTACGGGAACAGAAAAAAGCTAGAACAAACACTTCAGCATCAGCTGCACCAAAGCGTGAAAGTCAGCAGTGTCATCATCAGTTAGGACTGACAGCCATCACTCGCTCTCTTCTTCTTCATGGAGAAGGATTTATTACTTGTAGAAAACATATTCCACAAATTTATTCCACCCTTTTACTTTTTTTTTTTAAAACATATTCTGGGACTGGCTGTATTGAAACAAGGAGTTTCGTTCAATTTCATCAAAAACTATCTTCGCTGATAGCGGAAAATCACCAGAGTGTGCGGTTGTTATCCTGAATCAGTCGAGTGAAGGACTCACACTGACAGTTATTTTTTTTTTTTAAATGTCGTTTTATTTTCATTTCTGAATTACTGCAGAAAGCATCCAACTACCATACATTTATCTTAGTAAGTTATTTTCAAGACAATCTCCCCTCTCAGATTCTTACCACCTGGCACACACTTTAATCCCCTGCTTCCAGCCAATACAGGGAGAAAGTCAAGCAAGAACAACAACGCTGATAACATCAGTAAGAGGCAATAAAGGTGAATAATCCTTTCAGCTAGTTAGAGGCAATAAAGGTGAATAATCCGTTCAGCTAACAGCATGGGGTTTAATAATTAGAAAGGATTGTAATATTTCACAATCTACTGACAAGAATCAATGATCTAACCATGCAAATATTAAGCAGTAAACCTTATTGAATATTTTGTGGGATGGAGTCACTTTAAAGGGACACTGTCAACCCCTTTAGACCTTAAAGTGTCCCTAGTTTAAAAAACATATTTTATGATTGTTTGCATTCTGTAGAATGTGCTGATGTGGCTGGCAGCTTGATTCTGAATCCTTTCTTCTTTTTAAAAGTCAAAAGAAGCCGGCCCAGTGGCGCAGAGGGCTGAGGCGCTGGGTGCCTTACCTTGCACCATGCCGGCAACCCGAGTTCGGGAATGAGCCTGGGCATCAGGAGTGTCGGGCAGGAGCAGGAGTGGCAATGGAACTGGTTGAGGGCTAGAAGGCAGCTCGCCTCTCCGGGAGGATCTGGTGCATCCTCGGTGCAGGTCTGCCTCTGGTGGAGGCTGGGGTGTGGAACAGCCTAAGGAGCACAGGCAATAGGCGTGGGGTGGCGGATGGGGCTGTCACCCGGGCTGTAGTGCATGCAGCGCCTCATGCGTGCGGCTGACCCTACTCCTGGGGCCCTGGGTTAAAAAGGGAGAAAAGCAGAGAAAAATTCCCGCAGGACAGCCTCACCGCAGGCACCGCCTCAGCCGGGTATAAGGTTCCCAGTAATTCTGGGAGTCGGAGCTGGGGGTGTCGGTTGGGCCAATGGGGGCTCCCAGGGAAGACGCAAAAATTAACTAAAAAAAAAAAAAGTCAAAAGCAGACTGCCCACCAAACTGGTATCACCACGCTAAAATGTGTTTAAATTCCTTATAACATGGGCTGCTGAAACTTAGTCAGAACGTTGAATCCCATTGGTTGAGTGGCTGTGTGTGGCCGTTGATTAATCCCCAATCTACGCACAGTTGGTGTGAAGGGGCAACCAGCAGTATCAGTGGGCATTGTGGGACTTGTTATAGGCTTCAAAATCCAAAACTGAGCAGCAGCCAATAGCGGAGTGAGAGCAGTGGCCGAGAGAGTGCACAGCGAAGGTCAGCAGAGATTAACTGTGTTTCCCATGTTTTGTGTGAGGCATTGTGAGAAACTTGCAGCAAGTCATGTTATAAGTGACGAACACAGTCTCGTAACGTGCACCCCCACAGAGAGAGATGATGTGCAGTCCCACACTCCCCACAGTGAAACAGCAGGAGTGCATGTCAGTTGTCCGTTCTCCCCCCCATTCCCACCGCCTGGACTCTGTGTCTGGCTCACTGGTGTGTTCATCCCCCTCGCCACTGCTCGACTTCTCAGCCACCCACCCTGCGGACCTCCAGGGCCCCAAGCGAACAGTGAAGCTAGCACAGTTCTACGCAGTGCAGTGCTGCAGAAATGCAGTATCGTTGAGAGAGGCAGAGTGAGACAGAAATGTCTGCTGTGAGAGCCGTACTGTTGTCTCGTCTGTGTTTCAGCATCAACAGCCAAGAAGCCGGGCTGAGGAGTGACTTGGGCAGACTTATGTTGCAGTTTCAGAGAGTGAGAGCAAGAGTTAGAGAGAGAGACAGAGAGCGAGCACTTTACGGAGCCCCACAGGTATGTGTAAGTTTTCTGGGGACAGATGCATTTCAAGGTGTGTGGTCCATCATGAGTGAGATAGAGAGCGGGAGAGAGGGTGAGTGTAAGTCTGTGTCTCTCTTGCTGTCAAAACTGCAGACAGCCCCAGTTGTTCCCAGAGCGGCCCTTCCCGCCCCCTCCACCACACTGCTACCTGCTGGTGTGGTGACCCCAACTGAGCGCAAGCGAAGTGTGTACTACAGGGAACTCAGTATGTGGAGTGACTCAGGCAAACTTATGTTGCAGTTTCAAAGAGAGAGAGAACAGTTTACTGAGCTCCACAGGTATGTGTAAGTTTTCCAGTGACAGATGCATTTCAAGGTGTGTGGTCCGTCACGAGTGAGATAGAGAGCAGGAGAGAGGGTGAGTGTAAGCCTGTGTCTCTCTTGCTGTCAAAACTGCAGAGAGCCTCAGTTGTTCCCAGTTCAGTGCTTCCCGCCCCCCCCCAAATGATGTTACCTGCTGTGGCGGTGCAGTGTGCACTACAGAAGTCGCTCATGAGCTAGCATCCTAGCCTGTCCCTGTGTAGTGCCTCTGTCCGCTGCTGCTTCCCCTCCATTTCTGTCCCCCACCCCCAGCTGAGACACACAGAGTAAAGTTAAAATATGTGTTACAGCACAGTACTGACTACCAAGTGTGCTGTCGCTGTCTAATAAAACAAATAGTGACAGAGACAGAGGGATTGGGGAGCCTATGAGCCTCGTGTTGAAGGAAGCAGACATTAACATGTGCAAGAAATGCCACAAAGCATCTCAGTGGTGAATGTGTGACATTTCTATGTGCAAAAAAATACATGCTAAATGCATTATTAGTTGGGGACTATTTTGCAAGGTGGCAGGATATAGTACCTTATTTGCTGTTTAAACAGCAAAAAAACACAAATTTTTTTTATTTTTTTTGCTGTTTAAACATAACCCATGTTATAAGTGCAATAACCCACTCCAGGGTATGCTGTTACTGGGGATTAACGCACTGACTAACCTTTTTAACAAATCATGGGAGGATGGTGTGGTACCTAAGGACTGGAGGAGGGTGGGTGTGATTCCCCTTCACAGAAGTAGGAGCAAAGCAGAGGCAGGAAACTACAGACCTGTTAGCGTGCCTCAGTGGTAGGGAAAATGAAGGAATCACTCCTGAAAGAAAGAATTGTTGAGTACCTAGAGGCCAGCGGAGCACAGGACCCAAGGCAGCATGGATTCACAGTGGGAAGGTCATGTCTGTCGAATCTAATAGATTTCTTTGACTGGGTGACCAAAGTAGTAGACCAGGGAGGGGCTATGGACATGGTCTACCTAGACTTAAGCAAGGCATCTGACACAGTCCCATACAAAAGATTAATAAACAAATTAGCCAGCCTGGGAGTGGGTCCCAGGGTGGTATCCTGGGTAAAAAATTGGCAGAACAACAGGACACAGAGGGTAATAGTAAACAAAGTCCACTCCGAAGAAAGGGGGGTTACTAATGGGGTACCGCAGGGTTCAGTCCTGGGTCCGGTCCTTTTTAATGTCTTTATAAGTGACACTGCAGAGGGACTGGAAGGAAAAGTATGCCTCTTTGTAGATGACACAAAGATCTGCAACAGAGTTGATACACAAGGTGGGGTGGAAAGGATGAGAAGGGACTTGGCAAGGTTGGAGGAATGGTCAAAAGTATGGCAGCTTAGATTCAATGCAAAGAAATGCACCTGGGAAACAAAAACCCAGGGGAAGAGTACACAATGGGGGGGGGGAGGTATTAACAATAAAAATGGAAAGGGATCTGGGGGTAGTCATAATCAGATGACCTAAAGGTAAGCAAGCAATGTGAGAAGGCAGTAAGGGTGGATGGGGGGATACCAGGATGTATAGGGAGAGGCATCACCAGTAGAAAACAAGAAGCTATCCCTCTGTATAGACAGTTTGCGATACCCCATCTCCACAAGGACACAAACAGGATGGAGGCAGTCCAGAGGAGGGCAACTGAAATGGTGCAGGGTCTGCAACAGAAGCCATACGAAGAGAGACTAAAGGAGCTTAATACGTATACCCTTGAGGAAAGGAGGAAAAGGGGGGACATGATAGAAACTTTCAAGTATCTCAAGGGAATCAACAAAGTCCAAGAGGGTAGCATCTTTCAGAAAAAGAGATGTGCAAGAACAAGGGGACACAATTTGAAGATAGAGAGGGGACGGCTCAGGGGCAATGTGAGGAAGTATTTTTTCACACAGAGGGTGGAGGACGCATGGAACGGCCTTCCTGAGTAGGTCGTGGGGTCAAAAACAGTGGGGGAATTCAAGAATGCATGGGACAGACATAAAATAATTCTGGTGGGGGATAGGAAGAAGTAGGCTGTTGGTTAACTAGAATCTGCAGCTTATCCAATAGGTAGGGAAATGGGCAAGCAGTCCTTATCTGCCGTCAAAGTCTATGTTTCTACACCTGGGCGCTGTGAGAACACTCGGCCTGTGGCCTCGTGCCTCACAATGCACCTGAGTGTGTGTTAATCCCCAATAACAGCACACCCTGTCGTGGGTTACTGCTTACTTAATCAACTCCCACTGCATTCTTTCTGGACTTGGGAACACCCCCACCACAATCTAGTCATCATGATGTAGCAAGAGGAGAGTATTGCATCACAAGTGGCTGCACTGCTTGAGGGTGTTCTTAATGTTCAGGAAGTGAACAATAAGAGCGGATCAAGGATTTATAATATAATAATAATAAATAATAATAATAAAACTATTTGTAAGGCACCTTTCCAAAACCAAGACGCCGAACAGGTTTAAAAACAAGCAACATTTGTACAAGTTGCAGCAGCTTAGTTAGTGCACAAACAGCCAAAAACATTCAAAATAAAACACAAACAGTCAATCACCAAATGCCTGGTTCCATAAGTGGGTTTTTAAGGTTCGTTTAAAACCCCCCACAGCTGCACACTCAAGTAACTGGCGGGGTAGAGAATTCCAAAAAGAAGGGGCCGCATGCATAAATGCCCTGGCCCCAGAAGATTTTAAACAAATTCTTGGAATCTCTAGCAACCCCACGCCAGCTGAGCAGAGCAACTGCCTGGGGCAGTAAGGAATCAGAAGCTCTTTCAGGTAGTCAGGGCCCTGACCATGTAGGGCTTTGTCAGTCAAAAGACAGACTTTAAAGGTGATTCGCCATTGTACTGGAAGCCAGTGCAGACCGTGCAGCACCAGAGAAATATGACAGAGCCGGGAGGTTCCTCTCAAAAGCCAGGCTGCTGCGTCCTGCACTAGCTGCAAAATGGCAAATTTCAACCCCCGAAAGCCCTAGATACAGTAAGTGGCAGTAATCCAAGCGGGAGGACACAAAGGCGTGAACCAGTGTGGGAAGGTCGCTGGACGGAACAAGGTGCCTAATCCTGGCGATATTCCTCAGATGATAAAAAGAGGTCTTGACGATGGCTGACACCTGCGAATGCAGGGTCAGTCCCTCATCAAAATTTATCCCCAGGTTACGCACCTGTTCAGAGGCCAGGAGTGGTTGACCCCCAAGGAATAATCCTGAGGGGGAACCTGCCCCCGAACCCCCTATCCAGCGTCCTGGGTCCACAACCAGCACTTCAGTCCTTCCCGAGTTCAACTTCAGCCAGCTCGAATCCATCCACTCCTGGATTTCTACCAAGCAGTTATTAAAGATCAAGAGAGCTCCATTCTGGTCGGGTGCAAAAGAAAGGTATAGCTGGGTATCATCAGCATAGCAGTGAAACCTCAGCCCATACCTCCTACAATGTTCCGAAAGGCACATACACTGCAAACAACATAGGGACAAAACTGATCCCTGAGGAACTCCCACAAGACAGAGGAATGGGTCCAAGAATAAATCCCGGACACCACCCTCTGAGTTCTTCCAGTGAGGAAAGATGTAAACCACCTGAGGACTATACCTGACGGACCACAGATGAACCTCAGATGATCAAGCAGAACCCCATGATCCACAGTGTCAAACGCTGATGTGAGATCAAGAAGAACCAAGATGGAGTGGTTCTTCTTATCTCTAGCCATCAGGAGATCATTGAGCACCCAAACCAGCGCCGTCTCAGTACTATGCTTTTTTCTAAAACCAGACCAGAGGGGTGCATAGATGTCATGGATGGTCAAATGGCTCTCCAGTTGCACAGCCATTACCTCCTCAATCACTTTCCCTAAAAAGGGAAGGTTAGAGACTGGTCTGTAGTTCGCACGGCAGTTTGGGTCCAAAGAAGCCTTCTTCAGAAGGGGTGTTACCACTGCCTCCTTCAGGGAGCTAGGAAACTCACCTGTTTCCAAGGAGCACCAAACTATCTGTGCAAGGACCGGACCGATGGAATTAATACAACCCACAATCAGGGAAGTTGGTCCAGGGTCCAAACTACAGTACGTAGGGCGTGCATCCTGGATAATCCTCATGACATCCATGAGCTCTGGGCGGTCGAAGGTACTCCAGGAAAGCTGAAGGCCAGTGGCCAAGCGCTGTTCACCAGCAACACCCATAAAGTGTGCAGGCTGGAGAGCTGCCCTGATGTTAGCCACCTTAGTTGTAAAGAACCGAGCAAGCTCATCGCACTCTATTTGCGAAAACACTTTCCAAACTCATAGACAAGCCAGGTTGCACAGCCTGTCCACGGTTCAGAAAAGCTGAGCTGGTCGGTTCTGAGCAACTGCAATCTTCCTGGACAGGAACTCTGCCTTCCTACGGGAGATTGCAGATTGATAGGCTTGATAATGGTCCATCAACCTAAGGTGATCGGCATCAAGGGCAGATCTCCACCAGCAATGCTCTAACCTTCATCCTTGTCGCCGCACCTCTCTCAAGGCCCCATCAAACCACAGAGACCGAGGACGAAGGGAGAGAAGATGAACACGGACAGGAGCAATGACATCCAGGGCTGCCGCAATGGCCGGATTATAGGCCACCACGAGGTCCTCTGGGTCGCTGTTCGCAACCGGAATGGACGATAAGTCACGCACCGCCATAAGGCCATCAGAGTTAATATCTCGTAAAGGGCGGTATTTGACCATCTCCACAGGGGTAGGCCTTCGAGGAGGGGCACTAAAATTGAACCCCACGGTGTAGTGATCAGATCATCTGACTGGGTCCACACTCAAATCAGAGGCTTCGATCCCCAAAAGGAAAACCAAGTCAAGGGTGTGACCATGTTTATGGGTAGCAGAGGTAACTACCTGTGTAAGGCCCAGAGATGTCATCAACTGGAGGAAGTGTTGTCCAAATTGAGAGAGTTCGTCATCGACCCAGGCATTGAAGTCGCCCAGGACCATCAACCTGGGGGGGGGAGAAATGCCATGTTGATGACGAAGTCTGCCACTTCCTTAAGGAACCGCTTCCCATTCCCAGGTGGACGGTAGATGAGGGCGATCCTACAGCCTACATCTACTACCACAGTACACTCAAATGACTCAGCCTCCTCAACTGGTACACTGGTGAGGCTCAATCTGGACTTAAACAGACCGCAACCCCCCACCCCTGTGATCCAATTTTGAGCAGTGAATCACTGAGTAACCTGCTGGAATTGCAGCCTCTAAAATGGTGCCAGAGTTCTCATCCAGCCAGGTCTCGGTGATGCAAGCCAGATCCACCGAATTTACAAGATCTGCAATAATTGCCGTCTTGTTTTTGATGGATCTGGCATTGCATAACACCACCTGAGTTGGATAAACTTCCAGGTCCGCCCGAACTACATGCCCACCCAATTTGGTGGTGCCCATGGGTATGGAAACCAAACACGGAAAACCGCGATCCAGATTCCATTTCACCCCAGGGCATCTTCTGGGGCTTACAACCCCGATGCGATGGCCCCGCTCATTCAACCTCTGCTCTTCGCGACCCCAACCCCTCCCCTCCCCTGATGCACAATACCCAGTGCTCTACAACACTGGTAAGTAGAAATGTGTAGTGGGGGGAGCGAAGGGTGGAGGATGAATAGCGCACGACTGTGGGGGCAAGCCTCCAGCACATTCTGAAGACTGAGTTTAATAAAACCTAAAACCATATAAATTTAACATTAAACACAACATGAATAAAACACCCCCCCCCCCACTAACCGTAAATAAAAATAAAATTAAAATCCAATCTTTAAATCCAAATAAACTAACAATTTAAAATAACGAAAAACCACCCAAAACAAAAGTCCTCAAAGTTGCAGAAGCTTTGCTGGTGGCTAAGCAGAAAGTCCTCAGAGTTGCAAAAGATCACAGTAATAGGGGAAAGATACCCAAGTTTCCAGTTTCCATTGGATCTCTCACCTCCAGGGAGACATGTAAAAACCCCAGGAACTCACACATCCAGGGCAAGACAGATGTAAAAACTTAAAAGGGCTCTTCAACCCTCCTTTGAAACAAAATAAGGTTGGGTACAATTAAAAAGGAGGCAGATTAAACCACCAGCAACACCAATGCATTTTAGAGAAAGTAAGCATAATAAAATGCGAGTTTTCAACTTGAAATAGTATGATGCAAAAGGGTTGATCGTGTCCCGTTAATTGATTTTAATGTATATTTTATCATTAATCTTGTAAAGCAAAATGGAGAAAGCCAATAGCCACATACACATTTATTTACAAGAACCACAATGAGGTCAATAATGGTCCCCAACATTTGGAGTTCACTTTGATACCAGTCTGGCTGAAATCTGCTCAGGCATGTAATTAAATAAAAAGAAAAGAAATGTAGGCAGTTGATGTAATCATTTTTTTTTTTTTTTTCTATATGCATTTCCCCCTTCCCTGCCGTCGTCTATAGGGATATATCCTTTTAATCAGGGATGTACCCTAGTCAGGCTCATTCGCTGTCATGCAGACAGCAGGGGGATTTTTTAACCCCAGGATTTCACTCCCTTTTACCTTCTCCCTGTGATGTGAGCAGTGCCCTACAGCCTCGGCTGTACAGCGTGCCCCTGCAGAAGAAGCAAGCTCCCTGGTCCACCTGTAGTGGTTGCTGTACTACCAGAGCCCGCAGAAAGCTCTCCGGCCAAGGCGTACTGCCCTCCATCAGCTGCCTGCAACCTGGTCTGCCTCCTGACGTGTGCTCCCAAACTCTGGTCATCGGCACGGGAAGCCATGTCACGCTGCTGCTGGGCATTGGTGTGGCCACAATGACGTTCACTTTCAAGCTGAAAAAGTATGACTGCCCATCCCAGTGGTATGGTGGCAACACAGGGAGATGTCTAAACTCAGGAGTTCAGTGCTGGAGAAAGGCACACTACTGGATCGAGGTAAGTGGTTCCCGGGGATGGGTGTAAGCCACCTGACAACTGCATTCCCCCCCCCCCGATTCCACGGCTAAAATGATATCAAGTTGTGAAGGCAGCCAGTCGTCCACCTTCCTGGCAACAGGAAGGGGACCACTGAGGTGAATCCAACTACTGGAATGCTTACAGAAGGAAAATGAATTAAAAAATAATTAAAAGCATGGCTAGTCATATTTTACCGTGGCAATAAATTAAAGGGATCTGCAATGTTGTAGATGTAATTATTCAAGGAAAGTCTTTTTCTAACCGACACTCTGGTCAAGTCTGTGAAATAAATTTAGGAGTGCAGATTCCACTTTAAAAGTTTAAAATAAAAGGAGTGCAGATTCCACAAATCCACTGGGAACGTGGACTACTGGTAATTGTTTTTAAGCAATGGTAATATTTTTTTCCCATATATCTATTAGGACCCGTAAGTCGCCACCTACATCTACCCTTGTTCCTGTCCCACACTACCCCCGTCCCCATTGAAGCTGCTGGGGGTCGACATGGAGCAAGGCCCAGTGGTGCCAGCGACCATCATTCAAGTGTCCCAGAGCACGTTTTTCTGGTTTCTTACCGTAATATTTCCCACCTCCATCTCGGTGCTGAGCAATGCCCCCGCACATCACAAAAGTGTGATGCTGTATCCTGTTGAGGAGGCAAGCTCGGCAGCCCACTGCAGGAATCACTGCAGAAACATGGCACCGTTGCCATGTGGCAGAGACCCCCCCCCCCCCAAGTCTTCTACCAAACCAGGTCACCGGCATGGGAACTAAACGTGATACTCAATGGGCATCGGCCCCTTCAAAATCGCCCTACGCAAACACCTCACTGACACTCGGAGCTGTAAATGCCCATTATAGGGCCTTCAGAGAGCTCCGTTCTGAACCAATCTGCAAACACAGCCCCCCCGGGTAACCACCACCTATTACTCCTAGTCTCTTATAGTATCAACGTATGTACTAGTTTACTTAGAATAGCTTCTTGTAGTCTGCACTCAACGCACTGTAACCTGCGTGCTCCACTGTGTCACTGAAATTGCTTAGTTTTGTATGCTCTCCTGTATCTCACCTATATTGTTCACTGAAATGCCTTGCTTTGTATACTCTTTTGTATCTCACATGTATTGTTCTCCACTGTCTTGCTCCACCAATATGTTGTCTCCCCTTCCTGTGACGAGGTGCCTTTGTAAATGAGTCATTGACTCAAAGGTTGTAAATCCGAATTGTGAATAAATAAATAAATAAATACAAATAAACAAACAATGGGGTGGCAGCAATGATAATCTTTGACCTGACAAATATTTTGGCTCCATATAGCTGCTAGCCCAATTTCTCCATCAAGATTTTGTGGCCCACTCCATGTTCATATGTTTAATGATTAATTGACATGACTGGAGATCATCTTTTTATACACCACAGTGTGTTTTGTTTAAATCACAGCCACTACTCAACTAGCAATAGTCATTCATTTATCATTTCGGTATTGCCTGTAAAACTCAGAACTTTGTACAGCCAGTTATATTTTCATGACTATGTACTGTAATGCTTGCCATTTTTGTGTTGCATGTTTAATCTTGTCTTCTCTTGCATCTGTGACGAGGGGCCTTTGCAAAAGAGTCTTTGACTCAAACGTTTATTCCGATGATTTTAATAAATAAATAAATACATTCAATAAAGTAACTCCAAAATATATAAACTTTAGCCTGCGAGAGGCTGGGTTTCAGAATCAGGAAGTGGAAGTGATAAGGCTGCAGGCTCTATTGAGCCAAAATACAACGCCTTCTCTTTGGGACACATCAGAAAATTATGGAATTACCACGACATGCCTTATTCAGGGGCAAGGCTATCCAAGAGGGATTAGAGAGAACTCACTATTATGAACACAAATGGCACTCTTTAAGCCAATAGCAGGAAATACATAGCATAAGGATCTTCTGAGCCCTCTGATAGGACACTAACATTGCACACTATAAGAGGATAGCTCGAAGTGCCTAAGGTTTGGTAGCTTCGACACATGGAAGGTAATGAAAATAAGACGGCCCAATCAGCTCACAGAAAAAATGCAGGGCTAAGAGCTGGTCATTCAACAACACCATCTGGAAAACGAAGACAAAGAACACATCACAAGACAAAATTTTACGAGGATCATTAGAAAAGTGCTGCTTTGGGAGCTGGAACAATGATAGGAGCAGTGGAGGATGATGCCAGTCAAAAAAAAAAAGATGGAAAGGGCTGATGAACACTAGTGGAACTACAGGCCTAACGGGGAACAGCAATGTCGGACACGAGGGATGTTGCCTCATGTGTAACCCGGCAAGAGGAGATCAAAGTCTTGGTTTAACTAATAACTCCTGCAAATCAGTCTTGGAAAAATATATACACTGCATTGTGCGAAAAAGCAAGCCATCATTATGACAGAAGACAGACTTAGACAAACAATATTTTGTTTCTTAAGAGTTTGTCCAGGAGAGAACAGACTGAGCTGTGAACAGCTAATTTCTAGGTGGTGTGTCCTGGAGGAAGGGTACATTAACCAGAACAAACTACAGAAGGACAGCCATTTAACAGAGAAAATGAACAGAAAAGTAACACAGGAGAGATGGTGCACACCAGTATACAACAGATACAAAAAAAGTACAGTGAGATTAATTAATAAACCAGGGTTATACTTTTCATTTAAGATTATACTTGATAAAAAAAAAAAAGAAATGGGTCTGGCAAATACTGCTTCCTGAGTGGTCGAAACCTGGTCGTATGGGGTGGGATTAATCTAGTTTATACATCTGCCTTGGGGTGAGTTAATTATGTTAACTTGCTAGATCAAAATGTTCTTGCACGACTCAATTACAACCACGTGGCCCAGTGGCGTTGAGGATGCCACACCTTGCGCCACGCCGGTGACCAAGGTTCGGGAACAAGCCCGGGTCGGCAGTGGTTTGCAGGGGAGAGAGAGGATCGGGCATCTAGAGGACAGCTCTGCTCTCTCTGGGGAGGGATCCAGGCTTGCTCGGCACTGCATCATCCCCCAGTGGAGACCGGAGGCACTGCGCACGTCAAGGCAGCAAAGTAGTGGGGCAGAGCTGCAGCAGGCAACTCCAGACACCGTTGCACGTCCGAGCTCGGGGGGGAGGGCAAAAAACACAGAAATACCCCTTCTTCGGTGATAGGCGAAGGTGCCTCCCCCTCTGGTCCACACTCCCAATGTCAGCTGCGCCTCTCCGATGTCTCCCCCCCCCCGTCCTGGAGCTCAACCCTATAGATAGAGCGGCCCTTCCTCCGTGGGTTCAGACCTGAGGGATGTGCCGGGTTGGGGGTGCAGAGAAAGGTGGGCATGACGGGAGGTAGAGACCAGGGTTTCAAGAGGACGGTGGAGAGAGTTCACCGAGGAAGGTGAATAAATAAAGTTAAAAAAAAAAATTACAACCATGTGACAAATTCTTATGAAGGCAAATGCCATCCCCCAATCTAGAGAACAAAGAAAAAAATATAACCTAATGAACACAGAACAAAAAACAGTAACAAAATTATTTTATAAGGGGAGAAACACACTCCAGCATTTGTGGATGATGCTAGGTTACCCCCCAGTGGCTGAAGGCCATAGGCGTAATACAGTACAAATAAAACATACCAGTGCACCTAGGCTAATATAACCCATACTCTGTCATGTACTGTTCCTTACATCGTGCCCTTCTATGTATCCCTGATGAAGCTCTAAGGAGCGAAGCGTCAGGGCATTAGCGGGGTAGGACATCTTTGTATTTGTCTGCACCGAGATGTTGTTTCAGTAAATTCTGCCTTACTATTTGCAATCCTTTCTTTTAGTCGTGTGCAGCTATCTGTTGTGTGAACATAGTGCACTTCTACACTGTTCAGGTATTGTGCACCCACAGTACATGAATAAAAACATGAAATGCACCAATCAAAATTGTAAACCCAGAAATACTAAAATCCATACACCTGTGTAAAAAACCTCTAGCTAAAGCCAGCGACCTGAGGGAGGGAGGGTCAAGTGTTCCAGGTACAGTTCTCCTCCCTCGAAGTGGTGGGATACAATGTCTTGCTGTTGCACTGCCACCTGCAGAGGCCAGGTGACAGCACAAGAGAGCACTCACTAAAAGGAAGGGTCTGCCATTGGACGCATGTGCGCATATCACTGTATGATGGCTTCCTGAGAAAACAGGAGAAACACAGCCCCAGTCTGTATCGGCACCTCCGCAGGCTGACACAAGATTGTGGTACATGTGGGGACAAACGACCTAGTGGGGGAAACGGTGGAAGTAGCAAGACAGAGGCCTGAGTAAGTGGGAAGGTTGTGTGAGGAGACTGGGGAGTCTGTGGCCTTCTCAGAGGTGCTTCCAGTACCCTGCGCAAGCACAATGAGAAAGGAGAGGATTCGGGAGCTGAACGCATGGTTGGTAGAATGGTGTTGAACTAAGGGGTACGGGGTTGCGGGAGGCTGGGGCAGTACCTGGGATGATAATCTGTTTGCAAGGGATAAGCTGCACCTGGGCGGGGAGGTGAAGGAGGTATTAAAGCAAAGACTTGGGAGGTATGGTGCGACAAAGGTGGATTTATACTAGTTAGGGGGGTGGCAAGTGGACAGCAGGTAGGCAAAGCTCCGATGGGCGGAGCCTACCTCAGGCTAGTAAGAAAGGATTGGTGGTGCAAGAGGGAGGAGAAGGGAGAGATGGAGGGTGATGAAGGGAAGGGGGGTGGATGGAGGCTTAGGCAACAAATCAGCTGAGCTACAGGCACTCTTGGCGGTGTGGAGGGTGGATATTGCGGCCATCATGGAAATGTGGGCAACCGAGCACCGGGACTGGGATCTGGCAATCCCAGGGTACAAATTATACAGGAAGGACCGTGCGGAGGGGTAGGGTGGCAGTCTATATGAGGGACGGGATCAAATGCACAAGGGATGAGGGGAACACAGGCAATCTGGCTGCAGCTACTTGACTCAAGGGGTAGGAAACTGAGGTTTGGGGTGGTATACAGGCCACCGTCCCAGTCTGAGAAGACTGACAGGGAATTAGCGGGACAAATCAGAAAGGTATGTAGAAAAGGGAAAGTGGTCATCGTGGGGGATTTGAACTTGCCGGGGGTTAAATGGAGCATTCCGGTCACCTCCAGTGCTAGGGAGCAAGTGCTCCTGGACACGATCCAGGAGGGTCTCCTGACATAGTTGGTTAGTGGACCTACTAGGCTAAAGAACACTTTAGATCTGGTATTGTTGAATGGGGAGGCAGTAAGGGAAATAAGGGTGCAGGACCCGCTAGCCGACAGCGATCACCAAATGGTGTGGTTTAATATCACGATGTGCAGGGAGCCAGAGAACTCAGTAACCTGGTTGGTAAACTTCAGGGGGTGGACTTTGGGAGGATGCAGGAAGTACTGAAAGGGAAACTGGAGGGCATAAGGCAGGAGATGGATGTGGAGCAGAAATGGGATACTATTAAATGGGGGATTACAAAGGCAACAGAAGCCTGCACCAAGACACAGAGTAAGAGAAGCAGAGCAAGGAAACCATGCTAGTTGAACAGCGAGGTAGCGGAGGTGGTGAGGGCAAAACAAGAGGCGCACCAGAGGTGTAGGAGGACGGGGAAGAAAGGGAACAGGGAGGAATATGCAAGATGGCTCAGGGAGGTGACCAGAAAAGTGAAAGAAGCCAAGGCCCAGAGGGAGCTGAGATTAGCGCAGAGAATTAAAGGGGGACTTTTTCAGATACATCAGGGAAAAAAGGAAGTGCAAGGAGACAACAGTGAAGATAAAAAAGGGTGGGGAGTGGACGGAAAAGAGTAAGGAACAGGCGGAAGCACTGAATGAATAATTCTGCCCAGTGTTCACGAAAGAAAAGGGGGGACCGCTACCACCATGGCTGGGAGGGTGGGGACAGGGAGAGGAGGCGACAGATGGAAGGATTGAGGGAGGTACAGTCCTAGAGGGACTGAGGGTAGACAAGGCACCAGGGCCAGATGGTATCCACCCCAGGGTGCTGAGGAAGATGGTGGAGGTGTTGGCGGAGCTGCTGGTGGATCTGTACAGCACCTCACTGGAGTCGGGATGTGTGCCACTGGACTGGAGGATGGCACATGTAGTGCCGTTACACAAGAGTGGACCAAGAGGTGAACCGGGTAATTATCATCCATTAAGTCTCACCTCCATAGTGTGTAAACTCATGGAAATGATACTAAAGGAAAGGCTAGTGTCGTATCTGGAGGACAATGGCCTCCAGGATGTGAGGCAGCATGGGTTTGTTTCGGGGAAGTCCTGTGAAACCAACCTGATACAATATTATGACTAGGTAACAGGTGAGCTGGATAAGGGTCATATAATGGATGTTCTTTACTTGGACTTCAGCAAGGCCTTCAATTCGGTGCCTCATGGGCGGCTTGGGGGGAAGCTAACTGGTGTAGGGGTAGGGGTAAAAATGATGAACTGGATTACAAGCTGGCTGAGTGAGAGGCTGCAACAGGTGGTGATGGGAGGAAAGCTCTCAACTCCGGAGCTGGTGATGAGTGGGGTGTCACAGGGCTCTGTGCTGGGACCAGTATTATCTGGGCTTTTTCTATCAGACATGGCGCATGGGGTGGTGAGTAAGGTAAGTCTGTTCACAGACGACACCAAAATGGGAGCAGTGGTGGATGGAGAGGAGGGATGGAAGCAGCTACAGGGGGATCCAAGCAAGCTAGAGGCGTGGTCAGAGAGGTGGCAGCTGGGGTTCAACGCAAAGAAGTGTAAGGTTATGCACTTTGGGGCAAAGAACTCAAGGAGAGAATACAGGCTTGGGGGGAGGGTTAAGCTGGGGATCACTGAGGAGGAGGAGGACCTAGGGGTAATGGTAACAGGGGACCATGAACAACACTGCCCAGTGCAGGAGAGCGGGTGTAAAAGCAAACAAAATGCTGGGGTGCATAGCGAGGGGGTTTTCATCCAGGCAGAGAGAGGTGATCTTGCCCCTCTACAGGTCACTGGTAAGGCCGCACATGGGAGTACTGTTTGCAGTTTTGGAGGCCATACCTGAAGAGTGATATCAGGCTACTGGAGGGGGTGCAGAGGAGGGCAAAGAAGATGATATGTGGAATGGAGGGGCGAGACTATGAGAGCAGGCTGGGAGACCTGAATATGTACACCCTGGAGGATAGAAGGGACTGGGGGGACATGATAGAGACCTTCAAGTATCTGAGGGGAATCAGTAAGGATGAGGCAGATGGGGTCTTTAAGCTAAGGAGGGAGGGTCACCGGGGCATGAGCTAAGAATAGAGGGGGAAGATTTAGGAGGGAAATGAGGAGACACTATTTCATGGAGAGGTGACAGCAAACTGGAACACACGATCAGAATGGGTGGTATCATGTAAATCTGGAACAGCTTTAAAAGGGCAGGGAACGGGGAGAGTGAGGTGGGGAGGTGGGGGGTGGCAGTGGGATGACAAATGGGAGGAGGGAAGGGCAGCTGCAAACTAGGGGTGCTAGCTGCACACTCGAGCACACGTATATAGACCGGGTGGTCTGTTTCTGCTGGCACATTCTTATGTTCGTAAGATGGACACAGTAGGGTACCAACCACCATGTGTGGTAGTGGGCATGTGGCAGAAAAACCAGCAAGTCCATGTAAATGTTAGTGACAGGGCTGGGGGGTGCCACAGGCTCAGGGGTTGGAGGTGCGTAAACATAAGGTGGTGAAAAAAAAATCTAGTAAGTCTGCTACAGATTATTTTGGTCATGCAAACAATTAAATGTGAACTTAGAAAAGTGAAACAGATGACCTGGTGGTGCAAAGGGCTGCGGCACTGTTAAAAGCCTTATTCCTCACCATGCTGGTGACCCGAGTTCGAGAATGAGCTCAGGTCGCCGGGGGGAGGACGAGAGAGGATAGAACAGCTGCCTGGTAGCGCTCCTCTCTTGGATTGGGGCGGTGGTCCTTCCTGGCTCTTGGCTGCCACCAGGTGGAGGTCTGGTGGCAGCGCCAACTTACGGGAGGCAGATGTGAGTCAGGAGATGGAGGTGGGAGCCGCAGTTCCGGAGCACATTCGTGCCTCCATGAGCGTGCACCCTCTGTGTCACCACAGCTACTCCAGGAGTTACTGAGCAAACATGGTGGTGGATAATTGAGCAGACCGGGCTCAGTGAAGCCACACCGTGATGCCTGGACTAGCCCTTCCACTCTGACCAGAGAACCCACTCTGACCAGAGAAGCATTCTGGACTTTGTACTCCAAGGGTGGGAGGGATGGACCCCTAGCCCCACAACAGTGGAACTAGTTCCCTGATCTGGAGGGAGGACAGGGATGGTCTGAGGTGTCTGGGGACGAGGATGAGGAGCTGCCCAGTCTGGCTCTGGAGGACAAAAAACCTTTATGAAGAAAAAAAAAAAAGTGAACCAAAGGTTGTGGACCTGTGGTATTCTCTCCTCACTGTACAGTGAATGAACTTCATGGCTGCATGCTAAGAAATGGTAACTATAAACTGGTGAGTTGGTAAACACTTTAAAGGCAACGTAAATGTCTACCACGCTGTGGTGTAGTTTAACAGCATGATATTCAAATGGCAGTCACTATTTAAATTTACCTTCACCGTCTATCTAATGTTTTCTTTACACTGAAGAAAATCATATTACGAAAAGGATTATGTTAAGCTTGCCTGCATGAGCCACGCCCAACTCAATGTAGAGGTCGGGCAAGGAAAGGCATATAATTTGGACCAGCGAATGCCAACTGTTCTAATTAGAAAGGCATCCTTGTTGGAGAATTAGTTTTTTCCTGTTTGGAAACAATAAGAGAGATAAAGTTACTTTCTGGGCTCTGGTACCTCTCTCCGTTGAGCCCAGCTACAGCCATCTTGATACTCTGCCAGCCCCTGAATCCATCCTGATACCCCTAGTCCCTCCATGGTCAAAGGCCTCCAATTTTTTCAAAGAAGCCCTGAAAAAATACCCACAGGTCTCCTCAGCCTATAATTCTACCCAATTGTAACTCATTGGAATAGCTACTGCAGGGCCTCCTTGGTTCGAATCACTTTTTCCTGCATGCCACTGACTGCTCAGGGTTGGATGTCCTTTTGCAGAAAACAGCAACCAGGAACCCCAAATCTTGGCTATTAGCTGCTGATGACGTATGTATGTATTTACATTCTTCTTTTATCTTGTACCGATTGTTTTCGTTTGCAATTTTTTGTCTGCCACAATACCTTGACTGCACTGTAAGACCTGTATCTTACTTCTGTACATATCATAAGCGGTCCTCCAGAATCGACTTTATGCTGCTACTCTTGTACTCTCCCCGACCATTCCTGTAAACAGGATTTCAGTTGTCTAACGTACCTTCCTGGTAATCAAAATTCAAATAAATGAATATATTTATCCTGACACTGGAGGTGGGATAGCCTTGCTGCTACCTGAGGTCGAAGCCTGTTTGACTCAGCAGGGATGGGAGGGGAGGTCCATGGTTGTCAGAAGCCCTGTGACATGGAGGAAGTGGGGGTCTGGAGGCAGTCATTCAAGCCAGCTGACCAGACTTTTCCCTGTTCTTCCCAAAGAGCTGTGCCCTCTGTTTCACACTGTATTGGGTGGCATCTCCACAGCCACTCCTCTTTGTAGTGCCCAGTCAGCAATATGTGATGAGCCCCACCAGCTGTACCATGCGCCCATCCACTGTTGGGGGTGCTGCTACAGTGGGCGTGTCTGCTCTCTCTGCAGTACGCATGTTCTGCCTTCCCGGTACATCCCACACTCCACTGGCCTGAAATGAGGGATCAGGTGTGCAACACGAACCCTGGGTTCTCCTGCATGGCAGCACCATAAGCAACCACCAGTGCTGCCGGACCAGGCTACTGCTCCCCCCTCCACAGGCCTTTTCTCTTCCCCTCATAACCATTCTCATCTTTTTCTATGGATGTACCCTGATCAGTCCTGACAACCCCCGTCTCCCCAGATCCAGCGTCCCATGGACTACCCCCACAGCTTCCAATCTGTGGCCTGGGATTGGGGGGGGGGGGCATCTCCCCTACCCCAGCAGTTCACTGTGCAGATGAGGATCCAGTGCTAGTAGGCACTTGGTCCCAGCTAACTCCCGGGGGGCACAACCCATCACAAAGACAGACCAACCCATCACAAAGACATATGGGATTTTCTTGCTTTTAGTTCCCGCCCACCTCCCTGCCTTCTGGGTGGCCTCTTGTGTGCACAGTATGTCCCTGTGGCAGAAGCAAGCTCCCTGGACCAGCCACAGGAGTTACGATGGCACCACAGCTCACCATCAACCCTACCCAATTGAGTCAACAGTACTGTACGGCAACTGCCCCAGCCTGGCCTGCCTCCAGATGTGGCGATTCGAGTTTGCTCCCAAAAGCTGGGTTGCCTACATGACAGCATGACACTCTGGGTCTGAACCACTGGACCAGCCCTGCTACTCCTTTTTCTACATCAAAAAAAAAAACTTCTTAAGCTATAATACTGCTTGAAGAAGCAATTTTTTTTTTATTATGAAATAGCTTTAATTCAGGTTAAGTGCAGTCTTACTTTAAAATAAAACGAAATCAAGGAAACATTGCAGAAAATTATAATGTGAGAACTAATGGAGCTGTATAACTGATTTAAATTAGAATTTCTCATGCAAAGTATATGGATACTCACAGTGCGTCAAATGGAAATGATTTTTATCTTGAGGCATGTGCCACTTTAAGCATGTTAAATGCATACTGAACCCCCACTAGCACGCTTTGAAATAGCTGGAAATCTTGAGGGCTTAACTTTAATGGAGGGTTTTGATTTTACAGGAATAATTGTAAGTGAAACCTGGTGGAAGACTATGAAACTAGCGGGGGACGAACACACAAGTGTAGCGGTTCAAAGGGGGGGTGCATGGGGAAAAGCAGATGGGACAGATTCCATGGAAATTCCAAGGAAAAAGAGGATATTAGACAGCGTAGGTGTTTGGGTTAAAGGGACGCACAAAGGGGAGACTTTTTTCAAGGGGCATATTGCAGGCTTCCGGACCTAGACGACACAGCAGGACATCAGACAAGGAAATTAGAAAGTAGCTGCAAGAGGAAGAGTGGTCATTGCTGGGAACATCAACCCCTCCGAGGTCCGCAGGAAGCCTGTGTATTTTAAGATGTAGACACTGAACTAAACAGAAAACTGGAATGGTTCAAAAGTTGTGAACTGATACAAACCTTTTTGTCAAACAAGATTTGTAAATGAATGTCAATTTCCAACATTATGTTTAGTGCATATGGGCTTTATAGCCAGTTATCCCTAATGCAGTGCTGGTCATTTCCACCATATACTGTAATTTTTTTCAAAGTCCATTTCAGAAGGGAAGAGATCGTAGATCATGGAGAACTGATGGCCAGCTGGTCCCTTCCATTTCCTGGTCCACCGGCCATGCCCCTCATGCTCAGACATTTTATGATATCTAACCAGGGAAAGTGTGGTGGCGTGTCCCATTATAGTCTATGGGGTGCACTTTCAAAACCTTTTTTTTTTTTTATACATTAAAGCAATATTTTATGTAAATGAAAGCCACTGCTCAACTAACAGAACCCTTATTTGTTGAGTGGTGGCTTTCAGTTACATAAAATATTGCTTTAACATATAAAGAAATGTTTTGAAAATGCCCCCCATAGATTACAGTGGGCCATGTCCCCATGCTCTCCTCGGTTAGACAGTCATAAAATGTCTGAGCACGGACGTGTTGCTGGTGGACCAGGAAGTGGAAGGAACTGACTGGCTGTCAGTTCAGCCCAATTTACATTCCCTACCTTCCTGAAATTACAACATATGGTGGGAATGGCTAACGCTGCTCTTCGGTAAAAGGCTATAAAGCCCATATGCAAAACTTTGCAATTTCCTTTAAGGAACACAAATTGGATGATGTGCATGCATTTGCATAGTAATTCTCTGCAAAGTATACACTAATTAGCTTTTTGAAAAATGTTTACAGACATGATCATTTTCAGCTTTGCTCATTCTTAGTCTGTACTCTATATAAGTAGTGCATTCCTTCCTTACCTGCTTCTCCTACAAACACTTCTACAGGTGAACTGGCAGGGCTCTCTCCAATAATATTGTAGGCCGTCATGACAATTTCATAGCGCCTGTATTTCTTCAGCTCTGCAAGGATAATGCATGCAGTGTCAGAGTGGAAGAGAGCAGATTTCATATAGCCCCTTTCATACAATAAGCATCTCAAAACACTTTACAGAACCATTATTTACTTACTGGTGGTGAAGGGACTGCTGGAGACAGACACAGCAGCAACTGAATGCTCAATAGCATCCACACAAAGCCATATTATAGATCGAGGGAACACTCTAGACCAATAAGAGTGCTCCTTTCACGTATGCGTGAGATACTCTTATTCTCTAAAGAGTATCTCATGTACAGGTGCCCTGAAAACAGGCAGGTTCGGGGTAACTTTGTAAAAATATATTATTGATTGGTCGGCCCAGTGGCGCTGAGGGTTGAGGCGCTGGACGCCACACCTTGCCCCACGCTGGCGACCTGGGTTCGGGAACGAGCCTGGGTCGTCGGGGGTCGGCAGAGGAGGACTAGGATTGAGCGTCCGACAACAGTTCTCCTAGTCCTGGGGAGACAGGGAGGCATACACCGCGCTCTGCTGATCCCTGGGGATGCCCTGTGGTACTGCAGTTGCGTGGGTACCAGTAAGGGGGGGGGGGGAAGCACGGCAGACGTATGCACGTTAGTGCGCTGACATCCTTGCCCATCCATGCTTCCATCGTTGGTAAAATAGTGGGAGAAAATGGCAACACAGATCCGTGGCAGCTTGATAGCCGCAGTGCGCCGGCCGACGACGCCTGGAATTGCATGTGCCAGTAATGGTTCCTCGCCGGGCTTGAGGGCTATGGGGGGGGGCCCCCCTTCGCAGGTAGAGATGGGTCTACCAGCTGGGCTTGCAGAGCTTCGGGGTCAGAGGTGGAAGGAGTGGTGGCTGGATGTAGTGCAGGACTGTGCCTGCAAGTGAGATAAATTGTTAAATGATAAAAAAAAATATTTATTGATCAACCTCAATCAATAATATCTTGCAACAGTACAGCCACTAAGACAACACTTACTGTGTAAGAGTGATCTTGCCTACTTTCTTGGGTAACCAGATTGATTTCTGTTCCACGTGAATGTGTTGACTATCACTCTTACAATCATAAGAGTGGTCTCACTGGCCATATTAACACACAGAAACTGCATCAGAACCTATGTTATTGAGATGGTAATGTTGATCAGCATAAAGTACAGTTACGTAAGAACTTACCGTAACAGTAGATTTTCGAGAACAGCTCTTGCAGCAGGTTACACCATTTGGACTGAAGCCGGCAGGCGTCAGGACCCCACGGAAAAATTCTAGCTAGTTATCTTCAGCGGGGACCGCCCCCAACGTCAGTCCCGCCTCTGACATCAGGCGTGGTACAAAAGGGGGCGGTCCCGCCAGATTCCCCAGTTCTCCCGCCGGAGACTTCCGGCCGCAGGCTGACATCGAAATGGGAGACCGAGGATTCGCCGTCAGAAGACAGAAGGTATAAATCCCTGCTCAGAAAAACTGAGCCATGCCTCCTCCAGGAAGTACCTGCTGCAAGAGCTGTTCTCGGAGATCTACTGTTACGGTAAGTTCTTACGTAACTGTACTATCTTACTTCGAGACACAGCTCTTGCAGCAGGTTACACCATTAGGACTGATTCCCAAGCAGTAACGCTGCCAGAAATTCCAGGAGGAGGAAAATAGGAGATGAATTCCAGGTCCTGAACCTAGGACAGGAGACCCTGTAGCACCGCCAGGCCGAAACCAGCCCTTCGCCGAGAGGCGATGTCCAGGCTATAATGCCTGATAAAGGTATGCACAGAACTCCAAGTGGCTGCAGCACATATAGCAGAGGTGGAGACGTTTCTGAATGCTGCAAAGGAGGTGGCAACACCTCCAGTAGAATGACCCTGGACTGTGCCCGGGAGGGGCTTTTGTTTTATATCATAACAGTAAGAAATACACTGGACAAGCCAGCGAGAAAGGGACTGTTTGGATACGGGTTGGCCCATCATTCTCTCAGAGAAGGAAACGAAAAGCTGCTCAGAACTATGAAAAGATTGAGTTCTGTTGAGGTAAAACCTCAGGCTGCGTGAACATCCAGGGTGTGAAGCAGAGCCTCCTCTATTCGAGTAACTCGGAAGTAGACCTAGGTCGATATCCTGGTTCAGAGTGAGTGAAGAGACCACCTTAGGCAAAAATTTAGGGTTCGTCCTCAGG
Organism: Neoceratodus forsteri; assembly: GCA_016271365.2. Classification (NCBI taxonomy): domain Eukaryota; kingdom Metazoa; phylum Chordata; order Ceratodontiformes; family Ceratodontidae; genus Neoceratodus; species Neoceratodus forsteri. Next base: position 388,015,595 of record JADMNL010000025.1, on the reverse strand, counting down.
GATACTCTGCCCCGGTGGAAAACTAAATAAGGCTCTTTGCACATAAGAGCGTGAAGTTCAGATATTCTTCTTGCTGAAGTAACAGCAACTAAAAACAATGTTTTCCACGACAGAAAACATAGCTCGCAATCCACGGCAGGTTCAAAGGGGAAGCGTGAGCTGTTCCAGGACAAAGAGCAGATCCCATGGAGGCACAGGGTCCCTAATAGGAGGCCTAAGGTGTAACACTCCCCTAAGAAATTCCCGAGAGGCGTCCAACTGAGCCACTGTACGATGTCCCACCGGGAGGTGATAGGCCGAAATGGCACAGAGGTGCACCTTAATAGAGGAGTAGGCTAGTCCTGAATGAAAGAGGGAGAGCAGATAATCCAAAATTACTCCCACAGGACAACCTAAAGGGGAAAAACGCGTGCTCGTGACCATAAACAAAAACGGCGCCATTTCATGGCATACGTTGCATGTGTTGCCGGCTTTCTGGCTGCAGAAAGGACCCCTGCAACCTCTTGCGAGACCCCGTGACGCAAGATGGCTATGTCTCTAGGAGCCAAGCATGCAGGTTCAATGAACGTAGGTCCGGATGGACAAATGAACCTTTCTCCTGAGACAGTAGGTGGGAGCTGAACGGCAACGGGAGCGGGGGTTCCCGAGATAGTTGCACCAACAAAGGGAACCAAATCTGTCTGGGCCAGAACGGGGCCACCAGGATCATGAGTGCGTGCTCCCTGTGCAGTTTGAGAAGAACTCTCTGGATCAACGGGAAGGGAGGGAAAGCGAGGAATCTGTTCCCCAGGAGAGGGATAACGATCTCGCCAGAAAACACCAGGCCCTGGATCTAGCGAAGCTAAATTGGGCAGTTTTATGCTGATGGGGATGCGAACAAGTCCAGCTCTGGAGTTCCCCATCGAAGAAACAGATCCTCTGCTACCTCTTGAAGAAGTTCCCACTCGTGGACTCTGGCCTGGGATCGACAGGCCATCTGCAATCGTGTTGTCCACCCCGGGAACGTGCACAGTGATCAGATTTGCGCTGTGTCCGATTACCCAATCCCACACCCTCATGGCCTCCCTGCAAAGGGGGTAAGAGTGTGCGCCTCCTTGTTTGTTGAGGTAATACATCACCGCCGTGTTGTCTGTCTGAAGCAGAAGAGTACATGGTGGGATTACTGACTGAAAGGCCTGCAGGGCATAGAGAACCGCTCTCATCTCTAGGACGTTGATATGAAGATGAGCTTCCATCTGGGTCCACGTACCCTGGGACTTCACCCCGTCCAGGTGTGCCCCCCACCCAAGACCTGATGCGTCCTTGGTGAGGGTTACCTCCAGGGACGGCGCTACGAATGGGACGCCCGTGGAGAGCGACCCTGGGACTAGCCACCACTGCCAGTCTCGAATCACGGAATTCGTGATTCTGACCGGATGCTGCAAGTGGTCTTGCCTTTGGTCCCATTGCACTTTGAGCATCCACTGAGTTACCCGCATGTGGAGCCTTGCGAAAGGGACAGTAAGAATGGCCGCAGCCATGTGTCTGAGCAAGTGAAGGACCGACCTGGCAGGTACGATCTTGTTCAACGATAAATCCCTTATGAGGGATCTGATGCGCTCCGCTCTGTCGGCTGGAAGAAAAGCTCTTCCCTGAACAGTGTCCAGTACTGCACCTATAAACTGCAGTTTCTGCGACGGTACCAGGAGAGACTTCTGAATTTATGAGGATGCCCAGAGATCGGAACAGGTCCTGGGTGCTCTGAATCGATTTAGCAACGCCTCTGGAGGCGTGCTATGAGGAGCCAATCGCTCCAGGTACGGGACACATAATGGCCCTGTCTCCTCAGAGACGCTGCCACGACTGCCATGCACTTGGTAAAGACCTTAGGTGGAAGACAGTCCGAACGGAAGGGCTCGGAACTGAAGGTGGTGGTCGAGAACTCAAGCGCAGGAACCTCATGTGCGCCTTGAGCCATAGGGATATGCAGGTATGCATCCCGATGTCTAGAGACGCTAAAAGGCGCCCTGTTTCAGCATGGGAATAAGACCCGAAGAGTCACCATGAGGAATCTTCTGTAGGCGACCGACACGTTGAGGTCGCTGAGGTCCAGAATCGGACGGAGGTCCCCTGTTTTCTTTGGAACCAGGAAGAAGTGGGAGTAATATCCTTGTCCTCTCTGGTTCTCCGGGACATACTCTATCGCTCCCTTTCGCAGGAGCGTGAGTACTTCTTGCCAGATCAAAGCTTTGTGCTGACCCGGATACCGGGAGAGCAAAGGAGGCCTCGAGGGTGGCTTTTCTGCGAATTCTATAAAGTGGCCTAGACTGACCAATTGAAGAACCCACCTGTCGGTGGTTATGGCCTGCCATCCCGGCAGGAAGTTCGCAATGCGACCCCCGACCATGATTTCCCGTTGATCCTGAGGGGCGGGGGCCAGAAAGGAGTCAGGCTGTGGCGGCAGATGGGCCCGCTGGCTGGGCCTGCTTAGGAGAACGCTGACCTCGGCTGGCAGGCTGTTTCTGGACTCTCATGGAAGCCGGAGCCCCTCTGATGTGCAGCGGAGCGGGCTGACTGCTTCTCATGTCCACTATCAGAACGGCTTTTCTGTCCCTACGAAGGAACCAAGCTTGGCCTGCACATGGCCTGAACCACCTTACCGCCTTCCCGGCCTCTTGAAGTCTGGTAATGATCTTCTCTGAAGGATTACCAAACAAGACTTCTCCCTCAAAAGGAGCGTCCATAATATTCTTCTGGACATCCGGGGTAAAACCAGAGACGCGTAACCAGGAGTGTCTCCGGAGGCATACGCCAGAAGCTGCTGCTCGGGCCGATGAGTCCGCGGAGTCGTACGTGGCTCGTAGCACTTGGGTCCCCACGTCCGAACCCGTATGGAGGAGCTAAAGCATCTCCTCCTTCTGCTCACCTTCAGGCAATTTTTCAACCATTTCCAGACCCTGTTCCCACAAAGCGTTCTGGAACTGAACCATGTGGGTTAAATAGTTCAAGGATCTGATGGCGCAGGTAGCGGAGGCATACGTGCGCCTACCCAACGCGTCCAATTGCTTGGACTCTGGGCCCGTGGCAGGGTGCTCAAATGTTGCGGCCTCTGTGACCGGTCATGTGAGGCTGTGATGACCAGAGAATCGGCCTGAGGCTGCTGCGTCAAGTACTGGTCGTCCTTAGGAGCCTTGTACAAACGATCAGCTTTTTTCGGCATCGCCAGGAGCGAGTGTGGACGCTTCCACGCTGCCTTGGTGACGTCCACAAAACTGTCCACCAAGGGTGGTACCACCACAGGCTTGGGTCTAGGCTCCCGGGGAGAAGGTAAACCGCCTGCCGACCCCGATGGCAAAGGGGGTGCAGGAACTGGGGGAGGAGGAGCAGTGGGAACCATGTCCTTCTTTATGGTGTCCCACCAGTAGGTGAAGAGATCCTTCACATCCGATAAAGAAAGGCCTGACGACGGCCCGGGCATTGGGTCCCGGCATCGGCTCCGCAGGGGGCTCTGGTAACGGCGAGGGTTCCCTGGGAGTTTTGACGGGACCGGGGTCGCCCGTCTGGTCTTCGGGCTGCGTTAAGTCCTCCTCAGTTAAAGTCTCCTGACCAACGTCGGTCGGAGGCGTCAGGGCCCTCTTCTCAGGAGGAGCGGATGTCGGTCCCCCTACCGGTGTCCGCTGAGGTGAGGGTTTGGCCGGCGACGGTCGTCTGGCCGACGGCGGCTCCAGGGAGGTATGACGCGCGGCCGATGGCGGTTGTGCCAGCGTCGGGTCCACAGGTCTCTTTAAGGGCGCGAGCTCCAGCGTCTTGCGAGGAGGCACAGAAGAAGACCTGACGTCGGGTACCAAAGGGCGGGAACCCGACTTGTGATGATGATGGTGGCGCTCCCCGGACTTCGCCAAGGCCTTGAGGAAGACGAGGACGGCCTGGGCGGACTTGGCCTGAGAAGAAGGTTTCCTTACCGCAGCCGGGGGAGGCTGAGAGCTGGCCCTGGAGGGAGAGCGGTCAGACCTAGAACCGGAGCTGCGTGACTCCGAAGCCCTGGAGGGGGACCTGGAAGAGCCCTTCGTTTCTCCGCGTGCTTGTGGGATTTTTGAGAAGATGATTCCCCCTTGGAGGACATGGTCTTCAGCTTTTCCTCCAACAAAAAAGCCTGAAGGGCCTTCTGACGTCGGATCCGAGTACGACTGCTGAACCCCTGGCAGGATGGGCAGGCCCGGGTATCGTGGTCTGGGCCCAGGCACCTAACGCAGGCTGTGTGGGGGTCCTTAAAGGGGATCTGTTTCCCGCAAGCACACTTGGAGGAGTGACCAGAGGTCAGAGAGGACATCAGCAAAGGTCTTGCTTGAAGAAAATCAAATTTCTCGAAGAGAAGCACTTAAACCAGCGTCGCGCTGGACTGTAACCCGAAGAAATTGAGACAAGCTTAGTCGTGGGCGGGAAAAGAACTGGGAATCTGGCGACCGCCTCTTTTGTACCACGCCTCTGACATCGGAGGCGGGACCGACGTTGGGGCGTCCCTCGCTGAAGATAGCTAGCTAGAATTTTTCCGTGGGGTCCTGACGCCTGCCGGCTTCAGTCCAAATGGTGTAACCTGCTGCAAGAGCTGGGTCTCGAAGTAAGATCAGATGGAGCTCATCCTATAATTTTTTTAATACCATCACAGGCTCTTTAACGTCCACCCAAACCACCATCTGAGGTGGACGAATGGGAGCGATCTTGGTTTGAGATGAAATTTTAAATGTTGGTTCAACTCATCTCGAACTAGCTCTCTCTTACTTTCAAAAAGAGTTTCTCCCTCACTTTTGGTACCAGGAAAAGACTAATGAGGCTACAGCTTACCCCAGTCTTCAAGACTCTGGATGGCAATGTATCTAAAGTGGTACTCCACTTTACGTATCCTGGGGAGGCTAGACCAAAGCCTCAGCTGTTACACCCACACTAACGCCATGCATAAGAAACTCCACTCCAAGCAAGGTGTACCACAAGAAATCCTGCCTCTCATTCCCAGTACACCAAAATATCTTCTTTAAGATGATCCTGATGGTGTTTTAATTTTCCATATACATTTTTTTCTTTATTTTCTTTCCCTGGTCTCGGCAGCATCCCACCAGCCCCATCATCGACCCGTCTCGCAGACTTGCAGGTTAACTACTGAGGTGGCCTGCCTGGTAGAGTCGTGCGGTGCCGGTGGGTGACACCGGGTGAGCCAGAGGTATTTTTCCTTTGCTTGCTTGTCCCCAAGGTATTGTGCTTGAAATGATGCTTGTGGATGTGCTGCATTTGCCAATGCCCTCCCCTTCCCTCTCAACTGTCCTCACCATTGCTGCCATCCAGTCTCTGCTCGGCAGTCAAGGGGCTGGACCGAGGAACCCCACCCCAAGGCAGGAAAGCTGTCGTTGGACACTTAACCCTTCTCTCTCCCGGTTTGCCACCAAGTGACACTAGTCCATTCCTGAACCTGGATCGCCAGAATGGCTAGTAGTGTGGCACCAAGCACCTCAACCCACGGCACCACTGGGCCAGCAGATCCTACTGGTGTTAAGACAATGCAGATATGGTGTACAGTGCTGCCCCAGAGACTACATTTTTCAGGCTGGACTCCCTCTTTTCACTCCTTCCATTGTTTTGTCCTTAGCGCACCATCTCTCACCCGTCACTGCTCTCTCTATGCTCATCTCTATCATCCCCTGAAGACCTGGCGTATTCTGCACTTTTCATCCTTTCTGACCAAATACTGACTTGCCACTGTTTCCCTTTACCTCTTCTTTCTCTTTAATCCCTCCATCCTAACTTCCTACTCCCTCTGCTCAGCTGATGCTTGCTCCTTTCACATCCTTCACTGTTCATCTGTAGCAGGTCAGTCTGCTTTCTCCATCGGCCTTCTAACACTGTGGAATGCTCTCCCCTCCACAAATCTGTCTCTCGTCCAATCTGAACTCTCTCAAACACAAACACCACCTGCTGATTCGTTTCTCTATAGCACGCATCTGCAGCTATCCATCTCTCATATCCAGCAATGCAGTAACTCCAGCCCTTCCGACCACCATAATCTACTACGACAACCTTTTGCTTACTGTATATATTCCAGTATACTTTAATGTGTACATTGTACCCCATGAATTTAGTATTTGCACCTTGCCTTGTTATATTTTATTGAGTTTATTGACTTGTTATTCTACTGTCGACTACATTCTCTCCTTATTACTAGATGTGCTTCCTCTGAAAGGAATACATTTTGCACATCTTTGCAGTATCACCATAGGGAGGTGATACTTCCACTGTACAGATCTATGGTGAGACCCCATTTGGAATATTGCGTACAGTTTTGGAGACTATACCTTAAGAAAGATAAGGACAAGATAGAGATAATTTGGAGAAGGGCAACCAAAAATGATACAGGGGCTTCAGGGGCTGCCGTACAAGGGGCAGCTGGAGGCGTTAAACATGTACTCACTTGAATCTAGAAGAGAAGAAACAATTACTCATCATAGTAATCTTGTTTCTTCAAAGGGATCACTCATTATGATTAAACTTAATGCAGTCAGCCTCCTGTGTTAAACTGCCCGGAGAAATGAAATTTTATGCAAATTATGGAATTCGCAATTGGCTCATGCCACTTTCAAACTGCTGCCCTAGCAACTGTTGCACTCTGAGTGCTTCAGATTCTTACGGAGCCTAACTGGGTAAAAGACCCACTAGCTAAAATTAACAACATTAAATAACATTTTTTGCCCTTTCAGGTCAAAACATCCTTAACCAACAAATCTAAGAAACTTTAAGACCACCTGGACACCAGCTGGTTAAACAAAGTGAGTCTCTACCTTAGTCTATACAGGAGGAAAAGAAAAAAACACCCTAATGCAGGAATGCAGAGCAACTTCTATAGGTTCTAGTAGGGGAGGTAGGGAGGGTTTTTAATCATAATGAGTGATCCCTTTGAAGAAACAAGATTACTATGGCGAGTAATATTTTCTTCTAACCCCAGAAATCACTCATTATGATTAAACTTAAGCAGACTACCAAGCAGTACCTTTGGAGGCTGGGCACAGAACCTATTTAGGAAACAGGCTCTGCAGTACTGCTGTACCAAACCTAGCATCACCTTTGGCTTGTAAGTCCAGGCTATAATGCTTTGTGAAGGTGTGTACCGATTTCCATGTAGCTGCTTTGCAGATTTCCAGTAGTGGAATTTCTCTTGAAGCTGCCACTGAAGCAGCTGTGCTCCTGGTAGAGTGTGCTCTCAGGCCCAGAGGAACCTGTTTACCCACCTTACTACAACAAAAATGTATACATGCTACTATTCAACAAGCAATTGTACGTTTTGTTGCAGCTCTGCCCTTACCAACTTCACCATATGTGAGGAAGAGCTGTGATTGACTTGTCCTGTAAGACTTGGTTCTGTCAATGTAGTGGCTAAGTGCCCTTTTGACATCAAGGGAATGAAGTCTCCTTTCTGGAAAACTGGAGTTGTCTGTAAAGAAGACAGGTAGAGTGATAGACTGATTCAAGTGAAAATCAGATACCACCTTGGGAAGAAATTTTCTATTAGTCCTAAGGACCACCTTGTCCCTGTGGAATGAGATACAGTCTGCATCTCTGCACAGGGCTTGTAATTCACTGATCCTTCTGGCTGAAGTAACGGCAACCAGGAAAACAGTTTTCCAAGTGACATACTTCAAATCTGCAGTTGCCATGGGTTCGAATGGTGCATCCATGAGTTTAGCAATGCAAACATTTAGATTCCAGGTTCCCTCAGGGGAGCGTGCAGAAGATTAAGGCCTTTAAAATATTTTCTAAATACTGGATGAGAGGCCAAAGACCTCTCTTTACCAACTGACAGGTAAGCAGAGAGTGAAACTAAGTGGACCTTGAGTGTAGAAGGCTTCAGACCTAAGGAATGTAAATGTGTAAGATAATCTAGAAGAATAGCCAAATCAGCCCTGACAGGGGTCACATCCTGACCTGTGCACCATATAGTAAATATTTTCCACTTAGAGGAATATGGTGAGCTCCTCCTTTTATAGGGATTGTCACATGTCTGCTCAAAACCTATCAGCCCACTTCTCCACTTGCAGCTTATCAGCTGTCACCACCAGAGGGCTCCCATCCAAAATCTTCATCCACCCAACTATAGCTCAAGCTAGGATGCTGCTGCTGCCTACTTTAATCATGTTCCTCCAACTGGGAAACAATTCCCTGCCACCAACTATCCTCTTATGCATAGTGCAGTCATCACCTATGCCCCCAAATCTAACACCAAACCCTTGCTACTCTGCCTTCGGACACACGCTTGCTCTAGCAATGACAAATGACCATTACAGTATCATTAGTGCTACTTTTCTAACCCCTCATTTCCACATGGGCCTTATGGTTCTACGTACTTCCTCCTGCCGACCCCCCCCACCTACCCTTACCTCTCAAACCACTACTACTGACTTTAAACCTCCCTGGGTCAAGTTTAAACATCTTATCACCCTTCTCCTACTCTTGTCAGGGGATATAGAGGCAAACCCTGGTCCCAACACCCCTGTTTCTGACACCCGTTCCCCTTTCTCTTTCCCAAAAGGCCTCCATATCCTTAATTTAAACACCTGCAGCCTCCTATCTAAATTCTCGCTTCTACAACCACTTACCTTAACCCTGTGCCCTGATATCCTAGCTATTTCAGAAACCTGGCTAAAACTGCATAACAATGACGTGGAGGTATCCCTACCAGGGTATGCAATAATCAGGTCTGACCGCCAAGGAAAAAAGAGAGGCGGAGGCACAGCAATGTACATCGCAAATAGTCGTCAGTTCTCTGTAGTGGACATCCCTGTATCCCCTGGAAACACTAATGCACTACTCATAAAAATCTCCCTCCCTAACTCCAACCCCATCTATGTGGCTGGCTCATACTGCCACCCCTGCACTCCTCCCGAGGACATCCTCTCCCATCTGGGCAACTTACAGTCACTCGCAGCTGGGGGTGAGCTTCATATCACTGGCGACTTCAATATAAACTGGATCGGCCCAGATAAAGCACACCTAAAGACTAAAATTAAGGCCCTAAATCTATCTCAGCTCATAACAGACCCCACCAGGCTAAACCACAAAACCCAAAATTACACCTTACTGGACTGGGCACTCACCTCCCACCCGCATAGAATACTAAGCGTAGGCCTCCTACCTGATTCCATAAGCGATCATCATATGATCTACATGATCAGGAAGGTTCACAGTCCCCCTGCCCCACCCCCCAAAGACACTAGTCACCTGGTCTTATAACTCCCTCAACCTAGCCTCCCTCCTGACCAACCTAAGACAGATAAACTGGTCCTTCATCTCAGTGGCGCATAACCATTGACATAGCTTTCGAGGTTTTCCAAACAAACTTCCTTAAAGTCTGGGATATACACGCACCTCTGCGTACGAAAAGAGTTAGAGGAGTGCATCTCCCCTGGATCTCGGCAGACATAATCAAAATATGCCACGACAGGGACCACGCCTGGAAAGAATATAAAAAGTGGGGTACTCAGTCCTCCCTCATTACATATAGATCCCTTCGAAACAAGTGTACAAATAGCATACGACTAGCGATAAAAACTACTTCCAATCGACTTTTAGCAAAAATATAAATCACCCAACTGACTTCTGGAAATCTCTTAAAACCCTGCTCTCCCCCCTCCACCCAACCAGCCCCACCGACACTACTAGACCAAGGTTCCCTTATCTCCGATCCTATCCACATAGCTGAAGCTTTTAACACTCACTTCGCCAGCTGCGCCAAAAAGCTCCTGTCCTCCCTTCCCCACACCCACCCCACAGATCCTCCCCACCACACATGTGCCCCTCGCACTACTTCCTCAACCATACCGTTCTCCTTCCGCACAGTTACCCAAACAGATGTCTTTCGCTCCCTTCGGGTGCTAAACCAAAACAAAGGGAAATGCCTCACCTTCATGGACGCAAAAATGCTCTAACTCTCCGCCCCAGCTATTGCCGCCCCTCTAGCCGACCTTTTCAATCTATCCTTCTCTCTGGGCAAGATACCAACAGCCTGGAAGCTACCACCAAGTATACCTCTGCCAAAAGCAGGTGACCCTCTTCCTGGAAATTACGCACCCATCTCCCTACTCCTATCCTGGCCAAACCCAGGAACGATTGGTCCTGTCCCAACTCACCCCCTACCTAGATGCCTCCTCTTTTTTCACACCATTCCAATCGGGCTTCTGTAAAGCCCACTCAACCACCACCTCCCTACTTCGTGTCACAGGTGACATCCTCACGAGTATGGACAAAGATCACATCACCTCTGCCATTTTCATTGACCTAGCCAAGGCCTTCAACACAGTCTCCCACTACCTACTTCTCTCCAAACTCACCACCGCAGGGCTCTCTACTCCAGCCACTAACTGGTTCCATGACTACCTAGTAGGCAGGAGACAAGTAGTCAAAATAGCCTCTCACACCTCCCACCCTTTGCCTGTCCCTGCAGGTGTTCTCCAAGGCTCAGTCCTGGGTCCCTTTCTCTTCTCCATCTTTCTAAACGACCTCCCAGCAGCATGCTCTCACTCTTCCATGCAGATGTACGCAGATGACACTGTCCTATACTCCTCTGGTACCACAACCCTCAGTGTAGCAATCCAACTCCAGGAAGATTTCAACGCTATCCAGAACTGGTTTAGGTCTAACCAGCTATTTCTTAATTCTAAAAAAAACATATCGCTAACTTTTGGTTCACCTCAAAGACTCTCCCGCCAAGTCCCCACCCCCTTTCAAAACCCTGGATGGAACTCCCCTGGAAAACTGTACGAGCTTCAGATACCTGGGAGTATGGCTAGACCAACACCAAGATTTCTCTGCTCACATCACCTCTCTACATAAGAGGCTACTCCCTAAACTTGGGGCACTGCACCGTAACAAAAGCTGCCTCCCCACACCAACAAGGCATGCCATTGTACAAAAAATGATCCTTCCCGTAATCGACTACGGCGACATAGTTTACTCCATCGCCCCCGGGTCCGCCTTGGCCAGCCTAGACACCCTGTTCCACTCATTCTGCAGTTTCATCCTCGGCTGCCACCAATCAACACACCACTGCGATCTCTATAGCTCGTTAACTCTACCATCCCCACATGACCGCAGACAAACCAACTGCACCAGATTCGCAGACAAATTCTGGTCCAACTCCCTTCCCCCCTACCTGACCTCTGCCCTCTCCCAACAACCGTCACCAACGTACTCCCTTAGATGGATTGACCATAAACTGCTCCATGTCCCGTTTATGCGTACATCCAAAGGCCAGGCCGGTTTTAATTACTGATTACCTCAGACCTGGAACGCCCTACCTGCCCCCATCCGACTCGCACCAAATACCTCCCTACGGAACAAATTACTCAGAGTACATTTCACCTCCAGTTGCTCCTGCTTCAGCTAAGAATTCTGGCTTAAATGTCTTGCTGCTATAATCTCATATGTATTGAACGGTATCTACCCTCTGTATTCTCTATACTGATTGTATGTATCCTACCCTTGGCTGTAATTTCCCCCAGCTATGTACTTTTCCCACACAAATGTACTGTAACAATCCTTGCACAACTCTGTACTGTCTAAGCATTACTAATATGTAAGTGGGCCCAGGCCCCCAGGTCGCATCTGGAATTGAGCATGTTGCTCAGTATGTTTTCCTGGCAAAACTCGAAAATAAATAAATAAATAAATAGTAGAAGGCTTCCTGGAACCCCTAAGAACTGTTAGCACCTGCACTGACAGGTTAAGGTTAGCAAATTCTAAGTCTTCAAGAGCCACGCCTTGAATCTCAGTGATTTGAGATTGGGGTACAGGATCCTGCCCTGCGAGAAGGTTAACAGGTTGTGCCTCCTGGGCAGGTGGATAGAGGGAACCACTGACAGAGACAGTAGAAGAGAGTACCAGTGCTGTCTCGCCCAGTCCGGAGCTACCAGTATCATTTTTGCTGATTGAGACCTCAATCTCAGTAGGGTCCTGACTATCATAGGAAAGGGGGGAAATGCATACAGAAACTTCCCTGTCCAATCCAGGGCCATGGCATCCAGGGGAATTGTGCCCCTTAGAGGAGGCCTGCAACAGTATATTGGAAGCTGGTGGTTTTCTGTGGAGGCAAAGAGATCCACCTCTGGAATGCCCCATTTCCTGAAAATTGTACTGAGTACCTGAGCATTCAGGCACCACTCGTGGTGGTCTTGACTTATCTGCTGAGAGCGTCTGCCAGTACATTGTCCTTCCCTGGAAGGTGTATGGCTGACAGGGATACTCCCATGGAGTATACCAGGGACCACAGTCTCATTGCTTCTGTGCACAGCAGATCTGACCTGGTACCTCCTTGCTTGTTGATGTAATACATGGTTCTGGTGTTGTCTGTTCTGACTTGCACCACCTTGTTTTGCAGGTAAGGAGCAAATGTTTTTAGAGCCAGGTAAACGGCCCTGAGCTCCAAAGAGATTTATGTGCAACAGAGACTCTTGTGGGGACCATGTGCCACTTGCTGTGTGCTCCAACATGTGTGCCCCCCAACCTAGAAGTGAAGCATCTGTTGTGAGGATTACTGAGGGTTGTTCCCTTATAAAAGGTATACCCACTCTGAGGTTGTGCTCGTCCAGTCACCATTGTAAAGCCTGGACTAAGCTTTTTGTGACTGGAACCAGTTTGGACATAGGATCCGTCCTTTGAGACCAATACTGTCTGAGATGGAACTGAATATCTCTCATTTGAAATCTGGAGCCCATTACCACTGCCGTGGCAGATGCCATGTGGCCCAGTAGCCTGAGATATTCTCTGGCTGGTTTGGGTCTCCCGGACACAAAGGATTTTGCAATCCGAAGAATGCTTGTCACCCTGTCTTGTGGCAGGAAGGCTCTGCCCTGTCTGGTGTTTAATTCTGCTCCAATAAACTCCAGCACCTGGAGTGGTACCTGCTGAGATTTCTGTTCGTTGATCAGAAATCTCAGGGATGCTAGTGTAGATTTTGTTAGTGCCAGTGACTGTGCTGCATGCTGTAGGGACTGTCCTACTACTAACCAGTCGTCCAGGTAGGGGAAGACTGTTACACCTTGTTTTCTCAAAAACTCTACCATCACTGATAGGCACTTTGTAAAAATCCTTGGTGCCGAGGTTAGCCCAAAAGGGAGAGCTGAAAACTGATAATGGCCTGACACCAGCCTGAATCTCAAGAATTTTCTGCGAGATGGTCTGATGGGAATGTGGAAATAATCATCCCTTAGATCTAGGGAAGCTAGCCAGTCTCCCTTTTGCAATGAGGGAATAATTATTTTCATTTGGACTGCATTATCTTTATTGCCTGCCCACTCGACCCTACGTGGATAACACAGCGTGAGAGGCTGTGTGTTAGATCTGCAATATCGTCGCCAGCTGGAGTTATAAGAAGGGGGCTGCCAGCTATTGGTGCGTGGGAGTGGGGAGGTATCCTATAAACATAGGTGGCGCAAGCGCCACTCGGAGTTGAAATATTGCCTGTTCTGGATGAGAAGTGGGAATTAGACTATGGTATTGCTGTTCATGTATGTCAACTAGTTTTATTATAAAGTAGAGTTTTTATGTGTATTGCTGCATGAGTTTATATGTGCCATTTTGGCTTATTTAATTAGTTATGTGTAGGAGCTCTGTTAGACGAGTCTTGGGGCCTAGGATTGCTTATGGGAATTCACAGCTGCATGCGCTGCGTTCCTTTATCCCTCCTGTATCTGATATTACTATCAGACGTTGTAGGAAGTGGGATTGTGGGGAATTGCTCATGTGATGCGCTGTGGGATGACCAGGAGTGGGTTGATCAAGGATAGAGGTGGTTAAGTCCAGGAGACGCCCTGGAATAAATAGAGCATCTAGGAGAAGCCAGACGGGTTGGTGCCTATTTCAGGGGCCACCAGGCCAAGTGGCCAGGTGACCTCTAGGGGTGCATCACCTCAATACCTCTGATGGCAGTAAAGAGGTAATGCCAGGTCGATCAGAAACAAGACGGCTATTATTGCCGCCTGGTCTTACTGGCTCCACCTGGGCGTGCATTACAGAGACCTGGGTGGGAGATGATGCTGGCCTCTGTTTTGAGGCTGCAGTCCCCAGGATACACTGTGGTGCACTGCCCCAGAGAAAATCGTAGGAGGCGGTGTAGCTATCTGTTTTAAATCAAACCTGGACTTCACGTGCACCTCGTGGGAACCCCAGGTTCATTTGAGTGTGGCCATTCGGAGGATCATGCGGGCTGCAGGATCCTCTCATCTATCGCCTCCTGGTCCGATGGGGGTTCCTGCAGGAATTCGCAGAGTTTGTTGTTGGCTAAACATTGGATTCCCAAGATGTATTTTTCTTGGGAACTTCAATGTTTGGGGCTTGAGACAGAAGTCAAAGCGTGCCGATGAGTTACTGCAGAGTATGTCCCTTTTGGGGCTGGTGCAGTCTGTCTAAGCGCGTTTACTCATCAGGATGGCCACACATTGACCTGGTGTTCTCACTGGGACTCAAGATCGCTGATCTTGATATTGATCGAGTAGCTTGGTCTGATCATTGCACGGTGAAGCACACGCTAGTGCTCCGCATAAATTCTTCCCTTCTGAGATATTTCGCTGTCGCCCGTTAAAAGATCTTACCCCTGAGGGTTTTTTGGCGGCAGTTGATTTATCAAGGGTGGGGATGCATGCGTCGGAGCGGTTGACGCTGGGGTAGACGCCTATAATAAGGTGTCGTCTGGCCATTGACTCCTACTTTCCAGCCTCTGTATACGACCCAGAACTTCATACCTGAGGTCGCCTTTGGTATGATGGCTGATCTCAGGGAGATGAAGAAGCTGGGTCGGAGATTAGAGCGCCGCTGGAGGAAATCCCGTCTGGGGACTGACAAACTGGTCCTGTGTGTGCATTATTGCGCATATCAGGAGGCAATCAACCAAAAGAAGGCAATATTTTTGTCTCGGGAGATTGCTGCTGGGAGAAGCCGACCAGCCTCACTCTTCCGGACTGTTGATAGACTTCTTCATCCATCTTGTCTCCAGCCCAGAAGAGCTTCCTCAAATCAGGATTGTGAGGACTTTGCTCGGTTTTTCTCGGACAGGGTGTCTGCAATCCGGTTGGAGGTTTCTTCAGCCAGTAATATCATTGCTGTCAGTAGTCATCAGTTGTGTTCTGAGAGCACTCTTTCTGGTTGGGGGGAGTTTAGGCCAGTGGAGGATCGTGAGGTCATTGAGATAGTGGCCAACTTGAAGTATACCTTCTGTGAACTGGATCCCGTGACAACGCGCTTCTTGATGAGGTGCATTGACACTGTTGGCCCGGTGTTTGCCCTGATTGTCCGGTGTTCCTTGAGTCAGGGTGTCTTTCCAGATGCCTTGAAGGAGGCTCTGGTGAGACCCCTTTTAAAGAAAACTTCTCTGGACCCAGAGATTAGGGCAAATTACCGTCCTATCTCCAATCTTCCATTTTTGGGAAAGGTTGTTGAGAAGGTGGTATCACTTCAGTTGGGAGAATATCTCATGACCCACGAGTTGTATGATCCCTTCCAGTCAGCTTTTCGGCCAGACATAGCACTGAAACTGCATTAGTTCTGGTGCAAATGATCCTCTCAGGGCTAGAGATCGGGTGGACAAGACAATTCTTGTTCTCCTTGATCTCTTCAGCATTTGATACTGTGGACCATTGTGTGTTGCTTTTCCGCCTGAGGGAGTTATGCGGACTCACTGGTATTGTCATCAAATGGTTTGAGTCATTTCTTACTAACAGGAGGCAGCGGGTTAGTGATGGGTAATTTCTCATCTGCACTTCTGCCTCCTTTCGTGGAGTCCCTCAGGGTTCAGTACTGGCCCCAGTGTTGTTCGTAGTATACATGCTGCCCTGGGGGATCATTAGAGTATGGTTTGAGTTTTCATTGCTATGCTGATGATACTCAGCTATACCTATCCTTTGCCCCAGGAACATCAAATGCAGTGGATGTGCTGAATATCTGTCTGGCTGAGATAAATGACTGGATGTCTTCCAGCTGGCTGCAACTGAACCCAACAAGACTGAGGTACTGGAGTGAGTCGAACAGAGCTCGTGATGGGATGGCTCTGATTCTGCGACTGGCATTGTGCTAGGAGCTGTGTCATTGATGGCCTCCCCATGGGTCCGAAATCTTGTGTGATCTTTGACAGGAACCTGTCCATGGAGGCTCAAATATCCTCTCTGGTTCGTTCCTGTTTTTCCATCTTAGAAATATCGCCAGGATTAAGCCCCTTGTTCCGGCTCTGGACCTCCCTACCTTGGTACATGCCTTAGTCACTTCTAGGCTTGACTACTGTAATGCCCTCTATCTCGGGGTCTCTGGAACTTCTCTTCACAGACTGCAGCTAGTGCAAAATGCTGCTGCCTGGCTTTTAACCGGACAGAGTAAGTTTTGTCATATTACTCCAGTATTAGTTGAATTGCATTGGCTGCCTGTCAGGTGGAGAGTATTGTTCAAGGTGGGTTTTCTCACCTATAAGACCCTACATGGACAGGGCCCTGGTTACCTATCTGATCTCCTGGTACCGTCCACCTCTGTCCGAGATCTCCGCTCCTCTAGTGGTGGCCTCCTTAAAGTTCCGAGAGCGAGGTTGAAATCAGCAGGGGATCGATCATTTGGAGTTGCTGCTCCAGCTTTCTGGAACTCGTTGCCATTTTAAGTGAGAGAGGCCCCCACTATAGAGGCCTTTAAGAGTCGTCTGAAGACCTTTTTATTCATGCAGGCATTTGGTGATTAAGTTGTTATGCATATTATATTTGTATGATATTGTAATGTAATGTATACGGTATGACATACTGTACAGTTTTTGTGCGGCACCCAGAGCCTTCGGGATTGGGCGTCTTTTTTAAATAAATTTGATTTGATTTGATTATTGCAAGAGTGACCATTTTGAACCTTGGTTTCAAAATGTAATTGTTCAGAAGTCTTAGATCCAAAATAGGTCGCCAATCCCCATTTTTCTTCCTTATGAGGAAGTACCTGGAATAAAAACCTTTGCCCCTGCTTATCAAAGGCACTACCTCTACTGCTTTGATTGCCAGTAGACGCTTTACCTCTGCCTCCAACAGAATCCTGTGTACAGTTGTTGATGGAGCAAAGGTTCTTGTTCTCAGCTTTGGAAGTGATTTGAAACTGAGTGCCAGGCCCTGGCTCACTACCTCCAACACCCACTTGTCTGTGGTGATGGAATGCCAAACGTGAAGGTAATGAGCCAGTCTGCCACCTACTGGTGGCCCTGAAATAGGGGATGCGACCTGCACTAGCCCGTCAGGGGTTCTGTGTGGGCTGTGCCTGAACCTGTGGTGCAGGGGACCATTCTTCTCATGGCTCTCATGCCCCTTCCTCTAAAATAACCTCTGGCCTGCTGTTGAGGCTGAGAGGCATGTGCTTGAATGAAAGGTCTGGGGGTAAGAACCCCTACCTCCCCTACTCTGGGGTCTATAATAAGTGGAAGGCCTACCTTTGGAATTGTTCCGATAGGTGGATTTATATTCCTCCACCTTCTTCATGTATTCCTCTGTCTTATCCCCAAACAAAGAGTTGTTCTCCAAGGGAAAATCCATTGTTTTAGCCTGTGTGTCCAAAGTCAGGTTGGTGGCTCTAAGCCAAGCGAACCTCCTAAGTGAAACAGACAAAGCCATTAACCTGGATGCAGTATCATTGGCATCCACTGCCATATGAAATTGGTACTTGGTAGCATCAAGTGCAGCCCTTGCTGTATCCTGTAAGTCTACAGCCACTTCACCTGGAACCTTATCAGTCAAAGCTAGAAGTGAGCTCCATAGAGCTTTTTGGTACTGCACTGAATATGCCATGTAATTGGCCTGCCTAACTAATAAAGAGGCAGCCATGTACCCTTTCTTCCCCATAGCATCCATTTTTCTTGAGTCTTTGTCTGGTGGATGGGTAGCCAAGGGGATCCTGGCCTTGTCACAGGCAGCGGCTTGTACTACTCCCTCCGGATCAGGATGAGTAAAAAGAAAATCAGTTGTAGCTGTCCAGCTGATATTTCTTGTCAGTTTCCTTATCCACACTAGGGATAGAGGTTGGAGTTTTAAAAATCTGTAGTGCAGCCTTTTTTAAAGACTTATGCATGGGGAGAAGCAGACGTTCAGTGGGGGTTAACCCCATCACGTCCAGAAAATCTGCTTCCTCCATATCCTCTTCTGTTTCCTGAAGAGGGAGATTCAGAGTTTCCACCATGCTCTTGACAAAGGCATAGTGGGAGGAGTATTCCTCAGGGCCCCTAGGAGGGGACCCAAATTCTTGCTCAGGGGAAACCTCTGGATCTATAGGTTCCCCTTCAAAATCCTCCTCCTCCTCCTCCCCCCCAAACACTTCCAGCATTCCCTGTCTTGCTGGGGGTGTAGGAGGAACCGGGGCAGCCAGTGTAGGAACCGGGATTGCCCCTGTAGGGCTTTTAGCACTTGAAGTGCCTTAGTAATGTCCTCAGCCAAGGGCATAATACGCTTGTCTGCTGGGAGCTCCTTAGCTTTCTCGGCCGGAGGCGCAGCTACATTTTTTCTTTACACTTTTTCTTTAATGGAACAGGCTAAGAGCCAGTTTCCAAAATCCTTTTTGTTTTACCTTGTTCAGAGTTATCTGAACTCTTGCCAGGATCCTTGGCTTTACCTCCATCCTTTTTGTGGGACGAGGAAGAAGCAGAATTATCTACACTAGAAGCAGAAACAGAAGCCATCTCCTCTTCTAAAATCTTAGACCTTTTCTTTAATGTTTTAGGGCAAAAGGTCTTACAAATATCACAATTGGCAAATATATGACTTGTACCTAAACAAGAAATACACAGAGAATGTCTATCTGCTTTTGCTATAAGTTGCCCACAAGACTCACAACATTTAAAACCTGTGGATCCTGTGCCTTTTTTAGGTTTATCTAAATAGACCTCTCACATTGGTAGACAAAAAGATTATTTCACAAAAAAACGTTATGTAAAGTACCTCGGAACCGGAGGTTCTTTAAATGTAACTACCGCTAACGGTTCCTGGAACCGATCGCTATTTGGTTCCTGAAGAAAAAGGAACCGATAAAATACAGAAATTTAGACAAAAATGAAGCGGTTCAAGGAACCGATCACTAAATGTAAAAAATAAAGCAAAACTGAGGTAAAAACCTCCCAAATAGACGCAGAACCCTCGGTTCCAAGGAACCGTGAGGGAACCGCGAAGAGAGACAAAAAACTACTATAACACTAATAAAATATACTAAACAATGTTTCTAAGGCAGCAATTGAAATTTAAACTAAAGTTTAGTACTTATCCACAGATAAACTTTATTCTGAAGACAGTTCAAGGAGAGCTCTCTGGGACGTCCTTACTAGGCAGGCCGAGTAAAGAATCTGGAGCACTCAGAGTGCAACAGTTGCTAGGGCAGCAGTTTGAAAGTGGCATGAGCCAATTGAGAATTCCATAATTTACATAAAATTCCATTTCTCCGGGCAGTTCAACACAGGAGGCTGACAGCATTAAGTTTAATCATAATGAGTGATTCCTGGGGTTAGAAAGGGGGGCTATGCTAGAAACCTTTAAGTACATGAGGGGTTTAAATTCAGTACCCTACACTGAACTATTCACGAAGGCTCCCAACTCAAACATGAAGGGCATGGATGGATGGATGGAAACTGAGGGGTGGAATTTTCAGGAGGGATCTTGGGAAGCACTATTTCTCGGAAATGATTGTGAAGCCAAGGAACAAACTACCTGCGGAGGTAGTAGGAGGTAGGACCGTATCGGCATTCAAAAGGGGTTGGGATAAGGAGTACGTTGGAATCAAATCCGCAAGGCAATCTACCAGCTAGGACCTAGGATCTCAAGGGCAGACTTGATGGACCTTTGGTCTCCTTCCGCCATCACTTTTTTATGTTTCTAATATTTGGTAAATTTTTGCATTTTTTTTCTTTTTAATATACGTTAATACTTGCACTTGCATTTTATGATTACTATACACTGAAACACAGAAATATAGACTTTGTCAGCAAAAAGGACCTTTAGGCCCATCTAGTTTGCCCCTTTTCCCTGCCTATTCCATTACCACTGATCACAGCTGGTCATAGCTGTCACTCCCTCCACTCCCATTCTTCTACCCAATATGCCCCTGTGCCTATCCCATGCGTACTTGAAGGTCCCCACAGTCTTTGCCGCTACAACCTCCTCTGGCAGGCTGTTCCAGTCATTTGCCACCCTTTCTATGAAGAAGTATTTCTGCACATCTCTTCTAAACTTTCCCCCTAGGCTTCATTGCATGCCCCCTTTCTCTAGTGCCTTCCTTTCCATGAAATAGACCCTCCACTTGCACTTTGCTCACTCCTGTGAGGTGCTTGTCCCTCTCACTCTCCTCTCTTTGAGAGAGTACATGTTCAGTTCCTCCAGCCTTTCCTCGTATGGCTTCTTGTGCATGCCCCTCACCATTTTGGATGCCCTCCTCTGTACCACCTCACCCTTTCAAAGTCCTTGCAGAGGTGAAGCCTCCAGAACTGGATGCAGTTCTCCAGGTAGGCCTCACCTGTGAGCGACACAACAGCAGCACCACATCCATCCCTCCTGCTAGAAATCCCTCTCCCAAAGCACCCCAGCATCCTGCTAGCCTTTCCTTCTGCTCTGTCATATTGCCCAGCTACCTTGAGGTCATCAGATATGATGACCCCTAGGTCTCTTCATGCTTGGTGACTGTAAGCTCCACTCCCCCCAATTTTTATATAGCTCCTGGGTTCCACAGTCCTAAGTACATAAATACAGGTTACTCACCTGTAACAGGAGTTCTAGGAATGGTATATGTTGTTCATCCACACTCATTGGCAGTATCCTTGCCGCTTTAAATCTTGCCGGAAGGTCTTCAAGCTTGCTCCTCCCACCCACCCGGGTGGTATAACTCTCGGC
The DNA here is from genome assembly GCA_016271365.2 of Neoceratodus forsteri. NCBI lineage: Eukaryota > Metazoa > Chordata > Ceratodontiformes > Ceratodontidae > Neoceratodus > Neoceratodus forsteri. Next base: position 387,994,713 of record JADMNL010000025.1, on the reverse strand, counting down.
TCCGCCCCAGCGCCAGATCTGGCCGCTGGAAGCTCAGGTTGTGCGTCGAAGCCGGGAGGTAAGATTAGGTCGTGGATGAACAGCATATACCATTCCTAGAACTCCTGTTACAAGGTGAGTAACCTATTTCAGGGACATGGATATGTTGTTCATCCACACTCATTGGCAGACTCTAGCAGTTCTCCGGGAGGAGGAGGCAAGACGCACACCCATATACTTACTTGGGAAAGAGAGACTGGAGAACCGAGGCCCCAAAACCAGCATCCGGCGTGACTCAAGGTCGATGTGGTAGTGGGTAATGAAGGTGTTTGCTGACTTCCAGAGCAGCCCTGCAGATTTCCTGGATAGGGACGCCCTGGAAGCAGCCACCAGCAGCAGTATGGCGGGTAGAATGAGCTCTTATCCTCTGGGAGGCTCCATGCCCGCTAACTTATAGCAGAGATCTATGCAGGAGGTTACCCACCTGCTTATCGTCCGCTTGGCTGCAGGTCTGCCAGATGCGGCTTCAGCGAGGGTGACAAACATGGCGAACCTCTCCCGACTTCAGCCGCGGCGGCCCTTATAATAAGCGAGCGCCTTCAGGATCCAGAGTATGGAGCCTATATTCGCCTCCGAGGTGATTGGGGTAGAACACCGCAGAGTCAACACCTGGTTAAGGTGAAACTCCGACACCACCTTGGAAGGAATTTCGGTGGGGGCGCAGGACAACCTTGTCCCTGTGGAAGACCAGGTAAGGAGACTCGATGGAAAGCGCCTGGAGCTCTCCCATCCTTCTGGCTGACGTGATAGCCACCAAGAAGGCGGTCTTCCACGACAGGTGAGAGAGAGCACACCTGTGCATAGGTTCGAATGAGCTGCCCATGAGCTTTGCCAGTACCAGCAGTAGATCCCACGGAGGTGGGGTTCCCGCGACTGGAGGAAATGTGATCAAGGCCTTGAAAAGCGCCAGACCACCTTCTCCTGCGCTAATCGACTGCTTCCCTGCCCGCGCCTGCAAGCAGAGATGGCCAGGTGCACCCTCAGGGTCGCCGACCAAGCCCTTTGACTAGAAAGGGACCATAAATAGTCCAAGATGCTTGCCAAGGAACAGGAGGAAGGGTCCAAGCCCTTGTTCTGACACCAAATGGAAAACCTTTTCCATTTGAAGGCATAGCATTTTCTGATCGACTCCTTACGGGACGCCTCAACTACATTGAGGACCTCGTCGGAAAGACCCAAGGCCTGGAACTCTAGCCGATCAGGAACCAGGCCGTCAGGTGCAGGGATTGAAGGTCCGGATGGAACACCTTCCCCTGATTGACTGAGAGCAGGTCCGGCGAGCTGGAAGCTGCCGCGAGTCCTGGAGCTGAGACTGAGAGATCTGGGTACCAGAACTGGCGAGGCCAGTCTGGGGCTATCAGAATCACTCCGCCTTGTCCCTCCTCGCCTTGAGAAGCACCTTGTGGATCAAGGGAATGGGGAAAGGCATAAAGAGGCCCGGGGTCCATTGCCTCGAGAAGGCATCCCCTGCAGCGAGCCCCTGCTGAGGGGGCGGGCATGGAACAGACTCAGCTTCGTTCTCCATGGAGGCAAACAGGTCCACCTAGAGTGTGCCCCAAAGGAGAACAGATGCTGTACTACCTCCGGCAGGAGAGACCACTGTGGGATGCAGCCCTATCCGGCTCAGGGCATCGGCCAGGGTGTTGGAGGCTCCTGCCACGTGAATGGCTAGGAGATCCGCCTCCAGGCTGCAACGCAGTGACCAAATGCGAGAGCTTCCTTGCATAGAAGCATGGAGCGCTCCCCGCCTCTGGCGGTTTAGATAGTACATGGTCGTGGTATTGTCCGTCTGGACTCGGACCACTTGACCCCGGAGGAACGGAGCAAAGGCGGTGAGCTAGGCGGACCGCCGGAGCTCCAGCAGGTTGATGTGGCATCGACTCCGCGGGACCAGAGGCCATGAGCCCGGTGTTCCCCAGATGGGCACCCCAACCCATCAGAGAGGCATCGGTCGACAGAGAGACCGCGGCTCGGGCGGACGAGCGGATGCCCTCCTGCAAATGATCTGGAGCGGTCCACCACTGGAGAGCGCCCACATCCCCTGTGTAACCGACACAAGCTGGTCCAAGGGATCGTAGCGTCGGACCACTGGCTGGCCAGTCCCCACTGAAGGGACGATGTTCCAGCGGGCCCAACGGACCACGCTGGTACAGGCCGCCATGAGACCCAGGAGGCGAGGAAGTCCCGGCAGGGCGCAATTGCCCAACCAGAAATGATCGGGCAAAGGAGGAAAGAACCTGCCCTGTCCGGCTGAGCGCTCTGGCTCGAAGAGAGTCGAGCTGCGCTCGATGAATAGAATCACCTGCTTCGGCTCGAGTTCCGACTTGGCCTCGTTGATAAGGAGGCCCAGTTGAGAGCAGACCTGAGGCCAGATCTCTGGACCACTCCGCCTCCTTCCTGGAGGAGCTGCTATCAGCCAGTCGTCCAGGTAAGGGTACACCGGACCCTCGGCGCCGAGGAATGCTGTCACCACTGCCATGCATTTGGTGAAGACCCTGGAGCTGGAGACAAGCTGAAGGGCATGGCTTAACTCCAAGAGATCCTTCCGCCGAAGCGAAGGAATCTCTGGTGAGACGGACGGATAGGGACGTGAAAAACGCTGTCCTGCAAGTCCAGAGAGCAGAACCACGCCTGCTCCAAGGATGGTATTATCTGAGCCAGAGTGACCATCCTGAAGGTTCGAGACCTTAGGAACTTGTTTAGGTCGTGTAGGTCGAGAATGGGGCGCCAGCCCCCCGTCCGTTTCGGAACCAGGAAGTACCTGGACACAAACCCTGGGTCTGAAGGAGGGTCCACCACCTCTCTTACCACCTCCTTCTGGAGGAGGAGAGCGATGTCGGCTCGACGAGCCGCCAGTGAGGCTGGGGATCCCGAAGCCCCCCGAGGGGCGACGGCTCTGAAGGGTGGTGCCTGCTCGAATTCCAGAGGCAGGCTCTTCCCACCACCTTCAAGACCACCTGTCCGTGGTAACAGCGGACCAGGTGGAACGGAAGTGCTGGAGCCGTCCTCTCCACGTGGGGACCAGGGGTAAGGTGACGGGATGGGGGCGACACCCCTCAGCCTGGCACTGGGCAGGCTTGGAGGAGGGACCGCCGAGGGACCTCCTGGGCCCTTCCTCCCTGCCTCCTGTTAGAGGAAGCCGCTTGGGTTTGGGATGCCAAGGTCGGAGCCTGCTGGCCCTGACGTTGCTGGGCCGGGCCTACGGGGCACAGAAGGACAAAGGGCTTAGGCCTGGTTTTGGGCCTTGTCCTTCTGAGCGGAAGAGACCGAGTCCAAGGTGGCATTGGACTTCTCGATCCTCTGCAGGTGACCTTCCACCCCAGGGTCAAGAGGTCAGTCCCCAAAAGGAACATCCGCCAACTTGTGCTGGGTATCCAGTAAAGGTGGATATCCTCAGCCAAGCCGCCGACGATAGCCACTCGCGGCCGCCACCGATCTGGCACATGAGTCCCTACATCCAAAGCAGTCTGGAGCTGCTGTTTGGCCACTGCCCTGCCCTGGTCCCGCACCTGCTTAACCGTAGTCTGCAGATCGGCGGAAGATGAGGGATGACCTCATCCAGGGAGCCCAACAGGGCATAAGAGAAAAATGTGCCATGAGGATCGGCCGAACTGGCCTGATCGAGGCCGAGAGAGGACGAGCGAGACTTTTCATCGACATAGTCCAATTCTCTGACTCTGTCAGGAGGTTTGTCCACATCCCCTGGCGCTACGCGCCGCTACGAAAACGCTGTCGGTAACCAACCCCTCAGCAGAGGGTGTTCAAAACCGACAAGGAACCGTAGGACCAAGATACTTCTTGGCCATCCTGGCCGGGCGCAGGGCAGGAAGCAGGCGCTGCAAAGTTCCAGTGCTGGACCCACTATGGCCTCGGCCACCGGAAAGGCCTCCGCCGGAGAATCCCCCGGTCCAGAATCTCCGTGAGGGATACCTGGCCCGCTTGGAACGGGTTCGAGCTCCATCCCGGTAGACTCCGAGATGAGCCGAAGCAGTCCTAGGAAGGACGACGGGCTATCGTCCATTGACTGACCTCCTGAAGACTCCAAGTCCAGTCGCTTGGAGAAGAAGGAGGAATCATCTTCGGACTCGGAAGAGTCCTCGAAGAGCTGCCTCTGGCCTGAACCACCCTTCCACCTGCCGAGGTCGGTCGGGAGTGAGGGTAACTGACAGCCTGCGGGTGGAAACCCTTAGCCGACCGAGAATCCTTGGTCGGAGCCCCAATTGGTGGCTGTGGAGGCGGAGGTTCCACCGCAATCGGTGGAGCAGCTGGTTTTGGCCAACAACCGCCTGGGTATAGGCCTCGGCAAGTCGAGGGGTTGTGTCGGCCGCTCCGGTGACAGCCACTTAATGGCCGGGGAAGGCGCCGGAGTCGGCTTATTCCCGGCCAGGAGGAGCTGTTGCAACATAAGGTCCTCGTACGTCGACGTAATTTACGCCGAAGCCTCCCCTCATCCGAGGAGGAGGACGAGGACGAGCGGCGACGCCGCTTACCGCGGTGCCGAGACCGAGACCGCCTATGACGGTGGGAACGGCTGGACCGCGAAGAGGTCCGAGACCGAGACCGAGAGTCCCGGAATTTCCGGGGTCGGTGCAGGGAGGTGTCGGCCGGAACCGACACTCCCTTCGGCTCGGAAGGTCCATCCGAGGGCTCCGGAACCGGAGGCACAGGCGAGCCCACGGGATCCTCAACTCCTCCCGGGGGAACCGGGGAGAGGGGAATCTCGGCTGCTAAAGGCGACAGCCCGTCCAATGGGTCGAGAAAAATCTCGACTTCATCAGTGGGAGTCTCGGTCAACTGACCTGACGGGGACACCGTGAGGCCAGTGGCCAAGCCGCAGCGGTCGACCGTGCGACGGTCTGACGCGCGGGAGAGGGACCTTCCGCCCCAAGAGCGTCGACGGAGGGACTTACCCTTGTCCCTCTTTTGGACCGAAAAAGGTCCAGCAGACGAGGCCCTTCTCCTTTAGTGGAGAGGACAGACAAAGCTCCTTAAAGGAAGCCGTGTAGGAAGAACCCAGAGAGCGGGATAAATGCCGCCGAGGAAGATACGGCCGCGCCTCCTCTTGAGGCGACCATCCGCTCGAGCTGATCCGCGAGCCGCCGCCGCGGACACCGCCAACCGGGCCTCCTTGACTTCACCGAGGGAAACGCTGGACGTCCCAGTTGCAATCGGGCAGCACGGTCTTCGAGACGAGGTCGAGAAAGATGAGCACAGGTCGAAGCCCGCGGTCGTGCTCAAGGCCTAAGCAGTAGACACACGTGAGTGTGTGGATCCGTCCGAGACATCTTCTGCCCGCATGGGCATCTCCAAACTGGAGTCGATTTATCCATCGCAGCCGCGAGGGATCAAGACTGAAGTCTTTTGCAAAATATTATTTTAAACCGCAAACGGAGAAATAGAACAGTCACAAACGCAGAGCGTTAAGGAGGAACCTGAGCTTCCAAGCGGTAAGGAAGATCTGGAGTCATGGGGGAGCCGAGTTATACCACCCGGGTGGGTGGGAGGAGCAAGCTTGAAGACCTTCCGGCAAGATTTAAAGCGGCAAGGATACTGCCAATGAGTGTGGATGAACAACATATCCATGTCCCTAGAACCTTGCACTTTTTAGCACTGAAACCCAGCTGCTACCTCTAAACCATTCCTCTAGTTTCCTCAGATCCATCTGCATTCTCTCCACCCCTTCCTGAGTGTCAACCCTTTTGCAGATTTTTGTATCATCCACAAAGAGATGCACCTTACCCTCAAGCACCTTTGTAATGTCGCTTATGAAGGCACTGAAGAGGACCGGACCCAACACAAAGCCCCCTGGCACCCCAACAGCCACTCTCCTATCATATGGGTGGCTACCGTTTACCACCACCCTTTGCCTCCTATCCCTTAACTAGTTTGATACCCAGCTTGTCACTTTCTCCCCCACCCCCAACCTACTTAGTTTCTTAACTAGACTCCTGTGTAGCAGTGCGGAAAGTCTTACTGAAGTCCAGACAGGCCATGCCCACTTCTCTCCCTTGATCCACCTCCCCTCTAACCAGTCAGAGAAATCTAAGGGATTAGTTTGACATGACCTACCTCCTGTGAAACCATGCTACCGGTGGTCCTGCAGCCCTTTTACCTCCTGGTGCTCCACAAGTCTCTCCTTCAGTAGTGTCTCCATTAACTTCCGCACCACTGATGTGAGACTGACTGGCCTGTAGTTGCTAGAATCCTCCCAACTGCTGCTTTTGTGCAAAGTGACCACATCGGCCCTCCTCCAGTGCTCTTGAACTTCCCCGATCTCCAGTGAGGTGTTAAAAAGCACTGCCAAAGAAGCAGCTAGCACCGTGCTCAGCTCCTTTAGGACCTTTGGATGAATCCCATCTGGCCCCATCGCTTTATTCCCCTTTAAGGCTTCCAATCCCTTCCGGACCCTCTCTACCAAAAATGGATGTGTGTCCACTACCCCTTCCCTGGTGCTTAGCGCAGCATACTGCTATGTCCCCTGGCCCTCTACTGCAAAGACCAAGCAGAAGTAATTGTTTATTTTTACTTTCTCTTGATCTCCTCTGCCCAGACCCCCCCCCATCCTCCTGATTCTCACTATCTCTACCCTCGTCTTCCTCTTCCCCCCACATACCTGAAGGTTTAGTCCCCTTTTTTGACCTGCTTAGCTATCCCTCTCCTCTGTTAGTGCCTTAGCTGCCCTCACCCTCCCTCCTGCCTCCTTTTGTTTCGCCAACTGTACCTCCCAGTCTTCTCCTTCTGGGTCTCTCTGTACTTTCCAAATGCCATTTTCTTCTCCATCACTGCCTCTGCCACCTCCTCAGAGAACCACAGCAGCCTCTTCCTCCTCTTTCCCTTGCTCACTTCCTTTAAACAGCATGCCTTTGCCTGGGCTATACCCTCAGTTTTTTCTCCACTGAGCCTCCACTCTCCCTCTGCCTTCTCCACTTTGAGGCATTCTTTGAGGCAGTTTCCCATATCTTTAAGATCTGCCCCACTGAAGTCCAGGACCCTCATCTTAGTGTGTTTTTTTCCTGTCCTATCCATATGCCACACTACACAGTATTGATCACTTGTACCCAGGAGACACTATTTATTGAATTTTGTTGACCGGGTAAGCCCACTGAGACTAGAAGCCCCTTTTCAGGGGCGACCCAGGGGTTGGGATACAGATGGTAACCAACTGAAACTGAACCAGATTAAGCTGTTTGTGTTATTTCTAGTGAATGGAGGAAATTTGGCCAGGCCACCGGGGAACTTTCGTCTACTCTTTTCAAGAAGTGCCATGGGATCTTTAACATCCACCAGATTAGGCAGACGGGACCTTGGTTTAACATCCCATCCGAAAGATGACACCTCAGGAGTGCAGCACCATCCTCATGCTGCACTACAGTGTCAGTATTGAGATATTAACCCAAGTGTCTGGCGTGGGGATAGAACCCACAGCCTCCTTATCTCCCGGCCTCAGAGGCGAGTGTGCTACCTGCTGAGCCACTGACAACCCACTGTGACATCAGCAGGGCTGTCTCTGTTTGTAAGTACCAGGTCCAGCACTGTACAATCCCTAGTGCTACTATACATATACTTGTTATCACTGTATTGTTTTGCGGTTTCACTCCCTTTCGATAATACTTCCCCAGGTTGTCCCTAGAAACAAGCTCTGACACAGCATGCCTGTCCCCATCACCAAATTTTAAAATAAACAAACACACACGTACATAATCTAATGTATGGGCATAACCACAGCACATTCTTAGCTCTGCAGTGAAATGGCATTAGTGGGAATGAGCCCAGGTTCCTGCTGTGAGACGCAAACCTATGACCTTCAGGGCCAGACATGAGAGTGCCACACAGACACTGACAAGACAAACACCATCCAACCCAGCTGACGTCTGCTTAAGGATGAACATACATGCCAACATATTTCTAATTACTGGTCCCACCCCATTCATTTTAAACTGTTCTTGTAAAGCAATGTTAGCTTTATTTTAATGAACTATGCTATAAAATGGGAAACATTACATCAGAATACAATATTTAATGTGGAGTGGGTATATATAGAATAAATGATGGCAAAATGTGGTACACAAAAAATAATACCATCAAAGGGTTGAACATGCCATGAAGCCATAAGCCCAAAGGGCAAGTGGCCATTATGCACTTGTTTGACCCCCAGAGATGGTGTTATTTCATAAGTATGCTGGACTTTGCCATTTTTTATTTTATATAATGCTTTAGGCTGGACACTTGTTGCTGCGTCCCATGTTTTACCATAGTGTTGGGGGGGGGTGGGTGCAGGGTGGCTGTTGCATGTGTTATCAAGGAGCTTGTTACATGTGTTATTAAGGGGCTCGTCACATATGTTGTTGGGCTGGTTTGTAATGTGTTGGGTAGTAATGTATTAATAACACATTAATATAGTGGAACCATATATAGGCAGTGTGTGTGTGTGTGTGTGATGGTACTATACTGTATATAGGTAGTGTGCGAGACACACGTAGTGCTTGTTAGGTACTAACATAGGCGTTAACACATTACTATAGTGGTAGTGTGTACAGATAGGTAGTATATAGTGCTTGTTAGGTATTAATGTGTTAGGTGTTAATAACATACTAATACAGTGCAATTAGCTATTGGCATCGCAATACGCTGGTTAGGTGCCATCATATATGGGGAAATATATGATGTTTTCTTCTATCAGGACAAGGGCCCAACCATGCATTTTATATACAGTCCATATCTATATCTGTAGAACAACAATTTTCAGACACACACTCCGAATGAGCTCAACAGACTAATGAGTTAGATACTGGTAGTGCAGAAACTGTATGCAGACAAACGTTAGCCAGAGAAGCACGCGCACACACACACACACAGTCACAGACAATGGCAGAATCAGCCTGAGAGAGGGGTGGTTGCCTAGGGTACAGGGGATAACTGATACTCATTTGCATGTTGATACCAACCTGGAGACCACTGTTAGAGTTGTAACACTGGCTTCACTCTTATTCTAAGGGCATGAGAACCCAGAACTAGAGGTGCGCAGCCAGCATGGATACTGTAATAATATAACTATGACACCCCTTAACCCCTGTTAGAGTGGTCTCCATGTCGGTATTAATATATTATGGAGCAAGGGATCGATCAATAATACATTAAATATTTTTAAAAAACTTACCCGAAACATACTGCACACATTTCAGTGTGTTATCACACTTATAAAATAGGCACAAAATGAATATATGGAGGAAAGCATGAAAAAGGTACAGGTTTGCCATCACTGGGGAATAAAGAGCGGTCATATGATGGGTTTAGAATTTTTCTTGCCCACTTTATAATATGTACATGTATTATACTAGAACTGACTGAGCTCAGTATTTATTTGTCTTCGGTTAACTGTGTGTAGACAAATTTTGGGAGTATATGACCATACAATACTATTGTTTAATTTTACAGCCTCTCTGCTACTGCCAGTCGCCCTCCGTCTTGATTAGAAAATAGGTTCTTGCTTAAAAAGGGATTTCGTAGGGTGCAAACATTTCCACTTTCCACGTGACCAACACCAGAGATGGGAAGTTGGGACCCGAGTATAACTTATCAAAAGGACTCTGTGACCGGGAGCTCCTGCCACTCTTGAGGACTGACCTTTTCTTAAATCTGTTGCAACAGTTCTTCTATTTCTAAGCCTAATCTATCCTTTACTATTTCTAGTCCATAAGGTTGGCCACCTGTGGGCACCCCCTTCTCCCTCCCTTGACTATGCTACAGTGTCCTCTTTAATTTTCCTTTTCCCTCTCAGGTCCTCGTACAGGGAGGTTATTGTGGTGACCTCCAAGTATATGTAAAACAGATTGTGTTTATTGTTGTTGGATTTAGTATGTAGTAGCACTATGTCATAATATACCTAATGTTTATGAAACCTGTAAATGTTGAAAATACCATGGCACTTGGTGTTCTGATAATGGTAAAAAGTACTAGGTGACTATTATAGAAATTAAGCTAGTTGTGTTATTTAAAATGCATGTATATTGTAAACTTAAGTAAGAAATGTCATAATGATTTGCATATATCCCATTATGCAATGCATTATGGAAGTATGTAAGATGCTGTATTTCTTTGAAACTTGATTTGTTGCCAATGCCCTTTGGGTAGACCTTCTTTCGGTGATTCTGCATTGAGATTCTTTGTCTATAGCTTGTTTTTTTTTTCTTTTTGGGACCCCACTACCCAAGCAAATGGGGCCTGCATAGGGGTTGGGGCTACATCTCAACTAGGGAATGGGATCAGAGATCAATGTCAGTAGGTGCTGGCTAAGTGCAGAGAAAGGACATTCATAGTCTGTGGCTGCAAACTGATGTACTGAAGAAGGGATATGCCATTGCTTAAGGTTGTCTCTTGTATTTTGAATAAACATCATGCAGAAATTGTGTGTTGAACCTGAAGTCTGCTGTCTGGTCCATCTGTTATCCCACAACCCCTCCAAAGACTCCACCTCCAACAATGCCCCCCCACCACACCAACCAAGTACTGAACTGCAGTATCAGCAACAGATTATGAGCCCCCCCAGTGCTGGTTGTGGGACTCTACAGAAAGTGATAGTCTAATACCCAGCTGCTTTAGCTGTAGCACATACTTTTCAAACATATATAGACACAAAGGAATACTGTATCTAACAGAGGAGAGCACTTACGGGTTAATTCATATTCTGTTAATGCAGAGTTGCTCACTGTCTTGAAGGTGCTTTGGGCTGTCAGGGCAAGCAAAGCAGAAAAGCGCATTATAGCGTGCAGAAAACATTTTTTTTGCAACAGTTAAGCCAGTTTAGCAGAGATACAGCTGTGCAGCACAGAAGTGTTTTAGTTTTAGGTTAGAAACACAAAGCAGAAAGAAAGAAAGCAGAAAATCACAGAAATCTGATCATACATTCCAAGAACTTATTTCATACAAAGGGTACTGGTGATAAAAAAAAAAAAAAAGAAAAGTTACTTACTGTACCTACAAATTTTTAAAAATATGTTCTCCACAGTGCACCACTCTTTGGTCTTAGAGCCAGAGGCACTACAGCCCAGTGGAAGCCAACTTTTTGCTAGGTCACACACAATGGTGTCAGCACCAGTGCATGTCGACACTGAGCGCTGAATGCCAATAACCGCCGTTGATGCCCTAACTGCCTCAGTTCTGTTAGCAAGGAGACTGGAAACGAACACTGTGTTTATCAAAAAGTAGTGAAAAGGTAAAGACTATAGAGAAAAAAAAAAACTGAATGTAAACGACTAACAACCTAACAAATGGAAATGGTAGAGCTTCACTTTTCAGAATACCACCACATTCAGAGTAGGCAGGTTGTAAAATTAAGTAATGATGCATGACAGGGTGTGGTATATCATGGGATATTGTCACGCCTCGGGTGGTTGGGCATGAGGCTGCAGGCCGAGTGCATCCAACGCCCGAGAAAGTACAGTTATGTAAGAACTTACCGTAACAGTAGAGCTTCGAGAACAGCTCTTACAGCAGGTTACACCATTAGGACTGAAGCCGTCAGGCGCCAGGACCCCACAGAAATTTTCTAGCTAGCAGTATCCAGCGGGGACTGCCCTCGACGTCAGCCCCGCCCAACGTCAGGCATCATAAAAAAGGGGGCGGTCCCCCAGAATCCCCAGTTCTCCTGCTGGAGACTCCCGGCTGCTAGATGTCATCACAAGTGGAGACTGAGGATCCGCCGTCAAAAGGTATTCACAGCGGTGTTAGAAACATCTAATCCTAGAAAAGAGATATCAGAACAACTCTACCTCCAGAGGGGATGGTGGGAGGGAAACTACCTGCTGCAAGAGCTGTTTTCAAAGATCTACTGTTACGGTAAGTTCTTACGTAACTGTACTATCTTACTTCGAGAAACAGCTCTTGCAGCAGGTTACACCATTAGGACTGATTCCCAAGCAATACTGGAAATCCCTCGCAGGTGGGAGGAGGCTAGGTAGAGATCACGAGTTGGACCGAATCCTAGGATAGGAGTCCCTGAAGGACTGCTAGACCAAAACCAGCTCTTCGCCGTGATGCAACATCCAGGCTATAATGCCTGATAAAGGTGTGCACGGTGCTCCAAGTAGCTGCTGCGCAGATGGCTGAAGTGGACACGTTCTTCATGGCCGCAAAAGAGTTAGCCACCCCCCTTGTGGAACGACCCTTAACTCCACCCGGTAAAGGTTTGTTGCGTTTCTGGTAACAGAACGTGATACAATGGATGAGCCACCTGGACAGCAACTATTTAGAAACCAGAGCTCCCATCATCCTATGGGCAAAGGAGACGAAAAGCTGATCAGATTTACGGTGGTGCCTGGTTCTGGTCAGGTAGTATCTTAGACCCCTATGCACATCTAGAGTGTCCAACAGGGCCTCTCCTTTATTAGAGTATTTAGAAAAATACACTGGTAAGTCGATGTCCTGATTGAGGGTGAGAGCCGAGACCCACTTAGGTAGAAACTTTGGATTTGTCCTTAGGGACACCCTGTCCTGGTGAAAAACCAAATAAGGTTCTTTGCACATCAGTGCGTGAAGTTCAGAAATCCTTCTGACCGAAGTAACGACAACTAAAAATAATGTCTTCCATGTAAGGAGACATAGCTCGCAATCCATGGCTGGTTCAAAAGGTGGCAGCGTGAGCTGCTCCAGGACAAAGGATAAATCCCATGGATGAATAGGATCCTTAATCGGAGCTCTAAGGTGGAGAACATCTCTCACAAAGGCTCGTGCTGTGTCCAACTGAGCTATGGGACGTTGGCCTATAGGTGTATGATAGCCTGAGATGGCACAAAGGTGTGCCTTAATAGAGGAGTAGGCCAAGCCTGCCTGGAAGAGAGACAGGAGATAGTCCAGGACTGACCTTTCTGGACAATCCATCGGGGAAAATCCTCGTGCTTGAGCCCAGAGGCAAAATCTGCACCATTTCATGGCGTATGTGGCATGAGTGGCCATTTTTCTAGCAGCCGCTAGAACATCTGCTACCTCTTGCGAGACCCCGTACCACATGATAGCTATGTCTCTAGGAGCCAGGCATGCAGGTTCAGAGAGCGAAGGTCCGGATGGACCAAAGAACCTCCCTCCTGGGAGGATAAGTGAGAGTTGATTGGCAGAGGCACCGGAGGTTCCTGGGACAGCTGGTGCAGCGGAGGGAACCAAATCTGTCTGGGCCAAAAAGGCGCGATAAATATCAGCATCGCCTGCTCTCTGCGGAGTTTCAATAGGACCCTCTGGATCAACGGGAAGGGAGGAAACGTGTAGAGGAATCTGCCCATCCAGAAGAGGGACAACGCGTATCGCCAGAAAACACCAGGCCCTGGATCTAGCGAGCAGCAATTGGGCAGTTTTACATTGGATGGGGACGTGAAAAGGTCTAACTCTGGTGTGCCCCATCTGTGAAAACAGATCCTCTACTACCTCCTGGAGTAGTTCCCACTCGTGGACTCTGGCCTGAGAGCGGCTCAGGCTGTCTACGATGACGTTGTCCACTCCTGGGACATGAACAGCAATGAGGTTTGCGCCGTGTTGAAGAACCCAATCCCACACCCTCATGGCCTCCCTGCAAAGCGGGTAGGAATGGGTGCCTCCTTGTTTGTTGATGTAATACATCACTGCGGTATTGTCTGTTTGTAACAGGAGAGTACCCGGTGGGATCTCTGACTGGAAGTCCTGCAGGGCATAAAGAACTGCTCTCATTTCCAAAATATTTATGTAGAGATGAGCTTCCTGGGGTGTCCACTAGCCCTGAGACCTGACCCCATCAATGTGCTCCCCAATCAAAACCTGAGGTGTCCAGGGAGAGTGTCACAATCGGAGATGGCGCAATGAAGGGGAACCCTGCCAACAGGTTCTGTGAATCTAGCCACCACTGCCAATCCTGGATTATGGCATTCATGATCCGAATTGGAAACTGCAAATGGTCTTGCTTCTGATCCCATTGAACTCGTAACATCCACTGGGTCACCCGCATGTGGAGACGGGCTAGCGGAACATTGCAATGGCCGCAGCCATGTGTTCGAGCAGGCAAAGGACCAGTCTGGCTGGGACAGTCTTCTTTGCCAAGATGTCCCTGATGAGGGATCTGATGTGTTCCGCTCGGTCCTGGGGCAGAAAAGCTCTCCCCTTGACGGTGTCCGGAACTATGCCTATGAACTGCAGATTCTGTGACGGAACCAGGTGTGACTTCTCCTGATTGATAATGATGCCCAACGTCCCGAAAAGGGACAGAGTACAGTGAATTGCAGACATCAGAGCCTCCTGAGAGGGTGCTATGAGGAGCCAGTCGTCCAGGTAGGGGAACACGTAGTGGCCTTGTCTCCTTAGAGCCACCACTATGACTGCCATGCACTTTGTAAACACCCGAGGTGCCAATGACAGTCCGAAAGGGAGGGCTCGGAACTGATAATGGCGACCTAGAAATTCAAAACGCAAGAACTTCTTGTGCGCTCGAGCAATGGGTCTGTACACGTAGGCTTCCTGCATGTCCAAGGACGCTAGGAAGGCGCCCTGCTTGAGCATGGGTATCAAACCAGGAAGGGTCACCATGCAAAAGAGTTTGTAAAGGACCGAATCGCTGAGATTCAGTATCGGACGGAGGTCCCCTGTCTTTTTGGGAACCAGAAAGAAGTGGGAATAGTAACCTGCACACCTCTGGTTCCTCGGTACGTGCTCCACAGCTTCCTTTCCCAGAAGCGCGAGCACCTCCTGCTGTATGAGCAGTGTGTGCTGACCCGAATAACGGGAAAGCAAGGCAGGTCTTGACGGTGGGTGGTCGAAGAATTCTATAAAGTGACCTCTCTTGACCAGTTGAAGGACCCACCGGTCGGCAGTAATCGATTGCCACCCTGAACAGTGGCGAGTGATGCGACCCCCAACCTTTTCTGCCCGTTGATCCAGAGGAGGGGCGGGGGCCGGAAAGGAGTCATGCTGTGGCGGCATTACCCCCCCGGAGGCTGGGCCGGTTTGGTATACAGCTGGCCTCGGCCTGGGGAAGACTTAGGTTAGGCCTTACAATAGAAGGTGCCCCTCTTCTGCTGGCTGGAACACGGCTGCTGTCGTCGTCGGCCGAGAAAACGGTTCTGGTTCCTAAAAAAGTAACCAAATTTGGGTCTGTACATGGCCTGTACAGTCCTTACTGCCTTCCCGGCGCCCTGAAGCTTGGTGATGACCTTTTCAGAGGGTTCACCAAACAGAACCTCTCCGATATAAGGGATGTCCAGAATACTCTTCTGTACATCCGGGGTAAAACCGGAGACATGGAGCCAGGAGTGTCTCCGGAGACAGACGCCTGAAGCTGCGCCCCTGGCAGGTGAGTCTGCTGAATCATATGCATCTCTTAACACTTGGGTCCCCACGTCTGACCCTGTGAGGAGGAGGTTCAAGAGCTCTGCCTTCTGCTCGCCATCCGGTAGTTTGTCAACCAGGTCCTGACCCTGTTCTCACAGGGCATTCTGAAACTGAACCATATGAGTCAGATAGTTCAGTGACCTGATGGAGCATGTAGCAGCTGCATACATGCGCCTCCCAAGGGCATCCAACTGCTTGAATTCCTGGTCCGGTGGCTGTGTACTCAGATGCTGTGGTCGTTGAGACCTATCATGGAAGGCCGTAGTGACCAGGGAATCAGCCAGGGGTTGTTGTGCAAAGTACTGATCCTCTGCCAGGGCCCTGTACAGGCGGTCAGCTTTCTTGGCACATCATGGAGGTGGAGGACGTCCATGCAGCCTTGGTGACGTCTGCGAAGGTGTCCACCAAGGGTGGCACCACCACAGGCTTAGGGTCCTTCTGCCAAAGGTAACAAGCTAGGCACGGTCTCTCAGCGTCGAGATCTTCTGAATCCCATCCCATGTTCTCCTGGATGTGCCTCATGATTTCGGAAAAAGAGGGATCATCCAGAGGTGACCTGGGCAGGTCAGGTGATGAGATGCTGATTGGAGAAGGAGACCTGGAGGTATCTGAGGTGTCAGGTATAGAATCATCCCTCACGGAGTGGACCATCGATGTCTGGGTCGCATAGGACTGGGAGACCCTGAGGGAGATCTTGAAGGGGGCCCTCTCCGTTCTTTGGAGCTTCCCCTAGGAGGTGGAGTAGGTTCCTTGGGGGTTGGTGGTCTTCCTGCTGGCCCCTGTGGTGAAGGAGGGGGAGTAGGAGGTGAAGGAGTAGGGGGAGGAGGTTTGACTGGGATCACATCCTTCTTTATTGTGTCCCACCAAAAGGTGAAGAGATCTTTGACCTCCTGAATATTCATACGAACGACGGACCTGGCGCCGGTGGTCTGTCGCCGGAATCGGGCATCGGGTCCGAGGGTATCGCCAGGTATGGCGAAGGCTCCTGTGGAAGCCCGACGTCCTCACTGTCGCCTGCCTGGTCATCAGGCAACGTCAGGTCCTCCTCTGTAGAGTCCCAGCGACCGGTGTCAACCGGTGACGGGGAGGCAGTCTTCGGCCCCGGCGAACACCTCACTGACGTTGGGTGCTTAGCCGACGTCTGGTCCGACGGGCGTTTAACCGATGAAGGGTCGGAAGCCTGCTTCGGGTCCATCGTCTGTTTTAGGGATATCAGGTCCTTAGTCTTCCTGGGAGGGGGATCCGGAACCCTAGGAGGCCGAACTTGCGTCGGAGTCCCAGCTTCTCTCTGAGGAAGCTTGTTTCGAAGAGGACTTGGACTGGTGACGGTCTGAAGACTTCGAGGAGGCATGGGAGGGTGTTGAGGAAGCCGAAGGCCTGGAAGTCTTGATGGGATGCAGAGAAGCCGAAGTGCTGCCTGAAGACTTAACCTTTACTGGAGGGGGCTGAGAGCAGGCCCTGGAGGTAGAGCGGTCTGAGTGCGTGGAGCCTGAGCTGGTGCGCGAGTCCAAGGCCCGGTTAGGGGATCTGGACCTGACCTTCTCCCGATGCTTGTCCCGTGCTTATGGGACTTAGAGGTAGACTCACCTCTGGAGGCAGGGTCTTTGTCCATGCTTTTTAACTTTTCTTCCAAGAGGAACCCCTGAAGTGCCTTCTGGCGGCGGATCTGGGTGTGACTGTTGAACCCCTGGCAAAAGGAGCAGGCCTTGGTGTTGTGTTCCGGGCCTAAGCACCACAGGCAGGATGAATGGAGAGCCTTGAAAGGGATCTGTTTGTCGCAGGCACACTTGGTGGGATGTCCTTCTGAGGAAGGTGTTGGAGATACCGACATTTAGTAGGTAAAACTTCGAAAGTTCTAGTCGTCGTACGCTAGAGTGAGACCGTGAGGCCGATGCTGGCGAGTTGATGGCAGGAAAAGAAATGGGGACTTGGGGACCGCCCTTTTATATGATGCCTGACATTGGGGCAGAGCCGACGTCGGGGGCGGTCCCCGATGGATACTGCTAGCTAGAAAATTTCTATGGGGTCCTGGTGCCTGCCGGCTTCAGTCCTAATGGTGTAATCTGCTGCAAGAGCTGTTTCTCAAAGTAAGATGTGATGATACCCCATGATATACCACACCCTGGAGTGCATTATTGCTGTTATGAGCTGGCTTAAAAGTTTTAGCGACAAAATCCCTTTTAAAACTGCCTTTAAATGCCTTCTATGGGGTGTTGGAGGAATATCTTTTCAGCAAATAGTTCCTGATGGGCTCTGAGCAGTAGGTGGCGCTGTTGTAAGTTGAGTTTGTGGAATTCTGCACTCTGCTAGCACTGCTTCTGGTTTTGAAATGTGTTTTCCAGTTTGACCTGGTCTTACTGCCTGGCCTGCTGTATGAGTGGGGGAAGATTTGTGTGGAATTTTTTTTTTGTATAATCCCCATCTGTTGAGAAGTGCAATCTGAATGGGAGGAACGCAGGTGGAGACCTCTGTTTTTCCGGAACCAGTTGGGAAGTACCCTGGAGTAGCTGTTGAAAGGGGAGAGCAACTGAAGGGTAGAATGTTTGCTGCTTGCGGTAATTCTTTTTTTAATTCTTTGAATCAGAGTCTCGGACCATCAGCAGCAGTTCTGGTTTGCCGTCAGGAGCGATTTTAGTCTGCAATGTGCATGAGTTACTTGTGGTTGACTAAACTGGGAGTCGGAGGCTACATAAGGTGTGTCTGTGGGCTCATGTTGGGACTCACTCCATTTGTGTGCCACAGTTTATTTCTGTAAGTGTGCCATATTTCTGAGCAGTTTCTGAGCGTCTCATGCTCTAAATGGTTGTAGATTGTGAGAGCAGTTTGTGGTGGCGTTCTGTGTAATGGACTGAGGGATGAGACGACTGTTACTGGCAGATACATTTTACGTAGGTGAGGAAGCTGGTAGCTGCAGGCATTTTTGAAGCCATGAGGATGTAGCCCGATATCATGGCTTCAAAGACCTCTTAGCCAATCGGCTTCCTCCACTGTCGGCAGCCAGTTCATAATTGAGCAGTAAGGCATGACAGGGTGTGCGCTACTGTGGGATAATGGCACACCTTTGAACGTTAAGTCCAAGGTGAAGCAGAGGGCTTTATGCACCCAAGAAGTGCCGTTATCCCTCAATTACACACACCCTGGAATGCCTTGTTGCGATTATAAAATGGCTTTCCTGATTTTTAATTTTTTATTTTAGGACCAAGTAATGAGGTTCAGAATGTTGAGCATTTTTGACCTGTGCTGTTGTGCTGGGATATCAGCACAGTCATGTGACTGGATTTCACCAATCACAGTACAGTATTTCTCTTACCCATTTTATAATAAATATTATACTATACAAAAAAGGAGCTCCAAACTTGGGGGATCATCACCCACCAAGCCAAAAGTGAAGGAGAAAAATAAAGCAACGACTGTGCTGCTGCTGTCTTCCAAAGTTCTCAAACTGGGTGCACTGATGCTGAAGAGCAGGCCAGTAGTCTAGGAATGCTCATGGTAATCTGAGTGTGCAAAGCACCAAGCTAGTTATTGTAAATTGGTGCCAGCCATCAATGTACGGGACATCAGGGGTTGTAGAGCTAGGATAAGCAATTCAACAAGTCCAGTGAAGAAGAAATGTTGTAAAAGGGACACCAGGATATTATATCAGTGATCAGTTGTATGCCTTGGTGACCAATAGAAGAGAGACAAAACTTCCTTGGTGCTTTACCCCTACAGTCGGCATTCCACAGGAAATGAAGCAATAAAACTGACCAACCATTAAAGTGTCAGGGAGCAATGCAACACAGAAACTGTGAAGGAGAGTGAAGTACTGCTAGCACCCCCCCCCATGAGGTCTAAGAAGCAGACCACTAAGAAAAAACCAAACCTGTATAAAACAAGGGGTTGTGTTTCTGATGTCCACATAAGGTGGGGCATAGATTCTAACTTCAGCTTATGTGGCTGGTCCACCGGCACAGCTGTAGCACTACCCCTGTGGCACCAATGACCCAGGTTTGGGAGTGAACTAGAGACATCAGCGGGTCACCGGAGGGGGGGGGAGAGAGGAGGATCAAGCATCCACAAGACTGCTCTCCTCGAGGAAGGGTTGCTCTGCCTGGAGTAGTACTGACCCCTAGCAATGGCTGGGGGTCAGCCATCCAGGGACAGCATGCAGGGGTGAAGGAGCAGAGGCCTCTGATGTCCTGCATGTGGGTGCAGGCATGGACATGTTTGGGCAGCACTGCACATCTGCCCTCCTGGGGAACATATAGGAAGAGGGAAAACATGGCCAGCCAGCATGACAGAACTGACCCCTCATAGGCCCTGCACACAGCTCTATGGCATGCCTCCAGTCTGAGGAACCTGTCTGCAGCCCCCACCCCTGCCACAGGGGGTAAGTCAGAGGAAGACTGGAGCTGGATGGTAAGTCTGTACGGGGCTGGGGTGACAGGGCGGGGGGAGGTTAGTCCCAGATGCTGGGGCTGGTCTGGGTAAAATAAAGGGTACTAACTGCAAAAAAGAAAAAAACACACACAAACATCAGTCTATATGGTATCTTGCTATGAAAAACACCAGGGATTAATTCATTTGGCACATGAAAACGCACACAGAACACTGATTATTGCCAGGGATGCTAGAATTTATCAGCATTATATGTTCAGAAGACCGAAAAGAGTACGTTATAGGACATCAAAAGGAAAGAACCTCATCAGAGCACAGCCTAGCCTCTCCGTGAAACAGGTCATCTGGTAGTGTTTGCAAAGGGAGAGAAAGAGAAACCACTGCGGCAAAGTGGCCCTTGTGACATTTTCATCACAGACACATGATATGTTCTGCTGGACAGGGATTCCTATCTGGATCAGAGATCCAATACAGAAAATGTATTAAAGAAAAAATGAGGATATACCCCACTAGGATAGAAAACACAGAAGTTGTCAGCAGAAAATGGTCTACCCAGTCCTACCTAGCTAATGTTAGCTGTGACAGCCCTAGTGGCCTTTCACTCCTTCACACACCACCCTCTTTGCCACAGTCTTTACAAGCCTCATGTATCTGTTCCAGCCATGTTTCACATCTCCCCCACTGATTTCACAGTGCCTACCTCCTGTGGTATCCTATTCCACCCCTCCACCACCCTCTGCATGAAGAACTGTTTTCAGGTGATGAATAATGGGACGTAACCCATCTATGAAAAGAAAAAGAGTTGTTAGGAGGGAGAAGAAACAGAAAATGGCTTGCCTCCTGAATTTCAAAAATTTGTATATAGTGCATGTATATACATATATTATAGGCTCACCTAACTCAGAGCTTGGCCTCTTACAACTCTGTGCCTCCTCTTGCCTTTAGTACCCCACCTCCCCCCCCCTTACTCCTACCCCTCCCTCTTCTCTCCCCTCCCCCCACCACACTATTACCTCATCCTGACCCCTACCTTTGTCCTCTCGCCTCTCAACTATCACCAAAGCCCCTACTTCATGCGTCCTTTTCTGTTTTCACATTACTGGACAAGGCCTTTGGCTACACTCTTATAATTTTTACTGTATGTGTCCACTGGGCGCAACCTTAGTTACTGTAGCGTAGTTTGTCTAGTTGTTGCATTAGCCAATGTGCTTCCTTATCCTGTAAATATACTATGTTAAGTCTTACTTGTGTATTCGCAATTACTTGTTCTCTGACTTTGGAAAATGCCAAACTGCTCACTGTATGTGCCATTCTATGTATTTCATGACGTGGAACCTGTGTAAAAGAGCCCCTGGCTCATAGGTACTAATCCAAAACTCAATAAATAAATGGGGGCACAGTTGCACCCCTATATTTAGGGTCGTAGTATGTTTTCCCATTAGTTATAATGGGTTTTTTTGTTTGTCCGCTGTACAGCCCCGACAGTTTGGAATTTTGGTCTGAAATTTTCCGGGTAGAAAGGTGCTAACATACAGGTGTGCCAGTTTTGCTGAAAAAATATGAATCCATTCCAAAGTTATTTAATTCTAAAATTTTCAGAAAATGGTTCTGAGCATGCTCAGTAAGCTCAGTAGCGGTTTGATATGAAAAAACAATTCTTTTTTCATATGACATCATCCTTTTTCATTTGAGGAAAATCCCTTTTCATATGGCCACCACCTTGTCTTCAGTTTTGCCTGAGAAATTCAAATTTGGAAACCGACAAAAATGATATTCTGGGGAGGAACCAACACATGTAGTTTGCTTATTGGGACCCCTTAGCTGCATTCTGCACTTTACTGCTCGAGAAATGCCCTTAAAATGTGTTTCTTTTTTTTTTTTAACACTGAATTTTCTTTTTCCTATCAGTCATATGAAAAAAGATCTCATTTTGTATGACAACTCACAAAAAAAAGATATTTTTCCGTATGGGAACTCAATGTATTTCAATGTGATTTTCAGCTTTGATGCATAACTTTGTCATTTTTGCATATTTTGACATCAAATTTTCAACATACCCTTTCTGAGACCCCTCCTCATGAACAATATGGTGTCATTTCACAAATCCTGTCCGAAAGGCGATTTTGCGGTCGGTTGACAAAGTCATGTTTTGGGTGGGATTTCAACATTTTCACCATACTTGTTCATGAACTGGGGTCACAAGAAGGGTATGTTGAAAATCTGGGATCATAACAGTCTAAAATGGCCAAGTTGTGTGCTTCTGTTGGCATTTTGCTAGGCTCGCTCGTAACTTTGTTAATTTTCAATATTTTAACCACAAATACTGTAACTGTACATTTACTGTATACAGTACGTGCTCATTCACAGCTCAGTCAGCGGCTAGCCATGGTGGTGAGAAGAAGGCTGTGCTGGTCGTCGGCTGGGAGTCGAGATTGGGGGGAGCGAGGTGGTGGGTGACTTACATGACAGGGAGGGTAGTGCACTAGACCACCAGGGAAATTAAATATTTTTGCATATGGGGTCAGCGACTGGACATCGGGGGAGGGACCACTAGACTACCAGGGAAAGACATTTTTTTTTTATATGGGGATGGCAATGGGTGAATGGGAGAGGGACCACTAGACTACCAGGGAACTATATATTTTTATATACGGGGACAGCGATCGGACATCGGGGGAGAGACTACCAGGAAAAGACATTTTTTATACAGGGACAGTGAACGAGGAAGGGGAGAGGGACCACTAGACTATCAAGGAAATAATATTTTTATACGAGCACGGTGATCAGACATTTGGCGCGGGGGGGGGGGGAGAGGACCACTAGACTACCAAGGAAATGCATATTTTTATACAGGAATGGCAATGGACACGGGGATTTAGGAGGGATCACTAGACTACCGGGGAATTGAGAAAGTAAGCTAAATGCAGTTCGATGTATTTTAATGGGGTTTTCAATTCTGGTGCATAACTTTGTAATTTTTAAAGATTTTCATACCAAATTTTCAACATACCCTTTTTAAGACCCCTCTTATGAACCATGTTGGTGTCATTTTGCAAATCCTGGCTAAAAGGTGCTTTCGCTGTCGGTTGGCGAAATCACCTTTCGGGCCAGAACAAAGCGGTGTAGTACAAGGGTAGTGGGAAGGGAGCATGGCACTGGGCGTGAAGGTGTAGGGTCCCCCGGCACCAGTCCTTGAGGCTTTGCAAGTTCCAGCATCAGTCCCTGAGGAATCAGATAACGGTTCCTGAGGTGAAGGGCTAGCCAGCGCTGGTCTCGAAGGATCTGGCGTCGGTGTAAGAGGCGTCGATTGCATCTGCCCCAGAGTGACCGGCACCAGCTGAGGTTTAACCGACGATGGTGAAAGCGTGGCCGGCATCGGCTGAGGTGAAGGGGGCTGATGCTGGTTAGGCAACGCATCCCGCACAGATGTGGCCTGTGTGAGGGAGGAAGCCCGTCAGAGACAGTGACATCGCCCTTGAGGGAAAGATGGATGCATGCACCGGGCGTCGCTTGACGGCATCGTTCCCTGAACGCGGGACCGACATAGGCAATGCCAAGCCTGGGGAATGGAGAGCAGACACCCACTGTCCGAAGAGCCAGTCAAGCCACCTGGCTGAGAACCCCCAGGGAAAAGGAGCTTGACCTTCAGGGGCTTTGGGGCTGGGGACGATGTCCAAAGCCCAGAGGGGGTGAGGGATGCCAGTGAAGCAGGGACCAACCTCCTGTGGGAGGAAGATCCAGAAGTGGCCACCGACAAACTGTAAATGATGAAAATAAATTGCGGTCGAAATGCGATGAAAATGGCAGTTGACTAGAAGCAGGAGTCAGTGGAGGTCCAAACTGCATGGGTCAACGGTAGGAAAAGAACTAGGGATGGGCTGGGAGACCACCCTTTTTATACCATAGGTCGAACGTCGGCATGCCGACATCAGGGGCAGTCCTCTGTTGAATATTGCTAGCTAGACATTTTCAGTGTGGTCCTAATACCTGGTGGCTTAGTCCTTATGGTTACTGCCTGCTGCAAGAGCCCCCTTGAAGTAAGATTGCCCGGGACACATGAGGTAGATGCCTAAAAAGGATGTTCATGGCAGAATGGTCCACCGTACCCATGCCCAGTCATGAATGGTGTGGCTCACTTGGGGTCCTTGCTCGAGAAGGAGCAGTAAGCAAAGCCTCCCAACCTAGTAGCACCAACACCAGTGGTGCCTAGTGGTTGGGTGGGTTGGTGAACATGGGGGGGGGGGGGAGCCCCTGGCCAGATGACAGCTGGCTGGTTTCTAGAGAGCCTTGCAGGGCCTGATCCAGATCCTGAGTCAACATCGATATTAGTGCCAGTAAGAGCAGCAATACTGGAGCCAACACTGGACTGCACCAAGAACCCCACAGATGCAAACAGAGATGCCATTCCTGACACAGTGAGTGTCTAAGAGGTCTGTGCAGACACTGGGTCTGACAGCTGCACCGTATCTTGCACTGGTGCCTGAATTAGCGCCGGCAGTTGGCAGTAATGTCATTGTGGAAGAGGTCGACACTGAAGGTACTAACCTGAGCAACAGGTTGGTACAGAGTGCCTTTTGTGTATGCTGCATCTTTGAACTGTGGTACAGAGTGCATGGCTTCTGGATCATGTTGGTTGCTACCCTAGATGCTGAGAAGAAGCTATGGATCTGCCCAACGCCATCACCTGAGACTCCATCATGACTCTGCTTGGTGTGGGAAGAGAGAGCTCAGCACCCCTAAGAGACTCCAAACAGTGGTTAGGGGATCAGTGGGAATGGTCTGCAGAACTACCCAAGGACGTCCTGGAACTATGTCTACCCCAAGGTCAGGGACGGGATGTCCCAGCTCAGGGCTTGATACTAAACTGTTCGAAAGTCAAAATAAGCACGAGTTTCAGGCCTCCGTGTTGTGGTTGGATCCCACATAGGCGAAACACAAAGTATGGCAGCTGGTAGGAGTTATGTTTTTCCTGCACCTACAATGATGAAAAAGGGTCTCAAGGTTGTTTTGTTTTTTTATCTGCAAGGACTTGGCCTTTTTACCCAACAACATTAGAGAAAAAACCAAAAAGAGAACTGAGACAGTTGTTCGTTCCTACAATGTGCACTAATTGAGGCAGTTAGGGGGTTAACAACGGCTACTAGTTTCAGTGCGTGGCGCCACGCATGTGCTGGTGCCAACACTGTTGTCAGCACCCCAGGAAAAAAGTTTGCTCCCATGGGATCCTAGCCCCTCTGCCCCAAGGCCAAAGAGCGGAGCTCTATGGAGAAAAACGATTCTTGGAAGATACTACTGTCTGAAAAGCAAAATGCCATAATTCAGAAAAATCTTTCTTTTTCAGTGTTCATATTTCAAAACAGTCACCTTTTCCCATGAGCACATGCTTGCCATGAGATATGCAAGTACAGTAGACATAGGAGGACCTTAAAAGTGAATCAAGTTGGTCTTCCAAGTACTTGTTTGCAGAGGAATGACAGCGTGTGCCATTTCAGTTCAGACAGATTTGACCGCCGCATGCACTTGTTAAATCAGGCATCTGATCCTGCATATTCATTTTTCTACTGAAGCATAAATTCTTTAGATTACACCCTTTAGAAAAAAACTGAGTGAAAACTTCTAGTATTCCATCAAATCTGCCGTGAATCCCAGAGGATCTCCACTGCTTTTCAAACTCTGAGAGGAGGTAACCTTTCACAAGACTGATGCTGTCACCTAGCTCATCAACAGTGATGGCCAATCTTAAGACAATTTTCCAAAGTTCCATAAAGAGACCCTGCTATCTCAGTGAAAGCTCTGAAAATATACAAGTTTAGATACATTTCTTTTTCTTTGCCTTTTTTTTAATACTATTTATGGCCTGTTCTTTCTTCAGTCTCAGATTCCTTCCGGCTCACCAAGGCCTACTTGACCCCCTGCACCCCCCTCTTCCTGAAGCCACTGTCTTACATCTAGCCTTGCTTTGTCCCCCCAAGTGGGGACAGGGGAGGGGGATTTATTTCTGATCATTATGTCTCATCAGGCAGCATGGAGATGGGGCGGAGGGGGTGTGAATATACTGGGGCCCATCGTTGCAGTGGCTGGGGCCATCTTCCAGATTTTTTAACTCCTCCAGATGTTGCGTGCATTTCGTCATGATGCATACATGCATGGCATGTCTAGCGCCGACCCCCGTGATGCCTGCTTCCTCCCTCGGTTCTCCATCCACACTACCACCTGTGGTCACCCAGTGTACAGTGTTGTGGATTTTTTTTTTTTTTTTTTAAACTTGCTTTTTTCTCTCCTGCTGTTTCTTGGCTATCCCTGCATCTCAGTACCCCAACTCCTGTCACTAAACCACGGAGTGTTCCCCCCCTTCTTCCCACCCTGGCCATCCACCTGGTCCTCCACCTCCACACAACTCCAGGCCTTCACTTCTCCACAAACACAAGCAGAACCTCAGCTCCTTTGTTCAGGGGCACACCCGAGTTGCTGCTGAGGAGAGGAGTCAGCTTTGACAGAGGAGCTCATTAGGTCCAGGATGATGAGGGAGGAGGTACCGAGACTTTGGAAGACCAACTCATATACAGCAAGCGGTGAACCTTGCCTGGTTCCGAGTTTGCATGGTTGAGCTTTGGGAAGTTCAGACAGCACTACTGAGAGAAACATATGTCTTTTGGGTGTGACAGCCCATTAAGCTGCAGCATTTAAAGAGCAGCTGACAGCTTCAAGAGAACTTTAACAAAACATAATATTTAGATAGAGTTCAGCTTGTATTTCACATTATTTCTTTATTCCTCCTCCCCATTATTTATTGTTAAGGTCATTTACATGAAAACAGGCTTTCTGCTCTGGAAGAGTTCATCTATTTCTGTTGCTGTCTCCCTACCTGCGGTCATAATGCACTGCTTGTGACATCACAGGTACTCTCATGGCAACAGACTGTGATGTCACAACAGAGCATTATGACTTGAAGTAGAGAGTAAGCTATAGAGGCAGATTAACTTTAAAGTAACTGCAAGGGATACAAATCATGTACTCATGCACATTTTCTCAGTAATAAATAATGGGGAGGAGAAATCTAGACTATATATGGAATATAAGTAGAATTTTACCTAATTATTATGTTTTTCAAAGTTTTCTTTGAGGCGTCAGAAGCTCTTTAAGCAACCCATTTTAGAAATCGGTGTCAATTCTGGAATTGCTCTCTTGGGCCCCCAGGGGTGGCCAGGCAGCACCGCAGTACACCCATCCCAGAAGAGGAGAGGGTTTCCTCAGATACAGGGCTCTCCACTGAAAGCTTGCCATAGAAGTCCTGGATCAAGGATGTTAACATGGGTCACACCTTGTTAGAACAATGCACTACCACCAGCTCCGTAAGTCACCTAAACTCCTAATTTCAGGTGCTAGCCTAGTAGTGGAAGCACACTACAAATGCAAAGACTGGGATTCCAATATGAACCCTGGAATGCCTCTGTGGAGACAGCTAGAAGTTGGATACAAAGAAAATGGGACTGAAAAAAAAATTTCCTCATTCTTCATGTTAACAATATAAATTTCATATTTAATTTTTTTTTTAAGTTTCTATTTATGCACCTGCCTCTCCAGCAACCCATTCCCCTCAGGACCTCTAGGCATCCCCAGATCCCCCTTGTGGAGGGGGTGTGAGATAACAGATGGACCAGACACTGAACTTCAGGTTCAACACACAATCTGTGTGTGATGTTTTACATATACTCTGAAGTCACCACAATAACTTCCCTGTACGAGGACCTGAGAGGGGAAAAATGAAAATTAAAGAGGACACTGTAGCATAGTCAAGGGAGGGAGGGAGAAGGGGGTGCCCACAGGTGGCCAACCTTATGGACTAGAAATAGTAAAGGATAGATTAGGCTTAGAAATAGAAGAACTGTTGCAACAGATTTAAGAAAAGGTCGGTCCTCAAGAGGGGCAGGAGCTCCCTGTCACATATCCCCCACCTTAAGAGGGAAGCAGTTATTGCAGACTGCTTACCACCTTCCTGTCCCAGGAAGGGATGGAGCTTCCACCCATCCATCTTCAGAAGCTCTGTCTCAGGGTCCCTATTAACGATAAACATTCCATCATAAACATGGTGGCTATCCTCATTCTTTACCCTGAGGCATAAACACATTTCTCAACAGAGACTAACGGTACCTTCTCATCTCCTTTTAGGAAAAGGCCGTTATATTTCTTAACCAAAAATCTGGATGTCTGTAAAGCCCAGTACCATAGAAAGACCTTCTCCGGAGGTGCGTAACTACCTGCTCCAACCCCACCAGACAAGTCAGTTTTAAGCAGGGGCCCACTCCTAGGTTCAACCCCTCTACATAAACCCACTATGACTCTTGATTCATTTCACTTGTAACAGATACAGACACCTGAGTGTATACACTCAAGGTGTTACCCCAACACAGGTTCAAATCCATTTTCCACCCACTTCTCCCTTGTAGGTTTTCATTCAGAAAAGAATAAAACACATGTATCACCTCAGACTCCTTGTCTGCTCTTGGATACCTCTTTCTTTGACATCAGGCCCACCCCCTGACCAAACATGCTACACTTTTGCCTACAGAATGGGGCCACTGCAGAGCCAACTCTGGCCTTGCCTGTAACTAACTTGATCCCTCTGTTTTACACAAAGTGTCTGCGGGAATATGGAAGGAGCAATAGTAGTTTCTACTCTCCTATTTCAACCTTTTATAACCTATGACCCCAAATCCTTGGTCATCTTATCCCCAGGCAGGTCTCTACAGAAACCTACAGGACCCCATGGAACCTCTCATGCTGAATACCCTGCAATGTTAAACAGCAGGTTCCTAAACCTTTTAACTCTGGGGTGTCTTAGTAAATATCCTTCTAATTACTGTGCTATTTTCAGACATCTGTTACCATCTAATACCTTGTAACCTATGTGAGAGTTTCCCTTTTTCCAAGGGTGACATTTTTTTAAATGACCTCTGCCCTCCTTAACATACTGTACCAGTTTGACAACATTAGCATTTTTAGCATGCAGCATACCCCAGTCAATACTGTTAATAGATTTAGCGGCATCAATACATGAAAAGTCCCTTCAGCCTCACAGGCTTCTTCTTGCTTGCTTGGAGTCTTCAACCCCAGTACAATATCATTAGGCACAGTCTTACTTGGGGTCTCACATTCAAGTTCCATGCTTGCATCTCCGACCTCCCACAGGTAACATCCTAGGAACACAGGAAACAAAGGAATATCCTACTCAGTCAGGGGGTCCTCCTCATACTGAGCCCATGAAAAATCCTTCTCTGACTTTGTCCAAGCTCTCCAGCAGGAACCTCTCGAGCACCTGGTACCAGTGTTCCACCTCTCTGTGTAGTCGGTCTGCCTCCAGCCATTGCCCACTTGTCCAGTGGATCATCCTCATCAGGGTCTCCACCTCCGAGGTATTGTCTCTCGCACCTCCAGTCTGCCTCGACCTGCATCTCTCAGTCTTCTTCAGGCTGTGCCTTCCTCCAAGCTCTCAGGTCCAGTCCAGGCAGCAGCTTCTCTCCACCTGTCAGCCATGGTTCTGGTCAGAACTCCATGGACTTTCTTCTCCGGCAGCTCCTGGTGCACTGGTCCATCTGGGATATCTGGGCGATATCCACCAGAAAATGTCCCTCTTTGGCCAGTCCAGACGCTTCCAGCAAGTTATCCCACTTCTAACACCAAGTCTGTAGAGGGATTGTGGGATAACAGATGGACCAGACACCGAACTTCAGGTTCAACACACAATCTCTGTGTGATGTTTATTCAAAATTCGAGAAATAACCTTTTGCAATGGCATATTTCTTTTTCAGTACATCGGTTTGTAGCAACAGACTATGAATGTCCTTTCTCTGCACTTAGCTAGCACCTACTGATACTGATCTCTGATTTTCTTTACTAGTTGACCTGTAGCCATAACCCTTATGCAAGCCCTCATTTGCTTACGTAGCAGGGGACCAAAAAGAAGAAAAACAAAACAAGCTATAAACAAAGGACCTCAATGCAGAATCACTGAAAGAACAGTTACTCCAAAGGGCATTGGTAACAAATCAAGTTTCAAAGACATACATTATCATACATACTTCCATAATGCAGTGCATAATGGGATATATGCAAATCATCATGACATTTCTTACTTAAGTTTACAACAATATACATGCATTTTAAATAACACAACTAGCTTAGTTTCTATAATAGTCACCTAGTACTTTTTTACTATTATCAAAACACCTAGTGCCATGGTATTTTCAACAGTACAGGTTTCATAAACACAAGGTATATTATGACAGTGCTATTACATACTAAATCCAGCAACAATTAACACAACCTGTTTTACATATACTCTGGAGTCACCACAATAACCTCCCTGTACGAGGACCTGAGAGGGAAAAATGAAAATTAAAGAGGACACTATAGCATAGTCAAGACAGGGAGAAGGGGGGGTGCCCACAGGTGGCCAACCTTATGGACTAGAAATAGTAAAGGATAGACGAGGCTTAGAAATAGAAGAACTGTTGCAACAGATTTAAGAAAAGGTCGGTCCTCAAGAGTGGCAGGAACTCCCTGTCACACCCCTGACTTTCCCAGCCATGGCCACCTACCTTTATGAAGCTATAGTTGTACCCCCAGATGGGTTCAAGGTGGGGGTGATGTACCCTGAACTTCTTGTTGCATCTGGTGGTGCTATGCTTGGCAGCAGGGACCCAGATATAGCTGGGTCCGCCACTGCAGGGTCACTGGAATCATTTTCCTTTCTCTCCCAGCCAGTGGGGGCACTGCATATGCAGACATAAAGGCACATCCGCACACGCTGTATGTCTGTCCGCAAACCGACGTCTACGACATTCCCACCCTGCCTTCTGTCTTCCAATTGCACTTCCACATGTGCCACTAAGGTGGCACTATCACAGCAGAGTATGTTATTGCCAATTTATTTGTAAATAGACCTAATGTGGGATTTATAATAAACAACACATGAATGTCATATAATTAATAATATGGAGACAGTTGCATACAGAGGTCTGGCTAAAAAAGTGACTTGCAAAAGAACAAGCCTATTCTCATCCTCCCAGTTGCACTATATTGTTGTAGTTTTTGCCACAATTTTATTCATACTGGTGCAGACTTGTACTCAGAAGAATTTGTAATCAACTATTTCTTTAAACAGATCACTGCTGCTGGCCTGTTGGTGCAGAGGCAGAGCTACCACTCACGATGCCAGTGATCTGGATTCAGGAACGAGCCTGGGATGCTGGGGGGGGCGAGGATGGCTCGGGGGAGGAGGACTGAGCCGAAGAACCCTCTCCTCCTGCAGGGAGGGAGGGTCACCATCCTCAAAGCTGAGGGCACTGTGAGAAGAGGAGAAGTCATCCTGGGGATCCGCAGCCTGCACGCTTTGCATGTGCACTGGTCCCCCAATCCATGCCAAAGTCTCCAGGGGCACTAGAGTAACAGGGAAACAGCTCAGCTCCAGTGCTGACTTTCCCACGGGACCCTGCATATCTGGGATGGTCCCTGCCACTCTACATAACTGGAAGTTCAACCCTTCACCCTAGTACCTTGCCCTGAGGCTGGAAGGCTGCCTGAGGAAAAGGTTGGGCTGGAAATTTTTTTTTGGGGTGGGGGAATGTCAATTAAAAAAACAAGACAAAGTCACTACTCACCAATGGAAATAAATGAAAATTACATAAATACCGTATTTATTGATCTTTCTGTGTATCTTCACCATTCATCACTACTTGGGTATAGCTCACCGGAGCTCGGACCCCATGGGATACTTTTTTTTTCTCTATGGGAGGAGTTGATGCTGGGCTGGCACTGCCCTCGAGACCAGAGTTCTACGTGGTGCTCGAAGGTTGGCAGTTAGCCATTGTTGACTCCGCCCCAGCCCCAGTTCTGACACGCCGGAGAGTGTATGGAATGGAGGGTGGGATTAGGCAAGAGAGCCTAAGGGATAGATAAAAGGAAAAGAAGAATGAACTAAAAGGAGAAATAAATGACTGAGGAGACAGAGGGGGAAACTTAGAAAGGAAATTGGGGAGAGAAGAGAGGCACCAATCTCTGGAAGGAGAAGGAGGATAAGAAAGCAAAGGAAAGAAGGAGGAGGGAGGGAGGGAGGGAGGGAGGAAGGGGAAGGATGAGCAACACAACCTCAGAACGGAGGTGCACCATGTATTTTTTTTTTTTTTAGGCATAAGGCCCCAACCTGGACTATGAAAGCCAGCTGCAAGACAAAAACCTGCAGCGAGGGTCAGAAGACCACGTGGAGTAGTGCAGGTCAAGGTTGTGTCCCAACCCTTGCCCCCTCTCTCACCAAATTGAATGTTTTTTTTTTTTTTTTTTTAAAACAACTAGAGGTTTCAAAAATTACAAGGTGGCCTCAAATTGAGGTCACTAAAGAAAAACTCTTAAAATATATAAAGGGGGAGAAAGCATGACCCTCTTCACACTCCACAACCCCTCTGGAAGGGAAAAAGATGGAGGGGGTTCTCCAAACTCAGAAAACAGAGGCATACCCCCATGTGTCCTCACAACCCCCTTCCGTCTACATACCAGGAAGAGAAGAGGGAGGGAAGAGACACGCGGTGGGGAGAGGGGAGGAGTCCAGAGACTGAGGCCCCAGTGGAAGGAGGGCGGGATTTAGTGATGAATGGTGAAGATACACAGAAAGATCAATAATTACGGTAGGTACGTAATTTTCATATCTTATCTGTGTCACTCTTCACCATTCATCACTACTTGGGTTAGTACCGAGCCCCCCCCCCCCGAAAAGGGGGGTACCCAGAACACCCTAAGGGACCAGGTCCCTTAGCCTCCAGTGGGTGAGACACTGAAGGGGAGAACCCTTACAGGCCTGGGGAGGCCTGAGACTGGTCCAGGTGAGACAGGGATACCCCCATGGGGGAAGGAAGGAGCCACGAAAGTCGCATTCTCACTCGGTGGAAGAAAAGGAGGGTTCTCCGGTAGGAGGAGCAAATCACCCTACGCCAAGCCAGGGGTGACAACAGGGATAGACGAAGCCATGCCGTCCACTGAAGGCAGATCACTGTCCCTACCACTCTGGAAGCTACCTCACTGGCATCATAAGATGCCCTTGCTTGGTGCCCTGCTAGCTCCAGGCCCGTGCAGAGAGTGTGATGGCTTGCCTGGTTTCCTCTGAATCAGGCATTGAAGCTAGGAGCTGTCCTAACCTGGACCACAAGAACCTGTCATAGGCTGCAAAGTGGGCCTGATGTGCAGCAATTGAAAGGGAGATCTGTGCTGAGTAAAATACTCGTCTCCCCCAGAAATCGAAGTCTGCAGAGTCCGAATCTGGAGGGCGGTCACGGTAGGGGGCATGAGGCCCTGAAAGAGTATCCAGGGAGGTCAACCCTGAAGGGGGGTGAGGCAGGGAACCTGAAGACCTTAGGGGAGTGCAATACCGCTGGCTTAAGTCCCTTGGGGCTGAAGCAGTGGAAAAGGGACGAAGCCAGAGCCGATGTGATGCTTCCTGAAAAGGAATCAGCCAGGAAGGAGCCACCAAGTGGGCCGCACTGAATTTGACCAAAAAGGCGCATGTCACATGCTCGAGATTGCTTACAGGTATGGGGGTCACGTGGAGCTCGTCCAACACCCTCACCAGGAAGCGCTGATAGGAGGACAGATCAGACGCAGGGGAAATGTGGACCGATGGTTCCTCTCCCTCAGTAGAAGGAGAAGAGGAGGAAGACGAGCTCCCCAGTTCAGGGGTCGGCTGCATGGGGGCATGGTGAAAAACCTGCTGGTCCAGGGCATGGAGGTAGGTGGAAAGAATGCAGCCAATCTTCTGAATTGCTCCCAAGTAAGAGGACCCCAAGGGCCCAGAATACCTGGGACTACCAGGGGTGGAGATAGAGGCTCGGAGGGCAGGCTCCTGGCAACAGGAGAACGGTTTCTGTCGGGGCAGGGAGGCCAACAGAAGGGAAGGGATCCCAAAGCCACTGCAGCTAACAGCCGTTCAACCATGTCTGACTGGTCAGAGCTGTGCCCCAAAGAAGAAATCCTCCCATGAGGTGACCGGGACTATGCGAGTCCAGAAGGATGACCCCTGACCTCAGAAGTAGAAGTTCCCCTGCTGGACTCCATCAGGAAAAGTCGTGGGTCTGCACTGCGGCTCCTTCCAGGACTCGGCCTGGATCCAGAAAGAGATCGCTGCACTACACCTCTACCTCTCAACCCATCAGAGTCAGAAAGGGATCTCGTCCTTTTTGCCACTAACCTACGCAAAAGGCATCCCCGAGTAGACTCCGAGGAGTCCACCAAGGGAACTGCACCCTCCCCCTCCTGATGCATCCCAGGTTGCCCCAAACTTGGACTGTCCAAACACATCAAGGAGGAGGGAACCTCAACTGAAGTAACAGCCTTTCCAGTGACCTCAGGCTGCTCAGCAGTAGCCACAGGGACCACTGCTGACTGGTCAGACCCCCTGACCTTGAGGTCTACCAGTGAAAGCTTAACTGCAGGAGGGGGGAGAGTGGGGTCCGAGGTGCTGGAAACAGAAGTATCCGAAGATCCAGAGGAATCCGGAAGCCAGTCCAGATCAGACCCAGAATCTGCCTCCGAGGAGGCAGACTCCAAGGTCCAATGCTAGATTACCCCACGGGCCCCTCCAGTTCCCAGGCCCCGAGGTCGGGCACCCTGAGACTCAAAACCCCCAACAGTAGCAGAGGACAGTACAGTTCCATGCCCGACGCCGACACCGTCCATGGCGCCTGACTCCAAGCACGGCTCCACACTGGTCCCTGGCACCGCCGAGAGTCGAATCCGATGCGGCATCGTGCCTGGAGCTGATATCCACCCAGACGTCAAAGGCAGACCCGGCGCCGCACACAACTTCGGTACTACTGGCAGGATTGACACTGACCGCAGCGCTGACTTCATCCCCGGCACCACGGGTGACACTGGCGGCAGAGAAGGTGCCGGCTTCCGTCTTGGCATTGCCATCAGCGCCAAGACTAGAACCAGACCAGACTCCGAACCACCAACCACGATGCCGCCAGAAGTCCAGACACCGCAAGCAGAATCAGGGGCAAAAGCAGTGCCGAGAACAGGCCTGACACTGACCGCAGTGTCACTCTCCAAGTGGATGGCACCGCGAATGGCACCAGGACCAAAAGCGACACCAGAGGACGGTGCCGGTCCAGTCCCAAGGGACCCAGAGCGTGACACAGAGGGAGCCTTCGCTACCGAAGTAGCGACTGCCAGGACTGTGCCTCCCGACTGACCCCCAACAGGGTCAGCCTGGGCCTCCTGCACCGTGGAAGATATCCCCGCCGTGGCAAGGCTAGACGAGGTGGGGGTTCCCTCCTCCGCAGGCTGTATAGGAACGGGAGGGGACCCGGAGGAAGGGCCGAGAGTCCTGACCTTGGCCTGACGACTGCAAATCCGTCCTTCGGAAGTCGGTGGCACACGTCCAGCTTTCCACGCGTGAATCTCAATGACATGGCAGTCCACGGAAAAGCAGATATCGCAGTTATCCATATCATGTCCGGGGCCGAGGCAAGACAGGCAACGGTCATGCTGGTCCGTAATGGAGTAAAGGCGACCACAGGGCCACCGACGCATGGGGAACACCTTCTTGCCGCCTGGACGAGACATGACCAGATGAAAAATTAATTAAAACACAGTACTCGATGCCACGTTAAACAAAAAGGAAAGATTTTACCAGAGTCAAAGGAGCGACATCGAGCAGACAGTCCGAACCAAGGCAATACAACACGACGGACTCACCGACGGTGGGAGAGAAAGAACTGAGGCTGGGGCGGAGTCGACAACGGCTAACTGCCAACCCTCGAGCACCATGTAGAACACTGGTCTCGAGGGCAGCATCAGCCCGGCATCGACTCCTCCCATAGGAAAAAAAAGTCTCCCGCGGGGTCCTAGCTCCGGTGAGCTATTCCTAAGTAGCGATGAATGGTGAAGATTGACACAGATAGGATCAGAATTCTGCTTATTTATTTTAATTTAAATACAAATATGAACATCATAGTGACACCAGGTGCAGAAATGAGTGGGCCACAGCCCACTCAACTAAATGCCCTGACAAGTCGTAGTTAGATCAGCCTTCATCTCGGGGGTACCTGATAAGAAAGCTACAATGTTTTATCCCATCACCAATTAATAAAATCAGGTTCCATTATCACAGGTGACACAATTAAAAAAGGAGCTGGTATCTGGCTTTGTGGCACTGAGGGATGGGGCATACCTCTGCTATTGCCCTACTGATTTTTGTTGACGACTCATATTGACTGTTATATGTAATTAAACCCGGTCACCCACGAAAAAAGGGACTTCTAGTCTCAGTAAGCTCACCCGGCCAACAAAATCTTAATAAATAAAATGCTGGCAGCCTACATTCACATCACAATCCTGGGACATCAGGAGCTGAGGTCCGTAGGGAAGGATTCAGCATGTTTATCAGACAGTTCCCTCCCACAGGGTGGGTGGCTGTACTCTACTTTAATAGCCGCTCCTGGTCGTGTCTTTGTGGAGGTGCTCTTGGTGACATGGGTGACCACACGCTGCTCTGCACCCCCCCCCCCCAAGGATGCTGCTGTGGTAGCACATTCACGGATGGTAAGCAGGGAACCAAAAACAGAAACTGGGTTGCGCTCTGCACCCTATGCGTTGGCTTCTCTGGTAGCCCATCCCATGCTACCAGGCCCTCAAAGTGGGCTTGGACCTTCCACCTTCAGCTAATGCAAGAAGAATAAGGGGCTTCCTTCCTTGTGGCAGCAGGAGGGCCCCCAATATGGATAAGTTGGATCTGCCTGATGACAGATGCTGGGGGATGAATCTATCAGTGCAGATCGAGTCTGGTGGGTAGGAGGCAGTGTGCCTTGAGGAGAGCCTGTAAAAGTGGGTATCCAGGGCAGTAGAAGCAAAAGCAAAAAGCAGCCCAATAGCCTGGTGTGATTCTGGGCCAGCGACTCGGGTTTGGGAGTGCATCTGCCCACTGCAGTCAGGTGGCTGAATTGGAACAAGTCCTTTATAGTGCGGTTTGTTGCAATCCAGGGAGGGTGTTTGCCGTAAGTGTGAGTGACGTCTCTGACAGGGACTATAAACAGTTGAAGAATTTAAAAACAAAAGGCAGCTAAAGAACATTCTAAGCATTCTACAATACTGCTCGGAGGCAATTTCCTATAATTGACATCTACTAATTTATACACTCTGACACCCCATTTTAGTTCACATACAGGGTCACTGATGTACTGTACAGTTTAAAGTATTGCACCAAATCCTCTAAGGTTCAACTGGCATGATAAGTTCAGTTCTTAAACTATTAATGACGTTATTTAATTTACATATGCCAAGTCTCTATACTATGAAATGCTAAAAGCAACTCATTAATATCCACAGCAGCAGGGTACATGAAAACCACTCGTATTTTAAAGTTTAATCATTGTTAGTCCTTTGCCAACATGAGAATTACTTGGAGTTTGAAGTTTCCTCTATGCGTGTTTCCCAGGCTCAATTTGCTTATATTAGTCAAAACATTTTTTTTTACAGAAAGGCAAGTGCATATTTTATTATAATGTTCTACTCCTGTTATTTTCAAATTGCTTCGATTTATAAAGAAAATTGACAAATGCTGGCCCAGTAGCACAGCAGTGGAGCGAACGCTCACTGTGCTTGAGACCTTGGGTTTGGGAGCGAACTCGAGCCACTGGGGAGTCAGCTGGGGTAGGAGATTCTCCTCTCATGGGGTGGGTGGGTCACATCTCCCAAACTGCGCCTGACATCCAGCGGAAGCTGGGTGTCATGACGGTCGCGAGGCCCAGAAGGACGTGGAATGTCGACAGACAGTGTCACCGCACGCTGCATGTCCCAGGGGAGAAAACAGACATCAAATCCCCTCACTGAGCAAGATGACAGACAGACCCTCACAAGCTTAGCACCATGACTGAATTCTGCATCAGAGGGGCAAAGGGAGGCCCCCCAATCGTGCCACGAAGAGTAAGTTATGAGAGTATCTGGGTTTAGGTTCCGGAGATGATGGTGACCAAACCGGGGGGGGGGGACGTACAGGCAGGTACCAGCAAGGCAGCAGGGAGTAGAACACCATAATAGTGACAATTAACAAAAACCTTCTGCTTACTTGTTGTTTTATGGATAATACCTGAAAAGAATGTGTGCTCTAAACACTGATTCTCCGTTTTGTTCTGCATGCAGTTATTAATATACGTGGTTTGTTCTACTCTCACCATCTTTTCTCACTGGGTTCGACTTGGAATACATTTTTCTACACTTACAGTTTCAGTGTGATTGCGTTTATAACCCCGTCATATGGATCACTCATTGTAGAGACGTGCGGCACTGTAATTCTTCTATCTTCTTTTTCTTTCTGCCACACGTTCTATGTTCATTTTACCTCACTATTCCCGACTGGAACCAATTTTACATCCTCTGGAAATACACTACGTTTTAGGGAGCCTCAATGATTTCGGATGGTGAAATGACTAATTTCTTCTTTAGTTTTTCACGTCTTAAAGCTCATTTCACTGTCATTTTCCTATACAGTGGAACTCAGTATCAGGTTCCGTCTAGTCTAGTTGCATCAATCAGGATCTTCAGGGAAGAATTGGCAGAAATGGACAGAGTGAGCACTTACTAACTGCTTAATTACCGCTAGCTCCGAGTGCTGAAATATGTTTGAACGTATATTTCATTTATTTCAATTCTAGGATTACAATTACCTTTGAGCCCAGGGCTCTTTTACAAAGGTTCCACATCAAGACAATTGGTATCACATAACAATAGACAAAATTGTTACACAAATAAGGGTAAAGGATATCAAATTAATTTCGAACAGACAGGGAGAGGGTAAAGTGGAAAGGAAGAGGACAAGAGGGGAAGGGGGGTGGTAGAAAGAAATGGGAAGGGCAAAGGCGGGAGGTAAGAAAATGAGCAGAGAGGAGAGGATATAGATTGAGGACATTTATATGTTCCTACGGCTACTGTATCCAAACATTATGACTAGTCCTCATGAAGGATTCCATGACAGTAGTGTCACACGACCTCACGAAATTTGGGAATCTGACACTAGGCACCACTGTATTTCCTCCAAAAGGTTTTCTTTCAGAGTTCTGCCAAATAGGGTCCTATGTATCTTTAAAGAATGACAGTAAGACCCCATTGTGATTTTATAATTTAGTGCTGTTCTTATTTCTTATTCAAGGAATACGTTTAAGATCCAGCTCTAAGACCTCTTGGACTTGCAGTAGCCAACATTACAAACTAGAATGATTCTTTATGCTTAACTTTTTTTATATATATATATATATATATATATATATATATATATATATATATATATATATATATATATATAATCGGGTCCCTCTCTTTTTTTTTTACATGTATCTCAGTGTGACTACCAAACCACGATTTGCTTCCTTGCCACTGCATTTCCATGTCCCACCCCCTCCCTTTTTGGTTTACTGTGCTCAAAAGGGCATTCTAACATGGACACAATATTTGTTGTTTTATAAATGGTGAAAAGTTAGCCTAATAGGTACCCCTGATGAAGCTGGTCAAACCGCAACCAGTCAGGGCATCTAGTCAAGTGGGCTGCGTCCCAATTATTTCTGCATCAGGTGTCACTGTGATGTTTATATTTATATATACATTTAAAAGAAATAAGTAGAACTCAAGTCAAGTGGGGAGTAAGGACTTCCTTACAAAATTATGATCACAGACTCTTGACTACAAGCATGTACCAAGGTGAATGAAATAGCAGAAGAAACTGCGACAGAAGTGCCCATTACCTGATGATAAAGATTAAATTTGAGGGACATAAAGGACAGAAGCTGGAGACAGGCAGACTACCAATAGAGTTCTCAAAGGATTACAGACTCTTAATAAATGTCCCGGGCCAAATGGGATTACTAGAGGGGACTTGTACTGGCGACACACCCCCGGTAGCACTTTTTAATTACCACCTTTTAACAGGTCAGGTGTAAATGGACTGGAGGGTGTCAAACATGCTCCCACCACACAAATCTGG
Source organism: Neoceratodus forsteri (assembly GCA_016271365.2). NCBI lineage: Eukaryota > Metazoa > Chordata > Ceratodontiformes > Ceratodontidae > Neoceratodus > Neoceratodus forsteri. Next base: position 387,954,932 of record JADMNL010000025.1, on the reverse strand, counting down.
CAGCAGGGAGGATACAGAGAACTACAGTCCAGTGACAGGAGACAAGGAACACATTGTTGAATTTCTAGAGGAAAAAGAACTAATACACAGCAAGCAGCACTCTCGATCAGTTGTGTTCTCTGGTGAGCCTGCTTTAGTCAGGAGGAGATGTTTAAGAGGGCCAGTTGAACCCTTACACTTACTCCGTTGCAGGACTTGTGCTTACTTTGCCTGCCTCTCCCTGCTGTCAGTCTCCTTGACTGCTACTGCTGCACTCAGCGTTAGCTCCACTTGGGAGCAGGAGTCCATGGGGGCATGGTCTCCTACTGATTTTTACTGCTGTTGCTCTAATAGTCCAGAGACAAAGAGCCAAAGCACAAGGGTGTCACACTGTGGGCATCAGCTGAAGAGTCAGCCACTGGCCTGCCACTCTGATCATTCAGTGTGCTCCTGCTCCAGCCTTCAGCAAGTTCTCTGTTGGTTCTCCTTGTAATTACTGTGCCTCAAAGACTCTAGACTGTTTGTTGCTATGTAGCTTTTTATGTTGCTTGCACGCATGTGCAAGAAACATAGTGCCATCATCCGAGTTTTCGGAGGTGTGGCACCCGTCTTCCAATTCAGTCAGTGTGTTTGCAGGCATGGCCCCAGTTTCCCAATCACTGCTGCAGCTGTCTATGACAGCAGTTGAAAATGCAGTGGTCGTACAGTTGAAAGGGAGAGCTTCGCTTCAGTGAGCAGAGCTCCCCCCTCCACACTCACGGATAATGCATGCTCATGTGCCTTCCCCCCATGCACACACTGTACGGTGGACGAGGGTGCCTAATCCCCCGTCGGCTCCATGCCCCCAAAGCTTCCAGGTGCCATGCTGGAGCCCACCCCAGCGTGGCAAAATTTGTTATGGTTGACAGGGTGCCCAATCCCCATCGGCTCCACACTCCCCCAAAAGCATCCAGGTGCCACACTGGGAGCCCATCCCAGCATGGCAAAATGTGTTATGGCCGACGGGGGTGCCCAATCCCCCGCTGGCTCCAGCCCCCCCAAACAGCCTTCCAACTGCCACACTGGAAGCCAACCCCAGTGTGGCAAACATCCCTCATCGTCTTATTGAAAAAAAACAACAACCTGTAAATGCAAAAACTTTCCCTCTGCGCTTCTCCCTGCCCCCCTCCCACAACCCGCACCCACCCACTGCGCACCCTGCCTCCCTACACCCCCCCTCCATCACCCCATACTTATCTCCGGACCTCAGCGCGATGATCTTGGGTGGACCTGGAACACGTCTGCACTCTTCAAAGCCGACTGCGAACTGAGGAAATGCCGGTAAGCTGTATAATGGGATAGATAGGATTTTTTCAACTTTGCTGCATATCTCAGGCATTTTTTGGAATTTTGGCACCAGATTTTCAACATGGGGTTTTTTGGGAACCCCTCCTCATGAATTCTGTCACTGTCATGGTGTTAATCGGGCCCAAAGGGTGATTTTGTGGTCACTGCACAAAATCACCTTTCGGGACCAATTAACGAAACGACAGTGCCAGTGTTCATAAGGTGGGCTCTCAAAGAGCCTATGTTGCAAATTTGGTGAAAAAATTTCTAAAAATGACTGTTTTACGAGCATGCATTGTGCAGTTCCTACGCACGCTAGTATGTTTGCTAATTTTTAATATTTTTACTCCAAATTTTCAGCATTGCCCTTTTACTACACCTCCTTATGAGCAGTACAGCTGTCATTTTTCACATGTCACCCAAAAAGTGTTTGCATGCATGTAGCGCACAATGGTGCAGTTGGTGTGCGCAATCAATGTTTGGGACAGATTAAGAAAATCACAGTGACACTGTTCATGAGCAGAGGTCTTAAAATGGCTATGTTGAATACTGGGTGAAAAAATTCCCCAAAATGACTGTTTTATGAGCGTTTGTTGCGCTGATCCTACGCATGCTTGTAAGTACGCGAATTTTCAATATTTTCACTCCAGATTTTCAACACTGCCATTTAACCACACCTCCATATAAGCAGTACAGCTGTCATTTTTCACATCTTGCCCAAAACATGTTTCCACCCATGTAGCACACAATGGCGCAGTATGTGTGCGAAATCACTGTATGGAACATATTAAGAAAATCACAGTGACACTGTTCATGAGCAGAGGTCTTAAAATGGCTAGTTTGAAAATTTGGTGAAAAAATTCCTAAAAAAGACTGTTTTACGAGCGTGCGTTGCACAGTTCCTACACACGCCGAAGTTCAAGTAAATTTTATTAATATTTGCACTCCCAGATTTTCAACATTCCCATTTTACCATACCTCCTTATGAGCAGTACAGCTGTCATTTTTCACGTTGCCCAAAATGTGTTTCCGTGCATGTAGCGCACAATGGTGCATTCGGTGTGCACAGTCAATGTTTGGGACAGATTAAGAAAATCAGTGACACTGTTCATGAGCAGAAGTCTTAAAACGGCTATGTTGAAAACTGGGTGAAAAAATTCCCTTCAGACATTCTGCAATGCTACTAATGAAGACACTGAACAGGACTGGCCCCAGGACCGATTCCTGCAGCAGCCCACTGGTCACCCCCCCTCTCCTCAGACTGCACACCATTTACCACCACTCTCTGCCTCCTGTCTGTTAGCCAGTTTCTAACCCAGTTTACCACCCTTTCCCCCATGCCCAGCCTACCCAGCTAGTTTATCAGCCTCCTATACGGGATGGTGTCAAAGGTTTTGCTGAAATCCAAGGTAGCGTTGCCCACTGCCCCACCCTGATTCACTTCCTTTGTCACCCAGTCAAAAAATCAATCAGATTTGTCTGACATGATGTCCCCACTGTGAATCCATGTTGTCTATGGTCCTGGGCTCCGATGGCTTCTAGATGCCCCACTATCCTTTCTTTAAGCAATGTCTCCATGATCTTCCCCACTACTGAGGTGAGGCTGCACGGCCTATTGTTCCCTGCCTCCTCCCTGCTGCCCGGACTTGTGTAGAGGGACCACATGTGCCCTCCTCCAATTCACTCGTGTTGAATGACTCAGTGAACATGGCTGCCAGAGGTACTGCTATTTCCCTTCGCAGTTCTCTTAATATCCTTGGGCGTATGCCATCTGGTTCCATCGCTTTGTCCACCTTCAATTTAGTGAGCTCCTGCAGGACTCTTTTGCCTTTGAATAGACTACTGTCCACCTCTTCACCACCTTGGCAACTGCTGTACTGCTGTGCCCCTTGCCCCTCCCACTCTTGTGTGTGTAACCACCTTGTTACCCAGGGTTACTAGAATCCCAGTAAGACCTAGTGGTAGGCAGGGAAGGCAGCTTGTGAAACTCCAGTTAAATGGGTTTCACACTGTCTCACTCTGTTCTCAGTATCAGCTGAGACTGAGGGATGACATCACCATAGAACTATCGCAGCTGCATGAGCCACAATGGAATCTGCAGCAATGAGTTGGAATAGAATGTTGGGAGGTTTGAACAGTAGTCTGTAGGTCAGTTGGTGTTTGGAGCTTGCTGAGGGAGCAGCACAGCAGCTCTGGTTAGGCTCTTGGAGCCTCAGCCCTGATATAGGGCTACATTTAGGTAAAAGGGTGTGTGTCTCCACCAAGAGAGAGAGAGACAGAAGATAGTTTTGAAGTGGTGGAGGCCGCTGTTTCAGGTCTCAGTGCCCCCTCCCTCCGGGGATGGGGGCAGGAAAGGGTTTCCTGCATATTCCTGGGGCAACCCCCTGGTTCTGCTAATAGTGGAGAAGCTGTCTATTTGTTCAAGAGTTTTTTTGGAAAACAAGAAGATTTGTGAATCGCCTATGGGGCACCTGCAACCAGAGGGAGAGTGTCTGCTCTTCCTAAAGGGCCTATGTTTTTCACCCTGGGACTTGTGTGATAGTGGGGACTGGACTACTGAAATAGAGGGAGGCCTAGAGTAATAGGCTTAGCCAAAAAGTAAAAGTGTGTTCAAGTCCAGCACTTATGGGAAGTCAAGATATGTAGAGGAGATGTGACATACATCTACCCAGTAATCTACATTGCCAAGCTTTCAGTAAAAGGACTGTTTAGTTTCCAGAGAAATGGCCGGGTATGGGCTGTGGGAGCTGGAGGTGGGAGACCCCCCCATCTTTAGTGACCAGGTCCACCTCTACGGATTTGCTCTGTGGATTTCTATTTTGCCAGTGATGAGGGAAGTACCCAGACGTGGGACTGGAAGAAAAATTCCCTCTAGGAGTCGAAGGCTCTAAGGTGGTTTGGGGAACCACAACAGGAAAATTGGTTCATTTCCCAAAATGGACCGTGCATCAAGTGGCCGGCGGGGGAGTCGGGCCAGTGGGGAAAACCCAAGTAGTGTACAAGTCAGGCTGTGTACCCAAAGCTGCGTGCAAGTCAGGGCTGTGTGCCTGGTGGGTTCAAAGCCTGAGGGCTGGAATAGTGAAAGAAGTGTTCTGTTGTCTCTAATCTGCCATTACCAGGAATGTAGCCCCATGGGGGTCCGTCTATGCTTTGTTCAGCTTGGATGTGAATAAGAGCCACACTGTAGAATCCCATTTCTGGTTCTGGACATTACAGTTATTGCTTCCTGTGTTTGGATTTACTTGGGTGCCCCTGTGCAGAGTAGCCAAACCTAGGTCCCCTGTGCCAAGTAACCTCATCCTCCCTGAACCCAGTCCCCACCAGGTACTGCTGTCAGCTTCAACAGCATGCCACCTGTCGTTTTGCTAAAAGGCAGGGGTGAGGGGTTAGATGTGAATACTGAACGGAAAGACACAGTGGATGTCTTGGGAGGAAGGCATGGAACTATCACTTCCAAATACCTAAACAGCACATACAAGCAAGCAACATTCGGCATTGACAAATGCTTGTTTACTTGTCCGTAATTGCTACAACTGTTTACCTAGGCTTGTATTTATCCAACAGTATATTAATCCATTTAAAAATACTGCTGTCCCCAGAATCCTCCACCAGTTATAATTTGCCTTGTATTAAAGTTTAGATATGGCATTACCGCTTGTTACCTGCATTTATTATTACTACCTAGTTCATCTGAATTGTTTTACTGTGATTGTTTCTCATTTAATTACCCGTTAAGGGGCTGTCAAAAAAAGTTTGTTGCCATATTGATCCTTGTACAATAAGATGCACATAATAGGCGATTTAATACCTCTTAAAGGACCAACAACGTTTTACAGAAAAAAAACGTTAAACTTTCAAACCTACAAAGTTCTTTTTCAGAAAGCAAATGGCAGGTGGGTATTTTAAAGTGAGCTCTCAAGAAACCTGCCATTTTATTTCTGAAGACCTCTGTAGGTTTGAAAGCTTAGAAAGTTTATTTGATCTGGTAAACCCTTCCCTATTCCCATTTTAGTTTAATTTTAGCTTCTTCCCTAACAGGGCACAGCACTCCCTTCTAAATTCCAACTATCTGAGTGCAGCCTTCATTCCCCCTTGTGTTTATTCTATTTCCCATTATTCCAGTGTATAGCCAATTATTTTCCTCCTGTTCTAAATTTTAAATTCCGTCCCTTTCTAAGTAAGTCTGTATTTTCCCCTTTCTATTTTTATATTAGCTTCCCCCTACCGGGGTGTAGCCTATATTGCCCATTCTAATTCTTAATTCTGAACTCCTCCCTATCTGGATAAAATCTGTATTTGCCCTTTCTGGGTTTATCCTAGCATCCTCCTTACCAGCGTGAAGCTAATTGTTTCCCTTCAATTCTAAATTCTCACATTCCAGCCTATATAATGAATTCAGGTCTCTTCCCTGTAGATAAAGATCTAATTTCCCCTTACGTAGCTTTTACTCCATTAGAGTGACGTTTGTCCCCGGCACTATTTCGTGTGAGTTTGCAGGATAAGCACTATTTGGATAATCTCCCTCCATGCTGCTTCTAACATTTTCTCTCTTCAACTTCTTGATTACTCTCACCTCCCTCCCCCCTCCATCTATCAAAATACTTCCCTGTCCATCTCTCTCTCTCTCTCTCTCTCTCCCTCTCTCTCCCTCATGCTCATCCACCCTCCCCTCCTCCAGATTATCTGCCTTACTCCACTCTCCCTGGAATCTACCTGTAGTATCTTCTCATCTCCTTGGCTTTACCTTGAAGTTCTCACGTCCCACCAATCCTCCTCCCCCCTAACTCCTACTACTCCTCCTCTCTACCTCTCTCCTCTTCCCATAAGTGTCTCATCGGAGCCCTCAAGCTCCTCCTCTCCTTGCTGCTTATAGCGGGGGGTGATATTGAGCTCAAAACCAGTCCTGCCCTGTTATCCCTTCTCCCCAAAGGTTTGAAAGTGGCCCATGTTAACATTGCAGCCTTGTCCTCAAGATCCACTTGTTGCAACCACTCATGGTTAATCTCAAACCCAACATGTTGGTTATCTTGGAAGCCTGGCTCTCCCCCAGGATCCCCGATTCCTCTGTTGCCATCCTCAATATCGCCACTGTTTATCAGGAACAAGTAAACAGGAGTGGGGAAGCAGCCATCTACCTCTCCTCAAACATCCAGTTTTAGCCTGTGCTCTCTGCTTATAGGATGCTTCTTCTCAAATCCACCCTCCCCTTTTCTGTCAAAATATTTATTGCTGGTGTCTACTGCTGTCTTGACATGCCCCCACCTTCTGTAACTGAGTTATTCACCACCATCTCCTCCCTTGCCTCCTCTGCCGAGTTACTAATACTAGGTGATTTAAACCTAAATTGGCTCTGCCCCTCTCCACATAAATTTTGCCCTAATGTTAAGTGCCTCAGGTTCTCCTACTAACACAACCTATCTCTGACCCTACTTGTTATAATTTCAAATCTCTAAATCACTCCCTCTGGGAGTGGGTCCTCTCTCCTCCCATCCCCATCATATTGTGGATTCTGGTACCTTCCTTGTTCCAAAACTTCCCCCCAAATTCATCCAGATCCAGTCCTTCCAGTCATGGGATATGTCCTGCCTCCATGCTCACCTGGTAGCCATTGACTGGTCCACTATTTGTACAGCTGGCAATGTTGATAATGGCCTCAAATTCTTCTCCAAATTTGTGTCTGTATGGGAGCATCATACCCCACCTTAGAAGAACCAGGGTCCAATGGCCTCACCTCCCATGGATCTCAACAGAGCTCCTGGCTTGTCACCATGCACATGACCTTGCCTGGAGAACCTACAATCCTCTAGCTCCCCTTCCGACCTTACACATTACCGGACCTTTCGTAATGTCTATACTACAGCTAACAGGCTTGTGAAGACCAAACACTTTGTATCCGTACTGCATAAGGTTAATCACTCCTGCAAGTTCTGGAAGATAATCCATGCCCTCTCTTCCCCTCTGTCCAACTCCCCTCTCCCTGTTCTCAAGGTGAGCGACATACCTATCTCTGACTCTTCTGCAGTTGCCTCCTCTTTTAATTTGTTTTTCACCTCCTGTTCCTTCTCCCTCCTCTCTTCCTTCTCCTCTTCTCTGCTGTCCCTCCTCCCTTTTCTCTGTCCCACAGCCACCGCTGTTGCCCTAAGGGCCCTTTGAGCTCTAAATCCCCACAAGAGTGGAAGCCCTGATGGTCCTGACTCCAAACTCCTGCATCTCTCTGCTCATACCAGTGCCTTCCTTATCACCTACCTCCTCAACCTCTCCTCCTTACCCTCAGTCCCTAACTCTTAGAATTGGATACAATCATTCCCCTTCTTAAAGGGTGTGATCTCTCCTCCACTGGTAGTTACCATCCTATCTCTCTAATTCCCACACTGGCTGAACTCCAGGAACACAATGGTCTCTCCCAACTCTCCCCTCGCCTCAGCCTCCTTCTTCACTTTCTTCTAGTCTGGCTTCAGGAAGTCCAACTCTACACCATCTCCCTCCTCCAGCTCACTGATACTGTCCTGGCATGGATCAGGGTCTGGTCACCTCTGCCACCTTTGCTGATTTAGTCAAAGCTTTCGACACAGTTGCCCACCCCATTCTCCTGGACAAGTTTAAAGCAGCTGGACTTTCCACCTTCTCAGCCGAATGGTTCTGGTCCTACATTGAGGGCAAGTCACAAGCTGTCTGTACTGAAAACTTCCTCTCCTATTCACTCCCAATCTGCTCAGTCATTCCCCAACAGTCTGTCCTTGGCCCATTGCTTTTCTCCATTTTTCTAAATGATCTTCCCACTACCTTCTCTTCTGTGTCCATTCACGTGTATGCAGATGCTATGATACTCTTTACCTCTGGCTCCTCTGCCCCTGACCTCACAGCACAGCTTTGACTGGACTTTCATCCAGGACTGGTTCCATGAAAACCAGCTTTCCCTCAATGACAAGAAAATGGTCTCTATGTCTTTTGGCACCAGGCAGGGTCTTACTAGAGTCACCCCTCTTCCTTTCTTCCACACTCCTGATGGTGCAGCAATTGAAGATGTCTCTTCCGTCAAGTACCTTGGGGTTTGGCTGGACCATCATCTTGATTTCTCTGTTCATGTGGATGCAATCCACAAAATGCTCCACCCCAAATCTGGTGTGTGTTACAGGAATAAGAGAAGCATTCCACTTCCTATAGAGAGATCCTTACTAAGATGATTCTTCCCATTTTCGACTATGAGGGCACTGTTTACAGTGCTGCTCCCATGTCCACCTTAGCCAGACTGGACCCTCTCTTTCAGTCCTTCTGCCGATTTACCCCTAACAAATCCCTGTCTACTCACCACTGTTCTTTGTACGCCACCATCTCACTCCCCTCTCTTGATGCCTGGTACCTTACCCACTCTACCACCTTTATCTCCGAATTCTGGTTTTGCTCCCGCCCCTCATATCTTGCTTCTCTACTCTCTTCCCGCCTTCTACCTCTTACTCCCTTCGCAATGCTCGCTCTCACTCTCTCCCCAGTGAAATCCACTGCTGGTCAAACTGCCTTCTTGTTCTGCTTCCATAAACTATGGGCCTCCCCTTCCCACCCCAATTCGCTCTGTTTCTTCCCTCCATGCCCTGGAATCTCCCTGTGAGATTTCTCCACTTACTCCTACAGTCGGTCCTGATACAGGGGTGGAATTCTGTTCGCTGCACTCCATCCTACAGACACTTTTTTTTTTTGCCATATAGGTATTTTCATTCAGTCAGTGGGGGGCAGCTGCATCAGACCAGCCCCAGCTCCCTCAGGTTGGCTCTCTGCCTTCCTCAATACGTGCCCGTTATGGTTTCTACACAAGTTCCATTCTCATGACAGGGCTGGGAAGGGAGGGCTATCCCTCCTTAGTATACCAAGGCTGAGGCAGACCAGGACATGCACCAAGCAGCAGTGTAGGTAGAGGGGCAGCTTCATGAAGCCCCCCCCCCAATGTACCATTTTCTGTTCTTCTGTGTCCCCACCCCTACTGCAGAGCATCGGACTCATGTGTGGAAGTGCACTCATCAGATGTTCTCCGCAGATCCCTACCATTCTTTGCCTCCCGGACATGCTCTACCCCAGGCCTCCACCTGGTGGCAGCTGTGGCCATGTTAACAAGCCTCTCCACTCCGGGAAATGAAGAGTCCCTCAAACTCTCAATCCTCTCTCTCCCTGGCCAGCCCCGATGATCCATGTCTGCTCCCAAACCTGAGTGGTCGGTGTGGGAAAAGGTAAGGCACACACAGCACCTCAGCCCTCTTTGCTACCAGGCCAGTTTTTCCCTACACTGACACTTGTACATTCCGTCTCCCATAGTTATCAATCACTGTCCATTAGCCTTCATATTAAAAGACAAGAAGCATGCTCTTCAGCACCCCACAGAGCAAGTTTCGAGGGTCCTCACTGCATATACTTAGTAGCGAAGGAGAAGTACTAGACCAAGTCAGTACATTCAAGTACTTAGGGATTCACCTTGATGACACTCTCACCTTCACTGCCCATGCTAAGCAACTGGTAAAGTCCATCAACATGAAGCTTGGCATCCTGTACAGACACCGCACCACAATGACACCGGCTGCCCTGAAACTTGTTATGTGCAGTTCAGTTCTCTCATCTGTGCATTATGGTTTTGTCATATATGGAGCAGGCACAGACATAGCGCTTAAAAGGGTCAAAACCATCTTCAACAAGGCCTGTCGCCTGGTCCTGGGAGTACACAAAATGACTCACTCTTGTGATCTACACAAGGAAACTGGCTAGCTCCCACTCCACGACAGACTCCAATACCAGGCCTGCCTCCTTGCGAAAAAGTCCCTGATGGGGTCCATGCCTAGGGCTACTTCAGCCCTCTTTGAGCCTGTACAACCATCTAAATGCACAAGGAGTGCCTACAGAACTGTTCTAACTGTTCCCTTCAAATGAACCACCCTTGGCCAAAGATCCCTCTCCTACTGTGGGCCTAAATGGTTCAATGATCTGCCTGCAGACCTTGCCAACTCTCCCAGACTTGGCTACTTTAAAAATGGGCTTCGATCTCTTCTTGCCAGCAAATCTGACTGCCAGTGTTTCTGTTAACCCATGGCCTCCGACAGCAGTTCTCACACCCGTCAAACGCTACCCTCTCTCACTCCCACCCTCCTGTTCCACAATTGCCCACTTCCCCATCCCACCACCTACTACCTCCCCTTGACAAAGCCTCACCTTGGCTGCTAAAACATGCATTTCTGCAGACTAGGAGCACCCCGTCTGAACTGTAACATGATTGTTAAACACTGCACTGCACTTAATTAGTGCTGCATTAATATGTTTCTCTGGAAGTGTGGTCCTGTTTCTCCTTACTTCTTGTACCCTGCTTAATGTTGTAACTGCAGACTAATACTACTTGTTAGTTGATGTTCTTTCTGTTCTGCAATGTTTCATCACCTGTAAATGTCTTGCATTCCTTGTTGACTTGGAGCCTTTGTAAACGAGCCCCCGGCTCAAAGGTATGAATCCGAATTTGAAATAAATAAATATATTATTGCATTACTGCTCACTGTTCATTGTTCTGATACCAGCTCAGTACATCTTTCCTCATAAAACTTTTAAACCAAATAAATAAAAAAAAAAACATAAATAAAAAAATGCATAGGTTCCCAAGAGGTAGATTCCTGTCAAACAGACTCAAAAGTCTTTTTAATATGGTGACACAGTTGGTTAACAGGGTTCATGCAGTTAATGTCCTGTATCTGGATTTCAGTAAAGCTTCTGAAGCAGTATCACATAGGAGACTGGTAAGCAAGCAATAATACCCAACAGGGTGGGCGGTATTGGGCAATACCGGACCGCCCAAGGGCGTAATGAGAGCCAGGACGCCTCAGGCAGAGGGCCTTATAGCCCCTGGAAGGTCCGTATTGCTCATATCGCCCACCCTGAGAGTATTATTGCGCTTAGAAAGGGCTAACTGTAACCTCCCAACCATTTATTTATTTATTTTTTTAAAGAAAACATTAATTTATAGCCATTTGCTTAGCAAAATAGTTCCTCTCCTGGTATTCTTGACAATCCTTACCAATAGAGGGCAGCACAGCATTTCACAGTTTTCTTGTTACTGGTGAAAGTACGTCCGATCCTTGGCATGACAACCCCGCCACTTGCGTTCTGTTTTTTTTTTTTTGTTACTGAAGGCCACGGTTACACGTTTATTTACTTATTCCTACAACAGTAGTATGGCATTTGATCAGGGAAGGGAACAAAGTGTAGGAGAGGTACAGTACCTTGATCTCAGCAACGGAACGCAGGAGAGGTAGAAAGAAAATGAGCCATGAAGCTGATTTGCAGAGTACAGGAGAGGTACACTTTATTTCTTCGGTGGGGAACCTGCTTTGTTTTTTCCCTCCTTGTTCATTAGGGATGTGGCCGGGGAGTGGTGGTGGTGGTTGGGCGAGCTGTATGAATGTAAATTAGAGATCAGGAGAGGAATGGAGGTGGCAGCCAGTCGATCACGTTGTGGGCAGTTCAATGTATTTTACCAGAATAGTAACAGAGGTGGCAGTCAGGCAGTCGCTTGAGGGCGCGCTGTGGAGAAGGTCGACAAAGGTGGCAGAAATATGAAAAACAAACCTGCAAACAGCAGGTACATTCGTTATGTTTTTATGGTGTTTTGTGAAAATTAGTTGACGATCTGTGATGGAACAGGGTCCTGGACACGGGGGAAGGGGCCGTGGAGAAGTGAAGTGTGAGGGGCGGGTTAAACTGATGTTTCTGTGGTGCTAGTTTCAAATGAAGTAGTTAAAGGGCTTTTTTGTTGTTTTTTTTAAATGCCAGGTAAATGGATTTCACAGTGTCACACTCTGTTTTTCAGTCTCAGTTGAGCTGGAGTGATGATGTAATCTTAGAACTCTCGCATCTGCATGAGCCACACTTGTCTAGCTGCAAGGGAGATAGCTTTAGAATGTTCAGTAGTGCGTAGAGTGGAGCTCTAGGAGGAGGCTGCAGCTGCTAGGCAGCTCCTCAGTTTAGCTCTGACACAGAGCTACCACTGTGTGTTTGGGTAATTTGTTCTCAACCTAGAAGAACAACACAGAAAACAGAGATTGGAGTGGTGGAAACCGTTCCAAGTGGGTCTTTCTTTGCCCCATCCAAGGAGGGATGGGGGTGATCTTCAGGGTTTAGGGGCAATCCCCTCACCCAGTCTGTCTAGTGAAGCTGCATGTGACAACTTCAGAAACTGAGTACTTTTGTGTCAGCTCAGGAGAAGCACCTGCATTCCTTGTGGTGAATTTTCTCTGACAATAGGGACACTGTCACCTAGACTGTTTCTGTTTTTAAAAGTGTCTGCCTACGATGGAGTCTAGAGAGAGACTGTCCAAGTACAGAACTTTTGTATGTTAAGTGTGAATAACATTTCAAGACAGCATCTACAAGTTTTCTGTGAGGGTGTTATTAACCAGATGAATGGCTGAGTATAAACTTGGAAGCAAAAGGTCGGAGACCCCCATCTCGAGTAACCAGTTTACCTCTCTAGGTTCAGTCTGGGCACCAGTTCAATTTTCAGTCAGTGCATCTGGCCAGTACCTGATGGAAATAGTTATCCAGACGTGGGTTTTCGATTCTCTGTTTTCAGTTCACCTCAGTATAAGTGGGTGCTGGAAGATGTTGAGCCTGTATGTGCTCTTTGGTGATCGTGTGTGCCACCATTATTCATCATGAAAGATAGGTAAGTGCCCTAGTACTGGCCATATGTGCCTAGTCAAAAGAAAATGTACCAGAAACTGACCGTGTGTGCCAATCTCCATTTGAGAACTTGAGAGTTTGTTGTGTGTGTTCAGTATGCCTATGTTAAATGGGAATTTAGGAATGTCTGTACCTCAGTAATCTGTATTACCAGTAGGAGTAGCCCTGTGGGGGTCCAGCTCTGCTTTGTGATTATTCCTACTTTGTTACGTAAGTAAAGGCCACACTCTAGAATCCCAACCTGGTTTGGACACTACTGTTATTGCTTCCACTGTGTCTGGATTTACTTGGGTGCCCCCGTCCAGAAGTGAAAACCTAGCATAACTGTGAGCAAACATCTTCTCCCAGTGACCTAGGTTGATGGCCATGGTAAATGATCCCACCAAGTGTGTGCCAAGTACTTGCCACACTTGGTTGCCTGTCCGTTATAGCAAGCTCACAAGGAAATGTACTGTAAACTGTTGTGTAAACCCCCATCCCTCTCTTGGGTGCCACGTGGTGAGAGCAGCAGCCTTGCTAGTTAAACAAGGTGGGGGGGTATTACATGTATATTGGTGATACTGGGGTTGGGGGTTGAGCTACAGGGGAACAGTAGTTTACTTACAAATGATACAAAACTTTGTCAGATGATGGATAATGAACAAGGTATTATCACTATGAAGGGATGTAGAAACCCTGGAAACATGGTCAGGCATGTGGCAATTAAAATTCAATACCAAGAAGTGCCAAGTTATGCACAGAGGGTGCAGGAATCCAGAGATGGAGTATAGGACAAATGGGGTAGAAGCAGAACAAACAAGGGAGGAAAGAGATCTTGGGGTAATTAGTAATAGTCTACAATATTCATCTAAGCATAGCAAAGCATATGGGGAAGGCAGACAGAGTGCTAATCTGTTTCAGCAGGGGGTTTCACCAGTTGTAATCAAGAAGTAATTTTGCCACTGTATTGGTTAGTTTTGGAACCCGCTTTTGAGGAAGGACAAAAACAGACAGAGCACCTAGAAGGGTGACAAAAATGACTGAAGGGCTGCAGGGAACAATCTGTGAAAAGGGAATGAATGATCTCAACATTTACTCCCTAGAGGTCAGGAAAGAGAGCGGTGACATGATAAAAGACATATAAATATATCAAGGGGTATAATAGTTACCACTGAACTTTTTTAAATAAAAAAAAAACAACATTTCAATAAGGGGCCACAATATCAAGTTTACAGGAGGGACTTTTAACAGAAAGGGTGGTGAACAAAAGTTACATAGTTTCAAGGCACAGTGGGATCACTGCAAGATCATTTGCAAAGGAAGGGTAAATACTGGAGAGAGGGTATTAGGGGACAGAATAGGTATGTCTTACAATGAGTAATCTGTGAGGTAGGAACTCAGGACAAACCCAATGGACTTGCTGTCTTTTCTCTCCTTTTCACATTGCAGTTCAGTGGCTCCAGCAGGATCGTTTTTCTTTTGGAGTAGATTCGTATATTCTAGCTAAGCTAGCACCGGAGCTTAATGCAACTGGGTTGGCTGACTGGTCAAAATTAATACTGAAAAGAACAACTGTTTCATTTAAAAGCCTTCCTTTCCCACATGTGGTGCACATGATTGAATACAAAGTGACTGACATCATTTCGAAAACCATAATATCTAGGTGTGAGCCTATTCATTTTCTACCCACTTGAGTATTATCTATTTCTAAACCTGGGGTCAAGCAAAATGAAAATTTGTTTTTCACAATAACCATAAGTTTCAATTATCATTACATTAAAAATGAAAGCAGTGATTTGCTATGAAAATGATTACCATATCTGCTCAATCAACACAAAAAACACATCTAAGCAAAACGCAGTGAACAATGAATGGAGTAAACTCTGAAGACAAAAGGTTGCTTTCATATCCTGAGATGAACAGATTAGTGCCGATCACCTGGCTTTAACTACTTACGGGTCAGTTCTGCTCGTAGGGCTGAAGGATTTTTAATCTCCGTGGAATTGGCCACACTTTCATACTGCAGCTCTTTGTAATAGATACGGTATCCAACCAACACACCATTCATGCTGTCATCTTTTGGGTGCTGAAAAATATATGCCATGTTATTAGTCCCTCAGCCCAAAGAGGGGAAAGCTGCTTTTCATTTGACAATGCAGCCACTCCTGAGCATCTAAGCAGGCAGAACTAATACCTTATTATTCAAATACTACATCGTTTATTGTAACGCTCACTATTTTTCAAGCTATGAATACCAATTTGCAGCTGTTTTTCTGCGTGTCCCAGTGCTGCTAACTGTGATAGTTTAAATTTACTTTGACTCTGTGGTTTAATAAAGTTGCCTGGTATGAATCTCTGGCAGTGGCAGTATTTAATGCTTTGAAGATAAAATGTGAAAAAAAAATCCACAGGGCTAGGTGATTGTTCTTGTACCATAGAAACACAGAAGTTGACGGGAGATAAGGACCGCTAGGCCTTTCCAATCTGCCCATTTTTTCTACCTTATGAATGTGTCGTAGACCTTTACTCTGTCAATGGCCTATCTATTCATACTCATCTGTATTGCTCTCTTATGCTTATCCCATGCCTGGTTGAAGCCCTTCACTGTATTCATATCCACCACTTCCTGAGGTAGGCTGTTCCATGCATCCACCACCCTTTCTGTGAAAAAGAACTTCCTCACATTACCCCTTAATTGGCCTCCCTCTAATCTCATGCTGTGTCCTCTTGTCCTGCTATTTTTCTCATACTGAAACATGTTAGACTCTTCACCTTGTTAATGACCTTAAGATGTTTGAATGTTTCGATCATATCACATCTCTCCCTCCTTTGCTGTGGGGCATATCACAACCCAACCCAGCAGATCAGGTCCTCTGCTCCCACAATGCCAACCTCTGAGCACAGTATTGTGAACAGGTAACAGAACAGGGTAACCCCTCCTGTCTGTTTGTGGGTCCGAATCACCTTTGGTCTCAAGTTCTGGGGGGATTCAAACCGTGAACCTTATGCTAGTGTACCCAAATTTACAGGCTCAGATAATTCTGCTCTTCGGGAAATGCCAGATCTCTTTCGCCTAAGGGCACCTAACCAGGTATCCAAAATGAACCCTTAAAACTCTATGAAAAGACCTTAGGTATTCTTACCTTTTTCCAGTTCAGTAACACCATTAAGCTTATGAACAGTTGTCAACTTTAACCATCTATACTTCACATGCAAAAGAAAGAATTTCGAAGGCACACCAGGCAGTCTTTTAAAATAAGAGGTTTACTTAGAAAATGGATAAAGAAAATATGTAAATGTAAACACAGAACAATATATCACAAAGCATGCAATCACGTAAAAGAAAACAAGGAAAAAGTACAAACTCCTACCACAATACAATTAGACTTTCCTATCTAATGTATATCCTTCTTACAGTGCTTGTAGTAGATGTTATTTCTAAGAGCCCACCAAGAAAAGTGTGTAAGTGGAAATACAGAATACAGTTTGAACCCTGTGTCTCCACCCCTTCTATGATGCCATCTAGCGCCTCCTTTTAGAATATAAAAATGATACAAACAGGATGTCCTAATCAGGGGGTATATTAAATAAGGTGACATCAGCAAAAACTCATTTCCCAATATGACTCTTTGATCTCTGAGCAGTTCCTGTTCCCAGCCCATATCCAAAGACCTTTACAACTCTGCAGTTTTCTCACCTAGATGTCATATAGCTTCTTAACACCAGTTGATATTAACTGTTCTTCCTCTAAGACATCATAAAATGTATATTTTAAGTTTCCAGCTTCAAAGAAGCACAGCTCACCAACAAGGCCATAAAATGCAACTTTTTGGAAGTTAATCACATTACAGAGATCTGCTGTTTAACATATATCCTATCATTTCAGCTGAAATCTGGGGGGTGGGGGGGTCATCCCAGGGACACAGGATGTCTCATGACAATCACACACTACATTTTTATATTACAAAATCATAGGACAATCATAACTAGCTGGCCAAACGTGACAGTGCATACACATTGAGCTCCGTTAATCTGTCCTCATATGTTTTCTGATGCAGTCCCTGCACCATTTTGGTTGTCCTTCTCTGGACTGCCTCCATTTTGTTAATGTTCTTTTGCAGGTGCGGCCTCCAGTACTGCAGGAAGCACTCCAGATGGGGCCAAACCAGTGTCTAGTAAAGAGGGATTATTACCTCCCTCTTATGACTTGTGATACCCCTACTATTACACTCCAACTATCCCTCTAGCCTTACCTACTGCTTTAGTGGTCTGCTTGGATGATTTCAGATAATCTGTGATGATGATGCCCAAGTCTCTTTCTTCCCTTGTGATTGACAGCAACTCCCCTCCCAGCCCATAGGTGGCTTCAGGGTTTCTCTTCCCTATGTGCATGATCTTGCACTTCTTTGCATTAAACCCCAGTCGCCATTCTAACCATTTTATCCAGATCTCTTCTCATTCTGCCCACCCTATCTGGATCATCTACTCTGTACCACTAAGGGAGGTAAAAATTAAATAATCTGAGGGAGGTGAAATACCAAAATCCCAAATTTGGTTTTCTGCCTCAATGCCTGTTATTCTACCTAGCCTAGCTACCGATTAAACTGTGGAGCTGCAGCACAGAAAAGTGGTACTCCAGTAGGAATATTAGTGTGATGAAACTGGTTTTCTGTTTGAAAACTGGTGTGCAAAACTGGGCAGAATACCATTATTTTCCAGCCCTGCACTACTATTGGTAATACTATTATTGCTAACATAATTTTTCCTAGTTGCTAATAATTGCCCTTTGTGCTGAATACTGATTCAACAGCAAAGGGCAATAACACACCAATGAAAACTATTTAAACTACAGGTACTTTCAGGAAAAATAATATTAAAGTAGGTATGATCCACAGAGTCAGCTAGATCCACATAGTCCTGTGCCCAGACCAACATATTTACCATTAACCAAGGCTTTTTTTTTGCACAAGGTGGGTGACCCCTATCAGGTCTGCCAGCACCACTAACAAGGATCAAATCCCCCTCCCCAATCCCCCACTGCAGGGCTCCCCATGCGGCTCTCAGGAGAGACCAAAGCCAGTTTTTTTTGTTTTTTTTGGGGGAGGAGAATGAGCCCAAGTGGTGGGTGAGGCAGTTACCTTGCTACTCTTCCTATTTGTGCTGTTCAACCTACCCAGGAGCTGTCGTGCTGCATGGTCCTTCACAACTCTGTTGCAGCATGCACCACAACCCTTCCCACCCTGCCTATCAGAGTCTCATTCCACGCAGGTATGTTTGGGCTGGTCCCAGAATGCCCAACTCTCTGGAAAAGGCATTGAAAGTTCAGTGGAGGAACTTCTCAGAGGTAGAAGTATGTAATGCATTAGAAGTACAGTATAAGAGTTCACCTCCTCCATTCTTCTCCAGTTTCTTTATTTACAATAATCCATCTCTTCACATAGGAACCACTGCTTGTTTCATGGCCTTCGCCACTTTCTCAAAGGCTCTCATGGTGGTACCCTCCTTAGGTATGCTTGGATCAGTGTGTGTGTGTGTGTGTGTGTGTGTGGCTACCATTATGACTTTTTAGCTTTACATTTGCCCAGGAGATGCCAGCTCCACTGTCTCTTTCCGACTCCTATAAGAGACACAGAAGTCAGTGTCTCCTGGACAAATTAAGATATATATTTGCTTTAAGCTGGAGAAGCTTTTATTTTTAAGCTAGAGAAGTTCTGACACTTTTGAAATACTACGGGAGAAATAGGCCAGCCTTATGAGCCTTCAAGCTAAAAAAACATAATTATGATGGGCGCCTATCCCCCAACACACAGACAAACAGATAGATAGATAGATACTGTCTGTAGTTAGATATATAGATAATACATATTTATACTCAAGGATTGATCTAAGCATACTAAAGGAAGGTACCACCACAAGTACCTTTGACAACGTTGTGAGGGCCACAAAACACTGGGCAGTAGTTCTTTATGTGAAGAGGTGGATCATTACAAAGAATGAAAGTGTGGAACTCTCATAACTCTAGTTCATTCCACTCTGGCACTGCAGTGTCCCTAAGTGGCAACAGACGCACTGCAAACTCTTCTTGGCCAGCCACTGAAATCAACCAAGTTACAACCCCCACCCCCATATCATTTAGAAAAAAATACCATCCTGTCAGTAGCCCCCTTATGTAACCCGATTGCCCAATTAACTCAGAAACTGGCTCTGTAATTTTATTTTCCCCTTCAATCCCTGATCCATTGGGGTGGACAAAGGTGAGCTTATTATTTAATTGATTCAACAGTCCCTCTCCCTTTCCACATAAAAGACAACGCCCCCCCAAAAAAAAAAATCTCACTCTGTTGATCCAGTACCTTAGTGGGTCAAAGAAAAAGGTCTTGAACTCTACCCCCGCCACCTGTTCCACGACTGGGAAGGAAACAATAGTGCAGTGACAGTCCAGTGGTCCCTTCCTCTCAATCCATATCTAGTCTGTCAGTCTCTGTAAATACCAGCACATCATGGAGGGGGATGACATGGTCTGCCTAACATCACTATATGGCACTAGACAGACTGCAATCGAGAAGTGACTGAAGCAAAAGGATGGGAAAAGGCCTTCTATTTAACCTTTTTTTTGTTTGTTAGGATTTTAAATACCGAATATCTGGAATAGGACTAATATCCATTATTTGAACGCCTAATATAGAAATGTCCACTAATTGTGGCGTTCTAGAATTAAGATTCGTCACTCGCACAGCCCTAGTGTGTATGTGACCCAGATTTCTTGGTCGTGGGTATAGTAAGTTGAATTTCCTCACATTAAATCTAAGCCCCTGTTCTCAACCCACATCCCTAAAGTGTACAAGCCTCCCTGTAGCATACCCCTCCCACTGTTCTTGCCACGTATGTGCATCACCAAACTTCAGCAGCCTGTTGCTGACCCCTCCTCCAGCTCAGTAATAAACATTTTTTTTCAAATTGCTTTGTACTAACTTCTCAGCAGACTCGGGTAGTGCTGCTTCCATCCTATCCCAACTCCCTTGACTGATACCTGCCTCTCCAAGTACTTGCCAGACCCAGAGACCCCCCCAGAGAATACCCCACCATGGCAAGGCCAGGATGGGGAAGGCCATCTCCCCACAAGGAAATTCACATCCAGCATGGATCCAGCAGTCTGGATGGCAGTGCTGACCGGAGGTGGGTAGCTGGAACTTCATGGAGCCCAAGTTTGCCTTTTCTTTTTTTCTCCCTGGGTCGGTGGCACGTGAGTGTGTGTGCATGGTGGCACGCACGCACGCACACACATCATGGAACCGTGGGCCCTCCCTATAGTGTCACAGGTCTGCCAGCGCTATCCTCAGCCTCCACCTGGGGTCAGTCAAGGGCCGAGTCGGCATGCCTCCACATCCCAGGAGAGGACAACAGTCCTCCAGATGCTCAATCATCTACCCACCCCCACCCCCCTTTCTGGGAAGGCATCATACAAAAGCTGAAAATACTGTTCACAGTACCAACAAAATTGTACTTCCAGAACCTGATCCTGGGGTTCTCTCCCTCCATGGTGAAGGGGCCACCTCACCGTATATCTGGAATATTTGTACTATTGCTAAGGGAAGGCCATCACCAGGAGATAGCTGCAGGAGGAGGCTCCCAGCATATCTGAGTGGAGAGGCATAACAGAAGAGACAGCAGAGATGGAGAGGACAACCTACTAGGTACAGGAACATATGGACAAGTACGTAGAAAGATGGACTAGATGGAATGTAAGAATAGGTATAGAGCAAGATACAGAGGGGGATGGGGATACCTGACCTACATACTGGGCCATTTCCCCTTGACAGGCCATTATTTAGCAATACTGGGTGTCCATAAAGACTGTGCCTTCCTCAGCCATCAAGAGAACACACCCTACTGACAATGTAAGTATTGTATGGACTTCAAAGCCTCATTTCATCTAGTATCAGTAGATGTGATCCACTTTATTTTGCTAGTCAGGCATGGTTGTAATTTCCTATTTAGACGACAGGACTATACAATGTATTAGTTCAAACTGAGATGTCCTGTATTCACAGCAAGAACATGTCTGTGATATCTATGGCTGTAACACTTGATGGTGGATATACAGTATGTACTTGAACCTGTCCAAAATTAAAAAAAAAAGTATTAAAAAACCAAATCTCCACCACCACCAGCAACCCAAGCTCATTCCTGAACTCAGGTTGCCAGCATGGCTGGAAGTGAAGTGCTCAGTGCCTCGGCCCTCCACCCCAATGGGCGAGCTATTATTAAACACGTTAAGGACTTTTTATTCAGTCTCAACCAATTGTACAGTATAAGTTATACAAGACAAAGTAAAGCATGTAAAACACACACACTTCAGAGGACCTTACCCATTTTAGATCTCTGTAGGCATCTGTATTACCTACCTGCCACTGAACAAGGACAGAGGTAGGGGTTTGAGGGGTCACCGCCACAATAATGGGAGCCTCCTCTGGAACTGCATTTTAAAAAAAAAAAAGTAACTGAATTAGTCAATGTACCGAAAATATATAAATATATACCCGCGATAAGCCACCTAGCATTATCTCATTTACACTGGGGTCCAACATCTACCCAGTTTTACAGCTAGGAGACTGATAGCATTGAAAGGTTAAGTGACTTGTTTTAAGGTTACGCAGTAAGCATGCGGCTCTGGTGGGGCTGGACCCTGGGACGGCTGGTCCCCCAGATTGTAGTCTAACTGCTAGAACATTTATAGCCGTCTCCAGATATGTATGGCAAGGAAAACGACCCTGAATCCAGTTTAAAATATTGATACTGCCCAACAGCAATGGAGGACTAGACCTGCCAGATCTCCAGTTACATTACACAGCTGCTCAAATCCGGGTATTTTTCCACTGGCATGTGAGAAGGCATGGCCGTCAATGGCTAGCCATGAAAGATTACTGTTGCCCCCCCCCGGGAGATGACTAGCTATATATTTGGCACAGATACTCAACTTAGGGCAGAACTGCAAAAGAACCCATGGATCCACCAGGTGGGGGAGTGTCCGACCTGGGCCTAACCTTACAAATAACCTGAGTTTGCTCTCCAACATGGCTAGAGGACTTTTACCTGTGCGCCTTGGCCCCACATTGTGAGAGTAGCAATGGAACAGATTAGTTTATCTCAGCCAGATGTGCGCAGGGAGAGCTCTGCACTCATTTGAGGAGATGCAGCAACAATTTGGCCTGGAAAGGAGAGACGTTTTCCGATACCCACAGTTGTGACAACTTCACGCCACCAGACCCAAAGAAGTTACAGATCACACACACGTTTCCACCTCGATACAGGTTTTATTGCTGCATATCCAAACAGAGATAACTGGGCACCCGATTTCAATAATAAGCCTTACAAGAAACAGAACAGGGACTGCTGCATGTGGTCTGTAAGTAGGAGGGGGAACTTCACACTGCCCTGGGACACCAGGACTGGGAGAGGAGCTACTATGAGGCCAGCAGGATAACCACCTCGCATTTCTGGAAGAAATACGCTTGGAAGCATAATACTCTATTTCAGAACCCCAGTGGTAACTTCCAGGTATGCGAGGGGAAGGACTGCAGCGGGCTGGAGACACTGAGGAGAACTGCATGCAACCCACACACATATTCCATGGCTCTGCCCGGGCCTACAAGCCCTTTTGGACAGATTCCGAGCAGGCCATTACTGAAGTTCTCCATATGCCTGTGACATTAACCCCTTACATTTAGTTGTTTTACCTTTATCCTGCGGGACAGGCATGTTAAGTAGCTGTTGGATCCTATACCCAGCCCCATGCTTCTCCTTGTATGCCTGATGCTGGTCTTATCTCTTGATTCCCAACAGCTGGAGGTCCTCTGAGGCAAATCTCCAGCGGGGAGCTGAGGAGTGATGGGGCTGCCCATGCTTATATAGATACAGATGTGGTACCTCATCGTGGGCGTCCCCAGCTAGCAAAAGTTTCTGTGTGGTCCTAGCGCTGATGGCTAGAGTTCCAAAGCAGTGGCCTAATGGAGGAGACTCTCTCAGAGACCTACTGTTATGGTAAGTTCTTACATCACTGTTCTCTTCTTTGATGATATCTTCTTCATTTGACCACACCTTTGGAATGATTCCCAAGCAGTCCCAAGAAAACTGGGTGGATGGTACAATGTAATATATATTCAGCACAGAAGGCCTGGCAGTTCAGTAAGCCCGACACTAGCACATCTACAAGAGACTATACGCTCAGACTGCAATGTTTAGTGAAGGTGCGGACAGGGCTCCACGTGGCTGCAACACAAATGTCAGCAGCGGAAACATTTTCGAAACGGGCAACAAAAGAGGTCACATGCCTTGTAGAATGACCATGAACAGCACCAGAAAGTTCATTACTGTACTTCCTATAACAGGACGCAATAAAATGTGCCAACCATTTGGATAGGCACTGTTTAGACACAGGGGCACCCTCTTTCACAGGGGCGAACTAAACAAAAATCCAAGAGGACTTTCTGCAGTCCTTGATGCAAGGAACATAGTATCTGAGTATTCTATGTAAGACAAGGCAAATTTTATTTTGCAGGCGCCCAATCCTGGAGGCTCTGAGCACCATACAATCAAATACATCAAGAGCAATTAAAACACAATAATTAAAATCCAAAACATATCAATTTAACATATTAAAACACAGACCGCCCAAAATGGGAGGCCTGGCTTAGCAGTAGGTTCCTGAAGGGGCCAGTCTTCCAGAATATCTAAGAAGCAGCAACTAAAAGACAGTGTCTGGGAAAGCCTGGCTAAATAAGGTGGTCTTGAAGCAGGCTCTGAATGCCTCAACTGAAGGGGCCTCCCTTACCGATGGTGAAAGCGAATTCCACAGGACGGGGCAGACGACACTAAAAGTTTTGTCACTGGCAGTTTTTAACCTCGTCCTGGGAATCACAAGGAGGACCGGAGGGGCTGGACCAAGGCAGCAGGCATTAGAAGGTCCGACAGGTAGCCAGGGCCCAGTCCACGTAGGGCCTTAAAGGTGAGCAAGCCCACCTTGAAGAGAACCCACCACCGAACCGGCAGCCAGTACAGTACAGTGCAGTGCATGCAGCACTGGGGTGATGTGGCAGTATTTTGGCTACCCCGTCAGCAGCCTGGCAGCTGCAGTCAGTGGAGGGTACCTCCAGAGACCCAGAGGTAGAGCGCATTACAGTAGTCAAGCCTTGACGTCACAAAGGCGTGTACCAAGGTGGGGAGGTCCATGGGCGGAACTAGGTGTTTGATCCTAGCGATATTCCTCAGATGGTCAAAGCTGGTGTGGACAACGGACGGCACCCAAGATTCAAATGTCAGTCTGCTGTCAAGGATAATGCCAAGATCGTGCAACCCAGAGGAGCCTTCAGTGGCACAGACCCCAGAAGCAATTTGATCTCTGCGCCAGAGGCCATCCCATCACACTTCCTGCTCAGCTCCACCACCAGTACCTATGTCTTACTGGGGTTCAGTCACAACCAGCTGGAGGCCATCCAGTCACTGATCTTGGCTAGGCAACTATTCAGTGCATCTGCCACACTGGATATCCTGGGGGCAAAGGATAGATACAGTTGGGTGTCATCAGCATAGCAATGAAAATCCAGACTGTACTTCCTAATGATCTCACCCAGGGGCAGCATATACACAGAAAACAACACTGGTGACAAGACTGAACCCTGAGGTACTCCACAAGACAGAAGGCTAGGGGAGGAGTAGAAGTTCCCCATCACAATCCGTTGCCTCCTGTTTGTGAGATAGAACTCACACCAGCAGATGATAGTGCCAGTGAGTCCACAAAATTCCCCTCAGGCAGTCGAGTAACACACAATGGTCCACCATGTCAAAGACCGAGGAGAGATCAATGAGAACGAGAATTGTCCCCTCTCCTCTATCTATCATCCTGAGAAGATCATTTTGCACCTGAACTAATGCGGTTTCTGTACTGTGCCCAGCATGAAACCGAGACTGGAGAGGCTTGTAAATATCGAAGGCCATGAGGTTATAGTTAGTAAATGTCTTCAGTAGAGCAGAAAAATACGTCTAAAACTGTGATGTGGAGGCATCCATTTTGTGCACAGGAAGGGTATTAGGATAATGACAGTGCCTCACCAGTCCTAACAGCGTGCAGTAAAGCAGGTTACAATAGACTGGATCATCTCAAGTTGTGAGGGAAAGCCCTGAATTCTTTTGTTACACCGTGCCAAATATAAAATCCAGGGTTTTCTTCACAGTCTAACAGGACTCCAATCAGCACAGCCAACTGTTCTTACCTACTGCAATGCACACTGTTAAGACTGGTGAGGCGCCAACATCATCACAGCACCACTCCTGTCCACAAAATAGATAGTATTTTTCGGGCCGGCCCATCGGAACAGCGGTAGCGCTACCGCTCGCGACGCTGGTGACCCAGGTTCGGGAACGAGCCTGGGAAGCTGGAGGGCCGGCCGGGGGGAGAAGGCTGAGCATCCGTGGACTGCTCCCCTTCTCCAGGGAGGGAAGGGGGACAAGGTTCTGTGCTTGACTGACCCCAGGCGGAGGCCTGGGGTACAGCAAGTGCCTGGCCAATCCAGGAGGGTTGGGCGGAGCCAGGCGTTGGCGAACTCCATAGCAGCGTCTGGGCACATGGCATGCCAGAAAACAGGGAAAACACCTCCATCACTTCGGTAGACGGAGCCAGCAAAGACCTCAATGGTCCCCTGCCTGTCCCACGCGCGGCCCCGGTTTTAAGTGGACGTTAGTTCGGGTGCCGGCCTCACCTCATCCCTGCCTGGGAGGAAAATCCAAGGCTACATGGGGGGCCCGCCGCGGGGCTCCAGGCACGGAAGGAACCGAGGCAGATGCCAGGCACTCCCAAAGAAGTGGAGCATAGGGGGCAGTGGAAGGCGGAAAAATAGCAAATACAAAAAAAAAAAAAGTATTTTTCAGTGCCTTATTGAAGTCATTTGTTAAATGCATCCTATCAAACCAATTTCGGGATGAATATAGTAATTGCTATAGAATCTTATAGGGAATCATATACATGCCCTTTAACTATAGGCACTTGGTACAACAACTCCATATTAAATAATGACGTCAGCATGCAGTGCCACAGATACGGGTAACTGTCAGAGAAGATAGCCAAGAAGGAGCAGCTCTCCCCGTTGATAAACGAAGTCTACATTACTGCATTTTGTGCAGCCACAACCCATCCTGCAGATCATATCGGACGAAGACTAACAACATTCAGGCTCATGTATGGTTTACAGCTCAAGGACAGACAGGTACTCACTTGGGTTTACTCAGTGTTGGAATTATACTTCATGAGGTTTTGGAGCTGGAAGGGCCCATAAGGTTGCTATCTTTAAACTGAACACCCCCTTCCCATTATAAGTTGACAGTGATGCATGAGCTACCGGGGCTCACTTAAGAGCTAGGAGGCCGAGCCCTGTTAAGCCCCCCCCTGTAATTTCAACACTGGTTTACTGCTAGGTAAGAACAGCCACTGAAATTGTGTATCACCTGCTGGCTTTGACAGAAATCAGTTAAATGCCATCACTCCTGCAAATGGTTGCAGTAGCTCAGATTCAACACATACCAGTATATCCATTTAAGGTTTTAACCTGCAAGCCTGAAGGTAAACCAGTGTGCAGTAAATGAGAACAACGATACCAAGTAGATTTAACCCAGTGGCAGTCACGCAGATGAATAGATAAACGGTAGTATATATAAATAATATATAAACTCAAACTCTAATAAGATACAGCCTTTTTTTAGGCTGCCCCAACAGCACAGTGGTTGAGAAGCCACATGCCATGGTGGGGACGAGGTGTCATGACCTGAGCAACAGCTGTGGTTACAGGCTGGCAGGAAGAAGCAGGAGCATTCTACCAGATGGTCATCTCTTTTAAGAAGAGGGGGTTCCCCATCCTACTGCAAGTCCACCCTGTAGTGGCCCACAGGAACCAATGGGCATGTGGAAGCCAGCTGTGTGCACAGGGAAAGGTGGAGGATGTGCCAGTGCCTCAACATATTATCTAATAGCTAGAGTCCTGTTCTTGCTTAGATTTACCAAGTCCCCTTTTGCAAGATGTGGGCAGGATTACCCAGACTCCTCTTTTTTTTATTTATTTTATTTATTGAAAAGTTTCACCAGGAGAATTACACTGAGCAACAAGATGCTCGTCTCCTCTGCGGCTTGGTCTAGTAACCCACTGCATAAATCAACTTGGAAGTTGTACAAAGTTGGGACAGTTGTCACAACCCCTCTCACTCCTTTGGGCAGGGGGCAACAACTCTTTTCTACCTCATGAGGCCGGATAGCATCAAGATGTAGAAACTAACGAGAGAAATGCTGGGAATTCAAAGCACAGCGGAAATCATACATTTATCTAATGAGGTTTTGGTTTTTTATGCTCCCCTGAGCCCTCTGCACCCCACTCCTTAAGGATTCTTGATCATGCTTCATCTACCTGCCAGAGTCACCTCCTGCTTTGGGCATCCACCTCTAGGATCCCCAGATGGGTCCTTCCATACCCAAGCTTCTGCTCTTACCCCTGCTGGTGGCCCCCTTCTGATGCCTGGCTGAAGCAGCAGGGGAGGAAGCTGGGGGTGAAGCTGTGGCAAGGAGGGGCCTGGTGGCATGAGTGAGGAAGAAAGGAGGCCTTCGTCCAACGCAACGAGTGGGCTAGTTTTTTTTTTTTCCTGAGCCTCCACCTCAGTGGCATGTCCCATGTCAATGTCCTCAGCGGCAGAGCCAGCAGAAGTAAGGCCACCAACATCAGTCATGACTCCTTTCCCCAGCAGGTGTTGCTCTCCAAGTGGTGTACCGCAGCACCCTCCCTCAAAAGGGGAGTGTCCACGAAGATGCTCTTCTGCCCTCCTTGCCAGCGATGCTACAGCTCTCCCCTGCCTCAGGCTCAGGATGCTAACTCAGGTCACAGCATGCTGAGCCACAGAGCTTTGTTTTTTTTGGTGTGTGTTTAAGAAATGCTTTTATTATTCTTTAGGAGTGGCCGACACCACTTAAGATAAATGAGGCTTGTAAGGCAAGACTTAAGACTATCTGGACTTCAGCAAGGCCTTTGACACTGTGCCACATAGAAGACTATTGCACAAACTGGGGAATATGGGTGTGGGCAGGACAGTAGTGTCGTGGGTAGGTAACTGACTGGGCAGCAGGACACAGAGGATGGTGGTAAATGGCTGTCACTCCACAGAGGGAAGAGTGACCAGTGGGGTACCACAGGGATCAGTGCTGGGACCCGTGCTATTCAATATCTTCATCAGTGACATTGCACTGGGACCTAGAAGGCAGAATTTCACTGTTCGCTGATGACACAAAGCTCTGTAACAGAGTAGACACACCAGAGGGTGTAGACAGAATGAGAAGGGACCTGCAGAAACTTGAAGAATGGTCATGGGTTTGGCAGTTGAAATTCAATGCAAGGAAGTGCAAGATAATGCATATGGGGCACAAAAACCTGTACAATATATCAGTTGGGGGTGAGGATATAGCATGCACCAAGCAGGAAAGGGATCTTGGAGTTATCATCTCTGATGACCTCAAGGCAGGGAAACAGTGTGACAAGGCAGCAGGTAAAGCAAATAGGATGCTGGGATGCATAGGCAGGGCATCACCAGCAGGAAAAGGGAGGTCATAATTCCACTATACAAGACACTAGTGAGGCTGCACCTGGAGTACACTGTAGTTCTGGAGACCTTACCTATGTAAGGACACAGACAGGGTAGAGAAGGTTCAGAGGAGGGCAACAAAGATGGTGCATGGATTGCATCACAAGTCCTATGAGGACAGGTTGAAGGCACTGAACATGTACTCCCTGGAGGAGAGGAGGGAGAGAGGGGATATGATAGAGACATACAAGTATCTTACAAGGAGGAACAGGGTGCAGGAATGTACTATTTTTAAGCGAAAAAGATGTTCCAGGAATAGAGGCATGGGATGAAGTTGGAGGGAGGGCGATTCAGAGGAAGCGTGAGGAAGAATTTCTTCACAGAGCGGGTGGTGGACAAGTGGAACACCCTGCCAGAGGAAGTGGTGGGGGCTGAAACAATCACGGGATTTAAGAATGCATGGGATAGACATAAAGGAATTCTGGAGGTCAGGGGTAAGGGGCAACAGACTTCCTGGGAAACATAAACTGAACTTGCGGGCTTGGATGGGCGGACTGGGTGGGCCATGGGCCCTTGTCTGCCGACACTGTCTATGTATGTATCTATGTATCACTGCTCCCATGGGGAAGGTGAAAGTACAGTGGTGCTGGCCAGGATGCAACACCGTGTCTCAAGTGATTGCAAGACAAAAATGGAGTACAACCGAAATTGCCTTGTTTGCCGCTGTAACTCTTCTGCAGTATGCTGCAGTTCTGTGTTGCGTCCTGTCTGGCACCACTCTATGTTCTGTCCCTTTAAAAGCATAACATTTGGCTCTATATCAGACAGTATTGAAAATGCAACCAGATCTTTCCTGCTAATAACTAATGGGTCTTGGGAGGCTAGGCTTTTGAAAAGGAAGTCTGAGACTTCCACTGTTTAGCTGAAACCATTCCACCCCACAACAGGTGGGTCTGAATCATCCGTAAGGACTCCCCACACATGCTCAATTACAGGACAGATCAGTCCTAAGGGCAGCCTGGATTCTGTAGAGCTTACACCTACACACAACTGCAGCAAGAGTGCCTGCACCTGTCTGCTGTACAGTCTACAGAGATTGACACTAAGACAGTAAACATTTTACAAGGACATGCTGTGGGTTGGGGGGGGGGATAGCTTGCTAGATGTCAACAGGAGTATTTGAACTAGAAATTTGGACTGGTCTCGTCTTGATTCTGCCAACAAAAATACTGAAGAGGACTGGTGGAAGAGGGTCCCATGGACTCTTACAGTAAATTACAGACGGGCCCAGAGTCAATCAAAGAGGCTCCCACTCAGCCAATCTAAGTCACTGAAAACTGCTCCACACACTTTTTTGCTAGTTATCTGGTTCAAAGCATCTTTCGATTTTCCATGCGAGATTACTCATATGTAGTCTTTTGTATTGATCACAGATCTCATTATTTCTAAAAAATACTGTTTTATAGTGATCAAAGCAACACACACAGAGGAAATGTGATCCAATGCTGGTAAATAGTGAGACCATTTTATCCTCCGACACAGAGTACTTATGCCCTGTGGCTGAGCCACTGCTTCTCCCCCTCCTCAATACTACTTATTTGAAACTCTGGTTGAAGGACTGTCTTCTTAGAAGGACAGCACAGAAATACCTTGCCAGGATGACAAACTTACCATCTTGCAGAGTGGTAACTGCGTCAGTCTCAGCGCTGTATTCACTGTCCCCAACATCATTGGTTGCCTTCAGTCGCAGTTTGTACGAAGTGTATGGCTGCAGCCTGCAGGATACCAGAACACAATCTTTAATTAAATGCCTGATTGGCAATGCTGCAACATTACTGCACAGGTTCTGCCACTGACACCACCTGCTGAAAAAAAACAGCACTGCAGCCCACTCTTCTCAAACCGGGGAATTCAGGATTTGAACCTGCAACCTACTGGCTCCCTCGGGTCCCTCCCAACCCAGGATCTGATCACCAGTGTAAAGAAGTAGCTCCCTGGCTAAGCTAACAGAAGATCCCTGCTGCATATAATTAGTTGTTTCCATTCTTCACGAAGGGATGTCAATTTTATGCCAGCTGTTTTCCAGTATTTAAGAATCAAGTCTTTTTACTGAAATAGAATTGGTTCTACTCATATTCATTTCTTTTTTACTGCCATTAAGAACAATCCAAAATCACATTTAAGCATTTAGTTTTTAAAGCTAGTGGAGCCAAAACAGGCAGACAGGAAAATAATGCAAATTTTAAGTAGTAGTCAGCTGTAACTTTTTATTACGGAAGTATTTTTTTTTCCTTTTCCTTTTGTTCATCAGAAAGTCTTCTTTGTGATAATATTGTGCTGGATGTGTGGAACACCTCTTAGCCTGGCAGCTGACATATCTAACTCTACTGACCCACACTACATCATTACGATCTCACCGAGAGTGACATCACAGGTGAATGACCTGGCAGTCACTAACTTGCTGTTCCTAAGTAGCAGAGATGTCACAGTGCTGATGATGCAGTGTGGGGCAGTAGAGCAAGATATGTCAGCTGCGAGGCTAAGAGCTGTTCCACACATCACACCTATTAACATCAGGTAAACAATCTTCTAATTAAACAAAGGGAAAAGAAAAAGTACCTCAGATATAAAAGGTAATGGCTGGCTGCTTTTAAAATCTAATATTAGTCTTCGGCAGTACACGAGCTCTTTGAGTACCTTGACAGATTCTTGCCACCAGCTTTGAATTAATGGACTTTCACTCATTGTATACAAGAGGTCCGCTTCCTTGGTTTGACAAGGCCAACAGTTACTGTCTGTTGATAGCTTTATTTTAAGACGTATTTTTGGGAGTACAATAAGCCCAAGTACTTTAAATTGAGTTGACATATCCCTGTAACTTTATAAAACTGAAGAGCTTGTATACTCCTTTTCCATTGATTATCTGTACTATTATTTATCAATTCTGCTGACCATTTGTCACAGATATTTGTATATCTTTTCAGGGTTTGATCTCCTAGATGTTTTTTTATCTGCCAAGTAAACAGACCCCATTCAGCCTTTCTTTATGATATTCATAATCTCCGTTTTCTGTTCCAAAGACATTTGGTGCCCGTTCCTGCCTGCAGAAATCTTTTGTAAAAATGTCTTTTAACCGAGAATAATCTGATATTGAGAGTACACCTTTTTTGACTTGTACATATTGTTTTCTAGAATTTTTCTAGAGCTAGGGTCCCTTAAGAAGTTAACTTAGAAACCAGCCTGTGGCACAGAGGGCTAAGGCGCTGGGTGCCTCACCTCACGCCGGCAACCCAGATTTGGAAACAGACCTGGGTCGCTTGGGGGCTGGCTGGGGAGGGAGGATTGCTCTCCTGCCTCGTGGAGGAGAGACTGCACGTCCCACAGCTGCCTATCACCTATAGGAAACTAGACGGCAGCATTGTGTGACAGCACGGGAAGAGATTTCATGGACAGACACTGGGGGCGTCTCCATGGAGGTGGAGTACGTACATGCGTCACTGCACATGTGTGCACCCAATAGGGGAGAAAATAGGAGGAAAAACCCTTTGACCATGTCACGGTGACAGTCCAGTCTCCTGCATGCCCCACAATGGCAACTGGGTGCTTCTGATCCAGGGTCCTGTAGAAGGACCACCAGAGAAGGTAAGTCCCAGAGAAGTCAGGTTACAGGGCCAAGGAGACTGGACTAGATGGGGGCCAGTCGGTGTGCTGAAGGGATTTAACAGCTTTGCAGAAAAGAAAAAAAAAATAACTTAGTTTGAAGCTTGGAGTTTATTAGCAATGTCAATTTGAAATTTAGAGTTGGCGTTCAATAGTGTATAGTAAGTTGTAGATGTCTAACCAAACTGTTTTCCTACACACTGATCTTGTAGTACTGTCAAATGTGCTCATTTCTGAACAACAAACATCACAAAGATAGGGGGAAAGAGCCCAAGAGCTTACACTGCAGCTTCTGTTCTCCTTCAGCAGCTCTTAGAACTGATGAGTGAGAGAGCTGCAACTATCATGTGACCCAAGGCTCTAAGAGACTGAGGCAGTTCTTAAAGCTGCAGTGCCACTGCTCCCCAGGTATGAGCATATATTACCCACCCATCCGTAATAACTCCCCACTGCCAATGTGGAGCAAAACCAAAATCGCTGCATCCCACACACGACTGCTCTAGAAGGAAACAGCTTTCTTGAACTTACTCAACTAACACTGTCCACGGTCTAGTTTGTGATCCCACTGTTTATTTATTTAGTTTTTGTTGACCGGGTAAAGTGCACTAGACAAATTCTGCCTATTTTCAGGCACAACCCGGGGTAGGGGGATACAGATGAATGCCAGCTGACCTTGAACCAGATTAAGCTGTTGATGGTATTTTTAGTGAATGAAGGAAATTTGGCCAGGACACCGGGGAAATTGCCCTACTCTTTTCGACAAGTGCCATGGGATCTTTAACATCCACCTGAACTACCAGCAGTCCAGGCAGATGGGACCTCGGTTTAACGTCTCATCCGAAAGACAGCATCTCAGAAGTGCAGCACCCCTCTCACGCTGCACTACAGTGTCAATACTGGGATATTAACCCAAGTGCCAGATGTGGGAACTGAACCCACAGCCCTCTAATCTCCCGGCCTCAGAGGCGAGTGTGCTACCTTTTGAACTACTGACACTGACTCACACTATATGTTAGGGTGCAACCAGTTATATGACCTGCTGAATACCCACCACTGCTATGTGGCATTCTTTTTCCAACCAAGGATTCTACCATCAAGCTAAAAAGCTCCCCTAGCTGTACAGTAGGATATTCTGTCTTGTTTAGAGTGGTGGTAGCTCAATCCCCTTCCCTTATTACACCACTATTACTGGTAGATGTAGAATTTGCAGACAAGCTTTTCCCCCCTAAAACTGGCAAGCTACTGTACAGGATATTAAAAAAAAAACTTAGATATAAAACAAAGAGCTTAGGCAGTACTGTCTGCACATTTCAGGAAATATTAATTCATGGAGCAAGTGTGAAGAAAACCATGAAAGGATGACTTCTTTCTGTCCACAATCCAACAGGTCTTTAAACAGACTGCCATACCCTTCTATCACGCAGGACGTGGCCTCGTGGCTAATTGAAGAGGAGTGTGTCTGCCATTCCCCCTCAGGCAGCACTCTTGTCTGAACTGTAAAGTACCGAACTGGTGATGATCCGTCCCCACCAGGGACCCAACGCAGCAGTACGCTCCGAGACTGTACTTCTGCCTGTGGAACTGTCAGATCTTTCGGCGGCTCAGGACGAACTGAGGGTAGAGAAAAAAGAAAGATAAAAATACAGACATTATTATGATCAAACCATTCCTGAGGTTAACTCATTACTTCCAATACATCTGTATGAAGTACAAACCATCCCATTGCTTAACCTAACACAAACTGGCAACTCACGTCAGGATGAGTTAAATAACTGGGGTTCAGGCCACCCAATGGCCCAGCGGTAGCACAGTGGCACCATTATGCTGATGACCTGGGTTCGAAAGTGAGTCCACGAAGTCATGCTGGGGGCCAGGCCATGGCTAGAACAGCGGATGCTCAGCAGATAATCTCAGGGAGGGTTTACATTGGGTTCCACTGCCACAGCGACCCCTACGGCTAGGCCAGGGAGCTCATTCCTGTACCAAGGGAAGCTGCGGTTGATGAGGCCACCTGAGGCATCGCATTCAGTCACCAGAACAGGGCTTATCCTTCAAGCAGATGGCAGGGGTGAGGGCATAAAAATCCATATATTTACATAAAAAAACAAAACAACTGGGGTTTAAAAAAACTTACTATGAACGAAGTCACAGTGAGAGTGTAGGAGGTTGTGCTATTTCAAAATGTAAGAAAACTTTTTTAAAATTAAAATGAGCCCATAAACACCACATTCTGTACATTCTGTGCAAGTTCCATGCTGCGAGACTAAACTAACACGTGTGCAGACTAACAAACGGCTAACGAGGTCTACTACATAAACTTGACGGCTGGCATCAATGTTTATGGTTTCCTGAAATGAAAACAAGGAGCAAACCAACTATGAATCCGCTCTACTGCCTGGGCATGGCTTGCCCATAGAAACGAAAACAAAAGGTGTGACATCACGGGAGAGCAAGCGTAACTGC
The DNA here is from genome assembly GCA_016271365.2 of Neoceratodus forsteri. Classification (NCBI taxonomy): domain Eukaryota; kingdom Metazoa; phylum Chordata; order Ceratodontiformes; family Ceratodontidae; genus Neoceratodus; species Neoceratodus forsteri. The sequence continues at coordinate 387,920,213 of JADMNL010000025.1, read as the reverse complement.
ATGCAAGTGTTTATTTCTCCTGAACAATTAAGCACCATTCTTAATGTAACCTATATTCAGTGTTGTACAACTGTTTACTGCTCACAAGTTACTGGGCACCATCAGGTCTGCATTAGCTCGGTAGCATTGGTCATGATGTAATGTCTAGGCTGACAGCTGTAAGGGGGTCCAAGCCTTTTTTGCTCAGATCTTTTCATCATTATAATTACCATCCGTCTTCTTTTAAAAATTATTTTTTGTTTTAGCTTGATCATTAAAAATGATTTTGATACTAAGCATGGCACCCTTCTCCGACACTTGGCAATGACCTTGGGCTACGTTCCACAAGATCCAAACAGCAGCGTACTGCAGGGAATAAAGTATTGTTGCAGGGAATTACAACCATCAGCCCACATTAATTCCCCGGTTTTCTGCTGATACGGTGAATGAAACTGCAGGTACCATATGCCAGCACCTGGCTGCTTTAATATAGATCTCCGCTCTCTGTCACTGCTCCTCGCGACCCCCATCGATTTCAATAGAGAAACTCAATAAAGTGAGGAATAATTGTTCAGCGTTATCATGGAGCGTATTGATTGTGATTAAAATGTGCCGTTGGAAATAATGCAACAATTGATTGGGGACACCACAGTGACCTGTCTCTGAGGAGGTTTTTTGTTCCACTTAAATCGGCACTAAGTTCCACACGTATACATTTTATACAGATTTATTTTTAAATTTCGAACCTCTCTGATCAGAAACATTTATTTACAGTAACTTGCATTATCTTTTTCAGGGTTTATGTAGTTATTTTCATCTCCCCCAAGATTACTTATTTTTACCACATCCCTAGAAAGAATAATGAAGCCATGTCCTGCGTCACAGAAATGAAAGTTACGTACTTACTGTGACTGTTCCTCTTCCACAATAACTTCTCCACTGATTACCACTTACGCACTAGGACCCTGCAAGAGCAAAGCTTTGGCCAAGAGCTGTCAACAGCTACTGGGCATGGCACCTGCTAGGCTATAAGCATTTCCAACTCCCTCGCCAGTCTCAGTTCTGTTCGACAGGTGAGACAAAAACAAGTGGAGTAAAATAAAAGGGGGGCCTGAGAAACTCCCTATCCCTTGGGTTATAGGAAAAATAAAGCAAGACCTGATGACCAACTTCTAGCTAGAGAAGAAGGGGCACACTAAGGGGGCACAGACAGGTAGTTGGGTATGGAGCCAGAGCATCAAGACGCCACTAGCTAGGCAACAAAAAGGGTTAGTGGAACCACGGCAGCAGCCACATAAACATGTGGTTCTGGCAGACAAGACAAAAAGGAGTATGCAAGAAATGGGATCCCCCTGTAACTGAGATGCACAAGTGTGCAAAGTAGCAGAAAACTGCAGAATGACTCCTAATAAGCAATTAGTATGCCACCAGCAAGGGAATTTTTTTGTTGTTGTCAAACAGGCTCCCCCCCCCGGGGGGAAGTGGGATATGGAAAAAACACCTGTGCATGAGGCATCACAGGGCTACCCAGTCCTAAGGAGTTGAGATGTAGCTATCTCCCCAGCTACCCCAAGCCTGATAGACAGGACAGTCAAACCTGGCAAAGGGAGAAAAAAAACATACCAAGTGAGTAAAAAAATATTGCCTGGCACAGCCAGAAGAAAACCACAGGAGAAACACTGACCTGCCTTTTCCTGCATGCAACAAGGATGGAACCTGTGCTGAGGCTAGTTCAGGATGACCCAAGCTAGTGCACTGCACCCACCCCCAGACAGGGCTACTGTCAAGTGGAGTTAGATTTGGATAGTACCCAGTGGGTACAGGTAGCATTTGGCAACTAACAGGGATATACCTGTACAGAAGGGGATATACCCCATACAATAAAAGGGAGGACAGTAAAAGGTAAAAAGAAAACGAGGGGTCACCCCTTTTTTTGTTGGCATGGGGCACTGGTAAAGGGCCCTCATCCAATTTGTCTCTTTTTACTTCTGGTGGAAGGGGAATCCTGGAGTGAGTCCCAGACCATTTTTTTAAGCAGGCTCCCCTTAAAGAGAAAGTGAGCAACTGGGGAAGAGGCATACAGCAGCAGCAATGTGTTGTTAGTAACAAGGTGAGCTTCCCAGATGCCCTGGCTCTGCAAGAGCGGGGGATGGTGGGCAGGTGTGTTACTCAATGGAGAAGACATTCTGGAAAATCAAGAGTTACGTTAAGCACATAACTTTTGTATCTTCCAAGAAGCAAGCTTCTCCATTAATTCCCACTTATGGCTCAGAGTACCAAGCTTTCCTTTTCTTAGGGAGGAGCTGGCTCATCCTGTAGGTGGGTTGGGAGAGAACACCTCAGGGCAGGGGCTCCTCACAAGTCTGGCGAAACCTGAGGCTGGTCAGGGCCACGTAGAGGCTCCTGCAGCACAGGGGCAGGAGAAGGGTTCCTTGACAGTTCCTGCCTGACCCTAGGGGAGAAGTAAGACCCCTGCAAATGCTAGTTCAGCACCTTATGCAGGGCCAAAGATGCCATTTGGGACAGGCGACGCCATGCCATCTAACGAATGCATATTGTTGTTCCCATCAAAAATAACAAAAAGGAGTGGGGCACACAACAAAAAATAAAGAGAATTGATGTTTATTACTGAAAAATCACAATGAAAGCATGGCTACAGCCAGGGCCAAACCCCCTACACATCGACCCAATCATGTCGGTCTTCCTCGCATATTCAATTCTCAGCATTTTTTGGTGTGTGCCCAGCTCCTTTTTGTCATTTTCAGTGCGTTTTTTGTTGCTGGAGCACCTGTAAGTGGCTGATGTGCATTCCTTTCTTTGTTCATTGCCTGTTGTTCCCACCAGTCTGGAGGCCACCTTGTTGGCATACGATGCCTTCACTGTAGTGCCGAGCTACCTCCAGAACCCAGGTGGAAAGGACTATAGCTTGCCAGACTTCCTTGATCACTGGCAATGCATACAGCAGGTTGTTCAGCTGCGATCACAGCCAATGACTATATGTCACCATATAGATCTTGTGTGCTGACACAAACACATAAGGGCACATGCTGAGGTAAAAACCTTCCTTCCCAGGGCCATCTGTAAAAGCCAAATTAGCATCTGGAGGTCAATTACACATGAGGCTCTGTGGCCCGAAGAGGTCTGCAGCACCTGAAGCCCTGAAGTGGAGTGAGATACTTCACCTGCAGATCCTGTGGGTGTGCAATACCGCAAAAGGAGGTCCCTGGGGATGGCTGGAGTGGCAGAGGGATGCCTCCATAAGGCCCTGGATGACTCCATGGCTCATGGCCATGAAGGAACAACCACAGTGTTGATACTGGGAACTCCTAGACGTCCCAATGTCTGGGCTGCCACATTGTGACTGGTATAGGCTGACAGGTACAGCACCTGAAGCATCTCCATGAAGAACTGCTGTTACAGAGTGTAAACAGCAGAAAAAGCCAAGTGGATCAATGATTCATTGTCCTCTGAGGAGGCCGTGGATGAAGACAAGGCACTGTCCCCCGGGCAGGGTCGGTACTGGGCCCTATCAGATTCCCTGTGCCAATCCCTCCAAGGCATTAACCCAAGCCCAGTGCTGTTCTGAATATAACATCCCGAAGGGCCAGGTAAAGAGGGCATCCACTTGAGAAAATGGTTAGGCCCTTCGGGGGGGGGGGGCGGTGAGAGTCCAGGTCTCGAGGGCCTTTGCCTGGGCTGCAAAACTGCATAGGAAGCCTTGCCCAAGGGGAAAGCCTAGTAGAATTGCCCAAAGGGTGTCCTCCTACATCCAAGGACTGACCTGACTGGTGCCCGGGGGGAGTGGCCCTCCCAGATTAGGAGGCCAGAGCTGTACAGGTCCCACAGGGTGGCCCCGGTCCTCATTGGTGATGGTGTCTTCCTGTGGCTTCAGAGACAAACCTGGCTCTTGGTCATCACCCGACTCAGAGCTGGTGCTGCCTCAGCACTGTGCTCACGTCTGGAGACATCCTCCGAGACAGGCCTCCCCCTATCACTGCATCGTCACTGTGTTCAGTGTCAACATAGACATCAGGCTTGTCTGTTGGCACCTCGCTCCGAGCTGGACCCAAGATCAACACCACGGCCATTGCTGCCACTGTCACCATGTGTAGTGCTATCCCCCTCTTCAGCACCCTTAGTGACACCACGGTCAAGGACAGTCTCTGAACCGGTATCAGCATGGACAACAGCCTCGGTGCCTGTCCCTCCCCCCCAACACCACGAGTAGTGTCTAGGGGGAGAGTCAGCATCATCCTTAGGGTCACTCATCAAGTTGTCACCATGAATGGTGACAACAGCACGGGCAACACCAGAGGACAATGTCAAGGTGTCCACTGGAGCAGACCAAGCATATTGCTTCAGCCTCACCCCTGTAGATGTCTGCTGCTTACAAAAGGAAGACTGTGGATGGTTCTAAGCCAGCCGCCCACCAAATCCTACCACTAAAGTCTCTGATGCCCCAGCACAGTGAGGTCAAGGAGAACTCTGTACTTCCATGGAACCAGTGGTCCTGGGAAGAGGCCCAGTGGAAAGGACTAGAGACCTTATCATGGACGTATCCATGTGATGCCTGCCTCTCAAGTTGGAGATCAGATGACCCTACTTCAACACGCATTTTTTCAGGGTATGGCAGATCACGGAGAAGCAGACATTGCAAGCATCCACGTCATGCTCCAGTCCAAAGCAGGACACACAGGCCTGATGCTGGTCTGTGGAAGATATCTTGTTCCCACAGGGGCACCAATGCATTTAGGATTTTCTTCTGCAAAATGGCCCCTTCAGATTTGGATTTCAGCATTTTGTGGGAAGTAAACAAAGGTAGCCAGTAACCAACACAAAATGCATGGTGATGTAGCAAAAATGTACTGCAGCGACGACTAGGTGAACTGGCAAACGCTCCCACTGTGTCCTCTCGATGGCAGGAAATACAGAACTGAGGTTGGTGAAGGAGCTAGAAATGGTTATTAGCTAGCATGTGGCACCATGTGGGGCCCAGGTATGTAGGCGCTGTTCCCAGTAGCCATTGCTGGCCTCCTGGCCAAAACTTTGCTCCCATAGGATCCTAGTGCCTCCGGTTCAGACCCATAAGTGGGAATCAATGGAGAAGATTGTATTTTGGAAGATACAGACTGAAATGGTTGCTGGGTTCCCTATACCCACCTGTTGTTGACACTGTTTCTTGCTCATAGGTAATGTAAAGCAATTAAAGGAATACTACACCCTCACATATTGTGAATGTTATTTATTTATTTATTTTTGTTTACCAGGTAGGTACACTAGACAAGAATATTGCCTATATTCAGGCACAACCTGGGAGAGTACAATCAGGAGAGAGCAAGGTACAAAGAACGTACAAACATCAGAGACAGTTGTTCATGGAGTAGCATGAAGTGGGAACAAAACAATTTCGCAGATTGCCGACAAAAGCAAGACATATTTCTGTGGAAACAGAGTAAACAAATAACTTTACATTAGCTACTTGCACTGGATGATACAACAATAATAATTAAGGACATACGACAATCGCCAAAGAATAAATAACAGTTTTAACTTGACGATTTTGTGGAGGGAGTGGGAACATGCAAACTTTACACAGCAGAAGGAAACAGTAAGTGCCACGTATGTAAGGAATGCTACTGGGAGTCAGTCTCAAGTTACAGCACAGGAGCAGCCACCAGAGTCTTTGCTTTACTTGTCAATAGATGATTCCCATTCTGTAGCAACCGGGGTCAGGAACTTTTGCGTTACTTTATTTTTCGTGTTAGCAGTTGTCCTCTGTACTTATCCTGAGAGCTTTCATTTTCTGAGTGTTTAACTCTCAACTCTGTTCTCCAGAACACTGTATTAGCAGCAAGAAAACGATGTCACGGAGCCCTTTTACACTATGCATTTCTATGCAGCAAGTCTAAACCTTACGAACTCTAATGAAACATGCAAACAAAGTAATTTACAAGAAATGGATATTACGTACCTACCGTAATTCTTGATCTTCATGGACAAAGCCTCCACCACTCATTCACACTGATGGGAACTACGCCGGAGGTGCTAGGACCCAGCGAGAGCAAACTTTTTGCAAAAGGGTCGGCGCTAGAGATGGAGCCGTGAGGAGCGGCGCCACGAGCCTCGGCTTGTGCGGCAATGACTACCTCAGCGTCAACCCTCCAACCGCCTCAGTATCTTTTTTTCCAAGGTGGTGCAGTGTAACTAACCTAGAAGGATAGCCTAACAAAAAAATGGACATAAGATAGTCCAGAGGACCCGTATAAGAAGGGTCAACAAAGAAGTCTTCACAGCCTGAAGATTGAGGGAGTGAAGACCAACAACAGAGGTGAGCTCAGGGGATGGTGGGTGGGTGTGTGAATGAGTGGTGGAGACTTCATCCAAGAAGATCAAGAATTACGGTAGGTACATAATTTCCATATCTTCCTGGACATAAAGTCTCCACCACTCATTCACACTGATGGGAGAGTACCAAGCTAATAATTCTCAGAGAGGGCGGCAGGAGAACCAAGAGCTCACAATTCAGGACAGAAGTCCGTTAAGGATAGTCCTGCCAAATGACAAATGTCACCTGGCATGGACATCCAAGGCATAGTGCTTGACGAAAGTATGCACTGAGCTCCAGGTAGCAGCATTGCAAATGTCTGCAATGGGCACGTTGCGGATTTCCGCCAGGGATGCCGCGACTGCTCTAGTAGAGTGAGTGTACACTCTGCCCTCCAGCTTAACCTGGACCATGGAATAACAGTGGCGAAGGCATGCCACCAGCCATGCTGAAATACATCTGATAGCGACAGGTTGACCCAGCGGGGTCTCGCTGAAGGAAACAACAGTTGTTGAGCTTTGCGAATCTCCTTTGTTCTATCTAAATAGAAACACAGAGCTCTTTTAACATCTAAAGAATGAAGGGTACGCTTTCCTTCATTCTGAAAGTTTGCAAAGTAAGTAGGTAGGACTAAAGGTTGGTTTAGATGGAAATCTGAGACAACCTTAGGGAGAAACTTAGGATGAGTCCTAAGAACGACTTTGTTCTTATGAAATACAGTATACGGAGGGTCTGTAAACAAAGGAACAGGTTACTCACCTGTAACAGTAGTTCTAGGAGTGGCATATGTTGTTCATCCACACTCTTTGGCATGTCCCTTTCCCCTTTAAATCTTGCCGGAAGTCTTCAAGCTGGTTCCTCCCACCCACCCGGGTGGTAAATACCTTGGCTCCACCCCATGACGCCAGATCTTAGCCCACTGGAAGCAAGGTTGTGTGCCTAAAGCCAGGGAGGTCGGGTGGGTGCGTGTGGATGAACATATACCACTCCTAGAACTACTGTTATAGGTGAGTAACCTGTTCTTCTAGGAGTGTGGATATGTTGTTCATCCACACTCTCTGGCAGACTCCAAGCAGTTCTCCAGGAGGAGGGAGGCAAGGCGCACACCCCCTACTTGGGACATAGAGACTGGATAATTGAGGCCCCAAAACCAGCATCCCGACGTGACTCCAGGTTGATGTGGTAGTGGGTAATGAAGGTGTTTGCTGACTTCCAGGTAGCAGCCCGACAGATTTCCTGGATAGGGATGTCCCTGGAAGCAGCCACCGAAGCAGCAGTATGGCGGGTAGAGTGAGCCCTTAACCCTCTGGGAGGCTCCTTACCCGCCAACTCGTAGCACAGACCTATGCGTGATGTGATCCGTCTTGCTATGGTCCATTTGGCTGCAGGTCTGCCAGAAGCAGCTTCAACGTAGGTGACAAACAGCTGGTGAACCTCTCCACGAATTTCCGCCATCCTCCTCTTATAATAGGAGAGGGCACGTCTCAGGTCCAAAGTATGGAGCCTGTACTCGGTGTCCAAGGTGTAATTAGGGTAGTATACTGGCAGAGTCAGCACCTGGTTAAGGTGAACCTCTGACACCACCTTCGGAAGGAATTTTCGGGTGGGGTGGAGGACAACTTTGTCCCTGTGGAAGACCAGATAAGGGGAGTCCACCGAAAGCGCCTGGAGCTCTCCTGTCCTTCTGGCTGATGTGATAGCCACCAGGAAGGCAGTCTTCCACGACAAGTGTGAAAGCTCACACTTGTGCATGGGTTCGAATGGCTTGCCCATGAGCTTTGCCAAAACCAGCAAGAGATCCCACGGAGGTGGGGGATTCCCGCACCGGAGGGGATATATGATCCAGGCCTTTGGAAAAGCACCCAACCACTGCCTCCTGCGCCAATGTCAGCTGACTGGCCCGCCCGTAAGCAGAAATGGCTTCCAGGTGCACCCTAAGGGTTGATGACCATAGACCCCCTTTGGAGAGAGACCAAAGGTAGTCGAGAATGTTAGCCACAGAACAGGATAAGGGGTCCAGACTCTTACACTGACACCAAATGGAAAATCTTTTCCATTTGAAGGCATAACATTTCCTGGTCGATTCCTTTCGAGATGCCTCCACCACGGTGTAGACATCCTCGGAAAGACCCAAAGCCTGGAACTCTAGCCGCTCAGGTACCAGGCTGTCAGGTGCATGGATTGAAGGTCTGGATGGAAAACCTTCCCCTGGTTCAGAGACTTCAGGTCCAGGCGTGTACAAAGCCGCTCCGGGGACCTGCAGCTGAGGCTGAGGAGATCTGGGTACCAGAACTGGCGCAGCCAGTCTGGGGCTACCAGGATCACCTTCGCCTTGTCCCTCCTCACCTCGAGTAACAGCTTGTGGATCAAGGGAAATGGAGGGAAGGCGTAGAGGAGGCCTGGGGTCCATGGCCTCGAAAAGGCATCCCCCTGCAGCGAGCCCTGCTGAGGGGGGCGGACATGATACAGCCTCAGCTTGGTGTTTTCCCTGGAGGCAAACAGGTCCACCATCGGTTTGCCCCAAAAGGAGAACAAGTTGTAAGCTACCTCTGGATGGAGTGACCACTCATGGGATGTCTGGCCTATGCAGCCAAGAGCATCCACCAGTTGGTTCGAAACTCCTGCCACATGAATGGCTAGGAGATCCACCTCCAACCAGCTGACGAGGGTCCAGATTCGTAGCGCCTCCTTCCATAGCAGACAGGAGTGCATGCCGCCCTGTTTGTTGAGGTAGTACATGGTCGTGGTATTGTCCGTCTGGACTTGAACCACTTGACCCCAGAGCTGAGGAGCGAAAGCTGACAGCGCCAAGCTGACTGCTCTGAGCTCCAACAGGTTGATGTGGCATCGGGACTCCTCGGGGGTTCAGAACCCATGGGCTCTGCTGTCCCCCATGTGGGCTCCCCAGCCCATGAGAGAGGCATCGGTCGTAAGAACAACCGTCGGCTCGGGGCCGACAAATGGGATCCCTTCCTGTAACCATTCTGGGGTGGTCCACCATTGGAGAGCGTCCCACATCTTCTAGGTCACAGTGATCAGCTGGTCGAAATGACCATGGCGCTGAGTCCACTGAGCAGCCAGCTCCCACTGGAGGGGGCGCATGTGCCATCTGGCCCAACGAACCACTGAGGTGCACGCCGCCATGTAACCTAGAAGGCGCAGGAAGTCCCGGGCAGGGCACAAATGCCCAACCAGAAATGACTGGGCAAAGGAGGAAAGAACCTCCACCCTGTCCGCCGGGAGCAGAGCTATGGCATGACAAGAGTCGAGCTCTGCCCCGATGAAGCCCATCACCTGAGAGGGCATGAGTTCCGACTTGGCCTCGTTGATCAGGAGGCCTAGTTGGGAGCAGGTTCAGAGAGCCAGATCCCTGGATCTCTTCACCTCCTGAAGGGAGGAACCTGCCAAGAGCCAGTTGTCGGGATAAGGGTAGATTCGAACTCCTCGATGCCAGAGATGGGCTGCCACCACTGCGATGCACTTGGTGAAGACCCTTGGGGTCGATGACAGGCCGAATGGCATAGCTCGGAACTCGTACAGGGTCCCCTCGACCCTGAAGCAGAGGAACCGCTGATGGGATGGACGGATTGGGACATGGAAGAACGCATCCTGCAGATCCAGTGAACAGAACCACATGTTTTGCTCCAGGGATGGTATGATCTGGTTCAGAGTTACCATCCGGAAGGTGCGAGACCCGAGATATTGATTCAGGTCGTGGAGATCTATGATGGGGCGCCAACCCCCCATCCACTTGGGCACCAGGAAGTACCTGGACACGAAGCCTGGTTCTGTAGGAGGATCCAGCACTGGAGCTACCGCCTTCTTGTAGATAAGCTGAACAATGTCGTCTCGAAGAGCCGACTGAATGCAAGCTGAGATCCTTTCCTCCCGAGGGGCATGGGCATGGCTGGGAGGGTACTGCTTGAATTCCAGAGGCAGTCCCTGGACTACCACTTCTAGAACCCACCTGCCAGAGATATCGGACCAGGCGGAAAGAAAGTGGCGGAGACGGCCCCCCACGGGAGGACCCAGAGCTGGCGTGATGGGTGTAGGGGTGGCAACCCCCAACCCATCACTGAGCAGGCTTAGAGGAGGAGAAGGCTCCTGAACCAGTACCTCAGCCTCCTTTACGGGGCTGTTGAGGACCCTGCTTGGGCCTGGGGCACCAAGCTTCAGTCTGCTGTTGCTGCTGGCCTCCTTGATAGGAGGGCTGCCTAAATGCAGGGGAGGAGTGCTGAAAAGGCTTCTTCTTGCGCTTCTGCTGGTTCTTGCCCAAAGAACCCTTCACAGAGGTAGCATCCAAGGTGGCACTGGACTGCTGTATGCACTGGAGGCAATCAGCCACTCCTGGACCAAAGAGGTCAGTGCCTAGGAAGGGCACATCAGCTAACTTGTGCTGGGTATCCCCCAGGAAGGAGGATAGCCTCAGCCAAGCCCTGCGGCGAGCGGCCACTGCGGCTGCTAAGGAGTGGGCACAGGAATCTCCAATGTCCAGGGCCATCTGGAGCTGCTGTTTTGCAACAGCACAGCCCTGATCATGGACCTGCTTCACTGTGGTCTGCATGTCTGCTGGGAGATGAGGGAGGACTTTATCTAATGACCCTAGGAGGGCATGAGAGAAGTGTGCCATGATAACAGCCGAGCTGGCCTGACGAAGGCCTAAGGAGGAGGAGGCCGCATAGACCTTACAGGCAGAATGGTCCATATTCTTGGACTCCTTGTCCGGGGGTCGGTCAGTATCAGCTGAGCTACCAGTACGTCTGAACACAGAAGCAGTCACTAGGCTTTCGGCCAAAGGATGTTCTGTGAACCCCAACAGGGACCCCATGGGCACCGTATACTTGCAGGCCATACAGGCAGATGGAGCTGGGCAGGAAGCAGGACGCTGCCAAAGCTCAAGGGGAGGCCAACGATGGCTTTCACCACTGGAAAGGCCTCCATCGGGGTATCCCCCCTTTTGAAGATAACCGTAAGAGGGTACTCCGCCTTTTTCTGGATGGGCTCCAGGGGCATTCCGGTGGATTCGGAAATCAGGCGGAGGATGCCCTGAAAGGAGGAAGGGCCTTCCTCCAATCCTGCCACGGATGACTCGTCATCCCCAGGATGAGAGTGTAATCCAGTGTCATCCGAGTCCGAAGAGTCGGGATACAACGGTCTCCCACCTAGGTCTCCCTCAATACACTAAGGGCGATTGGGGATGACCGTGATCGACAGATGTCGGGGAAGCCCGATGTCTGGTCAGTCCTCTTTCGAGGGAGCACCTCCCTGAGGCTGCTTAGGCAGTGGCTACACCAAAATCGCTGGAGAGACCGGAATAGGCCAAGCTGGGATACAGGCTGGCCCCACGGGCGGTGGAACCGAGGCCTTTGGTTCCAGAGGGGTCGACGTCGGCCTGGGAGGTGGAAGCCAAGTGATGGCCGAGGCGGCTGGCAGGGCCGGCTTCTGCCCGGTCAAAATCAGCTGTTGCCACATAAGATCCTCATAGCGTCGACAGAGTTTCCGTCGAAGCCTCTCCTCATCCAAGGAGTGTTGTCTAAACACTCTTGGTGTGTAGGGTAAACAATAAAAATAATAATAATACAGGTTCTTGTGTCTCGGAGTCTGCCAAGAAACATTCCAGAACAAGCAAGGAGTACTAATAAAGTTTATTATACTACTTACGCCAAGCATGTGACATAGAAAATCACAAGGGAGATGGGTTTCTCACCACTCCTGAAGAATGTACATAATCTCCAGAATTGTAGATCTTAGGTTCTCTAAGATCTTGTTCTATCTCTCCCCGTGCTCCAGCTCTCTTCCCTTCTAAAGAAGCTACAGTAGTATCTCGAGCCCAGAATTACAATGGGTTGCAGACAACTATATACTACAGATAACAGCATCGCAACAGAGATTACAACATAGTTACAGATATGAGAAACAATATGTATTGGTCCTAAGTCATTCTCCATTGGATAATAACTTAGGAGACAGAATTACTGATGAGTATCATATGAGACAGAATATGCTTCCATTAGCATTATAGCTTGGACAAAAGAAATGCTGACAGTTCAAACTACATTTCTTGCTTACGTACAATATAAAACATAGAGACATAATAAAGGCCTTCTGTCTCTATGTCAGCTTGCTTAGACAAAGAGAACTGCTGACATATCTGCCTGAGTGTAAAATACACACTACATATAATTATATGAGAATATAAGTATACAATAATCACTGATGATCCCTCTGAGTCATCTTATCAGTGATTAGGTAGATCATGTATGGAATATCTATGAAAGACAAACTAATCTAGATAAATGTATTCTGGTGAGGTATAATGAATCATGCATGATAATATTAGCATATCTTAGCAGCAAAGCACATTCCTAGCACCCATGCTTATGTGTGCTCATATCTACAATGTTAGTGCAAAATAGCAGTATCACAGTATAATAGACCAGGAATACAATGTGAGGTGTATGTGGGACGATAGGGGGCATAACTCAAGCGTAACAGGTGGATGAAAATCTGTGGTGGTGCCTCTTCTTAGAGTGTTTGTGGCCCTTTTTCGGCCATTCGACCGAAGGGGTCCTGGTCCTCGATCGAGACTGACGGGGTTGGTTTGGTCGATCAGGAGTCACCGGAGTCGGTGAAAACCGAGGTTCCGGTACAGTTTCCTCGATCAGGACACCAGAGGGCTGTGTCTCCTCTTCGGGAAAGATAAGGACCGAAGTCCCTTCTAAAGATTCGTCGACCGGAGTTGGCGATAAAGGCTCAATCAGGTTGAGAGTAATCTCAGCCGGTTCAGCCATTTCCTCGGTCTCAGTCCCTTGGCCAGACGGAAGGTCCGTAAAGCTGGTGGCCGAGGAAGCGATCTCGACCGAAGTCGAGACCGCGTGTTCCTGGGACTCGGACCTCTCTTGGTCCCAGGAGTGTCTCAGTTTAGTTGAAGACTTAGGGTCCTTATCTCTCTTCCGAGGGTGCCTCACCCCTGTTGGGGAGAGACTGGCACAACTCCTTGAAGGAGCACGTGAAAGTAGAGCCAAGGTTGAGTAGAACAAAAAAGCTTCGATTGGCCGAAGCTTGAGCTGCTTCCTCCTTGAATGCCTTCATCTGCTCCAGCTGCTCAGCGGATCCCGCGGCCGCAGAAACCGCCCACCTCGCCTCTTTCGATTTCACCGGCGGGTTCCTTTTCTACGGTCTCCCCAATTTTAGGCACGCCTTGCGGTCGTGCAGAACATTGGGATGGAAGGCCAGGCAAAAAGTACAAGACATGGTGATATGTCCTTGACATCTTCTGGCCGCAGGTACACCAGCGAAATCGAGGGACGATTTGTCCTCCATGTCCGATGCGCTGTAATCGGAGTCATTAACTCGAGTTTTAGAGTGATTTGCGGTAAAAACCGACATTGCAAATCCAGGACCTACGAATTGCTAAAGTAGCATGAGGGAACCTGTGTCTTCCAGTGGAAAGGAAGATCTGGCGTCATGGGGAGGAGCCGAGGTATTTACCACCCGGGTGGTTGGGAGGAGCCAGCTTGAAGACTTCTGGCAAGATTTAAAGGGGAAAGGGACATGCCAGAGAGTGTGGATGAACAACATATCCACGCTCCTAGAACATGTATTTCAGAAATCCTGCATGTTGAAGTGATAGCCACCAGGAAGGCTGTATTCCAAGTGAGAAATTTCAGTTCACAACTAGCTAGAGGCTCGAAAGGCTTTTGAGTGAGCATGTCTAGCATAAGATTAATGTCCCAGGCTGTGACTGGACATCTGGCAAGGGGTCTGGTATGCAGAATACCCTTAAGAAACCTCTTAACTACAGGTAATTGAGCCAGAGACAAGGAAAGTACTGGCTCACGATAAGCTGAAATTGCACAAATGTGACCTTTGACTGTAGAGTATTGTGGACCTGAATTTGAGAGGTCTAGGAGGTACTCTAGAACTTTATCTGGCGGGCAGGAAAAAGGATTCAAAGAGGATTTTGCACACCAGAGAGAAAAACACTTCCATTTGGCTGTGTAAGTTTTTCTGGTGGCTGGCTTGTGCGCAGCCAAAAGGATATCTGAAACTCTCTGCGAGACATTGAACCTATTCACCTCTATCTCTTCAGGAGCCAAGCATGAAGGTGAAGCGACCTCAGATTGGGATGGACCACAGGACCCTGGGTCAGAAGGTTCATCTGAAGTAAAGGAGACCATATCTGTCAAGGTCAGAAGGGAGCAATGATGATCATTTTGTCCCCCTGAGACTCGAACTTGAGAAGTACCCTCAGAATTAGAGGAAGAGGAGGAAAGGCGTATAGAAAGCATTTTTTCCACTGCAGCCTGAATGCATCCTGACAGAAAATGCCAGGCCCTGGATTTCTGGAGCAGAAGAGAGGCAGTTTTGTGTTGAGTGGGGATGCAAAAAGGTCCAGATCTGGGGTTCCCCACTCTGTGAATAGCGACAGAACTACGGCTGAGTCGAGAGACCATTCGTGAGGATCTGTCTCCATTCTGCTGAGACGGTCTGCCAGTTCGTTCTGCACTCCCGGTAGATAGACCACCTGAATTAGAGCCTTGTGCTCTAGGCACCATTCCCACATTCTCATTGCTTCCCTGCATAAAGGGTAAGAGTGTGCACCACCCTGCTTGTTGATGTAATACATCACTGCTTTGTTGTCCATTTGAAGGAGAATGTTTCTGTGACACAGAATGTCCTTCAAAGCACGGACTGCATAGAGGAAGGCTCTCATTTCTAGGACGTTTATGTGGAGTTGGGACTCGACCTGAGTCCACGTACCTTGGGTGTGGAGATTCTGACAGTGAGCTCCCCACCCCATCAGGGATACATCCGTGGTAATGGAAATCTGATGATCCAGAGGAGCAAAGGGATACCCTTCCAGAAGGTTGTCCTCTCGCGACCACCAGGTGAGAGACCTCTTTAGAGGTTCTGTCACCTTGATGAGAAAGGACTGAGGGTGAGTGGTTGGAGACCACTGAGTACTGAGCATCCACTGAGAGGCTCTCATGTGGAGATGTGCTAGGGGTACAGTGAACACCGAGGATGCCATGAGACTCAGCATCCGTTGCATCGAGACAGCTTGCACTGAGCTGTTCTCTCTGATGTATCGGGGCAGCTGTAGGATATTGTTTCTTCTGTCCTCTGGCAGAAAAGCTTTCACACAGGTGGTGTCCAGAAGAGTTCCTATGAAGAGGAGCTTCTGGGAGGGCTGCAACTGCGATTTCTTGAGATTTTGCAGAACTCCCATGGACGTGAGAAAGTCTGAGGCCATAGCAATGGCATTGAGAGTTTCTTATCTGGAAGGGCTTGCTAACAGCCAGTCATCCAGATATGGAACCACCTGAATTCTGATTTTTCTGAGATGTACTGCGAGAATTGCACAACACTTTGTAAAAACTCATGGCACTGAGGATAGACCAAAGGACAGGACTCTGAACTGATAGTGTTGGCCCAGCGCCACAAATCTTAGGTATTTGTGGTGCTTCGGGTGTATAGGAATATGTTGGTAAGCATCTTGCATGTCCAGGGAAGCTAGCTAATCATGCTGATGAAGCAAGGGTAACAGGGTCCCTAGCGATATCATCTTGAACTTTTTCTTGAGAAGAAACTTGTTTAACTTTCTGAGGTCCAGAATGGGGCGCACGCCACTGGTCTTTTTTGGGACCAGGAAGTAATAGGAGTAGAAACCTGTGTTTCCTTGACCCAACGAAACTACTTCTACTGCTCTGTTGTTCAGAACGCCTTGTATCTCTGAGGCAAGAAGGTCTGACTGAATTCTTGACAGTCTGGGCTGTTGTTTGGGGGGATGATCCGGAGGGGTTTGTGAAAGGTTGATGGAGTACCCCTCGCGAATTATTCAGAGAACCCATTTGTCTGAAGTTATGGACTTCCACTTATTGTAGAACTGAGTCAGATGCCCTTCCACCGCTGAGGAAGAGTCCCCCTCAGGTAGCTGAGGTGGGACCTGGGCCAGAAACTCAGAAGGTGGCACTGGGCGCTTTGGGCCTTTGTGCCTTTTTGTTGCGTTTTCTTTTGAGGCTGGGGGGCTTGGTTTTTGTTAAAACCTCCCTTGCCTCGAAAGGACTGATGGTTGTGAAACTGACACACCCAAGAAGGGGTGGGAGCGGGCCAAGCCGTTTTAATGGCTGATCTAGTCTTGTGTGTGGCCTCCAGTGCTTGCTCTACTTGAGGTCCACACAGATACATACCGTCAAAGGGTAAAGCCATGACCTGCTGCTGGGCATCATTCGTGAAGCCCGAGGTGCGTAACCAGGACAGACGGTGGGTACAAATGCCCACCGCCGCTGCTAGAGAAGCAGTATCGAAAAAAGCGTCCATAGCTGCTTTAACCTGCTGGTTGTTGGACTCGATACCTCTAGTTATGGTCTGAAGAATCTCTGAATTAGTGTCTGACTTGGGCAGAGCTTCCAACATTTGCTTGAGCGAATGCCAAAGAACATACTCATATTGAGAAAAATAGCCCTGGTGGCTGGCTATACGCACACCCAGGGTGAAGGCAGCAAAGACTCTCTTACCTAAAGTGTCTATCTTACGAGATTCTTTGTTTATAGTTCGGGCTGTAGAAGCCTGGAGCAGGACAGACTTATCATTCTCTGCCAAGACTACAATAGGGTCCGCAAAGGCATGGGAGTCCAAAATGGGTCGATCCTTGGGAGCAGCATACTTCCTATCTATGGACTTAGCCACAGAAGAAATGAGAGCGGGATTATTCCATACCATCTGAGAAAGAGTCTCAAAGGACGGTTGTACCGCGGGAGTTAACTCCAAAGGGATCTCTGGGACATGTACATATTGGAGCCTTAAGAGCTTCCCAGGATCGATATCTGTAGTCTGGAGAGAAAGAGTAGAATTCAGATTTTTCAGCAGAGACTTAAATGACAGGTCCTCGACCACAGGCTCTGCAACAGGATTACTTCCTGCTCCTTCAACATCATCACCCAGCCAAAGGTCTGGTTCAGGCTCAATATCATCTCCAGACAGCCCAGGAGGGACTGTATGGACAGGAAAGGAGTGAAAATCAAAAGGAAAAGAAGGAGGAGGAAGAATCGGAGTTGAGAAGCCCTGAAAGCTGGACGACGCCACACCAAACCTTGGCCCCGAAGAACATGGCGCAAAAGGCAAGAGAGAGTGGCGTCACCTGAAAAAGCAAGGCGGCACCGAGAACAGTGTCGACAGGCGCATCGACACCAAGACGGCACCAACAACCTCAGCGGCTCCAAGGATGGCGCAGACAACCCCAGCAGCGCCGAGGACGGCGTCGACAACCCCAGCGGCACCAAGGAAGGCGCAGACAACCCCAGCAGTGCCAAGGACGGTGCTGAGAGGTGCATTGATGCCGAAGACGGCGCCGAGAGATGCATCGACGCCAAAGGTGCCGAAACCAATCCAGGGCTCCGAAAACTACGATTTGAGGAAAAAGCAGGAAGAATACCAGGAGATAAAGACATCGGTGTGGCCCCTCGCTGCAGCCATGTGAGGAAAACACCTGGCCTTGGTCGATGCTTTCGAAGGCTGTAGCGCAACTAGGAAAGTCAACCACCTACCCGCTCCTCGAATGGCCCAAAGGCCTTGGAGTGACCGGATCAGGAAGCTGGACCAACCTCTGAGCCCATTGCTCCATAAGAGTGGCCCACTAATGAAATTGCTCATCTGAAGCCTTTCCAAAAGGCGGTGAAGGGCTCAGATGTTGAAGAGGACGGTCGCCAGGGACAGAAACCGGTGACTCCAAAGGAGACCAGCACCTGGCCCAGATGAACGACTGTCGACACGCAGACAAACCAGAGGCAACCTTGAGTGATGCCTTCTATTTTTTGACCTGTGGGCGAAGAAGAGCTTCGAGGCGAGCAGTTGCCCGAAGTGCGACCGTTTTCTTTTATGCTTTCGGGAGACCACCATTTCCCAGCATCGGACCGTCTGTTGTCAGACCCCCCCTCCGGAGAGGGCGGCAGACTGGACCCGGCCTGGCTGACTGAACAGCTTTCATACAAAATCTCCCTACCATCGCCTGACCCGCTCATGGTCGACGCCGTTAATGTAGGCTGAAGACTTCTTTTCTTTAATAAGTATAGTTAAATGTAAGCGGTACTTATTTCAAGATATATTACAAAATAGTAAACTGAAAACTATGCTACTAGTTTGAAGTTTGACTCCCGGTGGGCGAGCGACGTCATCACTGAAGCTTGCGGCGGGAAAAAAAGAAATGAGGAAGTCTGATTGGGTGTCGCCGAGACAGTCGATTGCTGCATGAGCTGAGGATCGTACCGCCGCTCCTCGCAGTTCCATCTCTGGCGCCGACCCTCCTGCAAAAAGTTTGCTCCCGCTGGGTCCTAGCACCTCCGGTGTAGTTCCCATCAGTGTGAATGAGTGGTGGAGACTTTATGTCCAGGAAGATACAGTCCTACTCTACCACTCCTTAAGAAGTTTGTGAAACTAACTGAAAGTAAATGGGTGTGTGTGTGTGTGTTTCACACCTGTCCTGCTATTTGTTCAGCAGACAGGTACACTGTAAAGACTACTGGCTACTGACCCACGTCTCACTGTTAATGCAGCTCACAGGAATAACTGAAATTTCAGCAATCAGAAAACGGAGTCACCCAGGATAGTCACAGAAGACTTCTGCTGCTAACAGCATCCCTCACAGCTGTCTTCTTCAGAAAACACATCTTACACTAATCCATATAGTCTGTCAGTTTTCTGGATGAATATTAACCATTTTTAAGATGTGTCCCTGATTTTGGATCTTTGTTCCTGGTTTTCTTAAGCCTTGTCCCCCATTCATGAGGCAGGAGGATGAGAGGCATGGCTAACAGTAAAAGAAAATGTATCAAATGTTTATATCCCCCAACTGCAATAGAAATGAAGCAGATTGGTGACAAGGAAAACAGATAACATTTACAATATGTGAGGTCACAGTTCTCCTTTAAAGGTACTGTAATTTGGCCTCCCTGTAAACTAGAACAATAACAAAAACCTGTTTAAAAGGCAACTTTTTTTTTTTTTTTGTAAAATCTTCTTACTGCAATTAATTCAAAGGTACAAAAGATTCACCATTTAGGAGGTGAGAACTGATACATCAAAGAGAAGTATAACAAGGCAAAAAGGTGGCTGGCAGTATAGCCTACAGGTTAGAGTAATGAGCTGTGAAATTAGCTTGGTACATCCCATAGCCTGGGTTTGATTCCCACATATGTCACAAGCATACTGTGTGACCCTGAACAAGTCACTTAACCTGCCCAGTGCTCTTGGTTCACCCCTGAAAACAGGCACTGTGCCTAGCAGACCATACCTAGTTAAGAAAGAAAAAAAAAAACTACAGCACTTTCTATTTTTTTTTTTTACATCACTGGGAGCATAAACATAGAAAATACCAATCAATATGTCGTATAAGAAACCCATCAACTGCAAATGGCATAGGCACAAATTCAGTCCAGGAAAATCTCACTGGTAAAGTTCCTGCCAAATTATTTGGCACAGTGCCCTAATATGCATTAAGTTTTAAAAGTAAACTGTTTGTAGCTTGACCACTGAAATAAGAGTAACAACCTATGAAGACTCACTTTAAAAGTAACACACACATACCCTTATAAAATAGCCCTCAACAGTCAAACTGCTGTTAGTCTGCTGATTGCTATTATTCAGGTTGCAGCAAAGTACAGTTACGCAAGAAATGGAAATTACGTACCTACCATAATTCTGATCTTTCTGTGTATCTTCACCATTCATCACATTTGGGTACTTGGCCTGAGGTCACGACCCCGTAGGAGCTTTTTTTTTTGATGGGTGGAGTCGACGCACCATTGGCACCGCTCAGGTCGACGCACTGCATGGTGCTCTCTCAGAGGTTGGCCGTTAGGGTGTTGTCGACTCCACCCTCCCACCAGTTCTGAATCACCATATAGGTGAGAAAGGGTTGGGAGGGTGGGACAAGGAAGTCCAAGGGACAGACAAAGGAAAGATATACAACTAAAAGGAGAAATAAACGACTGAGAGGACAGAATAAGTTTGAAAGACTAAGGGGATTGGGTAGGGGCCCCAATCTCTGGAGTTAGAAAAAGGAGGAGGGAGGGTGGGTTAAGGATTTTGGAAATAAGGATAAGAGTGAGAGGGGGGAAAAGGGAAAACCTTGACCTGTCTCCAAATTGTATAGGAACTGTGAAGGAGTAGCCAAGAGGCTAACTGCCAGAATGCAAGGCACAGAATCACTGGCAATAACTCCAACAAAAGCAGAATCGGCTATTCTGGAAGAAAGACAGGAAACAGGGATATCTCCTTCCTCTCAAGAAGGAAATTTTGGTGTATGAAACCTAGTTTCTTAAATTAATTGAGGATATTTATTTATTTAGCTTTTGTTTACCGGGTAAGTACACTAGACAAGTATTATGCCTATTTTCAGGAATGACCCGCGAGAGTACAACATGAGGAACAACATTGTCCAAAGGACAAGGAAATCAAAGGATTGACAGGGAGAAGGGGAGAAGGAAAGAAAAGAGGGCAACTGCCAACCCCCACCCTACAAGGGTGGAGCCGAAGCACTGAAGATGGAGTGCCCCCTGTCCTGACCACTCTGCTCCTAAGAAAATTATCCCCCCTATGTGTCCAGTTTACCCCACTCCTGACTAACAGAAAGGAGGGGGGTGAGAAATGGGCACAGAAAGGGAGGGGGACCCAGAGACTGAGGCCCTAGCGGGATGGAGGGCGGGATTGTGATGAATGGTGAAGATACACAGAAAGATCAGAATTACGGTAGGTACGTAATTTCCATATCTCATCTGTGTCAATCTTTACCATTCATCACCTTTGGGTGAGTGCCGAGCCCCCCGAAGGGGGTTTTAACCCTAAGGGACTGAGTCCCTTAGTGCTCAGTGGGTGACACACTAAGAGGGAGAACCTTCACGGGCCTGGAGAGGCCCGAGAGTGGGGAGAGTGAGACGGGGCCCCCCGGAGGGGGTAGGAAGTTGCCCCAACATACGCTGTCTCACCCTACGGGAGAAAAGATAGGTTCTCTGGTGAGCCGAGTTAATCACCCTATGCCGGGCCAAGGGTGACAACCGGGAGAGACGCATCCATGCCATCCGCCTAGTGCAGATCGCTGTCCCCATGACCCTGGTAGCTACCCTCATTGGCTGCTGCACGATGCCCTTGCTTGGTGCCTTGCTAGCTCCAGGCCACATGCAGAGAGCGCAATGGCTTGTCTGGTTTGCTCCATGTCAGGCATCGAACCTAGGAGTTGACCTAGCCTGGACCACAGGAACCTGTCATAGGTTGCATAGTGGGCCTGATGTGCTGTGATAGAGAGCAGCAACCGTGCCGAGTAGAATGTCCTCCTCCACCAGAAGTGAAAATCCATGGAATCTTGATCTGGGGGCCAGTCACGGTGAAGGGCGTGAAGCCCACCAGGAGTGTCCAGTTGCGTCAATCCCAACCGAGGATGAGACATGGAACCTAGAGACTCCGGGGGGGCACAATACTGCTGGCAGAGGTCCCTAGGGGCTGGAACTCCGGAAAAGGGCCTCTGCCAGGAACGCAACGAGATGCCTCCTGAAAGGGAGCAGGCCAGGGGGGCACCACAAGGATGTCCACCTACATCCCTCGGATGACATAGAGGCATACCTGACAACTTTTAAAAGAGTTGTCACAGCCTGCCAATGGCCAAAGCAGCAATGGACAATCAGACTGGTACCCTACCTGACAGGGAAAGCCCAACTTGCCTACATCAGAATGGACACTGCACAGTCAGGAAACTATGACCTGGTGAAAAGCGAAATCCTGAAAAGGTATGACATCTTTGGAGAGACATACAGGCAGAGATTTCTATCTCTGAGGTACAACTCGGTCAACAATCCTCGAGAAGCCGTCACCCGACTCAGAGAACTCCTGATAAAATGGCTCCAGCCAGAGAGCAAAACAATCCCACAGATCATCGACACATTTGCCATGGAGCAATTTATCAACATCTTGCCTACAGATGTGCAGCTGTAGGTAAAGGAACACCAACCAGAGTGGGGAAAAGGCTGTTTTTCCTTGGCTGAGGACTACCAAATGGCCAGACAGACACCACAGTAGCAAGGTAACAGCCAAGCACCGGTAAGACACTCTTTTTCCCCATTTAAACTCCAAGCCTGATAAGAACTCTGGTGGGGGTAACAAATCTGGGCCCAAAGACGTTATCTACTATAACTGTAATAAGCCAGGCCATTTTGCAAGAAACTGCCGTAGTAAGGAGAGTGGCACTGGAGCAGATTTGACCTTGACAAATTGGGGCAAGTACTTAACAGATGTGAAGCTGGGGGATAAGACTGTAATGGGACTCATTGATTCGGGAAGCAGACAGACCCTAGTGCATGTTAAAGTGCTGGGAAAACACCGTGCAAACAAACCAGGTACTGGTGTCACCTGCAACCATGGGGACACTCGATACTAACATAGAAACATAGAAGTTGATGGCAGATAAGGACCGCAAGGCCCATCCAGTCTGCCCACCACCCAAGTGACTCTGACCATTGAGGGTGTGATGCACCTAATGAAAGTGGGGGTAGTGCCTAAGTTACCTGTACCTGTGATTATTGGAAATGACATTCCAGGATTTACTGAGTTAATCAAAGAGGGAGTAAATCCTGATGTTTCAGCAGCAGTGGTGACAACAGCTCAGGCAAAGAAAATTACAGACGGTGGGGACACTTTTCCTTTCAGTGATTTTGATTCGGACTTGTTTGAGCACAGCTCCAAGATCCGGAAATCCAAGAAAGAAAGACCATGCCTGAAGAAACTGTGGCAGCAAATGACTGATGGACATAAAGGGTTAATACACGAAAATGCTTAAACTAAATTGTTGACTGTGATTTTCTTTCAGAGCAAGCTAACGATGTTTCTCTCCAGGGTTATTTCATGCAGTTTCAAGCAGTTGAGGGTGAAACCAAAACAGGATGGACCAATGTTTACAAAATGTAACGGGTTACTGTACAGAGTTTGGGTTAAACCTCAGACACAGGAACAGACAGAACAATTGGTTATACCATAGAATTATAGAACAGAGCTGTTACAGATAGAACATGATAAACCTATGGCTGGTCAGATTTTACTGGCCTGGAATTCATGAAGATGTTGCTACCTATTGTAATTCCTGTGCTGAGTGTCAAAAAGTAGCCCCAGTCACTAGAAAAGACAAGGTGCTCCTACCCTTAATAGATGTGCATTTTGCGAGAATTGCAATGGATGTGGTTGGTCCTTTAGACAACAGTAAAAAGGGTAATAGATTTATCCTGGTAGTATGAGACTATGCTACTAGATACCCAGAAGCAGTTCCAATGCGTACCTGTTACAGCCCCAAAAGTTGCAGCAGAGCTTGCCAAAATTTTCAGCAGAGTGGGCATACCTAAAGAAATTATTACTGATCAGGATGGTAATTTTGGTGCTGCATTACTTAAGGAGCTGTACAGACTACTAGGTTATCACTGCCATAAGAACCTCCTCCTATCACCCTCAGACAGACGGTCTTGTTGAACGTTTTAACCAAACCGTAAAATGCATGTTAAAAAAGTCTGTAAAAGGGGAAGGGAGAGACTGGGACCAATACTTGCCTTACCTACTTGTTACCTACAGAGAAGTGCCACAGGCATCAACAGGATTTTCACCATTTGGAATACTGTATGGTAGGCAGCCAAGAGGGCCACTAGATGTGATAAAAGAAACTTGGGAAGATAACCCCACTCAGAAAAGTACAGTTACGTAGGAACTTACCGTAACAGTAGATCTTCGAGAGAGGTTCCTTCAGTAGGTCATCACAAATAGGACTAACATCGCCCGACGTCGGGCCGCACAGCAGACTTTTCTAGCAATCCTTGACGTGGGGACCACCTACCTGATGTCATGTGACTGACATCAGCGTGATGGTATATAGTGGGCGGTCCCCATGCCTGCCCTCCAGTTCTCCCACTGGAGCCAGGAAGAGGCCTAACAGCAGGAGCGAACAGGATTGGAGACCCTGTAAAAATTAAAATGAGGGTGGGAAAAACATTACCTACTGAAGGAACCTCTCTCAAAGATCTGCTGTTACGGTAAGTTCCTACGTAACTGTCCTATCTTACTTCGAGAGGGTTCCTTCAGTAGGTCATCACAAATAGGACCGAGTCCCAAGCAGTCCCTCTAAGGAGAGACTGAGAGAAACTAGGGAGGGGGCAAAACAAAATCCACAGAAAAGACTGAAATCCAAAAAGGACTCAGCCCAGGACAACAGACCCTGCAGGACAGGTAGGCCAAAGCCAGCCATCCGCCTAGAAGCAATGTCCAAACTATAATGCTTGGTAAAAGTATGGCCAGAACTCCAAGTAGCAGCAGCACAAATATCCGCTGCAGAAACATTACGAAGGAAGGCTGCAGAAGCAGCCATGCCCCTAATAGAATGACCCCTGATAGAGCCCGGGAAGGGTTTATCATACTTTTGATAACAGTATCTGATGCAGCTGCCCAACCATTTGGAAAGGCACTGCTTGGACACCGGCTTGCCTCGAGTTTGATGTATGAAGGAGACAAACAATTGCTCGCAAGAGCAAAAGTCTTTGGTTCGGTGTGTGTAACACCGGAGAATCCGGTGCACATCCATCGTATGGAGTAGTGCCTCACCCCTGTAAGTGGGAGCTGGATAACATACTGGAAGCTCTACTGATTGGTTCAGAGTAGCTTCTGACACCACCTTTGGAAGGAACCTCATTTGGGTTCTGAGAACCGCCCTGTCCCGGTGAAAAATAAGGTAAGGCTCCTTACAAACCAACGCGTGAAGCTCCGAAATTCTTCAAGCTGAAGTGATGGCAACCAGAAACAATGCCTTCCAAGATAGAAAGCGTAGGTCACAGCTCATTGCTGGCTCGAAAGGAGGCAAGGTGAGCTTTTCCAGGATGAAATTCAGGTCCCATGGTGGTATTGGGCTGCGGATGGGAGGTTTCCCGATGGAGAATCCCTTTCAAAAAAGGTCTTTGAGATATCCAACTGAGCCACGGGTTTACCATCCACTAGCTCACGGTACACCGAGATAGCCAAGAGGTGCACTTTCAGAGAAGAATAGGCTAGACCTATGTGAAGGAGGTATTCTATGACTTGTGGGGCCGAGCAAGAAAAAGGGTTCCAGCCCTTCCCGGTTGTCCAAATGGAAAACTGCTTCCACTTCAATGCATAAGTGGAACGGGTGGAAGGTTTTCTGGCTTCAACAAGGACCTGTGCCACTCGAGAGGATACCCCAAAGTGAGAGATGGCTACGTCTGCAGGAGCCATACATGCAGATGCAGGGTACTGAGCCCCGGATGAAC
Organism: Neoceratodus forsteri; assembly: GCA_016271365.2. NCBI lineage: Eukaryota > Metazoa > Chordata > Ceratodontiformes > Ceratodontidae > Neoceratodus > Neoceratodus forsteri. Next base: position 387,894,605 of record JADMNL010000025.1, on the reverse strand, counting down.
CAGACGACCTTGATCCTGAGTAAGGAGGTAGTGTGTCAATGGAAGTGGAACCGGTGGTTCCCTAGTAGGCTGCTGAAGCTGCGGGAACCAAATCCGTCTCGGCCAAAGAGGAGAGCGATGAGAATCATCTTGGCCTTCTCTGTCTGTAGTTTGAGGAGGACCCTCTGCAGAATGGGAAATGGAGGGAAGACATATAAAAATTTCCCTGTCCAGGATAGAGATAATGCTTCACTCCAGAAAGTACCTGGCTCTGGAAAGAGCGAGCAAAACTTGGGAAGTTTTGCATTGAATTGAGAGGCGAATAGGTCGAGTTCCAGCCGCCCCCAATTTTGGAAGATGGATTCCCGCCACTTCCTGATGAAGTTCCCACTTGTGAGCAGGGGTCCACGATCTGCTGAGACTGTCCGCCAGGACGTTTAGAACTCCCGGTACGTGCACGGCCACTAGGGACAAGTGATGCAGAACTGCCCGGTTCCACACCCTGGTCGCTTCCCTGCAAAGAGGGTACGACCGGGTTCCTCCTTGTTTGTTGATATATCAAACCATCGACATATTGTCCATTTGGGTCAGCAGTGTTCCCTGGGGCAGCAGGGGTTGAAAGGCCTGTAAGACATACAGTACTGCCCTGCGCTCTAGAACACTGATGTGAAGAGAAAGCTCCAAGCCAGACCAAAGTCCCTGGGTTTGATGTTCCCCCAGATGCACACCCCACCCCATGTTCGAGGCATCCATGGTGAGTGTGGCTACGGGTGCTGGTCTTCAAAATGGGAGACCCAAGGAAAGATTGTGTGGATTCATCCACCATAGAAGATCCTTCCGGACCACTGAAGAGATGAGGACCGGATGATCCAGATCGCCCAAAAGCTGGTCCCATTGCACCCTCAGGGACCACTGAGTGATCCTCATGTGAAGCCTGGCTAGGGAAACGGTACAAATGGAAGCTGCCATGAGGCCTAACAAGTGAAGGACCTCCCAGGCCAGGATGGTCCAGCAAGACACCACCTTGGCGGCCTGGTGGACCAGAGTCTCCACTCTGTCAGGAGGAAGAAAAGCTCTCGCTGGACCGTGTCGAGGACCACCCCAATAAACTGTAGTCTCTGGGTGGGGATGAGGTATGACTTGGGCACGTTGACAGTGATCTCAAGTCAACTGAACAGGTCCAGGGTAAACGACAGAGCCTCCAACAATGCATCCCTGGAAGGGGCCGCTAGTAGCCAATCATCCAGGTAGAGAAACACTGCAATCCCCCTGCGGCGTAAAAACGCTGGAACCACCGCTAGGCACTTGGTAAAAACCCCAGGTGTCAAGACAGGCCAAAGGGGAGTGCTCGGAACTGGAAGTGCTCCCCTGGAACAGGAAACACAGGAATTGATGGTGGTTGGGGAAAATAGGGATATGTAGGTAGGCATCCTGCATATCCAGAGTGCAGAGCCAGTGATTCTCCAACAGAAGCGGCAGAAGGCTCTGTAGTGTCAGCATGCGAAACTTCTTGTACTCGATGAAATGGTTCAGCTGACTGAGATCTAGAATGGGTCAGAAGTCCTTGCTCTTTTTTGGAACCAGGAAAAAATGGGAGTAGAAGCCTTTTCCTGTTTGCCCTGGAGGGACTTGCTCGATTGCCTGTTTTAGCAAGAGCGAATTTATTTCCTCTTGAACGAGGATTGCCTGATCCCAAGAGTATGAGGACTTCACCGGAGGATTTCCCGGAGGAATTTCCAGTAACTCTATAATGTGACCTAAGGCCACTATTTGCAGGACCCACTCGTCGGGAGGTAATCGCCTCCACTCCTGCACGCTGGAGAGCGAATCCTCCCCCCTGCTCCTCGCCGGTAGGAGGCAGTGGGGCCGGGGAGTCAAGAAGTGGCGGGTCAGTCAGGGGGAGGACCCCCTGACCATCGCAGATTCTTGGAGGAAGGGGGGTAACGGTACCCGTGGCCTTCCACTTACCTTGGCAACGCGCCTGAGCGGATTTCCCCTGACTCCAGGTCCTCTTCCGAAAGGGTTGCTGTTGTCATCACTGAGGAGCACCCGATCGGTACATAGACCGAACAGATCTAAGGTCAACACCTTTGTCCTGTAGTTCTGTAATTATGTCTTTGGTGTCGCCATCGAAAAGGACCGAGCCCCGGAAAGGAGCATCCTGAATCGACGACTGAACCTCATTAGCGAGGCCAGAGAGGCAAAGCCAGGAGTGCCATCTCAGGGCCAAGGCAGTCGCCGAGGTATGGGCCATGGAATCAACTGAATCGTAGGTGGCCCGTAAAGCATGCCTACAAGAGATCCTGGAGAGGCAGTTATCCTTGGCAAGTTCCTCCTTGAGAGGTGAAGGATCCATAGACTGGACCTTCGCCTCCAACCTGGCCATAGTCGCTTTTTGATGGGACACCATATGGGCCACGTAACTGCGGGCGCAAAGCACGTACACGGCCGAAGAATATACTTTCTTGCCAAACTGGTCCATCTGCCTCAATTCCTTATCTGGAGGAGTGGTGCTCAAGTGCTTGGGCGTAGCGGAGCGATCATGAGCCACTGAAATGACCACGGAGTCTGCCTTCGGATGGGTCTTCAAAAAAGGAGCATCCTTATGCACCCGGTAAAGCCTGTCTATCCACTTGGGGACAGCTGGGATAAAGTGAGGCATCTGCCAGACGGTGGTGGTGAAGTCTTGGTGGGGGGCCATTCACGGAGGAACTGGGATGGGAGACAGGGACTCCAAATCGAGGTGCTCCGCAAGTCGCCGTCTCATTGGGTCCTGTTCCTCAGACTCCCAATCAAAATAATCTCTGAGGGCCCTCAAGAGATCCGAGAAGGAAGGATCCTCAGGTGGCGATTTCGGTGAGGTCTTACCTCTCGGCTGAGGTTCCTCCACAATTTCCTCCTCCGAAGAGTCCTCTCTCCCATCAGAACTACTGTCTGCCTCCTCCACTGGATAACGTTCAAAGCGAGAAAGGGGAATGTCCAGTCGAGTCTTCCCCGAGAGGTGGACGATCGGACCCAAACTGCTCAGGGAAGGGGACCTATGAAGCGGCGGAGGTGGGAGTCTTGTTTCTAGGTCCAAAACCAACTCCGACCTCGCTCCCTGCCACCAAGACTGTAAGAAGGACTTGAGATCCGGCATAGCCGGAGGGGGGTGGAGGTGGAGTTGGTTGAGGCTGGGGGGAGGGAGGAGGAGGTGGAGGGGGAACAGCGACTGGAGGAGGGTACTATCCATGCGGACCCATGTAATGGGTATAGGAATGATATCCCTGGTAAAACTGTCCCATTGGACTCCATCCAGGAGTGGAAACCTCCGGGTAAGGATCCCCAGGATACCCGTGTGGGTAATGGGGGACAGTGAGGGGATGGTTATAGTACCCCGTCGTCAGCCATGACGTCGGGGGAACCCATGTCAGACCCGCTGTAGTGTAGATTAACTTAGGATCCGGTGTCGGAACAGTCCACGTTATAGGGACCGACGTCGGCACCGGCGCCACCCGATCCGGCGCTGGAATAGGATCCGGCGTCGGCACAGGACGAAGAGTCTCAGTTGTAGGAGTTGGGTCCAGCGTCAGGGCTGATGGAATAGGCCTAACCACCGGTCCAAGCGTCGGGACTGTTGTAGGGACTGGCGGCGTTGGAGATGCCGGTGGTCCCAGAGTCGGGACTGTTGTGGTAACTGGCAGCATTGGAGGCACCAGCGGTCCCGGCGTCGGAACTATTGTAGTGACTGGCAGCGTTGGATGTGCCGGCAGTCCACCCTCAGGTTGAGGAGGGGCCTCCAGAGAAAGACCATCCGGCTGAGGAGGAGCCTCCTGACCCTGGTCCCTGGCAGGGGAGTGTGAGGATGAACCCCCAAAATCGGTTGGTTCACCAGCGTCCCCATCGGCCTTGCCGGACATGTCCGTAGTGGAATGTGAGGATACGGGCGAGGGAAGAACAGGAGGGAGCGTGGCTGGGCGGTCGGGGAGAGAACCCCAGGCCGACTAAACGACCGAGGCCGCGACTGCCCCAGCCGGGAGGAGTCGACGACGGCTGCCGGGTCGTCTCCGGAGGAGCCGGAGGCTGACTTACCGGCCAGTGCAGCATGGTCGCCAGAGGAGCCGGAGGCCGACTTATCTGCATGAAGTTTCTCCTTACCTAAGTGCTTTGATGGTGGCTGGGCCTTGCTGGTAGAGGGCCTGACGTCGTCCGCAGAGCAAGCCCGCTCCCTCATCTTCTCCTTATGCTTTTTAAGGGAAGATCTTTCGGATGAGTCCCTCAGCTTGTCCATCTTCTTCTCACGTGAAAGTAGACAGGCCTTGAGAAGATGGGCCTCCAACGCCTGCTGTCTCCACTTTTTGGTAGCCTGATTGAAGGACTGACAGTCGGGGCAGGAGGAGACTGGATGGTCTGGGCCTAGGCAGATGACACACTTGGAATGTCCGTCTTTGTGCAGTATCTGAGTGCCACACTTGGAGCACTTCTTCGGAGAAGACCTGTAACTATATTTAAACTAAAAAGAAGAAATAGTGAGTTTGTAGAAAACTGCGCGAAAAACACTTCCCGATGAACGCTGAATGAAGTCTGCAAAGCGGCTAGCACGAGGCAATGGCAGGAAAGAACTGGAGGGCGGGCATGGGGACCGCCCACTATATACCGTCACGCTGACGTTGGTCACGTGACGTCGGGTGGGCGGTCCCCCCATCAGGGATTGCTAGAAAAGTCTGTCGTGCGGCCCAACGTCGGGCGACGTCAGTCCTATTTGTAATGACCTACTGAAGGAACACTCTTGAAGCAAGATCAATCTATAACTTCTTATATGTGTGCCCCAAGAAAGAAGCTGGCAAAATATGTTGAAATTGTCCACAGTAATCAGGAAGAGGCCCCAAAATCAGCAGAAAGTATATTATGACCATGGGGTATAAGAAAACATTTTCGAGCCAGGTGAAAAGGTTTTGCTACTGTTGCCCACAACAGAAAATAATCTGTTAATGAAGTGGCAAGGGCCTTATAAGGCTTAGACGTACTGGCACTGTGAACTACGAGAATGAGACCACTGGCAGGAAAAATCCTACTAAGATATACCATTCTAACCTCGAAGCAAGATCCGAGTTTTCTCTTACCAGACCAGTGCTTTCTCTGCCGATGTGCCTGCTCCTTTAACATCCGCCTGAGCTCTACTGATTTTCTTCTCCAGGAGGGCCGTTCTGGAACTAAAGTTTCCATTTTCTTATCAAGTTGCTGCATGGCTGCCAACAGTGACCCCAGCATCTGCTCTCCCAGCTAGGAAGGTGCTGTCCCAGTCCCTCAGGGCATCTTGGAGAACTGGGCCCTGCTTTTCTGAGACTCTGGCACTGAATGCGGTTGCATCTTCGGCTTGACCACTGTGGTCAACTGCAGAAGCATTCTCGGACCGCTGGAATGCAACAGTTGTTCAACCCGAGGTAGTCATAAAAATGAAATTTCAATGTTTAGATGTAAATAAAAGGATTTTTGTTTCCAGTCTGCAGAGGGAGCTTGTCTACCACATGTGTGGTATGTGCGGCAATCAAGCCATGCCACCAAAAAAGGCAACTTTTTATTCTGGTAAAACCATGTCAACGTGCACACACAGGGATTTGCAGAGGCACGATGCTTTGCAGTAGGTGTGATGCTCTAGAGCGTATGGTAATGTGGTTTGAAGAGACAAGCAGACAACAACTAATCAGGATATTAGCAAACCTTGAATCCAGTACAGACCTTACATGATGCTCTTCTTCCAAAATTCCTCCTCGGTATCCTACTTCCAAGTTTACTAAGTGCATAAATGCACTAGCCTATAAAGGTCACTGTTTATCTCCTGGGAAAGGGGGCTATAAAGTGTGGTTCATCCCACCATCCCATGCGTGCCCTGCTGACACAAGGTTATAAATTCTTTCTTATCCAGCAAGTTATCTACACTCATATAGGGAAGGGCAAAACAGAAAAGTAGGATCAGCCTAGCTTGGACTAATGATTTATTAATTCAACCCAGGATGTTGGACCTTACATTCCCCTTCAAGGTACCGTGTATGAATTGCTCACGATAACCTGCTGCACAGATATGTTTGTTTCACCTCTGTGTGGACATTTTCAAGTGCCAAAAATGTTTTGTCATTTGTTTTAACTCTGTAAAGCCAAATAAGGCTTGCAAACTACTATGGTCTTTATCTGTATGAACTGCTATTTACTATGCCTGTCTGTAATGTATGCATCACCTCAACCTGTATGTCGATTTCTACTGTATGTGCCATCTAGATGGCCCGAGTTGTTCCTAAACACAGTCCTTCGAACCAGTGTACCTACCCAGTTATCAACTAAGTTTTATTTGAATGGCAAAAAGCAAAGTATAAAGAAAACTCAGGTCAGGGGTGGTAAAGAATTGTTCAAATACTGCGGTTTCTTCAGGGTTAATTTCACAATATGCAGTAAAAATTCATCTTTGGCTGACAAAGCATTCAAAATCACTAAGCAATATTTTATTCCTTAAAGGCTATTTGCATATATTACCTATCATTCAATGCCTCTGGGCATATGCATTAATTCTGAATTTTTTGAGAACCTTTTTTTTTTGCAAATGTGCTGTGGCAGCTGTGCTTTCTGTGTAACCCATGCTTCAGTCTTTTGCAATGATGTTCTTGTAATAGCTCTCTACCTACCTACCTCGATGCAGTGCCCTAAGTCCTCAGGAAAGGGTTCTATAGAAATAAAAGTTGCCTTGCCTTAAAACACGATCCTGTTGACTTCTATGGAACAAGTCCCTGCACTCTTTAAACTGCTGCATCATAAAATGTGGATGCATGGGGTTGGAGCCAGCAGCTCATAAAAAATAGGGGATCAGGCGGTCAGCTCCTCAGAGCAAAAAATACCATCCCTTCCCCTTTTATTGGCAGACTATAAAAAAATACAGCTGTATTACAGAAGTCCCACTGAAGAAAGGGAGCTGCAAGGGGTTTGTGGGCTCTTTATAGAGTGGTCACGACAGGTGCTCTTTAATGCATGATGAAGCCCTAAAGCTACTGGAGCTCAGGAACTGGGAGAAGGAGTAGTAAAGAGAGTTAGGAGCCCAAACCTTCTCCAGAGACCATACAAGCCCTGGATCTGTGCTCGCCTTGCTGCTAGCAGGTAGAAGATGAATTGATAGCGGTGATGCTCCAGTTCAATTTCAAACAAGTTACGTGAAGGGGCAGAAGGTGGGAGGCAAGCAGGAGGATATGTGAAGTGCTTCCAACCAGGAAAAAAAACATCAACTATAAATGCAGTCCTCCTCTGTTCTGGCCACGGGGTGCACACCACACAACCTGAACAAAATCACCAATGCCGCGCAAGAGAAGAGGGGAGGCTGGGAAAAACAAAATACTGTATTTACTGATTAAGTATGAGGTGTCTGCACTATACAGTAGGTAGCGCAGCTGAGGAAATAGCGTGTGTGTGATTCTGTATTTCTAATCAATCAATCAAAATCTTTATTTATTCAAGTGAACACCATTGAGCAAGCTCATTTACAAGATGGACCTGAGACATAGGTACAAGTAATAATACAGTCCAGACAATACAAAGGATGCAAAGGTATAATACAAGGAATAGGTAAGGCCTTAGGGGGTGGACGAGTACAGACTGGGTTAACTAAGGGGCTATCACAGTGCTGAGAGTAAGTGCCTATCCATGACTTTGGGGGCACATGTACTGATGGTGTTTCGGATAGGTTAGTCCTGTCTACTAGTTGACATAGCGAGCTGAAGGTACAGGGGAATATTTTAATTTATGGGCGGTGAAAGCAGCTACAGATTTCTTTAACTAGGCGGTCACATAAAGACTTGAATGAGGATATACAGATTGGGGAGCTAAGCTTCAGGGTTTTTTTGTAGGGTATTCCATAAGGAAGGTAGCACAAAGGACATAGCCATTCTTCCACAGCGTGTTTTCACCCTGGGTACCTTCAAGTAGATGAAGGAAGAGCTTTTCAGGACATAGGTCCAGGTTCGCAGAGTGTGAGACAATCGGAGATATACGTGGGAAGCTTCTTGGTGATAGCTTTGAATGTCCAGAGTAGAGCATTCCTGTTTCTCCTGAAGTGGAGGGAGGGCCACCCCACAGCTACATAGACAGCACAGTAATGGGTGGCAAGGATTAGCCCAGTAATGAATCTTAATGCCCTGTGGTATAACGTATCCAGTTTGGCCAGATCCGGTGCAGGGCAGTGGCTATAGAGGAAATCAGCATAATCAACCAAGGAGAGAAATACGGTTTGAACCAGTCATCGTTTGGCATTACTGGTGAGGTAGTTGTTAATACTATAGAAGAGACCAAGTCTCTGTCTTAATTTCTTTAGAAGGTCTTCGATGTGGTCAGCGAAGGAGAGTTTATGATCGAGCCGTACCCCTAAGTACTTGAACTTGCTAACCATTTCTAGGTTTTCACCCAGGATTGTGGTGATCTGAGGGACAGTGCCAGCAGCAGTAGGGTTTGCATCCAGTGGGAAAGAAGAGAACAGCACAGCCTTGGTTTTCTTAGCATTTAGTAACAGTTTTTTCTTAAGGAGCTGGCGCTGGAGAATGTTGAATTCCGATTGTAATTCTTTGCAGGCAATTTCAGAAGGGGGTGACTAAGGTAGAGGACCATGTCATCTGCAAAGAGATGAATATTGGCCTTGGTTATGTTGAAATCAATGTTGTTCACATAGACTGCGAACAGTAGCGGGCCCAGGATCGAACCCTGTGGGACCCTCTTTGCAAAGGTTTGAGGGGGGGGATAGTTCACCATCTGACTTTACTTGCTGCCATTGATCGGAGAGGTAATCTGCAAACCAGTGAAGGGACAGTGGATCCAGTCCTATGGCTTTAAGAGAAGAGAGGAGCAAGTCATGGTCGACAGTGTCAAAGGCCTTGCTCAGGCCTAATAACATGGCGCAGACAAACTTCTTATTTTCCAGGTCATGGAGCCAATCGTTGGTAACTTTAGCTAGGGCCATGATGGTGCTGTGCTGTGCTGTGCCCTAAAGCTGGATTGCACAGGATTTAGGAGGTTCGTGGATTCTATGTAGGTTTCTAGTTCCTTGTTTACAATTTTTTCCAGAAGTTTGGACAGTGTAGGAAGTAAAGAAATAGGTCTGTAATTGTTTAGGTCACAAGGGTCCCCAGATTTGAACAAGGGGCTAACATGAGCTGTTTTCCATACAGAAGGGAGGGTACCGTGGGAGAGAGAAAGATTAAATAGATGAGTAATAGATGCAGACAGGACATGGAGGGCAACTTTTAGGAAGTAGGGGTCCAGAGAGTCGGCACCTGCGCTTTTCTTAATGTCCACCTTTAGTAGGAGTTCTTCGACCTCCTTCAAGTAAACATGCTGGAGGGAGAAGACTGAGTTTGTTAGAGTGGGTTCCGGGCTTTGGAGATCCAGTTGGGAGTGAAGGGAGCTTGCAGGAGAGTTGTCAAAAGCAAGGCCTGCAGCGGCAAAGTGGTTGTTAAAAGCATCCAGGTTTTCCACTTTGTCACAGATGGAGATACTGCCAGAAGTGATCCTTGCAGGCAAGGAGTTAGCCAGGGTGTGTTCAGACATGTCCTTGATGGATTTCCAAAATTTGGAGGAGTTCCTGGAAGCAGAGTCCAGTTCCATGCGGAAGTAAGACGTCTTTGCATCTCTCGTCAGCTTGGTGCATTCATTCCTAGCTTTCCTGAAGTTACACCAGTCCAGCAGGTTTTTAGTGGTTCGTGCTTTTTTCCAAAGCTTGTCTCTATTCAGTAATACTGATTTAAGTTCAGGTGTAAACCAGCGACAGGTTCTCCACCTTACCCTAGTTTTTACAAGCGGGGCATACTTATTTAAGGCCGTAGTCATAATTTCGGAGAAGATCTCGCAGGCCAACTGTACTGAGTCGGCAGGTGCCAGTGCACTGAGAATTTTAGCTCATCGAGATAGGCATGCAGATCAAAGCGGCGCCTGTCCCTCTTAGTGGTAAACCCTGACATGGAGGGTGGGTTCTGGGTAGTCCTTATGCTAGCAATAACACAGTGGTCACTAATGTCTGTGAAGAAGACTTCCGCGGCGTGGGAGAATAGATGCGGTTTGTTTACTAGAATGACATCCAGCAGTGTACTATTTGCAGGGGACTTTTTGTTGGGGCATGTAGGTTCTCCAATAAGTTGAGAAAGGCCATGGGCATCACAAAATTCCTTAAGGGGTACAGCAGCTTGGGACAACCAGTCGAAGTTTAAGTCCCCGAGGATAATAGCTTCAGGAGGGCCAAGCTGAATGGTGTTGGTTAGGTGGGTAAGGATTTGGGTACCAGCGGAGGGAGGCCTGTAGCAACCTATGACACATAGCGCAGAGGATGATCATATCTCCAGCTTTAGAGTCAGGCATTCGAATTGGTTAGTGATGGAGGATGCTTCTAGGCATGTAACCGTGTACTTGTTCTTAATGTATATGGCCACCCCTCCTCCCCTGGTGGGCCTGTCTGCTCTGAATAAGGAGTATTCGGGGATGTTGATTTCCGTATCGGGCGTAGAGGATCTGAGCGAAGATCCGTGATCACAAGTTCATCTGGTTTGGTATGGCATACCCAGGCCTGGATAAATGTGAACTTTTTTAACAGGCTGCATACATTCATATGGAGGAGTTGCATACCTTTTAGGTTTGCTAGGTCTGAGGGAGAGGTGAGAATGTTTGGTGGGCCAGGGTTGAGCTCAACATCTCCAGAGCACAGTAGAAGGAGAAGAAGAAGCTTCCCTAGAGTTGCAAGAGATATATTAAGGATTCTAGTTCGTGGGCATCTGCTGCGTGTATCAAGTTGGGTAAGAAAGAGCCCATAGTTAGGCCTGGATCAGATGTCACTTTCCTGACGTACAGAAGATATCTTTACATATAACTGGGACATTCTGTGTGGTCTTAGAGGGCACTTTAGAAGATGTGATGATAAGGTTTTCAGGTACTGTTACTACTTTATGAGAATAATTACTTTTTTTTTTTTTCCCAATTATTTAACCAGGTGAGACACACTAAGCTGAAAGCTTGTTTACAGGTGCAACCTGGGAGCACTGGACGTTAAGTGACTTGCTCAGGGTCACACAGTATGCAAGTGGGGACTGTGGGATTGAAACCCAGTCTCCAGATTTGCAGCTCACAGCCTTAAACCACTGCGCTACACTGCCTCCCTAATTGAACAGCAGCAAGTAGCCCTGTTCTGCTGGCAGTATAGCCTAGAGGTTAAAGCAATGAACTGTGAACAAGCTTGGTACATCCAGCAGACCTGGGTTTGAGCTCCACAACCTCCCTGTGCACTGTATAACCCTGAGCAAGTCACTTAGCCTCCCTGTGCTCCTGGGAGGCACCAGGAAATGAACTTCAGCTCAGTGTGCCTTTCCCAGGCAAAACTTGTAAAAATAAAAGTAGAATAAATAAAAAAATAAGTACTCCGTACTCCTCTCCCAAAGCATCTAGTGAGTGGACAGAGACATCTCTCAGAGAGCAACAATGGCACATGGGTAAAGGCGTGTAAAGCTGGTTTTAGAAGGCCCCCTGGCGAACAGCAGCAAAAATCTCCAAATGTCTGGCTGCTGGAGGAAGACATATAATACTGAAATGTCATCATGGCATGGTGTCAGCAGTGACAGACGTAACTCCACCTTGGGATCCATTAAAACCAGCATTACACACATCTGCTCATGTGCTGCTGTGGCCTTTTGTGTAGTGCCTCTCGCCACTCCCTAACTGCTCTGGGAGTAAAGCACTGAGCACTTGCAGGTGTTCACTATCCCCTTGCACAGGCACTCCACAGTGGCCCACTGGAGCCGCCATTATGTACGCTGTCATCTTATGAATTTACCAGTCTGATGGAGATGCAATGCCACTAAACAAGGCTAGTTGTCAGTGCAGCACTACCACTCGCGACACTGGCAACCCCAGTTCAGAAATGAGCTTGAGCCGTCGGGAAATGGCTCGGGAGGATGAAAATTGAGCGGCCCAATGAATGCCCTCTTCATCAGAGGAGAGAGGAGACATCACTGCCCCACTATACTGCCATCTGGGTGACCACAGGAGATAGAACAGTTGACTGGGAAGGGGAACATCAGCCGAGGCCTGCACAAAGCGTGGCTTCTGAATGGGTCTCCCAGCATGTCAACAAGCCAGAGGGAGGGTCAAAAGCCGGAAGAACTTACCTGAAAGCACAGTGATCCAAGGTATGCCTGAGCCCTGGCCTCGGTTACTACCCGCTGCAGGGGGGATCCAGGGAATCTCTGCCTCCATGACCTCTGGGTGGTGGGGGGGGGAAGGTGTTGGATCCAGGGGGATAAGCTAACAAAGATGAAATCTTACTGCAGGTAAGAGACAGAGACGTTGGGAGGTGGGGCGAGGCCTGTCCTGGTGATAAATGCCAAAGATAAAATGTTACTCATAAAAAATAAATAAATAAATAAGGCTAGCTGCCATACAAATAATTTAAACTCTCAAGAAAACACAAATATGAAAAGCAGGCCCATTACTGAAATGCTGGTTGTTGATTTTGGTGGCTGGAGACCGGAACTGTAATAAATTCAACAATTTTTATGAAATATTACAGGTGAGTGTGTTGCTGTTCTTTCCTGTACAAAGACCACGTAAAGATTAGAGGGCAAGATCCAACAGAAAACCCTCCCACCATTGCATGACACTGGGATCTGCAACCATGGTGAGCGCCCTGAAAAAACTCCTGAGTGACCCCTTTGTACAAAACAGATCTTAAAACAAAAAACCAATTGCACCAGCAGGATTCAAATCCCACAGCATTCCCAAATCTCCAAATTTTAGGACATTCCCTCTTTATTACTTAAAGCACCTGCGCCTGCAGATGCAAATGCAAGTGACAGTCATCTGTGTGTGTGTGCGTGTGTGTGTGGTGGGGGGGTTGACAGGTGCACCCAGGATTCCTATTAGTGGTGTTCGGATAGCGCTTTGGTGGATCCAACTTCCCTTTGTCAGACAGTGCTGGTATCCAATCTAGGATCTGATAAAAATCCCATCATGGTCAGATATCGGATCCAAGGTCAGTGTGTTACGTACCGAAGGCTGGATCCAGATTGGATAGTTGGATCCGAGATGGATCTGATGGTCGGATCCACTGGATCCATCCTACCAGTCAGATTCCTACCTTGGATCCAAGATGGATGGATCCTTGGTCGGATAGCAGTGCACATCAATCTGACCAAATACGAAATAAGGGCAGTGAGTGGTATCCAATGGCATCTGAGTTTTCCTGATACTATCTGAGCACTGCTAATTTGTGTTGTGAAGAAGCACAAGCGATACAGATACAAGAGCTGAATAAAAGAAGAGAAATGGGTAAGAAGAGAAAAAAAAAGCAAGTGAAATAAAAAACGGACAGTGAGAGTCTCCTGTAATGTTAAGAATAAACAAAAATTAAGCAGAAATGGCGGGGGGGGGCAATAATGTATTCAGAGACAAAAGAGGATAAACGAGGAGGAGAAAAGAGCCCTGGAGTAGAATAAGAAAGACAATCCAAAAGAATGAAATTAAGGGAAAACATTCACGTTGTTTTCTGTTTTACTCAGATTCATTTTTTCCAAACATCATGTAACTTCAATAAACATTCCTTTCCAGTTGAGATGCAATTTTGTATTTTAGTTCTCTACGTAACTCCTGTTTTCAGGGAGCCAAACCCGCATTCAGCCAACCACAAACCGATGTAGCCCTCCTAGGTAACTACTGTACTCTGCAAAAACTGAGCGGTCTTAAAAGCTTTACGCTTCTGAAGACCCCCCCACCCCTGCAGTGGTGCCCAGCTAGCTCCTAGCTGTTCACTGGGTGCAGGAGTTCACCCCCTCAATAAGAGAGCAGACCAACCCTCATCCTCTCACAACCTCCCTATTCCTTTCAAGCTCCCCCAGGCTTGTCCATACCAAGGTGTTATGCAGGGATGATGACGAACCACGCAGATGGCCCTAACACTCCCAAGGCCACCCTGTGTACATTGCCACCTGCAGACACTCAAGAAAGCACTGTACTGGAGCTGCTGCCTGTTATTCCTTTAGGAGAATGTTCTCTGAGATGCTAAGCCCTCCTAATGCCAGCACATGCCAGTATCTTGCGCTTGGCGCACACTAACGCAGACCTCCAGCATGGAAAGCAGCGCCTGCCACAGAGCTATTTTACAGTTTTTCAAGTGTGTACCACTTGAAACTGTAAATCTGTTTTATCACCCTGAGTGTTCCAGTGGATCAGGAGAGTAGAGGTTAGTGCTAGCTCGCTGGTGCTTTGGTAGCCCGAGTGCCAGGGACCAAAGATCAAGCATTCCACGGACCGCTCTCCTCCGCCACAGAGGGAAGCTAGCTGCTTTGCTGCACTACTGCCACCTGGCTGTTACCAGATGGCGGTGCAGCTGGACTCACATAGCAGAGATGGAGGGAACTACTTAGTGCAGTACAGCCAGATGTCAGCACATTTCCTGGACATCCTCCAGCAGAGTATCCTGGGGACAGAAAAACATGGTGGAAACCCCTGACTGCTGCACCAAGTGACCTTCTCAACTGAATCCTACTCCGGAGGGGCTTGGGTAACCTCGACAACCCCTGCCACAGTGGGTAAGCTGTGGGAGAATAGAGGAAAGTCCTGGAGAAAGCAGGTGATTGGGTGGGTGGTGGACAATAACATTCAGGCAAGTCCGCAACAGAGGAAGAGAAAAACTCATAGTATATAGAAAAAAGGAAAACAAAATGTTGTTCTAAAAAAAAAAAAAAAGTGTTACTCATTGCTAAATGCAAAATATGTCAAAAGGACCTGACATTGGTGAAACAAAAAAGAAAAAAAGTATGTTACCTCTTTTTTCTGTAGTTATCACCACTGCCTCAGTTGGTTCTCCCCAGCCCTGTCTGGTCTTGGCCGACACTCGAAATACATAGGCAGATTCACGGGCCAGGTCAGTTGTCATGAACTGTCTGACAGTGGACCCCACTTCCACCGTGGTGAACTTGTTAGGGTTATCAGAAGCCTTTCGGTACGCTACCTGATATCCTGTAAAATAAATACATACATAACTGATCAGATTTTGATAAGAACCCCTCCTCTGTTGCTATATGCTACAGTAGATGTGGCTGCGATGAGCAGAACATTGCTTACCATCTGCTTCCTCTGCACAGAAAATGCACGAGTTAAACTAGTAGAGACTATCGTAACAGTAAATGCCAGGCTTCCAACACTATTTTTTTTAATAAAAAAGGATGTCATATGCCTAGATCTCAATATGGTGTCCATTAATGACACTTCAGATGGATGCACTGTAGTAATTTACTAAATAAATAGGTAAGACCTCCCCCACGGAGCAAGAAGAATAACCTTTCCCACCACAAAGCAGCTTTTTACGGCTGATGGAAGTTAGTTACTGAATGAAATGCAGCTAGGGATGAAGAAAACAATGGCCACCCTATGCAACAGTAAGAGAAATGCACTGATGGCATGTGCACTTAATTGCAATTTACAGCCTGCAACATGTTATTGTCGCATTTTAAAACGCTGCGAGCAAATACGGGACACCATTTAATTACAGGTGTAATGCTGCCACGAGAAAGCAAAGCTGAACACTCAATCGCAGTTTGCTATTGGTATTTAACATCCTTCTCCTACTTATCTAACAGTTTTATTTTTTCCATTACTGTCTTCCACCCTTTTTGAATGACTACTGTGCTAACCACTAACATATCAGTACAATGTGATACCATGAAAAGCACAGCGCTACACAATGCAAACTCCGGTTAGCTGAGAGGTGCAGCGGCCACAGCAGCATCCTGCACTACCATCTGGGGGACTGGAGTTTGCATGTGTCCCCCTAGAATCCCATACTGGAGTCAGCAGCGGAGCTTGATGTGTCATGGGAGTAAGGACCTCTGAGAGGCAGAGAGCGGCTTTCTCGCTCGGCTGGAGGAGGGGTGCATCCAGGCCTCTCATGTCGTGGTGGGAGGAGCCAAAAACACACAACTGAAAGAAAATAATAATAAAAAATGGCAATCATCATCTTTGTCCTTTTCCTTAAAGAAAAATAACCAATATGAACAGGTTACTCACCTATAACAGGAGTTCTAGGAGTGGTATTTGTTGTTCATCCACACTCTTTGGCATATACCTTTCCCTTTAAGGATCGCCGGAAGTCTTCAAGCTGGCTCCTCCCACCCACCCGGGTGGTACAACCCTTGGCTCCACCCCATGATGCCAGATCTTATCCCACTGGAAGCCAGGTTTTTCCATCCGCAGCCAGGGAGGTCGGGTTGGTCCCTGTGGATGTACAACATATACCACTCCTAGAACTACTGTTACAGGTGAGTAACCTGTTCTTCTAGGATCGTGGATATGTTGTTCATCCACACTCTTTGGCAGACTCCTAGCAGTTCTCTGGGAGGAGGGAGGCAAGGTGCACACCCCCTACTTAGCAAACAGAGACTGGAGAACTGAGGCCCCAAAACCAGCATCCCAGTGTGACTCAAGGCAGATTTCCTGGATAGAGATATCCCTGGAAGCAGCCACCGATACAGCGGTATGGCGGGGAGAATGAGCTCTTATCCCTCTGGGAGGCTCCATGTCCGCCAACTCATAGCACATACTTACGCAAGATGTAATCCACCTTGCAATGGTTTGTTTTGCTGCAGGTCTGCCAGAAGCAGCTTTAGCGCAGGTGACAAAACAGCTGGCGAATCTCTTCCCGAATTTCCGCCATCCTCTCCTTATAGTAGGAGAGAGCATGTCTCAGGTCCAAAGTATGGTGCCTGTACTTGGCCTCTGAGGTGTAATTAGGGTAGTACACTGGCAGAGTTAACACCTGATTAAGGTGAAACTCTGACACCATCTTTGGAAGGAATAAGGGGAGTCCACCAAAAGCGCCTGGAGCTCCCCTGTCCTTCTGGCAGACGTGATAGCCACCAGGAAAGCCGTCTTCCACCGAGCTCACACCTGTGCATTGGTTCAAATGGCTTGCCCATGAACTTTGCCAGTACCAGCAGCAGATCCCACAGAGGTGGAGGTTCACACACCAGAGGGGATATGTAATCCAGGCCTTTGAAAAAGCACCCGACCACTGTCTCCTGCACCAATATCAGCTGACCGGCCCGCGCCCAGTAAGCAGAGATAGCTGCTAGGTGCACCCTAAGGGTCAATGACTGAAGCCCCCCTTTGGACAGAGACCAAAGGTAGTCAAGAATGTTAGCCACTGGACAGGACAGAGGGTCCAGGCCCTTGCCCTGACACCAAATGGAGAACCTTTTCCATTTGAAGGCATAACATTTCCTGGTCGATTCCTTTCTGGATGCCTCCACCACGGTGAGGACATCCTCGGAAAGACCCAAAGCCTGGAACTCTAGCCGCTCAGGTACCAGGCTGTGAGGTGCAGGGACTGAAGGTCCGGATGACATACCTTCCCCTGATTGAGAGAGAGAGAGAGATCAGGTCCAGGCATGCTGGAAGCCGCTCCAGAGGCCTGCAGCTGAGGCTGAGGAGATCTGGATACCAGAACTGGCGCGGCCAGTCTGGGGCTACCAGAATCACCTTCGCCCTCCTCACCTTGAGGAGCACCTTGTGGATCAAGGGAAATGGAAGGAAGGAGTAGAGGAGGCCTGGAATCCATGGCCTCGAGAAGGCATCCCCCTACAGCGAGCCCTGCTGAGGGGAGTGGGCATGAAACAGCCTCAGCTTGGTGTTTTCTCTGGAGGCAAACAGGTCCACCATCAGTTTGCCCCAGTTGAAGAACAGGCTGTAAGCTGCCTCTGGATGGAGAGACCACTCGTGGGATGTCTCGCCTAAGCGGATGAGAGCATCCGCCAGATGGTTCGAGGCTCCTGCCATAGGAATGGCTAGGAGATCCACCTCCAAACGGCTGACAAGGGTCCAGATGCAGAGCGCCTCTCTGCAAAGCAGACGGGAGTGCATGCCGCCCTGTTTGCTGAGGTAGTATATGGTCATGGTATTGTCAGTCTGGACTTGAACTACTTGACCCCGGAGCTGAGGAGCGAAAGCTGACAGTGCCAGTCTGACTGCTCTGAGCTCCAACAGGTTGATGTGGTATCGGGACTCCTTGGGGGTTCAGAACCCGTGGGCCCTTTTGTCCCCCATGTGGGCTCCCCAGCCTATGAGAGATGCATCGGTCATGAGGACAGCTGTCGCTCGGGGCCGACAAACAGGATCCCTTCCTGCAACCGGTCTGGGGTGGTCCACCATTGGAGAGCGTCCCACATCTTCTGGGTTACAGTGATCAGCTGGTTGAAATGACCATGGTGCTGAGTCTCCTGGGCAGCCAGCTCCCATTGGAGGGGGTGCATGTGCAACCAGGCCCAACGGATCACTGAGGTGCATGCCGCCATGTAACCCAGAAGGCGCAGAAAGTCCCAGGCAGAGCGTAATTGACAAACCAGAAATGACTGGGCAGAGGAGGAGAGAAACTCCTCCCTGTCCACCAGAATCTGAGTTCTGGCTTGATGAGAGTCGAGCTCTGCTCCGATGAAGCACATCACCTGGGAAGGCACGAGTTCCGACTTGGCCTCGTTGATCAGGAGGCTGAGTTGTTAGCAGGTCTGGAGGACCAGGTCCCTGGACCTCTCCACCTCCTGTTGGGTGGGACCTGCTAAGAGCCAATCGTCGAGGTAGGGATAAATCCTGACCCCCTCCCCGATGCCTGAGATGGGCTGCCACCACTGCAATGCATTTGGTGAAGACCTGAGGGGTCAATGACAGGCCGAACAGCATGGCTCAGAACTCGTATAGGGTCCCTTTGTCTCTGAAGTGGAGCAACAACTGATGAGACAGATGGATTGGGATGTGAAAGAATGCATCCTGCAGATCCAGTGAACAGAATCCCATGTTTTGCTCCAAGGATGGTATGATCTGGGACAGAGTGACCATCCGAAAGGTGCATGACCCGAGATATAGATTCAGATCATGCAGATCTAGAATGGGGCACCAGCCCCCCATCCGCTTGGGCACCAGGAAGTACCTGGAGACAAAGCCTGGGTCTGCTGCCTCCTTGAGGAGGAGCTGAGCAATGTTGTCTCGGAGAGCTGACTGAGTCTGGACAGATACTCTTTCCTCCCGAGGGGCTTGGCTTGGAGGGTACTGCTCGAATTCCAGAGGCAGTCCCTGACCGACCACCTTGAGAACCCACCTGTCTGTAGTGGTAGTGGACCAGGTGGAAAGGAAGTGGCAGAGCCAGCCCCCCACGGGAGGACCCAGAGCTGGCGTGCCGGGGGGGGGCAGCCCCCGCCCCGTCACTGAGCAGACTTGGAGGAGGAGGATCCAGGACCTGAACCTCGGCCTCCTTTACGGCCTGGGAGGGCCCAGGCTTGGGCCGGGGAGCACCAAGCTTGAGCCTGTTGCTGTTGCCCTCCTTGAAAGGAGGGTTGCTGTGCCACAGGAGAAGAGTGCCGAAAAGGCTTCTTCTTCTTCTGCTGTTTCTTACCCGAAGAACCTTTAGCAGAAGTAGCGTACAAGGTGGCACTGGACTGCACAATACGCTGAAGGTGACCAGCCACACCTGGGCCGAAAAGGTTGGTGCCCAGGAAAGGCACATCAGCTAGTTTGTGCTGAGTATCTGCCAGAAAAGAGGAGAGTCTCAGCCAAGCCCTGCAAAGAGAGGCAACTGTGGCTGCCATCGAGCGGGCACAAGAATCCCCAATGTCTGAAGCTGCTGTTTGGCAACAGCCCGGCCCTGATCATGGACATGCTTAACCGTGGTCTGCGTATCTGCGGGGAGGTGTGGGAGGACTTCATCCAAAGACCTCAAGAGGACATGGGAGAAGTGTGCCGTGATGACAGCCAAACTTGCCTGACGAAGGCCTAAAGATGAGGTCGCATAGACCTTTTGAGCCAAATGATCCAAGAGTTTGGATTCTTTTTTGGAAGGTTGGTCAGTGTCGGCAGAACTGCCAGTATGCCTGAACACAGAGGTGGTCACCAGGCTCTCGGCCGAAGGGTGCTCTGTGAACCCCGAAAGGGACCCCATGGGCACCGCATATTTTGCAGCCATGTGGGCAGATGCAGCTGGACAGGAGGCAGGGCGCTGCCAAAGTTCTAAGGCCGGGCCAACTATGGCCTCGGCCACAGGAAAGGCCTCTGTTGGGGTATCCCCTCTCTTGAGGATGTCTGTGAAAGGGTACTCCGTCTTTTTATGGATAGGTTCCAGGGGTATCCCTGTAGACTCAGAAATGAGGCGAAGAATGTCCTGAAATGATGAAGGACCTTTCTCCGTCTCTAACCCACTGGCCGATTCATCATCCCCAGGATGAGAATGTAGGCCAGTAACATCCGAATCTGAGGAATCTGGATATAACAGTTGACTGCCTAGGTCATCTTTGACCCACCGAGGGCAGTCCAGGGTGACAGTGACTAAAAGACGCCAGGGAAGCATGGTGTCCAGTCTATCTTCCTTAAAAGAAGCCCCTCCTACAGGCTGCTTGGGCGGTGGTTCCACCACTATCGGTGGAGAGACCGGTTTAGGCCAAACCGGAGGTTTCGCCGGCTCCACCGTCGGGGGAACCGACTTAATCGGCTCAGAAGGAGTCGGCTTCGGCCTGGGAGGCGAAAGCCTAGTATTGGCCGGGGTAGGAGCCGGAGTTGGCTTGTGCCCGGTCAAAATCAGCTGTTGCCACATGAGGTCCTCGTAGCACCGGAGTCTCTCCTCATCTGAGGAGGACGAGAACAACCGATGGCATTGCCTCTTTTTAGTGTGCTTGTGTCTCTTCCTTGGCCTTTCAGTCTAGGGGGGTCCTGGACCTCGACTGAGATTGGACAGGCCGATTCGGTTGCTCGGGACACACCGGCAGGTCCGGTGATTTCACAGGGTCGGGGACCACTTTCTCGATGGGATTCCCAGCAGGCTGGGTCTCCTCGTCGGGGAAAGAAAGGACGGAGTCCGATTGAGAGAATCGTCGACCAGAGTCGGTGACAATGGGTCGATGGGGTCAGTGATTATTTCAACCTTGTCGATCGACACTTCGGTCGACTGGCCAGAAAGCAAAGCCGAGAAGCCAGCAGCCGAAGAGCCAATTTCGACCAAAGTCAAGACTGCCGGTTCCTGGGACCGAGATCTCTCTCGATCCCAAAAGCGTCTTTGTCGAGACGAAGACAATCCCGGGTCCTTTTCCCACTTACGGGACCGAGAGGAATTTGTGCCCGCAGGACCCCCTTAGTCTGGAGAGACTGGCGCAACTCTCAGAAAGAACCCGAGAAGGTGGAGCACAGGTTAAGCGGAGCGAAGAAGCTCCGAGAGGAAGATTCTGCGGCCCGAGCCACTTCCTCCTCGAAGGCTTGCATGTGTTTCAATTGCTCGGTGGATCCCGCGGCCGTGGAAACCACCCACCAAGCCTCCTTTGATTTCACCGGAGGATTCCGTTTTTCCGGCCTCCCCAACTTCAGGCATGTGAGATGGTCGTTTAGGATGTGAAATGCAAGACAAAAATCGCACTTCGAGGTGTCATGGTTGACATCCAGGCAATAGACGCACGTGCTGTGGGGATCGGTGCATGACATTTTCTGGCCACAAGAACACCGGCAAAATCCGGGGGAAGACTTGTCTTCCATAATCGAAGGTAAATAGTCACGATCGCTAATGCAAACTAGATGACGTTTTTGAATAACCGAATATTTTGAAGCCAGGGCCTACAAAATGTGGGAGCACGAAGGACGCAACCTGAATCTTCCAGCGGAAAGGAAGACCTGGCATCATGGGAGCGAGTCGAGGGTTATACCACCCGGGTAGGTGGGAGGAGCCAGCTTGAAGACTTCTGGCGATCCTTGAAGGGGAAAGGGACATGCCAAAAAGTGTGGATGAACAACATATCCACAATCCTAGAACATTAAGTTATGAGTGTTGTTTTTGTTTTCAGAGTTACTGCAGAATTCATGGGAATGCCTCAGAGGTAGGCAGGTACAATATGGGAGAAAAACACATTAATCTTGTGAAGAGTGTTGCAAGTTATTTTTGCCTTGTAACACACAGGTAATGTTTTGATGAAGAACACTATAGGTTGTACTCCACAGGGAACCCTGAGTGTGCCAAACAGATTTTTCATCCAGCACACATTGAGCAGACGTCTGAAGCACAGGCAACCATAAATATACCCCCTAGATATCAGCAGGGCAAGCTTTAAAACAGAATGATACTATCAGGAGACTGAGGTAGAGGGGAATCACTGATGTTCCTACCTGTGCTTTTTAGCTGCTATTATTATTTTTACAGAGTGCTAGCACATGCTTGATGTCTGATGAAGACATCTTAGACATAAAAGCTCTTGGAAGACTCGAGAGGTCTACGTTTAAGCAGGCAGACTGATTCAAGTGTTCTGAGGCTAATTTCATTCCTGTACAGAGCCCTCCCCAATCCACTTGCTCGGGTTCACCTGACATCTTCTCTGGAATTGCTTTAACATGCTTTACTCAAGGTTTCAACTTAACTATTCTAGATAATTACAGAGGGTCTCTAAATGTGCTCTCCTGGCGCTCAGCACTTCAGCAGTGTTTCTCGGTATCTGGAACCTGCAAAACTGTCTTTGGAGACTCCTGAACAAGACTTGCTGCAGGCTAAATAAGTCAATCTATCTGTCTGTACTGCAGTAAAAATGGTATTTCCAGGAAAAAAAAGTCATTCTCCATTTTTATAAATTATTACTTTAACTGCTTTTCAGCAAATCCTGGAGTTAAGATAATAATGCTATACATGTAAAACTGTTTTATTTATGAAGAACATGATAGTATCACAAGGCATGTCTGTAAGACTAAGTAAGTACTTGTGGAAAAAGAAATGATTAGTTTTGTCCCACAGTGCTGGAGGAAAAAAGAAACCAATATACTGTATCACAGGTCTTTATTTCGCCTTTTCCAATTTTTTATTTTTATTTCAGTTTTTCTGGGTTTTCTCCCATTCCCTCCCGAGCCCGGCACACGCCATACTGCATGCGTGGGCGCGCCAACACACCCGAAGCCAGCTCAGCCCCTTTCACCCCACCCGTACTGCTTCCCTGCCTACCCACGTTACCCCACGGATCTCCAACTGGTGGGGAGCAGGACTATGGAGGGTCAACAACCCACCCCAGGAGAGGAGGCAGCCTAATGACATGCTCAATCCCACTCCTCCCACCCCCCATGCCGGCACCCCGACGACCCGAGGTCGTTCCCAACCCCGGTTCGCTGGTGTAGCGTGAGGTGTGGTGTCCAGCGCCTCAACCCTCAGCGCCACCAGGTCAGCTGCTTTTGCAACTGTAAAATAAAATCCTACACATTTATATTCTTTTATATACTATCCCTTAACCTAAAAAATGGCTATTCTTGGCTGGCCTGTTGGGGCGGTGGCAATGTTGCTGGCTGTGGCATCAGTGGCCTGGGGTCATAACCCGAACCTAAAGTCTTTAAGTGCTAGCAGGAGAACTGAGCAACCCAGTGAACACTCCCCTCCTCTAGAGAGAGGAAGGGGCAAGGCCTGCCCTGCTGTGCTACCCCCCCTCACCAGCACCACGTGGGTGACCGTATGTGGTGGTCCAGCCAATAAACACAGCAGGAGGGAGGGCACCACTTCGTGCAGCTTCAGCATGTTGTGATATACATGGCACTCTGAGAGTCTTAGTACTGCTATCCTTGGGGTGGCGGAGCAAAGAAACAAGATAGCCTCTTAGGCGCAGCAGGATGATTTGCCAGGACTCTCAGGCCCTGCTTTCCTTCCTGGCTACAGATGCTGGCTAGAACTTTTGTGGGGGTGCTGCACTTCACTGACTCCATCATTGGGGGGGGTAATTTTTTTTTCCCCATATTGATTTTTCTGCCCCCTTCCTACCATCATCCAGGGATATACCCTGTTCAGGCGATAACTGTAATTCGCCTGGCCTGCCTCATGACATGGCGACAAGAGTTCACTCCCGAACTACGGTCGACTGTATGGCAGTGTAATGCACTGCTGCTGGGCCATCGGGGTGGCTGGGAGGGAGGGGGAATAATTCTTAAGCTGCAGGTTTTTCAGTTGACTTTACAAGGAGCTATCTGTTTTGTGCACCCTATGGGGGGAAGAGGGGAAACTATAGCGTAGTGGTTAACAGCACCAGACCGCAAACATGGAGAACTGAGTTTGAATCCCAGAGCTACCACTTGCATACTGTGGGACCATGAGCAAGTTACTTAACTTTCCTGTGCTCCCAGGCTACATCTGGGAAAAAAGCTTTGGCTCAGTGTGCCTTTCTTGGCCAACAATTGTAAAATAAACATTTTTTTTCTTAAACCCAGAAATAGCTATGTGAGGGATGTAACTGTAGAGCTGCAACCCATACAAAAAAAAGAAAAATTCTCAGAGAACAACACTGAGCGATTCTTATAACTTTTTGCCCAAATGTGTGCAGGCACTGGTAATAGCCAGGTATTAATGGTGTGAACAAAAGATTGGGGGGGGTGAGATTATTGTTTCTGTGCAAGCAGGCTATGTTCAAACAAAGGCATGGTGTGACCAACTTAAAGCTAAAGCCTTAAGGAGGCAGTATAACGCAGTGGTTTAAGGCTCTGAGCTGCAAATCTGGAGACCTGAGTTTGAATCCCACAGCCCCCACTTGCATACCGTGTGACCCTGAGCAAGTCACTTAACTTCCTTGTGCTCCCAGGTTGCACCTGTAAACAAGCTTTCAGCTTAGTGTGTCTCACCTGGTAAAACAATGGGGGTGGGGGTGGGGGTGGGGTGGGGGTTGATATGCAGCATGTATGAAGCATGCCTAACCCCTCCCGCCAGCCACTAGACAGACAGAGAGAGTGGATTTTGCTCAAGATTATAGTAAGCTGTTTTCCAAGACCCTGTAACACACTAGAAACTAATTTCAAAATGCTTTTAAGAACGTTTTATAATCCAGCCCCTAGTACGGCTGCCAGAGCACCCACACTGCGTTCCCACAACCATGCTTGCCCAAAGGAGTTCCCAGGCACGTGCACGACTGCAGCAACAGGGCAAAGCACTGTGGGTGCCATGGTGCATGATGGGATACTCACAATTGGGCACCCTAACAGATTGGGGGAAAAATTGTATCTTTAGAATAGAACGTGCACAGGGAGTACAGCCATGTCTGTAGTATATTTTTCTGTATACTGAAGCCTAGGGCCCTAAACAGCCTTAAACCATTTTAAGCCCTTCAAACACAGTTTGCGTACACATTGTAGCATGGTTAAAACTGTGCTACAACCATGTTCTAAAACTGTGTTAAAACCCTGCTAGGAAGGTAATCTTTATCATGGTTTTAGACAAACACGATTGCCTTAACCTGTGTTAACAGCAGTGTAGATGCAATCCATGCTGTAATATGGGTTAGAAGAGAAGAAGAATCAGCATTTATGTAGTGCTTTTCATACACAGTATCCCAAAGTGCTTTACAAGCAATGCTAGACTGGTAGTGAAGTGACTGAATGTGTGGTGGCGGCCATATCGCACGCACATCATCACACACACACGCCTGGATAATTGCATGAACCGGTTTATGGGAAGGGGAATGTTGGCCAGGACACCGAGAATGTTCCCTGCTCTTTGCGAAGAGTGCCCTGGGTTCTTTTACTTCCACCTGGACACCCACCAGGACAACACCAGGATGGGCAGAAGGGACCTCAGTTTAACGTCTCATCCGAAGGACAGCACACCCTAGCAGTACAGCACCCCCCAATGCTGCACTCGGATGCCAGCTATTTTTAGGTGCAAGTCCAATCCCGGTGTGGGACAAGAACCCACAACCTTCTGATCCAGAGGTGGATGTGCTACCAACTGAGCCACGCTGACAACCGTTTTTAAACACAAGTTAACATTTTAGACTGCAGTGTACAAAAAAATATATTACAGACATGGCTGTGTTCCCAGTGAGCTCCTAATTCTAAAGATACAGTTTTCACCAGATCTGTTAGGGCACCCTATCACGAGTATTCCATTATGCATCATCGCACCCACTATGCTTTGCGCTGGTGTTGCAATCATGCCTGGGAACTCGCATGGGCAAGCACCGTTGTTGGAACACAGTGTGATGCTCCGACAACTGTGCTAAGAGACGGATTATAAAACGTTCTTAAAAACATTTTAAAATCACTCCCTAGTGTGTTCAGAGTCTAACCTATGTTTAAGCACAGTTGTCTGAACTCATGTTACAGCAGCTTTGTCTAAAATCATGCTAAAGACCATCTCCCTAGCAGGGTTTTAGCACAGTTTTAGAACACAGTAATAGCACGACTTTAACCATGCTACAGTGTGCATGCAACCTTGTTTGAAGGCAGTTAAATCGTCTTAACTTCACTAATGTGTACAGGGCCTAAGTCCATTTTCCAGGTCACAGATGTCAAAACAGTAGAACAGGGCTAAGGGCTACTTAGGTAATTGAAAACAAAATATATATTTAGTGTAATGCAGGATATGATTTTGCAGTGACAAAAATCCATAAACAAGATACTGAGGATCTACAGTTTTAGAACTAGGTAGCTCGGTCACTCAGATCTCCAGACAAAGGGGATCTCATAATGTGTCAAATATAGAGTTTTTGCAGGGGGATAGTATTTCTTTAAAAAATAATTATTGGGCAGGACCAGTGGCTTGGTGGGCTGTGGCACTGGCTGCCTCCCTGCCTGCCGCACTGACAACTGGTGGTCGAGAACAAACCGGGTTGCTCAAGGCCTCGCCAGGGAAGGAAGGACTGAGCACCCCAGGACAGCTCTCCTCCCTCGAGAAGAGGGAATGCATGTCCCATGGGTCAACTGCCACCTGGAGGAATCTGGGTGGCAGTGATGTGGAGCACGGGAAGGGGACCCCAAGCCCAGACACCGAGGCCATGTCTGCAGAGGCAGAGCACGTGCACTGCGTCACTGCATGCACTATCCCCTTCCCCAGGAGAAAATGAAGGAAAAAACTCTGACTACAGCATGGTAACAGCTCAGTCCCACGCAGGCCTCACACCAACAGCTGGGCACTTCCAGCCAAGTCTTAAGGAAGAAGACACCAGCGGAGCCAGGGAAGTCAGGTGAAGGGGCCATGGGGAACAGTCCAGATGGAAGCCTGTCAGAGAGACTGGAGAGAAAAAGTATTACATAAATAAATTATTGGATGCCCCGAGGACACAGTGGCAGCAAAAGGCTCTGCCGTGCTAAAAGCCAGGGTTCAGGAGCAAGCCCGGAGAGTCATGTTGGGAGGTAGGCCAGGCAGAGACAGCTGCATAGCAGTACACCTCCACCGGGAGGGCTGACGGCAGGCTCCGCCACCACAGCAACCCCTGCAGCTCGGCGAGGGAGTGTGCCCCTGCAGCAGGAGAAGCTGCATATGTGTGAGGCAAACACAGGCACTGCCCACACCAGAGCAGGTCGGAGGAAACATCAGGGAGAAAACCCTGGTGGCTGTCTACATGATGACAAAACAGGATATATCCCTGTAAAGAAGTGCTATCAGTCAGGAAAAAATCCTATATAGAAAAAAGTATATATTTACTGATTAGAAGACATTACACTATCATTAAAGTGAACCACCATCCCACTCTGATCACACATAACTATTTATCATTTCCAACTTGCATAGCTGGTTATATCCCAATTTGAAGGAAAGAAAAAGAAAATAATTTGTGTAATGCTTTTATACAAATTGTATCAAAAAGCACTTTACAAATTCAGGAGAGGGTGCTGCCATTAGGTATACAGGGAGAATGAAAGCACAGAGGCTGATTAAAGAAAGACTATAAAAGGTTTAGGCAGTAGGCGGTTAAGTGACTTGCTTAGGATCACACAGTGAGTAAATGGTGGTTATGGGACTCGAACCAGAGTCTCTAGGGTAACGGGACTATGTTCAAACCAATAGGCCAAACCGCCTCCTACAACAATTTTAAGATATAAATAAGCAACCCCAGTCATGACTGTTTTCCAAACATGCAGTGCCATTTGCCAGAAATAAGTAACTTTATAATCCCAAAAGCTCAATATTAAATGTCATTTTTAAGAGGGGGAAGACACACACTTGGTTCTATGTAACTTTAAAGCAGCAATGCAATGCAAAATGTTTTTCCAAAAAAGCCAGTTTCAGGTACAGTTAATAAAAATATTACCATAGTTCAGCCGGCTCAGTGGCAAGGAGGGCCGAGGTGTCTACTGCCTTACCTCATGCCATGCCGGCGACCCATATATGACAATGCGCGCAAGTTGCTGGGGGGCAGCAGGGCAGGAGAGGATGGAGCATCCCAAGGACAGCTCTCCTCTCCTCTCCTGGGAAAGGGGTGTCAGAGGATCTGCAGAATATGTGTGCTTCCATGTGTGTGTTCCGACATGTAAGCTGCAGCAGGGGCTTGGGAGGAAACTGACATGGGATCCTGTGACTATGTGAAGCCATACGCTCCTCTACGGACCCTCACCAACACCTGGACATGTGGAGCCAATCTGGGTACAGGTAATGGGGGTGGGGGGAGAATGGCAATCTGTGAGGTAATTTCAGGGGAGGTGGGTGCTGGCCGAGGGGAAGGGGGACAAGAGCCAAAAAGCTTGCAGCACGAGTAAAGCGCTGTATGTATCAAATAAAAAAAAAAGGCCATACACCTGTCAAATCAACTTTTCTAGAGACCTCCTGTGCTGCGCACCAAGATTTATTTCTCTGTGCTAACCCTTGTGGGTCTACAATGCTATTTTCAAACCAAATGTGGCGGCAATCTTTTTGTTCAGGAAACAAATGACATTAAAACATTTACAAAATGCTTATGCTTTGGTTGAAGTAGAACATTTTACCATTAAATAAAACTGAAAGATGTCTGGAATCTTTTTATAGTGAAAAAATAAAGGTAGGGTTAAATTTGCCCAGTTTCCTTACACTGCTGCTTTAATATGAGGAGTTTTCTTGAGAATGTCTCCATGGGGCTGGCCAGTCAGCGCAGCAGAAGGGCTACCATGCACAATGACAAAAAAACAGTTAAGGGAGTGAGCCACGGCTGTCAAGGGCCAGGCGAGTGGAGGAGGATCGAGCGTCCCAGAGGATGCGCTCCTGCTCTGAAGAGGGATGGCGCAGTTCTCTGCCACGACGCGGTCACCTGCGTGACCGAAGGTGGTAGTGTGACTGGTGAGTTACCGGGAAGGTAGGAACGTTGCTAGCGTTGATCCAAAGGCATGCATTGTATGCCCAGGACCTTGTTGCCATTCTGTGACATCCTCTGGGGATGGGGAGAAACAAGGAAAATGGGCCTCAGTGCCCACTCCAATGGATCCCGGCACATCCGGGTCCTTGCAACTCCACCACGAGCACCCGTGGAGGTATCACTGGGGGTATATACCACTCCACCCCAACTCTGCCCGAGTGGAGCGCAACAGCTCTATAACAGCCAGCAACCATGAGTCAGGAGGAAGCATCGCTTAGGAGGCACTAAGAGGGACAGGGTGGGATTCAATCGAATGTCAGCGAGCAGAGCGGACGTCCCTGTGTGAGCTCCGGTGCGGCCTTCCTCTCTAAATAATTCAATTACCATGCATAGTAGAGTGTAATGGACCTCAGAAAAATAACCTGACAAGGGCGAGGGAAGAAGAAAATAAAATAAAACCTACGTGTTCTTGGTGTCCACAATTAGTGACAGCTCTCCTCAAACAGTAAGGTTTAAGTTTCTTGGTGTCTTTTCGCAGTCCTATTTCAAATCTACAGATCCGTTTGCATTGACAGAGCGTGAGATCGAGAAAGCGTATACTTATCTTGTCCTCTGATATTACGCTTTTTTTATACGTCACTGGCATCTATTTAAAATGAACTCTGAGGAAAATCCTGTGGTCATGTTACCAGATTTTAACCCTATGAAACACCAGTTACCCTTGGACAGTAGTTCTGAAGAGGGGGACTCTCAGGAATCTAGTGCAAAAAAAATAAACAGACTCCCCTGTCACTCTCGCTCACTTTCAAGTCTTAATGCAAGAAATAGCAGGGATTAAAATAACGCTGGGTTCCATGTCAGAGGACCTAAAAGGTGTAAGAAATGAATTACAAGTTCAATCTTAAAGAATTCAGGAGGCAGAGGTCGAATTAGCAGTTTAGAAGATGTTACCAGTAAAGAGCAAATTGAAAGGGTACACAATACTAGAAGAATTACGGCCCTAGAGAGTGAAATTGAAGATCTAGAAAGCAGAAACAGAAGAAATAATTTACGGATTTTCGGTCTCCGTGAAGGAATAAAAAGAACTGACCCAGTGGAATTTGCAAACAGACTTTTTATAAGTATTGCGGGTCCTCCCCAGGATGGTCCAAAATATTTAATTGAAAGAGCACACCGCTCTCTTAAACCGAAACCAGGCAAAAATGAGAGTCTAAGATCATTCATATTAAAGTTGTTGAATTTCCAATAAAAAATCATATTCGAAGAGCCCTTAGAAACGTCACCATTTCTTCTGAAAGGTGTTCTCTTAAGATATTTAATGATTTGCCTCCAGAAACCATAAAGAAGAGAGATGCATTCTTTCAATCAAAAAAAAAACCAAAAAACTGTGTGAGGCAGGTTTAAACTACGGACTGTTTTTTCCAACAAAACCGAGGATTTGGTCTACTAGCGGTGTGAAAGAATAGAATGGGTATGAAGCATCTAAAGTTGGTCTTCGTAAAGACTTTCCTCATATCTTTAAAAACTTTGACTTTTAATACTATTCTATTTGGGTTATGTGTCAGACTACTGCTGCATGATGTTCTGTTCTCTAATTCACTAGGCTATATTCTGCCTTTCCCTTTATTCTGCACTGCTTCAGTAATATTTATAACTTCATAATAATTGAAATACCTTTTTTAGGCAGGTTTCATCATCGTGGTGCACTCTAGGTGTTCGGATTGGGGGGGTCCTGCTTTACAATACTTGGCTTTATGGACCTTTTTGGTCGAGGGATGCTGTGGTTTGGTCACGGGGAATCTCTCTAGGCTTTCAAATAAATGCATGCTGTTTGCTGGGAGCAGCTTGGCAAAAGCAGTTCAGCTGGTTATTGCCCATGTATACATTATACTATTGGGACCTAAACCTGCCGATTAGGCTTTGCTCTGAGTTTTTTTTTGGAGGGTTGATCTGTGTTAGTTTGACTGCCCCAGGTCTTGAGATGGAGGGTACATGGGCACCTCGTTTACCACTTTATTGCCCTGTTTGTATGCGGCATGCTCTCATATGTTAACTGAATCCCTGACTGTTTGTAGAGCTTTTGGGGATCGCCGAGGTTAAGCAGGCAGCCATAATCCCCGTTTTCCAAATATCTTTATTTTAGTGTATCTAGCAGTGGGTGGGTACTTCTCTCCTCTGATCTGATTCTGTGGGAGTGCACCACGACTACTTTTTCTTTGGAGTACACAATTTACAGATTGCGGCGCTTTGTTAGAGAAAATTCAGTTTATGCCACTGTGCTTTTACTCACCATGGTTCATTAAAAAAGAAATAAATAACTGTAACGGTGAAGTCTGGAACTTTCTTCTCGTGCCTGCAGCAAAGCAAATTGACTGGAATCCTCATGCACCCGGGACAAGAGTGCATGCGCAGAGCGATAAATCTGGGTCACTGTATGACCTTATCAGATGCATGTTGGGAGGTCAGATCGAGAAGACATGGCCTCTGATTAACAAAACAGATGCAGCATTTGTTTAAATGCCTTTCTATAAATATATTGTACTCTCTGCAAAACATATACTTTACTTATTATGATTTTCAACTTTGCAGCATTTAGTGATGGTGTGTGAGGAAAATGGGGACCTAAGAATAGTGAAATCAAACCGGTAAGTGAGTTTCTTTCTTTTTTTTTTTTTACAGCTTGCAAGGATGTCTTTATGGTGATGCAAAACTTACTTATACTGCTCTGATTTTAAGTACGTTTTACTCATTCTTTGGAACCAAGGGAAAACGGGGCACGTAGTGCTGGATTCATAATTCCTCTGGGTATTAACTATATAAGAGGATTTACCTATATGCCAGTATATAGATGACTATTTTTTCAAGTGTCTTGCAGGTTTTTCTGGAGTCACAATGGTCAATGTATTACCTTATGTTTTTTAAATAGTCAACTGCATGACAGTCTTAATATTTTAACTACTGTATAGAGACAGGCTTCCTTTTTGCTGGCTGTATTGCAATTACATTCGAGAATAGTTCATGGAGATAGAGGGTATTTTATTAACGTTGATTTGTTAAAATTTAAGAATAGCTACCCTCATTGGTATGAATGCTTTAACCAGTACCTGTTTATTGATGCTCTTCTATTTTTCTATTTTCGCTTTCTAATCTATTTGTTGTTGGCTTTCTTTTTAGTAAGAAGTGAGTGGGGTTTTGCTTCAGAAGCTTTCAGGGGGAGGGAGATGGAATTATTAAGTACCAGGCTTTATAACCATTTTATTATTCATTTAAATGACAACTAATAGTTTGACGTTGATTACATGGAATGTAAGGGGTCTGAATCATAAATTAAAAAGGTATTCAGTTATTAGACACCTCAAGAAATTAGCTGCTACTATCGCTTTCCTACAGGAAATGCATTTAACTGAAGAACACTACAGTTTAATGAAGAGGGAATGGGTGGGTCAGGTCTTTGGAGCAAGTAATAATTCTAAAAAGGCTGGGGTCTTGATTCTGTTTCATAGGCGCTTTAAATTTCAGTTATGTAGCCAAGTATCTGACCCAGGAGGACATTATGTGCTTGTGTCCGGTAGAATAGGGGAAGAAGAGTACACGTTTATTAATATTTATGGACCAACCTCACAAGACCATACTATTTCTGACAAAATATTTAATTTGACCGAAAACGATGGGGTACTACTCTGATCATTCCAGGTGATGGGAATGCCGTTCTTGACCCTATGCTTGGTAGGTCCAGATGCAAACTACATAGGTCCAAAGTAGACAGGGACCTAGATAGCTTATTAATCAATGCTAATCTAGTGGATGTTTGGCATGTTTTAAATCCTCAAGATCGAGAATATACATACTGATCTCCCTGTCACAGATCCCGCTCTAGAATCGATTATATTTTTGTGCACAATAAGATGTTAAATAGAGTTAACTTTGTCAACATTAAAAACACAGTGATTTCTGATCATTCACCTGTCCTTATTAATTTTAATAAGTCACTGCAAGGTAAAAAGGATAGCAGATGGAGAATTAATAATTTTATCGTATCTGATCTACAAATTGTTAAGGAGATTAAATCACAGCTAGAGAGCTTTTTAGAGATTAATGATCCTAAAGACACTTCCTGGGGTAACCTTTGGGACACTCTGAAATGCTGGTTAAGAGGTCTATTAATTGGGGTAGGAGCAAGGGACAAAAAGAAAAGAGCTAAAATTCAGGTTGATTTATTAGCAAGAATAGGGGCAGCAGAACAGAGTTTAAAAGATTCGGATTCAGTAAATGTTTGGAACAAATGATCCAAACTCAAGACAGAATACAATCAAAGTATTAGAGCAGAGGCTGAATTTGCTATACAAAAGGCCAAATTGAGATATATTGATTCAGGTCCAAAGGCATCCCGGCTATTAGCTATAAGACTGAAACAGAATTCTGCATCTACAAGTATTCCTTCTATTCATGACCCAGGGAGCAGTCAGATTTGTATGAATCTGAGAAAGAATAATAATATTTTTTACAATTTTTATCAAAAAATATATGATAGTGACCTTGTGACTATGGACGGTAATCTTGTGGATTTCTGTAAGGGTGTGGATATACCTTGTGTGATGCAGCAGGATAAACAAAACTTAGCTTCTCTAGTAACAGTGAGTGAAGTGATTCAAGCAATTAATTTACTTAAAACTAATAAGGCACCCGGTCCAAATGGCTACTCTGTAAACTTATATAGGGTTCTTGTGAAGGAGACAGCTCCAATTTTAAAAGAAGTTTTTAATGAGGCGGTTAAGAAAGGTAGCTTGTCTGGTGATCAAACCAGGGGATTAATTACTTTACTTAACAAACCGGGTAAGGATTCACAAGATTATAATAGTTTCAGGCAAATTTTTTTAATAAACACAGACATCAAAATTCTTGCTAAAATACTGTCAAATAGATTGGAAAAAGTATCTACATATTTAATTTCAACACAACAGACGGGTTTTATGAAAGGAAGGTTATCCTCGGATAACACAAGGAAGCTTTTTCACATTATGGAACAAGCAGGAATCTATACAGAACCGCGTGGTCTGTTGTTCCTGGATGCTGAAAAGGCCTTTGATTGTATTCTTTGGCCTCATATAATTAATGTCTTAAAGTTCTTTCAATTTCCGGATATGTTTATTAACTGGGTTAAGATATTATATACAAATCCTACATCTGCTGTAATTATGAATGGGATGATTTCTCCTTACTTTCAGGTTAAAAGGGGGACTAGGCAGGGATGCCCGCTTTCACCTTTACTATTTAATTTAATAATAGAACCGTTAATTAGGAAACTTAATACTGACAATAGATTCACTAGACCTTTGCACTTTGGTTTATGCAGATGATCTGCTTATTATTATTGTTAATCCTAGCACTTCTATTCCTCAGATTCTAAACATACTAAGGCAATTTGGAAATTTTTCAGATTACAGATAAATTTAGGGAAAATTAGCTTCTTACCCTTGAATAGACTGTGTGTCAAAGATGACATTACTAAGCAAGGGCTCTCTTGGGCGCCGGAACATATAGAATACTTAGGCATTAAAATATACAAAAGTATTAATAAAACTATGTCAAAAAAATTGGCTCTACTTAAAACAAAAGTATTAAGCTCCTTAACACAATGGGACAAACTACCATTAGTAATGTGGGGCAGACTGGATTCAGTTAAAATTAATATTTTACCAAGAGTCCTATACATCCTTAACATGCTGCCATGCTATATCACTAAAAAATGGATTGAAGAATTAAATTCGCAGCTTTCTAAATATATTTAGGGTTATAAAAAGGTCAGGATGGCTTATTATAAGCTTATGAGAAACAAAAAAAAACGGAGGTCTGAGAGCTCCTGATTTGTTCTTGTATTACTTGGCAATAAGGCTTTCTCAGATTTCTCACTGGGTGCATTCAATGGAGACTGGTGTGTATATTTCAGAATAGGTTAAAATTGAGAAGCACCTATTAATGCTCCAAGGGGTAAATCTGCATTCCTTAATATATGCTAGGAAAACAAAGATTAGAAACTTAAAGATTGTACAGGACACTCTTAAGGTAATAAGATATGTTAATTCTGCCATTCCCTTATATCTCTGGAATTCTAAAAAGCAGACAATTTGGGATAACTCTAATATTTCAAAAATGTGTGTTGCTTTTAATAACAATGAATGGGTGCAAAAAGGTGTGGTGAAAGTTCAAGATATTATTAGGGCAGAAGCTTTTTTCTCCTTCTCTTGGTTAAAGGAGAAACATGGCCTTAAAGAAGAAGACTCCAGGCTTTATGAAGAATTAAAATTAGCAGTTGAATCAGCTATTCAGTTACATTCTGTGCCTGATACGAACATGAATAGTTTTCTGGGGTTTTTAATATTCATCTCTGTCTATATCACATATGTATGGCTTTCTCTTAAATTGTTTCAGAGGTCGAGCAACTGAACAAAGAAGGTGATGGATCCGGGATTTAGGGGTTAACACAGAAAATGGGAATTGGGAGAAAATATGGGAACTTTCTGCAAAGGTCTTTAATGCAGTAAATCTCAGATTGACCCATTATAAAACCCTTCACAATTTGTATTTTACTCCACATCTTAGGTTTAAAATGGGCTTGCAAGCCTCTCCTAATTGCCCTAAATGTGGAGTAGACATTGGGACTCTGGGACACATGTTTTGGGAATGTTCTTTAGTTAAACCCATATGGGAACAAATTAAAAAAAATTTTAAGAGCTCCAGTATGATCTCCGATAATATAAATATAGAAACTTGTATTCTAGGGCACTTTGATGAAACAATGAATTGGTCTTCAGAACAAAAATACTCTGTTTTATTAATTGGTGTCTCAGTTAGAAATCTTTTACTTAAATATTGGATGGAAGAAAATCAACCTTCTTTCCAAGAAATCAAAGCTCAGATAATTGAAAACATTAAAGTTGAGAGAATGGCTCTGGGAATCAGAGACTTAAGGGATAAGTTCTATTCTAGATGGGGTATGTTATACAAATTCTTCTCAGAAGGAGATGGTGTCAGACAAATAATCTCATAGCTGCATGAGCTTTAAGAGTATTATATCTTTTACTTGTATTGAATGGTTTGTTGGAAATTCCATCTCCCCGTCTAAGTGATTTCATCATTTAGAGAAAAGTGGAGCACTAGTACCACTCCTTATTTCTCTTTTTTTATCTATTGCCTTCACCTTCTGCTCACTATTTTCTTTGTCTTGCTTTTTCTTCTTCTTTCCTTGCATTTTCTGCAGAAATAAACAACTTACGATTATTTAGTTACTTATATTACACTTGTAATTAATTTTATAGTAATATAAGCAAGTATACTTCATTATTTTATGCACTTTCCTTATCTGTATTGCATTAGAATGAAATGTTTTTGCTTGTTTGAACATTATTATATGTTGTAAGTTATTAATTTTATATATAATCAATAAAAAAATGTTATTGACAAAAAAAAAAAAGGGACCGGGTGAGTACCTAGAGCGTTTCTGAGAGGGAAGGGTACTGCAGTAGGAAGGGAATTTACAAAGAAATAACAGTAAAAAAATAAAATAAAAAGGGTCTTCATTTCCAGATGAGTTCATGAAAGGGCAAGGAAAAACAAATCCATAAAAGCTATGAAGAAAAGTAATTCATGGACATCTGATTAAGTCAAGAACTCAACATCTAGCAAAGATACCTGATGGACAACCAGCACTAAACGCAGAATTAAGTGCATGTCCCGAGTGAATTAACTGATCAGCATTCCAAGTTTATTACTGTTCTTATAAATAACATGTTTTTTCACTATGTTGGGACTTTTATGAAGCACCCACATTTTTGCCTAGCTGGGGCCACCCATGATGACGTACACTGTCGGTGCCTATATAACATGTGCAAACCCATACCTTCCCAAGTTCCCACTGGAGATGAACTCAGAGTTGTACAATTCCAGTCAGAACTGGAAACAAAAACAAACCCAAGCAGGCCAATAGGGGAGGCAGGGATAAAAGACCCAATCAAGAGGCACAGAAAGGAGAAGATCAAACGTATAGCAATCAAGCAGCCCCAGTGGCACAGAGGGCCGAGGCTCATGTCATGCCGGCAACGCAGGTCGTCGGCATGGGGTGGGTGAGAAGGATTGCACAACCTAACAGCAACTGTCCTTTCCTAGGAGGTCCACACCAAGTAGTTCCGCTGCCACGGGTGGAGGTCCGATGGCCGCATAGGCAAGGGGGGGTGGTAAGTAGTGGGAGGGTGCCCCGGAACATGACGTGCACGTCTGAGGAGAGGCGGGGTGAAAAATGGAGAAGAATTGGGGCATAAAAAGATAACAGGAAAAAAAAAACATGTAGGAATCAGAAGGACTTCATCAGTACTCCACCTGAAAAGATTAACAGAGTAGGTGGATGGTTGGGAGGCTCTGTGTAGGAGATCCTCTTAAGTAAAGGAACAATATCTTCTTCAAGGACATCTCCCTCCACAGAGCTACACACTGAAAGTCTGCCAATAAGTTAGCACTGCAAAGCAGGTGGAAGGTCAGGCAAGGAGCATAATCAGTTCCCCAAGACAGCATCCCATGTAGAATGGGAAGGTCGATGCCACCTTGGCTATGAGATACCAGATCCAAACCGTAATGTTTAGTGAGAACATGAACCTGGTCCCATGCAGCGGCGGAGCACCATAAAAGTGGTTGCACTAAAGAGGGACTATGAGGGCTGGCCCGCCGGCACAGCGGTAGTGCTACCACTTGTGATGCCAGCGACCCGGGTATGGGAACGAGCCTGGGCAGCTGGAGGGCCGGCTGGGGGAGAAGGCTCGAGCGTCCTAGGGACTGCTCGCCTTCTCTTGGAGGGAGGGGACCACGGTCTGGTGCTTGACTGACCCTGGGTGGAGACCCGAGGTACAGCAAGCCCAGCCAGACAGAGGGGACCATGTGGTGGACGTCAGCGCTAGGTGCCATGACATCAGGGCGCACATCCCAGGGCACAGAAAAACAGCAAAAAATGGCCGCGGCATCTCCGGTAGACGGAGCGCTAGCCCCGATCTCCAATGCCTCCTACCTGCTGCCGAACCAGCATCCCGACAAGACAGGAAGAAAGACGGGGGCTGGACCCCACCTTGACCCCCACTTGGGGGGGTAAACCAAGGCTCCGTGAGGGATGAGACCACTCGGAATGGTCAGGTAGGACAGTGGGGACTTACAAGGCATAAGCGATTCCCGAAGAGTGGCGTGCCGATGTCCGGGGGTGTATAAAAGAGAAAGTAAAAAAAAAAAAAAGAGGGATTATGGTCACAAATTACTGGCACCAAAAAATTCAGAATATAGATCAACACAGCCCCAATCACCCTCATACCAAAAACAAGATCCCTAAGTTACTTTGTTTAAAAATTACAAATCATTTTACAACCCTAAATTCTCTGCCTGTTCAAAAAAGCCAGTTATAGTGAAGAGGTGCTGATAAGGTCATCTACTGAACTCACAGTCTAGCCCTCCCTGTCAGCAAGCTTACAGGACCTGCTTCTCCAAAGTTTCAAAACTATGTGCAAATGGTTTTCTCCAGTAAAACAGTCAGCACCATTCAAATAAACATTGCTTTAAACCCTATGTGTGTTTAATAAAGCTGACAAATTCATATTTTTGTATTTGTTGTTTTGTTGTTGTGGTCCTTTCCTCCTGGGTTTCTGGATGCTAAGTCACAGCACACTAATGTGAAATTTGCAGATTGGATATCTCAGATTTGTAACATGACACTGAACAGGACAGTGAAATAGACAACAGCGACTGGTGGAAACCGGTCAGCTGACCGAAATGCAGCAGGTATTAATCCAGTGGTAGAGCCCGCTCCTGCTCTACCAGTAGTGGCCATAACAAAAAGAGCGAAGTGGCACGCGCTGTCCCCATCTCTAGTAAATACCAAAGGCACATGCAATAAACCCCGCTACGGCAGTAGCAGACTACAGCCAGTAGGAGAAACCACCATTCCACGGCATGAACAATATGTGCTGTGTAGCAACCCATGAGGTGCACAGTGTGGAGTGGAGGTGGCTCACACATACTAGAAGTGAAGGACAGAGAAGAAGAAGAAGAAACGCTAACGGTCACCTCTGCTGTAGTTGTCCTATCCAGCAGGAACATGGCTAAAGTTGTACTGCTATCGGGAAGTAGTGAAAGTGCAGCAAATGGAGGAGTGAGGTCAACAGTCACATACAAATCCACAGAAGCCAAGTGAAGGAGATATGCAAATGACAATCCCATCACAGCACAACCTACCAATATCAGTAACAGAACAGAAACGAGTTAAATAAAGAGTTTGTACGTGTAGAAAAAAAAAGAACACAACCATTGAACTGTTCACTGTGTTTGTCTCCTATGAGACAGCTATAGATGTGTGATAAAAAAAAAACACACCATTAAATAAATAAATGTGGTTGCCTGCGACCTCATGCACCACCCCAAGCAGGGCATTAATCGACTAGTAGAGCCCTCCTCTGTTAGGGATTAATGCTTATGTGGTAAAAGGCTGTGATCATTCACACCTTTCAATTGAGGTGATTTCTCAGGATGGCACTTTAAATCAATTATTTCATCACCCTGTAATGGGGGGATAGAAGAGGTAGTGTTGTTTTGAAACCTTACTAAGAGTTTTTGTGCGGTAGCCAGCTCAATGCTTAATCACTCAATCAATCAATATTGTATTCATCATCAAAGTATGAATGAATGGGATACTCAGTTGAGCAGAGCTCATTTTTTGTTTTCTCATTGACGGGCTGTTACTTGAGTTATATCCAGGCTCATTTGTGTTGTACTCCACATTACAATGATTGTTTTACCAGGGCTAACACTTCTTCCTCTAGTAGGAATCGACACATATAAGGCCCCCTGTTAAAACATGCTGTAAAGCAGACACTGACAAACAGCAGTGCAGTTACCAACACTGCAACACTTGTAGCAATACAACTTCCGAACAGGCACAGCAGAGTAGCACTTCACATGGTATCAGCAGCCTGGAGGCATGCTGACTCAGCATCCTGCAACTCTAAAGAAATGAACCACACCAGAAAGGCATCAAAATACAAATTTGTCAACTTTGTTACAAAACCTGAAACACAAAGATTCTATAGCATTGTTTTTAGAATGGTGCTACCTGTTTTACTTGTGAAAACCACTGCAGAATGATCTTTTAGCCTGGAGAAACAGGTCATATAAGCTTGCTGACAGGGAGGGCTAGACTGTGAGTTTAGGAGATGACATGATCAGCATCTCTTCACTGAAACTGGCTTTTCTGAACAGGTAGTTTATTGGTTTCATAAGCAGAAATAGACTTGCATCCTTTAATTGCTTGCCATGAATTAAACTATCCCATGTTTATTTAGACAGAAACTATCCAACCTCTTTCTGAATAACTCCACTGAATTACTTGCAACTATTTCAATTGGTAAACTATTCTATAAGTTGACCACTCTTTGACTACACCAATGTTTTCTCTTTAATAGATTCCATTTATCTGCTGCTAATTGAAAATGGTGACCCCTGGTGTTGTATAAGCGTTCTTTTAATACAAGGCAATAATCAGACCACACTGTATTATCATGTAATGCTCTAAAAGTCATACACACATCCCCCAACCCTAGATCGCCTATACTGTGAGGTAAACATATCCAGATCCCCAAGTCTCTATGAATATGTCATATCTCTGTATCCCATTATTGACTTTGTAGCTCTTCTCTGTATTTTCTCCAGCTTTAAAATGTCACTCCTCTTGTACGGGGCCCATACTTGGGCTCCATACTCCAAGTGGGGCCACACCAGTGCCTGATATAAGGAGATGATGACCTTTTTATCCCCACTTTTAATACATCTTAGAATACAGTTTAAATTTTGATTAGCTTTTTTAGCAACGAAATTACAATGCAAGTGGAATTGGAGGTCGGAGGTTACTGTTATCCCTAAATCATGTTCCTCACTAGTAATAGGTAATATTTTATTTAACACCTTGTAAGATTTATTATGGTTCTGTCTTCCCAAATGCATTATGGTGCATTTGTTCATATTTCATTCCAGTTTGTGTTTGTTTGTCCAATTCCCTAGGTCAGTAAGGGCATTTTGCATGGCAATGCCATCCTCACTGGTATTAACTATTGCCCCAATTCTACAGTCATCTGCAAACTTGGTTAGCCAGATATTAGCCTGATCACATTTCAGTGAGGTTATATATATATATATATATATATTAGAAAGACAGGGTCCCAAAACAGAGCCCTGCGGAACCCCACTCGTCACATCTGCCCAGTTTGATAAGGCTGTATTAATGGTCACTCTCTGTCTCCTCCCTCTCAACCATGAGGTAATCTAATTTAACAAGTTAGCATCCAAGTCTGTTTGTTCAAGTATGATCAACAATTCCTCATGTGGCAGTTTGTCAAACGCCTTTGAGAAATCGAGGAAGGCCACATCTACTGTGTCCCCATTGTCCAAAGCCTTGCTCACTTCTCTCATAAAAGGATAACATATTTGTCTGACATGAGCGAGACTTCATGAATCCATGTTGGGTAGAATCTGTCAAATTACTATCTTCTAAATGTGATAAGATTTTATCTTTTATTATGCCCTCCAAGATCTTGCATATCATGGAAGTCAGGCTGACAGGACGGAAATTTTATGAGTTAGTTCTGGGGCCTTTTTTTTTTTAGAATTGGTACAACTGCATCTCTCCAACTTTGCACTACCTCACCTAAATCTAAAGATTTTTGAAAGATATATGTCAGCCGAGGCGTTAAATTTTCTGAAAGTTCAACCAAAATTCTATGGTGTAGATTATCTGGGCTAGGGGATTTATTTATATCAAGTTTATTTAATCGTTCTAATACATCTTTAACCTCAACTATAACTTTACTAGATACTGAAGGCGAGGTAATTAAGGGGACTAGCTGTGTTTTTTGTATTGTTGAATACTGAACAAAAGTAACTATTCTGGATGTCAGCTGTTTCCTTATCTGCCGTGTGCCCGTCTGAGTTGTTGTATGGGCCTATATTATGCATTGGTTTCTTCATCCTATTTGTAGTGTCAGTGGTTCAGCAGGTAGCACACTAGCCTCTGAGGCCGGGAGATCAGTCGGCTGTGGGTTCTATCCCCACACCAGACACTTGGGTTAATATCCCAATACTGACACTGTAATGCAGCATGAGGAGGGTGCTGCACTCCTGAGGTGCCTTCTTTCGGATGAGACATTAAACTGAGGTCCCATCTGCCTGTTCTAGTGGTAGTTTAGGTGGATGTTAAAGGTCCCATGGCAATTCTCGAAAAGAGCAGGGGAATCTCCCGGGTGCAATGGCCAAATTTCCTCCAGTCACGAAAAATACCACCAGCAGCTTAATCTGGCTCAAGGTCAGTTGGCATTCATCTGTATCCCCCTCGGCAGGATTTGCCTAGTGCACTTACCCAGTCAGCAAAAACTAAAAAAATAAATAAATATGTGCATAGAACAGTTTATGGTTACCCTTAGTTTTGGAGGCAAGTGCCAATTCATAATCGACTTCAGCCTTTCTAATACTCATTTTTACTTCCCTGAGGCCCTGTAAAATATCTTTCCCTCAGGATTGTTGGTTTTCCTTATTGTTCTGTACATTATGTTTTCTTTTTAAATAGCTTCTTTATTTGTTTACTGAACCATCCTTTTGTACCTTTAGTTTTTTTTTTTATATATTGGTTTGGTTGGTATGTGAGTGCTGATTTCGAATGTACGTTTTTCGAGCAATACTGCCCATATTTTATCTATACATTTGTTTACAAAAGTGTTATACCAGTCCCATCTTTCCACAGATCGCTTGAAAGACTGAAAATCGGCCTTACCAAATGTAACTTATGTGTGTTCTTAATGATTGTATCTATAGTGATGTCCTCCTTAACTTGAAAAAGGACCATCTGGTGATCATTTCAAGGGGTTTATCACCTTGATATTTTCTATATTTTCCCTTATTAGTCATAACAAGGTCAAGAATATTTCCTCCCGTGGTTCCTACATTTACTTTTTGATCTATTCCTGCTTGATCCAGCGCCTCCAAGTATCTTGTACCTGTGCTAGCAGTACCTCTTTGTTCATTCCAGTTGATGTAGTGACATCAGGGTTATAAAACAGC
This sequence comes from Neoceratodus forsteri, assembly GCA_016271365.2. NCBI lineage: Eukaryota > Metazoa > Chordata > Ceratodontiformes > Ceratodontidae > Neoceratodus > Neoceratodus forsteri. The sequence continues at coordinate 387,851,439 of JADMNL010000025.1, read as the reverse complement.
CCATAACTTTAAAATGAAACAACACAGAAACCTAATGTTTGGTATGAGATTTATTTGGGGGTATGCTTATTCTAATTCTGCAATGTAGCACTTTTGGCCAGAGTCCCTCTTTAAGAAAAAAACACCTTGCATGCGGCAGTGGATTCAAAAAGAGCCTGAGGTACTCTCAAACCAAGCCAAGGTCTGACACTGGATCTGGACAGCAGACCAGGATGGAGTGATAGGAAATTGTGGGATGCCACCAACTGTGCCATGCGATGTGCCCACTATAAGGGACTGAAAGGGAGAAAAGGTCAGGAGATATATCATCATATAAGAGTGCAGGAAGCCAGCGTTGAATTATGAAAGGAGGGACCCACAAACCACTAAACTGGTCAGAAATGGGATCCAGGGAGAGAGCAGCATCTCACAGAATGACAGTGTTACTATGGCAGGAAAGATGCATGCCAGAAGATGGCTGCCTAGTTGACAAAAGAACTTCCAAGATGGGGGGTGGGGATCAGAACAGGGTAGGTATAGTTGGAGCCACATTCATACAGGGAGGGGAGACAGAGATCAAATCGAAGGAGCCCTGGTAGGGGGCAATCAAAAAAGACCAGAACAGAAGGGGCCACCAGAAAAAAGGAACCTGGCATCGTTGGAGTGGCAGAAAACCCACCAGAGTCAAGACAGAGTATGGAGACGTGGAAGCACATATCCAGGAAGAAGCTGTGTCAGGAAAAAAAGATCAGGCTTAGGAATTATCGGTGAAGAACTGGTGGGCACCGGACAGGTTGTATGAACTATTGGGAAAGCCACAACAATGAAATCAGGTCAGAAGACAGGCACCCCAGAACAAAAAATCAGAAAATATTGCATGGCAAACATGCCCCCACATGACCGGGGTATTGAGAAAATCATATATGCGACAAGAGAGGAATAAGCAGCTAGGAAAAGCCATGCAAAACTGTTCAACGTGCAATGGCAACTGACACAGCTCTAAAGGCCAGGACATCACGTAGACTAACTAACCATTGCAAGACCACAAAAAAAACTGGAGCAAAACCCTTGGCTCTGCACTGAGGGAACGGAAGGAGAGCCCTGAACTCCAGAGGGTGGGCAGGCAGTGGGGCTGTACAAGATGAGGTTTACACATTCACTTTATTCTGTCCACCGCGATCTCTCTCTCTCTCTCTCCTCTTCTTCTTCATCTTGCCAATTCCTCTTGCGCGGTGTGCATCCCAGAGGGGTAACGCTCTTTCTAATACTCATTCTAATTCTCTTACCTCCTCCCTACCCCCTCTCCCCCATAATTTCTACACAGTTCTCACTTTTACCCCAAGCATGAACGTGTTTATTTATATGTGTTTTAAAGTAAGTAATTAAGGGTGTTTATGATTTTTAAAACATTATGTGTGTATATGTAATATGACTTATGTACATCGTCTGTATCCGATTGCTAGTGCTGCCTGCCTAACAAAATGTCTGGTATAGCTTAATGTATTCAGTTTCTTGACCTTACTCAGTTCTTTGTATATTTTTATTTCTACATCTGTATTCTATATTGTATCCCCTTTTTCTCTTTCCCCAGGACACATCTGGAAACGAGCTATTGTAGCTCAGTATGCCTTTCCTGGTGAAACTTTTCAAATAAATAAAAGCCAAGCCCTTGGCCACAAAGTATTAGGCCAGAAAGGGCAACAGCAAGAAAAGCCAAAGCATGGCATGAAAGCCAGAGACATGCAGTCAAGAGTCTGAGTGAGCAGAGCCCAGAAGCTGCAGAAAAAGTAGAAGCATCCTGCATGACAACACAGAGCACAGCAACGCATAACACTGCCCAAGCCACAGGGAATATAACAGGACCATCTGTACTTCCACAGTAGTGGCATGTCTGAAGGACCATCAGGCATACCCCCTACAAGGGAGCTGAAGACAGAGGCCATCACCAGTACACCACGTGTGACTGGATCATCTATGTCAAACAAACAGTAACATGGAAAGTTCCATGGAAGGTGAGGCAAAAAAAAAACATAACCAGTTGCTGGTACCAGAGGTCCAGCCTTCCACCTCTAGAACTGCAAAACACACACCTCGATCCCACCATCAGGAGGAGGAGAGAGAGAAAACCAAAACCCTGAGCCATGCCAAAGGCAAGATGAGCAAACAGGGACACAATGGCCAAAAGCCCAGTATGCAGTGGCAATAATTATGAGGGCTGAGCCACTGATGAGCTGGATGGCAAGTGAAGCAATATCTCTGGGATCTGCCAAGAATGGGGTGCCAAAAAACACTGCAAGGGAGGTAACTGTAATGACAGACTACTGTGGCAAACACGGCACCTACGAGACAAGGCTGAGTGACAATGGGATGGGCAGTGGTCAGTGGTTGACGGGCCTGTGAAAGTACTTGAATAGGAATCCGCAACCGATCAGAAAATCATGAAAGACAGAGTGGGGAAAAGCAACCTACGACAGGGCTTGCTACAAGTGAGGGAGACCAAAGATCCAAAAAGCCCACATAGTGCTGAGCGATTGTGACCAGTGATAGCAAGGCAATAGTATGCAATAACAGCGAGAACTGAATCACGAGGCAAAGTGGCAGTGAAGATGCCAGTTTCCTAGCGATGTCTGAGGGAAACAAGAAGGAGTCAACAAGGCAGGAACAGACAATGCTCAAAAAAAAAAAAAATCCAGGAGTATAAATGACGGTAAGTGGGCACAGAGGATGACCATGCAGCAGCACGCCATGAAGCCCAAGCCATGATGATGGCAACAATGACCATGCAGCAGTACACCATGAAGCCCAGGCCATGATGACGGCAACAATGACCATGCAGCAGTACGCCATGAAGCCCAAGCCACGATGACGGCAACAATGACCATGCAGCAGTACACCATGACGCCCAAGCTACGATGACGGCAACAATGACCATGCAGCAGTACGCGATGACGCCCAAGCCATGATGACGGCAACAATGACCATGCAGCAGTACGCGATGAAGCCCAAGCCACGATGACGGCAACAATGACCATGCAGCAGTACGCCATGAAGCCCAGGCCACGATGACGGCAACAATGACCACGCAGCAGTACGCCATGACGCCCAAGCCATGATGATGACAACAATAGTTGAAGGAGCCAATAAATTACCACTGATGGTGAAAATGGCAGGAGGAACTGCATAATTGCAGATAACCTGCCAAGAGAAGAGGAGCAGTGTCAACTACGTGAAGCAGACGACAGGGACTGCAATAGATGGCAGCAGGCAGGTAATAGGACCCAAGCTACAGGCAGCACCCGACTATGGCGTCAGCACATGTGACGTGGAGTAGATGATGAAAGCATCAATAGAAAAGATAGCAGGAGTCCCTGAACATCATATTCTGAAAACTGTAGCTGGAGTGAAGATGAGGTGGAGACAGATGACCAGTGAGCAGAAAATCACAAGTCAATCTAAAGGCAGAAGCTGAGCTAGTGACTTGACCATCCACAGCGAAAAAGAAGAAATCCTACTCTGGATTTAAACAGAGAACACAGCTGAAACCACAACAGAAGCACTGACAAGGCGAAGCCTGACAATACCCAGTGAACAGGAAGTTGTGGGCTTGTATGAGGACCCAAGCCAGAGTCCACAACTGACACTGGTGTCATAAAGATGGTCGGAGAGGCAGAAGTGGAAAAGAGGACAAGAAAGGTGATGGCAAAAAGGGCATCATTCCCTGGAGTAAAACAGAGAACAGAGCTTAAGTCACATCAGAAGCATTGATGGAGGGAAGCCAGAGAATGGTCTAAGAGCATAAAGATGCAGGCCCATATGTGGACCGGAGGCACAGCCTGCAACCAACCTTGGTATTGTAAAGATGGTTAAAGCAGCATGATCAGAGCAGATGATGGTAATTTTGATGGCAAAAAGAATGTTGGCAGTCTTTGGAGTAAACTAGAAAACAGACAAACTGAAACAGAAGCATTGACGAGGCAAAGCCTGACAATGACCGATATGCAGGAAGCTACAGGCTTATGCAAGGACCCGAGCTAGTGCCTGCAACTGATCTTGGTGTCATAAAGACAGTTGGAGCTGCAGGAGCAAAGTCAGTGATGGGAACATCTATGGAAAAAAATGCCAGCAATCTCTGGAGTAAACTGAAAAAAGACTCGTACTGTAGCAGAAGCAATGAAGCGAAGCCCGATGACAAGCAGCAAGCAAGAAGCTGCGGGCCTATATAAGGGCCTAAGCTAGTGCCTGCTACCAGCCTGGGTGTCACAAAGATGGCCAAAGCAGTAGCGAAGGCCAATGAAGTGGCCTGAATCTACCCTCACAAGAAAACAGTGACACTGGAAGAATCTGGGCAGGAAGAACATTAACCGCATTCAGCCCAGAACAATGACTTGACACAACCAGCTAAGAATGGCAGTGCACTCCGGCGTTACGAGAGACAAAAAGGAGACCAGAAGGCACATCACACTGAAGTGAAGTCCAGGAGCAGGTGAAAGGCCAATATCCACTTCCAACTGTGGCTTTTAGCGGGAGGTGAACAGCAGCAGTCACTGCTGTAGAAGAAAAAGATTATAAGCAGAGGCAATAAAGGCAATGGCTTCTTCAACTATTACGACAGCCAAACCAAAACTGTTAAAAAAAAAAAAAGTTGATATACGAGAAAAAACTACAGCGATGAAAATCAATTAAGGCATTTCAACAGACCGATATGGAGTTGCTGGAGGGAGAAAAGAAACTGCAGAGGTATTGGGCTGCCGATGTTACATAGGTACTGACAATTTACTTCATCACAGGCAGCCCCAGCTAGGCAAAAGTTTCCAAGTGGTCCTGACACTGATGGCTTACAATACAGGCATGTGTGGTTCTATGGAGGAAGATGTCCCTGAAGGGCTCCTCATTAGTTTTGAGCTTTGCTCTCATACAGTAGGAGGGTAAAGCTTTTGCAGCAGTGCTGGATTCCGAGGAATTTATTTTATTTCATTCTTTGGTAACCAGGTAAGGCCCACTAGGCACAGGTGCCTGTTTTCAGGGGCAACCTGGGAGCACTGGGCGGTCAAGTGACTTGCTCAGAGTCACACAGTATGCAAGTGGAGGTTGTGAGAATCAGACTCGGGTCTGGGCTGCTGGATGTTATCAAGTACGTTCATACCTCATTCCTCTAACCTCCAGGCTATACTGCCAGCTCGTGTGAAGGGATGCATCAATAGCATCCAATAACGTGTCTGTCTTCTTGCAGACACTACTAAAGAGTGCTTGTAATGCACAGCATTTGGGTGCTGAAAGTTCAAAGCATGTTTAAGACTGTAGCATGAGTAGCTTTTAGCATGTTTTATTGGAACACTCTGCTGGCTTTAGTGTTTGTACAGTGGGTTAAAGCTGCAGAGGTTGGCTATGTAGTTTATTCAAACCTAAAGATTTTAAAGGGACACTGTCACCCCATCCAGCAGACATCTGGCTATTGTAAAGCAAAAGTGGTGGCGGGTTTATAGTATTAAACACAAAATGCCATTTATTTGGAGGTTAACGCAGCATTACTCTGTAGCATGTTACAGAGTTACCATACCAATATAGTGCCCTGTGGCCTTTTTAAAATAAGTAAGTGTTTCTAAAACAAGACTCTGTTGACAGGTTTTAAGCACATATTTAAATTATGTGTTCCAGACACTTTTAACCACACCCCCAAACACACACACACGTTTGAAATGGACAAAATCATCATGTGGAGTTGACAGTGTTACTGCAAATACAGTGACCATGGTATTGGATGAAAAATTAAGTGAAAAGATTAAGTTGTGTTTCTCATTTTTTTTCTCTTCCTTACCAGAGAACCGCAAATGGCCAGGTGTAAGACAGTGAATAGTATGACCGAGAAGGCGCTGTGCCTACTAGGGAGAAGATGACTTTGTGGATTTCCGATTCACCCCTGCAGAGGACTATAAAACTCCAAGCACTGATGGAATCTGCTGAACTTTTACATGTTATAGAATCTGCATTTTCATTGGTTCTGTGGGTTCTTCTGTTCGATTTGGGTAACAAAATATGTACACAACTTTTACTTTTGTGGGAAAACACTCAGCAGATCACATTATAAGACACAACTGCATACAAAACAAAAAAATAGTGAGATCTGTGTATTTTCACCCCACATATAATGTCCCCCCAAAAAACCTGACAAAACCCAAGTCGTTTGACTGTAGAATACAAAAATTCTGTCCCATGTGGAATCGAATATCCATGGAATTTCACTGGTGGAAACAAATCCAACACAAATCTGCCTCCCACTAATCTCGTATATGTAGGTAAATAGGTGGGTAACAAGCCAGGCAGGTAGCTAACTAGGTAGCTAAAAAGATGGGTATGAAGGTAGATAAGAAGGTTAGACAGATAGAGCGATAGATAAGGAAGGAGAAATTGTTTAACCAGGAAAGGCACACTAAGCCGAAGCTTGTTTCCATGTGCAACCTGGGAGCAGAGGGAAGTTAAATGACTTGCTCAGGGTCACACAGTATGTAGGTGGGGGCTGTGAGATTCAAACCCAGGTCTCCAGTTTAAAGCCCTAAACCACTGTGCTATACTGCCTCCAGATAGGTAAGTGGGTGGGTAGGTAGTTTTATTTTTAAGGTGCCCTTCCAAAGCTAAGGGTACCAAACTACAATCCTAAATAATACAGTGCAAGAGAACCATAGGGACACAAATGCAGACAGTCATTCCACCAATAAATAAACCAATCATTTATAAGATAATCAGAGTTATAAATTACATGAAACTTGGCAGAACACCTGGTTAAATAAATATCTAAACAATAATGTTTTAACTCTCTCAACGGTAGATGGGGTGACAGATGGATGTTTATAGGAAGAACGTTCCAGATGGCAGGAACAGATACTGCCAATGACCAGTCGCCTGCAGATTTCAAATGAGATGTGCTAGGGAGAGTGGGGTCTTAGATTTCTACAAGTGGCCGTAGCTTGTGAAGGGCATTATTAAACAAGCATTTGTCGATGCTGAATGTTTGCTTGCTTGTATTTGCTGTGTATGTGTTGGGCACTGACAGCACAGAGACTAAAACTAATAACATGAACTGTAATAGTGAAATTGTCATGACTGGGACGTAAAGAGGTTCACAAAAATGTTCATTTCTGAGACTGAGCTTCAATTTTCAAAATACTAGTTTTTATTACCCCAGCACATGAACATGACAGGTGTCATTTGTGAAATGTGATCCAAAACACTGTTCTGCGGAATGATCATGAAAACAGGTTTTGGAGGGGGATTTGATAATGAAACCTGCCATGTCCATTCAACGCAGGTAAAACGTAAGTACACTGAAAATATGGGTTACAAAGTAAACATATTGCAACATTATAAGTAAATGTTGAAAAATGTCAATGTTTGTTCATAATTTTTTTTTTCAATTTTGACCCCAAATGTTCTTTTCTCTTTTTATTACACCACCTCATGAACATAGCGGGTCACATTTATGAAATCCTGTCTAAAATGTCATTTTGCAGCATAACTGTGAAAAGATAATTTGGGCAGGATCTGAAAAATGACATTTGTGTTCAGTTAGATGTTTCTGGTACAGTATTAGCCACTGCTAAGCAATTTAAATACCAAATTGTAGTGAGAAAGAAATGATGTGACCTACCCAGGCCCCTGGAATACCATCCCAATGCTCTAACCACTAAGCTACAGGCTCACATGACTGGACCTGGGCTTTACGGACACACTTCCATTTTCTGGTATTGCTCATCCTGTAACTAGGAATATGCAAGGTAAAAAGCAGATGTTTTTGGTGCTGTATTAGCCACTGATAAGCAATTTAACTCACGGATTCTAGTGAGAAAGATATGTGACCTGCTAGGAATTGAACCCTGGCCTCTCGAATATCTACATCCCAGTGCTCTAACTACTGAGCCACAGGCTCACGTGATTGGACATGGGGTTCCTGAACACACTTCCTTTCTCTGGTATTGCTTGTCCTGTAACTAGGAATATTCAAGATGACAATTAGATGCTGTCTGGAGCCGTATTAGTCACTGCTAAGCAATTTAATTTACAAATTGTATAGTGAGAAAGAAGTAACAAGTCCTAACTGGGACTTGAACCCAGGCCCCCTAAATACCATCCCAGGGCTCTAACCACTGAGTTGCAGGCTCACATGGTTGGACATAGGGTTCCCGGACACGCTTCCTTTCTCTGGTATTTCTTGCCCTACAAGTAGAAATTATCAAGATGACAGGTGTTCTTTGGTACAGTATTAGCCATTTCTAAGCAATTTAACTTACAAATTGTAGTGCAAAAGAAATAATTTGACCTACTGGGAATTTAACCCATGTCATGTTCATGAAGTGGGGTACAAAGGAACAGGTTACTCACCTGTAACAGTAGTTCTAGGAGTGGTATATGTTGTTCATCCACACACTCTAGCATGTCCCTTTCCCCGTTAAATCTTAGCGGAAGTCTTCAAGCTGGCTCCTTCCACCCACCTGGGTGGTAAATACCTCAGCTCTGCCCCATGACGCCAGATCTTAGCCTGCTGGAAGCACGGTTGTGCGCCTAAAGCCAGGGAGGTCAGGTGGGTGCGCGTGGATGAGGAACTTATTTCACTCCTAGAACTACTGTTACAGGTGAGTAATCTGTTCTTCTAGGAGCGTGGATATGTTGTTCATCCACACTCTCTGGCAGGCTTCAAGCAGTTCTCTGGGAGGAGGGAGGCAAGGCGCACACTCCCTACTTGGGAAATAGAGATTGGAGAACCGAGGCCCCAAAACCAGCATCCTGGTGTGACTCCAGGTCGATGTGGTAATGGGTAATGAAGGTGTTTGCGGACTTCCAGGTAGCAGCCTGACAGATTTCATGGACAGGGATGTCCCTGGAAGCAGCAGTATGGCAGGCAGAGTGAGCCCTTAACCCTCTGGGAGGCTCCTTACCCGCCAACTCATAGCGCAGACCTATGCATGATGTAATCTGTCTTGCTATGGTCCATTTCACTGCAGGTCTGCCAGAAGCGGCTTCAGCATAGATGACAAACAGCTGGCGAACCTCTCCATGAATTTCCGCCGTCCTCTCCTCATAATAGGAGAGGGCATATCTCAGATACAAAGTATGGAGCCTGTACTCAGCGTCTGAGGTGTAATTAGGGTAGTACGCTGGCAGAGTCAGCACCTGGTTAAGGTGAAATTCTGACACCACCTTCGGATGGAATTTCGGATGGGGGGGCGCAGGACAACTTTGTCCCTGTGCAAAACCAGAAAAGGGGAGTCTACTGAAAGTACCTGGAGCTCTCCTGTCCTTCTGGCTGACATGACAGCCACCAGAAAGACCATCTTCCATGACAAGTGTGAAAGCTCACACTTGTGCATGGGTTTGAATGGCTTGCCCATGAGCTTTGCCAAAACCAGCAAGAGATCCCACAGAGGTGGGGGTTCACGCACCGGAGGGGGTACGTGATCCAGACCTTTGAAAAAGCGCTGACCACTGTCTCCTGCGCCAATGTCAGCTGACTGGCCCATGCCTGGTAAGTAGAAATGGCTGCCAGGTGCACCCTAAGGGTCGATGACCATAGACCCCTTTGGAGAGAGACCAAAGGTAGTCAAGAATGTTAGCCACAGAACAGGATAAGGGGTCCAGACTCTTACCCTGACATCAAATGGAAAATCTTTTCCATTTGAAGGCATAACATTTCCTGGTTGATTCCTTTCGAGATGCCTCCACCACAGTGTACACATCCTTGGAAAGACCCAAAGCCTGGAACTCGAGCCGCTCAGGTACCAGGCTGTCAGGTGCAGGGATTGAAGGTCTGGATGGAAAACCTTCCCCTGGTTCAGAGACATTGGGTCTAGGTGTGTGCAAAGCCGCTCCTAGGGCTTGCAGCTGAGGCTGAGGAGATCTGGATACCAGAACTGGTGTGGCCAGTCTGGGGCTACCAGGATCACCTTCGCCTTGTCCCTACTCACCTTGAGTAACACCTTGTGGATCAAGGGAAATGGAGGGAAGGCATAGAGGAGGCCTGGGGTCCACGGCCTCGAGAAGGCATTCCCCTACAGCGAGCCCTGCTGAGGGGGGCAGGCATGATACAGCCTCAGCTTGGTGTTTTCCCTTGAGGCAAACAGGTCCACCATCGGTGTGCCCCAATGGGAGAACAAGTTGTAAGCTACCTTTGGATGAAGTGACCACTTGTGGGATGTCTGGCCTATGTGGCTGAGAGCATCCGCCAGCTGGTTCGAGACACCTGCCACATGGATGGCAAGGAGATCTGCCTCCAACCGGCTGGCGAGGGTCCAGATTCGGAGCGCCTCCTTGCATAGCAGATGGGAGTGCATGCCGCCCTGTTTGTTGAGGTAGTACATGGTTGTGGTATTGTCCGTCTGGACTTGAACCACTTGACCCTGGAGCTGGGAAACATAGAAACATAGACTTTGACGGCAGATAAGGACCGCTTGGCCCACCCAGTCTGCCCATTTCCCTACCTATTGGATAAGCTGCAGATCCTAGTTAACCAACAGCCTACTTGCTGCAACCCCCCACTATTATTGCCTTATGTCTGTCCCATGCATGTTTGAATTCCCCCACTGTTTTAGACCCCACAACCTCTCCAGCAAGGCGGTTCCATGAGTCCACAACTCTCTCCGTGAAAAATAATTTCCTCACATTACCCCTGAGCCGTCCCGGCCCCAACTTTAAATTGTGCTCCCTTGTTCTTACACATCTCTTTTTCTGAAAGATGTTACCCTCCTGGACTTTGTTGATTCCCTTTAGGTACTTAAAAGTTTCTATCATGTCACCCCGGCCCTCCTTTCAACAAGGGTATACATATTAAGCTCTCTCAGTCTCTTCATATGGTTACTGATATAGACCCTTCACCATTTTAGTTGCCCTCCTCTGGACTGCTTCCACCCTGTCTATGTCCTTGCGTAGATGAGGTCTCAAACTGCATGCAGTACCCCAGATGGGGTCTCAGCAACTGTCTGTATAGAGGAATAACCACTTCCCTTTTTCTACTTGTGATTCCCCTCCCTATGCATCCCAATATCCCCCTGGCTCTTCATACTGACTTCTCACGTTGCTTACCCACCTTTAGGTCATCTGATATGACTACCCCCAGATCCCTTTCCATTATTGCTGTCATTAGTACCTCCCCTCCTATTGTGTACTCTTCTCCTGGATTTTTATTTCCCAGGTGCATTACTCTGCACTTCTCTGCATTGAATCTAAGATGCCATATTTTAAAGCTGGATCAGGGGTAAGCTTTTCGGGGCGGAGGCATTGAATTTACACAGTTTTCCTTTAAGGGTCATTTTATAAACACATGCAGACAGTAAACCACCTTATGCAAGTTCCTGCTGGACTGCGGGTTTAACAAAAATCACTTTTCCATTCTAGCGATCATCCTCTCTACTCAACATGCACAGTATACACCAACTACAGACCCATATCAATCTTGTCCGCATTCTCCATAGCACTGGAAAGAATTACAGCTGATCAACTCAAGGATCTTAAGTACAACCTACAATGCCCACAGCAGCATGGTTTTTGTAGGATGCATAGCACAAACACTGTCTTGACTGAACTCACAGACTTCATCCACGAGGCACTCGACCAAGGTTATTCTGCTGGAGCAATCTTTATTGATTTAAACAATCACTCTACTTGGTGAATCACCAGTTGCTGCTACGTAAGCTTGGAACCCTAGGCCTTTCTCCAGACACAACCAAATGGTTCAGGAGTTATCTGACTGGCCACTCACAAAAAGATAAAATCAACAGGGCTTTCTCAGAGACTAGAAAGGTCACAGTAGGGGTCCCCCAGGGCTCCATTCTGGGCCGTCTATTCAGCCTGTTCGTGAACAGCCTAAAGATGGCTCTCCAATATCCAGAGTCCTGCTGTCTGCAGACGATACCATGTTATTCTCCCGTGACTCATGCCAGGAAGCACTCACCAGTAACCTACAATATAACTTCAACTAACTCCAGGGATGGTTTAGGAACAGCATACCAGTGCTCAATTGTAAGAAAACTAAGACAATGCTTTTCGCTGGGCGCAAAAAGAAGAAATGAGTGCTTCCCCCCTAACAATAATGAATAGCTCTGGCACTGCTCTGGAACAAGTGGGCTCATTTAGATACCACGGGATTGTGACTGATGAGGCCCTGTCCTTCACCAAGCACATCGATAATATCACCACTGTCGCCAACAGAAAGCTTGGGGCATTCTACAGGCATAGGTTTTGCCTCACATCAGAGGCTGGGCAGATAGCAGTCAGTCCTCCCAGTTATCAACTACAATAATATAGTGTATGAGACAGCCTCTGAAACCACTCTTCATCAAGCCCGTTTATCAATAAGGCATGCAGATTTGCACTTGCTGCCAACCGTCACACTCACTCCTGCACCCTGTATTTTGGGACCATTTGGCTACTACTCTACAACAGAATCAAACTCCAGACCTCTCCACTAGGGAAAAAGGCCCTGCTAGGACTTACGCCTCCTTCAATACAGGCCATATTCCGCCATGTCATCCCCTTCCTGCATATCACTAGAAGGGTGACAAAGCAGGCCCAGATGGTGCATTTCCGGAAAACAAGCCTAGCCAGATAGCCAGGTGTGCTTTTTCAGTTAGGGCCCCAACCTGGCTAAATGAACTACCCAACACCACTGCAAGCCTCACACACCTCGGTCAGTTTAAATCCGCTCCCAAGAATACCCTTGCCCCGCAGGTATGCTGCAACTGCCCAACAAGTCCCACTACCTGACTCCCCAACATTGTTGCACCCTGTCCCACTACTTGCCTAATAACCATGCCTCAGAGCAAAGCAGAAAGCGAAAGTCTCCTTTCTTCTTCTTCTTCAGCTATACCACCTGCCTACTCCGCTCCCCCCACCTGTGGCATTCCTTCCCTCTCTCTCCCCCAAAGCTGACCCACCTACCTTTCTTATGCACTTTGGACTGACTGCAGGCATATTTTAGGTCTGGGTATAACCTACAATTGACTCTATGTTCCTCAATTTATTATATTATTGATAAAAAAAAAATTACTCACCTAAGTAATATTGTTTCTTCTAATTGAGTCTTGCTGTATTCTGACTACCTGCAGTGATCTCCAACCCCTGAACTGCCCCGGAGAGGAAAGAGCCAACCTTCCATGCAAGGCATGGAGCGCTGAGCTCTACCTCGGCCAAAGCCTCTGTCCGCTGCCTGAACCCCAACCGCTAGATCCCTACGAGCTATACTCACTGGGCGTCCTGCGTGGAAACTGTAAACTTAACACTTGCCAACTGGCAACTAAATTTAATAAAGAGGGTTTTTTGGTTTCAATGCAAAGACTCAAGTCAGGAAACCCAAACAACAAAATAAAGGAGGGTGAGAAAAAGGGGGCACCTCCAGGTGCCAACACTGCTCCTGCCCACCTACATCCCAAAGAAAAAATTACTCATCTTAGTAATGTTGTTTCTTCTAATGGAGTCTTGCTGTATTATGACATATGCAGTGAGTCCCAACCCTTGAACCGCTCCGGAGGTGAAAGAGCCAACCCTCCATGCCAGGCATGGAACCCCCAGCTTAAGCTCGGCTGAAAACTCTGTCTGTTCTTCACACTCAAACTGTCAGATCTTTATGAGCAAAACTCACTAAGGTTCTGTGTGGAAGCTGTAAACCTACACTATCCAACTGGCTACTAAATATAAGAACACATTTTTTGGTCCTAAAACAAAGACTCAAGTAAGGAGACCTCAAAAAATGAAAAACACAACACCAATTCACCCCAAAAAGGGGGGAGGGGGGGTGAAAAACAAGGTGGGCATCTACTAAGTGCCAACACTGCACTACCCATCCACATCCCAAAAGCAGAGGTTCTGAGAGGGGCAGTGAAAACTGACAGTGCCAGTCTGACTGCTCTGAGTTCCAACAGGTTGATGTGGCATCGGGACTCCTCAGGAGTCCAGAACCCATGGGCTCTGCTGTCCCCCATGTGGTCTCCCCAGCCCATGAGAGAGGCATTGGTCGTAAGAATGACCATTGACTCGGGGTGGAAAAACAGGATCCCTTCCTGCAACCGTTCTGGGGTGGTCCACCACTGGAGAGCGTCCCACATCTTCTGGATCACAATGATCAGCTGGTCGAAATTACTGTAGTGCTGAGTCCACTGAGCAGCCAGCTCCCATTGGAGGAGGTGCATGTGCTCTCTGGCCCAATAGACCACTAAGGTGCATGCCGCCATGTAACCCAGAAGGCGCAGGAAGTCCTAGGCAGGGCGCAGGTGCCCAACCAGAAATGATAGGGCAAAGGAGGAAAGAACCTCCGCCCTGTCCACCAGGAGCCAAGCTCTGGCTTGACGTGAGTCGAGCTCTGCTCCGATGAAGCCCATCACCTGAGAGGTCACGAGTTCCAACTTGGCCTCGTTGATCAGGAGGCCTAGTTGGGAGCAGGTTCGGAGAGCCAGATCCCTGGATCTCTCCACCTCCTGAAGTGAGGAACCTTCCAAGAGCCAGTCGTCGAGATAAGAGTAGATTCAAACTTCGAGACGCCAGAGATGGGCTACCACCACATGCGATGCACTTAGTGAAGACCCTTGGGGCCAATGACAGGCCGAATGGCATGGCTCGGAACTCATACAGGGTCCCCTCGACCCTGAAGTGGAGGAACCGCTGATGGGATGGACTGATTGGGATGTGAAAGAATGCGTCCTGTAGATCCAGTGAACAGAACCACGTTTCGTTCCAGGGATGGTATGATTTGGTTCAGAGTTACCATCTGGAAGGTGCAAGACCTGAGAAATTGATACAGATCATGGAGATCTAGGATGGAGCGCCAACCCCCCATCCGCTTTGGCACCAGGAAGTACCTGGACACAAAGCCTGGATCTGCAGGAGGATCCAGCACTGGAGCTACCACCTCCTTGTGGAGGAGCTGGGCAATGTCATCTTGAAGAGCCAACTGAGTGCAAGCCGAGATCCTTTCCTCCCAAGGGGCGTGGGCTCGGCTGGGAGGGTACTGCTCGAATTCCAGAGGCAGTCCCTGGCTGATCACTTCTGGAACCCACATGGCCGAGATGATACTCGACCAGGCGGAAAGAAAGTGGTGGAGCTGGCCCCCCACAGGAAGACCCAGTGCTGGCGTGACAGGTGGAGGGGTGGCAACCCCCAACCCGTCACTGAGCAGGCTTAGAGGAGGAGGCTCCTGGACCTGCACCTCTGCCTCCTTTACGGGGCTGTTGAGGACACTGCTTGGGCCTGGGGCGCCAAGCTTGAGCCTGCTGTTGCTGCTGGCCTCCTTGATAGGAGGGCTGCCTAACCGCAGGGAAAGAGTGCCAAAAAGCTTCTTCTTGCGCTACTGCTGGTTCTTGCCTGAAAAACCCTTCACAGAGATAGCAACCAAGGTGGCACTGGACTGCCCTATGTGTTGGAGGTGACCAGCCACTCCTGTACCAAAAAGGTTGGTGCCTAGGAAGGGCACGTCAGCTAACTTGTGCTGGGTATCCGCTGGGAAGGAGGACAGCCTCAGCCAAGCCCTGCGGTGAGTGGCCACTGTGGCTGCTAAAGAGTGGGCACAGGAATCTCCAATGTCCAGGGCTGTCTGGAGTTGCTGTTTTGCAACAGTACAGCCCTGATCATGGATTTGCTTCATTGTGGTCTGCATGTCCACCCGGGAGATGAGGGAGGACTTCATCTAATGACCCTAGGAGGGCACAAAAAAAGTGTGCCATGATAACAGTCGAGCTGGCCTGATGAAGGCCTAAGGAGGAGGCCGCATAGACCTTACAGGCAGAATGGTCCATATTCTCGGACTCCTTGTCCGGGGGTCGATCAGTGTCGGCTGAACTACCAGTACGTCTGAACACAGAAGCAGTCACTAGGCTTTCGGCCGAATGATGTTCTGTGAACCCCGCCAGGGACCCAATGGGCACCATATACTTGCGGGCCATACGGGCAGATGGAGCTGGGCAGGAAGCAGGACCCTGCCAAAGCTCAAGGGCTGGGCCAACAATGGCTTTGGCCTC
The DNA here is from genome assembly GCA_016271365.2 of Neoceratodus forsteri. Classification (NCBI taxonomy): domain Eukaryota; kingdom Metazoa; phylum Chordata; order Ceratodontiformes; family Ceratodontidae; genus Neoceratodus; species Neoceratodus forsteri. The sequence continues at coordinate 387,835,471 of JADMNL010000025.1, read as the reverse complement.
TGGAAAGGCCTCCATCAGGGTATCCCCCCTTTTGAGGATATCCATAAGGGAGTACTCCGCCTTTTTCTGGATGGGCTCCAGGGGCATTCCACTGGATTCGGAGATCAGGTGGAGGATGCCCTGAAAGGAGGAGGAAGAGCCTTCCTCCAATCCTGCCATGGATGACTCGTCATCCCCAGGATGGGAGTGTAATCCAGTGTCATCTGAGTCCGAAGAGTCGGGATAAAACGGTCTCCCTCCTAGGTCTCCCTAGATACGCCAAAGGCGAGTGGGGATGACCATGATCGACAGATATCAGGGAAGCCTGGTGTCTGGTCGGTCCTCTTTTGAGGGAGCCCTCCTGAGGCTGCTTAGGCGGTGGCTCCACCAAAATCGGTGGAGAGACCGGAAAAGGTAGAGTCGGGATACAGGACATCCCCACGGGCAGTGAAACTGAGGCCTTCAGTTCCGGAGGGGTCAGCGTCAGACTGGGAGACAGGAGACCAGTGATGGCTGGGGTGGCCGGTGGGGCCAGCTTCTGCCCGGTCAAAACCAGCTGTTGCCACATAAGATCCTCATAGTGTCAATGGAGTTTCTGTCAAAGCCTCTCCTCAACCGAAGAGGATAAAGATCTGCGGCGGCACCTCTTCTTAGAGTGTTTGTGGCCCTTTTTCGGCCATTTGACTGAAGGGGGTCCTGGTCCTCGATCGAGACCGACGGGGTCTGTTTGGCCAATCAGGAGTCACCAGAGTCAGTAAAAATCAAGGTTCCGGTACAGTTTCCTCAATCGGGACACCAGAGGGCTGTGTCTCCTCATCGGGAAAGATAAGGACTGGAGTCCTTTCTAAAGATTCATCGATCAGAGTCAGCGATAAAGGCTCAATCGGGTCAAGAGTAATCTCAGCCAGTTCAGCCGTTTCCTTGGTCTCGGTCCCTTGACCAGACGGAAGGTCCATAAAGCCGGCGGCCAAGGAAACAATCTCGACTGAAGTCAAGACCACGTGTTCCTGGGACTCAGACCTCTCTCAGTCCCAGGAGCATCTCTGTTTAGTCGAAGACTTAGGGTCCTTACCCCTCCTCCGAGGGCGGGAGAAGTGCGAGCCTGAGGGCGCCTCACCCCTGGTGGGGAGAGACTGGCACAACTTGAAGGAGCACGTAAAAGTAGAGCCAAGGTTGAGTGGAACAAAAATGCTTCGACTGGCCGGAGCTTGAGACGCTTCCTCCTTGACTGGCTTCATCTGCTCCAGCTGCTCGGCGGATCCTGCGGCCACAGAAACCACCCACCTCGCCTCTTTCAATTTCACCGAGGGTTCCTTTTCTCCGGTCTCCCCAATTTTAGGCGCGCCTTACGGTCGTCCAGAACGTTGGGATGGAAGGCCAAGCAAAAAGTACAAGACGTGGAATCATGTCTGACACCTAGGCAATAGATCCAAGAAAGGTGGGGATCGGTGCGCGACATCTTCTGGCTGCAGGAACACTGGCAAAATCTGGGGACCAATTTGTCCTCCGTGTCTGATGCGCTGTAATCAGAGTCATTAACTCTGATAAGTTTTATACTGATTTGCATTAAAAACCAACATTGAGAATCCAGGGCCTACGAATTGCTAAAGTAGCACGAGGGAACCTGTATCTTCCAGCGTAAAGGAAGATCTGGCATCATGGGGTGCAGCCAAGGTATTTACCACACAGGTGGGTGGGAGGAGCCAGCTTGAAGACTCCAGCAAGATTTAAAGGGGGAAAGGGACATGCCAGAGAGTGTGGATGAACAACATATCCATGCTCCTAGAAATGGCTATACTGAAAATGTGTGGTCAAAACCTGGTAAAACGGCAAATCTAGGCGTAAACATTGAAACACAGAAACACAGACTTTGACAAGAGAAAGACAGATGGTCCATCCAGTCTGCTTATAATGCTCTATCATACCCAAGATCTATAGTCTCCATGGGATCTTCACTTACATGGTTTACACTTTGGTAATCTATGTTTCTGCTCCCCACTTTCTGCTGAGTAGTTAACATTCCCTCGACTCTTCTGTAAAACAATACTGCCTCACGTCCTTTTTAAACCATTTCCCTGTAGACCTCCACTCGTGGCCTCTTGTCCTATTTTGTCTGCTTCTGGTACACAGCGCCTCGCAGTCCACCTTGTTAATGCCTTCCAGGAACCTGAAGGTCTCTCATATCCTGTCTTTCTCTTCTGGGTTTGAGTGAATACATGTTCAGTGCCTTTAGCCGAGCCTCATAGGATCCACCCTCCTAGCCCTGAATCATCTTGGTCATCCTACATTGTACCTTCTCTAGCCTGTCCCTGTCCCCAGTGGGTGGGATTGTTTTTAGATACTGGGACTGGGGAAGCTATCGGGAGGTGGGCGGGCTATGGCAGTGGGTGGGACTGTTTTTAGATACTGGGACTGGGGAAGCTATAGGGAGGTGGGAGGGCTATGGCAGTGGGTGGGACTGTTTTTAGATACTGGGACTGAGGAAGCTATCGGGAGGTGGGCGGGCTATGGCAGTGGGTGGGACTGTTTTTAGATACTGAGACTGAGGAAGCTATAGGGAGGTGGGCGGGCTATGGCAGTGGGTGGGACTGTTTTTAGATACTGGGACTGGGGAAGCTATAGGGAGGTGGGCGGGCTATGGCAGTGGGTGGGATTGTTTTTAGATACTGGGACTGGGGAAGCTATCAGGAGGTGGGCGGGAAAGGATTTTTGTTTACGGAGCGGGACAGAGGAAGCGAATGGGTTGGGAGGGAGTCCTGAACAGCGAGCTGATCATGATGCTGCTAAGCTGGCCGCCGGATCATGTCTTGTAGATGAAAGGATGGGGCTGCACTGAGATAGGTGCTGCTGCATCCTTTCAACAACACAAAGTTTCCATCCATCAGCCAGGTTGAACACCATCACTATCAGCCTACTGCTCACTGGGCTGTCAGTGGCTAGCTTCCTGCAGCTTGAGCCACATTAGATGCTACACTGACGCACCCCTGCAGCCCCTACTCTCCTGATTAGGCACAACATGTTTGCTTTGTGCATGTGTGCGCAAACATAAAAAGAAACTACAGGGTCTGGTTTTAGTTTGTCCAGTTGCAGCACTAGTTTCAGAGAGGAGATCAACTTTTTAACCTTTGAAAAAACAAACTCTGCTTTACTAAGTTTGTACTGCATATGTCAAGTTCAGAAGTCCTGTGCCGGTCTTGCACGCCTTGCAGTTGTGTGAAGTTGAGTGCAAGACACAGAGTACATTTAATTCTGAAAACAAAAACAACAAATTAAAATGACTTACAATGTTACATAACAGAGGTAAGGTGACCGCAGGGTGTGGCTGGTATTCCCACCCCTGGCGAATAGCACTCAACTTCATCTCTTGCTGTTTAGCATGCAGAGGGTGGGATTACCTGATGGTAACCCACTCCCCACTGTGCCTTACCACTTCAGTATTTCTGATGTCTGGAAGGTCGGGGGGGGGGTGGAGAGGGACAGACAGACACACACACACACATATGTTTGTGGTTCTACATGGAATTGTTAAAGCAGCAGTATTTGTTACATGGCAAAACATTTGAATTTTTTTTTTTTTTAAGCAATAATGGATTTCTGACATCCTTAGATTTTTTTCATCCATGTATTTTATAATTCCCACAAATATTTTTAACCGCTTTTATAACAAATTTTAAAAATGAATGACAACTCATTAAAGATAGCCACCACTCACTATTTTAAAATGTCTCTTCCATTAAGGATACCTTTGTAAACGTACATAGCGGGTTCAGACCGTGGGTGCATTAGGATGGTGCTACTACATATGTCTGTGGCAGTAAACTACATAGCACCACACCAGGATATTTAATTTGACCATGCTGGGCACAAGAGCGGGAACTTTTAAAAATGTCCAAATCTCATATCTCAGTTCAGGAAAGAAATAAAAATGGATATACTGATGTTTTTGGTTAGATATACATTATTGCTAGAAAAAGCTACACTGTGACTACCAAATACAGTGGTAGCTAATGCCACCAGTGGCCATAATGAGCCTAGTCACGTACTGGTATCACTTTCTATTCATCTGGGAACGGTGTTAACGAGAACAATATAGCCTCATGGCGCACCATAACATCCAATATCGCTCATCGTGGCAATGGATACCAATGTGCTGCTGCTTTAAATACTTGGTCTTCGCAGCAAGAAGCCCTGCATCTACTACACATATCTACTACTCTGGGGCATGGCGCCCTCAAGCATTTAACGACCTCATTTAACAAGGCCTGTTGACTGCTTACTGAAGTCCACCGACTCGCACATACATGTGAACTCTATGCTCAATCCAGGATGGCTTCAACTCACAAACCGAATAAAGTACCTTACTTGCTTGATGGCGAAAAAAACTACCTTGGGTCTTACCCCACCTAGTGTTCAAGCCCTCCTGTGCCCAATCTCTAATCCACATAACACCAGAGGGTCTGAACAACGGCTCCTACAAGTGCCTCAATGCCACATCTCTCTGGGTCAAAGATCCTTTGCACACCATGCTCCCAGCTGGATGAATGTCCTCAGCACTCATATCACTGCCACCTCTTCACTGGGCATTTTCAAATCAAGACTGCATCTTCATCTCACTGCCTCCACCTCTTGTGACTGCTTCTCCTAACTTCCCTCTTCCCCTTGTGACTGACCACCCCTCTCCGTTGTTCTAGGACAATGCTGTGAGTCTGCTCTAGCTTCTTTTCGCCTGCTGCTCCCCCTTCCTCCCCTGACTCCTTATAGATTTCTGAACTGATCCCAACTTGTATAACCCATTATTTTCTTACTGTGATGTTATACATGAACCAATGAATGTTGTTATAAGCTCTTTTTTAATGATGTTTTCTTCTGCCTAACATGTTTGTACTCTGTTGATGTGGAACCTATGTAAGAGAGACTTGGCTCCAAGGTACTTGTAATCCCAGACTTACATAAATAAATAAATGAGGTTGACGGGAGCATGCTTAGTCATCCATTCAAAGGGTGCAGTATATTTCCCTGCTATAGTTATCTGCCCCTCCAAGGAGGTGACGGCATGCTGATTACGTGTGGGAGCACACAATGGTGAACTCTCACAGAGCCACTCTAGCCTCACTATCACACTTCCGTGCTCCCAAGGACAGCAGGAGTGGTCACACACCGACCCTAGCTTCACCACCAAACCTGGGATGCTTCTCCAACCACTGTGTAGCCTGTTGGGGATGTGCTTCTGTTGTAGCAACCATCAGAAAACAGCGGTTGTCTTTGAATGACGAACAACAACGTATACATTTTGGAGCAGTGACTAAATCTTGTGGAAGCTTTTTTTCATTTCAAGTATTTATTATTTTCTGATGCATAGGAAGACTATGGGTTTACCCTAAAGGAGAATGAGGATTTTATGAAACACATATAGTATAGGCTACTTTAAACACATTTTCAAAGCAAAAATCATACCATTGTTATTTTGTTTTCCTTCTATGTGAATCAAAAATTTGAACATGTTTTAAAAAAGTGTTAATATTTTAAAATAAAAAATGTGTCAATACAGAGTAAATTGCATAATTACACTTATCAACTACTTCCTTTCGTTAACGCACACAGTGGAAATGCATAATTACAGTATCATTATATCAATACAGCAAAAGTACATTTCTAGTATACTGGCCCATAGATAGTTCTTCAATATGATATAGCCATCCTGATGTAACTCCAAGCTTTAAATTAAAATGGAGTTTCTAGCAGTAGAAGTTCTCAAGTTAGCCCTTTCTAAAGACAACTTCTTTGAAAGAGAACAACTTTACGATCATACAGGCTAGTAACTTTGCTGTTTTTTTTTGGTTTTTTTTTAAAGGAATGCTTGGAGAAAGGTCGGCATGAATACATCATGTCAAAACTCTTTTAATGTACTAAAAATATGTTTCCACTACACTGACAGAATGCAATATTTAAGCAATAAGGCATGACAGGGGTGTGTTATAGCGGGATAACGGCCCTCCATGGGGTGGGATGAAGCATGAGGCATAGCCGAGGGCTTCCACCACCCGGAAAGGGCCGTTAACCCTCCATAACACACACCCTGGAGCGCCTTATTGCGATTAGGAAATGGGTTATTTTTTAGTAAATGTTTAAACATAATACTTTCAGCTGGGCCGTTGTGCTGGGATAACGGCCCAGCTGAAAGGAGCTCTCAGCCAATCAGAATTCAGCATTCTTTCTACACATTTCATAATTTCAATTAATCGACATAGTGCAAATAGCAGATATGCAATGGCCTAACCAGATGACAGCCCCCCCGTCTTTCCATTTCACCACATATGGCCACAACCAACCCAGACAGCACACCCTTGAGTCAGGCTATGCTTCCTGTTCCCCCTTAGAAGCCCAGGTGATGTGAGAACCACCGGAGATGGTGGAGAAGGGATCCTTCAGAGTCAGGGAATGTCTGGAGGAACTGGGTAGCCAAGCGACCACAACCAGGAAACAAGAGGAAGGTGGCTAAAACAGCATGTACTGGAGCCAAACACAATACTGCATAAGTGAGCAAACCAGAGCTCGGCTTCTCATTAACCACAAAAAAGAAAAGCATAAGCTGCTTTCGATTTAAAAATCTTTTTATATTCAAAAAAACTTCAAAAACCAGCAAAGGTGCTAGATGGTTAGAACACACACAGTCCACAGCCTGGAATATGTGCATCCTAAGCATCCAGCACCTTTGATGCTTTTTAAATTTTTTTGAATATAAAATTATTTTTAACTCGAAAGCAACTTATGCTTTTCTTTTTCGTGGTTATTGAGAAGACGAGCTCCAGTTTTTTCACTTAAATGACCACAAGCAGCAGCCGGTGGTGAGTCTGGCAGGTAGAAGTGCCAGAAGGAGTGGTGTGCCTGGTGGCCCAAGGAAGGAGCAAAAAGAAACACAGAATCTGTCAGCAGGAAAGGACCACTTGGCCCACACAGTCTAACCAAGTGTTCCCTGCCTATTCTTTTTCCGCAGACCCTATCTGGTCACCGGTGACCTTCTCTACTCCTTGCCTCTTTTATAATATACCCCCCTGTTTATCCCATGCATGCCTGAAGCCCTCCACCCTTTCTAGCCTCCACCACTTCCACTGCCAATCTGTTCCAAGTGTCTACCACCCTTTCAGTGAAGAAGTACTGCCTCATAAGTCTTCTCAACTCCCCCAGCTCCATTGCATGTCCCCTGGTCCTGGTGTTCATCCTCATTTGAAACAGACTTCCCCATCTGCACCCTGTTCACCCCTTTGAGATACTTGCAGGTCTCATGTCCCCACCCCCCCCAAGTGTACATGTTGAGCTCTTTCAGCCTGTCCTCAAAGGGCTTCCTGTGCAAACCAGCACCATTTTAATTGCCCTCCTCTGGCTAGCCTCCACCCCATCTATGTCCTTTCTGAGGTGTGAGCTCCAAAACTGGACACAGTATTCCAGCTGGGGTGCACCAGGGAGTGACGCAGCAGCACCACCACCTCCTGGAGATCCTCCTCCATATGCACGCCAGCATCTGACTAGCCCTGCTTAGTGCCTTGCCACTCTACCTCTCCAGCTCTGATATAGAGTAACCCCAAAGTCTCTCTCCTGTCTAGTGACACTCTGTAATCCCCACAATGCTCAGCATCAGGGTTCCTATGCCCCTAAGTCTACAATTTTGCACTTTTTGGCACTAAACCTCCAAATGTCCATGTCTTCAACCACTCCCCATGTTTCCCAAGATTCCTACACATTCTCTCCACTCCTTCCCGAGTGCCACCCCACTACAGATTTTGGTTTGACTACAAAAAGGCATACACCCCCCAACCCCAGTTCTTCTGCAATATCCCCTATGAAAACACTGAAGAGGACTGTTGCTGGTACCAAAAACCGTGGTATCCCTCTGGGTACTCTTCCATCTGAGTGAGTGCAGTTTACTACCATTCTCTGTCTCCTATCCGTTAACTAGTTTCTAACCTAATTTACAACGTTGGATTCCACTACGAGGCTGCTCAACTTCCTAGTGAGCCTCCTGTGCGGAACAGTGTCAAAGGCCTTGCTAAAGACTCAACAGGCCAGTTCCACTGCCCTCCATAATGTATTTCTCCGGTCACTCGAAGAAATCTATCACATCTGTCCGCATGACCTCCCAACCCCTCCCCCAATAAATCCATGCTGCCTGTGGTCCTGCAGCCTGCCAGATTCTAGATGCGCAACCAGTCTTTCTTTTACTTTCCATTGACTTCCCCACCATTGACGCAACACTGATCGGCCTATAGCGGCTAGCCTCTTCCCAGCTTCCACTTTTAAGTAAAAAAGTGGCACGTGAGACCATCTCCAGTCCTCCAGGACCACGCCTGTTTCCAGTGAGCTGTTTTTTTGTTTTGTTTTATAGCATTTTCACATTTGTTATAATAATTCTCTAGTACATTTCCATACTACATACAAAGACGTACTGACACACCAATAGTAGGAGTTACAGATAAAGAAAGTATGTCTTTCCTGATAAAATTTTTGAAATAAATAAATCAGTCGATCAATCAATCAATCAAGCACATATTACACATCGGAAGGTACTAGTGTTATTAAGTCGAGGAGAGCCACAACCTTTTTTCTACTTTATTTAAATTCAGGGAAAGAAAGACAGAGGTACAAGAAAACACCTTATCTACAGCTGCAATCTGGAGGAAGGGATAACTGGAGAACAAAATATTAATCAAATATTCTGTACACCAAATACTGTAATATACAACGTTATATAAAAAAATACAACCAACTGCAATAAGATGGGCACTGGAGGATCAGGTCCGTCAGAGCATGTGCAGGAGTGCATGAAATGGAGCTTTAAACTGGGTTTTAGCCCTTGTGTACGTCTCAAAAGAATTATGGCCTTGGGGTTGGATTCTGAACGGCTCAATTGTAGTGCAAAAAGAAACTGCTTCAAAGTGTTGGCACAGTGTCCCTTTGTGCCAGCAAAGATAGGTAAATGATCTGTAGGGTGCAGGCCAGTTCGATGGACTAGTGGTTTAGTGCCCGCTTACAACTTGGCAGACTTGGGTTCACATACAGTACCAAGCCCAAGGGGCCTGCAGAAGACTTGCATGCATTGCTACCCGGGACGGTCTTTGCATATCTGCTGCTGCATGACTGGCTACTCCTGCTGAACCCTGGGTAGCCCATCCCCCAACTATTAAACTGCAGGGGACGCTGCACATAGCCAATGGAAGCAGAGTGCATGAACTCCGATACTATTTAACTTGACTACATAGGCCCTGCTCCCTCTGCTTGCCCTGGCCATCACTTCAGTGATCTCTCACTGGGATCTGTGCTGCCTGGAGGAAGCCCACCACAGATCTGTACAGCCATGGTTGTGGGAGGGGGGCAGGAGTAACATAAAACAGCAAAAGTGAAAAGCACTGCTATGGGGGGAAGTGAGGCACAGGGAGGAAACAGATACTCTGCGTCGGAGAGAAAAAAGTATTTTAGGGTTTTCAGATGATAGGCACCTTTGTAGAAATGGTTATAGAGATGGCCTTCACTGCAAATTCAGAATACGTGGCCTGTAAAGCTGCAGCAGCAAAAAAGCTGCAGTTCAGCAGCTTGTGGTGGTCTGGATGGATTTTAATGTCCCCCATCCTGTTGTTGTAAATACCCTCTTTGGATCCAGTCTATCAATGTAGCAGCAGCTTTACTGCCTGTGGTGAAAATGACAAAGGTTCGAGAATGAGTTTTGGAAGTCAGAGGGCCAGTCAGGGATGGAAACTCCAGTGTACCACAGGATGCTTGCCTCCTCCGGAGGATGAGGGCAACTAACTGTGCCATTCAAATGCCAAAGTGGGGATTGTAAGCTGGCTCTACTGGAGTACAGATTGCGTGTGCATACACCTGGAATGCTCACCACTGTTGTCCTGTAGGAGTGAAAAACAGGCCCAGGCCGTTCTGTACCTGTTCTCTCAGTGCTGTGCTGCACCCACCCTGGAAGCATCTCCTGTGTTCAGTCTTTAAAGGGAGTAGGGGAGCTCCAATGAGCCCGATGGGGGAAGGAAACATTCAGTATAGGCAAGCAGGGAGACAGGGTTGGGAGGTTGCAGCAAGTGAAGGATTGAACCCGTCAAGAGATGCACAAGTAGAAAATCACAGATGAATAAATAAATGCTCTCTCGCCATACTAGATATGACACACACTCTCTTGGAAGGGTGGAGCTGTACATCTGGTCAGTTGCCTCTCCCCACCCATGTGCTTGACTGGGAAGCATGGGGTAGTGAGAGCCTACAGCTACTGGGAGGGGGCGCCCTCACCCTGTCCTGTGAGGCAGCTTAGGCCCTCCTCCAACACCTCCTGGTGTGAAAATTAAAAATGGAAAGGCGTCTCCGGTTGAACTAACGATTCCCTTCTCATCACTCAGGTTCCAAACAGTGCCGCTTCTTTTGCCTCCTGGATTTGGGCTCCAAGCCTGGCCAAGGAGGGCCCCTGCTGGCTGCCCTCTGCTACTGGGCAGAAGCTGCAGGAGTGCTTGGGTGGGGTGCATTAGGAGACAGCACCACATGGGCATCGCAGGTGGACAGAGGAACTAAATGGGAGAAGGTTCCAAGCCAAAGATGTCCAGTAAGTCCGGGGGTATAAAGTACAGTAAATACGAAATAATGGCCACATGGATAGCTTTCCTTAGTTCATAAAATTTATTTTAGACTATATGGTAGCTTCAAAACAGGACTGGTGTTCAGAATATCATCTGCAGAGCAAAATCTACTTCACGCATATTTTCAGTCACTGTGGCTACCGTAAAGTCTGAAAATGCTTATCCCTGTGTTCTCCAGAACCTCGCAGTCCTGAGAATGATACAGATATCTGCCTTCATCAGTGAGCTATAAAATGGGGCTATGAAGCTGAGGATTACCATGAAAACTTAGAAATGCAGATAGGAGAAAAGCCTGTATGCCAATGTCACAGTGACAACTTTACAGCGATGCTGTCAACAGTGATATCGACGGATTGCGATAAAGTCCGCTTGGGACCCCGGATCGGCTTCCTGGGGTCTTACTCCCCCCTTCCCGAATCGGCTCTGACTCGAAGCTGATTATAACAAAATACAGGGGGTGCGGGGGTAGAGCTTTATGTTTCTGATGGCAGAATGCTGACTGCAATTAGGGTCGACGTACAGCCATCACTGTAACGCTAGATGAACATATTTTTGTAGACCCGGCATCGTAGATCCAGAAAAGATACATGTAAAAAAAAAAAAACAGAAGGTAAACTGCATGTAAACTTAAGGTTACCTAACAAACAAATGACATGCAGACTGACACTGCCAAACTGCTGCAAGAGCCAGTTTAAACGTAAAAAAACACCACTAAACCTAACTTGTTTAAAAAGACCACCACTGTGCATTCCCGGCCAACCTTATGGACAGCCTTGCAGATATTAAAAAGGTCAGATACGAGTCACAGGATGAGAAGCAAGTGGATGGCACACGGGGTCCTGAGTGCAACACTATTTCCTCAGTAAAAGGTGCGCAATAATTCTGTAGAGTCTGTTGCTGCATAGCTTCAATCATCCCCCAAACAAAAAAGATGCTCGTGAAATAGTAACAGCAGAGCATTTCAGTCTATTAGACCAACACTGAGTTCTTTTCTTTCCCTAGCAACAGCAAATTTGGCAGTTTAACAATGTAACTGAGTAGATTATGTACAGTATACTGTTACACCATTTCCTCAAGGAGAGGTGCACTCTTCTGAAGGACTGCTGTCTGTCTTGCCACCTGTTTACACGCTGGCTCCTCGAGGCAATAGGTGTGGGCGTACACTGAAGTGAGGGGGAAGCATCTGAAGCCTAACTGCATGCAGCCTATAAGGCACGACAGCTTAGGCCCTTCTCAGATGCTTCATGGACATGGGTGAATGAAATCCTCTAAACCTAAGATGTGTTAAAAACATCTCTAGTTAAAAAGGAAGTGTTCTAAAATTTTTGCAGACATCACCACCTTCCCCCTCCCCCTCCTGCCCATTCCCCAACAACTATTTGAGAAGATCATATCTCCTTTGAGGATGGGGTCAAACTTCAGAAGAACTTGAACAAGAAGGGCATCTGGTGGGACTCTGACATCTTAGATTTAAACTAGCCAAAGGCAAGGTGATGCGCTTTTGGATGAAAACCATAGATATTATCTATAAATTGTGTAGAGCGCCCCCCCTGCTGCAGAGCAGGAGGAAAGGGACACAGGGTCAAAATCAACAAGGGGCTAAAGCAAGACAAGCAGTGCACAACCACTATCAAGAAAGCTCCATACCCGGCCCTGTGGTGCTGAGGGTTGAGGCGCTGGATGCCACACCTCAAGCCATGCCAACATCCCAGGTTCGGGAGCGGACTCGGGTGCTGGGGGTTGGCAGGGGAGGAAGAAGATTGAGCGTCCAATGGAGTGCTCTCCTCTCCTCTCCTGGGGGGAGGGCTTTGGGTTGTCCGGTATCCTGGCGGCCTCCGATGGTGATCGGAGGCATTACAGGACACAGACCAAGAGCCAGGGGTCGAGCGTGGCTGATGCCGGCAGGGTTGCTATGCGCCATGGCATCAGAGCACCTCACACTCGAGGGGGAGATGGGGAAATTCCGGGACAAAAACAAGAAAATCCCCTCCTGTCGGATAGGCGACGGTCCTCACAGTGCCATCCACCACACGCCCAACACTGGATCCCTGCCTCTGCCCTTCAGTTGCCCCAGGCTCTACTCTCTCCAGCTCAGGGTGACAGTAATGTCCTTGAAGAAGGCGGGGGTCACAGTGGGCGGTACAGCAGCTCTGGTGAGCTGAGTGGCCCGAGAGAGTTCCGACTAGGATGACGACTAAAGAGAATAGTTTAAAAAAAAAAAAAAAAAAAGAGAGAGAGAAGGCTCCAACCCCTAGTGAACTCCTTGCCCTCCTGAAGCAGCCAGCAGCCACTACTGAACCTGCTGCAGCTACTGCCGACCTGAAAATGTTATGTCTGGGAAACAGTAGCAAATTAGACCTTTTGATGACCCAGTCTCTTTGGAAAAAGACTTGGGCACATGTAAAGAGCAGCCCCCTCTAAGCCATGTTATTATGTAAGAATAATAGCCAACTGGCTGGTGGAACTGAACTTGTACCATCCACGTCTTACCCTGGATCATCCCGTTGGGCTCCTCCGGAGGTTGCCACACAATGCGCACAGAGGTCAGCTTGACGTCGGGGAACACAAGCCTGACAGGTGGGCCTGGGACTGAGGAGACAAGAAACACCAACACAGTCAGAGACAAAAATGCAACTCTTGGCCCCAAAACATGCTTCCTGACTACAACACTTTGTTCAGCTCTTCATGTTCCCTGGTCATGAACAGAACTGTAGCAATACTGTCTGATGCCTTGAAATTTTACACACCCCGATAGTCCCAATGAGATTAAAATCTCCTTTTCATGGTAGCCTGGGGGAAAGGAAGTAAGCAGGTAAGTTACAAATACATTTGCACATTATATAAAACAGCAGTCCATATTCATTAAGTTCAATAAACACAAATAAGCAATAAATTGAGATGCATATACATGCACACGAAAGGTGAATCCCAACATTACTACGGCTATTCAAACAATAAGGCATGACAGGGTGTGCTTCATTATGGGATAACATGCTTCAGGAAGTGAGGCACAGGGCTGCGCCAAGTGCTTTATGCACCTGAGAAGTGCTGTTATCCCACAATTATGCAAAACTGAACTACATTTTTACAATTATAAAATGGTTCCTCAGATTATCATTTTAAAAGCCGATTTATAAGGTTCAGATGGTTAAGTATTTCTGGCCTGAACTGTTGTACTGAAATAACTCATGGTCATGTGATTATATCTGACCAATCACGGGTCTTGGTTTCTTTTATTCATTTTACAATCCATCAAATGTAAGTTGCTTTTTTTTCTTTCTTCACAGCTTTTTCTCCTTTTAAGTCACGCCTGGAGGGGACCTCCTCAACCCTGTCACTAACCTTTTTATGGATTTACGGGTCATCCACTGTTTACCACAGGAACACAGAGTGGAGGTGGCCAGACATGTTAGTCATGTGAGAGCCTGCCTGCAGGGGGCGCCAAATTGGATGGCCCAGCATTTTCTTCCCAGGGTGCCGGCTAAACTATGACGTGGTCATACATGTGTGCACTGGACAATGATAAAGAAATTCAGCAGCCTAGTGGTGGGATCCAAAGTGGTGAACTGGGTTTGAAACTGGTTAATGGACAGGCAGCAGAGCATGGTGGTTAGTGGCATTCACTCACTCTAATGATGGGAGAGTGACCAGCAGGGTGCCACAGGGCTCAGTACTGGGACCAGTCATCTTCAATGTCTTCAAGGGGGTGACACAGAAGAACAACTGGAAGGGCAGGTATAACTTTTTGCAGATGATACCAAAATATGTAATACGGTGGACACTCGGGGGGAGTAGAGAGAATGCACAGGGACCCTGGGAGACAGTCAAGAGCATGGAAGTTGGGGTTCAATGCCAAACAGTGCAAAACCATGCACCTAGAGCACAGGAACCCAGAAGCTGAGAACAGGATGAAGGGGAGGTACTGACAGTCAATAAGCAGAAAAAGGACCTCGGGGTACCATAACTGATGACCTCAAAGTGGCAAGCAGTGCGGCAAAGGATTGGGAATGACTAGTGGGATGCTGGTGTACACAGGAAGGGGTATCTCCAGCAGAAGGTGGGAGGTGGTGCTGCCACTGAATCGCTCCCTAGTGAAACCCCATCAGAAGTATTATGCTTATCATTATTCACAGGTCTCTCGCTACCTGCGCTCTGTACTGGCATCCTATAGATCTAGTACACTGTTCCAAGATCCTTCCCTCCACGTGCATCACCATACACATTTCTGCACTGAATTACAATAGCCATATACGACACAATTTCTCTAATTTACCCAAATCCTGTCTCTCATTGCTAACATCCTCCTCACTATCAATCTTCTCAAACAGATCTTAGTATCTTTACTAAAAAGACTTGCTTTGCCCTAGAGACCCTCGCTTATGTCACAAATATACCTCATTAATCACCGCCTCATACTCAGAGAATTTACCGTTTAGACCCACTCTCCAGGTTTTATCCTTTAATCAGTTTTTGATCAAACAAATTATCCAATTTCCTAACCCCAACTGGCTCCCCCTCTTAACTAATCTTTTATGTGGTACTGGGTCAAAGCAGTACATGCACTGCCTGACCTCCGTCTGCCATGTGTTACTACATAAACAAAAAAAAGTCTATTAGGTTGGTCTGATATGATCCACCCCTGGAGGACCCACGCTGGATCCTATCCAAGAAGTCATTTTCTTCCAGGAATGCAACCATACGCTCCTTAATAAATGTCTGCAAAAGCTTTCCCACTATCACTGTCAGGCTCACTGGTCTATAATTCCCAGGATTTTCCCCACCACTGACCACCCATTAGCCACACATCCTAGGTGAGTCAGCATGGTCCCTCATCCCCATGGGAAAAATGGAAAATACAGGGAAGAGTCTGATTCACACTAACTGAGCCTCCAATGATCCCCAAACCTATCGCCACAAATGGTAAGGACCCATTAACCAGACTTACATTTTTCCTAAAAATAATGTTTATGTTGCACTTCACTAAATTAGCCACCCTCCAATCTACAGGCACCACCCCCTGTGGCTTATGATTCACTATAAAGGCCGGATAGCGGCTGGGCCAGCACCTGCCTTATTTTCCTTAACACTCTAGGATAAATTCCATCTGGTCCTGACGTTTTGTTTTTTAAAAGCCTCAGTATTACCCAGTCCTCTTACAGCATGGAACTAACATTCTTTCACCTACAGCATACTTGATGCATCTGAATTTGAGAAGTGGATAGTGAAGGTAGTCCTGCCTGGCTCAATAATCAAGGCTAAGAACACTGCCAGTTCATTTTACAGTTTTGGGAATGAGCCAGGGAATTTGCTGTGTATAATCCTGCCACGTAAATTCCTTTTGATCCCTCCTCACATCCTTCTCTCACTTAGTACGATGCAGGGGACCCACCCTCCACACACACACACACACAGGACTACTACGCTGGAATAAATCCGAAAAGATTTTTGGTTGACCTCAATTTTTTTTTTTCCAAGGCAAGCATCGTCTCTTGCAAGTATCATAGAAACTGTATAATATGTTGTTCTCACCTCGGCAGCTCTTCCACGTACTAAGCCCAATTTAATTACTCCAGTGAACTTGCTTAAATATCTATAGCTGTTAAAATTTCTCCTGGAAACACTCTCTCCCCCTCAGGTTCACCCAGATCAATAAAGACCGCTCTACTTGTGTATTCATGTCATTCATTATCACAAAAAAAAGGGGGGGCATATCTTGGCTGGTTGAAACACTCCCAACTGTGAAAACTGTTATCATATAATGGTACATTGCTCCGTATGTTCATCAGCATTTAGTTTCCTTTGTGAAGCCATTATTCCTGTAATCCCACTCAATAATTAAGGCTGGAGACACGAATTCTCAGCACCGTTAATGAATCACAAGTGGAGAGAAAGCCTGGAAACCCTATTCACACCATCGGTATGGGCAATTTTGTTTTGTTGAGCCAGGTTTACCTGGTGAATTAACAGGAACAGTGGGAAACGTGCTCTCACCACAGCATGCTGCATATCTAAAGGTAGACTGCAATACTCTTTTCTTTTGTGTGTGTTTGGTTTTAAGGGTTCATGCCAGAAGCCCCCCACCACCAAACTCTGTGCTGTAATAATGTCTGGGAGCCCAGCCAATCAAACTGAACTAGAATCATGTATTTGATTACAACACAGTTTTTAATTTAGCTGGGAGATATGCTCCTGGCAGCAGTGTTCATTGAGTTATTTCTTTTTATAACACAAAAAAGAGATGTGTGTAATAACTGAAAAAAGGAAAATGAACTTCCACAAACCAATCCTGAAGTTTCTATGGTACCCAGTGTACCTTTCTGATAAAAACACGGAGGGCAACCAGCCTAACAGCACAGCGGGCTGAAGCACTGGATGCCTTACCTCATGCTACACCAGCGACCCGGGTTCAGGAATGACCTCGGGTCACTGGGGCACCAGCACAGGGGGGAGGGAGGAGCAGGATCGAGCAGTCTTACGGTAGCTCTCCTCTCCTGGGGTAGGTGGTCGTCCTCCCATAGTCCTGCCACCAATGGGTGGAGGTCTGGTGTAGGCGCTGGCGTAGGGGGGCAACATGAAGGGAGGGTGTCTCGATGCATGGCGTGCGCATGCCTCTACGTGAGCGTGTGTGCCAGAGACAGGGGGAGGTGGGAGAAAAATGGGGGCAAACCTACAAAATACATATAAGAAAAAAAACTACATGGAGGGCAGCTAAAGCACTACTTTTCAAATAGATCCTTTATTTGTCCTTAGCAGAAAGAGCTACTACGGCTCGTAGAGGCAGTTCTGTCATTTCCAGATATACCTACCATCATCTTTTGTTCTCACCAGAAGAGGTGGTGAGCTGGGAACGCCATCCCCCATGCGGGTAAATGCTAACACCTGGATCTCATAGAGCACATACTTCCGTAAGCCACCCAGAAGCAAGGACTGTGTTAGATTTCCTTTTACTACTTGGCTATAAGGAGCAGAGTTCAATTCTGAGTCCTTCTCCCGATACAAGACCTGCAAGAAACATAATTACAAAATCAGAAACCTGTTATAGCACTTAACTTTTTTTAATGATGCTTTCTTTTCCATTTCTTTTAACCCTGTGTTTATCCACTTCGCTGACAACCTGCCCCCATCTGGTCAGCCCCTCCCCAGGCCCGTCCATCGCCCACCTTCCGTAGCCATCTACCCCAGCCTCCTATTCCCCCATAGCATGCCTCTCATGGCTGGGTCCCCTGGGAGCACGGCTTTCCCAACAGGCTCCGGATCCGGTGTGGAGGCGGGTGCCTAGATGACAGAATGGGGTCTGCAGGTAGTTGGGCGTCATCCTGCCGACGTTTTTTTTCTCCACCCACAACTGCTCTCCTTTGTGAGGGCTGTCGGCATGCAATGACATGGATGAGCTATTGCTGTTTGGCAGCTGCTCCTCTCCTGACGTGTGCCTCTGCTGCACTACCACCCAGCTGCTGCCAGGTGGCAGAATACCAGAGGTGGATGTAATCCTCCGCCACCCCCCCCCCCCGGAGGAGAAGAAGTGTCCAGGGATGCTTATCCTTCCTTTCTCCTGGCCAGCTCACAGCAACCACAGTACATACCCACACCTGGTTGCTGCAGTAGTATTTGGAAGCGCTACCACTGTGCCACCTGTTCTCCAGCTTAACTAAACAATAAGGCACGACAGAGTGTGCGTTACTGTGTGATGATGGCACGCTTCAAGGAGTGAGGTACGAGGTAAAGCCTGGTGCCTTACATACTTAAGAAGTTCCATTATTCCACCATTACGCGCACCCTGGAGTGCCTTATTGCAATTATAAAATGGTTTCCCCAGTGCTTTACCTTAGAATGGTTCAGAAAGTTATACATTTCTGACTTGTGCTGCTGTGCTGGAATAACGCACGGTCTTGTGATCAGATTCCACCAAATCACAGCATAAGATTATCCCAACCCATTTTATAATGCTGCTTTTGTAATGGTATAAGGAGTACTTACTGTACAATCTGGTCTAACAGTGGCGTGGAGGCGCCTGGCACGAGGCTGGATGCTGCCACATGCTGAGCACAGGACCCAGCATAGCCTGGATGCAAAGAATGCCACCCCTGTTAAGGAATCCTGAACCATGACATAGATACACTACAGAGACCTTCAAGTTCCTGAAAGGAATGAACAAGGTAAACTACGAGGAATTATTTAGCATATGTAGCGGATCAAGAACATGGGGAAATGAGTGGAAATTGATGGATGGGCAGTTCAAGAGGGAAGTGAGAATGTTCTACTTTATAGCAAGGGTGGTGGAGCCGTGAAACAATCTGCCAGCTGATGCAGTGCATGCCAAAACTATCAACTGTTTCAAACGTGGCTGGGACTGAGTGAAGGGCTTAGTGGTTGCTCAGGGTGGAAGCTACAGGGCGGGAAGAATGGGGGTGAATAGTGTGGGTCAGAACCCTGTATGGATAATAGGTCCCGAGTTTGTTAGGGTTTTATGGACAGGCTGGATGGACCAATGGTCTTTTTCTGCCATCACTGTACATATTTCTAAGTTTCTATATTCATGAGTGGGTAAGACTCCCACTTTAGGACTTTCTCCACAAGAACATCCAAGGACGCAGGCATGTGTTGCAATAGTGCGGAGAAAGAGGCCAGATCCCTGTAGTGGATCATCTGTTGGTGGAATCAACATTCTGTCAACATAGGGATGGTGCCATTGAGGAAGTATCCAAGTCTATATCTGGGAAATGAGATCCTTGGTGCCTGCAGGATGCCCACCACTGACAGAAGCTTAGGAAGTCCGGATTCAGGTCTACAGTCTGTAGAGGGAGGCTCCACCCTGCTCAGTCGCGGCAGTACTGGTGGGATGATCACTGGATGCTGCACAACCTGTGACATTACTTGGGAGAGGCACCCCTGGTGGAGTTGAGGTAAGGCTCACTGCTATCATGAAGCCTTCGCCCATTGGTGGCAGACTCAAAGAAGACGGTGTCCACTGAAGAACGAGCTCATCCTCATGATAGTGGTGTTGACAACATCTCAGCCCTGAGTGGGATCTCTGCCTCATGCTGTCATATTCTACTAATGGCTACAGACAGCAATCGGACCAGCGGTGCCCTGTAAATGCATGGGGTTTACTTTGTAGAGACCGATACATGTTGTTGGGTAAATAAATATAATACTGCCTCTCTTAACATGTTGAAGTGCCTACAAAGTACACTAGTTGCCGAGTAACCCCTTCCCTACTTAGCGTCTTACAAACACTGTTTTTAGGGCTGGGCAGCAGAGGGCGCCAAGTGGCTTTCACGGATGCGAAAGGATCATTGTATGTAACGCAACTTAAATTACTAAATAATGGCTGCATAAACTTTTTGAAATGTGGGCGATTTAGGTCCTTGGCAAGCAACTCCTTGCCAGGTAGCTCTGTAAGAAAGTTAGATTACCAATATCACACAAAAAATTTAATTTTTATTGAAGAAATCTTTAAAACTTGTTGTTTTAAATAGAAAAAAACTGAAACTAGGCAAATTAAATGTAAACCGTTAGACATGTGACATCAACATGTTGTAACAGTACATGCTGTATGTGGTTATTGCATGAACTGTTATGTAAGAGGTATTTCTCTGCATTCTAGGATACCCAGGATTCATTGTAATTGACTGGTCTTCGTTAGGCAACTTAAACTAACAAACTCACCGGAACCCTACTGAAGAACTAACACTTTTTTCCCAGGTCATTTCAAGACAGTGTGTGTGCAGGCCTATTTTTTCCAGGGGGGAGGGAGGAGGCCTGATCTATTAGTATCCATGTTTTAAACTCATTTTTTTCAAATGTCGTAAGACATTTACTTACTGTGAACCACGTTTTGTGTCAAGAGAAAAAAGATAAAAAATATTTTACCCACTGAAAGAGCAACAGTTTCAGCCGAGTTGTTGAAAGGCTAAAATGAGACTGTGCTTGCTAAAACTTTGGTACACAGGAGAGACCTTTGGTCAGAGACGCTTTTAAAAGGCCTTCTGTAGTATCAGCAGGTTGATAACGAAACATCTAACTCAGCAACATCTGGTACTTTATTTTCAATAAAATAACTGGGTATAATTTTTTCTTTAAGGAAATCCCGGTTACAATTGGCCATTATAACCTGCGAGTTATAACGGCGAACATGTGCCAGGTTTCCCTGCTTCTGAGCATGTTCCAGGCAACGCACAGCCCTTCTTCCCAGCAAGCAGTCATTCCTCGGCGCTCCTCACACCACCACTTGGATTCGGTGGTAAGTACACTTAAAAAAGCAACTGGGCGGGGGGCGCTAGAGACCCAACTTCCAGGCTGGATGCACCTCCTTACAGCTTTCCACCTCACGGCGAGAAATACAAAGGAAAAATATTCCCAAACTTTAAAAACGCTAAATATTTTAGCAGCTTTGTGCAGAGAACGTCTAGCGGAGCCGACTGGTCCTCATTTTGACAATGGTGCGACCAAAGGCACAGCACCAGGGCCAACCAAAACATCTGGCTCATGCCTCCACAAGTAAGGCCCCGGGATCCACGGAGTGTAGTAGTGGCAGGTCCAAAGATGCAACGGAACTGCCTTGGAAAGCGCTGAAAGAATTTATGAAGGCCATGAGTTAAAAAATAGAAAAAACGCTCCGAAAACTGGAGGGTCATGAAGGGGCAATTCAGAAGCTAGTTGCAACGATGGCTGACGTGGAAAAAAGATCCAGCTCAACCCTTATGACTATCGCTACACACTGACCAAAGAGAATGGCATACTCCACGCCAGAATGGAAGCCACAGAAAACGAGGTGTGCTCTGGAAACATCCGTGTGGTCACAGTTCCAGAAGGGGTCGAGGGTTCCAACTTATTGTTATATATTGTTACCTGGCTGCAAGAAAAACTGGAGGTACCAGATATGTTTCCATGGTCTGCACTCTCTAAAGCATAGAGTTAATCCCCATATCCGACCAACAGCTCCTAATACACTCTACACTATCCTAATCTGATCCTCTGACCCTGAGACACGGGACAGGATTATTCAAGCAGAGAGAGTCATTTACCCGCTGGAGATCCAAGGGTCCGATGTGAAAACTATCCCTGACCTGTCCTAGATGAGAGCCAGAAGGAAAGCTTTTGACGTGGTCAGAGAACGGCTGAGGGTGCTGGGTATCATTCACTCATTCCTTCTACCAGCACATTTCAGAGTGGTATATGGGGGCAAGACCTGGCAGTTCCACTACTCACAAGATGGTCGGTCGAAAAGATAGAGCAAGAATTTGCAGGGTGCAGGGGATGTCCAGACCAAGCGGATTCCTCATCTACTGTAGATCCAAGGACTTATTTGTACCTTGTTTAAATGTTTGTGGAAGCAGGTTTGGGTTGTAACGCTGCTGTTTTTTGTACCTCTTACCTATGTCTCTTCCTTAGAGACAGACTGTTATGACTCACGGACCTACTGTGGACTTGAGATAGTTAGATGGGCTTAAATATTTGTATTTCTTAAAAATAAGTTGATGCTCCTGTTTAAATGAGCGAGAGGAATATCCTCCATTTTGGAATGCCCACGCTAGTTTAAGTCGTCTCCACGAGGTCTGATGCAACAGTGGCTCTTCCCGATAGAAATTGTAACCACATAAGGAAATGTTTAGTTCTCAGTTCTCTGTTGGAACACTGTTTATGACATACACTCTGTACTACAGGTACAATTTTATTCTTATTTGCTGCATTTTCTGACCTTTTAAAATATGATTATTTTGAAATGTTTGAGTGCACATTGAGGGGTTGGGTTGTTAGGGAGGTCAATTGGGTCCGTTATTCTCCCTAATTAAAAACAGGTTTAAACAGCAATCCCAGTCATTGTATATCACATTGTGGAAGTTCTCCCTACTGGAAACACCTTTGCCGCTGAAGTGGCTGGCAAATATTACAGACCTGTCTGAATTGATAAATTCACTTTTTGGAACCCCCCACCTCCAACTGTAACTGAATACAGGATTGCTATATTAACTGTTCTCCATATACATGTTTAACAGGGCAACGTCATGCCTGAATTATACCTGATGCCTGTATGAGATTATTGACTGTATATTGTCTTTTACACAGAAAATCAATGAATATAAATTAAAAAAAAAAAAAGCAACAGGGCAAAAATACAGGTTACTCACCTGTAACAGGAGTTCTAGGAATGGTATATGTTGTTCATCCACACTTTCTGGCAGGTATCCTTGCCGCTTTAAATCTTGCCGGAAGGTCTTCAAGCTGGCTCCTCCCACCCACCCGGGTGGTAAAACTCTTGGCTCCGCCTTCATGACGCCAGATCTGACTCGGCTGGAAGCTCAGGTAGAAAGGCCGGAAGCCGGGAGGTCGAGGTCGTAGATGAACACATACCATTCCTAGAACTCCTGTTACAGGTGAGTAACCTGTATTTCTAGGACATGGATATGTTGTTCATCCACACTTAGCAGACTCTAGCAGTACTCCGGGAGGAGGGAGGCAGCACACCCCTACTTAGGGAATAGAGACTGGAGAACCGAGGCCCCAAAACCAGCATCCCGGCGTGACTCAAGGTCGATGTGGTAGTGGGTGATGAAGGTGTGTGCTGACTTCCAGGTAGCAGCCCTGCAGATTTCCTGGATAGGGACATCCCTGGAAGCAGCCACCGCTGCAGCGGTATGGCGGGTAGAATGAGCTCTTATCCCTCTGGGAGGCTCCATGCCCGCCAACCTATAGCAGAGATCTATGCAGGAGGTGACCCACCTGCTTATCGTCTGCTTGGCTGCAGGTCTGCTAGGTGCGGCTTCAGCGTAGGTGACAAACAGCTGGCGAACCTCTCCCCGAATTTCAGCCGTGCGCTCCTTATAGTAAGCGAGCGCCCTCCTAGGGTCCAGAGTATGGAGCCTATATTCAGCCTCCGAGGTGTGATTGGGGTAGAACACCGCAGAGTCAACACCTGGTTAAGGTGAAACTTGACACCACCTTCGAAAGGAATTTCAGTGGGAAGCGCAGGACTACCTTGTCCCTGTGGAAGACCAGGTAAGGAGACTCATGGAAAGCGCCGAGCTTTCCATCCTTCTGGCTGATGTGATAGCCACCAAGAAGGCGGGTCTTCCACGACAGGTGAGAGATCACACCTGTGCATCGGTTCGAATGGCTTGCCCATGAGCTTTGCTAGTACCAGCAGTAGATCCCACGGAGGTGGAGGTTCTGACCGGAGGGAAATGTGATCGAGGCCTTCAAAAAGTGCCAGACCGCCTCTCCTGCACCACCGACTGCTTCCTGGCCCGCACCGTAAGCAGAGACGGCTGCCAGGTGCACCTTTAGGGTCGCCGACCCAAGCCCTTGCTGAGAAAGGGACCATAGATAGTCCAAGATGCTTGCCAAGGAACAGGAGGAAGGGTCCAGGCCCTTACCTGACACCAAATGGAAAATCTCTTCCATTTAAAGGCATAGCATTTCCTGGTCGACTCCTTATGGGACGCCTCAACTACATTGAGGACCCTGTCGGAAAGACCCAAGGCCTAGAACTCTAGCCGCTCAGGAACCAGGCTGTCAGGTGCAAGGATTGAAGGTCCGATGGAACACCTTCCCTGATTGACTGAGAGTAGGTCCGGGTGAGCTGGAAGCTGCCTCGGGAGCCTGGAGCTGAGGCTGAGGAGATCTGGATACCAGCATTGGCGGGGCCAGTCTGGGGCTACCAGAATCACCTGCGCCTTGTCCCTCCTTGCTTTGAGAAGCACCTTGTGGATCAAGGGAAATGGGGGAAAGGCGTAGAAGAGGCCCAGGGTCCACGGCCCGAGAAGGCATCCCTGCAGCGAGCCCTGCTGGGGGCGGCATGGAACAGCCTCAGCTTCGCATTCTCCCTGAGGCAAACAGGTCCACCTGAGGTGTGCCCCAATGGGAGAACAGATCTTGTACTACCTCCGCAGGAGAGACCACTGTGGGACACAGCCCCTATCCAGCTTAGGGCATCGGCCAGGGTGTTGGAGGCTCCTGCCACATGAATGGCTAAGAGATCCGCCTCCAGGCTGCGCACGAGTGACCAAATGCGGAGAGCTTCCTTGCACAGAGGCATGGAGCACGTCCCGCCCTGGTGGTTTAGGTATTACATGGTCGTGGTATTGTTCGTCTGGACCTGAACCACTTGACCCGGTAGGAACGGAGCAAAGGCGGTGAGGGCTAGACGAACCGCTCAAAGCTCCAGCAGGTTGATATGGCATGGGGACTCCTGAGGGGACCAGAGGCCATGCGCTCTGTGCTCCCCAAGATGGGCACCCCAACCCATCAGAGAGGCATCGGTCGACAGAGAGACCGTCGGCTCGGGGAGGACAAACGGGATGCCCTCCTGCAAATGAGCTGGAATGGTCCACCACTGGAGAGCGTTCCACATCCCTTGGGTCACCATCACTAGCTGGTCCAATGGATCACAACGTTGTGACCACTGGTTGGCCAGTCCCCACTGAAGGGGACGCATGTGCCAGCGGGCCCAACGGACCACGCTGGTGCAGGCCGCCATGAGACCCAAGAGGTGCAGGAAGTCCCGGGCAGGGCGTGATTGCCCAACCAGAAATGATTGGGCAAAGGAGGAAAGAGCCTCGGCCCTGTCCGCCAGGAGCCGTGCTCTGGCTCGAAGAAAGTCGAGCTCTGCCCCGATGAAAAGAATCACCTGCTTTGGTCCGAGTTCCGACTTGGCCTCGTTGATGAGGAGGCCGATTTGAGAGCAAACCCAGAGGGCCAGATCTCTGGACCGCTCCACCACCTGTCTGGAGGAGGCTGCTATCAGCCAATCGTCCAGGTAAGGGTACACCCGGAACCCTCGGCACCGCAGGAAAGCTATCACCACTGCCATGCATTTGGTGAAGACCCTGGGAGCAAGAGAAAGGCCGAAGGGCATGGCTCGGAACTCGTAAAGGGTTCCTTCTGCTTGGAAGCGGAGGAATCTCGGGTGAGACGGACGGATAGACACGTGAAAAAACGCGTCCTGTAGGTCCAGAGAGCAGAACCACACACCGCGTTCCAGGGATGGTATTATCTGAGCCAGAGTGACCATCCTGAAGGTCCAAGACCTTAGGAACTTGTTTAGGTCGTGCAGGTCGAGAATGGGGCACCAGCCCCCGTCCATTTTGGGAGCAGGAAGTACCTGGACACAAACCCCGGGTCTGAGGGAGGGTCCGCCACCTCTCTGATCACCTCTTTCTCGAGGAGCAGAGCGATGTCGGCTTGGCGAGCCAACAGCGAGGCTGCGGACTTCGAGCTCCTGGGGAGACGGCTCGGAAGGGCGAGGCCTGCTCGAACCCAGAGGCAGGTCTTTCCTACCACTTCCAGACACCCACCGGTCTGTGGTTATAGCAGACCAGGTGGAAAGGAAGTGGCGGAGCCATCCCCCCACGGGGGGAACCTGGGGTGGGGTGACGAGGTTGGGGGCGACACCCCTCAACCCGTCACTGAGCAGGCTTGGAGGAGGAACCGGCCAAGGGACCACCTGGGCCTTTACCTCCCTGCTTCCTGGAAGAGGAAGCCACGGGCTTGGGTTTGGGATGCCAAGCGCGAGCCTGCTGGCCCTGATGCTGCTTGGCCGGATGTGCCGCGGGCACAGACGGACGAAAGGGCTTGGGTTGCGGTCTGCGGCCCTTGTCCCTCTGGGCGGATGAGACCGAGTCCAGAGTGGCATTGGACTTTTCGATCCTCTAGAGGTGACCTTCCACTCCAGGGCCGAAGAGGTCGGTCCCCAGGAAGGGGACATCCGCCAACTTGTGCTGGGTATCCGCCAGAAGGTGGATATCCTCAGCCATGCCCGACGGCGCAGCCACCGCGGCCGCTTACTGACCTGGCGATAA
This sequence comes from Neoceratodus forsteri, assembly GCA_016271365.2. Lineage (NCBI taxonomy): Eukaryota > Metazoa > Chordata > Ceratodontiformes > Ceratodontidae > Neoceratodus > Neoceratodus forsteri. The sequence continues at coordinate 387,809,067 of JADMNL010000025.1, read as the reverse complement.
GTCACCGGCGTCCAAAGCAGTCTGAAGTTGCTGCTTGGCCACTGCCCTGCCCTGGTCCCGCACCTGCTTAACCATGGTCTGCAGGTCAGCCGAGATGAGGACTACTCGCCCAGGGAGCCCAACAGGGCATGAGAGAAGTGCGCCATCAGCACGGGCCGAGCTGGCCTGACGAAGGCTGACGGGAGGACGAGCGAGACTCTGCGCCCGGCGTAGTCCAACTTCTTGGACTCCTTGTCGGGAGGCTTGTCCACGTCCCTGGCGCTTCCGGCACGCCGGAAGACGCTGTCGGTAACCAATCCCTTGGCTGAGGGGTGTTCCGAGAAACCAGACAGGGAGCCGGTAGGGACCGCATACTTCCTCGCCATCCTGGCTGAAGGCGCAGGGCAGGAAGCAGGACGCTGCCAGAGCTCCAAGGCCGGGCCCACAATGGCCTCGGCCACCGGAAAGGCTCTCAGAGGAGAATCCTCGTCCAAAATCTCCGCGGAGGGGTACTTGGCCCTCTTGACACGGGTCGAGCTGCATCCCAGTGGACTCGAGATAAGCCTAAGCAAACCCATGAAGGACGATGGGCTATCGCCCAGCGACTGACCTCCCGAGGACTCCAAGTCAACCCGCCTGGAGAACAGGAGGAATCATCGTGGACTCGAGGAGTCCGCAAAGAGCTGCCTTGGGTCTGAGCCACCCTCCACCTGCCAAGGGCGATCGGGAGTGAGGGTGACAGACAGCCTATGGGGCAGACCCTGGGCCGACCAAGAACTCTTGGTCGGGGCCCCAAACAACGGCTGTGGAGGCGGAGGTTCCACCAGAATCGGTGGGGCAGCCAGTTTTGGTCGAGCAACAGGCCTGGGAGCAGGCGCCTTGGCTAGAGCGAGGGGTTGCTTCGGCCGCGCCGGTGACAGCCACTTGATAGCCGGGGAAGGTGATGACGTCGGCTTGCTCCCGGACAAAAGAAGCTGTTGCCACATGAGGTCCTCGTACCGACGCAACTTGTGTTGAAGCCTCCTCGTCCGAGGAGGGAGGATGTGACAGCGCGGCGTACGCTTTGCCGCGGTACCGAGACTGCCTATGACGGTGGATCGGCTGACCGACGAAGTCCGAGACCGAGACCGCGAACCTCGGCTTTTCCGAGGAGGGTTCTGGGGCAGGGGCGGAAACCCGCTTCCCTCGGCTCGGAGAGTTCAACCGGACTCGAACCGAGGCACGGGCAAGTCCACGGAACCTCAATCTCTGCCGGGGAACTGGGAGGAGGGTTTTCGCTTCACCGTCAACAGCCCATCCGACGGGTCGAGAAAATCTCGACCGCGCTGACAGGAGTCTCGGCCAACTGACCTGACGGGACGCTGTGAGGCCAATGGTCAAGTCAAGGATCGACTGAAGTCGATGGTCGACTACTCGGTGAGAGGGACCTCTCCCGCTCCCAAGAGCGTCGACGGAGGGACTTACTTTGTGGTCCTCCTTCTTGGACCGAGAGGAAGGCCCTGAAGATGATAGTCCCTCTCCCTTAGTGGAGAGAGACAGACAGAGCTCCTTGAAAGAAGCTGAATAGGAGGATCCCAAGGAGAGCGGGATAAATGCCGCGGCCGAGGAAGACGAAGATGCAGCCTGTGCTGCCTCCTCCTCGAGGGCGATCATCTGCTCAAGCTGATCCGCCAAGCCCGCCACCACAGAAACCGCCAAACGGGCCTCCTTCGACTTTACCGGAGGATAACGTTTCTCGGGGCGCCCAAGTTGCAAATGGGCGGCGCGGTCTTCCAGGACGTAGGCCGAAAAGGAAGAGCACAGGTCGCAAGCCTGCGGGTCGTGCTCAAGGCCCAAGCAGTAGACGCACGTGGAGTGCGGATCCGTCCGAGACATCTTCTGCCCGCATGTCGATTTGTCCATCGCAGCCACGAGGGAAATAAATGACTGAAGTCTTGAAAACCTTAAAAGTAATTTTGGGTAGACCGAAGAAATAGGAACCAGTCTTATACGCAGAGCGTTAAGGAGGGAACCTGAGCTTCCAAGCGGTAAGGAAGATCTGCCGTCATGAGGCAGAGCCGAGAGTTTTACCACCCGGGTGGGTGGGAGGAGCCAGCTTGAAGACTTTCTGGCAAGATTTAAAGCGGCAAGGATACCTGCCAGAAAGTGTGGATGAACAACATATCCATGTCCCGAGAATATTTCTTTTAAACAGGGCTGCCTTAAAAAAAGGAAAAAAAAGAAAACACAATGGGAAGTGTTTCTGTCTCCTTTCTCCTGCCACTTCATACTGTGGACCAGACTACACTAAAACCAGAGTCGACAGCAGCTGCAGAGAGACCTCTTTTTATTTTATACAATTGCTGTGGCAAAAAAATGATACCCAGCTATTATATAAAATTAAACATGGGGTGGTGTGTTTAACTAGAGATTTTACACACACCCCTCAGTGTTGGATGCTTAAATAAACCTTTATGTAGCATCCAATACCTTGTGTGTGTGTAAAATTTCATTGAACACACCACCCCATGTATTATTCTATACATAACTGTTCGATCCCCGAGCTGCCACCTACTCCTTTCTTTCAGGCCCCTGCCAGTCACCCCCAACTCTATCAATCGCTCCTACCACTGACCAGCCTGGTACAGATTTGCGTGGAGCAAGGCCAGAGGGCTTGTCATTTAGACAGTTCAAGGCACATATTTTTCCCTGTGGGTTTTCCTCCCTTCTCTTCTGTGTCCCTCCCATCTCTCTGACACTGGCCACACCTCTGGCAACCTCAGATGTCGCAGCATGCTATGGGCTTACACAACCTCTTGCAAAGGAGCAGTTTCCCCAACTCACCAGTAGGGGGCAGTTACCATGATAGAACTAGGACATCTCCCTTCCTGGGCTGGCTCATGCTGCACTCTCCAGCACCCTCCAGTCCTGCTTACTCCAATCGCAGCTCCCTGAGTCTGCTCTTGAACCCAAGTCACAGGCGTGGAAGTACAAAGTAACTCACTTCTGCGAACACATCGGATGGCCCAACATCTGGTATTTTAAAGGTGGCCATTCATTGGAACACTTTGCACAAGAGACTGTTTGAGATAGTTACTTACTTTATATCCCATAATGAGTCCATTCTGGTCCATTTCAGGCACAGGAAACCACATGACTAAGATACGAGTGGAACTCACTGCCTCTGCTGTAATGTTCTCTGGAGCAGAAGATGGAACTGCAAAGAACAGAATTTCAGCAGTGGTCTTGTTAGTTGAGCATGGCCTTAGATTTTTAATGAAAGTCTACATAAAATATATAAAACGGCATTAAAGAGCTGCAGACACATACTGAAGAACTTTAAAGTGATTTTGTATACTTTATGCTACCTAAGGTACCACTTTCGGGATGCGGTACCTTAGGTCCGCAATAGTGTGTCTGTGCAATTTTCAATATTTTATGTACAACCTTTTTAAAGTGGTACGGGATCGTAGTTTGGCCCTGACAAAGTGGCCAGTCGATGACTTCCACTTCCTAATTCAGCTACACCTGGAGATTAGTAAGGGTCACCGATCGACTAACAAGGGGCCTTGTTGGTTGATTGGTGGCCCTTATCAATCTCCAAGTCGCCATCACAATGCATTAAACAGTAAGAAAAAATCAGTCCCATTTATTTCAATGGGGTCACCCCCGCACTCAGACACGTAATGATGTGAAACAAGGGAGAACACTGGGCATGTAGCTGAATCAGGAAGTGGAAGAGATCAGATGGCCACCTTGTCGGGACCAAACTACAATCCCTTATCACTTTAAAAAGGCTGAACACAAAATATAAAAAATTACACAGAGGGACTATCGTGTGCTTAAGGTACCATATACCGAAAGTGGTACCTCAAGTCCACAAAATAACTAACAAAACATAATATTTAGGCTCAATTTGGCTTCATTTCATATTAGCTCAGTATTTCTCCTCCCCATTATTAACTGCTGAGGTCATTTGCATGAAAACAGGATATCTGCTCCTGAAGAGTTCATCCATTCCTGTTGCTCATTTCCTACCCGAAGTCATAATACACTGCTTATGACTTCAGAATTACTCCCATGGCAACAGATTGTAAGGGCAGACCAAAGGACCATGACATCATTAAGCAATAAGGCATGACCAAGGGTTATGTTAATGGTCTGTTAATCACCTTCTAGGGGTGTACTGTGGTACAAGGTGTAGCTGAGTGCCACATGCCCCTAGACGGTGATTAACTGACCATTAACATAATCCCTGAGAGTGCCTTATTGCTATTGTAATAAAAAATGTTTTTAAACAGTGTTAAACCTTGTTCAGCATATGGCTAAGCTCTACATGTACGTTAATAAAAGATTAACATAAGGCTGTTAGAATGTTTGCAGCCAATCAGAAAACTCCATTTCCCAGACCCTTTTTATAATGTAGGATATATGCTACAGAGGTAGATGAACGCTAATGGATAGATGCCATGTATTCATGCAAATTTCCTCAGTAATAAATAATGGGGAGGAGAAATCTACAGACAATATATGGAATACAAGCAGAATTGTACCTAAATATCATGTTTTTAAAGTCTTCCCTGAGGCATCAGCATCTCTTTAAAAAAAAAAAGACTCTACATAAACTTGTATGTAGCACGCCCTCCTTATACAGGCATCACCAAATGTCAGTGTCGGGGCAGAGTCAATTAAAACAGAAATGGAAGGTCTGAAGACGTCATTTCTGGTAACGTGGATATAAACGATAATTACTGTAAAGTAATAGTTTCAGTACAGATGTTATTACTGTATGCCTGTATCCACGTTAATAATGATATTATCAATAAAGCGGAGTTAAAAAAAAAAAGAGAGAGAACTGTGAGGGATTATACAGCTCCTCAGGGGCAAATTACGATCCTTCCCCTTCCTAAGGGCTAGTTATAACAATTCTAAAACTACCTCAGAGGAACTCCCATACAGATAAGTAAGCATCCTGTTACTTTTTTTTTTAAATTCCATTTGAAGAACACTAGATTGGTGCTCTTTAAGAGTATACGGTACACTTTATTACACTGACTGAAGCAGGAGTGCTCAAAATTACAATCAGTCCTTTCTAGTAAATGACCAGAAATTATATTCTACAGTTTGAAGGGGTTCAATATGAAATAATGCTTTCAATTAGTTCTGGGCAACTACGAGACTGTAAGCCTTAAATGGGTCAAGTCAGGGGCACTGCAGGTCCTAACCCTCGTAGCTTCAGGTCAAGGAGCTGGGAGTTCTGCTAATTTGGTGTGCGAGGAATTACTGCCAAAAATGATAGGGTCGCTTCATAGCCACGTAAAAATAAATCTACTTTCCAAACAATGACATGCCAAAGGTCTGAATTACTGGAAGTAATCAACTGTGCAATAAAACAGAGGTTAATGCTTCAGCTCATTCAGAATCACATGCAGGAACGGAGCGGAAATGAATCAGCTCTATATAGGCCAGTAAGTCTAAAATAATGTTTACTTTTTTGTTGTTTTTACCTGTGCATTTTATTACACTTGGAATTAATGACAGGTCTCAAAAGGTGACTGCCTGCATTTTCTTTCCAGACTCCCCTCTCATCAATGTTACTATGGTGACATGCATTCATGAAAGCCAGTTGACTGCTCCGTGAAACTGGCTCTAAAAAAAAAAAAAAAAAAAAACTATTCAACGGTTTACTTTTTCAATTCTGTTTATACGAACATACATACAAATATACGATGAAGCCAGCAGATAAAGACCTAACGGCCTATTAAGTCTGCTTGAGTGTGCAACTCTCAGTGCTGTGCACTGATGCTGCCCCCCACTCCCCTCACCCCCCCACTAACTGATCCCTCTGTTTTATCCTTTCCCCTTCCTCATTTTGATTCAGCCCTTATGTTTGTCCCACTCCCCCAAATCCCCCAATGATGCCCTCGAAGCCAGTTCCTCTGGCAGAGCAATTCCATGCCGTCACCACCCTCTCAGTGAGAAAGTGCCTCCTGATCTCCCTTCTGAACCTCCACACCTCCAACTTTAGACTATGCGCTCTTGTAATTCATTCCTTCCTAATTTTAAACAGACCCTTATGACTTACCTTAGTAATGCCCTTCAAGTATTTAAATGTCTCTGTCATATCCCCTCGTCCCGTCTGTCCTCAAGAGAGTGCATATTGAGCATCTGTAGCCTCTCCTCGTAGGGCTTTTCCTTAACCCCACTCAACATCTTGGTTGCTCTCCTCTGTACCCCCTCCAATAGTCTGATGTCTTTTTTTAAGTATGGATGCCAGAACTGCACGCAGTACTCCACGTGAAGCAGCACCAATGCCCTGTACAGCGCAGGATCACCCCTCACTCTACGAGGTGATTCCCCTTGCTATACACCCCAGCACCCTATCAGCCTTCACTGCCACGTTCCTACACTGTACAAAGCGATTCATATGTCCTGTGATTAGCCCACCCAGATCCTTCTCCTCAGTGGATACTAATAACTGCACACCTCCCAGCTCATGGCTAAATCCAGGATTCCAGGATTATCACCCCAGGGCACCTGCCTGGACCTTCTCCCATCTCTGTAGTGCCACCTACCGGACCTCAGAGCCACCCCCTTGGTGTGCTCCAGGATTTCTATGGTCCTGGGTCTCACTATGATGTGAATCCTACAGACTGTCCCCAAGGCTGTGCAGTTCTTTCGGTAGCAAAATCCCCTCCTATCTAGTTGCCATGGCGGAGGCAGTTCCTGGGGCCACATCTGGAGTCCTGGGATACATGATGGCCCGGGCCAGTTGTGGGGCAGAGCTTCATTTGCCTAGCAGCTCGTAGATTATTCCACTGACAATACACTTGTATCACTGGTGCCAGGAAGTTGGACATACCAGTACACACGTTCTACCATCGCAGCACTACCTGCATGCTCCCAAACCTGAACTGCCACCTGTGGTCACCCAGATGATGGTAAAGCGGCAGGATGTGCTTTTCCTTCTGCCCCGGAGAGTCTACTCGAACACGTGATCCTTCTTCCATGGTCATCCCCCAGCAACTTCAGCCTGCTTCTGAACGTCAGTCGCAGGGATCACGAGCGGTAGCTAAACTGCTGCTCCAATGAACTGGCTGAAATATTTCAACTATTAAAAGCCCTCTACATACTGAACGTAAACAGGAAACAAACAAGTCTTTTGGTCCAGTGAGCTGTCCTCCCCCCCATATCAGTTCAACCGGTGTCTCCATTCCTTTTGCTGATACTTAGCCAGCAACATAGACAGCTTCAGCTGAAACTACCTTAATGTCATTTTTCCACTTTTCTACAAAACACTGACAGCTGTCATCAGCAGAACTCGTCTGATAATATTCCCTGCATTCTTAATTTCAGTGCATTCCATTCTTTAATAAAGACAGGTGCAGGAAATCAGGCTCTTAGTCCATTAGAGTACTGTTCATCTGCTCTTGATACTTTTCCTGCTTTGAAGTCATTATCCTCTGTGGAGACATAACAGTCTGTTGCTTGTTCTAAAGTTTTAAACTGGTAGGGAAAAGGCACATTACAATTATTTTTTACCCTCTTTAAACTGAGGTCTGCATCTGCCCTAAGTTCTTACTTTACGTCAACTTTTTTTTTCATGTTGGAGCTGCAGGGTACCTTTCTGCTTAAACGGGTTGGGGTTGGGAAGAGGGAGTGTTTTGCTTGTGAGAGACTGCTGCAGGGTAAGAACATTCATGTTCTAGGCCAGGGCTCATTGGTCAGCAGTGGGACTGCATAGTTGATCCGGAAGGAAGAAACTGCTCTGCCAGATGTAGCGGACTGACTGCTACATTCCCAAGAGGGAGTTTATTCCATTAATAAGGAGTTCTATAAGGATGAACGCACTGGGAGGGCAGTTTGTGCCATTCTGGCCAAAGTGAAGATCCGTCCCAGGTTGGTTTTATCAGAACAAAACGGGAGCCAGTGTCTGGCCTGTATGGCACAGGGGGGCATGATAGAGCCGGATGACACTGTACTGTGACTACTGATTTCTTTAAAAGGGCTTTTATATAGTACTTAACTATACAGGTCAGCAAATATTTGACTCAGATCAGTTTGGGTTACAAAAACATCCAGGGCCCAATTATCAAATAGCTGCAAGTTGTGTACGTGCAGCCGGAAAAGTTGCGCAAGGGAGGCTCTTGCACAACTGCAATTTATGTCCTATGCATGCAATTTTCTAAAAAGGCTGAATACTGTGCGACTCACTACATAATTTGCAACAGCCTCCTTACATTTTACGCACAGATACTGGGCCAGGTATTACCAAGAATAGTGTCTCCATACCACAGGGGAATATGGGCAGAAAATGCTGAAAATGGCATTTTTATCAGTGTGGGGCTCCCCCCCCCCACTGGAAAGTTGCACATGGAGTATTCTCAGCTCTCTGACATTTGGGCCCCTGTCATTAAAGTCTCCACCCCCATTTCTCTTTCTGGACTGGTACCCACTGGTGGGAGCAGTAATGGCAGTGTTCATTTTACTCTGCCCATCTCACTACAAACTTCTCAATCTGGCCTGCCACTGGTGAGGGGAGCAGGGCGGTGTCTTTCAGTACCTCAGCTTTTTGGAATCTTGGAAACACATGATAACAGTGATTACTGGACTTGCAGACCAGTTCCTTCATTCTGTTTTTCTTTCTATTGTTGTATGAACTAGGTTGTAGAAGTGGCGTTAGCTGATGTGGTTAGGCGCGACTGTGCATGACTGTAGGGAGGAACAGGCTCAGTTAGATTTGGTTTTGGTGTCATTTTGGGGGCATGTGTAAAGGTTCCCCTTTGTTGTTTTACTCCTCCTACTGGTTGAGCCAATTGCTTCTTTTCAAAGAATGCCTGCCTCACAGTCGCCTAAGTGAGGGAGTATTTGATAGAGGGGAGAAATACAACAGAGTAGTCGGGGGAGAGACACCATAGGTGAGACGATAAGCGGTCCCACTTGTTTAGTTAAGTACCCCCCTCACGTGCACCAGCATGGATGTGCAGAGCAAGCTAAGTGGCGATGCCTCTCCAGCATGCATGTTTTGTGTCAGTTATGAATTCTGGACGGGGATGCAGGAGCATATTCAGTGAAATTAAAAACAAAGGAACATACTCAAAGAAATACCCTCAAGCCTAGTTTAACAGAGGTAAGTGGATTTTCACTGCAACCATCATCAGCATCTTGAAACCAGTCCAGCACTGCGGCTTTAACCATTTCATTCTACTCATCATCAGCAGTAGTGTTAACGTTACTGGCCATTTACCACCATGCAAAACGCTTCCACAGTGCCTCTTCACAGGTCCACATAAATTCAATAGATAAACTGGAAATGTTTAAGTGGGTGACCTCTCAGCTCTACATTTGTGGGTGGGGGCATTTTCCTCTGCAAGTCGTGGAACTCTCCAACAGTACTCCATGGAGAAAGATTACAGAGGTGTAGGAACTATCACGATCCACACCACAAACGCAGGGCATCCAAGGATACTGGTGCAGTCACAGGTGGCTAGTCCAACACACAAATGCTGAAGCACAATGATGCACTCATGAAGCCAGCGGAATAGCTCGCTGAGAAACTGTAAAATACTGGTAAAAATAAAATTGGTTTAGGCACAGTGCTTTGCTGGATGCCAACAAGAGCCCTGGTACTTTCAACAGCTCTAGGTCTTCATTCGGGGCATAAAGCACACCTTCAATGATCTGTGCCTCAATAAATTTATTTCTGTACATATTACAGTGTCTCAGTGGGTTATTCCGCGGGATCAGTCATGAAAATGCTGCTTCTCCACAGGAACTCTCATACAATTTTGTAAGAGGTGGAGGAAAGGACTGAGTTCCTGTGGGTTCCAGTCCAAATTAACCCCTGCATAAATTCCTCTTACAGTCTTTATCCCCCCCCCCCCGCACTTCAATCCTCTTTCCCACCGCACTGCCTATTATTGCTGATGTGCAGTAATAACCACTGGAAAGAAACAGCAGAATGGTGATGACATTGCAACCTTGCTTGCAGCAAGCCCCAGGACATAAAGATTACAGAAATCAATCAAGGCATGGGGGCCCTTTTCCATATGAAGGCATGACTGCTGACTGACGCACCTGATTCCCTGGTGCGACCTCTGACCACCTCACTCCATGGGCCTCCCCCAATGGCATTAAAAGCTTGGATCTGCATTTCGGATTCTGTCCATTCCTCCAAGTCCTCAATAGTCAGCTCTCTTTCCATCCTGTCATTCACCGTCTGTGTCAAAGTGGGGCCTTGCATATCTGTGCTCCAATACTTAATCCTGCAGCCCACAGACTCCGGGTTTCCATTGTACTCAGATTCCGGAAGAGGCTGACAAAAGAAAAAAACGAAACATTTTGGTGGGTGGAAGTCTGCTTACTCTTCTCAAGAAGAGTGGCATTCACATTGAATATCATATTTTTGAGTATTTAAAAGATTCTTATGTACGCTTCAGTGTATTTTAATCAGGAAGACAATATCCAAGGGTTCTGCAATGAATACATTGTTCCTATTCCTGTGAACACAGTGCATTCCCAGGAACTGACTCATTCATACTGCTAAAACAATTTTTTGTTTAAGTTTTCTGTTTGACTTTTTTCTATATTTATTTTTTATTTTTTGCCCCTTCTGCCCACAGTCAGCCCCCATCGGCCTGCCGCTTACCCCCAGCCCCGTTACCCGTCATCTGTGGGACTTACTGTCCTGCTGTACAGTGCACCATGGATGGCCCCTGTGCTACCCCCGAGATCCCCACTATCCAGGGAGGAGCTAGGTATTGGATGCTGCAGCGGGCAGTCCAGCAGACGGTGCAGGGCCTGTGGAGAAGCGTGGTGTCATCCTGCCCCGATGCGGCATTTTCTGCCTTTTTGTCCCTCTCCATGACGCCATTGTGGACTAGGGCCGACAGGCACACACACAAAGGCGTGCATCACAACCACAAGATGCCCTCCCCTCCCATGCTGTGTCTCCGTTGTTTGACTACCGCTTGTGGTCACCCAGGCGACGTTACAGTGGAGGTAGCGACCCACCCTCCCATGGAGGAGGAAAGCGTGCCATAAGACACGCGATCCTCCTCTCCCTGACCGACCCCTGAAAGATCCAGGTCCATTCTCGAACCCAGGTCACCGGCGTAGCAGCAGGTAAGGCAGTACTGCCTTAGTCCTCCGCGCCACCATGCCGGCTGTGCTAAAACATTTCTAACATTACACATACCTCTTGCCACTCCGTTTACCATTTACTTATTTGTACATCGGTTTACAACCTTTGAGCCAGAAGCTCATTTCCAAAGGTACCTCGTCACATTGAGGACAAATACATAACAGACATTTGGTTACAGCAAATGGGTTACGTAGTTAGCAAGCACATGCTATTACGACAGTTAAACAGATAAGCCAGTTTGGTTACAAAGGCACATTGTTGCACGATGGTAAGAGCGAGCAGTAGGATAATAGCAGTTCAATCAGCAGTGGGTGAGGATTAAGAGAGGAGTGGAGTGGATGCCGACCAGCGGGCATTGTCAGGGCACAGAGAGCTGCGCCTCGATTATAGACAGGTGCAGCTACGTGTATTAAATAGTTGGCTTCGAAGTGCGGTTTTGAATTTGCAGAGGTCCTGCAAAGTTGAGGTCAAAAGAAAACTAAATTTTAGCTCGACTTGAGACTCTGAGGAACTACATCAAAGTAATGCAATACTGCCGATTTTTTTTTTCCTTTATTAAGAAAATGATGGTTTCAGTCAGTAGCCTGTATGCAAACCTACAGATACAGAGAAAATGGGATGAACATGTGGAGTTAGGTTATTAAGAAGAGAGCTGTAACAAAACTCTAGTAAAGGCTTGAGGGGCGTTTTCTCTTACCCTCCCAGCTGCTGAAAAAGTTGGCCCATGAGAACAGGGTCATGTGTTGGATCAGCAAGGACTTGTACTGTCTTATTTTGAAAAGTTACTGAAAAAGAGATGGAACTTAAGCCTGGGCCCAGGCCTCTTCAATGTGTTCATCAGGGACCCGGGAGAAGGAATTAGGTCAGAGTGTGTCTATTCGCAGAGGGCACTAAACTCTGTGGTAGAGTAACAATGTGGATGGGGATAAGGGACCTGCAAAGGCTAGAAAAACTGGTCAAGAGTCTGGCAGCTCAAATTCAAAGCCAAAAAGTGCAAAGTTACACACTTAGGGAACAAAACTCAAAACCAGAGTATTGGATTGGGGGTGGGGTATAAACAGGACACAACAGTAGAGGAAAGGGCCCTAGATGAGACTGAGGGGGAGCCTAGTACTTGAAACAAATGTTCTTAAGGAAACCAAATCTCAGGAATTACGGATGTTCATGATGAGGAAGAAAAAGGGAATATAAGCAACTGGAAGGATGGTGTAGACCAGGAAATCCCCTGAGCAAAAGGTCCTGATTACAGAGCTTAGGAGCCCCCTTCTGAAAGTTGTTTTGTGTTGCAGATTAGTTCAGAGTTATGAAACCAGATGGGTAGAGATCCAAGCCCTTCTAAGGGGTATGGTCATTATCGCTCCAGTCTGAGTTTGGTGGGCCTGGGACTGTTCCACTCCCTTTCATTTTCTGAAGATGTTTGACACTGGAAAATTGAATGACTGTCCCCTGGAGGACAATGAAGAAAAGTCAAAAGCACATCCACGCGACCTGATCTCCCACACTGAGTCTGTCGTCATCTGGACTCATTTTCCATTACATTTCTAAAGGTGTCCTCCCAGAGCCTGGGGAAGAGGATGGGCCCTTTAAAAAAAAAAAAAAGTCAGCCAATCATTCATCCCTCTGGTTAGAACCACTGAACCAACTACAGGAAAAAGAAAAAATGCTTACTTACGGTAACAGTAGATGTTCAAGAGACTCCCCTCCATTGAGCCATACCATGGAACTGTAAACTGTCGGCATCAGGACCACACAGAAAGAACAGGTTACTCACCTATAACAGTAGTTCTAGGAGTGGTATATGTTGTTCATCCACACTTCTTGGCATGTCACTTTCCCCTTTAAATCTTGCCGGAAGTCTTCAAGCTGGCTCCTCCCACCCACCCGGGTGGTATATACCTCGGCTCCGCCCATGAAGCTAGAGCTTAGCCCGCTAGAAGCAAGGTTGTGCGCCTGAAGCCGGGGAGGTCGGGTGTGTGTGGATGAACAACATATACCACTCCTAGAACTACTGTTACAGGTGAGTAACCTGTTCTTCTAGGAGCGTGGATATGTTGTTCATCCACACTTCTTGGCAGACTCCAAGCAGTTCTCTGGGAGGAGGGAGGCAAAGTGCACACCCCCTAATTAGGAAATAAAGATTAGAGAACCAAGGCCACAAAACCAGCATCCCGGCGTGACTCAGGGTTGATGTGGTAGTGGGTAATGAAGGTGTTTGCTGACTTCCAGGTAGCAGCTCGACAGATTTCCTGGATAGGGATGTCCCTGGAAGCAGCCACCGAAGCAGCAGTATGGCGGGTAGAATGAGATCTTATCCATCTGGGAGGCTCCATGCCTGCCAACTCATAGCACAGACCTATGCATGATGTAATCCATCTTGCTATGGTCCGTTTGGCTGCAGGTCTGCCAGAAGCGGCTTCAGCGTAGGTGACAAACAGCTGGCAAACCTCTCCACGAATTTCCGCCATTCTCTTCTTATAATAGAAGAGAGCACGTCTCAGGTCCAGAGTATGGCACCTGTACGCGGCGTCCAAGGTGTAGTTAGGGTAGTATACTGGCAGAGTCAACACCTGGTTAAGGTGAAACTCTGACACCACCTTCGGAAGGAATTTCAGGTGGGGGTGTAGGACAACTTTGTCCCTGTGAAAGACTAGATAGGGGGAGTCCAGGAAAGTGCCTGGAGCTCCCCCGTCCTTCTGGCAGATGTGATAGCCACAAGGAAGGCCATCTTCCACGACAAGTGTGACAATTTACACTTGTGCATTGGTTCGAATGGCTTGCCTATGAGCTTTGCCAAAACCAGCAGTAGATCCCACGGAGGTGGAGGTTCACACACCAGAGGGGATATGTGATCCAGGTCTTTGAAGAAGCGCCCAACCACTGTCTCCTGCACCAATATTGGCTGACCGGCCCATGCCCGGAAAGCAGAAATGGCTGCCAGGATCGATGACTGTAGACCCCCTTTGGAGAGAGAGACCAAAGGTAGTCAAGAATGTTATTCATTTATTCATTACAAATCGGGTTTACAACCTTTGAGTCAGAGACTCATTTACAAAGGCACCTCATCGCGGGGGGAGGGCAGACATCAAGACAATTATTACTGAGCAGATTAAAACAGAGGCTAACATTACAGGTGCAGTGAAAGGAACATTTAACATAGATACACTTAGGTTACATAATGAAGTATTTTGTATGTTACTTAGGTTACGTAATGTTACAAAATTGTGAGTTACACTCATGGATATAGTAGGTCCTCAGAGAAGACAGCGGGTCACATCCCTTTTTGGACCTAGTAGGGAAAGTGTGTGTTTGGAGGAGGGAGAGGCTGTCCAGTGGACGCTATTTGTTTCAGGGGGCAAGGGGCAGCGGAAACACAGGTTACAACAGGGGGTTAGTTGCAATCTCACAACAGCGGGTATTAAAGATATGGTTCAGAGGGCTGTTTTGAAGGAGCCAATTTTTGACAAGTTGGAGATGCAGCTAGGGAGGGAGTTGAACCAGGTGGGGGCTCGGTAGAGGAAGGATCTCTGGGTAAGAGAGGTCTTGGTTCTGGGCACCTTGAAAGTGGCCTTAACAGAGCTATGGGAGGTGATGGACATGATGACTGCTGTAGGGAGGTGGAGACCCCGGGGGGGGGGAGAGTCCTAGCAGTGATTTCTTAGCGAGAAGGCAGGTCTGGTAGAGCAGTCGCTCCTCAAATTTGAGCAGACTGGTGGTAGTATAGAGAAGGCAGGTGTGAGTGCGGCTGGGGGCACCGGTCAGGAGCCTACAGGCCTTATTGATGGAGAGTTGGATTTTGGAGAGGGCAGTGTTGTCAGCTGCGATGTAGATGGGCAAGCCATAGTCCATGAGGGACAAGATGGAGGAGGTGATGGCAAGCCTGAGGGCAACCTGAGGCAGGCAGTCCCTGTGCCGGTATAGCAGGCCGATCCGAGAGTTAATGGTGGCTGATAGGGCATTAATGTGGGTGTGGAAGGAGAGGGCAGTATCGAACGTGATGCCTAGGTACTTGTATGTGGTCACTTGTTCTAGTGGGTGCAGAGTGCTGGGGATAATCAAGAGGGGGGTATTTTTAGCTTATTGTGGTGGTGGGAGAAGAGCATTGATTTGGTGTTCTTTAGGTTAATGACCAGTCTGCAGTCCCCGAACCACCTTTCGGCTTGGTTGTAAGCTTGCTGGAGGGATAACTGGAGGGAGGTGGGATTGGGATGTGAGGCAACGAGGACTGCATCGTCAGCGTAGAGGAGCATGTTACTGGTACATAAGCTGGGGAAGGTGTTGAGGTAGAGACTAAAAAGTATTGGACCCAGGATGGAGCCCTGAGGGACCCCGGAGTGAACAGGAAGAGTGCTGGAAAGGGAGCCGCTGATCTTGACATGCTGGAATCTAGCAGAGAGGTAGCTAGAGAACCAAGACATGGGACCGCCAGAGAAGCCAAGTTGGTGGAGAGAGTCAAGTAGAAGGGGATGACAGACAGTGTCAAAGGCCTTGGAGATGTCAATGAACACTGCAAGGCTGCCAGAGTCGAGAGCAGCATGCAGGTGTTGGGAGAATTCCAGGAGAGCCGTGGTTGTACTGTGTCCTGGGCGTAAACCGTGCTGCTCTGGGCACATAATGTCGTACTTGGTTAGGTATTCAGAGAGCTGGATCAACACCACTTTTTCAAGGGCTTTAGAGAGTGAGGGAAGGATGGAGATTGGCCGGTAATTGTTGTCCCACTCTTACGTATGGGTGTGATTTCAGCAGTTTTCCAAGCACTTGGGAACTGACCCAGGCATAGAGACCAGTTTAGAAGGTCAGTCAGGGGGACTAGAACTTCATCCAAGACCATAAGGAGGATCCTGGAGTCGAGGGGGTCACTGCTGGGGTTATTGCTGCCTAAGACCTTTAGCAGGTGTGGCCTGGCTTCTTGGAGGGGATAGGGTGTGTAGCTAGAATGGTGGGCAATGCAGGACTGGAGGGAGAGAGGAGGGGATTAGGTCAAAGAAGCTGCTGGGGAGGACCAAGCTTAGGTCAGAGAAGGCAGTGTTAAGGCAATCGGCTATGAGGAGTGGATCTGTGGTGGGGGGGCCATTGATGGAGAGCTGAGATGGTGGGGGGGGGGAGTGGGACTTCCCATTTAGCCCTTTCATATTATCCCAGAAGGTCCGGGCTGAACCCCAAGTGGAAGTGAGGATGGTCTGGTAGTGCTCTGCCTTGGCCCGCCTAATGGCCCAAGTGCACTTATTGCATTCTGCATTGTAGGCCTGTCAATCAGATGCCTTTCCAGATTCTACAGCAATGTGCCAGAGATTATCTCTGTTTTTGAGTCTCTGGAGGAGGGGTGGGGTGATACATGGGGCATTGCATTTTTTGGAGCAGATCCTGGTGAGGGGGGTGAAAAGGTCACAAGCCTTACAGAAGGCATTTCTGAATGGTCAAGAGCCGAGTCAATGTCAGGGGCACGATGGACAGGGGACCAGTCTAGCTGGGATAGGTATTGTTTTAATTTTCTGAGGCCACTGGGGCGTAAATGGCAGCGTAGAGTGGCCTGGGACACTGGCTTCAGAGTGGAGGATGACCAGAGACAGAGGACTGCGAAGTGATCACTAAGATAGTCAAGGAGGACAGTGACATCCTGGATTTTGTAGGGACGGTTAGATATAACATCATCTAGGAGAGTGCTGGTGCCAGTTGAGTGGTTGAATCTAGTGGGCTAGGTGACTAACTGGGACATATCCAGGGCAGCAAAGGAGTCCCTTATATGGGAGGCAGTGGAGGCATTGAGATCACCTAGGATGACTTGCTCCACTTTGTGAGGGAGAGATGTGAGATAGTCAATGAGGGACTGGACCACTTGGTTTTGATTCCTCGGGGGTACGTAGGAGACCGTGAGGAAGAGAGGGCCTCGGGTGGGGGTCAGGTGTGATTTTTAAGGTGAGGGCTTGGGCTCCATAATCAAGTTTAGGAGCTGGAGTGCCTGACCTGTAAGGGAGTCCCAGATTAGTAGTGCAACCACCACGCTTGTTTAGACTCGGTCTTCCTGTAAATGGTATATCCAGGAGGGTGGTAGTGAGTCAGGGGTGGATTTCAAGAGCCAAGTCTCTACCCGTGCAATTATGTCAGGTTGACGTTGAACGACCCAGCACTGGAGAGCAGCAGATTTCTTTAGGAGACTGCAAATGTTTAAGGATGCATAGCGGAGGCCAGTTGCAGCAGAGGGTTTAGAAGAGCTGGAAGGAATAGATCCTGGGTTTGGATGTACATTACCAGATAATAATAAAAGCAGTGTAATTATTCTGGTTAGTGGCCGATGGCGATGGAGACCCTTGGGTCGACACCCAGCTGAGGACTTTACAGTCAGGGTGCATGGGATAGATAAAGTGCGAAGGGTGGAAATGGCAGGGGAGAGCTGGGTCCAGGTTGGGCATTGGAGGGTGGAGGGAGTGGGGGTGTTGGCAGGGTGGGGGTGTTGGGGGGTCATGGGTGTGTCGAGGGTGGGGGAGGGCCGAGTCACTGTGGGGTAGTCTGGGGATGAGGTGCCTAGTGTGGAGGAAAGGTGCTCCAGTCGGTGTGAGGTCTGTACCAAGAGGGTGAAGGAGAGCAAACTTAGTAATGAAGTGTAGGTACCCATAGCAGCTAAGCAGTAAAGGAAGAGTGTCCAGGAGTAGTAGAGAGTAAGGAGATGTAGAGCAGCTTTGGAACGGTTGGGGGGAAAACCCCTCTAGTGGGCGAAAACAGTATAAGCTGCAAATGGGAAAAATCAATATCAATCAGTGCCACAGAATAGGATAAGGGGTCCAGACTCTTACCCTGACACCAAATGGAAAATCTCTTCCATTTGAAGGCGTAACATTTCCTGGTCGATTCCTTTCTCGATGCCTCCACCATGGTGTAGACATCGTTGGAAAGACCCAAAGCCTGTAACTCTAGCCGTTCAGGTACCAGGCTGTGAGGTGCAGGGATTGAAGGTCCGGATGGAGTACCTTCCCCTGGTTCAGTGATATCAGGTCTGGGCATGTACAAAGCCACTCCGGGGGCCTGCAGCTGAGGCTGAGGAGATCTGGATACCAGAACTGGCACAGCCAATCTGGGCTACCAGAATCACCTTCGCCCTGTCCCTCCTCACCTTGAGTAACACCGTGTGGATCAAGGGACATGGAGGGAAGGCGTAGAGGAGGCCTGGGGTCCACGGCCTCAAGAAGGCATTCCCCTGCAGTGAGCCCTGCCGAGGGGGGTGGGCATGATACAGCCTCAGCTTGGTGTTTTCCCTGGAGGCAAACAAGTCCACCAACGGTTTGCCCCAATGGGAGAACAGACTGTAAACTACCTCTGGATGGCAAGACCACTCATGGGATGTCTGGCCTATGCAGCTGAGAGCATCTGCCAGTTGGTTTGAGGCTCCTGTCACATGGATGGCTAGGAGATCCGCCTCCAACTGGCCTACGAGGGTCCAGATGCGGAGCGCCTCCTTGCACAGCAGATGGGAGTGCATGCCGCCCTGTTTGTTGAGGTAGTACATGGTTGTGGTCTTGTCCGTCTGGACTTGAACCACTTGACCCCGGAGCTGAGGAGTGAAAGCTGACAGTGCCAGTCTGACTGCTCTGAGCTCCAACAGGTTGATGTGGCATCGGGACTCCTCGGGGGTCCAGAACCCGTGGGCCCTGTGGTCCCCCATGTGGGCTCCCCAGCCCATGAGAGAGGCATCAATCGTAAGGAAGACCATCGGCTCAGGGCGGACAAATGGGATCCCTTCCTGCAACCGGTCTGGGGCGGTCCACCATTGAAGAGCATCCCACATCTTCTGGGTTACAGTGATCAGCTGGTCGAAATGACTGTGGCGCTGAGTCCACTAGGTGGCCAGCTCCCATTGGAGGGAGCGCATGTGCAACCTGGCCCAATAGACCACTGAAGTGCATGCCGCCATGTAACCCAGAAGGCGCAGAAAGTCCTGGGCAGGGCACAAGTGCCCAACCAGAAATGATCGAGCAAAGGAGGCGAGAACCTCCGCCCTGTCCACCGGGAGCCGAGCTCTGGCTTGACAAGAGTCGAGCTCTGCCCTGATGAAGCCCATCACCTGAGAGGGCATGTGTTCCAACTTGGCCTCGTTGATCAGGAGGCTGAGTTGGGAGCAGGTTCGGAAAGCCAGATCCCTGGACCTCTCCACATCCTGAAGGAAGGAACCTGCCAAGAGCCAGTCATCGAGATAAGGGTATATTTGGACTCCTTGATGCCGAAGGTGGGCTGCCACCACTGCAATGCACTTGGTGAAGACCCATGGGGTTAATGACAGGCCGAACGGCATGGCTCAGAACTCATACAGGGTCCCCTCGACCCTGAAGTGGAGGAACCGCTGATGAGATGGACAGATTGGGATGTGAAAGAACGCGCCCTGTAGATCCAGTGAACAGAACCACATGTTTCACTCCAGGGATGGTATGACCTAGTTCGGAGTTACCATCCAGAAGGTGCGGGACTTGATTCAAGTCATGGAGATCTAGGATGGGGCGCCAATCCCCCCTGTCCACTTGGGCACCAGGAAGTGCCTGGACACGAACCCTGGGTCTGTAGGAGGATCCGGCACTGGAGCTACTGCCTCCTTGCGGAGATGCTGAGCCATGTCGTCTCGAAGAGCAGACTAAGCGCAAGCTGAGCTCCATTGCTCCCGAGGGGTGCGGGCTCGGCTGGGAGGGAACTGCTCGAACTCTTGGGGCAGTCCCTGACTGACCATTTTGAGAACCCACCTGTCCAAAGTGATATCGGACCAGGCAGAAAGAAAGTGGCAGAGCCGAACCACCACGGGAGGACCCAGAGCTGGCGTGATGGGTGTAGGGGTGGCAGACCCTGACCCGCCACTGAGCAGGCTTAGAAGAGGAGACTCCTGGACCTGCACCTCGACCTCCTTTACGGGGCTGTTGAGGACCCTGCTTGGGACGTGGGCACCAAGCTTGAGCCTGCTGCTGACCTCTTCGGTAGGAGGGCTGCCTGAACACAGGGGAAGAATGCCGAAATGGCTTCTTCTTTCTCCTCTGCTGGTTCTTGCCTGAAGAACCCTTAGCAGAAGTAGCATCCAAGGTGGCATTGGACTGCTCTATATGCTGAAGGTGACTGGCCACTCCGGGACCGAACAAGTTGGTGCCTAGGAAGGGCACATCAGCCAGCTTATGCTGAATATCCGCCGGGAAGGAGGAAAGCCTCAGCTAAGCCCTGCGGCGAGTGGCCACTGTGGCTGCAAGAGAACGGGCACAAGAATCTCCTATATCCAGGGCTGTCTGGAGCTGCTGTTTTGCAACAGCATTACCCTGGTCCCGGACTTGCTTGACCATAGTCTGCATGTCTGCTGGGAGATGAGGGGAGGACCTCATCTAATGACCAGAGAAGGGTATGAGAGAAGTGTGCCATAATGACAGCTGAGCTGGCCTGAAGAAGACCCAAAGACGAGGCCACATAGACCTTACGGGCAGAGTGGTCCATATTTTTGTACTGCTTGTCCAGGGGTCAGTCAGTGTCAGCCGAACTCCCAGTATGCCTGAACACAGAGGCGGTTACCAGGCTCTCGGCCGAAGGGTGCTCTGTGAACCCCACAAGGGACCCCATGGGCACCACGTACTTGCGGGCCATGCGGGCAGACGGTGCTGGGCAGGAAGCAGGACGCTGCCAAAGTTCAAGGGCCAGGCCAACAATGGCCTTGGCCACTAGAAAGGCCTCAGTCAGTGTATCCCCCCTCTTGAGGATATTGGTGAGAGGGTACTCTGCCTCCTTTTGGATGGACTCCATGGGCATTCTGGTAGATCTGGAGATGAGGTGGAGGATGCCCTGAAAGGAGGAAGAACCTTCCTCCAAACCTGTCAGGGATGACTCATCATCACGGGGATGTGAGTGTAATCCAGTGACATCCGAGTCCAAAGAATTGTGATATAGCAGTCTGCCACCTAAGTCACCCTCGATACGCCGAGGGCAATCCGGGGTGATGGTAATTGACAGATGCCAGGGAAGCCCGGTGTCTTGTCAGTCCTCTTTCGAGGGCACCCCTCCCTCAGGCTGTTTAGGCAGTGGTTCCACCCTAATCGGTGGAGAGACCAAGATAGGCTGAGCCGGGATATGGGCCGGCCTCACAGGTGGAGGAACCGAAGGCTTCAGTTCCGGAGGGGTCAGCTTTGGCCTGGGAGGTGAAAGCCATGCAATGGCCGGGATAGGTGGTGGAGCCGACTTTTGCCCGGACAAAATCAGCTGCTGCCACATGAGGTCTTCATAGCGTCGACAGAGTTTCCAACAAAGTCTCTCCTCGTCCGAGGAGGATGAGGACCTGTGGCGTTGCCTCTTCTTAGAGTGCTTATGACTCTTCCTCGGGGTTCTGGACCTCGACCAAGATTGGGGAGGCCGACTCCGTCGATCAGGAGACACCGGGGTTGGTGAAAACCGAGGGTCCGGAACCGGGTCCTTAATGGGAACACAGGCGGGCTGGGTCTCCTCATCAGGGAAGACAAGGACCGGAATCCTTTCCAAGGAGTCATCAGGCTGAACTGGCGACAAAGGGTTGATTGGGTCGAGAACAATCTCAACCTCGTCGGCCACTTCCTTGGTCTCCTGGCGAGATGGAAGGTCCATGAAGCTGGCGGCCGAGGAGGCAATCTCGACCGAAGTAGAGACCGCGTTCTCCTGGGACTCAGACCTTTCTCGATCCCAAGAGGGTCTTCGCTTGGACGAAGACCTGGGATCCTTATCCCTCTTCCGAGGACGGACGGAGTGCGAGCCTGAGGGCGCCTCACCCCTGGTGGAGAGAGACTGGCACAACTCCTTGAAGGAGCCTGTAAAGTTGGAGCCAAGGTTAAATGGAACGAAGAAGCTTCGATTGCCCAAAGCTCAAGCTGCTTCCTCCTCAAATGCCTTCATTTGTTCCAACCAGTTTACATTAGTATTTCTACCATTATTATTATTATATAGTATTGAAGTACATAGTTCAAAAACCTTTTGCAAGACAAGTTACAGCCAGAGTGTCTCATATTCTGTTAATAAAGCATATACCAATTCAGCAATTTGAGTAGAGTGTAATAATTCAGTTATTATACTACCAGCACGAAAATTCCACCTCACTCTCCTTTTAGTAGCTAATATTTGTAATTTACCATTTTCACTACACTGTATCCCTTTTTCCATCTTGTGACAAGCCTTTTGCCTTCCAAGCACTAAGGGTTATGATCACTTTCAGCACGTTGCTGTATAAGAAAAAGAACAGTTACATACTTACCGTAACAGTAAATCTTTGAGAGAATCTCTCATCAGGCCACACCTATGGAACTATAGCTGCCAGATGCTAGGAACATCAGGAAACATTTTTGCTAGTAGTCTACTAGGGGCCACCCACGACAACGTCAGATGTCGACATCCCACTGTACATATGCATGAGTGGCCCTGCTCCCCCTCCTCAATCCCCCACCAGAGACCATACTTGCAAGGCCTCCCTCTAGGAAACCAAGGAGAGGGCTAAAGCTGTCAGCTACCTGGAGAGACTGGAGGAACAGGTATTCTATCCTGGAGAGAGAGATAGGAGTGAAAGAGCTCTGAGTCTAAGGTGGAAGGAGGGAGGGTGGGTCAGCATGGCCTGATGAAAGATTTTCTCGATCTATTGTTACAGTAAGTATGTAACTGTTCTATCTTCTTCGAGGATCTCTCTTTCATCAGGCCACACCTATGGAATGAGTCCCAGGCAGTACTGACAGAGAAACAACAGAACTGAGTAAAAATACCCCCTTGCTGTAGCACTAACCAAATAAGCACATTGCTTTCCATTGAGAACATAAAAAAACTGCTTACCAAATCACAGAGTTTTCTTCTCCTTTATTAAAGTGCAGAAGTGTGCTTAAAATGCCAGAAAGTACATTAGTATTACATAGTGGCGGCCGGGTACATACAAACATAAGAAAACAACACCGTCGGCACTAAAACATAGGGCACCGTGATCGTACTAAAGACCAGCAGTCATGCTTGGTATCGTGCACGTAGTGCTATGTACGAAAAGTGCAGATCAGCTGACGTTTCGCCAGATAGGCTTCCTTTCAGTGAGTTGAGCCCCGCTATTTGTGTGTTGTTTTTTTTAGTACTGACAGAGAGACAGTCTGGGTGGCTGGAGGCTTAAGAAAGGAGGCACTGATGCACAGCCAGGCTGAAGCCTGCCCTTCCTCTGGAGGCAATGCCAGGACTGTAGTGTTTAGTGAAAGTGAGGAGAGTACTCCAAGCTGCAGCAGCACAAATTTCTGCGGCCTTAAACATTTCTGAAACAGGCAACAGAAGTGGCCATGCTTCTAGCTGAATGGTCACAAACAATTCCAGGAAGTTCCTTACTGTACTTCCTGTAACAGAAAGTAATACAGTTGGTCAACCATTTGGACAGGTACTGTTTAGAAACTGGAACACCCTCTTTCCCAAGGGTGAAAGAAACAAAAAAGCTGTGAGGACTTCCTGCTTTCCTTCGTATGGTGAAAATAATGCCTGAGTATTTTATGTACATCTAAAGTATGGAGCAATACTTCCCCTGGACTGGCATGCTCAGGATAATAAACAGGCAGGTGAATGGTTTGATTCAGAGTAAACTCAGACACCACCTTTGGTAAAAACTTAGTGGTCATACGTAAAGACACCCTGTCTTTGTGGAAAATCAAATAAGAAGGCTCACACATAAGAGCCTGAAACTCAGAAATCATTTGAGCAGAAGTAATAGCAACTAAAAATAACACTTTCCATGACAGAAAGCATAGTTTGCAAGTCGCAGCGCTCAAAAGGAGCCAAAGTAAGCTTTTCTAACACAAAATTCACGTCCCAAGTCAGGACTGGATTGCAGATGGGAGGCTTCAAGTGCAGAATGCCGCTAAAAAATTTACAGGCCATGTCCAGCTGGGCCACAGTACGGCCATCAGTTGGCACGTGGAAAGCTGATATAGCAGCCAGGTGCACTTTGATAGAGGAGTATTGCAGTCCTGCATCGGACAAGGAAGCAGATTCTCCAGAATCTGATTCACTGGGCAAGTGAAGGGATCCAGATGGAGTAAGCAGCCCTGGTGGAGGGCTTCCTGGCAGCCAGCAGACCGTCTGTCACTTTTGGGGGCAATCCAAATCTCACAATGGCTATGTTGTCAGGAGCCCGGCATCTAGATGGAGTGACATGGCATCTGGATGGACTAGGGTTCCCTGTTCCTCTGACAGCAAGCCCTTGCACAGGGGCAGGGGTACTGGTGGTTCCACTGCTAACTGCTGCAGTAATGGAAAACATATCTGACAAGGCCAGAAGGGAGCCACAAGAATTAGAGTGGCTCCCTCTATTTGGAGCTTGATTAGCACCTTCTGAATCAGAGGCAAGGTGAGAAGGAACCTCCCTTTTTCCAAAGAGGGAAACTGCATCTCACCAACTCCAGAGTCTGGATCGAGCAAGCAGAAAAGTGGCAGTTTTGTGTTGAGTGGGGATGCAAAAAGGTCCAACTCTGGATGACCCCACCTGTCGAAAAGGTCTTCTACTACTGAGGTCAGTAGCTCTCACTCATGCATTCTGGACTGCAACCTGCTTAGCCTGTCTTCCAGGACATTTTGGGCACCTGGAACTTGGACAGCTGACAGTTCTAGACTATGTTCTAGAGCCCAGTACCAAACTCTCATCACCTCACTGCACAGGGGTAAGAATGCGTCCCCCCTTGCTTGTTCATGTAGTATACCACACTAATGTCCATCAGCACCAGCAGAGGTCCCAGGAACAGACAGGTCTGGAAGGCCTGCAAAGCCTACAGAACAGTCCTCATTTCTAGGACGTTTATGTGGAAGGAGGTCTCCACATTGGTCCATGTTTCTCAAGTCTGATGAGGGGCCAGATGTGCCCCCCAGCCCAGTCCTCAAAGTGTCTGTGGTGAGGATCTGCTGAGGGTAGGGAATGAGGAAGGGAACCCCTTTTAGTTGATTGCTAAGTTCCATCCACCATCATAGCACCTTGTGGACAGGGGAAGTTATCAGAAAGTGCAGTTACATAAGAACTTACCATAACAGTAGATCTTTGAAGAGTGTCTCTTGCAGTAAGTAATATACTTGGGTCGCCGCCAGAGGTCACTGTGGCGCACGCAGTTCATCTAGCAGTCTTTTTCACCAGGGACCGCCCCCACATGACATCAGTTTCCAGTTTCCTACATAAGTGTGGGCGGTCCTTGGTATCCTCAGTTCACCCACTGGATTCAGCTCGCAAAAGTGAGGACCAAGGGGAACCCGAGGTATCAAAGATATCCCAACTCAAAGTCGCTCGCTGGACCAGAATTTGTTCTCCTAGAGAAGGAGGGGGATGGAAGGCGGGAACAAAACTAATGCAAGAGACACTCCTCAAAGACCTACTGTTACGGTAAGTTCTTACGTAACTGTACTATCTTCCACGGAGTGGTCTCTTGCAGTAGGTAATATACTTGGGATGAATTCCAAGCAATATAACCAAGATGGGTTGATCTTAGACAGAAGGCCTTGTAGGACTGTCTAAAGACGGTCCTTACGGCATGAAGCAATATCCAGGTTGTAGTGCTTCACAAATGTATGGATTGTGGACCAGGTAGCTGCATTGCAGATGTCTGAAAAGGAGGCTCCCTTAAAGCAAGCCGGAGTAGTGACCATAGCTCTAGTGAAATGGGCTTAGACAGGTCCTAGTTAGGGTTTGTTGTATTTTGTATAACAAAATGTAACACAATGTGCCAACCAGTTAGAGGGGTTCTTTTAGTAACTGAGAGCCCTTCTCGGCTTGAGGCAAAGGTGACAAACAGTTGAGAAGTCTTTCTAATCGATTTTGTTTGATTAGTGTAGTAACGTCGTATATGATGGACATCAAAGATATGTAGTAGATGTTCACCTTGGTTGGAGTATTCGGGATAGTATACTGGTAACGCCAGAGTTTGGTTTAGAGTGTGTTCAGATACTACATTAGTAAGAAAGGAAGGGTTGGCATGGAGTACCACTGTCTTTCGTGAAAAATCAAGTAGGGTTCTCTACACGAGGGCATGAAGCTCGGAAATCCAGCGAGCTGAAGTAATAGCCACTAGAAATAAGGTTTTCCATGAATGGAAACAGAGGTCACAAGTGGCCGCTGGTTCAAATGGTTCAAGGGTTAATTTTCCCACTAGAAAACTGAGATCCCATGGAGGAGTGGGTCGTCTAATAGGTGGTTTGATGTGTAACATTCCTTTCAAAAAAACATTTTGGCTAGATGGTGTCAGTATAGTAATCTGCCATCTAGCGGTTCATGGAAGGCCGAGATAGTGACCGAATGGACTTTAATGGAAGAATAGCTTAAACCTGACTCAGATAATGAGGTCAGGTAGTCTCGGACTTTTGTCAGTGGGCAGGAACAGGGATCCAATGATCAAGAAGCAGACCATATGGAAAAACATTTTCATTTGGAATTATATGTTTCTCTGGTTGCTGGTTTATGTGAGGCCAAGAGAATGTTGGCAACAGAGGAGGACACTTGTAATCTGGCTATGAAAGTGTCCTCAGAAGCCAAGCATGAAGATGTAGAGCCTTCAGGTTGGGGTGCAGGAGGGTTCCTTGGCATTGTGTCAAGAGGCCCAGTCTGATTGGCATCGGAACAGGTTCCTGGACTGACAGTTGTTGAAGAAGGGGAAACCATATCTGCCCGAGGCCACAGGGGAGCCTATGAGGGTCATTGTAGCAGGATCTAGCTGTAGTTTCAGCAGGGTCCATTGCAGGAGAGGAACGGGGGGGAGGAGCCCCCGTCGACGGAGCAGCCATGTATTTAACTGCATTAAAAGCGCAGGAAAGTGCCGTGGATGAGAAGGTATAAACCTCCATTGATGGGACAGCCGTATACTGGACTGCATTTAAAGCACTGTCGACGAGAGGATTTGAGTCCCCATCGATGAAGGAGTGGTGTGAAGGCGTGCCGTCAACAGAGGGACACCTGAAATGGTGGCCGCTGACGAGCATCGAGGACAGGAGTCTGAGGAGTGTTTCTCATTCTCTATTTTCTCCCTGGAATAAGAACCAGTGGTGGGAGAGCCTTTGGTACGAGCCCCCCTGGTTCTCTAAGTGAGACATTTTCTGCTCCATTAGTAAGTGTTGAATTTCAAGCAACCATCGTTGAAGAGTTGCCTGATTGAATTCCTGACAAAAATTGCAGGAACTGGTGTCGTTTGTAGGTCCCAGACACCTTACACAAGAGGTGTAATTGTCAAAGCAGTATATCTTCCTGCCGCAAAGACAGGAATGAAATAGTGCTCATTTGCTTGAAGAGTCTTTAGACATTCATTTTGTAATCCAAATTCTCATCGATGACTGCTGCACAGAAATTGCTCTAGCTGCTGCGCGTGAGCTGAAGACGGCAGGAAAATGAACTGAGGATACCAGGGACCGTCCACACATATAAGAAACAGGAACCTGATGTCATGTGGGGGCAGTCCCTGGTGAAAAAAACTGCTAGATGAGCTGCCGTGCGCCACAGCGACCTCTGGGGATGACCCAAGTATATTACCTATTGCAAGAGACCACTCCATGGAAGATCTTGTTATTCTAGATCATCTGTGCGCTGATCCCACTGGACTCTCAGAGTCCACTGGGGCATCTGCATGTGCAGCCGTGTCAGGGGTACCATGACAATGGCTACTGCCATCCCAGGCCCAACAGTCTCAGGAATGTCCTATGTCCTGGCTGTGACATACCTGCCTGAGAAATCAGCTGGGCCTGAGCTGTGAGGCATTCTGCCCTGTCCTGAGGCAGGAAGGCTAAGCCTTGGGCCGTGTTCAGGACTGCCCCTATGTACTGCAGATGCTGACAAGGGGTCACAATGGACTTGGACAGACCGACAGTGATCCCTAGGGAACTGAACAGCTGCCTGGTATGTACAAGGGTCTGAGACAGTTGCTCCTTGGACTGAGTTTTGAGCAACCAGTCGTCTAGATAGGAGAAGACATACATTTCTTCCATCCTGAGATCTGCTTCCACAACTGCCAAGCATTTGGTCAATACCCATGGTGCAGATGACAAGCCAAAGGGCAATACCCTGAACTGCTAGTGCACCCCTTGGAACAGAACCTGAGGTACCCCCTGTAAGGGGCGGCGGGGAGCAGCTCTTGATATGCAGGTAAGCATCCTGCATGCCCAAGGAGAACATCCAGTCCCCTTGTTTCAAGAGTCGCGGCAGGCCTTGCAGCATAGCCATTCTGAACTTCTAGCACTGAATGCAGAAGTTCAGATTTCTGAGATCCAGAATGGGCCTCCAGTCCACTGTGGATTAGGGGACGAGAAAGAAACAAGAGTAAAACCCCGTGTTCCTTTGTTGCCAGGGAACTGGTTCAAGGCCCTCTTTTGTAACAGCACATGTACTTCCTCTAATAGCACTGGTATATGGTCTGGAGGGTAAGTTGAGGGAACAGGTGGCAGGGCTGGAGGCAGCTCCATAAGTTCTATAGCATGGCCCTGTTCTATTACTCGCAGGACCCAAGCATCTGTGACGAGTTCCCGCCACTGCTCTAGGTGGAGGGAGAAACAGCCCCCTACTACCACCTCCTGGTTCAGTATGGGGGGGGGGGGTAGGTCCAGGAGGGAGTCATGCAGAGGCAGGTCCAGCAGCTGGGGATTTATCTCCACCTCTAGGGGCTTTGGAATGAGCACCTGTGGCAGAGGCTGGGGTTGGCAAGGCTGACCCTGCTCTGCTTTTTACTCTGTCTGGCTCCTGGCCTGGGTTTTTGAGAGGTGCAACTAAGGGGACCCTCTGCCTACTTTTGGGATGGGTGTGGTAGAGGGAGTAGACGGACCTTAGAGTCCTCCCTGAGGCTTGTAGGTCATTAAGGATGTCTTGCACATTTGTCCCAAAGAGCTTGTACCCTCTCTGAATGGGGCATTCAAAATGTACTGCTGAACATCAGTAGTAAATCCTGACACCCTCAGCCAAGAATGCCTCATTATGCAGATGCCAGCTACAGCTGCTCTGGCTTTGACATCTGAAATGTCATAGGGAGACCTCAAGAGGTGATTGCCTACAGCAGCCCTAGTCTGGAGGGCCTTAAGCATCTCCTGCTTCTGTACACCCTCTGGGAAGGACTGAGCTGCTGCTTTGGCCTCTTCCCAGAGGGTATGTTGGCACTTTACCATATGGGCCTGATAATTAGCTATCCTTAGGCCCAATGTGGCAGAGGGAAAGGCTCTCTTTCCCATGAGACCCAGTTTCCTCGACTCCTTACCTGGGGGGAAAGAACAGAGATGCTTAGCCACCTTAGACCTATCATGGGCAGCTTTCATTACCATAGAAACAGCCTCAGGTTGGCCTGCAAAAAAAGGGCCTGCCTGAGGTGGCCTGGTGTCACTTGTCTGCCTTTCTGGGCATGGCTGAGATCATGCTGGGTCTATGCCAGATGGCCAGAGTGGCATCCTCAAGTGCTGCCAGTACAGGAGGGATGATAAGAGGTTAAGAGTCTGGGATCTCCAGAACTCCTCCAAATTCTACCTAGTAATATCCTCCTCCTCCTCCTCAGCATCAAACCCCATAGCAGCTTGGAGCTGCTTCAACATTGGAAAGGAAGGAGGGGACCTCTGAGTATGCACTATGGAGTCCTCACTCCTGGTAGAAATGGCAGAGCCAGTTTTCCCAGATGGACTCCCATCCACATTTTCCTCCTCCTCTGGAGGGATGAGGTCAGGATTGTACTCCTGCTCCTCATCAACGGGCTCTATAGGCACTAGAGAAGGGAGCAAAGGGGTCTTGTCCTGAGGTATGCAGGGTGCATCGGCCTAGCAGGCATCGAGGACATGTCTCTGCAGTCCCAGCTTTGTTGTGCCTGATGTGGGAAGAGGGGGTAAGAGACACTGTATTAGAGCACCATCTGAACATTGATGGTGGCCTGTACTGTAGCAGTGCCTTGTGGTGTCGACAGGGGTGGCTGCAGCCCTGATGGTAACGGGCCATCTTTGGACAAGGTAGGTCCGATGGAGCCCCCTGCCAGCTGAGGGTTCAGAGGTCTGAGCAGCGGGGTTTGCAACATCGACGAGGTAGACCCCAACATCAGCAGGCCTTCACCAGCCATAGAGGGTCTTGCGGAACTTACTGCCACAGCCAGCCTTGCAGGTGCTAAGGCCTGGGCAGCAGGAAGCATCGGCACTGAAGCTGGCAATGGCATGGCAGTGGTCAGTGCGGAGGGAAGTGGCAACCAGTAGCACACCACAGGGGGGCTGTCCTTAATCAGTTCCCTCTCCCAGTGACTGTTTTTTCCCCCGAAGATTTCCCCCAGGCCTTGGAGGACTGTAAGCCCAAGGAATCGACCAGCAATGGGACAGAACTTGTTCCATGGATCTCTCTCTCTCTCTCTCTCTCTCCAGTCTGGCTACCTGTTGCTCCAGAAGAAAAGTTTTCAGGGCCTTTTGGTGGCATCGCCAGGTAGCTGGGTCAACCTCAGGCAAATCTTGCAGGCCTTAACGTCAAGGCCTAGTCTGGGACAGAAATCACAGACATTGTGCTCATCGCTGGAGTAGATTTTTCTACTGCACTCAGTAATGGAAGAGTTTAGCCTCGTCGTTCATCCTCAATATTCACAATGACAGCAATCACTTTAAAAATAAAGTGACAGCTACTAGGGTGAGAAAAACAAATAAGTGTAGAAAATTTGGCAGTTGCATGTAATGACGTACATAGAAACATATACTTTGACAGCAGATAAGGACCGCTTGGCCCACCCAGTCTGCCCATTTCCTTACTTACAGGATAAGCTGCAGATTCTAGTTAGCCAACAGCCTACTTCCTCCTACCCCCCACTATAATTACGTTATGGCTGTCCCATGCATTCTTGAATTCCCCCACTATTTTTGACCCCACAACCTCCTCAGGAAGTTGGTTCCATGTGTCCACCATTCTCACTGTGAAAAATATTTCCTCACGTTGACCCTGAGCCATCCTCCCCTCTATCTTTAAATTGTGCCCCCTTGTTCTTGCATATCTCTTTTTCTGAAAGATGCTACTTTCTTGGACTTTGTTGATTCACTTGAGGCATTTGAAAGTTTCTATCATGTCCCCCCTCTCCCTCCTTGTCTCGAAAGTATACATACTGTATTAAGCTCTCCGTCTCTCTTCATATGGCTTCTGTTGCAGACCCTGCACCATTTTAGTTGCCCTCCTCTGGACTGCCTCCATCCTGTCTATGTCCTTGCGGAGATGGGGTCTCCAGAACCGCACACAGTACTTCAGATGGGGTCTCACCAATTGTCTGTACAGAGGGATAACAACTTCCAGTTTTCTACTGGTGATGCCTCTCGCTATGCATCCCGATATCCCCCCAAGCTCTTCTTACTGCCTTCTCACATTGCTTGCCTATCTTCAGGTCATCTGATATGACTACCCCCAGGTCCTTTTCCATTTTTGTTGTTGTTAGTACCCCCCATTGTGTACTCTTCACCTGGGTTTTTGTTTCCCAGGTACATCTCCAGTGAGTCCAGTGAGTATGGTCAATGGTGGGAAAAGTACTGAGGAGGGAGCACAGCTGCCTACTACACTGTTAGCAAAAAACGTTTCTGTGTGGTCCTAGCACCTGGTGGCTATAGTTCCATAGGTGTGGCCTGACGAAAGAGATATCCTCAAAGATCTGTATTTTTCTACATTTACCACTGTGCAGATTGCAAAATCTATGACGGATGAGTAACGAGGAACAATAAGAAGGAGCACGTTCACTATTGCCAAACAAAAGCCCGTTCATAAGAAACAAGCTGTGACTAATGATTTCAAATTTATACCATTTTCATTCATTTTCGTAGCAGATGATTTTCTGCAATACTGTACAAATTTGTGTTTCTAAGTAGGCATTCTATCTCTGATTCTTCCCAACTGTGTAATTCCCCTATCCTGGGGTTACAGTCACTTATGAGTAAAACATCAAGTTCTGGAAAAAAGTGTGTACTATCCTTATCTTACTTGCTATCAGGTTCCAGCTACCACTGTTACTATTAGTTTGTTCCTCAAGGAGGCATACACATTGCACAGTAATAATTAGATCCTAACGCTTTCTGTAATAATACAATTAGCATGTTTTTATTCATAATGCACATTTAACAGGTACTGTAAATCTTCATTTACTTTTACAGCAGTAGGCAGACCACACATATCCCCTTCCTGAATGATTATTTCTCCGTGTAGAGGCAAAGAATAGCTGATAATTTAATATTATTTTATTCTCCTCTTCTAACCTTGTTTCCAGGAAGCAGTAGTAAAATGAATCAATCCGAGTCACCTTGTTTTGAAGTAAATCCTGCTACATTCCATGGCAGATTTAGCCACGATACGTTTTCCCGTGGGGAACGATTTGCACTGCCTGCTCTATCTAATTTGGATAATTCCCAACCCATCTCATTTATTGCTTATCAACACTCAAAATTGGTTCTCCCAAACCAAGTATGTATTAGCAGTACAAACAGGAGGCCTCTTTCTGATAAAGTACGTTACAGACATGAATCTATCCCTTTAGCTATATTCCCTTTCAACTCCTACACTAAAATGGGTTTCTTCAACTATCAGATTTTCATTTCCTTTAATCCCTTCTTCCACGTCAACTGGAAGTGGTTGTGAAGACGGACCATGATGATGGCTGCTCCATTCAGTTGATACTAACTTATACAAACATACGAATGTGCCAGCAGAAATAGACCATCCGGTCTATCTAAGTCTGCTCGAGTGTGCAGCTAGCACAAGTTTAACATTGACCCACCCTCCCTTTGTCATCCTGGGTTCTCTAATAATTTTACATTTATACAAATATTTTATTTTGTCTAAAAAAAAAAACCTTTTGAACCGATTATGTTATCATAGCTTGACTTTTTTAATGATTTTATTACTAAAATGCATACATATGCTTCTGTTTTTACTGATTTCTGACCAGCTGGAGGTTAAAACCTTGTTGGCTGTTTGGAACCAACCGTTTCCTGATTTTCCATTGTGGAGTGCGACTAGACACCAGTGGTAGCTTTGTATATCCATGGTGTTCCTACAGGGTTAAGTTTGCTCTTTTTAGGACATTGCTACTGGACCTAGCCATCTGAAGTTTTTTGGTTTTTTTATAGAGGTGTTTGCTCCTCTGTGGCCATCTGCTCCTGTCATCAGGCCCTCTTCCACCCCCAACCCCATCAGTCTCTCCCCCACCGTCTTGACTGGTGGCATCCACAAGGAGCAGGGTCCAAGGGCATCGGGGGCCGTCACATACACCCACTGATCGACATGGGCTTTTTCTGTAGTTTTCTCCACTGCTCGGAGCAGCGGCATGAACGGCAGGCACGTGCACGTGCTCCCGGAAACCACATGCTCCTTCCACCCTCCCAACATTGAATCAGCCCCCCCAGACCTCTGCTCTGACACCGAGCCTCCACCGGGTGTCAGCCGAGAGCAGGGAAACTTTACCTCCCAATCCGGAAGATGAGAGCAGCTCGGCAGTCACTACAATCATCTCCCAGCCCCCGCCAACTCTAGTTGCCCAAGCTCATTCCTGAACTTGGATCGATGTGGCACAAGGTGTGGCCTCCAGTGCCTCAACCCTCACTGCCACTGGCCCAGCTTACATCTGACATTTTTACTGAGTTTTATTAGTATTTGTGGTCTTCGTTTTGCTGCCCATTACCTGGCACTTGCTGAAGCTTGGATTCCTCTCTACTGCTGTCATCTAACCAGAGAACCCATACGTGAGAGGTAATTAGCAATCCGCAGCCCCAAGGTAAAGGAGGTGTATACCCTTACCCCAAAGGTCAATCTGCCTAGATTCAGTGCAGAGGAGGGTGACCAAAACGGTGAATGGATCACATCCCAAGCCTTATGAGGAGAGAGTGAGGGACCTAAATTTGTACACGCTGGAACAGAGGAGGGAGAGAGGTGACATGACAGAAACATTCAAGCACCTCAAGGGCATAAGCAAGGTGGAAGGGGACAACATATTTCAGCTCATCAGTAGTGCCAGGACAAGAGGACATGACATGAGATTGAAGGGTGGCTACATAAGGAGAAATATTAGGAAGTTCTTCTTCATGGAAAGGGTGGAGGATGCATGGAATAGCCTGCCCCAGGAGGTTGTGGCAGCCCATACTGTGGCAGGTTTTAAACATGCATGGGACAGAAACAAAGGAATAATGGAGATAGGAAGAAAAAGCTAGAGCAATGACCAATAAGGGTAACTGGTCACTTTGTGAGCTAGCATAAATGGGCAGACTGGATGGGCCTGGCGGTCCTTATCCGCTGACAGAATCTATGACTCTATAAATCTATGAATTCCCTGTCGGGGGGGAAGGAGCTGATTTGCTTAGGCACCTTGGACCTATCATGAGCTGCTATAATGAGCACACAATCAGTCTCAGGTTGGGCAGCATTGTAAGGTAGGACCTGGGGGGGGAGATACAACTTATCCACCCTGCGAGGCATGGCAGGAACCATGTCAAGCATCAGTAGTGGCATTCCTCAAGGCTGGGAGGACAGGAGAAATGACTTTTAAGAGGAGATATTGGAATTTCCAGAAAGGCCACCAACTTCTGTCTCGTGGCATCCTCTTCTTCAGTATGGAAGCTCATGAATGTGGACAGCTGCTTCATAACATTAAATAAAGAAGGGTCCTCTGGAGGAGACCTGGGAGTATGCGTGACAGAGTTCCTCACTCACTAAGGAAGCAGTGGACCCGTCAGAGAAAGAGGTTCCTCCTCTTCCTCAGGAAGGATGAAGTCAGGATGGTACTCTTCCTAGACACTGATCTGCTCCCAACTCGAAATTCGATTAATAAGCGACTGACTACGGCCCACAGGGAACCGCCCAAGGAGGCCTAAGTGGCATCATCGACAACGCGGCCATTGACGGGACATGGGAACAGGCCTGCATGCACCCAACTGGTGGACCAGGACTGTAGTTAACCTGGCCAGGATATCATTGAGTCCCTCTGCACAAAAGTGGGAGCAGGGAGGAGGCTAGAAACTATAGACCAGTCAGCTTGATCTCGGTAGTGGGGAAAATAATGGAATCACTGCTAAAAGAAAGCACTGCGGAACATCTTGAATCCAGCGGAGCACAGGATCCGAGGCAGCATAGATTCACAGCGGGAAGGTCATGTCAAACAAATGTGATAGATTTCTTTGACTGGGTGACCAGGGAAGTGGATCGGGGGAGCGATGGATGTGGCCTACCTGGATTTCAGCAAGGCCTTTGAGACCGTTCCACATAAGAGGCTCGAAAACAAGCTAGGCAGCCTAGGAATGGGTCCCAAGGTGGTAACCTGGGTAGGGAACTGGTTGTGGGATAGCACACAGAGGGTGGTGGTAAATGGAGCTCAATCCGAGGAAAGGAAGGTGAACAGTGGGGTGCCACAGGGATCAGTTTTGGGGCAAGTCCTCGTCAATGTCTTCACAAGTGACACCGTGGAGGGGCTGGAAGGAAAGGTATGCCTTTTTGCAGATGACACTAAGATCTGCAATAGGGTAGACACTCTGGGAGGGGTGGAAAAAATGAGGAGGGAACTAGGTAAACTAGAGGAATTGTCAAGAATGTGGCAGCTAAGATTCAATGCAAAAAAGTTCTAAATCATGCAGTTGGGGCACAGGAACCCAGAGGAGGCTTACATGATGTGGGGGACAGATACTGATGGCCATCAAACAGGAAAGGGATCTGGGGATAATCATATCCGATAACCTAAAGGTGGCCAAACAATGTACCAAGGCTGTGGGGAGAGCCAGTGGGATACTGGGGTGCACAGGGAGAGGTATCACCAGCAGAAGGAAGGAGGTGGGGATGCCTCGGTACAACTCATTAGTGAGACCACATCTGGAGAACTGTGCCCAGTTCTAGAGTCCACATCTCCGTAAGGACATAGACAGAGCAGAGGCAGTTCAGAGAAGGGCAACAACAAATGGTGTAGGGCCTGCACCATAAGTCATATGAGGAGAGACTGGCGGACCTCAATATGTATACCCTGGAGGAGAGGAGGGAAAGGGGGAATATGATAGAGACCTTCAAATATCTCAGGGGCATAAATAAGGTACAGGAGGGTAGCACCTGCCAGAAAACGAGATGTTCTAGAACAAGGGCTCATGACATGAGGCTAGAAGGGTGTAGACTACAGGGTAACGTGAGTAAGTATTTCTTCACAGAAAGGGTGATGGATGCATGGACCAGCCTCCCAGCAGAGGTGGCGGGTGTGAATTCGGTAGGGAAATTCAGAAATGCATGGGATAGGGATAGGAAAAAGATCAAAGCCAGAGATCAAGGCGGGTCTGTGGTTTCTGCAGCAGGTAGAAAAATGGGCAGACTGGGTGGGCCTAGCGGTCCTTATCTGCCGTCAATTTCTATGTTTATATGATGGCAGAAGACTGGTGCATCGACGGAGAAGGGGTTGTTGGCATTGGGCACAATGACCCATCCATCTGGACCTGGGAGCCCGAAAGCCAGACAGCCCCGAGCCTGGAGAGGAATCAGGCCACGATAGAGGGGCTGTCGTTGATAAGCCAAGCGTTGACGAACTCGGGGTTGATGACCAGCCACCCTGAGAAATGGGAGGCAGCGCTGTCATTACGGGCCTCATAGGAGTAGAGGCCTGAACAGCAATGGGCATCGGTGCAGCTGTAACCGACGGAGTACCCCTGGAGGAAGAAGAGGAGGATATCAGGAACTGGGAACACTGCTGGAGGGAGCAATCCCATTCTTGGTCTTTCTTGTGACACCCCCCCTCCACCAAGGACTTGTCTTGGGCCTTTGCATCCTGGGAATTGAACTCTGCAACTAGGAAGGAGGGACCCCTGACCAGAATTGGCTACCTGTTGTTCTATCAGGAATTTTTCTGACAGACTTTTTGCCTCGCCTAAGGGTGGTTTGATTAAATTTATGGCAGAGCTCAGAGTCTGAGACGTTGTGGTCAGGCCAAAGACAGCAGACATAGAGAATATGGTCATCTGAAGAGGCACTCTTCTTTCTGCAGCGATGGAAGAGAGACGTGGAAGGATTAACTCTCAACATAAACAAGGTAAAGGAATATATTATAAAAAAGAGATTAAAAAAATAAGTAAAAAGTCATAGGCGAAAATGGTGCAAAACTGTGTCGGAGCTACGACGAAGACCCACGTGAACAGAGTCGATGGCGTTAAAGAACTGAGGTGGGAGCGAGACCGCTAATGCCCCTATAGGGTTGGTGATGTTGGCAAATATTGTTGGTGTGGGCGGCCCTAGTGGTACTGCTGAAAAACTTCTATGTGGATCCTGCTTCACCGACAGTGAAGTTCCTATGGTGTGATCTGATGACGGAGATATCCTCAAAGAAGATACAATGGTATAGTACTTCAGGTCTAATCAGAATCAATAGAGGCAGATTAGTAAATGAGTGCATTTAGAAAAATATAACACATTCTTGTAAGTACAGAAGGGAAAAAAAGATAAAGGAACAACATGAGTGGGGCAAGGCTAGGGAAGGGGAGTAAGAAAAGTGTCATAGACAGGTGCAAGTAGGACAAGAAAAGATATCAAGAAGAGACTTCAGGGAGGAAGGAAAAGAGGCAGATCAAATGGAAAGGGGAAGGGAGGACCAAAGTTTAGAAAAGCGGTAAGAAAAAGCAGCTCGACCAACAGTAGATTTTCTAGAAGGAATAGAGAAAGAGTGGGAAGTAATGCCATGAAGAGGGTAGGAGGAAGGAGAGGACAAAAGGGAAATAAGGTAAGAGGGAAGGGTGCTGAACCAGAATTTGGATAAGAAAGAGACACGGTGGGAAGGGCGCCTAACATCAAGAAAGTGGGAGGAGAGCGAAGTGAGCAGTCGTGAGTACAAGAGGTGCAGTCAAAGCAAAACGACAAAAGGAGTGAAAAAGAGAATCCAGTCTGGCAAGGAAGTTTTTTGGGGCACCACAGTAGACAAAGGCATCGTAGTCAAAGATAGGCAGAATAATTTTGAATACAATTTCTCAGCTGGCAGGAAACAGAATACTTGCTTTATTTCTGTACAATGCACCAAGCTTAGGGTAAAGTTGAAGGTGCACTGCATCAATATGCACATAGAAGTCAAGACGCCGGTCAAGGCAGATCCCGACGTACTTAAAGGAGGAAACATCTTCAATCTCAGCACCATCAAGGGCATTAAACAGTGGTGCCAAAAATCATGGAGACTGTTTTTTTTTGGCATTGAGGGACAATTGGTTAGACATGATCCAACGCTGAATGTTGTCAAAATCCAACTGAAGCCAGGAGGTAAGGTCATGGGGACAGGAGCCAGATGCAAAAAGAACTGTGTCATCAATGTACATGTGAATGGGGAAGGACTACTATTAACTAATAAAGGAATAATGCCCGACAGGGTGGGTGTTATGCTGGGATAACATCCCACCTCGGGTGGTTGGGCCCGAGGCCACCGGCCGAGGGCGTCCAATACCCAAGAAGGGATGTTATCCCAGCATAACACCCACCCTAGAGGGCATTATTCCTATTATACAATGGCTTGTTGTTTTATAATAAAAAAATAATTTTAAAGAATGCTTTTGTTAGTGTATAAAAATATTTTTGTTTCTTAAGAGGAGGGGGACATTCTCATCCAAATCATCCAAGTCCTACAAACACTCAACAGGGGGTTATGCTAGGATAACATCCCTGCTGTGTCAGCCAACTGACCAATCAGAAGCCAGGATTATTTCCTGCCATTGTATAATTACTTTTATAAAATGGGCACAAAAATTTCTAAAACCTGATTGGCTAAGAGCCTCTCAGAGCCGTGTCCTTATAGTGCCATATTGCTGCAACCTGCACTTCTTCAAAGAGACCCGCCGCTGCACAAGTGGCATATCGTTGTGCCCGCGTTATCACTATCTGACAAAGCAAGCAGCTCAGCGGGTTGTCAAGGAAGGCTCGCACATTCACACAGTGTCTCCTCACAGCAGCGGCACCTACAGTGCCTCGGTACTCAAATAAACCACCTATATGCCACTGTCTATGACCGAAACCCCTTTCTACACATCCCTAAGCATAAAATGTTTACGGATAATTTTTTATTTAATTTTATTTCATTCTTCCATTTTACTCACTCCTAGCCATTTCCTCCACGGCGCTGCTGCTACTTCATGCAAACCACAGTAAGCGCTTCTCACATCTCCACACTCATTTCTCCATCACTCCATGTCCTCTCCTTTCAATATCAATATTAGTCTAAAACTGTTTACTCAAAAATCATGTATTTCTGTTACTGTTGCACTTTGACATCGGGGAAGCAGGAAACTGCAGTCTACGGCGTCGTAAGAGACACGCCCCTCCACTCAAATCATCCCTAACTGAAACTGATACAA
Source organism: Neoceratodus forsteri (assembly GCA_016271365.2). Taxonomy (NCBI): domain Eukaryota; kingdom Metazoa; phylum Chordata; order Ceratodontiformes; family Ceratodontidae; genus Neoceratodus; species Neoceratodus forsteri. Next base: position 387,769,706 of record JADMNL010000025.1, on the reverse strand, counting down.
CCAGACAGAAAAATATAACAAAAACAACTAAAATGTACACTACATAAATAGTTTTATACATGTTTTTGTCTTGAGGGAGAACTTCACAGTAGATGTGTTCCTTCTATGAAACACCGGCCTTTTATACCCTTGGTGCCAATAGCTGTAACTCGAACTGAGTGGGCAAACAAAAACAATTTAAACAAAAAGAAAACAAAACACATGGTTTCAAGTCTTTCTCTGGGTCACTATGTGATGATTGAGTCACCACACACCACTGCCCTGTAGTAACTTTCAATGAAAGAGCTCATTCCAAGACAAATGATAAGGACTATTTTTTTTACTTTTACTCCAATTATCACATTTTTACTATTTTTATGCACATTTCTGTCTGCATTTTTTAATTAACTTCTTTGGGGAGGGACCCATTTATAGGTGGAATAAGACTCTCGAGGTGTGGTTTGTAGCCTGATAAGAGCACTTCCAGGTGCTAAAGCACTCGCGCAAGCGCCTGCGTGCCTCGTGCCGCACCAGGGGCGTGCTCTTATCAGGCCATAAACCACACCTCGTTGTGTCTTATTCCTTACATAATAAATAGAGAATAATGCATAGGCGACTGTGTGTTATAGATTTTTTTAACACACCCGAGGTGTGTGATTACATCGTGAAGCTTGAGAGATTTATGAGGTCAACACACACTGAGGGTGTGGAAAAAAAAAAAAAAATCAATAGACACACAGTCTTTAATTTTTTAATAATTACTGCTGCAAGGAGTTTACAGTTTACATTCCATCCCATGTTTAAAATTCAGTGAGTGATTTTGGTTTTTGTTACAAAACAGTAATTTCACTGGTGGCCTGTCAACAGGGGGCACTTGTGACTAAGCTGCTGTGACACTGGAGCAGGGTACACTTTGTTCGTAAGTGTTAGGCACCATAGTGAGAATAAAAAAATATTCATTAGCGTTGATCAGTTAAGAAAGATTTAAGTTTCAAGTCCTACTGTGAACAGACTGGCTGGAGCAGTGTCAGTGCTGAGCTGAGTTTTTCAAACCATAGAATTGTGAGTTGTGATGTGCAGGTACTGTGTAAGAGAGATGAGGGAGAGAGGCGCATGAGGTATTTCCCACTTAGACACTCAAAGTAGGCTCAGTGAACAAGTTGTCAGAAACACCGTAATAAGCCATCCCAGTGGTGTGGAGAGCTGAGGCGCTGGACACCTTACCTCCTCCCACACCAGCGATCCAGGTTCGAGAATAAGCCCGAGTCATCAGGGGCTGGCTGGGGGGGGGCGAGGAGCTGGACTGAGCTGCCGCAAGGCAGCTCTCCTCTCCTAGGGAGGGACATGGGTTTCCCTGTCTCTTGGCTACCACCAGGAGGAGGCTACGTGGCAACATCAAGCCACAAAGGAGACCAGGCATTAGGTCGGATGGGAGGAAGGGGCTGTCACCAGAGTCATGGGTTGCATGTGCACCTCCACGTGCATGCGCAACTATGTTGTGGGGCCTCAGAATTAACGGGGGAGAAAATTGAGCACCGAGGCAGGCTAAATGAAGCCCTGAAGCCAACAGGGTGGATCGAGATCCTCTGACAGAGGACCGCAGCCATGCCTGACCGGAGCACCAACAGTACAAAAAGCTATATGAAAAAGAAAAGAAAGAAAACACCATAATAACTGGGTATGATGTCATACCCAATCATTATGGCATTTGAACAGACCTCATTAACTGTGTGTTTTGTGGGGGGGGGGTCACCAGTAATTATAAGAAAATACCAGCATTCTTAATTTAAATTATTTCTCAATTTCCAGTTTACAAGTGCAATAAGACACTTCAGAAGGTGGGTTATACTAGATAATATCCATTCCAGGGACTGTAAGATCATCAGGTCTCCACCTGCCGCATCAGGCACCACCATGCCCCTGGGTGGATGGTTATCTGAGCTTAACTCACGGCCCGTCATGACTCACTGCTTGCTCGAACAGTTGCTTCCAAAACAAGATCTAGCTGGCATTCTGGATTTATTTGTTTTGTTACAAGTGATGATGACAGGTCAACTGCGAGAATAAATAGTGATGAGAGGCAAACTGCGAGAATAAACGGTGTTGACAAGGCAACTGAGAGAATACCCTGTTTATTTTTCTCAGTTGCCTGTCAAAAGCAGAAAGAACATCATCTATCTGAGCAAATTTATTCACACTGCCACTGCATGAATAAGAATAGTTTTATCAGGGTAGGGGCACTGTTTTCTGCAGAGAAAGCTATCATATCCAATATAGTTTTGGCAACAGACTACTGGGACACTGGTCCATGCCCCCTCAAAACCAGAAGAGACTACTGATTACTTGTTGTCCACAGCTCTGTAACGCAGGTTCCAACATGTGTCGGGTTTTGTCAACACCCTCACTCCTAGGGTGCGGACATCCATGTTGTTACATGGAAAAATTGTTGGAAATTAGATATGTCCTATCCCACGTGCATTCGCCTGTTCAATACTTAGAAAACAAAAATAAATTTAGAGGCTGGGACCAGCCTGGGTTCTCTGCTTTACAGACACTTTTTTTTTTTTTAAATACTGGATGTTTACAAGGACATGGACAGTTACCATTTTTAGTACAGCCCACTTTGATACTGCAAACAAAAATCTCTATGTTAAGTATGTCCTGTGGAAGTTGAGATGCATTCCTGAGGTCCTGATCATTCATTTTATTGGCTGAAGAAATCCCTACATAGCAGTCGACTCAGAAATCGGATGCATTCACTCTATTTGATTCTAAATTTATATCTTAAAAGAATCCTATTATATGTATATATTTTTTGCAAAAAAAGGTAGTTAATGCACTAGTTATGGTTAAACAGACAAAAGTAGGGAAATGTGACCTTAGGGTTTTCAACCCTAACACACCACCCCCACTCTCCAAGTATTAAAAGGAAAAACCATTACAGTTTCACCTCTCCTGCGTCTTCACTAATCAGGCATGGGGTATGTGCCTTGGGGATGTCAGCCCTAATGCTTACTTCTTTCAATCATGAAAGAAACAGATGTGTAGAGTATATTAGAATGGGGTGCCTGTTAGGATGGACAACCCCAAGGTACACCCCATACCTGATTAGCGAAGGTGCAGGAGACGTGAAACTGTAATGGGTTTTCCTGTTGCTGCCTGGAGGGTGAGGGTGAGGGTGGGGTGTTAGGGTTGGAAATCCTAATGCCACATTTCCCTACTTTTGTTGGTTTAACCCTGACTAGTGCATTAAAGTTTTTTGCAAAGAATTTCCTTAATTTTTGAGAAGGTCTAATCGTATCCTCATTTGCCTGTGGGAGTGCAGGACCCTCAGGGCTCTGTGCTCTCATCCCTCCATAGATACGTACATGTGTGCTGCTGTGGAAGCGCAGGACCCTCAGGGCTCTGTGCTCCTACCCCTCCATAGATAAGTACATGTATGCTGCTGTGGAAGCGCAGGACCCTGAGGGCTCTGTGCTCTCATCCCTCCATAGATACGTCCATGTATACTGCTGTGGGAGTGCAGGGCCCTCAAGGCTCTGTGCTCCTATCCCTCCACAGATACGTACATGTATGCTGCTGTGGAAGTGCAGGGCCTTTTGCAATTCTGCCAAAATAGCAACCAAATTGTCAGCACAGCCTTGTTACCTCACTTCACGAACCGCATACTGAGTATTTTCAAATCCCCACCAAAACATCATTCCGCATCATGAAACATCATTCTGTGCCACAGGTGCCAAAACACATTTTGGCCAGGATTTGAAAAATGACAGCTGTCACATTCATGAGGTGATGTAAAAAACTGGCTATGTTGAAAACTTGGGGTCAAGATATTTAAAATTACCAAAGTTATGAGCGAGCAGAGTAAAATTTCAATTTATATATATAACGTTGCCATTTTTACATATTTTGACATCAAATTTTTAACATAGCCTTTTTATGACCCTGTCTCATGAACAAGGGCAGTGAAAAACTTTAAATCCTGCCTGAAAGGTGATTTTACCAAGCAATCTGAAATTGCCTTCCGCCAGATTTCCATGTAATGCCACTGCCATTGTTCATGAGGCGGGGTGTCAAAAAAGCCATGTTGAAAATTTGGTATCAATATATGCAGAAATGGCAAAGCTATGCAGCAAAGTTGAAAACCCGACTGAAATACATTGAACTGCACTTACCTGAGTTTCTCATTTTGCAGCTGGCAGTTCCAGTTGCAAGACAAGTCTTCCACTGGAGAGTGGATCTTCACCCTGGAACCTGCTCAGGTGAGTGAGGTTGTGGGGGTGGTGGGTGCTCAGTGTGAGGTCGGGGTTGGATCAGCGAAAGACCATTTTCTTTTTATATTTGATGAAAAAAACATTGAGAGGAAAATGTTTTTTTAGTACAGGGAAACGAATATGGGGACAGTGGATCGAGGGTGGGGTGCCACTAGACACCAGAGAAACATAACACAATGTGGGTACAGCAATTGAGGGTGGTAGGGTGCCACTAGACACCAGGAAACATAACAAATAAGGGACAGTGATGGGGGCCAATAGACACCAGGAAATCATAACAAATAAGGGGAGGGTGATCGGAGGGTGGGGTGCCACTAGACACCAGAGAAACATAACACAATGTGGGTACAGCAATTGGCGGGTGGTAGGGTGCCACTTGACACCAGGGAAACATAACAAATAAGGGACAGTGATGGGGGGGCACCACTAGACACCAGGGAATCATAACAAATAAGGGGAGGGTGATCGGAGGGTGGGGTGCCACTAGACACCAGAGAAACATAACACAATGTGGGTACAGCAATTGGCGGGTGGTAGGGTGCCACTAGACACCAGAGAAACATAACAAATAAGGGGACAGTGATGGGGGCGCCACTAGACATCAGGGAATCATAACAAATAAGGGGAGGGTGATCGGAGGGTGGGGTGCCACTAGACACCAGAGAAACATAACACAATGTGGGTACAGCAATTGGCGGGTGGTAGGGTGCCACTAGACACCAGGGAAACATAAATAAGGGGACAGTGATGGGGGGGGCGCCACTAGACACCAGGGAATCATAACAAATAAGGGGGAGGTGATCGGAGGGTGGGGTGCCACTAGACACCAGAGAAACATAACACAATGTGGGTACAGCAATTGGCGGGTGGTAGGGTGCCACTAGACACCAGAGAAACATAACAAATAAGGGGACAGTGATGGGGGGGGCGCCACTAGACATCAGGGAATCATAACAAATAAGGGAGGGTGATCGAGGTGGGTGCTACTAGACACCAGAGAAACATAAACAATGTACAAGTAATTGAGGGTGGTAGGTGCTACTAGACACCAGGGAAACATAACAAATAAGGGACAGTGATGGGGGGCGCCACTAGACACCAGGAATCATAATAAATAAGGGAGGGTGATCGGAGGGTGGGGGCACTACCAGACACCAGCTAATCATAACAAATAAGGGGATGATGATTGGGGGTGCCACTAGACACCAGGGAATCATAACAAATAAGGGAGGATGATTGGAGGTAGGGGCACTCCAGACACCAGCCGAATCATAACAAATAAGGGGATGATGATTGGGGGCCACGAGACACCAAGGGAATCATAACAAATAAGGGAGGTGATTGAGGTGGGGGGCACCCCAGACATGGGAAACACATTTCCCTACTTTATCAGTTGTTTTTTTTTGAATTACTGGTACATGGGTTTCATTTGAAGGGATCCTTTTCTGTATGAACGTATCAAACGAGAAAGGAACTTGCCACACAGAAAAAGTGGAAGCCAGTCACGAAAAATTCTGCATAAATGAAAAAAAAAATCTATTTTTGGGGGAGGAGGGGTCATTTTTTCACCAGTCAAGTGCAGAATCCACCTACATTAAGGGGGACCCAATGAGACAAATCGTGTTCTCTAGCCAGGATGTCACTTTTGGGGTTTTTGAAAAAAATGTTTTTGAAAAAAACCAAAACAAGACAGCAGCATTTTAAAAAGGAAAATGACTGGCCCCATATGAAAAAGGATTGTTTTTTCGTTTCATATCTTGAAGTGCTTACTGAGCATGCTCAGAACCAAAATTTCAAAGTGAAATAACTTTGGAATGGATTGCTATTTTTTCACCAAACCAGCAAAAGGCATATCTGTGTCCCAGTCCCTTTTTACCCTGAAAATTTCAGACCAAAATTTTAACCATCTGGGTGCTGGGCAAGTTAAAAAAAAACAAAAAACGGATAAAGTAACTTTTTGAACTATCTGGATCTCAGAATCTGCACATTTGACCAGGATGAAACTTGGCACATCCAGAGATCTACCTCATAAGACCACGCACGCAAAATTTTAATGCAAATCTGCTGAATATGGGGTACCGCAGGGTTCAGTATTAGGACCGGTCCTCTTCAATGTCTTTATAGGCGACATTGCAGAGGGACTGGAAGGAAAAGTATGTCTCTTTGCAGATGACACAAAGATCTGCAACAGAGTTGATGCACAAGGTGGGGTGGAAAGGATGAGAAGGACTCTGGCAAGGTTAGAGGAATGGTCAAATGTATGGCAGCTAGATTCAATGCTAAGAAGTGCAAGGTAATGCACCTGGGAAACAAAAACACTGGGAAGAGTACACAATGGGGGTGAGATAACAATAACAAAAAAAAATGGAAAGGGACCTGGGGGTAGTCATATCAGATGACCCAAAGGTGGGCAAGCAATGTGAGAAGGCAGCAAGGAGGGTTGGGGGATACTGGAATGCATAGAGAGAGCATCACCAGTAGAAAACAGGAAGTTATATCCCTCTGTACAGACAGTTGGTGAGACCCCATCTGGAGTACTCATGGGATCTGGAGACCCAATCTCCGCAAGACATAGACAGGATGGAGGCTGTCCAGAGGAGGGCAACTAAAATGGTGCAGGGTCTGCACCGGAACACATATGAAGAGAGACTTAAGGAGCTGAATATGCATAGCCTCGAGGAAAGGAGGGAGAGGGGTGACATGATAGAAACTTTCAAGTACCTCAAGGGAATCAACAAAGTCCAAGAGGGTAGCATCTTTCAAAAAATGAGGTGTGCAAGAACAAGGACACAATTTGAAGATAGAAGGGGGGCGGCTCAGAGGTAATTTAAGATAGTATTTTTTCACAGAGAGGGTTGTGGATGCATGGAACGGCCTTCGGAGGAAGGTTGTGGAAGTCAAAAACAGTGGTGGAATTCAAGCATGCATGGGACAGTCGTAAGGCAGTTCTATGGGGTTGGGGTAGGAAAAAGTAGGCTGCTGGTTAACTAGGATCTGCAGCTTATCCATTAGGTAGGGAAATGGGCAGACTGGGTGGGCCAAGCAGTCCTTATCTGCCGTCAAAATCTATGTTTCTATGAATGGTTGAGAAGTTATTAAAAAGCAAAAACTGGGGTTTAACATTAAACAATCTACTCAACCCCAACTATAGTGGCACAACAGCTCCACTATATATCTATAGATTTATGTAAGGTCAGTGAGAATAAATGAAATATTTTTGATATTTCCAGGGTGGTCTGACCTACAGTGAGGATATCACATTTATCCTCACTGTAGGTACCCCAGAGGCACTATCTATACTTAATTGCAAAACTTCAACAAACAGTAGTCAACCAGAGCTCACCGGCTCTACAGAGTTCCAAATTCACCTACGGGACACCTCCAAGTCCGAACCTCTTCAGTGTGAAACCAGTATTGACACTGAGAGGTTAATTTCTTTTTTTCTCAAAAATAAAAAAAGACAAATTCTAGAAAGGAAAACCCCTACACCCTTCCAAAATCCCAAAGGAGAGCTGCCAATACCTCCCTCCCTTCACAGCCCCAAGTTCCACTGTCTGTCTTGAATGGCGCATAGTGCCTCCACCAGCCAGCAACGTCCTCCTTGGGTGGGTGAAGGAGCCACCAATAAGAGAAAGCAGGATCAACCAGATACAAAACATTTAACACTAACTAATGAGAAACTGAAAATAAAAATGAAACTGCACAGAGACCTGGCTCCCTCGCTAACCGGCAGCTGATGCCACCACAGAAACATAGACTTTGACGGCAGATAAGGACTGCTTGGCCCACCTAGTCTGCCCATTTCCCTACCCACAGGATAAGCCGCAGATCCTAGTTAACAAACAGTGTATTTCTTCCTACCCCCCACAAGAATTGCCTTATGTCTGTCCTATGTATTCTTGAATTCTCCCACGGTTTTAGACCCCACAATCTCCTCAGGAAGGCTGTTCCATGCATCCACTACCCTCTCTGTGAAAAAAATACTTCCTCACATTGCCCCTGAACTGTCCTCCTTCTATCTTTAAATTGTATCCCTTGTTCTTACACGCCTCTTTTCTGAAAGATGCTACCCTCTTGGACTTTGTTGATTCCACTGAGGTACTTAACGCTTTATCATGTCCCCTCTCCTCCTTCTCAAGGGTACATATTAAGCTCTTTAGTCTCCCCTCGTGGCTTCTCTTGCAGACCCTGCACCATTCTAGGTTGCCCTCCTGACTGCCTCTATCCTGTCTATGTTCTTGCGGAGATGGGGTCTCCAGAACTGGACGAGTACTCCAGATGGGGTCTCACCAACTGTCTGTACACAGGGCCAACAACTTCCTTTTTCTGCTGGTGATGCCTCTCCCTAGGCATCTCAGTATACCCCCAGCTGTCCCTACTGCCTTCTTACATTGCTTGCTAACCTTAAGGTCATCTGATATGATTACCCCCAGGTCTCTTTCCTTTTTTGTTTTTGTTACTACCTCCCCCCACATTGTGTACTCTTCCCCTGGGTTTTTGTTTCCCAGGTGCATTATTTTGCACTTCTTTGCATTGAATCCTAGCTGTCATACTTCCGACCATTCCTCCTACCACCATATTTATAGAATTGCTCAGTCTGCTCCATCATAAAATAGTTGCCAATGAACTGCCACGTTGCCAAAGGACACAAACATAGGGAACCCTAGCTACCACGCTAGCATCCCTACCCACTACTAGGAGTGCTATGCAACAGTGGGGAAAAATACTCGTGGCTCCGCCACTCGTAAGATCATAAGGTCAAACTGCACTCAAGGAAATATCAGTGACATTTCCAGTCATCCCAGGTCGTGCCTGAAAATAGTCATTTCTATGGCTAGCGCACCTACCCGGTAAACAAAAACGAAATACAATACCATGGCATATTATATATATATATATATATATATATACATACACATTATGGTAGCACGGTAGTGCTACCATATAGTTAGGGTTAAGTAGCACTTTTAGGGTTAAAGGTCAAATTTTGCACCTTAACAACTTTGCCACCATTCAACGGATTTGCCTGAAATTTGGTATGCAACATTGGGCATGGTAGATCTTGGGATCTGCCAAGTTTCGTACCAGTCGGAAATACGGCTGTGGAGTTATTAAACAACAACGAAATGTGCAATTACGCTTTTTTGCAAATTTTTTGTTCTCGCCTACAGGTTGCACGGTTTGCGCGACCAGTCCGAAAACCTCAGGGAACATGCGGCCGGGGTTCCTGATGTGCCTTTTGAAGATTTCATGAACAAATATTAAACGGTTCAAAAGTTATTCAAAAAACAAGTTCCCATTATAAGTCAATGGGAAAAGTTAACAAAAAGTTCAACACTTTCGGAAATGCACTTTTTAGTGTCGCAAATGGCCCTAGTAGTGTCGCAAATCCATCATTTTGTTTTCAGTTAGAGATCAGAAAAATGCTTGCCATTTAAAATTGGGACCCTCTAGGGACACAATTGTTTCTGTGTTCACCTAGTCGGACCCTGAGGATGCTAGCCATGTTTTTATTTTGGGGTAAAACACCCCAGAAATATGTTTTTTAAATTTCTGGAAACAGTAGTGTCGCACCTGTGACACTTTCGCAAATTTTTCACTACTTTTTCAGACTTGACCAAAATGACAGGAATTATTTGCCACCCTGCTGCGAAAGAACGGTTTGGTCTTTTGAGCTGAAATTTGGAGGGAAGGTAGCCAATATCTCACAGATGTGCCTTTTTGTGGTTTGGTGAAAACATATTGCACGGATGCCAAGTTACAGTACTCCGAAGTTGGCTTTTTTCCCCATAGACTAACATGGTGGCGTCGATAGGAGCCTTTCGGGCTTGTATCTCAGAAACGGAAGTAGATATGGAATTTTCATCACGACAATGCGTAGCCATTTAGTAAACGGAGGCAGGAAAATCATGAGAATTTTTTTTTCTGCGTCGTACGGTTCCTGAGATATAAGCAATTTAGTCTTCCGACAGCTCATTTTCTGCTGTGAGGCTCATTATTATGCATACATTCGTTGTGCACACTGTGTTTCTCTAGGCAGCTGTTGGGCAAAAACAGGGTGTGCAGTTACGTTACTGAGACACTTAGCATTACCACTTGTGTTTCCGCACTCGCTTATGTTACTGTTCCTGCGGTATCGCCACCTTGTGCGTTACACTTGGCGTTTCTCATTTGGCGTATGTGCTTGCATTCGTGATTCCATTTGTGTTTCTTTGGCCGTTATTTCTGCTGTTAACGTTATCGCTTATGCTTCCACTTATTGTACTGTAAACTGCACGCCACGGTTTATGCTTCCATGTGCTTGCATTTCCTTTTGTGTTTTGGTGTTATTGTTGCTGTTACCATTACTATTTACATTTACAATTCGCGGTAGCGATCCGTGCCGTTAAGTACGGCCTGCTCCCGCACGCGCTTGCATTCCAGTTCCCATTTCTGTTTCTTTGGCGTATTCTTCATGTTAACTTTAGCAGTTGTGTTTACAATTGCGGTACTGCCTGTGCGTGTTATAGTTTGTATTTCCGCATGCCGCTATGCTCGCTTTCCGCTTTCTGTTTTGGCGTTATTGTTGCTGTTACCGTTAACATTTCTATTTACAGTTGCGGTAATATGACCGTCCTATATAGTTTGCATTTCCATACGCTGCTTCATTTTTGTTTCCTTCATGTTAACTTTTACCATTTGCATTTACAATTGCAGTACTGCGTTCATGTTGTTACGGTTTCGCTTTCCATATGCGCTTCTGTTCCTGCTTTCCGTATTCGTTTCTTTGGTGTTATTCTTCATGTTAACTTTACCATTTGCATTTACTGATTGCAGTACATCGCGCCGTGTGGCTGCTATTGCTTCTGTTTCACGTGCGCCGCTTGCATTTGCATTTCTGTTCCCTTTGGTGTTCTTTTTGCTGTCACACTTAACATTTGCATTTCAAATACCACTGCCATCACTGTGCGCGTTACCAGTTGTGTTTTCATACGTGCTTGTGTCTCAGTTTCTCTCACTGTTTGCTTTGGCGTCACTTTGCACTTGCATTTCTATTAACGTTTGCTTTATCATTTACGTTTACATACCATGTGCGTAACTCTTGGCGCTTGCATTTGCGTTGCTGTTCCTGTTACTATGTGACAAGACATCACGTGGTGGGGGGCCCCGCGCTCCTGCCACCGTATTCTATTCACTGTTTATTGGCCTCATTCTCAAAAAGAAGGGAATTAGAGGCAAAAACTCTGTTTAATGCACAGTTAGGTTGTTCCACAGCACAAAGCAAGGAAATCAAGTAGCTGGTGTTCCCCTTGACCCCCCACAGCCCACTCCCCAACTGCATCGAGGTGCATTGGGGTTGTTGCTCCCAACTCTCACCCCATTCTCCTATACCTCTGCTTTTTATACATGTGATGAGGTGAGAGTTAGGTTTCACTTACCCCAACACGCACCTCGATGCCGGCTTGGGAGGGCTGGGGGGTCTAAGAGGCTTTCAACCCCAACAACCGCATTTCCTTGCTTTTGTCGCTGTGGAACAACCCTAACTGATGCATTAAACTGAGTTTTTTGCTCTCTACTATATATATATATATATATATATATATATAGAAATATATGACATGTGATGGTCACTTATGAGATATGATATTTATCTTCCTGAGTGGTCTGTGACCTCTTGATCTTCAAGAGTGGTGAAGCCACGAGCGAGGTCTAAAGAAGTTACTGTTCTCGAATGAAGATAAATGTCATATCTTAGAAGCACACATCACATGTGTGGTTTATACAAAATACATTTGCATTTTTTAGGGCAACTGGTAAAGAAAGTAAAAGTTCTAATGGGTTTGTGGTGTGTGTAATTTTAGCCCATTCAGTGAATGAAGCCTTGACTTGACAGGCTGCCCAAGCTACAGTATTCTATGGGAATTGGTATTATACAACAGTTGTTATGCTGTTCCTACCGGAAACTGCAGCATGGGAACTTTAACAAGATTGGACGTTATGAAAAGGGGTGGTCCCTGGACGTTCTGTGGCTACAATACTTTAGTCTGTGGTTGGCCATCTATCAGCAAGGATCTGCAGTTCCGTAGAGTAGAATGTGGGGGCATTCGGAGCCAGGCAAAGCAGACCTGGGACTGGGTGGTACTCAACATGGAGGATGCAGGTGTGGCCTACTGCACTGTTATCAGAACAGGTAAAATACCAGTGAAGCAGACTGAAGGACGGGGTTTATTTTTGATTAATTTAAGGAGATTGAGATGGGTAATGGTTGTTTTACGAGTGGCAGCTTCAGAGTGGAGGTATAGAAGGTTAAGTGATTGGAAGTGCTGCAAGCTGCCAGGCACAGACTATGTAGCTCGAAGAGCACTGGTGGCACAATCACAACTGTGTTGTGACGTACCCAACTAGCTAGATCAATTTTGTGACGTACCCTTCTGTGGAGAGTACGAAAAAAGATATCTATTCCAGAGACTGAAACTCAATCCCAAAACTGACGGGGCCGAGTTCAGTCTCCTGACACATTCACATGTCCATCAGGAAGAAGCTAATGCCGAAAGGGGTACAGTAGCGGATGTGATGAACCGCTACCCTACCCCTAGCCAGGCATTACAAGTAACTGCAAAATGCAGAAGCTGACTGAGCTGCTCCTGTGGCATGGAGGTCTGATGCAGAAGCAGCTCAGCCAGCATGGTCTGGTAGACCCAAGTTCTGTTCCCAGTCACCGCTATTTTTGCTGCACACTATTCCACCCCCATAACGTTTTCTTTTTACTCCGAGGTCTGCTTCCCCTCGGAGTTGGTTATTTGAGTTATGGGGGGTGCTGGGGACAGAGCCCCCCGCATTACATTTAAGTACCTTGCAGTATTCTGAGATTCAGTCTCCCGAACTTGGTCTTGTAGCGTTCGAGATACTGAATTTCGGTGTTTTAAAATATATCCAAAACATTTATCTAGCTAGTTGGTATTCTTTGGCAGAGATGGCCTTTTTATTTAGCATAAAAAATGCTAATGCATGTTGTATAAATATTTTATTTATAATCTACATTTAAATTTGATTCTAAAATTAAACACAAAAAAGTTCAAAGTGATGCACATTGGTAGAAAGAACCCTAAAATGAACTACAGAATGGAGGGAGTAAGGGTGGTCATAGAACAAAACACAGTGGTACCCACTCCTAAAAAACAAAGTTACTAGCTTGGCAATTATCACAAGCACATACAGACTGGAGTGAAAAGATTCTGATTTATTTACAAGTACTCACAACCAGAGGTATAAAGTCACCAGTGCTGAAAGTGGATAAAGCTTAAAGGAACATATCAGGGCAGTTTGAAACCAGAACCTGGACAGTGCCTTAGCAGCCCATGTGATATCAGGCCTGGTTGGTACTACCCCATGTGAGGACATTCAAAGGAATAGAAAAAGTCACTAAGGGGGTGAGAAAGGGTGATATCAATAACAAAGTGCTGCAAAGAGAGACATTTTGGACAAAAAAGTTAGGCTGTATGTAAACACCAGGTGTCAGCGTGGCTCAGCTGGTAGCACATCCGTCTCTGGACCAGAAGGTCGTGGGTTCTTGTCCCACACCGGGATTGGACTTGCACCTAAAAATCGCTGGCATCCGAGTGCAGTATTTGGGGGTGCTGTACTGCTGGGGTGTGTCGTTCTTCGGATGAGATGTTAAATCAAGGTCCCTTCTGCCCATCCTGGTGTTGTTCTGGTGGGTGTCCAGGTGGAAGAAAAAGAACCCATGGCACTCTTCGCAAAGAGCAGGGAAAATTCCCGGTGTCCTGGCCAACATTCCCCTTCCCATAAACCGGTTCATGCAATTATCCAGGCTGTGTGTGAGTGATGATGTGCGATATGGCCGCCACCATACATTCAGTCACTTCACTACCAGTCTAGCATTGCTTGTAAAGCGCTTTGGGATACTGTGTATGAAAAGTGCTATATAAATGCGGATTCTTCTTCTTCAAATGAAATATTCAAATTAATGTAGTTTCTGAAAAAATAAATTTTTTGATGTAATACAGAGTTACTGTAGTGCCAGTTATTTTGTTGTGTATTAAATAGTTGTCCTGGCAAACTGTGTGGATTTTGGAAACTGAGGGATGTTATACTGAGCAGAATGTTAACTAATTTGTTATTCTCTTGTAGAAAACATTTTCTATGTTATGTGACCTTTTGACTTCTCTCTGAAATCCGTCTTCAACCTCATATGAGATCGAGATATCAATCATATGGAAGATGCAACAGTTGGCTACAGTGAGACCAGTTCCAGATAGTCATTTTTGGAAGCACCCACTGCTATAAAGCCCTTTCAAAACTAATACTGGGACTTTTTGAAACTGCAACTTGTTTGCTATGTTTTATATCACAACATCAAAAATGCAGCTATCTGATGCGTCACTGAGAATATACGTATTATTGTATAGTACTTTAAATATATTGATACCATTTATATCTTAAATGAATATCACTTTTTTAGCACTTTAAATATTGTCACTATAAAACTGCATAGCAGGAGCTGAGATCAGATGCACCGCTGTAGTAACGTCATTGATGAGCACAACCAATGATATAAATGGAAAGAGAGCATTTAATGAGTGGGCTCTGACCTCTCCTCACACTCCTGATAGACCACTTTCAGCACTGGTCACTTTATACCTCTGGTTTTGAGTATTTGTAAATAAATCAGAATTTTTTCGCTCCAGTTTGTGCGAGCTTGTCATAACTGCCAAGCTAGTGACCCTGGTTTTTGGGGGTGGGTGCCACTGTTTCTTCTAGGGGTACTGACTGACACAGCATGCACCACCTGTGCTGGGGCGCATGTATTTTTTTTTTTTATTCTATTTTTCTACATCCTTTTCTCACTGCTCTAGGAACCTCTCTTCAGGGATCCCAAGGTCATGTGCACACCTGTACTCCCGCCCCTGGTACCTCCATTCCAAGTACCAGCTGCCTGTCCCCATCCTGCCGCGGTTTACCCCCCCCCCGGGTGAGGAGGAGAAGGTCTCCCTTACCCTCTCTCACACCTCAAGTATCGTCGGGAAGTCAGCTGGCCCCATCTCAAGAGCCCAGTTATGGGTTTTCTGGCATGACTGGTCCCATCTACAGGAACCTGGGACAGAGTATTTCCGCTTTTCTGTCCCAGCCTCGAGGCGCCACACGCAGGAAAGCCTAGGGGCTGCTACTGTCGTGACACGCTTGTTGCTCCGGTTTCAGGCAGACGCCTTCCCACCCTTATTTTGCAAGCTGCCTTTGCTGCACCTCCACCTGTGGTTACCCAGGTGGCGGTATAGCAGCGAGACTTGCATCCCACCCCACCTGGAGGAAAGCAGCCTTTCGGCGCTCAATCCTCCTCCCCCAGCCAGCTCTCCAGCTGCCAGAGTCTGTTCCCGAACTCAGGTCACTGGCGCCGTGAGCGGTAACCGTCATCACGCACCCCTTTCTTTTGTTTTTGATTGAGCATGGATGGTGGCAGGACAACTGAGCTTAATTCCGGGGACGCATCATCATTAGTGATGGTCACAAAGCACGGGTCATCACCGTATGGTCAAAAAGCGTAATGGCAAAACAGACTTCGCGTGATGTTACAAAATGGCGTGGTCCGAAACCACACTAGTTTAAAAACTCCGAAACTGCGCACACCATGATGTTCGTGGGTTTTTTTTACCGCACGTATGTGCTATCGTGCTTTTGACCGGACACCTAGTCATACGTCCGCTGCACACTGCGACAAAGCCTCTGGGAAGGCAAACAGAATGCTGGGATATATATATTTTGGTAATTAGACAGTGGGAGGAAAGAGGTGATACTGCCCCAGTATAGGTTCCTGGTAAGGCTGCATCTTGATTACTATGTGCAGTTCTGGAGTCCACAAATCTAGAAAAACAGGGACTGCATATAGACCATACAAAGGAAGCCCACGAAGATTATCCAGGGGCAGCAAGGGAGGTCATATGAGAAAAAGTTGGCAGACTTAACATGTATTGGGGGTGGGAAGCTGAGGGAAATGGGAGATATGACCGAAACATACAGATTCTTGCGATGAATCAACAGGGTGGATTGTAAACCTGCCTGCCTGCGGGGGTGGGGGGGGTGTGTGTGAAGTGGGGGAAAAGACTGTGCAGAGCTTCAAGCATGCATGGAATAGGCACAGGGGCATATTAAGTGGAGGAACAGGGGGAGGGAGTGACACCTATGACCAACTGGGGTCAGTGGTGATGGTTTAGGCAGGGACATGAGGCAGACTGAATGGGTCTAAAGGTCCTTTTCTGTTAACAAATCCATGTTTCTATGTCAGGAATTGTTCAGGAGAAATGAAGGCACCCATAACTAGAGGACATGGGTGGAGACTAGTGGGACAGATTCAGGAGGGATGTGACGAAGGTCTTCTTGACATAGTGGGCAGCGGACAAATAGAACAGACTGCCCAGTGAGGTACTTGAAGCCTGTCTTTAAACCTGGCTGGGACAGATATAAAAGAATAGTAGGACCCACAGGCAGAGGAGGGGAAAGGATTCATAGATACATAAATACATAGATATTGACAGCAGATAAGGGCCATTGGCCCACCTAGTCTGCCCAACTGCGCATGTAATTTTGCCTCTTCAAGCTTTTTTTGAACTGGGTTGTCCCCTTCCCCAACTGCTAGGATCACCCGATGCCTATCCCATGCACTCTTGAATCCCGTAATCATTTCAGCCCCTACCACCTCCTCTGGCAGGGCACTCCACTTGTCCACCACCCTTTCCGTGAAGAAATATGTCCTCGCTTTACCTCTGCACCTCCCTCCCTCCAATTTCATCCCATGACCCCTAATCCTGGAACCTCTTCCTCTGAAAAATAGTGTTTTCCTGCACCTTGTTCCTCCCTGTGAGGTCCTTGTATGTCTCTATCATATCCCCTCTCTCTCCCTCCTCACCTCCAGGGAGTACACAGTCAAGTCCTTCAGCCTGTCCTTGTAGGACTTGTGATGCAAAGCCAGTACCATCTTGGTTGCCCTCCTCTGAACTGTGTCCACTCTGTCTATATCCTTACATAGGTAAGATCTCCAGAACTGTACACTGTACTCCAGGTGGGGCCTCACTAGTGTCTTGTATAGTGGAATTATGACCTCCCTTTTCCTGCTGGTGATGCTCCTGCCTGTGCATCCCAGTATCCTATTTGCTTTACCCACTGCCTTGCTGCACTGACTTACGAGAAAGGTCTTGATTCTGCAGGGTGCGTGATTTGCTAAAAGGCTGCTGGGGCTGTGTATTGAACTTTAGAATTGTGTACTCCTGAAGATTGTGGCGCTGCAAGACCTCCCCACTACTCGAGGGGTCTGTAGCTAGACTAACACGTTTAGAGTGCTTTGGTGAAGCTGTTTCTGCTACCAGGTGGGATTTAACCTGATCTTTTAAGGGCAGGTTACCCCCATAGTCTGCCTCAGAAGTTTGCGCTGAGTGACGACTGCCATAGCAATGGTGCAATGGCACAAGGGAGCGCTATACAAGACTCGGCTAAACCGAGTGGACCTGTGAGAAGGGTCTTGATTCTGTAGGGTGCGTGACTTGCTGAAAGGCTGCTGGGGCTGTGTATTGAACTTTGGAACTGTGTACTCCTGAACATTGTGGTGCTGCAAGACCTCCCCACTACTCGAGGGGTCTGTAGCTAGACTAACACGTTTAGAGTGCTTTGGTGAAGCTGCTTCTGCTACCAGGTGAGTTTTAACCTGGTCTTTTAAGGGCAGATTACCCCCCCCAGTCTGCCTCAGAAGTTCGCGCTGAGTGATGATTGCCATAGCAATGGTGCAATGTCACTAGGGAGTGCTACAAAAGACTCAGCCACAGCGGGCGGAGTTGAGCGCAGAGCAGAGGCGACACGGGCAGAGGCCAGCGGCGTCTGTCGGGTAAGGAGGCACTAACCTAGCAATACAAGTAGCAGGTAATTAAGCACTAAAGGTGAAACATTGAAAACAACATGCAGAGTAATATGGAGCCGTTGGAAGGGGGGTGCACTAGCATGAAATGTTGCATGACATGTAAAATGTATGTAGAAGGGGAGCAAGATGAGGAGTTTGTCTTTGATAATTGCACCCTGATCGAAATCTTAAGAGCAGAAATTGAAACACTACAGAATAGGGTACAGCTCCACATAGAAATAAGTAAACTGGAGAAATTTATTGATTCAGCAGTGGAGGTTAGTGATGAACAAACAGAGGTAGTACACGCAGCTGATAGCATAAATGCAGAGGGGGAATGCACACCCCTTGATGTGAAAGAACAAATGGAAACTAGGGGAGTAGAAGACTGGTGTGAGGTTCAAAGGGGAGGTAAAAAGGGAAGGAGGAATATAGGTGGAAAAGTACAGATTGAAACTCACAACAGATATGACAACTTCAACACCAGAACAGTGGGTGAATATACTGAACAGCCAAATGTACACCAGTGTAGACCCAAGGAGACAAATGGCGATATGGACGAAAGTAATGGGCAGGAGATACCTGAAACATACACGAACAACAAGAAGCTACTAGTTATTGGTGACTTCCATGATCAGAAATATTGACAGGGTACTCTGCCAGGGCAGGAATGATTACACTACGGTCAGTACACTACCAGGTGCAGGCATAGGAGATGTCCGAAAGCTCTTGCCAGGATTATTGGACAATACCCACAAACCAGTCACCGTATTGCATGCTGGAGTAATGGATGTTGGGAAAAGAACAGATCTGGACATACAGAGACACTTTGGGGCAGTTGGAGAGGCCCTGAGGTTGGAAGGTTTTGACATCATGGTATCTGAGATCCTTCCCATCCCAAGAGCAGGGGCAGTAAAAAAAAATAGGGATATAAGGCAGCTAAATGGGTGACTGAGAAGGTGGTGCCATAGGGAGGGCTTCACATTTATCCACCACTGGGACACTTTTAGGGAACTCGGACTGTTTGGGAATGATGGACTGCATTTAAAAAAACATGGCAGCAGATTATTGGCCAAGGAGATACATCAGGTAGCTGATCCTTTACACTAAGTAAAAGGGGGAAGGGGATGGCTACCAGGCCACCCGGCATCGGCGGGGGGTGTCTCCAATTATCATAAAATGGCTAATGCAACTACGGACTGGAAATGTCTGTCCCTTAATGCCAGGAGCCTCACACATAACTTTGATTAACTAGTGTGTCTGCTAAACATGGACAGCATCCATGTATGCACCATAACCGAGACCTGGTAGACACCTGAGGATGCCTGGGATCATCACATCCCTGGCTATGACTTATATTACATGGATAGAGTTAACAAGGGGGAAGGGTAGCCATTTACGTATCTGATAGCATCCCATCAGAAGCCATTAAAGTGACTCGACTGCCTGGAATTGAACATGTATGGATTAAGATAATGCCAGCTGATAGCCCTAAGATCCTATTGGGGGTTATGTATAGACCTCCCTCGATCACCCCATAGGAAGATGAGGCAGTTCTTAATTTTTTAGACTCCCTAGATTCGAATGAAAGGACCATTCTATTAGGTGACTTTAATCTTCTCGGCATAGATTGGAAAACGCAAATAGCAGGGACTCCTAATGAATCAAGATACCTGGACTCATTCTTATTAGCTGCCTTGAACAACTTATAAACAGTAGTACTGGGGAGACAATATATTGGACCTTCTGCTGAGCAATATAGGTAACACGATTCAGTACTGCAGAGTAACTACCCCCTTGGTACTAGTGACCACTGTACAGTTAGCTTTAAGCTGGAAGGACAAAAAACTAAGATACAAGGCATGACAGTGATTCGAAATTATAGTAAGGCCAACTTTGATGGGTTAAGGAAGGAGTTTTTGGAATGGGATTGGGAAAAGGAGTTTGAAAGCAAAGCACTAGAAGAACAATGGGATAGTTTGGAAAATAAAATCACGTACATGGTTAATAAACACATACTGGTCAGGAGAAAATACAACAGAGCAGGTAAAATTCCCACATGGATGGCCTCAAGAATTAGAAGTATGATAAAAAGAAAAAAAAAAAAAATGGGCCTTCAACAAAGCCAGGAAGAGTGGGAGTGCTAAAAACTGGGCGGTGTATAAAAAACTGTTAAGAGAAACTAAAAAAGCAGTAAATCAGGCAATTAAAATACATGAGCTTAACCTGGTTAAAAAGGTTAAGGACAATCACAAATCATTCTACAGCTACATTAATAAGAAAAGGGGGGTGAAACTACTGTTGGACCTATAAAAGATCAGGATGGAAAATTAATAAATGAACTCCAGGAAATGGCGGGACACCTTAATACTTACTTTTCATCGGTATTTAACGCCAAATCAAGGGGGACTAAGGATCATCTCAACAATGTTGGCAATAATATCACTCTAAACAGTGTGGATATTAAAGAAAGTACAGTTACGTAAGAACTCACCATAACAGTAGATCTTTGAGAGAGGCTCTTGCAGTAGGTAATTACATATAGGACTGATGCCAGCCGGCGTCAGGACCCAATGGAAAAATTCTTGCTAGCAGTCTCTGGCAGGGGACTGACGTCATGCAGCGTCAGTATAGAGAGGCGGTCCCCCACGCCCGCCTTCCAGTTCTTTCCCGCCAAAGGCCAAAAGGCAAGACAAGAGAGAAGCGGATATTTCCCTTCCTGGAAAAAGAGCTGAAAAAGCTCAGGGGGATGGAGGGCGGGAAGGTATTGCCTACTGCAAGAGCCTCTCTCGAAAATCTACTGCGGTCATGCACTTTGGTAAGAATAACAACAAGGGGGACTATGTTTTGAATGGGCAAAAGTTAAATAAGGTCAGACGAAAGAGATCTGGGTGTTAGGGTGACAGATGACCTAAAGTTTAACCAGCATTGTAGCCAGATGATGAGGACTGCTAGCGGCATACTAAATAACATCAAGAAACATATTAAAAGCACTGGCAGAACTCAGAGTGGTATCGGGGAATTTTTCCTCGGCTCCATTCTCTCTGCCATGTGGGTTCCTCAGGGCTCTGTGCTGTCCCCAATGTTGTTCGCGGTGTATTTGCTGCCATTGGGAGACACTGTAAGACGGTATGGGCTGCAGTTTCATTGCTATGCAGATGATACCCAGCTCTACCTGTCTTTTGCCCTCAACCAGGATAGTGTGGTCTCTGTCTTTAATAACTGCCTTGTAGAGCTCCAGGACTGGATGTGGGCCGGCTGGCTAAAGTTGAACTCTGATAAGACTGAGAAGGTGGTGGTGGATCCAGGTCGTGGGATAGAGAGGACGGGAGCACGGCTTGACTCCGGGCTTTTGCTCAGGGATCACCAGCTTGTGTCCTCTGTTCAGGTGCAGAATCTGGGCGTTATATTTGATGAGGGGCTGACAGTCCGCTCACAGGTGTCGGCTGTTGTAAAATCCTCTTTTTTCCATCTGAGGAATATCGCCTGTATTAAGCACCTTGTCCCATCCCGCGACCTTCCAACGCTGATCCACGCCTTGGTGACCTCCCGCCTTGATTACTGCAACTCCCTTTACCTAGGGCTTATGGGGGTTGATATTCGCTGCTTGTAGTTGGTGCAGAGCGTTGCAGCCGGGTTACTAACTGGGGTCTCTCAGATTAGCCGTATCATCCCTGTGCTGCACGAATTGCACTGGCTGCCTGTCCAGTGGCGAATCACCTTCAAGGTCGGTTTACTGACCTATAAGGCTCTGCACAGACTGGGTCCTGGCTACCTGCAAGAGCTCCTGGTTCCTTACCACCCGCTTCAACCCCTCAGTTCAGCCAACGAGGGACTGCTAGAGGCTCCCAGGGTTCAACTGAAAACTTCTGGTGCGAGAGCATTTATGTATGCAGCCCCGACCCTGTGGAATTCTCTACCTTGTCAGATTAGAGAGTGCCTGACTGTGGAGAGCTTTAAGACAGCTCTAAAAACATATTTATTTAGCTGTGCCTATGGGGATTGTTGAATGTTATATTATTGTATTATACTGGTTTTTAGTATTTAATGATTTGTGTTTTAATTCTTGTACAGCGCTTTGATATATGTTTGAATTGCGCTATATAAATACATATTATTATTATTATAGAAAGAGGGAGGCGATTGCACCGCTGTACGGCTCTTTGGTGAGGCCGCATCTGGAGTACTGTGCCCAGTTCTGGTCACTTGGGTTTAAGACTGAAATCAAGAGACTGGAGAGGGTCTAGAAAAGGGCTATGAGATTGGTTACTGATGTAGGGGGCAAGAGTTATGACAACAGACTGGAGGACTTGGGGGATATACACATTGGAGTACAGGAGGTTGAGAGTTGATTTGTGTATGGTATATTGGGCAATTAAGGGCTAACACTTAAGGAACAGCATTACAACACCAGGACACACTCATTGCAGCTGAAGGGGCAACACTGCAAAATGATAAAAAGGAAGCATTGGTTTAGTGTGAGGGTAATGCCTGTTTGGAATAGCCTGCCTGAGGAGGCTGTTGCAAGTAATAACATGCTTGGGTTTAAAAGGGAGCTGGACAAATATTGTGTAGCAGAAACATTGTGGGTTATTACAACTAGAGTAATGGGGAGCATTATGAACTACCGTCTTCTCTGCTCTGATACTACTATGAAACCTATGAAATGTCTCAGCCTTTTGCAGCTGCTGTGGGGACCTCAGGAAGTTCTCAATGTTCTAGCAGCTCCTGAAATTTACAAAGAACCGGATGCTTGCAAAGGATAGGGGTTGAAAAAGACTTCTAAAAACAGCTAAGCTGAGCTGCAAGGGAGATTTTCCACAAGAGATGTCATTTTGCCTCGGTATAGGATTATTCTAAACAGGTTTATTTTATGTTACTGCAACTACAAATAAACAGTGTTGTGGAATTTTACAACTGCTCCTGGGTTTTTCCTATGCTTCCTGACCTGCGCCTCGACGACAGTGGTCAAGGGTACAGCAGCTAGATTTCAATTTTAAAAGGTACAAAATAATGCACTTGAGGCACAGAAATCCAGGGGCAGAGAACAAAATGTGTGGTTTGTTACTGACGACCACCAAGCAGGAGAGAGATCTGGGGTAATCATATCCGATAACCTAAAGGTGGTCAGGCAGTGCAACAAGGAAGTTGGGAGGGTTAGTGGGATGTTGGGGTGCATAGGGAGGGGTATCACCAGAAGAAAGAGGAAGGGAATGTTTTCTCTATATAGATCGCTGATAAGACCCCATCTGGAGCACTGTGTCAAGTTCTGGAGATCACACCTCTGGAAGGACACACACAGAGTGGAGGCGGTCCAGAGGAAGACAACTAAAATACTGAGGGGTCTGCATCAAAAGTCTTAAGAAGAGAGACTAAAGGAGCTCGATATGTACACCCTGAAACAAAGGAGGGAGAGGATGGGATACAACAGAAGACTTTAAATACCAAATGGGTGTAAATAAGGTACAGAAGGGATGTATTTTTCAGAAAGAAAGGTAGTCAACAACAAGGGGACATGCTATGAAGTTGGGGGGTAGATTCAGAAGATATGTGAGGAAGTCCTTCACAGAAAGAGTGGTGGATTCCTGGAACAGCCTTCCAGCAGAGGTAATGGGGTTGAGACAGTGGTGGGGTTCAAGAATGCATGGGATAGGCATAAGGTAATCCCAGTGGAAAGGAAGGGGGGAGAGAGAAGCAGCCAAAGCTCAGGTAGGCTCTGTGGTGATACCGAAGGTAGGGGCACATGGGCATTAACCAATGTTAGCTGCTTACCCCTTTCTTGAGGGGGGTGAGGGTGTGCACTGACTTCTGTTGTTTTTAGGGAAAAATGGACAGATTGGGTGGGCAAGGTGGTCCTTATCTGCTGACAAATGCTATATTTCTGTGGCACAGGAATGTGGTTGTACTCCACACCAGGAAGTGCCCATTTTCTACCAGTTTCAACCCAAACTCCATCCACAATGATGCAGGGACATAGGTGCTGGCATGCCAGCTGCACCACATCTACATCCTCTCCTCACAGTCGTTATGATGAACTGCTACCTGTGGTCATACAGTTGTCATAATGAATCGAGGATCAGAAGGCACCCTCTCTGGAGGAGGGGAGGGGGGGACCTCTGGGATGCTCAATCCTCAACCTGTCAAACTGCGTCTATGTCCTAGGCTTACGGTGTAAACCTCAGCAGAGCAAGCAGTACTTGCTAGTGCTACACGATTGGGCCCGTTAGCCACTGCTCATTCAGCTTTTAATACATACTATATTTAACAGATTTGCTAGCATACAAGATTATTTTTAACCCAAGTCAGATACTCTGCAGTGCTAAATATGTAGGGCCACCTCAATCTTTCTACAGAAGAAGTCAATTTTTGAGCAATTATATCGTGTCGATTTAAAAGCTAGAGGTCAGAAATTTGGCAGGTATGCAGTTTGTGACAGAAACTCTAAATCAGTTCAGCAGTATCCAGTATGACAAGATGGAAGCAGCAATCTTTCACTGGCTGAAGAGCCTTTTCTTTAGTAATAGCAGTTTGAAAAGATAGCATTTTACATAAATAAGTTTAGTCCCCTATATCAGCTGCCTTGCTATTATATAGAGAATGAAGTACGGGGTGGTGTGTGTGACGAGATTTTACACACACCCTCGGGGCTGAATGTCATACAGGCATCAACCCCGGTGTGTGTAAAATTTGAGTTTACACACACCACCCCGTACCTTATTTTATATAATTGCTGGGTTAGGCTTTTTCACCACAGCCAATTATACAAAATAAATGGTCTGGAGTGGCTGCGGTCTGGATGATGTTTAGCTGAGTTCTCGGTCGCTTAGCAGTAGTTTACTTTTTCTTGTTTTTTTGTCCCCATTAGTGTGTGATTTTTGCCAGGAAGTTTTTTTTTTTAAATAGTTACTTACCACCTAGAGATAGTGGCGGTGGTGCGGTTTCGACCAAGGAGGAAATCTGGTGGCGAGCAGTGGAAACCCGGAAGAGTTGTAGGTTGCGTATGTGCATAGCGAGGGAAATTGTGCGCTGTTTGCCGTTTTAAACGCTCCTTTATAACGGCAAATTACACCACGGTTTCCCTATGGGAAAAAGCCTAAGCCGGTTATTATAACAATGTAACAGTATGTAAATACTTAAAAACTAGCAATTTGTATATGTGAAGCAGTACCTTTTTTAACCCACCCTTTTTTTTTTTTACCAAAATCAATATTGTTTTACCACACCCACACATATGCACCTTGCTCACAGATTCTGCATCAGAAACTAAGCACAAAAGAGACTTTTAACACAGTTGATTCTCCAAACAAGTTCACTGACAATGTGTACAAAATAGATCCAAAACACAAACATACACAATTTGTGCCCGATATGGAAACAAGAATGTTCGGTGTGATTCTGTGATGGGAAAGGACCACTAAAAATGAAAAAAATATACACAAACACATACACGTACAATGTATGTATCCAAGATAGCCCAGCCGAGATGCTGCTTCTCATTTTTCAGTAGGGTCCTATTTCTACCCAGTTTTACACATGATGACATGATCTTCTCAAGGACTGGCAGTAAATCCATGACTGTGATGGGATCCGAACTAGTCACCCCCTGATTAGCAAGCCAGAGCTGTAACCACTAGATCACAAAACCTGTAACCCCAAAGCACAAAGCAAAAAAGTGGTGGTGGGAAATAGGAGGATATTTTAACTTACCTATAACGATCATTCTACTGCTGGTATTCAGTTCACATTCACATTATGACAGTTCCACTGAGTATGCTCAGGTTCTGGAAACAGCCTCAAAGCTCGACTCCAGCTACCATCCAATCATGTGTCCTCTGGTCTCCATCCCCACTATCATCAGGTTTGGATGCTGGAAAATGCCCCTCCCCACTCCCGACAGCAAGCTTGACTGGGGGACCTTGGGCGGGTAGTGTGGATTTGAACTGAATACCAAAGGAAGAATTACATTCACAAGGATGTAACCTCTTGCAACTCCCTGGATTCAGTTCTCCTTTTATCCATACAATGAGCGACTCTCAGCACTCCTCTGGGAGCAGGAGGTTAGGCTTGCACCCCTCAAGGCAAAGACTGACTGGAAGAGAGATCTCAGAAGCAGTATCACAATGGCTCAGCAAATCACTGCTATAATAGGTTATGAACACATGTGCATTAGACCTGGTAGCAGTCCTGCAGATCTCTACAATGGGAATTCTCCTGGCAGCAGCAATATGTCTGATACAGTATGCATATAGACCCACGGATGGCTCCTTAGCAAACCAAATGTGCCACAGTGGGCAATACAGGATGTAATCCACTTGGACATCGTCTACTTGATTGCTAATCTGCCTTTAGTGGCTTTGGCATATGTGACAGTTGGCCCATGTCATAGCAACATTTCTCCAAGTCCTCCTCGAAAAACAGTAAAGCTCTGCAAACATCTAAGGAATGAAGGACAAGTTCAGTATCAGTCCTGTGGTCTCTGAAAGACACAGGAATGGCCAAGGAATGCTTCAGACACAGCTTAGAAATTACCCTGGGCAGGAATTTCACATGAATGTCAGATAACACTGTCCATGTGAATGACCAAAACCAGCCATAATACAGTGTGCCTGGAGCTCACTAATTTGTTTGGACAAGGGGACAGCGACCAGCAATTGTTGTCTTTACCTGTTACTGAAATATTCTGGTTGTATCTGTTGTATACATGTAACACTGCATCTGCACTTGCTTTGGATATCTCTGTAAATGAGCCTGCTTCAAGGGCTTTAAGTTCTCTAAAAAACTGAATGAATGAGAATGAAACAAATGTGGTCTTCAACAACAAACAAACACAGACGATGAGGGCAGAAACATATTGATGGTCCATCTAGTCTGCTCATATTATACTATCATACCTTGGGACTGTTTTCTCTGGGGTCTTCGCTTACCTTATTCCCCCTTTTGTTCTCCATGTTTCTGGCTCCCTTGTCCCGCTGGGTAACTACTATACCCTTGGCACTATTCCAGCCACGTCTGCAGTGGATTATGGTTTTGGCACTCACCACCTCTGCTGGCAGGCCATTCCATGGCTCAACCACTCTTTCTGTAAAATAATACTCCCCCACATCTTTTATAAATTGTTTCCCCATTAACCTCCACTCATGGGCTGGCCCGGTGGCGCTGAGGGTTGAGGCGCTGGACGCCACGCCTCATGCTACGCCAGCAACCCGGGTTCAGGAACGAGCCGTGAGTTGCCGGGGGTCGGTGGGGAGAGATCGAGCATCCGGAGGAATGCTCTCTCTTCCCAGGGGAGGGGGTGGGATACGCTGCTCATGGAGCGACCTCTGGTGGCAGCTAGGGGTTTGCCAACTGAGCAGTGTGGCGCATGCAAGGGGGAAGGTGGAGCTACGGCGCTACATTGCCGTGCTAGCCGGGCTCTGAGGGGGTGGGAGCAAAAGGTGAAAAAATGCCTCCTATGCGCTGGTGAGATGACGGTGGCCCCGGTGGACCCTTCCACATCCCAAATACCGTCCCAGACACGCCCACGAACTGCCTCCAGAGGACCTGATGATGTTCAGGTAGGCCCCTCATACTTAGGAGCCGCCACTGAAGGGAGAGTGGAATCAGCCCCGGAAATGGTACCGGGGGTTGGGTCTGCCTGGGGTTGATCGAGGAGGCAGTCGGGGAGATGCGGAGGATTCAGGTTGGGAGTAGAGGAGGAGTTCCGTGTGGGCACTCCTGAAGGATGCCCGGGGTATGAGAGGAATAAATAAAGTTAAAAAAAAAAAAAAAACTCCACTCATGATGGCATGACAAATGACACTTGTCCAGAAACTCATAGGGTTTCTTCTTATTCAGTTGGGTGAAGACACATCAGAGGGTCCTACGACAATGGAGGGACAAGGTGGTCTAAAGCCCTTGAAAAACTTGGATATCACCTTGTTCTAAGTCATAGTCGGTATACCAGCTCTGCACAGTAACCCCAAATGGTCACCAGACACACCTTGAGAGAGAGACAGCTCGAAAACATGATTCGAAGAATCAAGATGACCCATAGGACAAGCTGCCTTTTAAGTTAGCTCTTCTTATCATTTGTGCTGTACTGGTTTAAAAAAAATTGATTTTCTAAACTCTTGCCATATACAAATTTTATGTCTGATAAACTGAAAGCAAGACAATGACCTTCATAAGAAGACTACTGTTCCCTTCAAATTAGGCTGCTTGTAAAGTTCTTTTGGTCTGCAAACAGACCAAGGAGCTGGGAGAGATCTGGGGTTCATCATGGTTCACCTGTTCAGGTGACTCTTCACGCACTTTCTCCACCTGCTTCAAGGTCATACTCTTCCTCCATTAGTCTAGGGTCTGTCACCTCAAAGGTCACTGGTATGCCTACGGACTTCATTACAACTGAAAAACTGAGCTTAACACGAGTCACGAACCTTTAAAGTTATGACTACATATGAAGATATTTATCATTTAAAAAGACTTTATCCTCCTCGGCTGACAGATCTGAAATACTGAAGTATTGCTCTATAGATTTTTGGGTCAGTCAATGGACCATAATTCTGGCATGGGTTGACAAGTACAATAGGTATTTTGAAGTCTTGAATACCAAAGCTGAGTTTCTTCACTAGGACACCAAGACAAATAGGGATAAAGTAGAGGTCGTTTCTGTTCAGGTCAAAAACAAGGACATGATAGCAGGAGTCACCAGTAAGAAGCAAGCCTTATCGGCCACTACAGCGGGAATGAATATTACACTACCGTATAAATCATGAACATGAAAACTTAAAAGTCAGCTTCATTATGAGAACCTCTGCATTGTTGGCTTACCTCTAAAGCTAGATTCCAAATCTGATTTAGTTCATGAAATGATCAAAGATATTTATATTTTTATCAAAGTCTTTAGTCCCCAATTCAGGCATCAGAGGCAGCACGTGGGGGGAAGGCAGCAACAGCTACTATAGTGTGACATGCATGCCACCAACAGGGCATTCTGGGCCTGGTGCTGGCATCACACACCCTCCCACCAATCAATCACATTAACTGCCACTGCAATGGGGAGGGGTGGAAGATGGAACAGAGGGCATTCTTCGCAGAATGGCAACTGTCCCCCTTGGCCACCAGGGAAAGCTGTTCCTCGAGGAAAGCAAGAGATCCTCCTCAGGGAGAAGAATACATCCTAAAGACTGTTCCTCCTTTACTTGCTGCAACCGCCGGAATCACAGGCACTAGGACAGAACCCGTGGTTGCCCAAGCAGAAGGACAACCGCTTAACAGTTTGGCTACTGGAGTCTCCCTTTAGAGGATTGCACGAGACGATCCCACCATGGCGACTGATGTGGGAGATAGATTACTCACGTCCGATTACACTGAAAGCTGGAACTGTCAGTAAAGATCTCAAGTCCCCCTCCAGGTTCAGCTGCTCCTTCTGAAAGTCCAGGTCAGCACCTAGGAGCTGTCACAGGAATATTGTGGATAGTTTCAAGGGGCTGAGGAACGTGACCATATGCTGGCAGACAATGCACACAAGCATTTTGACCAACAGTGAATGACATAGTAACACCACAGCTAACATACCCTTTAAATCCAGACTTTTTCTTCTGGTCCACAGTATCGATGGAGCAGTGAGTTGGGAGACACAGGTTGCAGAATAGATCGAATGAAGGAAGTTCCAAAGATGTGGAAAACTCTTGAAAAATTAACAAAACTGAAGAAATCTAATTTTACATATAGGAGCTGTAAAGGAGGGGAACTTATTCTTCCAGTGTAAAAATCTGAGAGCAATGAAGGCGGACACCTAAGAATACACACTTGGTTGCAGGAGAAGTCAAGCTCTGAAACTGATACAGAACTTGAGCATACTCAGCAAAACTGCAGCAGTATGGGAAAGTGAACTGAGTCCAGGCAGTCAAAAACCTGCTCTCTTTCCCTGACCAGACATCACCACACTGTTACCGCCCTACCTTCCCAGATGCCTGTGGCACTCATCTTGGTCACTAGCAGCACATGGAAAATGCCTGGTGCTGACAACATAAGGAAATGTTAGAAGCAATCCATAAGATGGCTTGCAAGGGAGAGGTGTTACTAGTATGAGACTTCTATCTGCCAGACGTGGACTGGAGTCTCCCTGCTGCAGCAATGACCAGGAGTAGGAACATCCTGGACTCCCTGCAGGGGGCATTCCTCAAGAAACTGCTTAAGTAACCAACTTGTGAGGGGGTATTGCTGGACCTAGTACTGACAAATGGGGGCATCACTGTTGACATCACTGTGGGGGACCACCTGGGGACCAGTGGTCACCAGATGGTGTGGTCTACTGTAAGAACAGGGCTAGAATCAAACCATACAAGGACAAGGGTCCTGGACTTCAGGAGGGATGATTTTAAGAAAATGGGAGAATGCCTCAGGAATGCCTTGGCAAGGATAAGGGAAACTAGAAAGAGTAGAAGAACAGTGGGCTACAATAAGAGAGGGAACTGAAAAAAAGCTAATAAGCTCTGTGTCAAGCAGGTCTGCATGGGCAAAAGAAAAAAAGAGACCGTTATGGTTTCTATAGAGAGGTAGTGGAAAAAGAGCAAAAAAAAACTAGCCTTCAGAAAAATATA
The DNA here is from genome assembly GCA_016271365.2 of Neoceratodus forsteri. Classification (NCBI taxonomy): domain Eukaryota; kingdom Metazoa; phylum Chordata; order Ceratodontiformes; family Ceratodontidae; genus Neoceratodus; species Neoceratodus forsteri. The sequence continues at coordinate 387,738,987 of JADMNL010000025.1, read as the reverse complement.
AAAGACCACAGAAGGAGGAGGAGGAGGATAGAAAGAGAGAGTTACCAAGAGAAAGAAAGAGAAGCAGGTAAGGCAGTTAGGAGTGCAAAAGCGAAAACAGGAAAATACAGCCAAATCAGTAAAAATGGGGGATAAAACGGGTTTTAGATACAATAGCGAAAAGAGGAAGTCCAAGGGAGGGACAGTAAGACTGAAAGGGGGTTGGGGTTCTGTAGATGAGGACCACCAAAGAGCAAACATATTGAACAAATATAAAACTTCAGAGCCGCTCTAACAACGGATGCAGTTTCCAGTGGCAGCAGTAACAGTACTAACAAAAAAAATACTTCTGTTCGGTATTCATGGAAGAGGGGGTAGGAAACAGGCCTTTGCTAAGACAAAGGCATAAAGGATTGGGAGGTGGACACAGCCCTTTCACGGTGGAAAGAGTCCTAAGGGAGTTGTCAAAGTTAAATGTAGACAAGGCAATGGGTCCAGATGTGGTGCACCCAGGTCGCTGAGGCAGCTCAAGGAGGAGCTGGCTGCACCTCTGACAGCCCTGTTCATCCGGTCACTAGAAACATGGGAAGTACCGGGGGACTGGAGGAGGGCAGATGTACTCTCACACCAAAAAAAGTGGAAATAAGGAGGAGGCAGGAAATTACAGGCCGTCAACCTGACTTTAATGGTGGGTTAAGTACTGGAATCACTACTGAACGAAAGGATTGGAGAATAATTTGTTACCAGCAGTCTACAGGATCCGAGGCAACATGGATTCACAAGGGGGAGGTCCTGCCAGACAAACCTGATCTAGTTCTTTGACTGGGTAACAAAGGAGGTGGACCAGGGAGGGACAGTTGACGTGGCCTAACTGGATTTCAGCAAGGCCTTTGACACCGTTCCATACAGAAGGCTGGTAAACACAGTCCTTACCCCGATCACATGCCTCATCAACCACTCTCTTTGCCTGGGGAAGGTTCCAACTGCCTGGAAAGTCGCCACTGTCACCCCTATCTTTAAAGGTGGTGATAGGACTGTGGCTGGAAACTATCGACCGATCTCCATTCTCTCTCCTCTCTCCAAGGACTTTGGAAAAAGTGGTGGCCTCTCAAATCTCTGACTACCTCTCCACCTACAATGTCCTTTGTCCTGAGCAGCATGGCTTCCGAGCGGACCACAGTACCAACACAGCCCTCCTAGAGTTCTCCAACTTTCTCCACTCCTCCTTAGACACTGGTTCTCTGGCTGGTGCTGTCTTCATTGACCTCTCGAAAGCTTTCGACACTGTCTCCCACCCCCTCCTTCTTGATGCCCTTAGTCTCTCTGGTTTTGCTGCTGGGCCTATCTCCTGGTGCACCAGTTATCTGTCTGACTGCTCACAGCGTGTAAAATTAATGGGACCTACTCAGACATCTGTCCCATCTTTTCTGGGGTTCCCAGGGCTCATTCTGGGCCCCTTACTATTCTCCCTTTACCTTAACACCCTTCCACGCTCTTGCTCGGGGAACATTCTATTGTACGCTGATGATGCAGTCATCTTTGCCTCAATCGTAACCCTACTGCCCTCCAGGACTCGCTGCAGAAGTCCTTCACTGAAGCCGAGGGCTGGTTCAAGGAACATAGATTGGTGATAAATCTTAAAAAAACCAAAACCATGTTCTTCACTCATCCCCAAAACAAGTCCTGCAACTTCAAACTCCTCATTCACTCTGGGTCCTCATTCCCACTCGAACACGTTTGCTCCTATAAATACCTAGGGATCCATTTTGACCCCTCCCTCTCCTTCCATGGACACATCACTGCCCTAGCCACTGCCACTACTATCCGGTTGGGCATCTTACATCGGTATAAACACTGCCTCCCCGGAGGCTCTTCTTCGACCGCAGTCACCTCCTCATCCTGTCCCTAGTGGACTATGGACTGCCGTGTGTATGGTGCTGATCAGACCGCACTCCATAAAATTCAGACTACTCTGAATAAGGCCTGCAGGTTAATTACTGGAGCACCTAGGATGACACACACCTGTCTACTGTATGCTAAAGCGCTGGTACTTGATCTCGACAAGTGCCTCAAATATCTTACCTGTACCCTTACAAAAAAGACCCTCCTTGGGCTTTCCTCACCAAGATTGACCACCACCATACGCCGCTCTGTCCCACTAGTTCATACTCTGACCTCTGGGAAAACCTCTCTTGTTATCCCTAGAGCTAGGACCTCTCACGGCCAAAGAGCCTTCAGCTTTAGGGCCCTTCTGGTTCAACACACTGCCCCTCCATCTCCAGCTCCAACTATATCGTGCTTAAAACTTCCTTACGTAACCACCTTATTAACACCGATGCTGTAACTGCCGCTAGTCAAAGCCGTACTCAATACTTATGACAAAGCTTATTACTAAGCTGCTAAGGACAACATAACTTGGTATTCTTTGCATCCATCCTACCTGTACCAGCTTGTTTGTATCTATGTCTTAATTTACTGTTATACTTATGTGTTGTACTGCTATACTGTGTATTTTGGTTTGTCTTACTGTGGCAAGGTACCTTTGTAAATGAGCCTATGGCTCAAAGGTTTTCCAAACTGCTGTTTAAATAAAATAAAAAAAAAATAATAAATAAATAAATAAATAAATAAATAAATAAACAAACTGAGTAGACTAGGAGTAGGTGCTAAATTAGTGAAATGGGTGGAGAGTTGGTTTAGTGGTAGGAGCCAGACTGGTGGTAAATGGGGTATGCTCTGGGGAAGGCAAGGTGACTAGTGGGGTGCCGCAGGGATCAGTAATAGGCCCAGTCCTCTTTAATGTCTTTATTAGTGACATTGTAGAAGGACTGGAGGGGAAAGTATGCCTATCCGTGGATGAGACAAAAATCTGCAACAATTCATGAATGAGCCTGGGTTGCTGGGGTCGGCAGGGGAGGGAGAGGATCGAGCATTCGGAGGACAGCTCTCCTCTCCCGGGTGGAAGGGGGGGTTCCTGCTTGGTGCTTGTCTGGCCTCTGGTGGAAGCTGGAGGTGCAGCAAGCGGTGGAGCATAGAGAAGGGGCGGGGAGTGGCAGACATCGGTGGCAATGCCTTGATGTCAGGGTGCTAGCCACTCCCTAGAACGGGAAAATGCCCTTCCAGCTCAGGCAGAGACGGAACACCAGAGCTTGCCCTTGATTTGCAGCCGCCCTCTTGGCACCCACCCGACCGACGCCACCAGAGAAGTTTGGGGTGTTCGGGCCCACCTCATCCCCGCCCAGGGGGTAAACCACAGCTACATGGGTGAAGGAGGGTTGACCAGGTGGTGCGGACCGTAGAGGGATGACTCCTAGGTGTTCCCAAGGAGACCAGAGCTGGAGAGGAGGAAAAATAGAAAGTAAAAAAAAAAAAAAAAAAATCTGCAACACAGTAGACACATGGGGGGCGTTGAAAGAATAAGGAGGATCTAAAGAAGTTAAAGAATGGTCATGAGTTTGGCAGCTAAGGTTCAATGCAAAAAAGTGCAAAATCACGCACTTAAGGCACACAAACCCCAAAGCAATGTACCAACTCGGGGGGGGGGGAGTATTAGCAGTCAAAAACCAGGAAAGAGATCTGGGAGTTATCATTTCTGATGACCTGAAGGTAACTAAACAGTGTGACAAGGCAGTAGGAAAGGCTAGCGGAGAGATGCATAGGGAGGGGTATCACCATCAGAGAGAGGGAGGTAATACCACCCCTGGTATAGATAGCTAGTGAGACCCCACTTCGACTACTGTGTACAGTTCTGGAGGACCCATCTCTGAAAGGACATAGATAGGGTGGAGGCGGTGCAAAGGAGGGCAGCTGAAATGGTGCAGGGCCGGCATCCGAAGCCCTACGAAGAAAGGCTTCAAGGATTTAAATATGTACTCTCCAGAAGACAGGAGGGAACGGGGGACATGATAGGGACATTCAAATATTTCACAGGAATAAACAAGGTACAGGAAGGGAGCATTTTCCAGAGAAAAAGATGCTCAAGGACGAGGGGTCATAATATGAAGGGGGGCTCAGTGGAAATGTGTAGTACTTCTTCATGGGGAGGTTGGTGGATGCTTGGAACAGCCTCCCAACGGACGTGGTGGGGGCTAAAACGGTCACAGGATTTAAGAATGTATGGGATAAACACAAGGGAAACTTAGAAGCAAGAGGGGGGTGTAAGCCGGAGTCCAAGTAGGGTCTCCAATGGTACTACAGGTAGGGAATTCAGGGTAGACTAGGTGGGCCAAGTGGTTCTTATCTGCCATCCTTCTGGAATGCTTCTTGCCTACTTGGGAGGGAGAGCTCCTCCTTATGCTAGGTAACTGACAACTGGTGGCCCTGGGTGGAAGGTGGGTCATGCAGGATGGAATGCAGTGGGAGCAACCTTACACCAGCACACACTCATTCACCTAGCAAGTGATGCAGAGGCATTACACACCCAGAGCAGGGCCAGCAGGGGAGTTCCAAAGGACAATGTGGGGCTCATCCATCCTTCCAATGACCCCAATGTGCTACTGGCCATCCTCAGGATCACACCCTAGGGGGAGGGACTTAACAGGAAAACACTCCAGCGGACCCTCACAAATGACGCTGCCCAGCCCCGCAAGCCACAGTAGGGCTCTATCGACTCCTCCCACTCTTCCAGAAGGACTACTTTTTTTGCAAAAAAAAGTTTCAGTCAAGAAATTCTGGTAGAAAAGATCATGAGTATTACAGAGTGTGAGAGAGTAGATTGATTTTTACATCCACGGAAATAGATCTTGCTTTGGGTACAGCAGATAGAATAAATGATCGAGTTCCTCCTCATTTCATTGGTGTCATCACCAAGGTAATATATTACTAAAAAACTGATTATGTTGAGAACAGCAAGAACAAATGACCTGTCTATTCACTAACTGGTGTTTTAAATTTCCAATATTGGTCATCGGATGGAAAAAGGTTCTGGTTGTATAATGAAGTTAAAAAAAAGTTGTTTCCCTTCATCCAAAGGAAATGCTTTATCAATATTGTCCATTTTCCAGTACTTTAATATTATTCTTTCAAAAGCCATTAGATTTGTCCTAAGAATACTTAGCGCGCATTTATTATGTTGTTGATTGTTAAATCACTCCTCTTGGACTTGGGTCATTGAAGGAGTATGCCCCCCCCATACTGGCTAGCGAAAGTGGGGGGTTCCACCCAATGGGGCTGTGGGTTATGGTCACAGGTTCCCAAGAGGAACGCCAAGCAGAGGTTGCCAACATTCTGAAATCTCGGAGAAGAGGCTGCTGGCAGCTGTCTGGAATCTCGGACACCTACAGTGTTCAGAAGGCTAGGGTTGGTGGAAGGAGATACCTGGTTGCAGGCGAGGAGACAATGGAGGACAAGAAAAAGAAAATATAAATGAAATACAAGACTGTCGTCGACAGAAGTTGCTAGAACAACAATAAGCAAAATAAAAAAAAAAATCACTGTGAAAGTCAAGGGAGACGTGTGTAATTGCTGGCAGCAGCTGCAGGCATTGCAGGTCACAGTCATCAATCTGTTACTGCATTTGTGTGACTGCAAGTCATAGTAACAGGCTGCCATCAATCTGTTAATTTCTGGTATTTATTAATGCAGCCAAAGGCTAAATGAGCTACGGCATGGAAACGTTTGGTGTAATTCAGGAAAAGAACTAATACAGTTAAGCCTATTATCATGCAAATGACTAATACAAAAGTCCTCAAAACTGCGCCCACCCATTGGTGGCGGGCGGGGAGGGGGAGGAGCATCTCAGAGGCTGTTCTCCTCCTCTGGAGAGAGAGGGAAGCAGTCTCTGATGCTGTACCGCCACTAAATTCTGGTAACATAACAGAGAAACACATTGGTAGTACAAAGCAGGAAACTAGTGTGAGGGCTACATCAACTGTGATCATATGCTGGCTTATGCTAGCATGCTTAAAAGTCTCCGTTTATCCCAATTACTACAGCGTGCGACAGAAACACCTGAAAGGACTGCATTCTTAGGAGTCAAGTGGATGATCTGACCTTCTCGGGATTCAATACCCAGAGTGATGCAGGACTAGTACTTGTGTTTTGGTAGTGCTGCTGTCAATTTCCTGCCATGCATATACTGTATGTTGTTTTTGAGATATCCTGGTCTTTGCATTGCCATTAAAATTGGACTTACTACTGACACAAAGACTAGCAAATCTGGTCATTGTACAACGAAAGATAAAAAAAAGTTTCCTGTCACAGTAAAGGAGGGAGGTTCTCAAGCTTTGCATCATTTCCAAACTTGCATTGTTATTACAGTAAATTCAGTGGGAACCTACCATCCAGCGGATCCACAGACTGGTTTCACTTGCTGTTCGCACTGTGACGCTTGCTGGTGCCACATCTGGAGGTGCCTGCAGTGTTTGAATTACTCGGGATGGCTGACTAACAGGACTTGTGCCAACTACATTTGCTTGTCTCATGCGAAACCTGGAAATGTAAAACAAAAACAACAAACAAGGAACAGATTTGGTGTGTACGTAATAAAAAACTAAGGCAAGGCTGAGTGTATGCTGTGAGAGAGCACATAGCTGTGAGACAGACAAGCTCAGAATAATACATTGCTTATAGTGCTTTATTTGTTTTTTCTGTTTTCTGACCAAGGGTGTTCTGGTGAATGGGAGGGTTGCCTAGCAACCAGTCCACGCTGTACAAAATGGACGACAGGAGCATTTAAAACGCAGATTGCCCTGGTGCTGAGCAAAGAAAGAATATATCAGAGCCCAAAACAACTTGCATTAGCACAAAATAATCAAAAATATTCTTTTTGGGGGCAAAGCTTACAGAGTAGTGGCATGACTCCGGAGAGCACAGTTGGGTCACCTGGTACAAAGGAACACTCAGGGTGAGCGGAGCGAGCTCGAGCGGGTGAGCACGCGATCTTCGGGTGCAGAGACTCGTGCTTCAGGGCGTGTCTTGAGTGGACTGGGGGAATGAGGCCAGGATATGATAGCATGTAAGCAAGCCTTTTGTATACATACATAGCTCTTGAAAGTCAGTTCACTCCAAAATATCAAAGAATCACTTACTTAAGAGTGTCTAAAGGGTATCAGTATCATGGGGAAACCACTGAGTAGTACTAGGACAGGTAATTAAGAGGAACTTGTACAGGAGAAATACATTACCAAAAAACACAAAGAATAATGGAAGCCTATAACCCCTCGGAGGACTTTTTGACTATTCTATGTAATGATGGGTCTACAGTAAAATACCATAGTTGTTTAATGTACACATCTGGAGATGCTGAGACTACCTCTGTAGGTTTTATATGCCAAAAATGTAATGAAATGAGAAAACTGCTGGGAGAAGTAAACTCCTTAAGACAACAAGTCAAAGGGAACACTCCCAAAGTAATTAATGCTAAGCCAGAAGAACAAAGAAAAAGGGAAGAAACAGATGGGGGGGGGGGGATCTAAGGGAATCTGAGACTATGTCAGAAAACAACCAAAGTGAAAATGAAATGGATGAGGACTGGACAATGGTACAAAATAGACCTAAGAAAAAAGGCAGGAGAGCAACAGACAATAATGAAATACCATTAGAACAGATTTGACCTACTAAGAGAGTCAGACGAAAATTAGCAGGGTTCAGGAGAGGATAAGGTACTAGTAATTGGGGATTCAATTCCGAGACGGACATATTCTATTATCTGTGGCACTGACAAAACAAACAGGTAGGAAAGCAGTTTGCCAGGGGCAAAAATAAAAGATTTAAAAAATTTCCTACCAAAGGTCACCGAGATCCAGAGACATTTGCAGACAGCAGTAATACATGCAGAAATTAATAATGTCAGGAAAGTTCAAGTTCAAGTTTATTGCAGGAAAACTCCATTGAGCAAGCTCTTTCACAAGGAGGTCCTAGATCATAATAATAGCCAAGTGGCTTGTCATTAAAAGACAACATATATAAAGTAAAATAAAAAACATATACACATAGGATTGCTATACATCAGTTCATAAAATTACAGTCTGACAGATTGAGGCACAGTAAGGTTCATATAATACCAGACGCAGAAATTCGACCGAACAGGTAGGGATTATTAGTGTAAGATAGTAGGGAGCTGGGCAGGTTGGGAGTGTACTGTGGGAGGAGAGAGTAGGTGAGTAAGAGGAGGGTGTAAAGATAACAGAAGGGAGTAGTGGAATAAGAAGGAGGGGTTAGAGAATATGAGATGAGTAAAGGAATAGTGCTAGAGAGTAGGGTGAAGAGGATAGAGATAACGAAGGCAATAATAGGTGAGAATTTAGTGGTTAGCCGAATGGAAAGCTCATGAGAAAGACACTGTGGACGACAGCATGGCTTTGTGTAAAGATATTAAAGGTCTGGGTCAGAGGGCGGCAGTTTCTGGCGTTCTGCTCATACTAAAAGGTCATGAGGAGAAAAATAATATAATTTGGAGGATCAATACAAGATTGGGAAATAGATGTTTAAAGGAGGGAGTCAAATTTATTGATACTTGTGAGTCCTTTTACCAGAAAAAGCATTTATATGCAAGGGACGGCTTGCACCTCAGCTATTCTGGAACTAAAACTCTAGCAACTGTGATAAATAGTAATGTACCCCCTGAGAGTTTAAACTAATAATTGGGTGCAAACAGAATGAAAACAAGGGCAAGAGCCTGAATAAAAACCACAAAGAAAGAGTACCACATCCTACAGGATTAAAGTGTTTATTGATAAATCCAAGGAGTCTAAAAACAAAAAGGAAGAATCAGAAGTACTGTTAAAACCAGTGGGCACAACCGACATAGTATGTATCAGAGAAGTGGTGGACAGGGAAAGAGGAGTGGGGAACAGAAATAAAGGGATACGACTTATACCATTTGGATTGGACACAGAAAAAAGGAGGGGGAGTAGCAGCATATACAGTGCAAGTGGCTTATAACGGGCACATCTGTGTAAGCAGATTTTGTCCGTTACAGGCAGTGGGCGATGTAACCAAAGGCAATTGTTTTGTTAAACAAGGTGCTAGTCCTCTCTGATGGACTGTATGAAGAACACTGCACAACTCCATGTACTGTACCTTGTAAACTCCCATTCCTTCCTTCCCGTGACTGCATTGGCATACTTATTATGCATGAGGCATGAAGGTACCGGAGGTAGAAGCAGGAGAACTTACAGAACTAACAGAAACTGCCGATATGGAGCAGGGGGACTCTCACTTCTGACCCTGCACTCACGCAAAATAAAGCTTTTACACAGCAGTGACCCTACCTAAGCAAGCAAGCAAGACTCTGATCGGCGGCAACAAAGCTGGTTCTAATCCTAGCTCCCGTCTCCGCCTCACAGCTACTCCCCTTGCAAGCAGTGTACAAATGATGCATCTCTGATTGAAAAACTGAGCTCCGAGCCGGTCTCCACAGCCGTGATACTGTTCTATTTCCTGCGGATTAGCTGCTAATTAGTCAAAGTTCACACTTTGGCATGCTCCGCAAACTGCATTCCAAAGTGTGAACTGACACTAACTAGCAGCTAATCTGTCTGAAATAGAAGGCAGGCATGGAACGTTAATAACCAGCGATTTTTACATTAGAGCATATGGAATTGACCAATGGTTAATGACATTTGCCTGGAAAAAATCGATCGCCCATTTAAACCGTGGGCGCTATAAGTGGAGGAGACTGTATATCAAAGCATTTACAGTCCAATCTAATGTCAGACAAAACAAAAAAACAGGACAGTAACACTGAATCTATATGGATCAAAATAGGTGCAGGAAGACACATAACTGCCACTATGGGAATATGCTACAGATCCCCAAAACAGCGAAAATAGGATAAGTGAAGAAATAACAAACTTGAAAGAGCTTGTGAAACAGGATGTGTTGTTTTTGTGGGAGACAAATTACAATGACATAAACTGGAATACAATGTAAGCTACTAAACCGTGTAGTGATGCATTTTTGAACGCTACAACAGAATTAGGCATGAAACAACACATTACACCAACAAGAGGAGAAAATATACTGGACATAGTACTAACTGCAGATGAGATAAATATTACTAATTGTGAGATCCAGGCACCACTAGGAAACAGTGACCACAACACAGTATCATTCCAAATAGACAAATGTATTACAATAAGAAATGGATGTATAGAGATTTACACTTTTAATACAGCTAACCATGAAAAAAATACAAGACTTAGCCAAAACAGACTGGGAACAAGCACTGCATAATAAAACAAGTAGTAAAAGCTGGCTGGTAGCGCAGAGGGCTGAGGCACTGGCGCCTTACCTCGCGCTACGCCGGTGACCCGGGTTCAGGAATGACCTTGGGTCATTGGGGTACTGGCATGGGGGCTGGAGTGTGCATGAGCCTTGGCTCTCCCCTCCAAGGGGTGGATGCCTGCCTGTCCGTAGTCCCACTCCCACCGGGTGGAGGTCCAGTGGGCGCATAGGCGATAATGGTGGCGATAGACATCGGGAGAGGCAGAAGGGCAACGGATCCTGGGTGCAGGCACGACGTATATGTACATGTGTGTGTACGCCGAGGCTCTAGGGAAACAAAAATACCAGAAACACGTAAAAAAACTGTATATGAAAAAAAAAACAAAACAAGTCAAATGTGGGAGATTATTTAGAAGCAGATTTCCGCAATATGTGATAAACATAGAAAAAAAGTTGAAAATATAGTAATAGAGTAATAAAAAAAAGCTTTTGCTCAATGCAAAAAAGACAAAAGCCATGCTTTTCTCCCCCTCCTTGCATGCAGCAATTCCTGCTTGGGGGCCATCCCACTAATTACCACTGTTCTTAGAGAAACATTAGAGTATGTAGCTAAATTCAAATATCTAGGAGTTTGGCTCAATCATTAACTTTCCTTCGCCAACCATCTCGAAGAACTACAGAAGAAACGAAGGCAAAGATTAGGACTATTCTACAGAATTAACTACCTGCTCACAAAGGAGGCCAAGATTCAACTGGTTCAAGCTACCTTCCTATCTTTAATAGATTATGCGGACCTGCTCTACAGCCACTGCACTGGCGCTCTGCACCGGCTAAGTTGGACACCCTCTACCACAGAGCTATCAGGTTCATTACTGGCCTTCCACTTTCCACACACCACTGCTCCCTGTACTCATCGTTAGTCTTGACTTCCCTTCATTATAGAAGAAATAGAAACACCTCCCTATGGGCCTTCAGAGCAGTGACCCAACAAGCTCCCGTCATATGTCTCAGATTGTATTCCCCGGAGTGTGTTAGGCACCTACGCTTTAAGGAGCTATTCCCTAATTGCCCTCCAAGTTCCAAGGGTCAAAACTCGTTTCGGCAAAGCTGCTCTAAGCTTCTCTTTACCCACATTGTGGAACAGTTTACAAAGCAACTTGAAGCTGAGCTGCCCTGTTAGCCTGAATATCTTCAAGGCGCTCTGCAATCGCTACATGAAAGCACCTTGCAAATGTTTCCCTCACCGCTAGCCCACTAATTCCACAACTCCCCCTTTCCATCCTGACGCTCACCATGTTACTACCCCTGGCTCTCACTCTTTCCCCTATTAACTCTTCCTGCCGCACCCACCCTTCCCTGTCTGCTCCAGCCTGGCTAAAGTCCCACCCCATCCATAGTAGTGTCCCAATTATCTACCCCTCCTCGGTCATTATAATAATAAACAAGTATACGACAGCCATCGTCACTTTCTGTGGTTTTAGTCCAATGTTTCCCCCAGTTGTCGGCAATATATCCCTCCTCTTCTTTACCTCTCTAACCTGCCACCCCATACATGGCCTCTTTCCCCTATAGGTGTAGTTGCCGGCTGCCTCACTCAAAAGACCTTTGCTTATAACCCCCGTATGCCTATAGTTGATTGTACATCTGCAGACTTCTTCAATTGTAGAATAATGCCTTTTTTTTTTATTTCAACCTTGTACTGTACTGTATACACTTTTTCTTCCTTGTATATTATTGCTTTTTGTGTACCTGCTTCTGTACTGTACTTTGATGCATTCATGACCAGGTCCACCTTGCAAATGAGCCTTGCTCAATGGTGCCCGCCTGGATAAATAAAGATTTTGATTGATTGATTGACTGAGAGGTGTAAAGCCACAATGGCTCACAAAGTGTCTAAAAAAAAGGTAATAAAGAGAAAGAGGAACATTTACAATGAATATCTCAAGAACAAAACGGCACAAAATTCAGAAAAACATAAAATTGCGCTTAAGCAATGCAAGAATAAAATTGGGACAAAAAAAACAAAGAATGGAAAAAATCTAGCAACTATCAATCAATCAATCAATCAATCAAAATCTTTATTTATTCAGGCGAACATCATTGAGCAAAGCTCATTTACAAGATGGACCTGAGTGGTCATACAAATGAGGATACAAGTATTATTACAGACAAGAATAGAATAAATAGCAATACAATGGCATGAAATGATTATATACAACAATTTACATATATACAAGTAACAATAGAACCATTTAGCCTGTAGGAAAAAAAGAGGACAAAGGGTATAGCAGTCCTAAATATAAGTTATATGGTCTAAACTAGTTTTTAAGTGAATATAATAGGTGATTCGGAGAAAGAAATTGAGTTAATATAATGGATAGAAAAAGGGAGGTTTAGTTGGGTCAGATTGGTGGGGATTATGCTTTATAAAAGCAATTGCAGAGCTCTGGAAAAGGGCGGAGAACAATCTTTTGAAGGATGCCAGAGGTAGTAGGCTATCTAGCTTCATGGATTTTGAGAGAGTTTCATGCAGCTGCTAAGGAATAGCTGAAAGCAGCCCTCCCATACCGGGTGCAGGCATTGGGGACCTTTAATGTGATGAGTTTACTGATCCTTAAAGGTGTATGGCCTGGTTGTAATTTGGGTAAAGCAATCAGTGATATAGGCTGTAGTGGTTTGTTAACGCTTTGAGTATCCAGATAACAGCATTCCTATTTCTTCTGTGTTGCAATGATGTCCAGTTGACTGCCATATAAAGGGAGCAATGATGGGTGTTGGAGGAAGGTCAGTAATAAATCTTATGGACCTGTGATACAGGGTGTCCAGCTTATGTAAGAGATGACTTGAACAATGGCAGTAGAGAAAATCAGCATAATCAATGAGGGATAGGAATGAGGCCTGAATTAACCTTTTTGGAATCACTGTTTAGGTAATGTTTTATTCTAAAAATAGTCCGAGCCTCTGTCTTAGCTTTTTAAGTAACTCTTCATTATGGACAGAATAGTCAAGCCTGTTATCTATCCAGACTCCAAGGTATTTGAAGTTATCAACAAATTCAAGTTTCTCTCAAGTAAGGTGGATATATGTAGGGTGTTGGATGCTGGGTAGTGGTAGTACAGCTCTTTGTGGTAAAGAACATAGCTTTTGTTTTTTTTGCATTTAGAAGTAGTTTTTTGTCAAGTAGATTGTGCTGCAGAATGGAGAATTCGGATTGTAGAAGTTCACAGGCTTTGAAAGGTGAGGGATTGCTGACATACAATACAGTATCATCAGCAAACAGATGAATGTTAGATTGAGTGAGGTTGGCATCAATATTGTTTATATAAATAGCAAAGAGGATAGGGCCAAGAATAGAGCCTTGTGGTACACCCCTTAGCAGAGGTTTTGAGGTGGATAGGTAATTTCCATTTCTAACCAGTTGCGACCTATCTGAAAGGTAATCCTTAAACCAGTTGAGTGATAGGAATCCAGGCCTAATGAGTTAAGGGAGGAGTAATAAGTCATGATCCACTGTGTCAAAGGCTTTACTCAAATCCAGAAACACAGCACAGGTAAAATTTTTTTTGTCCAAATTAGTCTGCCAATCGTTGGTTACCTTGGCTAAGGCAGTAATGGTGCTATGCTTTGATCTAAATCCAGATTGTGCAGAATTTAGAAGGTTATTGTTATCCAGATAGTCCCTTAACTGAGAGTTTACTAGTTTTTCGAGCATCTTAGATAGTACTGGTAGGATGGAGATAGGTCTGTAATTGTTGAGATCCCTAGTATCACCAGATTTGAGTAATGGAACTACTTGAGCTGTTTTCCAAGTAGATGGAATGGATCCAGTAGTTAGGGAAAGATTGAAGAGATGAGTAAGGGGGGCAGATAAGACATGTGAAGCAATTTTCAGGAAATAGGGATCCAGGGAGTCTGCACCTGCACTTTTAGTTGTGTCTAAATTAGAGAGGAGATCTTCCACTTCTTTCACGGATATTGGGATGAAGGAAAAAGTTGAAGTGGCCATTTGTCCCACAGTAGTTTGCAGGTTCAAGGAAGATCTCAGGATATTTGCAGGTGATGAGTCAAATGCTAGGCCAGCAGTGGTGAAGTGAACATTGAAGGTATTTAAGATTTTTGTTTACCTGTAATTTCTGTGTCATTTAGTAGCAATTTGGTGGTTAAGGCAGGAGTAGAATTCTGGCCCAGAAGTCCTTTTATTGTACCCCAGAGTCTGATGGGTTATTGTAGGAGGCATCCAATCTAGCTGTATAGTAGGCAGTTTTGGCAGTTCTTATTTTTTTGTACATGAATTCCTTGCTTTTCTGAAATTTAGCCAATCACTGGTGTCCTTTGTTTTTCTTGCCTTTTCCACAGCTTGTCTCTGGTTCTCAAGGCTGCTTTAAGCTCAGAGGTGAACCAAGGGCAGGATTTTACCTTAGTTCTGATACTGGTGATAGGTGCATGAATATTGGAGAACATTGGTGATAATATCCTTTAAAGTCTGGAGTGCTGTTTCAACAGAGGTTGTAAGATAGAAATCTCGCAATATATTGTAGTACTCAGGTCATGGAGGTAACCTGAGATATTGAAATTCTTTTGACCTTTGAGGATAAATTCTGCAGGATTTGGTGGTTTGAGTGTGGATCTTATGCCAGCTATAGGGTAATGGTCACTCATCACTTGGCAGTACTCCTGCATGTGAGATAAGTGAGGCTGTTTTACCAACATAATATCCAGGAGTGAGTTGTTGCTGGAATTTCTTCGTTAATCCTAGTTGGTCTTTAATCAGCTGTGGAATCCATAGGTGTCACAAGGTTATCAAAGGTGCAGATACATTAGACAACCAGTTTAGAATTCAAATCACCAAGGATAGCGGTATCTTCAGGGCCTTGGTTGAGAATTGACCCTAGGTGAGAAAGCAGTTTAAGGCCTGCAGAGGGGCCTGTAGCATCCAATCAGCTTTAAATGGAGACGAATTAGAAGGCAAATTTTGATTGATAAACATTCAAATTCATTTGGCTCAGATGTGTTGGATGAGGCAGGTTGCAGAGATGGTGTCCTTAATGTATATGGCCACCCCACCACCCCTGAAGAGCATCTGCTCTAAGAGCTGGACTGGGAAGGTTTACAACACTGTCTTTTGTTGTAGGCCTGAGCCAAGATTCAGAGATGACCAGGAAGTCTGGAAGAGTATGTAGCACCCAAGCCTGTATTAAGATGAACTTTTAGAGGCTGCAAGCATTGAAGTGTATGAAGCTTAGTCCTTTTATGGTAGTCAGCTCAGAAGGGAGATAAATTGACAATGGGGCCAGGATTAATCTCAATGGTGCCAATGCATAAAAGGAGGTAGAAGATTAATTTGACTAGGGCTCAAGGGATAGGGATAGAGGATCAGAGCATTTCTCAATCCTAGATGCACACTGTGTAGTGGGAGATGGTGCTGTTATATAGGTGTGTCTTTTATCATAACATAGGAGTCTGATGGACAGGCATAGAGGGTTTTATAGATCCAGGATACATGTAAAGGGCTAGGGAGAGCTGGATTGTTAGAGAGGTTTTATGTGGGATACCCCAGGGTTGCAGTGTAATAGTGGTTCAAGAGTGAAGGAATAGATGGTTGTACATTGTGGATGGCAGTGGAGAGCAGAACATATTCATTAACTTCGTCAGATGACAGGGGTATATTATATTATCATAATGGAATGGGGAGATGAGAGGTTAAGGGGCAAAGGAAACAAGTTAGCATTGTGCGGGGTAGGTATGGGTTAACAGAGAAGGGAATTAGATGTGGGCGGATGAGAGAAATGGCGGAAAGAGTGTATAAATACAATTAACCAAGAGGGAGGGGGGGGCAAAATTTTGTGGCTTTGCTGTACCTTTCACACTGCTTCTCCCGGCCTCCTGGAACTCTTGGTCGGCTGGAGGTCACGCCGCCCGCTGGCGGCTCGGAGCCCTTCTGCGGCTGGAGCTGGAGGGCAATGCCGGCTGCAAGTCAGGGGACAGAGGAGAGCAGGAGAAGGCAATTTTATTGCAGGCAATCTGCAATTAGGTGCAAGCAAGAATCTGCACAACAAAAGACTGGGAGGGTTTGGGGGGTTAGCGCCTGCCGCCTAGGCCCACACAGATCCCCAGAAAGGCTGAATCACTAGCAAACATCACATCAAAACATGTTAAATTACCCACAATTTTAAGTAAAACAGCTCTTTAAGGAAATTAACACAAGTTACAGCTAATCAGAAAAATCCCATCCAGAAAAGTGTTGCAGAGTCCAGCTAAAGTCAATGGGAAAGGCGCACAATCGGAAGCAAGGCAGAGACAGCGTCGCTTCCCGATTGGTTGCGGCTTTTGCTCGCATTTTCACACTGCTTCTCCGGCCTCCGAACCTTTGGTCGGCTGGAGGTCACCACCGTCCGCTGGCGCTCGGAGCCCCTTCTGCGGCTGGAGCTGGAGGGCAATGCCGGCTGCAAGTCAGGGGATAGAGGAGAAGGCAGTGAGAAGGCAATTTTATTGCAGGCAATCTGCAATTAGGTGCAAGAAACAAGAATCTGCACAACAAAAAGACTGGGAGGGTTTGGGGGTTAGGCCTAAGCGGCCTAGCCCACACAGATCCCTGAAAAGGCTGAATCACTAGCAAACATCACATCAAAACATGTTTAAATTACCCACAATTTTAAGTAAAAACAGCTCTTTAAGGAAATTAACACAAGTTACAGCTAATCAGAAAATCCCATCCAGAAAAAGTGTTGCAGAGTCCAGCTAAAGTCAATGGGGAAGGCGCGCAATCGGAAAGGCAGAGACAGCGGTCGCTTCGATTGTTATGCGGTTGTCCGCATTCTTTTCAACCTGCTTCTCCCGGCCTCCTGGAACTCTTGGTCGGTTGGAGGTCACCGCCGGCTGGCTGGCGGCTCGGAGCCCTTCTGCGGCTGGAGCTGGAGGGCAATGCGGCTGCAAGTCAGGGGACAGAGGAGAAGGCAGTGAGAAGGCAATTTTATTGCAGGCAATCTGCAATTAGGTGCAAGAAACAAGAATCTGCACAACAAAAGACTGGAGGGTTTGGGGGGTTAGCGCCTAAGCCGCCTAGCCCACACAGATCCCCAGAAAAGGCTGAATCACTAGCAAACATCACATCAAAACATGTTTAAATTACCCACAATTTTAAGTAAAACAGCTCTTTTAAGGAAGTGAACACAAGTTACAGCTAATCAGAAAAATCCCATCCAGAAAAGTGTTGCAGAGTCCAGCTAAAGTCAGGGAGCGCACCAATCGGAAGCAAAGGCAGAGACAATGATCGCTTCCCGATTGGTTGCGGCTTGCCTCTGCCCTTACACTGCTCTCCCGGCCTCCTGGAACTCTTGGTCGGCTGGAGGTCACCGCCGGCCCTGGCTCGGAGCCCCTTCTGCGGCTGGAGCTGGAGGCAATGCCGGCTGCAAGTCAGGGGACAGAGGAGAAGGCAGTGAGAAGGCAATTTATTGCAGGCAATCTGCAATTAGGGTGCAAGAAACAAGAATCTGCACAACAAAAGACTGGGAGGTTTGGGGGTTAGGCGCAAGCCGCCTAGCCCACAGATCCCCAGAAAAGGCTGAATCACTAAGCAAACATCACATCAAACATGTTTAAATTACCCACAATTTTAAGTAAAACAGCTCTTTAAGGAAATTAACACACGTTACAGCTAATCAGAAAAATCCCATCCAGAAAAGTGTTGCAGAGTCCAGCTAAAGTCAATGGGAAAGGCGCTATCAATGGAAGCAAAGCAGGGAACAGCGATGCGCTTCCCGATTAGTTTGCTGCTTTGTGCTCACCTTTCACACTGCTTCTCCAGCCTCCTGGAACTCTTGGTCGTGGGTTGGAGTCACCGCTGCCTGGCTGGTTGCTCTGAGCTCCCTTCGGCTGGAGCTGGAGGGCAATGCCGGCTGCAAGTCAGGGGACAGAGGAGAAGGCAGTGAGAAGGCAATTTTATTGCAGGCAATCTGCAATTAGGTGCAAGAAACAAGAATCTGCACAACAAAAGACTGGGAGGGTTTGGGGTTAGGCGCCTAGCCGCCTAGCCCACACAGATCCCCAGAAAGGCTGAATCACTAGCAAACATCACATCAAAACATGTTTAAATTACCTCACAATTTTAAGTAAAACAGCTCTTTAAGGAAATTAACACAAGTTACAGCTAATCAGAAAAATCCCATCCAGAAAAGTGTTGTAGAGTCCAGCTAAAGTCAATGGGAAAGGCGCACCAATCGGAAGCAAGGCAGAGACAGCGGTCGCTTCCCGATTGGTTGCGGCTTTGCCCGTACCTTTCACACTGCTTCTCCCGCCTCCTGGATCTCTTGGTCGGCTGGAGGTCACGCCCGGCTGGCGCTCGGAGCCCTCTGCGGCTGGAGCTGGGAGGCAATGCCGGCTTTCACACACCCGGCCTCCTGGAACTCTTGGTGGCTGGAGGTCACCGCCCGGCCATGGCGGCTCGGAGCCTTCTGCGGCTGGAGCTGGAGGGCAATGCCGGCTTTACACTGCTTCTCCCGCCTCCTGGAACTCTTGGTCGGCTGGAGGTCACTGCCCGGGCTGGCGGCTCGGAGCCCTTCTGGCGCTGGAGCTGGGGGGCAATGTCAAGCTCACACTGCTTCTCCCGCCTCCTGGAACTCTTGGTCGGCTGGAGGTCACCGCCGGCCCGCTGGCGGCTCGGAGCCCCTTCTGCGGCTGGAGCTGGAGGGCAATGCCGGCTTTCACACTGCTTCTCCCGGCCTCCTGGAACTCTTGGTCGGCTGGAGGTCACCGCCGGCCCGCTGGCGGCTCGGAGCCCCTTCTGCGGCTGGAGCTGGAGGGCAATGCCGGCTTTCACACTGCTTCTCCCGGCCTCCTGGAACTCTTGGTCGGCTGGAGGTCACCCGCCCGCTGGCGGCTCGGAGCCCTTCTGCGGCTGGGCTGGAGGGCAATGCCGCTTTCCACAGCTTCCTCCCGGCCTCCTGGAACTCTTGGTCGGCTGGAGGTCACCGCTGCCCGCTGGCGGCTGAGCCTTCTGCGGCTGGAGCTGGAGGGCAATGCCGCTTTCACACTGCTTCTCCCGGCCTCCTGGAACTCTTGGTCGGCTGGAGGTCACCGCCGGCCCGCTGGCGGCTCGGAGCCCCTTCTGCGGCTGGAGCTGGAGGGCAATGCCGGCTTTCACACTGCTTCTCCCGGCCTCCTGGAACTCTTGGTCGGCTGGAGGTCACCGCTGCCCTGGCTGGCTCGGAGCCCTTCTGCGGCTGGAGCTGGAGGGCAATGCCGGCTTTCACACTGCTTCTCCCGGCCTCCTGGAACTCTTGGTCGGCTGGAGGTCACCGCCTGCCCGCTGGCGGCTCGGAGCCCCTTCTGCGGCTGGAGCTGGAGGGCAATGCCGCTTTCACTGCTTCTCCAGCCTCCTGGAACTCTTGGTCGGCTGGAGGTCACCGCCCGCCAGCTGCGGCTGCCCTCTGGGCGGCTGGAGCTGGAGGGCAATGCCGCTTACACTGCTTCTCCCGCCTCCTGGAACTCTTGGTCGGCTGGAGGTCACCGCCCGGCCGCTGGCGGCCGGAGCCCCTTCTGCGGCTGGAGCTGGAGGGCAATGCCGGCTTTCACACTGCTTCTCCCGGCCTCCTGGAACTCTTGGTCGGCTGGAGGTCACCGCCGGCCCGCTGGCGGCTCGGAGCCCCTTCTGCGGCTGGAGCTGGAGGGCAATGCCGGCTTTCACACTGCTTCTCCGGCCTCCTGGAACTCTTGGTCGGCTGGAGGTCACCGCCCGGGCTGGCGGCTCGAGCCTCTTCTGCGGCTGGAGCTGGAGGGCAATGCCAGCTTCACACTGCTTCTCCCGCCTCCTGGAACTCTTGGTCGGCTGAGGTCACCGCCGCTCGCTGGCGGCTCGGAGCCCCTTCTGCGGCTGGAGCTGGAGGGCACGCCGCTTTCACACTGCTTCTCCCGCCTCCTGGAACTCTTGGTCGGCTGGAGGTCACCGCCGCCCGCTGGCGGCTCGGAGCCCTTCTGCGGCTGGAGTGGAGGGCAATGCCGGCCACACTGCTTCTCCCGGCCTCCTGGAACTCTTGGTCGGCTGGAGGTCACCGCCGCCCGCTGGCGCTCGGAGCCCCTTCTGCGGCTGGAGCTGGAGGGCAATGCCGGCTTTCACACTGCTTCTCCCGGCCTCCTGGAACTCTTGGTCGGCTGGAGGTCACCGCCGGCCCGCTGGCGGCTCGGAGCCCCTTCTGCGGCTGGAGCTGGAGGGCAATGCCGGCTTTCACACTGCTTCTCCCGCCTCCTGGAACTCTTGGTCGGCTGGAGGTCACCGCTGCCGCGCTGGCGGCTCGAGCCCTTCTGCGGCTGGAGCTGGAGGGCAATGCTGGCTTTCACTGCTTCTCCTGGCCTCCTGGAACTCTTGGTCGGCTGGAGGTCACCGCTGCCCGCTGGCGGCTCGGAGCCCTTCTGCGGCTGGAGCTGGAGGGCAATGCCGGCTTTCACACTGCTTCTCCCGGCCTCCTGGAACTCTTGGTCGGCTGGAGGTCACCGCCGGCCCGCTGGCGGCTCGGAGCCCCTTCTGCGGCTGGAGCTGGAGGGCAATGCCAGCTTACACTGCTTCTCCCGGCCTCCTGGAACTCTTGGTCGGCTGGAGGTCACCGCCCGCTGGCGGCTCGGAGCCCCTTCTGCGGCTGGAGCTGGAGGGCAATGCCGGCTTTCACACTGCTTCTCCCGGCCTCCTGGAACTCTTGGTCGGCTGGAGGTCACCGCCGGCCCGCTGGCGGCTCGGAGCCCCTTCTGCGGCTGGAGCTGGAGGGCAATGCCGCTTTCACACTGCTTCTCCCGGCCTCCTGGAACTCTTGGTCGGCTGGAGGTCACCGCCGCTCACATGGCCTCGGAGCCCCTTCTGCGCTGGAGCTGGAGGGCAATGCAACAAGGGTAATATAGAAGTTCTACAGATACGTAAACTCCCTACAAAACTCGAACAGTGGTGTGTGTTCAATAAATTCTAATAAACAGCAAACAGATGATCCTAAAGTAATGGCTGGCATTTGTAACGCATGCTTTGGATCTGTGTTCACCAAATGTGAGTCACATGTAGGAGACATACCAGAAAAGACTAGTATAATGGAGCAGATTACACTAGATAGTATAAATAACTAATTTCAAGCCCTAAAATGTTCATACTCATCAGGCCCAGATAACATATCTTCTAAAATACTGAAAATATTAGCCCCACAAACAGCTGTTCCGCTAAAACTATTATAATATGAGCAAGCACTAACAAACAACAAAATCCCAGGGGACTGGCCATCGCCTATAGTAATACCAATCCACAAAAAGGGAAGTAAAACAAATTATGAAAATTACCGACATACGAGTCTTACTTCGGTGCCGGGAAAGAGTTTAGAATCAATTCTTAAGGATATGATAAATAAACATAAAGAAAAGAATGACTGCAGAGATCAGCAGCAGGGTGGTTTTACAGTAGGGAGGTCCTGCGTAACTAACTTGCTTTGTTTTAGCGTAAAAATATCAGCCACACTGGATGGGGGCTCATCAGTGGAGTGCGTTTTTCTTGATTTTGCAAAAGCCTTTGATAAAGTACCACACAAAGCCATAATACAACAACTAATTGAAGCAGGTGTAAATCATAAAATTATGGCATGGATTAGAAACTGGCTCAGTGGAAGAGGAAGCTGGAGCTTCCAACATGGCGGATGCCTTTCTTTAACCTGCAGATGGAGCTCGGCATAAATCAATTTCTACTAAATAGTGAGTCGAATTTGTCTAAGTTGGTGGCTACAGTTGTATTATTGTCTGGGAAACTAGCAATAAGCCCTAAAAAGGATAAACAAGCAGCTCAGGACTTGGATGCCGACTCTGCTTCAGCATCGGGTTCGAGAGGCACAGGACGCAGGCCCACCAGCCTCACAGACACGAGGCCTTTTTAAACTCTGAATCCCCAAATCATGGCAATGTTACGGAAGATTCAGCCAATGGGGGAAGAAACAGACCGAAGACTGGCTGCAGTAGAAACTAGATTTACCAAACTGGACATTAAGGTGCAAACTAATGCTTCACACATTACAGAACTTAATTCGGAGGCGGAACGCCAGTGGGAGAGAAATGCGGCATTCGTGCAGGACTTTCACTTTTTACGATCTAAAGTGAAGGCCTTGGAGAATGCACAAAGACAGGCTGATGTCCGTATTGTATGCTTTCCTCCTAGGCTGGCAGAGAGAATGAAGATACTAGTGGCCGTGAAGAGCCTGATTTTTACACACCTAGGCTTCTTGCTCGAAGACTCCGGTATCTCTATAATACAGGCCTTTGCTATTCCTATTACAGCCAGACCATGGAATACCACTGGTGTGCGCCCTCTGACAGCCATAGTGACACTACTGAGCTCAGAGGCTCGTATTCCCTTGCTGCAGGCTGCCAGGCAACGCAGAGATCTTGTATGGCAGGGCAGCAAAATAGCTTTGCTTCCAGACATTTCTTTGCAGACCTAAAATTGGAAAAAAGCCTTACAGGTCATGAAGAAAACTCTTTTGGAGAATGGAATTGCTCCCCAAGTCTTATTTTCTGCTCGCCTACAAGTCCATCATGCCAACAAAACGCACATCCTTACGTACCCTGAAGCTGCGGCAGCATTTGTTTCAAAACTACTTGATGTCCAACATGCTTCACAGGATATAGAGAGGGATGCGGATTCTGAACTGAATCCGAATGACTGAAACTGTACTGATGTTTGTTTTTTTTTTTCTTTCTGGCTATCTTGCTTTCCTATGGTCTCTCTTAAGATATTGTTCTTTTGGAATCTTTCAGTATATAAGTATTGCTGTTGAATGCAAGTTTGTTACAGGTCTGTATGTCATGTTGGGTTGAGCTCTAGTGATTTCCTTAGCGCTGTTTGTGCATGTTATCACCTTTCCCATAATAGAGACCAGTTCACTGTGGGAGCGAGATTATGCTCCACTCAATTTGTAAATTTTATGTACATTTCCTGTAGCTATCCCGTCTCCCTAACAGCCATCTGGTATGTGCCTTACTGGTGGGAGTGTAACTTAATGTAATTGAGTCCAGAACATCTGTTATGATCCCTTTATGGTTTCATTATGGGGGTCTCAGTCCTCCACCTTATATTTCTATCCTATGAGGGGCAAGAAATCTTGGCTGATATCCTATGAGCCATAGAATAGGTGAGAATGGACTCTTCTACACTATTATCTTGCTGGGTGTTTACTCCTAGGCTATACCTGGCAGTCCAGTTGCAGTTAATGGACAAATGTTTTGTTGTACAATGTAATGTATGACCTCTAACTTGTACATTGATCATCTGGGCTGCATGTGGTTCAGTTTTATTTGTATTAAGTGAATATAGTGCTTGCTATGTTTCATAAAATGTTACAAATAAAAAGTAAATAAAAGAAAAAAAGAAACTGACTCAGTGGAAGAAGCCAGAGAGTTACTATAAAGGAGTGCCTCTCTGATCTGGTTTGCGTGACAAGTGGGGTGCCGCAGGGTTCTGTTCTGGGACCATTGTTGTTTCAAATTTTTATGTCAGACATGGACAGACTATTAACAGGCTGGATAAGTAAATATGCAGATGAGACAAAAATAGCTAGAGTCATAAACTCACAGGATGATAGTGATGCATTGCAAACAGAACTAAACAACATAGGTAAACGGGTAACTACAAGAGGCTTGAGTTTTAATGCAGATAAGTGTTGTGTAATGCATCTGGACCGTTACAACAAAAAGAACACATACTCTAAATGGACTTCCTCTGAGAGTAAAAACAGAAGGAAAAAGACTTAGGCATAACAATAACAGAGAAATTAGCTTATGATAACCATTGTGACAAGCAAATTAGTAAGGCTAAAAGACTACTATGGACTATCAAAAGAAATTTTAGAAGCAGGGAAGAGGAGGTGGTAACGCCACTGTACAGGGCATATGCGCAGGGCTGCAGCTATGAATTTTGGGGCCCTGGACAAGTCACTTGAAATTGGCCCCATTTCCCAAATCAGCTAATACCAGGGGTAATGCCAGTTCCTCAGGTGGGTCCCTCCTGAGCTTGGGGCCCTGAACAACTTCCCCACTTTTCCCCCCATTACTGCGGCCCTGCATATGCGAGACCGCTACTAGACTATGGAAGCCAAGAATGGGTGCCATTAATAGGGGGACTGAAAATTGGTTAGAAAGAGTTCAAAGACATGCAACCAAAATGATATACAGCTTTAATAACTTGTCATATAATGAACAGCTCCAGAAATTAAACCTTATGTTACTAGAAACAAAAAGGATCAGAGGTGATACGCTCTTGCATTATGACACCATGCGAGATAATTACCTAATACACAAACTTAACTTAGAATTAAAAAGTGATAAAATAGGGACGAGAGGACACCCATTGCAATGGAGACCAAAAAGATTCTTGACAAACAAGAGCAAAGCTTATTTGACACAGAGGGTGGTTAATCCTTGGAATAGCTGACCTTTACAGATCATAATCAGTAAAGAGAAAAAACAGTTTAAGAAAAACCTAGGCAATTATAGACTT
The DNA here is from genome assembly GCA_016271365.2 of Neoceratodus forsteri. Classification (NCBI taxonomy): domain Eukaryota; kingdom Metazoa; phylum Chordata; order Ceratodontiformes; family Ceratodontidae; genus Neoceratodus; species Neoceratodus forsteri. The sequence goes on along the minus strand of JADMNL010000025.1, from coordinate 387,714,335 downwards.
GCTGGAAACAGACGGTTTTATTATGGGTACTTGGAAGGAGTCCACATGGGCATACCACCTTCTTGACTCCTAAAACCTTAGTATGAACCTTGGTAGTATAAGATGCTTTACAATTGTCAGTGTAGTAAATTAATAATGGAATGCGTTCTTTAATACGGTTGTTATACATTCTTGAGTAGGCTGTGTGATTTAACAATTATCATACAGGAAGATACTGTCAATTCCCTTTTAGGCCTTACATCCTCCTTTGACAATTATAATATATAAAACAAATTATTCAATTATAACTGTAAAACTCATTATAATGTATGGTTACCATGTTTTGTCAATGGTTTCAAAAAGCTGTTCATAACGCATGACCATTAAGAATAACTTAGAAGATGCATAACACTTGAGCACAGCTGTCACCGGGAGCTGCACACGGTGCACTAACCAGTGCTTGATTTCTTTAAAAAAAAAAACACGTCTACTTCCTGAGCTGCTGAAACTGCTTCTGGCTTCCTACGTACCTGAAGCCACAGCTTTCTCAGAACAGGGTCAGCAAGAGTTGTCCGGGCCAACTGCAAGTTGATGAGGCAGGTGAGGTGGGGGGGGACTGAACCCCAACAGTGCTGCAATTCAGGAGGAGAGGGGAGCAGCCAAATAGAACTGCCGGCAGCCTGGTTGCTGATCACTGGATCAGCGCAGATGGTGGGGCGGGATAGTGAAGCCGCTACCAGAGCAGTACAGGAGCAAAACCAAAACATGGATTTCACAGCTTCAGAAAGTGTAACTTAAAAAGCATACTATTTAAATTATCATTAACAATAAATAAGTGAACCCCAAACAGTGAGAACTTGCTAATTCACATACCTTGTACATACTGTGAAATCAGCAGAACACTCAAGCTTCGCCCTCATGTTCTATGATGTCACAAAACCTATGAGGGTGTGAATCAGTGAGTTCTCAGTTTGGTGGTAATTTTTCTCTATACAGTGAAGCCCGCTTAAGTGCACACCCTCGGGATATTGCAAAAGTGTGCATTTAACCGGGCTGTGCATTTAAGCGATCAATTCAAAAAACACAACCAAGAACGTCTTATTTTACCCATGCTTTATTCAACAATAGCACATCAGCTTTAAAACATAAATTAAATAACTGCTGTCACACATATATCCCACTTCTGCATAAAATCAGTTATTTTCCTCTGCTTTGTCGATTTCAGTGCCAGCAACTGCACATAGCTTTCAAAATTAAACAAAACACTGACGTCTTGCTTCTCCTTACTTAAAAAAAATTCTCTTACTGTTTCCAAGCTCTCTAGTGCCGCAGCAGCGGTAATCAGTTCCGTATCCTGTGCTTTCTCCTCCTCGTCCTCAGTAGCCTGCGACCCACGAATGTGACTGCATATTTCCTCTTCCGCATTACCGCAGTGATGACATCAGGCCTGACCTAGGACAGAACCTCCCTTTCAATAGCAATTTGTTATTGTCTCCTGGTGTATCTTCCCACGATGCATCAAGATCTATATGGCATCCCATACAGAGATCTTCTTACTGATCTCAGACACTGCTACAGGGAACCAGAGTAAATGTGGATGATTAGCTTTTGGATGTTAATCGTGGACACTGTCGTCAGTGTGCTGTTAAGGTGGACCAGCATTAAAGGTGGACCTAATAGATGTGCACTTAAGAATTATTTGTCTCACTATTTTAATAGGATTTCAGACAAAAATATGTGTACTTAACCGAAATGTGCACTTAACCACGATGCATTTAAGCGGTATATTTAACACTGAGTACATAGGAAAAACATCGGGATATTGAAATACCATGCACTTAAGCGGGATGTGCACTTATCCGATGTGCACTAAAGTGGGCTCCACTGTATATGATGGCTTGCTCACCTTCAGCAGAATTTGCTGATGTAGTCGGGTTGTTTATCTGCTTTCTTTTTCTTAACAGTGAAAAACTGTGTCCATCGTAACAGTGTTACCACACAAAATGTTTACCATCCTTGACCTACTTCTGCTGCATCCTGTTGCTTAAAACTTGAGCCCCCCCCCCCAGTAAAGTCAGTCATGATGCAGTGGGAGAGTACTACTGCATCTTGAGTGGTTGGACTGTGAGTGGTCATTCTGAAATTTCAGGAGTGACAGTGGGATACAATCAAGGACTTCGTGCAAAACAGGTTTTGATGTGGTTACCCCAGTAGCAGTTTTCTCAGTTTTTCTAAGAAAAGTCAAGCAGATCTAAAACAAGTCAGTATGCATCAACAATTTCTACAGCAGGTGAGCAATAACAAAAAGTGTTTTTATGCTAGAAATAATACGAGGCCCAAGGGGTCCACAGTGTCCTTTTAAAGATACAACTTTCTCAGTCAGCCTGACAGATCTGTGGTAGTGCCATGTCTTGCAATGCTGGTGATCCGGATTGGAGAATGAGCCCAGATTATCAGAGAGGGGAGAAGGTTTCAGCACCTCATAGGATGCTCACCTCCTCAGGGAATGTGGCTGTCCCCCTCAGGGAAGGTGGCTGCCCTCCTCTCACTGATATATATTTTTTTATTTTAATCTTTGGTAACCGGGTAAGGTCCACTAGGCACAAGTGCCTGTTTTCAGGGGTGACCTGGGAGCACTGGGTGGTTAAGTGACTTGCTCAGAGTCACACAGTATGCAAGTAGAGGCTGTGAGAATCAAACTCAGGTCTGGTCTGCTAGATGTATCAAGCTCATTCACACATCGTTCCTCTAACCTCTAGGCTATACTGCCAGCCCAAGCCCAGCCCATATATGCTTATGTCTATCACCAGGGAAGTTAAAAACAGCAGTCGCTCTAGCCAGTTACTGGTCACCATTTCCCAGAAACATACTGGCCACGACGTAACCCCCACAAAAATTGCTTTCAGAGAGAGGGTGGTATAATCCACATTTTGTAATGCGATACTTACTGCACGTTTCTGTCTGAAAGCTCTACAGTGGTAAAGAGGATAATGCATGGGTGACAGTGAAGAACAAGGTGGTAATTTCATAGAGTTAAATGGTGACCAGAGGTTAAGTGTCACTGCCCCCAGCTTTACCAAATGAAATTCTACTGAATTCAGAGTACAAGCCCCTATGCTTTATGAGTTATATTACATGATTCAGAAGAACTAGGCTTGGATTACTGACTGCAGCTGTTTAGCGTAATACATTGGGATTAAATTGGTCAGAGGCCTTCAGGAACTCGGTTCTACTATCTCTTACAAAACTACATGAGACATCCTGCACCTCTTTTCTCCACTGACTACTTACTGTAGGAGAATTCCACCACTTAACATTCTAGTTATGCGAGTCCAGTTTAACCACTGGTACTATGCAGACAGTCCCACACAAAAGATTAATATACAAGTTGGCCAGCCTGAGAGTGGGTCCCAAGATGGTAGCCTGGGTAAAGAATTGGCTGGAGAACAGGACACAGAGGGTAATAGTAAACGGAGTCCACTCTGAAGAAAGGGTGGTTACTAGTGGGGTACCGCGGGGCTCAGTATTAGGACTGGTCCTCTTTAATGTCTTTATAACTGACATTGCAGAGGGACTAGAAGGAAAAGTATGTCTCTTTGCAGATGACACAAAGATCTGCAACAGAGTTGATACCCAAGGTGGGGTGGAAAGGATAAGAAGGGACTTGGCAAGGTTGGAGGAATGGTCAAATGTATGGCAGTTTAGATTCAATGCAAAGAAGTTCAAAGTAATGCACCTGGGAAACAAAAACCCAAGGAAAGAGTACACAATGGGGGGTGAGATACTAACAACAACAAAAATGGAAAGGGACCTGGGGGTAGTCATATCAAATGACCTCAAGATGAGCAAACAATGTGAGAGGGCAGTAAGGAGGGCTGGGGGGATACTGGGATGCATAGGGAGAGGCATCACCAGTAGAAAACAGGAGGTTGTTATCCCTCTGTACACAGCTGGTGAGACCCCATCTGGAGTACTGCATGCAATTCTGGAGCCCCAATCTCTGCAAAGACATAGACAGGATGGAGGCAGTCCAGAAGAGGGCAACTAAAATGGTGCATTGTCTGCACCAGAAGACACACCAAAAGAGACTTAAGGAGCTTAATATGTATAGCCTCGAGGAGAGAAGGGAGAGGAGGGACATGATAGAAACTTTCAAGTACCTCTAGGGAATCAACAAAGTCCAAGAGGGTAGCATCTTTCAGAAAAAAGAGGTGCGTGAGAACAAGGGGGCACAATTTGAAGCTGGGGGGATGGAAACGTCTCAGAGGTAATGTGAGGAAGTATTTTTTCACTGAGAGGGTTGTGGATGCATGGAACAGCCTTCCTGAGGAGGTAGTGGAGTCAAAAACAGTGGTGGAATTCAAGAATGCATGGGACAGACATAAGGCAATTCTAGGGGGTGGAGGTAGGAAGACGTAGGTTGTTGGTTAGCTAGGATCTGCAGCTTATCCATTAGGTAGGGAAATGGGCAGACTGGGTTTGCCAAGCAGTTCTTATCTGTCATCAAATTCTATATTTCTATGTTAATTAGCTGTTCAACAGAGTCCAGTCCAGGCTTTAGCTTTACAGTGTCAGTGGCTCAGTAGGTAGCACACTCGCCTCTGAGGCCGGGAGATCAGAGGGCTGTGGGTTCAGTTCCCACATCTGGCACTTGGGTTAATATCCCAATACTGACACTGCAGTACAGCATGAGGGGGGCGCTGCACTTCTGAGGTGCCGTCTTTCGGATGAGATGTTAAACAGAGGTCCCTCTGCCTGGATTGGTGGTAATTCAGGTGGATGCTAAAGATCCCGTGGCACTTATCGAAAAAGAGTAGGTACTTTTTCCTGGTTTTATTTTATTTTTTTTTTGCGGGGTGGGGGTTATTCTTTAAAGTGAATTTCCCCGGTGTCCTGGCCAAATTTCTCCCATTCACTAAAAATACCACCAGCAGCTTAACCTGGTTCAATTTCAGTGCTTACCATCTGTATCCCCCCTCTTCCCCCGGTCACCCCTGAAAAAGGGACTTCTAGGCCCAGTGGGCTTACTGGGTCAACAAGATTCAATAAAATAAATAAAATAAACTAGAGCACTGCTATAGCTCATTCCATGTCTGCTGAGAATTCTAGTCCAGGATTTCGGTGCTGCAATATACAGAGCTTCAAAGCTACGCAGAGTGCACTCAGAGCATGCTTACATGGGCAAAGAAACGTTTAAGTTTTCTAAAACAATTGTTCAGTTGGAAACTGCCTTCTTTGAGCAACTGATTCAAGATCTGCATTCTACAGCTGGACGTGTTATATTTAGAGGAATAATGCTTTAAGGAGAACTGCGTTGAACTTTTAAGTACTTTTTCCTGGTTTTATTTTATTTTTTTTTTGCGGGGTGGGGGTTATTCTTTAAAGTGCTTTTCCCCTTTTTTGGTTTAATTATCTGGTAACTGGGTAAGGCCCTCTGGGCACAATGGCTGTTTTCAGAGAAGACACAAGATCATGGTAGAGGTTAAGTGACGTGTTCAGGCTCACACAGTGCACAACTGGAGGTTGTGGGAATCAAACCTGGGTCTGCTGGGTGTACCAAGCCCATTCCTGTAGAAACTGATTTTGGATGCTGGTTCTAGTTTGTTTATAGTTCTGTTACTGGCTTTTTAATGGTCTCAATTTGTGTTTTTTATTCAAATCATTACAATCATTAAATTCCAATCTTATTCTTAATCAAATAATTAATTCTTATTAGATAGTAGTCTTCTCAGCCCTTACCAGTCTGCTTTTTGGCACAGACAGGACATCTTATCTGCTGTCACATCTGTCACCAATGCCTTACTAGTGGCTATGGATCAGGGTCTAATGACTGGGGCAATCGCGGGCAAAAAAAATGTCATGACATAATACAGACCTTCAAGTTCCTGAAAGGAACAAACAAGGGGAATTGCAAGGAAATTATTTAGCAAGAAGGGCAAATTTAAAACGAGGGAACATGAATGTAAGCTGAGGGAGGAGATTCAGGAAGCATGTGAGAAAGTTTTATTTTACAGAGAGACTGAGTTAGTCATGAACAGCTTACCAGCAGAGGTAGTGGGTGCAAACACCATTAACAGGGTCAAGCAAGGCTGGGACAGGGCAAAGGGCTTAACAGTTACTTGGGGTGGGGTAGCAACATGAGAGCGAGCAAGGGAGAGAGGTAAAGGAGAAACCCCCATGTGAACAACATATCATGAGGTAGAGTAGGATACAACTGCGAAGACTGGATAGACCAATGGTCTCTTTCTGATGACATCGTCTACGTTTCCATCTTTTTTGACTTCGGCAACTCCTTCAACACTGTGGATGATTAAATACAGCATAAAGTATGGGTCAAGGTGTGTAACGAGAAGTGTACACACACCCGGGGGATATATGCACAGCATTTAACCCCGAGGGTTGTGTAAACTTCGTGTTTACACACCCTGACCCATATTTTGTTTTATATCATTGCTGGGTTGCTTTTTTTTGCCTCAGCAATTATATAAAATAAAAAAAGTTGCTGAGCGGCCATGGTCCGATTACGTTAGAACGCACGGTCCACGGTCGCCTTTCAGTTTCATTTAAATGTTTTTTTCCCTATTTTTGTATTTGTTGTGGATCCGTTAATCATTCAGGTACTTACCGCCAAGTCTCCTTGGTGGTTTTGTGTCCGTGTTGGTTTGCGGTTACGAAGGGGACAGCCATTGGAAAGTGAGGAGCCTACAAGCACATGGCAAGAGAGTTTAGGAATTGTAGGTATATTTGCCATAATAAATACCTTTATTACGCAACAACACCACGGTTTCCATATGGGGAAAAGAACAAACCATTAATTATGTTATGATAAACTGTGTTAACTATGGGTTTGGCTCCTTCCACTGTGCAATGGTTCCCAAGCTATCTGGGCATCTGTCAACAATTTGTAGACATTAGGGGATCTAAATTTAGCTTTTCCCGTCTTTGCACTGACATCCCTCAGGGCTCAGTAGCAGGCTCTCTCGTTTTTGGTGTAGTGTATATCAATGATCTAGTCAAAAAACTCTCATTTCCAAAAACACATATGCAGATGACACTACTGTGTACTAGAACACAGAATATCTATCAAGTATTCAGCCCCATCTGCAATATGACTTTCTCAAAATCCAATACTTTCTGCATCAAAACAAACTGGTTCTTACTTCAAAAGAAAATTCAAGCAATGTTATGACTAACTCAGTCTACTCTGGACAGGGATGTCTTATCAGTGGTACAATCCTATAAATAACTGACAGTCTGTCTAGACCCGTCTTTAAAATTGGATAAATACAGCCGTCCCACTGGCGCAGCGGTTGGATTTCAGTTTGCGACACCGGCGACCCGGGTTCAGGAACGGACCTAGGTTGTCAGAGGGCTGGCCGGGGGGAGAAGGACTGAGCGTTCTTATACTGCTCTCCTTCTCCGGGGGGAGGGTGGGTGTGTTTGGTGTCTAGCGACACCCAGCGGAGGCTGGGTTGCCACAAACACACTGACGCTAGGACGTCTCAGGGGTGGGGATGGATGCTGGCCGTCATTGCATGTCCCCGCCCCTGCTTACAGGGGGAAGAAAATCTGGGCCTGGTTCGTCTTCATGACGCCCTACCCCCGGGCCTCTCATCACCTCCGATGCCGGGCCCCCCCCCCGACCAGATACCAGATTTGCGGCGTTAGGGCCGGCGCCACAACCCCACCCTCTGGGGGTGACTGGGGGAAGAGCGCAGGCTATGATCAGAGGTGGAGGTCCCAGGGGTCCGTGACCAGGGCAGATACTTCCGATGGCCAAGGTACCACCAAAAAGTGTAATAAATAAAAAAAAAATAATAATTTGATAAATACATCAATAAACTCATTGGCAAAATAAGACCAAGAATCTGTTTTTTTTTTATTTGTTTATAAAAATCACAGATTTTTTAACAGACAAACTTGTCAGCACAAGAAATCTACCTTTTTTTTTTTTTGAACAGTTTTTAAGTAACCTGCCCTAATCTACCTGGCAATAGTCCACCTAAATGAAAAGAAAACCTTTTTCCATTGAACTAAAAAGCAGCTTCTACTGCAAAAGAATGTCTGTGAGTGCTAACCTGTCCAGAGCAGGTCTCCAGAGCCTGCACCATCCCTGTGTACCATCAAATACTCATGGACTCACTCACACGGGCCACCCCTCCCCACTCCTGCCCCCCAGACTCTGGCACCTCATGCTCCGCACCTCTTATTCCACTAGTGGTTGCGTTCTCTCATTTGTCTTGCTCCTCATCGCCCCTCTCTCTCACTCTCTCCACCTTCCCCTCACCCTCTTCCACCCCCCTTTTCCCCATCACTCTCCACTCTCATGATACCTCCCCTCCCGTCCCCCGCCTGGTCTCTCCCTCCTTCCCCTCTCCCCTCCCTCTCTCTCCACCTTCTCCCACCTTACCACACATCCTCACATGCACTATCCTAAGCTCCAAAGCTGTAATGTAATGAGACAATGCTCCTCCTGGGCTGCTCCATTCACTAACCACCCTCTCCCTATCCTACATTTTCCTCTCTCTCATATACTTCCTTATGCCATACAGCACTTAGCATTAAACTCTTAATGAAACTCATAAGAAACTCTCAGCTGTTTTCTATGTTTTTGCTACTTCCTATACTGATAATTCAACTATGTATGTGTTTGCACTGTGAATTCAATTATGTCTGTATTTGTACTGTTTAATGGATGTAGACCCTTTGTAAAAGAGTTCTTACTCAAAGGTTGTTTCTGAAATTCCAATAAATACATTCATTTCCACTTTTTAAACACTAAAATGCACAGCTGGGCACAGGTTTCTTTAAAGTAAATGCACTTTCTCGGTTTATTTAAAGGCACTAGGCCTTTGCTGCCAAACTCACAGATTCTACCGGGCAACAACCTAACTAAAGTAACAAACATTTTTCCATTTTGTGAGTGCAATAACCCACTCTAGGGCATGGATTTCTTGTGAATTTGTGCACTTTCCAGATGTGCTGAAAGTTACTCAACCATTGACCGCGTACGTTCCAATTCACCCATGATACGCATTAATTCTCTAGAAATGCATGCCCTTTTGGGGTTTGTCCCCATAATGTCTTTATTCTCACTGACCATGGTTGGCTTAGCTCCTGTCCGCCTTGCTCCACCGTCCCCTACCTTCCATCCATCTCTCCAGGCTTACCTGCCAGCACGTACCCCCACAGACTGCTCCCCATGGCAGGGTCAGGAGGGGGAGGACCGTTCTCCTCCTGATGCCTGAATCCAGTCTGCTGGCAGGTCCTGGTGATGCGGTAGGTTGAGAACACTGTGTGGGCATCATTGATGCCAACCACGCTGTATTTTCCTCCTGGTTTTTGCCCGTCCCCCCCAGCTACAACATACACGGGCAACATATGCATGTGGAGGTATGCATGAGTCCTGGATTGCAGCTCCCCCACTTGACTGTCATCTGCCGCTTGAGCATCCAATAGGCTGCCATGAAGCCTCCACCTGGTGGCATCCAAGAGCTGAGATGGCCTACCACTCCAGTCTGGGAGAGGAGAGCTCCAGGCGGCCACTCAATCCTCTCCCAGCCCCCGCCGACCCACGGCAACCTGAGCTCATTCCCCAACTCAGGTCACCAGTGTGATAAGAGGTAAGGCTCACAGCGCCTCAGATCTAAACGCCACTGGGCCCACCCCCATTCATGCCCCGCTGATGATTATTGCTTACACACTACACATATGTGCCTATACACTGAAAGGAAACATCCATAATTGTAGCACACATGATCAGGGTTGTGGTATATTGCCAAGCAGGAAGTATATGTTTGTTCAGTTTTTGGGGGGGGCCAGAGATAGGAGGGAGCAATCACCAACAATGTCAAGGTGCTCCTCTCCACTGCATGAGGAGATTCCTCTCCACTGCAGAAGGAGCTTATGTAAAAGAGTTGGCCTGCAAACGTCCACATGCACTGCCTCAACTTCACGCTGGAGATGCCACTGGCCCAGGGCTATGAGTCACAGATCACAGCAAGAACTCAGAGTGTATAGTAGAGCATTGTCCTGTATAGAATTCCATTCCTTTCAAAATGCCATTGTGCCACAGTGCAGAGGTCATGGAATGTGACTGTACCCTTCTGTGGTACAACAACATTCTGAAACCTCTAGAGACTTCAGAAGTCAGTTTCATTCTGAAAGCAAAAGAACTGCTGCAAGCAGTTTTCATATAATACTATACACTATAAAAAAATACAGGATGTGCCGGCCCAGTGGCGCTGGAGGTTGAGGTGCTGGTCACTACACCTCGAGCCACACCGGCGACCTGGGTTCGGGAATGAGCCCGGCTGCTGGGAGTTGGTGGGGGAGGAGGGAGAACAAGCATCCGGAGGACTGCTCTCCTGTCTCGAGGGGAGGCCATACATTGTCCCGCTCATTGATTGCCCCCTGGTGGTGACTGGAGGGCAATACGGGTTGGGAGGCGCACTCTGACTTGCCTGTGTCAGTGGGGAAGGGGCGGGGAGAAAACAAAGGAGGAAAAGAGCCTGGCAGGGCTCCATGACAGTCTGCCATGCTGCCAGCCGACCCCAGGGAATCTGGATAGGGTCTCTGGGGAGGGGGCACTGCCTCCCCAGCCCCGCCACAGAGAGCAATCTGCGGGGGAAGTACAGGAGGATGGCTAATTGCGGCACAGCGGGACCCGAGAGAGAGAGAGTTCCTCCTCAGAGGAACCGAAACACCTGCCAGGGCTGGGGCGTGAAAAATGTGTATATATCAGACATACAGGATGTGCAACTTTATGCACAACCAGTGTGTTCTGCCACCTTGGAGTTCTGATTCCCATGGACCTCTAGAACTTCATTCTCGAGCTCAAAGGGAATCAGAACCCCTCTGTGGTACAACACACTGGTTGTGCGCAGTTGCCCATCCAGTATTCTCTGTCTCTCAGAGTGGCGTGATGCACTCTGGTCAGCATCACCGGCCCGCTGAGTGTGTCCGCTTATTGACCAGCTGTATGTCGCTGCTTTTTGTGTACATTATATCTCACCTATAATGGGTATACGGAGTAAGGTTTGGGATCTCCAACACCTGGGCGTCAGGCTCATTCTCCACTTCATACAGCGTTACCCACTCCTCCTCCTCCCCAATTGTTCCAACCTGAAAACAGAGGAAGAATACAAATGGTTGGCAGCCTCTTACTTTATCAAAAGCTCACTTTTACATTATTATCTTTATGGCATATCACGTTCCCCTCATCCATGGCCAAATGATCAAACAAAAACTGGCTGGTGACCCCCCCCCCGATATATGGAGATTGGGCACACAGTGCAGATTTCATTACAGGCAGACCACACAGTCTTGAGCCATTGAAGACCAATGCCTTACAGCATAATCTGTTGTTGCACAGTAGGTTTTGAATGTTGATGAAAAAGCGTGGTAAAGAGAAGGCAATAATGACATGGCACTGTGGCACTGGTGGTAATGCACTGTGTTACCATGTGAGAGGAATGGGTTTGCGCCATTTGCATGACCCCTTGCTTCATGCTGGTAGAGTCTAGGATACAATGCCGAGCTAGTGCAGTGATATGCCATTGGGGGGGAGGTGGGCAGGCAGGGCTGTCCTCTAATGTAAGGACCCCTACAGCAGGTTGGCATCATTGTCTTGGCTGCGTGCATAACCCCACACACACACACAGCAGGGCAGACCCCATCTATAGGTCTGATGCTTAGAGGTGCTCCCTGAAAAAAAGAGGGAGGAATGGCCTGGGAGAAAAAAGGACAGAGCTGGGTAGATGTGGTGCTGCTGTCATACCCACAAAAGGGTCATTCTGGCTGCTCACCCTGCCCCCTGGGCTGAGGATCTCATCTCCATTAATCCACCTGCCCAGCTCCTCGGCAGCTGAAAGTTGGAGTTGGTCCTTTGAGGGTGTTCTCTTCTACAGAACTTGTCTGACATATGCTGTGATGGTCAGGAGGTGTAGGGGAAGTACAAGCAAAAGTGGAGCCTAGAATGGTGGTCGAGAAAGAAGAAAATTGCGATGGCTAGCATAACACAAAGGTAGGATGGTTACCTAGGTCAGGCACTGACCTCAGCTGCACCCAACTGTAATACAAGACTTAGTGCATAAACAAAAGCACTGATTCACAGCCAACACAGGAAGTGACATCACTCCTGGTGCTGGCTGCCAATCAATGCTTTTGATTGCTTCACATCTCCTTTTAAAAGTAGGTGCGACTAAAGTGCATGGCTTGCAGACAACAGAAGGAGATCCTGGTCATTATTAAAAGGCCTGCAGGAAAAAGGCAGCAAAAACATAACGATCATGTATGTAGCAAACCGGGAACTGAATGCAATCCCCCTGAAAATGATTCAAGTGTTTTACCAGCTGAGCTCACTGATGCTGAATGGCAGCTCAGATCTGAAAATACTGATGCAAAAATAATACGGCATAAATACAGCTATGCACTTTGCAAGTCTGTAATTGATCGATTTATATACAGCCATAACTGGTGAAAGTAAGTAAGTAGTAAACCATAATGGGGTATGCATGAAAGAATTAATGATGCATGCCCCAAGAGGGTAGTAAGGCACAAGGCTGAAGGCAAAGTGTCCTTACATCCATGGGAAGTGCATCAATAATCCTTTAATGCACACCCCAGAGCGGCTTACTGCACTTATAAAATGACTTGCTGTAGGTAATGAGCATTTCCAGCCTTCGTAATGAGATCCGGTTTCTCACCAGGCATTGTTAGTACTTCAATGCATGGTCATGTGACAGCTGTCGTCCAATGAAGTATCAGGATCTCTCCTTGCCATTGTATAAATGCAGCTAACCGAACAGCTTCCCAATTAAGAACTACATGCCATGGAGTATTTGTGTGACCCTTCATGGGCCTTTCTAACCCCTTTTGGACAAACTTTCGTTTTTTCATCACTTACTGGCGCAAAACCATTTGTGCTGCACGAAATGATACAAATCAATGCATAACGCTTCACTTTTCTTACTCGCCTCTTGAGGGAAAAAGTTGTTTTTCACCATCTCTGTTGCATAATGGTTTTACATGTACTTCAGATAAATGGCACAATTATATACCGGAATTACATTTTTGCATTAAATTTCTGTCAGCTGGCAAGGGTTTTCTTGCATTTCAAAACTGCAGTTACTCCATTTCTGGCTGCTACGGATTTTATGGAGACTCGTGACTGAGTAACAATCAGTGATTTAGGCACACCCCTGTATGCATATAGTGCAGCAATATCGAAATAACAGGGTTACCTAATAAGTTTTTACACTGAGGAAAGAGAAGCAGAGTATGTGAGCTCAAACTCCACCTTCTGACCTCTGGACTCTGCCATTTACTATTTCTGACACATTCAGTCGGAATAACTCCTTTCTTTCACTATTTTTTTTCTCTCTGGGCTGTTTTGTCAGGGATATACCCAGTTCAGGCCTGGTGTCTCCTCATCTCCCAGGTCCAGCTGCCACCAGACAGATCCCACGGCTTCGCCTTCGTAGAGGCAGGGGCTCCAGGGGAAGGGCTGTCCTTCAGATGGACATGACCAAATGTTGGGGGCACAAGATGCAGGGGAGCCAGGAACTGCAGCCCTCATTTAAACAGTTTGTGGCATTTTCTCCCGTTTTCTCCCATGTTCTCCCTCCTACCCTAGCATGGGCAGAGCCTCCTAATAATGGCCTTGTATGCAAGCAGAGATGCTAAGGAGGCAGCAAATTCCCTGATCCACCACAGGAGCCACTGTGGTACCGAGTGTCCGAAATCTTCCCTCCCAACCACAGCGCACTGCCAAGCAGCAGCTTCTGTGGTTCGACCTGCCTTCTGACATGGTGACTCGAGTTCAGCTCAAATCCGGGTCCCCAACACTGCAGCACGACATGCTGTCGCTGGGCCATTGGAGCAGCCAAGTCACAGCAATTCTTAACAAAACTTAATAAAACAGAAAATGTTTAGTGCTTAGACATTGAAATAGCTGGGAGCCAGAGGCCAGGGCAAGTTCCTGCTCGGAAAGACGGGAAAGGAGGGTGAGGGTCTACTGGCCAAACCCTCGGTCTCTGCTTATTTCAGTATGAATTGGAGAAAAGCTGCATGCAAGAAAGGGAAGCTGCATCACGTAGGGGTACTGCACCTCAATCTTGATTAAATCAGCAAGAACAGAGTGAGCTGGTGGCGGGGGCTGTACCAGGAATAAGGGGGTAGGGTGACAAGTGGTGAGGATAATAATAAAATTACCAGGGAGCAATGTATATATACCTGTAAGCACTAGAGTGATTCAGAGAATGCTCTTGGAGATGACAAAATGGTCTATACAGTTCATGGAGAAAATGTTGATACATATAGGTGGTAATGCACAAACTTTGGTCTGAAGCCACGACCGGTGGGGAGGTGGAAGGAAAAATGTATGCTATGTGTGCACTGTATGAATTGTGAATCTCAATAAAGCTGAGTTTGGGGGGAAAAAATAAATAGCTGGGAGCCCCATGTGGGGCAACCGTGGTGTTCAGCACAAAATACAGATTACCCACCTGTAACTGTAGTTCTAAGAGTGGTATACAGTTCACATCCACACTCTGGCAGTTCCTTTGGAATGGTCTGATTCATCACATGTCTTGAAGCTAAGCCCCACCCACTGCCCGGGTGGTATATGCTACAGCTCCATCCCATAATGTCAGATCTTTGCATGCTGGAACCAGGGATCGGTGCAACACTTCCCAGGGGAGGCCAGGTGGGCTGTGTGGATTGTGAACTGTATTCCACTCCTAGAACTATGGTTACAGGTGAGTAAACTATATTTCTAAGGGCATGGATACTGTTTACTATTCACACTGTGGCAGACTCCTAACAGTTCTCCAGGAGAAGGGGGCCAAGACATGCACCCCCATCTGGCAAACATTGACTGGAGAACAGAGGTTCCAAAAGCAGCATCCCAACATGATATATGTCAATGCAATAATGAAAAATGAAGGTGTGTGCTTCCCTCCAGGTAGCAGTCCTACAGAGTTCTTGCATCCCGTCTCTAAAAGCAGCCACCGAAGCAAAGTTAAGTCTGGTGGAATGAGCCCTAAGACCCTTAAAGGCTCACTACCAGCCAACCTATAGTAGAAGTTGATGCAGGATGTTATCTACCTGGCAATCGTCTGCTCTGCTGCCGGTCTGCCAGGCGTGGCTTCAGCAGAGTCACCTCTGAAGGTGGTACACTGAAGTATAGTATACTGGAAGGTTAATCACCTGGTTAAGGTGAAACACAGATACTAACTTTAGGAAGAACTTTGGTTGGCAGCGAAGGATGACCTGGTCCTTGTGCCACCAAGAAGACAGTTTTCCACAACACATGAGACATTTTACACCTGGGCATAGGCTCAAATGATTTGCCCATGAGCATAGCCAGCACCAGCAGTAAGTCACAAGGTGATGGTGGTTCATGCACCGGAGAAGACAGGTGAATAGACTCCCGTGACATGAATCATCAGAAGATCTGCACCCAGGATGCAAACAAGGGTCCAGGTGTGGAGAGCCTCTAGACACAGGGGAAGGGAGTGCATTCTGCCCTGCCTGTTCAGGTAAAACATGGTCATGGTAGTGTCCATCTGGACATGCTAGACCTGATCCCTGATCAGAGGAGCAAATTCCATGACAGCCTGCCGTTGCTGCAGCAGGTTGATGTCGTGACAGGACTCCAGGAGTGGCCAGAACCTGTTGGCACTTTGATCTCCCAGGTGTGCTCCCCACCCCACCAGAGATGCATGCATCATAATTGTGGCAGTCGGCTCTGGGCAGACAAATGGAATTCCTTTCTCCAGATGCAGTGTGACCTGCCACCACTGGATGGTATCCCACATCGACTGGGTCACCAAGACCAGCTAGTCCAGAAGACCAAGGTGCTGAGACCACTGGTGGCCCAGCTCCACTTACAGATGGCCATCTGCCAGTGTGCCCAATGGACTACGCTAGTGCTGGATGCCATATTCCCCAGCAGCCATAGGAAATCCTGGGCAGGCCACGACAGCCCAACCTGAAATAATCAGGCAAAGAAGGTGAGGTCTGCAGGGGGATAGGCCTTGGCCTGTAGGCACTCTAGTTCTGGCCCGATTAACTTCATTATCTGCAAGGGGATCAGTTCGGACTTGTCCAGGCTGACCAACAACCCCAAGTCCCTGCAGGTCTGGAGGGCCAGATCTCCTGCCCACTCTATGGCCTCGGTAGACAACCTGGCTATCAGCCAGTCATCCAGGTAGGGATACACCCTGATGCCCTTGTGCCACAGGAAGGCTGACACCACTGCCCTGCACCTGGTGAAGACCCTGATGCAGAAGAGAGGCTGAAGAGCATGACCTTGAACTGATGGAGTGGTAGATGTTCCAGCTTAGTTCTCCTCAATCTCTCCGCAGCATTCGACACTGTGGACCATGGAGTGTTGATGGAGCACATGTGGGTTTGCTGTGGACTGGCCAGTACAGTCCTCAGTTGGTTTAAATCTTTTCTCACAGGCAGGATGCAGCAAGTAGTATCAGGAATTTATTCCTCGGCTTCTCTGCCCCTGTCCTGTGGGGTCCCGCAGGGCTTGGTCTCATCCCCCATGCTGTTCGCAGTGTATATGCTGCCATTGGGAGACATTATTAAGTGGTATGGATTGAGTTTTCACTGCTATGCAGATGGTATTCATCTCTACCTGTCCTCTGCACTCGAGCAAGGGGAAACCGTCTCGGTCTTTAACAACTGCCTCACTTAGATTCGAGGCTGGATGAGTACCAACTGGTTAAAGTTGAATCCAGACAAGACTGAAGCGTTGGTATTAGAACCTGGTCATCAGGGTGTCAGGGGGCAAGCTGGTCAGATCTCTGGACTTCGGTTTGGGGACTCCCAGCTGCTTACCTCAGATCAGGTGAGAAATCTGGGCATTGTGTTGGACCGCAGTCTGACGCTGAAATTACAGGTGTCGGCCGTGGTCAAGGCCTCATTTTATCATCTGAGAAACATCGCCCAGATTAAACACCAGATTCCCCCACGTGATCTTCCAACATTGGTTCATGCCTTTGTAACCTCTCACCTCGATTACTGCAACGCCTTATATTTAGGGCTATTGGGAGTTAATCTTCACTGGCTGCAGCTAGTGCAGAATGTGGCAGTCAGGTTGACGGGCTTATCAAGATCTTGCCACATCACACCTGTGTTTCGGCATCTGCACTGGCTACCAGTAAACTGGTGGATCACCTTCAAGGTTGGTTTGCTGACCTATAAAGCCCTACACGGCTAGGGACCTAGCTACCTGCAAGATCTTCTGCACCCCCACTCTGCTCCTCTGACGAGGGATTGTTAGAGATTTCCAGGGTCAAACTGAAAACATCTGGGGCCCGTACGTTTGCTTTTGCGGCCCCAACTCTGTGGAATTCTCTACCTCGCCTGACTAGAGAGTGCCAGACCACAGACCAGTTTAAATCTGAATTAAAGACATTTTTATTTAGCCAGGCATTCCCTGATATAATTTGAAAGACAGTTTATAATTTAGTATAAATGGGGTTTTACTGTATAATTTATGGGGTTAATTTATATTTTATGGATTTTAAGATTTATTGTAGAATGTAAAGTGCTTTGAGTCCTGTGAGAATTGCACTTACAAATAAACTTTGATTGATTGAAAAATGTCCCTCAACTGTTTGCCGTTCTGGACCACCCTAGTGTCCTTGGACTGGGTGATCACCACCAATAACTGACCTGGTGAGCCAATCACCACATGGAAGTCCTTAAATGGGGCTCCCACCAAGGGCTGCTGTGGAGGGGGCTCCACCTGTAGGGGTAGAGAGGCAGATGCCAGGGACATATGTCGAGGACGGATCAGTTAGGGAATGACTGGCAGGTGCCAGCTGTCTGAAGGTTCAGGGAGTAGAGCCAGCAACGGTCCTTTGCTCCCACAGGATCTCCTCGTAGCACCACCACATCTTGTGGCGGTGCCTCTCCTTGCCCAAGGATGAGGAGGTTGAGGCGTGTCGACGGCAGGGCATCCCTGCTGAGTGGGATCGAGAGTGTGAATGATGTTTTGACCTGAACCATTAACCTAGGGGCCGATGTAGTGGGGAAGCCTCCTGTAGGTCTTGGTGGACCATATGCCAAGCCACTTTCAAGAGCACTGGCTTCAGAGGCACAACCACCAGAGGTGGCCGATCCTGAGTCAATCGGGTAGGGAAACCAACCACGCCATGTCCTCCTGGGTGAGGACCAGGAGCACTGGGGTCTAGGTCGTCAACTCCTCGATCTCTGACAACTGGTCCATAGGCTAAAGAAAAATCTTGACAGCCTGTTCAACCAGTGTCAAGGTCAACAAGCCCAACAAGGGCACCATGGAGCTGCCGATCAAACCCTCGACTGAAGTAAGCTCGACTGCAGTTGAGCACCTGACATGAGTCGAGCAGTTGGGAGAGTCGAGGAAGTGGGAGGATCACCATCTCTCCCAATCCCACGACCTGCGCTAGCAGCACTTGTGCTTCTTACTGTGGTGAGAAGTACTCTCCCTGGAGGTATGTTGGGCCTGACACATCTCATGGAACCCCTCCATGAATGACCCTCTGACACTGTTCCCAACAAGGAGCAACACCTAGGCTGTTGAGGTACTCACTGCAGCAGCTGCCACCTCCTCCTTGAAAGCCACGAGTTGTGCAGCAAACCTGGTAGCCACAGAGGCTTTCTTGCAGTTTTTCAGCCAGTCTTTGGGATGACGGTCCACTGGTCGCCTGATGAGAAGTCTGGCTGCACGATCTACAAGCGATGCTTGAATCATCGCCTGACAAAAGCCATAACATCTCATACTGTACTGTGTCTCCAGGCAGTACAGGAATGACATGTGGGGATGGATCAGTCTTCAACATTTTCTACTGACAGGTCATGCAAAATTCAAAACTGTGTGATGGTTTCCCTATTTCATTGCCAAGATCGAAGGACAAGGAAGAAAATAATCAAACAAATCGTAATTTTAAGAAAGGAGAAGTTTTTACCAAAGCGCTAACTACAGTAAACTTCAAAAGCTTAAGAGCTGCAAAGGAGAAAATCTTTCCCTTCCAGCAGAAAGTAAGTTCTAACGTCATGGGCAGAGTCGGAAAATATACCACCTGGGTGGTGGAGGAGCTTAGCTTAAAGGCGTCCAACGAATGAGACTGTTCCAGAGGAACTGCCAGGGTGTGGATAGTGAACTGTATCCTTGTTCTTAGAACTAAAGATTTACCATTGGAATGTTGGGAGGTTTGGGACCTGCACAGTGAGTGGCAGCATCTTTGAAAAATATTCTAACTTTTGGGGCACCATGCATCTCATGGAAATGATACATAAGTTGGACTGGATGTTCTAATTCACGTCAATAGAATGTTCATTTCTTTGCTGCCATAAAGGTTTTAATTACTTTCATGATTTCGAAAAGAACAAAAGTCTGACTCCCAACTTTTCTTCACATATGACCATATCAGACTGACCACTGTTAAGGGACGACCAAGTCTCACCACATGGGGGAATGATTTTAATTCTTGAGCTTGAGATCCCAGTTTGACCAGCAGAAGACTGTTTAAGCCTCATGGGCAGTGCAGTGATGCCTCTGGGGAGGGAGTTCAGCACTTCGCACAAAGTGTCTTCCCTCTGGTGGTGGACACCCTACATCCTTCCCTCTGTCCTTAGTAGGGACATATGACATACACTACTGAGGTAGCAAAGCGTCCAGCCCAGAGGCTGCTGTCACATGCGGTGACACTAGCAAAGGCTGTATAACACTTCCTTCTGGATTTGCCCTACCAAGAGGCACAATTCCATGGAGTTTTCCTAGCTGTTGTGGGAATTTTATTTAAAGTAACTATCTATTCGTGTATTTTTTTGATTGGGTATATACACAGGTGTAAGGGACCTTTTCCAGGAATGACTCAGGCTTAGATAGGCAAAGAAAAGGGAATGATAAGAGAAACACCATTATAAACAAGCTGGAAAGTACATTTTCAAGAGTAACAAAGTACAGACAAAAACAATATTAAAAAAATTGCCACTGCAGGGAAGACCAGCAAGGAAGGAGAGCAGACTACAGAAAAACACACAACTCAGTCTGCTATTGGTGTAGCCAACCACTCAGAAAACCAACAGATCTAATGAGTAAATAAAAAGACACTGTTTTTTTTTAAACCAGGAAAAGTTTGATGAGTCTGGGTCCAATTAAATTTCTCACGTAGCCAACCACTCACAACTGTGAATGACAGTCAAAAGAAAAAACTGTCACATCATGGTGACTGTAGCAAAAGCAAATGCTTTCATTGTAATCATCGTGGTGCACGCCAAAGGAAGAGGAAACAGAGTAGCACGAGAGTTAATGGAGATTCAGAAGGTAAAAATTGAACAGAAAGGGTGGCTGCAACCTTTACCTGGACTCAAGAGTGCACTCACTGTCTTTGCAGTGTGTTCCCGGAGTATGTATGCATACTGGTGTACTACAAATTATGGATTTTTACCAACGAATGTCATCTTAAGGTGGCAACAAAAATGACGCATGCCACAAAATGCTGACACCATTTTTGTCTACAAATTCAGAATGAGGCCATTTTTATATCTCAACTGAAAATGCAGCTTTGTGGTGCTGAGCAATGGTGGGACCAACTCTGGCATGCTGGCAACCCAGCTACAGTATGTGTTCCATGCCTGGGATGCCAGTAGCAGAGGCCACCGGGGAGGGTTCTGAGCATCTCTTGCACATTTTCTTCTCGGGAAGGGGTTATGCCTGCCACATCAATCTGGTGGCAGCTCCTGGTGGTGGCATCATGGAGGTGCCAATGACTGTGTGGGTGACCATGTGCTGTCAGGTACCCCCCCCCGACCAGCTGAAACATGTGTGAGTCAGTGGGTGGGTGGGGAGACCAAAGGTGAAAATACTGCACCAGTAAGCCCAATGACCACCTCATAGTCCCCCATGCCAACATACAACTCTGGTACAACACAGAGAAACACCTCCAGCAAGCATCCCTGCAACATTAGTTTCTCCTTCGGGCCCCGGGAGGCCACCAGCAGGCACAAGCTGGAAATATGGACGGGGCAGGGGCAGGAAGTACACTTCCAAGGAAGGGGGAGGCCCCCAGCAAGGACAAGTCAGTCTTCAGTATGCAGAGACTAGAGGTCTAGATTGACCCTTTGTGGCAGTGATGGGTGAGTCTGGCAGGCAGAGGGAGGCAATGGAGGACAGAAGAAGCAGGGTGTCCATGGGCATGGAAGAAGAAGAAGAAACATAAAGACAAAATAAATGAGAAAGCAGGACCGTAAAAGTTTCAATTTTGCTCAAAGCTCTTAAAAACAAACATACTCCAGGATCATATGCAGACTATAAAAAGAGCTCATGAATCCTCCGTTTCAGCTTATTTTACCACAAAATAAAACCATTTGTCATCTGTAAACAGCAGCCCTCTACCTATCTAATTCCACATATGCAGGCACACAGCTTATAGAATTCCTTTTCCACGTAAGATAAGGCACAAACCTGCCCTTCGACTATCCATTTGGAGATGGATGTTTTGCCATCATGACCTGGGCGGAACTGCAGTGTTGCTGAGCGAGGGCTAATGTTGGAGATGACGAGGTTGGATGGGACACCAGGAAGTTCTGAAGGCGGAAAAAAAGGCAAACAAAGATGAAGAGTCCTACATTAACTTACTAATAACTGCATATGTACATTCAATATTTGGCTTGAATGCAAATTCTAGTGGGTCGAGGGTCTTAATAAAACAAATTCAGCATCCTGCCAAACTCTAATTATGAGGAATCATGCTATCAACGTAAAACCTGGCACAGCACAAGGTGCTTTTTCAAGCTTAAGATTTTATTTCTTTTCTTATATTGTTTTAATGTTCAGATAAAGTCTGCATTCTTCCTCAGCAGGGTGCTAGCGACAGAAAGGAAGGACAGTGGGAGGAGGAGGAGGAGGAGGAGGATGAGCATCTGTATGGCTGCTTTCTTCCCAGGAGGGTGAGTTCGCTGAGTGCTGCTGCTCCAACGGCTCCTAGTGGTCGTCTGTCAGGAGCACTTGGTGGTGCAGGTGTGCAGGCATGTTTTCTCCTCCAGGATGCCGTGACGCACTCATCCTCGAGGGTGGAGGGAGGGATGAAAACCAGAAGGAAACTGGTTGCTGGCTGGGTAGATGACACCCTCTGCCCAACTTCCGCATCCAATTCGGGCACCTTCCCTCCAGCCCTGGGGAAAGTGGGCCTCAGGAGTGCCCCTAGGACAGGCAGGTGGCAATGGCGAACAGAATGAAGGCAGTTCCAATCAGCAGATTACGGCAGGATGTGAAAACAAATTATATACCAGAGGTGCCTGCTATAAGTATACCACAAACTGCATATAACCAAATCAAGGAGGGAAGTGGAATACTTTCCATCAAATGCATCCAAACTAAATTACTTTTATGGTCAAGTTAACATCCTACTAAAGCACCACTGTCTTGTGGATCTTTCTTCACTTCTTTACGATGGTGGTCCTTATGTCTGCTTATCCCATGGTATAGAAAGCATTTCCTGTAGCTGGCCCACTGACCCAGTGGTAGCGCTACTGCTTGCAGCACTGACAACTGCAGTTTGGAAGCGAACTCGGGGAATCGGAGGGGTGGCTGAGGTGGAGAAGGTTCAAGTGGCTGATGGACTGCTCTCCGGGGGTTGTACAGCCCAGTGACTGCCTGGCCCATAGTGGAAGCTGGGGGAAAGGCACCTGGGACTGCTTAGCAGGCCAAGGGGTGTAGCGGATGCCGACGTGCAGTGTGAGGGAGCGTGCTGCGCACATCACTGTCACTGCCCAACACACCTCTTGGAGAGCCACAAGGACGACAAAAATGTCACCCGTGGCAGCACAGCACCAGGACACCCACAAACCCCACACCTGACTAGCTGGGCTCACTGGCCAGGAATGGGATCCTTCTCCGATGGGGGTTTGGGAACCCTGTCTACCCTGCCACATGTGTAGAAAGGAATGATGAAGTAGTGCTTATCTCTCCCAGTTTACATGCAACTATAACTCAATTGCGGAATAAACGAAACCCCAGTAAAGAAGTTATACAGTGCATGTAGGGGGCCAGTAGACTCAGCAGTTATCGAATAATGTTGCCTGTAAAGAGTATCAGATTACACTCAGAGTGAGGATCTTCAATCACCCGATAAGTCAACAACACACACGTAAACATAGCAATTGTATAATTTCCCAGAACTGACCCGGTGGAACCCCGGAGGAAATTGTAGAGGAGGTCACAGTTCCAACCCCAGCAGCAGTCATGGCAGCAACTTCGAGGGTGTAAGTAGTAAGAGAGGTTAGCCCCGTAACCTTGTACTCTAGAGTCGTGTTGGGTAAGAGCTGCGTTACACGAGATTCGGTCCGGTTATAAACCTCCCAACAAACCTGATAACCTAAAGAAATGGAAAAAAACATTATAAGCTGGTTTTCAAATCACTAAAAAATATCATGACATCTTGAGCTTATTTTGTTACATGTAGTTGAGAAAGTGAGCAGGTGCACCCATAAAAGAGCTCATGTACTTCTCCCATCCGACACCGGATGTAACGTTTTTAAACAGCAGAGGTCCTATTTTCAAAAACTGTTTGCCAAAGGCACTGAATAAGAAAACTGTTTTGAAAAAAGGGCACCAGGCAACTACTAATATAAATGTTTCACAATTATTATATTTGCAGTTATAATTACTGTGTTTTCTAGTTTTGCTTTACATTCTCATTATTTTTCCTACTACTTCTGTTGATGCGTTATTTCACTCTACCTATAAAAACATCTGACAGCCCCCAACTGCTCTCATGACTGCGGAGGTTCTGACATCAAAGTCTGTTGTCACGGTAAACACTACGGCACACAGAAAGGTGGTATGAGAGCAGTTGTGGACAGTATAATGCATTTTATACAGTCTTTCTGGATAGGTTACCCAGAAGTGCCATGAACCCTGGAAAGGAGAAATGAATGTTAAAAAATGTATTCTCCAGTGAATTGTTATTAATTGAAACATTCATTATGTTTATGAAGGTACATCATGACGTGCAAAGCTGCTTCTCTAAGCTGTAAAACGATGGTCCTTTTTCTGTGGCCAAGACCTATAATCATGAATTTTTGCAGCCAACTTTGCCTCGGTGGTGCTAGCCATAACCAAAACCTCTAGCACAGTCTGGTATCTTGGCAGATGAATTGAGCATTCGAGTGAACACACCACATCACCTCATTTTCTGTCGAGTTCCTGTGCTAACTGAACACCATTTAGATCCCTGTTTACATGAGATTTGTTCATACTGTAGTTCACAATTGGCTAAAAATGAAGAGATAAAACCATTCAGGTAGGCAGGCAGGCTGAAGGAGAACTACAGCCAAAATTACAAAAAAAAAAGTGTTGCGCAAAGCGTTTTGACTTGTGAGTGTAGTCCTAATGTGCTCGTTCCTTTGTTTACTGTTAGAGGATTTTTTTTTCTAAATTGGCCAGCTTGTTTTATGGTCCCTTGAGCTCTCCATATCTGTATGCTTCATTGCCTCTCCTTTTCCTACAACGCCTCCTGTACCATGTGACAGTGATGCGTCTAACAGCAACCAAAGGAAAGCGCGCCCAAGGACTACACATACAAATCAAAACACTTAGCTCGACATTTTACTTTTTTTGTTAAGTCTGACTACAGTTCCCCTTTAAAAAAAGAAGCCCAAGCGACAATGGTGTCTGATGCATTAGATACCCACTTTAAAGACCTAGTGGAACCAAAATGGACCGATAGGAAAATGATACACATTTTAACAAATAATCAGTTGTAACTATTTCTGTAGTATTTATGAGATAATATAGGTACTAGATGTATGAACACACAAAAGAGCCAGCAGAAGGCGGCCATTCTGTCGAATCTGCTAATATTGCAGGGTTCTCAGCTTATGCTACTGACCCTGTCCCCCCCCAACCCAGTCTCCCCTACCACTCCATCTGCCCCCAGCCCCGTGTTTTCCTCTTATGCCTAGCCCAAGTTCTCTTAAAGCTGCACACGGACTTCACTGAGACCACTTCCTCTGGCAGCACATTCCAATTGGCCACCACCCTCTCCATGAAGAAATGCTTCCTAACATCCCTCTTATACCTCCCCACTTCAAGCTTTAGACTGTGTCCCCTCGTAGTTTGGTTGCCCCTTAGCCTGAAGAGACCCTATATGGGGAATAGCCCTCAGCCTGGCAGCTGACGTATCTAGCTCTAGTCTCCCCACTGCATCATCAGCATTGTGATCTCACTGTGATATCACAGGTGACTAACCTGGCAACTACTGAGAGGCTGTTCCTTAAGCAGCAGTGATGTCACAGTCAATTAGGTCACAATGCTGATGATATAGTCAGTAGAACAAAGCTAGGTATGTCAGCTGCCAGGGAGACTGCTGTTCCACACATCACACCTACTAACATCAGGCAGTACACTAGCTCTTAAAAACCTTCACAAGAAATTAATAAATTGCATTTAAAAAAAACTCCTTATGTAGAGATAAAACTAATTTTTTTTCTGTTTAAGAAAAAGGCGTGGTGGTTAGAGGAAGGGCTGTAAGCCAAGAGAAACAGGTTCAAACATCAGCTCATTTACTGGTCTATTGCACGCTCAACCTCCTAACATATCAGTTCTTTAAGATTAGGTAAATGCGTCTCCATCACAAACAAACAAGACACTGCATCCCAGCTGAGCTGTCTTAGGCAAACAAATTCCAAATAAATAAATGACATCAGAAAATTTAGCTGTAAAGCCTAAATGCATGCTGTTTATTTTAATTTAAAATATTTACCCAGGATAGCACAATTCAGAGGCATAAATCTTGCCTACAGCGTGGTTCTGGGGCTCACTAGCATCAGGGGAATAAAACTGGGATTGCAGGGAAGAACAGTAAATCAAGAGCTTATGAAAGACTAAAATCTTGACATCACTGAAAGCCTACTCATGTACTGGCACTTCCTTGGGGTTTTGTGGCCAGCAGCCAACGTGAAGGTACTGGATCTAAATCTGTGGTGCAAAGCAAAAATGAAAGTTGAGGAAATTATTCAATAAATTCACTGCACTAAATCGGAAAGTATAGACGAAAACCTATCAATTCCTTTTTTTGTTTAATACTTTCTGTTTATGCTACCTTCCTGTTTGTCCAGCACCTGTCACCCTTACGACTTCCCAACTCCACCTACTTACAGTCACCAGCCTCCAACGAACCGTGGTTTTCCTCAGGGTATTTACACCCCCCAAGTATTCTGTACCTTGTCAGGAGGCGCCATATTGGTGGGGCAGGACTCAGATATACCAAAGTCCACAGTCGCAGGTGCTGGGGCCATTCTCTCAGTTTCTCCCTACCCCAACAGGATACCACGAATAAGAATGTCAAGTGCATGCACATGCAAAGTGTGTCAGTGCACCGACATCGGCGACCTTCCAGCCTCCCGACAGCTCCCCCCTGACCACACTATCACCTGTAGTCATCCAGGTGGTAGTATCATGGTGGAGGGCTATACCCCCCCCCCCGGAGAAAAGAATCATCTGAGATGCTCAGTCCTCCTCCTCCCAGCCAGCTCTCGATGACCCTGCATTATTCCCGAACCCGGGCCATCAGCATTTCGAGTGGAAGCCCTACTCCTGTGCCAACACCCTGACCCAAAACCCATAACTTCTGAAGGTTAAAGGGATTCCTGGACCTGTGCTTTATTCAAAATTATACCCCACCCACATTTCTCTTTCACTGCCTTCATACACTACCCCAACAATCAGTGTCACTGTAACTGCACTCTCCTTCCAGACCAGGAGAGCAGGTTACCCAGCTGCCTTTGCTGGCAATGCTAGTTCATGATTGGCCAGTAGCGGGGTATATGAACGCCTGGAGGCTACCACCCTCCACTGGTAGTCAAGCCCCTCCCTACCAGGAAGCACCTGGTTCCCACACACGCCATTCAGAAGCACACGCGTAAACTGCAGACTTCCACTGCAATACTGGACCAACTGTGTACATTTTTAAAGGTGTTAGGAAAGAATCTAAAATGTGTGTACCTAAAAGGAAACTTCTAAGATAGCTGATCATTTCCAATTCCTGCATGCCCCGCCCAAAAAATATTTTTGTGATGTCTGACAAAGAAATACACAAAAGTACACAGGCAGAAAAGGACAGAGGTTCGTCCAGTCGACTCTGTTCCTATTTTTTGCCACGCCAGCCTAATGCAGGCCCGGGAGAGTGAGGCGGACATGCTCCATGTGAGTCTATGGGGGCATTTTAATTCACTGGGTCGTTTATGTTACCAACTCCTTAGACATAAATCACAGCCACTGATGAAGTTCAGGAAAAAAAATTTGGGGGACAGCTTCCCCCCCTAAAGAATACACAGATCAAATGGTGTTTAGAAAGAAAAAAAAAAAAACATCTTATTACCCTAACCAGAACTACATACTGTTAGTACAATCTGTAGGATCGCACAAGCTAGAGATGCTTTTACTTCCAAGCTAGAGGTTCTCCAGTTATGTCCCAATTTTCCAAATTTGAACGTGAAAGGGTATTTTTTTTCTGTACTATGCCTCCCTTTATCACAACAATGTGGATTTTACCCTGTAACAACCAGCATTTCACACAGTGCTCTAAAATGGCATTACCTCTGCCCTACAGAACCACAAAGTGGCAGAATCGCATCGCGTTCGTGGCTCATTAGAAACACAGAAATGGACAGCAGAAGGAGTCCATAGCTCCACTGAGTCTGCCCTTACCCCATCCCAACATACTGTACTGGTAGGCTGTTACCCTCCTCCCTACTCCCCCACTCAAACCCATGTTGTCCCCCCAGTGGCGCAAGTGGTAGACAAGAAGTACAGGAACTCAGACACTGGCAAATATGAAATGCAGAATGAACACCCGCAATCGGAAGGATAGCTGTGTCAAGACATGTCTATCTATTTAGACATGAATAGATTCAGTTAGAGATATTGAAGTATTTCTAGGAAAACAGAATTGTTGTACAAGTCAAATGTTGTTATACAAACCCTGATTTCAGATCACAGGCCAAGAAACTGTCATTACATTACTGGTTTAAGAATTCCATTTCTAGTGTCAGTGGGAAGAAGTACAGGAACTCCGTTCCTGCTGGAAAAAGGATACAGGAACGGAGTTCCTGTGCGTTTCTATTCACTTTCATCACCGATTCCCCCTCCCCCTTGGGGACAATGAATCTCCTTGCCCTGTTCAAGCCGTGTTTAAACCCATTAAGGGTAGCTGCGCCTACCACGTCTGCTCACAGGAACTCCGTTCCCCACCGAGAATTCCAAAATACTAAAGATGATTAATGAAGTGCACATTATGGAACATCTCAACAGATTCCAGCTGTTAAAGGAGAATGTGTGTGTGTTCACTAAGGGGAAATTGTGCCAGCATCTACCCCTTTCAACAAGCACAGAATTTACTTTTCAGCTTCAAGCTTCAACTGGACTGGCATGTGGAGCTGAAGGATCTACCTGGATACAGTTGCTGGAAAGGCAGAATAGTGAATAGGTAGATCTTTGCTTTTATTCTGCCTTATACATATGTAGGCTTTATTTACAGTATGCGCCTTTCTGCAGGTTGCTGGGGCACTTTACAAGGATACCACTAACAAAATCTTAAAATAATAAACTCAAATGAGTATTAAAGCTACATGCAGAGATTAAGCTGGGTAGGAGCCCACTGGAACAGAGTTTCACCACTTCTTACAAAACTATGCGTTCCTGCATCTCCGTCATGTTTCTCCATTAAATATTATAGGAGAGTTCCACTCCCTTGAGATGACAGTTCCCCCACCTACAAATCTAGATGTGGGAGTTTCCCCACCTGAACATTTCCAGTTTAACCCGACTACATGAAAAAAAATAGCTTCTGAGATTCGAGGGGGTACAAGATGTAACAGCAAGTACTCTGGCAAGGTATTCAGTGATATGGGCGAGTCAAACTGAGCAACTTATTATGAGTGACTCAGTTTGACCACCTGTGATATGAGCGACTGTGAAAGCGTAGCGAGGCATGGTAAGAGCGAAAGTTAAAGGGGAAGAATAAAGGAATAATGCCTAACAGGGTGGGTGTTATGCTGGGATAACAACCCACCTTGAGTGGTTGGGCCAGAGGCCACCGGCCAAGGCAATCCAACACCCAAGAAGGGATGTTATCCCAGCATAACATCCACCATGGAAGGCATTATTCCTATTATACAATGGCTTGTTGTTTTATAATAAGAAAAAATAATTTTAAAGAATGTTTTTGTTGGTGTGTAAAAATATTTTTGTTTCTTAAGAGAAGTAAGAGATCATCATCCTACTAATATCCAAATCCATCAAACAGTCAGCAGGGGGTTATACCAGATTAACATCCCTGCTGTGACAGCCAACTGACCAATCAGAAGCCAGGATTCTTTCTTGCCATTGTATAATGGTGAATCAAGAATACAGCAAATAGAAGAGGGAGCTGTAGGGAATGGCTATATGGGAGGTAGTCTGGCCAGGCAGTTTCCAGCTAGCCGTTTGGTCTTGTGGTGAAAGTCCATGCCTCCAATGGGGGACGACCTGGGTTCAGAACTGGCTAGGCATGTGTGGATAATTATGTTTTTGTGTGTGTTGGGCACTTCAAAATTTTTTTGTTCCATTCCCCAGTCTCCTGGTTTTGTGTTCCATGGTCCCCCACCCTCCTGACTGTGGTCTCCCTTTTGATGACTTGAGCCCCCCCCCCCCAAAATAGCCTCCTCCTGAGTTGTCTCCTGTACCCTCTTGTCAGCCCCCCCCCCGGAGCTGATTATAATAATAAAGGGGGGTGCAGGGGCGTAGGCCCCCTCCCCCCCATAAAAAATGTAGCAACTATCGCACCTGGAGCATGTGTTGAGGACCGTTGCTTACTTTGGTTTCGCTGTTGTGCATAGTAACCATTTCTGTTTCCGGTGATGTGCACTCGCTAATATGCATGCCACAATTTTTTCTTCGCTGTTATCGCATGGAACACTCCGGCAATGATGTTGCAGAAGTCACTGAAAACTGGTAAGCTGCCCAAGGGCTGGAGGACGAAAAATGTTTGACCACTGTTTAAAACTGGGACTAGATAAAAGCAACCCAGGTGATTACAGACTGGTGAGCTTGACCTAGATTGCGGGAAAACTACTAAAGATGATTAACAAAGATCAGGCTGAGAAACATCTCAACAGATTCCAGCTGTTAAAGGAGAATTAATTTTTTTTATTTATTTATTTTTTTTATTTTAGTCTTTGGTAACCGAATAAGGCCCACTAGGCACACGTGCCTGTTTTCAGGGGCGACCTGGGAGCACTGGGAAGGTTAAGTGACTGGCTCAGAGTGAGACAGTATGCAAGTGGAGGTTGTGGGAATCCATCCCAGGTCTGCTGGATGCACCAAGCTCATTCGCAGCTCAATACTCTAACCTCTATGCTATGAGTCTACGAAGGGGAAACGGCACCAAACTAACTTGGTCTTTTTTGAGGACGTAACAAAGGAATTAGATGTGGGAATGGAAGCTGATGTAACATTCTTAGATTTCAGTAAAGCATTCGGCACAGTTCCTTATGAGACGTTGGTTCTGAAGATGAGAAAATGTGGAATTATAGGAAAAGTTTCACAATGGATAAAGGGCTGGTAAGGAAATGGTACTCTGCAGGAAATGGTGCAGCATCAGACAGGAAGGAAGTTACTAGTGCAGTTCCCCAAGGGTGCTCAGTATTGGAACCCATATTGTTCAATATTTTTCTTCATGACCTGGTGTCAGGGGTATGAAACAATAAAACTGGCAGATGACACAAAGCTAATAATGAAAGCTCACAGACTCCTACCCGCTCATCCCAAAATTGTTGTCAAAATGATTCTTCCGAACACTTACTTCAGGATGCGGTTTATAGTGTTACATACAACGCCATCCTGGCCAGATGGTACCTCATCATTCATTTTTTCAGTCAGTTTGCTCTTAACTGTCCTGTCTGCCCCAATCACGCCACTTCTCTTTACATTCCAACCTCTCTCTTCCCTCTCTTGAGGGTAGATGCCTCTCTCACGGCTTCTCTTTTGTCTCCATAGCCTGGTTTAGTTCCCCCTTCTGCTATCTAAACAATCTGCTTATCTAACCCCCCCATTCTCTTGGATACTCTAAGTATGCCTCTTTCTCCTCCCTCCCTCACCTCAAGTCCTCAGCCACTGAAGTGTCTTTCTCCTACATGCCCCCCCTTCTACAGTCTTACTCTCTGCCATTCTTCTGCCTCCCCTTTTGCTCAGAAAACTCTGCTCCATGACTACATTACCCACAACTTCTGTACCTAACCTTTCTTCCCCTTTCCTCTTCCTACCCCTTCCTTCCCCTCCATCACCCCTTTCTCACTTGCTACCCCACCCTCCCATCTGCCTCTCCATCCCTGGTCCTCTGGTGACTGCCACTTGTCCCATTCACGTCACTTATACTTCCTGGAGCCGAATGAACTACTGTTGGTACTGTGTTGAAAACTATTTGAATTTCATACCTACTGAGTTTCTGCCTGTTCCCATTTATTGCTGCCTGTTGCACGTTTTATTAATTGTACTTTTTGACTCGTTCGGTGGCTAGTTGTATAGCCCTATTTACAACCACTGAGCCATTCCTCCAGGATGCATCGGGGAATGCGCTATCTATGCTTAGCATGCTGTTCCCGGAGAAAAGGTTCAAATCAATGTAAGAAGTATGGCAGATTCCAGGGCAGAGAAATGCAGTATGCAGTAGAGATAGACTCAAATATACTGGGGGAATTGGCCACCACATGGCCAATGAGATTTGGTTCGGATTTTTGCAAGGTCCTTCACTTGGGCCCAATCAACTCAGGATGGAGGACCACTTGCATGGAAAACAACTAGCAGGAAAGGGCCATGAACACCATCAGGGGGCCATCAGGGATGGGAATCGAAAGCTATCACAGGAATGTGCTGTGGCAATAGGTAAGAAAAACTGAATACTGGCTCGCATTACAAGAGCGAGATTATACAATGGGGGCTGAGAATTTCTGAATCTGATTGACTAACTGGCACCTTTTACCTGTGGTAAATCCTACGCTATACCAATGGGAAAAGGTGCCAGTCGCCAGTCAGCCACATCAGGAACACCCGCTGAAATCACTCTGACCAACTGCCTAAGCTCTTTCTATGTCCCAAACAAAGATCACGACAACTGGAGATTCTTTTTCGTGACTAAAAGCAGGGTAGCAGTTGATTCACACTTCGGCTTGCACCATCGCCATTTAAGGTCAACATAAATTTGTAATAACTGTACCAATGCGAACTGAAGTGTTTCTTACAAAAAACTGAGGGGTCAAACAAAGTAGTTACCGTAGACTTTGCCATGTGAAGCGGGCCAACGTAAGACCGCGTCTCTGAGTGTAGTGCATCCAGGGTAACACAACCCCCCCCACTCACACTCCAGTCTCCTCTGCCCCCAAAACCACAAGCTGAATTGGATGAGTAACTGCTGACAGGCTGCTAAAATCACCTGCCGAGACCGCCACCATTTCAGCTTCTCCTGGCGCTGCTTTAAGAAAGAAGAAAAAGGGAAGATTGAAGCCCTGCTCTCAGCCCTCTGCAACCTGCTAGTGTCATGACCGACTGCATCCTACAACAAACCGGATCCTAATTTTGGCATGACACCAGCAACACCGCTTCCAAAACAGTGACTGGTCCTTTCCCGGTTTCTCCTGCTCCAGTTTTTATTAAAACAAAAAAAAGTGCCGGCCCGGTGGCGCGCCTTACCTCACATTACACCGGTGACCCATGTTCGGAAATGAGCATTGGTCGCCGGGGGGTTGAGAATGACTGAGCATCTGACAGACTGCTCTCCTTCTCTGGGAAGGGGGGGGGTCTCCACTACTCAGTGCCCAATCGCTCCCTGGCGGAGGCTAGGGGACATGGCGCAGGGTAGCAGCTTGGGGAGGAGTTTGGACAGATGCCTGAAAGAAGCGCAGGCGGATGCATGCGCGCTTCCCTCCACTGGCGTCATTGCATGCCCAAAGTGCCAAGGGAATAGAAGAGTGGAAAAACAGATAGCACCTTTCGAGTGGCTTGATGGCCGTCCGTCGCTCGCCGGGCTAGCGCTGCACCCGAAACTGGATCCTTTCGGGTAGGGGAGTAGGGGCTTCATGCTACTCCCACTGGGGGGTAAGCTGCAGGGTTACAGGTGCAATGTGGAAGTTGCAGTAGGCGGATCGCGGCTGGATCTCCACTAGGATGCCTGCTGGACAGATGGTGGCAGGAGCAGAATAGGTGGCCAAGGAGGTTTAAAAAAAAAAACGCAGCTCAGTCTCCTCGTTTCTGAACCCACTGGAAAAACAGCTGTCACAGAGAGACAGGGAAAGGACCACTGCACCTCGTGACCAAACCACACCAGGCGTGGGTAAATCCCAGCATAACCTACATCCTGTCGTGGTTTAGTGCTCAAACATGCCATTATGGTGATGAAATTCTGCTTCTTTACAGGACACTGGTAAGGCCACAACTGGAATACTGTCTGTAATTCTGGACGCTGCGGTATTAAAAAAGGATATTATGGCAAACTAGACTGTTCAGTAGAGAGCAACTAGGATGATTAAAGGAATGGACAGGTTAGGAAATGTTGAGACAGACTAAGTATGCGCTCCCAGGAAAAAGGACACAAACGGGGAATATGATTTCAGTTGTTAGAATTTTAAAGGGCTTGGATATGATGGATCGGAAGAAGTTTTTTTCAGCTTTTTCAGGGCATTATAAAGCATTTCTTTTTTTTTTTCACCACAAAAATGAATGGCAAAGGCTTCAGTGCCTGAATACGTCTTATACAGTCAACAGGTATTCACACACTAGACACTGATCCTGGCATTCCAAACTCCCCCAAAACTCCAAACTGCCAGCGGGCCTGTTGGCATAGCAGGGTACGACTACTCAGGATGCCAGCAACCAGAGTTCAGGAATAAGCTTGAGGTGCCAGGGGCCAGCTGGGGGAGAGGAAAGGTGCCAAGGGTCCCAGGAGGACAGTCTCATCCGCCGAGGAGGGAGGGCTACTGCTACAAGACTGCCACTGGGGGGATCACAGGTGGCAGTGCAGTCGGATTGTGGATGTGGGAGGGGGTGTTGGCCAAGGCCTGCGGACTCATGTGCAGTGTGCCCACGCTTGGGCCTACTAGCATGCCGACATCCTGAGGTTGGGGATTAAGGGAAGAAATGGTGTGCGCACAGTGATCCTCCGGTGCACTCGGCCGCTGACCGCAGCCATGGTCTGCCTCAAGGACACTCAGGGAACCTCCACCTCCATGACACTGGAGGAGGTGGAGGGTCAGTACCAGCTTGGCTGGTCCCCACCACAAAGAAACAAGCTTGTAGGGTTTAAAGTCCCCAAGGGTAAGTGGCAGGGATACTGGGGGGATGGGGCTGGGTCCACTCAGGGGTGGGGGGGGAGAGACCAGTCTTGGGGAGGGGGGGGAAGAAAAAAACTCCTATTGGCTGTGTAGTCAACAACAAACCGCTGTGCACTGCACATCAACCGTAGCACCACAGTATCTGCCACATACAACAAACTTCGAAACCCATTTACACATAGCATGGTTAAATGTGAAACTTTCAGAACAAACTTTTAAATCAGTACGATACTTAGCAGGTCGTTACCAGGCTTAGGTTTGTTAGTTATAATGACAAACCAACATATATTTCATCCAGGGGGAAATTGGGGTCAAAATTCCATGTCGAACTCCCATGACATGACGATCCGGAAAATATTCATGTGAAACAAAGTCAAAACAATTACAAGGGGAAAAGAAGAGGAGGCAAATCCAGAGGACCAAAATCATTTTTTGTCATTGCCGACATGCTTTACAAGGCCAGCTGTAGTACTGTATGCTGTTCCGAACTCCTCAATACGAAAACCACATTCAGACAGTTGCGAGAGTGCAGTGCAGGACCACCAAAATGGTCAAGGGTATGTGGCACAAAAGCTACGAGGAGTGACCGACTGGTGGTCCTTACTCAGCACGTTCACCTTGGAGGACAGAAGGCCTACAGGGGAACACGATCTCGTTTTTTTGCATAGTCAAGGGTATCGAGAAGAATGAACAGAGATGTTTGACCTAATGTCATCCAGCAGGATGTGGGACATGCCCTAAAAAAAATTAGAGAGGATTAATTTAAGCAATAACGACTGAGAAGCTGGGCATTTCCAAGGGATTAACAACCAGCTTGGGGGGGGGGATATGTAGATCGAGGTGCAGCCAAGGGCCCCCTCCCTCCAGCCAGTCGTTAATCCAAGGAAATGACCGGCTTCGAGGTTGTTATTGCAATTATAAGTGTTATCGCAATAACAACATTTTTTTTTTTTACTTTTTTTCATTTTATTTTTTTTATTCTTTTGTTAACCGGGTAATGTCCACTAGGCACAGGTGCCTGTTTTCAGGGGTGACCCGGGAGCACTGGGGAGGTTAAGTGACTTGGTCAGTCTCACACAGTATGCAAGTGGAGGTTGTGGGAATCAAACCTAGATCTGTCTGCTGGATGTACTAAGCTCATTCACAGCTCGTTACTCTAACCTCTAGGCTATACTGCCAGCCCGTTAACTTCTTAAGTTCTTATGGTTTTAAGCAGAGTGGCGCAAGAGCATCTCTGCCATGCCAAGCATTTTTAAGAGACTTCAGACCGGCATGGCAGCCAGTCAACGAGCTACTTTAGCTCATGAATAATTAATTAGACATAATCAATGATAATGATATGAGTCACTTCTTCTCCCAGGGGGTAGGGAACCTATGGTACAGTCTAACAGTGGAGACAGTGGGCATGAAAATAGTGTAGGCCTTCAATATCTGCTTGCCAAAGGAATACAAGGGTACCCCGAGTAGCACAGTGGGTAGGGAACCCCTATAAATTAGCACGTTGGCACAGCATATTGATTTGTCTCCACTTATGTGGAAGGTGGGGGGCGCTAATTGACCCAGAACCCCTTCCAACTTTTTTTTTTTTTTATTGGTTTATGCTCCTGTGCCATGGTCCTGCCTCAGAAGGGAGCCCCAGCCCCGTCCCCTGGCGTCCACCATCCGTTGCTTACCCATACTCCCAGGGCTTACCCCACCTGGTGGGGCTGGTGTGGTTCCCCAACCCCCACCAGAGACCGGATCCAGCGTGGCCAACCCGTGGCTAGCCGGGAGCGTGGCCTGCGAGGTGCCTTCCTTCATTCGCCGTGGCACTCCTTTTTCCTCCGTTTTCTCCCTTACAGAGGTGAGGCATGCAATGACGCCTGTGGAGAGAGCCCGCACACGTCCGCACATGCTCCTCCAAGTGTCTGCCCCATCTTCTCCCCTTTCTGCAGCATCGGTGCACTGCCCCCTAGCCACTGTTAGGAGCCAGTCAAATGCTGACTGCTGGCAACCCCCTTCCCGGAGAAGGAAAGCAGTTCATCGGATGCTCGATCCTCCTCCTCCCCTGTCAACCCACACTCGTTCCCAAGCATGGGTTGCCGGCGTAGCACGAGGTAAGGCGTCCAGCACCTCAGCGCCACTGAGCCGACCACCCCTTCCAACTTTAAATTATGTTACTATGTTACCAGCTTCTAAATACCTATGGTGTGGTCAAGTTGGGGAAATGAGGATTACAACAGGTGGCGATGGGTTCAGTCAATTGTGAACCTAATGGGGTTGGTGACTGCACACTTTATGTTATATCTACATACCAGGAGGCAAAAAATGTCCGAGAAGGATGCATTTTATCATGACACTACGTTCCATTAATGTAGTGACTCCTCCAATTTGTCAGTGGTTTTATGTATTGGTATATCATTCTTTGTACAGTATATTTGTCTTGTTTTTATGTGTTCCTTGCTTTAATGAATAGCCAAAGCAATAAACTAAGTAATCAATGAAACATGGTGAGGTGTGCACTGTTGTGTGATAACTGCATACCGTAGTGTATCATGAGGCATGAGGCTTTAACACCAAGTGCTTTCTACACCTGGAAGCATGCTCATCACTTAAACACCACTCTGGAGTGTCTTAATGCGCTTTTAAAATGGGTAAACTGAGAAATTTTTAAAAACGCCAAAAAGCCAACATTTTTACATATTAAAAACATTCTTTTTTTCAACTGGTGAAACATAGTCCTTCCTCATCTGATGATCATCTGTCGTTCCACTCATTCAACAGATGGAATGTTTACAGGAATTCAAAATTCTGTAGAGTCCCACTGGCAGAACATTCACCTGTACAGACACACACACACACACCACAAGACCTCATATGGAGTTCAGTCCTTAGTTTTATCTGTGGCAGGATAAGCAACAGAGATTCCCCTGGTAGTCAGTAAGGATAGGAGAAGGATTTTTCATGGTCAGCAAAAGACCACCAGAAAATAAAATGGAGCAGTACTTAATTTCTTAAGAGTGTGCGTGTGTGTGTATGTGTGTGTGTAATAATGCTATAATGAAGAGAACTCAGGGATTCCTTCAGAGAACTGGAAAGGATGGTGGTGTTTGTCGAGCACGAGCAACACAGGTGTGATTCATAAGGTTTCCATCAGTGCTCTTTGGTTTTTCTACCTATTTCTTTCTCAGAGTCGTTTTACTTTTTCTTTCCACAGGTTTCCTTGTATCTCTAGGTTACCTTACTTTCTCTGTTTCTTTTGTGAGTTCCCTCAAATAATGACGTTGTAACAGTAACGGTGATTAGGACTTTGCTTTAAAGAAGCAGCTGACACCTTAGAAGCAAGCAACTCATGGCAAAGAGCTGCCTGCCCCAGGACCTAAATTAGCCCCAAAATGACTTTTTTTTAAAAACCATAGATACATAGACTCTGTCAGCAGATAAGGGCCTATGGCCCACCCAGTCTGCCCATTTGAGCTTGTAAGTTCCCTTTATGTTTTTCTAGAAGTCTGTTGCCCCTTACCCCTGACCTCCAGAATTCCCTTATGTCTATCCCATGCATTCTTAAATCCCATGATTGTTTCAGCCCCCACCACTTCCTCTGATAGGGTGTTCCACTTGTTCACCACCCTTTTTGTGAAGAAATTCTTCCTCATGTTTCCTCTGAATCGCCCTCCCTCCAACTTCATCCCATGTCCTCTAGTCCTGGAACATCTTTTTCATTGGAAACAGTGTGTTCCTGCACCCTGTTCCTCCCTGTAAGGTACTTGTATGTCTCTATCATATCCCCTCTCTCCCTCCTCTCCTCCAGGGAGTACATATTTAAGTCCTGATTATTAAGTTATTTTACTTACTATAACTACAATCTCACTTCCTACCTTTAAGGTGGCCACTGAGTGCCTGCCACAGCCCCTCCCACAAAACCACGCTTTAATGATGCAAAGCACGTAAGAAGCCACAGGACAATAGATAGCATTATAATGCGATCGGGGCAAGCAGCAGACTTAGATGTCACTTGTACTCTTTTCTGGCGATTGCACATGTTCAGGGGAAGTACTATTATATGTACTACCCCCTTAACATGTACAATTGCCTATAACGAGTTCCTCAGCTCTCTCCGAAAACTATGCTGCGGCCCATAACTGGTTCACAAATAAACTCCCTCTGGTTAATGCCAAAAAAACAAAATCTATGCCGCTCGGATCAAAGCCCTTCCTAGATAAATATAAAACTCACCCTCCTCTCAACATTGCGTCCCCTGATGTCCAAGTTCTTGAAGACGTGTGTAGTTCAAATACCTAGAAGTCATACCTGACCCCTCCCTCTCCTTTTCCGAACATATCCATTCACTAGTTCGAGGGTTTCACCAAAAATTAGGTGGTGCCTACAGATTCCGGCAATACTTCTCTCTCTGGAAGCCCGACAAGCCATCGTACAGGGAAATCTACTCCCTATCCTGGATTACTGCTCCCCTGTCTATGCCAGGACGTCTGCCACCCTCATGGCCAAGCTGTCCTCTGCCTGTAACAGTGCCTGTCGTTTCGCCTTGCTGTTCCCTATTACCACACACCACTGTGTCCTCTACAACTCGCTAGGATGGCTCCTGCTTTAAGGCCATTTCAAACTAGCCCTGTACTGCATGGTGGATTCTGCTATCCATATTAGCCAGGTATCTCCCTTTGCTCCCTTCCTTGCTGTACGAACCTCACACCGTGACCTCCGCTCCTCCCGAATAGCCCCAGGGTATCTACCAACATGGATGGCAGAGCCTTGTCTGTGACAGCCCCTACACTGTGGAATAAACTGCCTGCCGAGTTCCGCTCCATTGACACCGACTGCCAGTTCAAAACCCGCCTCAGTGACTGGCTCCTGATGACTTCCTGCTGCCACTTCTTCCATGGGTAGTTCACTCACTTACCCGACTGCACCCCACCAGGGAACGTGTATGTGTATTAGGTCAAGCAGGAATCAATTAAGCTGGCCTGCTTGCACACTTGAGCTTTAGTACCCATGTTTGTTAATCCTGCCTCCCACCCCCGCCCCACCTTCCCTTCCCGCCCCTATACTTTGCTATGTCTTATCCCTCTTTCTACTTATACTTAAGGCACTTTTACACACAGGTTTACATAACAGAATAACTGTTACAGAAACAGTATTCAGTTACATCCTTGTGTGTAAAGTGCATCTGTTTCTTGCTCCATAGGCGAACGTTTCAGACAAAATCGGCAATCTCTGCTGCGGGTTTGCAACTGGGCTGTGTTCCATTTTGCCAGGCTGTGTAAAACAGCCATTCCAAAGCGGTGCACAAACAGCAATAGAGCAGCAAGCTCTGTGGGGGTGCCGAAACACAAATGGAGGTGGGAGCTGCCGGAAAACTCATGGAGTGTAAAGGGATCCTAAAAACGCAACAGAGCACAGTGGTGCCACAGGTAACCCTCATTTCGTTTTATAAAAACCTGTGTGTAAAAGCACCTTTAGACTCCCTTGTTTGTCTCCTATTGTAACTTCTGCTGATAGAACTGTACGTTTACGCACACTCTTACTTACTGTAATGCCTAACTGACATATGGCTTATGGAATTCTGTATTTTTTGTTGCTCTTCTATTTGCTATTCCCATGCACTATTGTAACCTTTATCTTGTTTTGTTTTTTTTATTTTTGTTAACTGTTCCATGCTTTGTTGTTTGTTACATTAGTTCTTGTGCCACAGTATGGGGCCCTGGTCGTGCCTGAAAATGGTCCCTGGGATCAGCGCACCTATCCCGGTTACCAAAGTCATAAATAAATAAATAAAATAAATAAGTAACATCTAAAGGCTGCCGCCGTCCCGATCGCATTAGAATGCTATCTACGGCCCTGCAGCCCTTTCCCCACTTTGCATCACTAAAACGCAGTATTGCGGGCTGGGTTGTGGCAGGTGCTCAGCGGCTGACTTGAAAGTAGCAAATGAGACTGTGATTATAGTAAGTAAAATAACTAATCACTGGCTAAAACGTTGCATTCTGGACCAAATTTAGTTCCTGGGACAGGCAGTTCCTTGCCGTGAGTTGCCTGCCCCATATAAAACTACACGCCAGCAGCTCTTTAAACATGGGGGAAGGCATGGGGCTGTTGCAAAAGGATGGGGGCTCAGAATGAAATGATGGAAGCACCCCATAGATAAATGCTTTAGGGGAAACCCTACAAACATTTAATAGTTTTTTTAATTGAAGGGCGTTTTATTTTTTAGGGCCTAGCTGACTTTTTCTAGTGAGTAAAGCTGGTTGCCTTGTTTGTGATGGAAATCAGGAATTTTTCTGTGAGGCAATGATATGTCACAGTGCTGTGTC
The DNA here is from genome assembly GCA_016271365.2 of Neoceratodus forsteri. Classification (NCBI taxonomy): domain Eukaryota; kingdom Metazoa; phylum Chordata; order Ceratodontiformes; family Ceratodontidae; genus Neoceratodus; species Neoceratodus forsteri. The sequence continues at coordinate 387,673,680 of JADMNL010000025.1, read as the reverse complement.
CTGGTTGCCAAAAAGTTTAAAACCACCGACTGTCACTCAAAAAACTCATGGCTTCAGAATCCTTTTAACCAATGAGGATGCAGAATGATCTCTATCCATTTTAGAAGCAACAAACTAAGTGTAACCAGAACAGATACGTATGTGGAGGCTTGTTTTTTCTGTGGATTGTCCTGGAGTGTTGAGCACTTTTTTTTTTTCCCTTTTCACCAACTTAAATATGTTAGCTATAATGACAAAAACAACATGTATCCTTCCTTCATCCAGGAGTAATGTCGGAGATGAAAACTCCACTGTGACCTCACGTGACATAATACCCCAGAAAAAAAAAAAAAACTAAAGCAAAACACTTTCAAAGAAAAAAAAAGTTTAAAAGGTGAGTTGGGAGAATCATATTTTTTGTTGCTGGTATTTTCTGTGAAAGAATGGCAAAAACCAACAGAAACCAGAGGAAAAAAGATACAAAATGCAGCTGTTATACACATACGTAATAGATTTACGCATTTTCATTCGCTAGATACCTTATTCAAAACACTGGCAACGGCAATTTGGTTCTTCCTGCAACTTTAAAAATTGTTTTTTCTAGCAGACAAATGGCTACCCTGTGTCTCCAGGGATATTACCAAAATGTGCAACTGCTGAAAAGTCTGACGGTATCCCAGGGGAACGCATTAGAAATGTTTCCTGTCACAAAAGATTGGTTTAATTTTGCCAAAGCTACCAAGTTGGAGATGCAACTGCTTAGAATACCCAACCCTTACTCTGTAACGATGTCACAAATAGAAACATGGGTGGCGCTGCTTAGCACCATTTTGTATACACTGCCCAGCTTTGCGTCAGTCTATTTGTACAAAATGATACAAGTGAGAAGCACAGCGCCATGCTCTGCACAGGAAATGGCATTGCGTAGCTCCATCCATGTTTATATTTGGGCACAGATAACATATGTAGTGGATCAGGGCGGGGCGGTAGATGTGGCCTACCTGGATTTCAGTAAGGCCTTTGACGCCGTTCCACACAGAAAACTGGTAAACAAGCTGGGCAGCCTGGCAGTGGGTCCAAAAGTAGTAAAATAGGTACAGAGCTGGTTAAGAAACAGGAATCAGAGGGTGGCGGTAAATGGGGTTCACTCAGAAGAAGGTATGGTAACCAGGGGAGTGCCACAGGGGTCAAGTGAGGGCCCCGTCTTCTTCAATGTCTTTATTAGTGACACTGCAGGAGGGCTGGAAGGGAAAGTATAACTGTTCGCGGATGACACAAAAAAATCTAAGAGTGGACACACTGGTGGGGGGGGGGAATGAGGGATGATCTGAAAAAGCTGGAAGACTGGTTAAGGGTTTGGCAACTGGTCCTCAACTCCAAAAAGTGCAAAATTATGTACATGGGGCACAGAAATCCAAGGGCAATGTACCAGTTGGGTGGTGAGGTACTGGCAACTACAAAACAGGAAAGGGACCTGGGGGTCATCATATCTGATGACCTGAAGGTAGCAAAGCAGTGGGAAAAGCCAGCAGAATGCTCAGGTGCACAGAGAGGGGTATCACCAGGAGAAAGAGGGAGGTAGTGTTACCCCTGTGTAGATCGATGGTGAGGCTCCACCTACAGTACTGTGTCCAGTACTGGAGGCCCCATCTATGGAAAGACATAGATCAGGTGGAGGCGGTACAGAAGAGGGCAACCAAAATGGTGCATGACCTGCATAAAAAGCACTACAAGGGAAGATTCAAGGAATTAAATATGTACTCTCTAGAGGAAAGGAGGAAAAGGGGGCACATGATAGAAATGTTCAAACTAAACACCTCAAAGGTATTAATAAGATATAGGAGGGTAGCATTTTATATAGAAAGAGATGCTCAAGAACAAGGGGTCATGCCAAGAAGCTGCAGGTGGGGAGACTGAGAGGGGATGTGAGGAAATACTTCTTCATGGAAAGGGTGGTGGACACCTGGAATGGCCTCCCAGCGGAGGTGGTGGGTACTAAAATGGTAGCAGGATTCAGGCGTGCATGGGATAGACACACAGGGACCACAGTAACAGGGCTAGGCAGGGTAAGGCTGGAGATCGAGTACGGTCTGCGGTAGCACAGTAGGTAGAGATTTTAGGGAAAACTATGTGGGCCAAGAGGTCCTTATTTGCCAACAACTTCTATGTGGCAGATTTGCAAAAAATAATTTTATCCTCTTAAAAGCCTAATGGGGGGGGGTGCCTTTAGGGGTGGGGTCTGTGTGCAAATAAGCATTTTTCTTTAAATTCCAAGTAGCAAACACTGTTAACCCATGGCTAAACCGCTTATAACAGGCCTGGTTCATAAGTGTTTTTCTGTTTAACTAGCTCACACTGTTTATCTTGTGGTCACTAATCCCACTGCGTGGTCTATAAGAATACTATAGATTTCTATACTCTCTTTCCTACAGTGCTTCTTAACACACCACATCCTAACGGAGACTAATGACCAGCAAAGTTTTAGAAACCATTTACTGTTGATCTGGAGTAAATTCTTTCAGAGGGAGCAGTGTATGCAATCACCAACTGTCCTTCTACATTGAGGATCTCGTAAATCAAACCAGAGAGAGTGCATACAGATACTGAAATTTGCCAGCGCAAGTCAGCCACAACCCCATTTGCTGTTAATGCATGCACTCAGACTGATAAATATCAGGAACCCTGGCCGTTTCTTAATTTCACAAATTAGCAATGAGCCTGAACCTGCAGGTTCATAAAGCGCGGCCGCATGCAACTCAAGAGAAGTACCTCTCAACCTATTAACAGACACCACACTCCTTGCTTCACCCTGCACAAAACAAAGGGCAGACCCACAGGCTGGAAAGGCTTAGCAATCTCAGTGGCACAAGGAACTCTGACGAGCGGCTGATGGATAAGGTCAACAACTCTTAAGTCATAATGGAGCTTATAATTCCTGAAAGGCCATTCATTTCAACTTGCTGACATTTCAATTATCCTGATGAGAGCAGAGAAGTCTACATTCCATGAATCTGTGCCTTAATGTTCTGTTGGCCAGCACTCTGCCCCACATTCCTACGGCCTTTTATTTTGGAGGGATAAAAAGCCAATACTTGCCTGTAATGATGCCATTTTTCTCCAGTGGTTCCTGCCAGCTAACCTTGAGTGACGTGTCCAGAATCTCTGTAAAACTCAAGTGTCCCACTGCTCCAGGCCCTGAAAAGATTCCAAACACAAAGTTTAAAGGGCTAGTAAAAAGGCCCTGCTCTGTCTCAGGCTATTTATCCATCTAATAGGTGTTCAAAAGTGAAAAGCAGCAACCTAACCAGGAACACGTCCTGGCAGACCAATCTGATACAGTACCGGTGGGAACCAACCACACTGAAAAGCTGACTGTTGAGACTGCACACTAGATAAGTGCAGTTTTTCTTGTACTACAATTTTGCACATATGAACATTACTGTATTTGCGTTGTGGTCACATGCATTATTATGTTTACCATATGCATATATCGTATGCTTACCCTAAATGACCCCCTCACCCCTTCACATATTACCCTGGCCATATTTTTCTCCTCCAGCTCACCCATTATGCGTGGTGAGGATAACCTCCCCTGCCTAACCAAGCTCAGTCTGTATCTACTGCATTCACTGTGTTGTATTGTTTTGCCTTGCAATGTTTAAGATTATGCTCCTTTTCATGTACTGTATTGCTTGTATAGACTATTATTTTTGTATATCTGTTAACTACTATGTATTTCTTCTTTTGTGCTATCTTCCATACCCATCCCCCAGGATGCATCTAGAAACGAGCTGTTAGCTCAGTATGTCTTGTCCAGTAAAACTTTTGAAATAAATACACAAATCAAATAATTACCAAATGGGTAAAAAGATTTCCCCAAATCTGACTGGCTAAGAACCATTCCAGGCTGTGGCGATATCTCGCAATAACACAGCCTACAAAATGTTCCTGCCAACTTTTTTTTTAGTTGCCTATAATACAGTTGACACTAGTAATACATTACAGAAGGTGTGTTGTCAATTGGATAATGCCACTCGGCTTTGCCTCATGCCTCACAACGCACCCAAGGTAGAGCATTATCCTACGATAATATCTAACTTGTCATGTATAGTTTTGCTTAATAATTTCAAAGCAGGACTTATATTTGCACATCTTCCTTCTTATATATTGTTTACTGTGTTTTTCTATGGTGCATTACTTCTACTTTGTTACGATGTTGTTGGTTCAGCTCAGCATGGCTCCTGGTCATATCAATTAAATAAAATACATTTTCCACATAACCCAGTGTTGTTTCAAATGCCACTATAAGACAGTACATCCATCAAGAATGGATTGGGGGGGTGCACTGGCTCAGTAGCAGGGCAATGAGCTACCATGAGGGGAACCCAGGTTCAGGAGTGAGTCTGGGAAGCCACGTTAGACCAGGCTGAGGTAGTTGCTGCTCCTCAGTCGAAGAGGGTTGGCGGTGATTTCTGGCGCACAGTGTCACCCACGGGTGGGCCTTGAAGCTTGCCTGTTGCCACAGGGATGCTGTGAGGTCTGAGGCCGATGTATGCAATGCTCACACCATGAAGTGGACAAAGGAACCTTAGGGAGAAAGTGGGGACAAACTGCAACGTGAACCAAACCATCTGTATGATGGCTGCTGGTACCATTGGGCCCTGCTCCATGCAGATCCCTACTGGCTGCAACGGTAAGGGGAGTGACTGACAGATCTGCGGAACCACCAACAGTGCACCACAGCAAGACCTTACAGGATGGAGTATGTGACAGCTCGGGGCCAAAAAGCATGGTTAGAAAAAAAAAAAGAATGGATTCTGAGCTCATCTCAATATGATTTCCATATTATTGCGCTGGAATAGGGAGATCTAAAAATCTGCAAAGCCATACTGGTTTCAAAGCAGTCTCAATTTCAGGTGTTTTTTAGGTGGGGTGTTTAATCCAGTTTCAAATTTGATACTGCAACATTTCTCCTCTGCAAATAATACATTTCCCAAATGTATCTTTCATTGGCTGAACTTTGATTCTACATATGTTTTACTTTAAACACTGTTTTTGGACTCTAAACTCTACTGATTAAAGACCATTATTCAAGGTTAGAAGTGTTCTAAACCATCTCCTTGGATCAAAAATGCTGTATGTTATCAAACTGCTGGCAATTCCCAATTTTGCCATGAGACCAGCTTATGTATTTTTAGATGTTATTGTTCTGTTCTGCAGAAATTGTGTTTATTACAGAAAGCTCTTTTCAGTTTTTCTACAATCATATACAGTTTGTCTGCTAACGCTGTCCAGAGGAATTAGACTTTATTCTTTTTAGCAGATGTGCTACCTGGATCAGTGCCTGAAAATTAATTTACAGCCTTGCCAAAGCAAATTACTGCTCTTCAAGCTACAATTAATTTCTAGTTCCATGCATTTATATCTAGTTTTCATTGCTCTTCAAGCACATCAATAAGGTAACGTTATTTATCTTTAACTATTGTTTCACTACTGATATTCCTTGTACAGTTGCACTGCAGTCCTCCGTCATCCTTCTTGCACCTCCACATCTCAGATCTTTCATGATGGAATTGCTGGAAAAGTGAAGAATGCCCCATTGGTGCCCAGATTGTTGGCTAGTAGTCAGGGGAGGTCAGTCAGATTAGTGTGACTATAGAAGGAATCCCAACAGTGAAATAATGATTATTGATATCAGTCGGATGAATTACTGGGATACTTCAACAATTTATTCAACCCAACCACCAGCTCCTCCTATTCCTTACGTTTGGAGAATGGAAGTAGGCTCCAAATTCCTAGGTGCAGACATAATGCAGGTCAAGCCTCTGTCAGGCATAAGACTTGCTTCCACATGGAATACTCCCTTCCCCAACTCACTACCCTCTCCAGCTTCCAGTCTGTGAAGGCCTCGCTCAAGAAGTACTGCAAGGCCCCTCTGACATATCCCAATTGCCTTTGTGGTAGCCCATAATCCTTACTCGGGAAGGGGGTCTCCTAATGTGTTAAGTCTGGTTTGGGGCTTACTCCAGACCTGGTCATGCTCTTGGAGCTGGGTCTCTACCCATGTGTTATTTCACGTATGGTATGCTCCAAGTTTATCCTGTTTGGTTAACTGACTGTGTAGTGGGGTTGCCATTTTACCCCTCAAGGACCATGAATATAGACCCATTTGTATCACACCCCTTGGTATTTATGTTCATGTCCACTGTACACCGATTTCTGCAGGAAATTATGTCTCTGTATTGTTGCTGAATAGTGTGTGAAGCATGATCTGTGACCTCCACGGCCTGTAGATAAACCCCTTTGCACCATTCTAGGCAGTTACTGTTACACTCACTGTACACTGTGACTCTGTACATAATTTGTTGACTCCGTATTTATTGTGTGTTCCTTTTGTCTACTCTGCATTGTCTGTATTCTATTTCCTTGATGATCCCTGTTCCCGCTTCCCCAGGTCGGAGCTGAAAACGAGCCCACTAGGACTCTGCTTACTTACCTGACAAAATAGGCTTCAAATAAAATGAAACGTGAAACCATTGTCTTACATCTAGCTGGATTCCTTCTGCATAGTTACTCTCGTGCAGACTAGTAGAAATATCTGGGAGCTAAGCACTCGGCTGTCATGAAAGTGCACGGATGCTCAGGTGGCAGTCCTGAAAATCTCAACGGTTAGGATGCCCCTGGCAGTGATGGCAAAGAGGTTGTGTGCTGGGTCAAGTAGTCTCTAATACCCACAGGTGGCATATGAGAGGCCTACGTGTAGCAACATTCAACACAGGATACAATCCAATGAGATACGGTCTGCTTGGAGGCAAGCCAGCATCTGGACATTTAAGTTTGAGTCACGAACAACAGTATAGCGGTCCCTCTAAACTCCTCAGTTCCATGAGGGTTAAACAGGAGATGACACCGGACATTCAACCAATGTAGTTTTCCTTAGCTGAGCTGACATTAGGTCTAGAAAAGAACACTGGCAACTCCAAGGTCTGGTTTAGGTGAAATTCAGAAACTCTCTTGGGGAAGAATTTCAAACTGGTGTAAAGTACAGCCCTGTCCCTTATGCACAAAATAAATAGGTCAGTTTGCTCGCGAGGGCCTGAAGTTTGCTAACCCTTCTAGCCAAAGTGACAGCTACCAAGAAAGCCACTTTCAAGGACACAGAACCAAGGTTACACAGTGCCATAGGCTTGAAGGGCTTCTTCATGGTTCAGGTCCCGCACCAAGAGAGACTCACTCACCAAGATAGTGGAACATTTAGCTGGTCAAGACCCTTGAAAAAGTGATTAACCACCGTCTCCAAAGTAGGGTGTTGGCTCAAGAGTTTGAGCAAGCACCAAATTCATCTTGACAGATGTTGCATGGAGCCCTTCTGAGGAGACCCACCACAAAATGTCAAGAACTGACCTGACTGAGCACTCAGTGGGTGATGCTTCTAACACCATATTGACTGCAATGTTGTAAGAACCTCCTCCTAGCAGCTGAGGGATGCAAACTGTAGTCTCTCAAGAACTATGCCATAACACAAGGACTTAAAGTACAGGTTCTGAATTGTCACACTGGATTACTTGAGGAGGTTTCACTAGAGAAGGAGTCTGACTGGAAACTCGGGCGGAGGGAAATTTGCTCCTGTCACCAGTACTGGGAAGACCACGCTGGTGCTGTCAAGAGTTAGTCAATCTCTCTTGAGGTGTGCCTTCAGCAGGACCTCTTGCATCTGTGAAAATGTTGAAGAGATGTAGAAGAACTTGCCAGTACAGCTCAGGGCAAGTGCTAAGCACAGATGAGTGGCACTTGTGATTCTCCCAGGATGTAAAGAAGTTGATGCGTGGGATCCAAAAGCATTGAACAATAACACACACAACATCCAGATGAAGTGTGCTCTCATGGGACATACCTCCCAGGCAGCTTCTGTTGTCAACCAACTTGTTGTTTGCACCAGCAAGATGCATGTCTAACAGTTGACTATTGAGACTTAGCAACAGTAATACACCTCCAGAGCTTCCTCTCATAGTACGGATGAACATGCCCCGCCCCTTGTTATTCTCCAAGGATGTGAACAAGCTGGTCTATGGGTCTAGAAGCAAACAATATTGCAAACATCATCATGATGAAGTGTCTACTTGTAGACAGGTCTCCAAGGCTGATGAGGCTGTCCACCAGCTTTTTGCACCTGCAAGATAAGTGCTGAATAGTTGAGTGTTGAAACTCATTCCCAGTGACACCTCCAGAGCTTACTCGCACTGTCTGGATGAACTCCAGCTCCCCAATCATGTAGAACATAGTGGATGCACTATCTATATTGATGTGGACTGAGTGATCGGCCACTGTCATAGAAAACAGCCGATTGGTGAATGGCCCTCATCTCTAACAAACTAATGGGCAGATGTTGCTCCTGGAAATTCACAGCCTGTGAGCCCACAGGATGCCCAGATGAGCTCTCCAATCCAGGAGGAAAGCACAAGTGGTGAGGACCAGCACTAGATTCAGCTGGACAAAGGGAACCTGCTCCAAGAGGAGTTCTGGAACCAGTGCCAGCCCGCTGGTGCAGCAGTTGGATTTCCGCTTGCGATGCCAGCAACCCGAGTTTGGGAACGGACCGGAGAGCTGGAGGGCCAGCCAGGGGAGAAGGAAGGAGCACCCTCTGGTCTGCTCTCCTTCTCCGGGGGAAGGGTTGGGGGAGTGCCTGATGCACGAGGACTCCTGGCAGACGCCAAGAGGAATCACAAGCACCGGCATCAGACAGTTGGAGGGGTTGGGCGGACGCAGAATGTCATTGCACGCCCCTGCCCCTGGGGATCCAAACAAATCCTTCCTCATTCCGCCATGAATGATGCACCCCTGGCTCCTGATTACTTCCAGCCGGCCTGACTCTAGTTTGATTGGTGCACTGGGCCAGGTGCCTGCAACCCCACCCGAGGGGATAGCCGGGGTATAGGGAGTCACGGCCAATATGGAAGTGGGGTCCAGGGGTCCATGACCAGGCAGATGTGCCAGCAGACGAGGGAGCAGAAAAAAAGAATAAAAAAAAAAAAGAGTTCTGGAACCAGACACCGGCAGATTGCATCAACCATGGACTGGGTGCCTGTGAATGGATAGAACAGGCCACAGACCTCTGGGCCTTCAGCTTCCAGTGAAGGCGCCACATCCAAATTCATCTCTTAAAATAACAAATGTCCACGCCATCATGCCAAAAAGCTGAAGGGAGCCTTGCACCGTGGTTTGTTTTCGAGGAAGAAGGGGCGGGCACACTTCATAGATCCACAGCTCACTGCTGTGGAAGCTGGGCTTGCTCAAGCCTCTCAGGAGTCAAGCTCCACCCTGATAAATTCCACATACTGTATGTGAGAGAGATTTGACCTCTATATGTTCAGAATGAACCTGAGACTGGAGATAGTCTCAGCAGCCATCAGTACAGCTAACAGTGTTGACAGGGGACCATCACTGGATCAACTGTCGAAACAGGGAATACATGGATCCCTGTTGGTGAAGATGGGCTGTTACATGTCAGGAGACATCACTCTGAACTAAAAGAGGTTGCGTTCCACCCAGAAATGGAGAAACCATTGATGGGAACACCTGACAGGGATGTGAAGAATACACATCCTTCAGGTCTCAGGTGCAGAACCATTCCCCCATAGACCGAAAGTCACCACCCTGAACTTAAGCAGGCTGATGTGCTAATTTAGGCAGTGCAGGTCAAGAACAGGGTGCTTGCTGCCCACCCTTGTTGTGATCACAAAGAATCAAGACACATAACCTCAATCTACTATGACCAGAGAAACTCACTTGATGGCACTCAATAGCAGACAGGAAGCCTCTTCCTGGAGTACAAGCAGATGGCTGGAAGGATCTTGCCAACCTGGAAGATAGCTGAGCCAGAGCAGTCATTACCCAAAATCTAAGCTGAGACCATTGCTTGTCGCTATCACCCACCACTGGTCACCTCCAGCCACTGAGTCAGAAAATGTGTTAGGAAGACTACCACTGGAAGGACAGTAAGGGATGGAGAAGGGCAGCTGATGGTGCCCTACCATGCATTACTTCAAAGACGGACATTATTTGTAAGCATCCTTATCGGCTCTTGACCCTCTACAACTACTGCATTTGCCTCAGCTGAAGCAGTTCATATGACTTGTTCTGCCTTTATCTTTCAGGATATCTGCTGTGGAATATGGACAAAGATGACGACTACCTGTGTGGAGCAGAACTCCTAGTATTGGTAAAGGTGGCCACAGACAAGATAGACTTCATAGTCCTGTTGGAGGCTTCAGTATCCTTCAGAATTTTCTCCACCTGTGGATCAAATAAAGGTGACCCTCCCAAATGGAGGTCCATTACTTGGTGCTGGACCTCTGGGTAGAGGGGGAGGAGCACAACCAGTTTATTTAATACAGGTAGCAGACTCGAGTGCTAACACTCAATATACAAGAATCATCAGCATTTACATAACGCTTTTCATACACAGTGTATCCCCGAATATACAAAGGAATAACCATGTGACGAGGGTGAGTAAACACCTGAGGTCAAAGGCCAAGGCAATTAATCGACAGCAGAAGCCGGTAATTCGGAGTATACTCTGGTTAACTAAATGTTATTACAGTACTATTATACAGTAGGAGTAAGAGTTTTGAAACCACGATTTTAAAAGCTCTGTGGTAGATCAAGTAGAAGGTGCCTTATTTTTTTCCTGTGGATCAGATGTGGATGTGTCCAGTCCAGCCACCTTAGAACTCCCTGTATTTATTTTGGTCCAGAATCCCCCCTGTCCCCGACCATGATCATGTTGTATAGCAATGCTCATGCTCTTTGTTTGCTGTGACCCCACTTGGTTAACTTGTTTGGATTACTGTTTGGATGCGCTTAGCTTCACAGTTTGTTTTTGTTTCCCTGTGTATATTTTAGCCTGTATGTAACTATTCCTGCTGGACTATATTCCCTGTTAATTGCTGCTATCCTCCATGGGACCCCCATGAAAACGAGATGCGGCAGCTCATGGGGTTCTCTGTGTAATTTTCAATAAATGAATAAAATAAACTTTAATGGGCGTATCTTAAATGTGGATAAACTATCGTGGGCGTGTCTTAAATGTGGATAAACTATTGTGGGCGTGTCTTAAATGTGGATAAGCTATCATGAGTGTGTCTTAAATGTGGGTAAACTTTTATGGGCAATAGATGTGGATAATCACCTAAGAAAGCATATGTAATTTGTGGGGTAATAAATGATGGTTTCCTCTAATCTGATCGGTTTACAATAAATTCTTGTATAATCAAGTATACTGACCTTGTTTTCCTTCAAGTTTCTGAATACTGATGAAAAATGAAGCCAGTGATAAAATAGAACATTTCTGTATTTTGCACAGTTAATTTTGTGTATTTTTAATTTACATTACTCCTGCGTGTTTCAGCTTTTATGCGCCATGGAGTGTGACCCATAAAATACCAAAAGCAGTAGATGTTTTCTAAATGGCGCAGTACCAATTACCTGCTTTTATACTCAGTTTGTGGAAATCTTCAGGCCCTCTGCAAAGTGCATATGCACATACAGGAAACGTTAGCCAGGCTGCATGCCTAACGTTTTGGGTCAGCCACCTCTGCACACTGGCACTTTAAATACGGATATTTTGTTCACAATATCCTGGGTCTGGACAACTTTCTAGGTGTCACTTCTTGTGGATGCTGGTGTTGGGTGAGTGTCCAGTTTTGTTGTTTGACGTTGATCTGTTACGGGGGCACCCTGGTTTTCCTGGTGTGGCCCTGAATTGACTTCAGTGCATATGGCCACATCACCCGTTAAGAAAATGGGGGTGGGCAGACCGGCCCGGTGGTGCTGAGGGTTGAGGCGCTGGACGTCACACCTTGCTCCACGCTGGCGACCCGGGTTTGAGAGCGGACTCAGGTCGCTGGTGGGTTGGCGGGGAGCACGGCTGAGCATCCCACGACAGCTCGCCTCCCAGGGCTGGGCCGGTGGGTGGCCAGTGCCCACTACTCTTGTAAGACTCGGGCGGAGGCTCGGGGGATTGCAGGCTCAACAGAAGGGAGACGGGCGGCCCAGTCCATGTAGTAGACGCCGGCGCCTGCGCACTGACGCTAGGAGCTAACACACCGCATGGGGAGGAAAAGTGAAAACACCTGTCGGCTTCTGGGATGACGTGAGCCCAGGGCATGCCTCCACGAATTCCTGCTCACCAACCACCCAGACCTGACGAAAGGAAGAATTACGGGGGTCCGCCCCACCTCGTCCCCGCTCAGGGGGCAAGCTGAATCTACATGGGGGAATGGGAGGCAAGTATTGGTGAGCGGGTGGTAGGAGGATGACCCCTTGGATGCCCTGAAGGGTCGGGGCTGACAGGCAGTAGGAGAGGAAAAAAGTACCGTTTAAAAAAAAAAGAAAATGGGGGTGGGCAGGCCTGCTGGTGCAGTGGTAGCACTACTGCGTGGGTCACAGACAACACAGGTGCAGGAACAAGCCCGGAGCGTCAAAGGGTCAGCTGGAGGAAGATGAGTGTCCAGTGGACTGCTTTCCTCCAGGAAGGAACATGGTGCCCAGCAACAGTTCGACCCTTAGGCATGGCTGGGGACTGGTACACTTGGGACCGCTGGGGCTACAGGGAGTTGTGGACACTGGCACATCAGGCAGGGGAGCATACCTGATGTTGCCCAGATGTCACGGCATGTTTGCTCAGTCAGGGGAACAACATGGGGGTAAAAAACCCATGCCCATGCAACGTGAAGCTTGGGAGACCCTCGGCATCTCCAAGTCCACTGCAACAAAGACAACACCATCAGCCGAAAACACGGATCAACATAGGTCGTGCCCCACCATGGGGGAAAATCCATGGTCTTCTAAGAAGATGGCTGAGGTAGGCCGTGGGGGTACCAGGCCACAGGATGGGTGGAAGGGTCCGGGAACAAGAGCTGATAAGGGGTAAATACCCACCGAACAAGGGGGACAAAAAACAGAAACAAAGGTGAAAAAAAGAAAATGGAGAAGACCAATGTTATCATGGAACAAAGGGTCTCAAACTTCAGCCGATGCTGATAAGCAATACTTACTGTCCTCATGTGTTTGTACAAGCTGAGGAGGACTTCGAGGCCCATCTCCTGGAGTAGTGAAGCATAACACCGATGTCAGGTACTTGGTGAATTTCTTCAGGCCCTTGATATACCCCGCATGAACAGATCCATGGAAATATGGAGCAACGGCTACCATTGTAACAGCATCCGGAGTATCCACTGGCCATGCCAAAAGCTTAATGAAAAAGAGAAATTGTAAACAGATGAGAAATGTTATAATGTTAGTATATATAAAAATATTCATTGTGGCATATTCACTAAGAAATAAGCATGACCCAAGCTTATAGTAATGGTCTGTTTATCCCCCCATGGGTGTAATGGGGCACGAGGTGTTGCCAAGTGCCATCCACAAACAGAGGGTGAATAACTGACAATTAACATAACCCCCAAGACTGCCTGAATGCTATTATAATAAAAGAATTTTATATCCTACTGTACAGTTCTGCATGCGATTATGCTCTACTTGTATTTTAAGCAGTGAGTGACACAAGACTAATGGGATGATAAAACCTTATTAATACAGGGATGAAAATATTCGAGAAAAATAGCTCTGTTTGCAAGAATAAACCTGTTACAGAAAGTTACCCGATTTGAAAATTATATAAAATGATAGAATAGCCTTAACAAATAATAAAATAAATGATGAACACCGTAAGTGAAACCATACAATAACACAAAGTCAAGTTAAGCAACACACAGTATTTACAAACAACTGCAAGTATAATTCTTTTCTTTTTCCCCACAAAAGTGTTTATTACGCTTCAATCCAGTGGCGGCTTAGCCTTATGCCCGCTTCCCTGAGCCAGCTACCATTTCCCCCAGAACTTACCCTCAGTCCAGAAGTCCCCCTGCAAATCCCCCCTCATTGTGGAGCCGTAGGGAGGAGGGCCACCCCCCATACGCACAATCCTCAGCAGACTAACGGCTGGTTTCCCCCATGATGGTGCAGACTCAGGAACGAGTGGCCAAGGCTTCTTTAAGCCTATGACTCTTCTTTTTCCCTGTTTTCTCCCACCCCTGCCACAGGATGTCAAGTGTATGCATGGAGACACACACACACACACACACACACACTGGACGTTCTCACAGTCCCCTCCCTTCATGTCGCCTGTGCTGCAGTAACACCAGGCCTCCACCTGGTGGCAGCCAAGGCCAAGCCAACATCTCTTCCCTCCCTTGGAGAGGAGAGCAGTCCTTCATACATCAATTATCTCCCACCCCAGCTGACCCCAGGTGCCCAGAGTGTGTTCCTGAACCCACGTTACTGGCGTGGCAGGAGGGAAGGCACCAGCACTTCAGCTCTCCACGTCACCGGTCTGGCCTTGCAAGCATAATTCTTCTCACTCTCAAGTGATTTGAATGATTACAGCCAATCAGGACACTCTATTTTTCAGATCCTTTTTTATAATATAAGTTATGCATATCGCCCAAGTCTAATTTATAAGTGTCTTAATGGGTTAAATAAACAAGACTTTCTTGAACAGCAGCAACTGCAGTGGCTGATTAGTAAAGGAATGGCAGCATGAATTTATTTTGGTTTGCGTAGCGCCTTTCATACACAGTACATCTCAAAGTGATTAAGAAAGCAAAGAGGTAGACTGGGTGACTGTATGTTGTCTTTTTAAAGTGGTTTTCCAGGATCTGAAAACACTTATTTTTTTTTTTTTTTTAAACACCATAATAAACTTTTATTGTTTTTTCCAATAACAAAACGTAACAACCAATACAGACCGTAAAGCAAGAACACTTTTTAAAAAAATAATATTCTGATGCAATTCAACTTACTGTATATTTAAAACATTTCAGCATTTTTCTTTCATTATCCTTTATTACGGAGAACAGTTGTATGAAAGCGGGAACTGTGTGTCTCACACTTTATCTCCTCTTCCTGCTCTTTTCTGCTGTGAGGTCATGATTCTCAGTTTGTGACAATCATAATGTGTTGCTGTTGAAATTAATCTCACAAACAGGATTCTGACTTCAGCAAAAGGAAAAAGCAGGAGGATGGGATGAAGCTGGTGGGGACAAAAAGACCGTTTTTTTTTTTTTTTTAATTTACATTTATAGTGCTTTTCCCCTTTTTCACCCTGCCCTTCTAGGCATGTACTTGCGTGTGTGGAGGCATGCACCCGTGGTCGAGATGCCCTCCCGCTTCGCCTCCTCCCGCCATGCCACCAACCTCCACCCGGTGGCAGCGGAACTATGAGGAGGGGTGCAGCAACCACCCCCGAGAAGAGACCTGCCATTAGGTGGTTTGAACTCCCGCCCCTCCCTCCCCATGCTGGCCCCTCTACGATCCAAGGTCGCTCCCAACCTGGGTCACCAGCGAGGCACAAGGTAAGGCATAGCGCCTCAGTACCACCAGGCCAGCAAAAGATCCTGTTTTTGAGGAAATGTCAAAAATGATAAAAGAATGAAGGTGGGCAAAAAAAAATAGAACATTAATGAAATATAAGCTGATTTATGTCTGAATATTATATTTTAGAAAGTTTCCCTGGAGGATGCAAATCATTTTAAGTTCCCAATACGCACACACACAGACATGAACAACTGTACTACAGCCTGTTTTATGGATAGTGGTAAGGTTAGCCAGGATATCACAGGGTTATATCCCTTACTTCTGCAAAAGGTTCCCTTGGACTGGTTTCTTCCAGCTGGACAAAAAGCAAGAGATTGGCCAAAGGGAGTTTGGTTGAAAAGCTTAACAGAAGAACAGGACCAACAGAGCAGTCTCCCCAAGTGTACTACTGCAGTGTTAGTACCTGGATATTGGCTTAATTTTTAGGTGTGGGACTTGAACCTATGACCTTCTCAAAAAAAAATCTGAAAGTGCTATCATCTGAGTCAGACTAACACTGGAACTCCCATAGCATCATTTATTCCCACAGATAACAGTAATTACAAAGGTATATAATCCTCATCTTCCTAAATCAGTAGCCAGTGGCTATAAAATGAAAACAGAGTGTGTATATAGACAGTGGTAAAGCAGAGCTCATCAGAGGGAGCAGGCCAGCCTACTGGGGGTCGCTGTGTGTTTTTGTGTGCCGTATTTCCGGCTGAGTTTTATTTTTATTTTTCAATCTGACTGGTGCTTCTGTCAAGGGAAAGGGACACCAGAGAGTGGGAGGGATTGTGGAGTAGTGAGTGGTACAGAGAGGCTGTTCAAGTGCTATGCACCATTTTGAGGGGCACTGATCAATGACGTAATATTATATGCACGGGCTCCTCCAAAGTCAGTGAAACTGAGCTCATTTGAGGGAGCAGGTGAGCCTACTTGGGGTCTCCATATTTTTTTTGTACTGTATTTCTGGCTGTGTTATTCTTATTCTTTCAAAGTGACTGCTGTTTCTGTGAGGGGAAAGAGAAGCCTCAAGGTGGTTGGGGTTGTGAGGTAGGAATGAGCACAGGGAGGCTATTCAAATGTTAATCACCATATTGAGGGGGGGCCCTCAACAATCAAGCGACTCCTAAGGCCCTGACAGGGTCCTAGCCGCCCCACACTTAAATGCCCTAGGTAAAAGTGACCCCTCGCGTGATGACCATGATGCAAGAGGACGGTGTTTGCAGGATGTACACAGGACAGTCTTCAAGACACATTGCCCATTTGTTTATTCGGTTCAAGGCAGGAAACATCTGGTTCCGCTACCGAAGGAGCTCTGAACAAACTGTATTGTGTGTAACTGTATACCGCATGAAGTCTCGGATTTTGTGTAACTGTATAAAACTTGAGGTCTTGTATTGTGTGTAACTGTATACAGCAGAGCTGTTAAGATATCTTCTGCAGAGTTTCTAGTAATAAAAACAAAAACAAAACTATCTGGGGTGGGGCTGTGTAGTGGTTTGTAGTCAGGACTGTAGGTAGGTATTTGAGAAAGCTTAGCTAAACCTTATCTGGGGAACAGCTGTGCAGGGGTTTTAAACTCAGGGACTGATATGGCAAAAACTGAGGTTGTAGAAAGATTCTATACAGAGGGGGTAATATCTGAAGCGAGGGCACACTGTAGGACATAGAGTAGCCATGGGCAGCAGGCAGATGTGGCAGCCTTGGGCAGGTGAGTCTGTTGCATGAACTGTGGAGCCACACACTTCCTGGGTACCCTTGGGAAATGTGCAGCTTGCCGGGTCTGCTGGACAATTGTGGTGCTCTACTCTGAGCTGGCTACAGCATGGACCATAATACGGCAGTTGCAGAGTAGGCTGGAGTGGGGACCATAGGTGTCCGCTACCCCACCTCTCCCTCAGTGTCCCCCAGGGGAACAGGAATTAGAAGGTGGTGGGCATGGAAGGGGCTTGGGTTAGCTACAACTGCAGATGGAAGGGGCTCAGGTATAGCAACAAGCAACATTTTCTCTCCAGAGGAATGTGGTGCACGACACCCCCACATGCAGTCAGTGGAGAACACCATGTTGCCCCCAGCAGCAACCAATCTGGCTGTTGGAGGTGTGCAGTCAGAAAGGGACATTTAGAAAGAAGGTGCTCATAGTAGGGAATTCCATTGTTAGGGTACTGAGATGCTGGTCTGTGCCGCAGACCAGGAGAGAAGTTCAGCATGCTGTCTCCCTGGGATAAAAGCAGATAGGATATTTCACCTCCTTTGGGTAGGGTTGCCAACACTGGATTTCAAACATAAGGGACAGACCCCCGCCCGCTCCCCAGACCAGGCGACCACATGCCAACAACAGTACCATACCTTGGGTTACCATCTGGAAGGATGGATTGTGGTGGAAGAATTCGATGGCAGGAGGTGGTAACTGGTGAAGCAGGGTTCTTCTCAATAAATAAATGGGCAGCCAGCACGGCCAAAGTTGGACCAACGTGGGCTGGATGATAGCAGCGATAAGGGAATGGGATGGATCATGCTAGCTGCATCCTCCTGGCCCCGTCAAGCACAAAGACATTTGGCTTGCCCAGCTGCCCTGTCTGTCCCTCCAGACTCCTCACAGCTCACACACTGACACCTTGTTTTATTTGTATTTTGTATTATTTTTTTCCGGCCTGCAGTACCTACTGACATTTTTATTTTCTTTACAGGCAGGCACTCAGGCACACAAATTTCTTTCTTTAAGCAACACTGACTGCCCTGTGCTCACTGCAGGGATATTATTTGCATTAACTGTACTAGACTAGAGAGAATGAGACTGTCAAGTTAAAGTGCACTTACTTTAACTTTTATTGGCCTCCTTAGTTGGCCTACAGGAAAGCCGCCTACTCCACTGACTCCGATCCAGACTCCCACACCTTGCCTCCTCCTCGGCGGCTTGAAGGTTTCTGTTCTGTGGCTACCAGACCCCCGCAGAGTCCACTAGTCCTCCATAGACAGTCCCCAAGTCCCTACTGACTCGACTCCTGACTGACATTCAATTCTTCCTCTTCCACCTCCGACTGTCACCACACCAGCAGCAGGACAGCAGCTGAGCCAGCGGCCCAGCGTGAGCCTGGGCCAATGTTGACTTGATCAGGAGAGGAGCAGGAGGACTCTCACAGACTGACCCGGCTGCAGCTAAACAGTACCCCACGGCCTGCCCGCCTTCCCTGCCGCAGCTGCCTGGCCTGGACCGCTTACTTTGCTCCACTTAGGCCCTAGCTCCCCACTCGGCCACTCTACAGGCACTGGGTGGCACTGGCCACACAAGGAATCCGTTCTCTCTGGTGACAGGCGGTCGCGGCTTCTCTCCCGCTCTCTGGGCTGGCTCCTCCTCATTCCCCGGATGTCACCATGTCATGGTCACTGACATCCCACAGTCTATCTCCACCAGGCAATAGCACTTAACAAGCGCTCGCATGTACGCCAGTTGCGCACAAGCTCCACCTCCAGCCCTCTATCTGGCCACACTTGAAAGCCTGGAGCTGCAGAGCCGATCCTGGACACGGAGTTTTTTACAGGACTGGGGCCACTATGAAATATGGGACAATAAGCATCCCGTATCAAGTTAAAATGGGACACTGGAAAATTGTTTAACATAAGGGACATCCCGTAAAATACAGGACTGTAGGTAACCCTACTTTTGAGACTAGGGTGTCTTTTGGTGGGATAAAGGGCCTATTTAAACCAGATGGCCATCATCCTACAAGGGAGGAAAAAAGCGCACTGGGACAGAAGTTTGAGGTTTTGATTTCAGGACACTTAAACTAGTAGAGGGGAGTGTGGAGCTAGGGTCATCCAAGGGGTACACTCTATCGAGAAAAGGACCCAGCAAGCACTCCCTGCTTACAGCGGGCAACCAGGGAGCAGAAGATAACATAGATGGGGTACAGGGCAGTTGGAGAAACAGAAAGGATAGAAACAAATCAAAAGAGAATTAGTAAATTAGGTCTGGTCAAGGGACAGCGAAGGGCAGTAGGCAGTATTTCTGGAGGGTAGTCTGCTTAAATGCCAGATGCCTTGGCAACAACATGAAATGACTTCCAGACCATGGCAACAGGTGGCAGCCCAGTTATAATGGCAGTGACAGAAACGAGTGCATCCCCACATGACTGGGATCTCATGATTTCAGGCTAGATAAAATTCAGGAAGGAGAGGGAAAAAGGATTTTGGGGGTGGGGGTTGAACTATATGTCAAGGAAGGCATCAGGGTTCTGGAAGATAAGGAGGCAGGTGGTGGAGGCATGGTGGAATCACCATGAGCACCTCTGACGGGGAAGAGTAGTCACCATGGGAAGGATCCACAGGCCTCCTAGTCAATCACAGAAGTTGAAAAGGGCACTAGCAGAGGAACTCAGGAGGGCAGTAGCTGGAGGGGAAGTTGTCCTGGTAGAAGACTTCAACATACCAGATGTAGACTGGAGCATTTTAGTGGCATGAAGTACCAGGAACCAGGCACTGGTGCACACCTTCTAGGACTGCTTCCTGCTTCAACATATATAAGGAACAGACCAGGGGTGGGACCATACTCATTAGACAATGAAGGTCACCCCAAAGCTAACGTGCCTTGTCCAAAATGCACAATTCCAACCAAAAACGACAGCACTGTACACCAGCGTACATTTGTTACTAAAAGTTTTATTTGTGTGCAAAAATGTGCTACTTGCGTGGTGTGCCACATGAGAACTGAATTGCTCTATTGTTGAAAAAGCATATAATAGTCTACAAAAGACTGGTGCATATAATGTGGTGTTCCCAATAAGTCCAGTATTACTGTGAATAATGAAGAAGGTTTCTGAAGTTAGAATTCCAACATATGGTTATTGTCCTGGATTCATAAAAACTTATTTACACAAGAGAGCTCTGCTGTTTGATCAAGCAACGCAGTTATGGACTCTCACTGAAACACTGTATTTTATATAGTCTTCTGGAAAATATCAGTTATCGTAATGGACATCTCGTAGAATTTCGCCTGCTATCATAACTGGTTCCGTAGTTCTCATGACGCAATTTATAAGACTTATTCTATGCTTTTTCAGCAATAATAACTAATGTTTTTAGTTGCTGCTTTTGACACTAACACTTGGACACTGTACTGTTTCCACTGGCACTTTAAATTTTACGCTGGTGATACAGGCCAGCCTCCCTTGAAGAAGCACACATGCGTGAAACCAGTCGGGGCTTTGTTTAGTCTGGTAGGCGTTTCCATGTGGTACACTATGTAAGTAGTACATTTCTGTACATAAAGAAACCATTTAGTAGCAAATACACTGATGTATGGTGCTGTCTTTTTTTGGTCAGAATGGGACCATACTCAACCTAATTTTGTCCAACCAAGACAGCAATGAAGAGTGGAAGATCCACTTGGGTCTAGCAAACACAACACAGAACAATTTGATATAGCCCTCGAAGCATAAAAGCAGATGTGCCGGACACTGGTCCTGGACTTTAGAAGGGTAGACCTCAGGAAGATGGTGGAAACACTGAGGGAGAGCCTAGAGAGGTACCACCAACTGGTTGGGGCAGTCAGCAAGTGAGACTATATCAAACAAGGGATTTCTGACGTATCAAAAATGTACCCCAGGCAAGTAGGGAAAGAGGCACAAGAGTTCTATATGGTTTTCCAAGGAGGTTGGAGAAGCACCTCAGCAAAGCAAAAGAAGCTAGCAAGACAGGGACAAGAGACAAGGCAGAGGTGGAGCTTAAGACTGCAGCAGGGGGTGAGGGAAAATGATGAGGCCTTTAAGTATGTTTACAAAAGGACAAAGTGCAAAGGGGGAATACAGAGGCTGAGAAGGAAGGGGGGGTGTGCAGATGGAGGACGACGGAAAGAAAGAACAGGTTACTGACCTGTAACAGTAGTTCTAGGAATGGTATATGTTGTTTATCCACACACTTTGGCATGTCCCTTTCCACTTTAAATCCAACCGGAAGTCTTCCAGCTGGCTCCTCCCACCCACCTGGGTGGTATATACTTCAGCTCCACTCCATGATGCCAGATCTTAGCCCGCTGGAAGCCAGGTTGTGTGCATCCGCAGCCGGGTAGGTCGGGTGGGACCATAGGATGAACAAATATATACCACCTCTAGAACTACTGTTACAGGTGAGTAACCTGTTCTTCTAGGAACGTGGATATGTTGTTCATCCACACTCTTTGGCAGACTCCTAGCAGTTCTCTGGGTGGAGGGAGGTGAGGCGCACAGCCCTACTTAGGGAACAGAGATTGGAGAACTGAGGCCCCAAAACCAGCATCCCGGCGTAACTCAAGGTCGATGTGGTAGTGGGTGCTGAAGGCGTTTGCTGACTTCCAGGTAGCAGTCTGGCAGATTTCCTGGATAGGGATGTCCCTGGAAGCAGCCATCGATGCAGCGGTATGGCGGGTAGAAGAAAAAATTACTCACCTTAGTAATTATGTTTCTACTAATGGAGTCATGCTGTATTCTGACTATTGCAGTTAGCTCCAGCACTTGAACTGCCCCGGAGAGAGAGAAGGGTTAAAATTCTATGCAAGGCATAGAACATTGAGCTCGAGCTCGGTTGAAAACTCTGTCTGCAGAGCTTTGAAACCCAACCGTCAAATTCTTACGAGCTAAAGCTCACTGACTTAAAAAATATAGAAACTGGAAAATTTCAACTAGCCAACTGGCAACAAAAGTTTTTGATTCCTTAAAGACTCAAGTCAGGAAAACCCAAAGACCAGGTAACAAAACATAAAATTCTTAACTAGTCAAACACAAAGCACCCAAACAACAGAAAGTGGGCTGAAGACACCCCTGGGGTGCAACACTGCACCTGCCCACTCACTTCCCAAAAACAGGTTCCGAGAGGGGAGGCAGAGAGGAAAGTCAGAATACAGCAAGACTCCATTAGAAGAAACATAATTACTAAGGTGAGTAATGTTTTCTTCAAACAACATGAAGTCTTGCTGTATTCTGACTACTGCAGACTACCAAGCAGTACCTCCAAGGAGGAAGGACAGAACCTACTTTGGGAATAGGCTCTGAAGTACTGCTGTGCTAAACCTAGCATCACTCCTAGCCTGGACATCCAGAGAGTAATGCTTGGTGAAGGTATGAACTGTTTTCCAGGTGGCTGCTTGACAAATTTCTAACAAAGGAATATCCCTGGCCGCAGCCAGAGATGCAGCTGTACCTTTAGTGGAATGAGCCCTCAGTCCTGAGGGTGGAATTTTTCCCAGTTTCTCATAGCAGAACTGGATACAGGACACAATCCGCCTGGCAATAGTTCTCTTGGTGGCAGGTTTGCCCTTACCTACTTCCCCATAAGTTAGGAACAACTGGAGGGAGTCAAACCTGTGACCCTTTGTATGTTCTATGTAGTAACTAAGGGCTCTTTTAACATCTAAACTGTGCAACCTCCGCTCTCCTAAGGAAGTATGATCAGTGAAGAACACAGGAAGAGACGTAGACTGATTTAGATGGAAATCAGAAACCACTTTGGGTAAGAACCTTCTATTGGTTCTAAGGACCACCTTATCTCTATGGAATGAAATGAAGTCAGGTTCAACTGACAGGGCTTGCAATTCACTGATACGTCTGGCAGAGGTAACAGCAACCAAAAACACAGTTTTCCAAGTCAAGTACTTGAGCTCTGCTGAGGACATGGGCTCAAAAGGGGGTTGCATAAGCTGAGCAATACAAACACCAAAACCCAGGCAGGAACAGAATCCCAAAAGGGGGGATTGGTATGAAGCAATCCTTTGAAAAATTTAAAGAATACAGGGTTAGATGACAGAGAGGAAGTTTTCCCCACTGACAAGAAAGCAGAAACAGCTGACAAATGTACTTTGAGAGTAGCTGGTCTGAGGCCTAGGCCATTAAGATGAACCATATAATCCAGAACTGTAGACAATTCAGCAGTGTCTGGAGATGTATGCTTCTTGGAACACCAAATGCTGAATCTTTTCCATTTGGAGTTGTAAGTTTTTCTGGTGGCAGGCTTTCAAGAAGCTTTGAGAATGTCCAGAACCCCTTGGGACAGATGCAAATCTGCATACTCTAACTCTTCAAGAGCCATGCCTTGAGATTGAGAGACCGAAGTTTGGGGTACCAAATCGTCCCCTGAGAGGAGGTTAACAGGTTGTAATTTCTGGGAAGAGACAGGGGAAGATGGACTGCTAGAGACAGCAACCGAGGGTACCAAGGCTGCCTGGCCCAGTCTGGAGCAATCAGAATCACTTTGCAAGGTTGTGACCTTATCTTGACTAGAACCTTGAATAGTAGAGGAAAGGGAGGGAAGGCATATAGAAATTTCCCTTCCCAGTTCAAAATCAGAGCATCCAGAGGGACTGAGCTCAAGACTGGGGGTCTGCAACAAAACAGAGGAAGTTGGTGATTGTCTGGGGCTGCAAAAAGATCCATCTCCGGAGTGCCCAACTTGAAAAAATCACTTTCAACACCAGAGGGTCCAGGGACCATTCGTGATGGCCCTGGGAAATCCTGCTCACTGCATCTGCTAGTACATTGTCCTTTCCTGGAAGGTGGACTGCTACCAGAGAGTTCTGTAGGGAATAAGACAGGGACCATATTTTCATGGCTTCCGTGCACAAGGCCGTAGACCGAGTGCCTCCCTGCTTGTTGATATACCACATGGTGGTGGTGGTGTCTGTCCTGACCTGAACCACCTTGTTCTGTACTGACTGAGAAAAACTTTGCAGGGCCAGAAACACTGCCCTGAGCTCCAGGAGGTTGATATGAAGAAGGGATTCCTGAGGGGAGCACAGTTCCTGGGCTGTGAGAGCCCCCAGATGGGCTCCCCACCCCAATAGGGAAGCATCTGTGGTAAGGACCACAGAGTGGATCTGAGTGATGAAAAGAACTCCCTGCCTCAGATTGTCCAGATTCTGCCACTATTGAAGGGCCTGGATAAGGGTCTGAGTAACCGGGACTAGTTTGGTAAGAGGATCTTTCCTTTGGGACCAAAAAGCCCTCAAATGAAACTGAATGTCCCTCATCTGAAATCTGGCCCCTTGAACCACTGCTGTGGAAGCTGCCATGTGGCCCAAAAGCTGAAGAAAATGCCTTGCTGGTAGAGAGACCAGAGGGAGGAAGGAAGAGGCCAGCTGTGAGATGGCTGTTGCCCTTCCCAGAGGAAGGAAAGCTTTTGCCTTGACCGTGTCCAGCTCTGCTCCTATAAAAGTGAGAAGCTGTACAGGCTCGAAAACTGACTTGGAAAGATTGAGAAGGAACCCCAGAGAAGTGAGAACTTGTTGGGTCAGCTGCAGACCTGACTTGACTTGGTCTGGGGACTGGTCCACAATGAGCCAATCGTCCAGATTTGGAAAGACTGAAACCCTCTTTCTTCTTAAGAAGGCCACCACTACTGCTAGGCACTTTGTGAACACCCTTGGGGCTGAAGTTAGGCCAAAGGGTATTGTTCTGAACTGGTAATGGCCTGAGGGCAAATCGAACCTGAGGTACTTTCTGTGGGAGCACCTGATGGGAATGTGAAAACAGACATCCTTGAGGTCCAGGGAGGCTAGCCAGTCTCCTGGCTTTAGAGAGGGAAGAACTGTTCCCAGAGTCACCATTTTGAACTTTGGCTTTAAAAGATGTTTGTTCAGGTATCTCAAGTCCAGGATGGGTTGCTACTCTCCTATCTTTTTTGGGGTAAGGAAGTACCTGAAGTACAGACCTTTGCCCCTGTATAGGGTAGGAACTCTCTGTATGGCTCTTAAGGCCGGTAGAGACTAAACCTCTGCCTCTAGAGCAAAGGTTTCTGATGTATTTGCAGGTGGAAAGGATCTGGGTCTCATTTTCGGAAAATATTTGAAACTGAGAACCAGTCCCTGGCTTACTACGTCCAGGACCCACTTGTCTGAGGTAACAGACATCCAGTCCTGGACAAAGTAAGCCAGCCTGCCTCCTACCAGAATGGGGGAGTCAACCCGGGATGACACATCATGGTGTCTGCTTGGCAGGAACCTTAGGCTGAGGGGTGGATGCATCCCTGCTCAACCCCTTCTGCCTCTCCCTCTAAAGAACCCCCTCTGAGAAAAGGGAGAAGAGGCCTGCACTTGGTAGAAAGGCCTGTGAAAAGGCCTGCCCCTAGCTTGCTGCCTTTGAGGAGTTGCCTGCCTCTCTCCTTGGCCTGGGCACTCCTATAAGTGGTCCTGTATTCATCCATTTTCTTCATGTAATTCTCTGTCTGCTCCCCAAACAGAGAATTACCCACCACAAGGAAATCCATGGCCTTAGCCTGGGTGTCCTTTGAAAGGCTAGTAGGTCTGAGCCAAGCCATTCTCCGAAGAGCCACAGATGTAGCCATGACTCTTGATAACACATCATAGGAGTCCACAGCAGTATGAAATTGTACCTTTGATGCCTCAATCCCATCAGCAGCCACCTCCTCCAGCTCCTTGGCTAGCTGGGGGGAAGCTTGCTTAGCCAGTGCCAGTACAGTGTCCCACCTGGACTACTGGCACCTGGCTGTATAGGCCATATAGTTAGCCTGCCTGAGTCCCAGAGATGAGGCCATGTACTGTTTCTTTGCCATGGCATCTATCTTCCTAGAGTCTTTGTCTCGGGGGTGTAAAGCCAAGGGAATGTCTGCCTTGTCACAGGTTGCAGCCTGCACTACCCCAGCATCGCTGCATTGCTGATAGAAAAACTCAGTATCTGAGCCTGACAAGGTGTACCTCTTGTCCATTCTTCTGTCAACAGGGAATGCAGAGTTAGGAGACCTTAGAATTTTTTGTGTCTGTTTCCCAAAGGACTTATGGAGGGGAATAGACAGTCTCTTAGACTCTGGGATGTCCATCATCTCAATGACATCAGGCTCCTCCTGATCCTCCACAGCCTCCTCCATGGGATGCTGGAGGGTTTCAGCCACCTTTCTGTACAACAGATAGTGGGGAGGGGACTCAGAAAGCCTAGGAGGGGGAAACACCAGAAGGTCTGTCTGGGGAGATGTCCAGTTCCACAGGCACATCCAGACTTTCACCATCCTCTTCAAAATCCCCCTCCTCATCAAACTCCGGTTCGTAAAAGTCTTCAGGGGAATAATCTTGAACCGGGGGAACCAACCGAACCGAGCCCCTGTCAGAAGGCGCCGGATCGGTCAGAACCGGACGAAGCGATTCAACAATCAGAATCGCTCTGCCTATCTCTTCGGCGGTCGGAAGATGAAGGTCTGGATCCGAACCGGCCGATTAATCTTTGAGCTTTCTTTTTGTAGGAACCAATCCCTCAGGATCGGCTCTTCTCTTGCCCGAAGAAGTATCGCCCTGGTCAGAGGGCACTCCTTCTGGTTCGGTAGGAACCGAACCGGGCTGGCCTTCCGGGTCAGCGGATTTTTCGGCCTCCTTATCCTTAAGTCTACCTAACCTTTTCTCCAGGGTAGACTTAGGGAAATTCTTGCAAATTTGGCAGTCTAAATTGAGGTGGTCAAACCCCAGACAGTAAACACAGGTGGTGTGGGGATTGGCCTTAGCAAAGACCTCCCCACACACACTGCAGTGTTGAAACCCAGTGGGCCCGTTTTTTTTCTTGGGTTTCTCAGATATGGCCAACCTAACAAACTTACCCTTTATACGGCAACCACCAGGCAAGACTCCCCAATTGGTTTCTCACCATGTTACGGGTGATGGAAAAAAAAAGTTTAGATCACGGTTATTTTTAAAACCGCTAAGGACCAGGAAACCACACACTAAATTTTTCCCAAAAAACTACTAAAGAGTCGGTTCAGCCGAACTGACCGAAAAATACAGTTCTTTTTCACAATTTCCACAAGAACTAGCCTACGTACTTCCGGTACCGCAGACAGAGTCCTGAACCAACAAAACGGAACTAAATTTGGACTAACCGACAACTTTAACCGACTTTTTGAACCGAGCAAAGGAGAAAATCTCCAGAGTGACTGTTCAGAGAGGCACAGTAAAGAATCTGACGGTTGGGTTTCAAAGGTCTACAGACAGAGTTCAAGCTCAATGTTCTATGCCTTGCATAGAATTTTAACCCTTCTCTCTCCAGGGCACTTCAAGTGCTGGAGCTAACTGCAATAGTCAAAATACAGCAAGACTTCATGTTGTTTGAATGAGCTCTTATCCCTCTGGGAGGCTCCTTGCCCGCCAACTCATAGCACAGACCTATGCATGATGTAATCCATCTTGCAATAGTCTGCTTTGCTGCAGGTCTGCCAGAAGTGGCTTCAGTGTAGGTGACAAACAGCTGGCGAACCTCTCCCCGAATTTCCGCCGTCCTCTCCTTGTAATAGGAGAGAGCACGTCTCTGGTCCAAAGTATGGAGCCTGTATTCAGCCTCCAAGGTGTAATTAGGGTAGTATACCGGCAGACTCAGCACCTGGTTAAGGTGAAACTCTGACACCACCTTCGGAAGGAATTTCGGGTGGGGGCGTAGCACAACCTTGTCCCTGTGGAAGACCAGATATGGGGAGTTCACTGAAAGCGCCTGGAGCTCCACTGTCCTTCTGGCAGACGTGATAGCCACCAGGGAGGCCATCTTCCACGACAAGTGTGACAGCTCACACTTGTGCATTGGTTCAAATGGCTTGCCCATGAGCTTTGCCAGTACCAGCAGTAGATCCCATGGAGGTGGAGGTTCA
This sequence comes from Neoceratodus forsteri, assembly GCA_016271365.2. Classification (NCBI taxonomy): domain Eukaryota; kingdom Metazoa; phylum Chordata; order Ceratodontiformes; family Ceratodontidae; genus Neoceratodus; species Neoceratodus forsteri. The sequence continues at coordinate 387,645,681 of JADMNL010000025.1, read as the reverse complement.
TGTACCGGAAGGGATATGTGATCCAGGCCTTTGAAAAAGCACCCGACCACTGTCTCCTGCACCAATATTGGCTGACCGGCCTGCGCCCAGTAAGCAGAGATGGTTGCCAGGTGCACCCTAAGGGTCAATGACCGTAGACCCCCTTTGGAGAGAGACCAAAGGTAGTCAAGAATGTTAGCCACTGAACAGGACAAAGGGCCCAGGCCCTTGCCCTGACACCAAATGGAAAACCTTTTCCATTTGAAGGCATAACATTTCCTGGTTGATTCCTTTCTTGATGCCTCCACTTTGGTGCAGACATCTTCGGAAAGACCTAAAGCATGTAACTCTAGCCGCTCAGGTACCAGGCTGTGAGGTGCAGGGATTGAAGGTCCGGATGGAATACCTTCATCTGATTGAGTGATAACAGGTCCGGGCATGTGCAAAGCCGCTCTGGCTGCCTGCAGCTGAGACTGAGGAGATCTGGGTACCAGAACTGGCGCGGCCAGTCTGGGGCTACCAGGATCACCTTTGCCTTGTCCCTCCTCACCTTGAGGAGCACCTTGTGGATCAAGGGAAATGGAAGGAAGGCATAGAGGAGGCCTGGGGTCCACGGCCTTGAGAAGGCATTCCCCTGCAGCGAGCCCTGCTGAGGAGAAGCGGGCATGAAACAGCCTCAGCTTGGTGTTTTCCTTGGAGGCAAAACAGGTCCACCATTGGTTTGCCCCAACAGGAGAACAGGCTGTAAGCTACCTCTGGATGGAGAGACCACGTGTGGGATGTCTGGCCTAAGCGGCTGAGAGCATCCGCCAGGTGGTTTGAGGCCCCTGCCACATGGATGGCTAGGAGATCTGCCTCCAACCAGCTCACGAGGGTCCAGATGCAGAGCGTCTCCTTGCACAGCAAACGGGAGTGCATGCCGCCCTGTTTGTTCAGGTAGTACATGGTCATGGTATTGTCCGTCTGGACTTGAACCACTTAACCCCACAGCTGAGGAGCGAAAGCTGACAGTGCCAGTCTGACTGCTCTGAGCTCCAACAGGTTGATGTGGCATCGGGACTCCTTGGGGGTCCAGAGCCCGTGGGCCCTTTCATCCCCCATGTGGGCTCCCCAGCCAATGAGAGAGGTATTGGTGGTGAGGACGACTGTCGACTCGGGGCGGACAAGTGGGATCCCTTCCTGTAACCGGTCTGGGGCGGGCCACCATTGGAGAGCGTCCCACATCCTCTGGGTTTCAGTGACCAGCTGGTTGAAATGACCGTGGTGCTGAGTCCACTGGGTGGCCAGCTCCCACTGGAGGGGGCACATGTGCAACCGGGCCCAATGGATCACTGAGGTGCATGCCGCCATGTAACCCAGAAGGCGCCAGAAAGTCCCAGGCATGGCACAAGTGCCCAACCAGAAATGATTGGGCAAAGGAGGAAAGAACCTCCACCCTGTCTGCTGGGAGCCAAGCTCTGGCTTGACAAGAGTCGAGATCTGCCCTGATGAAGCCCATCACCTGAGAAGGCACGAGTTCTGACTTGGCCTCGTTGATCAGGAGACTGAGTTGGAAGCAGGTCTGGAGGGCCAAGTCCCTGGACTTCTCCACCTCCTGTCGTGAGGAACCTGCTAGGAGCCAATAATCAAGGTAAGAATAAATCCTGCCCCCCCGACACCTAAGAGGGGCCGCCACCACTGCAATGCATTTGGTGAAGACCCGAGGGGCCAATGACAGGTCGAACGGCATGGCTCGGAACTCGTACAGGGTCCCTTTGACCCTGAGGTGGAGGAACCGCTGATGGGACGGACGGATTGGGACATGAAAGAACGCGTCCTGTAGATCCAGTGAACAGAACCACGTTTCGCTCCAAAGATGGTATGATCTGGGACAGACTGACCATCCAAAAGGTGCGTGACCTGAGATATTGATTCAGGTCATGCAGATCTAGAATGGGGCACCAGCTCCCCCCCGTCCGCTTGGGCACAGGAAGTACCTGGAGACAAAGCCTGGGTCTGCTGGAGGATCCGCCACTGAAGCTACTGCCTCCTTGAGGAGAAGCTGAGCGATGTCATCTCAGAGCCGACTGGGTCTGAGCGGAAACTCGTTCCTCCCGAGGGGCACGGGCTCGGCTTGGAGGGTACTGCTTGAATTCCAGAGGCAGTCCCTGGCTGACAACTTTCAGAACCCACCTGTCTGTGGTGATAACGGACCAAGCAGAAAAAGAGTTGTGGAGCCAGACCCCCACAGGAGGAACCAGAGCTGGCGTGATGGGAAAGGGGTTGGCAGCCTCCGCCCCATCACTGAGCAGGCTTGGAGGAGGAGGATCCAGGACCTGAACCTCAGCCTCCTTTATGAGCCTGCTGGGGACCCTGCTTGGGCCAAGGGTGCCAAACTTGAGCCTGCTGCTATTGCTGGTGCTGCTGTCTGCCTTGAAAGGAGGACTGCTGAGTCGCAGGGGCAGAATGCCGAAAAGGCTTCTACTTTTTCCTCTGCTGGTTCTTGCCCGAAGAACTCTTGGCAGAGGTAGCATCCAAAGTGGCACTGGACTGCTCAATGAGCTGAAGGTGACTTGCCACCCCTGGGCTGAACAAGTCAATCTCAAGGAAAGGCACATCAGCTAATTTGTGCTGGGTATCCGCTGGGAAGGAGGAGAGCCTCAGCCAAGCCTTGCAACGAGAGGCAACTGCGGCAGCCATCGAACGGGCACAAGAATCCCAAAGGTCTAGGGTCATCTGGAGCTGCTGTTTGGCAACAGCTCGGCCCTGATCCTGGACCTGCTTGACTGTGGTCTACATGTCCATGGGGAGATGTGGGAGGACTTAATCTAGTGACCCTAGAAGGGCATGAGAGAAGTGTGCCGTGATTGTTTATTGTTATTGTTTATTGGGAAATATTCAGAAAGACCTATGAGTAAAAGACTCATTTACAAAGGTTCCACATCATACATTAAGGCACAGAGCAAACAACTGCTAACAGAGATGACAGTACAGTATAATACATAATGAAGAATTACATTACATTTCATTACATTGATGACAGCTGAACTTACCTGACGAAGGCCCAAGGAGAAAGCCACATAGACCTTCCTGGCTGAATGGTCCAAAAGCTTGGACTCTATCATGAGGTCAGTCAGTGTCGGCAGAACTGCCAGTACTCCTGAACACAGAGGTGGTCACCAGGCTCTCAGCCGAAGGGTGCTCTGTGAACCCCGCAAGGGACCCCATGGGCACTGCATATTTGTGAGCCATGCAGGCAGACAGAGCTGGACAAGAGGCAGGACATCGCCAAAGTTCTAGGGCCGGTCCACCGATGGCTTCAGCCACAGGAAAGGCCTCTGTCAGCGTATCCCCTCTCTTAAGGATATCCATTAGAGGGTACTCCGCCTTTTTCTGGATTGGCTCCAGGGGCATCCCTGTAGACTCAGAGATGAGGCAGAGGATCCCTTGAAAGGACGAGGGACCTTCCTCCATCTCTAGGCCAGCGGTCAATTCATCACCCCCTGGATGTGAATGTAGACCGGTGACGTCCGAAACCGAGGAATCCGGATACAACGGCCTACTGCCCATGTCACCTTCGACTCACCAGGGGCGGTCTAGGGTGACCGTGACCGACAAATGCCAGGGATGCCGTGTCCGTGTATCTTCTTTGGAAGAAGCCCCTCCCACAGGCTGCTTGGTGGTAGTTCCACCTCAATAGGTGGAGAGACCGTTTGGGCCAAACATGGGGTCTTGCCGGCTCCAGCGGGCTGGGGGAAACCGATTTGGTCGGCTTCGGCCTGGGAGGTGAAAGCCAAGTAATGGCTGGGGTGGAAGCTGTGGTAGGCTTATGCCGGACTGAATTAGCTGCTGTCACATGAGGTCCTCGTAGCGCTTGGAGTTTCCGCCAAAGCCCTCATCCGAGAGGAGGACAGAACGACCGATGGCGTCACCCTACTTAGAGCGCTTTATTTCTCTTCCTTGGCCTATCGGTCAAGGTGGTCCTAGACCTCAATCGAGATCAGGCAGGCCGACTCGGTCAGTCGGAAGGCACCGGTGTGGCTGCCGACTTCCCAGGGTCTGGGACCGGTTCCTCGATCGGAACACCAGCAGGCTGGGTCTCCTCACTGGGGAAAACAAGGACCAGAGTTCTCTCTAAGGAGTCGGTGACCAAAGTCGGTGACAAAGGGTCAAGAGGGTCAATGACGATTTCCATGTCATCGACCAAACCCTTGGTCGGCTGACTGGACGGCAAGTCCGAAAAGCCTGTGGTCGAGGAAGCGATTTCGACTGAAGTCAAGACCGCATGCTCCTGGGACTGAGATCTCTCCCATTCCCAGGACTGTCTTCGTCGAGACGAAGATGCACTTGGATCCTTCTCCCGCTTACGGGATCGAGAGGAGAGTGAGCCCGAAGGCGCCTCTCCCTTGGTAGGGAGAGAATGGCACAACTCCCGGAAGGAATCCAAGAAGGTGGAGCCCAGGTTGAGCGGAATGAAAAAGCTCTGAGAAGACTCTCTGGCATGAGCCGCCTGCTCCTCGAACACTTGCATGCGTTCCAACTGCTCGACGGATCCCGCAGCAGTACAAACCACCCACCGGGCCTCCTTGGATTTCACCGGAGGGTTCCTCTTCTCCAGTATCCCCAGGTTTAGGCATGCAAGACGGTCGTCGAGAACATTGGGATGAAAGGCCAAACACATACTGCACGACGAGGTGTCATGGCAGACACCGAGGCAGTAGACACACGCAGTATGGGGATCGGTACGCGACATCTTCTGGCTGCACGGGCACCAACAAAATCCAGGGGAAGATTTATCTTCCGTGACCGAAGCTGCAAACATGCGATCATTAATGCGAACAATGCGAATTTTCGGTAAAACCAAAGGTTTGAGAGCCAGGGCCTACGAAATGCGAGAGCACGAGGGAGGCAACCTGAATCTTCCAGCAGAAAGGAAGATTTGGCATCATGGGGCTGAGCCACGGTATATACCACCCGGGTGGGTGGTAGGAGCCAGCTTGAAGACTTCTGGTTGGATTTAAAGTGAAAAAGGGACGTGCCAAAGAGTGTGGATGAACAACATATCCACGCTCCTAGAACATGAAATTATAAATGAAAATTTCTGCTCGGTCTTCTCTCGTGGATGGGGCGGCCACTGCTTGAGTGTATCATCCAGGTCAGGTGGGCAACAAGTAAGGTAATGAACAGTATCACAGAAGAAAGGGTGCTTGAACATCTGAAAGGGTTAAAAGTGAACAAAACCCCAGGACCAGACAGACTGCATCAATGGGTGCTCAGAGAAATAGGGTAGGCTCTGGCAGCATACCTGGCAGACCGAATCAACTACTTGATTTAAGACAGGAGTAGTCCCCGTGGACTGAAGGGTAACAGATATTGTCCCCAAGCTCAACAGTAGGGAAAGGGAAGATACAGGGAATTACAGACCAGTTAGCCCGACTCCCATTGTATGGAAGCTCCATGAGGCTATTATTAAGGAGCAGCTGGTCAAATTCCTGGAGTCTCACGGACTTCAGGATGGCAAACAGCATGGCTTTGTGAAGAGGTGGCCCTGTTGGACAAATCTCATTAATATCTTCAGTGCCAGGTCACAATCAATAGACAATGGCCAAACGCTGGCTGTCTTGTACCTGGACATCAGTAAGGCCTTTTAATCTATTGCTCACAAAAGGCTAATGAAACTGGAAGGCTTGGGTGTTGGGGACAAAATCACAAGATGGGTGCAGGACAGCCTATGAGGAAGAGAACAAAAAAGGTGATACTAAATGGTACATACTCAGAGATCAGCAGTAACGATTGGGGTGCCACAGGAGTTGTTCCTGGGCCTGCTACTCTTCAATGTGTTTGCTGGAGACACTGGAGAGGGCATTCAGGGCATTAGGTGTCTATATGTGGATTACACTAAGATATATGGCAGGATGGATGGTGAACAGAGTAGAAGGGAATTGAAAAAGGACCTGTAGCCATCCTGCTGGTGCAGCGTAAGTGCTACTGCTCACCAAGCTGGCAACCGGGTTTGGTAGCAAGCTCTGGGTCACTGGAGCAGGCTGGGGGGAGGAGAACTGAGTATCCCACTGAACACTCTCCTCCTCTGGGGAGGGAGGGTTGCCATCCCTGCTCCTACACTGCCACCTGAGTGACACCAGGTGGTAGTGTGGATCGGGGGATGCCAGGGGAGATTTGGACGCTGGCAGAATCCAGGTGCATCACCATACCTCTGCATGCGGTGTCCACTTGGTCCCTTCACGTGCTGACATCCGTGGGTGGGAGAAAACATAAGAAAATGGCCGCTGCATGATGGAATAACTAAGCACCCAGCACGGTCCTGGAGCTCCACTGCCTGTCCCACAGTCCTGGCCTCCTGATGAAAGTTTCTGAAGTTCGAGGAGGGGGAGCCCCTTCGTCCCCACCTGGGGGGTAAACCACAGCTCTGTGGGGGAAGAGCAGAGACACTGGATAGCAGGTAGGAGGGGACAGCAGACCGGATGCCATGACGACTCCTGAAGGAGTCGGCATGCAGGCGGTAGAGGGATAAAAACTTCAAATAAAAAAAAAAAAAAAAAAAAGGAGAAACTGGACATGTGGTCCAAAATCTGGCAACTGAAATGTCATGCCAGCCGGACCGGTGGCGCCAAGGGTTGAGGCACTGGACACCACACCTCACGCATCACCAGCGACCCGGGTTTGAGAACAAGCCCAGGTCATTGGAGGGAGGCGGAGGAGGGAGGAGCTGTATTGAGCCACCGTGAGGCAGCTCCCCTCTCCAGGGAAGGGTTGGGTACCGATCCGACTAGTGGACAGTGTCAGGAGGGGAGAGCACTGTTAGGCACTTGGCAGAAGCTGTGTCTCCATATGGCTTCTTGCCTGGACCTTGGTCCTTTGCACCGGTGCTCTTGGGGAGGGGAGTTAGGGCTTCCACAGCTACTTCAATAACTGAAAAATCCACCCTCCACCCTCCCCCGCCATGCACTGTGATCCCTGAAAGGGGCACGGAACGGATGGTCAGCACGCTGCCACTGAGCCTTGCTGGCAGTCGAGGGAAAATATGCCTATTAAAAAAAAAAAAGGAAATGTAATGCCAAAAAGTGCAAGGTTATGTACTAGGGGGGGGAATCAGAGCACTGAATACTGGATGGTGGGTGAGACTGGAGCAGACCTCAGAGGAGAAAGGTCCAGAACTTATAACTAGTGACAATCTCAAGACTTTGGCCCAGTGTTACAATAGTTATGGGAAAGCTAACAGAATGCAGGCATGGAATGGTACAGCATTCTCAAGCAGAAGAAAGGAAGCCATCCTGCCCCTGTACAGGTCCTAGTTGAGGCCAGACCTGAAGTACAGTGCACAGTTCTGGAATACTCACCTAAAAACAGACAAGGACTACCTGCAGGTGCTCCAACAGAAAGCGACCAAAATGATTCATGACCAACAGGGGAGGACCTATGAGGAAAGACTAGCTGACTTTAATAAGTACTCATTACAGGCCAGTAGTGAGAGAGAGAAAGAGAGAGAGAGAGAGAAGGGGACATGATTGAAACCTTGAAGTATCTGAAGGGTATAAATGAGATGGATAGCCAGCAACTGTTTAAGCTAAGTGAGACGTCCATCACAGGGGAAACAACTACAAGCTGGCAGGTGGGAAATTTATAAGGGATATGAGGAAATATCTTTACATGGAAGGGGTGGTGGAAAAGTGGAACCGTGTACCAGAGGAGCTGGTCAGTGTTAAGATGGTTGCAAGGTTCAAGAAAGGGTGGGACAGACAAACAAAACTGGTGAAGATGACAGTGGCAGAAGTTGGGACTGAAGAGGACACTGGGACAGCCTAAGTGGAACTAAGGGATGAAAGAACCGCTTAAGGCCTTAACAGTGCCAAACTGGTGAGGACCTCCATAGGAACTGGGGAGACCAGAAGGATCCTTAGTCTGTCCATACAGTTCTATGTTTAATCAATGGCCATCACCATATCAGAGGACGTAGAGAGGCGCATTCACCTTTAAGACCCAATACAAAGTACAGCTCTGTCACACTGAAGCAACCATTCCATTCTCGCACTGGAAAAGGTCACCAGTGAAGTGAAGTTCGGAGTCGTAATCTAGCAGCGCTTAGTTCAAACAGATTCTAAACCACAGAAGTGCCAGATTTTAAACAACAAGCATTAAAAGAAGGAGTGAAAAAGAGAAGGGCTTGTGTTTGTTGTTCAGCAAGTGGATTTGCTTACTTTTTAAAGGCTGAAGTGCAGTAGGAGAGCAACAGAAGTACTGAGGCAGTGTCAACGACTTCTTGACTTTTATACTGTTAGGGGGTAGCTTGATTAAAATAAGGGGGAAAAGTCTTCTATTATCTTGCTCTGTTAACCTACACCTTGATGTAAAGTGCCAAAAGTATAAATGAAAGACAGCATGGAATGCACAGTTGAGTTCACCATCCATTAATCTAGCCCTAGAGGAATTCAGAGGTGTAAGGTGAAGCTGCATACCTTATGCCTCTAGGGTTAGATTAACAAAGGTAACCCAACCGAGGGAATGCCTTAATGCTGTTTTAAAAATAAATTGTTTTTATCTGAATGCTTTTATTGCTAAAATCCATAAGATTCTGCTGTACATGAAGGCCTCCAGCTGTTAACCTAACCCATTCAGAATGGCGTCGGCCAATCAGAATACTCCATTTGTAACCACTGTTTTATACACAATTAAACAATCGGGCATAACCACCAGGGGGGTAGATGAACAGTCTGTTAAAGCAGTGGAGTTTGTTAGTCACAATGTCGCTTTTTTAAGTAAAAATTTATTTCTAGCAAAACACGTCCCTATAGCAATTTTTCTTGGTATCTTTTTTCAACTCCTGAACTGAGATATATGACTTTGAAGATATTTTTTTTAAGTTTGTGATCCCTTGCAATGCCCACCATCGAAAAATTAAACATCAGTTCTATTTACCATCAGAAACATGTACTAGCCCATCACAATACCGCCACAGTAAAAATTCAGTATCGACAGTCAAGCAGTACTCTTAACAGAAGAGATTTTTAAAGCAGCAGTACTAAATAATGAGGAAGTGATAAATCAAAATTCTGTTTTTGGCTGGAAGCAGGCAGCCACAGTTCTGGTCTCTATATCTGTAAATATTTGTTTCTGGCAATCTTTAGTTTTTTAGATATTAGATCATTTAAACTTTATTTCCATTGTCGTGGATCACCAGTAAATATAGCTGCTGCCTAAATTTGCAGCCGTGCTTCCCCCCTCACATCACATCACGTCTTTTGTTTACTTTTGTGGGACCCTGTGCTGCACATTCCCGCTGTCCCTGTGTAGTACTGCGAGCCATGCGCATGTGTGGTTGGTAGCAGAGGGTTACAATTCAACATGGCGGGTAGGAGAAATGTAAACAAAAACAAACAGCACAAATTATAGGGTGATAATACAGTGGAAATAAGAAAGATTACAACAGAGAACAGGGAACAAACGGTTGCAAAAGATCCTATTTTTTTTAATCTAGTACTGCTGCTTTGTGGCACCCTTTAATGACTTGAATCATTAATTACAGAAACAGTTTCTGCCAGCTCCGTGGTGCAAAGTGGGGAAGTGGTGACCCAGGTTCGCACCCTGCACCCGAGATAACTGGAGTGAAGGCCAGCAGGGAAGGTAATGAGCATTTTCGTGGATGCTCTCCTGCCTGGAGGGAGGGAGGGAACGGTTCACACCACTCCTACAGCAGCTACTGGTGGTAAATCGGTGGAGACACACTAGACGGCACTGCTGACCACACACCACCATGCATCTCTCAAGAATGCCGAGATATGCAACCGTGACATGGGTGGGGGCAAGGGAAGGTACAAAATGGAAAACTGGCTCATATCTGGTGTACCAGATGACAGCCTTCAAGTGTGCCCTCCAGTGCCACCTGACCACCCAGTGGACTGTCCTTAACTCCCCCCAACTGCAACCCAAATGTATGAGGCACTTCTTCCTAGGTGAGAGCAGTGAGGGCCCCACAGAGATAAACATGAACCTACAAGAAGTCAGAAGAAATTGGGGAGCCTGAAGATAAGTGCTGGTAGTGAGGGCTCATTCCAGCAGGCACGGGGGAAAGCATGTGGGGCCTGAAGGAGATAGGAACGAGGGGGGAGCTGTTTTTCAAATATCTCAAGAAATTAAAAAGATATTGATTATGAATCAAAGGATGTCAGAAATACATTTTTGTTAAAAAAAAAAAAAAAACACTATATGTGGAAACTGTTAGCATATCAAAGGATACTTCTTTTATCACTCCCTGGAAGCATAATGTCTCACAAGGCACAGCCGAGTGCCACATTTCCCTTGGGGAGTGATTAAATTATTTTAATCTAACTTCTGGGAGTGTCTTATTTCTATTACAGAAATGTTAAAAAAAAAAAAAATTGTTAAAAGCATACCTTCTAGCTGGCTCGGTGGTACGGAGGGTTAAGGCGCTGGATGCCACACCTTGCGCTATGCCGGTGATCTGGGGTCAAGAGCAACCTCGGGTTGCCAGGAGTCGGCAGGGAAGGGAAAGGATCAAGCGTCTGATGGACTGCTCTCCTCTCCTGGGGAGGGGAGGGTTGTCATCCCGCTCTTTGGCTGCCCTCTAGTGGAGGCCGGAGGGCAGCGTCGAAGGCTCGGAGACACACAAGTGCGGAGACATTACGTGCACTTGCCTCCACACATGCACATCCATGCCACGAGGGGGAGGGGGGGTGTACAGGTAGAAAGAGGAACTGGCAGGCTCCATGATGCTGCAGCACTACATCTGGCTTCCCATGGATAGCTGGATTGTGCTTTGGTGGCGGGGGGGGGGGGATGGACCTCAACCTCAGACCCTGCCATGGAGGGAATATCCGCAGGGGAGCCAGGAGTCAGGAAAGCGAAGCCATGGAAGAGAACCAGGCCCTCCAAGGGGGAGGCTGTAGCCTGCCTGCCAGCCCCGAAAGGAAAAAAATATGGAAGAAAAAAAAAAAGAAAAACAAAAGTGCCTTCTGAATGTTTTTCTCTTCAAGAAGGAGATTATGCATGCCACAGAACGCTGGTTCAGAATGACAGAGTGTGCGCCTTTACCATCACTCAGCAGTGTCAGTGGACGGAACGGCACTAAGTTTTCCGAAGAATTTATGCACCTCTGTGATACGGCTCTATATGACAATCTAACGGGGATTAATGCAAGGATCTCAGAATGTGGACAACCAGTAAGACTGCAGCATTTCTTTTCTTTTTTTTTTTAAACCTTGTATTTATCCTCCTACTACCTCCTCTCTCCACTCTCTCAGACATCCACTAGCTACGCTCCCCTCTGGTCTCGCCGCGGTCTGCCCCTAGAGTACTTGTGGATCCACTAACCTAAGTACCTGGATAACCCCCTGGGTGGGGTGAGGAGGGCCCCCATCCTGCTTACCTCCCCTAGAACCAGCACACTGAATCGTGGATCCCTGTACAGCGGGGTCTGCCGTTTCAAGCCCGAGAGACGCGCAGGGTGGTGTCGTCGCCTAGGAGAGACCAAGGGTGTTTCTCCCTGTTCTCCCTAGACGTCGGCGTGCAATGGGGACAATGAGCTAGGAGGCACACTGAGACGTGCCTCCTGCTCCGTCCCCCTGCCGACATCTACCCAATGCCCTTACTGCTGCTGCTCCAACTCACCACACCTACCACCGGGCTCCCCCAGATGGTGGTATTGCAGCGGGAGCCTGCAGAGAACCCCCCTAGAGAAGGAGAGCAGCCATTGGGTGCTCCATCCTTCTCCTCCCCAGCCAACAGACTGCAGCATTTCTGAGACGGTTTTAGTCATCGACATCTATTTGCCCAGAATGACCCAACTTGAAACAGCATCTTGTCTACATGGGGTCCCTTGTATACCCAAGTTTACAACATGGAGATCAGAAACATGGGGTGGGCATTTGACTTGCCCATGGTCACGTATGGCTACGCTGGAATTTCTGGTGGGATCTCAGTTCTATACACTAACTGCTAAAGAACAATTACTTTCATGGGCATGTGTTCTTCCACAGAGCTCAAAAGTATCTCCAGTGAGCTGGCCCGCTGGCGCTGAGGGCCGAGGTGCTGGATGCCATACCTCACGCCACACCAGCGACCCGTGTTCAGGAATGAGCATGGGCCACCAGGGGTTGGCAGGGGTGGAGAAGGATCGAGCATCCCAAGGGCTGCTCTCCTTCGCGAAAGGGGGATGTCACCAGTCGGCGATCGCTTGCCCCCTAGCAGAGGCTGGGTGGCAGCCGCTGAAGATGTGGGGGGGGGGGTGGAGCAGATGCCTGGAGGAGCGTGTACAGGAGCATGCGCTACCCCCTCTGGCATCACTGCACATTACATCCCCTGAGGGAAGAGAAAATGGGAAAACAAGGGAATCCTCTGCCATGGATGATGATGGTCCTCCCACAGCGCCGCACCGGAAGGCACCTCCCCAAAAAAATGGATCCTGTCTGGTGGGTCGAGAGGTCTTCCCACCCCTGCCATGAAGGGAAGTCGTGGGGGTTAAAGGGGAGGGGGGGTCTAATACCCAGTGCACTGGGGGGACATCAGAAAAAAGAAATTGGCAGATGACCCTGGAGGAAAAAGTATATTTAAAAAAAAAAAAAAGTATCTCCAGTGAGCTGGGCATACAAAGACGGAATATAACGGGAGTGTACCCTATGAAATACATTTTCACTCGAGTAGGAACAGTGGTTAAATTGAAAATGTTTAGGTTGGGGAACTCATATCTAGATTTCTAGGTGGAAGAACTCTCCTACAGAAGTCAATGCAGGCTCTACTCCCTCCAACCCACCCAAGAAATCGTCCTCAGGACTCCGCGTTGCCTCCCTGAACATCTGCAGCTTATTGAAATCATCTGCTTCACTCCAGTGTTGGGTCATTCAACACCGACCTGATATTATTGCCCTTGTGGAGACCTGGCTTTCCAAATCCACCCCCGATTCCTTCATCTCACTCCCGGTACACCCTCTATGGGAGGATCAAGTAGCAAATCACGGGGATGACTGTGCTGTTTCATGACGACACCATTGTTGGTCAGTGCGCCCTGCTCCTAGCTCAACAATGGTGCTCAGGCCCTCACTCTCAAAATAATCCCTGATCCTACCAGGGGTCCGCTCTACCTCACGGTTTCCTACGTCCCTCCAAGGAACCAAAGCCCGGAAATCTTGTCGCTCACTGACTATCTCTCAACTCTCCCACACAAAGCAGAACAAGTCATAGTAAGGGACTTTAACGTCAATTGACTTGGTTCCTCCGCTTCCCAAGCAAGGGACTCCTTCGCTGTCCTTGACATGTCCCAATTAGTCTCCCAGCCCACTAGACTCAACCCCTCCAGTGGTACCAGCACCCTCCTGGATGTCATAATCTCCAACTGTCCCCATTAATTCCAGGACATCAAAGTCCTTCCTGACTCTAAGTGACCATTCCCCTATCCTATTCTGCTGGTCCTCCTCCACCCCCAAGCCAGTGGCTCAAACCACTCTTCGCAGGTGCCTCTCCCCAGGTGGCCTTAGAAAACTTAAGCAATATCTTGCCCAGATTGACTGGCCCCCCATCAACCATGCCCCTAGCATTGACGCGGTGCTCTACCTCTTCACACAGGCTTTTAATAAGGCCTGTGATCTCTATGCGCCACTCGCCAGGCTCCACACCAAAAAACAAAATGTGCCATGGGTCACCCCTTCCCTGCTCCAAAACTCAGGGAGAGGAACAACCTCTGGCACACTGCTGCGGAATCAGGCAAGGTACCGGATAGGTAAGCCTACAATGCCGCATGCAACAAGTGCACTTGGGCCATCCACAAGGCCAAAGCGGACCACTACCAGGGCAAACTTACCTCCTCCTGGGGCTCAGCCCGGACCTTCTGGGATAATATAAAAGAGCTGAATGGGAAATCACGCTCCATCCCCAGCTTTCTACTGACAGCTCCATTACCACGGACCCCCCCTCCCGACATAGCAAACTGCCTTAACACCACTTTCACGGATCGTAGTTCTGTCCTCCCCAGTAGTTTCTTTGACCCCGTGCCTGAATCTCAACCCCATGTCCTACAATGCCCTCGGTTCAACCTACGTAAAATATCCACTCAAGAAGCCAGACCATAGCTGCTAAAAGCACTAGGCAGCAATAGCCCAGTAATGACACTCTGGACACCTGGATCCTATGACTAGTCCTGGATGATCTCCTAGTCCCTCTAACTGACCTACTTAACTGATCACTCTGCTTGGGTCAATTCTCCAGTGTCTGGAAAACAACTTTTGTTATGCCCATACACAAAAGTGGTGATAGGGCCTCCCCCAACAACTACTGGCCAATTTCCATTCTTTCCCCACTCTCCAAAGCAATAGAAAAAGTGTCGGCCACTCAACTCACCGAGTATCTGACCAAGTATGCCATCTTATGCCCTGAGCAGCACGGTTTCCACTCAGGACATAGCACTGCTATAGCCCTCCTTGAGTTTTCCAATTACCTGCACTCCTCCCTTGATTCTGGCAACCTTGCCGGAGCAGTGTTCATTGACTTCTCTAAGGCCTTTGACACTCTCTGCCATCCCCTCTAGCTTGACTCCCTCTACCAAATTGGCTTCTCCACTGGTCCCCTCGCCTGGTGATCTAGCTACTTCTCAGCTTGATCCCAGTGCGTAAACATCAATGGGGCCTTGTCCAACACCTGACCTGTCCACTCTGGAGTTACCCAGGGCTCCATCCTGGGACCCCTACTCTTCAGCCTCTACCTTAACACTCGGCCCAGTGCCTGCTCTGGCAAAATTCTTCTATATGCGGATAATGCCATTCTCTATGCCTCACACCACAAGTCTGCATCACTCCAGGGCTCTCTCCAACTCGCCTTTAACCAAGCTGAAAAGTGGTTCAGGGATCACAGACTTGTCATTAATCTAAAGAAGACTAAGTCGATGCTCTTCACCCGCCACCAAAATAAAGCCAGAAATGCCCCCCTTTTTATCCTCCCCAGCACTCAGCACCCCTTAGAGCAAGTGCCTACCTACAAATACTTAGGGATAATCTTTGACACTGCCCTCACTTTCCACGCCCACATTAATGCCCTCTCGACCACCACTAACTCCTGGATTGGCCTTCTCTACTGCCATAAGGATTGCCTTCCTCCCGATGCTCTCTGGCTGGCCATCACATCCTCTGTCCTGTCCCTAGTGGAATATGGCCTGCCTATATACGGAGCTGCTGATAACACTGCACTCAATAAAATCCAACTCTCTATCAACAAGGCCTGTAGGCTCCTGACTGCCCCCAGGCTTACCCATACTTGCCTGCTCTACTCCACCACCAACCTACTCAACCTCAAAGAAAGACTCTGCTACCAGACCTGCCTACTAGCCAAGAAAATTCTGCTAGGGCTCTCCCTCCCTGGGGTGTCTGCCTCCCTTCAGCATGGCACCCCCAAAGTCTCCAGCTGCACTTTGGATAAGACTACCCTACTGGTGCCTAGAACCAGGACCTCCCTAGCACAGAGATCCTTCTGTTACAGGGACCCATCCTGGTTCAACTCTCTCTCCCAGTCAACATCAACAACACTCCCAAAATCAGTCCCTTTAGAATCGCTCTTCGTAACCACTTTTCCAACACACGCTGCTGTAAATGTAACTAACTGTTGCTTGCTCACCCCACTGGGCTTCTAAGGACTCGTGCCTTACAATGCACTCCAATTTCAACAATGTCCACCGGACAGCTCACCTCAACCCCCCAAACAGGCTCCACTGCCCCCTTTCTAGACATCGGTCTTACATGCTGCACCTGCAGTCACCAGTGTGCTCTGTGTCCTAGCCTGGCCCTAGGGCAGTTTCATTAGTCGCGTTAACATTACAAGTCATGTTTTCTCTGCCTATATTGTAATTGTATAACAGGGGTATACTTTCCCTAATTTAATTCATATGTAACCTATGTAAATAGACTGTACCTTTGTAACACTGTCTGTATGTATTTGGAACTCTGTATCACTGTTTTTGTTCTCTCTGTGACGAGGTGCCTTTGTAAACGAGTCTCTGACTCGGCTGTAAATCCGACTTGTACAAATAAATAAAAATAAATGCAGAGGTAGTGGAACTGTCATACCATTTTTGAAGAGGTGGTGGAACCGAGTTCCTGTGGGCTCCTGCCCAGTTTAATCCCAGAGCAGAAAATCATTATCTAGATATTGTTCATGTGGAGACCCTGTGACAACACTTCTTTCAGGCTGCCATGTGTCAAATATCTGTTTACCTTGTATCCCTGATTGATGCCATTGATAAATTGCTGCGGAGGAGGATTCCAGGAAAACTTCACAGTGCTGGAGTTGACGGCCTCCGTCTCCACATTCTGAGGGGGAGCTGTAGGCACTGCACACAGAGGAGTGGAAAAGCAGATTAAAAATCAAGATCTCTCCAACTGTCTCTGGTTATACAGAACTGCTTAATAACACAGAAACACAGAAGATGTCAGCAGAAAAGGACAGCTTGGCTCACTCAGTCTGCCTAGATATTCCCCATCTAATCTGTCTCCACAGACCCTAAATGCTCTTTGGTGACCCTCCCCCTTCCCTGACTTTTTCTACTACAGCTCTGTGTCTGTATCACACATGTTTGAAGCCCCCCACTGTATTCCTACCGGATCGAGATGTCGTATGCTTAATAACGTACGACATAACCGCGCAACAGGAACAGCGTGGTAGGGAACAGCGAGAAGGTGCAAAACCGTGAAAGGAAGTATACGCGGTAGCACACCCTCTCACTCTTCCCAGTGCAGAATAAGAATTCTGCTGGGACGGGGGTCCACCGAGCAGCTGCCGTGGCTCGCCAGGATAAGCCACTGGCAGCAAGGGAGGCAGGCAATGCGTTTGGGACCGGGTTTCGATTCCCGTTCCCAAACGTATGGAATTTTACTTTTTTTGCACTTTGTGCGATTTTTATGGATAACCACCACCACAGTTAGATAATTTAGTTGTGGGGTTTGGGGGCCGCGAGTCCCCATAGTGCTCCGCCCCACAAAACAAGACTTACGCCGCTTTACAATATATCGCTTGTATTGGCAGCACGGTATATTATCAGGACATAATGTCTTGCGACATTATGACCCCATGCCCCCTGTGTTCACCTCCACCATTCCTGATGGTGGTCTGTTCTAGGCATCTACCACCCTTTCAGTGAAGAAATATTTCCTTACATCTATCGTAACTCCCTCCCCCCCCAGCTTCACTGCGCGCCCTCTGGTCCTAATGCTATTGTTTGAAAGAGATCCCCTCCTGCATCATGTTCATTCCTGTAAGGTATTTGTCAGGCTCTTATGTCACCCATCATGTCACTAAATAAGATAATGATATTTTTAAAACCTATATTTTATTGTTTTCCGTAAATTCAACACAATTACCCTTCAGGATTACACACAGACCAGTAAAATCATCATGTAATGCTAGGATAGAATAAAGTCCCCCGACTTTGTTACACATTGTGGAGGTTTATCGTCATTTACCATTAAACATTTCTGCACCAATCAGTTCTTTGATTGCCGTCTGTATGCTGTTTGTTTGCTATGATCAGAGTTCCGTTATTACTGTAGCTCATGTAAAAGCTTGGTTTAGAACTTGTAACATGTTGATGGCAATGTGTTATGTTATATAAACTCTATGATGAAATTGTAAAACCCTAGCAGAAGAGTCTCAGTGACACGGTGGTTGTGCTGCCGGCTGCCATGCTGGCAACTCGAGTTCGGGAAAGGACTCAAGTTTCCTGGATTGGACCGGGGGATTGAGCCAGACAGACAGACCCAGACAGCTTTCCTTTCCCAGAGGGAGGCTTGTCAGCCCCATCATTTGCCACCCAACAAAGGCCTGATGGTAGTGCAGGCTGGGGTAGCACGTAAGGGAGGGGCCACAGTTTGGCAATCATACCTCTGCCTGTCCGTGGTGGAGATGGGCAGGACCAGAATAAGGAAAAGAACACGCGGGATCATAAAGCCCCACACGCTCATCACAGACCCTCCCCCCAAATCATCCGGAAGCCGCCGACCGCCATCTGGATTATGTACTGGAGGCGAGAGAACAGCAAGCCATGGAGGACATATGGTCAGGTGAGTTCCCAGGGGAGGTGGTAGCCAGTCAGGGGGAGCACGGATGGGTCGGATAAGCCTTCCTGCACAGCACAAAGCAAAAAGTTATATGGGAAAAAAGAAAAAAAAAATCCTAGAGATTGGTTTGTGTTTACCTGTACATTGCTGATTCCCACCTGACAGCAATTTGCGACACAGGTCAAAGGAGACAGCGTGTTTCAAACAGCTACTTTTTCAAAGCACCAGCTCATGCCTAAAACACTCAAACACAGAATATGTCGGCAAAAAAGGACTGCTTGGCCCACTCAGTCTGCCCAGATGCAACCAGCCTAATCTGTCTCCGCAGACCCCAGCTGGTTTCTGGCGACTCTCCCCTTCCTGTCTATTTTCCAAAATACTCCTATGTCTATCCCACGCATGTTTGAAGTCGCCCACTGTTTTTTACCCCAGCATTTTTGCTGGCAGTCTGTTCCTGGCGTCTACCACCCTTTCAGTGAAGAAATATTTCCTCATGTTGCTCTTGTCCCCACCACCACCACCACCACATCGCATGTCCCCAGTCCTGGTGCTTTTTCTCATTTTTCTCCTTTGAATGAGACTCCCCTCATTTACCCCTGTGAGGTACTTGTGGATCTCAATCATGTCACCTATAATTTCAATAAATAAGACTGATATTTTTAAAAGTGATATTTTCATTGTTTTCCACAAATGCAGTACAAATACTCTTCAAGGTTATACACATACCAATAAAATCATCATGCAGTGCTGGAATACAGTAGCGTCCCTGCCTTCATTGCACACACTGTGGAAGTTTATCACCATTTACCATTAAACGTTTCTGCACCAATTAGTTCTTAGCTTGCTAGGTGTAGCTATGTGGTTTGTCTGTTATGATCACAGTTTTGTTCTTACTGTATCTCATGTAACGCCTTGGTTTAAAATCTGTAATATGTTGCTGACTGTGTGTTATACTGCATAAACTCTACCACAAAGCACGGTTTTCCATTTTTGTTTATATCCTAGAAATCCATCCCAGTGGTGCCGTAGTTGCGCTACCTGCCCGCCATACTGGCATCTCACATCTGGGAGTGGACTCTGGTTGCTGGGGTTGGCTGGTGGGGGGAGAGGGGGATTGAGTGTCTGCCAGACTGCTCTTCTCTCCCGAAGGGAGGTTTGTCAGCCCTGCTGTCAACTGCCACCAGGTAGAAGCCTGACAGCAGTGCATGCTGGGACAGCACATGGGGGGTTGGGGGGAGCTAATCTGACAAAAGCTGGTTCAACGTAGCCACAGTCGAAACAATAAAGAAGGCAGAAATGCTGTCTAAGTTTTTTTGCAGACTCAGGGATAGGTGAAACATAATACTGCCCATCACTGAGTTGCCAGTAATGCTGGTTTCTGAGAGTGTTCCTTTTTGTGAAAGTGACTGGAGATTCAATGTTTTGCTTTCCAGTATACTGTACCACCAATAGCACTTTAAGTTATTATTCTGTTCTCTTTAAGAACACATGGCAAGATTCTGATTGTGACACCTCCAACCTCTATATACATCATTCATAAAATGGTGTCTGGTCACTTCTGATTCCCTATTGGTCAGGATCGCATCACATGGTACTGCACTAGTTTAGCATATGCTGCTGCTCAGAAAATGTAAGAGGGGTGAACTAATCGAGAGCAGAACCAGTTGGGGGTCAATGTGCTAATTAAATATCCTCAGGGTCAAAAAAGGTCACAATGCAAATCAAACCACACAACATCAAAAACAAATCACACAAATTTAAAAAAAAGACCACCCCCCAAAAAAAAGAAACATTTCTCAAGAATCAAACTGTAGAGGGGTTGAGCCTAGCAGCCCAGCAAGCAAGCTGCTTTTTACAGAACTCCTCAGCCGCAGGCAACTAATCCTGCTTATCACTTCACATTTTTGCAGCTGTCTTATTAAAAACTCTGCTTGGCCTGAAACAATAAGGAGTACTGGGTGCCTCCTGAAAGATCGGTACTATGGGGCACTCTGAAGTGGTAAAAAAATGACAGAGCAATACCAGGACCATCTAAAGAAGGGAGCTCGGCCACTGTAGCCTTTCCCGCCCGACAGAGACCAGTCGTCTGTGCTCGATTCCCTCCAAACAGCCATCACTGCCCTAACATCCTCCAATAATTGGATTGAGGCCAAACCAGACTCTCATACAGAGGCAGGCGTTGGTTGAAAACAAAATTGAGAGCATGGCTGCGAATGTGGCTGACATAACAATCACAGCACAGACGACCTTAGCTGTGGAGGCTTCAACTGTGAAGGAGCAGGGTCTCGTCAAAACTCAGCTGGAGCAACTTGAAAATGCTGTCTGAGCCCTGAATATCAGAATTCTGGGGATCCCGGAAGGGACAGAAGGCAAAAATCCAGCTACTTTTCTCAAGAGATCGTTTCTGGAGGCTTTGGGTTTGGGTCATGCTCCTTGCATCGTCAAAGCATACTGGATCAATCTACAGAAAGCCAGGGCTCAGTCGGAAGGACCATGCACTGTTTTAATGGTAACTGGCTCCACGGGAGTGCAGGATCAGCTACTCCGTGCTACCAAAGAACATGTTTCTCTCCTGGATGATCACAAAATATTATTTTTCCTTGATTATGCCCGTGCTGCAAGAATGCGCCACAAGACCTTTGAGTGAGGGAACCTGAAACTTCGAGAGGCAGGAGTTCGTTACTGGCTCAGCTTCCTCGCTCGCTTACAGCTTACGATTCAAGACAAAATGTACTGCATGATGGACCCTAAAGTGCCAGGGGTTTCTGCCAAAAATTCTCATAATCTTTCTGAGACATTGTCTGATGAGCAGTCGGAGAGAGAAGAGACCACAGGTTTGCCAGTAAATCCATGACCTGTGTTAACAGACTTGTTCTAACTTTAATACTGAACCTGTTAAGCCTGTTTCCACGCTTAGGGATGATTTATTGATCAGAGGAGCCCCCCCCCACCACCACCACCATTTACTAGTGTTCTACTTTGTTGTTTTGAAGTGTGTATTTGGGGGAATTAGCCTACACTGTTTTCTCTGCCTTACAGATGATGCATGTCTCCAGCTGAGGTTTACAGGCGGAGGGTTTGGTAGTAGTTATGCAGGTTCTCCATGTTATTTTTATGAATTGAGTTTACTGTAGGTACGGTCTCTCATGTTATCAGCGCACCTCTCAAACAGTGAATCCCCATTACCTTGCGGAGGTCTAGTACTCCTGTAGTGGTGGTGCACATCATCTACTGAGTAGTTACTTCTGGAGGAGCTGGGCAGGTCATGCTTTCTTGCCTCAATGTCAAGAGTTCTGGCACAAGGGGCTGGAAAGGTGTATGCCAAGCATACTTGCCTGAAGGGCAGCACGGACCTCCCTCAGAATCGTTAATGGATCTGGATTGCTGGCCAAGGGTGATTGATTATTCTACAGTTTCCTAGTAAGAACAGGGTTTTTTTTTTTTTTGTTTTTTTTTAATCTTTGTTTATCCTCCTACTGCCCCCAGACCCTCCTATCTCTCGGATCCCCAGGCTGCCGCTAACCAACCTGCCTAGGAGTCTGCCCCTACAGTGCACGCCGCCTCAGTTAGCTCCCGGTTAACCCCCCCGAGCGGGGTAAGGAAGGCCTCCCCTTACCCTTATCTTTCACAGTGCAGTCTGCTCTTCTAGCTTTGTGGGAGCGGAGTGGAGGATCGTCGCCAGGACTGTCTGGGGGATTTTTCCCTTCTTTTCTGGTTTCCTCGACATCAGAGTGCAATGAGGACCAACGAGTCGACACATGCTGAGACATGCGTCCACCCCTCCTTTGTTGTCCCTGGCCACACCGGCACCCCCTGAGATCCCCAGGTGGTGGCAGTAAAGTAGCAAAGCTAACCCTCATCCCTCCCTGGAGAAGGAGAGGAAGCCGTTGGGCACTCAATCCTTCTCCCCCCCCCGGCCAACTCCCAGCAGCCCCGAGTCCGCTCCTGAACCCGGGTCACCGGTGTGGAGCAAGGTGTGGTGTCCAGCGCCTCAACCCTCAGTGCTACTGGGCCGGCCAGGGAGAGGGTTTAAATTAGTTCCTCCTTTGCTTACATGTCCTTTTGCTGGATTTGTCGAGTGCTGCTAAGCACAGGAGCAATGCCAGAAGCCTTACAATGTGCGATCTTTTTGAACTACATCATAAACTGCCTTCTGTGGCAGGTATGATAATTCCAATAAAAATAAATTAAAAAAAAAAGAATCAAACTGTAAAGGAAATCCTATTTATGGGCAAGCCAAGTGGCCTTTATCTGCCAAAAAGTTCTAGGTTTTATTCAATAACTTTGAAAAAACATACAGAATTTTCTACTTACAAATCCAAAGCCACAGTGTTGCTCACACAAGATACAGGGTTACCAGATTGTGGGATACCAAAAAGAGGACCTGTTGGGACGGATTGCAAGCGCAGCCCTGGCTGGCCGCTGGCTGCACCCTCCACTTACAGCCATGACATGGCACAGACAGCAGACAACCTCTCCCCAGTGAGTCCCACCCTCATCGCTCCACCATCTGAGGTCGGACTCCTTGTTGGAGACACAGCTGTTAATATTTTCAGGGTCCACTCCAGGATATGACAGCAGTCACAGTAAGCTGAGTGAGCAGTGACAAACAGGAGGACAGTCACAATCAGAATGAGATCAGATGGACATAGAACATAAAAAAAAATACTAGTAGAAGAGATCGACAACTGGCTTAACATCCCCCAGCACCCCCCCGCGATGTTACATTTATTTTGAGCAGTGCATGGTCCGATGTCTGCTTTCCGATCAGCTTTTACTTATGTGACTTACTGGGCTGACATGATGACAACACTCTGTCCTGCCCCCCCCCAAATTATTTTCCCAGTGCTGATGTTACATTGTTGAACTGAGCAGCATGTGAGCGTCTTGGTCTCCAATCAACTACTTACCTTACCAAATAAACTGGGCTGCTGTCCTGGAAATCCTCCGCAACCTCAAATCCGCTCACTAATGGCAAACTCCAATGACCACACACACACACTTCAGTCCAGTCGTGTCTCAGGTTGGGAGGACCGTCACCAGGCGGGTTACGGCTCGAGGGCCGCAGCTGCAGTGACCGCCAGTCACAGGACTGAGTCTCTGGATGATTAGGGCGATCAGTGACAGCTGGACTCATTGTCAGTGCCTGGCAAACAAGTTCAACTCTGGATCGGGACGGTACCGGTTGGGTTGATGACTGACACTGGCCGCTGGTTGGCAACAAGTAGTGTAGTGTACACTGTAGTTCCACCGTGGTCCACATTACCGCTACCGCTGCCTACTAAATTCCATGCAGATGAAAATTGGTCACACAGATGACCGCACGTGACAGGATGAGCATTCTTCAGTTGTTTTTTTACACCCTCTTTTGGGCTTGCTTGACCTCTCTCTGACTCTACTGAATTGGTTGTTGTCTGTTGCCAAGCAACCAGCCGAACTGCAAGTGGTCTCGTGCGCCACGCCTGTGCAGTGCGGGACCACTTGCAGTTTGGGACAGTTGCTGAGTGGACGACCAGTTCAGTATGAATCAGTGTGCCAAGCCCAAAACCCAGTGAAAATAGCACTTGCATAGAAATCCGCCCGGATAGAAATTCAAACCTTAAAAAGAGGACATGTCCGGGTAAAACCGAACGTCTGGTAACCCTACACAAGAAAAACATTTTAAACACCTAATAAAAACACAATATCTATTTCAAAAACTATGACACTACACAACGACAGAAACATGCATCTATACATCATTAAATCATCAGTAAAACTTCTACAAACACTGCTCTAAAAGCTAATAAAATACCTGCTTATCCAGAGACAAAGAACAGCTCAAATTCTCTGCTTGAATCTCAACTGTCCAGCAGTGCACCTGAATGAAGCCACATGACATCTAATCACTCTGACTCAGATCACATGGAAAGAACAGGAAGCAGCACCCTGCCTTCCAGCTTAGCCTCACAGATCGCATAGGAAGTACAAAAGTTAAAGGGAAATGTTCACCTGTAGTCAGGCCACACCTCAATGTGAGGCATTGCTTGATTAGCATCTTCACAAAGTTTTTTTTTTTACTTTAGTAATTTAGATTTGATCTGGTTGAGCCTTGTGTTTCCTCCGCCAGCCATTTTGAACTGAAGCATCCCTACCAGCGCACGCACAACCTCCCATGGCTGTCCAGAGAATGATGTATGAGCCAGGGAGCAGCAAAAGAAACTTGAAAAGAGGTCCTGTATAAATGGAGCTATCAATGGCTTATGTTTGCAATTTACATGTCCTGGTGCTATACCAAGACCAGGTATAGACTGGTAGTCGATACCTGGTCTTGATATAGCACTGGGATGTGTAAATCGCAAACCAGAACTATTAACAGCTCTGTCTATACAGAACCTCTATGTACGCTGCCGCAGCTGCTCCCCAGATCATACATCATTCTTGGGACAGCCACGGGAGGTTGTGGGTGTGCTGCTAAGGGTGTTTCAATCCAAAATGCCAGCGGGAGGGATGGTAGGCTCAACCAGGTCAAATCTGAATTACTCAACAGGCTGTAAGTAAAAAAAATTAAACACTCTGCGAAAATACTAATCAGGCCACGCCTCACACCAAGGTGTGGCCCGATTATAAGTGGACATTTCACTTTAAGAAACAGGAATGCCTATTTAAAGCAACAAAACAACCCACTGCCTTGCAGTACAACCGCACCCAACTAGTGCAGCTTACCAGCTGCAACCTAACCCCTGCCACACATCTGATTATGCTAATGCCCTACAGCAACCATTTAAAGATTAAGCACCGAATTACAACACTACCACCCTTGCTAAAAACATTACTAAACATTTTATAAGTGGAGGGATTATGCTATGTTAACGTACCTTATGTTAGTTAAGTCCCTCGCCCCTCGGGCTTGGGGCTCCCACCCACCACTTGGAATGATAACACAGCATAATCCTACCTCTATTATGCCTTAATTCTTTACTTATCTATAGGTAAGATTATGTGATACGCAATAGCATGATTTAAAATATGAATTTATCTTCATACGTGAGGGGGCAGGACCATACTCACAAGGGGGCAGAGCCACAAGTAAGTTGTGAATGTCCTACCACCTCACAAGTGTTGATAAACTGTGTACTACGAGTCAGAAAATTGTATATTCAGTTTATACAATACCCGTTTATGCTGTAACTTTTAAATACTGTATGCTGTTTTTGCAAAGCATTAACAGTTTCACGTGGATTTTCAACCACTGACAGCAGTACTGCACAGCACAGTAGTACTGCGATGTCATCAGCAACGTGAAACCTGTGCTCTGATTGGTCCTTTTGGTTCAGTATTGCGATAAACAGCACCTAATCATCAAGACATCAATTGTGACCTAGCTGCAGTAGCTGTCAAGACATCATGATATCCTGAGGTTAGACATAAAGATATCACTTCTCATCTTACTGTTTTTTTTTATCTTCACTGATCTCAAACATACTGCACAAAATCACAATTAAAATATTTTTGAAAAAAAAAAAAAAGATTTGCAGAAAAAGCTAATTGTAGCTAAGAACACGATCAGTCCACATAAATTGTGGCACAGCATATACGTTCACAAATTTTAATTGGGTTTATATGTTCTCAAACTGACACACGAATAAAATGAAATGTGTACACAAATCCCAACCCCACTGAACTTAAAACAGAGTCCATCTGTATGTAGGACAGAAAGCAGTTTCGGTTATTAGGCATCAGAAGTAACTAAAACAGATAGTTTTTCCAATACTGGTAATTTAAACTGTGGCATTACTGCACCTTAGTTAATTAGAAACAGTGTAGTTTGTAACCTACTATTCAATCATCTTATGCCCTCAGCTGCATTGCAAACATTTAATTATTTTCAGCAGAATCCCCCACTCGTTTTTGCTTTCACAGGAAGATAATAGAACAGGTCATAACAAGTCGCACTGTCTTCTTAAAGTCCAAAAAACAAATGGATTTCAGCCTACAGAACTTTCAAGTTTAAAACTGATAAAGAAAATCCTGGAACCACTTTGAGGTGTCAAGAGTCCCCAGTAAAAACAAAGCACATATTCCCTATACTGGTCTGTATTTGCATTGGGCAGTAGCACATGGTGCCGATGTGGAATGGTGCCAAAAACCAGTGCATTATAGTACGAAGGAGGAGAACTCACTCTTGTGCTAGAAATATAATACGGCCGCAGTGTCCCTTCATCAACTGTACTTACAACAAAATGCTGAAAGCCCGCTGTAGTCGCCAGCTCATCTACTGTACCCAGCAGAAGTTTAAACAAAAAAAAAGCCCAGGATGGTTCCACTCCTCTTCCCTTCCAGAGATAACAACAGTCAGCCCCAAAAGTCAATCGGCATCTTTGGGGTTTGATGGATATCTCCTAACCTTGAACCCCTTACTAGTTTGGCAAGTAGTTTCCTGGCTTCCGGTGGTTCAGCATAGAAATGTCTTACCTCCATATACAGTCTTATGGAGGGCAGGCATCATTAAAACTTACTGTATCCCCCATTTGTGGCGCTGTCCCCAGTACACCTTCAAATGCCACCCTCCACATACGTGTAGCCTAGGTCAGGTCAGGAAATAGCTACTTTAGTGTGCCTTGCCATTCAAACTGCCCAGATGGAGATCATCACACACAGCCCCACTACCCTTCAACTCCATGTATGGGCCGGCAGAGTCACGCCCCGTGCTCAGAGCATGGTCACCTGGCATGGTTTTTGACACGTTGTGGAGGTATCTCAAGTGCCAGAATGTCCGTCAACAACTGCTGCGTGAAACTCGTGCAGTTACTTTTCTCAGCTTCTTTAGGTAAGTCCACAATCCATATGTCTGCGAGACGTACTGAATTTTTAAACATTTTCTAGCTGCATCCTCCGCTGCCCATCTTCCTTCACCAGCGCCACTGCTGTTGTGAGTGCTTTCTCTGCCAAACTTGATGTTGCGCTAGTTTAGTCCTGAACTACCTTTATTTTAGTCCCCACCACACTGGCTCGAGTACTGAAATCGTCAACTTTCTTGTCAAGGGCTCCACACCACAAAACGGAAAACCTCACAGGTCCTGTGGCAGAGGACGGAGAGGGAAGGTGAACCCTGGAGAAGTGGGGTGATGGGGCTGGGATGCCGGTCAGAGTGGGGCTGCCAGGGGAGAATCAGAGGATGAATGCATAGTTCTTTGGTGTGTTGTGAGTCCAATTTCTAACCAGTTCCCTGTAGTAAATGTAATCTGATAATAGTCTGTTTGCTTCATTAACATAATCTTTGTGGCTCAGGATCACAACTGCAGAGCCTGTATCTTTATTATTCCTAGTTGTAGGATATGCAATACCAGAGAAAGGAAGTGTGTCCAAGAACCTCAGGTCCAATCATGTGAGCCTGTAGCTCAGTGGTTACAGCACTGGAACAGTAACCTGGGGGCCTGGGTTCAAGTCCCAGTAGGTTACATTATTTCTTTCTCACTATAATTTGTCATTTAAATTGATCAGCAGTGGCTGATACTACACCAAAAACATCAGAGGTCGTGGAACTGTCATAAAATGTTTTTAAGAGATGGTGGAACCAGGTTCCTATGGTCTCCTACCAAATTTAACCTCTGTGTAAAATAAATTAACACAGTTTGAAGATTTGTCTCTCTATTTTTATGTTTGCTTGCACGAATGTGCAAGAAACATAGTGCCATCATCGGAGATTTCGGAGGTGTGTCACCTCCTCCTCCAATTCAGTCAGTGTGTTGGCAGGCGCAGCCCCTGTAAGCCAATGCATGCTGGAGCTGTCTATGACAAGCTCCAAAATGCAGTGGCATACAGTTCAAAGGGGGAGCTACGCTTGAGTGAGCAGTGATAAGATATCGCCTGCTCGCGCGCAGCTCCCCACACACACACACACACGCCACGCAGGCGCGCGCTACCGACGCATTACGACTTGCATAGCCGACGGGGTGCCTAATCCCGTCCGGCTGTGCTGCGCCTCCCCCAAAGCTTTTCGAAATGCCATGCTGGTGCCCACCCCAGCATGGCAGTACGATATAGCCGACGGGGTGCCCAATCCCCATCAGCTCCACTGTCCTAACCCCCGAGTACTAAGTGCCAGCGGGCAATCCATACTTTGCTGACGGGGTGCCCAATCCTCGTCGGCTGAACGGCCCCCCAACCATCCTTGTGCCACGCTGGGAGCCCACCCCAGCGTGGCAAATGTCCCACATCGTTTTTTTTTTTTTACCCTAAAGAAAACGGTCCCACTGGGCGCTGCCTCCAGCCTCCCTCCCACAACCCGCACCACCCACTGCGCACCCAGCCTCCCCACACCCCTCACCCCATACTTACTCCGACTCTGCGCGACGATCTTCGGTGGACCGGAACACGCCTGCACTCTTCAACCGACCGCGAACTGAGGAAATGCCGTAAGCTGCATAATGGGCTAGATAGGGGGTTTCAACTTGTTGCATATCTCAGGCATTTTGGATTTTTGCATTAAATTATGGTTTGGGATTCTTTCATGAATGATGTCACTGTCGGTGTTATTCAGCCGGAAGGGTGATTTCACAGTCACTGCGCTAAATCACCCTTCGGCCTGAATAACGCCCATGATAGTGACATCATTCATGAGAAGGGGTCCCAAAACCCTCATGTTGAAAATTTGGTGCCAAATTCCGCAATGACTGTTTTCATTTAGCGCAGTGCTATAGCTTACGCAGGTTCGTAAGTTCGCCTAATTTTCAATATTTTCACCCAAATTTTCAACATTGCCATTTTAACACACTTTCTTATGAGTAGTACAGCTGTTATTTTTCACATCTGACCCAAAACGTGTTTCCGACCATGTAGCGCACAATGGCGCAGTCGGTGTGTGAAATCAATGTACGGGACAAATTAAGAAAATCACAGTGACACTGTTCATGAGCAGAGGTCTTAAAATGGCTATGTTGAAAATTTGGTGAAAAAATTCCTTAAAATGACTGTTTTACGAGCGTGCGTTGCACAGTTCCTACGCACGCTCGTAAGGTCGCGAATTTTCAATATTTTCATTCCAGATTATCAACATTGCCATTTTATCACACCTTCTTATGAGTAGTACAGCTGCCATTTTTCACATCTCACCCAAAACGTGTTTCCGTCCATGTAGCGCACAATGGCGCAGTCGGTGTGCAAGCTCAATGTACAGGGCAAATTAAGAAAATCACAGTGACACTGTTCATGAGCTGAGATGTTAAAATGGTTATGTAGAAAATTTGGTGAAGAAATTCCTAAAATGACTGTTTTACGAGCGTGCGTTGTACAGTTCCAATGCACGCTCATAAGTTCGCGAATTTTCAATATTTTCACTCCAGATTTCCAACATTGCCATTTTGTCACACCTTCTTATGAGTAGTACAGCTGTCATTTTTCACATCTCACCCAAAACGTGTTTCCGCCCATGTAGCGCACAATGGCGCAGTCGGTGTGCAAAATCAATGTACAGGATAAATTAAGAAAATCACAGTGACACTGTTCATGAGCAGAGGTCTTAAAATAGCTATGTTGAAAATTTGGTGAAAAATTCCTAAAATGACTATTCTGGTCGTTGCCAGGTTCTATGCATCTAGTTAAGTTTGCAAATTAATATTTTCACTCCAGATTTTCAACATTGGCATTTTATTACACTTCCTTATGAACAGTACAGGTGCCATTTTTCATATGTCGCCCAAAATGTGTTTTCAGACATGTAGCACAATGGTGCTATTGTGTGCGAAAGCAATGTTTAGGACAGATTAAGAAAATCACAGTTACACTGTTCATGAGCAGAGGTCTTAAAATGGCTATGTGTTGAAAAATTTGGTGACAAAAGTCCTAAAATGACTGTGTTACGAAGTGAGCATTGCCCAGTTTCCACGCACCCTCGCTAGTTCATGACTTTGTAATATTTTCAGTCCAGATTTTCACCAGTGCCATTTTTCCACACTTCCTTATGAACAGTACAGCTGTCATTTTTCACAACATGGTTGAAGTGTGTTTCCACACTTTCAGCGCAGAGATGCGTGGTCGCTGTGGGAAATCATTGTTCGGCACAGATAAAGAAAATCACAGTGACACTGTTCATGATCGGAGGCACCAAAATGCCTGAGTTGACAATCTGCTGTAAAAAATCCCCAACCTAATTATATTACAGGTGTGCGTTGCACAGTTTCTATGTACGCTCGTGACTTCACCATTTTTTTTAATATTTTTACTACAGATTTGCAACATTGCCATTTTTTACACCTCCCCATGAACAGTACAGCTGTCATTTTTTACATCCTGTTCGGAATGTTTTTGCACCTGTGGTGCTAAATGCCGTAGTCACTGTGCATAAGCAGCTTTCGGCTAACAAACTGATTCAAATTGATTCATCCCGTTCATGAGGTGGGGTCACAAAAAAAACATGTTGAAAATTTGGAGTGAAAATACCAACGAATGCCTGAGGTATTAGGGTTTCCAACCATAACGCCCAACCCTGTAGGGAATGACAGGCATCAGGGGTGTGAACTTGGGATTCTTGCCTGTGATGCTCATACCATTCCACACCCTGCAGTCAGTGAGAGGCATCAAGATATGCCTTGGACTCTTCGGCCCCAAACTTCACCCCATTCTCCTATATCGCACCCATCTCACCATATTTCCTAATGAAATGGGGTGCGCATAAGGGCCAAAGACCCCAAGGAACACCGTGACACTTGTCAGTGTCTGCATGGTGGGGTGTGGTGAATATGGCGGTCATGCCTGACAACCCAAACTCAACCCCAATGCCTGTCACTCTCTGCAGTGTGGTGGTGGGGTTGGCTTCAGTTCAATACTTCACTGCCATTCCTATTACGCAGCTCTGTAACTTCTACACTACCACTGCCAATGCCAGCAAGCAAACATTCGGCATTGACAAATGCTTGTTTTACATTTGTTTCTGCCTACTGTTTATGTCCTCGTTGTTACTCCAGCACGATCCTTCCTCAGGAGCTCCAAAACATATTTCTAAGCCTTGACGCATCTCTCTAGCTGGTGCCAGTACCCTCCATGCAGCCTTGGCTTACCACCCCCACCCTCAACCCCCACCAAGCAGAGATGGGAGAAGGAGGGGATTTATCTCAAATTTCTTGGTGTCATAAGTTGACACCAGTGGTGGTGCAGAGGATCTGGATGTACTCACAGTCCATCATCCACTGTGCTGGGGACCCTTTTTACCAAGTTACTGCTCCCTACCCTCTGGACTTCAGTGCACATGGGGCTCAAGTGGAAGCATGCACGGCGAGATGCCAAACGCGAGCCCAGCCAACATCCACACACCCACTCTGCCTTCTGCTGCACTACCACCTTTGTCACCCAGGAAGCAGCAATGCAGCACAGTCAGTGACCCTCCCTCCACATAGGAGGAGGAGGAGAGCGTCTTCTGGCATGCTCAAACGTCCTCCCTTGCCAGCCCGTGTTGCTTCCAAACCCATGTCGCTGGCATCATGAGCGGTGGAGCAACCACAGTACCGACAGGCTGGCACTTTTCTTTTTTTTTTTTTTCAATCAATGCACCTATTGAATTCTACATACATGTTCATTAGAAAGATTAGAAAGATGGTTAGGCCGGCCCACGGCGCAGAGGGCTGTGGTGCTGGTGCACCTTACCTCGAACCACACCGGCAACCTGGGTTCGGGAACAGACTCAGGGTGGCGGCAGGGGAAGGACAGGATTGAACATCTGTAAGACTACTCTCCTCTCCTGGGGTGGGCTCTGGGAGTGCATCGCTCTGCAGTGACCTCCAGTGAAGACCGGGGGTAATGCAGATGCAGCGCAAAGGAGTAGTGTATGTGAATTAACTCCAGGTTACCCCTGAAAATGGGACACTAGCCTCAGTGGGCCAACCCGGTCTACATATGTCAATAAATAAATGCCTTGGCCACTCTGCATCCCCCCTCGGGTGCCACGTGACCCTACAGAACAGGCCACCATGGTGGTTAAACTGTAGGCCCTTGAGATGGGTCAGTGACAAGGCTAGGGAGATGTCGCTCAGACCAGGGATGCAGGCACCTAAAAGTATGTATGGAGCCAGTGTTTTTCCCTGGTATGGTGCCTTGCTTTGGAATAAATATTATGCTTACCAAGAAATGCTCCTATGACAAACTCTTACTGTGCATTTGTGTACAGTATATAACTGCGTGTGTGTTTATTACAGCAAACCTAGCCCGGCCCACTGGCATGGCATGAGACCTGGGATCGACTCTCAATTTGATTCCAACTGCCATGCTAGAGCTCGTGAGGTCCAAAATGCTGCGTGCTGACCCCAGGGGGAGGGAGCTGCACATCCTGCTGCAGAGCACCTCCTACAGCGGAAGCAGTGGTGGTGATTATGTCCTGGGTAACTACAAGATGTCAGCCAATGCCTGCCCATTGGTGGGGTGCTGCAGGAACTTATCAGCAGATGTCAGGACAGGTAGGAAGGCAGCAAAAAGTGAAAGGTGGATCCCGTTCTCCTTTCGCCCATTTATGCAGTCACCTAGAAAAGGGAGCTGAAGCACAGCTGGAAATGGTGCAAAGGCCCACTCTATGAAGCCGATTCCATCACCGCTGAGTCCAGGATGTAAGACTGAAACACCGAACGGCAACATCAATGCCTGCTCCCCCTTCTTCAGTTTATACTGAATCTACAGTGGCACTGATGAAAAAGGCAGGAGAGGCACAGCAGTCGAGAGGGCCAAGGCCTGCTCCAGTGATGCTGCTGCTGGCCCAGCTGGTAGATCCTCCTCAGCTGTGGATGTCAATCAGTCATTCCAGTTCCCCCTGAAGGGCATAAGGAGCCCAGTCATAAGCAAAGCATCTTCCACTCTGGGAGCGTAGGACCAGGTTGCAGCACCAACATAATCTCAATTCCCGCAGCTCCCTTTCTTCAGAGGGAGAAAACACCAGTCCAGACCAGAAGCTGTATACAGTGCTCCCTCCTTTATCTGCCCCTCCTTTTATCTGTCATCCTCGCTTAATACCACTGTGAGCTCCTGTCCTATTTTCTAGAAATGTTATCTTCCCCTTTGAATGCCACTCTCTATTATCCACCGCCCTCTTTTATCCATCACAGTTGAGGATTCACAGAGGTTGGCGGATAAAAGAAGCAGCACTGTATATCACTCCTGGGGAGGGAAGGGGCCTTGCAGAGAGAGACACAGGCCCTGTCGACCCTGAGCACGCAGGTTGCGAGAAAGACAGAGCCATGGTGGACTTGGAAAACTGTCATGCAGATTACATGAAAAAACATTGCAGACCGTCACCAATGGCTTGGATCACGAAGTCTGCATGAAAGGATGATGCATACTTGAAAGTTAATAGATTTACATGCAGCTTGTGTGAAAATTCAGCCTGTGTAGTTCGATCTGGGAATTTGCACAGGTTGCATGAAAAAGGTAGAGCGGAACAGACGATAATGACTCTGTGGCTACTGACAGCCATTAACTCAGAAAAAGATGGCTCTACTGGTTTTCGCAGCTTTGAGAGGTACCGGACGATGAATGCTGCAATAAAAACTGCAAATTGGCTCTGAGGGCAGTGTTCAGCTCCCCAGACCGCTACAATATGCAGGACATGGCTGAGGGGGCAGCAGTGGAAGATGAAACAATCTGAAATAGCAAAGAAATCTTCATTTAGCTACACTTTCGAGAGTGAAGTCAGTTCCTGACCTAGGGATCATTTACCCACTCGTAACGAGTGTCAGACGTACCGTGCGCTAGAGAATTCGGCCTATTGAGAACAATTTTGGTACAGAGTGTTTGTAAAATGTTCTTGTATCAACTGTGACACTAACTGACATCTAAAGCAATACTCTATTCTGGCAAAAACTCTACAAAATGATCTTACACCGTTAATAATGGGTTATCTGTAAACTCATTTCGGCCACTGTTTCACCATGTCATCCAATGATTTTGCATGAATTTTCACCATTTTCGATGAAGCCCTCTTTTAAGAATTTCTCTGCTATTAGAACATTTTTTTTTCCCCACCATATACTTGTCTTTTTTTCCCCCCTCCCTATGGCAGGGACAGGCAGGGCAGCTTTGCATCCTGTCCCATTGAACCCCACCATCCCCAACTTCCCCAGGACTTAGGTCTTGGCCTATCTTCACCCACGACTTTCCCCCTGTGGCAGGGTCAGAAGGGGGAGGGCCATCCACCCCCCGCCAAAACAAGTATCCGGGTCTGGCTGATGGGAGTCCTGGTGGCAAGGCAGGTGAAACATTGGCGAACAGGGCTTTACTGATGCCTGTCCCTTTGCTATTTTCCTGTTTTCTCCCATCCCATGTTGCTGGGCAAACACATCGACATGCATGCATGGAGGCATGCTCACACCACAGAGACCCCAACAACTCCCACTATCTGCGATTCCCGTCCTGCACTACCACCAGGCCTCCACCTGGTGACAGTCATTCGGCAGAGCCAGCAGTCCAACCAAACTGGGAGAGGAAAGCAGTCCTTGCGATGTTTGATCCTCTCCGTCCCAGGCCAACCCCCAGCGTCCCATGCTCGTATCCAAACACAGGTCGCCGACAAGGAGTGGCATTCAGCACCACAACCCCCAGCGCCACCAGGCTGGCTTTTATAAAAATGTTTTTGCCTGGCATTTTGGGTGTGCTTATAACAGAGCTCCACTGTATAAAATTAAATATTTAAAAATCCAACTGTGACCGAGCTTGTATGAGGAACAGGCACCAGTTTACTGAACAATCTGTATCTGCCTTTGAAGATAAGACCCTAAATAGACCTTTTCTAATTAGGAAAGAGATCATAATATTTAGACCAGACTCTTATTTTTAGGTCTGAACCTTGTACTGACAAATACAGACCTATAAACTGAACATAGAAGTCCAGCAGTCCAAAGGGTCCATTTTTCTGTGCGAGAAAGTACACAAGTGGGAAGGACAGCCCCACCACTCCACATATCCTTGGAGTATATACAGACAGAAAAAAAATTGAAAAACACAGGGATGGTCCCGCTGCTTTTACTGTCAACATGTCGTCATAGCAACAAATCAATTTCAAGCGAACATACTGGTTTAAAGCCGCTGTTTGTCAAGGCATCTTCTATTGTACAAGCAAAGGCTTTGTACATGTCGAACGGAGAAATAATAAAAGAGTATTATGTGAACTCAAAAGCTCCGTGAACAATAACCTTGTTAGTCCAGTAAAAAGGTAACTGCACTGTCCATGGAGCCTTGTTTTCCAAGGGCAAACATGGCTATAAACAGTCTTTCCATTCAATGCTGCCCTGCAAACAGGTGCATCAGACTGTCACTGAACACTGGAGGGGCAACACAAAAAATAATACACTTCTTAGCCAGTCTATTATGTAATACCTTTTTTTTGTACATTTAATCATTGTATACTGTATTCTAAATTCGGTTGGTTGTCTCCATTAGCAAGAATAGAATATTTTTTTGGTTGTATGATTTTTAAAAGTGTGTTTTTGGGGTCTAAGTTTCCTTTAAACGGTTTAATTAATGATAGGAATGTTCCTTCTAGTTTGCGTTCTTCTGCTGGTATTACTTTAGTTATTGAATTGTCTAAACTGAAATCAGTTTCTCGTGCCTTTTCTATTTCTGCCCCCACTCACTGGAATGCCCTTCCCCTGCATATTCAACAGGTTTTTTCCAATTGTTGGTTTTAAGAAAAAACTAATGGCATTTCTGTTGGGGAAGTATCAATGTGTCTGTAATAGTTAATGTATTGTGTTATTGTTTTTGGTTTGTATTTTTTGTATTCCTGTTCCGGGGTTGGACCTGAAAAGGGGCCTTTGCCTAAGTGTCATTTACCCAGTTAACAAATGAATAAATAAATAAAAATTAAAGAGCAGCTGATGCCTTCAGGAGAACTTTACCAAAACATAATATTTATGTAAGCCCCCTGCAAATGGGGGTTCCCAAAAGACTTCCAGGAGCTTGCTTGAATGCTCCAAGCCTGAATGGTGTTTGGCGTTTAAGCCATTTATCAGTGAGTGTTTTTAGAACCTCTGGTACTGTCTCTTTAAGAGCTGTCTGCTTGCAGACATAATTAGTTTGTATGGGGGACTGTGTGTTTCTTTGATTGAGTACCACTCAAGCTGCTACCAATTCACTCCATTTTTGCAGTCACTAGGGTGCAAAGGGAACCTATCTGAAAGATGTAACTGTTTGCCAGAAATCATTTACAGTAATAATGAAATTACAGTTTGTCTAACCTGCTTTCTTTGCAGTCAGAACTGTGTCTGCCTAGTTCCCCATTCTGGTTTTGAACTGCTGAACTGGACCAATCAGTGTGGGGTAAGCTAGCTCTAAAATGGTGCCTTGGATGAATCAGAACTTGGACTCATAATCTGAACCAGCCACAAGAGGATTGTATGGGCAGTGACTCTGGGAGATGTAGTTTAGACTTCGGCGCCTTTTTGGACCAACAGCAGCAGTCTATTGTGGTGACAGCCAATCCAGTCAAGAACTGGGAGGAACTCAAAGGAAGTGCCGGTTTTGTCTGTTGGAGTTTCAGTTTAGCTCTGACAGTGAAGAAGGAAGGAGCCCTGTGCTTTTCAGTGTGCAGTTTAGTCGGGAAGCGTGTGTAAGGCCCAGAGTTCCGGTCTGCAGCTTGTAACTGCTTGTTAGGACTGAATCCGTCCTGTGAAGAGAATCAAAGGATATCTGAAGAGTAGAAACCAGGCTCACCCTGTAGAAGACTGGAGAAATAGCTGAATTGCACTCGGTCTGTCAGAAACTGAATCTGCTGTGTGTTCTCCCGGGTATTGTGCAGTAATTGTGATCGGGATACAGATGCAGCCTGCCTGGTATAGTGCTTTCTTTTTACCATATAAATGTGTGAAGAGGTTTGTGTACCTCAAGTGAATCCTGCTGCCATTAAGTGACTTTTGCCTGTGACTGTTTACCATATAAATGTGTGAGGAGTCTCTTGGAGCTCAAGAGTAGCCCTGCTGACATTGAAGGACCCTATCTTGTTTGGAGGTCATGAGTACTAATTCAGGGTCGCTCCCTGTTGAATTGCCATTAAATCCAAATGGAATTACTGTACTGCTGACTGTTTAACTAATTTTCTTTTCTCTGTGTGAAAGGGCCCTACCAGCTGCCCAGTTTGGACTAGCCACTAGGGGCTTGGGTACCCAGGGACAGTAACTGATAGGGATAGGCCTGTACAGAAGCCATAAGTAGATGAGTAGAGTGATAAGCTAATTAACCTGATTTCCCTGTCCTTGTTATATCCCCTAAATAAATCAGAGCTGCTTGTTTCAGCAAAGTTATACTGCCTGAGGTATTTGTCTATGTTAAAGTACTGTACTGTGATTGTTGCACTGTATCTTATTTCACAGGAGGTCCCAGTGCCGGAACCAGTCCTGGGGGTAAGTGTATACTGTAAAGGTAATTCTGATATATTGTGTGGGTCACTAGTGGGAAGAAAGGGGGGTTGCAGTGTCCCAGAGGGCTGTGACCAAGTTAGTTTAACTATTGCAAACCCTGACCTCTGGGTGGAGGCACCCGCCATTGGATCCAGGCCCCTCAACCTGTTAGTGGCAAATCAGGCAGGGGTAGTAGCCCCTGGGATAGCGCCATCTAGGGGTTACATTTAGACATAGTCCAGCTTGGATTTCACATTAGTTCTGTATTCCACCTCCCCATTATTTATTACTGAGGTCATCTGCATGAAAATGGGATCTTTGCTCCTGAAGAGTTCATCTATTCCAGTTGCAGTCTCCCTACCTGAGGTGATAATACACTGCTCGTGACATCACAGTTACTCCCATGGCAACAGATTGTGATGTCACAACAAAGGATTATGACTTGATGTAGGGAGTCAGCTATAGGAGCAGATGAACCCTGAGGGATAAAGATCATATATGTTTGCAAATGTCCTTAGTAATAAATACTGGGGAGGAGGAATATTTACAATATATATGGACTGGAAGCTGAACTGTACCTAATTATTATGTTTTTCAAAGTTTTTTTCAAGGCGTCAGCAGCTCTTTAAATTGTATTCATT
The DNA here is from genome assembly GCA_016271365.2 of Neoceratodus forsteri. Classification (NCBI taxonomy): domain Eukaryota; kingdom Metazoa; phylum Chordata; order Ceratodontiformes; family Ceratodontidae; genus Neoceratodus; species Neoceratodus forsteri. The sequence goes on along the minus strand of JADMNL010000025.1, from coordinate 387,607,668 downwards.
CTTATAAATGAACACTAGCCATACAGCAATATAGTTCCACACCACTTGTACAAACACAGTAGTTTGACTCTCATATTGACAGACAGAACAATAAAATTTTACAAGCTGAGATACAGAAAGGCAGGGTACCATCAGACAAAGACCAGAATCTCTGAAGAGAAAATCCATAACTGAGGTTTTTACTGTGCCAAGACCTGTGGGAAAGAAAACCTACGAGGTAGAAAACTATGGGCAAGAGTAACATGACTTCCCAGACCCATTATTTCCACATAAAAGTAGGTATTTCATTAGGTAAAACTGAGCAAAGCAAACTGTTCCCTAAACATTTACTTTAGGCTAGCAATAAAACCTTGCAATTTTAATAGCAAATAAAACTAAGTAGTAGCTGAACTTTCAGAACTGCAAAACCAACAGTGGTTATAAGAAAGGAGTGTGGTGCGCATTCTTTACTGGTGGTCATTCACTAGACTGGACAATTTCATATCACAAGCCCAGAGCCCGGGCACTTTGCTGGATATTACATAATGTCCAGAGTTCATGCAGGAGCGTTACGTGCACCAAACACTAGCTGTACTGTGAATATCGCGGTGTGACCGGTGCCATTTTTAAAAACACCAACCCAGTTTATATATATATTAATTGGAAGAAAACTAGGAATATTTATAAGTATTTCAGCAGTGAGGGTTCTTTGGTAGATAGGATTTAGCTCAAAAAAATAAAACCACCCCCGGTAGCTTATTACATTAAGAGCATACTTCCCTGCTAGAATCCCCCAAAACCAGAAAAACAGTTTAAACAGCTAAAACAGCATGCAAAAAACTGAGATACTGTCCAGGTTTGACTTTTTTTTTTTTTAACTCTGTTTTTCCCCTCCCAGGTACGGGCAGGGGATTCACCCCTTCTCAGCAATGGGGCCTCACACTCTGACTCCCCCCTCAGGTAGCTCAGACTAAGGAGGTCCACAGCTTGCACCCTGTGGTGGGGCTCCCCGGGAGGGGAGAGACCAAGATCAACCAGAGGCCCCAGCTGTGGCTAGCACCTGGTGTGTCATTCAGGCAGAGGTCCGGGGGTGTTGCAATGCAGCCGGCCCAGAGGGTTTTTCCCTTTAAGGTCCCCAGAGGTGAGGATGTGTAACGACGTCAGCACGGGCAAGGTGCACTCCTGCACCCGACCTACAGACGTCTGCCAATGCCCCTCCACTGAAGAGTGGCCCTAGCTGTCACACACCCAGCCTCCACTAGGTGTTGCTAGCTTGCTGGGAAGTCACAACCTCCCCCACCCCAGAGGAGGAGAGCTGTCCTTGGGACGCTCATCCTACCTCCCCCGGCTGACCCTCTAATGCACTGTGCTCATTCCCAAACACGGGCATGTCAACGCTGCATGCAATAGTGCAACCACTGCGCCGGTAGGGTGGTACTGTCCATGTTTTTTTACGAATTCAACCTCCCTCCTCAGTTTCTTCTTCCAAATACTGATTTGTTCCCTCGCCTCTTCTGAACTCTTCCACAATTTTATCCACTTTCTTGCAGGATTTTGTTGAATCCAAACATTGAAATGAGTAACCCCCATGGTGACCCAAAGTCACGATGGAGCAAGAAAGGAATGTACCTCACCTAGACCCCTTAATTGCTGGTGGGGGGGGGTCAAATTGTTTTAGTTGAGTTCTGGTCACGTACGACCAGTCAGGACATTTTTTTATTACGGTGTCTGCCATTTGAATCAGGTAGTTAGCTCTTGCACAGGGTAACACTGGGTTCACACCTCTGGTCCCACTGCAACCAACAAGATAGTTCATGGTAAGTCTCTATTACTTTGAGCTTGTCTGAAGTTAACTCGATAGGCTATTTTAAACATTACAGGGTCCATCTGTAATTCCTCTGAAACAGTCTCTAACATCCAGATTTGGATAGCTGCCAGAAAGACTTTCCCTTCTACACCCCTGAAAAGACCTACCACATGCGGGTTCATTGTTCTGTTGGTGGTTTCAAGAGATTTTAACCTGGCTCGGAAATGCCCATCATCTGCTGTCATCTTGCCAAACGCTGCATGGGTTTGGCGTGAGCGATCATCAGTCTCAGTAGTATTACACACAGCTTGATCTATTTTTGCATCGTGCACCCCCACCATCTCCAGTATTTGCTCATTATCCATGTCTCTTACCGCCTGCTGCACCAAGTCCCAAGGTGGGGGACCATCCACCCCGCTCGAGCTGCAGGCATCACTTTTCTAGGCTGTACCGAGTTGGGCCTGCTGCGGCTGTTTCTGTCCCTGTCCACCAGTGGCTCCCTCAGGACTTCTCGCATCCGAAACAGGCTTCAAAATACTCAGTAGGACAAGTACTACTATCAAACTGTTGAATACAAACTGTAAAATCCTTCTGAAATGTTGAAATACAACTTTTATCACACAGCCCTTCTGCAGCCATTTAGAAGCATGTTCTGTCATGTGCCTGGCTCCCCCCTCCTTTATTATATAACTGTGGTCCTAAATGGATCAAGCTGATATAAAATTCAAGCCCTTAAAGAGCTACTGATGCCTCAAAGAAAACTTTGAAAAACATAACAACTGGATACAATTTAGCTTCCATTCCATATATATTCTTTGTATAGTTCTCATCTGTATGTATTACTGAGAAAAGTTGCATGAATACATGATCTTTGTCCTTTAGAGTTCCCTTACAGTTCATCAGCCTCTGTAGCCTACTCCCTACCTCAAGTCATAATCCTCTATTGTGACATCACAGTCTGTTGCTATGGGAGTAACTGTGATGTCACAGTCAGTGCACTGTGACCTCAGGCAGGGAGAAAGCAACAGGGATAGCTTAACTCTTCAGGAACCAAGATCTTGTTTTAATGCAAATGACCTCAGTAGTAAACAATGTGGCAGAGGAATCTAGAACTAACCTAACATACAAGCTGAACTGTGAGTAAATGTTTTTGTTAAAGTTGTCCTGAAGGCATCAGCTGCTGTTTAATAAGTCTTGGCTTACTAAGCCTCACGAAGATGGAGATTTCTTTACAGAATCTTTAAAGGGATGAGTCCAGATAACCAGTATGGTATCTAAAGATCCCATCACATATCCTATAAAACTTCATATGTGTGTGTTATTCTTTGTTTTTTTATTATTTTATGAAGGATAGTAACCATACAACTAAGGTTCAAATGCAATGTCTTATAGCAAGTGTCACAAAAAAATAAATAAAATTTGATCCTATAACAAAGTACATTAAAATACATACAATATTATAAACACATTATTTTATTAAATAGCAGTCAAGTCAAATACTTGTGTTACAAACAGCACAGACGTATATGTGGAAAGGTTGACTGGGAATGAAATGTTTTCAGTTTCAGGACCACCAGCTCAAGTGGATCAGTAGTCTGGAGGCACCAGACCTGAACAAGGCTCAAAATTCTGGTGGTTAGAAAAGAGGGAACTTGACCGTGCATCCGTTTTACAGAAAATACAATTTTGAGGAAAAAAAAAAAAAAAGACCATGATTAAGGGAAAGCCAAATGAATTTGCAAAAAAGGCAGTGATAGGTACTAGTCTGACAGTTTATGATGAATGTACTTAGCGACTGTGAAACATGTTTGTTTCAATAATAAATCCCAAGTGCCGGTGGCGCTGAGGGTTGAGGCACTGGGCGCCACACCTCGCGCTCGCTGGCTGACCCCGGGTTGAGAGCGGACTTTCCGGGTCGCTGAAATCTGACAGGGGAGGAAGGATTAGCGTCCCAGCGGATGCTCTCCTCCCTCAGGGGTGGGAACCTATGGAACACGGAAATACTTCAAATGAAGTCTACATCGCTCTCACCGGCCCGGTGGAAGCACTGACCAAGAGGAGGATGAGGCGGCTCTGCTTGTCGGGTCGGGAGAGAGATGTTGGCATGCGCATGAGGGGCTGCGTGCATCATGCACGCCACACTGGGACGACGTCCAAGCGCCGACGCTCAGGGGCGTGGGACATTAGGGAGAAAAACCAGAAATACCTCTCCGGCAAGCTCTAGATGAAGGCTGCCTTTAGCCCGCCCCGGACCACCAATGGACAGACCCCAATGTGTGCAGGGAGAAGTAGGGCACTCTAGGCAGATCCGAGAGATGACCGGGGCGAACATGACGAATGGACGGAAGGAGGGGCACGGAGGCAGTAAAGGAGGGATAAAGGCGAAAATAAAAAAAAAAATAAAAAAATAAATCCCAAAAGGCACAATCAAACAAATTCAGCATAATTAAATAAAGGAAAAATGTGCGTCTAAACAAGTTTTCTAATATTAGGAGTGAGGAGAGAGGTGCTTATACAGAAAAACGATTCTGCGCCCAATTTTTTTTTCCCAGTAAAGATTCAACATGTACATTGAAGCTTTGGTCCATCCAAAAACCAAGATACTTGCATGAGGCAAACACGATTCAACAAATCACAGTCGAGTAAACTAATTTGTAATGAGGATGATAAAGTCTGTCATCTCTTTATGCAGTCGCTCAAACAATACCTTCTAATTAAGTTACTTCAGAGTTCTAAGGTTCCCCCAGAAGCCAGCCCGGTGGCGCTGAGGATTGAGGCTCTGGATGACACACCTCGCTCCATGCCGGCAACCCAGGTTCAGGAACGGACTCGGGTTGTTCAGGGGTTGGTAGGGGGAGGAAGGATGGAGCGTCCAGAGGACTGCTCTCCTTCCTCAGGGTGGGGAAGGATTTGTGCTGTGCGCTGTCGACTGACACCCAGTGGTGGCTGAGGGTCAGCACAGGTGTGCAGCCACATAGCAGGGTTGACCCACATCCAGGGTGATTGGCTGCCCCGCAGAGGTGGAGACAACCTCCTCGCCTATTGCACGGATGTGGGTGTGAGACAAAAGGGTGGAAAATCTGGGACCCAACAGGACCCATGATGGCCTGATCACTCTAGTAAGTTTGCACCGATTCTAGATCTAGCGTACTGGTGGGGAGAGCATGCCAGCACTTCTCGTTCTGGCCCTGCCGAGGAGGGGGAATCCACAGGGGATTTCGGGGACGGACCAGGAGATCATAGGGGCCAGAGGATGTACCCCTCAAGGGGAGGGGTCATAGCTCTTGTTGGGCCTGTGGAGGTAGAAAATTACATATGGAAAAAAAAAGGTTCCCCCAGTAGATTGAAGTCCCAGGGACTCTATTATTTTGGGTTTAAATTGAGATGAATTTTAAGTTCAGTCCCTAGTGATGCTGGGTTTAGAAATGATGAGCCCATTCTGCTTCCCTAGAAAATACATCATGCTATGTATTTCCCTCTTTTGGGTGGTACAGCATTTTACTATTTTTACAGTTTTTCTGGGTATGGTCAGTATAAGCCATTTTCAATAAAGTATGCGGCTCTAGGGGTACTTGATGTTCTTGCAGCAGATAAATGCCTGTGTTCTCAATCTGAAACAGGAGGTCAAAACAGAAAGTGGCTATCTAGCTTACTGGAAATGCCCCCTATTACTTAATAGTTAGACCCTCCGTCATGGTTTCCTTCATGTGCCAGTTGAGATTTCTCTTAACAGTTTAATGCTGGCAATACAACCACTGTTTGTGCGCATCTATTAACACAAACAAAAAACACTTTTTAAAATGCGTTTTAGAAATGGATCCATTGTAAAATCACAATAAAGTGCTCCAGGATGTGGGTTACTGGGGGATAACCTACTTCTCGTGTGGTTCAGCCACTTGGCTGCCTCTTGTGACACACCACATGAGACATGGGTAGATCCCCCAATAACCCATGCCATGTCATGCCTTATTGCTTAATTGGAATAAATTCAATAGGCTGCACCAGCCAGCCCATCAGTTTAAGGGTAGCATTATCATTTGCGATGCCGGTAACCCACATTTGGGAACGTGCGTGAGTTGTCGGGGGCCAAGGGGGGAGGATTGAGCATCCCAGAGGATCCTCTCCTCCTCCGGGGAGGGAAGGCAGTCAGCTTGGCTGTGAGACTGTCACCTGGGGTGATCACAGTGGCAATGCAGTTGGAGTCGCTCATGGGTGGGAGGACATCAGTATGGAGCTGCACCATGCACGCTCACATACACGCACTTGGGGTGCCTTATGTCAATGTCCCAAGGGAAAGGTGGGGCAAATACGAAAATTCCCAGAGACAGGATGCAGCTGACCTTGCCCACAGGTACCACACCTGTCTACTTGGGCCCTGCCTCCTAGAACCAGATCCATGTGCAGCTGGAGTATGGGGAGCCCTGGCCGCCCCCAACAGGGGAGGAATGCTCTGGAGGAACACAAAATGGCAGGTAAGTCCCTGGGATGCCAGGGTGATCGGGCTAGGGCAAGGCAAAGCAAGACGGGGGCTGACTGGTGAAGGGGAGAAACAAAAATAGGCTGCACCCAGCTAGACTGCTTAGTCTTTGTATACCTAAGAACGTATGATACCTAGGTAAAGGCTTTATTCTTCCATAGATTAAGTATGTAAAGGAGAATCTCAATTCTTTGGGACAAGAATAAGTGTTTCATTTTCTATGTTGAGCCTCACAATATTTACATGAAGAAAATTAAGCAAAGATTAAAAGAAATTTGATGTCTTTGCAGAATATTTAAACTAGCAAATGGGGAGAGGGGTGCAGCACCCCATACGTCAAATGGGAAGAACACCCCTCCCCCCTCGGCTAGTGGTCAAACAGGGATTCAGCATGTTTGCAGTTCATTTGCATCACCAGGTAAGAAAAAAAGTTTGTCTCCCCATACGACGCACAGGGGTAATGCCAAACCTCACCCAACAACTAACACACCGAAATCTGGCCAATGGAAAATCATGTACACAAATGCTCACAGCCTGGGAAATACCTGGCCCAGACCTGCAGGCAATAACGTCAGAGGCTAAACTGGACATAGTAGCAATTAGTGAGATGTGGTTTACCAGTAACCACACTTCGGAGACTTCAGTACCTGGCTATGTATTGTTCAGAAGAGATCGAGGTGCAAAAAGGGGGGGAGGAGTGGCCCTGTATGTCAATGAAAATATCAAAGCTAGAAATTCAGAATACACATAAGGAGCCAGAAGAACTGTGGGTCACCCTGAAACAGGAAATGGGACAGCCATAAGAACTGGGTTGTCTACAGGCCCCAGACCAGGGGAGGACATAGAACATTACTGTTAGAAGATATACAAAACATGACAGCTAAAGGGAGGTTCTGATAATGGGAGACTTCAACATGCCAGATACAGATTGGTCAATATCAGCAGGAACATCTGCCAGAACTAGACACATAATGGATTCCCTGCGGGGAGGGCCTCAAACAACTGGTACAACAACCCACAAGAGACAGGGCTATCCTAGATCTAGTACTGACTAACAGGAAGGGATCACAGATCTCCAGGTAGAAGGTCACCTGGGGCCAGTGACCATCACATGGTATGGTTCAATTTGGCTACTACATCTAAATCATCCCATTCCAAGGCAAAAATATGGGACTTCACAGGAGCTGACTTTGATAAGATGGCCAACAGAGTTAAGCTAGCCCTAGCAAAAAGAAACACAGGTGAGGGGGTACAGGCAAAGTGGGCAAGCATTAAGGATGCAATACTTGAAGCAACATCCCATTGTGTTAGACAGAAAAGGAAGTGCAAAAGAAGAAGGAAACCACTTTGGTAGAAGACTTGGTTTGCTGGCCAAGGCACCTAGCTTCACCTGAGCTCTTTCCTTCTAAGACTGCTTGAAAGGCAGAGTAGAGAAACTTACCAGAGCAAGGAGAAGGATTAAGACTTGCCTACAAGCAGATTTACTGTGGTGAAGCTTTTTATTTTTACTCACAGGATTGCTACTGTTTGTTGCTAACATTTCATTGCTTTATTTTTCTCTCAGATTCAAATTGTTGTTGCTGGTATACCTTCTTCTGCATTATTACAAGGTGTGCCTACAGGTGTGTGCTAACAGATTACTGCTGTAATCTTCTGAGTCAAATTGTCTTTGCAAGGTATATCTTCTGTTACTGCTTTATTTTTCTCTGGAGCAAAGTGTTTCTTACAGGTATATCTTCTCTGAAATTACTGTATTACAGGTGGAGCTTACATTTTGTGACTTTTTTATCATTGGGCTAAGCAAAATTACTGTTTGACACTGTGTTTTATTTTATTCTTGTTTGTTGAAAGGTTTGTTGTCTCAGAGGTGTTTCAGTCTCCTTCTCACATTGAAGGAGCTAATTGCTTTTCCTCCCACAGCTCTTCCAAAGGATTAGGTGTGTATGTGGGGGGTGGAGCTGGCAAACTGTCAGTAATTTCCAACAGAAAGAAGGGTTAAAAAGTCAGGTTAGTTGATATCTTGGAGGTAGAAGACTTGGTTTGCTGGCCAAGGCACCTAGCTTCACCTGAGCTCTTTCCTTCTAAGACTGCTTGAAAGGCAGAGTAGAGAACTTACCAGAGCAAGGAGAAGGATTAAGACTTAGTTTGGCTAAGCAGATTTACTGTGTGGTGGTGTTTTTATTTTTTACTCACAGGATTGCTACTGTTTGTTGCTAACATTTCATTGCTTTATTTTTCTCTGATTCAAATTGTTGTTGCTGGTATACCTTCTTCTGCATTATTACAAGGTGTGCCTACAGGTGTGTGCTAACAGATTACTGCTGTAATCTTCTGAGTCAAATTGTCTTTTGCAAGGTATATCTTCTGTTACTGCTTTATTTTTCTCTGGAGCAAAGTGTTTCTTACAGGGTATATCTTCTCTGAAATTACTGTATTACAGGTGGAGCTTACATTTTTGTGACTTTTTTATCATTGGGCTAAGCAAAATTACTGTTTGACACTGTGTTTTATTTTATTCTTGTTTGTTGAAAAGGTTTGTTGTCTCAGAGGTGTTTCAGTCTCCTTCTCACATTGAAGGAGCTAATTGCTTTTCCTCCCACAGCTCTTCCAAAGGATTAGGTGTGTATGTGGGGTGGAGGTGAGCTTAGCACACACCTGTAGGCACACAGTAGCAGAAAAGGTCAGAGCCAAATGGCCTTCAGGAAATATAAGGGAACACAGTGGGATGAAGATAGGGAGGCATACCAAACTGCCCTAAGGGAAGCAGGGAAGGCAGTAAGGCAGGCAAAGTCCCAAACTGAGGAAACACTAGCACGAACAGTAAAAGAAGGTGACAAGACTTTCTATTGATACATTAGTGAAAGGAGAAAGTCCAGAGGGGGTATTGCTAAGCTTAATGGAGAAAAGGGAGCAAGTGAGGAGGAGGAGGACTATGTAAAAGCATCTATCCTAAATAGACACTTTTGCTCAGTATTTACTGAAGAGAAGGTAGGGCAGGGCCCACAGCTCAGTACCATGGACACAGGGGGGGGAGGGAGGTGAGCACTACTTCCTTCACAAAGAAAGGGTCCTACAAGAGCTTGCTAAGCTCGGGTGGATAAGGCAATGGGACCTGATGGCATACATCCCAGGGTACTTAAGGAGCTAAAGGTGGAACTAGCAGAGCCATTAGCAGAACTGTTTAGTGAGTCTCTGAGCACAGGAGAGTCCCAGAAGGCTGGAGAAGGGCTCATGTGATCCCGCTCCACAAGAGTGGTAGCAGGGAGGAGGCAGGGAACTACAGACCAGTCAGTCTTACCTCAGTAGTGGGCAAGATTATGGAGGCACTCCTTAAGGAAAGGATAGTGCAACACCTGGAATCCATAGGGGCACAGGATCCAAGACAGCATGGGTTTACAAAAGGAAGGTCCTGTCAAACTAATCTCATAGATTTCTTTGACTGGGTAACCAGAGTGGTGGACCAAGGGGGAGCAGTTGATGTCACCTACCTTGACTTCAGCAAAGCTTTTGACACTGTTCCACATAGAAGATTGATAAATAAGCTGGGTAGGCTTGGGGTGGGTCAGAAGTTGGTCAACTGGGTGGCAAACTAGTTGACGGGCAGAAAACAGAGAGTGGTGGTAAATGGTATACAGTCAGAAGAGATGCAAGTCACAAGTGGGGTACCTCAGGGATCAGTCCTGGGGCCAGTCCTCTTCAACATCTTCATTAGTGACCTTGCAGATGGACTAGAGGGTAAGGCTTGTCTGTTTGCAGATGACACCAAGATCTGCAACAGAGTAGATGATCCAGATGGGGTGGGCAGAATGAGAAGAGATCTGGATAAACTAGCAAAATGGTCAGAAGAGTGGCAACTGGGATTTAATGCAAAGAAGTGCAAGATCATGCACATAGGGAAGAGAAACCTAAAGCCACCTATAGGCTGGGAGGAGTTGCTAGCAGTCACAAAGGAAGAAAGAGACTTGGGCATCACCATCACTGATGACCTGAAATCATCCAAGCAGACCTCCCTAAAGCAGTAGGTAAGGCTGGGGGGTGTTAAGGTGTATTAGTAGGGTATCACAAGTCGTAAGAGGAGGTAATAATCCCTCTTTACAAGACACTGGTTAGGCCCCATCTGGAGTACTGGTGCAGTACTGGAGCCACACCTTCACAAGGACATTAACAAATTGAGGCAGTCAGAGAAGGGCAACAAAATGGTGCAGGGACTGCATCAGAAGACATATGAGGACAGATTAACAGAGCTCAATATGTATACCCTTGAGCAAAGGAAGGAGAGAGGTGATATGATCGAGGCATTCAAACACCTTAAGGGCATTAACAAGGTGAAAGAGTCTAACATGTTTAAATATAAGAAAAATAGCAGGACAAGAGGACACAGCATGAGATTAGAGGGGCCGATTAAGGGGAATGAGGAAATTCTTTTCACAGAAAAGGTGGTGGATGCATGGAATGGCCTACCTCAAGAAGTGGTGGATATGAATACAGTGCAGGGCTTCAAACAGGCATGGGATAGGCATAAAGGAGCAATACAGATGAGTATGAATAGATAGGCCATTGACAGAGCAAAGGTTGATGGCACATTTATAAGGTAGAAAAAGAAATGGGCAGACTGGATGGGCCTTGAGGTCCTTATCTGCATCAACTTCTATGTTTCTATGAAATTGCAAAACAACAGGACCTTTCATGTTTAAGAACACAAAGTTCAAACAGAACTGTTCATACTTCTGAAAATTATCTCTCGTCCAGACTGACCATCCCAACGACAGGAGATTATTCTGCATGTATGTAACCCCTAGATGGCGCTATCCCAGGGGCTACTACCCCTGCCTGATTTGCCACTAACAGGTTGAGGGGCCTGGATCCAATGGCGGGTGCCTCCACCCAGAGGTCAGGGTTTGCAATAGTTAAACTAACTTGGTCACAGCCCTCTGGGACACTGCAACCCCTTTCTTCCCTACTAGTGGCCCACACAATATATCAGAATTACCTTCACAGTATACACTTACCCCCAGGTCTGGTTCCGGCACTGGGACCTCCTGTGAAATGAGATACAGTGCAACAATCACAGTACAGTACTTTAACATAGACAAATACCTCAGGCAGTATAACTTTGCTGAAACAAGCAGCTCTGATTTATTTGAGGGGATATAACAAGGACAGGGAAATCAGGTTAATTAGCTTATCACTCTAATAATCTACCTATGGCTCTGTGCAGGCCTATCCCTATCAGTTACTGTCCCTGGGTACCCAAGCCCTAGTGGCTAGTCCAAACCGTGGCAGCTGGTGAGGGCCCTTTCACACAGAGAAAGGAGAATTAAACAGTCAACAGTACAGTAATTCCATTTGGATTTAATGTGGCAATTCAACAGGGGCGACCCTGAATTAGTACTCACGACCTCCAAATAAGATAGGGTCCTTCAATGTCAGCAGGGCTCACTTGAGGTACACAAACCTCTTCACACATTTATATAAAAGAAAGCACTATACCAGGCAGGCTGCATCTGTATCCCGATCGCAATTACTGCACAATACCCGGGAGAACACACAGCAGATTCAGTTCCTGACAGACCGAGTGCAATTTTCAGCAATTCCTCCAGTCTTCTACAGGGTGAGCCTGGTTTCTACTCTTCAGAGATCCTTTGATTCTTTTCACGGGGACAGTTCAGTCCTAACAAGCTGCAGACCGGAACTCTGGGCCTTACACCGTTTTTGACTAAAACTGCACACTGAAAAAGCACAGGGCTCCTTCCTTCTTCACTGCCAAAGCTCAACTGAACTCCAACTGACGAAACTGGGCACTTCCTTTGAGTTCCTCCCAGTTCTTGACTGGATTGGCTGTCACTCACAATAGACTGCTGCTGTTGGTCCAAAAAGGCACTGAAGTCTAAACTACATCTCCCAGAGTCACTGCCCATACAATCCTCTTGTGGCTGGCTCAGATTATGAGTCCAAGTTCTGATTCGTCCAAGGCACCATTTTAGAGCTAGCTTACCCCACACTGATTGGTCCAGTTCAGCAGTTCAAAACTAGAATGGGAACTAGCAGACACAGTTCTGACTGCAAAGAAAGCAGGTTAGACAAACTGTAATTTCATTATTACTCTAAATAATTTCTGGCAAACAGTTACATCTTTCAGATAGGTTCCCTTTGCTCCCTAGTGACTGCAAAAATGAAGTGAATTGGCAGCAGCGAGTGGTACTCAGAGAACACACAGTCCCCCATACAAACTAATTATGTCTGCAAGCAGACAGCTCTTAAAGACAGTACCAGAGGCTCTAAAACACTCACTGATAAATGGCTTAAATGCCAAACACCATTCAGGCTTGGAGCATTCAAGCAAGCTCCTGGAAGTCTTTTGGGAACCCCCATTTGCAGAGGTTACACCCTTCCTGGCCTGGGAAAGCTTGGCGTCGCGTCAAGCAAGTACCCATAAGTTTCAACTGCAACCATATACATTTGCATTAGGCTCGCACATGTAATCATCAGTCAATATATCATTTTACCAAGAACACATTTCTGAAACATTGCAGTACGTCCTCTTTACACAGTATTACATACACATTGTACCATAACTCAAGTTATTACCTCTTGTACATGAAACCTGAAGAGAGGGCCCTTCCTATCAGTTACCTTGGGGCTGGATGGGGCAAGGGCACCATACTAAAGGGCAACACAAGTAACTTGGAGTTAGCACTGATGCTCAGTTTGGGCAATGAGCTCGGGGACACATACACTCCTTTATGGACAACATTGAGAGGCAAGTCCACAGGCCTCCCAAGTGAATCATAACTGAGGTGCACCACAGGCTTTACAGCTCGACCAGTCTTTCTAGGGGAACTGTTATAGTCTCTGCACTCTGAGCCTCATTTTCAGCATTGTCCTCACTTGTCAGGGAGTCTCCATGGGGGAGAGGCTAGAACTTGGGGCACTTTCAGCTCCAGGAGTTACAGTTTCTGAGTCCACAACATTTGGCTCGCATGGAGAGCTTTCGGACACTGGCAGTGGACTGTCAGGGCACTCAAAATACTCTTCTTGTTCGGTGTATCACCAGTCTGCCCCAATCTATCATTTCCTCCTGAAAGCTCAAACAGTTCAACCATGCACAATGATTCCATTTCATCTGATCTGATGCTTTGCACTTCACTTTCTGGGAGCATTGGCTCCAGGGATGAAGCTGGGGCTTAGACAGTCCAGAAGGCCCAGCTTTGTCTCCAGTATTGACTAGGGGATTGCCCGAAACAATTGACTCAGTTCGTAAGAAGGATAGTATTCAAAGTCACTCTCACTTTCTTCCGATATGGACTGACAGTCATGCTCAACTGGGACTTGTGGAGGGAACACTTTAACTTTGCTTCTGTAGGTGCAGACTTTCTTGATCTTTTCTTAGCAGCTCTAGTCACTGGTCCAGAGGGGCATCTTCTAGGGGCTCAGACTCAATTAAGATTTGTCCAATGGGCAGTAAATGATTTCTATGCATTGTTTTTACATCTTTTGAATTATTCTCAGGCCTTACTTTGTACACTGGCAGATCATCTAGTTTGCCCACTACAATGTGAGGAGATGGTGCCATCTGTCAGCAATCTTGTGCTTGCCATGCAGTCCCAGATTTCTTAGCAATACCGATCTCCCTCCTGGAGTTCCTGTGCTTTCACCTTTTATCATACCTTTCTTTGTTGGCCAGATTTCTTTTGGCAGCCATGGTTTGAGCCAGTTAGTGCGCATGAGTTAGCTGGGCCTTTAACTTTTGCACATACTGTAAATAGTTGTCAGCTTGAACCCCATCAGAGAGACCCCAAAACACACATCTACTGGTAGTGAGCTTCTCTTCCAAACATCAGGCGGTGAGGGAGAATCCAGTGGCATCACTTTTGGTGCAGTTATAAGCATGTACCAGGGTGCTAATTTGTTGGCTCCATCTAGGCTTGTCCTTTGGGTGCAGGGTGCCTAGCATATCTAGCAAAGTGCGGTTGAAGCGTTCAGGCTGTGGGTCCCCCTGGGGTGGTAAGAGTGGTTCTGGACTTCGCACTCCCACAGAAAGCATCTCTTTGATCAGGCGACTCTCAAAGTCTCTCCTTGATCAGAATGGATTCTTTGTGGAGCCCCATAGTGAACAAAAGTTTTCTACAAGTACTTTGGCCACAGTGGATGCTTTCTGGTCTTTGGTGGGAAAGCTTGGGCATATCTCGTGAAATGGTCAGTGACCACCAGCACATTACTGATATTTCTTTGATCTGACTCCAAACTCAGAAAATCAATACAGACCAGCTCCATGGGTGCACTGGTGGTGATGTTAACAAGGGGCAGCCCTCTGGAACAAAGCTTTCCTCTGTAAGCAGCGACTACAAGTTCGAATGTGTTGCTCCACATCAGCCCCCATCTTAGGCCAATAGAATCTGGATCTCACCAAGTCAAGTGTTCTGTCTATACCAAGGTGCCCCATGGGTTGTGCAAGGACCTCAGTACTGAGTCTCGAAGGCAGTGGGCAGCACTAGTTGTTGTTTGTCTACTTGTCCCCCTCTGTCTACTGTTTCTCTGTATAACAGTTTATTGATCAGTTTCAACTTAGGACCTTCTTTGTATAACAGTGCAGTTCTCAAATCAGTGGGCGTAATTTGGACACATCTTTTCCTGCATGAGGGCTTCTAAAGCTGCTTTGATCATGGGATCGCGGAGTTGAGCCAGCGAATACTGTCATTGTCCAGCTGAGGCAGTGCACCAATGTCTATTGCAGAAAAGTGGCAATAAAGCAGGTATGCAATTCTCAGAGGCTCCCAAGCAATCCACCATGCAGTCCACTGCGTCCGTGGACATTTGTTCCTCCTGTCAAACTTCCGGCAGAGTGCCCGAATGTCAGGTTCTGCCAATCGGACCCAATCATTCTGGGAACAGGCCTCCGGAAGAGCATCAGCATCTATGTGGTTCAGACCTGCCGGTATTCGAAGCATAGTCATATGTAGATAATGCAGAAAGCCACCTATGGCCAGTGGCATCCAACTTAGCTGAGGTCTGCACATAGGTCAAAGGATTATTGTCAGTTTTACTAGTATTTTACCCCATACAAGTACTCATGGAATTGGTCAACAATAGCCCACTTCAAAGCTAGGAACTCTAACTTATGTACAGGATAGTTCTTTTCGGATGGGGTCAGGCTTCTACTGGCAAAGGCCACTGGTCTCAGGCCATTCTGTGCTCTTGGTACAACACAGCCCCAACCCTTGCAAGCTAGCATCAGTGTGCAGGACGTAAGGTTTTCTTGGATCGGCATAGGCCAGCACTGGAGCATGGGTAAGTTGATATATGATCTCATGAAAAGCAGTCTCACAATCAGGAGTCCAGCGGGCCCCAAATACTTCACTTGGATGAAAATACACTCTTTCAGTCTTGAGGACGCTGACTTTTGGTATTTTTGTGGGTTGGGGATACCCTTGAGTAAGGTTAAGTAAAGGCGGATCACTCTTGAATAGTCCTTGATGAAGCGCCGATAATAACCACAGAATCCCAGGAATCTTTGCAGTTCTTTTAGATTTTGGGCTGTGGCCAGGTGGTCAAGGCCTCAACTTTACTTGGGTCTCTCTATTCCTCGGTGGATACTATGTGTCCCACATACTTTACTGATGTTTGAAAGAATTGACACTTATCAATGGACAGTTTAAGGCCAAAGTCCTCCAGTCGGTCCAATACCTTAAATAATCTGCTCTCATGTTCCTCCAGTGAGCTGCCAAACACAATAACATCATCTAGGTATACCAGGCACTCTAGTAAGTTCATGTCCCCACTGCACGCTCCATCAATCGTTGAAAAGTGGCTGGGGCACCTGAAATCCCTTGAGGCATCCTCATGAATTCATAGAAGCCAAGCGGACAGATAAAGGCTGCTCTCACGGTCCTCTGGGGCCATCGGGATCTGGTAGTACCCACTGCGGAGATCCAGCACAGAGAACCACTTGCTCCCGTTTAGGCAGTCAAAGCATCCTGAATGCGGGGCATTGTGTACTGATCAGGATAGTCCGCCGGTTTAAGGTGCGATAATCCACACATCCTTACTGTTCCATTCTTTTTCCTCACTACCACAATGGGGAAGCATAAGGGCTTCTGGATTCTTGTATTACACCAGCAGCTAACATCTCTTGCAGATGCCGTCTCACATCATCTATGTCAGCAGGTGCCAGGCGTCGAGACCTCTCCACGAAATGGTCTTTCGTCATGCAGCGGATATTGTGCTCAGCTCCTTGCACGCATCCTACATCCCATTCCTTTAAAGAAAACACCTGGTCTCTCTGGGCAAGCTTCTCACTGATCCTCACTTTCCATTCAGCTGGCAGCGGGGTCGCGAAATCAAACAAGTCAGGCGTTACTCTGTCATTCTTCCTTGAACTCTTGCTGCTGGGTAGCACTGCAGTGTCTGCACAATGCACATTAGCCAGGATGCAACCTCTGTTTCTCGAATGTCTCTTTCAGACACATTATGAACTTGGACCATTACCCTTCTGGCATAAGCATGGGCTCTAGCGGGCAAAATACTAGGCTTGACCAGCAGTCCCTCTGGCAATTTTCCATCGCCTGGTGCATCCAACATTAATATTTTATTCTTAACATCCTTTCTGATACGGACCTCTCCTGTAAGGTACACTGGGCATTTGGCCAGGATCAGAGACTCAGGATCCTTCTTCCATACAATTCCGACCGGTTCCTCTGGTTCTGTTTTTTCAGCATCTCTCTGTGCCTCATAGGCCTTCTTAATTAAAGCCGGAACTCTTAAAGCTCTACTAGTCTTTGACCCCTGTTTTTCATAACACAACTGTGCCAGCCTTCCGAACATATGAGCATTTGTTCCAATCAACAAAGGGACACCATCATACAGTCCAGTGGGGGGACACACTAAGGCTAGGGTCTCTACTTGTTCGGCCACTCCAGCCACGGAGGTGGGGAAAGACAGCCAAATTCGGATATACCCGGAATAGGGGTAGGCCTTCTCACTTAACCCCCATACATGCAGTCCTTCTAATGGTTGTAAGGTACGTCTGACAAATGCTTCTGATACCAATCCTGGAACATAATTGTCACTTGGGGCCACTGTCTAATACAGCTCTTGTAGACACTCCATTCACCTTTACAGTGGTCTCCATGGAGGGACCCACTATTCTGGACCAGTCTGGAGGCGGTGAGTGGGGGCCTGGGCAACTGACCTTGCCACAAAAGGCGTGAATTAGCATTTTGGTGCCCTCACTGGGATCATGTCGTCACCTCTTAACCACTGATTTCTTCTCGAAGCTCTCCTTGTAGCCTATATGCAACTTTGTCAGTGTCTTTTGGGGACTGGCATTCCCTTTTCATGTGCCCATCTTTCCCACAATTATAGCAAAACATACTTTCTGGAGTTTGAGCTGGCCGAGGCGCCACACTGGGAGCCAGGCGGGGTATTACTAACTGGAAACCTGGGTGCCATCTCTGTCTCTGGCGTGATAAGCATTTGGAGACATCTCGTCAGTTTCTCCACTTCCATGGTCAAGGAATTGAGTTTGGAGCTGTTATCAGCAGGAGATACATGGGTGGGTACCCCACCCCATAGCAGATGCAGTCGGATATAGGTCAGGCCCGTACTTGCAGGCGTGGCCTTCATAAAGGGACTGTTTTTGAATTCCCGGATCTCTCTCAACAGTTAGCCCCATTGTGGCATATCTTTTCCTTGTCAGAGCACTCATTGACTGTCAACCTCTGCCCTGAACTTCACTTGATGGGTCACCCTCAGTCACTCGGTCGTAGCCACAGCTGTTGGTGCAGGTACCTCCGAGGTCGCCTTTTCTCAACTCCTCGAATTTCTCTCATTAACTCATCATAGGAGGGGTGGGATTCCAGTCGATTTGCCAGGCGTAACTGAAGCAACAGCAGTTCTGAGAAGGGGCAGACTTAAGGATTCTGTCCAGTCTGGTTCGGGTCCAGTTCAATCGCTGGCAAACTACCCTTTCTGAGGCATTCTTGCAACAATTTTTCCAGCCGAGAGACATACACAGACAACAACTCCCCTTGGTACTGTTGTGCATTTCTTACTCTCCACCATAGGTCCTCATCAGAATCTGGGCTCCCATACACATTCTCCAAGGCCTCAAGATAGGCCTGTGCAGTCGCTTCAGGGTTACTGGCCCGTTTAGCACGGATGGTAGCCAGGGCAGGACCTCGGAGGCTCTCACTAACCCTCTTTCGCTTTTCGCCTTCCGAGCATTGCCATTCTAGCACTTGGGGGGCAACATAGTCTATCCAGGTCTCCCAGTCATCCTCCCCTTGGGGGGTTGGGAGGGTGCCAGAGAAGATCCTCAACCTTCGGTAAGAGTCGTGACTAATGGCAGGTGCAGAAATAGGAGTCTGCATTGGTTCAGCCACCATTACGGGCACTGGAGCAGGAGAGGGTGTTGTGGGAGGAACACCCCCAGGTGGCAAGAATAGTTTCTTCAAGTCCTCCACAGTTTTCCCCTCTCCCAGCAACCATTCAGCAAATTTCTCCTCAAAAGTTTCAGATAGTGGTGGGGGCTGATTCCCCCCCGGGTCTTTACTGTCCTTAGTTATCACTCTCCAAGCAGTGAGGGCTCCCTCTGGGGTAATGGTCTGTGGCACTTTGGAGCTATCTATGGGATCCTTAAACTCTACTAGGGCCAGGAAAGTGTGGGTGAGCAGATTAGCATGCCGACCCACCACCACAGGGTTTTGTAAACCTTCCACCTTGGAAAGTACTCCCTGCACAGTGTCGTGTGATACCCAGGGGATGTCAGGATAAGCATAGCATTTGGGGTCGATCTCCTCCCAGTACACCACTCCACCAGCGGTGCACAGCCACTTCTGTCGGGTCCATTTTTTCTTAACAGTGGTTCGTAAATATGGCCACTAGAGGACACACAATCCCAGCGGTGAGCCTCAAGATGTAACCCCTAGATGGCGCTATCCCAGGGCTACTACCCCTGCCTGATTTGCCACTAACAGGTTGAGGGGCCTGGATCCAATGGCGGGTGCCTCCACCCAGAGGTCAGGGTTTGCAATAGTTAAACTAACTTGGTCACAGCCCTCTGGGACACTGCAACCCCTTTCTTCCCACTAGTGGCCCACACAATATATCAAATTACCTTCACAGTATACACTTACCCCAGGTCTGGTTCCGGCACTGGGACCTCCTGTGAAATGAGATACAGTGCAACAATCACAGTACAGTACTTTAACATAGACAAATACCTCAGGCAGTATAACTTTGCTGAAACAAGCAGCTCTGATTTATTGGGGATATAACAAGGACAGGGAAATCAGGTTAATTAGCTTATCACTCTAATAATCTACCTATGGCTCTGTGCACAGGCCTATCCCTATCAGTTACTGTCCCTGGGTACCCAAGCCCTAGTGGCTAGTCCAAACCGTGGCAGCTGGTAGGGGCCCTTTCACACAGAGAAAGGAGAATTAAACAGTCAGCAGTACAGTAATTCCATTTGGATTTAATGTGGCAATTCAACAGGAGCGACCCTGAATTAGTACTCACGACCTCCAAATAAGATAGGGTCCTTCAATGTCAGCAGGGCTCACTTGAGGTACACAAACCTCTTCACACATCCATATAAAAGAAAGCACTATACCAGGCAGGCTGCATCTGTATCCCGATCGCAATTACTGCACAATACCGGAGAACACACAGCAGATTCAGTTCCTGACAGACCGAGTGCAATTTTCAGCAATTCCTCCAGTCTTCTACAGGGTGAGCCTGGTTTCTACTCTTCAGAGATCCTTTGATTCTTTTCAGGGCCGGATTCAGTCCTAACAAAGCTCAGACCGGAACTCTGGGCCTTACACACGTTTTTGACTAAAACTGCACACTGAAAAGCACAGGGCTCCTTCCTTCTTCACTGCCAAAGCTCAACTGAACTCCAACCGACAAACCGGGCACTTCCTTTGAGTTCCTCCCAGTTCTTGACTGGATTGGCTGTCACTCACAATAGACTGCTGCTGTTGGTCCAAAAAGGCACTGAAGTCTAAACTACATCTCCCAAGTCACTGCCCATACAATCCTCTTGTGGCTGGCTCAGATTATGAGTCAAGTTCTGATTAGTCCAAGGCACCATTTTAGAGCTAGCTTACCCCACACTGATTGGTCCAGTTCAGCAGTTCAAAACTAGAATGGGGAACTAGCAGACACAGTTCTGACTGCAAAAGCAGGTTAGACAAACTGTAATTTCATTATTACTCTAAATAATTTCTGGCAAACAGTTACATCTTTCAGATAGGTTCCCTTTGCACTCCTAGTGACTGCAAAAATGAAGTGAATTGGCAGCAGCTCGAGTGGTACTCAGAAGCACACAGTCCCCCCATACAAACTAATTATGTCTGCAAGCAGACAGCTCTTAAAGAGACAGTACCAGAGGCTCTAAAAACACTCACTGATAAATGGCTTAAATGCCAAACACCATTCAGGCTTGGAGCATTCAAGCAAGCTCCTGGAAGTCTTTTGGGAACCCCCATTTGCAGGGGGGTTACATGTATATAAATGTGACCTATATCCAGGTATAATCATATAGCATAAAGGCCCTCAAAAAGCATGGACACATCCCTGCGATGCAGCTGCGGAAGTCGTCATACAGATAATCTACCTCATGTTATACTTAAATGTCATGTATATGAAAGGGCAATGCACGTTGTGGGATCAGAAACACAATGACAATCACTTGCTTTTAGGAGACAGCATTTTGAGACAATATATGAAACCCTGAAAACTTTTTAAATATTTAACAGCCACAGACTTTATCTTAATGAAAATGGATCACTATTTAAAGTAATAACATAAACCATAGAAAAATAATAAAAACAGCTACTTAATATATGTAAGGGAAGGCTTGCACGGTGACAATCACTGTAAAATAACTTGCTGCTAAATAAAGTATGAACAAGTAATATCTGTTATTTTCTTTGTTGCGTTAAAATGTGGATCATCTATATTTGTTTTTATTGTATTAGTCTGAAATGTATTATTGATTATGTGAAGACTTTTTAATATTGTATATTTATCATAATGACTTTACAGTCGAGCAACTGAATAAATAAACTTTCAACTTTTTCTCTAAGGTTAAGGCTTCTCAACACATTATCATGCTGTATCAATGAATTACATTTCTGGTATTTTTTTGTGTCTGCCTCCCAGGCACATACACACTATTATACAATGGGGTGTGAAAATCCTGTAACCTCATTGGTCAAAACACATCACATGACCGGGTGTGTGTTGAACAGATATTACCGCACGCCCAGGGGCGTAGTAAGGCACGAGGCCCTGCTGAGTGCCTTCAGCCCCTGGAAGTGGAGGCAGTATAGCGCAGTGGTCTAAGGCTCTGAGCTGCAAATTTGGTGACATCCAGCAGACCAGACCTGGGTTTGAATCCCACAGCTTCCACTTGCATACTGTGTGACCCTGTGCAAGTCACTTAACCTCCTTGTGCTCCCAGGTCGCTCCTGTAAAAAAGCTTTCAGCTTAGTGTGCTATACCTGGTTAAACAACTTAAAAAAAAAAAAAAAAAATCTGCTCAACACACATACCCTGGAGTGTTTTATTGCACTTATAAAATGGTTCTTTTTTTTTTTTTTTTTAATATTTGTAACCTTAAAAAATATTACTGAACTGAAGAAAAACTGAAATCATTGTGTTACTTTGAGATAAAATAGTCCTTCCGCCTACTAGGTGATGACATCATTGTCTTCTGACACATTGACATTTCTACTGTTGTTGCCCCCAACAAAACCTCAGATCCCGATCAAGAGAACAAGTGTGGTTAAGAGAGGAAGTAACAGGTTCTCCCCGACAGGTTGCACCATTTTCGCAATTAAAAAAAAAAAACGAATAAGGGATGCAGATTTGTTTTTGTTGTTTTAGTTAAATGTACTGAGAGGGAAGCACAGTTACTATGAGAGGGCACCCCGTTCTGGTCTATTTCCAATTTCGTGCGGCAGCAAGCTTCAGTCTCGCCGAACTAGAAGAATGCTTTATGCATGATAAAAGCTGGTACGCTGCTGCTTTCCGATTTTTACTTCTAGTGGAGACGAGGTTTGGTGCGGAACTGTCAGCATGACATTCGCTCCCTCACTTACCAAGACTAAAAACAATGGCGGCCGTTAAAAAAATTAACGTTCCACTGACACATCTGAACATTCCATTTGGGTGCATTTATTTATTTGCCTGGTCTTTTTTTTTCCCTATGTGTAATACCTATTTGACACTTCCTTTCTGGCCAATCATGTTGCTTCTTTCGACATGCCCATTTTATAATCTGCAATAACCCATGGCTGAAAAATGGCATTTATAAAAGACATAATTAAAACACATTTTAAATTTATATTACACATGGGTCCATTTTACAATCGCAGTGAGGCACTCCAGGGTGTGGTTTATTGGGGGATTTACCCACTTCTTGTGTGGTTAAGTCACTCGGCTGCACCTCATGACACACCACACAAGGCATAGGTAAATCCCCCAATAACCCACACCCTGTCGTGCCTTATTGCTTAATTGATTACTGGACCCAAAAAGATGCACGGATATCTCACATCAGGGCCCAATATCTGAAAATGGGCAAAAGCAGAACAAAGGTTTGTGTTCCATTTGTCCTTGCCCATGACCTCGAGGACGCATTATTCAGTCGGATAGCGCACCAGCGCTGACTGAAGACAGGGCCATGTCAGTGCAACGCAAAGTCGAGTAGCCCTGCCCAGACATGGATCCGGGCTATATGCAGCCCATATGAAGTGCACAGAACTTCTGCGTCCCACACCTGTTTGCGCCCAGAGGTCTGATGTACGATACTAGTACGCAATATGCAATGACGCACTGGGCATGCAAGGTGCAAAGCGGTCATATGCATGCCCATTATGGGCTCATTTGAGCAAGTGGTGGCAGGTTTGCACCCCGTGACTGTCCCCTCACTCCGATCATTTCCCCGTATTAAAGTAAATATTTCCTGGTGTCCAGTGGCACCCCCCACCCTCCAATCCCCAGCCCTGTTAAGTAAAGTCCCTGGTGTCCCCCGCTCTCCAATTCCAGGTCCCGTTATGTAAAGATAGTTCCCTGGCACCTAGTGCAATCCCTCTGATACCCAGTGCTGTATTATACTGAATATTCCCTGGTGTCTAGTGACACCTCCAACCTCTGCTCACCATCCCTGTAACACTGTAATATTCCCTGGTGTCTAGCGACACCTCCAACCTCTGCTCACCATCCCTGTAACACTGTTATATTCCCTGGTGTCTAGTGACACCTCCAACCTCTGATCACCATCCCTGTAACACTAATACTCCCTGGTGTCTAGTGACACCTCCAACCTCTGATCACCATCCCTGTAACACTAATTGTTCACATTGTTCACTTGGGAGCTTAAGCAGCAGGCTGGTAGGACAGAGGTATGGGGTTATATTCTGTTTTAACTGAAATATTTGAATAGTTTGTAAGTGAAATTAGTTCTATGTGTTAAAAATTATTACCTTGAATTAGAACTGTTACTTGGGCTGTGATACTGTAACTTTGGAGGCTTGGGGATAGTTGTTTGGCAGGGATAATTAGAGGGAAATTTAAATGTGGTGTTTGCCTGGTGTTAGGGGGAAGGGACATTAGCTGCAATTACCTTGTCTTTAAACAGGAATTACCTTGGCCTTCATTGTTCACTTGGGAACTTAAGCAGCAGGCTGGTAGGACAGAGGTCTGGGGTTATATTCTGTTTTAACTGAAATATTTGAATAGTCTGTAAGTGAAATTAGTTCTATGTGTTAAAAATTATTACCTTGAATTAGAACTGTTACTTGGGCTGTGATAGTGTAACTTTGGAGGCTTGGGGATAGTTGTTTGGCAGGGATAATTAGAGGGAAATTTAAATGTGTTGTTTGCCTGGTGTTTGGTAAGAGCCCTCCCACCCACCTTGTTTTGTATGCTTTCTTAAATACTGAAAAGCCACTGGGGGTTGGGATTGAAGGGCTGAGTATTTCTGTTTGGGACTGAAATTCGAAGCAACAGGAGCTGGTGGGCCTGTGACATCATACGGTACCTGATGTCTGCTTACACACACTGTTAGTGGGACCGAACACACACTGGACTGTATGTGTTTGTGAGACTTGGGAACTTTATTGGTGGGGTTGAAATTGGGTTTGTAAATAACTAAAGTCAGTATAGAGAGAAACTGCATTCCAGGGGAAAGGGACTGAGAAAAGGGGGTGTGCTATTATAAACAGAGGGTGATAAACAGGGTGGCCATATTCCACCATGGCAGGCATCTTTGGAAGGGTTGTAGGCTGCACAGGCTGTGGGATGGCAATAATTCTAAATTGGGCCTGGAGAGAGGGAGGCTGCCCACTCTGTAGACAGCTATCTTGTATCAGGAGTGAGGTATATTGGTTAAGGAGTAAGCTGGGGGAGCTGGGGGTGTCCAAGGATAAGGGGTGTGGATATGGGCAGCAGAAGGGTGGGGCTGAGGGGAGGCTGGGGCAACGCTCTGAAATTACAGGACGTTATGTTACAGCAAGCAGGAGGGGGGATATTAGGGACAGAGGGCCCTTAGATAGGGAAGTTGATGCTAAGGGGAAAGCGTACGGGGTGAACATTCTGAATACAAAGAGACTGGAGGGAAGAGTCAGGAGGGGCTGTTGTGCGGAAGCCTAAAACAGCAGACTGTGGGAAGGAGCCCCTAAGGTGAACAGAGCAGAGAGGAAGAGAGGGCAGTTTAGAGATGCAGTCAGAAACTCGGGTTACTTGATGGAGGCTGACATAGAGTGTCACAATAAATTTGAGCTACTAAGCAACCTAGAGGGGAGGAAGGGTTGGTGGAAATGAGAAAACTTATACAGAGGCCAGGGAGGGAGTCGGATACCCATAGGGCATCACAGACCAGCTATGGAAAGGATAGACGTAGTCCCAGAGGAGAAGGAAACATATATGTTAAGCAAATGGGAGATGCAACATATTCCAGACATGAGGAGGACAGCATTATTGGAGAGAAACTGGGAGACAAGGAGGTGGGAGAGGAGCCCCCCTTCAGCAGGAGGTCAGTACCAAGGATGGGGCCCAAGCTAAAGGGGACCCACAGAGAGCCTCTGGAGGCAGGGGTACTATTACAAGGGGGGAGGATGGCGGTGTGGGGAAGGGAAACCATCAGGGCCAGGATAAATGGTTCAGATAAGAGAGGGTTAAAGGGGACACCTATTCAGAGGGGGTTTGAGTTAAGTGGGCAAAATAGCAAGGGAGGCAGAAAGGGGAGGGTGACAAGGGGGTCTCTAATAAGGCAGGAAGACTCCCATGAAATTGAGATCATGAATAAAGGGGGGGAAGGGGGACTGAGAGGGCATAGTGGAGGTAACCATAAGGATGATGGCGGTGTTAAGGTTCTGTTACTGAGAGACTCGATGATTAGGGTTATCCAGTGGGAGGGACAGGGGGGTGGATGCCATAGCCAGGTGAAGGTAGTGAGTATCTCTGGGCTGACAGTGCACAGAGCAAAGTTCATGGTGTATGAAATGGTTAGGGATTGTGGAGGGAAACTGGATTTCCTGGTGCATTTGGGAACTAATGATCTAGAGGAAATAAGCGTTTGGAAATCAAGCAAGGTTCCAAGAACTTGCCAGAGTCTGTCGGGATAATGGATGCAACATTTCCTTTTCGGAGATATTGCCAGTACCAAAGGCCTCAGTGGAGAAAAAATGAAGCTCACAGAGGTTAATGACTGGCTCAGGAAGTGGGGTGAAGAGAGTGGGTTGGGGTGTTAGGGAACTGGAATGGGTTTGGGAGGATAAGGGACTATATGCCAAGGACAGGTTTCATCTTGCCCCATTAGAAGGAAGTCCTTAAACAGGGGATGGCTGACTACATACAAGAAAGGTGGGGTTTAAACTTGTGAAGGGAGGAAGGGATAAGGGAGGGGCTGACCAGAGCCTCTCCTCCAGATGAGGGAGTAGCCTTCAAGCCCAAGGGGAGGAAACAGACTGGGGTGGAGGTTTCAGGAGGAACAGGAGGATGGAAGTATAAGGAATCTGGGTGGGGTTAGACAAAGAGGATCAGGGATAAGGGTGGGGGTTGGTGTTAGTAAATGCCAGGAGCTTGGAAACAAGTTGCAGAGTTCCAGGCCATGCTGTCTAGGGGGGTCACGGAGACGTGGGCCAACAAAAACCATGACTGGGACCTAAATGCGAGGGGTACACTATGCTTAGGAAGGACAGAAAGGAGGGCAGAGGGGGTGGAGTGGCTATGTTCATTAGAGATGACATAGAAATTGCTATGGTAGAAGAGGCAGAGGGAAATGTGGAGGACTTAAGGGTCACCTTACGATCCCCAGCAGGAGATAAGGTCAAGCTGGGAGTAGCATATAGGCCCCCCAGGATGAGTGATGTTCTAGAGGATGGTTTGCTGGACAACATCATTGCCCAGTGTGGACCAAAGGGGAAGGAGTGGTGTTGATGGGGACCTTAATATGCCAGGTACAAACTGGGAACCATGTCCTCTAAGGTGGCCAAGGAGCAGAGGCTGCTGGATGGCTTCAGGATGTGTTCTTAACACAGCATGTGATGGAGCCACAAGGGGTGGCATGTCCTGGATGTGGTTCTGGCAGATGGGGATCTGGTAGGGACATGGTTGTACAGGACCCCCTGACTGGGAGCGACCACAATACTGTCTGGTTTCAAATAAGCATGGGGGAGGGGTGAGATCTAGGACACTGGCAGTGGACTTCAGGGGGCAGACTTTATGGGCATGGAAATATTCTCAAGGATCACTTGAAGGATTACCTCAACGACAAGTGTGGAAAGGAGATGGGAGGTCATAAAGCAGGGGACTTCATGAGGCAGTCAGGATCTGCGCTAAGTTGAAGCGTAAGAGAGCAAGGTCACATAAACCATGCTGGTGGTCCAGTGAGGTACAGGTAGCAGTCAGAGAAAAGAAGGTGCCAACAAAAATATAAAACAACAAGAGGATAGGGATAAGGAAATGTACCAGCTTGCATCTAGAAAAGTCACCCGTGTATGGTGAGGGACAAAGTCAGTAAAGAGCAGCGGCTGGCACAGGGATACATGGAGGAAAGGGTTCTTCGGTACATTGGGGAGGCGGAGAAAAACTAAGGGCCATCTCAGCAGATTGAGATCAGAAGGAGGGTGGGTGGAAGAGGCGAGGGACCAGGCAGAGGTATTTAACGAGTACTTTGCCTCTGTGTTCACTAGGGAGGGGGATGGGATATCTACAAAGCAAGGCATGAAGGGGATAGAAGCGGCAGTAAGTGGGATCAGGGGAGCAACAGAAATGGAGCAAGAGGGAAGGAGAGGTACCCCAGGGGTGTCACATCTGGGTAAGGATAAAAAGGCCAATAAGGTGGAGGGGACGGATGATGCTATCTCCTCCAAAAGGGTGTGGTTAGCCCTCAAGGCCCTAAAGAAAGACAAATCTCCTGGGCCGGATGGCATTCATCCGAGAGTACTATGGGAATTGGCGGACATACTGGCTGCACCCCTGGTGGAGCTTTTCAGCAGGTCACTTGAGACAGGGAGGGTACCTAGGGATTGGCGAGAGGCACATGTGGTACCAATCCATAAAGAGGGGTCGAGGGAAGTACCAGGTAACTATAGACCCATCAGTTTGACCTCGGTGGTGGGAAAATTAATGGAGAGTATACTAAAGAAACGATTGGGGGTGTACTTGGAAGAGGTGGGAGGTCTGGATAGTCTGCAACATGGGTTTGTGCCAGGTAGATGATGTCAAACCAACCTTGTGGAGTTCTATGAATGGGTAACATCAGAACTGGACAGGGGTAAGCCTGTGGATGTATTATTCTTGGACTTCAGCAAGGCGTTTGACTCTGTCCCCCACAATGGTCTGGTGGAGAAACTGATGGGGTTAGGAGTAGGCCCTTTGATGGTCAGATGGATTGAAAACTGGCTAGCTGGACGCACTCAGAGAGTAGTGGTCTGTGGGGAGCTCTCGAACCCTAGAGAGGTTGGTAGTGGGGTACCACAGGGGCTCGGTCCTGGGTCCGATCCTGTTTAATGCATTACATATCGGACATCAGGGAGGGTATAGGGTGTGAAATGAGTCTCTTGCGGATGACTCCAAGATGGGAGCAGTAGTTGAGGGAGAAGAGGGAGGTTGGCCTGCAAGGACCTGGACACCCTGGAAAGCTGGGCTCACACATGGAAATTAAATTTCAATATCACCAAGTGCAAGGTGTTGCATCTTGGTGAGAAACCTAAACACAGGTACACCCTGGGAGGGGCGCTGGAGGCCTCAATAGGGAAAAAGACCTAGGGGTCATGGTGGATACATGTATGAATAACTCTGAGCAGTGCAGGAGAGCAGCTAGCAAGGCAAACAGGATGTTGGGATGCATCGTAAGGGGATCACCTCTAGGAGCAAGGAAGTGATTCTGCCACTGTACAATGGACTGGTTAGACCACACCTTGAGTACTGTGTACAGTACTGGAGACCACACTTGAAGAGGGACATACAGCTCCTGGAGAGGGTACAGAGGAGGGCAACAAGATGATACGAGGGCTAGGGGATTTGACGTATGAGGACAGACTTGAGGAGCTCTGCCTGTTTTCATTGGAGGAGAGGAGAGACAGGGGGACATGATTGAGGTCTTCAAGTACCTCAAGGGAATAAACAGGGTAAACATGGAGGGGATCTTTAGACTAAAGCAGGGAGGTATCACCAGAGGGCATGGTCTGAAGTTGGAAGGTGGAAGGGTGAGGGGAAAAGGAGGAGGTTTTTCACTGAGAGGGTGGTGGACCCTTGGAATGCACTGCCTGGTGAGGTGGTTCAGAGATCCACAATGGAGGGCTTCAAGAGAGGGTGGGACAGACACAGAAAGTGGATGTATCAGATGATGGCCTGTCCCGGGGGGTGGGGATGGATGATAGGGGTTTCTGGAGCACAAGGGATGGGAGGGTCTCGGCACCCAACTAAGGATCTAAGGTTCGAGAAGACTCGATAGACCGTAAGGCCTAATCTGCTGGCAAATAGTATGTTAGTATGTTAATATTCCTTGGTGTCTAGTGACACCTCCAACCTCTGATCACCATCCCTGTAACACTATAATCTTCCCTGGTGTCTAGTGACACCTCCAACCTCTAATCACCATCCCTGTAACACTGTAATATTCCCTGGAGTCAAGCGACACCTCCAACCTCTGATCACCATCCCTGTAACACTGTAATATTCCTTGGTGTCTAGTGACACCTCCAACCTCTGATCACCATACCTGTAACACTGTAATCTTCTCTGGTGTCAAGTGGCATCCCCCACACACCAATCCCCGTCCTCACACACGCATAAGCAGTCCCTGATGTCTAGCACCCCTCCCCACAATGCTGCCATTGAGCAAACCACCCTGCCACCCCCCACTTACTGTGGTTCAGAGGATGGGGGTGCCACTAGATGCCAGGGAATGATCTTTACTTAATAGGGCCGGGGATCAGAGGATGGGGGTGCCACTGGACACCAAGGAATGATCTTTACCAAATGGGGTTGGGGACTGGAGGGCAGGGGTGTCACTGGACACCAGGGAATGATCTTTACTTAATGGGGCTGGGGATCAGAGAGCAGGGGGGTGCCACTGGACACCAGGGAATGATCTTTACTTAATGGGGCCGGGGATCAGAGAGCAGGGGGTGCCACTGGACACCAGGGAATGATCTTTACTTAAAGGGGCCAGGGATCAGAGAGCGGGGAGTACCACGAGATGCCAGGGAATGCTTATTACTTAACAGGGACGGGGGATCAGAGAGTGGGTGTGGGTACCACTAACACCAGTAAATGTGTTGTTACAGGGCCAGCAATAAGACAGCGGGGGGTGCCACTTGACACCAAGGATTGCTTGTGCTGTTACGGGGATGGGGTTCGGAAGGTGGGAGGTGCCACTAGAATAGGGAGCAGGTGAGCTCCCCCAACCGCCAACTTGGTTGTTGGTTGCAGTGTCTCCGCCGGCCGCAAGGGTTGCCCAGAGTAAGTCAGTCTTTTTTTGGTGGTACTTGCGCTGTGCAATGTGGATGGCGCTATTCCTTTTGTGCAGCGCTAACAGGATGAATATTGCACTATGCCCCTCCTTTTGCACACCGATCCTTCCGTGAGCGTTAACCCATTTAGTACACGCCCCTGACCCCTTTGAATATTGTACAGAGGCACAAACCCTGCACAGACGGTGGGCAATCACTTCGACCATCGGGAAATCTTTGAATATTGGGCCCCAGAACCTGTATGGTAGATTTTTTTTTTTTTTTGAAGGTATCAAAGCAGTAAGAATCTGAGTTGGTATACAACTTTCACTGTATCAAACAAAAAGACAGACGTTTAAAAACACACTAAATGCGCTATATATTGAACAATACTGTTAAATGCAAGAAACTCCAAAAAGCAATCCTGGCGTACACATAAATCGCATGCATCAATGTAAAGAAGTCTTAAGTAAATTCCAATTTATAAGCAACACTTGCCACTACATCTGTAGCCACTTGGTCTTGTCAGCTTAACATGTAAAATGTAAAAAAGGGCCGATCTTAATATAAGAAACCCCAATAAAACATCTAATTTCAGTAGAGAATAAACAGAATAACAATTACAGTTTTAAACTTTCCACCACTTCCAATGAACAGGGACAAAGTCTATCCCCTTTGGGGGCATGGTCAATACTCACAAATACCACTGCAGACTAAAATGACTAACAGCAGATGTATAAATGCACCACAAAGTTTAGAATCTGTTAGGGTACTTAAAGAAGTTTCCTCCTGGTATGCGAGTGCGTTTTTTAAGAAAGCTATAATAAAGTGCAGTTTTTGTTTATTTCATAAAGGTTTTTCTCCTTTGGGCTGTAGGCGGGTGACCATCAGCCATGTCCCCGCTCCCTTCAACAGTCGCTCACCTCCCCCACTGCCGGAAAGTCCCCCGATTGCACCCAGGTGGGCCAGGAAGCGCCCCGGGTAAACATATCCAGATAGCCGTGTGGTGGAATGGCAGCTCAGACCAGAGAAGAATGGGTACAGCTTCATTAAACAACTTTTCTGTTTCCTTCTAATCCCCTGGAAATGGCGACACGCAAACATGCGCATACATTAATGAGTATACACAATGGAACCGTGGCCCCTCCCACTGAGTCACTCGCAACCGGCACTACCCCCAGGCCTCCACCCGGTGGCAGTCAAAGGCTGAGACGACATGCTACTCCCTCCCCGGGGGAAGGGAGATGCTCAATTCTCTCCCTGCAGCTGACCTCCAGTGATCCGAGTCCATTCCTGAACTCAGGTTGCCGGTGTGGCGGCAGATGAAACAAGTATGCCTCAGCCCACCACACCACCGGGACAGCTAAGCTGCAGTTTTCCTATAACCAACCAGTAATATAACCGACAATTTTCACGAAGCATGATTCTGCATACTTAGATTAGGTACTCCCTATTAATTTGGTCCCAAAGTCTCAATAGTTTTAGTTCTACCATCCTAATTTGGTTACCCTTCTCTGTACTCTCAACTGTTCTATTTAACCGTTAGGTACCCAGAACTGTCAGCGGTCCTCCAAGTGCAGTCTTACCTGTACAAGGCCAACTTCATATAAAGGGCGGCCCTGTGTAGAACTGAAAGCCTGTGTACTAAACCTTATCACACCACCTACTCTGGGAGGTAGAATAGCCTTGTGGTTAGAACACACAGCTGTGAATGTGGAGAAAGAGAGACCCAGGACTGAATCCCACAACTGCCGTTTACTTACTGCGTGACCCTGAGCAAGTCCTGGAAAACAGCAGAGCATGTTAGCTTGGAAAACTTTTCACCACACCATTTTTACATAGGAAACATAGGAAAATATCAGGAACATTAGCCAGTAGGCCATAGTCGTCCTGCACCATTTACAGCCTCAGAACATATAGTTGGCTACTTCTATATTTATCTATAGCAGTTTTAAACTCATTCTTGGTTTCACTGGAGACCACATGACTCAGCAGATCATTCCATTGGTCCACAATTTGTTGTGAAAACCAAGCCCCTCTCAGGTTCTTACCGTAATTCTCTCCTTTTATTTGATACTGATGACCCCGGTTTGTAATTAAAGTTGATCTTGATGTTAATCCCTGACATTCCCACAAATCAGGAGATCTACATGCCTTATAAATCAGACACATGTCTCCATATCTCCTGTATTGTAAGGAATACAAACCAAGTTCCCTCAGTTTTTCCTCATAGGACAGTCCTCCCAGACCTGACACACTCCTCGTCACTCGTCTCTGGACGGCCTCCAACCTACGTACGTCCATCCCTCCTGAACCTGGGGTTCCATACACTACTAGCATACTCTCAATGGGGTCTGACAAGAGACCTGTAGAGTGGTACAGTAACTTCATTCTCTCTACTCCTTATGTTTCTTGTAATTAGAGCCAAAATTCTATACGCTTTTTTTAAGACATTTCATTTACTTGGTAATTAGACTCCTAGGGTGGGATATTCAAAGGAGTTGTGCCCTGGCGCGATACTCAGAAAGGGATGTTGCACCACGCAGATCCCGATGTGCCGGGGAGCACCTGTAACGTATGCGGCACAAGTGCGGGGGGCGTGCCCATGCATATTCTGCACATCCCGATATTCAGCCTGGGATGTGCGGTGCATATGCTGGTGCAACCCCTACTTGCGCCGCACACTGGTGCTCAAAGTTGAGCCACAAATAAACAGGAGCAAGGGATGGCCACCCACAGGTGAGCTGCCATATTGCAGGGCGCAACATGGCAGCCGCCAGCTGTGGGTGGCCACCCGAGCTCCGGAGCCAGGGTCTGTCAGCGTCGTGCCTCCCCCCCCCCGTCTGATCATGGGCATAGTACTAGAAACGATATTCCTGGTGGTCCAGTGGATCGCTTCCAGCCCGATCTCAGGCATAAGTATTAAATAAAGCAAGTCCAATATCCCTGGTGGTCCAGTGGATCGCTTCTAGCCCGATCGCGGGCATAAGTATTAAATAAAGCAAGTCCAATATTCCTGGTGGTCCAGTGGACTGCTTCCAGCCACGATCAGGCATTGGGGCACTTTGCCACGCTGTGCAAGGGGCGTCGGTCCCCAACGGCTGCAGTCTGGCAGGGCGCCAGGCGCAAGTCACTGGGGATTGGCGCACCTGCATGCGAATGGTGCGAATGGGGCCAAAATGACATGCCAATGGACCCAGTTGCACCTTGTATGCATTATAGCCCCATTTGCATATCCACTGAATATCACGGTTCCTCGCTAACATAACGCATTTAAATAGCGCATCCCCTGCTCCTCTCTTGCCACTGGCACAGGCGCAGTGCCACTGCGCCATGTGGGAGGCCATGTTGCCATATTCAACGGTGCTGAGCCATGGCGCAGCACCGTTGAATATCACCCAGCACACTCCCTGGTGCATCCCAGTTGCGCTGTGCCTCGCTTCCGCTCCTGCCTGGAGCATTTCTAAATATCCCACCCCAAATCTTTATTTATCCATACTCCTAAATCCCTTTCCACCTCAGTTTCTATTAACTGTGCTCCATTTATGAAATACTTGATTTTGAGATTTTTCTTCGCCAAATGTATGACCGTACACTTAAAATTCAATTTCATTTCATTCTCTACAGCTGTTGTATATATTAAGTCAATGTTTTTCTGTAAGTTCTGAGCTTCTGAAATATTTGTGACTACTGTCCCAAGTTTCATGTCATCAGCAAATTAACAATGCATGCATTACTATCACATTCAATGGAAGAAACCAGTACATTGAATAGAAGTGGACCCAATACAGAGCCTTGAGGGACTCCGCTGAGCACTCCATCCAATCCGACTTATCTCCCTTGATACAGACACGCTGCTTCCTATTGGTCAACCATGCAGTGATCCATCTAACAACATAGGAACTCACTCCCAGTGTCTCTAAATGATGCAACACTTCTACGTGGGACACAGAATCAAATGCCTTTTCCAAGTCAATGTATAGAACATCAACTGACAAACTACTGTCTAAGGCTATACTTAGTATCTCAAAAAAAGATAGCAAGTTAGTTTTAGCAGTGATGTGTTCCTAACATCCTTAGATTCACTGCTGCAGTAGGTTTTATCCATTCAACCATTTTTAAAATGGTATCTGTTATAAGTTTAGTAGGCAATGCTGTATCAGGTCTGCTATATGTTTATAAGTACAGTTACCGTGCCTCCTAGGGTTATAAGACTGCATTCGCCGGCCCCATGTTGCCGGGCAACTGGGGAATCACCTGGCATGTTGGCAACCCAGGCTCGTGCCCAAACCCGGGATGGCAGGAAGGGAAGCTGGCAGGGAGGGCTCATGAGTGACCCCTGGATGCTTTCCTCGGGGGGCAAGTGTGCACTGCCCTTGGGCGGTGCTTGGCGGCTGGGTTCAGCATCGCAACTTCAATCGACTCTTCTCCCTCCCCTTTTTCTGTCCCTTCCACGTTCCTTTGACCCTGGTTCCAGCCCTAAATGCTCCATACCGTATCACTATACGTCTTTTTTACATTCGGTGCACCTGACATGTATATTTCTTTACTTATATGAAAAATTGTGTCCTACCCCAAACTTGCTGTATCTTCTGTTCCAAACGTATACTACTGTCAATGCTACCTGCTGATGCTTTGTATTTACTGTATTATTGTATCTCACTTTATTTTTATTATTATTATTTTCTTGTGTGTTGCATCCCATTTATATTGTCTCTTGTTCTTTGTTGACAAACCCAGGTCCACCACAAAAATGAGCTTGCTCAACGGTGATCGCCTGGTTAAATAAAGACTTTGATTGATCGATTGAACTTGCAGTGTGGGTCACCACATGCCGTTTGTGCGATCTGCCAGGATGCTGCGACGTGCGCACAAGTGGGCGAGGGGAAGAAAAACTAAGAAAATGGGCGCCTAGTCATCTGGATGATGGCGGTCTGCCCTCCCGTCACTGCAACAGCCCAGGATGCCCATGCTGCACGCTCACCACCCCCGACGAGGATGAAAGAAGTGCTTCTGGGCACTGACAGTCTCCCCTCCCAGTCATGACCACAGGGATACGTCGGGTTGGCTGGGGGGAGCACGGCAGGATGAGGGGAAGCGGAAAGTAGAAGTGTCACAGCAGGGCTTGGCTGCCAGAAGGAGAGGTGTCAGCTAGGCTGGAAGGTGGGGAGGGGGGCCAAAAGCATCACACACACAAAAGAAAATAAGAGTGCATTCTTGAGTTCTCCGGGTCAAAGACCTGCAAAGCGACGCTGAGCAATACTGGCAAACAAAGGAGTTGAGAAGAAACTCTTATAACCCTAAGAAACAAAGGGACTGTACATATAAACACATTAGAAATCATGTTGAAGGTTTCCATTTTAAAAACATGCAACTTGAATTCAAAATAAAACTCTCTGTAGAAAATTAGATAAGCCTCTGTGTGATGAAATGGACTATGCTAACAGAACTCAGAATTTTAGATCCGTTTTCAAGAGACAACTTCTTGTGGAGGAAAGAAAGAGTGCTTGAAATGTTTAGAAATAAACAATCCTGACTGACCAGGAATGATGTGGCGATTTATAACTTATACAGGATATAAGGTAGCTCTTTCTTTTAATTTGTTCCATCATAAAAATAACAGGGCGGAATGTAAGCACTGCAATATTTCTGAACGGCACGTTGAAGCACAAACTCTAAACCCACACAGTGAGAGTGAAACAGAAGCCTTTCTTATGCTCTACAGAACAATGCCATACTAGAATCAGGGAAGTAACAATATTTATTGATAATATGATTACTGCTGAAAAGCAATTATCTGTACAACTATAATCAAACTGTTATTCTAGTGACATCACTGACAGAACAGTTTCCTCTTTTGCTTTATTTGCTTAACCCACATATAGCTTTGCTGAACTTCAGCACTGGATACAAAACAGGATTACTTTTTTAATGTAACAGGAATAAACCCCACAGCTGTATGCACATGATGCAGGTTTCAGCTCTTTATATATGAATAACAGGTTAAAGAGCAGCTGACGCTATCAGAAGAACTTTAACAAACCATAACATTTAGACACAGTTCAGCTTATACTTCAAGTTAGTTCTGTATTTCTCCTCACCATTATTTGTTACTGAGGCCATTTGCATGAAAACAAGATCTTTGATCCTGAAGAGTTCGTCTATTCCCGTTGCTTTCTCCCGACCTGAGGTCATGATGCACTGCTTGTGACATCACAGTTACTGCCATGGCAACAGATTTTGAGATCACAACAGAGGATTATGACTTGAAGTAGGGAGTAACCTATAGAGGCAGATGAACTGTCAGGGATAAAGATCCTGTATTTATGCAAATTTCCTCAGCGTTAAACAACAGGGAGGAGAAATCTATAAAACAGATACGGAATCAAAGCTGAATTGCACCCAATTACAATGTTTTTCAAACTTTTCTTTGAGGCATCAGCAACTCTGTAAAGGCTTGTTTTGAAAACATTTACAGACCTAAATGCTATAAGAAAAATCAGTCTCTATTTTCGATACTCCTGGTCATGTAAAGTACAGATTTTAATCATACTAATCCATTTTAACTCAGCAGCAAGAGAGGACTGTAAGACTTAATTTACTGCAAAATATCATAGTTTCATCCCTGGCCAGACTGCAACGTGACATTAAAAATCATCTTCTATATTTAGAAGAAGGGGATGGAATGTTATCATTTCCTTTAGTAATTCAGATATGTAGTTGGTGGCGGTTAACAGTTGGAAAAAATATTTTGGCTGTGTTTATTGAGCACAAATCTCCATGAATGTGTTGTTTCTTTCTATAAACATAACTAAAGTTAGATAATTTGATGATGTTCTAGTGCAACTTCATTAGAAGGCATGGTTTTGAAATGAGGATAGATCATTGTGTTCTGCAAGGGCAAGTCCAGCAGAGGAAAAATGATATAAAAAGTGATTAGAAATGACCTCTGCTTCACTGAAGAATGATGATTTATAGCGTAATACATCTTTGTTCTTTTTAGAGAAAGTCAAATCAGCATTCATTTTCCGTTATTTGAAGAAAGGAGACCAGGCCTCCGCAACTGTCAGCTCCTCTTACTCAGTGGGTGAGGTGCCTGTATTTTTTTAAATTTTTTTATTTATCAAGTCTAGGATTACAAATACCTTTGAGCCTTGGCTCTTTTACAAAGGTTCCACATCAGAGAAATACAAATTATGGGGAACATCAAGAAAGACATTACAACAATGTGGACATTGCTAAAAGAGTACAGATGAATACAATTCAAGGGTAGCGTTGTAAAAATAGACTGCATGTGTTGAAACCACTGATCCCGTGCACTTATTTTTAATTTATGTTTAGTCAATTATAAAACTGAACTTTGCCAAAAAAGCCATACAATTAACGACATCAGAGCTTGACACACTATTATAGTAGCAATAGTTAAACACATATCTTAGCATTAAAATATTATCCGTCATTAATGTGCGATACACCATATGGGGTACTACCAAAAAATCTATTATTTTCTAAGTAATCCGCCAATATGGTTTAGAAGCTCAGCCATGCAAGGAGTGCGGGAGATCTTAACATAAAAAGTTAATAAAGCATTAATCGATGCGACTTTGTCTAGTCACTAGTCTCACTAATTACGGTAATGTTTAACGAGTGCAGCGAGCACTGCTGTAACAGAACACCATCAGCTTTCCAAAACAAGGATGACAAACCTATAACTCATCTTGTTTAGCCCTCTACATAGAAAATGTACCTGAGCAGTCACAGCATCATAGAATGTAAGCCACTTTGTCTAGGAATCAGTTACATCAAGATGAGGCACGTCCCGATCACGTCGCTCGCTTCACCATGTGGTCGGTACCGTTTTGATGCAAGCAAAGACCCGGTTATTTAAAAGATTAGCAAAATGAGCAACAGGGTCCTGCTTAAAGCAGCAAAAGTTCCAAAAATCTGCATGTGCACACGTTTGTTACAAAAAGAGAAAGAATAAAACAGACTAACATCAACTGCCTTACTGGACCCTAGCAGGGTTTTATTTAACTCTAAAAATTGATTAGCGTTTTGCTCATAAAAGTGCTAAAACTTTGTGAAAATTAATAGCTCTTGCCTCACTGTGTTTAACAAATACAGCACTTCTAGAAAATCTATATAAATACTTTCTGTACAGTTAGTATCGTCCCAAGAAAAAAACTGCTAATCAATTATTTAAAACCCTGCCTATCGCTAACCCATGCGTCTTAAGAGACACAGCAAGAAGCTAAATGTCTGGGCTACAGTGAAGATTCACTCACTGTTGTGTTCTTTAACCAAACCAGCAGCACCTCCAACATCCTTAGGCATTCTCAACAGCAGTGACTATTCTACAAGGGCTCCATTTCCACTAGCCATTGGCCACATAGCCACGAACTAATAGAGCTCCAAAGTGGTTAAAGAAATTTCTAACCAGTTTGCCGCAGATGTAAAAGATTTACTGGCAGACGATCAGCCATTTTTATATTAAAATATGCATTCTTTGTATCAGAAATGCTGCTGCCATTTAAATATGTCTGGGCCGGTAAACATTTTTATGTTCGCCATGCGCATGTGCACGCAGCAAACATCTTGCTATGGTAGTTGGCTTTTGAGCGGTGTGACACTGTCTGACCAATGCAGAGTA
Organism: Neoceratodus forsteri; assembly: GCA_016271365.2. Taxonomy (NCBI): domain Eukaryota; kingdom Metazoa; phylum Chordata; order Ceratodontiformes; family Ceratodontidae; genus Neoceratodus; species Neoceratodus forsteri. The sequence continues at coordinate 387,568,783 of JADMNL010000025.1, read as the reverse complement.
GTGTTTTTGGGGCATGACAGTGCAATACCAATCATCAGCCAGGCTGATCATGACAGAGTTTTGGTTTGCTGAGCAGAGACGTCGTGTACTTGAAAAGAAAAAGCTGACCCAAAAATGGGTCAGCTCTTTCCTTTGAACTACGCCACCCAGCAGGCAGAGCTGATCTGTCATGATCAGCTTGGAATTTCAAACATCCAGGGGCTCACGCCAGCTGTAACAGAGAAAACTGTCCATGAATGTCTGTTACTGGCACCCCTGCAACTGTCCCTCCCTCTCAGCACCCCCCCCTCCACAAACATAACACTGACACTGGGGGTGCCCAATCCCCCAGTGTCACCACCTTGAAAGTGAAACCCCTGTGGTCCACGTGAGTTTATCACACTGCTCCCAATGCATGGTCACATCTCTAAATGGAGCTGAAGTGCCAGAAGGCTTGTTCAGGTTGCTGCCACCCCTGTAACTATCCTAAAACCATCACACAACATTTTTTTTAACCCTGTAAAAAAAGAAAATCATCCATCGATGTCTGTTGTGCCATTAGCCCCCCACCCTACCCTCCCACTCAGCACCCACCACCCCACATCCCCTCTCCAAGCCCTTACTTACCCACTGGGAGTCCAACACTATAATCCTCTGTGGACAGAGAGATGGCTTCACGTCAAAGCCGGACCGCGAACTGAGAAAATCAGGTATGCGGTTCAATGTATTTCAATGGGGTTTTGAACTTGGTGTCATAACTTGGCCATTTTTGCATAGTTTTGTTCCAAATTTTCAACATGCCTTTTTTTGGGATCCCACCTCATGAATAACTGCAGTGAAATTAAGCAAATCTGTCCTAAAAGGTAACTTCACGCTGGCTGCGTAAAATCACCTTTCGGGCAGGAGTTGAATATTTTCTCTGCCCTTGTTCATGAGGCAGAGTCATAAGCAGGCTATGTTGACAATCCTGGGCAACAACATTACAAAACAACAAAGTTACGAGTCTGCATTGAAATTTACAAACGCAGGCTCATAACGTTGGTAATACATAAACCATAAAGCACACCACAATGCATCTAGTACCCCAGGGTTTCTGTACCAGTGTCAAACATCTGGCATAGATAAATGCTTGTTTGGAGTTGCTTTAGCCACAGTGGCTAGCAAAAAAAAATTCCACTGGTAATACAGCATGGACATTCAATGACTGTGCTTCGCTATTTTTTTTTTTTTTTAAAGCCCTCTTTCTTATTATTGTACATAGCAACTTAATAGCCACAAAAGTCTAAATTTAAAAACAATTTCGGATTTAAAAAAATTCTAAACAAAAAACCTTCAAAAACGGTCATGCTGATGCTGGCCCAGTGGCGCAGAGAACTGACGTGCTGGATGCCTCACTTCACGCTACACAGGTGACCCGCATTTGGGAGCGAGTGTAGACCACGGCAAGGGGGGCGCCGAGCTGGATCAAGCTGCTGAGAGGCAGCGCTCCTCTTTGGGGAGGGATATAGGTTTACCTCGGCTCTTGGCTGCCTCACGGTGGAGGATAGGGGGCAGTGCAAGCCAAGAATGAGCCAGGCACTAGGTGGGGAGGAAGGGGCTGTTACTGGGGCAGTGGGGTGCATGCGTGCCTTCATGCGCATGCGTGTCTGCATCTGGGGCCCCGGGTGCAGGGGGAAGAAAACAGGGAAATACCTCCCTTGACAGGATGATGGCCAGCCCCTCGAAGGCTTCTACCGGTGACTGGGCATCCGCCGCAAGCACAAGACCATGGAAGAAAGGTGCTAGGTTGCTGAGAGCCGGGAAGAGGGTGGCCAGAATGGGGTCAAGAGGAGCAGCAAAGTGCATAAATATAAGATGAAAAAAACAACTGTCATGCTGAAAACTTCTGTCTGCTTGAACAAGTCTGCCAATTTCTATCCGTTTTTCCATGGTCTATTTTGTTTGTTAAGTCGGTAGTCTCACTTCCACATCTCTCAGGAAATACGTTCCTTTACATCAGGGATCTGAGACACAGGTGAAGACCTACGGGTTTGGTGAAAACACACATGTAACAACTTGGATACAGTCCAATAAATTTACAAGCACATTAACTTTTGCAAACTCAGCTACTAATAAGGTAGTCCTTTAATTTGTGTTCAAGGACTGTAACTGAGCTGATGAAAGCAGGAAGGCATTCCAAAGTCTAGCTGTGCGATAGGCGAATGTGCGGTGTTCCTTGTTCTAAAATGTGGGTACACAGGAAGTTTTTATTTACTGATCGTAGTAATGACAGAATGTAGCTGTTTTGGTCTTTAGAAATCAGGAGTCGCTGGACAGTTTGTGATCTATTTTTGGACTGACATATGTCTTGCAAAAATACGGTATAGTACACAAGCAGACAAAGGGACCTGTCCGTCCCCAGAACCTTGTGTGCTATACAATCTTTGCAGAAGACCTACGTTGGTGCAATAAAAGCTATCAAACTATCCAGCGATTCTTGCTCATCGATCTGACGTGGACGCTGGGCTTGTAGAAATTCAGCGGATGAGCTAACCAGTCAGGGATCCCATGTAATGTTTCCCTCCATCAGACACCCTGCCCCTCACCATCACGCTGCCGCCGCCACCGCTGCATCCTTCTACCAGCCGGGCAAGCGGCTGCCTTTACAGCAGATATCAATGATGCGCCAATGTTGGCCAGCAAAAAGAGGGAGGGGGGCTAATGGGCTTGGAAGCCTCTTCCCAATGAGCTGAGCATCTCATTTCCATACTGTGCCATCTCCCCAGCCGGCCTCTGAGTGGGATTCCCACCTTGCAAGCAAATCCCAGTACCCCATGTGGCCGTGAGATACTGTATACTGCAGGTGCACCACCCTGGGAGGGAGGGGGGATTTTAATACAAATACCTGTGATTCTGCTTTAAAAAAAAAGGTTCCTATTTAAATCATTTTTGTAGAAGGATTAGTTATTCTTTACTCTGCAAATCCTAATGTAGTCTCCTTAAACAGCCTCTGATATCACAGGAAAAGCTTGGAAAAACAGCACTGGGACATACCGGTAATTCAACTTAGGATTCATGTACTTCCTGTGTTTACCTTCCACCTGTTCTTTATTTCGAATGAAATCTGCATGGAAAGAAGATCTCTGTCACTTGATTTTTATCTACTCTGGCTGCTTGCCTGCCAGCAACATCATAATTCTCTCCAATGACCTCAGAATCATTTTTTTTACAGAAATGAACTGAATTCGCAGGAGAAGATTATGATGTCCCTTGCAGACATGCAGTCAGAGCAGATGACGACTAAACGATAGACGTTTTCATGCAAATTTCAGAAGTGTAAAACATGAAAGAAAGGCAAAGAATGTGACATACAGGGAAAACTGTATTTACAGTATTTTTCACTTGTTGCCCTCGTGATGTCGGGGGCTCTTTAAAAGGTGAAATCATCATGTACAATAAATAATCTGTTGAGCTTTTCTGCCAGACTGCATCTTCCCATTTTAGAAAGATCAAGTCTATGGTTGCCCTTGCTTTATTCATTAAAGTATGTATCAGAAATAAGATGTTGGGGTAAGAAAGTGTAGAAACATACTCGCTTTTTTAATAACCAGCTCAGTTACCAGGTACAGCAGCCAGTCAAAGAGACTATAAACTCAGAGAGGTTTCAGAAAACTAAAACATGGTTTCCGTCTGCAACTGAGTGGCGGATACTGCCTGGAGAAGGTTAAGTCACTGGCTGCCTGTGACAGAAGACACGAGCCACTAGGCACTCGTGGGCATCTGGGTGGAGCACGATAATGATAACAGGTTGAGAACTGGGAGTGGGGGACTGTAAGTTCACATGGTTTCCCTATTTGCCATCTCCCTGCCCAGACAATCAGGTTTGCCACACTGCACCTTTTTTCCCCAGATGAGAAGATGGGCTAGCAGGTGGCTACCTTTACAGCTGAGAGTAACGTTGCTTCTTGGTTGGCCAACAGAAAATACATACATACTGAGTGGCATGTGCTCTCCTTCCGTCCCTTGGAGCCATATGTCTCACCTGCATGATGTACCCCCTGATGCACAGCCAGCCTTCAGTGTGGCATTTGCTGGCCCACACATGAATATAGGTTCCCGATACGGCAGCAGACCATGCCACCACTGCACAGGCACGAAATGTATTGTGCATTGGACTGAGAAGGAAAAAAGGCAGATGCAAATATTCCCTCCGAGAGCTCCTGACGTAGTTGAAACAACTTTAAAAAAATTTAATACCGAGACATAAATGCAGCGTATACTTCATATTTTATCCTGTAATTCTCGCCCTTATTTCCTTATTACTAAGGGTATTTGCATGAAAACAGTATTTCTGCCCTTTTAGCTCTAGCTGCGTCTCTGCATCTGACATAATTCTGTTTATGACTTCACAAATTGTTGGTGTGGTGATAATTATGATGTCAGAAGCAGGGGACTGTGATGTCGGGTGTAGGCAGACAGCCAGAGCAGATAGAGCCTAGGGGACAGGGATCTTGTTTTCATGCTACTGTAATCAGTAAAAAAAAATTTTTAAAGAATTAATTACTGAAAATATATGAAGTAACACAGAAACTGGAATGGTGTTGAATATAAATCTTGCTTTTTTTCAACATTTTCCAAATGCTGTCAGGGCGTCTAAGTTTGGTCTGACTAACTGTATTGGAAATCTGACAGTTAAATTGCCACCAAGACACTCGTGTTCAATTAATCTATTTATATGGGTACAGTTTATCTGATGGCAGAATGACTGCTTCATTTGCAGATGAATTTAACACAGTAGGGTCTTGAAGAAAACAAGTCATATTACTGCCTGATCTTATAGCAGGCAACTAATGTCAAGAAATCTACGTTTCATAAACTCAAAAGGTTACATAGTAACATACTAACATAGTGGGGTTGTTTTTGTCCCCTCCTGCCTGCCCTCAGTGTCCACTCCTTCGGGCCGTCCATCACATTTCAGCCCCCTAACCTTGGGATCTGCCCCAGAGTGCTTCTCCTCCTATCTCCTGCCTGCACATCGGGGTCTGTTCCGAGAATTAGTGGTGGTCCGAATGGCTCGGGGCGGACGTCATCTAGGACCACCGAGGGAGTTTTTCCATTTTCTGTGTCCCCTGATTCCCCACCCCCTGGAACGCTGGCGTGAGGACGTAGTCCAGAGAGGCGACGTGCAGACTCACGTCTCTCCCAAGTGCCTAACAGCGTCCCCCCTCCCCAACTCTGATGAATGGACCCGCCAACCCCTCGAGAGTCAGTGCACCCACCGGTTCTCTCAGGATGGAGGACAGCATCTGCTGGGACGCTCAATCCTCCCTCACCCGACCGACCCGAGTCCGTTCCCGAACCCGAGTCGCCGGTGCAGCGCGAGGTGTGGCATCCAGCGCCTCAACCCTCAGCGCCACCGGGCCGGCCCTACTAACATAGTGTTTGATGGCAGATAAGGACCGCTAGGCCCATCTAGTCTGCCCATTTTCCCTGCATTCTCTCTAGATGGAGAAGCAGGCATGGGACCCTTATAATAGCAGATGCAGCAAACACTTTGCACACATTCTTCTGGGGAGGTGAGGGAGGCAGAGAGGTGAAAAAGCGTGGATTACCATCATTAATGAAGAGCCTACCCAATGTCTTTAGTCCTGGACTCCACCTGCGCCTCTCCCTTGGTGCAAGGCACTTAAATTAGATGTTCCCCAGGGTGAGAGCAGCCAGCTGGCCCACGCATGGAGGTCTTTGTCAGCAGGCTGCCGGGTGAGCCAGTGAACTGATGGAAAAGAAGGGTTCAGGAGCGGCCAGGAGAAGCTACTGAGATGGTGCAAGGTAAGGATGGAAAATGTGAGAATTTAACAAAACAACAGAAAGCAGCAATTGTTCCCAGTATATCTGCACACAGTCACTGCACTACCAGTATATCTCACTGCTCTGTAAAGCATTTTGAGATGCCATGTGTGTATGTAAGACCAAGTTACAGCAAACCAGTTTTCTATTTAATCGATTGCCTTCTACTGCAACACAGGAACAGATGACTGTTCAGTATGAGTTCTGGAGGACTAGGTATTTATTAAAGAGGAGTTACAGTCACCAGTATAAAAATCTCAGCTGACACCAGCAGAGCCCCAATTACCCAGTATTCCAAAATACAACAGAATTTCAAGCTATTTTTTTTTTTTTACATAGAGAATAAAGTATGGGCAACCATACACAACAAGGCTGTTTCTCCAGCGAGGGGTTGAGATGACAGCATATGGACTTCCGAGAGTGAAGCTCGAGAGGTCCATGCTGTCATCTCAACCCCGACATGGAAACACATGCCGAGTTGTGCGTGGTTGGCCCATGTTTTAATTTTTATAGTACATGGTTTTGTACACAGGAGTCACAGAAGTGTTCCCTCCACAATGTGAAAACAAACAAACAAAAAACTTGCCATTTCTTTCTTCTTCTGTTCTATGATTGAAATTAAATTTATGGACTTTTACAAGTGAAAAGGTACACATTTGGGAACTGGGTTGTTAGTAATCAACTAGAGCTTGTCTCAGCTGTGAGTAAATCTGACCATGTAATCAGAGTTTAAAAAAAGTTCTGGTTACACCTTTTTCCCAGCACTACATACTGCTCCACTGATACCCCTATTTGCCAAATGCAGCAGGCTACCTTGCATCGAACTGCTGCTCATCCTCTAGAAGGCCTCGCTTTTCTACAAACTGCACCGCTGCCAGTTGTGGCATCTACAAAATAAAATTTGTCACACAACTACGACAACTGCCACTCGAACCTCACACAGTCCTCCATACATGCCAGCAGCAGTGAACAGTAGCAGCAACAGGAAAGCCAGCTTGGTAGAGCGTGTTTCTTTTCTTTAAAAAAAAAAAACGCTGTCGGTCATGACATTTAACATTCCGATTTGCTAGAAAAGTGCCACTAAGTACTAACGGACAACCTTATCTTCCAACACTCCCCAAAAAAAAAATCAAAATAACACAACAGCCGCTCTTGGCCAAACATCAGCACCTCTAGCAGCTCACATTAATACCTCAAAAAATGCAGTGCCAAAAAAAAACAAAAAAAAAAAACACACAAATAAAACCACAACAAAGCAATCAAAAAACTTACTCCAAATGAGAAGACAGGCACAGAGAGCATAGTTCACATCCAGGTGGTAGCAGAGCTCACACCATCACAAAAGTTCCACCTCTTCTGTTAGCTCCAATTACAACAGCATCACCTGCTGCCCACAATTGTTCAAGAGATATTTTCTTAAAAGGTATTCCTCCGATACCCCCAAAAAAATCATTTTTAAAGGTTTTAAAACATTTTTTGCTTACTTTTTATTGATAAACTTTTAATCCAGTTAATAATAGCAATAATACACTCAAGGGTGTGGTACATCATGAGATACCATCATGTTTTGGGCACATGAGACACTCAGCCTGTGACCCCATTCCTCATAACGCTCTCAAGACGTGACACTATCCCATGATATACCACACCCTGTTGTGTATTATTGCTTAAATATAAGATAGGGTGTGTTACATCATAAGATATTGTCGTAACTTGGGTGTGTAGTGAATCACGATGCCTCCAGATAGCCAACATGACACACCCTGGAGTGCACTACAGCTATGACATTATGGGAAAAAAAAAAAAAAGAAAGAAAGAGGACTTCAGTCATAAATCTCAATGCAACATAATTTATTAATAGTTCAACATTATGTTAGTGGCTGAAAAACTAAGTTAATTAAATAAATTTACCTTAGCAATGCCTGGTATACTTTGACTCTCAGCCGTCTTGGGTACGTTCTGAAGAGAATGTCAGTGTAGTGATTTGTTAATCTTGTGAAGTGTCAGGCAGGAACTTTTTTGTTCAGCTGTTATGTAGTACTGAGATTTAAAAGAGCTCTCAGCTAAGGAAGTTACTTTATTGTTCCAAAACTGCCTTATAAGTATGGAATAATACACTCCAGGGTGTGGTACATCACAGGACATTGCCATGCCTTGGGTGTGTTGCAGGTCCTGTGGCTGCAGGCCAAGTGGCTAATGCACCCAAGAAGTGGCAATATCCTATGATATATCAGTCGTACCCTGGAGAGCATAACTGCAATTATACAATACAAATACATTGTAAGGCTTGTGTTTTTAATTGAATTTGTAACTCTTTAAGGAGAAACATTCCCTTTACATAAGTTTGTTTATATTCAATAGATGTCACTGTAGGTAAGTGTGAATCTGGGGAAAAGCACTGTGGAGAAGTGTGGGTTGGAGGAGGGATGTCTGGTGTTGTGTAGAAACACAAACATAAAAACACAGAATATGACGGCAGACAAGGGCCACTTGGCCCTCCCAGTCTGCCCCTCTTTTTCCTACCTACATTCTCACCGCAGATCCTACTTGATCTTAAGCTCTTTCTCTCTCCCCCACTTCTTTCAACCACAATTTCCTTGTGCCTATCCCATGCATTCTCGAAACCCACCACTGTTTTCACCCCCACCACCTCCACTGGAAAGCTGTTCCAGAAATCCACTACTTTCTCTCACACATCTTTCTTGAATCTACCTCCTTCCAGATTCATTCTTGAGCACCTTTTTTTCTCAAAAAAATACTTCCCTTCTGTACCTTATTTACTCCCATGAGGTATATAAAGGTCTCTATCATATCCACCCTCTCCCTCCTCTCTTCCAGGGTGCACATATTAAGGTCCTTTAGTCTCTCCTTGTAGGGCTTTTAATGCAGACCCTGCACCATTTTAGCTGCCCAGCTCTGGACTGCCTGCACTCTGTCTATTGCCCTGCTGGAGGTGTGGTCTCCAGAACTAGACACAGTACTCAAGGTGGGGTCTTACTGGAGATGTATACAGGGGCCAAAACTCCTCCCTCTTTCTGCTGGTGATAACCTTTCCTTGCAACCCAGCATCCTACTAGTCCTCATGCCTTGTTGCACTGCCTAACCACCTTTACATCATCAGATACAATCACTCCTAGGTCTCTCTCCTGCCTGGCCGCTGTCAATACCACTCCACCCATTTTGTACTCCATGCCCATGTTCCTGTGCCCTAAGTGCATAATTTTGCACTTTTTTACAGTGAAACACAGCTACCATACCCCTGACCACTCCGAGTTTTCTCAGGTCTCTGCTCATCCTTTCCACACACACACCCCATCCCAAGCGTTCACACTGTTGCAGTTCTTGATGTCTTCTGCAAAGAGGCAGACCTTCTCTTCCAGCTACTCTGCAATGTCACTTACAAAGACATTAAACAGGACTGGTCCCAGCACTGAACCCTACACCGCTTGTCACCCTCCGTTTCTCGGAGTGAACTTTGTTTACCATCACCACCCTCTGTTGCCTTATCTCCTAACCAATTTCTTACTAGTTTACCACCTTTTTACCCACCCCTACGCTATACAGCCTGTTAACTAGTCTGCTACGGAATGGCGGAAAACTTTACTGAAATCTAGGTTGGTTGGCCACATCCACAGCTCTTCCCTGATCTAAATTCCTTGGACACCCAGTCAAAGAAATCTATCAGATTTATTTTACATGACCTCTCCCCTGTGAATCCATGCTGCTTCAGGTCTTATAACCCGTTGGATTCAAGATATTCCACAATCCTTTCCTTCAGCAGTTTCCATTAACATTCCCCCCACTAGTGTCAGGTTGACCAACCTATAGATGCCAGCCTCTTTCCTGCTACCACTTTTGTGAAGTGGGACTACACCTGTCCTCCTCCAGTCCTCTGGAACCACCCTGGTTTTCAATGATCTTTCAATAGGACAGTCAGAGGTGCAGCCAGTACCTTCCTGTGCTCACGCAACACCCTTGGATGCACCCTGCCTGGCACCATTGCTTTGTCCACTTTCAGATTAGCAAGTACCTTCAGGACTCTCTCCTCTGAAGAAGGACTAGTATCCACCTCCCCCTTCAAAGATCCTGTTACCTTTTTTGCACTCCCTTCCCTTCCACTTCCTCTGTGAACACTGAGCAGAAGTATTTGCTCGAGATGACTGCCTTTTCCTGGTCCCCTTCTGTACAGTCCCTCCCCTTTCTCTTTTTAACCTTATAACCCCTCTCTTGGTCTTCTGCTTTTTGCTTACATACCTAAAAAATGTCTTGTCCCCTTTTAATACCACCTGGGCTATTCTCCCTTCAGTTTGTGCCTTTGCATGCCTTACTGCATTCCCTGACACAACACCCTATCCTTCTCTCTCTGCATTTTCTTGTACCTTCTGAATGTAATCTTTTTTTTTGGGGATCATACTTTTTATCCGCCCCCACCTCTCCAAGCTTTGCTTCATCGTGAGTGCCAGTGGAGTCTGCCCCCGCTTCTGCCACCTACCTGGACCTTCTCACTCACCCCATGGAGCCGTGGTTTTCCCCCCCGGGCGGGGACAAGGTGGGGCCACTACACCCTGAACAATCCAGGTCTCATCTGGAACTGAAAGGCCAGGAAGGTGCAAGTTATGAGAGGTGTGCTTCGTTTTTCTGGAACGTGGGGGAGTGGCACACACCCTGGTGTCACCGCTGTCACCACTCCCCATCCTTTGCTGTATGCTCTGTGCTTGCCATGCCTCTGACTTCCACCAGAGGCCAGTCAAGCACCGAACCTGGATCCCCCTTCCTCCTGGGAGAGGAGAGCTATCCTCCCTCCCTGCAGACCCCCGAAAGCCTGGGCTCATTCCCGAACCCACGTCGCCAGCGTGGCGCGAGGTGGGGCATCCAGCGCCTCAACCCTCAGCACCACCAGGCCGGCGCAACCTTTTTTTTTTAATTAAATATGATTTTTATTGGAGAAAGTACAAGGCAACACATACAGCAGGTCTCGATACAGAATTCAAGTGTAGTGTAGTAAAATCAAACTACGAGACTATGAAGTGTAGTCAGCTCTAACATTATTAGTCTGTGATGAACTAGCCAAAGTCATGTATTAATCCACAGAAAATGTCACATACCATGAGTAAACTTCTCCGTAGAATACAACCACCATCCCACCCAAAACCCTCTTAAAATATAATTGCTTCCTGGGGAGGACCCCTGGAAGGATTACTATCCCATCAATGAACAAATACTGAATCTACCTCTGCCATTTAGTACGACAGGCAGTCGATTTATCATGGAGAGCCACAGTCAGACTTTCCATTTGATAAATCTCTAGAACTATTAGTCTCCAATCTGCTACTGTTGGCATTACCGTAGTCATCCATTTATGAGTGATAGCCCTTTTAGCTGTTAACAAATATATAGGCAAGAGGGTTTTATGCCAGGAGGGAGTGGTCTGGGTAGGCAGAATATAAGGTTATTTCTGAGGTAAGTTCTATTTGCTCACCCAAGCAATCCTTCAATGCTAAATGAAGTGAGCACCAGAATGGCATTAGTAAGGGGCAAGTCCAGAAAATGTGGGCTAAATCCGCCAGCTTGCATTTGCAATCTCTCCAGCAATAGCCAAAATTATCTGGAAGGTGTTTCACCAAAACCACAGGGGAATGGAAATACCTGTTCCTACTCTTCCAGGCGAATTCTCACCAAAGATGGGAGGATGTGATTTTAACTGCCGGTAGGGAAGCCTTTGTCCAGGAGACATTAGAAACCTCCATTTCTAGATTTTTGTTCCACCCCTCTAAAATAGAAAGTGTGTTATCCCACAGGACTTCCCTAAATAGTTCCAGTCAGATGACCCCACGTGTTGCCCAAGAGAAAATCCAAAAGTAGTTTCAGGAAGGGGGGCAAAGGAGAGGGTAGTGTAGGGGTACTGGAACGTTATCTAAGAATATAGTTCCTGACTTGAAGGTACCTAAAAAAAAGTCCTCCTCTCTAAGCCCATATTCCTGCTGTAGTGTATCAAAGGAGAGAATCCCTGTTTGCCCCAAAAACTGATATACATGTCAGTCCCAGCCTTTGCCACCTAGCAAATGCCAGGTCAGTTAGGACTGGCGTAAAGTATTCCTCCTCAAAGAATCTTACAATAGAAAAAAGCCTGTATGAACTTTGGGTGCTTTCTCGGTGAGTACCCCCCCAAAAAAATGTTAGCTGAGATTTGGGTAAAGATCCTCAGAGGAGGAGACCTGCCTTCAGAGGCAAACAAGATTCTCTCTCTCTATATGGAATAAATCATTAGTAGTAAATTCTATAGTTTTCCGTGGAGCTTTCAAGGTGTCTGATAACCACAGAAAAAGCACCCTCAAGAAAGCCGGTTTCACATAAAATTCTAGATTCCGTAAATTCGCACCTCCCTGGGCCAGGGATTGTTTTCAAATTGAGAGATGAATCCTGGGCACCAACTCCCCGAAAATGAAACCTGACATCACTCTGCCTCAAGATTTAAAATAGAACTGGGCTGGGAAATAAGGAATATTTTGGAAGAGATATAATAGGCATGGAAGGACATTCACGCGTATGATTTCTATACGCTGGAAGAGAGGTTGAGCTTGCCCCATTTATTAAAATCCAATTGTATTGCTAATGTGACTGGCTCGAAATTTATTATATCCAGCATCTTGAGGTCCTGGGGAATATTTATACCCAAGTACTTAAGTTTGGTGGCTCACCATTTCAAGGGACAGGCATGTCTCAATGCCTCTGAAGGGGCAAAATTCAATAGTAAGACCTCAGTTTTAGAAACATTAGTTTTAAAGCCTGTCACCCTTTCATAAATACCCAGGATTTCCCATACTCGTGGGATGGATTCCTCTGGGAACAAGACCGTTAACAGGATATCATCTGCAAATAAGGATATCCTATATTCTTATTGTCCCAAAGGAATGCCCTCTACCCATTCCACCTCACGCAAAGCCACCGCCAAGGGCTCCATATAAAGTGTGATCAGGAGTGGAGAAAGGGGGCACCCCTGTCGCATACCCCACTGCAAAGGGATAGGAGTGGAACCCCCCCCACATTAACATGGACGTAGGCCTGCAGGGCAGTATAAATGTTTATAATCCATCTCATGATTTACTGAGGGAAATGGGAGTTCAACAGGGGGTGTCCCACAAAAAGGGCCAGGACACCCTGTCGAAAGCCTTCTCAGCATCATGGCTTAACACTGCTGCAGGAATGCGTCTGGTTTGAATATATTCTATTAGTATTAATACCCGCCTAATATTATCCATGCTATTCCTTTGCTTAATGAAGCCTGCCTGATCAGGGTGAATAAGTGCTAGTAAAATAGTTTCCAACCTAGCTGCCCAAATTGCCATGAAAATTTTGTAATCCACATTCAAGATGGATATAGGATGGTAGGATGCTGTATCCAAGATGACTTTGTTAGGTTTGGGAAGGGCTGCCAGGATAGCGTATGCCCAGGATGGAGGTGGAGGCTCCCCCTCTGCCACAGACCTCAATACAGACACCATATTTGGTAAAGCTCTTTGAGGAATTTCCTATACCACTCTGCCTGGAATCTGTCGAGCCTGGGACATTTTTGGGTGGCTGTGGCCTTGATCTGGGTCAAGATCTTGTCTGCCTGGATCGAGGCCTCCAAAATGCTAGTCTGCTCTTCTGAAAGATGCAGAAGGCTAAGTCCCTCCAGAAACCTGAATCTATCCTCAGAGCTACCCATGGAGCTTTGCCAGTATAGATTTTGATAATAGCTGGCAAAAGTGTACCCTAATGTCAACATCCCCGAGTAACACCTGTCCTGTATGTACATTTTTAATTTTAAGAACAGTGGAGGCCCATTTATGAGCTCATGGCCTTTGCGCCAACAGACGAGTGCCTCGAGTCCCCCCCCATAACCTGATTGTTTTAGATACAAAAGTGCATATTGTAGCTTTAGATCCATAATTTTTTGGAGCTTCGCTTTAGTCTCCTGGATTTTAGATTGTATTTCTGTATCCCATCTATGTACAGGAGTCAGTGCGTCTGGAGCCGATTTGTTAGGTCTTTATATTTAACCTCCAAGTCCCTCTTCTTCTTGACCAAGTAGGCAATGGTTTCTCCTCGAAGCATCGCTTTCAAGGAGTCCCATATCACAGCCTCAGAGAGCGAAGGAGAATCATTCTCCTACAGAAACTGAGGAATCCTACGTTTTATGAGATCAATATATTGTGGATCTCTTAAAGGAGTCGGATTAAGGTGCCAGAGGGATTGTGTTTTCATTTTTCCGTAAATTAAGCTTTAAAATTAGTGGGTGGTGGTCAGATGGTATCCCTGGCCCACTGGAAACAGCCTGTATCAGGGAAAAATGTTCGCAAGTTGTGAAATAATAATCTAACCTCAAATATGTATGGTAACATCCAGAGTAATAGGTGTAGCCTGGCGACTTGGGGAACACCCTCCTCCAAACATCCACCGCCCCCAAATGTTCCATCATCCCTTTAAGATATTTAACCACGTTAGACATTCTATACGCACGTGGGTTAGAAGACTCTTGGCTAACAAACATAGTCATATTAAGGTCGTCCCCTATAAGTAAGCATCCCTGTAGTAATTCAATCACTTTGTTTATAAAAGTTCTAACTATCGGAACCATAGTTTGCGGTGGCATATAGACATCTTGTGAATAGAAGCTACCTTGTATTATAATACATCTGCCCTGGCTATCCACATAAAAGTTTTGCACTTCCAGGGGAGTGGTTATGGGGATTAGGATGGCCGCTCCTCGCCTGCGGCCACTTGGGTGGGATGAGGCATAGACTTTGTATGTTTGCCCCAACTAAACTTCAAGTGTTCTGCTTCAGAAAGATGCATCTCCTGGACAAAGAAAAAGTCTGTGGATTGTTTTCTAAGATATTGCATAAAGCGAGACCTTTTAATTGGGCTATGCAAACCATTAATATTCTGTGAAAATATTTTGACAGGTTGGACCACCATGACTTCAGCTCAAAAAGGCAAGATCATCAAGCCAGACCACTCTCTCCCCCCTCCCCAGCAGGACAGCAAGAGGAGGAAGCATCCAGCAACCCCCCCAATCGTCCTGTGGGATCCAATGCAGCGGGAAGAGGACCCACACACCAGGAGACTCCCAACCCCCCAACTCCATATAGATATTATTTTGTTAACGAAGTTTGATTTTGTGTTTGAAACCATTTTGTGTGCCTCTGTTGTTTTAAATAAGAAATAATTAATTGTCCAACATCCCCCTTACCCCTCTTTTGTACTAGAAAAAGACAACTGCCAACATGACACCCTATCCTCCCCACCCCAGCCCCGACAGGAGAGTACAACCTTCTCTCCACAATAGGAAAACTATGCACAGTGTGGCTTCCAACTGTGAGGTGAGATAATCAATCCACCTCAGTTTATCTGAGGTTGGGACCCTAAATCTGGACTCCACCCCAGAGAAGTGGGATACAGATCCAAACTGGTAGGTGCAAACCCACTTCAGGGTCGTGAAAACCCCTGATAGGATCACCGCTATATTCCAGTAGCGGGGACCCAAGTTTGGTGACTCCAAATACCCGGTCAACAAAAACGTAATACTAGTAATATAAAGTAGAAATGACTCCTCCTCCTCATTGAGGAGCCCCCCCTTCCCATTTAAGTGTGATTCTCTAAGTTTCGTTAAGTAAATCCCTTTATTAGGAGCCCAAAGGTGTTGCTGTTGCCAGTCCCCCCACTCACCCCCCGGCTGAGCCCAGCAATTCTCTTGGGACCGAAAGACTCATGGTATTAGCCACTAGGAAGATCCAGAACCATAGGCCGCAGGAGGTACCCCATGTGCACCCACTCCAATTCGTAGTGAAGGGCCGAGGTCCCTCCCTCAAAGCTGGAGAGTCTCCTCTAATGACACCTAGGAAAAATTTTTCCTCGTGGGGTTTTCAAAAAATCTTTACTTTAGTACAATATAACATTTAAACTCCAGCTTAAGTTAAACCTTTAACTGGAGTCAGAGTCTAGATTCAGGACCGTGAACCATCCCCTTAGAAGACGAATGGAAAGGGTGAAGGAAGACATGGGCTTATTGCCCATCGAACCCTCAAACCAGAAAGAGATGACAATCATAGTATTTAGCAATAACCTCCTTTTAGTTCATAGGATCCCTCTTGGCCTGATCTTGAGGGAACCCGTTATTCTCTCCACCCAGTCACATCGACTACGAAATAGTTGGGTTTTAGGTATGATAATTAAAGTGACTGTTTGACCCTCAGTTGTACCCATATGTCTTTAATAATGAAGCCCATTCTACTCGCCCAAGCATGAACGTAGTTGACCTGTGTTGTTCTGTGTTCCCTAGGTCACCTCCCAGTCAACCTCTGAATGAAAGGTCAGCCCATACAGATTTTAAAACTCGAGGCATCCATTGCCTTAGAAGGAAACCAGCATCTTTAAGGGCCATAAATTCAGTGGGAGGTGTACAGCACTGGGGAACACCACTCGACAGAAGACCAAACAGGGCCTAAACGTATGAGGCCAAAAAACAGAGATTCCTGGATCCCTGGTTACTGGTAGACACAGCATGAAAAGAAGCACCACAAGTAATCGCTCCCTCCCAGGCAGCAGCCTGACATCGTGGGTGAAAGGCACGGCCAGGCGACTCCGAGGCACGAGGTCAGAGGGGGCACGGGAGAGCTGGTAGAGCAATGTAGGTAAGGTGGGAGCCCAGGGGAGCGGTTCAGTCCCGCAGCCAAGACTAAAGCCCCGCCATCGTTGGACTGAAAACCTCCAGCAATTATGTTTTAAATATTTCGACAGATCACGGTCCACTGGAGTGCCACCCCACCCCCTGCCCCACAGCTCAATTGCCACACACACACACATACACAGCCTCAGCCCTCTAACCTGACAAGCAGATTGAAGAATGTCTCCACTCAGGTCTGCAGAGTCGTGTTCTGGAACTGTCTCAGTTTGTCCATGATTTTGGCTAGAGAAAAGTCAGGGTCCTGTCACCTTCGGGTGGAGACCAAATCGTCAGCAGGTCTCTGAGCTTTAGATCTAGGGGTCTGATCCTTTATAGATGCCCCTAGCAAGTAGGTCTTCCTTCGCTTCTGTGGCTGAAGTATGTTTTTCTGTCTGTTAGGATACGGCACCACTAACTTTGCAGGATAAGGCTTTCTAAATTTTTACTTTTGTGCTCTGAGGTGAGGGAACAAAAGAATATATTCTTGTCTCAAGCGCTGAATAGCTGGTGCATAGTCATTATCAAATAATGTATTATATCAAATAAAGTAGGAAGCAGTATAGTGCAGTGGTCTAAGGCTCTGAGCTGCAAATTTGGTGACATCCAGCAGACCAGACCTGGGTTTGAATCCCACAGCTTCCACTTGAATACTGTGTGATCCTGAGCAAGTCACTTAACCTCCTTGTGCTCCCAGGTCGCTCCTGTAAAAAAGCTTTCAGCTTACTGTGCTATAGCTGGTTAAACAACTAAATAAAAAAAAAAAAAACAAGACTCTATGTGCCCCATATACATGACTTTTTGCTTTTGCCAGGCCTTGGGAAGAGTCTCTTTAACTTGAAAGCTTTGGAAGTGGATAACAAATGATCGGGGCCTGGCATCTGGTCGGGTCAGCTTCAGGCCCAACACTCGGTGGGCTCTCTCTATGTCGAGCTGGAATTCAGGACCCTGTTCCAGCATGAGATGCAGCAGGTAGTCAGAGAACACTAAAGCATGTTGTCCCTCTTCATTCTCCAGTAGGCCGTAGATTCTAATACTTTTCTATGGCCCCGGTTTTCAGTGTCTTCCTGCCGTAGGGGCATCACTGGTTACTCTTTAGCCAGTGCTGCCATGGTAGTTTCCAGATCCTCGAGGTGGCTGGTGTTGGAAGAGAGCTGCATAGCTGCCTCATCCATGCAAATTGAGTCCCGCAATTCGGCCCGGAACTCACTGATGGCCTGGAGAATCGCATTGGCTTGGGGGCTTCCAGGGTCTTTTTAACCCCTTTTGATTTTTTGTCTTTTTGTAGAGCTGAGGTTTTAACAAGCAGTTCGGTCAGAAAGGCCCCAGTCATCCATGTCATCCGCATCGGTAAGTACTTGAAATCGATTTCTGGAGTTTCTGGACATTTTCCCAGGTAATTGTTATCGCTAGCACCACATGAAATTTTGCTCTAGTAATTAAATGTAAAACAAAGCCAGTACTGTAAGTCTTTCAGACGATTAAAGTAGATTTGGCAGGAAGCTCCTTTGATCTGCACTTCTTCCACCATGGCACCACCAGAAGTCCCTGAATGCAACTCTTTTAGTCTACCTTTTCTGCCTCCTTTTTTTTGGAGAACCACAAGGGTCTCTGTTTCCTCTTGCTTTTCCTCACTTGCTTGATGCAGAGGTTTGCTGCCTTCACCATGACCTCTTTTAGCTTGGTCCACTCTTCCTCCATCCGCCCCTTGTCAGGGCATCCCTAAGGGATTCACCTATCTTTATAAAATCTGCCCTTCTGATATCCAGGGTACTCACCCACGTATGGTTGGATTCGGCAGTGGTCCTTATATTAAACCACACTGTATGGTGATCACTGATCCCCAGGAGGCCTCCCACCTTGATATCTGCAACACTGTCCCCGTTAGTGACAACCAGGTCAAGTACTGCCCCATCACGAGTAGGCTCACTGACTAGCTGCCTGAGGAATACACCCTGCGGGGAGTCCAGGATGCCCTTTGCTTCTAGCTAAAGCCGCCACAACTGGGAGTCTCCAATCTGCATCCGGCAGACTGAAGTCCCCCCACCAGCAGCACCTCACCCCCTTTCAGCCGTTTTGCCAATGGCTTCCAACAGCACCCTATCTAACTCCTCCCCCTGTGCCAGAGGTCTGTAGATCAAGCTGCTGCAAACAGTGACTCCATGTGCGGGATCGAGGTGAGACAAGTGATGCAAAGTAAAGTGTAGTCGCATAATGCTGAGGGGAGAGGCGCTGTGGAAAATGTTGGCTGGAGCACAGACAGCTGAAGGCTGTTTTGGGGATTTACAGTTGCAGCTGCAGTCTGAGGGAGTCAGTAATTTGGTGCAGTGAGCGACAGGACTCAGGGAAGCTGTGGTATTGAAGGTTGTGGTATGGGCGACAGGGCTACACAATGTTGCTGGAGTGGCTGTTTTGATTAAGTCTCAGTAAGAGCAGGTAGGGCAGGCTGTGTTGCATTAACTGAAGTTGGGACAGAAGGTGGGTTGTGATTCTGTAAGCCAGTGTGAACAAGACGACGATGCAGTGATGGCTGGCAGAACCAAGGGCAACAAAATGAGTTTATGGCAACCATATGATTTGTGGGCAGAGCATGGGTAGACAAGACAAGCAGACTGATTTTATGTCCTTGCAAAATCCTGTTGGATAGGACTTCCCCGTGGATATTTACTGGACTGCCCCCATGTCTCTCAGATAATCAAGCTGCTGAATTTCTTTTAGCCATTGCATAATTTGGATTTGCTAATGCCACTTGTTTTAATTTTCTTACCGGTACCTGAAGCCCCTATTTAGTGTCGTTTTCCTTCTTACTGAATGCTGCGCTTTTAAAATTTTTTTTTTTTTAACATGAAATGAAACATTCTCTTGCCTATGCCAGACTCTTGGGTGTCTGTAGCCACTTACGGTATTATTTCGTGCTGAGGTGTGGTAAATATCTCACAGCAAGTAGCCCACAGGGAGGAAGAGGTGACAGCTCAATCCACCTCTCCTGTATTGAGAAGCATGGGTCAGACTGTTAAAACCAGTGCAATAGGAACTGTCGACGGAGTCTGTGTGGCACTCAGTACTGCACAGACAGCAGAAAAAAAACACAACAAAGTATTTTCATATCACACTGATATCCTTAAAGAGCATGAAAGCAGTACGACGGTGGATGAGGTGCACACCACAGCAACAGCGAATTTATTGCTTTAGGCCTCCAGGTGCCTGCAGTCCTAGTTAAGACACGACTCTGCTGTTTACAGCTCAGTTACAAGACTTTTTCATTTCAAGAATATTAACCCAACACAGGAACAAATACATTGTTTCCCTACAGAAAGAGAAAAAAAGTATACAAAGCAGTTTGGGCAATTTGTCAGGTATGGACACCGCTGGTGCATGTCATTAGTTCAAGTACTCGCAGCACATATAAAATTCCAATACTAGTTCCACAACTGATTCAGCTATTAAGACACGTTGTTTGTGCTACCAGATTCTCTCTGTGGACACTTGATTTAGCAAACTGCATTTTAAACAGCAAATTCATTCCTTTCTCTTTAGAGTTACTGGAATCCCTGGACTCGGCCAGCCTAAACTCCTAACCTCTGTGTAGCCCAATGAATTTCAAAATCAGTCACCTCCAGCAGGACATGGCAACAAGAGACATTCAAATTTATCACTGCAATTTCACTGAGCAGGCAAGCATGGACCAGGGTCACATCATCACCTGCGATTCATGCTGAACTTCTGCATAACATACTACACAGCTTAATCTAGAACTTAAAGGGAACATAACATTTAAATAAAAAGTGAAATAAAGAGAATATGATGGTGGTAGTGTGTGTGTGTGTGGGGGGGGGGTATTATTGACCTGATGTTGCCCAATCAGAATTTTGTTAGGCATGTTAGTGTGGGGGCTTGGGTGGTCAGAGTGACCAACATATGGGGAGATTCAGCATGGACTGGGGCCACAAGTTATCACTGACTAAAGGATTCTGAATTTCAAACAAACTGATTTCAGAATAATGCAGGACAAAATACAGGAAAGAAACACTTTAAAAATCTTTGATGGGGTCCAGGAGAAGTGGGCAGCCACTGAATAACAGCTTCAATTCACACATTATATTAAGGGCTCTGAGCACACCCAACATATGTTCACACCATCTTATTTTCACTGGTGCTGCTACTGTACAGCGATTCACCTAATATTAACTGTATTTTTATTTTCACGTTAATATGAAACCAACGAAAACAGAAAAAAATAAATGGACATTCAATATTTCCCGTTGAACAGTATTTCTGAGGCTAACCATGCATGTGCCAGGAACACTAGAAAATCCAAGAATTATAGGAAACCAATATGGCTTGAAAGTCAGGTAAAGTAGGCCAGAACCAGACTGGCCCAGCTGGATACCTGGAAATGTCCAGGTGGGCCCCCAGTGGTGGGAACATGGCTACGTACTAAACTCCGACATTTATCATCTATTTCTAATTAAACTGGGTGTCTTGGGCACGGCAACTAAATGTAAAATGCAAAGAAAGCTAATGTAGCATATTTAGTTGGGCTACTAGTATGAGTGCATCACCCTGGGCCCTCCCAGAATTATTTTCCAGCTGGGTCCTCTATACCCCAGTACGACCCTGAAGTAGGCAATATAGGGAGCTGTCTAAAGAGAAACTGGGTATAAACACAACGATTATCAGGGAAGCTAAAGCAAAGGTAGAAATATGTCTAGCAGAAAGGGTAAGAAAATAATGACAAATCCTTCTTTAAATATATTAGTGAAAAAAGAGGCAATGTGCATGATAGGATAAGATGGGCATCATAAGGAAAGGGGGGTTAGTACTGTACAGCTGCTGATAAAAAAGGCAAGAATACTATATGAATATTTTTGTTAGGAGTTTGCAGTAAAGGAAGTAGACGCATTTCCAAACAGTAGCAGGAGATTCATGGATGATATGTGAACAAGTCTGAGATGGAAGGAATTACAAGGATTGGGTACTAAAGGACTGGGAAAGTTTAAAATCAATAAATTACCTTGCCCTGATGGGATTCATCCTAGAGGGGTAAAGGAAACAAGGCAAGTGCTGATGGACTCGCTAGCAATCCCCTATGGGGAATCACAAGCAACAGGCATAGCAACTATAGATTGGCAAGTGGCTAATGTGGTTTCACCACACAAAGGGGAGGACAGGGAAAATCCAGGTAACTATTTGTTTGTAAACTAGACATCAATAGTGAGAAATCATCTGGAGACATTTATCAAGGATGAAACAGTTGTATTCTTGGAGGAAAACAAAATTAATGGATAGGAACCAGCATGGATTCACCAAGGGCTGGTCGTGTTAGGCCAACTTAACAGACTTTTTTAATGCAGTGACACAAAAGGTAGACAGGGGTCAGCCAGTCGATATGCTATACCTAGATTTTAGCAAGGCATTTGACTCAGTACCACATGAGGCTAGTTAGGAAGATGAGATGGCTAGGGGATGGAATAACTGGCTGAATCAAAAACTGGTTTATTAATAAAACCCAGAAGGTGGTTCTAAATGGTAAATTTTGTGAGGGCAGGACAGCGACTGAAGGGGTACTTGCAGGGTTATGTTGTTATTTATTTTTTTTTTTTAATTTACTATACTTTTCCCCTCATGTCAGAGCGGGTGGCCGTCACTGGTTCTCCCTACAGCCCCAGCCCCCTCACCCATCTTCCCTGGGACTTAACTTCCTCTCCTCCAAGCACCATGGCTAACCCCTCCTCCAGTGCAGGGCCACTGGGAGGGGGACCTATCTTATTCCCTCCCAGAGACTCAGTCGGTGCGTTGGGAGAGGAGTGTCTCAGTTGGTGGTGGTGGTGGAGCGGGGGATCTGCGGTGTGGGGGGGTGGACATAATCCTGCACTGCTTCACAGTCTTTTTCAGTTCTCCTGGACCAGCCCCTTATAGGATGAGGGAGCCCTCAACATGTGTGCACGCAATGTGCATTTATTGCATGTTGCACAAGTCATCACATCCCCAATTCCATGGCTCTGCTTGCATTGCCACCTGTGGTCACTAGGTGGCAGTAGCAGGGCAGAGTTTGTCAACCCTTCCTCCCTGCGGTGGAGCACATCCTCTGGGGCACTCAGCTCACCTCCTCCGGTTGGCCCTCTGACAACTCGTGCTCATTCCCGAACCAGAGTCATTGGCGTCGTGAACAGAAGCGCTACCACTGCACCAGCAGGCCAGCAGGGTTATGTTTTCAGACCATTACTGTTCAGTATGCATATCTGTGCCATATGCAAGGGTATTCAGGGCAAGGTATGTCAATTCACAGATGATAAAGTTCTGTGGGAGGGCTATAACTGAAGGAGTTTACAACATGCAACAGGACGTAAGAAGGCGGGAGAAATGGTCCAGTATTTGGCAGCTGAAATTCAATGCCAAAAATCATAAAGTGACACATGTAGGGGCGAAGAATCTGGGGACTGTTTACTACATTTCTGTGATGCCTGTAGAGAGCACGTAGGGGAGAGCGCCTGGAAAAAATGATAAGAAGTAACTTAAAACAATCTTCTCAGCACAATAAGGCATATGAGACAGCTAACAAGATGCTGGAGTACATAAGGAGAGGAATTTCTAGCAAAAGGTGGGAGGTGATACTGCTCCTCTATAGATCATGCCTCGCCAAAACACTCCATGACCGCGAGTGAGTAGAAATCGCCAGTTCTGTATTGTGTGAGGATGCAAAAAGATCTAACTCTGGACAAGCCCATCTTGCAAAGAGGTCATTTACCACAGAGATGAGCAGTTCCTGTTCATTCACCAGGGACGAGACCTGCTTAGCCTGTCTGCCAAGACCTTTTGGATATCTGTGAGAAACATGGTGGATAGTTGAAGGCCATGAGACACTGCCCAGTACCACACGTTCACTGCATCCCTGCACAGTGGATAAGAGCGAGTGCCCCCTTGCTGTTTTACATAGTGCATGACATTAACACTGCCTGTCAACATCAGCGAGGGACTGGGACTGAGATACTCCTGGAAAGCCTGGAGACCAGGAAGAGCAGCCTGCATCTACAGTACATTAATTTAGAGACTTGATTTCAGACTGGTCCAGGACCTTTGCGTCTGATAGGACCAGAGGTGCGTACCCCAGCCAGAACATGAAGCATCCACTGTGAAGGTCTGCAAAGGAGTCAGAGAAAGGAATGGAATGTCCTGCAACAGGTTCTGGCAGGTCCAGTCACCATACCAGAGCACAGCAAAGAGGGAACGTGATGAGGACCATCTGTTTCCAGCTTGTCCATCAGCCGATCCAGCTATACCTGAAGAGCAAGCACATGTGGAGAAAGGCGAAGGGAACAATACTGGTGGCAGAAGCCGTCAGCCCCAGGAGACATAACATCGTCCAAGCTGACACATTATGACTCCTGTGAATCAGCTGGGCCTGGGCAACAACAGCCTCTGCCCTGTCAGCAGGCAGAAGGGCACAGCCCATCACCATGTCCAGCACAGCACCAATACATTGGAGGCACAGACAAGGAACAAGTATGAATTTCGGAATGTTCCCTGTGACTCCCAGTTCTTTGAACAACTGTCTTGTTCTGCACAATGTGTACAAAATTGCTTCCCTGGATGGGGCCTTCAAGAACCAGTCATCCAGATACAGGAAAACATAAAGCCCTTCCCCTCGGAAGGGCTGCTGCCACAAGTGCTAAGCATTTCTGTATTTAATGTTTTGTATTCAATGAACAGGTTTAGGTCTTTCAGGTCCAGTACAGGATGCAGATCTAATATCCACTTGGGAACCAGGAAGTATCTGGAACAGAACTCTTTGTTTCTTTCTTGGGGAGGAATAGGTTCGATAGTCCACTTCTTTATAAGTGACTAAACCTCCTCTAGCAGAAAGGACAAGTAGCCTGGCGGATAATGACAAGAAGGATGAGCAGGAGGGGGTGAACTGGAGGGGTAGACATTAACTCCAGAACATGCCACTCTTCCACTAATTCCAGGACCCACTCATCCATTCTGACCTCCCTCCCTTCACAGCTGACAGGAGATCTGCCCCCCCCACTGCAGGCAACAGTGGAGGGAGAGACAATGGGGAGTCAGAAGGTAGTGGGGGGTGCTGCTGTGACTTTGCATGGGTACGAGGGTGGGGGGACCTGGGAGGGGATCACCATCGGTGCCTTCTGCATGAGGCTGCTGATGGGAGACATGGCCACTATGGGCAGCAGCATGCAAAACAAACCCCTACCAGCCCCCTAGTGGGCTGAGGCATCAGAGATTTGAGTGACCTTAAAGTCATCCCGGAAGACTAAAGTTCACATAGAGCATTTTCAACATCACTCCAAAACAGCCTGCAACCTGAAAAAGGGCCATTCAACACAGCCTGTTGTACATCAGTGGCAAACCGGCCATTCTAAGCCAAGAACATCTCCGAAGGCATATGCCAAAGGCAGTAGCTATGGGAAGCATCATATGCAGAGCATAAAAGATATCCTCCAAGGTAACTTTAAGAAAGTCTGCCTTGGCAGGACCATCAACTAAAGAATGAATGTTGGACATAGATTTCCACGGGCTATTCTGATATTTAATCATGCATGCCTGGTAGTTTGCAATTCTTACGCCTAAGGATGTCGAGGCACAAGTCCTTTTGTCCATAACATCCAGCTTACTGGATTCTTTATCTGGAGGCAAAGTGCTCATGTGTCTAGGGGATCTAGAATGGTCCTGTGCAGCCATTATAGTCAAAGAATCTGTTTCAGGCTGGGAAGCACAATAAGGCTTAACAGATGGAGCAGGGTACTGTTCATCAGACTTCCTAGGCACTGCAGGAAATGTACTAGGCCTATACCAGGTAGCAATGGTAGCATCCTCTAAGGCAGAATATACAGGAGGAATTATAACGGAGGGTGCAGTGGAAACCTCCAAAAACGCCATTAAATGTTTCTTAGTGGAGTCATCATCCTCAGCTCTAAATTCCATGACATCTGGGATTTGTTTGAGAAAAGCCCAAAAAGAGGAATCCCGTGGAGTAAATCTGGGGATATACACCACACAGTCCTCACTGTATGAGTAGAGGGTAGAGCTGGAAGGCAAAACCCCCTCTTAGGAATTACCATCCCTTTCATCATCCTTGAAATTCTCCTCCTTATTAAGGAAATCAGGATTGTATTCTATTTCCTCATCCTCCAGAAGGATGATGGCAGCAACTGACAATTGATGGAACCAGCAGCTGTGATGGAGGAATGACAGGTGTGCTTCTGGATCCTGTTGACTATGTGTCAACTGGGGAGGCCCAGTCGATGGGGAGACATTATCATCGGTGGGAGCAGCAGCAACAGGCATCAAAGTAGTTCAGAGAATGATGTTGGCACAACCTGGAAGTCAACAGCACCTTGTAAAGGGCCCAGAACAACAGACACTGAAGGGGTGGAACCCAACGACAGGGGCTGCATACCATCCATAGTAGGTACAGTAGCACCAGGGCCAGACCTCAACCTTGGTGTCTCACCAGCAGTCTGGGGAATGGGGCTGTAGTCATCACTGCCAGAGCTGATGAGGACATGCCCTCCTTCAGTGGAGACCTCAACCTCACCACCAGCAAGCGTGTGCTTAAATCCTTATGCTTGTGGTGATGTGTAAAACAGGAGGACTGCAAAGACAACTTATCATTGTCTTTGTCTTAGTCTTTGACAACTGCGACAGCAGCAACGAACGCTGGGGAGTATCCTTCCTGGAGGCGATTGAATGAGCGGAAGAAGCCAGCTTGGAGCCCAGAGCCTTGGTTTGAGTCTTCATGGCCTTGATAGCAATGACTGTTTCTACAGCCTTCTTTTGGTGTCTTTTTTGTGGCCTGGTTGAATTCCTGGCAGATCTTGCAAGTCCTGACGTTGTGGGACAGGCCCAAACAGCAAACACAGACTGTGTCCTTGTAGCTCTTTTAGCTACAGATTTTAGAACATAAAGTCAAAGTAAACAATAGTGCTGTTTTTCTGCAGGTCAATGAGCAGTAAACAATGGGAGAAAGAACTGAGGAGCAATAGGGCTGCCCACAATGACTGGCAACATCAGTGCCTCTATTTAGTTTTTGCTCCGCTGCTGACTGGCCCCCTTTGGCTCTGCCCCTACCATCCAGCCCTGTCATCCACCCTACAATTTATTTGGACCCATGTTCCCTCGTGGAAGACCCCCATATGAAGGGCCACCTGGAAGCAGACCCCCCAGCACCTCCAAGTGGAGTTAGAGTGTCGGTCAGGGAGGGGCAGTCCAGGCAACGGTGCGGGACCTGCAACGGAGTGGCAGGTGGCATCCTGTGTGGTCGCAGTCTTTTCCCGGTTTTCTCCCCTGGAAAGCATGGCATGCAATGACGTTGTGGCATGGCTGCCTACGTCTGCCTCGCTTCCCAATACTGTCAAGCTTTCTTCACTCTTAGACCCCTTGCCTCCCAGAGGGGCCAGTCATATGCCGGACACTGTCCCAACCCATCACCCGGAGGAGAGCAGTCCCCAGGACGCTACATCCTCCCCCCTCCCCGGCCAGCCCTCCGACAACCCCTGCACTTTTCCAAACCCGAGGCACTGGCATCACAGGCAGAAGCTTTACCACTGTGCCAGAGGGCCGGCACGTCAGTGTCTATATAACTGCAGGTGGCTCTACTGTTCCTCAGTTCTTTCTGATGGCTTAAAGTTCCAAAGATGCGGCACAACGGAGGAGATGGCCTCAACGAAGATCATCTCATTCCCAAATGAAAACAAAAATAAACATAACAAGGAAAGAAAAAAAAAGAGACCCTGGCTTCTCTCTGACCTTTCATACTGGTTTTGTTATGACTGGATGACATTCTTTAAACAAAAGTTTCACTTTCTGTTAAAAAGTGCTATTGTACCACTTGTTTAATAAGTGCGCAACAGGCATTTGGGATAAGAACAGAATCCTCACCTCCCTGTAGAGTGTATTCCGTCACTGCATTGCTGAAGAGGCCCAACCCAGCTCCATTGTAAGCAGCCACCTGGATTTCATACTGTGTCCAGATGATAAGGTCTTTCACCAGGCAGTAGTTAATCTCTGGGCTAGTGATGTTTTTGTACTGGTAATCCCCAGGAAGACCCGCCAAACGATACCTACAAAGAGAATGGACAAACAGTCTACCAAGTCACATTAAATGTGGTCGCACACCAGGAAATGAGCTAATGCCTACAGCCAGGAGACAGATTAACTGGCTTTACTCTGCGGTTCTACAGACAGCTAAATTTCCAGTAATGACAATTCAGGTTGCAAGTTTCATTTCTCTCACTGCCATACCACCTCAAAGGACTCAAATAAAATGGCGGGGGATGTCAGAAACTGCAGCCCAATTTTATTTTGCTTGAGAACACAGACTAATTGTTTTGGGGAGTTGAGGCACATGGATTTTGCAGCTCAGTAAATGTGGACTGCATATACAGTTCATCTGAAAAATATTTAATAGCAGGCCTGTTTGCGCAGCTGTACAGCTGCTGTTCATTATGTTAGAGACCTGGGTTCACAAAGGAGCCAGAGTCATCAGGGGTGGAGGAGGACTGTTTTTTCTTTTTATTAGACATAGCCAGTGAGGCAGGCATTATATATAACAGAGTGTTTTCAGTTACAGTACACAGTACTTGGATATAACAGAAGTGTCTGCCATTAACTAAGATGGGTACCATTATTAATTTACTATGGTCCCATTGTCTTTCTAAATTATTATCACATACCACTATTGACTATATATTCTTATTCTGCCTAGCGACAATGTATATTCAATATCTTGCCGTATTGCACTTCTGCTGTAAATTTTATTCTGACCTTCCCATGATTTCCTTGTTAATGAGCTCTGCTCAATGGAGTCTTTTCCTGGTAAAATAAATAAAATAAAAAAATTATAGTACGATCCAATGCAGTTCCCCTAAGGATAACATCTAAGTATCTATCCGGACAGTACGGTGTCAGTCTGGCCTGGAGCCAGCTTCCGGATGTCATGTTACATTGCAAAGGTCTCATTTACACTAAAAAGGAGGCACTGAGAGTCCCAGAGGACATTCCCCTCCCCCGGGGAGGACGAGCAGAATGTCTCTGCTGCGATACTGCCATTTGGGTGACCACGGCACTCTGGAGCAGCTAGTCGGGAGGAAGAATGCTGACTGGTGCTACACTATGTGTGCTTGCCTGCGTGCAGATGTGCACCCTTGTTGCCGGCATCTTGAGTACTGGGACCAAAAACAGGGAAAAACCTGATATGGCAGGATAAGCCTGGCCTCCCGCAAGCCCCACCATGGTGACCCTGGCACCTCCTATCAGAATCTCACCGCAGGGGGAGTTGGAAAGCCCAGTTGATGCCACCATGACCAAAGGAACTAAGCCATGGAGAATGGGAATAAAGGAGTAAGTCAGGCGATGAGACTGGGGAAGTCCGAAGAAGGGGCATGACCGGAGATGAGGAAGATGAAGGAGATCAAAGCAAAAAAAACACACGTTTCATAACCCCTCTAGTATCTTCACAGTTCTCATGGATGAGATGTGTAAGGGGAAAAAAAAATAACAAGGGCTTAGACAGCCCACCGGCACAGTGGTAGCACTATCGCCTGTGGCACTGACAACCCAGGGTTGGGAGTAACCTCGGGAGTCAGAGACGCGAATGTCCCAAGGACTGCTCTCCTCCTCCAGGGAGGGAGGGGACCAATGGCCAATGTTACACTGGCCTCTAGTGGAGGCAGAAGGTCAGCCCGGGTGCATCAGAGTTGCTTCTTCGGTCCAGCCTCAGCCTTCCACAATGTGTAGTGCTCACCCATCATGACGTGGCCTGGAGAATGAAAGGAGTCTAGCACGGTGCTGCAACTGATGTGGCGCCACTGGATACCAGCTGGATGACGGAACAATGGATAAACCCCCTGCCGAGGAGGTAATAAAGGGATAATGAAAAAAAAAACACCTAACAAGGGCTGTTTTAAAGAAACCACCACACTTTCTGAAGAAGAGCAGGGGCATTTTCCCCTGTAACGTCCAGTACGAATTCTTCCCCAAAACTTTATTTTTATCAGCCTAGAAAATTCCAAAGTCCTGCAGCTGGGCAGACAGGCTGAGAAGAATGTTGCTGCTCAGCAACGCATCCCAGCTGGGGAGAGCTGGCAATAGTGTCCCCTCTGAGTTGGCTGGGGACTCCTTCCCCTCAGGAGGGGTAGGCACACTGTGCTGTGCTGACCAGAGGCTAGTGGGGGATTGGCCACTTTCCAGTCCTCTGGCACCAAGCCTGTCCAGAAAGATTCCCCAAGGATAACTACAGGTGGCCCAGGCAATTGTTCCCTTAGCCGCACTATGATCCTGGGGTGTATCTCATCTGCTCCTTGGGACATACTAGCTTGATCTTTGCCTAGTAGTCAGCTACCAGGGTGGGTATTATGTCTGCAGGTTGTGTCAAGGCTTGATGCCATGGGCCTTTCCAATGAGCGCCTTCCCTCCCCTGGGGTACTTGAAATACACTGAAGCAAATACTCATTCAACATCTCAGTCACTGCCCCGACTCTCACTCATTTCCCCCCTCGTTCCCCTGTTTCCGAGGCCCAATCCCCTCCTTCACCTTTCACTTACTAAAGAAGGCTTTGGTGACATCTGCCGCTCCTACTTCTATCCTTGCTTCCTGTCCCTATCTGGCTCTGTGCCAGCAACTCTGGTTTGTGAGCACACAGTGAACATTGGAAATCGGATGGCTGACTGGGAGGTGCATTGACCAAGGCAGCATGTCCCAGCCTTAGGGGAGTTGGCAGCTTTTCTTCCTCTTCCGCAGAGACAAGGACAGTGGTCCTGTGAATTTGCTCTTAAGTCGGGGGCATGCTATAAGCCAAGAGGTCACATGGTCTACACGTTGCTGCCAAGGGGAAGAGGGAGGGTCACTGGTCACATGTGACAAAAAAGGAAAAAAAACACCTCTCCTTCTGGATGACAGCTTCTGGCACTCTCAAACCCCATGCTGCATGTACCCCTCTTAGGGTAAGAGTTGTGAGGCCTGGGAGGTTCAAAGAGACTAATTGATGGATCAGAGAAGGTAGGAGAAAAAGGCTTAAAAATAAACACATTTTATGATTGCTAACTTTCTACAGCATGTGCTGCACACTGTCACTGAAACTCTGTATGCTATGTCCTGTACTGTACTACCTGGCTTTATGCTTTATGTAACTAACTCCGGGTCACCCCTGAAAAAGGGACCCTCGGGGCCCAGTGGGCTTACCCGGTTAACAAAATTTAATAAATAAATAAATATGCTGATGTACAGTAGTTGGTTGTTTTACAATATGCTTCCTTTCTCTTAATAATCGTGAAAGACGTTCTGCCCACCACATTGGTGTTAACACATAACAACATATATGGTCCCCATCGATATACTTTCCCTAAACCCGTCGTGAACACTGGGAGTAGCCCCTAAAAAGACTAGCCACTCATGATGCAGTGGAAAGAGACTGCCAGCCCAGTATAGCCTAGAGGTTAGAGGAACGAGGTGTGAACATCCAGCAGACCAGACCTGAGTTTGATTCTCACAACCTCCACTTGCCTACTGTGTGACTCTGAGCAAGTCATTAAACCGCCCAGTGCTCCCAGGTCGCCCCTGAAAACAGGCACTTGTGCCTAGTGGGCCTTTCCCAGTTACCAAAGACTAAAATAAAAAAAAGGAAAACATGCTGGCAGTCATTCTCCCAGGGTTTGGTCATGCTACAGGGCCTTTTGTGTACTGTGGGGAAGCCATAACTTCGTGGCTGATATAACGATAGTAACTCATCTCTCATAGACCAGCGTGGACACAGTTCAGATAACAGTCATCGTCATAAGGAGGGAGGGGCTTAATGGGGGAAAACACCCCACAAACGTATGTATAACAGCTGGTCCCCTTCTACCACATCCAGTTCCACCTCAGTCTCCCCACCCCCCCGGTCATGTATGTGGGCCAGGTTGGTGGCACCACAACCAGGACCCCACCAGGGGGCGCTAACCATGGGAAGCCACAAAGCTGATGGGGGTGGTTGGGTATGGCAGAGGAAGACCAGACCAGAGTACTGATGTACAACGGGAAGGGTATACCCACAATAGGGTAAAAACAAATTGGTTATTTGTAATATGTATACCCTTGAGGAAAGGGAGGGGACATGATAGAAATGTTTAAGTACCTCAGTGGAATCAACAAAGTCCAAGAGGGTAGCATCTTTCAGAAAAAGAGACGTGTAAGAACAAGGGGACACAATTTGAAGATAGAAGGAGGGCGGTTCAGGGGCAATGTGAGGAAGTATTATTTCACAGAGAGGGTAGTGGACGCATGGAACAGCCTTCCTGAGGAGGTTGTGGGGTCTAAAACTGTGGGAGAATTCAAGAATGCATGGGACAGTCATAAGGCAATTTTTGTGGGGGGTAGGAAGAAATAGGCTGTTGATTAAATAGCATCTGCAGCTTATCCTGTAGGTAGGGAAATGGGCAGACTAGGTGGGCCAAGCGATCCTTATCTGCCATCAAAGTCTATGTTTCTATGGTTGATGATGATCGGCGCAAGGGAAAACAGGAGACAGCAAGATGGGCAAGTGGCAATTGCGTTGCACACCTTGCTGGTCGAACCGCATGTTGGCCCCACCCCCAGCCAGCACAGAAGGGGAGAGGGGGCGGAATTCAGTTAGGGCCCCATGTTCTCATCTGCCCACTACCACCGCTGTGCTGAAGTCCCAACCGCCCAGATCACATTCGTCTTAACTGCTTTGCCCACATTCCTTCACCCTAAGTCCTGCTCCGACTTGAAGGTATACGAACAGGAAGGACAGGAGTAACAGAGTGTGGAGAAGGAAGTGTGATTGAGTGAATGATGTGGTTGGGGGCAGGTAAAAAAAAAAAAAAAGGGTAAATTAAAAAAGGATACAGTGAGGCGATCAAAGACTTCAGACTAAACAAGATTTGGAATACTCACACTAGTTGCCCTTTATACATAAAGGAAGCAGACAAACCGTCTACATCAGAAAATACTACAGACGGTGAGAAACATATGAAGAAGCCAGTAGAGGAAGGCCATTTGGTCTATCAAGTCTGCTCGTATTGCAGGGTCCACAGCTTGAGCTAATGTCCCTGCCCTCCCTCCCCACTCCTCCCAACCTCCCAACCCATGATCCTTACCTTCCCCCTATGCCTATCCTAGCCTCTCTTAAAGCTGCCCACTGTCTTCAACGCGATGACCTCTTCCAGCAGCACATTCCAAGTGTCCACCACCCTCTCTGTGAAGAAGTGCTTCCTGACCTCCCTCCTAAACCTCCCACCCTCCAGCTAAGACTGTGCCCCCTCGTGTTATGGTTGCCACTCAGCTTAAAGAGATTCTCCTTAGCAACCTTATTTATCCCTTTCAAGTACTTGAAAGTCCCAATCATGTCCCCTCTCTCTGCTGTCTTTCAGGGAGTACATGTTCAGTGCCTGCAATCTCTCCTCATATGCCTTACCCTACTGACCCACTATCATCTTTGCAGCCCTCCTCTGGACCTTCTCTAGCAGGTTAATGTCCTTTTTGAGGTGTGGGCACCATACTGAACTCCATACACTAGATGCAGCCTTACCAGTGACCTGTACAAGGGCAGTATAACCTCCTCTCTCCTACTACTGATCCCCCTAGATATGCATCCCAGCATCTTGTTTGCCTTTGCTGCTGCTTTCTTGCACTCGCTGGAGTGCTTCAGGTCACCAGTGATCATCCAGCAGTCCAAGGTGGACTGAAGCGTACCCTCCACAACATGTGCTAGGAGTCGGGTGATCCTGGAAGGACTGCAGAGTGAGTCCCTGACTCACGGCGTCACTGAACCGACAAGAGCCGAGGCAATTCTTGATCTGGTGCTAACAAATGGGGAGCATGTACAGGAAATAATGGTCAGGGAGCCACTGGGTGGAAACCATAAAATGCCTTGTTTAACAGCTGAAACGATCTGCGGCCTACAGAGATGACAATGACATGGAAGAACTGCAATGCTCCATCAAGTCCTTTCCCATGCTGTCCTTGCTGTGGTCTCCCATGACATTATTACTATTCAGAAACTCATCCAGTTTGCACTGAAAGCACCCAACGGAATTTGATTCAAGTGACTCAGAGTGCCCCTTTAAAGGGACGCAAGAACCGGGTTTAGAACGTGAAGTTATTTTTTTCTGAAAACAAATCTTAAAATATTTTTTTTCATTACTGAATGTCACTGGAGTGCTCTAAAATGTAAAAATAGGCTCTAACAGAATGAGAATGTGATTGGTGTCAAATGGAAATCAGATAGGCTCTCCTATCTACAAACACAATAAACAGAATATCAGCATCTGTCTGGTACCAGAATATAACATCACTAAAGGTAATAATCAGTGCAACAGTACTTGCAAGTGCAAACTTCCACAAAAGGATCCTTTGAGAAAGCGTACAGTAGGCACGTAAATGTGTCACATGGGAGCTGCACTGTCCTGTTTCCTCTGAATATTGCTTACTTCTTGTTTTACATTTTGTGGCAGGTTGCACATAAAGAAGTTTTGCGCTGGATATTTTTGAGTGACATGCATTTCTGGATCACACGGACGGGTACTGATATACTCTGCCTACAAAATGTATGTATTCTTCCATTTTGTACCATCCCTCACTGGTGCCGGCCTTCCTTTGCTTTGCTACACGTGGTTCCCGTCATTCACTGCACTGTTTATACCATGCTAACATCACCTACCTTAAGACGTAGCCCCTGAGCACCCCGTTGTGCTCAGTTTCAGGAGGAGGTTGCCACTGAACCATGATGGACTGGTTGGTGCGCCCGCTGGCAACAATATTCTTTGGAGGAGCAGTAGGACACTCCTCAGGCAACAGCAATCTAGGGTTAGGAAAATAAAATAAGACTGAATTCCTGGTCCACCAGTCTTTTTTTTTTTTTAATTCTACTTATGGGTGTTTTCCAAATTACATACAGATACACATTAAAGTATTACAGTTGCTTATTGTAACAGCCACCTGTCTTTCAAAGATAAATTAATTTTTAGGACAAGCATTATTTTCATTGCTCAGCTGTGGTAGAATGTTCATGTAACAAATTTTTTTTTTTTTTGAGATGTCCAAAACGTAAGCTATAACGTGCGTCAAGGATTAGAATCAGTTGGCCTTCTTCTGTTTCTAAGTTAATCTTTTTATTTTCCTCAAGTTTCTTTCCAGCCCGGTGCTGGAGGTTGCCCTGGGCGACAGAGTAGGCTGAGTGATGGATTGGGCTTCGTACTCTGACCTCCAGGATTTTCCTTGGTTTTAGTTTCGCTCCCATCTGAAAGTGTGCAGCGACACAGGTGCGCCTGCCAGTAAAGGCACGCACGCACCTGCATCTAGGCGTCACCCCCACTGAGCTATGCTGAAAGCCCTGCCATCACACCTCCACACAGTGGCAGTCTGACAGCAGCGCCGCTGAACCCCCCCCCTCCACGGGAGAGGACAGTAATCCTATAGACGCTCAGTCCTTTCCCACCCCGGCAAACTCCCGGTGGCCCGAGCTGACTCTCAAACTCAGGTAGCCGGCCTGGCAAGAGGTAAGGCAGCCAGCGCCTCAGTCCTCCCCGCCACCGGGTTAAGTTAATTTACTCTTAAAGTGGAAAGCTCATTGCCTTGGAAGAAAAGGGACCAGGAGGTCCCAATTAAGGAAATCCCAATTTAAACATTTTTTTTTATTTCTTAGTAATATTTTTTATTCACAAGGGTTTGGTGTGCACATATATGGAACCCTAACAAACAGAAGAGAGAAAGTAGTAAGTGCCTTTGAGGCCATTTGAACCCAGGCCATTCTGCTGCAATACCAGCTGCGCCACCAAAGCAACTGGAAACTTCCCAGAAGTACCTTACTCTTTTTCTCTAATGCATAATCTGGTGTTGCACAGATAATTACATTACTTATTCACAAGGATGCGGCGTGCACTTATTTCTTTCTCTCATCCGATTACTTACAGTAATATGGTGTACTCCCCTTTCCCAGCATTCCCCATGGCTGACATCAAGGAGGGACTCAGACACAGGAAACAACAAAGTGCCGCTAGCGGTCCAAAGTCTTCTTGTCAGTATCAGGACATACATAAGTGTTAAATGCTGCAGACACAGCCGGTACTGCGCTCCCTCCCTGTGCCCTTTGCGGGGGCAGTATTACCTCAATGGCACAGCACAAAGCAAAGCGGACACTTTGAAGACCCCGCAGACCCAGATTTGAGTACTACAAACAACCTATATACTGTGTGACCTCGAGCAAGTCACTTAACCTCCTCTTGCTTAATTCTCTCCTGGGTCGCACCTGAAAACAAGATCAGAATCCTTGTGACTGTACTGGCAAAAAAAAAAATCCAACTAAACCATAAATACATTTTTTTTTAATTAAATCATGCCAGTGGTATTCAGCACTGAACACCTGCTGCTGACAGAAAGATTTTAGACTCACAAAAGCACTTTCAAATCCCCCGCAGTGAAATCCCTCCTTGACATCCACTGCTGCGAACACTTCTGGGACAGGGGTTATATATCCTGATGGCAGACTAGTGGTTCACAGGATCAACCAGACAAAAAGTTGAACAACTCAAGTAATTGCATTAGTGTTTGATTGCCATTTGCTTAATCAGGACCTCTGGGTTCCATTACATTGCTTACAGGGCAATCGGCAATTCCTCTAATTAAAATTACTGCCCTGCTTACCAAGAGTGTGACCTAAATGACCTACACACCATCACTCAAGCAATATGATTCACAGAAGGAAAAAAAAAGATAGACAATACACTACCTGTTGGTTTCCATGCTGTACTGTCCCTTCCCGACCCGATTCACAGCACACACTCTGAATTGATAGGAACGTGCTGGAGTAAGCCCACTCACTGTGACACCTGTCACTGCTGGGTCAACCTCTGACAAATACACTTTCCATGGAGAATCTGAGGAGGACAAAAATAATAACTAAGAAACAAGAGCAGCAGAGTTCAGCTTTCTTGTACTGTAGGGTTTTTTTTTTTTTTTAAGTAGCTCTCCCTTTCTCCTCCTGCTTTGGCAAAAAGATTGTGTGCTTGGGGTGGGTGTAACAAGGAGGGAGAATTTTGCCTTCTCCACCATAAAAATCCCCACTGGGAAACACCAATACATCCTCCCCCCAGCAGAAATGCATGTGTCTTTATGCTGCCTAGGAATGCCAGAGAGGTCTAACAGGGTGAGGAGTTTGTTGTTACAATGGGCATTTCCATCCTCCCTTCCTGAGACGCAGCACCTCGCCTCTGCTGCTCTACTCATGCTCTTGCAGCCTGAGGGTGCTTCCAATTCAAGTTTCTCACTTGACTGAGTAACATATTGCCCCCGTGCCTTCAGAAAACCCTGTGACAAACTTATCTGACAGCCAGTACTGCCAGAAAGAGACAGGACACAAACAGAACATGTCCATTTGTCGAAATAACCTCTGTGTGTTGACGTCTGAGGCTTGTTTTTGTTTCTTTTTGCTAATGAGAAGGCTTTCTACCTGACCATACAAGGTTTAATGTCTAGAACAGTATTCTACCTGCACGCCGACACGTTTAGTGCTATTCCTCTTCACATCTCATCAGCATTGAGGCGTTAATGATAGTGACACCAAAGACACCAGTGCTGCAAAAAGGGGAGCGTCTCTTCTTGGTCAGGTCAGTTGTGATTCACCTACTAGTGAAGTCACTGCAGACGGGAGGTATGATCAGGAACAGCACTAGGTAAGTCAGCCTCCAGACCAGAGCACTATTTCTGCCATCACAACTGTCAGGCAGAAAATCTTACAATTAGCTCACAACTGTCAGGCAGAAAATCTTACAATTACCACAAAGAAACAGTGCGTCTGATAAACAATTTGTGACAGTCCCATGTGTGCTTGAAGCTCACCACTGTTTTTCGCTCCCACCACCTCTGTAGGTAGACTGTTGAAGGTGTTCACCACTCTTTAAGTGAAAAAGTACTTCCTCGCATCCCTCCTAAACCCCCCTCTTCACTGCATGCCCTCTTCTCCTAGAGCACCTTCTCCACTGAACCATACTCCCTTCCAGTACCTACCTTGTTTCCTTGTGTGAGATACTTATAGGCCTCTATTCATGTCCCCCTTTCTTCCAGGGTTTACTTAACGAGATCCCTTAATCTCTCCTCATAGAGCTTTTGATGAAACTCCTGTATCATTTTAGCTGCCCTCCTCTGGGCAGCCTCTACTCTGTCTGTGTACATTCCAAGATGCGAGCTCCACAACTGGATAAAGTACTACAGGTGGGATCTCACCAATCGCTGATCGATACAGTGGCAACACCGCCTCCCTTCTTCTGCTAGTGATTCCCTTCCCTACGCACCCCAGCATTCCACTGGCCCTGCCTACTGCCTTGTCGCACCGCCCTGCCACCTTGAGGTCATCAGATATGATAACCCCAAGGTCTCATTCCAGTTTTGTGATCATCAATACCCCCCCTGCCCATTTTATACACCGCCCTGAATTTGTGTGTCCTAGGTACATGATTTTGCACTTTTCTGCACTGAAACCCAGCTGCCATACATTCTACCCCTTCTTGAGTTCTCTCAGGTCTCTGCTCATTTTCTCCACCCCCTCAGGAACATGTACCCTACTGCAGATTTTGATCATCTGCAAAGAGGCATACTCTGCCTTCCAGTTCTTCTGCAATGTCACTCTTGTTTGTAATTTTGATTTGTGCAGCCCCCCCCCCCAAATGGACACTAATAATAAAAGGGGACATGTAGACTGTGTACAGCATTATTCAACAGGGCCCAGGAGAAAACTTTATACAGATGAATATCAGCTGATCAGAACTGGAACACTAATCATTTTTTCTGAATCATCACTCATTTGCATTAAAGTTAATCAGTAAAAACAGTTAATCAGCAAAATTAGATTTACTAATCCATTTAATTCAGTCTGTTAATTTTAGCTGCATTAAATGAGATACATTTAAGCTGTCCAGGGTTCTTTTCCTTTTTTTCATCTCTTACATTTTGACACCAAAAAGAGATGTAGCACTAGTGACTCGCACAAAAAAGTTTCATTAAAATTTTAATAAAATGTAAAAAGGAGCATGATAAAAACAGATGGGCTGTGTATTTCACAGCGCATCTGTCATGCAGTGTATTCTGCAACCACAACCCTGAATCATTTGACTGAAGGGGAAGCATTAAAATTTTAAGCTATGTTTTAATATGTTTAATTCCAGCTATCTGTAGATTCTTTCAAGTGACTATGTATTAACTAGTAACCTCTGATTTACATTTTAAGTATTGATCAAGCTAGGAGAGAGTTGGATACAGGGATTTTTTCTACAGAGAGTAACTATAAATTGAGGGCCACACAGGATTCTCCCCGAGTCCTGTCTCTGCACTGCAATCCCAAATCCTTGATAACAGCATTAGGCCCCTACAAACGTGAGCTCCGAAAACATCTCAGTGCTAACGCTATCTGTGACTGCTTGCCTTAGCCCCTCAGTGCTGTTTTTCCATGTCCCTAAGCAGCTCTCCCTCACGACCACTTGGCCCCTTAAATCCTGCACTTGTTACTTCCCTTCGTCATGTGCCTTAATGTAATCTATTTATCCCTCCCTCCCTTCCTCCATCAAACTCACCTCTTCCCCACCACCCCCCTCTTTTCTTCTATCCTCTCCCATCTGCCTTCAGCCCCAACCCCCCCCTCAAAAAAAAAAAAATAGCTTTGACAAGGCCTGCCTGGGCTGATGCTTCCCCACTTCTTGAGTGGGTGTTGGCCGCCCTGGGCTGCTGTAACCCCGAACATAGCCCTCCATCCTAACAACTCAGTCTGTTGCAGTACCTCCCTTTGCCTTACAGGCACCGCCCAGTCTGAACTGTCCTCTCTTCCTTAAACTGAATTAACCCTCTCACAAACTTGTGATACTTATAATACCCTGCTGACTTAGCCTGTTTGTTTATGTTTATACTAATACTTAGTCTCATACTTATTAGCCTGCACATACAACTCTGTTGTATACCTGTATGTTTTCTTTTTCTTTTTAATCACTGTTAATGCAATTCTGACGTGGAACCCATGTAATGAGCTTGATCTAAAAAAGGTATTAATCCGAGATCACAATAAAATAAAATGAATCCAATAACATCACCTATCTGTGGCAGCAGGAGGCATTCCAAAGCAGCGAGCGGCGATGGATGATCACTGTTCAGAGATGTTGGGAGTAGAGGTACCTTAGGGATTCTGGGTCTTTGCAATTTAATGCATCTATTAATGATCTGGAAGAGGGGGTCAGCAGCAGTCTAGAATATGGCATTCAGACCAAGGAACACCTGACCAGGCTGGGTGACAAACTATCATCCATTTCGTCCGGCATCTCCTTCTCGGAGATACTGTCAATCTGGGAGAGGGGGGCATATGGACGGAAGGTCAGAGAAGGGGCGATACGGGAGCTAAACACGTGGCTCAAGGGCTGGTGCCAGGAAAAAGGACACAGAT
Source organism: Neoceratodus forsteri (assembly GCA_016271365.2). Classification (NCBI taxonomy): domain Eukaryota; kingdom Metazoa; phylum Chordata; order Ceratodontiformes; family Ceratodontidae; genus Neoceratodus; species Neoceratodus forsteri. The sequence continues at coordinate 387,528,835 of JADMNL010000025.1, read as the reverse complement.
TTGTAGGGAACTGGCAACAGTTCTGGGAGTGAAAGTTCTTTAAATTTGATGGACTGCATCTGACTAAGGAGGGAGGAGCAGTGCATTGGGGCAGACGTTTGACATCTTTGCAGAATATATAAACTAAAGAAATGGGGACGGGTGCAGCACCTCTATACGCCGAATGGGAAGAACACCCTCCCTCAGCTAGTGTTCAAACAGGGATTCAGCATGTTTGCAGTTCATTTGCATCACCAGGTAAGAAAAAGGTTTGTCTCCCCATCTGACACACAGGGTGTGCCAAACCTATGCAACAACTAACTACACCGAAATCTGGCCAATGGAAAATCATGTACAAGTGCTCACAGCCTGGGAAATAAGATCCCAGACCTGCAGGCAATAATGTCAGAGGCTAAACTGGACATAGTAGCAATTAGTGAGACGTGGTTTACCAGTAACCATTCTTGGGAGACTTCAGTACCTGGCTATGTATTGTTCAGAAGAGACCGAGGTGCAAAAGGGGGGGAGGAGTGGCCCTGTATGTCAATGAAAATATCAAAGCTACAGAAATTCAGAATAACATAAGGAGCCTGAAGAACTGTGGGTCACCCTGGAAACAGGAAATGGGACAGCCATAAGAACTGGGGTTGTCTACAGGCACCCAGACCAGGGAGAGGACATAGACACATTACTGTTAGAAGATATACAAAACATGACAGCTAAAGGAGAGGTTCTGATAATGGGAGACTTCAACATGCCAGATACAGATTGGTCAATACCAGCAGGAACATTTGCCAGAACTAGACACATAGTTGATTCCCTGCATGGGAGGGCCTCAAACAACTGGTACAACAACCCACAAGAGACAGGGCTATCCTAGATCTAATACTGACTAACAGGGAAGGGATCACAGATCTCCAGGTAGAAGGTCACCTGGGGCCAGTGACCATCACATGGTATGGTTCAATTTGGCTACTACACTAAATCATCCCATTCCAAGGCAAAAATATGGGACTTCAGAGGAGCTGACTTTGATAAGATGGCCAACAGAGTTAAGCTAGCCTTGGCAAAAAGAAACACAGGTGAGTGGGTACAGGCAAAGTGGGCAAGCATTAAGGATGCAATACTTGAAGCAACATCCCATTGTGTTAGAAAAGGAAGTGCAAAAGAAGAAGGAAACCACTTTGGTTCTCACATACAGTAGCAGAAAAGGTCAGAGCCAAAAGGCTGGCCTTCAGGAAATATAAGGGAACACAGCGGGATGAAGATAGGGAGGCATACCAAACTGCCCTAAGGGAAGCAGGTAAGGCAGTAAGGCAGGCAAAGTCCCAAACTGAGGAAACATTACACGAACAGTAAAGAAGGTGACAAGACTTTCTATAGATACATTAGTGAAAGGAGAAAGTCCAGAGGGGTACTGCTAAGCTTAATGGAGAAAAGGAGCATGTGAGGAGGACCCTGTAAAACATTTATCCTAAATAGATACTTTTGCTCAGTATTTACTGAAGAGAAGGTAGGGCAGGGCCCACAGCTCAGCACCATGGACACAGGGGGGGGAGGTGAGCACTACTCCCTTCACAAAAGAAAGGGTCCTACAAGAGCTTGCTAAGCTCAGAGTGGATAAGGCAATGGGACCTGATGGCATACATCCCAGGGTACTTAAGGAGCTAAAGGTGGAACTAGCAGAGCCATTAGCAGAACTGTTTAGTGAGTCTCTGAGCACAGGAGAGGTCCCAGAAGACTGGAGAAGGGCTCATGTGATCCCACTCCACAAGAGTTGTAGCAGGGAGGAGGCAGGGAACTACAGACCAGTCAGTCTTACCTCAGTAGTGGGCAAGATTATGGAGGCACTCCTTAAGGAAAGGACAGTGCAACATCTGGAATCCATAGGGGCACAGGATCCAAGACAGCATGGGTTTACAAAAGGAAGGTCCTGTCAAACTAAGCTCATAGATTTCTTTGACTGGGTAACCAGAGTGGTGGACCAAGGGGGAGCAGTTAATGTTGTCTACCTTGACTTCAGCAAAGCTTTTGACACTGTTCCACATAGAAGATTGATAAATAAGCTGGGTAGGCTCGGGGTGGGTCAGAAGTTGGTCAACTGGGTTGCAAACTAGTTGACGGGAAGAAAACAGAGAGTGGTGGTAAACGGTATACAGTCAGAAGAGATGCAAGTCACAAGTGGGGTACCTCAGGGATCAGTCCCGGGGCCAGTCCTCTTCAACATCTTCATTAGTGACCTTGCAGATGGACTAGAGGTAAGGCTTGTCTGTTTGCAGATGACACCAAGATCTGCAACAGAGTAGATGATCTAGATGGGGTGGGCAGAATGAGAAGAGATCTGGATAAACTAGCAAAATGGTCAGAAGAGTGGCAACTGGGATTTAATGCAAAGAAGTGCAAGATATTGCACATAGGGAAGAGAAACCCTGAAGCCACCTATAGGCTGGGAGGGGAGTTGCTAGCAGTCACAAAGGAAGAAAGAGACTTGGGCATCATCATCACTGATGACCTGAAATCATCCAAGCAGACCTCTAAAGCAGTAGGTAAGGCTAGGAGGGTGTTAGGGTGTATTAGTAGGGGTATCACAAGTCGTAAGAGGGAGGTAATAATCCCTCTTTACAAGACACTGGTTAGGCCCCATCTGGAGTACTGCTTGCAGTATTGGAGGCCACACCTTCACAAGGACATTAACTAAATTGAGGCAGTCCAGAGAAGGGCAACCAAAATGGTGCATGGACTGCATCAGAAGACATATGAGGACAGATTAACAGAGCTCAATATGTATACCCTTGAGCAAAGGAGGGAGAGAGGTGATATGATCGAGGCATTCAAACACCTTAAGGGCATTAACAAGGTGAAAGAGTCTAACATGTTTCAATATAAGAAAAATAGGACAAGAGGACACAGCATGAGATTAGAGGGGGCCATTAAGGGGGAATGTGAGGAAATTCTTTTTCACAGAAAGGGTGGTGGATGCATGGAATGGCCTACCTCAAGAAGTGGTGGCTATGAATACAGTGCAGGGCTTCAAACAGGCATGGGATAGGCATAAGGGAGCAATACAAATGACTATGAATAGATAGGCTACTGACAGAGCAAAGGCCGATGGCACATTTATAAGGTAGAAAAACAAATGGGCAGACTGGAGTGACCTTGCAGTCCTTATCTGTTGTCAATTTCTATGTTTCTATGTTTCAGTTCTGGCTAGAGATGTACACAATCTGAATATTATTTCCTGAATACTACAAAAAAATGGGCTTCCCAATACTCGGGAACAATTCCCAAATAGCCTACTATTTGTTATATTCTGTATCTGGTGGGAGGGGAAAAAAGTCCAAATGTGCAAAAAAGGCGATCTTCCCCGCACCTCCCCCTTGCCTGGTGTCCTGCAGACTGCAAAACGGAATGCTTCCAAACAGCAGCTCCTGGATCTATAACGGAACCAACAGCGTCTTTTAAACTGCATCCACCCCCCCCCACCCAGACTCCTCCATTCTTCAGAAAGGTATTTTCTTGTTGCAGCCCCCCCAAAACCTGATCCTTTATTTGGAATGGAGGTTAGTAGCAATCAATCCCAGTTTTTCAGTCGGCCTCCCCAACACAGGACACCCTTGACCAGCCTGCTCTGTATGTTGTCCACAGTAAACTGCTGAATGGAGCAAGCAGGCATGTGACCAGGAGGAAGGGTCAGGGCAGTAGTGTCATTAGTAACGCTATGCATCCAAATAGGTCTCCTGACGAAGACTCATAGTTAAGAGGTGAAGCGTCAGGGCAATTAGAGCTGCATTCACACAACTGTAACAATAGTCTCGGCAGGCATAGTAATATATTATTGATTGAGGGTTGTAAATTATATATTAAAAATGGACTATCCCTAATGTACCCATTTCTAAAGTACCTGTGTGTGAGACCCTCTTTGCAGTACAAGAATGTCACAAGTGCAAGGGAAGGGAGCAGTTTGATTGGTCAGGAGCACCCCCTCGAGCTGGAATATTCTTAAGTGATCTGCAGGTGGACACCACCAGCCGGGTTGCTAAATTTGTGGATGATACCAAAACAGGAAGGGCAGCTACCTCACAGAAGGAGGTGAATGACAGGCAGAAGGACCTGGACATGGTCAGGAAATGGGCAGAAAAATGACAGACAAAATTCAACACTGAAAAATGTGATGCGACGCTTCTAGGTCAGAAAAAAATACAAAAATAAAAAGTACTACCCGAACAACATACATATTACAGAAACTCAGCAGGGAAAGGACGTAGGGGTAAAGATCAGCAACAACTTTAAATGGGGGCAAAAGTGTGGGGCAGCTGCTGGAAAAGCAAATAAAATCATGGGGTGTGTGCATCAAAAACAACTCTGTGAGTAGATCAAGAGATATTGTAATGCCCCTGTACAAATCACTTGGTCAGACGCCATCATGAGTATAGTGTACAGTTCTGGTCCTTATATATGAGGTCAGATATCGACAGGATTGAGAAGTACAGAGAAGAGCAATCAAGGCAACTGAGGGTTAGGAAAACACGGCAATGAAGAGCCAGGACTGTTCTCCATCGAAGAAGAGAAGACACTTACTCTGCAGTATTCTGTGCTGCATCCTGCCGGAATCCACTGTAATTACCATTTTCTAATATCTTAAAGGGATACCATCATCAGACCAAATGCAACTCTTCTTGGTGCACAAGGATGAGAGGACGATGGGGCACTCAATGTCTTTGAAAGGAGGAAGAATTAAGCTAACCATCAGGAAGAACTACTTCACAGAACGAGTGGTGAAAACACTTGGAACTGCCTTTCAGGACAAGTTGTATCAATTGGCACTGTTTGTACTTTTGAGCTTACACTAGTAAAGTACCCTGAAGAAAAGAGGGTAACAGGGTAGTGCAGCTAAGTTTAATGGGTGAAAGAACTCAAGAGACAGGTGATCCTAATTCCTTTTTTTTTTTTTTAATTATTGTACTTTTTCCCCCTCCTTGACCCTGAGCAGCCCAAATCAGCCCAATCTCACACCCAACCCCGTCACCTACCTTTTTTGGGACTTACCTCTACCATGTTCTTCCCTGGCTTGCCCAGGGCAGGGCCACACGGGGGGAAGGGCACCAATCCCCGGCAAAATTGGAGTGTGGTGTCGTGGGCCTGCATCACTGTGGACCCATGATGTCAATGGCATGTGCATGCTCACACGCACCCATGTGGACATCCGCCCTCTCAGAGCCTGGGGCTCCTGTTGCACCTCCACCTGTGGTCAACCCAGGTGTGGAGAGCAACCCAAAAGGATGCTCAACCCACCTCCCCCAGCCAGCCCTCCGACATCGCAGGCTCATTCCCAAACCCAGGTCATCAGCGTCATAAGCTGTAGTGATACCATTGCGCCAGTGGACTGGCTTGATCTCCTTTGTTTCCTAAATTTGTAGAACCAAAAAGGCATGAAAGAGTGTGTGTCATTGTGGGATATCACCAGGCCTTGGGTGGTGCCTTTAACCACTCAAGAAGTGATAATGTAAGTTAACAGGGCCTCCGAGGTATGTCTGTCATGGTATAGGAGACTCTGAATGTGAGGTTTGGGCGAGAGGCCCATAAAGCTAAGCAGTTCTGTCTGCCCAAATCTCACAACAGAAATCTCTCCTACCATAAGCAGCATCCTTCGGAAGCCTTTAATATTTTATTTTGCCATCTCCTCCCTGGTGCAGGAGCGAAGCGCTCCCTCCTGCACAAGCACACTGTACACAGAATAAGTGGTACAGTGGCTCCGCACGCTGACTGGGTGAAATCACATAGGTGATTTACAGTAGTTAATTGTTTTAATTTTTCTTTTTATTTAGACATTCAACAGTTTACAGTATTCACATTTTCTCAATTTATATTTTTTCCTTTTTACATTTTCTGGTGTTACACTATTATATACATTTATTTTACTATCTTTTCGAGGTACATCAACAACCTTAAAAACGTTTCCCCTTATGGAGATGCCCGCACTTGAGTGCATTCTTTGTCTTTGAACAATCTTCTCAGGAGTGGAGGTGTCTGTTCCCCTGTACAGCTCCTCCAGGTCTATTCTTTTAGTTTGTATTTCTTTACCTTTGTCAACAGTCTGCACCCGTCCCACCCTCTGGGCTCTTATTTACGAATGCGTGCCTCTCTATTGTTGTACTATTAGAACCTGTGGGACAAATTCTGGGTCATGGGGAGATACATACATCACTCACTTCTGCCATTTATTGTGAAATTGGTCAGCCCTATCCCAATTTGTAGCTATGGTTTATTCCATATGGTACATTTCATAATTTTCTGCCAGTTATTTACTGTGGGAGGGTCAGTAGTTAACCATTTTCTAGTTAGCGCTTTCCTGGCTGCTAGGAGGTAGGTTGGGAGGCTAGATTGGGTTGTCAAGCGCACGCCTGTAGGAGGAATGGTTAGTAGTGCTAGTTCTGGTGTTAAATTGATGGGGACACCCTCTAGTTCTTTAATTTGTTGGTGTATTTGTTCCCAGGAGAAGAAGGTCAGCATGGGGCATATCAAGAACACATGGCTATGGGCTATGGTCAGTCAGATTACACTCACACTGACTCCAACAACTACCACGTTTCTCTGTTGTGAATTTAGCAGTCACTGTTGGGGTTTGGAAGTATCTTGCCCTATTCTTCCAAGAAAATTCCCTCCAGTATGTACTGTATATGGTGTTATTTTTATTGCTAGTGCTGCTGTTTTGAACCATTTGTCATATTCAATGTTTATTTATTTTATTTTTATTTATTTGTATTTCGGATGACACCTTTGAGCCGAGGGCTCTTTTACAAAGGTTCCACGTCAAGACAATAAGGTACAAAACATAACATGATCATTACAATGGAACTTACAAAAAAAAAGACATAAGGTTACAATAATAGCAGCCAAAGGCATTGTCAAGGAATTGTGTTGTGAGTTAATTATACAGTACAAGTCATAGGCAGCTTAGTAGCTTTGTTAGGAGTGGGTTAGTGGAAAAGAGAAAGAAGAGTGGTGGTGAGGGGTGGTATGGGAGAAGAGAGGCAGGAGGGGAGAAATGGGGAGGGCATTGCGTTGGGTATGTGGTAGATGGGAAACAGCAAGGGAGGAGGAAAGGGGGATGAAAAGGAGACAGATTCATCCTATACCCAGTAATGGGGGTAGGAGAGGAGGAGGAGGAGGAGCTGAGGCAGTGAGGAGGGATGCTTGAGTGTAGTCTGCCTGGAGGGGATTATAAGAAGCAATCACAGAAGGCACTAGCCACGAGATGTTGACGCAGTTTACACTTAAAAGCACCAATCGTGGCAATGTTGGAGATTTCTGTAGGTAGCAAGTTGAACCAGGTGGAGACTCTGACAAGGTAAGAACGCTGAGCTTGAGAGGTCCGACAGCGAGGTATTGTAAAGGTTAGAATGTCCGATCTTCTAGTTAGGCGGCGGACACGCCATGGGTCAATATTGATTGACTCAGGGGCATAAGGCCCAGTGATGTCTTCTTAGCTAGGATGCAGGTCTGGTACTTTAGCCTGCCGGATAGCTGGAGCCAGTTAGCCTGCTCGTGAAATGTCACACGGTGAGAAAGGCGGCAGCTGAAATAAGGAGTCTACATGCCTTATTAAGGGCTACAGCTATGCGCTCGGAGTCAGTATCAGTGCAGATTCATAGATAATGAGCCCATAGTCAATAGTTGAGATAACAGTGCTCTGGATAGCGAGGTTCAAGGCTTCAGCCGTTAGGCAATGTTTATGCTTGTACAGTAGATTCTATACGGAGTTCACAGTTTTAGCGATATTGTCAATGTGTTTGGTATATGAGAGGGAGCAGTCAAGGGTCAGGCCCAGATATTTAAACATATCCACCTGCTCAAGAGTGACGCCTTCGTGGTTGTTAATTATGAGCTCATGGTCCTTGTACTTGTTGTGGGTTCCATGAAACAACATTGTTTTAGTTTTTTTGTGGTTAAGGATGAGTTTTTGTGAGCAAAACCAGTCTTCCACTTCTGTGAAACTTTTCTGTAGTTGAGACTGAAGGGAGGTGGGGTTGGTGTGGCAAGTGATGATTACTGCATCATCTGCATACAGTAACATTCTGTCATGGCAGGAGGCAGGGAGATTGTTCAGGAATATGCTGAATAACAAGGGACCCAGGATAGAACCTTGGGGTACTTCACAGTGGATTGGTAGAGATGACGAGAGGAATTCACCAGTCCTGACCTGTTGGGTCCAGTTACTGAGGTAGCTTTGAAACCAGAGGGTAGTTTCACTTGAAAGACCAAGGAGGGATAATTGTTTGAGGAGAATGGAGTGATTGACAGTGTCAAATGCCTTAGTCAGGTCAATAAAAGAGGCACCGACCAACTGGCCCTGATCAAGTGCATGATGGATATTGTGGTGAATTCGAGGAGTGCCGTGGTAGTGCTGTGCCTTCGCTGGGAAGCCATGCTGCTTGGAACATTGCAGGCTGTATTTTACAAGGTACTCGAAGCTGATCAGCCACTATCCGCTCCAAGGCTTTGGATAGAGGAGGGAGGATGGATATAGGCCTGTAGTTGTTCGTGAGAGTCTTGTCACCACTTTTATGGACTGGAGTCACCACTGCCAGTTTCCCACTTTGGGGAACTGGAGAGTATGAGGGAACGTTGAGGATTTTGGTTAGTGGGAGCAGGACTTCGTCAATGGTGAGGGTGAGAAGTTTCATATCCAGTGAATCGCCACTGACCCTAGACTTTCCAAGTACTTTAAGAATGTGTTTTTTAGCTAGGCTTTCTGGGATTGCTTTGAAATGGAAAGGAGGGTGCCCTGGTGGCAAACCTGAACTAACAGGAGCTGGGTTGACTGGTGGGATCAAAAAAGTTAGGGGGTAGCACATGACTAAGGTCAGCGAAAGTGATGTTAAATGCGTTGGCAATGATTACATGGTCAAGAGTGATGGTACCATCTATGTTCAACATTGTGGGTGCTGTTTTGGGATCCTTTCCAGTCACTTCAGCAAGGTTATGCCAGAATTTACTCCCGTCATTCCAGGTGCTGGCTAAGGCGTTCCTGTAATAGTTAGCCTTCTCATGGCGGATTGCTCTGGTACATGCACTCCTTGCTGTTTTGTAGGCCTGGATATCAGTCTGGGTGCCAGTGGCCTTAGCACGATACCAGAGCTGGTCTCGAGATTTCATTTGTGCAAGGAGGCCCTAATGTCATCCATGGGTTATTGACACCCTTGATCTTACGCTTCTTGAACGGAGCATGAACATCGCAGGCTGAGTTGAAACAGGTGATAAAGTATTCAAGTGCTGTGTCTACATCGGGGGCTATATCAATTGGTGACCAGTCATGTTCACGAAGGAGTGTTTTAAGTGACTCAAGATGACTGGGGGTCAGCATTCTCCTGTTAATAGTTTTTTTTTGGGGGGGGGAGTTTGGTGTATTTGTTAGTCCAGATACACATGATAGGGGAATGATCACTTAAGGAGTCTGGGAGGACTGTTGCTTCAGAGATATGCTCTGGATGATTAGTTAGCACCCAGTCTAGAAGTGTACAGGTCCCTGTTCTGTAGTTTACTCTAGTAGGCGATTTGACCATTTGTGAGAAGTTAGCAGCAGCTAGGGCATCCTTATAGCTATTCGAGCTGGAGGCCAGCCAGTTGATGTTGAAATCACCAAGTAGGATAACTTCTGTATTCTGATCCAGGGAGTTGATACAGTCAAGGAGGGAGTGAAAGCCCAGATTGCTCAACTTGGGTGGTATATAGACAGAGACAACAGTCAGGATCTTGTTATGAGTTCCGAGAAGTACTTTGGCAGCAAGGATTTGGATGTCATTTCCAGGGATGGGCACGGGCATGACATGACCCATGAGGGACTCTTTAAGGTAGAGGACACAGCCTCCTCCTTTCTTGGTAAGTCTGTCCTGTCTGAAAACTACATATCCGGGAACTGCTATTGCGGAGTCAGGTATCTTTGGAGACGGCCATGTTTCCAGCACTGATAGGATGTCTGGATTGTGCTGGGAAACCCAGAGAGGGTATCAAGTTTGGAGAGGAGGCTACAGATGTTAATGCTTGCCAAGGAGAGTGACCCTGCACTGCTGTTAACTTTGTGGCCAAGTTGTGGTGGGCCGAGGTTAGGGTGAATGTTGCCTGAGAGGAGCAACAGTAGCAGTATTAGATGTTTTAAAAGGGGTTTAAAGTTGCTTCTGTGGGGCAGCAGGGCCCTTTTAACAGGTTCCTTTCCATAAGGATGATGCATGAGGTAGTGACCAGTTAGTAATAGCAAGGAGCTGTAAGGGCACAGTTGCAGTGGTTTTGAGAACAGGCCAAAAGTTTCATTTGATTCTTCAAAATGGTTGTTGGATAGATAGCCCTTAGAGACAAGTACATTAAGAGTTGATTTCAATTCAAAATGTTTGATACCTGGTGGTTAAGTCAAAAGCTAAAAGAAATGATCAACAGCTGAGGTCCACAGTCATAGAATGTGTTAGAATTCCTGAAAGGGATGAACTCTGCCTGTGCATATGCAGGATGTGAAATCCTTTTGTCTGTATGTGTCTTTGTCATTCAAAGAGGTCTTGAAAAGCCCAACTACAGATCATGGGGCAGGTCAGACGAAAATGTGGATTCAAGCAAGGCCCAGTGTCACTGAATTTGTCAGACTTCCTTGCTTCACTTATGTTTTGCTTGGGACACCTTCCAACAAGTTGATTTTAAAATGAAAAATGCAGATACCTGGTAATGATGCTTTGTAGAAATCCAGTCCAGGAGACTTTCACGGATGTAGTGAGCAAGAATGGTGTAGTTACTCCAACCAGAAAACCATGTAAATCCACAAAAACTAAGCTACAGGCACAGACAAATACAAGCAGCCACCACACAGACCCAGGAGGCGGAGACCATGTTAGTGCCGAGGTCTTTGTTCCCGCTATCCAAGATCGATTTGGTAGTGTAGCCAAGTTGTTTTTGTATGGCGTTGTATAGGTTTCCTATAAGATGGTTTCCTAGATTACCTCTCTGAATCTCCATTGTCATGGCCAAGAGGAAAGTGGGGTTTTCTGGCAGTTTTGTTAGGTGTTTTTGTTTATGTAATAACTATGTACAAACCTGGAGGTAGCAGACATGTTCCTGCCCGTAAGTTCATATTCATTCTGAAGTTTTTCGAATGGGACCACACCATTATGGTCCATAAACTGATAAATATAGGTTAGTCCTAGCTGTCTCCACCATCGAAACACTGTGTACGTGTGCGGGAAGAAAGTCTCCATCTGCTTCTATTACTCTACAGAAGTAGAATATTTGGTGAAATGCTGGGTGTACTTTAATTGAGTTCCACACCTTTAATGTGTTCCGCATTAAAGTTGTGAAGCCTGTTAGCAAAGGTGTAGATCTTGTAGTGGCGAAAAGAATTTGTCTTGTATCGTGTAAGTCATTCAGGTCAAATTTGACTGTTTTCCCGGGGGTTCCTGTTTGATGAGACAGCCAAGTAAGCACAATGCACACGTGTGTTGCTTTGCATAGCTGAGTATGTTGGATAGATTTACTCCTACCTGCACTATGGAAAGTTGTAGTACAGTAAATCTTATTCATGGGTGCTGTCCATTCCAGATGAATTTTGCTAGGATTTTATTCCATGATTTAAAATAGAATGGGGAAGGAAGTATTGAGAGAGTCTGGAATAGATAAAGAAGGCACGGAAGGAGGTTCATTATTAATATTTTGACTTGTGCGAAGAGGAGAAGAATCAGGCGGGGGGTTCCACCTATTGAGATCCGCTTTTATTACATTAGTCAGGGGTTCGAAATTAAACACCTCTAAGTTATTTAGGTCTTTGGGAATTATCACCCCCAAATACTTCAAAGTAGTGCTGTGCCACTTCAATTGTAGTGTTTTCTTTAGGGTTTGAGAAGGGGTGAAGGAGTCTAAAAGTACCTGTGTCTTTTAGAGGTTTAGTTTGAACCCTGCTAATTGCTCGTACTCAGTTATGTGTTTCCATAAGTAATTCCGGTACAGATTGTTCTCATTCTAGGACTGACAGTAGTATGTCATTCACGTAAAGCATTATTTTGTATTCTTGTTGGCCTAACATGATGTCTTCTATTTTTGGATTTAGCCGAATTATTTGTGCACTGGTGACAAAGGGCATCCTTGTCTCGTTCCTCTTTGTAGGTTGATCTGAGGGGACAATGCACCATTAATTCTGATATATGCCTTTGTTGAGGCATATATATATATATATATATATATATATATATTTTGTAGCCATGTTATAATCTGTGGTAGAAAGTCGAATGACAGCAACGTATCCCAGAGGAATTTCTACAAAACCCTGTCAAACGCTTTTTCTGAGTCGATGCTAATGAATGCCAATGGTATTTCTCTGGAGTTGACCCTTTCCAGTAGTACTAACACTCTCTTGATGTTATCCCATTGTGTGTCGCTGATGTATGAAGCCTGATTGGTCACTGTGTATTAGCTGGGGTAATATGTTTTCTAATATTTTGGCCCATATGGCCATGTATATTTTATAGTCAACATTCAAGATTGATATTGGTCGATATGATGTTGGGAAAATGGGGTCTGTTTGGCTTCAGTGTGGCTGAGATCATAGCATAGTCCCATGAGGGTGGGGGGGGGCTTTAGTCACTTCTGCATATGCCTTCAATAAGGGGGGAAATAACACATCTTTGAATTTCGTATACCATTCTGCTGGGAGTCCATCTGGACCTGGATATTTTTTAGTATTTATTATTTGAATTTGGTATTTCATTTCTGCCACGGATATCAGGGCTAACAGTCTGACTTTTTGAGTTTCAGTTAATTTAGGTAATTTTAACCTATCCAGGAACGTCAGGTGGTCCTCCTGGGTAACGCTATTGGTTTTGGAGTATAATTTTTGATAATGTTGAAATATCCTGCATTTGTTATTGTCTTCATGGGTGACTTGTTTCGTTGCGGGGTCTCTGATTTGAAGTATACATGCATCTTTTCAGTGTGTTCGTATTTTACAGGCTAGGTTTCGTGTCCCCCTGCAACCTTCCTCATGCGTGGAATTTTTAAGAAAAGCAAGTATTTGCTGGATCTTCTGATCCATCAGCTTCTGCAGCTGGGATTTAGTTTCTCTTATTTCCTCAGCCACCTCTTTATCGTTTTCTGTTTACCGCATTCGGTACATAATCCGTTGTTCTTTTAGTGTGTTGTACCTTTTTTCCTACTTCTCTTTTCCTTCTAGTGGAATACGCTATTATCTCCCCCTGGAGTATGGTTTTTAGTGTGTCCCACATATTTGGGACTGAGACTGGTTGTATTTGATTTTCTTGTAGGATTTCTGGGATTCAGGTTGTTAGTTGGGTACAGAACTGTTTGTCTCTAAGCAGAAATAAACTGAATCTCCAGAACGTGTTTTCCCAAGTTTACTTTGAGTAGTGGAGAGTGGTGGTCAGAGAGGATGCTTGGGCCAAATGATATGTCCTGTATAGTTGGAGCTGTTCACAGGTTGTGAAAAAATAGTCGATTCTTGAGTATGATTGGTGTCTTGGTGAGTGATATGTGTACGTCTTCTGTGATGGGAATAGACGCCTACATACATCGATAATCCCAAAGTGTTTAAAGTTCATTTTAATGTGTTGTTGAGTTTGCGTGACTCTGGAATCTGTAGTGTTTGTAGTGTCTAGTTCTGGTGAAAGATTATATTAAGGTCACCTCCCATTATTAACTGCCCTTCCAGATGGTCTATTAGTTTGTTCAGGAACCTCTTCACCACCTGTACTATTGTATTTGGGGGAAGATGGACATTAACTAAAGTTACATCTTGGGTGTAAAGGTGTCCCTGAAGGATAACATATCTACCTTGGAAGTCTATATATTGTTGTTTAACTTCTAGGCATGCCGTTGTCAGGACTAGGATGGTCACGCCTCTTTTCCTGCTGCTAGGGTGTGAAGAAGAGTAGATTTTGTGCCCCCCCCCATCCAAGTTTAGCATGTTCTGTTTGAGACAGATGGGTTTCTTGTAACGGGTATATGTCTGCCAGGTGGCATTTAAGATACTGCATCACTCTGGCCCTTTTAATAGGACCGTGTAGGCTGCCGATATTTTGTGAGAATATTTTTTTTGGTATCCGATTAATTTCCTCATTTCATTTTTATCTAGGAATGAAAGAGCACCATAGGAGAGTGGAAAGACAGACTACCCCCAAGGGTAGATTTACCACCTCTGAGAGGTGACACTGGCATGCCCACTGTCTGTTTCTTTGCACCCTATGGCCCAGAGAGTCTAGATGGATCAAACTTATGGTTTTGTGCACTCTCAATTGCTGTTGTAAGCCTTTAATCCTGCCTTCTTTATTAGTCTTTACCTTAATAAAACAGTATAACCAGTAAATACTTGTATGTCTCTTTTTTTTTTTGGCGTGTAACAACTAAATTCGTAACTGTATACATTAGAAGTTTGTCCCAAGTGGGGAACGTATTTAACACCCAACTAGGGCTAATTAACCTTTGGGAACTCAGTCTGGGATCTTGTGGGGATCCTATACTGTTTTGCTTCCTGTCCGAACTGGAGACCTTCTTAAAAAACAAAACTTGTGAAACTTCCCTTGTTTGGGTCAGGCATACGGTCTGCCCAGGGTACCCGACTGAAGCCCTCCTACCCACTGTAGGGGTTTCTGGGTGGGAGGTATTCTCAGGATGTAGCCTCATCCATTTCTCCTGGCAAATTATCCTATCCAAAATTATATATAAAGATCGGCGGGTGGGAAATCTTTGTGTGCTCTCTTTGTAGTGTACACCAAGGTTAAGAAAAATCAAAATGGTCAAAATTAGTGCGTCACCTGCTCTGTGTTTTCTCAGTTATTCTCCCCCCCTTTTTTTGCATCTGAGCCTTAGGGTATGGGGTCCTTGTGTAAGGCAGATTATTATTTCCTGCCTGCTCCTCTGACCCTGTGTCCTCTGAGTTGGAGCCCTGCGGTGACATGGGTAGGAAAAGAGCATGGGGACTCTTTGTACGCCATGTCCCCAATCCCCCCCCCAGGCCAATTGGTGTCCCAGTCGCAGCCGGGAAACGAGGGGGGGCAAAGGTGATAAATATACATTCATAAAAAGGAGAAACAGGGGATCCAGCCTGGGTGTTTGCTGTGCCCCTCCTTCCCCTGTGTCATAGTCCACATGTTTTATATCTCTTTTGTTGCCTGGGTGTAGAATCTCTCTCACTTGGGAAGATATAATTGACCTTATTAGTATATCTACTATTCAGCATTTGTGAGAGGGGACTCAGAGGGAGCGAACAGTCAAATCTGGGAGAATTCATGGCAGGCACCTCAAGAGAGTGTGTGGGGGGGGATGGAGTGTCAAGATCTCCACTCATGTATATATTTGTCCCCCCTCCCAGCTTGAATCTGCGAGCTGCTGTCTCCCATCCCACTAGCTTGTGGACCAGAATCTTAAGGGGAAGACCGCAACAGTTCTACCTCACCCCAAATCCTCTCCAATCCATGCATGGGGGAGTGTTTTTCTCTACCTAACCGAGGTGCTGTTATGGTTGTAAGGGGGGGCACACCCTCCCACCCATGCCAGGATGGTGCTCATTTGTTTTCTCGGTGGGGTAAGGCCACTCCCCACCCCTGCTACCCATCCCCTTTAACCCTTTATTTAGTTTGGAGTCTTAGAGGGATCTGGTGGGAGTTGGCTGTTCAGCCACTCGGAGGTAGAGAAAGTACAGTTACGTAAGAACTTACCGTAACAGTAGATCTTCGAGAACAGCTCTTGCAGCAGGTTACACCATTAGGACTGAAGCCGTCAGGCGCCAGGACCCCACGGAAAAATTCTAGCTAGCTAACTACAGCGGGGACCACCCCCGGCGTCGGTCCCGCCTCCGACGTCAGGCGTGGTACAAAAGGGGGCGGTCCCACCAGATTCCCCAGTTCTCCCGCCGGAGACTTCTTGCCGCAGGCTGACATCAAAATGGGAGACCTAGGATTCGCTGTCAGAAGACAGAAAGATAACACTTCCTGCTCAGAAAGACTGAGCCATGCCTCCTCCAAGGGGGAAGGTGGGCGGGAAGGTACCTGCTGCAAGAGCTGTTCTCGAAGATCTACTGTTACGGTAAGTTCTTACGTAACTGTACTATCTTACTTCGAGACACAGCTCTTGCAGCAGGTTACACCATTAGGACTGATTCCCAAGCAGTAACGCTGTCAGAAAATCCGGGAGGAGGAAATAAAGGATAAATACCAGGTCCTGAACCTAGGACAGGAGACCCTGAAGCACGCAAGCCAAACCAGCCCTTCGCTGAGAGGCTATGTCCAGGCTATAATGCCTGATAAAGGTATGCACAGAACTCCAAGTAGCTGCAGCGATATAGCAGAAGTGGAAACATTTTGAGCGCCATGGGAAGTAGCCACCCCTCTAGTGGAATGACCCAGACTGTACCCGGGAGGGGCTTTTGTTTGATACCATAACAGTGAGAAATACACTGGACAAGCCAGCGAGAAAGGGACTGTTTGGATAATACGGTTGGCCCATCATTCTCTCAGAGAAGGAAATGAAAAGTTGCTCAGAACTACGAAAGGACTGAGTTCTGTTGAGGTAAAACCTCAGGCTGCAGTGAACATCCAGGGTATGGAGCAGAGCCTCTCCTCTTTGAGTAGCTCGGAAGTAGGCAGGAGGTCGATATCCTGGTTCAGAGTGAGTGAAGAAACCACCTTAGGCAAGAATTTAGGGTTAGTCCTCAGGGATACTCTGTCCCGTGGAAAACTAAATAAGGCTCTTTGCACATGAGGCGTGAAGTTCAGAAATTCTTCTTGCCGACGATAGCTGTACTAAAAACAACGTTTTCCATGACAGAAAACGTGGCTCGCAATCCGAGGGCAGGTTCAAAAGGGGAGCGTGAGCTGTTCCAGGACAAAGAGCAAATCCCATGGAGGCACAGGGTCTCTAATAGGAGGCCTAGGTGTAACACTCAAGAAATTCCTCGAGAGGCGCCCACCTGAGCCACTGTACGATTTCCCACCGGAGGTGGTAAGTCGAATGGCACAGAGGTGCACTTTAATAGAGGAGTAGGCTAGACCCAATGAAAGAGGGAGAGCAAATATTCTAATATTACTCCCACAGGACAACCTAAGGGGAAGGTCGGCGTGCTCGTGACCATACTAAAACGGCGCCATTTCATGGCGACGCCGCATGCTGTCGGCTTTCTGGCTGCAGAAAAGACTTCTGCAACCTCTGGCAGACCCCGTGACGCAAAATGGCTATGTCTCAGGGAGCCAAGCATGCAGGTTCAAGGAACGTAGGTCCGGTGGACAAGTGAACCCTTCTCCTGAGACAGTAAGTGGGAGCTGAGCGCGGGAGCGGGGTTCTGGATAGTTGAATCAACAAAGGGAACCAAATCTGTCTGGGCCAAAATGGGGCCACCAGGATCATTAGTGCGTGCTCTCTGCAGTTTGAGAAGAACTCTCTGGATCAACGGGAAAGGAGGGAAAGCGTAGAGGAATCTGTTCGCCAGGAGAGGATAACGCAGCCCGCCAGAAACACCAGGCCCTGGATCTAGCGAGCAAAAATTGGGCAGTTTTATGCTGGATGGGGAGGCGAACAAGTCTAGATCTGGAGTTCCCCATCAAGAAACAGATCCTCTGCTACCTCTTGAAGAAGTTCCTATTCGGGACTCTGGCCTGAGAACGACTCAGGCCATCTGCGATCGTGTTGTCCACTCCGGGAACGCACAGTGATCAGATTTGCGCCGGTTTCGATTATTCCAATCCCACACTCATGGCCTCCCTGCAAAGGGGTAAGAGTGTGCGCCCTTGTTTGTTGAGGTAATACATCACCGCCGTGTTGTCTGTCTGAAGTAGAAGAGTACACGGTGGGATAACTGACTGAAAGGCCTGCAGGGCATAGAGGACCGCCTCATTTCCAGCACGCTGATGTGAAGGTGAGCTTCCATCTGGGTCCACGTACCTTCGACTTTTCCCGTCCAGGTGTGCCCCCACCAAGACCGGAAGCGTCCGTGGTGAGGGTGACTCGGGACGCAATGAACGGACGCCTGATGAGAGCACTCTGGGCTAGCCCACTGCCAGTCTTGAATCACTGAATTGCGAGTCTGACCGGATGCTGCAAGGGGTCTTGCCTTTGGTCCCATTGCACTTTGAGCATCCACTGAGTAATTCGCATGTGGAGTCTTAGTAAAGGGACAGTAGGAATGGCCGCAGCCATGTGTCCGAGCAAGCAAAGACCGACCTGGCAGGTACAACCTTGCTTAATGATAGGTCCCTTTATGAGGGATCTGATGCGCCCGCTTGTCGGCCGGAAGAAAAAGCTCTTCCCAACAGTGTCCAGAACTGCTCCTATGAACTGCAGTTTCTGCAACGGTACCAGGAGAGACTTCGACTTTATGAGAATGCCCAGGATCGAACAGATCCTGGGTGCTCTGGATTGAAGAAGCAACGCCTCTGAGGCGGCCATGAGAAGCCAGTCGTCCAGGTATCGGAACACGTAGTGGCCCTGTCTCCTCAGAGACGCTGCCACAACTGCCATGCACTTGGTAAAGACCCTTGGTGCGGAAGACAGTCCGAAAGGAAGGGCTTGAACTGAAGGTGGTGGTCGAGAAACTCGGCGTGGAACCCTCATGTGCGCCTGAGCCATAGGGATGTGCAGGTAGGCATCCTGCATGTCTAGAGACGCTAAAAAGGCCCTGTTTGAGCATGGGATAAGACCCGAGGGTCACCATGCAGAATCTCTTGTAAGTGACCGCCACATTGAGGTCGCTGAGGTCCAGGATTGGACGGAGGTCCCCTGTTTTCTTGGGAACCAGGAAGAAGTGGAATAGTATCCTAGTCCTCTCTGGTTCTCTGGGACGTACTCATCGCCTCCCTTCAGTAGCGCGAGTACTTCTTGCCAGATCAAGGCTTTGTGCTGACCCTGATACTGGGAGAGCAAAGGAGGCCTCGAGGGTGGCTTTCCTGCGAATTCTATAAAGTGGCCTAGACTGACCAACTGAAGAACCCACCTGTCGGTGGTAATGGCCTGCCATCCCGGCAGGAAGTTCGCAATGCGACCCCCGACTATAAACTCCCATTGATCCTGAGGGGCGGGGGCCGGAAAGGAGTCAGGCTGTGGCGGCAGATGGACCC
Organism: Neoceratodus forsteri; assembly: GCA_016271365.2. NCBI lineage: Eukaryota > Metazoa > Chordata > Ceratodontiformes > Ceratodontidae > Neoceratodus > Neoceratodus forsteri. Next base: position 387,509,765 of record JADMNL010000025.1, on the reverse strand, counting down.
GCTGGCTGGGCCTGCCTAGGAGAACGCTGACCTCGGCTGGCGGGTTGTTTGCCCTGGGCTCTATGAAAACCAGAGCCCCTCTGAGGTGCAGCGGAGCGGGTCTGTTGCCTCTGCGTCCGCGCACGAAAACGGCTTTGGTTCCTACGAAAGGAACCAAGCTTAGGTCGGTACATGGCCTGAACCGACCTTACCGCCTTCCCGGCCTCTTGGAGTTTGGTAAGGATCTTTTCTGTAGGATTACCAAACAATACTCTCCCTCAAAAGGAGCGTCCAAGATGTTCTTTTGGACGTCCGGGGTAAAACCGAGACGCCGCAACCAAGAGTGTCTCCAGAGGCATACCAGAAGCTGCTGCTCGGGCCGATGAGTCCGCTGGAGTCACACGCTGCTCTTAGCACTTGGGTCCCCACGTCTGAACTCGTGACGGAGGAGCTGGAAGCATCTCTCCTTCTGCTCACCTTCGGCGCTTTTCAGCCGCTTCCAGACCCTGTTCCACAAAGCGTTCTGGAACTGAACCATGGGTTAAATAGTTCAAGGATCTGATGGCGCAGGTAGCGAAGCATACGCGGCCTACCCAATGCGCCCAGTTGTTTGGACTCTGGGTCCGTGGCAGGGTGCTCAAATGTTGTGGCCTCTGTGACCGGTCATGTGAGGCTGTGATGACCAGAGAATCGGCCTGAGGATGCTGCGCCAAGTACTGGTCGCCTTAGGAGCCTGTGCTGGCGTATCAGCTTTTTCGGGTCTCAGCTGAGCGAGTGTGACGCCTTCCACGCGCCTGGTGACGCCCACGCAAGTGTCAACCAAGGTGGTACCACCACAGGCTTGGGGTCCTTTGCGAAGATATTTGGCGGGCTGCACTTTCGGGTCTAAGTCTTCAGCATCCCATCCCATGTTCTCTTGTATATGTCTCATAATATCAAGGAACGAGGGATCATCCGGAGGAGATCTAGGCATCTCACGTGGGTCCGGAGAAGGGATGGAGAGTGGAGATGGGGATCTAGAGGTGGAGTAGTCTGATCCCGTGTCCTCCGTTGAAGGCGAACGTCGGCGTCTCCTGGATCTCTTGGGGCTGGGTGATCCAGAAGAGGATTTCGACGGAGGTCTCCATTTATCAGGTCTCCCTGGGAGGGGTTCTAGGCCCCGGGAGGAGGAACACGGCCTGCTGACCCCGATGGCGAGGGGGGGGCAGGAACCGGAGTAGGAGGAGGAGGAGGGGGGGAACCATGTCCTTTCTAATAGTATCCCACCAGGAGGTGAACAGATCTTTCACCTCCGCTAGAGAGAGGCCGAAGACGGCCCGGGAGCCGGTGGGTGGTCGTCGGGTCCCGGCGTTGGCTCCACAGGGGGCTCTGGTAATGGCGAGGGTTCCCTGGGAATACCGACGGGACCGGGGTCGCCCGTCTGGTCCTCGGGCTGCTCTAGGTCCTCCTCCGATAGAGGCTCCTGACCGACGTCGGTCAGAGGCAACAGGGCCTTCTTCATCTCAGGAGGGGCGGGCGTCGGTTCCCCTACCGGCGTCCGCTGGGATGCAATGGCCGGCGTCGGTCGTCGGGCCGACGGCGGCTCCAGGGAAGCAGGGCGCACGGCTGACGGCTGTCGAGCCGGCGTCTGGGCTACAGGCCTTTTTAAGGGCGTGAGCTCCAGCGTCTTGCGTGGAGGCACCGACGAAGACCTGATGTCGGGTACCGAGGAGCGGGAACCCGACTTGCGGTGGTGATGGTGTCGTTCCCCGGACTTCGCCAAGGCCCTGGAAGGGGAGGAAGGCCTGACGGATCTTTCCTGAGAGGAAGGCTTCCTCACTGCAGCCGGGGAGATATCGAACTCGAGCCATGGACTCAACCTGATGGGGACCTGAAGGCCTTTCCCTTCTCTCCTCGCTGCTTGTGGACCTTGGAGCTTCCCTTGAGGACATGGTCTTCAGTTGTTCCTCCAGAAGAAACGCCTGCAAAGCCTTCTGACGCCGGATCCGGGTACGGCTGTTGAACCCTTGGCAAGAAGGACAGGCCCGGGTATCGTGGTCTGGGCCCAGACACCGGACGCAGGCCGTGTGGGGGTCCTTGAACGGGATCTGCTTTCCACAAGCGCACTTCGATGGATGGCCAGAAGTTGGTGATGACATCAAGATCTTGCTTGAAGAGAATTCTGCAAAATTCGTCAAAAGCACTATTCACGCTGGTCAAGGCTGCCAGACTGGTAAATCAAGGGGCCAGGTAGCTAAGTCGATCGTGGAAAAGAACTGGGGAATCTGGGCGGACCGCCTCTTTTAGTACCACGCCTGACGCCGGAGGCGGACCGACGTCGGGTGTCCCCGCTTAGTTAGCTAGCTAGAATTTTTCCGTGGGGTCCTGGCGCCTGACGGCTTCAGTCCTCATGGTGTAACCTGCTGCAAGAGCTGTGTCTCGAAGTAAGATCCCTTGTTAATTGCTTGGCAAACAGTTCGTTCATTGTACATTTCTTGAGTTTTTAAGCCTTTAAGATTTCCTCCACTCAGCCCCTGCACCATCTCCCCATGGCCAGAATGTCTTTTCCCTTTTAAATTGCTTCTTTCTGGTTGTGTGCTAACAGTGGGCAGAAGGGTTGACATCCTATGCCTGTATTCCAGTCCAGCGTGAAGTAATGTTAACATCCTCCACGTTCCCTCCCCTGTCCCCTTCTCCTTTGTTCTCGCAGGGGTTTTCCCATTATAGGATATTTTACCCTGCTCCATCCCTCTGCGCTGCCCATCCGTTCCTGGTGAGCGGCTTGGGGCTTTTCTTTTATCCTCCCTCCCCTTTCTGATCACTGCATGTCTGAGGACTGCTTAGGAAACCTCTGGCTCATGCGCATACCTCTCAACCTCCTGGCCTACAATGCAGGGGGCAGGCTTAAATACATCAGGGACAAATGACCAAGATTAGGGAAACATCTCAAAAAGAAATGATATCACCAGCTCAAAAAGCCCGCCATGATATGTGTCCCAATATTCTAAACATTTTCTTAGAAAACTCTGTACCGTAGCACCAGTGTCCTCCCTCCCTCACTCCATGCCTCAAGATCCCACTCCTTAGCTAGAGAAACCACAGTTTTAAGGAGAGAGGAAACCCCTGAGGAAAAATCAGGGACATCCCCAAGAATCAGGGACAGCTGAGAGGCATGCGCTTTCCAGTTATGTGGCCCCCCCCAACCAAGCCCTCAGGTGCTGCAGTAGACTGCTGTGGTCTCCTACCACTCTCTGTCCCATCTGAGTGACTAAGAGTCTAAAACCTTAAATGACAGACAACACCTTGCAGAACTGCTAGAACTGGTGGTTTCAGTCTCTCGCCACACAGATCGAGTCAGCAGTGCAATGACTGTGTCTGCCAAACCTCTTTCCGTTACTCTCCTCTCCCTCCTACCACCCCCACTATCTTATCCCAATAGACTGCAGGTGTAACGGCTGTCCTTTGTCTGCATTTCCTTTCAGTATACTGCATTGTGGGTTTTCTATTCCCATGTGGCCCCACCATGTTCGTCACTTTGCCGTCCCCCCCCCTTTTCCCCATTCTCCCTTATGCTATTTTTCTCACCCTTATGTCTCCTCCCTGTAGTGTTCCTTTCCTGGAGAAATTTGTATCCCCCTGTGCGTCTCCCCAACCTCCCTCTCTGTATCCCCATCTCTCTTCCAGTCTTCCCTTTGTGTTTTCTCCCTGCCTCTCTCTCCCCACCTGCTCCCCATCCACCCCTCCAAGGCTCCTGTTACTCAAGTCCTAGAAACAGAGATCAAGGGAACTTTCTTCCCCCTGTCAATTGTTTGAAGCCATCTGCAAATTGTCTCTAGACCTCTTTCCCCATGAAGGATCTTCTGCATAAGTTGTAATGTATTTTGTGCAGAGAAGTTAGGCGAGAGGGGGCCACTGCTATTCTTAGTCTTCTCGAGCCCCCTCTCTCCCACTGTCCAACAATTTTGTGTGTTGCCTCTGCAGAGGGGTGAGGCATGAGAGGGGGTGTGAGGGGAACCCCCCCCCCCCGGACAAACCTTCCAGAGTAATTCCTGTGATTAGGTCAACAAGGTTGACATCCTATGCCTGGGCTGCTTTTACAAAGTTAGCTTCTGCCAGTGTGTGCACTAGTCCCTGTATGTGCTGGATGGGAGCACACCTGTCTGGAATCGGCAAGCACTAGGTGGTATCTGAGTTATTCTTTGTCGCCTTGTTCAATCACCCATTATTATACACCTTTTAAGGATGCCACTGAGGTGGTTTCCCCCAAAGTCCTCCCCCTTCCCATATCCCCCACTTACCTCCTAATAAAGAAAGTCAGTGTCAATCCATTCATGTGTCCCTTCTGGTATGCTGAAATGACTGCAGTTGGGAAACGATCATCATCACAGTGTCTGCTTTGTTGAAGTCTCAGTGCCTTTGAAGTAGACTGCTGCCATCTCAGGGGCTGGTTATGGTTTTTTGTTGTCTGCGCTGGTGGGGATTCACTCAGAAGGCCCCTTTCTTGGAGGTCCGCCACGGCCTCATTTGCTGAATGGTAGTGCTGTGGGCCATCTTTATATTGCACAATTAGCCTTGCTGGGAATGGGGTCTTACATTTTAGTCCATTCTAGCAAAGTGTTGGGAATAGTGGCAAGTAAGCCCATCTTAGTCTGGTCATTTCCGAAGCGTAATCATTATCAAACAGGATTCTGGTGGTGCCACGGTACACTTTCCCTTTCTTCCAGGCTGCCTGCAGTATTGTTTCTTTGGTTGTGTAGTTTAATAGCTTTAGTATTATTGAGCATGGCCTAACCCCGTTTGGTGGCTTGGGGCCCCAACACTCGGTGGGCCCTCTCGATGTCTATCGGGAACTCTGGTGATAAATATAGGTCCGTCCAAAAAAAAAGGCATCTACGAAGGCAGTCATATCGTGTTCCTCAGTATTTTCTAGCATTCTGTGAAGTCTCAGGTTATTACGCTGGGCTGTTTTCTGAGTCTTCTTGGCATGCTAGTATTAAAGTTTGTGCCTCCGTGATTTTCTTTCGCTGCTCCTCAAAGTCATCAGTACGATTTTCAACGGTTGTAGTCTGACACTTCAGTGTATCTATACGCTTCTCAAGCTGGTTTATATCTTTTTGAATTTCTTTTATGGTGCCTTTCATTTCTGCATGGAACGCCAGCAACTCATTATATATTATGTCCAGTTTAATTTTTTTCATATTTTTCCCCGGGGTTGTCGTCTTTTTTGCCATTGCTCCTGACATAAGCCCTGTGGTATCTAAGGCCTGCGATCTTTCAGAATCGGAACCCTCAAACTGCCGTTCTGTATTGTCCTCGGCCGCTGTAGCATTTTGTTTTCTTCTGGCTCTGCTTCATCATCCTTGTTTAAAGTCGCTTTGCCGGTTGTACATTTTGTTTAAGTTTTTGAAATCTGTAGGTTTTTGTATGCAGTCCTCAGGTGGGGTGTGGCAGCCTTCTCTTCAATCTTGCATAGCGGTCAGTGATGTCACCGGAAGTCCCTCAGCTTGAGGTTTCTCAGAGGTATTCTACTTCTGCACCCCGTGATCCATGATCCAGTTCCAGAGTCACATCAGTGATTTATAATATCTCACATGAAACACACTTAAAAGTTCTTTATTGTGATTATACAACAGAACCCAGTTTTTTTATTATAATTGGGCTTTATTGTCCAGGTAAGTACTCCGCAAACAGCTGCACCCATTTTCAGGTATGGCCTGGGAGGTTACAAGATAATCAGTACAACAACAAGCAACAGGACAATAATACAGTAAGAACTGTTAAAATGTTAAGAAAATGCAGAAAATCCTTTCATTACAAAAAAAACAACTGGGGCAGTCTGCTGGTCCAGTGGAAGTGTGCTGCACTTGTATTCTGATGACCCTGGATGGGGAGCGAACTCAGGTCAGTGGAGTCAGGGGGTCAGCCTGGGCATAGTGCTGACTGGTGCAGCGCACCCCAGGCCGGGGTGGAGAGAAGTTCTTACCGGTTCCTGTGGTCAGCTGGAGAACTGGTCCCTTGGTTGGGTGGGAGTGGGGGTGCTAGCACCAAGATGCTGCAGTGTACGAGACTGAAAGAGGCACTGTGTGTCAAGGAACATGGTAGTACGTAGAGACACATTAGGGCTGAGGTGTCACCAACCAGGGAGAGAATGTCTGTAAAACCATACACAAAATGAGAAATAAGCAACTGAGTATGATAAAAAAGTAAACACAGAGCAGCGGCTGCCTCCAAAGTATGTGGTGCTGCTCTAGAAAGCACACATTTTACCAGCTAATAGAGCATACACAGACCCCAAATAAAGATTAAGCACTAGACCACAGATTTGTTTTCTAAACAATTTTCTTTTTATAGGAAAAAAAGTGCAGAGTGGAAATTGAAGGCAGTGTTGCCTCCAAAGAACACTAACAAAAGCATAAAAAGCACCCCATTTCACGGAACTGCACTTACATCACGGATCCAGTTTTATTTTCTGGTAAACTGAACAAAATATCACACTATGCATTCTAATCCTAAAAAGCCAACAGGACTGCAACATGGGAATGAGACACTGAGGACTTCTCACGGCATTTGAGACACTCGCCAAATTTCACCAATTCCACCCCGCAGTCTCCTACTACATCTAGTTAAGCACCCACACTGTACCTGTACCCATGGGTGCAACAGCTGTGAGGAGTTAATACGCTGAGCAGTGCTTGCAAAGCAGGAGATCTTAGCCCAAGGAACTTCACCAGCCTAGCAATGGGAGTCAGAATCCCGATTCGCAGTCCAGTCTTCCCCCCTTCAGCTTGTGAGCACTTCCTTCTCAGACATAGCTCCAATCACTGGGAAGTGAGGGAAGGGATACAGGGGTGTAACCAGAAATTTCCATTTTGTACATAATCTCCAACAGTTACACCCCCCCCCCATTAAAAAATGTACACATCCTTTCCAAATGGCACCCCCTTCCAAACAAGTCAGATTGTTGTTTGATGATTCCTCTAATCTCTGAAGAGGTCATACATATATATGTCTCCGAAACAACAGAAGTTTAAACAAAGACACTCCTCAGTGGCCTACACCAACCGAACTACTACAGATTAAAATGAAAATGCTAACAGAAAGGCATATGGTTTGTGACAGGCACTCAACAAAACTTTACACAAATGTGTACAGTCAGTATGCCTGGCTTCACCCTTGACTTCATACCCCCCCCCCCATACACACACACACACACCTTTTGGCCAAAGATTACTCAAAATTGACCTTTCATGTCTTGCAGTTGCCCATGTTGCTCACCTCAACTATTTATGCCTGACTGCATCCCGAGGGTGACAACCGAATGACTACTGAACATGTGTCACTATAAATCACAACATGACAAGTTTTGGGCTTCTCGCTTAACAAGCGGAGAATAAGTCAGATCCCAGAGATTACATATACTTATTTCATTGAATTTATTGCCCACATAAAACTATCCACCAAGTGACAGCGCATTTACAGTCAGGTCCTGAGTTCCTACACTGCACAGAGGATTCACTTTGTTGTGTTCTATATACCTGTAGTTTTTTAATATTTGCACAGAAACACAAAAAAAGATTGCCGAGAAATGCCTAGTGGCACATCCAGTCTGCCCAAGCCACTCTTATTTTGGGACTGTTACCTTGTTACTCCTCCCTGCCCCCCCCATCTGCCCCTATGTGCACTATTCCCATATATCTATTCCATACCCTTTTGAATCCTCACACTATCTCAGCCACGATGAACTCCTCAAGAAGTTTGTTCCCAGCAGTGACCACTCTTGCTGTAAAAAGCAGTTCCTGACAGCCTTCCTGATCCTCTCCCCTGCCAGTTTCAGGGAGTTACCCTTGGTACCTATAGTCACACTTATTGTGAACAGCTCACCACTGTCTACCTTGTTTGTTCCACGGAGGTACTCTGACATCTCAGTCACGTTGCCCTTCATTCTCCTGTCCTCCGGCATGTACATGCTTAGATCCTCCAAGCGTTCCTTACAGGATCTACCTGCTGCCGAATATCATTTTGGTGGCTCTTCCCTGCACCACCACCAACCTGTCCTTGATCAAGTGTCGGTCGTTATTCAGCTGCTCACTGGAAACAGACATGGTTCTTGGAGGATAGGAAGAGAGCCCTCTACATACGAGTGGTACCAGGGAGGAGGCTAGCAATTATAGTCTTATTTCAGCGGTGAGGAAACTCTGCTGAAGGAAAGACTGGTAAAGGCTGGCAGTATAGCCTAGAGGTTAGATTAACGAGCTGTGAATGAGCTTGGTACATCCAGCAGACCTGTGTTTGATTCCCCCAACATCCACCTGCATACTGTGTGACCCTGAGCAAGTCTCTTAACCAGTGCAAAGCTCCCAAGTCACCCCTGAAAACAGACAGTTGTGCCTAGTGGGTTTTACCCGGTTAACAAAGAATAAATAAATAAATAAATAAATAAATAAAAGAAAGTATTTTTAAGGCAATGGGCTGCAAAATCACAGACAGCAAGGATTCATGTTTGGGGGGTCATGCCAAATGAATCTAATTGATTTTGCTTGACTAAATGACAAGGGAACTAGATCAGGGGAGGGCAGCGGGCATGGCCTATCTGGACTTTAGCAAGGCCTTTTGACACTGGGACACACAGGAGGCAGACACAGAAACTGAGCAGCCTAGGGGTGGGATCCAAAGTGCTGAACTGGGTTAGAAACTAAGTCAATTGATAGGAGACAAAGGGTGGTGGTAAATGGCACTCTCTCTAATGATGGGAGGGTGATTAGCAGGGATCCAGAAGGCTCAGTGCTGGGGCCGGTCTTCTTCAATGCATTCCTAAGTAGGATTGGATAAATAGAATAAAGAAGTAGATAAATTGGAGGCAGCATGGTACAGTGGTTTGGGGTTCTGAGCTGCAAACCTGGAGACCTGGGTTTGAGTCCCATCAGCCCCCATTTGCATACTGTGTGACCCTGAGCAAGTCACTTAACTTCCTTGTGCTTCCAAGTCACACCTGAAAACAAGCTTTGGCTTAGTGTGCCATTCCTAGTTAAACAATTTCCCCTTCCCCCTATAAGTGCCACAGCAGAAGTACTAGAACAGAAGGTATGCCTTTCTGCAGATGATACCACAATGTGAAAGAGGGTAGACAACTAGGAGGGGGTGAAGAGAATGCGCATATGTCTTGGCAAACTCGAGGAGTGATCAAGAGCATGGCAGTTGGGTTCCAATGTCAAAAAGTGCAAAAATCAAGAATCGAGAGCACAGGAACTCAGGAGCTGAGTACAGGATAGAGGGAGGTACAGGAAAGGGACCATGGGATTATCATATCTGATGACCTCAAAGTGGCAGGCAGTGCGTCAAAGAAGAGGATAGAGCTGATGAGATGCTAGGATGCATAGGAAAGGGTATCTCCAGTAGGAGAAGGAAGTGGTGTTGCCACTGTACTGCTAACTGGTGAGACCCCAACCAGAGTAGTGTGTCCAGTTTTGGAAGGTGCACCTCAGAAAGGACACTTAGCTGGGTGAAGGTAGTCCAGAGGAGAGCAATTAAAATGGTGTAGGGGTTGCACAGGAAGCCCTATGGGGAAAAACTGAGGGATCTTAACATGTACACCACGGAAGAGAGAAGGGTGAGTGGTGACATGATAGCTACAAGTACCTCACAGGGATAAACAGGGTGTAGGAGGGGAGTCTCTTTCAAATGAGAAAAATACACCTGCACCATGCCATGAAGTTTGGGGGGACTGTTCAAGAAAGATGTGAGGAGCCAAGCCACTGAGGGTGGTAAGACGCTGGAACAGACCCAGCAGCAGAAGTGGTAGGGACAAAACAGTGGAGGGCTTCAACTATGTTGGCTAAAAGGGTATGTTAGAAGACGGTCAGGGAGGAGGAAGGATTGCTGGAGACTAGTTAAGGTCTGCAGGGACAGATTAGGCTGGGGACATCTAGGCAGACTAGGTAGACCAAGTGGTTGTTTTCTGCCAACAAATTCTGTTTCCAAGTGTGGTTTCCAAAATGGCACGGAATACTCCAAGTGAGTGCAAACCAGGGGTCTATACAGGGGCTGTATTACCACCTCTCTCCTGCTAGTGATCCATCTCAGCTCCCTAGTATCTGACCTGCTTTGCCCAGAGCCCTGCTATGTTGTGCCAATGCCTTTATGCTCGCCACTGTTGACAACCACAGGACTCCGCGCCAGCCCAGTAGTGCCGAGGGCTGAGGTGCTGGACGCCACACCTCACGCCAAGCCAGCGACGCAGGTGCAGGAACAGACCTGGGCCATCGGGCATCGGCAGGGGAAGAAGGGAGAGGATTGAGCATCTGGAGGACTGCTTTCCTCTCCTGGGGTGGGTTGTAGAGGGTTCCCGGCGCTGTAGTGGCCTCTGATGGAGACCGGAGGTGGCCCAAGCATATAGGGCGTGGAAGGGGCAGGACGCCAGGCTCTTGCGGCAAGAGGTGCAGTGAAACAACTGTGCAGGAGCTATTGCACGCCACATCCCGAGGGGGAACAGGTGAAGAAAAATCCCTGCAGGACCAAGGGAGGCGACGGAGGCCCCAGTAGCCCACCCACATCCCGTCACCGGACCTGCCGGCTCTCGTGAGCCCCCGACCCGGACCCAGGACCATCCCTCTAATTCCAGACAGGCCGCCATGTAGGTGAGGTGGGCCCTCTCCCGGGGGTGATCCGGATGGGACTGTGGGTCTGGGAGTTGCTCAGTAATGTGTCTCCTGGTGGCATGTAAGTTTCAGGCTGGGAGTAGGCGTAGTGGCTGAGAGGGCACTCCTGAGAGATGCCCTAGTCCTCCAGAGCAGAAATAAAGTGTACAAAGAAAACCAATCAAAGGAGCCTTTCCCCTGATGCACTCTCCACTACCACCCCATTCATTCTATCCTCTGTTCTTGGCTATACAGGTGAATTACCTAGTACAGTATTTTCTTTTGCATTAAATTTCAGCTACCACACCCTCTACCACCTATCTAGATTTTCCAAATGTTTCTCTATGGCCTTTATCCGCTCCTCAGTGTCTGTTCTTCCAGAGAGGTTGATTGTTATCTATAAAAGAGGCATATCTTTCCCTGAACCCCTTCCCTATAACATAAATAAGTATATTAAAGATAACAGGTCTTGGAACTAATTCTTGGGACACCCCACTTTTGACTTTCCTTTCTCCTGAGGGTTCTTCGTTTAGGACCACCATCTGGGTCCTCCAGCTCAACCATTTTTTCATCCAGCCCATAATCTTGTCTCAACCCCTTGGTCAAAAACATCCTTAATAATCTCCTGTGTGGGCTTGGGCTGAAGTCTAGACAAAAGACATCAACTTCCTGATCCCTTCCCTATCCGTTGCCTTTGTCACCCAATAGAAAAATTCAGTCAGGTTTGTTTGGCACAACCTCCCACTGGTAAAGCTATTCTGTCTGGAATCCTGCAGCCTATTAGCCTCCAGAAACTACATTATCATTTCCTTAATTATAGACTCCACTAGTTTCCCCACCAAAGACATCAGACTGACTGGTCTACAAGTTTCCTGTCTCCTCCCAGACTCCTACTTTTATTTAGGGGGACTACAGTTGCTGTTCTCTAATCCTTCACCAGTTTTCCTGTCTCGAAAGAGAACTGTGAGTGGACTTCTCCCGTAACACCCTTGGCTCCGACCCATCTGGGACTATGGATTTATTCACATTCCCCGCCTTAAGTCCCTTCAGCACCCTCGCCTCCATTATGGGCTCCTTACTGACACTTGCTGGCGATCCCCTACTGGCCGCCATGCTGCAACCTGGCAAAGGGCCCCTGTCCCATACCACGAATACTGAAAAGAAATCATTGTTCAGAAGATTTGCCTTACCCATATACATTCCTCCACCTTCTTTAGCCAATTAACTCCTCTTTTTTTTTGCTCTCGTATATAGTGAAAAAATGCCTCGTCACATTCCCTAGCCCCTTCCGCTACACTTAGTTCTACCGCCTCCTTTGGCTGTCTCAAAGCCCTGTTTGTCACCCACACCGTTTCCTGGAAAGACACCCTGTCTTCTAATAAATGCCTTTCTTTTTCCCTTAGATTCTCTGCTGGGAAAGATGGCGAGATGATCCCATGAAGAGATACAGTGGCTTGTTACAGCACAGTATAAAAGGTGCTACCATTAGAGTTCTTGGGGGCACATGGCGCAAACAGTGCAGAGGGCAACCTCTGAAATATTCCAACATTCTGGGGGCCCATGCAGGCAGGAATGTAATTGTAATTGTACTAGTCTGACATTACATATCACGTTTATGTTGTTAGAAATGCTAATTCCAAGGATTCACAAATGCAAACAGCAGCAGGAGACAATTACCCACATGGTGGGTAAAGGGATAACAGCCAAAGGTTGCTCCTTTTGTAAGCATGGGCGCCATGCAGAGTTGCAAGGAAGGTAGCGTGCCAGTTATTTCTTACACATTGGTAAACACTAGGGGGTAAGAAAGGGGTTCAGTTGGGAAGGCTTGAATCTTTGATCTGTGAGGTGCTCAAGTGTTTAAAAAGTGACGTTTGTGAGGATTGCTGAAGGGCAGCAGTTCCATAGAGCCAAGCCTGAAAGGAGAAAGCCCATCTGCTTAAGACTACTTTTTAGAATATGGGTTTTATATACCTCATTGATCCAATACTAGGAGTACTGATGTTACCACTTCTAACGGCAATGCAACAGTAAGCTGTGAAGCCTTACTTTTTCTCTTTCTTCCAATTACAAGGCATATCAAATTCATCTTCACAGGTCTTAGGACTTCATCTTATACAGCAATAACTTCTTAGTAGTCAAAGCCTGAGTTATCTAAAATCACATTGCACTAAATGTAGATATTCTGAATTCTTCTATTCCATGGCACCCAATACATTGTGGGTAAATTCTACTTATCAGAACATTACAGGGGCTGTTTTCACTGTGGAGTAAGGACACATTATAACATTAAAACCAAACTATTTTTCTGAAATGCAAAACTTGCCTTCTACTTATTGCTAAATTTGAGCCCATTTTACAGTCGCAGTAAAACTTTCCAACACATGTGTTATGGGATCACTGTACACCTCATGTGGTTGAAGTCACACGCCCATGCTTCGTGACTCACAACATACCCGAAGCATGCTATTGTCCAATAATAACGAACAGCCTGTCATATCTTACTGCTCGATTACCATCCACCTCTAACTCCCATCATTATGGCCAGGACCATCAGGTCTACATGGCACCTCGGCTCCAAGTTCTGTGCCAGGGCTGCTAAACTTCAGTGGCGGTTTGTTTCGCTCCTGCGGCAGGAGATATTTACTTCTGTAATGGATCCGTGTCCACCCATTGGCTAACATACCATAAGATGTCTTTAATGACACCAGATACTGAGCATGGGGCCTTCAGGACAAATGAAGGGGTGAAAAGTGCAAGAAAATGCAGAATACTAGTATTTTTAAATAAAAATCACCACAAAAGGGGCAATACTGAGGCACTACTGCAGTTCTGCGGTTACTTTTGCAGGCACAGAATTCCACGGGACTTGAACATGGCTCACACCCAGTCCTGTTTTTGCTTTTCTTTCCCTATATCTCTTCCTTCATGCCTCTTTCCCAGCCTCTCTGTTTTTGTAGGTTTCTTGTGATATCCTCCTAACTGCAACCCTCGGGATACCTTCTTTCATCCTTTAAAAAATTAAAAAAAACTCCTTAAAGTCCTCTGTGTGTCTGTTCGATTTCTGCTGCTGTCTCTTTCAACAAGTTCATCTTTTGAAATTCTATATGGCCAACGAATGACATCTTCTGCACTACAATTTATTTTTTTCCAAGTTCTTCGTCTTCTGTAGGCATGGACTTATTATTCCCCAGCACAACGCTGTATCTAAGAGTAACGATTTTACATTACTGCTGCAAATGTTAATCTTTGTCTTTGCTGAGTACATACTAGACTTCCAAATTGCTTGATGTTTGATAAAGGCTAATCTACATCCAAAGCGCTCGAGATAAAGTGCACTCCTGCACACAGATGCAAACGCAGGATTTTCTTTTTAAGAAAGCAAGGTGAGATTCTGATCTAGTCACTAACACATCACTTTATGCAGTTCTGTTCGTAAGTAATTCCCTTCTATGTGGGCATGACTGGTAGTTTTCACTGCTGGTTAACCCTTTAATATTATTACTCACCCACTATTCAGCTGCACATCAGAACTTTTTGAACAAATACATTTTAAAAATAAAATAGTTTTTTCCTGATGCAGAATATTACACTAACGTGAAATCTACTGGGTTTTTTTCTGAGAAGGGAGTTATTTTTTACACATACACACACAAATATATACACATATATATGTATGCTATACATACACAGAAGCACACACATATCTATGTATACTCTATATAATACATTGTGGTTTGAAATCACAGACAGAGCAGAACCAAACCACACAAAAACACGTATCCTGGATTTTAGGGGGGCAGACTTTGGGAAAATGGGGAGATACTTGAAAGAGGCATTAAGGGGAATGGGACAGGAATCAGGGGTTGAGGAACAGTGGGCAGTATTTAAAATGGGGATTATAAGAACAACAGAATTATGCATTAAGCAGGTTAGCAAGAGGAAAAGAAAGAGGAGACCATTATGGTTTTCAAAGAGGTAGAAAGAAAGTGAAAGCCAAAAGATTGCATTCAGGCAATACAAAAAGACACAGGCAGAAGGGGATAGGGAGAAGTACCAGGAGAAGCAAAGGAGGCAGGAGGTCAGTAAGGGAAGCCAAAGTTCAGGACAGAAGAGCACATTGCAAAATCAGTGGGTAGAGGGGACAAAACCTTTACAGGTACATAAGTGAAAAAAGAAAGACAAAGGAGGGATAGTGAGACTGAAAGGGAGGATGGGGCCACGTGGAGGATGACAACAGTAAAGCTGACATACTGAACAGGTATTTCTGCTCAGTCTTTACTGAGGAAGAGGAGGTAATGGGTCTGAAGGAGTACAAGGGGTGAGAATGGTGCAGAAATGGACACAAGTCCTTTACGAAAGGGTCCTGAAGGAACTGGAAGTAATAAGAGTTGATAAAGCAATGGGGACAGATGGGGTGCATCCCAGGGTCCTTAAAGAACTAAGAGAGGTGGTGGCTGAACCTCTGGCTATCCTGTTTAGCCGATCACTGGAAGCAGGGGAGGTACCCAAAGACTGGACGACAGCAGATGTAGTCCCCTTATACAAAAGTGGGAACAAAGAGGAAACAGGGAACTACAGACCAGTCAGCCTCACCTCGGTAGTGGGGAAGATCATGGAAGCACTACTGAAGGAGAGATTGGTAGAACATCTGGTTGTCAATGGACTACAGGACCCAAGGCAGCATGGTTTCACCAGGGGGAGGTCATGTCAGACCAACCTTGTTGAATTTTTTGACTGGGTGACTAGGGAGGTGGATCAGGGGAAGGCGGTGGACATGGCCTATCTGGACTTCAGTAAGGCCTTTGACACTGTGCCACACAGAAGACTATTACACAAACTGGGGAATATGGGTGTGGGCAGGACAGTAGTGTGGTGGGTAGGTAACTGGCTGGGTGGCAGGACACAGAGGGTGGTGGTAAATGGCTGTCACTCCACAGAGGGAAGAGTGACCAGTGGGTACCACAGGGATCAGTGCTGGGACGGTCCTATTCAACATCTTCATCAGTGACATTCGCAGGGACCTAGAAGGCAGAATTTCACTGTTAGCTGATGACACAAAGCTCTGTAACAGATAGACACACCAGAGGGTGTAGACAGAATGAGAAGCGACCTGCAGAAACTTGAAGAATGGTCAGGGGTTTGGCAGTTGAAATTCAATGCAAAGAAGTGCAAGATAATGCATATGGGGCACAAAAACCCTGGCACAATATATCAGTTGGGGGGTGAGGATATAGCATGCACCAAGCAGGAAAGGGATCTTGGGGTTATCATCTCTGATGACGTCAAGGTAGGGAAACAGTGTGACAAGGCAGCAGGTAAAGCAAATAGGATGCTGGGATGCATAGGCAGGGGCATCACCAGCAGGAAAAGGGAGGTCATAATTCCGCTATACAAGACACTAGTGAGGCCCCACCTGGAGTACAGTGTACAGTTCTGGAGACCATACCTCACGTGAAATAGACAGGGTAGAGAAGGTTCAGAGGAGGGCAACAAAGATGGTGCATGGATTGCATCACAAGTCCTATGAAGACAGGTTGAAGGAACTGAACATGTACTCCCTGGAGGAGAGGAGGGAGAGAGAGGATATGATAGAGACATACAAGTATCTTACAGGGAGGAACAGGGTGCAGGAAAACACTATTTTTAAGCAAAAAAGATGTTCCAGGACTAGAGGGCATGGGATGAAGTTGGAGGGAGGACGATTCAGAGGAAACATGAAAAAGAATTTCTTCACAGAACGGGTGGTGGACAAGTGGAACACCCTACCAGAGGAAGTGGTGGGGGCTGAAACAATCACGGGATTTAAGAATGCATGGGATAGACATAAAGGAATTCTGGAGGTCAGGAGTAAGGGGCAACAGACTTCTAGGAAAACAAACTGAACTTTACAAGCTCAAATGGGCAGACTGGGTGGGCCATAGGCCCTTATCTGCCGACACTGTCTATGTATCTATGGATGGGACTTCCCTTATAGAAGTGGTGAGCAGTTATTTCCCTGTATACTTTTTCCCCGTTTACACAACTGCAATTAAAGCTAACAGTAACCATCCAAATGCATTATAGAAAATAAATGACAGGCAAGTGTGGCATATAAAGACATACAGTAAATCTATCGCGGGGGCTACTCAGACCATAAAACCACTTGCCCTTCAGGTTTGTGGCTTTATGAGCTGGTTAGCACCCTTAATGGGTTTATTGCCTTGTATACCACATTTACCTGTAATTTGTCACTAGCACTAGTCAGGGTGCATAATGACTTACTCAGAGCTAAAGATAGAGGAGACAGGTCAGTTCTGGTGCACCTCGATTTGTCTTCAGCTTTCAACACCGTGGACCACACTGTGCTTCTCGATAAGCTCTGCAAATTTTGTGGACTCGCCAATGTTGCTATCAGATGGTTTGAGTCCCGTCTCAGACAGAGTGCAGCGGGTAATGATGGGGGAATTTCTCCTCCTCTCCAGTGTCTCTGTCTTGTGGAGTTCCACAGGGCTTGATCTTGTCGCCGATGCTGTTCACGGTGTTTATGCTGCCCCTGGGTGCGATCATTTGACAGCACAGCGTGGAGTTTCACTGCTATGCAGACGACATCCAGCTGTATCAGTCATTTGCCTCCCGGACATCCGGTGTGGTTGATGTGCTTAACATCTGTCTGGCTAAAGTCAATGACTGGATCGCTTCCAACTGGATGTAACAACCCGGACAAGACAGAGGTGCTGGTGATTGAGCCGGGTCATGGGTGTGATGGGTTGCTGGAGCAGACAATGGTCTTTTCCTAGGGTCTGCTCCGTTGGATGCTTCCCTGAAGGTGCAAAATTTAGATGTGATCCTGGACAGCAGATTGACCTTCGAAGATCAGGTGTCGTCTGTTGTGAAGAGTGATTTTTACCACTTATGAAACATTGCCAGGATCAAGCCCCTCGTTCTGCCCGGAAGATCTGCCGACCCTAATACATGCCTTTGTGACTTCCAGACTTGACTAATGTAATGCTCTTTACATCGGGATCACGGAAAGGACCCTCTGCAGGCTGCAGCTGGTGCATAACACAGCGGCCAGGTTACTGGCAGGACTATCTCGGTTGTGCCATGTGACTCCGGTCCTGCGTGTTCTGCACTGGCTGCCGGTCAGGTGGAGGGTCCTTTTCAAGGTGAGCTTACTCACCTATAAGGCCCTATATGGGCTGGGTCCTGGCTACCTGTCTGAGCGCCTGCCTGCAACCTCTGCCCGCTCCCTCCGCTCCGAGGGGCCTCCTGGATGTTCCCAGAATTCGGCTCAAGACCTCTGGTGACCCAGCATTTAGTGTCTCTGGGCCAACCTTGAGGAACACGCTCCCAGCTGCAGTCTGGGAGGCCCCCTCAATTGGTGTCTTTAAGCAGAGGCTTAAACCCCATCTTTTCCGCCAGGCTTTCGGGGATTAAGCTATCTCCCCCCATCCTACCCTCAGCCATCTCATATTTTATATTTATGCTTTTAAGAATGTTGTTTTGAAGATTTTGCTACTGCACAAATGTTATTTCTGTATTTTGTATTCTGTTTTTACTGTGTATGGCGCCCAGAGCCTCCGGGATTGGGCGCCTTAGAAATAAAGTTACCTTGCCTTGTTCTTGATTGATTTATTGAATTTATTGACCGGGTAAGCCCACTGAAACTAGAAGTCCCTTTTTAGAGGGCGACCTGGGGGTGAGGATACAGATGGTAACCAACTGAACCTGAACCAGATTAAGCTGTTGGTGGTATTTCTAATGAATGGAGGAAATTTGGCCAGGACACTGGGGAAATTTCCCTACTCTTTTCGAGGAGTGCCATAGGATTTATTTATTTATTTATTTTTATTTATTTAGCTTTTGTTGACCGGGTAAGTGCACTAGACAAATCCTGCCTATTTTCAGAGGCACGACCCGGGGGAGAGGGATACAGATGAATGCCAACTGACCTTGAACCAGATTAAGCTGCTGATGGTATTTTTAGTGAATGAGGGAAATTTGGCCAGGACACGGGGAAATTCCCTACTCTTTTCGATAAGTGCCATGGGATCTTTGACATCCACCTGAACTACCACCAATCCAGGCAGATGGGACCTCGGTTTAACGTCTCATCCGGAAGACGGCACCTCAGAAGTACAGCACCCCTCTCATGCTGCACTACAGTGTCAGTACTGGGATATTAACCCAAGTGCCAGATGTGGGAACTGAACCCACAGCCCGCTGATCTCCCGGCCTCAGAGGCGAGTGTGCTACCTACTGAGCCACTGACACTGATCTTTAACGTTCACCTGAACCACCACCAGAACAGGCATATATATCATATATAGGGATTATTACACTTGTCCCTGCTTGTATAATCATATTTATTAGTACCTCCAAGCCTCTTTACTCACTAGTGGTGTAGCTACAATTGAGTAACTAGGCTTGGAGGTCCAAGTGAACATTATTCTGATTATACAACTACGACAAGTATTATAATTGGTTTGTACAACACAAAGACATATTACTAATATAAACAAACAGCTGCCCTTTTGGCTAAATGGTTGCTGATACACATACTGTGCATGGAAATAAACCCAGCGGAAGCTCCTGTATGTTACAGTTACGCTTATGTGACAAAAACAGGGTTTTTGGCAACTTGCATCTCAGTGGTCTGATAGACAGATCCTGCTCCTAACATTTCCACAGCTGAGTGGAAAAGCAGAGCGAGGTTACCTTTGGGGAGACTTGCTGAAGGCCACTCTGAGTCCTATGGCTCTGGTGGGACTGAACCCCTGGCTCTCCTGGTTCACAGGCCTGTGTTTTTAACAGTGGACCACATGGACCCATTAAAAAAGTAAGTAATTAATCATTTATATGGTGCCCAATCCAAGGAGCTCTGGGTGCCTTAGAGAAAGTGCACTGAGTGAACAGAAGGAGGACATATAAGCATACAGGGAATAAAATACAATGAACAAATCAATTTAAAAGCAGCCATGATTAAAAACAATTTGCACTGAGCCTACAGACATGGCCCATTTCTAACGTTGATACTGTTCTACATCCCGGCAGATGGGCATCTTGGGGAAAAAAAAACCCTAAGCTGTATAACATAGGCAGCTCAATCCAAGAAGCAGTCTGACTCTGCACAGTGGTCTATTAATCTCCCCGTCACCTCGGGGTTTGGTTCTGTTTATATGCGGCAGCTGTAGAATACCGTGTTTATTCTTTTTTCCCCCTCTTGCAGTGCAAGATAAAAGATCTGGCAGGAAGAGAGATTAAACTGAAAACTAATACAAACAAACACTATTCATCTCCTGGCCGCTCCTGATTTGCAGCGACAAGTGTTTTATGGTGCATTTACTTGCCGATGAAATGCAAGGTTCAGCAAGTTTCCATTGTGGGCTGCTTTTTAAAATTTAAATATTAAAGTCTTCTCCCGACAATCAATAAAGCAAACTATCTGTAAAAACACAGCAGAAGCTAAAAGCAGTGCAGAAAAAGAGAAAATAAACAGAATAGCTAAAGATGCATCTTCTCCATGAGGGCTCTCTGTAATGGAACACCATCTCTGAAGCAAGGTTGCTTTTCCTCAGTTCTGACTACTATGAATCCTGTCTCCTGCCTCATTGGAGAACATGCCTCTACTCAAGTTATCTCTGATATGAAGGGGAGGTTATAATAGGGCTCTGAGCTCTACTAAATCTTATTAAAATAATCTTCATCGTAACACACACATCCTGTAACATCAGTAAGTCCCTCTCCAGAAAACAATACTTGACCACAGAGCGCAGATCTCTTCAGTGTAGTGGTGAGATGACATGCCTCAGAGCTGACCTGCAGGCCTGACAGTGTGGCACTGTACTAAAATGCTTACAGGTATTTCACCAGGAACAACACACCTGAGACGTTCATCTTATTTACAATATGATACTGGAGTTAGAAGAAATATCAGTCAAGGAAAATCGCTAAAAGCAAAACACACAAAGAACCCCATCTCCACTAAACAAAACCCAACTGATACAGTAATTAATTTAATACACAACTAAACTGAACCCTTTATTAGACAGATTGGGGAGGGGGGTGACATAGCTTTGATATCACTTTACGGACTCCTGGTATGTGTTCAAATAGGGAACCTATGGACTGAGCTACCAGTTACTGCAGAGGGCTTGCGCTCCCCCCATTGTAATTTTTCTCTATCATACTTTTTAGAAAATGACTTCATTATTTAACAGTGGATGTAGAAGTCTTTTATTTTCTTTATCCAATTCCTGCCAGAGGTACAAATACTATATAGTATTGTATGCATATGTGTCAGGCTATGTGTACTATACATTTTCATTGAATTGCTGTTGTATCAGGAATGCCCTTGTTTTGTTAAGTTGTTACAAAAAATGTAATAAGAATGAAAGTAAAAAAAGAAATCAATTGAAAGCTGCCCTGATGGCCCAATGGTAGTTTGATGCGCTACCCGGGGGAGGTACCTGGGCTCAGAAACAAGCCTGAGTTCCCTGCCACTTGGTGACCCATGGCCAGGGGTGCTGTTGGCAGGAGTGCTTCCTAGCCAGGGAGGGAGATGTCACCACTGCTGCTCCCACAGCAACCCCAATGGCAGGCCAAAGAACTGGAGAGGGTGCCTGTGAGGGCACCAGGCATGCTGCAGGCGCATACTGCAGCACCTGTGGAAGGAGGAAAAGTAGAGAGAAAACAGGGGTAAAAAGGAGGCAGCTAAACATGTGAACCTCCCCCCCAATATTCCCAGGTCCAATGCCAACCTTACCCCACTGGATGCGACCTGTGTCGGGGTCATCCAGGGTTGCCTTGGATGTCCCAACTAACAGAAGCCACCAGCAGAAGAAAAAGCTGTATTAGGACTTCCACCCTCAATTGGGTGCTCCACTGCTGGCGACACAGACCCGAACCTGTGCCGGCCGCATTCACCTCTCCTGCCTGCCACTGAGACTATGGACTTCCACCCTCAATCAGGTGCTCCGCTGCTGGCGGCACCAGCCCCCGAACCCAAGCTGGCTGCATTCACCTCTCCTGCCCACAACCGAAACTAAGGACTTCTATCCTAGATCGGCTGCTTCGCTGCTGGCGGCACCGGCCCCCGAACCCGAGCTAGCCGCATTCACCACTCCTGTCCGCCACCGACGCTAAGGACTTCCACCCTCGATTGGGTGCTCTGCTGCTGGCAGCACCAGCCCCCGAACCCGAGCCGGCCACATTCGCCTCTCCTGCCTGCCACCGAGACTAAGGTATGCCGCCCAAGCTACCGGAAACCCCCAGCTTCTAAGCTGTAGAACTGATTGACTGCACTGTCCAGACCAGGATCTCCACTGGCAGACTCCGTGAGCTGCTCTATCCTGACTGGACTACCCTATCTGCCTGGCTTTCAGCACAACTTTTGAAACTGTTTAACCTGCTACTCTCAGTGTTTGGGATTGCTCATCTATAGCAAGGATTTTTAGCTGTTTTCAGAAGTTGCGTTATATTTTTACCTTTCTGCTGTTTTGACTCAATGTATTTAAAAGCATGCTTAGAAAGAATATTGCTGCTAAGTTAGTTGCAGCCACCTTTAAAAGTACCCATCTTTGCTCGCTTAACGTTCCGCCTCTTGGCCACACCTGCCCTGCCATCTATTCCTCTCTGTGTGTCCTATCTCCTCTTTATTTAGCCTTGCTACTGATCTAAACTGTACTGCTTTTGGTCGCCAAGTCTCTTGGTTCCAGCCACTCTCAGCTACTCCCTTGGTGCCCTCTGTTCCCTCCCTCACCTCAGCTGCCTAGCTCTCACCTCCTCCGCCCCCCACACCTGCAATTTCCACATTCCTTTGTCCCAGGGAAGCTCAGCGATGCATCCCCGGCAACTCCCTTCCTCAATCTCTGCACCGCCCATCCTTCTCCCATCTTTCTCACCTACTACCATTCCTTTTGTTTTCACCCCTTGATCCACCCTGTTTCACTCTCCGGCAGTCGCAGGGCTGTATCTCACTGACCTGGTAGCGGAATCTATGTTGAACCAGTCCATTGAACTGCCTGCCTTTTTCACGCAGCACTTCAATCACGTGGCGTTTCTTTTATATACCCTGGATGTTCACTGGATTCTGAGATACTACACCAACTGGACGAAGGATCTCAGAAAGAACTGACCAACAGTTTCCTTTGCCAGCAAAAGAGAAGGCAACGCTGTTTCCAAACAATGTTTGTCCAAATGGTTGGCTCACTGTATCACTTTCTGCTACGACGAGTATCACAAGACCTTGCCAGGCCAAGTCAGGGGTCACTCCACCAGGAGTGTCATGGCCTCTGCTGCTTGTTTCAAGAATGTGTCAGTGGCTGATATTTGTGCCACCGCAACTTGGACTTCTGTCCATACCTTTATAAAACACTACAGTTTGGACATTGCCTCTCCCCGGAGAGCCGGCTTCAGGTTGGCTGTTCTGCAAGGCCTTCTTTCTTAAGTCCTTCTCAGCCAGAGGATCCTCTATGGGTAGCTTCCTCCTCCTGTGTGCTTCTCTTCGTTCCAGACTGCTTGGGACTCAGTCCTATATGTAATTACCTACTGCAAGAGCCATCTAGAAGTAAGAAAGTACAGTTACGTAAGAACTTACTGTAACAGTAGATCTTCGAGAGAGGCTCTTGCAGTAGGGAATACCTTCCCGTCCTCCATCCCCCTCAAGCTTTTTCAGCTCCTTATCCAGTGAAGGAAATATCCACTTCTCTCTCATCTCACCTTTTTGGCCTTTGGCGGGAAAGAACTGGAAAGCAGGCATGAGGGACCACCCCTTTACACTGACGCCGGTCACCTGATGTGGGGGCAGTCCCTCGCCAGAGACTGCTAGCCAGAATTTTTCCCGTGGGGTCCTGACGCCTGCCGGCTTCAGTTCTATATGTAATTACCTACTGCAAGAGCCCTCTCAAAGTAAGATCTAGGAATGCTTTACAGGCATAAGGACCATCTTTCCCTTCCTATCAGGAGAGAATTAATTTTCAATCTCATCCTTCCCTCATTCGACTATGGGAACGTGGTCTATAGTTCAGCTCCTCAGTCCTCCCTCATCAAGTCAGACACCCTGTTTCATGCCTTCTGCCACTTTGCCTCTAATCTGCTGTTCCGTACTCACCACTGCCTCCCTGACTCCACTTGCTGACCGTCGTCTGGCACATTGTGCCGTCTTTATTGCCAAGCACTGGTTCAACACCCTCTCCTTCCATTTCTCCTCCCTAGTAGCCCCTGCCCCAAGCACTGGCTACTCTCTATGCTCACGTGACCACTGTTCCTTCACCCTGGCTACACCCTGCACCCACGCCGGCCAACAAGCCTTCGTCTACTGGATCCCTGCCCTCTGGAATGCTCTCTCCCACAGCGTACGTAGCCTGCCCAATGCTTTATCCATCAAACATCACTTCAAGCACCTTTCACTTCCTCCTTGCCCATGTCCCCTCCCCCCCCAGCAGCTAGGTACAAATAGTCACAACGGTCCACCACCTCCCGATTTCATGCCATCCCTAGCTCTCTATCCATTTATTTCCTCATCCTCATCCTCTTCCTGTCTTTGTATTCTTCCTCTTTCCTCTACAAGCTATAGAATCTCCCCTATAGTCACCACTGTATTCAAACAGGCTGCACACTCTTGGGAACTCTCTTTCACACTTATCAATTAGTCCTTTTTATATCAGCTCAGGTGTTGCTATTCCTATTGGTTAATTGTACATATTGCTGTCCTTTGTATTTCAGTAGCGCAGTGGTTTAAGGCTCTGAGCTGCAAATCTAGTGACATCCAGCAGACCAGACCTGGGTTTGAATCCCACAGCTTCCACTTGCATACTGTGTGACCCTGAGCAAGTAGCTTAACTTCCCTCTGCTCCAAGGTCGCCCCTGTAAAAAAGCTTTCAGCTTAGTGTGCTACTCCTGGTTAAACAACTTAAAAAAAAAATGTATACTGCCAGGCATAATCCTTGGACACCGCTGTTATTGTCTCTCTGTAATGCCTTCCCTACTTCAACTGGTACAGTTCCTGTCCTGCTCCTTCTGTGTTTTCTTATACTTCCTGAATGCTACAATTTTCTCCTTAACCTTCCCTGCCACCTCTTTTGAGAACCATAGCGTTTCTTTCCTTCGTTGTGTTTTGTTGATTTGCTTCACACAAAGGCTTGTTGCCTCTGTAATGGCTGTTTTGATTTTCCCCCTTGTTCCTCCACCCCTCCTTGTTGCCCATTTGCTAGTGCTTTTCTAAGGCACTCTCCCATTTTCCCAAAGTTAGCCCTCCTAAAGTTCATCACTCTTGCTTTTGTATGGCTGGACTGTATGGCTGTGTTTATCGTGAACCACACTGTTTAGTGGTCGCTTGTCCCCAGGTTGCTACCCACTTCTAAATCTGAGATCCTTTCTCCATCCCCATTTGACAGTACCAGGTCTAAGATTGCTCCCTCCTGAGTGGGTTCCACTACTAGCTATCTGAGGCATGCCACCTGTAGGGCATCAAGAATAACCCTACTCTTCAATGTGGCTGCAGCAAAGGTGCTCCAGTTAACATCTGGCATATTCAGGTCCCCTATTAACAATATTTCCCCCTTTTCTGCCATTCTAAGGATGCCTTCTATCATTTCCTTGTCCACTGCCTCTTCCTGAGATGGGGGTCTGTATACAACCCCCGTGCGGATTGTGGTGTCATTGCCTGTCTCCAGGGTTACCTACAGTGCCTCGTCTACGACTTGTTTATCATTTAGTTCTGTTGCTTTGATCCCTTCCCTTACATAGAGAGCTACTCCTCCTCCTCTTTTACCCTCCCTGTCCCTCCTGTAGCTTGCGTACCCTGGTATGTTGACATCCCAGTCCTGGTTCTCTATGTACCATGTTTCTGTGACTGCCACAATATCCAGGCATCCCTCTTCCATCAAGGCCACTAGTTCAGGGAGCTTGTTACACAGAGTACGGGCACTGGTACTCATCACCCTCCATTTTTTGATGGCCTTACCCCTTTTAGCCCCATCCCTGTCCTTACTGCCTTTTTCTGGATGTACCCCGGTCCTACTCCCTATCGACTTCTCTACCTTGGTGTCTACTTCACTTACTATCCTATTTTGTGGGGGGTGGGGCTGGGCTTTCCCCATTTCCCTTTGGTGCCTCCCCCCTTGGCTAGTTTAAATGCTTACCAATGAAGCATTTAAACCTGTCACCGAGGATCCTGGTCCTCTTCCTGGATCGATGCAGATCATGACAGTATAAGCCTGCATCCCTTCAGGTGGACCCTCAGTCCCCAATGAAGCCAAATCCTTGAGCTCCGCAGCAGTTTTTCAACTAGTTATTGAATCCCATGATGCGGAGAACCCTAGCCTGATCCATGCCATAGACAGGTAGCACTTCCAAGAAAGTTACTGTGTGTGCCACTTGTCTAAGGTCCCTCCCCAACTCCATAAACTCCTGCTGCACTGCTCTGATCCCATTCCCAGCCAGGTCATTTGTCTCTAGGTGGATAATGACATCCAGCTCACTCCCCCCCTGCAGCTGCTCCCACAATCCTGAGGATTCATTTCCTGTCCCTCCAAGCCATGGCACCAGGCAGGCACCTTACCTCCCTTTCCCCTCCATCCCCCAGTTCTACCCCCTGATGATCGAGTCCCCCACCAAGAGTTGTTTCCTTCCTCATTGGGGTCCCGTTCCACCCTCCTGTGGCTCTCCATTTTGGAGGTTCCCAGCATCTTCCTTGGTCTCCACTACAGGTACCTCCATAGAGGAACCACACTCTGCCAGAATGGTGAATGAACTGTGGAGAGGCACGACTGGAGGGATGCGCCTCTGTTCCACCACCCTCACCCTCCCTAAGCCCACTGTGGTCCAACCAGTCCTCTTTCTTAGCAACCTCTAAAGCAGTGGTGGTGGCCTGGGTCAGGGAGGAGGTTTCCCGAATCCCTGCCAGGTCAGCATGGAGACGAACAACCTCCTCCCTCAAACCAGAGAGGTGCCTGCAAATAGGGCAGCAACACAGTCTCCAGAATGTCTCCCGGAAGACTGCTGCTCCACAGCCAGAGCACTGCACCACTCCCCACATGTCTGTCTCCCTTCCTGTTTAAGATGTTTTTCTTTTTCGTTTTTGGTTTAGTGTGTTCAAGCTTGTGAGCGTCTTTACTCTCTGTTCGGTGTGCTGTGCCTTTAAGGATATGAACAGGTGCATGCCCTTAGCGGTTTTGGGGAAGTGATGTCAGAACCCCTGATATAAAGAAAATGTTGCGCTTGGGGGTGGGGTGGGGTGGATGGGAGTAAACCCGTGCCCTCCAGAAACAATCAACTACAACTCTGACCCACCACTCCTGTGAGTGCCTTCCTTCCTTTCAGTCACCTAATTCAGAGTTTAAGTAACAGGTCTAGTCACAAATAACTACAAATATCTCCCAGCTAGATTTCCTCCCTGGCAAATTAAAGTTAAACTAAGAAAAGTCAACCCCAGAAACAGAGAATCAAAACACTTACTCCTACTTACTTAAATAGGCCCAAAAATTAATACTTCAATTCAGTGTAGTCTGTTAAATCACCTCCTTGCTTTAAGGAAGCTAGTGGCTGATTTCTGTCTCTCTTGCTCTCACTTAGCTACAGCATTGAAGAAGGTGGCATCCTTAGGAGAAGACCTTGGAATACGCTTGACAGAATCCTCACTGACCGAAGAAGCAGGGAACTTGTCAGAGATGAGGATTTCTTTCTCTCCATCCTCTGTGTCATCAGGGAAGATAATATCAGGGTGATACTCCTTCTCAACGTTGAACAGGTGCCAGTGATGAGCGCCTACTGAAGGCACCCAACTGCCGAACAAGTACATCTATGAATTTAGCAAGTACTTCATTCAGGTCCATAGAGATTGTTGATTGGGGGGGGGGGTCCATGGCACAGGAGCCAATGACCCTCTGTCCTGGTAGCCCAACGAGCCTGTAGCCCTCAGAGAAGAAGGGGCAGGCCTCAACAGAGTCATCAATGACTGCTGAGTGCCCTGGGAGTCGGGCAGAGGAGCTGTCAGTATAAGTCTGGTAGGAACAGAGACCTGGACAGCTGGTCTCTTCATCGAGGCAGCCGCTATTAACGAAGGGTCTCCCTCAAAGAAAAAGAGGCTGAATGGGATCGCTGCTGGGGGGGGGGGACTTTTCCATGAAGATCTGTCTCAGGCCTTGGAGGCCTGGGAGCTCGAAGATCCTGTGGGCGACTGGGCAGCCTGGGCCCCAGAGGACCCCTGCCCAGAGATGGCTACCTGTTGTTCCATGAATTGCTTTAAAGCCTTGTTGCATTGCCTGAGGGTTGTTTGATAAAATTTCTTACAGAGCTCACAGTTGGGAGATATCGTAGTCAGGCCCAATATAGCAGACACAAACAGAGTGTTCATCTGTAGCGGCAATCTTCTTTCCACAGAGGCAGCAATGGAAAAGAGAAGGAGGATGAACTCTTGATATAAACAAAAAGAAAACATTTCTAAAAAGAGATTTTGGTAAGGGTTATAAGAAAAAAAGGCGCGAACACTGCGACAAAGCTTCTGCAGAGACTACTTGTAAGTCGACAGCAGGAAAAACTGAGGAGGGAGAGGGGCCACCCACGCCTATATAGGGTTGCTGATGTCAGTGGACATAGACAGTGTGGGCGGCCCCAGCTGTACTGCTGGAAATCTTCATGTGGATTCCCCTTCACCAACAGCGAAGATTCCTATGGTGTAACCTGATGACTGAGATACCCCCAAAGAAGATCTGCATTTATCCTACTTTAATAAATGCAGTTTTAGTATAGATGTAAACAACAGCCTCTCCTTTACAAGCCTATGGAATAAATTAAAAAAAAATGTATTAAAAAAAGATAGTTTAGGTGTCCTTTAAGCCTGGCCGCTCATCCACTGCTGATGCCACCCACCATAAACTATCGGTATGTTAGCACATGCACACACTGCCAATAGGGAGATATTTTGGGCATTCTGATTTCTATGTGTGCTGGAGTCTGCCCGTTTGGGGGCACATGCACAATGCACACATTGACGGCTGGGAGAGATGCTTGTATACTGGGTAGGAGCTGGACTTTAACTAGTATTCAGGGTGGATGCCAGTGGTCGGAGGCATGTGCCCAATGCACACACTGCTGGTGTGGATGCTGGACTGGGGAGACCTTAATTAGAGTTCTAGAGCAGGGATTGGGAGGGAACATAGGTACAGCCACGGGAACAGTCATTGGCATATTTAATACTTTTGATTCCAGCCTCGCTGGCATGGGGGTGGGGTAATGTGTTTTATTAAAATATGCCAGGTTTCTCTTGCTGGTTTCTGTAAATAAACTATTTTCAACGAATCCCCCGTTCTGTCTGATGCAGCTGAACTTGAAATATGATCAGGACCGAGGTGAAACTGGAGGGCTCTTGTTGGAGAGCAGGACCGATGGGGACCGGGGAAGAAGAGTTTTGGGGGGGGGGGACCATGTCATACTGCAGTTGTGTCTGGGGAAACACTAAAGAGTTATGTTTTTTCCCTAAAGAAATAATTAGTTCAGAACAGAGGGCTCTTGAAAATCTGAAACATGCTTCACCTGCTTTACCGATCGGGACCAGGGAGAAACCAGCAGGCTCATTTTAAAAAACAGAGCCGACTTGGACAGGAGGAGGAGAGAGAGAGAGACCAAAGGGTGTTGGTGGTGTCTTTTTCCCCCCACAACTAATTACATCACACCGGATAGCTCTTCAAACGCATTTGAAATATGCACCACTTGTTACAGCGACTGGCACCAGGGAGAAACTGAAGGGCTCTTGTTGGAGAGCAGAGCCGATCATGACCAGGGAGATAGAGTGGGCTGATTTTATTTTTTTCTGTTAAGAAATAATTCCATCACACCAGAGGGCTCTTGAAAAACTTGAAATAACTTCCACTTCCCACAGCAATAGGGACTGGGGAGAAACTGGAGGGCTCTTGTTGAAGAGGACAGCAGAACTGATCAGGATCGAGGAGACTGGGGGGGGAGAGAGAGAGAGAGATAAGGAAGGATCAGGAACTGGTGTGTGTGTGTTTAAAGAAATAATTACATAGGATGGGAGGGCTCTTGATAACAGTGCCCTATTTGCAGCAGTCAGCAGACACAGGAATGGAGGGCTCAGCTGGTACACAGTATTAAACCACAGGGAGTGGTGTTTAAATGCTGAAACTGGTGGGTGGGTGGGAGAGAGGGCGGCTGCATGGAGAGGCGTTTCACTGTTGAACCAGATGGGAGGGAAGGAAGCCTCAGGAACCAGTGTTTCCGTTCTGAACCAGGTGGGTCAGAGGGAAGGAAGCTGCAGGGTTAAGTGACAAAACACTGCCTGACTATAGAAAAGACACACCACATGAGAACAGTACGTCATAAATCAAGACATTCTGTTCTCACGTTGTATGTCTTTTCTGTAGCCCAGGGTCACTCAGCTGATTGCTGGCCAGCTTCATGTAAATGAAAGGACCGAAGTGCAGTCTCATTGGAGCGTTTCAGTCCTTTCAACTACACAAAGTTTCCACTCATCAAACTGTTTCCACTGTCATACTCGATCTGCATGGTCACTGATCTCTCACTGATGAACCCAATGCAGCTTGACCTGCATTGGACACATAAGTGATACACCTCTGGAATGCCATTCACTGTAACAAAATATTTCTTGCGCAAGCATAAGCAAACATAAAAACTGCCTATTATTTTGGTGCATTTGTTTGAAAAGGGAACTCCCGCTTGGTGAGAGACATCCCCAATGCCAATCAAGAACCAAAGACATGGAAGTGCTGACCAAGCTACCAGCGAGTGAGCTATCACCGGTTATTTCTCTTATCGATGCAAGAACAAAACTATGAGCACTGCAGAGTTAAATATTAAAACATAAGTAAGGTACACCGCTGCAAACTTAAATCTAAAAAACACAGAAGCTCAGAGTGCTGCCATCTGTCTTCACAGTCCGGGGTCTCTGCTTCCAGGTTTTACATAGCAGGGTCACACACCAGTAGCAAAAACTAGTAAGACAACAGCACCCTGTAGTGCTAAAGACAGCAGCACAGGCAGGGAATACATTGCATAAAACTTGTATTCATTAAAATGAACTATTTTCAATATTATTTAAGTATTTTTTTCTAATAGCCTGAATTCCATTTTCTAAGTGCAATAATATCCTCCGGGGTGGGCAGCATTGGGGTATGCCCCCTTCCAGGCTGCAGCATTGGGCACTGGACAGGCAGGTATAGCACAATACTACCCACCCAGTTGGGTAGTACTGCTTGCAGGAAGGATCATGAAAAGTGTGTGTGGGGCCCAAGTTAGTGGATAGACAATGCCTCTTGCAAAGAGTTTTTTTTTTTTTACTGTGGAGATCAGCAATTCCCATTCATGAACCATTGACTGGGATTTCCTTAACCTGTCTGCCAAGATGCTTTGCAGACCTAGGATAAACACAGCTTACAATTGAAGATCCTGAGACAGAGCCCAGTACCACACTCTCTTTGATTCCCAGCAGGGGGGCCATTTCGACTTTCGGCAGGGGGAGTGGATCCAGGTGCTGAAAAACAAGAAAAACAACAATGGCCTCCAATGCGGGGAGGGGGGCGACTGCTCCCCCACCCCCCCAAATGGCGCCCCTGATTCCCTGCACAGGGGATAGGAATGAGTGCCCCCTTGTTTTGCTGATGTAATGCATCACACTGACATAGTCCCCTGGATTAGCAGAGCTCAGGACCGGGGCAGAGATGATTCTGAAATTCTTTTTTTTTTTTTTACCAATTTAAACTTTTATTGAGTTTCACAATAAGAAATGTAACGAAACATTCTAAATACATTTCACTACAAGTACCAGCATACATATAAAGATACTGACACGTTATCTACAGCCATCCAAAACGGAGAATGTGGGGGGGGGCTCTGCTGAGCAACCTAGCAGGAAGCAGCAATCAGACCGAGCTCCCAGGAGAAATTTGTTTTAAAATTTAAAACTAAGCCTTTTAAACTCCAAATTGTATTGCTTAAATGCGATCGGAGAGCTAATTCTAGCCAACTGTCCCTGAAGAGTGCTGCAATGGGCAAAAACAAGGGAGCGGCGGCTGCAGCAGGTGATTTCTTCAATCCGAAGAGACATAATCGGGAGGAGTGGCCTGTGCAGCGTGGAGCAGCAGCGGATTTGGTGCCAGAGTCAACGGAGGCCTCCTTGATGAATATACTTTCTACTCTGCACCAGCTGGTTAAATCAGTACAGGAACTCGGTAAGAAGTTTGATTCTCTCACACCCTGGGTGTCAGCCTTAGAAACCCACATGTACCAGTGTGAGGTTACTACACAATGCTCAGAGGCTTCTGTCTTAAAAACAGTTGATGCCACTACAAAAACTAATAAAAGAGAACTCGCTTCTCCGTCAGCGCTTGGAGACGTAGAAAACCAAGCGAGGGAAAAGAACTTATGGATCCTTCGTCTGTCGGAGGGTGCCGAGAGCGAAGACCCTCTATCTTTTACCAGGACAATGCTGCCACACATCCTGGGCTTTAAAGAGTCAGATCCCCCTCTCCATCTTGAAAAAGTTTAGCGAATTACCCCCCACCGTGCAACAGTAGATCACGCACCTCCACAAACTCTCCTGATAGTGTGTACTGGCACTGGGGATAGGGATCGGGCCCCAAATGCAGTGAGACATCGTAGATTATTGAAATATGGAGAGGACACTCTCCAGATGTTCCCGGACCTCTCATAGTACCCGACAACGGCGTAAACCCTTCAATGGACTCTGAGGTCACCTGCGGAGCTTAAAAATGTTGCATCAGCTACTGCTACCAGCTAAACTCCGCATCGCCTGGCAGTGGAAACAATATATTTTCAATGAAGCAAGAGATGCCAAGAGAATGGTTGCTAAAACCAAATCAGAGCTGGCGGAGGATGTTGAAGCTGATTCCTCGGATGCAGACTGAGCTGCAGGGCAGGTTTAGTAATTTACGCTGTGGTTTTGTGGGGTTAGGCCATGGGACTTGGGTGCTTGATCGCCCACTACTAAGAGACTGAAACAACAGACTCTAGCCACCATTTGTAGCTTCTTTTCATGGACAGATGGAGCTTGCTGTAATTTTGCAGCCTTGAACATTGGGACTGTAAATATTTGAATTATTATTACTATCCTTTTAACAAGTTACTGGCCCAACCAGTTTTTCTTCCTCAGCTGACATGATGTAAAGCTCTTCTGTTGCATTGTGCTATATTTTCTAATGCTATGCTTAATTACAGATTTAATTTAATTATACCAAAGTGCTTGCTTACTCCCTTATAAGAAAGGGATGTTATCTTGAGTAGTTTACTCCTGGGAGGCCGAGTTACTAGATTTCCTTAGCTCATAGAAACATAGACTTCAGGGATTTATTTAACTCTAAAAATTGATTAGCGTTTTGCTCATAAAAGTGCTAAATCTTTGTGAAAATGCACAGCTCTTGCCTCATTATGTTTAACAAACACAGCACTTCTAGAAAATCCATATAAATACTTTCTGTACAGTTAGTATAGTCCCAAGAAAAAAACTGCTAATCAATTATTTAAAACCCTGGACTTTGATGGCAGATAAGGACCGCTAGGCCCATCTAGTCTGCCCATTTCCCTACCTACAGGATAGGCCGCAGATCCTAGTTAACCAACAGCCTATATCTTCCTGCCCCCCACAAGAATTGCCTTATGTCTGTCCCATGCATTCTTGAATTCTCCCACAGTTTTAGACCCCACAACTTCCTCAGGAAGGCTGTTCCAGCCATCCACTACCCTCTCTGTGAAATAGTACTTCCTCACATTGCCCCTGAACCGCCCTCCTTCTATCTTTAAATCGTGTCCCCTTGTTCTTACAAGTCTCTTTTTCTGAAAGATGCTACCCTCTTGGACTATGTTGATTCCCTTGAGGTACTTGAAAGTTTCTATCATGTCCCCCCTCTCCCTTCTTTCCTCAAGGGTATACATATTAAGCTCCTTCAGTCTCTCCTCATACGGCTTCTCTTGCAGACCCTGCACCATTTGGTGCCCTCCTCTGGACTGCCTCTATCCTGTCTATGTCCTTGCGGAGATGGGGTCTCCAGAACTGGACACAGTATTCCAGATGGGGTCTCACCAACTGTCTGTACAGAGGGATAACAACTTCCTGTTTTCTGCTGCTGATGCCTCTCCCTGTACATCCCAATATACCCCCGGCCCTCCCTACTGCCTTCTCACACTGATTGCTAACCTTAAGGTCATCTGATATGATTACCCCCAGGTCCCTTACCTGTTTTATTGTTGTTACTACCTCCCCACGGGTTCTTGTTTCCCAGGTGCATTATATTGCACTTTTTTGCATTGAATCCTAGCTGCCATATGTCTGATCATTCCTCCAACCTTGCCAAGTCCCTTTTCATTCTTTCCACGCCTCCTTGTGTATCAACCCTGTTGCAGATCTTTGTGTCATCTGCAAAAAGGCATACTTTTCCTTCCAGTCCCTCTGCAATGTCACTGATGAAGACATTAAGAAGGACTGGACCCAATACTGAACCCTGTGGTACCCCACTGGTAACCGCCCTTTCTTCAGAGTGGACTCCATTTACAATTACCTTCTGTGTCCTGTTGTCCAGCCAATGTTTTACCCAGGCTACCACCCTGGGACCCACTCCCAGGCTGGTTAATTTGACTAATAATCTTTTGTGTGGGACTGTGTCAAATGCCTTGCTAAAGTCTAGGTAGGCCATGTCCACAGCCCCTCCCTGGTCTGCTACTTTGGTCACCCAGTCAAGAAATCTATTAGATTCGTCTGACATGACCTTCCGCTGTGAACCCATGCTGCCTTGGATCCTGTGCTCCACTGACCTCTAGGTACTCAATTATTCTTTCCTTCAGAGTGACTCCATCACTTTCCCTACCACAGAGGTCAGACTGACAGGTCTGTAGTTTCCTGCCTCTGTCTTGGTCCCACTGTTGTGAAGGGAATCACATCGCCTTCCTCCAGTCTCGGGTACCACACCATCCTCCCATGATTCATTAAAAAGGTAGCCAGTGGTTTCACTAGTTCCTCCCTTAATTCTTTTAGAATTCTGGGGTGAATTCCATCAGGACCCATTGCTTTGTCCACCTTCAGTTTTAGGAGTTCTTGCAGAACTCTTTCTTCTGTGAAAAGACTGGGATCGACCCCCCTATCAAGAGTGCTTCTGTTAATTGGATTAGGCACGTCTTAGCTCATTTTGCCTACTGTAGTATTGGGGGTTCACTCAGACTGTTACAGTCACCATGACAATAAGGTACTTGACTTACTACTTATCCTTTCTATGAATCCCCTTGGGTCTTCCTGGCTGCATGCAATCTTATGTATTGTTTAATAACTGATGTATACTTCCTCCAATGATGTATCTCTGGAGAGGGTGTCTTGCATAAGTCCTTTGTAAGAGTTCAGTATCGTCTTACCATGTAAAATGCTATCCTCTGTGTATGTGAGATGTAAGTTTTGCTTGCAAAATCAATAAAAATATAATGCAAAATGGAGAACGTGGAACAACATAACTCGTTGAATACTAGTAAGTAATACACAGATATTTGAGAACGCTCATTGATGGAACTAAAACCTGCCTTAAAGCATTTTAAGTGCAAAAAGTCCCAAAAAGGACCCCACACTCTTGAATACCTTATTTTTACCCAGAATTGTGTAACTGACCCTATCATTGTTAGCTACCCGCCCCCCCCCAAGGGAATATAACCACTGTTGAGTAGGGGGAACCTTGACAGCTTTCCAGTTTTGTAAGCAATCTTTTAAAGGCTACAGCCATTGCAGTAATCCATGATTTCCCTTCCTTGGGCATGTCTGGGATCTCTAAAATATCCCCAAGGATGAAGAATAAGGGGGAAAAGGGGAAGAGTACTCCCCAACTAGATTGACAAATAACATGACCTTTCTTCCATCCCCAAAGGACCTCCTTACAGAACCAGAAAAGGTGTGCCAAGCCTGCATTGGTTTCCCCGCATCCCCAACAATGGTCGTTTGTAATTAGACCCAAGCTAAACAGCTGTCATGGGGAATAGTAAAAATAACGAAGACTCATGAACTGAATCAATCTACCTTGTGTTTCTCTACAGGCTTTACTAGCATTGCCCCAAAGTTTTCCCCTAGGGGTCCACAGAAATAAGTACATCCAAGTCCCATTGCCATTTAATCCTGGCTTGGTCTGTCAAGCCTTCCTCAGATTCATGTAAGAACTTATATAAAAGGCTGAATCCATTTGGGAGGTAAGCAAGACAAAAAAAATGATGACCCTTTCGTCTCCAGACAATACAGGTAAGGCCCTCGTTATCCCGAGTTAACAAGGGATTACCCCAAATAGGCATGAATTTCATAGCTATGAATTCAGATTTTTTGACACGGTTGAATTTTTTGCAGGCCATAACTGAAATCTGAAGAGTTGGGTGATTTGCTAGGCGAGGAGGAGTATGTACAAAGAACAAGTCTAGCAATTTTATAGAGGGGCAACAAGTTATTTCTCTACCCTTATCCATAGAGGCGTAGCAGCAGTATCCTGATGTAAGAACCAGTTGGCAGCTTGCTTTAATTTATATGCCCAAAAATAACTCTGCACCTTGGAACAGCTAGCCCACCTGATTTAACTGGGGCTCATAATTTAATTTTGGACAGTCTAGGAGGTTTCCCTTCCCACAGAAAGGAGGAGATAATTCTCTCAGCTTTGTTAAACCAAGATCCCGGGATATTAGCTGCAAAATTATTCATGAAATAAAAGAGTTTAGGGGCCAAAATCATTTTTATAGAGTTGATTTCCCCCAGAGAGAAAGATGCAAGTTAGGCCATCTATCCAGATCAGATTTAAAATCATTTAGAATTTCTGTTCGGTTATGATTTAGAATTTTCTCAAAAGTGTTGAACATTTTGATCCCCAAATAGGTTAGTCCATCTTCTGGCCATGCAGTGTCTGGAAATTCCTTCAGTCTAGCCCCCTCAGAGTCTGAATGACCAAGCATCAGACATTCCATTTTGGTCCAATTAACAGAGACCTGAAACTTCACCAAATTCTTGTAACAAGGGTTTTACATTCTGCAAAGAAAATACCGGTTGAGACAGGGGTCAAAAGAATATCATCAGCAAAGGCTAAAACTTTATTATTGTAGTTACCCGTCTGTATCTCGTGAATCCTGTTGGAGTGCATAATTCTTCTAATTAGAGGCTCTATGGCTAGTACAACAGTAGTGGGGACAGAGGACAACCTTGTTTGGAGCCTCTATTTAACTGAAACGAAGATGACCTAAGACCATTTGTTATTATACAGGCCATGGGGCAGGCATACAGGGTCTGGACCCATCTAACTATGCTGGGACCAAAGCTGTTAGTGGACATGACCCTGTATAGACAGTCCCACTCCAAAGAGTCAAATGCTTTGCCTAAGGAAATAGCTGCCGAAGGTATATTTTTATTTTTTGCCGAACAGGTAGCCAAGAGAATAGAGAAGAGTCTACGGAGGTTATCAGCCGTTTGTCTGCACTGTAGAAACCCCACTTGTTCTTTACCCACTAGCTTATTAAGGATTTTGGAGATTCTAAGGGCGAGAACTTTCACAAGAATTTTACAGTCAAAATTCAACAGCGATATAGGCCTATAATTGCACCACTCCAAATGGTCCTTTTCTTTTTCATTCAATAAGCATATATATGTTTCATTCATGGAGTCTGGCAATGTCCCTACATCAAAAGAATTTTGGAAGGCTCTCAGAAGGTGAGGTGAGAGAGTATTATTTAGAAATTTATAAAATTTGCCAGGCAAACCATTTGGGCCACGGGTCTTCCCCTTTGGAGCTCTAGCAATGATTTCAGAAATCTCTTACAAGGAGAGAGGTCTATCAAGCTGATGTTTTTCAGTGGGTGAAATGCACAATAATTTAGTTCTACAAAAAAAATCTTCTATAAGGTCTGCCCTAGAAGGGGCCCTGAGACTTATACAGGTTTTCGTAAAATATCTTAAAACAATCAGTAATTTTTTTACATTATGCATCACTTCCCCACCGTTAGTTTTAATTCCTTTAATATTATTCCGATTTTGCATTTTCAAAGACAAAGCAATAACAGCTTGCCAGCTTTCTACTCTGGCTCCCAGTGACTCTGTTTAATTCTAAACAGGGAACATTCAATTTTGCCAGAATTAATTTTGCTAATTTCATATCCGAGACCTGACATTCTTGAAGGCTGTACAGAACAGCCTGCATTTCCAAAAAATTCATATGCAGATTGGCCCTCACCTTGGTCCATGACCCATGTGTCTGGTAAGGGCCAAAATGAGCACCCCAGCCAGAGCCCAGGGCATCCATGGTGACGATCTATACAAGAGATGGTACAAGGAATGGAACACCCTTCAGTAGGTTTTCGCAATCAATCCCCCATAACAATGCTCTGCAAAGAGAAGACATGAGAAGGACCATTTAATCCAGCTCGTCCATCAATCAGCTGATCCCACTGGATCCTGAGTATCCAGTGAGGTATCTTCATAAGAAGTGCCAGTGGCACACTCATTATGGCCACAGCTATATGGCCCAGGAGACGTAACACTGTTCATGCAGAGACGTAATGGCTCCTGTGTACCAAGTGTGCTTGAATAATCGAGTGTCTTCCCTGTCCTGTGGCAGGAAAGGATATCCTTTCTCTGTGTCCACCCTTATGTAATGCAGTCACTGGCATGGAGTCAACACAGACTTCGGCACATTTACTGTGACCCCCATGACATCGAACAACTGACATGTCCGAGACAGGGTATGTAAAAGAGCTTCCCTGGAGCTGACCTTCTGCAGCCAGTTGTCCAGATAAGGGAAAACATAAGGCCTCCCATGAGAAGGGCTGCTGCAACTACTGCAAAACATTTTGTAAACACCTGTGGTACATAGGCCAAGCCATGATTTCCTGATTTTTATATGAAGGTGTGAATTCTTCATGTCCACAGAAAAAGAGCCAGTCCCCCATCTGCAGTAGGGGTACCATTTGGAGCTTTTAGTATTTAATGTATAGGTAGAAAGCCCTGAGATCTAACACAGGATGCAGATCCCCTGTCCATTTCCAAACTAGGAAATATCTGGACTAGAACCCTTCGTTTCACTCCTGAGGAGGGACTAATTCAGTAGCACATTTTTGAAATGAAGTCTGAACTACTTCTTTCAGAATGGCCTGAATGACAAAAGGAAGGAGGCAGAGGGTGATCTGGAGGGATCTGTAACAGATCTAGAGCATGTCCTCTTGCAATCATCTCCAGAACCCACTTGTCCATAGTGCACTCCTGCCATTATTCGGATGAAGGAAGATCTTGACCCGCACACTCACCTTTGGAGGTAACAGGTGATGGGGGGGGAGAGAGATGGAAGAAAGTTAGGTGGAACCAGGGACAGCAAGGCCACCAGAACCAATACCTTTGGATGCTTTTGTATAGGTTCCAGGAGAGAGAGGACCCGGTATGGGACCACCACCTCAACCATGGCATTGCTGACAGTAGGCGTGATTACCTCAGGCAGCAAGCCAACAAAAAGAACTCGGACCACAACCTCTAGTAGGAGTGGGATACAGGGACTTCATAGTTAGAGTCATTTTAGAAGTCTGCAGGCCACGTAGGGCTTCCTTAACATCACAGCGAAACAATCTCGACCCTTTAAAGGGAGCATTCAAAACTGCCTGCTGCACATCACTGGCAAAGCCAGAAACTCTGAGCCAAGAATACCTTTCCATGCAAATGCTAGAAGCTGCAGTCCTGGCAGAAGCATCGGAGACATCATAAGCTGAAAATCTCTTCTATTGAGGGTACCTTTTAAATGTACTGTATGTACTAGATTAATTCTGTGGCTGCATTAGGATGGTGCTACCATGTTTCTAATGTTGAGCGGCATAGCACTATACCAAGATATTCTACTTTTTCATTGTGGGGGTTGCACAGGTGCGGGAACTTAAAAAAATGTAAAGCCCCATATCTCCATTCAGGAACAAAAGAAAATGAAAAAAAAAAAAAAGGATATATTAATATTTTTGCTAGAAATACAATACTGCATCACTGCAGAAAACAAACTAAATGCTAACCAGCAAATACTGCTGCTTTAAATAATATTTTAAACAGCAGAAATTCCTTCATACTTACTGTCATTTATTTTTCTGTTGGCTCCAATGTTATCAATGTGGATTCATTACATAGTGCGTGTTGTCTCCTCTTTCTCCTGCATTATGATGCTTTATCTTAGCGAATGTTAGTGCTTTTAAGAAAAAAAAAAAGATTCTGACAAGCAGAGTTTGTTTTTGGAGTCTGCACCTTGGTGTTTGTGTGCCCCGAGTTTCCCCAGTGTGCGAACTGCTGAGCTGTCTAGAAGGAGTCCTGCATTATTTTTGCCTTTATTAACTGCAGTGCTGTAGAAAATAGAACTTTTTATTTAACCCTTTTCTGCAGCTAAGGTCCATTTTCAGTAAGCACAGAGTTCTGTGCTTTTTTCGTTATGAACTGGCTCCCCGTTAGCTCTTGCTGTAGAGCACCCCCCCACACACTTGAGAGTAGCACGAGCACTCATCCATAATGGCAGAGGAGGCTCGTGCATGTGCTCTCGATGGACATCGCCATGACAACATCGCAAACGCGTGTGAAGTCAGTGCCCTCAGTCATGCTCATACTGCAGGTTTTTTGATACTCAGCAGGATTCAGGTAAAGCACAGCGCAGCACTTCTGAGTTCAGCTATTAAACAGCATAATGCAAGAGAAAGAGGAAGCAACCATGTGCTATAGACCTATATGTCAGTATTCCCCATTGACAACATACAGTGGTGCAGAAAAACATGAAAATTACGTACCTATCATAATTCTTGATCTTCCTGTATATCTTCACCATTCATCACTGGTGGGTACCAGCTGGAGGTGATAGTACCCCGTGGAAAGCTTTCTAGCTAAAAGCTTCCTCTCTCGGGGGGGGGGGGCTGCCATCTGAGACGGCACACACTCAAGGCCAACTTATTACGTGGCACTTGCAGGTTGGCCAGTAATGGATGCCAGCCCCTCCATCACCTCAGTTCTCCTCGCTGGAGAGGAAAATAGAGACAGAGAAAAGAAGGGTGGGGCTGGGCAAGGGAGCCCAAGCGATAGAAACAGGAAAGGATATAAACTTAAAGGAGGTATAAGCTGACCAGAGGAAGGGGACAGACCCCAAGTTCTGTGGGAGGAAGATTCCAACCACTGGGCAGGCCAGAAGGGGTTGAAAGGATGGGTAGAGAGAGAAAAAGGTAAGGAAAGAGAGAGAGAGAGACAGGAAGAAAATAAGGAGGCGGGAGGGAGAGTGAAGAAGATGAAAGGAGAGAGGGAGGGACAGAGAGAGAGAGAGAGAGAGCATAACAGAGAAGGAAGAACAGACCCTAACAAGCTATTACTGCAGGGATTCCTCTGCGCCTGTGGCTTAGGGATGACCTCACCAGGTCGTATGCAGTCCCAAGTAGCCCCTGGCCAAACAGGGCAAGAGCTTCTGCTTGCCCTCCCCCAGAGGTGGGTCCTCTGTTGCTCCAAAGAAGGATAAGTGAACCTGGAGGTGCCAGTGGGACTAAACCTGCAATTGGCCTCAATTGTGGGGGGAAGGCAAGCAGGGAGAAGGCACTGCCCAGGAAGCTGAGGCACAAGAGGGGAAGGTGGGCAGGAAGCAGTGATAAAGAGTGAAGATATACAGAAAGATCAAGAACTACAGTAGGTACGTAATTTTATATCTTACCTGTATCAATTTTCACCATTCCTCACTGGTGGGTGAGTACCAAGCACCACAATGGCGTTGGCACATCCCTGAGGGAGAAAGCTCCCTCAGCCTCCTGTTGGGGAGAACACAGAAAGGCAGGTACCCCTTATGGGCCTGGCGAGACCCGCGAGTGATCATAGCGAAACGGGGACTCCCGTTGCCTGGGAGAGGGAAGGCACCCCACTAACTCCTGTCTCACCCTGTGGGAGAAAAAGCAGGCCCCCTGGAATGGGGAGGCAATCACCCTACGCCAGGCCAAGGGTGACAACCTTGCTAGATGAAGCCACACCATCTACCGGATGCAGACTGTAGTTCCTGCCAGTCTGGAGGCCACCTCATTGACGTCATAAGATGCCTTTGCCAGGTGTCTGGCCAGCTCCAGACCATGCGCAGAAAGGCTGATGACCTGCCTAGTTACCTCCTACTCAGGCAGAGGTGCCAGGAGTAGGTCCACTATCATCCATAGGTGTCCTGAGTAGGCAGCCTGATGGGTCTGGTGGACTGCGATGCACAAAAGGATGTGAGCTGCCGAGAAGAGCCAATGACACCAACAGGCAAACTCAGCCAAGTCTGACTCTGGGGGTGGCAGTCATGCCTTAGGCAACAGTGCCCAGAGGGGGGTGTCCAGGAGCTCCACCCCGAGGAGGGGTTGGGCGTAACACCT
Organism: Neoceratodus forsteri; assembly: GCA_016271365.2. Lineage (NCBI taxonomy): Eukaryota > Metazoa > Chordata > Ceratodontiformes > Ceratodontidae > Neoceratodus > Neoceratodus forsteri. The sequence continues at coordinate 387,467,817 of JADMNL010000025.1, read as the reverse complement.
GGAGACCACAGGGGTGCACAATACCTGTACTGGTAGTCCTTAGGGGCTGGAGATTGGGCAGAGGGATGCTGCCAGACCCAGTGTGATGCTTCCACAAAGGGATCAGGCCATGGAGGAATGACCAAGCGGTCAGCACTGAACTTGCCAAGGAATGCACGTGTTGCACAGTCAGGATTGTGTGAACCAAAATGGGATACATGAAGCTCCTACAGCATCCCTAAAAGGAACCTCTGATAGTTGGTGAGATCAGCATCAGAGAACGGATGGATGGAGGAGTCTTCTTCCTCAGGGTGAGGAAGTCGAGGGGGCCGAGGAGCTCGACTCAGTGCTCAGAGCAGCTAGGGGCTCAGGTTGGAAAAATGACCTCATCCATATATCCAACATAATGGGGAAACGCAGCTGCTGAAGCTCTGAACTGTTCCCAGGTCATGGGCCCCGTGGGGCCAAAGAGGCCTGGAAGAGGGGGAGGAGGAACACAGAAACATAGACTTTGATGGCAGATAAGGCCCGCTTGGCCCACCTAGTCTGCCCATTTCCCTACCTATTGGATAAGCTGCAGATCCTAGTTAACCAGCAGCCTACTTCTTCCTATCCCCCCACCAGAACTGCCTTATGTCCATCCCATGCATTCTTGAATTCCCCTGCAGTTTTTGACCCCACGACCTCCTCAGGAAGGCCGTTCCAGGTGTCCACCACCCTCTCTGTGAAAAAATACTTCCTCACACTGCCCCAAGCCATCCCCCATCTAGCTTCAAATTGTGCCCCCTTGTTCTTGCACATCTCTTTTTCTGAAAGATGCTACCCTCTTAGACTTTGTTGATTCCCTTGAATCCCCCCCCCTCCATTTCTCAAGCATATACATGTTAAGCTCCCTTAGTCTCTCTTCATACGGCTTCTGTTGCAGACTCCACACTATTTTAGTTGCCCTCCTCTGGACAGCCTCCATCCTGTTTATGTCCTTGTGGAGATGGGGTCTCCAGAACTGCACGCAGTACTCCAGATGGGGTCTCACCAACTGTCTGTACAGAGGGACAACAACTTCCTGTTTTCTACTGGTGATGCCTCTCCCTATATATCCCAGTATCCCCCCAGAAGACAGGGGATAGAGGAAAGATGTCTCTGGCTGGGCAGAGCTGACCCTCTACTAGGGCTGTGGGAACGTGCAGGGATGCCTCCTGGAGGAAGCTGCTGCTGAGCCAACCTGCCGAAGGATGCCCAAGCGACAATGGCAGTACCCTTGGGGAGAATCCCCCAAGTGGGGTGAAAGAAGACACACAGGCCCTTGCGGGCAGCCCCCTGACCCCACAAACTGCAGACCCCCTTGAGAAGGAAGAGGCCAAGAGGGAAGGGCCAGCACTTCTGCTCCTACCAAGGACACAAGCTACCCTGGAAAGGAGCCTCTGTGCCTTCCTCGACCTCCCTTGCCCCCACCGCCTCAGAGAGGGATCTGCTCCTCAGTGGAACCTCTAAGCCTGAGGACTGGAGGGCCGAGGCACCTACAACACCTGAAATGGTGCTGAAAACTCCCATAGACCCCGACGCAGCACCGGGGTCCAAAATGGAGCTGCTAGTGGCACAGACATCGGGCCTGGCACCGGCGTAAATACTAGACACAGAACCGGCACCAACCTCCCCACCAGTGCTGGAAACGGCACTGCAAATGGCACCAATCATTGTGGAGACCCCAGCATTCCCAGTGCTGACCATGGCACCAACAAAAGCAGAGGAAGCACTGGCTCCAGCAGAAGATTCCCAGGGCTCAGAGATCCCAGAGCTGGGCAGAAGACAGCCTCAGAGCTCCAAGTCAGGCTGCCAGTCGGGGTCATCCCAGTCCACCTCTTCCGAAGAGGAAAAAAACAGGAAGACCTCCAGAGAGGCAACTTCCATGGCCCTCCCTCCTATGGCACTGTGAACGACACTGGAGGGAGACCCAGCACCGACCCCAGCACTGCCCAGCTCACCGACCCCAGAGGTGGCATCAGGAGTTGAAGCAGTGTTGGAAGGTGGCACAAAGAGCACCACCGGCTCAGACTACGTGTATAGCGGTGACCACAATGCTGGGGGCATCCGGGCCTCCAAAGAGATAAGGGACTGTGAGGGGTGCTCAGCCAACCCCCCCCCCAGAGGAGAACTGTCCACCCAATCCATCACGCAAGCACCCAATCTCAGCGAGACCAGAACCGGAGGCCTGCTCCCCCTCGGTACTTACAGTACTGGAGGGAGACCCGGGGGAAAGGCCCAAAGTCCTGGCCTTGGAGTCCCGGGACTGATACCATCCTCTGAAGGTGGGAGGAGCCTGACCTACCTTCCACACATGCGACTCAAGGACCCAGCGATCCATGGACAAACAAGCATCACAATTGTCCATATCGTGATTTGGACCCAGGCAGGACAAACAGCGATTATGATGGTCTGTCATGGGCTTGACGCAGGGGCATCAATGCATGGGAGCACGTCCTGCCTTGGATTTAGAACTAGGCCCCAAACTGGACATAATTGAGTAGCTAGAAATAAAAACAAACAAAGCAACAGACTTGGCACCGTAACACAATAAAATAAGAAATAAAGAAAAAAAAGAACAGTTTTACTGGTCTCCTGATGTCTAAAGCATCGAGTAGCGGTGGCGACAGAACATCAGAAGGCTTCTTCGAAATACGCAAACAAGATGGCTGAAGCTCCGACAGGATCATGCACACTTGATGGTGGGAAAAGAAAAACTGAGGTGGTGGAGGGGCCGGTGTCCATTACTGGCCAACCCGCAAGTGCCATGTAATATGTTGGCCTCGAGGGCGGCGCCATCTCCGATGTCAGGCCCCCCCCGCCCCAGAGAGAGAAAACTTTTAGCTAGAAAACTTCCTGCAGGGTCCTACCGCCTCTGGCTGGCACTCAATAGTGATGAATGGTGAAGACTGCTACCGGTAAGATATGGCCATTCCCTTAGTTACAGTAGCTGATGGTTAATGTTAGTAACAATGAGCTGAAAACACAGAGTTAGTACAATATTGCTTTATGGGCTTGACAGTATCATCAGGTCTGCAGGTCTCTAGATGTAGAGTATTAAAAAGTCACTGCCCTGCTGCATGAAGAGTTAAAAGGAATGACTGAAGTGCTAGCAGGAGAGGTCATGAAACTTGTCTTTCATATCATACTGCTAAGCCCTGATCATCCACACGGATAACTCCCACATGGAGCCATAGTGATGATTATTTCATCTGCTTCCAGTACTAGTCGCAACAGAGGTAAGGACAAAGTGTTGTCCTGGCAGAGGTGAGCAGCACTAGACTAGTGCCTACCCATCAATGATAAGCCTGCCTCAACTACAGCCAGCTGCTAAACAAGTCAGCCAATGAAAGACTAGGATTCTGACTCTCATCAGGTCACTTTATTGGAAGGTACTGCACAGGAAGCGGCAGCAGCCCATTTTTCGATGGTTATGAGACTTTAATTGTTCTGACAGAAATTCAGCTCGTTCCATTGGGGGCATTAATGTAACTATAGGCTAAGTTTATAAATTCAAAGTTTATAGCTGACCTGATGCCATAGGCGCTAAGGCACTGAGCATTCACCTTCTGCCACGTGATAATACAGGCAGGAAGGACATGGGTCGCTCGGGACTGGCCAAGGACAGCTCTCCTCCCTCGGGGGGGTATGTGCATCCTGCTAGGCAGCTGCCAACTGTAGGATGGCACCGCAGTGGGATGCCAGGATAAGAGTCCCACCCACTTTATGCCAGGGTAGTCTCTCAGCGGCGGCAGAACTCAAACCATGCTTCACTGCATGTGCCGTGGGCCTGCGGGCTAAATGTAGGAAAAAGCATGACCGTGGCAGGATGGTGGCCCAGTTCACTGCAGGCCCCATGCTGGCAACTGGGCTCTCTGGTCCTGTGACAGAGGATGACTGGGGAACACTGGTAAATCCCCAAAAAGCCAAGCAATGGGGCTTGGGGGACCAGTCCGGAATGGGGCTGCCAGTAGATAAGGAGCCAGCAAGTACTATGTGAAATAAATAAATCCATAAATTCGTAGTCTGACTTAGAACCTGTGCTTTGCTGCATGCTGTAGCCCTTTCACGCAGAGCTGAGAAGGGCAGTTTGTCTCTTTAGTCAAGCTGCTATACCAAGAATCCTCAGGCAGTTGAACAAAGCTACTCTCACGGTGTTTCTTGGAGTTGTTTTTCTTTCGATTATTAATGCAACTCAGGAGGAGAGCAGAGCACAAAGCAAAACAATCCTACCCAAGCCCACTTTATGTTTACTTCTTTTCTACCTGCCAAGCAAGTTTTAAAGAGAAAAGTCAGTAACAGGGGCATCATTTAGGGGTAAGGTCAGGGGTTGTGGCTGTGACCACCTATGATTTCTATGCAACCCCTACGATGTCCACCGCAACCCAGAGGAACCCTTATAGCACTGTTTCCCCTGGATTTATTTATATAAAATGTTGATGTGTACAGTGTATAGCAGCCTTGCGATCCCTATGATTCTGGCAAAATGGGGATTTGCAACCCCAATGCTTCTGGCAAAATGCTGATTTACAACCCCTGTGATTTCTACTGATATGACACCACTAGTCATTGACCCCTATTCTACAGGTGTTAGGGTCATAAGCAATTTTATTTAGAAAAGGTAGCTACTTGGGATGATAAGTGGGATACAAAATGTTCTGTGGGAAAGGACTCAATTATGCACCTATAGAGGAGAATTCATTGAACCATTAGTGATAGCCTCTAGTCCACTGCTCAGTGCAACAAAGCATACAGAAAAGCAAACGGGACACTGGGACGTACAGGAAGAGAATGTGACAGCAGCGAGAAGGAGGTGATACTGCTTCACGTACAGGCCCATGGTAAGGTAGCACCAGGAGGGATGCACGCAAGGCCGCACAAAGAGTGATGCACGCAAGGGGGCACCAGGATTGATGTACGCAGTTCTAGAGTCCACACCTCAAGAAAGACGGGGAACACACAGAGACTGTTCAACAGGGTACCATGAACATGATCCAGGGGCACCAGGGAAGGCTGTAGAAGGGAAGGCTGGCAGACCTTAAAATGTATACACTGCAGGCCAGGAGGGAAAGACGGGATATGATCAAGACATAGAAGCTCTATCAAGGACTTGACAGTGTGGTTTGTAAGGACTTGCTCAGGAGGACACAATGACTAGAAGATACAGGTGGAGACTGGTCAGCTTCAATGTGTGTGCGATTGTAAGAGGAGAGGGAGAAATATGCGAAAATGCTGCATCAGTGTGTCAGATGCCAGCCTCATGGTCCCCCTGTAGATGTCAGCTTTGCAGTCCCCCCATAGATGTCAGCCTCCACTGCCCACAGATGCCAGCTTGCGTCCCCACAGATACCAGCCTCGTGGTCCCCCACAGATGTCAGCCTCATGGTCCTCCACAGATGCCAGCCTCAGGGGTCCCCCATGGATGCCAGCCTCGCGGTCCCCCACAGTTGCCAGCCTCGCGGTCCCCACAGATGTCAGCCTCGCGGTCCCCCACAGATGTCAGCCTTGTGGTCCCCCACACACCAAAAAACTCCCTGGAGTGCACCAGTTGTGAAGCCGCTCAGCCAGCAACTAACGGAGTGCAGTTCCTCTTCCAGGTAGTGGGAAGGCCGCCCAGCAGGAAGGGAGAATAAAATCAAGTTCCAGAGGACGTTCCTACACAGCGTCTGGAGGGGGCCTGTGGCGGGAACTAGCCAACAGCAGAACACAACGGCTGAGGTCAGGATGAGGACTCCAGTGGTGGCAGCCATGGGTGAGTCTGATGGGTAGCAGCGAGGCATTGAGAGACCCGAAGGAGTAGGGTGCTGCTAGGTACAAGACAATGAATGAAGAAATCAGGCAGAAGTGGGGTGCTACTAGGCACAGTAGAGTGGAAAAAGAAAGCAGACAGAAGTGGGGTGCTGCTGGGCACAGGAGAGCGGATAAAGAAAGCAGACAGAAGTGGGGTGCTGCTGGGCACAGGACAGTGGATAAAGAAAGCAGACAGAAGTGGGGTGCTGCTGGGCACAGAACAGCGGATAAAGAAATCAGACAGGAGTGGGGTGCTGCTGGGCATAGGACAGCGGATAAAGAAAGCAGACAGAAGTGGGGTGCTGCCGGGCACAGGACAGCGGATAAAGAAAGCAGACAGAAGTGGGGTGCTGCCGGGCACAGGACAGCGGATAAAGAAATCAGACAGAAGTGGGGTGCTGCTGGGCACAGGACAGCGGATAAAGAAATCAGACATAAGTGGGGTGCTGCCGGGCACAGAACAGTGGATAAAGAAATCAGACATAAGTGGGGTGCTGCCGGGCACAGGACAGCGGATAAAGAAAGCAGACAGAAGTGGGGTGCTGCCGGGCACAGGACAGCGGCTAAAGAAAGCAGACAGAAGCAGGGTGCTGCTGGGCATAGGACAGTGGATAAAGAAAGCAGACAGGAGTGGGGTGCTGCTGGGCATAGGACAGTGGATAAAGACAGCAGACAGAGAGTGGGGTGCTGCTGGGCACAGGACAGTGGATAAAGAAAGCAGACAGAAGTGGGGTGCTGCTGGGCACAGGACAGTGGATAAAGAAAGCAGACAGAAGTGGGGTGCTGCTGGGCACAGGACAACGGATAAAGAAAGCAGACATAAGAGGGGAGCTGGTGGGCACAGGACAGCAGATAAAAAAAATCAGAAGTGGGGTGCTGGTGGGCAAAGGACTGTTGATAAAGAAATCAGGCAAAAAAGCCCTATCGTGTTTTTAATACGTTATAAGAAAAAGAGCTGTAATACTGCTGCTTGTAGGATTGGAGCCAATTGTTTGAGGCTTGTGAACCATGGCAGTACAATTCCTTTTTATGCTTACACAGCTTCCTGTGCAAGTTATTATATGGTGGTTTCCTCTGGTAGATGCCTTCACTGACAGTATGTTGCATTTAAAGTAAATACTGTCGTAATGTGTATTACACTGGCAAAGCAGGCTGTAAGCTACTACGCTTTTTTCTTTTAAAATATATATGGTAAAAATGTCTGCATTGTTTGTGATGATGATAAAAAGCTGCTGTTTAATGTCAAGCAATCAATCCTTTTTGCCTAATGTTCGTCCACATGCCATGGTAGACTTGCCTAACTTGAATGTAGGGTTTAGCAGCAGGGATGGGAAAAAATGTTAAATCACAAAATACTGTGTTTTTCAGTTGAATTTTATTATTTAAAATTCAATAGAAATATAGAACTTGTCAGCAGAAAAGGACCGCTTGGCCCACCCAGTCTAACCAGATGTTCTCTGCCGAGTCCACCTCTGCAGACCCGAACTAGCCTCTGGCAACCAGCCATATGTACATGTGGAGATCCCTCAGTCTCTCCTTGTAGGGCTTTTGGTGCAACCCCTGCATCATTTTAGCTGCCCTCCTCTGGACTGCCTCCACCATGTCTATGCCCTTACTGAGGTGCAGCCTCCAAAACTGGAAACAAAACTCCAGGTGGGGTCTTACCAGCGAGCAATACAGCGGCCAACATCGCCTCCATCCTCCTGCTCAAAATACCCTCCCTATGCACCCTAGCATCCCACTAGCCCTACTCACTGCACTGTCACACTACCCTACCATTCTGAGGTCATCAGTTACAATAACCTCAAGGTTCTTTTCCTGTGTCGTAACTGTTGGAACCCTCCCCCAAAAATTTGTTGATTTTGCTAAGAAGCAAAGGTTGGAATTAGCAGTATTCCTGGAGGCCGAGACTCTTACAGTTTCACTCAGGCTCTTAAACGACAAAACACACACAGACCAACAAGTTTCTTAACTTTTCAAAGAGAGAGATACCTTTCAATGATGGTACCACAAACTGCAGGCTTTTTAATGTGCACACAGACTCACGAATGTGCAAGGGTCCATTGCCCGCAGGTTTGCCACCAAACTGTTCCTAAAGTAGAACCATATACAAGTAGGCACATAAATACGTATTTATGTGAAAAGGCTGTAAATGGACATGCCCTTTAATGTGATGTGTACTAAACTGGAAACTATATTTTTCCATCGAAAGTTCTCATACGACTTCTATTCCACAAGACTCTAATGAACTATTTCACAACTTTCATAATGCACTGTGTAATTGTGTCATAATACCTACTTTGCCTTTTATTATGCCAGCTCTCTTCTCCAAGATAATGAGATAAAAGGCTATTGCAACAGGAATTTGAGGGTGATGAAAACAGAACAGTTATGTCAAATACTGTAACAGCAGATCTACAAAGGGGATCTCAGTCATCAGGTCACTCTGTAGGAACTTCACAGTCAGTGACGAAGGATCCACACACAAGATTTTCCAGCACTACCCACTGGGGCCTCCCACACCGTCACCTCCCATGGTCACCAACCCTATAAAAGTGTGAGCGACCCCCTCCCTCCTCAGTTCTTCTACCCCAGAGACAAAGGGAGCAAACCCATGCCATGGGGGACCAAGGAGAGAAAGAGGTCCCCAGGCCCAAATAAAAGGCTGTATACACCACATAGCCAGTCTGAGCAGAAGACTCCTTATGGTAAGTTCTTATGTAAGTGCTCTGTCATCTCTGGGGTATCTCAATCATCAGGTCACACTGTAAGAATGAGTCCCAAGCAGTTACAGGTGCAGCAAAACAGTCTGGGAGGTAGGCAAACTGAGGCCTAGGACAAAAGGCCCTTAAGAACAGCCCGGCCAAAGCCTGCATGGGCACTAGAAGCAATGCCCAGATTGTAGTGCTTGGTAAAAGTATGGACGGGACTCCAGGTGGCAGCAACACAAATGTCAGCAGCTCAGACTCTCTTGAAACAGACCAGAGAGGTAGCCATGCCCCATGTGGAGTGGGCTTTCACTGCCCCGGCAACTCTCTGCCATGCTTCTTGTAGAAGAACACAATACAATGGGCCAACCATTTGGACAATTTTGGAAACTTGAATGCCCTCTCTTCCTGGGGCAAAAGAAACAAAACGCTGCTCTGTTTTTCTGCAATCCTTAGTTCAGAATAGACAGTATTTCAGAATTCTGCGCACATCTAAACTATGGAACAGTGCTTCCCCTGGACTGGCACGCTCCAGAAAATAAACTGGTAGGTGGGTAGATTGGTTCATGGTAAACTCAGACACCACCTTAGGAAGGAACTTGGGATTTGTGTGCAAAGACATCCTGTCTTTGTGAAAAATCAAACAAGGCTTCTCACATCAGAGAGCCTGAAGCTCGGAAATCCTTTGAAAAGGAGTAATAGCAACCAAAAATAATGCTTTCAAAGAAAGAAATCGTAGCTCGCAAGTCGCGGCTGGCTCAAATGGAGATGGGATCAATTTCTCCAAAACAAAATTTAAATCCCAAGCTGGGATAGGGGAACGGATTGGAGTTTCAGGTGCAGAATGCCCCTGAGAAAGGTATAGGACACATTTAACTGAGCCACGGTATGACTGCCCATGGGCTTGTGAAAGGTTGAAATAGCCAAAAAGTGCACTTTGAGGGAGGAATACTGGAGGCCTGAGTAAGACAGTGTTATCAGGTAGTCCAGAATGTGGCTCACTGGACAATTAAAAGCATCCAGATGATGTTTGGCAGCCGAGATGACAAATTTCTTCCACTTCATGGCATATGTAGGTCTAGTGGAGGGCTTTCAAGCTGCCACAAGGACATCCACTACACTCAGAGATACTCCAAACCAGGTGATGGCTATGCCCTCAGGAACCAGGCATGCAGACAAAGGGACTTGAGTTTCAGATGGACCAAGGTCCCCTGAGTCTGCATCAACACATTCCTGCAAAAGGGCAGAGGAACCAGAAGTTCCTCTGCTAACTGTTGCAGTAATGGAAACCATATCTGCGGTGGCCAGTAGGGTACAACCAGGATCATGCTGGCCCCCTCCTTCTGCAGCTTGATTAGCACCCTCTGAATCAGGGGAAATGGAAGGAAGGTATAAAGGAACTTCTTGCTCCAGCACAGGGACAACACATCTCACCAGAAAACTCCAGGCTCTGGATCTAGCAAGCAGAAATTGGGCAATTTTGCATTGAGTGGGGAAGCAAAATGGTCCAACTCTGGACAACCCCATCTGTTAAACAGATCTTCTGCAACAGATGACAGAAGTTCCCATTCATGCATTCTGGACTGAGACCGGCTGAGGCTGTCTGCCAGGGTGTTCAGCACGCCTGAGACATGGACTTCCAAGAGGACCAGGCCGTGGTCCAGCACCCAGTACCAGACTCTCACTGCCTCTCTGCACAGGGGGTATGAATGCATCCCCCAACTTGTTGATGCGGAAGACAACACTGAGGTTGTCTGACTGAATCAACAATTGACCTGGGAGGAGTTGGTTCTGAAAGGCCTGCATAGCACACAGGATCACATACTAAGGTTCATACTAAGGTGAGAAAGAAGAGCTAGTAGGCCGAAGCCCATAATGCTCTTATGCCAGGCCATTGGAAAATATGCCAGGTTATACCCTGAACTGATTAGCTTGTCTAGGCATTGTTTAAAAATATTCTTAGAATCACTCAGAACTACAGAGGGTGGAAGATTATTCCATGGCCCAACGGAACAAATAGTAAAGAAATATTTTCGATTCATTCTTTTAAATGGATTCCTAATTAATTGGAGCGGATGACCCCTAGTCTCATAAGGGGAAGATCTGAATTGAAGGTCTAGCTCAGACATGATATGGGGATCATGCTGCACCACATCATATACAAATACAAGGTCACCTCTCAGACGTCGTGTGAAAAGTGACATCAGGTTCAAATTGTTTAACCTCTGATCATACGATAATGATTTAAAACCAGTTATTTTTTTAGTAAATGTTCTTTGCACCTTTTCAAGAGATTCACAATCAGATTTTTTGAATGGGCACCATATCTGTGATGAGTGCTCAAGATGAGGTCTGACATAAGACCTACAGCTGTGGCCAAAAATATTGGCACCCTTGCACTTTTTCAAATAACTCACAATTTCCTATAAAATACGTTGAAATTAACAACAGTACAGTATTTGGTCTCCACAATTCTTTATTTCTCTGTTAATATTACAAAACGTTTCTTTTTGATTCAGAATTTAATATATCCTTTTAAATCAGAAAATGAAAAGAAATGGCATTGACAAAATGATTGACACCCTAGACTTAATATTTGGTAGCACAGCCTTTGGTCAAAATAACTGCAATCAACTGCTTCCTACAGCCATGGATGAGCTTCCTGCACCTCTCTACTGGCAGTCTGGCCCACTCTTCTTGTGCAAACTGCTCCAGTTCTCCCAAATTTGAAGGGTGCCTTCTCCCAACTGCTGTTCTCAGATCTCTCCACAGGTTTTCAATGGGATTTAGATCTGGACTCATTGCTGACCACTTCAGAACAGTCCAGCGTCTTGTCTTGAACCATTCCTGGGTGCTTTTTTGAAGTGTGTTTGGGATCATTGTCCTGCTGGAAGACCCATGACCTTCGACGGAGACCCAGCTTTCTGACACTGGGTTCAAAACTGCACCCCAAAATGGCCTGGTAATCTCCAGATTTCATGATGCCATGCACACGTTCAAGGCACCCAGTGTCAGAGGCCGCACAGCAACCCCAAAACATCACTGAACCTCCTCCATGTTTGACTGTAGGGAAGGTGTTCTTTTCTTTGAAGGTTTCATTTTGTTTTCTGTAAACATAGAGATGATGTGCTTTACCAAAAAAGCTCTAATTTGGTTTCATCTGTCCACAGGACATTCTCCCAGAAGGATTTTGGCTTGTTCAGGTGTGTTTTGGCAAACCCCAGTCGGGCTTTCTTATGTCTCTCTCTCAGCAGTGGGGTCCTCCTGGGCCTCCTACCATATAACCCTCTTTCATTGAGTTGGCGACAGATGGTGCGAGTTGAAACTGTGGTACCTTGTGTCTGAAGGTCAGCTTGAATCTGTTTGGCAGTTGATCGAGGTGCTTTCTCCACCATTCAAACAATCCTGTGCTGCAATCTTCGATCAAGTTTTCTCTTGCGGCCACGTCCAGGGAGGCTGGCTACAGTGCCATGGGCCTTAAACATCCTGATAACATTATGTACGGTGGAAACAGGAACATCAATGTCTCTGGAGATTGATTTGTAGCCTTGAGATTGTCCATGCTTGGCTACAATCTTCTGTCTGACCTCCTCAGACAATTCTCTGTCTGTCTTTCTTTTCTCCATGCTCATGTGGTACACACAGTGACACAAAACAGGAGAATGAGTCCTTTTCTCTATTCAAACTGGTTGAATGAGTGATTTTTATATTGCAGGCACCTGCAACTCACTACAGGTGAGTTCAGTTCCAAAGTGAAGGAGAATCACCTGCTTGAAATCTAATTATTTCTAACTACTTCTAAAAGGTGCCAATAATTTTGTCCGGGCCATTTAAGGATTTCTGTGTGGAATAAGCTAGGACTTAGTACATTTTTCTGCTTTTTGTGTTTTATTCCACTGCAAACCAAAGAAATACATATGTGGATACCAAAATATTTTTTAATTTCAATAATTTTCTGGAAGGAAAGTTGCATTATTAGAAAAAACTGCAAGGGCGCCAATATTTTTGGCCACGACTGTATATAGGGGCATGAGCACGTTTTGATCTCTAAAAGTAATGTTTCTAAGAATTGACCAGACAACTTTATTAGATGTACTAATAATGGAATGCAGATGTTTTGAATAAGAAAGGTCCATAGAGATGGAGATACCTAAATCCTTCTCATCAGAGGTATTATTTAGCAGAAAGCCACTAATTTTGTATGGAAACATACAAAATTAGTCACCTGATTTGATCATCTGCATCTTGAAGACACTGATATGCAGAGACATCTCGACTGGGGACTATGCCCCCAGAATCTGAAAAGGACCCAGGTATGCACCCCAACCTGAACCGGAAGCATCCACAGTAGTAATAATCTGCAGGGGACAGATTAGGAATGGGACCTCTTGTAACAGATTCTGGAGGTCCATCCACTACTGGAGCACCTTGCGGACTGGAGAGGAGACCAGCAGTGGCTGCTCCAGGTCATCCATGCACTGGTCCCATTGTACCTGGTTCACTGGAGCACCCACATTTGCAGCCTGGCCAGGGGAACTGTGGCAATGGCCATAGCCATGAGGCCCAGTAGCCTCAAGTACACCCTCCCAGGTACATAACGGCTCCGGGAGACTTCCTGAGCCTAGGAAATGAGACACTTCACTCTGTTTTGGGGCAGAAAATCCCTGCCCTGCACTGAGTCCAGGACCACCTCCATATACTGCAGTCTGTGGAACAGAAGCAAAACAGACTTGGGCAGATTGACAGTGATGCCCAGGGAGTAAAACATCTAGATGGTCCTCTCCAAGGTCTGGAAGAGCAGATCGCTGGATGGAGTTTTGAAGACCAGTCATCCAGGCAGGGGAAGATGTATAGGCCTTCTCTCCAGAGGGCTGCAGCTACTACTGCTAAGCATTTAGTAAAGACCTGAGGTGCAGATGATCAGCCAAAGGGCAAGACCTTGAATTGGCAAAGTTCACCCTGGAAAAGAAACCAGAGGAACTGTCTGTGCAGAGGACAAACCAAGATATGCAAGTAAGCATCCTGCATATCCAGAGTGCAGCCAACTGCCCTGCTTGAGTAGGGGCAGAAGGCCTAGCAGAGTGACCATGCAGAATGTTTTGCACTGGATGTAAAGACTGAGGTCCTTGAGATCTAGAATAGGACTCAGATCTCCAGTTCTTTTGGGGACCAGGAAGAACCTCCTGAAGATCCTTCCTTCTTTAATGTCATGAAGCAGCTGTCTACAGCCATGGGTTTCCATACCGAGATGTTGAAGTCATGTTGAAATGTCACTTCCAACCCAGGAACTGAGACACCGGCATTAAAAAGTCTATCTACATACGTGTATGTAAGGAGACAGACCAAGGTGAGGTAATTAAGGAAAAAACAGCCCAGGCAGGACACCTGAACAGACTGGAGTTAGGGGTGGGAACAGGACATCACCTACTTGGACCAACTGGAACCCATCAGGCAAGTAGGAGTGGAACCAGGTGACTGAAACAGAAGGTCAGGAAGACTAGCTCCTACAAGTTTTCAAGCAGTAGGGAGTGTGCCACCATGTCAAATGCCTTAGCAAGGTGGAAAAAGATAGAGGTAAACTGGCTCTAATCCATCCCCTTCAGGACAGAATTGTTAAGCTGTAAGAGGCATGGGGGTTGAAAGGGGATTCAAGGAAACCAGACTAGAAGGGTCAGAGAAAGGAAGAGATGTCTTGAAATGAGGAATTTGGGGATAGTTGCTTGTCATCACTACTATCCACTCTGATCACTTCATACAGGTATTACACCAGATTTTACTTACGGGACACTGGTCCACAGATATTGTGGTGGCTGGCCAGGTAAATGCACCATATGTAAATTAATTTATGTTGCTGTCTTATGCAGCGAGGGTTAAACTATGACAGATATACAAAACACAAGTCTACTGCTGTGGCATTTTCCTTCTCTTTGTCTCTCTTGCTTTAAAATCTCATTATTGAAGTTAGCACGTTTCCAGTTCCATAGTGGGAAGCTGATAAAGGCCTAGCAACCCTGAATGTCAACAGACATGGAGAAGCAGATGACATCAATGCTTAATTGGCACCATAGGCAGCAGCTGCCATTAGCACCCCAACAACATTATTAGTCAATCGTTTGTCGACTGCAGGAGATGTTCTAATAAAAAGGCAAATGTCATGCATCACCCCTACTACATGAACATGACATTTCAGAAATTATACATTTATTTCTTTACTATTCCCATTTACCAGATTATTAAATAACTACTATTTAGCAAATCTAAGAATAAAAAAAAAAATATTGATCAAAGTTAGACTCAATATATCTCAGTCTGTTTTCTGGTCCCACTTCTACTATGGATTTTGAAATTCAGTAGTTAAGGAGCTATTACACTGCCTGAAATTAATATTCACTTTGAAATGTAGTCAACTGTTATCTTTTGTATATGAAGTGGTTTTTCTTTTTCCTTTTGCTAATTGGAAGTTCTCTTCCTCCTCATACCTCGCCTGTATTATGACCTCACAGAGTGTGACAATACAACGGATAAAGGAAGAGCCACTCGTCCGCTGCCAGACCGGGTACGAGCGATGTCACAATGCTGAGGCGGTATGAAGGGAAAGAACACAGGATACAGTATGTCAGCTTCCAGGGAGACTGCTAGTCTATGTATCAGTGAAATACTACCTGGCAGAAAACCAAATAAGCAAAAGGAAAACAAAAAAATATTTCAGAAATAGAAAGTAACAACTGGCTACTTGGAAAAAAAAAAAAAGATAACATTTTCTATCTACCGTACTGTTACTGGTGATACGAGCAAAGAGCATTTGCAGATGTACAGATTACTGGTCTTCCCTGACTGAACTGTTTGAGCTGACAAATATTTTTGACAGCGAGGATCTCCCAAACCTTCTGCAAAGGCTATCCTCTAATAAAAAAAATTGAAAACTATAATGCAGTATTCTGGTTTGGCTCTTTACGGATCAAAAGGCAGCAATTTCTCTCTGTTAATGGAGTCTGCTCTACTCTTATTTCATTAGGAAAAGCAGGGACTGAATTTAGACACCTTGTTTTGTATCAAAAAGTTACTCACAGTCTTTTCTCTCTCTACAGAGAATGTTGAACAAATTAGAGACATTAGGTTAGGAGCCTGTCTCCTATCTGATCACACCCCAATTATATTAAAACTAGAAACTGCAGCACCTAGGAAGACCACCCTCTGGAGGCTAAACACCTCTATCTTGAAAGACCCAGAGTTTAAGACAATGACGGAGGACCGGCTCCCCCAGATAATTCGAGAAAACCAATCCCCAGAGATTTCCCCAGCAGTGTTATGGGGTACGGTCAAGGCTGTCCTAAGGGGTGAGATAATTTCGTATACAACCCGACAGAGGAGAATTAAAGAAGCCAGATACAGACAGCTGCAAGACAGGCTAGCAGAGCTTCAAAAAAAACTAGAGAGGAAGGGCACAGAATTCAGCCTACAGAATTGCAGAAAGTGCAGGCTGAGCTCCAAAAAATTCTGGACCAAAGGGTACAGTCTGCAGGTTTATATACTAAAAACACTTTTTATGAGGGAGGACTTAGGGGAGTCAGGCACTTAGCCAGACAAACCAGAATGTTCAAACACAAAGCTACAATTACTGCAATTAACGATCTTAGAGCTAGCTAGCCCAGTGGTGCCAAGGGTTGAGGCACTGAACGCCACACCGGCGACCCAGGTTCGAGAACGAGCCAGGGCCTTCGAGGGTCGGCGGGGAAGGAGAAGATTGAGCATCCAGAGGACTGCTCTCTTCTCCTGGGGTGGGATCCAGGGGTTACTGAGCTCAGTAGCAGCACCCAGCGGAAGCAGGGGCACATCGCTCAGTAGCGAGGTCAGTAGAGGGGTTGACGTCGGCAGGATGCCTGTGGGAGAGACCCGTGTCACATCCATTGCACATCGCATCAAGTGGGGGGAAGGAAAAAGTAAAAAAAAAAAAGCCTACTACACCGTCGGTGAGATGACGGTGGCCCAGGGGAAGTTCGCTCACATCTCAAGTGCCGGCCCAACGCACCTAGGACCTCCTCCACCTCCGACCCAGCGACGACAGGTAGGTACTTCACACTTAGGTGGTAGCCGCTGAGGAAGGCGGAATCAGCCCCAGAGCTAGTGCCGGGGGTCGGGCCTGCCTGGTGTCGTTCAGAGGAGAGGATCGAGGGAGAAGCGAGGGTTTAGGCTGGGACTAGAGCGAACTCCAAATGGGTACTCCTGAAGGATGCCCGGGGGTGTAGGTGTAGAAACAAAGTTAAAAAAAATAAATAAAAGGATCCTAAAACTGGTATCCTTCTTCATCGAAGCCCTGAGATAGAACAAGCTTTTCAAAAATTCTATACAGAATTATATTCTGACCCCCCCCACCAAGAGATTAAAACCTTCCTAAATTACATATTCCCAAGCTCTCTGAGACACAACAAGCCTCATTACGGAGTCCGACCACTAGACAGGAAATCCAACTGGCTATTTAAAAAAAAAAAAAAAAAAAAAACATGAAATCCCCACGACCTGATGGCTACTCTGCCGAGTGGTACAAGACTTTTTACCCCTTATTAAGCTCCCTGCTGCTACTGGTTTTCCAAGATGTTCAGAAAGGCGAACCAACTCCAGACTCCTGGCACTATGTTGTGCTTTCAACCATACCAAAACCCGGAAGAGATCCCCAATCCCCAGAATCATACAGACCCACATCTGTACTCAATTGTGATTACAAGATATACATGTCTATATGGGCCCAGCGTCTTGATCATATATTACCAGAAGTAATCCATATGTATGTAAGTAAGTAAATTAAGTAAAATTTTATTTATTTCAAGCGCCCTTCCCAGGCTCAGGGCACTTTTACAATAATTCAAAACCACTTTAAAACGCATTTCACAAACAATAAATCCAACAATCATACAAAACACTCACTTATTATGTTCCAGCAAATGCTTGGGCAAAAAGGAAAGTCTTTAGTTGTTTTTTAAAACTTTTGACAGTCAGGCAATCTCGTATCTGACGAGGTAAAGAATTCCACAGGGTTGGTGCCATATAGGCAAAGATCTACCTCAGACATCTTTAGGCGTATCCTGGAATCTCTAGCAATCCTCGTCAGAGGAGCGAAGAAACGGGCAGGACAGTAAGGCACCAAGAGCTCTTTCAGGTAGTGAGGTCCCAAATCATGTAGGGCCTTAAAGGTCAATAGTGCGACCTTGAAGGTGATCCGCCACTGTATTGGCAGCCAGTGCAGATCACGCAGGACAGGTGTCATATGGCTAGATCTTGAAACTCCCATCAACAACCTGACAGTGGTTCTGCACAAGCTGCAAGCGGCGGATATCCACCCTCGGCAGCCCTAGATAGAGGGCATTGCAGTAGTCAAAATGGCTGGTGACAAAGGCGTGGACCAGGATGGGAAGATCTTTCGGTGGAACCAAGTGTTTCACCCAGGCAATGTTCCTCAGATGAAAAAAGGCAGAATTGACTATGGCTGATACCTGCGCCTTCATAGTCAGGTCTGCATCAAAAATCACACCTAGGTTACGCACTTGGCCAGAGGCAAGAAGTGAGGCTCCCCCAAGAAAAAAACCTGAGGGTTTCCCAGTCCAGGCCACTATCGTACTCTCTCCAGGGTCCACAACCAACACCTCAGTTTTCTCTGAATTCAACCTAAGGCAACTAGCACTCATCCAATCCTGAATCTCCAGGAGGCAGTTGTTAAACATCGTGATGGAATCCGACTCCTGCTTAGGCATAAAAGACAGGTAGAGCTGAGAATCATCAGCATAACAATGAAAACTCAGCCCATATCATCTTATAATGTCCCCCAATGGAAGCATATACACCGCAAATAACATAGGGGACAGCACCGACCCCTGCGGTACCCCAAAGGGCAGCCAATGAGGGGCCGAGGTGTAAATTCCAGACACCACTCTCTGAGATCTGCCCTCCAGAAAAGATCAAAACCAACTGTGGACTGTTCTCCTCAGACCACAGAAAAACTGCAAGTGGTCAAGCAATACCCCATGATCCACAGTGTTAAATGCTGCTGAGAGAACCAAGATGGAACACGTCCTCTGATCTCTTGCCATCAGGAGATCATTCAATACCCGAACAAGAGCCGTCTCTGTATTATGCCTTTTCCTGAAGCCAGATTGGAGAGGGTCATAGATACTGTGGCAGGACAAATGATCCTCCAGTTGCAGAGCGACCACCTTCTCAAAGGGAAGGTTAAAGACTGGTCTGTAATTTGCTGGGCAGTCGGGGTCAAGAGAGGGCCTTTTCAACAGGGGGTGTACTTACAGCTTCCTTTAAGGGATCTGGAAAGATCCCACTTTCTAATGACTCCACCACTATCCCAGCCAGGACTGGGCCGATAACATCTACACAACCCACCACCAGGTGAGTAGGGCCTGGATCCAACTTACAGTAGGTAGGTCGCAGAGTCTGGATGATCCTCACTATATCTATTACTGCTGGTAGTCTAAAGGTAGACCAGTACAGCTGGGCATTAGTACCACCCGACTGATCAGTGCAATGACCAATAGAGGGACACTGATGGATCTCATCCCTGATGGTGGATACCTTGTCAGCGATGAATTTCACAAACTCCTCACACTGTACCTGTGATAACGCTCTACCAGTCTGAAGACAGACTGGTCTGCACAGTCTGTCCACAGTCCGGAAGAGCTGGGATGGTCTATTCCTCGCTGCAGCAATTTCCCTGGACAGGAACTCTGCCTTCTTTTGGGAGATTGCTGATTGGTAGAATGTATAATGTTCCAACAATTCAAGTCTATCCACCTCCAGTTGAGTTTTCCACCAGTGTCTTTCCAATCTTCGTCCCTTCCTCTTTAACTCACGGACCAGGACCAGGCAGGCTTCCTATGACAGAGGCAAACTGCAGATAATACCCTCAGAACATTCCACCTGATGGACCATATGATCCGTAGTTCTCTTCCATCAGTATTAGTGAGTTTAGATGCCTTTAAGGCTTTTGATAGGGTCTGTTGATTTTTTCTCTGGAGGGTTTTGGAGGTTTTTGGATTCCCAGAGCAATTTGTTACATGGCTTAGCCATATATATTCTGCCCCCAAAGCCTTTCTAAAACTAAACAGTGCAATTTCCACCCCGATTCCCTTAGAGCAGGGCACCCATCAAGGATGCCCTCTCTCCCCACTACTATTTGCAGTTTACATTGAGCCTTTAGCTCTGGCGGTCTGGCACTCGGATGATGTAAGGGGAGTAGAAATAGGAGAGGATACTTTCATTATAGCCCTATATGCAGACAATGTCCTATTGTCTCTATCAGACCCAAAACACACTCTTCGAGCTCTCTGGAATATTACTACTCAGTTTTCATTAATTTCAGGATATAAGATAAACTCTACAAAACCAGAGGTTTTGACTTTCTGCTTCTCCCCTTCTCTGCCCCTTCAAGCTTATTTACCCTTTAAGTGGCGAGGGACAAAGCTGAAATATCTGGGAATATACTGTAGTTACCTCAAAATATTGTTCATACTGTCCTGATAAATTATGAACCTGTTACTCAGACAATAGAGAATGACCTTCATACATGGTCTCAATTGCGTCTCTCCTTCTATTCAAGGACTGGCCTAATTCGAATGACTATATTGCCCAGACTACTGTATTTGTTTCAAACTATTCCTGTCTTGCCCCCCCCCACCCATATTTTATATCCTGGAATAGGGCCTTAGCTCGATTTGTATGGGCTGGCATGAAACCTCGCATTCGATGGTCTATCCTGCAGCTCCCAAGAGATAAAGGAGGGTTGGGATTACCTGATCTGGGTAAATACGCACAAACAGCTACCCTGGTCAGGATATTGGGGTAGATTGATCCAAATTACAGAATACCTTGGAAAAAGCTAGAGATTACACTAAATCATATTCAAGATATTAAAAATGTTTTATTTGAACCGGGGAGCCCTTCCCAGGGTGGAATGATTATTACAGGGGAATGCAGAGCAGTTTAACAGTCTGGGACAAACTTAGAGCTCGTCATCTGCGAAAACGGGCAATTTGCTCATCAGATTTACAAGGATAAAAAAATAAAATGAAATGAAAAATGAAACAGCCTCTCAGGAACTTGCCCCAGTCTTTTATTTTCTACAACAACTTAGGTTAGAAGCGAAGAATTTTCAGGTCCCCTGAGACTCTAAATGGCTGGCATAATAGACACCTAACTTTCATTTTTCAGATACTAGACAGCCAGGGTACATTACCCTTTTCCACATTAAAAGACACCTATGTGCTATTGCCAGAAACTAATGTAGTTTATCAGCAGATACAAGCTTATCTGGTGCATAAGGATCCTCAATGGAACTGTCTCTCATCTCCACAACTATTGCTACTGATTATATCTTCCATAAAGGGAATAACCCTGCCCCACTTGATTGGAGCACTGTATAAGGGATTGTAGGAGGTTACTAAGGACTCAACTTTGGGGGTCCTGGCTGCCTGGAATCGGGAATTATTGGTACCGGTCTCAGAAGATCTCTGGTGTAAACATGTCAAGTTATCCCATGGAATATCTCTTGCACCATACTGGTGGGAATTTGCCTGGAAAATTGATTTTTCAATACACCAGCTAAACTGGCAAAATTTGCAACTGGACCAGTAGGAAGCTGCTGGAGATCTTGTGGGGAAAAGATGGCTGTACATGTACACATTTTCTGGTCATGCCTGGTGCTCTGGCCATTTTGGGGAGAGGTGGCAGAAACCCTGGGGAGTTGGTGGGAGAGGAGGCTGTCCTTACCCCTGAAATGGTCTTGCTTTCAATACCTCCTGTAGACCTCCTTATTCCAAGGGTCTCTCTCTTGATTACTTATACATTGATAGCTAAGAAGGGAATTACCAGATCAGGGGGCTGGACCTCACCTCCAACCAGAGGTGACTGGTTTACGGCTATGAAAGAAGTATACCATCTGTAAAGACTGGCAGCCAGCCATTTAAATAGAAAAGAAATTTGAACTCCAATGGAGGAAATGAGTTCTCTACATGTCTGTACAAGATCCTCATTTTGTCCCATGAGTGATAAGGGAAGTGACCTGAGGCTGACAAAGGCGAGGGGGAGGGAAAGATTTAGGGGGAAGATTTACCATTTTAGTACTAGTATACAAGGATCTTTATCAGGGTGGATCTATCTATGGCTGTATATGATTTATGGTCTTGTGCCCATAACTGTAATGCACTGTAAGTTGCTTGAGCTGTGCTTGATTGTATGTTATCTCTATAATGTACTGTATCCCATATGTCTCTTACAAATTTTAAGACGAATAAAAATACAATCAAAAAAAAAAAAAGTTACTCACGGCAATAGCAGCTTTTCTTCTAATGGTTTTGGAATTGCCAGTACAACTTTTGCATCATATCAACATGTGGAATGGTACCTTGGAACTTAGAGCATAAAGAACTGCATATTCAGAGTCAGACACAAGCGCAGCACAGGCTGCTGTGTTGCGATTGAGCACGGACAGCTCTAAGTGATAGTCAGTCAGTTAGCATGCGCCAGAGTGCATTAACTGGCTGAATATCAGGCCACGTCAGCACAATCTACGTAGTTATGCATGCGCCAACATGGACCAAGACTGCATATGGCCCACAGGAGATCGTGCTGCCAGAAATGGGATAGCGCCAAGGCTCTTGTGGCCTATATTCAGCCCAAGTATGCAAATGAGCTCAATGAAATGTAAGGAACTAAGGGGCTATCTATCTGCATGCCCATCACAGGCTCTTTTGCATCCGTGCAGCAGACTTCTAAGCACTACTGCAGGGCGGAAGCAGCAACACTTCCCGGTAGTCTAGCAGTCCTACCCACCCACCCCTCACTCCTCATCACCATGCTGTGCTTTTATGCAGATCCCTGGTAGTCTTCTGATCCCCCAACCCCTGAACACCCAAGCTGGGGTTTAATTCATATCCATGGTAGTCTAATGGTCCCCGACTCTCCCGATCACCCATACTGTGGTTGTCAGTCATATCTCTCGCAGTCTAGTGGAACCCGCAACCGACTGCCAGCCCCTCCACCCCCCCACTTGCTTAAGACTATGTTCTTTTTGCTGCACCTGCAAGGAACGAAACTGAGTAGAACATTCTGCTAATGTACAAGAACATTCTGTGAGAAGCAGGCTCTCTTAACGAGTTCCCAGACTAAGACTTATAAAAAGAGTAGCAACGCTTTTGCTAGAGAGACAAGGAGAGTGAGAGACCAACTTAGAATTGAGATACCCTCAGAAGAGGGACTTAGTTTTCTCTGTTTGTACTGCCTTTGTAAACAGTTCTACTGAATAATTTTTATTTATTTTGGTGTTATTGAGAAAAGTAAAACTTTATTTGTGAATTTTGAAACTGCTCCTGGTTTTCCTATGCTTCGTGACCTGTGCTTTGACAACACCCTGAAAGTGTGGTTAAACCAGCAAAACTAATGCCCTAGTGTGTCCTATAGCATTTATAAAATGGATCCATAGGCAACTTTTAAGTTTTAAAAGAAGTAATATAATGCTAATAAAAATAAAAGAGTCCCTCCACAGACTATTTTCAACTGTAAGTTATTTGTCTTTCTGTACACTTAATACATGGTGTGTCTTTGTACCATGGAATACAAAAATTCAACATTATACAGTATTCCCCCACACAACACACGTATGGAATGGTAACTTAAAACACATAATTTAAAATTCTACAGAATGTCACTGGCATACACACACACACACAACGTGGGCCTCAAGTGGAGCCAGAACATCAGTATCTGTTGCAGGGTAAGGAGCAGGGCATTTGCTAGCAAACTGGTAAGGACAGGTGGGTGATTTTTCATGGTATGGTCATCAAGGAAACATCAGAAATGACAATTCTGAATAGTACTTGGGTTTTTGTTTGTTTTTTTAATTTATGTGTGTAAGGAGGGGCTCTTAGGAAGGGAGTTTTACTTTTATGGCCTAGTTGAAGGTGTTTACGCAAGAGTAAATGTGGCAGCCATGCTTGTGATGGCAATAAAGAACAGGCAAAGCAGCTCATGAATTCTGTACGAATTGCCCAAATTCCAAATCCCAGTGTCTGAATGTCCTCAAATCTGTGTAATTGTGGAAAATTTAAGATTCGGGTTTCAGAACTTGTTTAGCCTATCAGAAAGCAGGAAATGTCCAACGCATTTTATCAACAGTATTTTATATGCTGCCCACTGATTACTTTACAAAGGCCCACAGTCTACTGTTGAGATTCCCTGGCACAACCTGCGGAGCAAGTGTCGATGCCTGCATAACGACAATCCTTGACATGATGCAGCAGTGACTGTGGGACCAACACAACACTCTCCAAAAGTCTTGTAATCTGAGCTGCCGACAGACTGCAGCAGGTTTGTTCCCGAACCTGGGGTTACCCATATAGCAGCTCAACGTGCTATAACTAGGCCTTCACGAAGGCTACAGAAACCTGGATCTCTACAATGCCTTCACACTACTGGGCTAGACAACTGCTGTTAGTTTTTTTTACCAGCCAACAAGGATACCCTTCAATTTACATAAATTACCAATGAAAAGCAGTGAAGGAATTTACATGCAATCTGGTTCTGCTTATCAGTGTTCCCATTCTCGGGGAGAAACAATGCAGTCCTGGAAGGTACTATAATGTTTCTTTGTCAGTAGATTGTATATATTTAGGTCAAGCACGAATGCACACAGCTGAGCTCAGTTGTTTCAAAAGCTAATTGCAGATAGGCTATTTTTAAGAAGTGAAGGAACAGTAAACAGAAATAACCTGAGTCTGAGTCAAAATCGATTTATATAAACAGGTTTTTTGTCCTTCTTGGCAGCCTACCCCCCAAATAGGTTCTTACCCTTCTTGGCAGCCTCCTCCCACCACCATTCCCGCCTGGTGACTTCCCAGCCCAGTCACTACCTACTTTCACCCATGGACATAGTGATCTAGCAGCAGTGTGGGGCCCAACAGTACCAAAGGGATGTCCACTGGAGGCTCTATATTTTACTCCTGCTGCTGTTCTCCCATTCCCCCCATTATCCTCCCAATCATCACTGTGCACTGTGCTGACAGACCTGCATGTACAGATTGTCCCTCTAATGGAGGAGAAACTCCTCCATGTCACCACAGGGTGTCCATGCTGTGGTGGAACTCCATGAGCCACAAGAATCCCGTCCCTCCATCTCCTGGATCTGGATCACCAGCACAGCAGTGGTGAGCCATCCAGTCTCCCCCAAAACATCGTTTATTTAATTATTATTTGAACATTTCCAGTAAATAAACAGGTGTTGGCCCCAGGAGCTATAATATTTCACTAGGAGCTGCAGTATTTCGTTTTCATTGGGATCCCTTTGTACAGCAGGTTACTAAAGAAGTGCACTGTTTATACTGTTTATAGTGCAGTACAATAGGATACATAAACAACATAGTGTTCAAAGGATACACAAATGCAAGTCACCGTGCAGGAAAGTTCATGGCACCAGCAAAGGACGATTAGCTGTACAACAAGCAAGGAGATGATGTCACAGGTATTGAGGGTTGCCCACTTATAGACATATCATTATGGACAGTTGCAAGGAAGGCTGTGCTACTATGCAATACAATTTCAGTAAGTATTGGTGGGGTGGATAAACTGCGTTCAGGTGGGAGGAGTCCACTTTCTTTTTTGAGCTGTTCATGCAGCACCCTTGGGAAAGTGGGAAGGTTAGGGGTTTGCTTTAGAGAGGCTGGTAAATTGTTTCTATCTACCAGGACTGAAAGGCAGAAGGCCCGTCTGCTGAATTCTTCTCAGGACATGGGTATTATCCAGCTAGTTGGCTCAGCCGATCTCAGAGACTGTGGCTAGTGGCAGGGAAGAAGAGGGATGTCATGTATGCGGTGGCTGGGGAGTGGATGCATACTGTGTCCCACTGTTAGTCCCTGTTACAACCCACAGCTGTAATGGACCATGGTACTGCCACCACCTTGAGTTACTATAGGTTCTTTGACTTCCCTTTCCACCCACAACCTATGAACTGAGTACACTGGGATGGTAAGCTTGGCTAACTCCCCAACCAGACAGCTGTGGAACCGTGTGTGGGAGAGAGAGAGAGAGAGAAGGCACTGGACTGGACTGACGCTGGAGAAAACAGAAACTGTGAGACTTGGACAACCTTAAAGTATGACTCGGACACAGTTGTCAAGTGAAATAAAGGCAAAAATGTTACTAGGCTGTTCTGCCAGCGTGACAGACAGCAGCAAAACAAATAAATAACAGTAAACGTTTTGCAATAATCTCTTAAATTGACTCATACTCTATGCCTGTACACTTCTACTTTCTTATGACAGATAGACACACAAACAGGTAAAAAAAACTTAATTTTTATAGGTGTTTCATGTCATTAGGGAACAGGCATCCCTGTTTACAAGACAGTCCTGTGTATAAATATATCCGTTATTATAAAAACAACAATACAGAAAAGTATAATTAACATTTACAAGCACTGGAGAAACAGCTTTCTGATTCATTTACAAAAGCAGATACTGATACCAAAGTACTAACAGAATAGGGTAACTTGTTCCAATGTAAAGCAGCCTGAAAACTTAACATCTTTACTGTCTATCCCACAGATCTATACACCATATCCTTGGAGACTATAGACTATATCTCAACCCACCAGCCCGCCAGTATACCAACATAATAGCATGAGGCCACCCCTTGGGCCTCAGCTGCTTCACTTTTACTTTCAGTGGCCTTAAGGGAATGCAGTGGCTACTAGGCCCATACCCACCTCAGTCAGGCCACTCATGCCTTTTACCCAGAGACCCTTCCCAGGTATCTAAACAGTTGGATTGACTTATGCTCTACAGCAGTTAATTGCAAATTCACTGTAGCATTTAGGGAAAGGGAACATTGTTTAACCAGGAGTAGCACACTAAGCCAAAGCTTGCTTCCAGATGTGACCTGGGAGCACAAGGAAGTTAAGTGACTTGCTCAGGATCACACAGTATGCACCTAGGCAGCTGTGGGATTCAAACCCAGGTCTCTAGATCTGTGTCTCAGAGCCTTAACCCACTGCTCTTTTTAAATGCACTAATTTAAATTACATTGGCTAACAATTATAATCCCTCTCAGTATCTGAGCAAAGTCTCTCTCACTACTGGATGGTAGTCTTGTGGAATCAACAGGATCACAACTCCCAGAATAGCAGGTGAGTGTCCCACTTGAACTAGTCCCACAATAAATATTAATGCACTACTTTCCCTTAAATCTACTCTGAAATGTGATGGCAAAATCTGGACATCCTAGAGACAAACCGTGGATCACTAGTGATGCTGATCCTTGAAGATGACTTGGATCTTGGAAAACTGTTGCTGTACTTGCTGGATGAAGGCTAAAAAACAAGCTGACTGGAACAAGTACCAAACGCAGCAGGCAATACCTCTGCTTTCGTTGGACTCCCTTACTGCCCTACTGTCCCTGACACTGGATAGGCGATCCCCCATAGGTTAGGTATATTTAATGAGAGATAGTGCCCTAGTCACTAGTGGTAGTAGGCCTCTATAGGCTGGATTGGATAGGTGATCCCCCATAGGTTAGGTATATTTAATGAGAGATAGCGCCCTAGGCACTAGTGGTAGTAGGCCTCTATAGGCTGGATTGGATAGGTGATCCCCTACAAGTTAGGTATATTTAATGAGAGATAGCGCCCTAGGCACTAGTGGTAGTAGGCCTCTATAGGCTGGATTGGATAGGCGATCCCCCACAGGTTAGGTATATTTAATGAGAGATAGTGCCCTAGGCACTAGTGGTAGTAGGCCTCTATAGGCTGGATTGGATAGGCGATCCCCCACAGGTTAGGTATAGTTAATGAGAGATAGTGCCCTTCTAGGTAATTTCATCGACAACATCATCCGTTCTAGCACCCCCCCCAGCTCTGACTCTTCCCCTCAAACCTGGTGTCACATCCTACCTCCTGCGATCTACTTCAACTCAAGAACGCCTGGTTCCAAGAACACGCACCCTTGCGGGAGACCGAGCCTTCCACACCTGTGCCCCCAAATTCTGGAACTCGCTACCTGAGCTCACTCGGTCCTCCTCTTCCCACCCAAGCTTTAAAGCCTCCCTTTGGAACTTCCTGAAACCTCCCTCCCCTGCTCCTGCTCAACGTAGACCTTCTCCCTTCCCTTGCCAACCTGACTGGATGGCCCCATTACCTACGAAATTTATCTAGCCTGTCTCATCTGACTCTAAGCACTATCCAACCTTGTCCTTGAGTCAGCCTGAACTGCCTGTAAATCTAGTCATGTTTCTTGTCTCCTAGTCGTATATGTATGAATTCCGTGCCAACTTTGCCCTAGAGCTAGCCCTGTAACTGCCTGTGTATTTCTTTTTACCTTTCTCTGTTCCCAACTGCTCAATGTATCCTACCTTGCTTTAGAAAAGCACTAAATTGCCTGTTATCTTTCTCTGTATTCCTTATGCTCCCCCTGTTGTTTATGTACGAAGTAATCATTTGTAACTACCTTCCCATGTATTTCTAATGCTTTCTCAATTGTTGCTGTATGAAGTTTGACCTGTAACTCTCCCGGGTCGCACCTGAAAATAGGCACATGGCTGTCTAGTGTGCCCACCCGGTTAACAAAAGCAAATAAATAAATAAATAAATAGGCACGAGTGGTAGTAGGCCTCTATAGGCTGGATTGGATAGGTGATCCCCCATAGGTTAGGTATATTTAATGAGAGATAGTGCCCTAGGCACTAGTGGTAGTAGGCCTCTATAGGCTGGATTGGATAGGCGATCCCCCACAGGTTAGGTATATTTAATGAGAGATAGCACCCTAGGCACTAGTGGTAGTAGGCCTCAATAGGCTGTATTGGATAGGCGATCCCCCACAGGTTAGGTATAGTTAATAAGAGATAGAGCCCTAGGCACTAGTGGTAGTAGGTCACTATAGGCTTGATTGGATAGGCGATCTCCCATAGGTTAGGTATATTTAATGAGAGATAGTGCCCTAGGCACTAGTGGTAGTAGGCCTCTATAGGCTGGAATGGATAGGTGATCCCCCATAGGTTAGGTATATTTAATGAGAGATAGTGCCCTAGGCACTAGTGGTAGTAGGCCTCTATAGGCTGGATTGGATAGGCAATCCCCCACAGGTTAGGTATATTTAATAGAGATAGTGCCCTAGGCACTAGTGGTAGTAGGTCACTATAGGCTCGATTGGATAGGCAATCCCCCACAGGTTAGGTATATTTAATGAGAGACAGTGCCCTAGGCACTAGTGGTAGTAGGCCTCTATAGGCTGGACTTCCTCTAGTCCAGTACTTTCTGCTCTGCCTCCTTGCTTGATCTCTCTGAAAATTAGCTTTACAGCTCCTTTTATTCAGACTGAACGTACTCAAACACAAATCCTGGTTTTTGTGTGGACAGCTAACCTGTTCCAAACCTCAGCACCAATCAGATGGAATTCTAGGCTGGAATTCTGCAACAGGATGAGCCACAATGGAATGCTCCAACATGAATCTCCAATCAACTACCCTGAAAATTCCAAGCCTGCTCTTCTCTGTTCACTTCAATTAATTTCTACACACACACTTCCTAAATCGCATCAAAAATGCATTAAAATTACATGCAATCACTTTCATACTTCCCCTAGCAGGAAGGCTGACTTTTTCGACTTTCTGCAGTATTTTTTTTTTTTCCATTTTCTTTTTACCTCCTCGGCTGGGGTGGTCCTATGGTTCCCCTCTTCAGGCTTCCTTTCTCGGCTGCTGCCCTGGACCAAGGTCAGAGCTTGAACCATTTCACCCTGCCATCACAGGTCACTTCACAGCAGGGATTTATCCTGCACACTGCGGAGACCTGGAGGCCAGGGGCTGAAGGGGAGCTGACTTAAGTGGATCCGCCACGGCGCCAATGATGTCTGCCATCACTCGTGCCGGAGGATTGGTTTTTGTCCTTTAGTCTCCCCATGGCACGAGCATGCAATGGCATCAAGGACGTGCCTGCAGTATGCCCGATGCCTGCTCATGCCAGCCCACACATTGATTCCCGAGCCTGCTCTAGCCCCCAACCACTGCCAGGAGCCAGTGGCTCAGTGATCCACCCCATCCTCCCTCCCTGAAGGAGGACAGCAGTCCATGGGATGCTCAATCCTCCTCCCCGTCCCAGCCGACCCTCTGAGACCCGAGGTCGCTCCAGACCCCAGGTCGTCGGCATGGGAAGAGGTAAGGTGCCAGTGCCTCATCCCTATATGCCACTGGGCTGGTCTTATCTGCAGCATTTTTTTTCATTAACATTGTACCAAAGGAACCTTAGGCTCCTCTAAATTGAAGGTCCTACTATGTAGAAAAGTATAGTTATGTAAGAACTTACCATAACAGAAGATCTTGAAAAGAAGCTCTTGCAGCAGGCCACACTAGTAGGACTATGCCACCAGGCACTAGGACCACATGGAAAACTTCTAGCTAGCAGCCTACCATGGAGGACCGCCCCCCTGCACACGTCAGTCATCTGACATCTGTACAGGCTATATAGAAGGGTGGTCCCCCAAACCTACCTCAGTTCTCCTGCTGGAGACTCTGCATGGCCATCTGATAGAAAACCAATGAGGTTATCCCGAGAGCCAACGAATTTGAAGCAATGGCAAAAGACGAACAGGGGGAATGAGGGAGGGAAAGCAGGGGTGCTGTAAGACCTTCTCTCAAAGGTCTACTGCTATGGTAGGTTCTTCCATAACTATGTTATCTTACTTCAAGAAAGGCTCTTGCAGCAGGTCACACCAACAGGACTGAGTCTCAAGCAGTAGTGGTATCACCAGGATGAAATCACTGGAAGGAGGACCAGACAGCAGTCAAAAGTTCATGACAGAAGACCCTGAAGGACTGCCAGGCCTAAGTGGCTCTACGCCTAGAGGCAATGTCCAGACTGTAATGCTTGGTGAAAGTGTGGACCGAACTCCAGATGGCTGCTGCACAGATGTCAGCAGCAGACACATTTCTGAAGCAAGCTGTAGAGGCAGCCATACCTCTGGTGGAATGGCCTTTGACCACAGCAGGAAGGGGCTTACTACTTGTACTGTACTTACAGTAGCAATAAACCACACAGTTAGCCAACCACTTAGACAAACACTGTTTAGAAACAGGAGCACCCTCTCTCTTGGGGGCAAATGAAATAAACAAATGGTTAGTTTTCCTCAAAGACTTGGTGCGGTTTGTATACTACCGCAACATCCTGGGAACATCCAAAGTAAGCAGCAAGGCCTCCCCCAATTGGATACTCAGGAAAATTAACTAGAAGGTGGATAGATTGATTTAATATAAACTCAGGCACCACCTTAGGTAAAAACTTAGGATTAGCATGCAAAGGCACACTGTTTTTGTGAAAAACAAAACAAGGCTCTTTACACATTAGAGCCTGAAGCTCGGAAATCCTTTGAGCAGAAGTAACAGCAACAAAAAAAGTGCCTTCAATGACAGAAAGCGCAGCTCACAACTTATGACCAGTTCAAAGGGGGGTAGAGTGAGTTTTTCCAACATAAAATTAAGGTCCCATGGGGGGGGGGCTGGATCCCAAATGGGAGGTTTCATATGCAGAATGCCCCACAGAAATGTGCAGGATACCTCAAGCTGGGCAACAGCTTTGACCTCAACAGGTGCATGGTATGCAGAGATGGCGAAAAGGTGCACCTTAAGAGACGAGTACCCCAGGCCTGAATCCAAAAGGGAAAGGAAATACTCCAACACCTGACTAACTGGGTAGGTGAATGGATCCAAATGGCGAGCAGAGGCCCAAATGGAAAAGCGCTTCCATTTCATAGCATAAGTGGCCCTGCTGGAGGGCTTTTTGGTCACCACCAGGACATCAGTGCCCCTAGAGGAAATTCCAAAGTGGGAAATAGCTAGGTCTGCAGGAGTCACACGTGAAGATGCAGGGACCTGAGGTCTGGATGGACCAGGGTGCCCTGGTCCTAGGAGAGCAAGCCTTTGCACAGAGGTAGAGGTAGAGGCACCGGAGGTTCCACAGCCAACTACTGCAGCAGAGGGAACAAAATCTGGCAAGGCCAGAAGGAAGCAATGAAGATTATCTCTGCTCCTTCCAGCTGAAGCTTGAGCACAATCCTCTGCAATAGAGGGAAGGGAGGGAATGCGTACAGAAAGAACAAGTTACTCACCTATAACAGTAGTTCTAGGAGTGGTATATGTTGTTCATCCACACTCATTGGCATGTCCTCTTCTGCTTTAAAACTCACCGGAAGTCTTCAAGCTGGCTCCTCCCACCCACCTGGGTGGTATATCCCTTGGCTCCGCCCCATGATGCCAGATCTTAGCCCACTGGAAGCCAGGTGTTGTGTGTCCACAGCCGGGGAGGTCGGGTGGGTCCATGTGGATGAACAACATATACCACTCCTAGAAAGATATTTACACAAAGAATTTTGTCGTAACAGTAGATCTTCTAGGATTGTCTCTTGCAATAAGTCACTACTTCTGGGAGTTCCCAGCAGGGGTAGCTATCACAAGGCAGCTTCTTCCAGCAGTCTCCACACCAGGAACCACCCACACAACCTCACTTCCTGGGCTGTGCCTATAAAAGTGGGTGGTTCCTGGTACTCACCGTTCCCCACTAGTTGCAGCTCGCACTGGTGAGGGTCCGAGGGGAACAAGGTACCAGAGCATCACAACCCTATTAGTGTTTTCCCTGTTATACAAGGCAGGGAGACAGAGGAAGGGAAGCTACTTACTGCAAGAGACATTCCTAGAAGATCTATTGTTACGACAAAATTCTTTGCGTAACTATCTTCCATGGAATGGTCTCTTGTAGTAAGTCATTACTTCTGGGAGATTCCCAAGCAATTATATGCAATGGGGTGGCCAGTTATGGCATTGTGCCTTATAGAGAGGCGCAGTCGAATGACCGGTGTGTGCTAAAGGCAGTTTCCCAGTATATTGCCTGGTAAAGAGGCATACTCTGTGTGTAGGTAACCCCATTATTTTATTGGTTATCAATTTATTGCTGAAGCAAGCCAAATTAACTGTTAGTAGATGTTTCTTGAGGAGTTAGACTGATGTAAAGCCGATCAGGGTAATAATACATGTGTTAAGGTCAGACGTATAATGAAGTGACTGGTAGGTACCAGTGGCTTACATGTGAAAGGACAGAACCTATGGTAAGAAGGTTTCTGAGTAAGAGGTTAAACCTACAATATATCACTGGAGTATATTTTAGTTATCCAGTTAGGAGTGCTACAGTGTAGCTGGTCAGTGCAGACTTTAGCTATGTCTGCCAAAAAGAATAGATGGTATAAATGTATCCACTTTGGAATGCATAGGCTACATAAGAAGCATTTCAGAAGATGTTTGTTACAATTTCACAAAGGAGACAATGTATCCATTTTGTAATGTAACTTAATAGTTCTTAGTAGAGTCAGCACAAATGATACATTGTATCCCTTTCATAAAGTAACTTAGTGGCTCTTAGTAGAGACAGCAGAGGATATGTGCTGTGTAGTCAATTAGTGTACCCAGTTTAGGGTAAAAACAATGAAATTCAAAGAGAGTTTTGGTATTTCATCCTGTAGGAATAATCTCATTTTAACATGAAAGGCTAGTCTGATGAGCCCTTTATTTATTTTATTTATTTATTTATTTATTTAGCTTTTGTTGACCGGGTAAGTGCACTAGACAAATCCTGCCTATTTTCGAAGCCTACGACCGGAGAGGAATAGATGAATGCCAGCGACCTTGGAACCAGATTAAGCTGTTGGTGGTATTTTTTGTGAATGAAATTTGGCCCAGGACACTGGGGAAATTCCCCTACTCTTTCGATAAGTGCCATGGGATCTTTAACATCCACCTGAACTACCACCAATGCAGGCAGATGGGACCTCGGTTTAACGTCTCATCAGAAGCGGCACCTCGAAGTGCAGCACCCCTCTCATGCTGCACTACAGTGTCAGTACTGGGATATTAACCCAAGTGCCAGATGTGGGAACTGAACCCACAGCCCTCTGATCTCCCGGCCTCAGAGGCGAGTGTGCTACCTACTGAGCCACTGACACTGCCTTTTATTTATTCTGTTGGGTAAACGGATATCCAAACAATGGCCTGGATGGCTGGTAGATATGAGCCATATGGCCTTGTCCAAGGCAAAATATTTAATATGAGATTGGCACAAACCCTACTGCACACACATCTTTTGTAAGCAATAGCTGGTGGCAGCCCTGGTTGAGGTTGGAGACAAAGTCCACCACGAGAAGGCTTTGTATGATGCATGTGGGATCCTGATGTGATGGTCGCAATGACCCGTGCTTGGTCTCCGCTTAAAATTGCCCATTATTAGGGAGATACACCTCCTTGGTATAGGTTCTGTAAGAGTTAGATCTGGAATGCCCATATTATTCTGGTATGTAGTATATGTTCCACATAAGGCAGTAACCAAGTATTTGGAGAATCTGTTTTTGGTAGTGTTCTTCATAAATTCTAGATTAGCCAGGGGCATTAGACATCCCTGGGAAAGTGAGTCTTGTTGTCTTAAGTGGTTTCGATGTATATTTGAGCCCAGATATCATGACATGTTATGAAAAACATGTCCAATAGTAGTTGTCCTTAGGATCGTAGATCAACACATGGTCCCAGTATAATTATTTATGAGAATAGTGGGCAGCTTGGTGAAAGTGTGGACAGAACTCCACTGAAGGCAAGGA
Source organism: Neoceratodus forsteri (assembly GCA_016271365.2). Classification (NCBI taxonomy): domain Eukaryota; kingdom Metazoa; phylum Chordata; order Ceratodontiformes; family Ceratodontidae; genus Neoceratodus; species Neoceratodus forsteri. The sequence goes on along the minus strand of JADMNL010000025.1, from coordinate 387,433,649 downwards.
GGTGTATACAATACATATACATATATATAATACATATACTATATATATATACATATATATCAATCTTTATTTTACCAGGTGAAGCACCGTTGAGCAAGCTCATTTCCAAGGTGGGCCTGGGCATACAGAAATAACATCCAATACACAAGAGATACACATATGCATACACAGGTACAGCAATACTACTCCTGGTAAAAGTAGCATAGATGTAACAGCAAAATAAAATATGGGCTATACATAAGGTAGGAATTCAAACAGGATACGAATGAGGCAGCATATAAGTATATAAAGCGATACATAAGCTAGATAGTCAGGTGAGATACAGAAAGTTCACACCAAAATGTTTGTTTTGAACAATACGTTTAAATACCCCGTAATGTTAGTATAGGACAAAACATTATGTACCCCAAGAGAGTGAGGAGCAGCCAAGGGAAATTAGAACCTAGGAAGGAGCAGGAGGTGGAAGCCTGGGGTGGAATGCTTTAAAAGTGCATGTAGGAGGTAGGAGTTGGTCTCAAGGTGTCGTAACCTGACAGGGCACATCAGGAGTAGCACTTGCAGCGTTCAGAGAAAAGTCTTGCATAAAGGAGTTTGAATTCGGGGATTTTAATGGGAAACTAATTTTAGAGTTATTTGAAGCTTGTTCCAAAGCTGGGGTAGGGCGAAGCTAAGGGAGGATCTGCCAAAGCGGGTTTTGACCATCGGTAACATTAGGGAGATATAAGATTGGCTTCTCAGTGCATAGTTGCCAGAGACACATAGGGGCAGACAGTCAGAGATGTACTGAGGCAACATCTTAGTAATTGCTCTGTAGGTCCAAAGGACAGCGTTCCTTTGTTTTCTGAAAGCAAGAGACGGCCAACCCACTGCCGAGTACAAGTCACAGTGATGGGTAGAAGAAGGTTTCCCAGAGACGAAACGAAGGGCTCTGTGATAGAGAACATCAAGTTTGGCTAGGGCTGTCCCATGAGCTTGACTGTAAATGAAGTCGGCGTAGTCCAATAATGATAGGAAGGTAGTTACGGCCAGCCTCCTCTTTGACTCATAGATGAGAAGGTGCTTGATTCTGTAGAATACACTGAGCCTCTGCTTCAGTTTTTTGTAATCCCATCTACATGAACCAGGAAGGACAGACGGCAGTCAATCCACATTCCAAGGTATTTAAAATTTAATATATATTTATTTATATATACATATATATATATATATATTTTTTTTTTATGAGGTTGTCTTCCCGGTATATGAAGTAAACTTAAGGTGTTGGTATTAGCCATTTCTGGGTCCCCGAATGGTGGACGCCAAGGAATTAATTTCCGTTGATGGAGGAATAAGTATTGAATTCATGATAAAGACCTGCCTTGTTGACTGTGGAAGTATAAATGTGGCTTAACTGGTGATGATGTAAATACTCCCTAGTAATGGTAGGGGTATGATGCAGGTTCCATTGATGAGCAAAGTAGTCCCATAGTGGAGTAAATGGGCACCGTTGATGAGAGGGGTTTTTGCCCCGTTGATAAATGTGACAAGCCCCATGCCTCGTCGATAGAGGAGGTACTGAAAGGGCTTCCGTCGATGGGGGGGTATGCCCCGTCACTGAGAATATGCAAATCCTGAAGTGTCGTTGACAGTGTAATGTAATCCATTGACAATATACAGCAAACAGCATGCTCTGTCAACGGTGGATGAAGAGGGCATGCTCTGTCGATGGTGGAATGTGCTCCATCGATGATGAGAAATATAAGGAAAGCTCCGTCGACGATGAAAAATATAAGGCATGACCTGTCGATGGTAGAATGTTCTCTGTCGATAATGAAAAACATAAGGCATGCTCAGTCGACGGTGGAACATCTCCTGTTGATGATGGGAGGTGTAGAGCATGTCCCATCGACGGTAGATGACAGTGGGCATGCTCCGTTGATGGTGGAACATCTTCCATCGACGATGGAAGGGTAGAGCATGCCCCGTCGATGGTGAGTTTATACAATATATATAGGAATCCTCTGTCGACGGGAAATGAGCATCCCGTTGACAACCAAATCATATAATGCCTCTGTTGACGGGGAATGGAGCACCCATCTATGAGGAGTATGCTGGAAGCATCCATCGACGGGAAGATTGTGTAAGCCTCTTGTCCTCTAGGATATGTTTTATCAGGTTAAGTCTCTGACGAGATGGAAGAAAAACAGTGCCATGTATAAAGCCCAGGCACCCCAAGCTGTAAAGATGAAGGTTCAATTCCTTTTGGAGACTTGCATGCAGAAGACTGTTCTAGCTGCTGTGTGAGCTAAAGCCGGTGGGAAAATGAATGATGAGTACCAGGAACCACCCACTTTTATAGGCACAGCCCAGGAAGTGAGGTCATGTGGGTGGTTCCTGGTGTGGAGACTGCTGGAAGAAGCTGTCATGTGATAGCGACCCCTGCTAGGAACTCCCAGAAGTAATGACTTACTGCAAGAGACATTCTGTGGAAGATCTACTGTTACAGGTAAGTAACCTGTTCTTTGAGGAGCGTGGATATGTTGTTCATCCACACTCAATGGCAGACTCCTAGCAGTTTTCCAGGAGTAGGGAGGCAAGGCGCACACACCCTACTTAGGGAACAGAGATTGGAGAACTGAGGCCCCAAAACCAGTAACCCGGCGTGACTCAAGGTCGATGTGGTAATGGGTGATGAAGGCGTTCGCTGACTTCCAGGTAGCAGCCCAGCAGATTTCCTGGATAGGGATGTCCCTAGAAGCAGCCATCGGTGCAGCGGTATGACAGGTAGAATGAGCTCTTATCCCACTGGGAGGCTCTCTGCCCGCCAACTCGTAGCACAGACTTATGCATGATGTAATCCACCTTGCAATGGTCCACTTTGCTGCAGGTCTGCCCGAAGCAGCTTCAGCACAGGTGACAAACAGCTGGCAAACCTCTCCCAGAATTTCTGCTGTCCTCTCTTTATAGTAAGAGAGAGCACGTCTCAGGTCCAAAGTATGGTGCCTGTACTCGGCCTCTGAGGTGTAATTAGGGTAGTAAACTGGCAGAGTTAGCACCTGGTTAAGGTGCAACTCTGACACCACCTTCAGAAGGAATTTCGGGTGGGGCACAGGACAACGTCGTCCCAAAGACTAGATAAGGGGAGTCCACCAAAAGTGCCTGGAGCTCCCCTGTCCTTCTGGCAGACGTGATAGCCACCAAGAAGGCAGTCTTCCACAACAAGTGTGACAAAGCACACTTGTGCATTGGTTCGAATGGCTTGCCCATGAGCTTTGCCAGTACCAGCAGTAGATCCCATGGAGGTGGAGGTTCATGCACTGGAGGGGATATGTGATCCAAGCCTTTGAAAAAGTGCCCAACCACTACCTCCTGCGCCAACGTCTGCTGACCAGCCCGCACCTGATAAGCAGAGACAGCTGCCAGGTGCACCCTAAGGGTCGATGACTGTAGACCCCTTTTGGAGAGAGACCAAAGGTAGTCGAGAATGTTAGCCACTGGGCAGGACAAAGGGTCCAGGCCCTTGCCCTGACACCAAATGGAAAACCTTTTCCATTTGAAGGCATAACATTTCCTGGTCGATTCCTTTCTGGATGCCTCCACCACGTTGTAGACATCTTCGGAAAGACCCAAAGCCTGAAACTCTAGCCCTGAGGTACCAGGCTTTGAGGTGCAGGGATTGAAGGTCCGGATGGAATACCTTCCCCCGACTGAGACAAATCAGGTCCAGGCATATGCAAAGCTGCTCCGGGGGCCTGCAGCTGAGGCTGAGGAGATCTGGATACCAGAACTGGTGCGGCCAGTCTGGGACTACCAGGATTGCCTTCGCCTTGTCCCTCCTCACCTTGAGGAGCACCTTGTGGATCAAGGGGGAATGGAGGGAAGGTGTAGAGGAGGTCTGGGGTCCATGGCCTCGAGAAGGCATCCCCCTGCAGTGAGCCCTGCTGAGGGGGGCCGGCTTGAAACAGCCTCAGCTTGGTGTTTTCCCTGGAGGCAAACAGGTCCACCATCGGTTTACCCCAATGGGAGAACAGGTTGTAAGCTACCTCTGGATGGGGAGACCACTTGTGGAATGTCTGCCCTAAGAGGCTGAGAGCATTTGCCAGATGGTTTGAGGCTCCTGCCACATGGATGGGTAGGAGATCTGCCTCCAATCGGCTCATGAGGGTCAAGATGCGGAGCGCCTCCTTGCACAGCAGACAGGAGTCCATTTCGCCCTGTTTGTTGAGGTAGTACATGGTAGTGGTATTTTCCATCTGGACTTGAACCACTTGACCCGGAGCTGAGGAGCAAAAGCTGGCAATGCCAGTCTGACTGCTCTGAGCTCCAACAGGTTGAGGTGGCATTGGGACTCCTTGGGGGTCCAGAGCCCATGGGCCCTTTTGTCCCCCATGTGGGCTCTCTAGCCCATAAGAGAGGCACTGTTCGTGAGGACGACCTTCAGCTTGGGGCAGACAAACGGGATCCCTTCCTGCAACCGGTCTGGGGTGGTCCACTAAAGGAGAGCATCCCACATCTTTTGGGTTACAGTGATCAGCTGGTCAAAATGACAGTGGCGCTGAGTCCACTAGGAGGCCAGCTCCCACTGAAGGGGGTGCATGTGCAACCGGGACCAATGGACCACTGAGGTGCACACTGCCTCGTAACCCAGAAGGCACAGAAAGTCCTGGGCAGGGCGCAACTGCCCAACCAGAAATGATTGGGCAAAGGAGGAAAGAACCTCCACCCTGGCCGCCGGGAGACGAGCTCTGGCTTGACAAGAGTCTAGCTCTGCCCTGATGAAGCCCATCACCTGTGAAGGCACGAGTTCTGACTTGGCCTCGTTGATCAGGAGGCCAAGATGAGAACGGGTCTGGAGGGCCAGGTCCCTGGACCTCTCCACCTCCTGTAGGGTGGAACCTGCTAGGAGCCAATCATCAAGGTAAGGGTCAATCCTGACCCCCCCGATGCTGAAGGTGGGCCGCCACCACTGCAATGCATTTGGTGAAGACCCAAGGGGCCGAAGACAGGCCGAACGACATGGCTCGGAACTCAAACAGGGTCCCTTCGACCCTGAAGCGGAGGAACCGCTGATGGGATGGACGGATGGGGACGTGAAAGAACACGTCCTGCACATCCAGTGAACAGAACCGCATGTTTCACTCCAAGGATGGTATGATCTGAGACAGAGTGACCATCCGGAAGGTGAGAGACCTGAGATATTGATTCAGGTTGTGCAGATCTAGAATGGGGTGCCAGCCTCCATCTGCTTGGGCGCCAGGAAGTACCTGGAGGCAAAGCCTGGGTCTGCCGGAGGATCCGCCACTGGAACTACCTCCTCCTTGAGGATGAGCTGAGCGATGTTATCTCTGAGAGCCTACTGGGTCTAAGCAGATACTCTTTCCTCTCGAGGGGCATGAGCTCAGCTTGGAGGGTACTGCTCGAATTCCAGAGGCAGTCCCTGACTAACCACTTCGAGAACCCATCTGTCCAAAGAGACAATGTACCAGGTGGAAAGGAAGTGGCGAAGCTGGCCCCCCCCCCATGGGAGGACCCAGAGCTGAGGTGATGGGAGAGGGGTTGGCACCCCCAGTCCCGTCACTGGGCAGGCTTGGAGGAGGCTCCAGTACCTGAGCCTCTGCCTCCTTTACGGGCCTGTAGGGGTCTGGGCTTGGGCCAGGGGTGCCAAGCTTGAGCTTGCTGCTAATGCTGCTGTCCACCTTGAGAGGAGGACTGCTGAGCAGCAGGGGAAGAATGCCGAAAGGGCTTCTCCTTTTTTCCTCTGCTGGTTCTTGCCCGAAGAACCATTGGCAGAGGTAGCATCCAAGGTGGCACTGGATTGCTCGATGCGCTGAAGGGGACCGGCCACTCCTGGGCCAAACAAGTCGGTCCAGAGGAAGGGCACGTCAGCTTGTTTGTGCTGGGTATCCGCTGGGAAGGAGGAGAGCCTCAGCCAAGCCCTGCGACGAGAGGCAACTGCGGCAGCCATCGAGTAGGCACAAGAGTCCCCAATATCCAGGGCTGTCTGAAGCTGCTGTCTGGCAACAGCGCGGTCCTGATCCCGGACCTGCTGGACTGTGGTCTGCATGTCCGCGGGAAGATGTGGGAGGACTTCATCTAGCGACCCGAGAAGGGCGTGAGAGAAGTGTGCCATGATGACGGCCCAACTTGCCTGACAAAGGCTCAAGGAGGAAGCCGCGTGGACCTTTCTCGCTGAATGGTCCAAAAGCTTGGACTCTTTATCAGGGGGTCAGTCTGTATCGGCAGAACTACCAGTACGCCTGAACACAGAGGCAGTCACCAGGCTCTCGGCCGATGGGTGCTCTGTGAACCCCTCTAGGGACCCCATGGGCACCGCATACTTGCAGGCCATGCGGACAGACAGTGCTGGGCAAGAGGCAGGATGCTGCCAGAGTTCTAGGGCCAGGCCAACAATAGTTTCAGCCACTGGAAAGGCCTCCATCAGGGTATCCCCTCTCTTAAGGATGTCCGTGAGAGGGTACTCCACCTTTTTCTGTATAGGCTCCAAGGGCATCCCTGTAGATTCACAGACCTTCCTCTCTTTCTCTCTCTAGGCCAGCAGTCAATTCATCATTACCAGGATGTGAATGCAAACTGGTGACGTCTGAATCTGAGGAATCCGGATACAATGGCCTACCGCCCAGGTCACCTTTGATTCGCCGGGGGCAGTCCGGGGTGACCGTGACTGACAATCGTTGGGGAAGCCCAGTGTCTGGTCTGTCTTATTTAGAAGGAGCCCCTCCCACAGGCTGTTTAGGCGGTGGTTCCACCACAATTGGTGGAGAGACTGTTTTAGGCCGAACAGGTGGTTTTGCTGGCCCCGCGGGCTGAGGAACCGATAATATCGGCTCCAAAGGAGTCTGCTTCAGCTTGGGGGGTGAAAGCCAAGTAATGGCCAGTGTAGAAGCAGGAGTGGGCTTGTGCCCGGTCAAAATTAGCTGTTGCCAGATGAGGTCCTCGTAGCGCCGACGGAGTTTCCGATGGAGCTTCTCCTCATCTGAGGAGGGCAAGGACGACCGATGGCTTTGCCTCTTTTTAGAGCGCTTATGGCTCTTCCTCGGCCTGCCGGTCGAGGGGGTCCTAGACCTCGATCGAGATCGGCCAGGCCAACTCGGTCACTCGGGAGACACCGGTGAGGCCGGTGACTTCCCAGGGTCCAGGACCGTTTCCTCAGTAGGGACTCTGGGTCTCCGCATCACCCAAAGGAGTCGTTGACCGGAGTCGGCAACAGAGGATCGATAGGGTCGATGACGATTTCCACGTTGTTGACCAAACCCTCTGTCGGCTGGTCGGACAGTGAGTCTGAAAACCCAGCGGCCGAAGAAGCGATCTCGACTGAAGTCGAGGCCGCATGTTCCTGGGACCGAGATCTCTCCTGCTCCCAAGAACGTCTCCATCGAGATGAAGACGCACCCGGATCCTTCTCCAGCTTACGGGATCAAGAGGAGTGCGAGCCCATAGGCGCCTCTCCCTTGGTATGAAGAGACTTGCACAACTCCCGGAAGGAACCCGAGAAGGTGGAGCCTAGGTTAAGTGGAACGAAGAAACTCTGAGAAGTCTCCGCAGCACGAGCCACTTCCTTCTTGAATGCTTACATGCGTTCCAATTGCTCGGCAGATCCCACAGCCATGGAAACTGCCCACCGAGCCTCCTTGGATTTCACCGGAGGGTTCCTCTTCTCCAGCCTCCCCAGTTTCAGGCGTGCGAGACAATCATCGAGGACATTGGGATAAAAAGCCAAACATAAATTGCAAGTCGAGGTGTCATGGTCTACACCTAGGCAACAGACATGCGGTATGGGGTTTGGTACGCAACATTTTCTGGCAGCATGGGCACTGACGAAATCCAGGGGAAGATTTATCTTCCATGATCGAAGCTGCAAACTTGCGACTGCCAACGTGAACAATAAAACGTTTTGGTAAAACCGAAGGTTTGAAAGCCAGGGTCTACAAAATGCATGAGCACGAGGGAGGCAACCTGAATCTTCCAGCAGAAAGGTAGACTTGGCGTCATGGGGCAGAGCCGAGGGATATACCACCCAGGTGGGTGGGAGAAGCCACCTTGAAGACTTCCGGCGAGTTTTAAAGTGGAAGAGGACATGCCAATGAGTGTGGATGAACAACATATACACGCTCCTAGAACCTCGCCTTCCAAGAAAGTGAAAATTCATCTAGCCAGAAAACTCCAGGCCCGGGATCGAGTGAGCAAAAAAGCAGCAGTTTTGCACAAAGAGGGCCAACTCTGGGTGACCCCACCTGTCGAATAGATCTTCAACTACTGAGGTGAGGAGTTCCAACTTATGAGCCCGAGACCTGGAATGGCTTAGACTGTTGGCCAACACATTTTGGACGCCTGGAACATGAACGGCTGAGCGCTCCAGAGTGTGCCTGATGGCCCAATACCAAACTCCCATCGTCTCCTGACACAGAGGGTAAGAGTGAGTCCCCCCTTGCTTGTTAATGTAGTAGACGACATACATGTTTTCCATCTGAACCAGTAGTGGGCCTGGAAGGAGATGGGACTGGAAGACTTGCAGGGCGTATAGAACCGCCTGCATTTCCAGGACACTGATATGAAGAGATTGCTCTATGTCCGACAAGGTACCCCGAGTCTGATGGTCAGCCAAATGAGCACCAACATCCCATGCCAGAGGCATCTGTGGTCAGGACCTGCCAAGGGGTCAAAATCTGGAAAGTACCCCCCCCCAAACACACCCAGAGCAGACTGGCAGAGTCCATCCACTAGGCCAGAACCCTTCTGACCGAGTCAGAGACCAGGACCAACTGGTCAAGGTCATTCATGTGTTGATCCCACTGGACTCAAAGGGTCCACTGTGGTATCCACATATGGAGGCTAGCCAAGGGCATCGTGGCAATTAATGCAGCCATATGACCCAGGAGGTGCAGAAAGACTCTGGCAGGAACCAGATGGCTCGTGGAGACTAGACAGGCCTGCTCCGTCAAACAGGCCACTCTGTCCTCCGGCAGAAAGGCCTTGCCCTGGCAGGTGTCCAGGACCACCCCTATGTACTGGATATGCTGGCAAGGGGAGAGGCACGACTTTGGGACATTCACTGTGACTCCCAGATCCTGGAAAAGACAGGACGTGCATTCCAGGGTCTGAAGCAAGCGCCCCCTGGACGGGGCTGCTAGAAGCCAGTCGTTCAGATAAGGAAAGACATAAAAGCCATGTCTCCTCAATACAGCTGCCACAACGACCAGGCATTTGGTAAATACTTGCAGGGCAGGGGAAAGGCCAAAGGGGAGGGCCCTAAATTGAAAGTGGGCACCCTGAAAATGGAAGCGAAGGAGATGGTGGTGAGCCAGAAAAACCTGGATATGCAGGTAAGCATCCTGCATGTCCAGAGAGCACAGCTGGTTAGTCCCCTTGGTGTAGCAGGGATAGCAACCCCTGGAGGGTCATCATCCTAAAGTGCTTGTACTCTATGTATAGATTCAAACTGCTTAAGTCTAGAAAGGGCCAAAGATCTCCAATCTTTTTCGGGATGAGGAAGAAGTGGGAATAAAATCCCCTTCCCCAATGAGCCTACGGGATAGGCTCTATGGCTCTTTTTAGCAGAAGCACCTGAATTTCCTCCGAAATCAGAGGCAGATGTGCTAGAGGGTAGGGAGAGTCGACACGAGGAGTCTCGGGTGGCCACTCCACCAGCTCCAGGGGTGACACTGAGCTATGAGCTGCAACACCCAGTTATCTGTGGTCACTGCTGGCCACCCCTCCAAGTGGAAAGAGAACCGACCCCCAACCATCTCCCTTGGACCCTCCATGTGGGGGGGTTAAGGAGTCAGGAGGTTCAGGCAGAAGCGGGCAGGGAAGCCGCAGGACCCTGGGTGATCGAGCAGTAGCAGCCCCTGCAGGGGCGTCACAGGCCTAATGGTGTTGCTGGCCCTTAGCAGGTTGGCTTCGGGCCTGCTTGCAGGAGAACCGATGAAAGGGCTGGCATTGGTTCGCTCTAGGCTGAGTATGGTAGAATGAACAGACTGACCTGAAGGCTTTGCCTGACTCCTGTAAGTTAGAGACGAGGTCCTGGACATCACAGTGGAAAAGGACCAAGCCCCTAAAGGGAGCATCTAAAATGCTGGCCTGAACATCTGGGCCAAAAACAGAAACTCAGAGCCAGGAATGGCGCAGAAGGCAAGCGCTGGCTGCCGCCCCTCACCCAGAGGCGGCTACAGCATCATAAAATGCTCAAAGCACATGGGTACACACATCTGAGCCCGACTTCATGAGCTGGGCAAGCTGAGTTTTTGTGGGATCCTCAGGCAGAGTCTGGACCAGGTCCCTGGCCTGGTCCCATATGGCATTTTGGTGCTGTACTATATGGGTCAGATAAGTAATGGCCCTAATGGCCAAAGTAGCCGAAGAGAAGACCTACTTGCCGATTTGGCCCAGCTGCTAAGATTCATGGTCTGGAGGGGAATTACTAAGGTGCTTGGGCTTCTTGGAGCGGTCACAGGCTGCATTAATGACCACAGAATCCACCTTTGGGTGGCTCCCCCAAAAAAGGTTTGCTTGCTAGCGCATGATAAAGCCAACTGAACTTTTTTGGGGAGGGGAGCGGTAGTGGAGGGGTGAGCCCAAGCTGCCTTGGTGACATCCTCGTATAACTCGATCAAGGGTGGCACCACAACTGGCAAGACATCCTTCTGCTGAAGGAAAACAGCTAGCCGATGTCTCTCTGGGTCCTGTTCCTCCATCTCCCATTCCATCATGGACTGAATGCTGTGCATTACTTCCATGAAGGACAGGTAATCAGGTGGGGACTTAGGCACATCCTTGGACATATCCTCGCCACCCAAAGATTCCCCTGGAGAGGAAGAGGACCTTGAGGATTCAGAATCATCCTCAGAGGATTCACTATCTGGTACCGATGACAGAGGTCAGCGCTCGTCACATTGGATGCCTGTACCAACGTCAGTCCTAGTTCTAGAAGTCCCTGACATGTGACGGTCAGAAGGCCCAGCTCTGTCCGTGTCCCTGGGCTGTGGATCCCGGGGGTCTGTTTCTGCATGAATGATCATCATGCCAAGAAAGGGCATTGTAATCTACCAGTGGAGTAATGTTGTACACAGGTAAGAAAGGCAACCCCAGTGCCAGGTTAGGGAAATACAACTGTGGGGCCGGTGACGGGTAACCTGGTGTCAGCACATGCGGTGACGGAAAACAATTTGGTGATGGCCCAGTCAGCAACAGTTGAGGTGAAGGCTGGGGCGAAGGCAATGCCAGTGTTGTACCCACTGGCTGAGAAGTTGGCAGCACCGGCAATGGCCTAGCAGGTGAAGGCCAAGCTGGTGACAGTCTAGATCACCTGGGCGAAAGGTTCGCCAGTGTCAGATCCACAGGGGAAGCCAGTACCTAAGGGGAAGGAGATCCCTTGGGCAGTGGCAGAGGCAACACCAGAGAGGAGGAAACAGTGTCAGGCTACTGCAGGCGCTGCCTAGTCGAACTGGCGATGGTCCCAGGGATGGGTACCAATGAAGGCAGAGCCAAGGCCAGGAGAGCTACGGATGCCATCTGAGAGACCAGAGCCAGCCGAGCCACCTGGCTGAGAGCCCATAGAGATGATGGGCTTTAGCACCAGGGGCTGGGAGGCAGAAGAGGAGATCTCCCACCCCAAAGAGCCCCTGCCCGCAATGGAGATAAGGGCGGGAGAAGGAGCCACCGGGAGCCTGGAGGAGGAGAGGGCTGGTGGGGCTGGAGGCACTGACTCCCGTGAGAGGACGACGCCATCACGGTAGAAGATTTATGAGGAGTCCATGACCGGGAAGCTGACAGGGCCCATTCTTGGTGTTTCTCCCGATGTTTGTGCTTTCCCGATTTCTCCCTGTGGGAGGAAGAAGAGGCCCCCAGAGGACTGTGCCGGTGAGGCCAAAGAGCTCCTGGCCTGCAGCTCCTTTCCCATGGCAAGCCACTTCTGTTTTAGAAAATGGCTCTCCAGTGTTTTCAATCGATGTCTCTGAGTGGCCTGGTTAAATCTGTGGCAATGCTGGCACGCTTCGGTGATGTGGCTGGGGCCTAGGCAGATCAGGCACAAAGACTGACCGTTCTTTTCTGGGATCTGTCTGCCACAAGCACACTTAGTGGAGTGGTCAGAAGATGAGGCTGGTGTAGAAGACAAATTCATCTGGAAAACACCAAAAATCCCAATGTTTAACTGAGAAACAAAAGAAAATAAAAAAAGCGCGGTAAACACGTGAAATGGCGGTCGACTGTAGCTGCGACGTTCACTAGGTCCAATGTGCACAGTTGACGGCAGGAAAAGAACTGAGGTAGGTTTGGGGGACCGCCTTCTCTATAGCCTGCCTGTACTGATGTCAGATGATCGATGATCTATGGGGACAGTCCTACGGTAGATCAAGCTAGGATGTTTTCTGTGTGGTCCTAGTGCCCGCGCATAGTCCTATTGGTGTGACCTGCTGCAAGAGCTTTCTTCAAAGTAAGATCTGTCACTGCTATCTACATTAAGCCACTTTCACTTGAGGAGAAAACGTTGCTTAAATTACCCCCTTCTGTCTTGAATAAATCACTTTCCCTTGTCTGTGGCTGAAATATTACATATGCAAATGTGTGGTCTAAAACTCCTTTCAGGGGCTGTCCCAAGTGCTCCAGTTTGATACTCCTGCCCAGGTGCACACACACCCCTCTCCAGGCTCCTCCTTTTACCTTCTCTGCCTGTTGGCATGGCTTCTGAACTTCAGGCTTTTCTCCATGACCACTCCATCTTTACAGGTCAGTGGTTGACCTTTTCAGGTCACTCTGACTCATGGAACTATGTTTCCATGATAGTCCACACTTGAAACTATAACTGTACCAAGTTTGGTGAACGTTTGTTGAGAAATGGCTGAGATATAGCATTTGGTTAAAAAAAAAAAAAAAAAGTGCAGATTTCTGCAAGATAAAATTGCTTTTTCATTTCTCTCAAACACTTTTTTTGTTGTTTTTTTCTATTAAATATACTTTATTCAGTTTTGCAAATACAAACACACACAAAGAACTATACAAACAACAGTATAAGACATCTACCACAAAATAAACAAATATCCCTCCCCTTCCCCCAATCCCCCCGTCTGTGACTCAACCTGGAAAAAAAACAGGAATGACAGGATAGACTTAGGTACCCCAGAGGGAAAGTAAGGTATATAGTGACTCCCATGTATCACAGAAGGACTGCGGTCTTTTTCGCATAGCAGCAATGTGCTTTTCTAACTGGAGAACCAAAAGAACCTCTCAGTGCCACTCTAAGAATGTTGGAGGTGAATCCTCTTTCCAGTGTTGCAGCATGACCAATTTTGCAGTGGCAGCGATCAAGATCAAATGGGCCTTCCTGATGCAGGGGATACCGGGCGGGGGGGGTCACCAATCAACTCTCAGGAGTAAAAAGAGTCTCCAGGCCCAACACTAGGTCCAAGGCTTGCTGAATTGAGTTCCAAAAGGACTGGACAGGGCACTCACATAACAGGTGACAGACAGAACTGGAAGTCTCATGACATCTAGTACATACCAGGTATAGAAATTTGCCTATTCTGTGCAGTTTTACTGGGGTAAAGTATAAATTGTGCATTATATTAAATTGCACAAGTTGAAGTCGGTCTTGCTTGATATATGCATACAAGTTTCACCATCAGCCGGTATGTGAATCACTTGAAGTTTATTGAGTTGCTGTGCTAAGATAAAGTAATACATAATCACTTCAATGTATCTTTCCTGAACCTTAGGAAAAGCCACTCACTGTCTAGCCACTCAGGAGGCAGTATTTTTCTCCCACTTCATTATGAGTGGCTAGACTAAGTGGAGGGTGTTTCCAAGTATAAGAAAGGGTGCAGCTGGACTACTAGATGAACGATAAACAAACACGTTTTTATGTGATAACACTAATATGGAGGTGATCCAGTTTTTCACTTTTATAAAGAAAAAAGGCCATCCCACCAGCACTGCAGCAGGGCAGCTACTTGCAACACAGACAACCCAGGAACATGCTTGGATTGTCATAGGGCCAACCACTGGAAGAGGGATTGAGCGCTCCAGTGGAGACACTGCCCCTCTAGGGTGCTAGGCTGCCATGCTCCAAGCCTGCACTGCCACCTCGGTGTCCACAGGTGTAGGTGCAGCTCAAGAGTAGCAAAGGGGGGGGGGATCCTCACCGGCTCCGTAGAATGCCATGCAATTGTGTGTGTGTATATAACACAAGCGAGCATGCGCATTGGAACCCATGCGCGAGAGTGGTCCTCGGTGTTGTGCTTAAAGAGGAAATAATGCACTACCTCCATGACGCCTGGTAGACTCCAGCTCCAGAGAGCCTGCCATCACCCAGCACCCACTGAGTCTCTGGCCAAAAGCTGTGGGGCTGAAAGCTGGAGGCCGCAGTTACGGGAAACGGAGCCAGGTAGCAGTTACAAGCTGAACCCTGGCGGACAGGATGGAAAAAAGACATATTACCAAAAAAAGAAAGAAAGAAAGCAATTACAAAATAATTGGCTACATCGGTGCATTCTACAGAAGGGGAGCAATCATATAACATGCTTTTTAAACTAGGTAAACACGTTGAGTGGTATGGGGGTTGACAGTGTCCTTTTCAGTTTCCCAGCAATACACCTCTCAGTTCCCAGTTCCCTAATTAAAGTGATTATGTATTACTTTATCTTAGCACAGCAATTCAGTAAACTTCACAGCACTTCGGTTTTCCGTATTTCCTTCATCATTCTGGAAATCACTGCCTACTTCTGCTGGCTGAAATGCATCTGCGATCACGTCACAAAACAGGGATAAGTTCAAAAGACTCTTGACGATACCAAGTTAAAGTTCTAAATGTACCACAGCTAAAATCACTGTGCCGATAAAACTGCAAGCATGATTCATTGGTTTGTTTTTGCCAGCTGTCTGCACTATTACTACTAATATTAATAATAATCCAACTTAAAATTATTAAACACCACCGACCCTCAAGCCATTGCCGAGACATTTAACTCTTTCTTCATGAATGAGGGCAAAGACTTGCCCAGTGGTACACAGCCCACCACACCTGTCCCCCACAGTTCTATGCCAGAGGAGGGCAACTGACATCTATTTAACAGCTCACTAGAAACAGGAGTACTTCCAGAGGACTGGAGGAAGGCAGATGAAGTCCCACTACACAAAAGTGGTAACGGGGAGGAGGCTGGCAATTATGGGCCAGTCAGCCTGACATCGTAGGTGGGCAAGTTAATGGAATCACTGGTGAAGTAAAAAATTCTGGAGTATCTTGAACTCAGTGGGTTACAAGATACTAGGCAGCATGGGTTCAGAGAGGAGGTCATGTTAAACTATCAGATATCTTTGACAGGCGACAAAGGATTTAGATCTGGGTGGAGCAGTGGATGTGTCCTACCTAGATTTCAGTAACGCGTTTGACACCATTCCACACAGGAGACTAGTAAGCAAACTGGGTAGCTTAGGAGTGGGTCCAAAGGTGGTAAACTGGATAAGAAACTGAATAGGGGATGGGCAACAGATGGTGGCAGTAAAGGAGTTCACTCCAAGGGAGGAAGCATGACCAGTGGGGTGCCTCAGGGATCACTGCTGGGACTGATCCCCTTTAATGTCGTCATAAGTGACATTGCAGAACAGCTGGAAGGGAAGGTCTGCCTCTTTGTGGAGGACACCAAAATCAGCAATAGGGTGGACACTCTGGGGTGGTGGTGGAAAGGATGAGAAGAGACCCGAGAAAACTAGAGAAGTGGTCATGAGTATGGCAGCTGGTTTCAATGTGTAAAAGTGCAAAATAATGCACTTAGGGCACAGAAACCCAGGGGCAGAGTACAAAATGGGTGATATGGTACTGACAACCACGAAACAGGAAAATGACCTGGAGGTAATTACATCAGATGACCTAAAGTTGGCCACACAGTGCGACAAGGCATTCAAGAGGGATAGTGGGATGCTGAGAAGCATACGGAGGGGTATCACCAGCAGAAAGAGGGAAGCAGTGTTGCCTCTGAACAGATAACTGGTAAGACCTCACCTACAGTACTATGACCATTTCTGGAGACCACATTTCCAATGGACATAGAGCGGAGTCAGGTCGGAGGAAGGCAACTAAAATGGTGCAGGGTCTGCATCAAAAACCCTATGAGGAGAGACTAAAGGTCTCCAATATGTACACCCTGGAACACAAGAGGAAGAGGGGGGATATGATAGAGCCCTTTAAATACCTAACGGGGTAAAAGAGGGGAGTATTTTTCAGAAGAAAAGGTGCTCAAGAACAAGGGGACATACTATGAAGCTGGAGGGTGGTAGATTCAGGAGAGATGTGAGGAAGTACTTCTTCAAAGGAAGAGTGGTGGATTCCTTGAACAGCCTTCCAATGGAGATGGTGGGGGCAAAAACAGTGGTGGGGTTCAAGAATGCATGGGATAAGCACAAGGGAATCATAGTGGAAAGGAAGGGGTGAGGCAGAAGGAGCTCTAGACTGGGTACGATCTGTGATAATAGTGTTGGTAGGGAGAATGGGCAGACTGGATGGGCCAAATGGTCCTTCTCTGCCATCAAATTCAAGTCTGGAACTCTATAGTCTCCCAATCTCCTCCAGCACAAATAGAATGAAATTCTGTTTTAAGTGGGTAAGCACAAATACAGTTGAAAAAAATATGTGCTAAGCTCAGCAACCAGAACAAGAACTGGGCCCGACTCCTTGAACATGAAGATACTTAAAATGGACACGGAGGAACTGGCCCCACCTATCCAAAACATATTCAACTTTTCCCTCCAATTTGGCTCCCTCCCTGACATCTGGAAACAAGTCAACATAGTCCCAGTCTTTAAATCCAGTGACAGCACTACGGTCTCCAACTATAGGCCCATCTCTAGCCACTCCCCACTATCCAAGGTCTTAGAAAAGACTGTCAGCAAACAACTAGTGTCCTACATCACAGACCACAACCTCCTCGTTGCTGAATAATACAGCTTAAGAAAGCTGCACAGCACAGCAACTGCCCTAATTGAGCTATTTGAAGAACTCCACAAGGCCCTAGACAAAGGTGAATACACTGACACAGCTTTTCTTGATCTCTCCAAGGCCTCTGACTTAGTTAGCCATGACCTCCAAATCATAAAGCTCCGGGGTTAGGCCTGTTGGATGAGGCCACAGTGTGGTTCTCAGACTATTTAGCCCACAGATCAAAGAAAGGCTATATGCAGAGAGGTGTTCTCCAGCTTGCAACCTCTAACCATGGGAGTCCCAAGGGCTCAGTCTTTGGCCCCCTGCTATTCAGCTTGTTCATCAACAAGGCCCCAGAGGTTTGTGTCCACTACAAAACATCATTGTATGCCAATGACACAGTCATCGTCACCTCACACCACAAGCTGGAGACACTGAAATACAACCTACAATCTGATTTCAGCAAGGTCTGCAACTGGCTCACATCTAACAGGCTGGTCATTAACACCAAGAAAACCAGATCACTTCTTTTTTTTTGAATTTCCTGTACTTTCTCTTTCCTGCCTGGCTGACCTCAGGCACACTATCTCTCAGCCCCGTCACCCGCTGTCCCTAGGACTTACCTTCCACCAGATCAGTGCCCCATTGTTCACCCCCCCACTGTGTTCCCCAAGCCTGGGAGGAGTTAGAGCTGGATTGTGATGAAGAGCCCAACGAGTGGTGCAAGGCCTGCAGAGGGAGGCAGTGTCATGCTGCTTCAGACCAGGGAGCCTTTTTCTTCACCATAAGTCCCCTCCCCGAGCGCCTCCTGGGCTAGTCTCAGGTGGTTATCCTTGGTCAGGAGGCGCTCTGCCCACCCATTGTGTCTCTGGTGCACTGCCACATATAGTTACCCAGGAGGTAGTGTCATAGCGGAGCACATAGTTGACCCTTTCTAGAGGAGGAGAGCATCCCGGCATCCTCTGGGACTCTCAATCGTCCCCCCCCCCCCCGCCAGCCCTCAATGGCCTGGGCTCGCTTTTGAACCTGGATCACCACTGTCATGAGCGGTAGCACTATCACTGCACCGATGGGCCAGCAAACTAAATCTTTTCTGTTTGCAAGCACCCATGCCCTGAAGGGTGGCCCCGAGCTGCACATCACAACACCAGCTGGGGACCCCACTGGAAAGGTCCAGGTCTTCAAGTACTTGGGCATACAACTTGACGAAACCCTATCATTCACATCTCACACCAACTCCCTGGTCAAACAAATCCACCAACGCCTTGGCTTGCTATACAGAAACAAGCACAACCTCAACCCTGAAGTAAAAAAATCTCCTAGTATTAAGCTTCACCATCTTGGGGACTGACTAAGGTGTGTAACACAGTATTCGAAAGAATCTCACTTGCATTCAACTGAGCCTGCAGAGCTGTACTTAACATGAAGTCAGACTCCCACTGTTGTGACCAATACTCCTCCATCAGTTGGCTTCTGTTCCACCTCTGAGAACCTCAGTGACGCTCTTCTATGCAAAGGTCAAATGCCACCAAGTGTCTGCACCCTATTCTCCCCAATCATGAACAAATACGGAACTCAGTCGATGGAGGATCGAAAACTCCTCCTGCTCTACAGAAAAACTACTCTTGGCCAAAGCTCCTTTGCAACTAGAGCAGTCAAAGCCTGGAACTCCGTGCCCACTGCCAGCACCACTCTCCTCGCTTTGCCCCCTTTAAGGCCCCAGTCACCACCCACCTTTTCAAGAAGCTGTACTGCATGTTCACCTAGATTGTTTCTGCTAGTTGCATTAGCCTGTACCCCTTGTTGATGCCTTCTGCAATTGTGGAAATCTGTTGTTAACTCACTGCTCCTTACAATAATTATTGGTATCCCTGTTTCTTGTAGTGATCTGCTGTTGTATGTAACTAGTTCTGCTGTTGAATGTAACCTGACAGACTTGGACACTTTTGAAAAGCAGCTCTTGAGCTCAAAAGTCCTCCGAACACAACAAATAAACAAACGTTATAACTGCCAACAGCACAAAAGACCTGGAGTCAGTGAGTACGGTCTTGCACTTAATAATCATTTTGCTTTCAAAATCTTGAAGCTATGCCATTGTGAAAGATTTTAAAGTAAAATTACAGAGGAGTTGAGTGAAAAAATATTTTTATTGTCCTTAATCCAGTGTTACGTACATTTTTGTTTATGGTTTATTTACTGTGTTATGTCTGTTTGGCTATGTCTTATTCTCTGTTGCTACGCTCTTATGTTTTCCACTTACTTTACTTCTCAGTGCAGTGCCAGACATTGTAACACGGCATCAAACAAAAACGGCAAATAAAGCAATTTCATTGGACCAAATACAACAACATGACCAAAGTTGGAGCGGTGATTAATTCCCCAGTAAGGACCGCTCCAACTATTGTTCACGGGGTCACCAGGTCAAGCTCCAGTACCACTAGCTGTCACAGCAGCAACCAGAACACACGTTGCGACGATTACGGAACATCTTAATGCACCAACACAAAGCCGAACAGAACTGTAAGAATGGACACAACGATGACGCAAGTTTTGTTAAAGAGCAAACGCACACGTTTCCTCGAGTCGGATGCATTGGCGATTCATCGATGGTTGGTGGTTGTAGGCACTCAGCCAAGGCCTTGTGCCACAACCCCCACAACCATGCATTAATTCCCTAGTAGAAGCCTCCTTCATTGGACATTAATGCTTACGTAGTGCGCCATAAGCTCTGCAAACAAATTCCTTCAGGAGCAATTCTGCACTTTAGTATGTGCATTCACATTTTTGCTATTATACTTCACCAGAGAAAAAAATTGTTTTTAGTTGGTTTCTTTTTTTTCCATTTTTTAGTTGGTAACGCAACTTGGTAGCTGACTTTATATAAAAATATTTCACTGTCCCAACTGACTTCATAGTGCTGCCAAAGACAACAGACACTGATGTCACAAACAGCAACGGCGAGGTCAGCGGAGGACAGTCAGATGCTTTTGACGACAGGAAGCAATATATATTGAGGCATCCAATATCGTTAATAGACTATTAACAAGAACTTAAGAGAACGGCCACATTTGTTGTAAATATAAGTTTAATCCTCCTAGTTTAGTAGCTATGTGCTCTTAAATTAACAATACTCAGCATTACGTTGCTCACCTCTAGATCAACTCCACTGTTAACCCCCCCTCAGTCCAGTACAAATCAAGGCTGGAATACTGTGCAACTCTGCTCTTACCCCATTTAGGACAAACCTCTTATCCCATGTGCACATCCTAGGGAACTTGTGCATTTGTAACAATGAATATGTGTTAAATCGTACACTCTAGGTGGTCTGTACTCAAACTTGGACCTAGAAGTGTACCTTCTTGTTTCAGAAAATATGTACACACAAAATTTTCACGGGTTGAATGTAACAGTATTCAATGCCATTTTGATGTGTAAGGTTTTATACAAAACCTTCAGCAAAAACTTTCATGGCAAACAAAAAAAGAAAAAAATCACGTGATTCACACATTTACACACTGAGCCAATGCAATGTTAAGAAGTTGCATTCATCTTTTTTCCTGGACTCCATTATAAACAGTGTTGCCCCCAACTGTGATGTCACTTGTTAAGACACAGACATTTGGGGGGATGGATTCTTACACTGCTAAACTGTATTTGTACAGTAGGAGTGAGTAAATAACTCATTGCATAAAAACATGTATTCTCACTACAGTGGAATAAATCCACATATTTCACTGTGGTGACATCACCACAGTGAAATCAATTTATTCCACTGTGGTGACCTCTTTAAACCAAAAATTAAAGCACAAAACGCAGTCCTGTTGTATAAATCGGATACATTATGGCCAGTGGTGGACTACACTGTGTATGTAAATGAGTGGAGAGTGACCTCGTCTACCATCACTCGTGGCTCCGCTGTGCTCTGTCACTCATGAGGATATCAGAGGTCACTCTCCACTCATTCAAATAAACAGTGTATTCCACCACCAGCCATAACGTATCCCCTATATTTTATTCTATATACAGTAGTCCCTCACTATATAGACTCTCGCTATAGCGAATTTTCGGCTGTAGCTAGCGGTTCATATGGCTTCCAGCTGCTGACATCTGCTGATCGGGAAGGTGGCGCTATAAAAGGGAGTCACCGACAGCTGACCACCGACGCAGAAATGAAATGATCGGGCTACCCAGCTGAAACCAAGCTGTCAATTCGAGAGAGGCTTGAGGCGAGAAAGGGCCTTGCACAGATTTCAGCCGACACCGGCGACAGTAGATTCACGACATGCACCTGGTCTCCCCCCTCCACCCCCAGCTGGCTTTGGGAAGTCCAGCGACTGCACAGCATTTGTCGGGTGTGTGCAACTGGTGAGCAATGCTCATGTGACAATGCCACTGCCATGGAGTTTATTCCAAAGCTTAAAGAGATTTTTGTTGATTAGGGTACCAACCAGAAGAGATCTACACCACCAATAGATCGGCTCTATGTTGGCGGTGCATCCCCGATGCTACCCTTGCCAGCAGATCAGAGGACAATGCCAGCAAAGGTTTTAAGGTGATCAAAGAGCATGGCACCTTCTCTGGCAGTCATAAACTTAGCCCCTCTACATCAGAAAGTACAACCCCCCCCCGGTGCTTCCATCATGTAAACTTGAACTAGTTAGCTGTGCAGGACACAAACAGCTGAAACACTTGGATAATGGCTGATATTTTCCACCAGTGTTTTTTTTTTTTATTCATTTGTCCCCTCTGTCCTTGCCCATCTCAGAATAAACAAGCTGCCAACGAAAGCACTGATCCTTGTGGACCAATGCCCAGCACTACTCCCCCACTCCCCGAAGCTGAATGAAGATCCAGAGGTGGAAAGCTTCAAATACTATTTATCCCCCAAAACATTACATCATAGATTTCTCCTCTGGATGGGGGTATCATTGCCATGTTTAAAAAGATATACCGTGGCTGGCCCGGTGGCGCAGAGGGTTGAGGTGCTGGATGTCTTACGTCGAGCTATGCCAGAGACGTGGGTTCGGGAATGACCTCGGGTTGTTGGGGTGCCGGCATGGGGGAGGGGAGGGTGGAGCAGGATTGAGTATGCCAGCGGGCAGCTCTCCTCTCCTCAGGGTGGGGAGGGTAGGCTGGCCCCCCCCCTGTAGTTCCGCTCCCATTGGGTGGAGGTCCGGTGGGTAGCGTAGGCAGAGAGGGGGCACCAAAGTATCGGGAGGTGGAAGGGGCTGAGCTGGTGTCATGCGGTGCAAAGCATGCCTCCACATGCTCGCACGGCCATGTGCTGGGGCCTCAGGGGGTTAGGGGAGAAAATCCATAAAATACATGGGTGTCTGTTGCCAGTTGGCGGGAGGAGGCAACGGGGACCAAAAAGTTAAATAATAATAAAAAAACGATATACTGTAAGAGGCTGTTGATTGACTTGGTTGTGTCGGATACTGGCACTGAGGTAACTGCATTCCTTAAGGCTTTAAATCTAAGGACCGTGACAAACTTGACCAGTGAAGTATGGGATTGGGTTAGAGACAGCACAACTGTAAACTGCTGATCAGCAACACTTGGTTCTGCTTTCAAGGAAGAGCACACCACAAAAGGGGACACAGATGCAGATGTCACACCAGAAATGGCTCAGCTGGGAAGAGAGTTACATTCGATAGAATCATCAGAACAAGCGAGTGTCATGGAGGAGTGGCTTACAGAGGATGACAACGCTGAAACATATGAGACACTATCAGACTCAGCTACACTTTCAGCTTTTCCAGCAGCTACTGAAAACACAAAGAGGAAGACGAGGAAGAGACCAAAGATGTGGAAGACCCACCACCCACAAATAACCAGGCAATCAAGAGTTTGGAGACTGGGCTAGCCTGACTGTCCACTCAAGAAGTTGACTGGACAAGGATCATTCATTTGCAGCAGCTAGTCTCTTTCGTATAGGATGTGACTGCATGCAAGATGATAAGTTTTTTTACTAATACAGTTTAATTAAAATAAGTTATAAAAACACAAACTTGCCTTCACCCCCCCTCCAAATACTTCCACCAACACAAACAGCACAGCATTGTATTGCCAGTAATAGTTTACCCAGAGTAGCGCCCCTTGCTCTAACAAACGCGTGCATTCTACTACCATGCACCACACTGGACCAACACCCTTCCTTCAGCTGTCCCTGATACCACAACCATTGGTGCTTTCAAGTGTAAGCTAGGGCAGCACCTTGCCGCGGAAGACAACTATGACTGCACTGGCCATTCAAGATGACCAAAACAACTTTCCTACATTTGGACCACCGTAAAAGCAGCAGCACTTAGTGTTGCACCTAATCCTAGGGACAACTACCTTCACAGCACTTCATTGTTCCCCCCCTCCCCACTGGGCACCTTTTCCCCGCTCAGTCCCCATCCTCATGCCCCCACCAGTCTGATGGTCTCCTAGCCCCACTGTCTCCAGCCTTCCTTAAGTCTGTTCTTCACCCCTTACGCAGGCATACACTTCAGCATGCCACAGCTGTGCCTATTTCTCCCTCAAGCATGCCTAACTCTCTGACGCAAGCGCCTTATTACCAATGCCGTAGCGGTGTCTAAATGTTATACCTTAAGCTAAATGCTATCTCAACCTTGTAATTCCCACCAATTTATTGTCTGCCTAGCTTGTAATGTATTGTTTTGTTCCAGTGCAATTTTGTACTTGCTTGTAATGTAATGTCTTGTAATGTAATGCTATGTACCTGTTCACTTTTTTTCTTGTAACTGAAGTGGAACCTACAAATGAGCATCCGTTCACAGGTGTTCTCCAAGATATCAATAAATAAAAAAATAAAAAATAAACCTGCTATAACGAATAGCAAGTCTGGTTCCCAGAGCGTTCGTTATAACGAGGGACTACTGTATTTAGAAAGGACTACAAGTGAAATGACATATAACCCATTTCTTGTATTATGGGTGAAATTCCAGACAAAGGAAACAATTAAGTCTATTTAATACTTACTGTTTTCGGAAAGCTCAACAATGTAGTGGAGAATGGGGCTATTACCATCAAACGGACGCACCCACAGCAGATCTACAGAACGACCATCAGAAGAGTTCAAGCTTGCCTGCAGGTTGAGAGGTGCGTGAGGAAGCTCACTGAAAAAACACAACACATTTACGTATTATAATAATATTTCTAACTGTCCATACTGTATATATGTATGTAATTACACAATTCATGTAATCTCTGAAGGTCTAATATGTAAACACATGGTAAATCAATACGTTTTCAACAGTACAACATTAAAACAAACAAGCCAATCAGAAAGCTCATTTCTCTTTTCACAGTGGACATCTTTAATTTCTTATTTATTAATAAATTAATTTTAAGAGCTAATAGATCAACCAGATAGCACAGAAGGAGACCTACCGTTTGCCATCCCAATGACTTGGGGTTGCGCTACAAGCCTGGGATGCTTGATGACAACCGTCAAGATGGGGTTTGGACATCTATTTTGGATGCCTCCTGCCTCTGGGAGGGAGGGCACCCTTCCAATACACAAGTGCCCCCTGGTGACCTTGGGGGGTGAGGGAAGGAACATGTAGTCACTTACAGAGCAACCTTGTGTAGGCACACAACCATCTGCCTGGCATATGACACGTGGCCAGCAGGGGAGTTCTCAAGAAAGGGTTGAGTTTATCCGCCCTGCGGACAGCACTCGTACGTGGAATATTGGGTGACCCTACAGGAGTATGCCCTGTATGATGGATAAGGGGAAGGGATATTGTTAAAAAAATAATGGAGTGTGGACATGGGAACGATGAAGTCCCCTTGTATTGTCATGCCTCTCTGAGCTGTCCAGCCTGCCTCCTCCTCACCAGCTCCTACCTCTGGTCACCTGTCCAATTGAAACGTAGTATGTCCTTACAGACCAGGTCCCACCTGTGAGGATACTTGTTTGGGGGCTAGAGGTAGGAGTTAGTGATCGCCAAAGAGGTCTGTCACCTACCAAGGATTCCAAGGACAGGAAAGGGACACTGAGGGACATGGAAGGAGGTTATCAGGTCAAGCCCAGAGCATGGGTGTAGGAACACATACTCCAAGTAAGCCATGGCTTGCAAGTTCACTTTGGCATTCTG
Source organism: Neoceratodus forsteri (assembly GCA_016271365.2). Taxonomy (NCBI): domain Eukaryota; kingdom Metazoa; phylum Chordata; order Ceratodontiformes; family Ceratodontidae; genus Neoceratodus; species Neoceratodus forsteri. The sequence goes on along the minus strand of JADMNL010000025.1, from coordinate 387,408,635 downwards.
TGCCCTAACCATTGATTCTGGTTACTCCTCCTGTCTGATATCCACTCCTCCTGGTGTCATTATATGACTGTTGTGCTCTTTTGGAATTGAACACACTACTAAATGCCTAAAATTACGTACTGTAATATGGGGTGTACAAAGGGTCTGGGTAACAAATATGGATATGTCTACAATTACCTGGTTTAAACATACCGAGGAACAGGGGATCGTTGCTGGTAATTCCGGTTTCAACGCTGTTCAGTAGACATGATCAGCTCATTCCGGTTCCAGAAACGTGATTGAGTTTACATGTACGTCTCTGGAATACCGGCAATGGATGCAAATTTAAGGTGAGCTTGCTCAGTACATGCAGTTTTAGGTTGACAAGAGAGAATGTAATAAAAGCACATGCTTCTGGGAACAAGCTGGCAAATGATGGCATTTACATGTGGAGCACGATCGGGTTCAACAGGTATCGATTCCTGTGAACCCAATATTTTCAACCCGGTCTCAAAAGCAATCGGGTTAGTGCACCAGTCGGGTTTACATGTGTCTGTGAACCACAATTTTTTTCTCAAGCCACGTTTTTTCAGTGTTTGAACAGGGTTGAGGTGCACATGTAAACGAGGTAACTGAGGGTAGGGGTGGCAAAGAAGCACCAAAGGGGTCTGGCTTACAAATTTTATTTTCCTAACTACGTCACTGCCCTAGGGGTGGGAGAAAAGGTATATAAAAGCTAATTCTGAATAAAAGGAGAGCTGAAATGATCTCCTAATTAGAAATGAAACTTCTCTAATTTTTCACAGACAGAAAAAAGGGTCATGTTATAAAAGAGAATTGTTAAAAAAATCCTTTTGTTGAATAAGGAGACAGTGAGTCTGCTGAAAGCAGAGTTTTTCCTGCTTCCCAAAGATAGGGTCTGTGTGAGAGCAGACTGGAAAATGGAGTTCCTGTAGCCTGGTGTTGAAGTTGTGTGCAGACTCAGGAGAGCTAGTCTGGGGGCCGGAGTTCCAAAAAGCTGAAGGGATAGAGAATGAGACATGCTGGGTTGAAAGAAGGCAGCAGGCAACTGAGCTCTCTGAAGGAAGAGAGAGCACACTGGAAGAATGTATAAGCTAATGTAAAAATACTGTTTTGTCTTAAGGAGTGGAGAAACTCAGAAATGGTCAGAGTATGCAAGCTGAACCAGTGATATAGAATTATTCTATACATAAATCTGCTTTCATCATGACTCATGCTCAGTGTGTACATCTTTTAGCTGGACACTTGTACACGTATATGAGCCAGAGGGAGACAACACTAAAAGGAATTCTGAGATTTACAGTCCCAGATGGTGGCAGCAAACTGGAGGTAATAGGGCAATGTAAGATGAAAGGCACCCTCAGTGGCCAGCTACACTGTTCCATAATCCATTCCGTTGAAGCATGGCCATCAGGGAGAGGTTTGGAATAATATGAAGCACTACCTTAAATTCCACTGCTTAATATGTCTTGGGTGACTTTTTACTAAACGCTGAAACCAGGAAACATTTTTTCAATACCGCAGCGATCAGAGGTTAAGGCTGCTGGTAACATGCAGCGTGATGATGATGTCATCTTAGTGAGTCCGGTCGTCCCCAGTATTCGGTTCCCATGGAGCCGTATGTAGGTGTAACGTTATGGGTACATGTATGCCTTGCCATCTTTATCGTTATTTAACATGTATAGTAGAGTGCACTGTATATGTTAAATAAAGATGGCAAGGTACACATATACCGGTAACGTTACACCTACTACATAAAGCTCCATAGGGACTGAATACTGGGTGTGACCAGACTCACTAAGATGACAATCGCACTGCACGTTCCCAGCAGGCTTAGCCTCCAATCAGCACAGTGTTGAAAAAATGTTTCCTGGTTTCGGCATTTAGAAAAAAGTCACTGGAAACATATTGAACAAAGAAATTTAAGGTAATGCTTTATATTATTCAAAACTTCTCCCTGACTGCTACACTTCCATGGAACAGTGGATTATGGAACAGTGTACCCCCCTTACAATTGTATTTAGGTAGCCTTTAAGAGAACTACAAAACCAACCGTACAGTATTCAATTTGTCTTTAAGGCAGGTGTGGGGGGGGGATTAAGCTAGCTCTGCCACTACTGTAGTTAGCTGGGATTTGTAGTTTGAGGTGGTAAAGTCAGCCAGCACACGGGGGTTGACAACTCATCACTGGTGTTGGGGTGGCGAGTGGAACAGTGGGAGGTGGAAGACCATGAAGGCAATTGCTTTGAAACAACTAAGTCAAAACATTTGGACAGGGTACCCCGTTTTGTCATGATTTGGTCAGCCCTATCTACAAATACAGTAGGCAGTTATGAATGTTGCCAACCATGTGCCAGGAGCCCGGAAAATCTGTGGGCATGTTAGCCACTGTCTGAAGGCCTAAAAGCTGTTTATATATGGTTCAGATGGATAATAATTTCCCACTGCACCACATGAGGCAAGAGACTGTAACCAGGTAGACATTCACATTTGATATAATCACATACATAACGAAAAAGTATACAAGTCATAAATATGCCATCAGTATATTTGAAGTGACATGTGAGGTGTTGTCAACAAACCTCCTACTCTGTAGTAACAGATGAAGACCTTGCACTCCTGCTGTAACCCTTTAAGCGGTCCTCTCAAAGGCTTGCCTGGTGGTGCAAAGAGCTTATTGTGCTGTCAAGCATCTTACCTCTCACCACACCAGTGACCTGAGTTTGGGAATGAGCTTGGATTGCCGGGGGGGGGGGGAGTGCCCAGAGAGGATCGAGCACTCACCTGGCAGCTCTCTTCTCTCATCGTGGGGTGGTAGGCCTTCTCAGCTCTTGGCTGCCACTAGATGGGGGGCTGGTGGCAGCACCAATGTACAGGAGGCAGATGTAGGTCAGGGTAGGGTTGGGGAGGCTGCGGCTCCCCGCACATTTGTCCCCCATGTCACCAGAGGCTCTGGGAACTAGTGAGAGAAAATGGAGGAAACTGAGCAGACTGGGCTCCATGAAGCTGCGCCCAGACACCTGGACCTGCCCCTCCACTCAACTGGTGAGGCATTCTGGACTACATGAGGACAGTCCTCTCCCCAGTCCCACCGCAGGGGATAGTCCACTTGAGAACCAGGGATGGTCTGAGGTGTTGAGGTGTCCAGGGACATGGCTAAGAAGCCACCCAGCCTGAATCCAGATAAATACCTTTTGTGACGGACATATGACCAGAGTGATCTATTAATTTCCTTTTTGTTAATTCCCTTTGGGAATGTAGGCATACTTTAGTTGTAAGTTCTGCTGTTTGCAAAGTGGACACAAAACATGGCTTCCAAGGTCACGTGTCTAAGCAGGCCTCATGGGAAATAATTCGCCGACTAGCTGCAGGAAAATGTTCTCTTGGGAACCTGTAGCTACAGATCCTGAAAGGCAGATGGGAGAGTGCCATTTTGAAATTTCAGTCAGCCTGAAAGGCAGAGGCAAGGGGCTGCACACCGCAGATGTCCTGGAAGACAAAATCATAAAATTGGACAGAGGATGTCTGAGTGGTTAGAAGCCAGCTGACCTGGATGATGTCATCCCTCCAATACACACACCCAACTGGGGAGGGGGGCAGTGGTAAACTGTCACTCAAAGGGGCAAAACTGCCTCCCACAGTTAAAGAAAATAAATCAGAGAACTGAGGTTCAGCTCACTCTGTTGGGCCCAATACATCTGAAAACCCAGAGCCCTGCAGCTAGAGATCTGGTGAGAAATACAGCTTAGGGAATAGTGTTTCTTCAGATAGCAGCAGGTAAATGGGTTGTAGTGTGAGAATAGCTCAGATTTTCCTATCTGTTAACTGTCTGGTTTAACTCCATTTATTTTCTAGTAAACTGGTAATCCCTTTGTCTGACTGTATATAAATCCTGCTGTAAATACCTGTAGTCCTCTGGTAAAGAATCCATTTTTCATAGAAAAAGTGATTTTTTATTTACTAAGGTAATTTGGTTGTTTCTGCTGGACTCTGTTTGCAATCCGTTCCTAAACAGCATTCTACCCATAGTTACTGTGTTGACCTTCCTGACCTTGTGAAAACGGAGGAGGTAAGGAACGGGTTTCCTGGTTCCTGTTTGGTTAACACCTGGTGGTGGCAGTGAACTATAAATCCCTGGTGTGGGGATTTATGTCACACTGGTGAGATAAGTGTTGCAATTGGAACCAGTGCAGAGCAGTGCACAGTGTGCATTCCTGTGAGGCAGGAACTCAGAGAGATAGAGAGAGAGAGAGAGAGAGAGAGAGAGAAGTGGGGGGAGAGAGGTAAAGCTTTACCTAGCACACTGGGGACAGAGTGCCAGCAGAAACTAATAAGCAGTTGCTTGTTGTATCAAAAACGGATACTTTACTAAATGACTATAAGTATTTACAACAAGATTTATATACAGTCAGAAAAAAGGCTTACCAGTTTACTAGAAATGAAAATAAATGGAGTTAAACCAGATAGTTAACAGATAGGAAAATCTGAGCTATTCTCTACTCTACAACCTATTTACCTACTGCTACCTGAAGAAACACTATTCCCTAAGCTGTATTTCTCACCAGCTCTCTAGCTGCAGGGCTCTGGGTTTTCAGATGTTATTGGGCCCAAGAAAGCAAGCTGAACCTCAGCTCACTGATTCATTCTCTTTGACCATGGGTGACGGCTTCAACCCTTTGAGTGACAGTATACCCCTGCCCCCCCCTCCCCAGATGGGTGTGTGTGTGTTATGGAGGGATGAAATCATCCAGGCCAGCTGGCTTCTCTACACACACAGAAATCCTCAGTTCAATGCTATGATTTTGTTTTCCAGGATTTCAGAGGTGAGCAACCCCATGCCTCTGCCTTTTAGGCAGACTAAGGTGTTCAAAATGGTACTCTCCCATTTGCTTTTCAGGATCTATAGCTACAGGTTCCCAAGGGAACATTCACCTGCAGCGGAGTTGACTAATTATTTCCCATGAAGCCTGCTTCAACACGTAATCTTGGAAGACATGTTTAGTATCCATTTTGCAAACAGCAGAACTTACAACAGATGCATGACTACATTCCCAAAGGAAATCAACAAAAAAGAAATAGAGCACTCTGGTCACATGTCCGTCACACTTTTATAGAAAAGGAAAAAAAAAAAAAAGATCCTCCCAAGTTGTGTGAGAACCAAACGCACGAGTCTAAGCCTGGTGCTGCTTCTACCTGTCCCAACAAACTAACATCGATTATGGCCAAATCAGATATTGAGCAGAAGGAAGAGAAAACTGCCATTTTATTACGGAAGAACTCAAGCACACTCGAGGGTACCTAGCAAATTTTCGACATGAGAAGATACTACATCCTAGCCATCATGTTAAAACCTTTTTTTTTTGTTATTCCTTTTTTCTCCCTTGGCCTCTGTCTTCCTTATCTTGTGTCCTGGCATCCCCTAGGTCCAATGGCCACCGCCCCAAAGATCCCCCAGCTCTATTTGGGCCACAGTTTCTACCCCTGCAGCTTGCCCCCCGCGGCAGGGTGGTGGAGAGCCCCCTACACTCGTCCACCAGGACTGGATCCAGTAATGCGCCGTGTGCCCTCAGAGATGAGTACTTTCCACGGAGACGGCCATCAAGCCGCAGCGACTGGTGCCATTTTCCCCTGTTCTGAAATCCTCTTATGCAGGGCGGTAATGACACCAATGGACGGAGCGCTCATGCTGCCGCACGCACTCCTCCTGGTGCCACGCCCCATCACGCCCCCTCAGATTGCCTATACCGCTGCATCACCTCCAGCCTCCACTAGAGGCCACCAGCGCACTGGCGGCTGTGAACCCCCCACCCCGGAAAAGGAGAGCAGTCCAGCAGATGCTCAATCCCTCTCCTTCTCTGCCGACCCCAGACGATCCAGGCTCGTTTCCGAACCTGGGTCGCCTGCATGGTACGAGGTGTGGTGTCCAGCACCTCAACACTCAGTGCCACCAGGCCGGCCCTATCATGTTAGAACCTCGATATAGTGACTCCATAAACACTTTCCTTCTGGCCGGTAAGGAAGACAAGGGCAATTTGATTTCCAAAGTTTCGGCACATAAAGCATAAAGAACTGGTATGGCACCTATAACTACTCCACATGAAATTGCATGGCTATCATCACATGCATCTTCAAGTCTTCCTGAGGGGAGAAGGAAGTGTGAGCACATGATGAATGGACATTATTCTCCCCATCTCTGCCACATATGTTGCCACTGGGTCAACACCAACGGCAAAGAAAAGTTCAAGAAACTTCGCTGGGCCAAACTCTCTGACTTCAGCCTCATGAAAAACACTGGCTAAGTAAAGTCATTAGTACAAGAAGTCTCGGCCACAGAAAGTAAATGGAAAACGAGCTGGAAGACATTCTACACATGTCAGCAGAACAAGAAAGAACAGTTACGCAAGAACTTGCCGCAACAGTAGATCTTCGAGAGACCCTCCTCCATTAGGCCACACCTTTAGAACTATAGCTGTCAGTGCTAGGATCACACGGAAAGTTTTGCTAGGTGGGAGTTGCTCACAATAACGTGCAACGTCTATGCATATATAAATGTGGGTGGCCCCACCACTCTTCAGATCCCTGCCACATATTAGCTTCGGAGGACCTAAAACCATGGGGAACCAGGAGATGAGGCCATCAGTGGGCATACAAGTAAAGGCATGAGGCTGGATGCAGGATGCATGGAGTAGGACTGAGGCACAGCATCTGATAGAACCCTCACGGAAAGCAGGGAGGGACAGCATGGCCTAATGGAAAAGATTATTTTAAAGATCTGCTGTTAAGATCTTATATAACTGTTCTAGCTTCTTCAAGGCTATCTCCTCCATTAGGCCACACCTTTGGAACGATTCTCAAGCAGTACATAGCATACTGGGAGGATGGATACAATACGATATATAATCAGGACAGAAGGCTTTGCAGTACAGCAAGCCCAAAGCCAGCAAATCTAAAAGACATTACGCCCAGACTGTAATATCTAGTGACTGTGTGGACAGTGTCAGTGTGGCTCAGTTGGTAGCACATCCACGTCTGGACCAGAAGGTCATGGGTTCTCGTCCCACACCGGGATGGACTTGCATCTAAAAATCGCTGGCATCTGAGTGCAGTATTGGGGGGTGCTGTACTGCTGTGCCGTCCTTCGGGTGAGACGTTAAACCGAGGTCCCTTCTGCCCATCCTGGTGTTGTTCTGGTGGGTGTCCAGGTGGAAGCAAAAGAACCCACGGTACTCTTCGTAAAGAGCAGGGAACATTCCTGGTGTCCTGGCCAACATTCCCCTTCCCATAAACTGGTTCATGCAATTATCCAGGCTATGTGTGGGTGATGATGTACAATATGGCCACCACCACACATTCAGTCACTTTACTACCAGTCTAGCATTGCTTGTAAAGCGTTTGGGATACTATGTATGAAAAGCGCTATATAAATCCTTATTCTTTGTCGTCTTCTTCAGTGCACATATGTCAGAAGCAGGGACATTTCTGAAAAGGCCAAAGAAGTGACCATACTCCTTCTGGAATGATCACAAACAGCACACCAGAAATACCTTACCATACTTCCTGTAACAGAATGTAATGCAGTGTGCCAGCCATTTGGATAGGCATGGTTTAGACACAGGAGTGCCTTCTTTTCCAGTATGAATGAAACAAAAAAACTGAGAGGACTTTACAGTCCTTGGTGTGAGTACTACAGTATCTTACTATTCTATGTACATCCAAAGTATGGAACAGTGCCTCACTCTGGTTGGCATGCTCAGGATAATATACAGGAAGGCGTATCGTTTGATTCAGTGTAAATTCAAATATCCCCTTCAGTAGAAATTTAGGATTTGTACGTAAAGAGACTGTGTAAAAAAAATTAAACATGGAGGCCGACACAGAGTCTGAAGCTCAGAAATCCTTCAAGCAGAAGTCATTGCAACTAAAAACATTTTCCACGACAGGAAACGCAAGCCACAACTTGCGGCAGGCTCAAAAGGAGCCAACATCAATTTCTCAAGCACAAAATTCAAGTCCCAGGATGGGACTGGATTACAGACAGGAGGTTTCATATTAAGAATGCCTCTCAGAAATGTACAAAACTCCTCTAAGTGGACAAACACATAACCCTCAACAGGGGCATGAAAAGTGGATACAGCAGCCCAGTGCACAAGCACCGTAAGTGAGGAATACTGCAGAAGCAAAGTGAACCGTTTCCATTTCAAGAAATACGTACGTCTGGTAGAAAGCTTTCTAGCCACAATCAGGACATCAACAACCTTAGGGAATACCCCAAAACATGCAATGGTTATGTCTTTAGGAGTCATGCATGCAGACATAAGGACTTCAGGTCCAGATGGACCAGGGGCCCCTTGGCCTGTGACAACAGACCCCGACACACAGGTAGAGGGGCAGGAGGCTCCACTGCCAGATGTTGAAACAGTGGAAACCATAGCTGTCGAGGCCAGAATTGAGCAATGGGGATGACAGTGGCACTGTACACCCACAGTCTGAGCAGAACAATGGGGGGAGTTCATCTAGGAATTTCTCTTTCCACAAGAGGTACAATGCGCCTCGCCAAAAAAACTCCAAGTCCTGAAACGAGTGAGCAGAAATGCAGCAGTTTTGTGCTGTGTGGGGACACAAAAGGGTCCAACTATGGATAACCCCATCTTGCAAAAAGGTCATTTAACATAGAGGTCAGCAGTTTCCATTCGTGAACCATGAACTGAGACCTACTTAACCTGTCTGCCAAGAAGTTTTGGAGACCTAGGAGATACAGAGCTGACAGCTGAAGGCCATATTACACAGCCAATAGCTAAAGTCCATGAGACAGAGTTCAGCTCCACACTCTTACTGCTTCCCCGTATAAGGGATAGGAGTGAGTGTCCCCTTGTTTGTTGGTGTAATGTATTACACTGACATTGTCCATCTTAATAAGCAGAGGATCAGGGCAGAGATGATTCTGAAATGCCTAGAGGTGCTACAGGACAGCTCTCATTTCCAGGACATTAACATGCAGCTCGGCCTCTGCCCTGGTCCATGACCCCAGTGTCTGGTAGGGGCAGAGATGAGCATCCCAGATGGAGTCCAAGGCAACCACGGTGAGGATCTGTACAGGAGCTGATACAAGGAATGTAACACCCTTCAATAGGTTTTTGTGATCCTACCATCAACGCTCTGCAAAGTGGAGGCATGATAACCATTTGGTTCAGCTCATCCATTAACTAATCCCACTGGACCCAGAGTGTCCACTGAGGGATCCTCATATGACGGTGTGCCAGTGGTACAGTCACTATAGCTGTAGCCATGAGAACCAAGACAGGTAACATTGTTCTCACAGAGACACAATGGCTCCTGTACACCAGGTGCACCTGGGCAATCAGTTCATCTTCCCTGTCCTCTGTCATTCAGATAGGGGAACACATATAGGTCTCCCCTGTGAACAGCTGCTGCTACTACTGCCAAGCATTTGGTAACGATCTGTGGTGCAAGAGATAAGTCAAACAGCAATATCCTGAACTGATAATGTCTGTTTTTGAATAAAGACTTAACTTCTTCCTTCAGAAGGGACAAATGGCCCGGATGATAAAAGGACGCAGAGGATGATCTGAAGGGATCTGTAACAGCTCCGGTGCATGTCCCCTTGTAATTCTGCCCAGAACCGACTCAATTTTAGTGATTTCCTGCCATTGCTTCAGATGCAGGGAGACCCTGCTCCCCGCACTTACCCCTGGAGGTAATGGCTGAGGTGAAGGAAGGGGTCGAGGGAAGAGAGTAAGGCAGTACCAGTGGTGGCAGGACTACAGGAACCAATTTTTTTGGCTGCTTTTGTATGGGAACCAGGTGGGAGGGGACTCAGAAGGGGGCCATCTCCTCTGCCACTACCTTGCTGACGGTGGGCATGATTACCTCAGATGGCAGGCTAATAAAAAGAGCCCTAACCATGATCTCTAGCAGGAGATACAGGGACTTTACAAACCTTAGAGTCATTTTTGAAGTCTGAAGGCCACACGGGGGCGTCTTCAACATCACATCCAAACAGTTTTGCCCCTTTAAAACGGGCATTCAAAACTGCCAGCACCCCTAAGCCAAGAATATCTCCTCATGCAAATGCCAGGAGCATCAGCGACATAATAAGCAGAGTGTACCAAATATCTGCAGAATCAGCGCCAGAAGGCAATATTTAAAGTACCATTCTTGGCAGAGCCTGAGCTACAGAATGAGCAACTTTTCAAAGGCTGTTTTGATATTTTATCATGTGGGCCTGGTAATTTGTGATCCTAAGGTCCAGTGATGCAGAGGCGTATGTACACTTGCCCATCACATCCAGCCTCCTAGATTCTTTATCAGGAGGCAAAGTACTCAAGTGATTAGGGGCCTTAGACCTACCATGAGCAACCACGATGAATATGATCACAGAGTCAGTTACTGACTGGTTAGCACAATGAGGCTTAGCAGATGGTGCAGAATACTGCTTATCGGCCTTTCTGGGAACTGCAGGCAGCGAGTTTGGTCTGTATCATACAGCAAAGGTAGATCCTCTAATGCAGGATAGACAGATCAGTGGAATCATAATGAAGGGGGTGCAGGGCACCTCCAAAAATTCCATTAGATCCTTTTTTGTGGATTCTTCCACAACCACAGCACAGTCTATGGCAGACTGCATTTGTTGCATCATGGCTTGGAAATTCGGATCTTCAGGAGGAGATATCGGGGTACAGACCACCGAGTCTTCACTGCAGGATGAGAGGGCAGAACTAGAGCGAGGCACTAGAAATTGTTCTCCTTCATATTCCTCCACTAAATCCACCTCTAAAGGCATGAGGACAGAACTGTATTCCACTTTGTTGTCATCAGCACAATGGACAACGGGACCCGTAGAATGAACTGGTGATGCTGGCGGCAGCTGAGAGGGAGGAATCTGTAGCATGCTAGTGGAACCTGTCAACAAGGTCTGTCCTGCTGGTAGAATAACTGTCTGTACTGGCAATCCAGGCATCAAACATCTTATTTCTGATAAACATAGAAACATAGAATTTGACGGCAGATAAGGACCGCTTGGCCCACCCAGTCTGCCCATTTCCCTACCTACTGGATAAGCTGCAGATCCTAGTTAACCAGCAGCCTACTTCTTCCTACCCTCACCCCCCAGAACTGCCTTATGACTATCCCATGCACGCTTGAATTCCACCACTGTTTTTGACTCCACAACCTCCTCCGGAAGGCCGTTCCATGCATCCACAACCCTCTCTGTGAAAAAATACTTCCTTAAATTACCTCTGAGCCCCCCCTCCATCTTCAAATTGTGCCCTCTTGTTCTTGCATACCTCTTTTTTAAAAGATGCTACCCTCTTGGACTTTGTTGATTCCTTGAGGTACTTGAAAGTTTCTATCATGCCCCCTCTCCCTCCTTTCCTCGAGGCTATACATATTAAGCTCCTAAGTCTCTCATATGTCTTCCGGTGCAGACCCTGCACCATTTTAGTTGCCTCCTTGACAGCTTCCATCCTGTCTATGTCTTTAGGGAGATTGGGTCTCCAGAACTGCACACAGTACTCAGATGGGGTCTCACCAGCTGTCTGTACAGAGGGATAATAACTTCCTGTTTTCTACTGGTGATGCCCTCCCATGCATCCCAGTATCCCCCAGCCCTCCTTGCTGCCCTCTACATTGCTTGCCCATCTTTAGGTCATCTGATATGACTACCCCAGGTCCCTCTCCATTTTTGTTGTTGTTAGTATCTCACCCCCATTGTGTACTCTTCCCTGGGTTTTGTTTCCCAGGTGCATTACCTGCACTTCTTAGCATTGAATCTAAGCTGCCATACATTTGACCATTCCTCTAACCTTGCCAAGTCCCTTCTCATCCTTTCCACCCCACCTTGTGCATCAACTCTGTTGCAGATCTTAGTGTCATCTGCAAAGACATACTTTCCTTCCAGTCCTTCTGCAATGTCGCTATAAAGACATTGAAGAGGACCGTCCTAATACTGAACCCTGCAGTACCCCACTAGTAACCCTCCTTCTTCTGAGTGGACTCCATTTACTATTACCTCTGTGTCCTATTCTCCAGCCAATTCTTTACCCAGGCTGTCATCTTGGGACCCACTCCCAGGCTGGCTAACTTGTATATTAATCTTTTGTGTGGGACTGTGTCAAATGCCTTGCTAAAGTCTAGGTAGGCCATGTCCACAGCCCCTCCCTGATCTACTACTTTGGTCACCCAGTCAAAGAAATCTATCAGATTCGCCTGGCATGACCTTCCCGCTGTGAATCCATGCTGCCTAGGGTCCTGTGCTCCTCTGGCCTCTAGATACTCGACAATTCTTTCCTTTAGAAGTGATTCCATCATTTTCCCTATCACTGAGGTTAAACTAACAGGTCTATAGTTTTCTGCTTCTGCCTTGCTCCCACTTTTGTGAAGGGGAATCACATCTGCCTCCTCCAGTCCTCGGGTACCACCCCATCCTCCCATGATTTGTTAAAAGGGTAGTCAGTGGTGTCACTAGTTCTACCCTTAGTTCTTTTAGAATTCTGGGATGAATCCCATCAGGCCCCATTGCTTTGTCCACCTTCAGTTTTAAGAGTTCTTTCAGAACCCTTTCTTCTGTAAATGGGCGGTATCAACTTCTGTATCCAGCGTGTTACTACTGTTTGTTTTATGTACCTCCCCTCTTCCTTTGTAAATACTGAGCAAAAATATTTGTTTAGTATCTCTGCCTTTTCACAGTCTCCTCTGCCCACCCTCCCTCCCTTTATTAAGCCTCACTATCCTCCCTTGGTCTTCCTTCGCTCCCTGATGTACCTATAAAGGTTTTATCCCTTCTTAACTGAGTTGGCTATCTTTTCCTCGGTTTGGCCTTTGCTGTTCTGACTGCCTTCCCAGCCTCCCTTTGCTTTAACTGATACAGTTCTCTGTCCTGCTCCTTCTGTGATTCCTGTACTTCCTGAATGCTTTCTTTTCTCTTGAACCTTCATTGCCACTTCTTGAGAACCATAGTGGTTTCTTACATCGTCTTGTTTTGTTTATTTGCTTACACAAAGGCTCGTTACCTCTGTGATGGCAGTTTTATTATTCCCGTTTTTCTTCCACCCTCCTTCCTGCCCATTTGCTAGTGCATTCCTTAGGCACTCACCCATTTGGCAAAGTCAGCCCTCCTAAAGTCCAGTACTTTTGTCTTTGTATGGCTTGACTCTATTGCTTGTGTTTATTGTGAACCATACTGTTCGATGGTCGCTAGTTCCCAGATGGCTACCCACTTCTACATCTGTAATCCCTCTCCATCTCCATTTGAGAGAATCAAGTCTAATATTGCTCCCTCTCGAGTGGGCTCCAGTACTAGTTGTTCTAAGGCATGCCCCTGTAGGGCATCTAGAATAACTGCACTCTTCAAAGTGGCAGCTGCAACTGCACTCCAGTTAACATCTGGCATATTCAGATCACCCATCAGCAATATCTCCTTTTCTGCCATTCTAAGTATACTTTCTATCATTTCCCTGTCCATTTCCTCCCCTGAGAAGTCTGTGCTCTAACCCTGTGCAGTTGTGGTGCCATTGCCTGTCTCCAAATTTACCCACAGTGCTTCTTCTCCTCCCTGTTTACCCTTTTGTTCTGTTGCTTTTATTCCTTCCCTTATGTAAAGAACTACTCCTCCTCCTCTTTTACCCTCCCTGTCCCTCCTGTAGACAGTGTATCCTGGTATGTTTATGTCCCAGTCATGGTTTTGTGTGTACCATGTTTCTGTGACTGCCACGATATTCAGATGTTCCTCCTCCATCAAGGCCACTAATTCAGGAAGCTTGTTACCCAGACTACGGGCATTAGTACTCATTGCTCTCCATTTTTTGATGGCTTTACCTTCTGTTGCAGCATCCCCCACTGACCGTTCTACCTCAGTCTTTTTCTCATTTAGTACCCTGTTTTGTAGGGAGAGGCTGGGATTTTCCTGCTGTTGTCAGTGCCCTCCTTTTGACTAGTTTAAAAGCTTGCCAATGAAGCATTTAAACCGATTGCTCAAAGACTTGTTCCTTCCTGGACAGATGCAGACCATCCTGCCAGTATAGGCTGGTGTCCTCCAGGTGGAACCCCAGTCCCCAATGAAGCTAAACCCCTGTGCTCGCACCATTTTTCAACCATTCATTAAACTGCATGGTGCCACTCACCTCGCCTCCCCCATGCTTTTGACAGGCAGCACCTCTGAGAAGGATACTGTGTGTGCTACTCATCTTAGGTCCCTCCCCAACTCTGCAATGTCCTCCTGCACTGCTCTAATCTCATGATGAGCCAAGTCATTTGTCCCTAGGTGGACAATTACGTCCAGCTCGGAATCCCTTGCAGCTGTTCTCGTGATCCTGAGGATGCGTTTCCTGTCCCTCTACGCCATGGCACCAGGCAGGCACCTTACTTCATTTTTCCCAGCTCCCCCCAGTTCTATACTCCTAATAATTGAGTCCCCCACCAGGAGCTGCTTCCTTTCCCTGTGGTGCCCTCTGCCTCCTTCCTGAGGGCCTCCCTTGTGACAGCTGTCTGCAACCTCCTTAGTCTCCTCTGCGGGTGCATCCATAGGGGAACTATGCTCCCCCAGAATGGTGTATGGATTGTGGAGTGGAACAATTGACTGGGTGTGCCTCTGTTCCACCCTCCTCACCCTCCCTGAGCCCACTGTGGTCCAACTGCTGTGCTTTCGTCGCAACCTCTGAGGTAGTGGTGGTGGCGCTAGTGCTCCCTGGATGGGGGAGGTTCCCTTTCTACTGTCTAGTGTGGCCTGGGGAAGGTTTCCTTACTACTGTCCAGTGCAGCCTGAAGATGGGCAACTTCCTCCTCAGGGCAGATAGTTGTCTGCAAATAGGGCAGCATCTCAGCCTCCAGAAAGACTCCCGGAAGACTGCTGCCCCACAGCCATTACATTGCACTACTCCACATGTTTATCTAGTTTTTTTATTGTATGTGTGTGTGTGTGTGTGTGTGTATATGCGTGTGTGTGTGATTTGTTATATAGAAATATATATATTATACAACGTGTATGCTTATATTATCAGTGCAGTGTGCTAGAGGGATATGACAGTGAAATGCACCTGCACTCGAGGAAATGATGTCAGAACCTCAGGTATAAAGGAACTATTTCCAGGGGTGGGTGGGGTGAGGGGTGGGAAGGGTTGGGCCTAAACTGTGTCCTCACAAAACAATCGACTAAAAGCTCTCACCCGCTGCGATGAGTGCCTTCCTGTCAGCAAGATACCCTACACAACAGTTTGACAGAGAAAGTACCCTGCTAATCAAACAGAGAAAAATCCAGACATCCAAGTCAGACACAGGTAAACCTCTCAGCCCCAAAACAGCCTGGTGGTTTGTTAGCCACAAAGGAAAATCAAATATGCAGTTATTTCAGCCCTTCTGAGGATGCTGACAAGATAAGCAGTTTTACAAACCCCCTTTCTGAATTAAAAACCAAAACAAATACCAAGCAATGCCACTTTAAAAGTGAGGAAAACTTCTCTCAGATATAAGCAAGAGAGAGAGAGAGAGAGAGAGTTTAGTTACAGATAATTTGTCCAAAATAGAATATCCCACGCAGCTTCTCAGTTGTTTCCAAGCACTCCTGTACACAACTTGGAAGAAGATGGGCTTCTGTCTCACACAGGATCACACCACTAGTTTATAGTAATTGAATAATGCTGACAAATGGCCTAGCTATACAAATGGCTATGATGCTGAGCTCTGACTTGTGAAGACAATTACCCCCACCTCAGGCTATGTTTGGCATCCAGTTACAACCTGCAGCTTTTGCTATTTTGAATCACACAACCCCACCTAAAGTTGCAAAATATACTGATGCAGATTCTCACAGAATTCTAGTAATCAGTCCAGTTAGCCACAAAGGAAAATCAAATATGCAGATGCCATATGCCGTATGATGATGCCAGAACACCCTAAAAGTCAACAGCATCCTGTAAAGGAGCTGGGACCTATTTGCATTGAGTAATCCTGATCAAATGATGATGGCATCTTACCATTCATAGTAGGTATAGCAGTGTCTAAGCCAAGCCCCAACCTTGGTGGCTCATAAAAGGTGGGGGAGTTAAGTCAATGCCACCGGAGTGGCAACAACGCAGGTTTGTCTTGTCTCAGTGACCAGGACCTTGCTGGCAAAAATATTTTTTTTTTCCTCAGCGTTTGTGCTTATGGCCAGATGATGAAGAGGGCTGCGATGACAACCTTTTCTTGTCCCGAGCCTTAGACTTTGGTGGCTGCTTTTCAGCCAGCAGTGAAGGAGATACAGACTTTGGGCACCGTCTCCTCTCCATGGCTTTCAATGTCTTGAGAAGAAGGAAATTTTTTAGCGCTTCCTTACAGTATCACCTTTTAGCCTGGTTGAAGCTCTAAATCTCACAAGTCCTCACGCTGCAAGTGAGGCCCAGAAGGCACACATAAACCATGTGTCTTCTTTGTAAATTTTTCTTTATTTTTTTATTTACTGCACTTTTTGCATCCTATCCAGGCAGCCGTTGGCCTGTCTCTTCCTCCTAGCCACATCACTCGCTGTCCCTGGGACTTACCTCCAACTCATCAGTGCCCCATGGATCCCCCACCCAGTGGCACAGCCTTCCAGGTTCCCCAAGTTCAGTTAGAGTTGTAGCTGGCTTGTGGTCGGGGGCCCAGTGGGCAATGTGCGGCCTGTGGAGGGAGAAAGTTTCCCTCTGCTGCAGGTCCAGGAGGTATTTTATGGCTTTGTTCCCCTCCCTGTGGGCACTTCGTGGGCTAGGACCCAGTGGAAGGTGGCATGCAAGCATGCAGGTGTCCAGGCCAGGAAATGCTTGCCCTCTCTTTGCAGCTCTGCTGTACTGCCTGCTGTGGTCACCTAGGTGGCAGCAGAGATGCATAACAGGTGTCCCACCCTCCTCGGAGGAGGAGAGCGTCCTATGGGACGCTTGAACCTCCCCCCCCCCCTCCCAGCTGGCCCCCGCCAACCTGGGCTCGTTCCTGAACCCGAGTCGCCGGTGTCGCAAGCGGTAGCTCTACCACTGCACCGATGGGGCAACCCCTTCTTTGTAAATATCTCCGCACTTACAATACTAAAATAAAGGCTCTTTCAACTTTGGCTGTATGCAAAGATTACAAAATAAAATGCCAAGTAAAATAAAAGAATGAACAGCAACAGCTAGGTCGACAGTGTTTCCTTCAGCAGGTCCAAGGAGGATGATCGACAGCAGGAAAAGAACTGAGAAGTGATGGGACTGATAATATTTATATGGACGTTGACACAGGACATCATCACGGGCGGGCCCCTGGCTAGTAAAAGTTTCCATGTGGTCCTAGTGCTGACGGCTACAGTTCCAAAGATGTGGCCTAATGGAGGCAATATCCTTGAAGAAGATCCACTTTTCTTTTGGTTGAACAAAGAGCGAGAAATGTGACCTTCCTCAACTCTTGGGGTCACAGAATACCTCAGCTGCCTTCCTTCTGTTTTACTGCTTACTTCAAGACAGAAAAATGGATCAACACTTGATAATTAACCAGTCAAATTTCAATAATTAGCATGCGTCTAAATTTATGAAAGGCATGAGCATACATATAATATGGGATTTTCCCGAGAAAAACTTGAGGAAGACAAGGCGATATAAAAGTATGGCAAAGGGCTTGTTTATAATACTGCACCACTAATGTACCACAGTACTTCTTGAAAATTGTACTTTCTCATGGGCAGTACACAGAGAAATAGAATATGTTCTCTCATACCAGCGTCACCATGGTGAATGAGGTCATTTACTGTACGTCCAACTACTGCACTACATTTTTTTTTCCAGTGCAGTTAGTCCAGAATGTGCCACAACACTAAGTCCAGATCTAACATGAACACATTAGTTTGTCTTGCAACCTGCCCCATCGGGGTGGGGCTGCAGCATTAATATCAGCTATGACTAAGAACCTACTCTGCAAGTAAACAGTCTCTCCAAGTGGCTAGACCACATATGACCATGTCCATGGGAGAAAGGTAAGGAGGAAGCTGAAATATAATACAGTATACCACCAGCCTCAGAGTCGCCAAAATGACACAGAAGGGGTTGCCCTTTACGCAAGTAACCACTTCTGTATATAATTTTATAAAATATTGCATGCAGCTATTGGAGTTTAATAAACCTCTCTTTTTTTTTTTTCCTTAATTTCGCTTGTCTTTCCCAGGTTGTGTAGTAAGTTACTGCCTCGTCTGCCCCAGTTTCTTCTCTGCAATCATTCAACTCATGTCCATTCCTGTACCTAATAGCTGCCTACCACACCATATCCTCTCTACCGTCCCTTCATCATGATTGATACTGCCGACATTCCCCAGTTAAGCAGACTCACCGGTGATGCCTCCACCTGACAGTTTGCTTTGAAGAGCTCTTTCCATTTTATGCTATAGAAAAGTTGGATTTATGCTTTCTATTTCAGTAAAGCTTTTAATGGTCCGACTCCATTTGGTGCTACATGACATATTTAGTACCTGTGGTACTGAATTGTATGTATAATTTGTATCCCACTCTTCTTTTCCCCAAGATACACCTGGAAATAAGCAAATTCTGTTACGTGTGTCTTCCAGGACAACTCTTAAATCAATCACTCAATCAATGAATAAATAAATGGCTTGGTTACGCTACTGGGATGACACAAGACATCAATCTAGAATCCCACCTACCAAATCTTGTAATAAACAACACTCTGTTACAGACTACCCTGCTTCTCCCCTTATTCATCCAGATCAAGTATGGATGTATTTTCTGGAGGAGTTTGGCAGTCTATCTCGCATGGGCTGAGGCACTGCTCCTACAGCAAGTGTCACATGCCCAATTTTTGCTGCCAATGTGCAAAACAAATATTCACTAAACAAACCTTTCAAGTCAAAATATAATTAAAACAAAAGTGATGTACAGAGTTAAATCTGGGCAAACCTTGTTGAAGACTTTGAACTTTGCTTTGAACTGTAAAGTATGCAACACTGACCTTTCATTTATTCACAGCACTAGCTAAAAATATGCTAACGTGTGACAAACATCACTGGATGCATACTGCAATGTATTAAAAACACAGCATTTTTGAACCACAGCAACAAACCAGAGGCAGAAAGGAAAAATAGCAGAACAGGATAATTTAAGTAAACCACATATGATGGAAAAAGGGCGTTTTGGAAACCAGGCTTTAACTTGACTTGGAACTTACTGTGGTAGCAGGGCACCACATCAGTTCATTTTCCAGGGCTTTTGTGCTAAAAATAAGACAAGAAATGGTGGTCTGTTGGCACAGTGGTAGCTCTACCACACGTGACACTAACAACCCAGGTTCAGGAATAAGTATGGGATTGGGGGGGGGCAGGGCTACATTCCTTTGCTCTGTCACCACCACCTGTAGAAGTAAAGGTGGTAGTGTAGTAGACAGGATGTAGGAGAAGGGTATTGTGTACTGTGTGGCACGGCACCTGCTTTCCCACACTTCCACCTAAACTGCTGCCCTTGTGCCAACATCCCCATGGCAAGGGGTTAAAAAGCAGTGGTGGAAGCTAAGGGGTAAATCCCTTCTATTAAAGCACCTTGACAGCCAACATGTCCAGATGGTGGTACATCTGCCTGCCAAACGAAGGAGTAAAAACATAGTCCAAAATAAAAATAAGACACTGAACAGTAAAAAGCAGTGAGCTCCAGTGGTTAGAGTGCAAAACAATGAAGCAAGAGGTCCCAGTTCCAACTTCCACCACAACACAGACCTAGTCTGTGTGACCTTAAGGAAGTCACGTGACTGCCCTGTGCTTCTGCCCACCCACCTGCAAAACTGTAGAGAGGTAGTAGACGGGTGGTTCCACCTCAGTTGGGCTATTCTGAGTAAATGAGTTGTATATAATAAGAAAAACATATCCCAGCGCTTGCTAAATGAAAAATTACAATGTGAAGCCCCTAGTAGAAACCCCACTGAGATATAAAAATGAGCCTACACAAACAGCAGCGATAAGCCAAAACTATGCTCTGGGCAATCAAACACAAGCAGCTGCAGGAAAGAACAGAAAAAAGAAAAAAAAAAAATCAGTCAACAAGACTGAAATGGCCACCTGACCTCTGTGATGGCAATTTTTAGGCTTAAGCAAAGCAAAAGCTTTCCAAGGAAAGACACAGTGCATGAATTTAGTCTGTTTAAACCAGATAGGAGAAACACTCTGTTTATCAACCCACATAATACTGCACTTGGGATCCAACACTAGCTTGTGCACCCATCTCCAATACACAGATTTTTTAATCTTTATGCTCCAGACTATCGCAATGGGGGAATTTACCAACTGGCCAGTAAATGACTAACAGCTGCCTGTCAGTATGAATAGAGAGCAGGCTTCAAACTCCTGGGCTCCTGTAAAAGCATTCATTTTAAATATAGGATCTAAAAGAGTTTGGTTAAGTACTGGAGAGTAAATCCAATTCGGACCCATGTCACCTATGCATTCCTGGTCTTCATTAGGCCTGCTCTGTTCACATCTATAACTCACCACATATCCTCAAGAAAACTGATTAACAGAGGCCCACATCAGTCTGAGCAAAAGGGGTAAACTGAATATAACATTCTTTAATTTAAACATGTGCCTACCGTTTCCCTTTAATAATGTATTAAAGTGAAACTCCAATAGCTACGGTAATTGTAGTAGCTGCTGCAGAAACAACCGACTGGGGGTTTTAGCATAAAAGCACATTTTTTATTTACCTGCTGCCTGGAAAGTTTAATTACAAAGATACGCTCTGTCTATAATGGCAGCAGAGCCCTGGGTGGACATCTCATGCACCCCAGGAGGCTTATGCTTTGAAGGTTATGCTAATGAAGGTTACCAACAAATGGCAGAGTTGATAGCCCTCATCTGCATAACCTT
The DNA here is from genome assembly GCA_016271365.2 of Neoceratodus forsteri. Taxonomy (NCBI): domain Eukaryota; kingdom Metazoa; phylum Chordata; order Ceratodontiformes; family Ceratodontidae; genus Neoceratodus; species Neoceratodus forsteri. The sequence continues at coordinate 387,387,778 of JADMNL010000025.1, read as the reverse complement.
GCGGTGGAAGCTGCCCCTAAAAGCCCTAATCAGGTGTTTCTGTGGCACCTACTGCAATTACCACGGTTGCTGGAGTTTACCTTTAACGTACCTCATGGTTTAAAAGATTATAATTATCTCAAATCAAATAATACCTTTTCCCTCCCAACAAGCATGGCTAGTTACAACAGGGGTACAATTTGTTATCCACCAGCAACAATACATGCAAGTAACATTTCCAATAGCCATCTCTCAAATGTTCATTTTCTCACCCTTTTTGTGTTTGTGTCATTATTAAACAAGCATTTGTCAATGCCGAATGTTGTCGCGCTTGCATTGGCCTTGGTAGTGCAGTGCGGAAACACATTTTTGGCAGGATGTGAAAATGACAACTGTACTATCATAAGCAGGTGTAAAAAAATGGCAGTTAGTGAAAATGTGGAAATGTAAAAATTTGAGAAGTCACTGTCATTTCTTCAAACTGTCCCAAAAAGTGATGTCGCACAGCGGCCGCGCTATTCTGCGCCGGACGTGTGCAAACACATTTCGGGCAGGATATGTAAAATGACAGCTGTACTGTTCATCAAGAGGTGTTGAAAAATGCCAATGGTGAAAATCCAGAGTTAAAGTAGTACAAATGAACAACGTTACGAGCATGCGTGCAAACTGTGCAACGCACGCTCGTAACACAGTCTATTTATGGAGTACTGGCCCCAAATTTTCAACATAGGCATTTTAGGACCTCTGCTCATGAACAATGTCACTGTCATTTTCGTAATCTGCCCCAAACACTGATTTCCCACAGCGACCACGGTATTGTGCGCCGAAATTGTGGAAACACATTTCGGTCAGGATGTGAAAATGACAGCTGTACTGTTCACAAGGAGGTGTAGAAAACGTTAATGTTGAAAATCTGGCATGAAAATATTGCAGATTTGCAGAGTTCACAGGCGCGTGGCAACTGCGCCTTGCACACGTCAAAACAGCTATTTTGGGATTTCTCCGCAATTTATAACATAGGTTTTTGAGAGCCCACCATGAACACTGCCATTGTCCTTATGCTATTGGTCCTGAAAGGTGATTCCGCCGCAATGACTGCAAAATCACCTTCGACTGATTTTCACATATAACAGTGGCAGAATTCATGAGGAGGGTCCTAAAAATCCCATGTTGAAAATTTGGTGCAAAATTCAACAAATGCACAAGATATGCATCAAAGTTGAAATACCGATTTATTCCATTATCACGGCTTACGGCATTTCCTCAGTTCACGGTTGGCTTTTGAAGAGTGCAGACGTGTTCCCAGTCCACCAAGATCATCATACCGAGCTCGAATGTAAGTATGGGGTGGGGGGTGGGGAGAGGCAGGTGCGCAGTGGGTGGGTGCGGGTGGTAGGTAGGGAAACTGCGAGGACCATTTCTGTTTACAGGTGGAAAAAAAAACAGATGAGCGGTTTTTACAGGTGGTTTCTTTTGGGGTACAGTAGCCGATGGGGATTGGGCACCCATTGGCACAGAAGAAGGGGACATCATGCCCGGGGGAGTGGGCTCTCCCGTGCAGCACGTAAAGAGGAAACAGGGGAACGGATGCCAATGGGGATTGGGCACCCTCGCCGGCAAACAACGAAGTGGGGGACGCATTCTGCCGACGGGAGTGGGCTCCTGTCGGCACATACTTGGGTAGGGAAAGCCGACCAGGAGTTGGGCACCCCGAAGTTGGCAGTTTAGTGGCCACTGTGCTGCCATGTTTGCAGCTAGCGAAGCCGCGCGTGGAAGGAGTCGCTGTGTGTGACTTTTTGCTCGCATTGTAGAACAACACAGTAGGCATTACTTACCACACATTAGTATGCATGGTGTGGCGTCGACACGCAGGCTAATTGAAGAATGAGGGACACAACTACTGGTGCATGCCCTGCACCTGCCCAAAAGCGACCACTCCTCCAAATCTGCACTACCACAAGATGTTGGCTGTGCAAGCACGCCAACATAAAAAGGGAACAGGAAAAAAAAAACATCGTTAGCTTTACAAAAGTGACTGCTGATAATACATGTAAAATAAGAAAAAAGTAAAATAAGCACTCACATGACTTCCAGTCGGGCAGCTCTGGAATCATTCCCTGCTGATGAATGCACTTCACAAGTATAGTCCCCAATATCACCTGACCAGGTCTGGCTGATGTGAAGGGAACCGTCTTGTGCCAAAGAGACTCTTGAATTGCTGTCAGGGTTAATAATGATCCCATCTTTCCTCCACACATATCTGGTAATACAAAAATTCCAAAATCAATACTCAGTGTTACTGAGCAAGTAACTGAGCTGGATGAACAAGTCTATTAGTTAGCCTCAGAAAAATCCATCGTAAACAAAGAAACCGTGAAAATGACTAAATTCCACACATTACTGCCATCCACAGTGAGCCCTTCTCAAGTGAAGCTGAACTGTATGACCATGTTATAGCGCTCTTTTAGCGTGATACAGGAAGGAGAGAAGTCCGGCTGACTGGTGCCAGTTAATCCATTTTAATATGGTTAATTTCATTTGTGAGGAACAGAAATGAAATGGTAACACAATTGAAGACTAACAAGTGAAATGAACAAACAGGCAATCATCCTCCTCATCGTGAATGAAGAAAGCCGTTCAGCAAGTCTATTTATTTGGTTCATTTAGTCTCTGATTAAATGCATCGACCACAGTTGTTCAGGGGAAAATAATTAATCCACAGAAAGAACACAACTTGATGAGGATCATCATAGTAAAATAGTAATCACAGTTCCACTGCACCAGTCCAATTTTATCAGTTGCAAAGTTTTTAAGACTTCAACATTCACTATGTAAACTTTGATTAGAAAATACTGGTAACGTTCGTTTAATTCTGTAAACCGCAGAAAAAGTAACGGTAAAGAACAATTACATACTTACCGTAACAGTAGATCTTTGAAAGAATCTCTCCCATTAGACCACCCCTTTGAAACTATACCCGCATCAGTGGTAGGACCACATAGAACTTTTTGCTAGCTGGGGGCCATCCACAACAACGTAATGTGCCAGCATCTATATAAACGTGGGCAACAACATCTCTCCTCAGTTCCCCACCAGACATTAAATTCCAAAGACCCCCAATCATGAGGAACCAGGAGATAAAGCCAGCTCAGGCATACAAGGCAAGACACAGGGTTGGATATGCGATGCCCGGATTAGAATCAGGCACAATATCTGATGTAACCCTCACTGAATCAGAAGAGGGACAGAGGGAGGGACAGCACGGCCGAATGGAAGAGATTCTCTCAAAGATATACTGTTACAGTAAGTATATAACTGTTCCATCTTCTTCGAGGATCTCTCTTCCCTTAGGCCACACCTTTGGAACAATTTGCAAGCAGTTCCAAAAACAGTAGAGGGGATGCTGCCACAGTCTTACATATTCAAGACAACAGGCCTTGCAGCACAGCAAGCCCAAAGCCAGCTCAGGCACATCTACGAGAGACTATGTCTAGACTGTAATATTTAGTGAAAGTGTCAACAGTGCTCCATGTGGCTACAGCACAAATATCAGCAGCTGAAACATTTCTGAAAAGACAAAATTAGTGGCCATTCCCCTTGTGAAGTGACCATGAACTGTACCACAAAGTCCCATACTGCACTTTCTGTAACAGAATGCAATACAGTGTGCCAGATATTTGGACAGACACAGTTTAGACAAAGATGCACCCCTCTTTCCCAGGGGCAAATGAAACAAAAAGCTGAGATGACTTTCTGCAGTCCTTGGTGTGATTCAGACAGTATCTCAGTATCCTAAGTACATCCAAAGTATGGAGGAGTGCCTCACCCTGACTGGCATGCTCAGGGTATAAGACAGGAAGGTGTGTCATTTGATTCAGTATAAACTAAGATATCACTTTTGGTAAAAACTCAGGATGTGTACACAAAGAAAAGTATAGTTACGCAAGAGCTTACCGTAACAGCAGATAACATCATTAGGACTGAAGCCGGCAGATGCCAGGACCCACAGAAAACTTCTAGCTAGCAGTATACAGCGGAGGACCGCCCTGACATCTGCCTATGGTATAAAAGGGGTGGTCCCCCCAGCCCAACCTCAGTTCTCCCACTGAGGACCCCAGCATATACAGAAATTGGAGAACCAAGGAGGTTCCTCTACACTGAGGTAGCAGAGATGGAGAAGTAGTCACCAGGGGGATGGAAAGCAGCACCTGCTGCAAGAGCTCCTCTTGAAGATCTACTGTTACGGTGAGTTCTTATGTAACTGTACTATCTCACTTCGAGGTGGCTCTTGCAGCCAGTAACACCATTAAGACCGAGTCCCAAGCAGTGAAAGGACTGATCCTGGTCAGCTGGGAGGAGGTAGAAATCAGCGTAAGGCCCTCGAGAGCAAGCCCTGTAGGTCTGCCAGTCCAAAACCTGCCATGCGCCTATATGTAATGTCCAGACTATAACGCCGGATGAAAGTGTGGACAGAACTCCCAAGTGGCCACTGCACAAATGTCAGCAATTGACGCATTTCTGAAGGAGGCAAACAAGGTAGCTACTCCCCAGGTAGAATGGTCTTTAACCAGGCCAGGTAAAGGCTTGTCGTATTTGAAGTAGCAATAAACAATGCAATTAACTAACCATTTGGACAAACATTGTTTTGAAACAGAAGCCCCTTCTTTCCTCGGGGTGAATGAAACAAATAACTGACCAGTTTATCTGATGGCTTGGCTGCAGTCCAAATAATAGCAAAGCACCCAGTGGACATCCAGAGTATGCAGTAAGGCCTCCCCTGGATTCAAATGCTCAGGGCAATACAGAGGCAGGTGAATGTCTTGATTCAGAGTAAACTCAGACACCACCTTAGGAAGAAACTTAGGATTAGTCCTCAAGGACACCCTGTCCATGTGGAAAACTAAATGAGGCTCTTTACAAATCAGAGCCTGTAGCTCGGAAATCCTTCGAGCAGAAGTAATAGTAACTAAAAATGCTTTCCATGACAGAAAGTGTAGCTTGCAGCTTGCGGCAGGCTCAGAGGGAGGCAAAGTAAGCTTTTCTAAAATGAACAAAAGATCCTGAGGGGGAACCGGGTCCCTGATGGGAGGTTTCAGACGCAGTCTGCCCCGCAAAAAAGCATGGGAGAGGTCAAGCTGGGCAAGAGTCTTGCCTGCTATAGGTACATGGTACTCAGAGATGGTGGATAAATGCACCTTAAATCAACGAGTAACTCGAGCCTTAGTCCGATAGGGAAAGGAGGTACTCGGGAATGAGATTCTCTGGACAGGTAAAGGGATCTAGGTTGTGAGTGGTGGCCCATATGCAGAACTGCTTCCACTTCATAGCATAAGTGGCTCTAGTGGAAGGTTTCCTGGCTGCCACTAAAACGACTGCCACTTGGGGAGACACTCCAAATTGGGCAACTGCTAAGTCTGCATGAGCCATGCGAGAAGGTGCAGTGACTTGAGGTCTGGTTGGACCAGAGTGGGGGAGAGCAGATCAGAGCACAGAGGCAGAGGGATTGGAGGTTCCACTGCTAGTTGCTGGAGGAGTGGAAACCATATCTGGCATAGCCAGTAAGGGGCTATAAGAATCATCTCTGCCCCCTCTGACTGCAACTTGAGAAGTACCCTCTGCAATAATGGTAAGGGCAAGAAGGTGTACAGAAACCTCCCAGTCCAAGAGCGGGACAAGGCATCTAGCACGAAAACACCAGGCCCTGGATCTAGCCAGCAGAAACTGGGCAGTTCTGCATGGGATGGGGAAAGAAACAGGTCCAGCTCTGGGTGGCTCACCTGTCGAAGAGATCTTCAACCACTGAGGGAAGAGGTTCCCATTCATGTGTCTTGGACCAGGAATGGCTTAGACCGTCAGCCAAAGTGTTCTGAACACCCAGAGCATGCAGAGTAATCAGGTCCAAGGTCCAGGTGGTGCTCTATGGCCCAATACCACACTCTCATGGCCTCTCTGCAGAGGGGGTAAGAACTGGTACCCACTGCTTGTTTATGTAAAAGACCAATAACATATTGTCAGTCTGATTCAACAGAGGCCCAGGAACAGGTTTGTCTGAAAGTCCTGAAGAGCATACGTGATAGGTCACATCTCCAAGACACTGATGTGAAGATGCTGCTCCAGTGGAGACCAGGACCCCTGAGACTGGTGGTTTGCCAGATGGGTGCCCCAGCCCAGGCCCGACATGTCCATGGTCAAAACCTGATCCAGCAACTGTCCGAAAGTGGACCCCCTTGGAGAGGTTCAGCCACCACTGCAAAGTCTGTCGCATAGAGTAGGATACCGACACTGGTAGATCCAAATTGTCTGTGCCCTGATCCCATTGGACTCGAAGGTTCCACTGGGCTACCCTCATGTGCAGGTGAGCCAGGGGAATCGATGCAATGGCCGCCACCATATGTCCCAGCAGTCTCAGAAGAGCTCTGTCTGGAACCTGGCAAAATGATGAGACCAGTTGAGCCTGTGCCTGCAGGTATTCTGCCCTGTCTGGGGAAAGAAAAGCCTTGCCTTGGGCAGCGTCCAAAATTGCCCCAATGAACTGAAGTCTTTGACTTGGCCAAGGAAAGGATTTGGGAAGGTTGAGGGCTATCCCTAGATTCCAAAACAGAGTGAAAGTGACCTCCATGGTTCTGAGCAACTGCTCCTTGGTGGGAGCAGTCAGAAGTCAGTTGTTTAAGTAAGGGAAGACATAATGGCCTTCCCTCCTTAAGGCCTCTGCCACCACTGCGAGGCACTTTGTAAAGACTCATGGGGCCGAAGACAGGTCAAACGGCAGAGCCCAAAACTCGTAGTGGTTTCCTTGGAAGCAGATGCGAAGGAACCTTCTGTGGGGTGGAAACACCAAAGATGTGCAGTTAAGCGTCCTGCATGTCCAGAGAACATAGCCAATCCCCCTGATGAAGCAAGGGGATCCGGCCGGGAAGAGTGACTACCTTGAACCGTTTGTATTCTATGAACTGGTCCAGGTGACTGAGGTCCAGGATGGGATGCAGATCTCCGGTTCTCTGGAACCAGGAAGAAATGTGAGTAGAATCCTTTCCCTTGATGTGTCGGTGGGACGGATTCTATGGCCGGTTTCTGCAGGAGTGCTTGGCTCTCTTCTTGGATAAGGACGACATGGGCGTGAGGGTAATGGGAGGGACTGCAATGCAAGTACTTTCTATGTTCCATAATTAGGGCTGCAAGTAATGCACGGTGTGCACAAGTTCATGATTTGCATGAGAAAGCACTCTGTCCGTGTTCCCATATGTAGTGCCACGAAATTGCCTGTGTTGCTTGAAGACAAAAAAAACCCATCTAATTCTGAATGGAATTCAAGTTCACCTGACGTTGCCAACGTGGCAGAGCCATGTAACAGACAGATTAGAATCAAATGACAGTAGTTATCTTCACCTTACCTCATTCCTTGCTGCAGTTAATCACTTTAAATGAATACAGATTAAGACCCTGGCAGCTCACCCGTCTGCAGTTAAACTCATTAATTGAATTCAGAGTTCGCCTCTTATTTTTCCTGATCGCCTGATCAAAGTTTTATTGGGCACGTTAGTATATTAAAAGCACATGCGTAGCAGCTATCTATTCGGGCTGCTCAGAGTTTGTTTGACTTTAGCTGCACTACGCTCTGGTACGCTAGTGCGATATCCGTTAAATTAAAGCTGTCTCCTGCATCAGAAATGGGCAATGTATTTGCTAAACAAAGATCTACTCCATACGAGAAGGGTACTTTCCATGTGTCTGCGATAAACATACTAAAAATAGTGCGAACAAGGAAGGCTGTGCTCTCAGTAAACAAATATGAGACTTTAAAAACTCTGAACCTGGCACTCACCAGCCAAAGAATCACGACTCCACTAGTTTAGCAAAGACTGATTTTTATTGGTGAAAAACGACCATCCAGGATCAAACGCTTGATGCTTTCCGGATCCTCATGGACCCTTTAGCAAAAGCTATTGAACCCATAAAATCACAGTGTTTAAATACCCCTCCTCAAATACATCCCCCCCCGCCACTTCCATGCATTGGATTTGTTATTTGTACGAGTGGGTTTTGAACACGTTATTTACTGATATTTATATATTGTTTTAAACATTAATGAAATGTATGGTCAGTTGATGTGATGGCACCAACATATATTTGGAGTGATGTTATAATGACGTATATGCGGAGAGGTATTTAAACACTGTGATTTTATGGGTTCAAAAGCTTTTGATAAAGGGTCCATGATGATCCGAAATGTGTCAAGCGTTTGACCCTGCGATGGTTGTTTTTCACCAATAAAAAAATCAGTCTTTACTAAACTGGTGGAGTCGTGATTCATTGGCTGGTGAGTGCCCAGTTCAGTGTTTTTGAAGTCTCATCGCTGTGATAATCCTGGAAGGAGCAAGCTCCCTTGCCCACCACAGAAGCCACCGTGGTACCAGAAGGTGCCACTCCCTGGGAAGCACTGCTGTGGACAATTTGATCTCTTAACCCCAGCCGACTGCTCAAGCAACCGAGTCAGCTCCTGTACCTGGGGTCGCTGCCAGGCAGTGCTGAAATTATGGAGGGGCTTGGCCCCTCATATGTAAGCCCCCAAAACTTAGGGCTTACACTTTTTGGACCAGCCACTGGATTCCCCACAGGACCTGAGCAGCAAAACCAGGTGGGCACGCACAGTGGCAGTAGCAAAGTGTCTCCAGGGCAGGAAGCCCCAATATCTTTGAGGCTGAAGCTGTACCAGCAGTTCCAGTCACCAGCCCCAAGACAGCTGTAGGGGCAGGGATCGGAATGTGGAGGGCCACTGGTGACTAAAGGGAATACTTTTTTTGGTAATTTAAATTTCCCCCCATTTTCTCAGTGCAAATTACCAGATCTTCTTTCCATCTACCAAAAATTGTCTGCCACAGTAGGAGACCATCAAGATTCCAGACCCCTGCCTGCCTTTGCTCGACATCCCTCTTTAGATCCCACTACCATAACCCACAGCTTATGCCCTGTGAATGGATCCCCAATTTACCAAGCTGCAGAGGGATACTCATTCAGTAGGCAAGGTCTAAAAGAGGAGAGGAGTCACGGATGAGTGGGAGGAGTTTGCACTGCCCCACTGTGGCATTGGGGGGGTGTCAAGGTGGCAACTGACTGGAGTCGTTGGAGTAGTTATGTTTTCCCTCCTCCAAATCTTTCCACCTTAGGGTGTGATTCTGAGGAGTGTCCTGTCCAACAGCCTTTTTGTGCTGTTGGAAGGGCCAGTGAGTTCCACCATTCCTTCAGAACTCCCCTGCCAGCACCACTCTGGGCATGTGAACCTCCACATCATTCACCAGGTGAGTGGGTGCGTGTCAACATAAAGGCCACTCCAAAGGGATCACTAGGCTCCTCCTAACATGACACACCCTCCACCAGGGTCACCAAGGGGTAGTCGTGTGGCAGAAAGAGAGGCCTTCCATCCCGGAGGCAAGAGGCGTCCATGCCAGACAGCAGTACTGTGTGCCTTGCAGGTCAGCACCCGTCTTTTCAGGCTTTCGGCACAAACCTAGCAGGACTTGGTGGCAAGCAGTAACACTACCACTACATTAGCCAGCTGGCCAGCAAGAAGATTTTTAATGTCCAAAAACAGACTCCAAGAGTCTGAAATTAAGTACAGTTCTGAGGCAAAACCCCCCGATTCGGCCACGTGTACATAATACAGAAGCACTATTTGGAGCCAAAAATATTATAGTCAATTTCTGCAGTAAGTCTGTAACATGATTTTAAAATGCAGCAAAACTGCTGATGGAAAACTCATATTTGCATTAAAAAGTGACCTTTTATCAATGATGGAAAAAATATATCATACACGCTCCTAGACATTACGATGGCTGCAGTGGAACCATGGTAAAAAGATAAAAAAAAATATCAACCTTGTCTAAAAATAGATAAACTAGAAGTCACAAGTAAATGTCAATGTACAGTTAATTTATCTGGCTACTTTATTTACGAGTAAAGGTGCCTCCACAGTGTACAAGCAACAGATTTGTAAAACAACTGGAGAGAATTAAAACGAATATGCGCACACAGTATTATATGATACAATATTACAGAAATGCCTGCTCAGACAGAATTTCTTTTAGTCCTTTTTCTTCCGAGTCATATATGAAAATAGGCTCTGACCCAGTGGCAGTGCCAGTAAGCAGTTAAAGATTTATTTTTCTCCCCTTATTCACATTTTATGCACCCATATCTCTGACCCGGTGCCACCAGGCTCCCCCCAGTACATCATTCTGGTCCCCACCTTACCTGTCGGCCATTCACTCCCATGTAGCTTTGGATTAACCCCCCCCCCCCACATGGCAGGGTACTGGAGGGGTATGCTACCAACTGTGCATCTTGTTGGGCTATGGGGACCATCCAGAAGGGTCCCTTGGAGGAGCCAGCATTGGGGCCCAGATCTTTTTCCGTTACCAGCCCCTTGAGATATTGGCATGCAAGGGGGATGTATGCACACATAATGCATGCCTAGTATGGGTCCCCAAGTCAATGTCTTCCCCTCCCATGGCACCCTCATTTACACTGTCACAAGTGGTTACTCAGGTGATAGTATCAGAGAGAGGATGGTGACCTTCCTTCCTTGGTGGTGGGTGTCCTTGGGGACGCTCAGTCCTTCTCCCTCCAGCTGGCCCTTGATGGCCCAGGCTCATTCCCACACTTGGATCTCTAGCAACGCGAGAAGTAGCCCTACCATTGTGCCGACAGGCCAGCCCCTGAGATTAAAGTTTTAAAAATACCAATCTGTTCGGTTCCATAGCGCCAAGTGATGGGGGACTGATCTGGCACCCTGGCAACCCGGATTCACATATGTAGCCAGGACGTCAGAAGCGGAGGACGGCAGGGAGGAATCAAGAGCATCTTCCGGCCCTCGGTTCTCGCAGCACTGCCATGTAGCAACTCTGGATGGTGGACTGTGGAAGTGTAGGTGACAGCGTGGATGACCACACATGGTCGAACAACAACCGTTGCATGCATGCGAGTTGCAAAGGCGGGTGGGTGGGGACTTGGAAAAGAGAAAACAACACTCTGGTACACTCATAATGGCCTCTCAGACTCTCCCTATGCCTGGATTCTCCCCACTCATTCAGCGTGCATGCCCCCACCAGTCTGCACATAGCCACTCTTCCTCCCGGAAATGGCGCCCCTGGCAGGGATACGTAGACAAAACAGGAGATAGGTACAGTTCAAGAGCCATCAGGAGATGGCCAGCAATGATGGCCAGAGGAGGCCCCTAACACCGACCATAACAAGAGACTGGCGGTCTGGATAGGAACAGCGCACAAAGGTGAAGCAGGGAGTGAGCCTGGTAGAAGACAGAGGGCAGTGTATGGACCAGAAGAAGTGGTGCGCCAGTGGGCATGGGGGTGCAAAAAAAATACCAATCTGTTCATCTACAAATAGATTTAGCAGTTAAACTATCTGATAGACTGCTATGAACAGATTTGGACTCTGCTGCAGAATTTTTAAAGATGATAAGTATGGGGTCTCCAGATGGTCAGATGACTTTTGTTCCATGCTGGGGACTTGGGTTGTATTCTACCAGGATTCTGTTTTGGCAGCAAGAGGTAAGAGTGTGGGAGTCTGGTATCTGCCACTGTGCAACCACCCCTGGTAGCGGGGGGAGGGGGGAGTTACAAAGCTGTGCATGCAGAGAGTCCCTGCTGCAGCCCTACTGTACCTCCACAAAGTATGATAGTGATGTTTCTGTAAGGGTGCTAGCAAGGACAGGAATAAGGAGGCCCAGTACTGGCTGTGCCAGAAGGGAATTTCGGAGACAAACAAGTGGCAAGATGAGATGCATAGGGTCTGGGGGATCTCTATTGGTCAGGCCTCACAATGGCAAGCCCTGGAAATCAAGGAAGGATGCTATAACTGGCGCTTGCTCTGCTGTGAGTATATTAATGGGATAAAAAATTTAAAAAATGTGCTGAAGAGGTGAAAAATAGAATTAAAAGACCCATTTTCCCTTGAGTGACAGGAAACGTAGTAAGCAAGGCACTATGTGTACTGACGTTTGATGTAGTCAATAGATTTCTACTTCCCTTCTGCCTACTGTAATGACTAAAATGCCAAATGGATAGATTGTCGAAACAGAAAATGCTTACCCATATAAACAGTTATAAATATGTATGTTTGATTAGAATGCTGTCCTCATAGTCTAGTTGAGTTCAGCAAATGCACAGCAGCACCAACTTTTATCAGAACAGTTTACACATTAGGCAACTGTTTGCACCTTCTTTGAGTATCCAGGACTAAGTCAGGGTTGAAACGTGGATTCTTAAAGCTATAGCATCATGAAAAATGTTGTTCCAAAAAAAAAAAAAAAAAGCTCGTTTCAGCAATAATTACTTAAAAATATTAGCATACCTGGCTGGCCCACCGGCGCAGCGGTTGGATTTTCGCTTGTGGCGCCGGCGACCTGGGTTCGGGAACGGACCCAGGTCATCGGAGGGCTGGCCGGGGGAGAAGGATGGAGCATCCCATGGATGGCTCTCCTTCTCCGGGGGGGTTGGGAAGTGTCCGGAGCACTGAGGACTCCTGGCAGAGGCCTGGAGACACTCACGCTACTGGCGCTCATCTCTCAGGGAGGTGGGGCAGACGCTGGCATCATTGCACGTCCCCGCCTCTGAAAGAACACAGGAAAAAGAACAGGCGGGCAGGGTCCACTGTCTAAGTGAAGCCCTCCTTGGGGCTTCGATCAACCGCCATCGCTGCAGTCCCCTGACCAGTTACAAGTTCCACGGCGTGGATAGGGGACTGTTGCCGTGGCCCCACCCTCCGGGGGGGTAAGCAGGGGGTAACTGAGGGACGATGGCAGCAATAGATGGCGGTGGTAGCCCCAAGGACCGTGACCAGGGCAGATGTGCGATGGAGGACCTGCCGGGAGAAAAAATAAAATATTAGCATATATTAGCATACCTGTCTAGGTACTGTCTCTGTTGTGTATCATGAGTCTTGTTTTTTTTTTCCTTGACCCTAACCCTTGCTAGGTCTACAATGCTCTTTCCACGCAAAATGTGGTGGCCATCTTTCTTCTTGAGGAAAAAATTAATTGAAACATCGATGAAATAAAGCCAACCCAGTGGCGCTGATGGTGCTGTGCGCCTTAACTCTCACCACACCAGCAACTCAGGTTCAGAAACAAGCGCAGATTGCAGGGAGTTGATTGGGGAAGGGGAGGATTGCGCATCCAATAGACTGCTCTCTTCTCCTAGGGTAGGGGTGGGGGAAATGCTGTCTCGCTCCTTGGCTGCCACCTGGTGGAGGCTGGGTGGCAGTGCTAGAGTTCAAGCAGCGCAGATGAGAGGCTGCAGTTACATAATGAGTGTGAACACACACACACACGCTTCCAGACCACCGAAGTAAGGGGAGAAAAACAGTGGAAAAATGTCAGTCACAGGCTATATGAAGCCTTGTCTACCCTCGCCACGCACTGCTGCCAGCTCACCAGCCCTCTCTGGGTGGGGGGAGGACGGCCCTGACCTTCCCAACCCCCCCGGGGGCGGGGTCCTGTGGGGGATATGAGACTTGATGGGCCAGAGAGGCCAGATGGAGGAGACAGAGACAGGGCTGAACAGCTGCCTGAGACACACCGGGAGGAGAAAATTCTATATAGGGAAAAACAAAAATTTTAAATAGTCATACTTTGGTGGGATCAGAAAACTGTATCAGCAAATAAAACTGGAAGATGCCTGGAATCTTTTCTAGTAGAAGGGGAAAAAAGGTAGGGTCAAATTGTTTGCCCAATTTTACTGCACTGCTGCTTTAAAAACTGGAAAAAATTGTGTTTATTCTTAGACAGAACAAACGTTAGTATCTTCCCACCATTTCCAAAAATAGTCTTGTATGAAATTTTATGTTTGAAACTGTATTTTGAAAGCTTTAACATTTAAATTGTTAATCATTAACTTTAGGTTTTTTAAATTAAAACCTGTAGTCCGTTCAACATGTAGAGACCCTAACAATACAGCACTGTGTTGCTGCACGTCTATACATGTTGATACAAACATACTTTTTAAATATCCCCATAGAAAAAAATCAAGACAATTTTAAAAATACTTTTTGCACTTTTTCTGAATATTGGTGTTAGTCCCTACGATGTAATAAATATCCATATTAGTCTAATTTTTTTATTTTCATTTAGTTTTTTATTTAGTTTTTGTTGACTGGGTAAGTGCACTAGACGAATCTTGCCTATTTTCAGGCACGAGCCGGGGGAGGGGGATACAGATGAATGCCAACTGACCTTGAACCAGATTAAGCTGTTGGTGGTATTTTTAGTGAATGAGTGAAATTTGGCCAGGACACCAGGGAAATTCCCCTATTCTTTTCGAGAAGTGCCATGGGATCTTTAACAGCCACCTGAACTACCACCAGAACAGGCAGATGGGACCTTGGTTTAACGTCTCATCTGAAAGACGGCACCTCAGGAGTGCAGTACCCTCCTCATGCTGCACTACAGTGTCAGTATTCGGATATTAACCCAAGTGCCAGGTGTGGGGACAGAACCCACAGCCTTCTGATCTCCCGGCCTCAGAGGCAAGTGTGCTACCTGCTGAGCCACTGACACTGCTATAATTCCCATAAACATTCATCTTATGACTTAAACCTTGTGGTGAACATTTCAGTCCCCAACAATACAAATCTTCTTTGCTTTACATGAGCATGCATTGCCTTCTGCAAATCACATCCTGATCCCCAAGACTCTTAAATACAGTAATCACATCGGACTAAATTGGGATGTTCAAAGAACATGGATATTCCACATTAGCCACACCAATTCAAATCAAATCAAATCAAAAATCTTTATTTAACCAGGCGAGCATCATTGAGCAAGCTCATTTTCAAGATGGAACTGGACATTAAACAATAAGACATTACAGGACACAGAGGTTACAGCAGTACCAGCCAATGTGAATTGAGCTGGAGACAGGACAGTTAACAATAGAATAACAGTCAGGGAAGAGGGTATATGGCAACATAAACAGCAAAACAACCAAAAAATTATAAGCATTTCAGTAGGCATAGACAATACCTACACATTAGACCTGAAACTGAACAAGAGTAAGCATGACTGGATAAATACAAGTAGTTGGGATAAGGTGATTGTAGAGGGGCAGGGGGAGTGGAAGAGGGAGAAGGGATGATTATACAGAGGTGGGGGAGAAGATAGGAGCGAAGAGCTCACTGTGGTAAGGTGACCCCAACTGGGACTACAGAGGGGCCTAAAAGTGCATCATAATGGAAAAAATTCGTACTCCAAGGTGAAGGTAGAAATGGT
Source organism: Neoceratodus forsteri (assembly GCA_016271365.2). Taxonomy (NCBI): domain Eukaryota; kingdom Metazoa; phylum Chordata; order Ceratodontiformes; family Ceratodontidae; genus Neoceratodus; species Neoceratodus forsteri. The sequence continues at coordinate 387,372,519 of JADMNL010000025.1, read as the reverse complement.
AATTTATTAACACAAGGTCTGCAAATAGGGGGTAGTGCGGGTCGTTTAAAGGCGAGTTTGCCTACGAGAGGGCAACATTCACCACACCCAAACTAATATGACAGGCTAGGGCGGTACCCTGGGAAAAGGTAGGACAGGTTAGGGGAGAGGACAAGATAGTAAAAGGCCAGCAACAGAAGACTTAAAAGAGGGCAGATGTCTCTTCTGCAGGGTTGACCATCTCCTGAGGACACAGTAACTTTAAAGAGCAAGTATTGTAGCAAGGTAGCGGAGATGGCAGAATGATAAGGGATCAGTAACGGAAGGATTTTGATACTAGGTACAGAGCTAGGCTCAAGGAGGACACCAATACTGGAGAGGAGGCAGGTGTGAGTATATGTGTATATTTTTTTTTTTTTAGCCTCCAGAGTCAGAATGGCAGCTAGCCAGCCTAGTCCTTGGTCATTGTTAACCATCCCTTACCTCATTTTCTCTGGCCGTGGCTAGGTTCCCCCAAGGATTGCTCCCTCATTGGCAGGGTTGGGGAGAAGGCCATCCCCAAGACTCTCATCCAGAATCGCCCATGGACCTTAAAGCTGCAGGGCAGATTGGGGTGCCTCGGGCTAGGCTTCACAAGCCCCCACTTTTCCTCCCAGTTTCTCCCTGGGTTCCCAGTGCTGTTGCGATGTAGAGGACACACTCACACACACACATATGTTGAGGCATGCATCCTTTCCCAGAACTGCAGCTCCTTCCACCCCCGGATCTGCAGCTTCCTCTACTCCCAAGTCACATCTGCCTCCTGGACGTCAGTGCTTCCATCAGGTCTCCACCTTTTGACATCCAACAGCCAGGGCAATGCACCACCTCAGTCCAGGGGAGCGAGACCTGCCAGCCAGCTAGTCAATCTTCCCCCAACCCTCTCCTCCCTACCGACCCCTAGCAAATCAAGCTAGTTCCTGAACTCGGGTTGCCGGCACTGCAAGAGGTAAAATGCTGATAGCACCTCAGCCCTCTACACCACCGGGCCGGCTTTAGCCAACTGTATTTTTTAAGTACTGCATGCTAAAAACACATTACTTCTGTATATTATACCACAAATTTGAAACTGATGTGGCCTCCAGTGTTATCCCTTTCAACCTCTTAAATATTCTAGCCCAGCTTTGCAACACTTTCATCACCTGCATCTGCTTTTTGATTTATCTTTTCAAAAATATATAGTGACTTACTTAGTTTTGCCCTTATCCGATTCAGTAAATATTCATTAAGGAGTTCAGTATAATACCTTTCAGAGGTTCCAAGATGCCACACAAACTATGGTTACATTTTCTTTAGACATCAGGCCTCGTTTATGTGGTCTCAAATCCAAGGTACCATCAATTAAATTTAGCAATTATCTAGTCAGGATGCATCTTTAAAAATAAAATCAACATTTTAAGACTGTGTGTAAATGTTTTTAATTATTTTATGTTTCGATGACTAAATGAGTTGTTATATTGTATTTTTGCACTGTATATACAATTATGTGATTGTAACGTGCATGTACCTTGAAACTATGTGTACCTTGCATAACGACTATGTGCTCAATGGTATTGTACCCAGTAACACAAAACGTATATAAAAATACAAAATATGTGTACGTTCGATGCCCCCAGCCTAACCAGTTAGGTCCAACATCACAATGCAAAGTAGCCATGTTCTCACTAACGACGACTGACAGCCAGAGGAAGCACTAGGGTAAGTTACGTTGGCTACACTCTCCTCATCTACCATGTGATTGACTGTTGCTTAGCATTGCTGAGTGACTAGAACTTTGCAGCAACTCTGCCTGCTCTGTGTATCCTTGGAGTGCTTCACTTGTTTTATTTACCATTTAAATCCTTTTGTGACAGGCACTTAGCTTTTCTGAGAATTTCACAAACTGCTTCTTTTCTCGGCATTCTGCCCGTTCTAATTAGTTTCACTTGCACTGGGGTTCCTTTTCTTGTTGCTTCATCACAGTTATTGGTCATTTGGGGGTAAAGAAATGCCACATTCAGAGCAATTTATTCATTAATAAGAAGCACTTCAAAGGAGCTGTAGTGATCGCAGTACAGTTCCTGTACCAAATGTGTATTATTTAGCTTTTTAATTTCTTTCGTAGTAGTTATGCCACAACACTTGTGTTCGCCATATTAAGTGGCAGAATTCAGCTCCTAGTGCTCTTGTGAGCCTTCAATCTCATTACAAACTGTCTAGTACATTGTATGAACACATCAACACAGTGAACCGAACAGCTCTAAACTCTAGCATTTCACAATTCAAGGGAAAACCCAGAGTTTAGAAACTTTCAGATTTATTTGGTTTTGCACTGGCGGCAAGCATTCTATAGTTATTATGCTCCATTTTACCATGGACGTTAACCAAGAGCCAATCAGAAAGGCAGACTGGCACCTTAGCCCCATTGTAAATCCTATGATAATCACTGGAAAGGTGCCAGTCTGCCACATCCTCGTGCCACCCTGAAAAGAAATCACTCCGATACCCCCACTGACACTGCAAAGTTCCTCTCGCTAAGAAATCGCACGAGGCCTCGTATTCAAAAAAAAAAAAAAAAAAAGGAAACCATGGCTGCATCATTTGACCTAATAGACGAAACTTAACTCTGTCAACTTTCCACATAAAACACTACATAAGAGGTAACTTGAAGCGCTCAATAGTATTTTTAAATCATTGACCAGTAAACAGTTCAGCACCACTGCATCCACCTTGCTTGTTAGTGTTTTCGGCTCGGCTCCATCCTGTTCTCAATCTTCGCTGCTGCCCCACTCACTCTTTGTCAGTGTCAGTACTCCACACATCACATGATTTATTTATTTTTTACACAACTTTTAAAAACAAACACCACTGTCACTACATCATGCCTGTAAAATCATACCCGGAAGTAGAAACAAAAACGCAATCCCACATGCCCCGCTCTACTCCACTCACAGCGCTGACCGATGCCGCTCTCTCCTTCTCTCATCGCTCTAAACACATTTCCGAACCTGGCAGCAAAAACTAAATTAAAAAAAAACCAAAAAAAACTCTTCAACGGACCACATTTCAGTTGCTCACTGCACTGTCTTCTCCGTCAGCATCACTTACTCTCATATTCTACCCAGCAACAATGCATTACTTCATATAAGTTGGAAGAATATATATACAAAAATATATAAAACAATACAAAATAAGATTTTTTTTTTACAATTTGTTTTCTATATTTTAACAATTCACACCTGGTATAATCGCAATAAGCTACTCGGGGGTGTGGGTTATCAGGGCAAACCACTCCAGCCATGGTAAATCCCCCCCGATAACCCACACCCCCTCATGGCTTATTGCTTAAATATGCTCAGATAATTTGCCAAACACAATTTACAGTTTATAAATGCCATACTCCAGGGAACTGAAGACGTGTTGCTGCAATCTGTTTGTGAAAGAAAGAGTACAGAAAGATGCCAGAGAAACAATGTTTCTAAAGGAAATTATTAAGAGAGTATTAAAGGGAAACAGCCACCTTAAATTGCTCCACACCTTAGCATGGGGCAGCCCCCGATAAAGCCTTTTCACAAATTATGTAGGTATAATTTTACCTTTACTGGTGCTGCTGTACTTAAGTAACAATAGGACAGATGTGTGTTCTGCTGGGTTAATGTCATACCTCAGGTGGGTTGAAGCATCAGGCCACAGGCCGAGTGCGTTCAATTACCCAGGAAGTGAAGTTATTCCAAATCACACTCCCCTGGAGTGCATTACTGCTACTATACAATGGGTCATATTTATATAACCAATAAAAAAAACCTACATATTTTTAACAGTTTTGAAACTGTGTTTTGACTATATAACCATATTTAAATGCAAAAAAAGTTCTTGTTTTCTTTTCATCCAGTAGGTAGTGCTGTGCTTTATTCAGTTGTCTGTGAGTGTCTACACCCCACCCCACCCCCGCCGGAAGGTGTTTCTTTTATCAAAGCATTACATTCCTTAATGTGAAATCTTAGTGGAAAACTGATAAAACTGAAAACAGATTTTGTGTGTCCTACCCAACATAAGCCTCACAGAAGGCACCTTCACTACTACAGCTTGCCAGATGTGCTGAAAGTAGAAGTGAGTATGGTAGAGGAGGCATAAGCCTTTTTTCCCCAGAGGTCAGTCCTGTGGGACTCCTTGTCTGAAAGGCAGCCAAGGTGCTTAGGCGCTTTAGATCGGTCATGAGCTGCCTTGATGACAACAGAGTCAGTTTCAGCTTGGGCAGCAAAATAAGGAAGGCCCTGAGGGGCATAATAAAGCTTGTCCACCCTGCGTGGCACAGCTAGCACCATGTCTGGCCTGTGCCAGGTTGCCGCAGTGGCATTCTTCAATGCTGGGAGCACTGGGGGAATGATCTTAGGGGGAGATTTAGGAATCTCCAGGAAATCCACCAGGCCTCTTCCTCAGTCTGGAAGCCCATGGTGGCACACAACTGCTTCAACACATTAAAAAAAATGTGGTATCCTCAGGAAGAGATCCTGGAGTATGCTTGACAGAGTCCTCACTGACCGAGGAGGCAGTGAACTTATCCGAAATGAGGATCTCTTCTTCCCCCTCTTCATCCTCTTCATCCTCTACATCATCAGGAAGAATGAGATCAGGATGGTACTCCTCCTCGCAGTCAACCTCCTCATCTGGGTGTGGCATCGGATTCACTGGCAGCGACCCACGGGGAGTCTCCTGGGGTTGACAAACAGGCATTGACAATGACGCTATCATCGACGGTGAAGATGGCCTGTTGAAGGCATCCAGCTGCTGAATGAATACATTTGTGAATTTTACCAATACTTCATTCAGGTCAAGAGTGGGCGTCGATGGCCGGCCCGGCGGCACTAAGGGCTGAGGTGCTGGTCATCGCACCTCACGCCACATCGGTGACCCACATTTGGGAATAAGTGCGGATTGCTGGGGGGCAGCAGGATAGGAGGTGGACTGAGCGTCCGAGAGACTGCTCTCCATCTCTGGGGAGGGGGGCACCTACAGTCGGCGCATGATTGCCTCCTGGCAGAGGCTGGGGGACAAATATGCTCCGCTGTGTAAAAAGGGGTGGAGCTGGGGACAGAACTCTGGGGGGAGCACATGCGGACATGTGCGCACTCACCTCCGTTGATGTCACTGCACATCCTTGGCTCTGGGAGTAATCCTAACTGAAAAAGGGATGGTGCCTGTATCGTGCGGCTTGATAGCCATCCATGTAGTTTCGCCGTGGAAGTGCGGCACCTATCTGGATCCAAGTTCTGTGGGGAGTTAGGGACTCCCTACAGCCCTGCTGCAGGGGGGTAAGCCGCAGGAGTTCAGTGCCGGGCAGATACGGTAGAGGCAGATGGCGGCTGGATCTTCCCAGCAGAGGATGCGTCGACATGGGGAGCAGACCAGGCGGCCAAGGAGGTAAAAAGAGATGACAAAAAAAAAAAAAAGAGTGGGTGTCGATGGAGGAGGGTTCAACGCCATGGGAGCCGATGATCCTCCGCCGTGTCCTGGGAGCCCGACAAGCCTGTAGCCCTGGAAGGAGAAGGAGCAGACATCGACAGGCACATCGTTGACAGTGGAGGGGTCAATGACCCAAAGGTCGACAGCCTGGCACCCTGTATGTTGGGCAGAGGTGCTGTCAGTATGGGTCTGGTAGGAACAGAAACCTGGACAGCAGGTCTCTTCTTTGGAGCAGCCAACAACGATGAAGAGCCTGGCCCAAAGAAGCGGCTGACGGGGGGTGGGACTGCTGCCAGGGGAAGCGGTCGTGATCCTTGCCTTTTTTATGACCCCCGCCCGAGAACTTGTCTCGGGCCTTGGAGGCCTGGCAGCTTGAAGAGCCAGTGGGTGACTGACTGGCCTGGGCCCCGGAGGACCCTTGCCTGGAGCAGGCTACCTGTTGTTCCATAACTTTTTTGAGAGCCTTCATGCGTTGCCTGAGGGTTGTTTGGTTAAACTTCTGGAAGAGCTCATAGCCGGAGACGTTTTGGTCAGGCCCAAGACAGCAGACACACACAGAGTGTTCATCTGTAGAGGCAATCTTCTTTCCACAGTGGCAGCGATGGAAAAGAGAAGAAGGATTAACTCTCGATATACAAAAAAAGAAATCTCCAGAAAGAGATTTTTGGTAAGGGTTAGAGAAAAAAAAAGTCTAAAGGCCGAAAAAGGCCTGAACACTGTGACGAAGCTTCTGCGGAGACTGTGCAAGCATGTTGAAAATGGAAAAGAACTGAGGAGGGAGCAGGGCCGCCTGTGCCTACATAGTGTTGCTGATGTCGATGGCCCCAGTTGTGCTGCTGAAAATCTTCCATGTGGATTCCCCTTCACTGATGGTGAAGGTTCCAACGGTGTAACCTGATGACTGAGATACCCCCAAAGAAGATCTCATGTACCCAAAGCAGGCCCACTCTGGATATCATTTTTAGGCAGTCAGGATTGCCTGTTTCTAAATATTGCAGACATTCTTATAGTCAAACGAGGGTGTCTCATGCTAACAGTTCTAAAATTTTCAAGTTCTAAGTTCAGCTGGGGCAGTCCATTTCCCACATTAGGGGTTCTCTAATTTCCAACAAAGTAGAACACTTTTATCTTGAATTTAAGTTCAAATAAATGAAAAAAAAATGGAAATTTTTCGCATGATTATATTTTTGATGTGTGTTACATGTGGTATTTATAATGTGTTTTTTAAAAGAGACTGCTATGGTTCTTGAAAGAGGTAGCTGAAAAGGTAAAGGCTAAAGGGTAGCCTTCAGAAGATTTTATTTATTTAAAAGTTTAATAACTGGGAAATGCACACTGAGCCAAGGCTCATTTCCTGGTGCAACCCAGAGGGAATAGGCGTACGCAAACAAGCAATTCCAATCAACAGAAGTGTAATAAGGGCAAATACATGCACAAAAACACAATAGGCAAAGTACAGTTACATAAGAACTTACCATAACAGTAGATCTTTGAGAGAGGCTCTTGCAGTAGGGAATAACCGTGAACTTGTTCAGAAGATGATACTGCCCATTTTTGATGACTGTGACATAGCCTATGGTGCTGCCCCTAAGTCCTCCCTGGCCAGAGTGGACATCCTCTTCAATTCCTTCTGCCGCTTTGCCCTGGATCATCCCCAACTGCTGATCTTTATCATGCCCTATCCTCCCTCTCTTACAAATAGGTGACTCTCCGCTGTGCTAAATTCACCTCAATCACTGGTTGAGTGAGTTCCTTCCTACCTAACCTCCTCCTTTATAACAACCCCCCATCCTCCAATTCCCCCTTTTCTTTCATGTAAGCACTTGTTTACTTACTAACCCGGCACTTATTATTGTTCACTTTTTCTATATATTATGCACAACTCTTTTTTATTTATTTTTTATTTTAATTTTATTTAACCAGATAAGACACATTACATTGTTACATCTTGGTATCATTAGGTCAGAAAATACTGTTACATTTGTCTGTACAGATAAATATAATGATTCTTCAGACTCATATCTCTGTAAATTCCATGTCACCAGGAAATAGTAATATAGAAAAGCCCAGAAGACCTATCAGTTAATTATTTCCCAGAATTCAAATACCCTTGATTTTATTCGACGAAGGTAATGACTCCCTTCCTACTCCTCTCTCCCCTCCATGTTGAAATCTAGATTGAGTAGTTGCCGAATTGGTCCTTGCAAGAATAGATCCAGAAGCAAATGATTTGATACCTTTTAATGGACCAACATAGACATAATCCCCTCCATGTTGTGATTCTTGTAGATCCCTCTTATGAAGAAAGATTTCAAGGAATAAAGTCAGGGTCATGGGCTGATATATGCACAACCCACGGTCTCCACTGCACTTCAAAGGTATTGTATTTATTATGTAATTGCGCTGTCAGTGCTTCCATATGGTAAAATTATAAAACCACCTTTTTTTGCAATCTGATATAGCGGGGTTAATAGGCGACATCCAACACCTCGTTAGCACAACTCTGTTTTAACACTGTTTGTAACACCTGCCTTACAACTGCATGTTAATGTTGATCTTGTAACTTGAATGTAACTTGAACATGACTCTTCCCCTCCCCCACCTTACCCCTCCCTCTACTTACCCCTCGACGCCCCTTTTCTTTTTCATAAACACTTTACTTATTAACCCAGGACTTATTATTGACCACTCTTTCTATCTATTATGCACAACACTGTTGTACCACTGCTTGTGACACCTGCCATAGAACTGTATGTTAATGTTTATCTTGTAACTTGAATGTTTAATGTTTCACTCCTATTGTACCCCTTCCCCCCAGGTCACATTTGGAGATGAGCGACTTGTCGCTCAGTGTGCCTTCCTGGTGAAGCATTTCAATAAATAAATAAATAAAAATATAAAAAAGGTACTCCACCATTGAAAAGGAATGTTTAGCAGCAAAGTGGGCTATGGAGTCCCTTAAGTTTTATTTGCTAGGAACTGACTTTGTATATATAACAGATCACATTCCTCTCTGTTGGCTTAACCAAATGAAAGATGATAATTCCAGAATCACAAGGTGGTACCTGGCACTACAGCAATTTAAATTCAAGGTGATACACAAATCTGGTAAAGAGAATAGCAATGCTGATTTTCAGTCAAGATATGGATCAGGAATTGAGGGTTCTGAAGCTTGAAAAACAAATGTATGAGTTTAAACTTTACTGTTTGCTGTACTGTTATAGAAAAAAGGATACTGCACATGTGCTTAATTTCTGAAAGTTAGAAGATAATGTTAGTAGAGAATTAATGGCAAGGTTTGGAAACCTTCTACTTACCCCTCGATGATAGAGACATACAAGTATCTTACAGGGAGGAACAGGGTGCAGGAAAACACTATTTTTAAGCGAAAAAGATGTTCCAGGACTAGAGGGCATGGGATGAAGTTGGAGGGAGGACGATTCAGAGGAAACATGAGAAAGAATTTCTTCACAGAACGGGTGGTGGACAAGTGGAACACCCTGCCAGCGGAAGTGGTGGGGGCTGAAACAATCTCGGGATTTAAGAATGCATGGGATAGACATAAAGGAATTCTGGAGGTCAGGGGTAAGGGGCAACAGACTTCTAGGAAAACAAACTGAACTTACAAGCTCAAATGGGCAGACTGGGTGGGCCATAGGCCCTTATCTGCCGACACTGTCTATGTATCTATGTTTGATAAAACAGGTTCCCTCTTAAGGAGGGTGTGTGTGTGTGTGTGTGTGTGTGTGTGTGTGTGTGTGTGTGACAGTGTTGAATAGGACCCTGTCCCAGTTGTTATGGAGCATTTGAATGCAGGGATCTGTTCTGTTCTTTCCTTTCCTGTCTCTCGTCTGTCTGGTTGTGCAACCAAATTTTCCCGTGAGACCTAGGACTTGATCACCCTGACAGTCTCGCAAGTCTTTGCCTCTCACTGTCTCTGTCTTCCCTTGCTGTTTCTGTCTTTTCCTCCCTTGCATATCTGCTGGTATAAAAATATATGCAAATCATTACGTGGAAATGTAACTGATATTGGGATCCCTTTGTTTAGAAATTACATAATGTTACTGTTGATATATATATATATATATATATATATATATATATATACACAGTATATATACTTTGAGATGATTGCAAAAAGCTATTGGGAACTCAAGAGGTTAACCTGAGAGCAGTTTTTAAGCCCTTTTTCAGAAGCTGTGGAGAAGGGGCCTCAGTTCTGGCACATTGTGTTCTTGCTGGACCTGCCTGAAATTTACAAGAACATTTTAGAAAAAAACAGGATGCTTGTTAAGGAGAGGGGGTTACAAGGACTTATAAAAGGGAGCTGCAGTGTTTTGGGAGATGCACACAGACTGAAGGAAAACTCACATGGATAGTCTCTGTTTATTCTGCCTTTGTAAATAGTTATACTGAACAAGTTTATTTTTGTATGTTACTGCTAGTACTAATAAACACTTTTTGCGAATTCTACAACTGCTCCTGGTTTTTCCTTTACTTCCTGACCTCTGCCTTGATGACAAGAAACAAATGGTTTGATACCTTTTATTGGACCAACATAGATGTTACAAAAAAGAAAACAATGTCTAAGCTTTCGGATCAACCAAGTCCTTCCTTGGACTTCAAAAAGGGGCATATATGTGTGTGTTCCAGATGCTGGTTAAGATGGCAGTGAAGCCGGCCCGGTGGCGCTAGACATCACATCTCACGCCATGCCAGTGACCCTGGTTCGGGAATGAACTCAGGCCACTGGGTGTCGGCAGGGGAGGGAAGGGATTGAGCATCCAGAGGACTGCTCTCCCTTCCCGGGGGGGAGGGGATCCGGGCCAAGCACCGCTCCTTGGCAGCCCCTGATGGAGATCGGGGGCAGTGCAAGGAACTCGCAGTGACTAGGGGTGGAGCAGTGGCGGACGTCGGCACATCAGTACCTGGACGTCATTGCACATCTGCACTCCAGGAGGGAAAACCATCATTCTAAAATACCCCGGAGGACCAGGGTGGTGACAAAGGCTCCAGGGACCTAGCCCACATCCACAGTGCTGGATCATCCCTCCAATGGTCCCCCAAGACCCTCGACCAAGGACTGACCCTCTAATTACAGAAAGGCCACCAGGTAGGTGGGACGGGGGGCGGGCCCTCCCCAGGGGGTGATCTGAGGGGCTGAAAGGTCCTTGGGAGAGGGTCCCGAAGGAGGGAGGTCTCGGCGGGGAGTAGAGACAACTGTCAAGTGGGCACTTCCGAGAGATGCCCTGGTCCACCAGAGCGAATAAACAGAATTTATAAAAACAAAAACAAAAAAAGATGGCAGTGAAAAGTTAAAGGGCAGTGTCAATGTCTTTGGTAGAGTATACAGGGGAGAAATATGAAGAGGCAAGGTCCTTTAGGAGGGTATCAGTGTTAAGTGACCTGAGAGAAGAGTGCCAGATATATTTGGGGGTGGACAGAGGCAGACACACTTGCCTAACACAGTAGGTTAAGCAGTGGTCGCTGAAGGCTTCAGAGAGAATGCCTGCAGCCATGATGCAATGGGGTGGGAGGACAGCACCCAGTCTGGGAGGGAGTGGTTGGAGGAGTGAAGGTTGTGTCTGGTGGGTTCAGTGATTAACAACTGTGTGAAGTGCAGGGTCACGACAGTGTGGATGATGGGTTTAGAGGCGGGGAGAGCCAGCTGACATTGCAGTCTCCAAGGAGGATGAGCTCGCTGGAGGCAGAAAGGCAGACTAGAGAGGAGAGGGAGTTGAGGAGAGAGGAGGGAATTATCTTAGGCAAGACATAGAGGACAACAAATATGGTGAGGGTGGAAGGGAAGGAAAGTTCTACTAGCAGGAGTTCGTGAGAGGAGGGGCAGACCTCCTTGAAAGGGATGGAGCAGGAGAGGGTTTGACAGACGTACTGTATAAGGCAACTCCTCCACCATGCTTGCCTCTGTCCTGGCAAAATAAGATGAAGTCTGGGAGGGCTAGATGAGAGTCTGTAACTCTAAAGGAAAGCCAGGTTAAGGAAATATACAAGATGCCAGGGGAGTGCAGGGAGAGCCATACTTTAAGGGGGCCAAGCTTAGGGAGGAGGCTTCTGGCACTGAAGATGGAAGATTCTAAGGCTTTAGGTATAGACATGTAGAAGGAAGGGGAGGTGGAGCTAGGGTTTGGCTCCATGTCGTCAGCCAAAAGGAGGAAGATAATAAGGTGAAGGGAAAGGAGGGAGTCTTCTATGTTTTATGATGAGGGATGAGAGAGTGGAAGGGTGGAGAGATAGAGAGAGAAAGGCATGGTGGAGAAATTCAAGGCTTAAAGAGGGGGTATGAAGAAGACCAGGGTGGATATAGAAGATAGAGGGTGGTGAGGAATAGGGGGGAGGGTGATGGAGAGAGAGAGAGAGAGAGAGATTAAAAGGATGAAATGGGGAAAGAGGGGGAAGGGAAGTAAGAAGGAGGGGGGAAGGTAAGGAGAACGAGAGAGGACCTGAGGGAGGGAAAAGAAGGGGAAGAATGAATAGCTAGATAGCAAGAGGAGCATGGTAGGAAGGTTCCAGTAGGGGGAGAAAAGAGAATGGGTAAGCAGTCATAGGTACAAATAGACCAGGTTAGGAGTAGGTGGTTAAAAGAAACAGTAAGCCGGCCCCAGTGGCGCTGAAGGGTGAGGCGCTGGACACTTTACCTCATGCAGCGCCGGTGACCCGGGTTCAGGAACGACCTTGAGTCATCAGGGTGCTGGCATGGGTGGATGGGGTGGGAGGAGCAGGACCGAGCAAGCAGCCAGGCTGCCCTCCTCTCCCCAGGGTGGTGGGTGTGGGTTGTCGGCTCTCCTGTAGTTCCATTCCAGTGGAGGTCCAGTAGGGTAACACAGGCAGACGAGGGCGGCACTGCAGGTGGAAGGAGGGGCTGAGCTGGCTTACAGTGTGCATGTGCACCTCCACGTGCACGTACAGCCGTGTGCCGGGGGGGAGTATGGGAAAAAATCCCAGAAAAACCCATAAAAATCTAAATAAAAACAGATGACTGCGCACAAATAATTGTCAATTAGGAGTAAGCAGCTGAGGAAGGGTGACTAAGCATTAAATACAAATAGACCCAGCTGTTATGCAGTTAGGAACAGTAAAATTTGTGCAAAAGCCTAGTACTGAGGCAGAAGCCCCAGAAGCTAGATAGCTAGCTGATCAAATGAAACCGTAGGCAATTGGCATAAATACAAATTGAACCAGCAGGTATGCAGATAGGTACAGTATCAGTTGCTCAAAATACTTGTACAGCTGCTGAAGCAAGACTAGGCTAGATAGCTGCTAGCTGCTCAAGCGTACAGTTGATACTCAGAGGTTGGCAGTATAATAGTGCAGAATGTTAAGTAAATATACAGTTTATGCAGCTTCAATACACTAAAGTGTCTAGAGGTTAAGGATAAAGTCACAGCTTACTGAGGAACTTATAATGGAGAGTAGGTAGACGTGTATGGGGGGTCTGAGGAGCAGCGAGGCCGGTCGACTGGCTGACTCCAGGCTGACTCCTAGATGACCTCAGTGCACAGTTCTTTGCATGGATGGGCTGCTTACGCAGCTCCGGTCAAGTAATGTGGGTGAGTAGAAAAGTCCCATCCCTTAAACCACCCAATTGCTTGTCCACAAACACAGAGTCCTCCCTGTAGTCCTGGACTCTGTGGGTCCAAGGGCTGTCAGCTGGGGAGCAAGCAGTAGGAGAGGAGGCTTTTGCTTTCTCTATGAGCCCTGAAGTTGCGACATTGGTCCGGTGGTAAACTGAGGAGGCTAGAGAAAAAGGGTGCGGATTGAAAATCGTGCCGATCAGCTAAGTCCTGGCCCTAAAACCACACAACTGGTGGTCAGCAAAAGAACAGTTACGTACTTACCGTAACAGTAGATCTTCGAGAGAATCTCTTTCATCAGTCCACACCTATGGAACAGTAAGCCACCAGGCATTAGGATCACACGATAACTTTTGCAAGCAGTCCACCAGGGGCCTCCCACGATGACATCAGACGTCGGCTGCTACATAATCGTGGGCAGCAACGTCCCTCCTCGGTTCCCCATCAGACATAATGCTCAGAGGACCTCCCTGTAGGGAACCAGAAGAGAACCTAGGGCTCTACCAACCAGGTGAGGCAGACAGCACCAGACAGAGTCCCTCATGGAGAAGGAGACAGAACTCACTAGAGTCTCAGGACCCTGCAGAAGAAGAAGAAGAGTGGGACGGCATGGCCTGATGAAAGAGATTCTCTCAAAGATCTGTTATTACGGTAAGTATGTAACTGTTCTATCTTCTTCGAGGATCTCTTTTTAATCAAGCCACACCTGTGGAACAAGTACCAACCAGTACTGACAGAGAACAGTCTGGGTGGCTGGAGCCTACAGGCCTAAGAAGGTAGGCCTTGAAGCCCAGCTAAGCCAAAGCCAGTCATTTTTCGAGAGGCAATGTCTAGACTGTAGTTTTTAGTGAAAGTGTGGACACCAGGTGGGAGCTACACAGATTTCTGCAGCAGACTTTTTTTTTTCCCCCTCACCTTGCTTCCACAGTCCTGCTGCACATCCAGCCACCGCTCCTACCTTCACCGCCGACCCCAAAGCTGACGTGCCCAGCTGGCATATGCAGTTACAACCGTCAAGAGGGGCCCCCCCCTTAAGCCCCCGTGCCCGGCGAGGATCCAATACCGGCACACGCATTATTTCAGGCATCGTCGGCTGGTGAAGCTATAAGCTATCAAGCTGCCGCGGACTATGCTGCCATTTACCCTTTTTCTCCCTGATGGCAGCATGGACATGCAATGACATCCGTGCACAGTGTGCAGACGTCTGCCGTGCTCCCTCCTGCTTAGCGCCCGCACAACTGCAGTTCCTCCAGGCATCCCCAGGGACTGCCACAGCGTGGCATGCACCCACCCCTTTTCTCTAGGGCTAGGACAGCTGTCGTCGGACACTCGATTCTAGTCCTCCCCTGCCAACCCCGGCGAGCCGGGCTGGTCCCGAACCCGGGTCGCCGGTATGGAGCGAGTTGTGGCGTCCAGTGCCTCAACCCTCAGTGCCACCGGGCCAATGCACACACATTTTTGAAACAAGCAACTGATGCGGCTATGCCTCTAGTGGAATGACCACAAACAAGTCCAAGAAGTTCCTTACCGTAATTCCTGTTACAGAAAGTAATAGTTTGCTAACCATTTCAGCAGGCACTGTTTAGAAACTGGGGCACTCTCTTTCCCAGGGGTGAATGAAACAAAAAGCTGTGAGGACTGTCTGCAGTCCTTCGTGCGGTATATATAGTACCTGGGTATTCCATGTGTCTCTAGAGCATGAAGCAATGCTTCCCCTAGACTGGCATGCTCAGGAAAATAATCTGTCAGGTGAATGGTTTGACGTAAAGTAAACTTAGACACCACCTTTAGTAAAAATTTAGGATTAGTACACTGACACCCTGTCTCTGTGGAAAATCAAATGAGGCGGCTCACACAATAGAGCCTGTAGCTCTGAAACACTTCAATTAGGAGTAACTGCAACTAAAAACATTCTTTCCAAGAAAGAAAGCATAAACCACAAATCGTAGCGCTCAAAAGGAGCCAAAGTAAGCTTTTCCAACACAAAATTCAAGTCCCAAGCCATGACTGGATTGCAGATAGGAGGCTTCAAGTGTGGAATGCCCCTTATGAACGTATGGGCCACCTCCAGCTGGGCAACTGTACCACCCTCAATAGGCACAAGAAAGCTGAAATGGTAGCCAAGTGCACTTTGATTGAGGAATATTGCAGGCCTGCGTCTGATAAAGACAGCAAATACTCCAGAACCTGCTTAACTGAACAGGTAAATGGATCCAAGTGATGAGAAGCGGCCCGCAAAGCAAACCACGTCCACTTCATGGAATAAGTGGATTTGGAGGAAGGCTTTCTGGCAGCCACCAGGACATCAGTCACCTTTTGGGAACCACAAACCTTGCAATGGCTATGTTTTCAGGAGCCATGCATGAAGATGAAGAGATCTGAGGTTCAGATGGACCAAGGTTCCCTGTTCCTGTGACAGCAGGCCCTTGCATAAGGTCAGGGACACTGGTGGTTCCACTGCCAGCTGTTGTACTAGAGGAACCAGATCTGACAAGGCCATAGGGGAGCACTGAGGATCAGAGTTGCCCCCTCCATCTGCAGCTTGAGTAGCACTTTCTGAATTAGAGGGAAGAGAGGAAAGGCATATAGGAACCTCCCTTTCCAAGAGAGCGACAACATGTCTCACCAGAAAACTCCAGGCCCTAGAGTGAGCGAGCAGAAAACCAGCAGTTTTGCGTTGTGTGGGGACACAAAAAGGTCCAACTCTGGATGACCCCATCTATCAAACAGGTCTTCTACTACTGAGATCAGCCGTTCCCACTTGTGCATTCTGGACTGTGACCTGCTTAGCCTGTCTGCCAAGAGGTTTTGGGCACCTGGAACATAAACTGCGGACAGTTCTGGACCATGTTCTAGAGCCCAATACCAGACTCTCATCATTTCTCTGCACAGGGGGCAAGAGTGAGTTCTCCCTTGCTTGTTAATGTAATGCATCACACTGAGATGTCCGTCTGTACTAACAGAAGATCTGGGCACAGATAAGCCTGGAAGGCTTGTAGCCTATACAGGACATCTCGCACTTCTAGAACATTTATGTGCAGAGTGCTCGCCACTGTGGTCCATGCATCTTGCAACTGACAGGGCCCTAGGTGTGCCCCCCAGCCCATCTCCGAGGTATATGTTATTATAATCTGGTAAGGGGAGAGGATCAGGAGCGCTTTAACAGGTTGCTGGGTTCCATCCACTACTTCAGCACTTTGCTTACAGGAGAGGTTACCAGAACCCTTTGTTCTAGATCATCTATGATCTGGTCCCACTGAACTCATGGGTCCACTGAGGGATCCTCATGTGCAGTCTAGCCAAAGGTACTGTGATAGTGGCCGCTGCCATAAGGCCCAGGAGCCAAAGGAATGTCCTGGCTGAGACATACCAGCTGTCGTGTACCAGTTGGGCTTGGGCAGTCAGACGTTCGGCCCTGTCCAGAGGCAGGAAGGCTGAGCCTTGGGCGGTGTCCAAGATTGTTCCTATGTACTGCAGGCATTGACAAGGTGTCAAGACAGACTTGGGTATGTTGACAGTAACCCCAAGAGCGTTGAACATCTGCCTTGTTCGAGCAAAGGTGTGCAGAAGTTAATCCCTGGAGCGGGTGTTCAATAGCCAGTCATCCAGGTAAGGAAAGTAATAGAAGCCTTCCCTGTGAAGGGCTGCTGCCACCACTGCCAAGCATTTGGTAAAGACCTGTGGTGCAGATGACAAGCCAAAGGGTGATCCTCGGACCTGATACTATTCTCCCTGAAACAAGAACCTCAAATACTTTCTGTGAGGTTTGTGAATTTTGATATGAAGGTAGGCATCCTTCATGTCATGGGAACAGATCCAATACCCTGCTTGCAGCAGTCGGAACAGGCCCTGTGAGGTGACCATCCTGAACTTCCTGTACTCTATGAAAACATTCAGGTCCATGAGATCCAGAATAGGCTGCAGGTCTCCTGTCCATTCTGGACTAGGAAGTAACGAGAGTAGAACCCTGTGTTTCTTTGTTTGAAGGGCACAGGTTCTACGGCCTTCTCCTGAAGCAAGGTCTGAACTTCCTCCAATAGCAGAGGAATGTGGTCTGGAGGATAGCGTGCTGGCACTGGTGAATGATCTGGAGGTGTGTCCAGAAGTTCCAGAGCATGACCTTGTGCTATGATTCCAGGATCCAGGCATCCGATGTCACCTCCTTCCACTGAGTTAGGTGAAGGGAGAAACGACTCCCTACAGCCACCTCTGGAGGCAACGGTGGCTGGGGTCTACAAGGAGTCAGGCAGAGCCAGTTGTGGCAGCTCCTGTTGTGCCATCACCTCTAGGAGCTTTTGAATGTGCAACTGAAGTGGTGCCTGGGGTGGGCAAGGCTCCTGCTCCCTTGCTTCTACCTTGTTGTCTGGACAGTGTCTAGCACCAGCTGGGAGAAAAGGTACCCTTTGCCTACCCCTTAGTTGTGTATGGTAGAGTGAGTGTACTGACTTTAGGGTCCTGCCTGAGGCTTGTAGATTAGAGAGGATATCCTGAACATCCAAGCCAAGTAATTTATGTCCTCTGAAAGGGGCACCGAGAATGGACTGCTGTATGTCATTCACAAGCCCTGCCACCCTAAGCCAGGAGTCCCCCCTTAGACATATGGCTGAGGCAGCAGCCCTAGCAGAGGCACCAGAAACATCATAGGCCATGTGAAGCAGGTGCTTTTCTACATCAGTCCCAGCTGTGACAGCCTTTAGGAGCTTCTGTTTGGGGGTACCCTGTGGTAAGGCTTGTGCAGCTGCTTGCGTTGGTACTTGATCATGAGGGCTTGATAGTTACCAATTGTAATGCCCAGGGAGGCTGAGGCAAAAGTCCGCTTACCTAGCACATCCAACCTCCTGGATTCTTTATCAAGAGGGATGAAACTCTGGTGCTTAGGTACCACTGGCCTATCATGCGGTAGCATTAATGACCAGAGTCTGCCTCAGGCTAGGTAGCAAAAAAGGGTTTCCCCAAAGGGGCCACGTACATTTTGTCTGCCTTTCTTGGTATGGCTAGAATGACATTCAACCTATGCCAGGCAGCGAAGGTGGCATCCTCTAGATCAGGGAGGAGAGGTGGTACCACAATTGGGGGAGCATCAGGTAACTCTAAGAACTCTATTACATTTTTCTTGGTGGTATCAAAACTCATGGCAGCATGTAGTTGCTGACTCATGGTGAGGAAAGTTGGGTTCTCTGGTGGGTCCTTGGTCCACCAGGTCCTCACTGCAGGTGGACACAGCAGAAGTAGTGCCCTTCTCACAGGAACTTACAACATAATCCTCAAGATCCTACTCTTTATCCTGCATTATTAAATCAGGATTGTATCTGAAATCCTTGTTGGCCTGGTTGACACATCAGGGAATGCGCCGGTGAGGTTGGTGGTGCTCGGGGAGGCGGCTAAGGCACAGCCCTAGTGTGTGTCATCACGGGGGCTTGAGTAGTAAGCCCCACTGCCAGGCCTTCTGGCACAGGAGGAGGAAGCAGCAGGCATCTAAGCATGTCCGTAAAGGAGACAGAACTGCTTGGACGTTGGCACCTGTGTGGTTGACGCGTGCGCCGGTAGAAGTTGACGGAGAAGGCAGAGCCTCTGATGTCAATGGTAAAATACCAGCCGTACTAGGCCTGGTATGGCCAATTGCATGCTCCGATCAGGGAGTTATATTGATGGTTGGTGGGACAAGCAGCACTGCTGGAGCAGTCGATGGCGCAGTGAAGGGCCTACCTGCTGTGCGGAGGGGGTGACCTGGAATGCACTGGAGAGGTTCTCTCCTTTTCCCAGTGCTTGTGCTTATGGCTCCTGGATAACTTTTCCCAGGATTAGGAGGACCTGGAAGAGTGGATCGGTGACATGGCAATGCTCTTCTGCTGGATCTCCTTCTCCATGCTGCCTACCTGTCGTTTTAATAAGTACTCCTCTAGGGCCCATTTTCAGTGTTGCCGGGTGGCAGTGTTGAAATGCTTGCAGACCAGGCAGGCATGCACGCTGTGGTACGGGCTGAGGCAACAGACACAGACATCATGAGAATCACAGGCGTAAATCTTCTCACCGCATTCACAATACTGGAACAATTTTGATAGTTCCTTCGACGACATACTGGTCATCAAAAATCACTGATTAAAGTGACTGCTTTACTATACAGAAAAAATAAAACAGCAGTAATTGCAGCAGCATTTCCTTCAGCAGTCCAAGGAGTATATTAGATGGCGGAAAAAGAACTAGGGAGGGAAGGGGCTGCCTACGTTTATACAGCAGTCGACATCAGACGTCGTTGTGGGTGGCCCCTGGTGGACTGCTTGCAAAAGTTTCTGTGTGGTCCTAGCACCTGGCAGCTTACAGTTCCATAGGTTTGGCCTGATGAAGGAGATATCCTTCGAAGAAGATTACAGAATCCTCCCTGTAGTCCTGGCAGCTGGGGGTCAAGCAGAAGGAGAGGAGGCTCTGTCTCTCTCTGTGGACCCTGAAGTTGCGGCCTGGCTCCAGCAGCAAACTGAGGAGGCTGGAGACAAAGGGCGCTGACTGAAAATCATGCCCATCAGGCAAGTCCCACCCATGAAACCACCTGATTGATGGTTGGCAAACACAGAGTCCTCCCTGTAGTCCTGGCCTCTGAGGGTCCAAGTGCTGATGGCTTGGGGGCAAGCAGAAGGAGAGGAGGTTCTGGCTCTTTCTGTGAGCCCTGAAGTTGTGGTGTTGGGCCAGTGGCAAACTGAGAACGCTGGAGACAAAGGGCGTTGACTGAAAATTGTGCTGATCAGCTAAGTCCACCCCTGAAACCACCCAATTGGTGGTCAGCAAACACAAAGTCCTCCCTGTAGTCCTGGGCTTCAAGGGTCCGAGGGATGGTGACTGGAGGCAAGCAGAAGGAGAGAAGGCTCTGGCTCTCTCCATGAGCCCTGAAGTTGCGGCGTTGGTCCGGCAGCAAACTGAGGAGGCTGGAGACAAAGGGTGGCAACTGAAAATTAAACCGATCAGCTAAGTCCCACACCAGAAACCACCTGATTGGTGGTCAGCAAACAGAGTCCTTCCTGAAGTCCTGGGCTCCAAGGGTCCAAGGGCTGTCAGGTGGAGGGCAAGTAGAAGGAGAGGAGGCTCTGGCTCTCTTCGTGAGCCCTGAAGTTGCGGCATTGTTCTGGCAGCAAGCTACAAGGAGATGCAGAGAGTGGAGGATAAGAAACTGTATCAGGAGAAACTAAGAGAAGCAGGGAAAGCAGTAAAGAGCGTGAAGGTACAAACTGAAGAGAGAACAGCCCAAGCAGTAACAAAACGGGACAAGACAGTTTTAAGATATGTAAGTGAAAAGAGGTAGATTAGGGGAGGGATTGTAAGCACTCAGCACTCAGACTTTCACCTGATGCCCAACAGCACTTATACCCCCCCACCCCTTTTTCCCACCACCCTCCTTCCTGCCCCCACCCCTAAGCCTATCCCTGCCCCCTTTCCTCCTGTCTTGCCCTTTGATGTTATGAACTGTGATCGTTTTCCTATCTGAATTTTTATTACAGCAACTGTTTTTCTCACTTGTACTTGAATTGGACCATGCCCCTGTATACCGTTACTGCTTGTGTCTTGCACCATCTGTATTTTGGCTATGCTTATATACATACTGATATAGCATCACCTGTCTGCACATTGTCATTGCATTACCACTGGTCTCTCTCTCCACCCTCGCTGCCAGCTGTTGGGTGTGCACGTAGTGCATCTTGTAATTGACTACTTGTACCTGTACTTATTTTTTGCCACCTTGTGGCCCAGGTCGTGACTGAAAACGGTTCTCTGGATCAGTGCACCTAACCGGTCACCAAAGACGTGAATAAATCAAGGTTAAAAAGGGATGGGGCAGCACTGTTCAGATGAGGGACAGGAAAAGGCAGACATCCTAAAGAATTACTTTTGTTCAGTGCTCACAGTGGAAGGAGAAGGCTAGAGACCACAAAAAAGTAACAGGAGCTCTAATAGAAGGGAAGTGGGCACTAGTCCTTTTTCATAGGAGAGAATCCTAAAGGGACTCGCTAATCTGAAGGTGGACAAAGCAATGGGACCAGACGGGGTACATCCTAGGGTACTGGGGAAGCTCAGGGAAATAACTAGTTGACAGTCCTATTTAACAGCTCAATGGAAACAGGAGCAGTTCAGGAGGACTGGAGGAGGGCAGATGTAGTCCCATTTCACAAAAATGTGAGCAGGGAAGTGGCTGGCAAGTACAGGCCAGTCAGCCTGACGTTGGTGGTGGGACAGTTAATGGAAATGCTGCTGAAGGAAAAGATAGTGGAATATCTTGAATCCAGTGGGTTACAAGACCCAAGACAGTATGGACTCAGGGGTGGGAGGTCATTTCAAACGCATTTGATACATTTCTCTTGATTGAGTAACAAAGGAATCAGATGAGGGTGGAGCAGTGGATGTGGTCTACTTAGATTTCAGTAAGGCTTTTGATACCGTTCCACAAAGGAGACTAGTAAGTATGCTGGGTAGCTTAGGAGTGGGTCCAAAGGTGGTAAACTGGGTGAGAAATTAGTTACGGGATAGGCAACAGAGGGTGGTGGTCAATGGAGTTCACTCCGAGGAGGTGAGGGTGACCAGTGGGGTGCCTCAGGGATCAGTCCTCTAATGTCTTTATAAGTGATACTGCAGAGGAGCTGGAAGGGAAGGTCTGCCTCTTTGCAGATGATACAAAATATGCAATATCGTGGACTCTCGGGGGTTGGGGGGTTGGAAAGGATCAGCAGAGATCTGAGAAAAACTTGAGGAGTGGTCAGGGGTATGGCAGCTGGATATTTGTTTTTTATTCTTGTATTTATTCAGAGGTCCATAGTATATATTCTATCAGTAGTATAGAGGATACATTGTTTCAATCATTAAAATCCACTCAGT
Organism: Neoceratodus forsteri; assembly: GCA_016271365.2. Lineage (NCBI taxonomy): Eukaryota > Metazoa > Chordata > Ceratodontiformes > Ceratodontidae > Neoceratodus > Neoceratodus forsteri. The sequence goes on along the minus strand of JADMNL010000025.1, from coordinate 387,350,611 downwards.
ATGGATAGAGGAAATACAGTTGAAGGTCATTTTACAGAATTATACAATATGGGGAAACATAAAAATGATTACCATCCTCCTTCCCACCCTCCTGGGGTGAATGACAAAACAGGAATCATCAGATCCCCAGGATACAATATCCTGTCTATATTGCATTACCCACTGTAGCCATTTATTCCGGAATTCTCTGGCTCTCTCTTCCCTGGAATTAACCTTGGCTGTAATTTTCTACATCTCATAAATCTGACAAATCAGGTCCTCCCACTCCCGTCTCCGAGGGGGTTGGGGGTGAGTCACCTTCTGGATATAGTTTTTCTAGCTGCTAGAAGTAGTATAGTCAATAATCTTTTAGAATGCCAACTCTTTACCTCTAGGGGGAACCGGTGTAAGAGTACCAGTCCCATCGGTAATTGAGCCACCTCGGGGAACAGCTACTGTACCGAGCTCTCCATCAAACCCAAAAAATCCCTGAGCACTGGACATGTCCAGAATACATGGTTATGTGTAGCTGAACCCTCTCCACACGCCCACCAACAGCCTCCTCTTCCCAGACTATCATATTTTGCTGTGCTGTGTGGAGTTCTAAACTTCACTATACATTTCCAGTAACAAAGGAATCAGAAGAGGGTGGTGCAGTCATGTTCTTTCCATGTGTAAGAAGTAGTACATCTATGGAGATTAGTGAATATCCCAACCCACTCAGACTCTGAGATCTCTTCTCCCAAGTCCACCTCCCAGGACTCCTGGATTTTTGTTAGTGATTTATTTTGAGTATGCTGTATGGCTTTATATAGAACTGAAACTATATGTGCAGACATATGCCTAGTTTTAGTCTCTATCATTATTTGGACCAAAGGGTGTGCTTCAGCCACCTGCCAGTTCAAGCCACATTTCTGCTGTATATAGTGTCGAATCTGAAGGAACCGAAAAAAACTGGTTCTTTGCAGAGAGTATAATTGCTGGATCTGAAGGAAGGGAACAAACATTCCTGCGCTGAACCAGTGAAATATATGACTCGGGCCTTTCCTCCTCCAGTTTTCAAATGTGGAGTCTTGCTGAGCTGGGGAGAAGAGGTTATCCAGAGCAGGGATGATCAAAGCTACTGCTCAATCTCTTATTTGAGTCCTCTAACTTTAAACTACAGATCTGTAAAATCTGAGCTGTAAATTAGGAGTGCACTTTTTCTCTTATCCTGCTCCTTTTAGGTTGGGGGGAATCCAAGTATGAATTCAATTCCCTGTTCATTCTGCAGAAGCTCCATCCTCTTACAATGTGTATCTGTGTTCGAATCCCACCACTGTAGAGCGTGAGCAAGGCGGACCACCTGATAATATGATTTTAAATGCGGCAGGGCTAGGCTTCCTTTAATTTTTGGTAACTAACAATCCTAGGGCTTTCTGGGCCTTTTTCCCTGCCACAAACATGCGGAAATCATTTTATCCCATTTTTTAAAGTCTACAGCAGGGATTGGAATCGGGAGATTCAAAAATAAGTATAAAAAACATGGGAGGATTGTCATTCTTATAGAATCTACCCTTTGAGATAGAGGAATAGGGAGGCCCTGCCGCCTCTGTAGCTCAGTCTTTAGTTGCTTAATTATAGGGTGAAAATTTATCTCATAGAGATCTCCTAAGTCCCTACAGATTTGGATACCCAAATAACTAAATTTTTTACTGTTCCATCGAAGGGGGAGACTGTCTCTCAGACCCTCAGATGGTTCAAATTGCCATCTGAGGACATCTGTCTTAGATTACAGCCTGACAAGGCTTCTATTTCAGCCAGCCTGTCAAAAAGTCTGGGTAAAGAGGTAGTGAGGTTTGTTAAATAGATAAGCAAGTCATCAGCACAGAAAGTTGTCTTATGAACTGCTTCACGTATTTCTACACCAGTTATTGTCTCATCCTCCCTTATTTACTGTGCTATGGGTTCCACATACAGGGCAAATAAAAGGGAGGAAGCGGGCACTCCTGTCTTGTACCTCGGGCCAAACAAAAGCTGTCAGAATAGGAACCATTAGCTGGCCTGCCGGCGCAGCGTTGGATTTCCGCTTATGGCGCCAGTGACCGGGTTCGAGGCGAGCCGGGGAGTTGGAAGGTCGGCGGGGAAGGACTTGGCGTCCTAGGGACGCTCATCCTCTCTGGGGGCAGGGGGGGGTGCCAGAGCTCGGCTCTTGCCTGGCCCCGGGTGGAGTCCCGAGGTACAGCAAGTCCGATGCTTAACAAAAAGGGGTGACGTGCCAGACGTCTGCGCTCAGCACCTTGACGTCCAGGGACATGGTATGCCGTGAGAAAAACGGAAAAAAACACGCAGCCTCCCAGCAAACGGAGCACCAGGCCCTGACCTTCAATGCACCTACCAGGCCCATAGACAGCGTTCCGGTGAAATACTGATGTCTTGGGGTGTAAAGCCCCCGCCCCGTACCCGCCCTGGGGGGTATAGCCATGGCTCCATGGGGGACAGACTGCACCGGTCACCAGGTAGGTGAGCGAGGGCTGATAAGGCCGTAGGTGTCTCCCGAAGAGGGGAGAGCTGTGAGGAGAGGGGAGTATTAAAAAAAAAAAAAAAAGAAAAGGAACCATTGGCTTTCACTACTGTCTGGGGGGTTGGGGAGTATATAGGATTTCAACTAATCAACTGAATTCTGGGGGAAAAGGAATTTCCTTATAACATAATGCAGAAACTTCCAGAAAACACGATCTACAGCTTTTTGAGCATCCATGCTCAACAGAATGAAAGGTAAAGGGGAGTCAGCTACTTTTTACAATTGATATAGGGTCCTCTTGATGTTATCTGTTGTTCTACGGTTAGAGATGAACCCTGTGTGGTCCTTGTTAATTAATGTTGGCAGTATAGTTTCCAGTCGGGGGGCCAGTATACTTGCAAAAAATGTATATTTTTGATTGAATACTGAAATCGCCTGTAGGACTCACAGTTGAGAGGGTCTTTGTCGGGTTTTAAGATGATGGAAATATTTGCATATTGCCAAGAGGGGGGAAGGGGGGGGGGTGTCATCTGTCTGTAGCACTCGAAATACCGTGCACAATGGAGGTATAAGCTCCTTCATAAATGCTTTGTAGAATTCAGAAGGCAACCCATCCACACCCGGACTCTTACCCATTTTAGCCTTCTTGACAACTGCCTTTATTTCTTGGGGATAATAGGTTGTAATAATCTATCTCTCTCCTTTGTGGTGAGATGGGGAAGAGTAATAGCTTGAAAGAAATTGATATCTCTCTCTTCCTCTGACTCAGTCTCCTGGGAGTATAGTGTCTCATAAAAATTCTTAAAACCTTCCAGAATATCTTTTGTCTTGGATAAGATCTGTCTGCTTTGTGGGTGTCTTAATTGTTTAATAGTTCCCCTATTCCTCTGGCCCTAAGCCGAAAGTCTAATACTTTAGAGACGTTAGCTCCCCCTTCATAATATCTCTGCTTTAGATACAGTAATGCTTGTTCTGTTTTATATTGTAAAAGTTCCTGGAGTTTGGCTTTAATACAATTCACCTGAAGTTGGGCTGCCTTATCTCCCTGCATGTGTGCAGCTTGCCAGAACTGAAGTTCCACCTCCAGCTCAACCTGCTGCTGTTCCTGCTTTTTCTTAACCTGAGAGGCAAACGTAATGGTGCCCCCCCTTATCACTGCTTTCAGACTATCCCATAGGATACCAGGGGATACCTCGGGTGTCCCATTCTGGTTAATTATGTCTGGTATCCATTGCTTTCTTAATTTAATATAATCCTTGTGTCTAAGGAAAGAAGTATTAAAGTGCCACTGACCTGGACCCTTGTCTACTTCAGTTCGAATGTCTATTAGTATAGGTGCATGGTCCGCTAGAATAATTGGCAATATCTGAATCTCTTTCACCTCAATACCTGATCTCGGTGTTCCGTTGAAATCAAAAAATAGTCCTTGAATACGAGCCATGCACTGCAGAGTAATGGGTATAGTATCTGTCCCTCCCATGCTGGTGCCTCCAGATGTCAATGAGGCCCAGATCTCCTATTAACTTTCTGCCATGTTTCTGACCTTTTGTGGATCTTGGGGGGGTTTGGGTTAGAACCATCCCTGCCTGGATCCATTCATAAATTTAGATCCCCTCCCACCAATAGGGTACCTAGTTTGAACGCTATCAATTTCTCTAATAAACTTTGTACCTATGCAGGCTCAGCCCCCGGTGGAATGTATAGGTTGGCCACTGTATATGGTGTCCCCCACCATGTTCCTCTTACCATCGCTAAAGTACCTTCCCTATTGGAAAGAGAGTCCTGCAACTGAAACGCTGAATACTTTGGAATTAAGATGGCAGTACCTCTCCTTCTGCTAGATCTGTGGGAGCTAGCTACTACCACAGCCATGCCAATTTAGTTAGTTTATGGTGCTTGGTAAAATTCATGTGGGTCTCCTGTAATAGTATCATTTGAGGATGGAACTTCCTTAGAGATGACATTATTTTCCCTCCCTTAATTGGGCCACTCAGGCCATTCACATTCTGGGAGATTATCCATATATCATGGTATTGGGCCATAACCAGAAGATATAGTCAACATTATTAAAATGCTCCCCTCTTGAATTAAACATTTCCTCCCGGATGCCTTCCACTCCATATCCCCTGCCCCGACTCAATATATCTCTCTCTCTCTCTCTCTCTCTCATATACAGTATTCCCATGCGGACCTTATTTTCTAAGAATATATAACTATCTACAGGTTTCCTCATGAAGTCTTCGTGAGGAAGAAGGACTAAGACATCACAAACTATATACATTACAAAATTGACTTCCACAATCCGGGTTAACCACCCAGATATCTGCCCTCTCCTTAGGGGCTGTGTTGGGAATTGCAGCTCAGAAAACAAGTTGCTACCCAGGGTATAGAGCACCCCAAAATTCTGAAAAAAAAAAATATTTGCAAAAACGCCCTAAGGCAACATAGACAGTTAAAGATAAAAGAATAATAAAAACGCAGTAGCTATCTAAACATAAATTGAATGGTGCACTTCGAGTCCAGTTCATTAATGTCTTTAACAACTTCCCAGCCTTCCTGCCTGCCGACAAAGTCTTGTGGTTCTGAACTTCTGTAGCTATTTGAGATCGGAGGTACCATGGGTTTTTATAGCCTCCAGTGTGCTGAGAACAGATAGGCCGAAAGTAAGGCCAAATGCCCTCCTGGCCGGGACCGCCAAGGGAGTCCACACCAGGGAGGGGCACTGCGTCCATGGCCCCCCCACTTCCAGGAGTGGGGACCTACCCCAGACCCCACCCCAAGCACAGGTCCCCGTGCCCGTAGCTCTTCCGGCAGCTCCATCCTAACCCAGTAAGGGTCATAATTCTTCAAAGCCATCTGGGCTCAAAGCCGGTCACCCATCGGGAGAGAAAGCCTGTTGTCCATACCCAGAGCTGATACCTACCAGAGAGAAGTGAGCACCCAGTTATAACTGGGTATCCCTCCTCTCAAATCAGAAAACCAGCAGTTCCGGGATAGCTACTGGATTTTATCTTAACTATGTGATACATCTGTGCATCTCCTTGGGCCTAGGCCTGGGCCAGAACATTGTAAAGACTCAGGGTCGTGAGGGCCCCAGCTAAGGGGGACTACTCTCCCTCAGTCTGCGGCCTCTCGTAGCCCACTTGTAAGGGCTACCTTCCCCACACAATAATAATCAGCATCCCGTAGGAAGCCCACCATCTTGCTTTATGCCCTGCAGCCTATATAAGCCCCGCATCCATCCTTTCAGATATATCGGTCAGGCAATCTCCCAACCCAAGCGACCCAGCTCCTCTCCAAAGCCAGAAATATGATATAGGAGCTCCACAGGGCCAGGGTGCCAGACCCGTGCTCCGCTCTGGTAAGGTCCAAAGCCCAGCCCCCCCAAAAGCTCCCAGAGCCCTCATGCGCAGCCCCACCAGAGAATCCCTGAATCCTACCTTACTGTACTATATCTTACAGATGACCTTCCAGACTGTCCATTCATGAGTTGCCCCTCGTAAATTGCCTGAGAAGTTGCTTAATGGAATTCAGAGTCACCTGTTGTGATTCAACATCCTTAGGGCAGGATCTATGCAATGGCATCCCCACCAGATTAAATCTCTGTGGCAAAGGCATCCTCGTAGGCAGTTCATAATTTCTGTGTTTTAAATCTGACCACGCCTCAGCTGCTGTATCATAACTCTGCTGATCATTTGGGAACTGAATGACTAATTTCGCCGGATAAGGTGTCCTGAATTTCTGTTTTAAACCTCCCAGAACTGGGAATAAGGGGATATACTCTCTGCGTCTTTGCATCGTTGCAGGTGCATAATCATTGTCCAGAAACAGTCTCACATTAGCAAAATATGTTTTCCCCATGGCCCAGGCTTTTTTAGAACAATTTCCTTAGTGGTGAAATGCAGGAATGTGATGATTATTGAGCGAGGGCATGCACCTTGTTGAGTAGGCCTGTGGCCTAAGGCTCTATGGGCGCGATCTATTTCTAAATCAAGATTTGTGTCTAAATTCAAAGCCTCCCATAACACTGCTGCTAAGAATTGTTCCATATTGTCCCCTTTGCTTTCCTCAGCCAGCCCGTATATTCTTATGTTTCTTCCCCTGTGCCTGTTTTCTGCATCTTCTTGTCTCTCTCTCCTTAAGTACGGCAGATATCCACAAGCTGTGAAATTGTGGCCCGACAACCCTCTATTGCCTCAGTTTGTCCCGTTTGTGTCTCCTCTAATGTCCCCACTTTCTGTTGTAATTCCGTGACGTCTGCCCTCGCTTGCTCTTGTTCTTTCTTAAATTCTTTGAAGTCCAATTTAATCTCTTACAATTCACCCAGTAACTCATCTAGCTTGTCGTCCATATCTAGTTTGGCTTTACGTTTAGGTTTCCCTGATTTCTTAGAGGAGGTAGCAGTCCCAGCAGGGCGTGGGCATGCTGATGCACTTGAGTCAGAGGCCTCGCGATCTGAAATCTCTGGGTTGCTCGGTAAACTGGCAAAATGGCTAGAACCCGCTTTTAGTTGATGTTTAGCCATATAATAACTCTCTTGGTTAACTCAGAACCCGGTGAAAAATGGCTAAAATGAAGACTTTTGGGCACGGAAGGTATGGAGCTCGGCTAGAGCACTGCCATGCGGTCGAACGCTGCACCGGAAGTCTCATGGCAACTGGATTTCAAAGCATAAAAAACCACAATGCACTTAGGGCACAGAAACTAGGGGTAGAGTACACAATGGAGGGGGGAGTGATACTGATGACCACCAAGCAGAAAAGAGACCTGGGGTAATCATCTCTGATGACCTAAAGGTGGCCAGGCCGTGCGACAGGGTGGTTGGGAGGGCTCGTGGAATGCATAGGGAGAGTTATCACCAGCAGAAGGAGGGAGGTGGTGTTGCCTCTGAACAGATCGCCGGTAAGACCTACACTGGAATACTGTCTACCAATCTGAAGGCCATATCTCCAGAAGGGCACAGAGTGGAAGTAGTCCAAAAGAGGGCCAGCTAAAATCATGACAGTTCTGCATCAAAAGCCTTATGAGGAGAGACTAAAGGAACTCAATAGGTACACCCTGGAAGATAAGAGAGAGGAGAGAACATGACAGAGGCCTTTAAATACTTCACTGGGGTAAATAAGGTACATGAGGAAAGTATTTTTCAGAAAAAAGAGGTTAAACAATAAGAGGACATGCTATGAAGCTGGAGGGGGTAAATTCAGGAGAAATGTGAGGAAGTACTTCTTCACAGAAAGAGTGGTGGATTCCCGAATAGCCTTCCAGCCGTGGTAGTGGAGGTGGTGGGGAGAACAGTGGTGAGGTTAAAGAAAACATGGGATAGGCGTAAGGTAATCATAGTGAAAAGGGAAGGAGGGCGGGAGAAAGAGCCAGAGATGAAGTAGGGTCTACAGTGAATACTGTAGATAGAGAAAAATGGGCAGACTGGGTGAGCCAAGCGGTCCTTATCTGCCGACAAATTCTATCTGACGTATGTACAGGTATGACATCTTTTATCGTTACATGATTATCTCCTGAAGTCCTTTACACGCCAGAACTGCTCAGCTTCGCCCAGCCCGTCGGTGCAGTCGTTGAGTTACGCCTTGCGTCACCAGTGACCTGTTTTTTTTTTTTTGGGGGGGGGAATTAAGCTTTCCAGTGGGTGCTCTCCTCCGTCAGGGAGTGTCGCTGCCCTCACCACAATGGTGCCACCTGGGTAGGCAAAGCTAGTAGATCAATGGAAGGCAGGGTGGGAGGGTGGATGACAGCCGGGCTCGTGGCCAGCACACCATTGTGCACACCCCTGCATTGAGCCCTTTGCACGCCAACTTGTAGAAAACCAGGAGAAAGGCTCCAGGACAGCAGACAATGGACCTCAGTGGATCCAGACCCTGCTTTACAGCCAGCAGCACCTCCTGATGATGCACAGGGGTAAATCCTTTCCGACTTCTCCATGGCTCGATTGAGGACGGGGCTAGCAGTCAAGAGTACTGGGTGGCCCTTATGTGCTCCTGAGGGAAGCCTGAGCATGCAGGGGGCACTGATCGTCAGTCAAAGGAGCTCTAGAGGGAGGAGAACACGTCATAGTTATCTCTCCCAAAAAAATCAAGAAGATGACCTTATGAACATAAGACATGCTGTAAATAATTTTTTATTTTAGTCTTTGGTAACCGGGTAAGGCCCACTAGGCACAAGGGCCTGTTTTCAGGGGTGACCTGGGAGCACTGGGTGGTTAAGTGACTTGCTCAGAGTCACATAGTAGGCAAGTGGCGGTTGTGAGAATCAAACTCAGGTCTGGTCTGCTGGATGTATCAAGCTCGTTCACACCCTCGTTCCTCTAATCTCTAGGCTACACTGCCAGTCCAATAATGGGTGCAGCTGAAGTTTCGAGTGGAGTCTGACAATACAGGTGTAACCCCTAGATGGCGCTATCCCAGGGGCTACTACCCCTGCCTGATTTGCCACTAACAGGTTGAGGGGCCTGGATCCAATGGCGGGTGCCTCCACCCAGAGGTCAGGGTTTGCAATAGTTAAACTAACTTGGTCACAGCCCTCTGGGACACTGCAACCCCCCCCTTTCTTCCCACTAGTGGCCCACACAATGTATCAGAATTACCTTCACAGTATACACTTACCCCCAGGTCTGGTTCCGGCACTGGGACCTCCTGTGAAATGAGATACAGTGCAACAATCACAGTACAGTACTTTAACATAGACAAATACCTCAGGCAGTATAACTTTGTTGAAACAAGCAGCTCTGATTTATTTGGGGATATAACAAGGACAGGGGAAATCAGGTTAATTAGCTTATCACTCTAATAATCTACCTATGGCTCTGTGCACAGGCCTATCCCTATCAGTTACTGTCCTGGGTACCCAAGCCCTAGTGGCTAGTCAAACCGTGGCAGCTGGTAGGGCCCTTTCACAGAAAAGGAGAATTAAACAGTCAGCAGTACAGTAATTCCATTTGGATTTAATGTGGCAATTTAACAGGAGCGACCTGAATTAGTACTCACGACCTCCAAATAAGATAGGGTCCTTCAATATCAGCAGGGCTCACTTGAGGTACACAAACCTCTTCACACATCCATATAAAAGAAAGCACTATACCAGGCAGGCTGCATCTGTATCCCGATCGTAATTACTGCACAATACCGGAGAACACACAGCAGATTCAGTTCCTGACAGACCGAGTGCAATTTTCAGCAATTCTCCAGTCCTCTACAGGTGAGCCTGGTTTCTACTCTTCAGAGATCCTTTGATTCTTTTCACAGGACGATTCAGTCCTAACAAGCTGTTACACAAGCTGCAGACCGGAACTCTGGGCCTTACACATGTTTTTGACTAAAACTGCACACTGAAAAAGCACAGGGCTCCTTCCTTCTTCACTGCCAAAGCTCAACTCAAACTCCAACCGACAAAACGGGCACTTCCTTTGAGTTCCTCCCAGTTCTTGACTGGATTGGCTGTCACTCACAATAGACTGCTGCTGTTGGTCCAAAAGGCACTGAAGTCTAAATTACATCTCCCAGAGTCACTGCCCATACAATCCTCTTGTGGCTGGCTCAGATTATGAGTCCAAGTTCTGATTACGTCCAAGGCACCATTTAGAGCTAGCTTACCCCACACTGATTGGTCCAGTTCAGCAGTTCAGAACTAGAATGGGGAACTAGCAGACACAGTTCTGACTGCAAAGAAAGCAGGTTAGACAAACTGTAATTTCATTATTACTCTAAATAATTTCTGGCAAACAGTTACATCTTTCAGATAGGTTCCTTGCACTCTAGTGACTGCAAAATGAAGTGAATTGGCAGCAGCTCGAGTGGTACTCAGAGAAGCACACAGTCCCCCATACAAACTAATTATGTCTGCAAGCAGACAGCTCTTAAAGAGACAGTACCAGAGGCTCTAAAACACTCACTGATAAATGGCTTAAATGCCAAACACCATTCAGGCTTGGAGCATTCAAGCAAGCTCCTGAAGTCTTTTGGGAACCCCTATTTGCGGGGTTAATCCTTCCTGGTTTGGGAAAGCTTGACGTCCACACAAGCAAGTAATTTCTATAAGTTTCAACTGCAACCATATACATTTGCATTAGACTGCACATGTAATCATCAGTCAATATATCATTTTACCAAGAACACATTTCTGAAACATTGCAGTCGTCACTCTTACACAGTATTACATACACATTGTACCATAACTCAAGTTATTACCTCTTGTACATGAAACCTGAAGAGGGCGCCTTCCTATCAGTTACCTTGGGGCTGGATGGGCAAGGGCACCATACTTAGAGGCAACACAAGTAACTTGAGTTAGCACTGATGCTCAGTTTGGGCAATGAGCTTGGGACACATACACTCCTTTATGGACAACATTGAGAGGCAAGTCCACAGGCCTCCCAAGTGAATCATAACTGAGGTGCACCAGGCTTTACAGCCTCGACCAGTCTTTCTAGGGGAACTGTTATAGTCTCTGCACTCTGAGCCTCATTTTCAGCATTGTCCTCACTTGTCAGGAGTCTCCATGGGGTAGAAAGGCTAGAACTTGGGGCACTTTCAGCTCCAGGAGTTACAGTTTCTGAGTCCACAACATTTGGCTCGCATGAGAGCTTTGGACACTGGCAGTGGACTGTCAGGGCACTCAAAATACTCTTCTTGTTCGGGTGTATCACCAGTCTGCCCTAATCTATCATTTCCTCCCTGAAAGCTCAAACAGTTCAACCATGCACAATGATTCCATTTCATCTGATCTGATGCTTTGCACTTCACTTTCTGGGAGCATTGGCTCCAGGGATGAAGCTGGGGGCTTAGACAGTCCAGAAGGCCCAGCTTTGTCTCCAGTATTGACTAGGGATTGCCCTGAAACAATTGACTCAGTTCGTAAGAAGGATAGTATTCAAAGTCACTCTCACTTTCTTCCGATATGGACTGACAGTCATGCTCAACTGGGACTTGTGGAGGGAACACTTTAACTTTGCTTCTGTAGGTGCAGACTTTCTTGATCTTTTCTTAGCAGCAGCTCTAGTCACTGGTCCAGGGGGCATCTTCTAGGGGCTCAGACTCAATTAAGATTTGTCCAATGGGCAGTAAATGATTTCTATGCATTGTTTTTACATCTTTTGAATTATTCTCAGGCCTTACTTTGTACACTGGCAGATCATCTAGTTTGCCCACTACAATGTGAGGGAGATGGTGCCATCTGTCAGCAATCTTGTGCTTGCCATGCAGTCCCAGATTTCTTAGCAATACCCGATCTCCCTCCTGGAGTTCCTGTACTTTCACCTTTTATCATACCTTTCTTTGTTGGCCAGATTTCTTTGGCAGCCATGGTTTGAGCCAGTTGGTACATGAGTTAGCTGGGCCTTTAACTTTTGCACATACTTTAAATAGTTGTCAGCTTGAACCCCATCAGGAGAGACCCCAAAACACACATCTACTGGTAGTCGAGCTTCTCTTCCAAACATCAGGCGGTGGGGAGAATCCAGTGGCATCACTTTGGTGCAGTTATAAGCATGTACCAGGGTGCTAATTTGTTGGCTCCATCTAGGCTTGTCCTTTGGGTGCAGGGTGCCTAGCATATCTAGCAAAGTGCGGTTGAAACGTTCAGGCTGTGGGTCCCCTGGGGTGGTAAGAGTGGTTCTGACTGTGACCTCCACAGAGAAAGCATCTCTTTGATCAGACGACCTCAAAGTCTCCTTGATCAGAATGGATTCTTTGTGGAGCCCCATAGTGAACAAAAAGTTTTCTACAAGTACTTTGCCACAGTGGATGCTTTCTGGTCTTTGGTGGGAAAGCTTGGGCATATCTCGTGAAATGGTCAGTGACCACCAGCACATTACTGATATTTCTTTGATCTGACTCCAAACTCAGAAAATCAATACAGACCAGCTCCATGGGTGCACTGGTGGTGATGTTAACAAGGGGCAGCCTCTGGGGCAAAGCTTTCCTCTGTAAGCAGCGACTACAAGTTCGAATGTGTTGCTCCACATCAGCCCCATCTTAGCCAATAGAATCTGGATCTCACCAAGTCAAGTGTTCTGTCTATACCAAGGTGCCCCATGTGGTTGTGCAAGGACCTCAGTACTGAGTCTCAAAGCAGGCAGCACTAGTTGTTGTTTGTCTACTTGTCCCCTCTGTCTACTGTTTCTCTGTATAACAGTTTATTGATCAGTTTCAACTTAGGACCTTCTTTGTATAACAGTGCAGTTCTCAAATCAGTGGAGCGTAATTTGGACACATCTTTTCCTGCATAGAGGGCTTCTAAAGCTGCTTTGATCATGGGATCGCGGGATTAAGCCCGCCGAATACTGTCATTGTCCAGCTGAGGCAGTGCACCAATGTCTATTGCAGAAAAGTGGCAATAAGCAGCAGGTATGCAATTCTCAGAGGCTCCCAAGCAATCAACCATGCAGTCCACTGCGTCCGTGGACATTTGTTCCTCCCTGTCAAACTTCCGGCAGAGTGCCCGAATGTCAGGTTCTGCCAATCGGACCCAATCATTCTGGGGAACAGGCCTCCGGAGAGAGCATCAGCATCTATGGTTCAGACCTGCTCGGTATTCGAGAGCATAGTCATATGTAGATAATGCAGAAGCCACCTATGGCCAGTGGCATCCAACTTAGCTGAGGTCTGCACATAGGTCAAAAGGATTATTGTCAGTTTTACTAGTAGTTTAGCCCCATACAAGTACTCATGGAATTGGTCAACAATAGCCCACTTCAAAGCTAGGAACTCTAACTTATGTACAGGATAGTTCTTTCGGATGGGGTCAGGCTTCTACTGGCAAGGCCACTGGTCTCAGGCCATTCTCGTGCTCTTGGTACAACACAGCCCCAACCCTTGCAGCTAGCATCAGTGTGCAGGACGTAAGGTTTCTTGGATCGCATAGGCCAGCACTGGAGCATGGGTAAGTTGATATATGATCTCATGAAAAGCAGTCTCACAATCAGGAGTCCAGCGGGCCCCAAATACTTCACTCGGATGAAAATACACTCTTTCAGTCTTGAGGACGCTGACTTTTGGTATTTTTGTGGGTTGGGGATACCCTTGAGTAAGGTTAAGTAAGGGCGGATCACTCTTGAATAGTCCTTGATGAAGCGCCGATGTATAACAAGAATCCCAGGAATCTTTGCAGTTCTTTCAGATTTTGGGCTGTGGCCAGGTAGTCAAGGCCTCAACTTTACTTGGGTCGGTCTCTATTCCTCGTGGATACTATGTGTCCCACATACTTTACTGATGTTTGAAAGAATTGACACTTATCAATGGACAGTTTAAGGCCAAAGTCCTCCAGTCGGTCCAATACCTTAAATAATCTGCTCTCATGTTCCTCCAGTGAGCTGCCAAACACAATAACATCATCTAGGTATACCAGGCACTCTAGTAAGTTCATGTCCCCCACTGCACGCTCCATCAATCGTTGAAAAGTGGCTGGGGCACCTGAAATCCCTTGAGACATCCTCATGAATTCATAGAAGCCAAGCGGACAGATAAAGGCCGTCTTCTCACGGTCCTCTGGGGCCATCGGGATCTGGTAGTACCCACTGCGGAGATCCAGCACAGAGAACCACTTGCTCCCGCTTAGGCAGTCCAAAGCATCCTGAATGCGGGCATTGTGTACTGATCAGGATAGTCGCGGTTTAAGTGCGATAATCCACACACATCCTTACTGTTCCATTCTTTTCCTCACTACCACAATGGGAAGCATAAGGGCTTCTGGATTCTTGTATTACACCAGCAGCTAACATCTCTTGCAGATGCCGTCTCACATCATCTATGTCAGCAGGTGCCAGGCGTCGAGACCTCTCACGAAATGGTCTTTCGTCATGCAGCCGGATATTGTGCTCAGCTCCTTGCATGCATCCTACATCCCATTCCTTTAAAGAAAACACCTGGTCTCTCTGGGCAAGCTTCTCACTGATCCTCACTTTCCATTCAGCTGGCAGCGGAGTCGCCGAAATCAAACAAGTCAGGCGTTACTCTGTCATTCTTCCTTGAACTCTGCTGCTGGGTAGCACTGCAGTGTCTGCACAATGCACATTAGCCAGGATGCAACCTCTGTTTACTCGAATGTCTTTCAGACACATTATGAACTTGGACCATTACCCTTCTGGCATAAGCATGGGCTCTAGCGGGCAAAATACTAGGCTTGACCAGCAGTCCCTCTGGCAATTTTCCATCGCCTGGTGCATCCAACATTAATATTTTATTCTTAACATCCTTTCTGATACGGACCTTTCCTATAAGGTACACTGGGCATTTGGCGCCAGGATCAGAGACTCAGGATCCTTCTTCCATACAATTCGACCGGTTCCTCTGGTTCTGTTTTTTCAGCATCTCTCTGTGCCTCATAAGGTCTTCTTAATTAAAGCGGAACTCTTAAAGCTCTATAGTCTTTGACCCCTGTTTTCATAACACAACTGTGCACCTTCCGAACATATATGAGCATTTGTTCCAATCAACAAAGGACACCATCATACAGTCCAGTGGGGACACACTAAGGCTAGGGTCTCTACTTGTTCGCCACTCCAGCAACGGAGGTGGGGAAAGACAGCCAAATTGGATATACCCGGAATAGGGGTAGGCCTTCTCACTTAACCCCATACATGCAGTCCTTCTAATGGTTGTAAGGGTACGTCTGACAAATGCTTCTGATACCAATCCTGGAACATAATTGTCACTTGGGAGCCACTGTCTAATACAGCTCTTGTAGACACTCCATTCACCTTTACAGTGGTCTCCATGGAGGGACCCACTATTCTGGACCAGTCTGGAGGCGGTAGTGGGGCCTGGGCAACTGACCTTGCCACAAAAGGCGTGGATTAGCATTTTGGTGCCCTCACTGGGATCATGTATGCACCTCTTAACCACTGATTTCTTCTCCGAAGCTCTCCTTGTAGCCTATATGCAACTTTGTCAGTGTCTTTGGGACTGGCATTCCTTTCATGTGCCCATCTTTCTCACAATTATAGCAAAACATACTTTCTGGAGTTTGAGCTGGCGAGGCGCCACACTGGGAGCCAGGGCGGGGTATACTAACTGGAAACCTGGGTGCCATCTCTGTCTGCGTGATAAGCATTTGAGACATCTTGTCAGTTTCTCCACTTCCACGGTCAAGGAATTGAGTTTGGAGCTGTTATCAGCAGGAGATACATGGTGGGTACCCCACCCATAACAGTCTGTTCGGATAGGTCAGGGCCTCGTACTTGCAGGCGTGGCCTTCATAAAGGGACTGTTTTGAATTCTGGATCTCTCTCAACAGTTCGCCCCATTGTGGCATATCTTTTCCTTGTCAGAGCACTCATTGACTGTCAACCTCTGCCCTGAACTTCACTTGATGGGTCACCCTCAGTCACTCGGGTCATTAGCCACAGCTGTTGGTGCAGGTACCTCCCGGTGCCTTTTTCTCAACTCCTCAATTTCTCTCATTAACTCATCATGGGAGGTGGGGATTCCAGTCGATTTGCCAGGCGTAACTGAAGCAACAGCAGTTCTGAGAAGGGGCAGACTTAGGATTCTGTCCAGTCTGGTTCGGTCCAGTTCAATCGCTGGCAAACTACCCTTTCTGAGGCATTCATGCAACAATTTTTCCAGCCGAGACATACACAGACAACAACTCCCTTGGTACTGTTGTGCATTTCTTACTCTCCACCATAGGTCCTCATCAGAATCTGGGCTCCCATACACATTCTCCAAGGCCTCAAGATAGGCCTGTGCAGTCGCTTCAGGGTTACTGGCCCGTTTAGCACGGATGGTAGCCAGGGCAGGACCCGGAGGCTCTCACTAACCCTCTTTGCACTTGCCTTCCGAGGCATTGCCATTCTAGCACTTGGGGCAACATAGTTCTATCCAGGTCTTCCCAGTCATCCTCCCCTTGGGGTGGGGAGGGTGCCAGAGAAGATCCTCAACCTCGTAAGAGTCGTGACTAATGGCGGTGCAGAAATAGGAGTCTGCATTGGTTCAGCCACCATTACGGGCACTGGAGCAGGAGAGGGTGTTGGGAGGAACACCCCAGGTGGCAAGAATAGTTTCTTCAAGTCCTCCACAGTTTTCCCTCTCCCAGCAACCATTCAGCAAATTTCTCCTCAAAGTTTCAGATAGTGGTGGGGCCTGATTCCCCGGGTCTTCTGTCCTTAGTTATCACTCTCCAAGCAGTGAGGCTCCTCTGGGAGTAATGGTCTGTGGCACTTTGGAGCTATCTATGGGATCCTTAAACTCTACTAGGGCCAGGAAAGTGTGGGTGAGCAGATTAGCATGCCGACCCACCACCACAGGGTTTTGTAAACCTTCCACCTTGGAAAGTACTCCCTACACAGTGTCCATATTGATACCCAGGGGGATGTCCAGGATAAGCATAGCATTTTGGTGGTCGATCTCCTCCCCAGTACACCACTCCACTAGCCGGTGCACAGCCACTTCTGTCGGGGTACCCATTTTTTTCTTAACAGTGGTTCGTAAATATGGCCACTAGAGGACACACAATCCCAGCGGTGAGCCTCCAAGATGTAACCCCTAGATGGCGCTATCCCAGGGGCTACTACCCTGCTGATTTGCCACTAACAGGTTGAGGGCCTGGATCCAATGGTGGTGCCTCCACCCAGAGGTCAGGGTTTGCAATAGTTAAACTAACTTGGTCACAGCCCTCTGGGACACTGCAACCCCTTTCTTCCACTAGTGGCCCACACAATATATCACAATTACCTTCACAGTATACACTTACCCCAGGTCTGGTTCCGCACTGGGACCTCCTGTGAAATGAGATACAGTGCAACAATCACAGTACAGTACTTTAACATAGACAAATACCTCAGGCAGTATAACTTTGCTGAAACAAGCAGCTCTGATTTATTTAGGGGATATAACAAGGACAGGAGAAATCAGGTTAATTAGCTTATCACTCTAATAATCTACCTATGGCTCTGTGCACAGGCTCATCCCTATCAGTTACTGTCCCTGGGTACCCAAGCCCTAGTGGCTAGTCCAAACCGTGGCAGCTGGTAGGGCCCTTTCACACAGAGAAAAGGAGAATTAAACAGTCAGCAGTACAGTAATTCCATTTGGATTTAATGTGGCAATTTAACAGGAGCGACCCTGAATTAGTACTCACGACCTCCAAATAAGATAGGGTCCTTCAATATCAGCAGGGCTCACTTGAGGTACACAAACCTCTTCACACATCCATATAAAAGAAAGCACTATACCAGGCAGGCTGCATCTGTATCCGATCGCAATTACTGCACAATACCGGGAGAACACACAGCAGATTCAGTTCCTGACAGACCGGTGCAATTTTCAGCAATTCCTCCAGTCTTCTACAGAGGCGAGCCTGGTTTCTACTCTTCAGAGATCCTTTGATTCTTTTCTGGGGAGTTCAGTCCTAACAAGCTGTTACACAAGCTGCAGACCGGAACTCTGGGCCGTCACATGTTTTTGACTAAAACTGCACACTGAAAAAGCACAGGGCTCTCTTCTTCACTGCCAAAGCTCAACTCAAACTCCAACCGACAAAACCGGGCACTTCCTTTGAGTTCCTCCCAGTTCTTGACTGGATTGGCTGTCACTCACAATAGACTGCTGCTGTTGGTCCAAAAAGGCACTGAAGTCTAAACTACATCTCCCAGAGTCACTGCCCATACAATCCTCTTGTGGCTGGCTCAGATTATGAGTCAAGTTCTGATTCGTCCAAGGCACCATTTTAGAGCTAGCTTACCCACACTGATTGGTCCAGTTCAGCAGTTCAGAACTAGAATGGGAACTAGCAGACACAGTTCTGACTGCAAAGAAAGCAGGTTAGACAAACTGTAATTTCATTATTACTCTAAATAATTTCTGGCAAACAGTTACATCTTTCAGATAGGTTCCTTTGCACTCCTAGTGACTGCAAAATGAAGTGAATTGGCAGCAGCTCGAGTGGTACTCAGAGAAGCACACAGTCCCCATACAAACTAATTATGTCTGCAAGCAGACAGCTCTTAAAGAGACAGTACCAGAGGCTCTAAAAACACTCACTGATAAATGGCTTAAATGCCAAACACCATTCAGGCTTGAAGCATTCAAGCAAGCTCCTGGAAGTCTTTTGGGAACCCCCATTTGCAGGGGGGTTACACAGGTATACTGAGAAAGTGGTTTTTGTTCATATGCGCAACACCTCATGATTCTTTCACGTCACCCTCCCTCCCTCTCCCCCAAGGGCATAAGAAGAGAAATCTGTGCATTTACAGCCCTATTATAAATAACTTATTATGGCTCAGCAAAACAAAGTAGAATTAAATTAAAGAAAATACAGATTTATGTTATTTCATAGCTATAGCAGATATCTCCTGACAGAAACCCCAAGTGTGATCTCTAATTTGCAATCTGGGTGCCAGAAACCTTTACTGTCACTTCATGGCTCTCACTCTTGCACTGTGAAGCATGTGAGAGCATCCTTATTCTGGGGCAAATAGGTGTGACAGGTAAATGTTATACAAGGACAAGTCCAGTTGTCCCATACTTGCAGCACATAATTATTTATTTTTGTTGATGGGGGGGTGGGGCTACAACATATTTCCTTTTTTCAGCCTCCTTCGGGGTGGGGAGGATAAAGAAGTACTAACTGATGTTAAAACTAGGTTGGTGAATTTGTAAAAGGTGGGTAATTTGGCCAAGACAACAGGAAAATTTCCCTACTCTTTTCAAGAAGTGCCATGGATTGTTTAATGTCCACGTAAACCACCACCAGACCAGGAAGACAGGACCTCGATTTGATGACTCATCCGAAAGATGGCTTTTGAGGTGTTAAACACTTATCCAGTTTAGTTTTACTGTTAATGCACTAAGCAGTCCTAAACTTATAACAAAAAGTGTCTAAAATCCATGCAATAAATGGAAATGGTACCTGTTGAAATCTGAGATGGGAGCAATAACATCAAGCTGTACTATCATCCAGAGATAAAGGTACTGCTCCGACTCAGAGCAGCGTTCTTCACTGTGATATAAGAAATGCACCTTTGATCATGGGATAAAATGCCAGCATTCCTAGATTTTTATAAGCAACTAGGACTTACTTCTAGCATAATATACTACAGCAGGCTCCTGGCCTAGACATAGAAACTTTTATAAAATGGAGAGAGAAAATCCTGTATTCAGATTCATTCAAACAAGTCACCTGACCATGGCTTAATCCCTAGGAAACCCACAGTTGCCTTGCTGGACTACAAAATCCTGACTGACAGCAATGTGAAGTGACCCACTCAAATCACTCCACTATAGAGACAAGTTAACAGAGATGTGGCGAATTTCACCCACAAAGTGCGAAATTTCACCTTCGAATGGCGGAATTTCACCCATGAATGGCAGAATCCTGCCCCTGAATGGCGGAATTTTGCCCTTGAATGGCGGAATTCCACCACATCTCTAAGGCCCTGTCCAGACTAGCAATGAGCTACAAAAACGTTTTTAAAAACGTTACCATTCAACCCGTTTCTGTGCGTCCACATTCAACAGCTGAATCGTTTTTTAAACCGTTATTCTGCATCCACATCAGTGCTCCTTCTCCATTTTCCTGTAACGTTTTGAAAAGTGTTACAGTCCTCTGGAGGACACAATTCTACAGAACACACTTCGTTCGCCCGTCCGCACTACTCCTCAAAATTAAGACAAAACAGGTAACATTCCAGCAACCGTGCTAAAGACCTGCTCTTTGGTGGTTTTAAAAATGGTTTAAAGAACGCTTTTTAAACCGTTACAGGTCTGGACACAACCGTTTTTAGAGCAAGCGGTAACGTTACAGGGCACCAGTAACATTACCAAAGCTCTAGTCTGGACAGGGCCTAAGAGCATCCCCATTAGGACAAATCCACCTAGTGGAGAACTACAACTATGGTCGTACGGTCACTGATCCTTTGGAAGTTGCCTCCCTTTTTAACAACTATTTCGGTGACCTCGATCAATACAAGCACACCCAAGCGCCCTCCCCCAGACCCTCTTCCCCTGCCCCTGCCCCTCCCCAACACCCATCCCAGTTTCTTTTTTCGGTACCTCACCCCCTCGGAAGTAGTAAAACTCATCAAGGGCCGTGACCCCAAGCCCTCTTTAGGGCTTGACAACACTGATTACAGGATCCTCAGATTGGTCTGCAACTCCACTGTCGTTCCCCTCACTAATATTTTCAACTACTCCCTCTGCACCGGGTCCTATCCTCTCAAATGGAAATGCGCCATAATCAAACCCCTCCACAAAACAGGCCCAAAGATGATGATGTCTCTAATTGTAGACCTATCTCCCTTCTGGCCCCGTTATCCAAAATTCTGGAAAAAATAGTGCATGAACAAACCACTGAATTTCTCAAAGTATATGATCTTCAGACAGAAGCCCAGCGCAGATTCAGGTCTGGCCACAACACTGAGACCGCCCTTATCAAATTCACCAGCTTTATCAATCAAGCAATTGATGAAGGACTTTATAGTGGATAATTTTTTGTGGACCTCACAAAAGCATTTGACCTTGTAGACCACAACGTCCTACTATCCACCCTATCCGACCTTCATTTCTTACCCAAAGTCACCAACTTTTTTTGAAACTACCTGAGCTTCAGGTCACACCAAACCATTGTAACTGGTGTTCTGTCCAACCACTGCCCCATAAATTTCAGAGTACCCCAAGGGTCCCATGCTGGGTCCCCTCTTTTTCTCCCTGGTTGTCAATTCTCTTCCCTGAATCTGCGTGAACACTGAACTCATCCTGTATGCCAACGATGCTGTCCTTTTCTGCAAAGACAAATACCCTCCTCCTTACTTAAATTGCAGAGTGATTTCAGTAGCCTTCACTCCTGGTTCCTATCCAAAGGGCTAGTGTTGAATTAAAAAAAAAAAAAAATCAATCATTTTCTCCAGCCCACGGAAACCTCTCTCCTTTGATTTCACACTTCTGGACAATGACAGTAATACAACTGAAAGAGTCAGTGAATTTAGATACCTAGGATTGCTACTTGACAGCCACCTCAGCTTTGATTCTTACATAAATCAGCCAATTAAAAAAACTCACCAATGGCTAGGCATGCTATACAGAGTAAAGTCATTCCTGAGATATGAATCCAAGACCCTGCTCTGCACCAGTTTCCTGCTGCCGCTTATCGATTATGGCGCTCTAGTCTATTTTCCACCCCTTTCTCAGAGTAACCTAAAAAAACTCCATTCCACCTATCACATCATCTGTTTTGTCTCCGGTCTTCCCAAATATGCCCATCATTGTGACCTGTACAGGCTCTCCAAATGGACCTCCCTAGATGATAGACTCAACAGCAAAATACTCACCTTCTTCCACAGACTATCCCTGGGCCTCCTCCCTAACTGCATTACTTCCCTCTTTCCTATATCTGTCCTCTCTCTGACCACCAGAAGGTTCTCCACACTCTCCTTCTCCATCCCTTTCTGTCACACCACACATGGTCAAAACACCCTCTTCTACAAGGGTGCTAAGCTATTCAACAGCCTTCGCCCTGCTATCATTCAGTGCCCCTCTACGGCTTCCTTTAAGCATAATCTAGTCTCATCTTTCTCAGGCCGCCATCTGCAAATGTCCCTCGAAGTGATATTTCCTTCAGGGTGCCCTTTTCTCCTGCACCTAACAACTGAATCCCGCCATTACACCATGGAGGTGGGATCTCCAGGTCTGAGTATGGCAAGCACTTTCCTTCATTGCACTTATTGTTTTCTAAAATTGTTAGCGTCATATCTATGCTCAGTTGTCCTAGATCGGACCCCCTTATTTTTCTCAATTTGCGATTCTCTGACTGTTTGCCCTAAATTTTGTAACTTCGTGTTGTATTTGTCCTAAACTGGACACTTGTGAAAATGGGCAGCTTTTGCTCACATGCCTTTCCAGTATAATTAATAAACTGAAACAACTACAGCATCCTCAGTAGGAAAAATCCATTAGGTGGAAGAACTATTTTATTACAAATGCATGTTGACAGTGATTTCTTAATATGTATTTAGGTAAATATCTAAAATGAAGCTGACCATTTTGTAAGTGGATTAACCAATTCCAGGGCATGAGTTTACTGAGCATTAATCCACGCTTAGGTGGTTTGAAGTCACTCAGTCTGCAGCCTCGTGCCTCACCCCCTCCCCAGGTGTGGATTAATGCTTAGTAAACCCACGCCCTGTCGTGGGTTAATCCATTCATATCCCACAGAACTCAAGCATTCTTCAAGGGTTCATTAA
The DNA here is from genome assembly GCA_016271365.2 of Neoceratodus forsteri. Lineage (NCBI taxonomy): Eukaryota > Metazoa > Chordata > Ceratodontiformes > Ceratodontidae > Neoceratodus > Neoceratodus forsteri. The sequence continues at coordinate 387,327,947 of JADMNL010000025.1, read as the reverse complement.
CAAATTACCCAGCAACACGGAAACTGCCCGCTAAGCACACCAACCTGATGGAGACTCTGGGGTCATGGGTTGCGCTGCACTCCAAAGTGGCCATTGTTCCCTTGATGACACTCTGATCCTCAGGAGGGTGCAAGATTGAAGTGCGACCTAACAGAAATAGAACACACTCAGATTCTGATGTGAAAATATTCCAACTAACACATTACGTTCCCCTTCCCTGTCAGCAGGAGGGTCAAACTGAGGGTGAAATTGTAGTAGCGAGACTGATGCACAGAAAGATGATGATAATCAGGCAACATTTTTTTTCTGAACTGCCAGGCTGGAAACAATCAGTCCATTTAGTTTTGTGGTGTATCCAAGTCTTGTTTTAAAAGTGCATCTTGACCCACATTACAGAATAATTAATGTTGTTAGCATCTACATGCGTTTCTCCTCCTGACAACAACTTCAGTTTGCTCCTGTTATGGAAATGAGCAGGCTGTCATCTTTGATGTACCAACTACTTGCACAAAAACAAAGTGTGTATATATACACAGAAACAAAAAAGGATTCAACAGAATTCTAGCACAGTACTGAGATGTCCAAAAAAATACCATTAGTTAGGGAGGCTAAAGAATTTAGACAGAAAACAATGGATGCATGTTTACTATTTAAAACAAAGACATACAGTAAAAGTGTCTTCTTATAAAAGGGCTCTCAACAGCTAGTTTCATGGCACTGAGCTGGGGGGGGGGGCCCCTGGCATGCTGGCAACCCAGATTCATGCCCAGAGCATAGGATGTCAGCAGTAAAGGCCAGAATGTGCCACAACACACATGGAATGACACCTGGTCATGGCATGCAACAGTGCCCTTGGTGACATGCGTGACCACAAGTTGCTAGGCTACAAGATCTGGATCGCTGCCTGCCCATGCACACAGCTGAGGGTGAAGGTGGTAGGGGGAATCAGATAAAAAAAAATGGGAGGGGGTTCTCCCTTGTTGGTATCCACATGAATGTGCAGTGCCAAGGGTACTTCAGGAATGGCCATCTCCTCCCCAGTGCCAACAGTCAAAGCTGAGGTGATCCCGATTCATCTCCCAGCTCGTTATGGCCGGGACTGAGCAAGGAAACCGCGCCTCAATGGTGGGAGGTAGGCGACTGTACAGGCAGACTACAAGTAATAATGTCTGTGACAGAGGAGGCTCCAGTTCAAAACTGGAGTCCCTGGGCGGTGAGAGTGGAGAGTCCCTAGCACCAGAGGTAAGTAAAAACAGCTCTTAATAATCAAACTGATGACAGGGTGTTCACTGGCAGATTAGCACAGGCTCACTTATTAAGTTTATATTAACACAGCATAGTGGGGCCCCTCTGCAGTTGTAACTGCTCGTAGTCCAAACAGGAGCCCTGTTTTGCTGTCATACACAAAATACTGACTTTGCTGTTGGGAAGGAGGGGTCTCTTCTGCAACCAAGTCACAATGCAAAAAGGGCCATCAGTTATTAGTGGGTGTAAACAGGGTTTGTGTCCACTAAAACCACGGTTAGCAGTGCCTGGAGAGAGCTGTGCATGCCACAGCAGGAGTCACATGGTGCTATGTGCAACATCCCCAGGGACCGGCGCGATCAAAGAATGCTTCCTCTCACCCACCAGACCCTCACATTTAGGCCCACACCAACTTCTGGACTAGTTTGTAGTGCATCCTCGGTGGTTCAGTGCCCCCTCCTACAACCTGCTTCTTAATCCCTGAAATACATCCTGGCATCTACAGAATCACCCTTTCTAATCCCTGTCCTCGTATAATTCTAACAGCATGATCCCACACTAATCACCATCCCTTGCTGGCTCCATGGTCCTGGTTGCAAATTAGTGACATCCCCACACCCGCTTTTAGCAGCTGTGCGCTGGCAGGGTATGTCAACAATGTTTTGGGCATGGTCCTGAGGGCCATTTGCATGGTGTCACCTACTCCTACCCCCACAGTCACAACATGTTTAGCGACCATCCCGTAGAAGCTTGTGAACCCTGTTGTGCATAGCACTACGAGGCACAAGACAACAGACTGCTGATAAGCAGTATTGTGACCACTTAGCAACAGTCCCTTGTGGCTGTTTCTAAAGGGATACCGTCAAGCCCTTAAAGGGGAACACGCGTGTACAATGAAAGGTGACAATACTGTTGCCAAGAGAAATCTATTCCCAATAAGTAATTGGCCAATCTTGCAACTGTTACATGGCATGAAACATAATACATTTGGTTCTCCCCACCCTTTACAGCTGCAGGCATTCATTTTCTACATCACTAGCACAGGAAATGACATTAGAGAAGGGGAATGCAGATTTAAAATAGTGTAGCCAATAATTCCTAATGAAGATTTCCTCATCCCCACAACTCTCAGTGTGATTGTTAACCTGCGCCAAGTGCATTTTCATGCACCAGCACTCCTGCAAACATGCAGATTTGTAAAGCACTGTTTCATAAAAAAGAATAAAAATTTGCACCATTTTGAGAAACGTTTCTTAGTGCCAGTTCCATCAGTTTCCAAAACATTGGTAGTTTGATTGCTTTGCATAATGTTGTACAACATCCCCATTTAGTGAACGCCTTTGTGCCTGAGGGTTTTGCAAATTTTATTTCTGCTAGTGCTATTCTAAATTATTTTTTGTGCCAGTGCCATTTTAAACATTTCTGTGCAATGATGCAAGTTTGTATAATTTGTTATGTCAGCATCATGTTGTGTAACGTGAGGTAGTTTGGTCAGGTTAGTAGATCAACTTGAGAACTGGGAGATCGTGGATCAAAGCCTCAGTGCAGCCAAATAGTTACTGTGTGACCTTGAGCACGTTACATGACCTCTCAGTGCTCCAGCCAATCCTGCTGCAAAAATGTGTAGGCATAGGACCCCACAGAAAATGAGGGTATATCTCAACTGGGCAAGCATGGTTAAGTAGGTCGTAAAAGTAAATAACTGTATTGTGATGATGTGTGATAGAATCTCTGGCTGATATAAGCAATTTTTACAGAACTTACAGCAGAGAAACAGCTCACCAGTATTAACAGTCCTGTCAGGGAGACCCCCTGCAAACAGTGTGAAGCAGCATAGCAGGTATCTCATAGACAGGAACGGTAAAAGAAAAAGGAAACTCAAAGTTTTCCTCTGTCACTGGAGATGCGGAATTTTGGGCTCATCTACAGGGGTTGGGCCAACTGCTATGCTCCTCAGAAACAACCAGCAACCTAATAATTTAGTGAGTGCACCTGGGACGGCCGGGGAACTGAAAAGGTCATGCCTCAGGGAGATGGAGCTGGATTTCATGCTGGAAAGACAGACTGAAAGGGTCTGTGAATGACAAAGCTGCAACAAAACTTGTAGTTTTATTTAATTTGACCAGAGAAAGCTTATTTCTTTTATCTTAAAGTGGCAGTGTTCAGATAAAGGATTTTAATTTTGAACCTTGAAAAGGGTCCTCGATTAAGTGCTCCTAGAACTGCTTCTATCAGCCAAGAACCCTATCACACATCATCATAAAACAGTTATTGTTCTATATAACCTACTTAACCAGGCTTGCCCAGCTAATATACAGTATATAACCTCATTTTCTGTGGGGTTCTGTATCTACTCATTTCTAGAGCTGTAGTGACTGGAGCACTGAGAGGTTTTGTGACTTGCTCAAGGTCACACAGTTACTATTTGGCACTGCTAAGGTTTGAACCTGTGATTCCCTAGTTCTCAAGCAGGTGCTCTAACCACTAGACGACACCGCCCCACATTACACAACATGATGCCTGCACACAAATTATGCAAAATTGCATTACTACGAACAAATCTGTAAAATGGAATTGGCACAACACAGATTCAGTACAGTACTAGCAGTACAACATTTTGCAAACCTCACAATGAGGATGGCATGAAATATTATACAAAGCAGTCAAATCACAAACGATTTGGAAACTGGTGGCACTGGCACTATGACACATTTCTCAAAACAGTGCACATTTTTTCCCCTGTGAAACGGTGCTTTACATATCTGCAAGTTCGCAGGAGTACTGGTGCTTGAAAATGCCATCAGCAGCTGGCCCGGTAGCACTGATGGTTGAGGCGCTGGATGCCACGCCGGTGACCCGGGTTCAGGAATGAGCCTGAGCCGTCGGGGGTAGGCAGGGGATGGAGAAGGTCGAGCATCCAAAGGACTGATCTTTTTCCCTGAGGTGGGTTTCAGGGACTTCCCCGCTTGGTGGCAGCTCCTGGTGGAGGCTAGGGGCGCTGCATCTGGGGCAGGGGAAAAAGCAGATGGGGATCTGGTGTCGGCTGGCATCTGCGGGAGAGGGTGGTCTCGTTCACTCTGCACGCCGATGCCATTGCACAGCTGCACCAAGGGGCGGAAACAAGGAAAAACCCTGCCTCCTGGTAGGCAAAGGGGGGGGGGGAACGGGGCTGGCCAACCACACCCAGTGCCGGGTCCCTCCATTCGAGCCTGCGGCTCTCTTCAATTCCTGGTCACTCTACTAGATTACAGACAGAGCACCAGGAGGAGTAGGCAATCCCACCTTGGGGGACTCAGAGCCAGGGGGTTGGGTGGCCGGGTAGAGAAAGGAAAGGCAGCCGACAGAGGAATGGAGGACTTCAGGCAGGTAGGAACATGGTTGAACGACCCCCTGAGAGAGTCCGGGTATGGCAGTGATAAATAGAACTGAGAAAAAAAAAAAGAAAGGCAATCAGCACAAGCGGCTAAACAGTACTGGGGATCAGGAAATCTTTATTAGGAATTACTGACAGCGCTGTATTTTACCTCTTTATTCACCTTCTCTGATGTCATTTCCTGTGCTGGTGATGTAGAAAAAGGATGCCTGCGGCTGTAAAGTGAGGGGGAACTAAATGTGTTATGCTTCATGCCCTATAAGAGTTGCAGCTTTGGCCAACAGCTTATTTGGAATACATTTCCCCTTGGCAACAGTATTGTCATCTTTCTTTGTACAAGAGTGCTCTCCTTAAAGGAATTCTACTGGCTAACCTAATTGAGCCAATAGTGCATAGATAGTGGCTGGAGCATCCCAATCTCTCCTGTAGTGCCTATATATATTTTGAAATAAAAATACATTTATGTTTGTAAAATTAGAGTCCCCTCATGGTGGAGCCGGCATTGTCTTACAAAGGTCCATCCCCCCTCCCCCGAGATCGCGCTGGCAAAAACCACGATATGGCAACGCGATTTTGCCTCTTCCTGTCTAATCCCCTTATGTACGGAGATATAAAAATCTCTGTATTTTCTATGCCAGGTGCTATTTTTACAAAAGGTGCCTAGATGCCTGTGTGCCGGCACAAAATGTTTTTTTTACATCCCAGACGGTGATTTTGCAGTCGCTGTGCAAAACCACCTTTCGGGCAGGAGCTGAACATTTTTTCTGCACTTCTTCATGAGGTGGCGTCATAAGAAGGGTATGTTGAAAATTTGGGGCACAGATATTAACAAACAAGACAGTTACTTTGCCCAACATCATCACTTATACTGTGCATTCTTAACTGTTAATAAAATAATTCTTTCACTGAAGCAATTTTTAACATCCCTTTCAGTGGTATCAGCACCACACACACCCTATGACATCAGTGCATGCATCGAACACTCGGCATTGACAAATGCTTGTTTTTTGTTTTTTTTTCCATAATAATGATTATTGAAATTTCAAATATAACAAGAATTCATTCAATAACAATTATATAATGTATGGGGAGCCCTTATTGTGTATGACATGCTGCTGTCTAACAATCTTGTAATCTCATTGCTCTGACGTCAGCGCTATAAACCTTGCTTGCCTTCATCAGATCGGTGAGATTACAGGATCGAATCCAGTCAGGTGCGCTGAATTCTAGCACTCGAATGCTGGTTGCGCCACCACGATCGGTTTAAACTGTTCAACCGAAGCCCACAAGTAACAAGTAAAAGCCTTTCCCATTCTGTCCTGAAAGTATTATTGTTGCGACCCCGTACACTGTAAAACACAATGGCTGGGGTTATGAAATTTACCGTGTTGAAAAACCCCTCTTGCGGTTGTCATGCTGATGGTAAACCTTTCAAGGTTTACAAGGTTGGCCCGGCAACTGCTCGAGGGGTTTACAACACGGTAAACTTCATAACCCCAGCCATTACATAGCTTGGCAGAAGACACCAGGAGAAAGGACTGCTGTGTGACTGAACTTCTCTGCTGGGACTAAAGTAGAAGAACTTTTGTATTTGACTTTAAGGGTAAAAAAAACTAACACAAAAAAAAAAAGTGTGTGTTTGGGTTAACTGACCTGAATGGGTATCTGAAGAGTTATCTAGGTGTAAATCAAAGGTGACTGAAAGGACGTAACTGCTGTGAGGTTTAAATTACTTGTAGAAAGATCTGGTAAGTAGGGGGAGTGGCTTAGCTAGAAGGAAGCTACATTTAAAGACTGCCTTAGAAAGTTTCTGCTAACAGCTTGGCAGAAGACACCAGGAGAAAGGACTGCTGTGTGACTGAACTTCTCTGCTGGGACTATATTGTGCTCCTTCCCTTCCCTCCACCCAAAGCTAGTTCTATTTTTATAGGCACAGAATTTGACTGACAACAGGAACTTCCTGTTTAGGGGCAGGAAGTGAGTGATCACAGAACCACCAAGGACCCACCATCCTAGAAGGGCAAGAGTAGCTCTCCGGCCCCCTCTAGCTGCTGGAGGTCTGCCTCTGAGCAAGTAAGTGGGTCTACTGAGAAATATAGGATATTCTTGTCTCAGAACAGGACAATCAGGAGCTTAAAGGGCACACAGGCAGAAAGTAAGGAGAGAGAGAAAAAAAACAGAGGAAAGAGTAAGGATTGCAAACAGTTAAGGGGCCAGAAATAAGACATGATTGGAGTGGTGCAGTGCAGTGGCTGTGGAGCAGCAGTCTTCCGGGAGATGTTCTGGAGGATGCGGTGTTGTCCCATCTGCAGGCACCTCTCTGGGCTGAGGGAGGAGGTTGCTCATCTCCAGGCTGAGTTGGCCAGGATTTGTGGGATCTCCTCTTCCATCCAGGGACCACCAGTGCCACTGCCGTTGCCTCAGAGGTTGCCAAGAAAGAGGAGCGGTTGGACCACAGTGGGCTCAGGGAGGGTGAGGGTGGTGGAACAGAGGCGCATCCCTCCCATTGTACCTCTCCCACAATTCCTATGCCATTCGGGCAAAGTGTGCTTACTCTGTGGAGGCACCCACAGTGGAGACCAAGGAGGATGCTAGGAATCTCCACAAAGGAGACCCACAGGAGGGTGGCAGGGGACCCTGCAGGGGAAGGAAACAACTCCTGGTGGGGGACTCCATTGCTAGGAAGGTAGAATTGGGTGAGGAAGGGGAGAGGGAGGTAAGGTGCCTGCCTGGCGCCATGGCTTGCAGGGACAGGAAGCGAATCCTCAGGATTGCCGGAGCAGCTGCACAGGGGAGGGAGCTGGATGTCATTGTCCACCTAGGGACAAATGACCTGGCTAAGAAAGGGATTAGAGAAGTGCAGGAAGAGTTTGTGGAATTGGGGAGGGCCTTAGTCAAGTAGCACGCACGGTAACCTTCTCGGAGGTGCTACCCATCTATGGCATAGGAGAGGCTAGGGTGTTCCGCACCATGGGATTCAATCAGTGGTTGAAAAACTGGTGTGGAGCTCAGGGATTTGGCTTCACTGTGGACTGGGGGTCCACCTGGAGTGATGCAAGCCTATACTGGCATGATGGGCTGCATCTGTCCGGGAGGGGAACCAGGATCCTAGGTGATAGGTTTAAATGCTTCATTGGCAAGCTTTTAAACTAGCCAAGGGGGTAGGCACTGGAAAGGAGCAGGAAAATCCTAGCCCCCCAAATAATCACGGTAGTATGTGTGGCAAACACCAACATAGAGGTGTCGATAGGGAGAAGGGCAGGGGTAAATGAAGAAAGTGACAAAGGCAAGAAAGATAGGGACGGGGCAAAAGGGAGTAAGGCCATCAGGAAATGGAGGCTAATGAGTACCAATGCCCGTAGTCTGGGCAACAAGCTCCCTGAGCTGATGGCCTTAATGGAAGAGGGATGCCTGGATATTGTAGCGGTCACAGAAACATGGTACACAGAGAACCATGACTGGGATGTTAACAGACCAGGGTACATAACCTGCAGGAGAGACAGGCAGGGGAGAAGAGGGGGAGGAGTAGCTCTCTATGTAAAGGAAGGGATAAAAGCAACTGAACAAAAGAGTAAACAGGGAGGAGAGGAGGCACTGTGGGTCACCTTGGAAACTGGAAAGGGCACCACAATCCGCACAGGGGTTGTGCACAGACCCTCATGTCAGCGGGAAGGAATGGACAAGGATATAATAGAAGGCATTCTTAGAATGGCAGAAAAAGGGGAGATACTGTTGATGGGAGACCTGAATATGCCAAATGTTAACTGGAGCACATTTGCTGCAGCCACATCTAAGAGCAGGGCCATTCTTGATGCCCTACAGGTGGCAGGCATTAGACAGCTAGTTTCGGAACCCACTCGTGAGGGAGCAATCTTAGACTTCGTACTCTCAAACGGGGGCAGTGAGAGGATCTCAGACCTAGAAGTGGGTTGCCATCTGGGGACAAGTGACCATCAAACAGTGTGGTTCACGTTAAACTCAGCTACAGAGTCAAGCCATACAAAAGTGAGGGTACTGGACTTTAGGAGGGCTGACTTTGGCAAGATGGAGAGTGCCTCAGAAAAGCACTAGCAAACAGGCTAGAAGGAGGTGTGGAGCAACAATGGGAATTATCAAACTGCCATCACAGAGGCAACAAGCCTTTGTGTGAAGCAAATGAACAAATCAAAACAAAAGAAAAAGCCACTATGGTTCTCAAAGAGGTGGCTGTGAAAGTCAGGAAGAAAAAGATAGCATTCCGAAGTATAAGGAAACACAGAAGGAGCAGGACAGAGAGCTGTACCAGTTAAGGGAGAAGGAAGCAGGGAGGGAAGTCAGAATAGCAAAGGCCCAAACTGAGGAAAAGATAGCCAACTCAGTTAAGAAGGGGGATAAAACCTTTTATAGGTACATCAGCGAGCGTAGAAAGACAAAGGGAGGGATAGTGAGGCTGAATAGAATGAACAGTGGGTGGGCAGAGGGGGACAGTGAAAAAGCAGGAATACTGAACGAATATTTCTCTCAGTATTCACAAAAGAGGAGGGGGAAGTGCCTAATCCAATTAACAGAAGCACTCTTGATAGGGGGGTCAATCCCAGTCCTTTCACAGAAGAAAGGGTTCTGCAAGAACTCCTAAAACTGAAGGTGGACAAAGCAATGGGTCCTGATGGAATTCACCCAGAATTCTAAAAGAATTAAGGGAGGAACTAGTGAAACCACTGGCTACTCTTTTTAATAAATCATGGGAGGATGGTGTGGTACCCGAGGACTGGAGGGAGGCGGATGTGATTCTCCTTCACAAAAGTGGGTCCAAGACAGAGGCAGGAAACTACAGACCTGTCAGTCTGACCTCTGTGGTAGGGAAAGTGATGGAGTCACTTCTGAAGGAAAGAATAGTCGAGTACCTAGAGGCCAGTGGAGCACAGGACCCAAGGCAGCATGGGTTCACAGCCGGAAGGTCATGTCAGACGAATCTAATAGATTTCTTTGACTGGGTGACCAAAGTAGTAGACCAGGGAGGGGCTGTGGACATGGCCTACCTAGACTTTAGCAAGGCATTTGACACAGTCCCACACAAAAGATTAATAGTCAAATTAACCAGCCTGGGAGTGGGACCCAGGGTGGTAGCCTGGGTAAAACATTGGCTGGACAACAGGACACAGAAGGTAATTGTAAATGGAGTCCATTCTGAAGAAGGGGTTACTAGTGGGGTACCGAGGGTTCAGTATTGGGTCCAGTACTTTTAATGTCTTCATCAGTGACATTGCAGAGGGACTGGAAGGAAAAGTATGCCTTTTGCAGATGACACAAAATCTGCAACAGGGTTGATACACAAGGAGGCGTGGAAAGGATGAAAAGGGACTTGCAAGAGTTGGAGGAATGGTCAGAAGTATGGCAGCTAGGATTCAATGCAAAGAAGGCAAATAATGCACCTGGGAAACAAAAACCCAGGGGAAGAATACACAATGGTGGGGGTAGTAACAACAACAAAAATGGAAAGGGACCTGGGGTAATCATATCAGATGACCTTAAGGTTAGCAAGCAATGTGAGAAGGCAGTAGGGAGGGCTGGGGGTATACTGGGATGTATAGGGAGAGGCATCAGCAGCAGAAAACAGGAAGTTGTTATCCCTCTGTACAGACAGTTGGTGAGACCCCATCTGGAGTACTGTGTCCAGTTCTGGAGACCTCATCTCTGTGTAACCCCCCTGCAAATGGGGGTTCCCAAAAGACTTCCAGGAGCTTGCTTGAATGCTCCAAGCCTGAATGGTGTTTGGCGTTTAAGCCATTTATCAGTGAGTGTTTTTAGAACCTCTGGTACTGTCTCTTTAAGAGCTGTCTGCTTGCAGACATAATTAGTTTGTATGGGGACTGTGTGTTTTTGATTGAGTACCACCAAGCTGCTGCCAATTCACTTCATTTTGCAGTCACTAGGAGTGCAAAGGAACCTATCTGAAAGATGTAACTGTTTGCCAGAAATTATTTAGAGTAATAATAGAGTACAGTTTGTCTAACCTGCTTTCTTTGCAGTCAGAACTGTGTCTGCTAGTTCCCCATTCTAGTTTTGAACCTGTGAACTGGACCAATCAGTGTGGGTAAGCTAGCTCTAAAATGGTGCCTTGAGCGAATCAGAACTTGGACTCATAATCTGAGCCAGCCACAAGAGGATTGTATGGGCAGTGACTCTGGGAGATGTAGTTTAGACTTCAGTGCCTTTTGGACCAACAGCAGCAGTCTATTGTGAGTGACAGCCAATCCAGTCAAGAACTGGGAGGAACTCAAAGGAAGTGCCGGTTTTGTCGGTTGGAGTTTCAGTTGAGCTTTGGCAGTGAAGAAGGAAGGAGCCCTGTGCTTTTTCAGTGTGCAGTTTAGTCAAAAAACGTGTGTAAGGCCCAGAGTTCGGTCTGCAGCTTGTTAGGACTGAATCGTCCTGTGAAAAGAATCAAAGGCTCTCTGAAGAGTAGAAACCAGGCTCACCCTGTAGAAGACTGGAGGAATTGCTGAAAATTACACTCGGTCTGTCAGGAACTGAATCTGCTGTGTGTTCTCCGGGTATTGTGCAGTAATTGCGATCGGGATACAGATGCAGCCTGCCTGGTATAGTGCTTTCTTTTATATGGATGTGTGAAGAGGTTTGTGTACCTCAAGTGAGCCCTGCTGACATTGAAGGACCCTATCTTATTTGGAGGTCGTGAGTACTAATTCAGGGTCGCTCCTGTTGAATTGCCACATTAAATCCAAATGGAATTACTGTACTGCTGACTGTTTAATTCTCCTTTCTCTGTGTGAAAGGGCCCTACCAGCTGCCACGGTTTGGACTAGCCACTAGGGCTTGGGTACCCAGGGACAGTAACTGATAGGGATAGGCCTGTGCACAGAGCCATAAGTAGATTATTAGAGTGATAAGCTAATTAACCTGATTTCCCCTGTCCTTGTTATATCCCCTAAATAAATCAGAGCTGCTTGTTTCAGCAAAGTTATACTGCCTGAGGTATTTGTCTATGTTAAAGTACTGTACTGTGATTGTTGCACTGTATCTCATTTCACAGGAGGTCCCAGTGCCGGAACCAGACCTGGGGGTAAGTGTATACTGTGAAGGTAATTCTGATATATTGTGTGGGCCACTAGTGGGAAGAAAGGGGGGTTGCAGTGTCCCAGAGGGCTGTGACCAAGTTAGTTTAACTATTGCAAACCCTGACCTCTGGGTGGAGGCACCCGCCATTGGATCCAGGCCCTCAACCTGTTAGTGGCAAATCAGGCAGGGTAGTAGCCCTGGGATAGCGCCATCTAGGGGTTACATCTTGAGGCTCACCGCTGGGATTGTGTTCCTCTAGTGGCCATATTTACGAACCACTGTTAAGAAAAAAATGGGTACCCGACAGAAGTGGCTGTGCACCGGCTGGTGGAGTGGTGTACTGGGGAGGAGATCGACCCCAAAATGCTATGCTTATCCTGGACATCCCCTGGTATCAACACGGACACTGTGCAGGGAGTACTTCCAAGGTGGAAGGTTTACAAAACCCTGTGGTGGTGGGTCGGCATGCTAATCTGCTCACCCACACTTTCCTGGCCCTAGTAGAGTTTAAGGATCCCATAGATAGCTCCAAAGTGCCACAGACCATTACCCCAGAGGGAGCCCTCACTGCTTGGAGAGTGATAACTAAGGACAGTAAAGACCCGGGGAATCAGCCCCCACCACTATCTGAAACTTTTGAGGAGAAATTTGCTGAATGGTTGCTGGGAGAGGGGGAAACTGTGGAGGACTTGAAGAAACTATTCTTGCCACCTGGGGGTGTTCCTCCCCCAACACCCTCTCCTGCTCCAGTGCCCGTAATGGTGGCTGAACCAATGCAGACTCCTATTTCTGCACCTGCCATTAGTCACGACTCTTCCAAGGTTGAGGATCTTCTGGCACCTCCCACCCCCAAGGGAGGATGACTGGGAGACCTGGATAGACTATGTTGCCCCAAGTGCTAGAATGGCAATGCTCGAGGCGAAAGCAAAGAGGGTTAGTGAGAGCCTCCGAGGTCCTGCCCTGGCTACCATCCATGCTAAACGGGCCAGTAACCCTGAGAGCGACTGCACAGGCCTATCTTGAGGCCTTGGAGAATGTGTATGGGAGCCCAGATTCTGATGAGGACCTATGGTGGAGAGTAAGAAATGCACAACAGTACCAAGGGAGTTGTTGTCTGTGTATGTCTCTCGGCTGGAAAAATTGTTGCAAGAATGCCTCAGAAAGGGTAGTTTGCCAGCGATTGAACTAGACCCGAACCAGACTGGACAGAATCCTAAGTCTGCCCCCTTCTCAGAACTGCTGTTGCTTCAGTTACGCCTGGCAAATCGACTGGAATCCCCACCCTCCTATGATGAGTTAATGAGAGAAATTCGAGGAGTTGAGAAAAGGCGACCTCGGGAGGTACCTGCACCAACAGCTGTGGCTACGAACCGAGTGACTGAGGGTGACCCATCAAGTGAAGTTCAGGGGCAGAGGTTGACAGTCAATGAGTGCTCTGACAAGGAAAAAGATATGCCACAATGGGGCGAACTGTTGAGAGAGATCCGGGAATTCAAAAACAGTCCCTTTATGAAGGCCACGCCTGCAAGTACGGGCCCTGACCTATATCCGACTGCATCTGCTATGGGGGTGGGGGTACCCACCCATGTATCTCCTGCTGATAACAGCTCAAAACTCAATTCCTTGACCATGGAAGTGGAGAAACTGACGAGATGTCTCCAAATGCTTATCACGCCGCAGACAGAGATGGCACCCAGGTTTCCAGTTAGTAATACCCCCGCCCTGGCTCCCAGTGTGGCGCCTCGGCCAGCTCAAACTCCAGAAAGTATGTTTTGCTATAATTGTGGGAAAGATGGGCACATGAAAAGGGAATGCCAGTCCCAAAAGACACTGACAAAGTTGCATATAGGCTACAAGGAGAGCTTGGAGAAAATCAGTGGTTAAGAGGTGCACGACATGATCCCAGTGAGGGCACCAAAATGCTAATTCACGTCCCTTTTGTGGCAAGGTCAGTTGCCCAGGCCCCCACTACCGCCTCTCCAGACTGGTCCAGAATAGTGGGTCCCTCCATGGAGACCACTGTAAAGGTGAATGGAGTGTCTACAAGAGCTGTATTAGACAGTGGCTCCCAAGTGACAATTATGTTCCAGGATTGGTATCAGAAGCATTTGTCAGGCGTACCCTTACAACCATTAGAAGGACTGCATGTATGGGGGTTAAGTGAAAGGCTACCCCTATTCCGGGTATATCCAATTTGGCTGTCTTTCCCACACTCCGTGGCTGGAGTGGCGTGAACAAGTAGAGACCCTAGCCTTAGTGTGTCCCCCACTGGACTGTATGATGGTGTCCCTTTGTTGATTGGAACAAATGCTCATATGTTCAGAAGGCTGGCACAGTTGTGTTATGAAAAACAGGGGTCAAAGACTAGTAGAGCTTTAAGAGTTCCGGCTTTAATTAAGAAGGCCTATGAGGCACAGAGAGATGCTGAAAAACAGAACCAGAGGAACCGGTCGAATTGTATGGAAGAAGGATCCTGAGTCTCTGATCCTGGCGCCAAATGCCCAGTGTACCTTACAGGAGAGGTCCGTATCAGAAAGGATGTTAAGAATAAAATATTAATGTTAGATGCACCAGGCGATGGAAAATTGCCAGAGGGACTGCTGGTCAAGCCTAGTATTTTGCCCGCTAGAGCCCATGCTTATGCCAGAAGGGTAATGGTCCAAGTTCATAATGTGTCTGAAAAGACATTCGGTAAACAGAGGTTGCATCCTGGCTCATGTGCATTGTGCAGACACTGCAGTGCTACCGCAGCAAGAGTTCAAGGAAGAATGACAGAGTAACACCTGACTTGTTTGATTTCGCGACTCCCGCTGCCAGCTGAATGGAAAGTGAGGATCAGTGAGAAGCTTGCCCAGAGAGACCAGGTGTTTTCTTTAAGGAATGGGATGTAGGATGCGTGCAAGGAGCTGAGCACAATATCCGGCTGCATGACGAAAGACCATTTCGTGAGAGGTCTCGGCACGCCTGGCACCTGCTGACATAGATGATGTGAGACGGCATCTGCAAGAGATGTTAGCTGCTGGTGTAATACAAGATCAGAAGCCCTTATGCTTCCCCATTGTGGTAGTGAGGAAAAAGAATGGAACAGTAAGAATGTGTGTGGATTAGCACCTTAAACCGGTGGACTATCCCTGATCAGTACACAATGCCCCATTCAGGATGCTTTGGACTGCCTAAGCGGGAGCAAGTGGTTCTCTGTGCTGGATCTCCAGAGTGGGTACTACCAGATCCCGATGGCCCCAGAGGACCGTGAGAAGACGGCCTTTATCTGTCCGCTGCTTCTGCGAATTCATGAAGGATGCCTCAGGGATTTCCAGGTGCCCCAGCCACTTTTCAACGATTGATGGAGCGTGCAGTGGGGACATGAACTTACTAGAGTGCCTGGTATACCTAGATGATGTTATTGTGTTTGGCAGCTCACTGGAGGAACATGAGAGCAGATTATTTAAGGTATTGGACCGACTGGAGGACTTTGGCCTTAAACTGTCCATTGATAAGTGTCAATTCTTTCAAACATCAGTAAAGTATGTGGGACACATAGTATCCACGAGGAATAGAGACCTGACCCAAGTAAAGTTGAGGCCTTGACCACCTGGCCACAGCCCAAAATCTAAAAGAACTGCAAAGATTCCTGGGATTCTGTGGTTATTATCGGAGCTTCATCAAGGACTATTCAAGAGTGATCCACCCTTACTTAACCTTACTCAAGGGTATCCCAACCCACAAAAATACCAAAGTCAGCGTCCTCAAGACTGAAAGAGTGTATTTTCATCCGAGTGAAGTATTTGGGCCCGCTGGACTCCTGATTGTGAGACTGCTTTCATGAGATCATATATCAACTTACCCATGCTCCAGTGCTGGCCTATGCCAATCCAAGAAAACCCTACGCCCTGCACACTGATGCTAGCTTGCAAGGGTTGGGGCTGTGTTGTACCAAGAGCACGAGAATGGCCTGAGACCAGTGGCCTTTGCCAGTAGAAGCCTGACCCCATCCGAAAAGAACTATCCTGTACATAAGTTAGAGTTCCTAGCTTTGAAGTGGGCTATTGTGACCAATTCCATGAGTACTTGTATGGGGCTAAAATACTAGTAAAACTGACAATAATCCTTGACCTATGTGCAGACCTCAGCTAAGTTGGATGCCACTGGCCATAGGTGGCTTTCTGCATTATCTACATATGACTATGCTCTCGAATACCGAGCAGGTCTGACCACATAGATGCTGATGCTCTCTCCGGAGGCCTGTTCCCCAGAATGATTGGGTCCGATTGGCAGAACCTGACATTGGGCACTCTGCGGAAGTTTGACAGGGAGGAACAAATGTCCACAGACGCAGTGGACTGCATGGTGGATTGCTTGGGAGCCTCTGAGAATTGCATACACCTGCTGCTTATTGCCACTTTTCTGCAATAGACATTGGTGCACTGCCTCAGCTGGACAATGACAGTATTGCGGGCTCAATCCCGCGATCCCATGATCAAAGCAGCTTTAGAAGCCCTCTATGCAGGAAAAGATGTGTCAAATTACGCCCACTGATTTGAGAACTGCACTGTTATACAAAGAAGGTCCTAAGTTGAAACTGATCAATAAACTGTTATACAGAGAAACAGTAGACAGAGGGGACAAGTAGACAAACAACAACTAGTGCTGCCCACTGCTTTTCGAGACTCAGTACTGAGGTCCTTGCACAACCACATGGGGCACCTTGGTATAGACAGAACACTTGACTTGGTGAGATCCAGATTCTATTGGCCTAAGATGGGGGCTGATGTGGAGCAACACATTCGAACTTGTAGTCGCTGCTTACAGAGGAAAGCTTTGCCCCAGAGGCTGCCCCTTGTTAACATCACCACCAGTGCACCCATGGAGCTGGTCTGTATTGATTTTCTGAGTTTGGAGTCAGATCAAAGAAATATCAGTAATGTGCTGGTGGTCACTGACCATTTCACGATATGCCCAAGCTTTCCCACCAAAGACCAGAAAGCATCCACTGTGGCCAAAGTACTTGTAGAAAACTTTTTGTTCACTATGGGCTCCACAAAGAATCCATTCTGATTAAGGAGAGACTTTGAGAGTCGTCTGATCAAAGAGATGCTTTCTCTGTGGGGAGTGAGAAAGTCCAGAACCACTCCTTACCACCCCAGGGGACCCACAGCCTGAACGCTTCAACCGCACTTTGCTAGATATGCTAGGCACCCTGCACCCAAAGGACAAGCCTAGATGGAGCCAACAAATTAGCACCCTGGTACATGCTTATAACTGCACCAAAAGTGATGCCACTGGATTCTCCCCTACCGCCTGATGTTTGGAAGAGAGCTCGACTACCAGTAGATGTGTGTTTTGGGGTCTCTCCTGATGGGGTTCAAGCTGACAACTATTTACAGTATGTGCAAAAGTTAAAGGCCCAGCTAACTCATGCGTACCAACTGGCTCAAACCATGGCTGCCAAAAGAAATCTGGCCAACAAAGAAAGGTATGAAAAAGGTGAAAGCACAGGAACTCCAGGAGGGAGATCGGTATTGCTAAGAAATCTGGGACTGCATAAGCACAAGATTGCTGACAGATGGCACCATCTCCTCACATTGTAGTGGGCAAACTAGATGATCTGCCAGTGTACAAAGTAAGGCCTGAGAATAATTCAAAGATGTAAAAACAATGCATAGAAATCATTTACTGCCCATTGGACAAATCTTAATTGAGTCTGAGCCCTAGAAGATGCCCCCTCTGGACCAGTGACTAGAGCTGCTGCTAAGAAAAGATCAAGAAAGTCTGCACCTACAGAAGCAAAATTAAAGTGTTCCCTTCCACAAGTCCCAGTTGAGCACGACTGTCAGTCCATATCGGAAGAAAGTGAGAGTGACTTTGAATACTATCCTTCTTACGAACTGAGTCAATTGTTTCGGGGCAATCCCTAGTCAATACTGGAGATGAAGCTGGGCCTTCTGGACTGTCTAAGCCCCAGCTTCATCCCTGGAGCCAATGCTCCCAGAAAGTGAAGTGCAAAGCATCAGATCAGATGAAATGGAATCATTGTGCATGGTTGAACTGTTTGAGCTTTCAGGGGAGAAAATGATAGATTGGGGCAGACTGGTGATACACCGAACAAGAAGAGTATTTTGAGTGCCCTGACAGTCCACTGCCAGTGTCCAAAGCTCTCCCACAGGCCAAATGTTGTGGACTCAGAAACTGTAACTCCTGGAGCTGAAAGTGCCCCAAGTTCTAGCCTCTCTACCCTATGGAGACTCCCTGACAAGTGAGGACAATGCTGAAAATGAGGCTCAGAGTGCAGAGACTATAACAGTTCCCCCTAGAAAGACTGGTCGAGCTGTAAAGCCTGTGGTGCACCTCAGTTATGATTCACTTGGGAGGCCTGTGGACTTGCCTCTCAATGTTGTCCATAAAGGAGTGCATGTGTCCCCGAGCTCATTGCCCAAACTGAGCATCAGTGCTAACTCCAAGTTACTTGTGTTGCCCTCTAAGTATGGTGCCCTTGCCCCATCCAGCCCCAAGGTAACTGATAGGGAAGGGCCCCCTCTCTTCAGGTTTCATGTACAAGAGGTAATAACTTGAGTTATGGTACAATGTGTATGTGATACTGTGTAAAGAGTGACGTACTGCAATGTTTCAGAAATGTGTTCTTGGTAAAATGATATATTGACTGATGATTACATATGCGAGAGCCTAATGCAAATGTATATGGTTGCAGTTGAAACTTATGGGGTACTTGCTTGGCGGACGTCAAGCTTTCCCAGGCAGGAAGGTGTAACCCCTGCAAATGGGGGTTCCCAAAAGACTTCAGGAGCTTGCTTGAATGCTCCAAGCCTGAATGGTGTTTGGCGTTTAAGCCATTTATCAGTGAGTGTTTTAGAACCTCTGGTACTGTCTCTTTAAGAGCTGTCTGCTTGCAGACATAATTAGTTTGTATGGGGACTGTGTGTTTCTTTGATTGAGTACCACTCAAGCTGCTGCCAATTCACTTCATTTTGCAGTCACTAGGAGTGCAAAGGAACCTATCTGAAAGATGTAACTGTTTGCCAGAAATTATTTAGAGTAATAATGAAATTACAGTTTGTCTAACCTGCTTTCTTTGCAGTCAGAACTGTGTCTGCTAGTTCCCATTCTAGTTTTGAACTGCTGAACTGGACCAATCAGTGTGGGTAAGCTAGCTCTAAAATGGTGCCTTGACGAATCAGAACTTGGACTCATAATCTGAGCCAGCCACAAGAGGATTGTATGGGCAGTGACTCTGGGAGATGTAGTTTAGACTTCAGTGCCTTTTGGACCAACAGCAGCAGTCTATTGTGAGTGACAGCCAATCCAGTCAAGAACTGGGAGGAACTCAAAGGAAGTGCCGGTTTTTGTCGGTTGGAGTTTCAGTTGAGCTTTGGCAGTGAGAAAGGAAGGAGCCCTGTGCTTTTCAGTGTGCAGTTTAGTCAAAAGCGTGTGTAAGGCCCAGAGTTCGGTCTGCAGCTTGTTAGGACTGAATCCGCCCTGTGAAAGAATCAAAGGCTCTGAAGAGTAGAAACCAGGCTCACCTGTAGAAGACTGGAGGATGCTGAAAATTACACTCCGTCTGTCAGGAACTGAATCTGCTGTGTGTTCTCCGGGTATTGTGCAGTAATTGCGATTGGGATACAGATGCAGCCTGCCTGGTATAGTGCTTTCTTTTATATGGATGTGTGAAGAGGTTTGTGTACCTCAAGTGAGCCCTGCTGACATTGAAGGACCCTATCTTATTTGGAGGTCGTGAGTACTAATTCAGGGTCGCTCCCTGTTGAATTGCCACATTAAATCCAAATGGAATTACTGTACTGCTGACTGTTTAATTCTCCTTTCTCTGTGTGAAAGGGCCCCTACCAGCTGCCACGGTTTGGACTAGCCACTAGGGCTTGGTACCCAGGGACAGTAACTGATAGGGATAGGCCTGTGCACAGAGCCATAGATGGTGATTAGAGTGATAAGCTAATTAACCTGATTCCCCTGTCCTTGTTATATCCCCTAAATAAATCAGAGCTGCTTGTTTCAGCAAAGTTATACTGCCTGAGGTATTTGTCTATGTTAAAGTACTGTACTGTGATTGTTGCACTGTATCTCATTTCACAGGAGGTCCCAGTGCCGGAACCAGACCTGGGGGTAAGTGTATACTGTGAAGGTAATTCTGATATATTGTGTGGGCCACTAGTGGGAAGAAAGGGGGGTTGCAGTGTCCCAGAGGGCTGTGACCAAGTTAGTTTAACTATTGCAAACCCTGACCTCTGGGTGGAGGCACCCGCCATTGGATCCAGGCCCCTCAACCTGTTAGTGGCAAATCAGGCAGGGGTAGTAGCCCCTGGGATAGCGCCATCTAGGGGTTACATCTGCAAGGACATAGACAGGATAGAGGTAGTCCAGAGGAGAGCAACTAAAATGGTGCAGGGTCTGCAAGAGAAGCCGTATGAGGAGAGACTAAAGGAGCTTAATATGTATACCCTTGAGGAAAGAAGGGAGAGGGGGGACATGATAGAAAATTTTAAGTACCTCAGTGGAATCTACAAAGTCCAAGAGGGTAGCATTTTTCAGAAAAAGAGACTTGTAAGAACAAGGGGACACAATTTAAAGATAGAAGGAGGGCGGTTCAGGGGCAATGTGAGGAAGTATTATTTCACAGAAAGGGTAGTGGATGCATGGAACAGCCTTCCTGAGGAGGTTGTGGGGTCTAAAACTGTGGGAGAATTCAAGAATGCATGGGACAGACATAAGGCAATTCTTGTGGGGGGTAAGAAGAAATAGGCTGTTGGTTAACTAGGATCTACGGCCTATCCTGTAGGTAGGGAAATGGGCAGACTAGATGGGCCTAGCGGTCCTTATCTGCCATCAAAGTCTATGTTTCTATTACCCTCTATATCTTCTAGTTTGAAAGATATATACTGATATACATCACAAATAACTTATTACCTATTATATATGTTAAACTACCTTATATATACTAAGCTAAGCAGCCATCTATATCCATTCTGACAGTCTATCTTGTAATAAAATTGTAAAAGTGGGCCATTATACTTTATAACAGTCCAACTGCAACAAAGGGTGGCCAAATGCTATCAAATATTTTTAAGTTGTCTTGCAAGAGATAAAGTATCCTTTCATTACGGAGAGTAAAGTCTTTTTGGTTATACCATTCTTGTATCGATGGTACAGATGGATCCCTCCAGTATCTTAAAAGGAGCCGCTTCATACTGAGAGAAACACGGCATAACCATATCTTTTTTTTTTTTTTTATTTGTTTAACCAGGATTAGTACACTAAACTGAAAGCTTTTTTACAGGCGCGATCTGGGAGCTCAGGGAAGTTAAGTGACTTGCTCAGGGTCACACAGTATGTAAGTGGAAGCCATGGGATTCAAACCCAGGTCTGGTCTGCTGGATGTCACCAGATTTGCAGCTCAGAGCCTTAAACCACTGCGCTATACTGCCTCCCAAACACATGTCTAGGTCCTGGTAGTCAGAAAAAATCTCTAAAATAAATATTACGGGGGAAGGAAGGATATCAAATCCTATTACTGAGCGACATATACTGCTTGTTCATATAGTGCCCATCCAGTATTGAAAAAATTATGGCTGGTCCGGTGGCACAGAGGGTTGAGGCACTGGCACCTTACCTCACACCACACTGGCAACCCGGGTTCAGGAACGGACTCGGGTCATCGAGGGTCGGCAGGGGAAGGGGAGGATTGAGCATCCACAGGACTGCTCTCCTCTCCTGGGGTGGGTTCCAGGGTCGCTTTGCTCTGCAGCAGCCCCCAGTGGAGACTGGGAGCACTGCACAAAAGTGTCACAATGTGGGATGTACCAGAACACGGAAAAAATGCTCTGGATTGGCCAGATGACGGCATCCGGTCTACCAGCACACCCTGAAGACTTCCTGAGGACCTGCCGTCTCAGCAGCACCCGAGGCCGAGGAAAAATATAGTGTACTAGGCTGCCCTGACCGGGACCCACTCGGCAAAGGTAGCATGCAAGCTACCTCGAGGTAGGCTGCAATGTGAGGTGAAGGGGCTCAGGTGGGGTGGGGGGCTGAAGGGTGGTTGTGACCTTGATGCCCGGCTGAAAGGCGGATTCAGGCGCTGGGAGAAAATAGATCACTCAAAAAATAATTTCTGCTTAAAGTTGAACCAGCATAATATTCTGTGGTGATTTGCATATGCAGCCCATGATGCTTTGCATTGTGGGGTCATGTGTGTTTGTATTTCTTTGAAACTTGGCTTCCCAGCCAAATGCCCCAGGGTAACCCTTGCCTCAGTGCTTGCGCACAGAGGTTTTTTGTCTTTATATATATATATATATATATATATATATATATATATATATATATATATATATATATATATATATATATATTAAAAGTTAACATTTTAATTTTAGTATACAATGCTGATTCTTTGTTGTAATCGTATATTTCTATTCTGTAATGACTACGTGTTTTGTAATACACTTTGGTCTTTGGAAGGGTACAATGGAAATACTAATTAAAAAAAATGGGTTGGCATGGTGGCACAAACTTCTAAGCAGCTGCTAATTTAAGGTCCTGCCATAGTTAAAAAACAAAAACAAAAAAACAAACAGGGTTTGGTTCCCAGAAGCATGGTTTGGACTCCTGCAACCATGGCTAGCACTGGCAGGGCTACATTCTGGTGAGTCATTTATGGCACTGCCGTTCAACGCCAAAACTGGAGATCAGAAAATGTATCATAAGCAGCTGCCAACAGCAAAGGATACAGGAAAAGGGGAAAAAGTGTAGTCACTTTTTTAAAAAGAAATTTACTGTTTTTGACCTTTGGCAGACTATCCCCCTCCAGCCTTCATTTCCAGATGCCTTCCTATTAGGACTACTGGTCGCCACCCCAAGCTCCACCTAGACCGCCACCTCTCCTCCTGACACCATATGGAAATCCTTTCAAGCTGGGCTCAGTCCAAGGAGAACTCTACTTGATCCTACCTGGCTGAACACCTCTAGTTCATAAAGAGGGACTGGGGGATCGGGGGGGGGGCAATCAGGGTCAGTAATAACCTGTGGCCCCTTGAAAGCGTAAACTGTGGCTATTCCTGTACCCCTCTCACCTCCCGTCACACTTGCCTGGGGAATAAGACATCATATGTGTTGACTCAAAAGTCACTTTTTTTGTTGTAATAAGTAATGCTCCCTTACTAAAAACATTAATGTACCATTTAAGGTACATATTAATGATGACTGAATGGACTAATGCCAGAAGTATTTAAGACAAGTGACACTGTTAGTCCAGTGTTGACTGAGTGACAGCTAGGACGTAACATAATGACCTCTTCACACTACACTTGGGCACAGAAAAGTGATTTAGAAACATAGACTTTGACAGCAGATAAGGACCGCTTAGCCCTTCTAGTCTGCCCATTTCCTTACCTACAGGATAGGCCGCAGATCCTAGTTAATCAACAGCCTATTTCTTCCTACCCCCCACAAGAATTGCCTTATGTCTGTCCCATGCATTCTTGAATTCTCCCACAGTTTTAGACCCCACAACCTCCTCAGGAAGGCAGTTCCATGCATCCACTACCCTCTCTGTGAAATAATACTTCCTCACATTGCCCCTGAACCAACCCCCATCTTTAAATTGTGGCCCTTGTTCTTGCACATCTCTTTTTCTGAAAGATGCTACCCTCTTGGACTTTGTTGATTCCACTGAGATACTTAAAAGTTTCTATCATGTCCCCCTTCTCCCTTCTTTCCTCAAGGGTATACATATTAAGCTCCTTTAGTCTCTCCTCATATGGCTTCTCTTGCAGACCCTGCACCATTTTAGTTGCCCTCCTCTGGACTGCCTCTATCCTGTCTATGTCCTTGCGTAGATGGGTTCTCCAGAACTGGACGCAGTACTCCAGATGGAGTCTCACCAATTGTCTGTACAGAGGGATAACAACTTCCTGTTTTCTGCTGCTGATGCCTCTCCCTATGCATCCCAGTATACCCCAGCCCTCCCTACTGCCTTCTCACATTGATTGCTAACCTTAAGGTCATCTGATATGATTACCCCCAGGTCCCTTTCCTTTTTTGTTGTTGTTACTACCTCCCCCCCAATTGTGTATTCTTCCCCTGGGTTCTTGTTTCCCTGGTGCATTATTTTGCACTTCTTTGCATTGAATCCTAGCTGCCATACTTCGACCATTCCTCCAACCTTGCCAAGTCCCTTCTCATCCTTTCCACGCCTCCTTGTGTATCAACCCTATTGCAGATCTTTGTGTCATCTGCAAAGAGGCATACTTTTCCTTCCAGTCTCTCTGCAATGTCACTTATGAAGACATTAAAAAGGACTGGACCCAATAATGAACCCTGCAGTACCCCACTAGTAACCCCTCTTTCTTCAGAGTGGACTAAATTTACAATTACCTTCTGTGTCCTGTTGTCCAGCCAATGTTTTACCCAGGCTACCACCCTGGGCCCACTCCCAGGCTGGTTAATTTGACTATTAATCTTTTGTGTGGGACTGTGTCAAATGCCTTGCTAAAGTCTAGGTAGGCCATGTCCACAGCCCCTCCCTGGTCTACTACTTCGGTCACCCTGTCAAAGAAATCTATTAGATTCATCTAACATGACCTTCCCACTGTGAACCCATGCTGCCTCGGGTCCTGTGCTCCACTGGCCTCTAGGCACTCAACTATTCTTGCCTTCAGAAGTGACTCCATCACTTTCCCTACCACAGAGGTCAAACTGACAGGTCTGTAGTTTCCTGCCTCTGTCTTGGTCCCACTTTTGTGAAGGGGAATCACATCCGCCTTCCTCCAGTCCTCGGGTACCACACCATCCTCCCATGATTTATTAAAGAGAGTAGCCAGTGGTTTCACTAGTTCCTCCTTAATTCTTTTAGAATTCTGGGGTGAATTCCATCAGGCCCCATTGCTTTGTCCACCTTCAGTTTTAGGAGTTCTTGCAGAACCCTTTCTTCTGTGAAAGGACTGGGATCGACCCCCCTATCAAGAGTGCTTCTGTTAATTGGATTAGGCACTTCCCCCTCCTCTTTTGTGAATACTGAGCAGAAATATTCATTCAGTATCCTTGCTTTTTCACTGTCCCCTCTGCCCACCACCGTTCATTCTATTCCAGCCTCACTATCCCTCCTTTGTCTTTCTCGTTCGCTGATGTACCTATAAAAGGTTTTATCCCTTCTAACTAAGTTGGCTATCTTTTCCTCAGTTTGGGCCTTTGCTATTCTGACTTCCCTCCCTGCTTCCTTCTGCCTTAACTGGTACAGCTCTCTGTCTGCTCCTTCTGTGTTTCCTTATACTTCCGGAATGCTATCTTTTTCTTCCCGACTTTCACAGCCACCTCTTCTGAGAACCACAGTGGCTTTTTCTTTCGTTTTGATTTGCTTCCCACAAAGGCTTGTTGCCTCTGTGATGGCAGTTTTGATGATTTCCCATTGTTGCTCCACACCTCCTTCTAGCCTGTTTGCTAGTGCTTTTCTGAGGCACTCTCCCATTTTGCCAAAGTCAGCCCTCCCAAAGTCCAGTATCCTCACTTTTGTATGGCTTGACTCTGTAGCTGAGTTTAGCGTGAACCACACTGTTTGATGGTCACTTGTTCCCAAGGCAACCCACTTCTAGATCTGAGATCCTCTCACTGCCCCGTTTGAGAGTACGAGGTCTAAGATTGCTCCCTCACGAGTGGGTTCCGAAACTAGCTGTCTGAGGTCTGCCACCTGTAGGGCATCAAGAATGGCCCTGCTCTTGGATGTGGCTTCAGCAAATGTGCTCCAGTTAACATATCTGGCATATTCAGGTCTCCCATCAACAGTATCTCCCCTTTCTCTGCCATTCTAAGAATGCCTTCTATCATATCCTTGTCCATTCCCTCCCCTGACATGGGGTCTGTACACAACCCTGTGCGGATTGTGGTGCCTTTCCAGTCTCCAAGGTGACCCACAGTGCCTCCTCTCCTCCCTGTTTACTCTTTTGTTCAGTTGCTTTTATCCCTTCCTTTACATAGAGAGCTACTCCTCCCCCTCTTCTCCCCTGCCTGTCTCTCCTGTAGGTTATGTACCCTGGTATGTTAACATCCCAGTCATGGTTCTCTGTGTACCACGTTTCTGTGATTTGATTTGAAAATCAATGGTAATTAAATACAGAAAATGGTACAGACAGAGCCATATCTTCCACATGACGACTATCTGTTTCTCCTGTAATTATTTCGTTGTGGGGTTCAGTCCTTACCAAACTCTAAAATGATACCATATTTCTTTACACATCGTACTGTAATTACATCAGGAGACTTCAGCTTGCTACAAGGTCAACCCAATTATTAGTATATCTGTAACAAATCTCTCAGATTTCGTTGGCCTAAAAAATTGTTTCAAATATGATATATCTTACTCCAAACAGTGAGTGCTGCCGAAGCGTTTATGGCCCCTTCTGAATTAGATGCAAAGCAGGTGTAATTGCCAGCGTCCTGAAGTAAGACGTTTCTGATCTGGAGCCCACCGGACTCAAGGAGGGTAAAGCTGGGAATCTGCACCGAGCCACTTGCCAAGGTCTGATGATCTAACAGAAACAAACAGGAAAGAAGAAAAGGCAATGTTGATTTCTCATTGTATTTCCAGCCTTCAGAAAACACACACGGCACATTTTCAAAACACAAAATTAGCTGACACATCATTAGAAAAAGCATGAAAAGGTGGTGGTCATTCATGACTAATGGCACACTGAAAATCAGAACAGATCCACATTTTATGATGACGTGGATGGTTTACATGATGTAACAGCATAAGCGGCTCTGCTGTCACTGTCCTGCTGCTTATGAGACCAGATCAGCAATGTCGTTCCATACTCATTAAAGTGTCACAACTGCGCATGTAACACAATAGTAGGCCTAGTCCAAATCACAGTTCAGTTCACATTCTAGTCTTAGCAAGTTCAGGCAATACAAAAAATATATTAGCAACATCTGTTTGAAGAGCATATATGGTAGTCAGCCAACTGTGGCCCCAAAACAGGAGTACTGTACCTCTGTGGAAAAAAAATGAGACAAAAAAAAAAAAAAAACGTAAAAAAAAATCAGGTGATCCAGTCCAGTACTGGAGAGGTAGCAAGAAGATATAATAGGGTATGCATTATGGTGATAACTGCGTGCCTTAGCTGCGTTGTTAGGCATGAGGAGCAGCCTAAATAAATGTACCTGAGAAGTGTGATTAAACAATGGCAAGAACATTTCTGGGATCCTGATTGGTCAGTGTGCCCTTGGACCAGTAATGTTATCTAACAATAACATCACTGAATCAGGTCCAGGCACACACGACTCCTCCCACTTAAAATGCATATTTAAAATCACTTCTTGCGCTTTTTGTTCCAGAGACTCACTACGCTCACTTTCCCCCTCACTAGTTACCTGCCCACACACAACCACAAGAATCTTTCTGCCACCCACTTCATTGCCCAAATCATAAAAGTCCTAAATTAAAACAAAGTCATCACTCAAATGGCATTTCAGTCCCCCCTTCCCCATTTCCCACCATGCTCACAGTAGCACAAACACTTTCAGAGCAACCGCGCTTGCTACACACACCACTCGCCTCAAAAAAGTAATGCCCACGCTACTTACGGTCAGTCAAGTAAACAAAAATAACTTAAAAGGAACAAAGCCAGAATATGAAACAAAACGCAAAGCACAGAAACAATATTTTTTCGCAGCCATACTTATGATCGCTTCTGAAACTGGAAGTAGCCATCCCACTCCTCAAGCCAGCTGTGTTCCCCGCAGCAAGCTCAAACCACCAAAAGAAAAAAAAAAAAAGCAAGAACTTCCAAACGTCAAGTCACAGGGCAGGCAACGGGACTGTGTGAATAAAACACTTTATGCAGAATTACAAAAGTGGCAAACGGAGCTGGGTGAGGAAGGGGAGGCGGAGAACAAAGAAGATAGCAATCCACACAATAAAACAGCACCCCCACAAGTGGATACATAAGGCCCATTACAAACACACAATCGGTTGGGGGATCAGTGCAGCAATTAGTTGGGGCATGTTGGCCCTTTTAACTAGTTTAATGACTGAATACAATACAAGTGACAACCTGTCTCTACAATGTCTTTAACTCTTTTTGTTCGGAAGATATGACAGATTGTCACAGATTAAGTTTTAAATTACGATCTTGTGTTTACTGGTATTGTATCCAGCTAAGCTTCATCAATTGTATTGCCTGAACATTTACTGTATATATTCACAACATTTCTATTTGTGAAATGTATTAATGTGAAGACAATAGGGTGTGATATCATCATATGCAATAAAGCAGAGTTTAAAAAAAAAACCAGCACCACCTGCTGGGCAGAAACATTACAGCAGCACTATTTTTTCCATAAATATACCTACCCATTCAAAAATTCAGAAAAAAGAAGTCAAGTAGTTTTTAATTTTTTTTTATTACTACAAATGAGCCACTGTATAATAGCAATAAGACACTTCAGAGATGGGTGCTATTGTGTAATAACATCACTTCTCGGGTGCTGAACACACTCAGCCTGCAGCCGCATGCTTCAACCACCCAAGGCATGGCAGTATTACACAACACACATCCTGTCGTGCCTTATTGCTTAATTATAGCACCGTAACAGTACACCCCGGAGTGTTTTACTGCAGTTCTAAAATTATTTTAAAATGTCTATGTTATAATGAGTTCAGCAATAAAGCATGATCAGAATTAGATTAACAGTCTGTTAATCACCCCCCAGGGGCATAATGTGGCACATGATGCAGTCGCATGCCATATTGCCCCAGGGGTGACTGACTGTTAATCCAACTCCTGGGAGTGCCTTTAAAAGATAAAGTATGGGGTGGTGTGTGTAACGAAAATGTTACATACCCATAAGGTGCAGGATGCCATATAAACCTCGACAGCGAAGCTCAAGGGGTTTGTCTCAGCATCCAACACCGAAGTGGTGTGTAAAATTCGAATTTACACATCACCCCATATTTTATTTTATATAATTGCTGGGTTTCCCTTTTTTGCCATAGCAATTAAATCAAATATTAGTTGTTCCGGTGCAGCTGCACTCCGGTTCCGTTTTCCGCCGCTCCGAATGCTCTCTAATGTTTGCTTTTCCCCCTTGAGCTGAAAAATTGACATTTAAAAGAAAATAAACACCACTGAGTTCTGGCGGTTTCTTTCCATGTTGGGTGGGTGGGTGGGGCAGGCGAGCGAGGCGAGCAGTCGGAGAAAGTGAAACTGCGTGTGTGCATTGGCAGAATGAGGGAAACCGTGCATGCGTTTGCCATAATAAACACTCCTTTATTATAGCAAATTATGCCACGGTTTCCCTATGGGAAAAAGGGATACCAAGTTATTATACTGCTATTATATAAAAAAAAATGATTTCAACAAAAAAGTGTTAGGAGTGTACATTTGGAAATGTCTTCCTCACTGAAAGGGAGATTTTTAGTAAAACAGTTCATCCACCAACTGTTTAAGAATGCTGGTTCAGAATCATAATGCATAATTCCAGTCGGACAGCAGTGCCAGAGGATGAAATGCTGACAGGGAGAATTCATGCACCTTGGTGATCAGGCTGTACAAGACAGTGTAACAGAGATTATTATAATACAAGAAATACAGGTGGCAGGCATTAGACAGCTAGTTTCAGAACCCACTCGTGAGGGAGCAATCTTAGACCTCGTACTCTCAAACGGGGGCAGTGAGAGGATCTCTGATCTAGAAGTGGGTTGCCATCTGGGGACAAGTGACCATCAAACAGTGTGGTTCACATTAAACTCAGCTACAGAGTCAAGCCATACAAAAGTGAGGGTACTGGGCTTTAGGAGGGCTGACTTTGGCAAGATGAGAGAGTGCCTCAGAAAAGCACTAGCAAACAGGCTAGAAGGAGGTGTGGAGCAACAATGGGGAATTATCAAACTGCCATCACAGAGGCAACAAGCCTTTGTGTGAAGCAATTAAACAAATCAAACGAAAGAAAAGCCACTATGGTTCTCAAAAGAGGTGGCTGTGAAAGTCAGGAAGAAAAGATAGCATTCCGGAAGTATAAGGAAACACAGAAGGAGCAGGACAGAGAGCTGTACCAGTTAAGGCAGAAGGAAGCAGAGAGGAAGTCAGAATAGCAAAGGCCCAAACTGAGGAAAAGATCGCCAACTCAGTTAAGAAGGGGGATAAAACCTTGTATAGGTATATCAGCAAGCGTAGAAAGACAAAGGGAGGGATAGTGAGGCTGAATAGAATGAACGGTGGGTGGGCAGAGGGAGACAGTGAAAAAGCAGGGATACTGAACGAATATTTCTGCTCAGTATTCACTAAAGAGGAGGGGGGAGTGCCTAAGCTAATTAACAGAAGCACTCTTGATAGGGGGGTCAATCCCAGTCCTTTCACAGAAGAAAGGGTTCTGCAAGAACTAAAACTGAAGGTGGACAAAGCAATGGGTCCTGATGGAATTCACCCCAGAATTCTAAAAGAATTAAGGGAGGAACTAGTGAAACCACTGGCTACTCTTGTTAATAAATCATGGGAGGATGGTGTGGTACCCGAGAACTGGAGGAAGGCGGATGTGATTCCCCTTCACAAAAGTGGGACCAAGACAGAGGCAGGAAACTACAGACCTGTCAGTCTGACCTCTGTGGTAGGGAAAGTGATGGAGTCACTTCTGAAGGAAAGAATAGTTGAGTACCTAGAGGCCAGTGGAGCACAGGACCCAAGGCAGCATGGGTTCACAGCGGGAAGGTCATGTCAGACGAATCTAATAGATTTCTTTGACTGGGTGACCAAAGTAGTAGACCAGGGAGGGCTGTGGACATGGCCTACCTAGACTTTAGCAAGGCATTTGACACAGTCCCACACAAAGATTAATAGTCAAATTAACCAGCCTGGGAGTGGGTCCCAGGGTGGTAGCCTGGGTAAAACATTGGCTGCACAACAGGACACAGAAGGTAATTGTAAATGGAGTCCACTCTGAAGAAGAGGCGGTTACTAATTGGGGCTGCAGGGTTCAGTATTGGGTCCAGTCCTTTTAATGTCTTCATCAGTGACATTGCAGAGGGACTGGAAGGAAAAGTATACCTTTAGCAGATGACACAAAGATCTGCAACAGGGTTGATACACAAGGAGGCGTGGAAAGGATGAAAGGGACTTGGCAAGGTTGGAGGAATGGTCGAAGTATGGCAGCTAAGTTCAATGCAAAGAAGTGCAAAATAATGCACCTGGGAAACAAGAACCTGGGGAAGAATACACAATGGGTGGGGAGGTAGTAACAACAAAAAGGAAAGAGACCTGGGGTAATCATATCAGATGACCTTAAGATTAGCAAGCAATGTGACAAGGCAGTAGGGAGGGCTGGGGGTATACTGGGATGTATAGGGAGAGGCATCAGCAGCAGAAAACAGGAAGTTGTTATCCCTCTGTACAGACAGTTGGTGAGACCCCATCTGGAGTACTGTGTCCAGTTCTGGAGACCTCATCTCTGCAAGGACATAGACAGGATAGAGGTAGTCCAGAGGAGAGCAACTAAAATGGTGCAGGGTCTGCAAGAGAAGCCATAGAGGAGAGAACTAAGGAGCTTAATATGTATACCCTTGAGGAAAGAAGGAGAGGGGGACATGATAGAAACTTTAAGTACCTCAGTGGAATCAACAAAGTCCAAGAGGGTAGCATCTTTCAGAAAAAGAGACTTACAAGAACAAGGGGACACAATTTAAAAGATAGAAGGAGGCGGTTCAGGGCAATGTGAGGAAGTATTATTTCACAGAGAGGGTAGTGGATGCATGGAACAGCCTTCCTGAGGAGGTTGTGGGTCTAAAACTGTGGGAGATTTCAAGAATGCATGGGACAGACATAAGGCAATTCTTGTGGGGGGTAGGAAGAAATAGGCTGTTGGTTAACTAGGATCTGCGGCCTATCCTGTAGGTAGGGAAATGGGCAGACTAGATGGGCCTAGCGGTCCTTATCTGCCGTCAAAGTCTTTGTTTCTATGTTTCTAAATACTCCTGCTCTGACTGGTTCCCAAAGTTCTGGCAGAGGTACATTAACCCACATGACCCTACCATGCATAGCCTGATAAGTGGTGCATGTTTTTAAAATACAGTAGTAGAAGTTGTTCCAGTTCAGTCTGGCAAACAATTTCTTTAAAAAAAACATGACTGCGCCTGGCACAGTGTTGATGAACCAGACAAGAAGTGCTATGCCTGCACTGACTGGGACATCTTCAGCATCACAGAGGTCCTGATAAGATCTTTTCAACTTTTTTTTCCTGTTTGTTTCAATTCATTGCTGAGTGCAAACGGTAATAGCTCAAGAGTGACAGATCGCGAGTACCAGCTGAACTGACATCTGCAGCACGATCGGCACTTATCACACAGTCTCCCCCTTTTTCTGGGCATGAAAACAACTTATACTCAGATCTCTTCTGATCAAACAAGTAGATCTCCGAGTGAGCCTTGTACCTATTTACTGTATGTACCTAGAAATTTGAAGTTTTTTTGGTTTACTTACATAAAGTTAGAGGCTGGCTACTTGTTTTCCATACCGGACCCCTGCCAATGCTGGTAAATTCAGTAATCAGGTATCAGTTTCATTCAGGGGTTCACTTGTTTTGTTAGAATAGAGCTGAGCATTTTGTTTTTGAGAGAAAGACAATGTGCAGAACACGTAGCGCTCACACTGCAGCTATCAGTTCAGCTAGCGGTTGCGCTCCCTCGTGCCCAATGTCAGTTCTATTTCAGTAGCACCAATAAATTCAAACAAACAGGAAAAAAAAAACAACTAAAAAAAGATCACCTCATGACTGCTATGTCAGTCAAGCTATCCTGGTGAATGGAGAGTCAGCCTGAATGTGGGCTAAGGCTAGCTCTTCAGACTTGGACAGAGTATATTAAAAAAAAAGTTAGGAAGAGTATAACTTACAAGGTTTTGACTCCATTAACCAAAGCATATTGGGGGTGTCCTATTCAATGCTGGCTCACGAGCTACAGTGGGTGGAGGGGGGTGATGAATTCCGATTTCAGAATCCGTTGATTTATTACGAGTGATGAAAAGTACAGTTACGTAAGAACTTACTGTAACAGTAGAGCTTCGAGAGGAGCGCTTGCAGTAGGCAACATCGTTAGGACTAAGCCACCAGGCCCCCAAGGAAATATTCTAGCTAGCAGTACCAAACAGGGACCGCCCCCTGACATCGGCACATCGACATCCAGTCTGGTATAAAGGGGGTGGTCCCCCCACACCCACCTTAGTTCTCCCCCGCCGGAGACCATGGAACAAGGTCCAACAGGAGAAAAAGGAGGACTCCTGTGGCCTGAAAAGACCGAGCTAGAGAAAGAGAGAGAGAGAGAGAGCATGCAGGGGGATGGAGGAAGGGGAAAAAAGTGCTTACTGAAAGAGCAGGAGCGCCCTCATCTACCGTCCACACAGAGATGAAAGGTGGTTCCTGTAGGAAGTGGCAGACTTCGTGATCAACATGGTGTTTGAGTCACTTAGGCTGATGGTCCTGGGTGACTTTAACGCCTGAGTCGATGACAAACTCTCTCAATTTGGTCAGCACTTCCTCCAGTTGATGACATCTCTGGGCCTTACACAGATTGTTTCTACTGCTACCCATAAATTTGGTCATTCTCTTGACTTGGTTTACCTCCTGTGGGGGTCCAAGCCTCCCATCTGGGGGTGGAACCAGTTGGATGGTCCAATCACTAAACCGTGTGGTTCCCCCCCCAATAGGCCTACACCTGTAGAGATGGTTAGGTACCGCCCTTTACGAGATATAAGCTCTGAAGGCCTGGCAGCGGTGCTTGACCTATTGGTCCTTCCATCAGCAAACAGTGACCCAGAAGCCCTAGTGGTGGCCTACAATATGGCCATATCTACGGTTCTGGATATCATTGCTCTGGTCCATGTTCATCCTCTCCCCCCTTTGCCCTCGGTCCCCTTCGTTTGATGGGTCCTTAAGGGAGATGCAGCAACTAGGACGAAGGTTGGAATGTTGCTGGCGGAGGTCCCGCCTTGATGCCGACCACCTTAGATTGATGTACCATTATCAAGCCTATCAATCCGCAATCACCCGTAAGAAGGCAGAGTTCCTGTCTGGGGAGACTGCAGCTGCTTAGAATCGACCAGCTCAGCTTTTTTGAACCATGGACAGACTGTGCAACCAGCCTGTCTACAGGTATGGAAAGCATTTTTTGCAAATTGAGTCCAAGTAACTTGCTCGATTCTTTGCAGCTAAGGTGGCTGACATCAGGGTTGTACTCCATCCAGCACACTCTATGGGCATTGCTCTGAACCCATGTTTGGGCACTGCACCTCGGTTTTGCTGGAGAACTTTCAGCCAGACTGAGCTTTTGGATATCATGTGGATTGTCCAGGGTATGTGCCCTACATGCTGTAGTTTGGATCCTGGACCAACTACCCTGATTTTGGGCTGTGATATTCTTGGTCCGATCTTTGCACGGATAGTCTGGTGCTCCTTGGAAACAGGTGAGTTTCCTAGCACCCTGAAGGAGGCGGTGGTGACACCCCTTTTGAAGAAAGCTTCTTTGGACCCAGACTGCCATGTGAACTACAGAAGTATCTCGAACCTCCCCTTTATGGGGAAGTTGATGGAGAAAGTAGTGGCTGTACAACTGGACGACCATTCAACCATTCGTGATCTCTATGAGCCTTTCCAATCTGGTTTTTGAAAGAGGCATAGTACTGAGACGGCGCTGGCTCGGGTGCTCAATGATCTCCTGATGGCTAGAGACCAGAAGAACCACTCCATCTTGGTTCTTCTCGATCTCGCCTCAGCATTAGACACTGTGGACCATGGGGTTCTGCCTGATCGTCTGAGGTTCATCTGTGGCCTGTCTGGTATGATCCTCAGGTGCTTTACATCTTTCCTCACTGGAAGAACTCGGAGGGTGATGTCGGGGGTTTATTCCTCTGACCCAGTCCCTCGATCATGTGGGGTTCCTCAGGGATCAGTGCTGTCCCCCATGTTGTTTGCAGTGTACATGCTGCCCCTCAGAGACATTGTAAGAAGGTATGGGCTGAGGTTTCATTGCTATGCTGATGATACCCAGCTCTACCGATCTTTTGCACCTGACCAGGATGGAGCTCTCTTAGTCTTTAATAACTGCCTCATAGAAATCCAGGAGTGGATGGATTTGAGCTGGTTGATGTTGAACTCAGGAAAGACTGATGTGCTGGTTGTGGACCCAAGTCGCCGGATGGGGGGGTTGGGGGTTGGTTCACTCTCGGAGCTTTTTCGCGGGGGTTTATCTCTTCTGGCCTCTGAACAGGTGCGAAACCTGGGGGTAATTTTTGACAAAGGGCTGACGCTGCATGCGCAGGTGTCGGCCGTCATCAAATCTTCCTTTTACCATCTGAGGAATATCTCCAGAGTGAAGCACCTTGTTCTGTCTGGTGACCTGCCTACATTGGTCCATGCCTTTGTGTCCTCATGCTTGGGTTAGTGCAATGCCTTTTACCTAGGGCTTTCGGGGGTGGATATTCAGCGCTTGCAGCTGGTGCAGAACGCAGCGGCCCGGTTATTGACAGGAACCTCCCGGTCCTGTCAAATTTCTCCGGTGCTGTGCGAACTGCACTGGCTGCCGGTACAGTGGTGAATCACCCTTTAAAGTCGGTCTTCTGACATACAAAGCCCTACATGGACTGGATCTGGATTACCTGAAAGAGCTCCTGGTCCCTTACTGCCCTGGGCGATCGCTCCGCTCGACTGACAAGGGGTTGCTAGAGATTCCAAGGGCTTATTTAAAATGCTTTTGGGCCAGTGCATTTATGCAGGCTGCCCCTACCCTTTGGTATTCTCTACTCCGTTAGATACCTGAGTGCGTGACGGTGGAGGGTTTTAAACAGGCCTTAAAAACTTTCCTATGGACACAAGCGTTTGGGGGAATAACCTGAGTAATATTTTATTGCTTTATCGTTTTTGCATTTTATACTATTTATAAAGTCTGTAATTATGCGCTGCAGCTGTTTTACTGTTATGTGAGGCCTTGGTAATTTGAAAGGCGCCATACAAATAAACTTGATTGATTGATCTACTGTTATGGTAAGTTCTTACGTAACTGTACTCTCTTACTTTGAGGGGGCTTGTGCAGTAGGCAACACCGTTAGGACAGAGTCCCAAGCAGTACCCGAATGAAAATATCCGGGAGGAGGAGAAGTAGTAAAACAACCTTCACCAGAGAGCCAACCTCCGACAGTAGGTTGACACCAGAGTGACACAGATGGAGTCTGAAGAGCACCCTGAAAGAGTGCCTCCTACAGGGTAGACCAAATCACCAAAAAGGTGACAACACCGGATTGACCCGGAGGCAGAAAAGACTTTCTCCAGAGAAATCCAACCAGGAGTCATAGAAGATGGAAGGCCAGCGACAGGAACTGTAATCAGTCTCCTTCGAAAGGCCAAACCAAAAAGGAGAGGTGACAACTGGATCTCTGGTATGGCTAGGGAAGAGAATCAAAGATAAATCCGTGCTGGCTCTGGATTTGGCCCTAGGACCCGAACCCTGCCCGGTAAAAATGGAAAAAGGGGAGCTTCATGACCCTTAAGACCGAAATGTTTGAGTCTCTGTGACCATCCCAGAAAGTCACCAACAGGCCGAGGGAAAAAAACATTCAGAGGAGACGCACTCTGGAGAGAAAAAAGGGAAGAGGGAGGTAATCCTGAAAGATGCCAGCCCTGCCTCCAAAGGAGCCATCAAAGATGAGATGTGCTGCAATCTGGCGAAGACGGGGGCAGAGAAGGTCGTAAATTGGTCAGAACCAAAGTCATCCAATCTAAAAAGGTCCAATAAAACCAAGGGAATGCCCATACCTGAAACAGGGGAATGGAAACCCTAGAGAAAAAGGAAGGGGAGTTGTCCATAGAAACGTAGACTTTGATGGCAGTTAAGGACCGCTTGGCCCATCTAGTTTGCCCATTTCCCTACCTACAGGATAAGCTGCATATCCCAGTTACACAACAGCCTATTTCTTCCTACCCCCACAAGAACTGCCTTATGTCTATCCCATGCATTCTTGAATTATTCCACAGTTTTAGACCCCACAACCTCCTCAGGAAGGCTGTTCCATGCGTCCACCACCCTTTCTGTGCAAAAATACTTCCTCACATTGCCCCTGAGCCGTCCCCCCCCATTATCTTCAAATTGTGTCCCCTTGTTCTTCCAGAGGGGAATGTCTCCTGAGAGGAGGAATCCTAGCCCTCAGTTCCCTTATATCTCGCCTCTTCCCGTAGGATGAAGAAATATGATCCACCACCTGAGAGGCAAACAACTAGTGAGGAAGACAAAACCTGAAGAGCAAGGCAAAGGTCACAGTAGTCTTCATGGAAAGATACCTTCTAGGTCTTTTTTTTTTTTTTGATTGATGGAAAACATCATCCTCTGAAAGAAGGCGGCATCCCACATGAATCTACAATCTGCCTGAATCAGGCAGACTGCCCACCAAGACCCAGCGAAATCTGAGGCAAAAGAAATGGGCCCCTGTGAACAAGGATAAAGGAAAATTGGTACCTGTCCTGAAACCAGCAGCTGCACGGAAATGCAGGGCGCAAGTAAGCAATGGTGACCCCTTCCCGAGGAGGGAGGGAGGGAGAAAGAGAGGATTCCCCAGTGAGGGAGACCCTGAGGCTGGAAAGGCCCAAAAATCTGCCACAGGGCATTTAGAGTATGGTCAATTGCCTTACCAATAGCGATCCCCGTCTGGGTAGTGTGAGCCCAACAGAGGAGTCACTTCCGAGAGAGAGGACTATTCGGACCAAAAGGAAAGACAGACAGCCAGAGAACCCCTCAAAAGTCTTGGGTTCCCTGGCCCCCGTCGGATATGGGGAGGCTATCTCAGAACTTGACAGAAGATGGGTGAATGTAGTCAAACAATGGCCAGCACCACTCAACGGCACAAAGCCACAGGGGTCGTGGACCCACCAATGGCCAATATCACCTCCACTGCCGTGGACTGACGAAAGGCCTGCAAACCCAGTCAGGACGCCCGAAAGCGTTCCGCTACGCTGGAGTTGAGAAAACTGGGGGCATTGCTCCCCTTAGAAAGTGAAAACTGCCGATGCATCCCGGGGTGCAAAGAGACCCGAGAAGTGGTGTGTGGATTTGCCACGCCAAACCTAAGGGTAACAGACACTGGTCCCGGTAGTTCATAAGGAGGAGAGAATTTCTCCTTCCCGGAAGCCTAGGGAGAAGGGATCTCCAGTCCTTCACCTGCCAACCCAATGGTAGTGGTCAGGGTTAAGAAACTCCATTAGTGAGGCTCTTAAACAAAGGAGTGAGGCCCCAGGCTCCAAGGAGAAGGCCAACGACAACCAACAAGTCTGGAGGCCCTAGACAGCAGCCTAGAAGTCTGCCGAGAAGGGAGGAAATCGGAGTAGCCAGCCAGACCGCGACACCTCCTCCCCAGGGACGCACCTGAAGGGGATAGAACCTTGAAGAAAAAAATTCGACAAAGAAGGCCATAGGTCTGCGGCTACATGGGGGGAAAATGCCTCATTCCGATGAAGGACTCCCTCCTCCCCCAGACTCTTCATAGAAGACCACAGATGGAGAGGAAGGTAAAAGTCGCTGAAATTAGGGCAATGAGTCCAGCGTTGGTGCCGGGGCACCTGCCAGCCTGTGGGTCTTTGCAGCTGATGCCTCCCCTGAGGCTGCAGCCAATGATGGAGTCTTATACTTGCCCCTCAGATCCGGACGTTGGGTGTGATGTCAGGAAAGACTGGCAGTCTGACCTTGCAAACCACCCTGATGCTCCTGAGATATGGGTGGAAGAGGGGCTCCCAAGTCCTGGAGGGAAGCCATGAGCACCTGAACCTCTTCCCCGAACACCACAGGTCCTCGGAAAGGGACATCCAAAATGGAGGCCTGGGTCGCAGCACTAAGGTGCATCAGACGAAGCCATGCATGGCGTCTGAGACAAACAGTAGAGGCCACACTCTGGGCTGCTGCATCCACTGTATCATATGAGGCCCTTAGGGCACAGTACCCCACATTGGATGTCGAGGCAAGGAGATGGCCCAATTGAGACTGGATAGAAGAATCCCCATCAGAACAAAGCAAATCTCCAATTTGACCCAAAATGGACTGCTGGTGTACCAGCATTTGGGCCAGACAGTTCTGAGCCCTCAAGGCCAAAGTCGAGGATGCATAAGCCTTACAGCCTAGAGTGTCCAGAAACTTGGACTCCTAGTCCAATGGGTGGTCTCATAAATCCGAGCCATCTCCTGTGGATGGAAAACCCTCACAAACAGAGGGGTCTGTCTTGGGCTGGGAGGCAAAGTGCTCCTACCCATTCAGTAAATGATAAAGGCGATCAGCCTTGCGTGGGGTGTCCAGAACCGAAGCTGGTTGCAACTACACCGCGGAGGATTTGTCGTCATGGGTAGGTATCAAGGGTGGGATCACCATCGCCTCCACATCGGGAAGACGCTGATGCTGCGCAAGGCATCTCCACTGTGGGTCCTGATCCTCTGTGCGCCACCCCTGGAGGGCTTGTATCACCCTCTTCATCTCCAGGAAGGAATGATCTTCTGGGGGTGATTAGGCGCATCTCAAACCCAGAGTTTCGCAGGAAAGAAAAGAAGAGTAGGGGAGCCCAGGAAATCGGAGACCACATGAAGGGATCACTCTGAATCCACTGCCAAACCTGATGAAGGGGAGACTCTGGAGGTAACTTCCTGATCCGCTGCCTGATGGGAACCTCGATCCCAGGGAGAGTCATCTAGACCTGAAGGTTGGGCATCTCTTCCGGATGGAGACGAAGGTACCATGGATTGAGAGGTCAAATTAGGCCTTGGAGCCGATGCCCACCAGGCATTTAATAAGGCCCCATAATCCACCAATGGATGAGCGTTGGTTGAGGAGCACAAGCAAACACTGGATAGTGCACTAGGAGGTCCAATGTGTAGCCTGATTACGTACTGGCTGTACCCAGCATCCTTCCAGAGGACACCATGCAGAGGACAGAGTCTGTGATGGCACCTGAATCCAGGCCCAATGATGGAGCTGGCTGTTCAGCTTCTAGAAGCGTGTCTGATGGGCCGAGCCCAGAGGCAGAAACCTCAGGAGGCGC
This sequence comes from Neoceratodus forsteri, assembly GCA_016271365.2. NCBI lineage: Eukaryota > Metazoa > Chordata > Ceratodontiformes > Ceratodontidae > Neoceratodus > Neoceratodus forsteri. Next base: position 387,288,209 of record JADMNL010000025.1, on the reverse strand, counting down.
TGCAGGCTCTGAAGCAGACTGGGATAAGCCAGATCAGTCTGGGGAAAGTGGATGTTGTGGCCTGGAACCATCAGGCATTGGGGCCCTGGCAGGAGGCTCGGGAGACTAGGGTCTCACCGGGGGACTGAAGGGGGTGCCTGGAAGGCTGCCCCCAGTGAAAGCCAAGAATCATGTAACCCCAAGGATGAAGAGGAAGGCTGTGACCCAGAGGGTGACAGCAGGTGTCGTTCTACTAGACTGCTGCCGGACCCTGGCCCAGGGTCCGGCAAAGACGCCAAGGACGGTAAGGTGGAATCAGCCACAGCCTCACCCTTAGCATCAGCTTGGCTACCTGCATCAGATCCTTGCATGAGGACTGGCCTGAGTAGCAGGGGTGGAGGACGGAACCTCTGTGCCCTTAGAAGCGCCTTCCCTCACAGTGAGAACTGTGGGAGGCACGTCCACTAGCAGCCCCGGAGGAAGGAGGGCTGGCGCGGACAAGGAAGTCAACTCCTAGCTGGAGGAAGACTCTGCAGCTGTCTCAGTTCCGAGAGAAAACTGTGACTCCAAGGTGGACTGAACCCAGTCCCGACATTTTTGGTGCTCCTTTTTTCTATGACGGAGGATCCACAGAAGGCCCCGGCCGTGGAAAGGGACTGCAGCTCTCTCTCTCTCTAGGGTGATCATCTTCTGCTGCAAGAGGTGTGATTCTAGGACTTTCTGCCTCTTTTTCCGTGTGACCGAACTGAACTTCTCGCAAGCCTTGCAGGCATCGGTGTCATGGTCTGGGCCTAAGCAGATGACATGCGGAGTGACCATCCTTTTCTGGAAGCTGCTTCCCGCATGCACACTTGGACTTGTGGGTCTCAGTAGAAGAGTGCGGCGACGACATCAGGTCAAAAATTTAACTATAACTATTAATAACAAAACCTCTTAGGGGAAAGAAAAATGGCAGTAGACTGTAATGGCATTGATCCAAACAGTCTGATGAGCACAGGTCGACAGTGGGCTAAGAATTGAGGTGGGTGTGGAGGACCACCCCCTTTATACCAGACCAGACGTCAACGTGCGGACGTCAGGGGGCGGTCCCCATTTGGCACTGCTAGCTAGAATTGTTCCGTGAGGGGTCGTCCTGGCGTATGGCTGCTTAGTCCTAGCGGTGATGCCTACTGCAAGAGCCCCCTCGAATTAAGATCTACATATTTTCCTATATTAATGTATGTAATTAGATTTGCAAAACAAGTAGTGTAACTGTATTATTTTAACATTTAAAAAGTTGAAACATTGCTTCTGAGCATGCACACTACAGGAAGCAATTACTATTGCACAGGCTGAGAAGTAATGTTTCAACTTTTTAAAGGAAAACTGTAATTTGCAAGGTGCTCCTGCCCCTGCAAAGCTTACCTCCAATTTAGCTTCTGTGAAGAAAGTGGCTTTTTCCTCGTGCCGCAAAGTAGCTTAATTTAATTCTGAAAAGTCCTCTACCGGGAAGTATGGCAGACGCTGGGGCGGCTCCATTAACTGTAAAGGTGCAGTGCCGCACCGTGCACTTCAATGCATTTGTACCGAACTGCATGATGTGGTGCCGCACCTTTACAGTTAATGGAGCCGCCCAGCCTTGCCATACTTCCGGTAGAGGACTTTTCAGAATTAAACTACTTTGCGGCACGATAAAAAAAGCCACTTTCTTCACAGAAGCTAAACCGGAGGGTAAGCTTTGCAGGGACAGGAGCCCCTGCAAATGACAGCTTTCCTTTAGATGTTAAAATACTACAGTTACGCTACTTTGTTTTGCAAATCTAATTATATACACTACTACAGTCAATTATGCCATTTCAGAACCCATAATCCACACGTGCAGACTTCTGGCATCAGAATTCATCAGTTACAGAGTTTAACAGCTCATGATTCCCACCAATGGCACTACAGCTCATGAGCAGGGCCACGGGAAAATTGCGGCCGCAAATTTTTTTGCGGAATCTGCAAGTTTCACCATTCTCCGCAAAAACTGACATGTTCTGCAATTTCTTTCAGTTTTTGTATTGAACTGTGTAAAAAGTATTAACATTTTAAATAAAATACTCTCAAATATATTGACAATTTTGCATGCAGACTTGGGGTTGGTCTAAACAATGCAGTGAAAGGTAGGTCAAGGGTTTTATGCGACACTGATTTCTTCTGAATCCTTATCTTGTTTGGTTTCACAATCCACTGGCCAAGCATAAGTACACTTAAACACTTAACATTTGTTTTGTGTTGAAGCAGTCTATCAGAAAATATTTTGTTGCCACACAGACTGAAACAAAAGATGGAAGAAAAGGTAAATTATTCCATTCACTTAAATGGGGTGCTAACTAAGAAGCCTTTTTGTAAGTGTCAGGGCAAGTTTTTCCTTGTGAGCATACTTTCACGCAGACTAGTTTTGATTCAAACAGCTGAGGATTTTTGGATGGGCCAATTTTAAACTTGAATAAGCTAGTTGCTGACAGTGATCTCACTCTTATCAATCAACCATCTAAATGCTCACATGCAGGTGGGGGGAAGGGGCAGAACATGTCTTGCACTGTTATTATGTTGTAAATGTTACTACTTCTGTCCCCTGTACTGCCGAAAATGTGTTAATAAACTTTACATTGAAAAAAAAAATAAATGCTCACATGCAAAGACTACAATAAAAACCTAACTAAAGTCTTAAAACAAGCTTATAAAACACAAAATGTATCTGGACATTTATCTTGAAACAAAATCACTGCAGCCAGAATAAAACAAAGGTAAACTACAGGGTGCCCTGACTACTGTATGATGCAGTAAATATATAGTGGTATTTTTTTTTTTTTTTACATTTGTTGATAACTGCGTAAGGCCCACTAGGCACAAGTGCCTGTTTTCAGGTACAGCCCAGGAGCACTGAGGAGGTTAAGTGACTTGCTCAGAAGCACACAGTATGCAAATGTAGGTTGTGGGAATTAAACCCAGGTCTGTTAGATGTTGTCAGCTCATTCACAGTTTGTTACTCTAACCTCTAGATTATACTGCCAGCCCCAATAACCAACATATTTAAAGTTTAAATGTGAGATTTCAAAAATAATGTACGGTTCCTACAGTACAAATTATGACCATTAAACACTTTAACTAAAACTCAATTATTCACCACTCTGTTTATTTTTTTCTTGTACCAAAGTGAGTGAATAGCTGGCAGAGCACTGTAAACATCTGTTGATTAGGCTACATTATTCTACAGCCAGAAACAAAAACAAATATATTTTTTCTGGCTTTATTTAATATTGATTTGCTGTGGCTCACTTTATAGAATCTATTCAGCACTGTATGAGGCAGATGCTTTTAAATTTTGGAAGATAGGCAACGCTTACAATAGCTTATCAGTTTAGTATTCTTTTTAGGAATATAAACTTTTCTTTATGTTTTAAACATACTCAGGTGTCAGTGCATTCATTTAGCAATTTATACTGAATAATATATGCTGCAGAAAACATTAGAAGATTTATTGTGAAGCACTCAGGGTCTATAGTCGAAGCCCTGCAATTTCCTGCAATTTTCGCAAAATGCTCTGCAATTTTGAGTAACCTTTTCTGCAGTTTTCCAGTGGCCCTGCTCTTGAGACTGTCCCAAAGGTAAGAGACACAGTTACCATGGAAACCATTCTGCAGCTCCATGGCATACACTGTTATGATGGCTCTGCATTCCAAGATTTGTAAAACTATTGTGGAAGGACTGTTTTACTAAAAAAAAAAAAATTTCTATTACTTATGTCAATACAGAAGATGACAAAATTATTTAATAAAAATTCTAGTTATAATAATAGCAATAAGGCATGACAGAGGGTTAGATTAACAGTCAGTTAACCACCCCCTTGGGGCAATACAGCTCGGCTGTGCCCTGTGCCATATTATGCTCCAAGGGGGTGATTAACAGACTTTTAATCTAACCCCTGATCATACCTTATTGCTTAATTAATGTAAAGCTGTCAGAATGCCGACGGCCAACCAGAAGAGCCTTTCTGAAACCCCTTTTATAATAAAAATAAAAAAATATCCATATATATATATATATATATATATATATATATATACACACACACATACATACACCTTTCATTGAAACGTGATTCCATTTTAAGTTTGAAGACAAAACATAGTCCATATGCAGGTAACTGGAGGGGTAGCTAAAATCAATAAAAGACAACGACAACCCTGTGTGGCACACATTGTCATTAAACAATGTTACATAATTAGCATTTAAATCAAATACAGGTATTTTTAACGAAAATGTGTGCAAAACTTTTGGACCTGCCAAGTTGTTGTGTATTCTTTCTTTTTTGGTTTTCCCCACATTAAGCAGATGGAATGCAGGAATTCAAAATCTTTCATAATTCCAGTAGCACAATGTTCCTCTCCTCCACCCACCCAGGCACCCACACACTTTTACACTTATAATGTAGACTTCAGAATTCTCCTTAATCCTAGCAACCTCATGGGTGAAACAGATCACATGACTGTTCATTAATTCCCAGTACATGCACGTTTTGTCACCAACCTACCATAATCTACCTAGCAACAGCCAAACTACATAAAAATAAAACCTTTTTCCATTAACAAAAAAAAAATAACTCACTTCAGGATATGCATTTCTTGAGAATTACTGCACTTCCCACTTGTGTAGAAAGGATGAGGCCACCTTCCAATTCACCCAGGGCTGCAATTATTCTCTGGTAATGCATGCCCTGTCATGTATTGCTTACATGTTGCATGGTTTGGCCTCTTTTCCACTAACAAAGTCCATGGTTTATGTTCCCATACAGTCTTCCAAATACAGTGGTTACTTTTTCCTTCTGCACAAACAAATCTTATCACTTAATACAGTTCACAAAAGACGGCAGAGTAATTTATACAAAAAAAATGCAATGTACCCTTTTTCCACATTATGGCAGGTTTTGGAGCTCCAGACACTTCACAGGATAATTCTGCGATCAATCCTTCTGTAACTGTTGTATCTCTGGGTGGCTCGGTGAAGGTTGGTACAATATCTTTAAAAGAAAAGAAAAAAAAGTTGAAGAACTGAGCAACATGCGCTATCAAAACCGCTTTCTGCAAGAGAAGTTCTGAATTTTAACACAAAACAAAATCTTTCATTATCCCACCAAACTAGTGTCCCAGCGTCTGTTTACTGTGGTCTTAAGGATCAAATAAGCCAGTACCACTTCTAAAGAGACCTCGATACACAATCTCTTAACATTTAGGGTGGATGGCAAATGTCGCCAACACTTGATTCACATTGTTCAGAAGGCAGGCATAATTCTTGATGGAATTATGAAATCATATCAAAATGCTGGGGGGGGGGGAGATAAAGAGAAAAGGAGCAAACAACAATAGTAAACAGCAATAGTAAACAATAATAATGAACAAAATGAAAAAAAAAATGTAATCTACTAAGACAGATACACCAAGCTGAAACGGCACAGCGTATAGCTCCTCTACTCACTGGTAACGTCCAGAAATGTGTAAGACTGAATTTCTCCCGCTTCGTTCCTTGCAAAACACTGGAAAAGCCCAGAATCATTAGGAAGCAACTTCTGAATCTGAAGTCCGCCACTTGCCATCACTTTGTATCGGGGGTTCTGTAGTCTGCTGATGGGAACGGAGTCCTTGTACCACTCCAGAGTAGGAAGTGGAACACCTGCAGATGGAAAACAGTGGGGAAGGGGGTTGAAGGGTGAGATTCTGTGCTTAGCTACAGCGCTACACTCAATTAAACCCCAGCACTCAATGTCTTGAGAGGTCTGTGCATATTCACCTTTAATGAATATTGTAGGCAAAAACCGTGTAGCATTTAAGTGGGAACAGTCAGCACGAAGAGCACCATACCCAAGTATGAGGCTGGTCCTAATTTCACTTTGAGTGTAAAAACATTTCATTTTACTTATTGTTCACTGCAGTATAGTACACTGCAGTACAGTACACTGCATATAGTACACTGCAGTACAGTACACTGCATCAGACTGATTCTGCGGACTTACAAGCTGACATTTTCTGGGTTTTATGTGATAAGAGTGAGCCCCTTATCGCGCTGCTCATTACAGCGACAAAAGAATTGCCCATGACAAAAGGGCGACTTCCTATCAGAGAGACCGCCGCAAACAGCGACAGTCCTCTAAAACACACAATACTCCTTTTGAGGGCAAGCCCCCAAGATAAGGATCCTCAACTCCAGAGGGTGGACTTAGAAAATAGAAACTCCCCCCTGGAATTAAAACAGTTGCCTGCACCGGGATCCGAACCCAGCACCACAGGCTCCAGGAGCAGTAGCTCAAGCCACTACACCACACAGCCAGTTTGGCACGGCTTGGCCAAATAATTTCTCTTATCCTCTGTCTGCAAGTGTAGCGTGTATCCCTCAGCACCACACTCGCTGTACATATTCTGATTTCTTTTTTCCCCACTTGCTCTATATGGAAGCAGTATTACTGAGTCACTCATATTGAGCCGCTCAATAATACTCGCCCATATAGGTTTTTGGCCATTTTCTGTATTCAGAAATCTCAGAATCCCCCTGCACCCGATATCAAAATAGGACAGCGGAAGTGGGAGATTAAACAGCCTGCAGTGCATGTTAAGAGTTTTTATACATTCTGATCTTTTGTTTGCGGGTTCCACTGTCCTTCTGGGGCTAAGTGCAGTCACAGAGGACACTACTTAGCCCCTGGAGAACAGAGTGGCTGGCAAACATCTGATCTGCACTTATAAAATCTCTAACATGCATTGAAGGCTACAGAATCTCCCACTGCTGCTGCCCTGCTCTGATGTCAGCCGCAGGGGATTATGGAATTTCTGAGTACAGAAAATGTTAGCTTGGAAGTCAGCAGAATCAGCCTGATACAACCTACTATACTGCAATAAAAAGTAAATTAAAAAAAAAATGTTTTGCTCACAAAGTGCAAATTGGGACCAGCTCCAGACCTGGATGTGAGGCTCACAGTGCTGACTGTTCCCTTTAAGCTGTAAGGCGGTGTGATGTAGTGGTCAGAGCACTGATCTGGAAACAGGAGATCAGAAGCCCCCATGTCACATCAGGTACTGTTTCACTATGGGACCCTGAGCCAGTCATGTGACCTTGCTGTACTTCAGTTCCACTCAGGCATCAGCACTGTCTACGGCTGTAAAACTGGGCCGAAGGAAGACGTCGAAGAAAGTGCAGTAAAGCAACTCAGTTGAGCAATCTTGGGTAAACAAACTATAATTTAAAACTTTCAGGTACAAGAAAGGGGGTTCAGTCAGTCTCACTCACCCAGAAGATGTTTCTTATAAAACAGATCTGTATTGCAAATGCCCATATTTATGCATTTAGGACCAATATTTCATAACACTGTTACTTTATTGGGGCCTGAGGACTTTATTTTAATCCAGAACTGAATGTCTTCTCTGCTTTCAAGATCACTACTGTAGTGATTTTAAAAGAAGATCTCAGCTGGCCCAGTGGCTCTGAGGGTTGAGGCACTGGATGCCACACCTCGCACCACACCGGCAACCCGTGTTCGGGGAATGGGCACGTGCCACCAGGGGTCAGAAGGGGAGGAGAAAGATTGAGCATCCGAAGGACTGCTCTCCTTCTCTGTGGAGGGGGAGGGAGCACAGCATCGGCGCCCTTTTGCCCCCTGGCAGATGCTGGAGTGCAACATCGCCATGCGTCAGTCAGGTGGAGCTGAGGGCAGACGCATGAAGGTCCTCCTCTGTCTGCATCATTGCACGCCCTCGGCTTCAAGGGGGAACAGCATAAGGGGAAAATAAATGCCAGCTCCCCACTAATGAGCCGGATCCGGTGCCGACCCCTCTGGTCAAGACAGTTCCACCTCGCGCTCCACTCGGGGGCAGCCCAGTATGAGGAAGTCGGTTGCCAGAGCCTGGCGAGCTCCCGAGGGCTAGGGAGCCTGGCACCACAAAAAAAAAAGAGAAGATCCCACTTTATGTAAAACACCAGTGGAGGTAAAAATGACAAGAAAAAAAGTAGTATCTTATACCCAACTCACAAGCTACCATGTTATCTTGTGGGTTGGGTATGTCACATATCTTTCGTTGTTGGGTACATCACAATACATACTGAACCAATCAGACAGAACCTTTCACAATGGTGATGTGCAGCAAAGCCAGCCCTTGAAATCAAAAAGAAACAGTTACATCTTCATACGAACATACAAACATACAAAGAAGCCAGAAGAAGAAGGCCATTTGGTCTACCAAGTCTGCTGGTATTGCAGGGTCCACAGCTTGAGCTAATGTCCCTGCCCTCCCTCCCCACTCCTCCCATCCTCCCTATCACCGATCCTTACCTTCCCCCATGCCTATCCCATAAAGCTGCCAACTGTCTTCACCATCTTCATATAAACTGCAAATTTAAAACTATAACAAGTAAACTGATGTTGTATAAATCTAATATACAGTACAATGGTCTGACTCAAAATATGCACTTTATCATTACTTGTTAGGGGAGCAGGACATTTGTAACTCACTGATGGCACTGTCACTCATGAGTTAGGGTCCCGGCCCCTCACACGTCAAGATAAATTGCATATTTTGAGTCAGCCTATCGTATATCCCCTATAAAAATAATGGAGAGGACTTGGATATATACATATCCTAATGTAACAAACTGTTCTTGTCAGTTTCCTTCCACTGCAGATGGACTGCATTTGTTTAAGTGATAATATTCAGTTAGCCAGAATATACTAAGACCTAAGTGGCACTTTGGCAAAACTACAGAGATTGTCCTGAATGCCCTCCATACCACAGATGCATCTTACATGCCTCCCCTCCAGAACAGATATACCTCCCGTTTTCCAAATGTTATCCCTATACTACCACGGTTTAAAAAATTGACACACCATACTTCAGCAAGATGACTTCAGTTGCTTTGCCCCTGGGACATGACAGAAGCAACCCTTTAAACACCACGGATCCCTTCCTTAAGTGCTTGGCTAGAGGTGGGCCTCATTTATCTTCAACAGTTCCAGGATTAAAGGGGAGCATTTCCTTTCAAGTGTTGCTTGATACATACACGCTCCACATCACAAATAATTTTTCATACCTTCAATTTCAGGTGTATGTAGCAACCCAGTCAGAGCTCCTTAGGAGTCTCGTGGTTCCCCCTTCAGCATTCCTTGCTCAGTTCTAGCATCATCAGTAGGCTGGAGTGGGCACACACAGGTGTGGCAGCTATATGCTATCTTAAGGGATCTTTTTCCTGATTTTACCCTTTCGGTTCCCAACAAATGGAATGAGGAATTACACTCCGACTGTGACCCTAAACTATGGTACCAATTTACAATCCCTACCTATAAAAGTACAATGGTCCCATACACGAAAGAATGTGCCTGGAAATGCAGGACTTATTTCTTTAGAACTCCAGCAGTTCTCAGTACGGTTAGGCCGACATGCTGGGTTCTGTTGGAGAAACGGTGGGGAGGCCGAGCTAGACTGTTTTAATTGATGTACTGTTGTATGTTGTCTGTTTGTATTAGGGTATTGTTCTATCTGTGTCTTATCCTTATTATAGTAATAAAATATAATGATGTTTTGTAACACAATTGATTAGTACAAACTATTTTAGTTTATTTGTGGATTTGTATTATAATTCAAATTATTTCTTCCATTGTAACCAGGACAAATGTATGGTGTCCCTTGTAAATGAACTCTGCTCAATGGGAAAGTACCATGTTCATTCATGAAATGAATAAAAATTACTACTACTAATTATTACTAATACTAGGCCAAGATGGACCATGTCCATATATTCTGGAGTTACTCTATTCTCGCTTCCTATTGGGACGCTCTCAGGCACCCCATAGCTGGTCCTAATATGCATCCCCCCAGAGAGAAACAGTTGAAGTTAATCTTCCTGCTTCTGGCGGGAGCAAAAAAAGATGATAACCAGGCTGTGGAGCAAACCACATCCACCCACAGTTCAACAGTGATCAGACTTTATTGATTCTCTCCACAGGTTGGAAAAGCAAACATATTACTATATTAGTCACCTGCCTGTTTTACAAAAATTTGGAACAAATGGACACTCTATAAATTTTTTCAACCACAAGGAGTGCACACTAGGAGTGTGGTGCTTTAGAAACTCACCCAATATTTTGTCCAACAGGTTTCTGGCACACACTAACCATTCTAGAGGGATGCAAAAAAGATTCAATGTAGGCTCACAATGATTACATAAAAAGATTTAATGCCACTCCAAGTGAAGAAAAATCCCGCCTGACATGTTTCGGACTAGGAGCGTCCTATTTCAAAGCCTTTGAAAAGTTAGTGTGTGCCAGAAACCTGTTGGACAAAACACTCTATAAATTAAAGCCAGAATTATTGTGCCATGAGAAAGTCTTTATTGCGTTTATTGTTGTCATTGCCACAATTTTTTTTCATTTATAGGACATAAATTATTTCATTTTTAATTTTTATTCCAGTTAGATGATGAGCAAAACTACACGTTTTCACAAACGACAAGTTTTTAAAACAGTAAAATTATAGTAAGGTACAATACATACAAAACTGTTAATATACAATATAACAAATACTGATATTTAATAGCACACACATACTATATTAAGTACAAGTACATACATTTATTGTATCAAGTCACTGTTTTCAATCTAGTGTTGAATGATCCGACAATTGCACAAATGGAAATTTCATCAGGCATCGAATTATAAAAAGTGGATGCCCTGTACAACACTGATTTTTGACCAACTGCCTTTTTAAATAGTGGTATTCTGAAGGCATATTTACTTTGAGACCTGGTCCACTGTATATTTATTAATCTAGGAAACATTTACTGGACTATTTGTGGTAAAAGGCCTATTGTTCCTTTAAAAATCAGAGTACCCATCCTTAAATTAATTACATTTTACAATGAAAGACAGTTTGATGCTTTCAACAAATTACAATGTGTTCTAACTGGAAGATTTGTCATAAAGTGAAGGGTACTATTATAAGTTATCTTTAACTTTGCTAAAATTCTCTAGCTGGTGGCTGTATATATAGTTAGCCCATAATCAAGTACATGGAGAAGTAATTTTCAGGACTCTGGTACTAAATAGGGCCTAACTCTAAACAGGAGCCCCAATCTCTGATGTATAGTTTTTATAACATTACTAACATGAGGTTCAAAAGATCAACCAGAGTCCAGAATAATCCCTAAATATTCAACACCATCAACCATTTCAATTATTTCACGATTTAAGCCCACAACTGGGGCTTTAAATTCTGTTTTCTTTCTAGGTCCAGTGAAAATAATATAAACTAGTGTTTGAAACCCAACTTTTACCAAAACATTCCAGCTCACAGGTTCATAAAAAAAAAAAATCCGGCTCACAGCTTCAGTTCTCCTTTAAAGAGGCTATTTCATCTCAAACAAAACTTGGAAAAAAAACCCACAATTTTTAGACAGTTTAAATACATTTTGTGAATTTACTTTCCCCATGTTCTTTATAAATATGGACACTTACACGAAAACAGAATAACTGTTCCCTGGACTGCATTCTGCTCCAGCTGCGTGTGTACAACTGACTCTGCTTGCAACATTATCACATCTTTTTATTTAAATTTCTGACCTATCTGAGAGCAGCTACCACTCACACATAGTGGTGGCTGCCCTGATCGGCTGTCATTCTGTTCTGGTTTTACTGATAAAAAGTATGTCGTACCTTAATGATATGCCTCATAACTTTTATTTCTAGAGTGGAGCCCTCTACAGTGTGAGTGTCTGGGTTCGGCCGCCACACACCTGCGCTCAAGCACGTAATGACGTGTGGCCAGGGAGAGCGAGGGGGCGTGTCCCATTGAAATGAATACTGCTTGATTTCTCATTCGTTTTTAAACTACAAAATGGTCACTTGACGATTAATGAAGGACACTGCTCGACTAACATGGGCCACGTTAGTCACTCCGTTCCACCAACGAGGGATTGCTAGAGATTCCCAGGGTTCGTCTTCAATCTTCTGGGGCCAGAGCCTTTTCTTTTGTGGCTCCAACCCTGTGGAATTTTCTACCTCATCGGATTAGGGAGTGCCCATCCACAGAATCCTTTAAGGCTTCTTTGAAGAGTTTCTTGTTTATATCGGCCTTTGATTAGTTTATATTTTGCTGTCTGTTAACTGTGTCTAAATTTTTAGCTTTTATTTATTACTGATGTTATGTTTTATGTACTCGCGCTTTGGTATTTGAAAAGTGCAATACAAATAAATTATGATTTGAAGCAGTGTCCTTCATCAATCGCCAAGTGACCATTTTGTAGTTTAAAAATGAATGAGAAATCAAGCCCCATACATTTCAATGGTGCACGCCCCCATGCTCTCCCTGATCACATGTCATTACGTGCTTGGGTGTGGCGGCTAAACCCAGACCCTCACACTGCAGAGGGCTCCACTGTAGAAATAAAAATTACGAGGCATATCGTTAAGGTTCGGCATACTTTTATTAGTAAAACCAGGACAGAATGACGGCAGATGAGGGCAGCCACCACTATGTGTGAGTGGCTGCCTTACATCGGAAATTTCCTTTAAGCTTTTTCTCCGCTGTTGTTGCCCACCCAGTCCTCTAATCTGGGGTGTAATCCCATGGCAGCACCCTTGTCGCGGTTCTTCATTTGCCCCACCATTCACACCAGGGGGTTGCACGACACAGGGCTGAAAGGGTACCTCTGGCTGTCAACTTGTTGGACAACAGGGCTGTCACCCCTGGTTTCTTCTGCAGTTCATCCTCCTCACACTAGAGGGGACTGACCACCCCAGTACATGTAGAAACAAACTGTGTTGGCAGAAAAGGACTGGTAGGCCCATCTAGTCTACCCTATTTTTCCTACATACCTCTAAACCCTGGACTCTGTTTGGTCACAGTTGTCCCTTCCTCCTCCCTTAGCTCGATTTGTTATGTCCATGTGCCTATATCACGCATGTTTGATGCTCCCTAGGGTCTTCGCCCCAACACCCTCTTTTGGTAGGCCATTCAAGGCATCCACCACCCTTCCTCTGAAGACGTACTTCCTCACATCTCTCTTACACTACCCCCCCCCCAAGCTTCCTAGCATGCCCCCCGTGTTCTGGTGCTCCTCCTCCTGTGAAAAAGACTCCCCTTCCGCACATTGCTTACACCTGTGAGGTACTTATAGTTATCAAACATGTCCCCTTTCACTCTCGTCTCCTTTAGGGAGTACATGTTGACACTCACAGCCTCTCCTCATGTGGTTTTTCATGCAACCCCTACACCATTTTGGTAGCCCTCCTCTGGACTGCTTTCACCCTGCCGATATCCTTGCAGATTTGCGGTCTCCACAACTGGACACAGTACTCTAGGTTGGATCTCACATCTGAGGAAACACAGAGGCAACACTACCTCCCTTCTACTGTTAGAGGGCCCCCTCCCTATGCACCCCGGCATCTGTCCCGCCTTGCTTACTGCCCTGTCGCGTTGCCCTGCCACCATGAAGTCATCGGATATGATCACCCTAAGGTCCCTCTTTTGGTTGGCAAGTACCTTCCCACCACCTTATACACAGCCCCTGGGTTTGCCCATCCTAGGTGCATGACGTTGCACTTTTTGGCATTAAAACCCAGCTGCCACCCCCTAGACCCCTCCTCTAACTTCACCAGATCCTTTTTCATTCTCTCCAACCCCCTCCAGGGTGTTCACCCTGTTGCATATTTTTGTGTCATCTGCAAAGAGACACACCTTCCCCTCCAGGTCCTCAGCAGTGTCACTTATGAAGACACTGAAGAGGATAGGGGCCAGCACTGGTCCCTGTGGTACTCCACTGGTCGCTCTCCTGTCATCCGAGTGGCTGCCATTTGCCACCACCCTACTACTGCTATCATAGCTTGCAACCAATTAATCAATCATCAATCGATCTTTATTTTACCAGGTGAAACACCATTGAGTGAACTCGTTCTCAAGGTGGACCTGGGAAGTTAAGATAAGTATACGGTACAATAAGAAAACAGTACAAATAATACAGAATATGGGTACACAGGATGAATACATAATGATGTGAGACTTATACAATAGAGAAATCTGGAGAACAATAGTCTGAGAAGCCAAAAAGTCTATAAACAATATGTATAAGTAACTTGCAGTTTACAATATATACAAAAGCCTGCAGGCAGTACTATCAGAGTATCCGTGAGGCAACATATAAATAAATACTAGGTTACCCATTGAGCGCCTCACATATGGGGAGGGAAGAGGAAGTGGGGATATTATGCATAGTAGGAGGGAGGAGGAAAGAGCAGGATGCAAGAAGAGGAAGGAGGAGATGCAAAGCGATGGGAGGCACCAACTTTACTTAGCGAGGATGGTGTCAAGTGCACCAGGGGAGGCAACTGCAGACAGGTAATACCAGGCCACAGTCAGGGGAAGCATTTACATGCCTCCTTGACAGATCATGAATAAAGTGTCTTGAATGAGGCCAGGGAGATAGGGTGGGCCACCTTACGAGTTTTTTTGCAATTTATTCCACAGTTGCATTCCACAATTAGATAGTCAGAACACCACCTTCTCCATGACCCCCAGGCTACTAAGTTTCTTTGTCAGTCTCCTGTGTGGTACAGTGTCAAATGCCTTACTGAAGCCCAGATAGGCCACCCCACTACCCTCCCTGATCCACCTCCCTTGTTACCCAGTCAAAGAAAACTATGGTATTTGCTTAACAAGACCCCCGCCTGTGTAGCTGTGCTGCAGGTGGTCCTGCAGCCCATGTGTCTCCAGGTACTCTATCAGTGTCTCCTTCATCAGGGACTTTTTTTTTTTTTTTTTTTTAAAACAGGCTCCATTCCAATCTGCTCCCTCTCTGACTGGGTGCCAGGCACTGTAAATGGGCCTCTTGGTTCTCCAGCTGATGCCTACTGCCCGTCTTTCTCCTGTGTGCATGCCTGGAAGGCTTTCTCAATTTGTGTCCACCATCTGGATACACAGGTGCTGAGTTTCCTTGGCCCCTGTCATATGCTTTCAGTCACAGATCCAGTTTGTGGACAGCTGGAATACTCAAGTATGTAGGCGGTAGTCAGGAATGGCACAATAAACTTTTTTTTTTTTTTATTTTGTTATTGAGAATTGTGGTTTTCAGAGAGGATAACAAAGGCTGAAATACATAGATATGAACAACAACAAACAGTAGGTATTGTGCAACTTGCCTAGCATGTGTACAAAAGAGGATAAAAGGCGGTAACATCTTTCTGGCATTTCAATAATAGTATCAAATCATGGGTTATAAAAAATGCATGTCATTCCTTACGTAATATGTGGAATTAGAACAAAACACAATACAGAAATGGCCTTGGTGGGGTTCACAAGCTGCGTGCAGGGTGCCCTTGATAAAACAACACTCTGCCGCAGCAGTATTTGTGGACCTCACTAATGCCTTTGATCTTGTAGATCACAGCCTGTTCCTGATTCCCTTTTGGATTCACATTTTTTGAAAGAAACGATAACTTGGTTTGAAGGTTCTCTGAGTAACAGGAAGCACAGAACTAGAATAGATGGAGGTACCTCGGAACCCCAGTCGATCAAATGTGGGGTGCCGCAGGGTTCAGTTTTAGACCCTCTTTTATTCTCTTTATTTATGAATACTGCACCGGGTTCATGTCATAAATCTGAAAGAACATTATATGCAGATGATGAAGTAATCTTTAGTGCTGGGATTTCACCCGATGATACCCTGAGGGTTGTACAAAAAGATTTTGATCAATTTCAAAAATGGCTGTTGGCAAGGCGCATGGTGTTAAACACTGAAAAAAGAGACAAAAAAAAACATGATTTTTATTATTCCATCTTCACTTGTCATACAGTAAGCTCAGTGGATGCTTTTTTGTGTTTACATACTGGTAGCAAAGACCATTTAGAACCATGTGATGTCGTTTATGTCCTTGCTCAGCAATTCCATTGTTTTCACAATGCATCTGTGTTCTACTTTTTAACTCTGCAACTGGAAGGGACATTAACTACGTCATACTGGCCTAAAATTGCACTGCGTGAATCAGGAGTATCCAAAGAGTTTACTAAAAGGCAGGTAAAGATGGAACAGCGACAGAATTATAACCAGTGTTTGGAAAACAGCTTTTGTAAGAAAAACATTTTGAAGGTTCAACGCAGTTCCCATTTGTGAAGTCAGGCCTTTGACAGCTCCTTTTTCACAGGATAAACTTACTTCAAACACTGTATGTTTGGTATTATATACCGATTTCATTTTATTGCTGTTTTGTTGGATAATATATGATTTGTGAAGAGCCGAGAGCCCGGAGGGATGGGTGCAGTTATCAAAATATAACTGCCATGCCTTCTAACTGGTTGAAAATAAAACTCTAAAAGGACTGTTCAGCAGAAAAAAAGTAACAGCAAATTATTAGTATTTCAATACTGCATCATGTCTTGCTTCCAGATGTTCAGAAAGTTGGTCTGTATTGTGAACCAACGACAAAAAAAAAAAAAGAAATAAGAGATGGCATTCAGAATGGAAAACTCGATGTATTTGACATGAAGTTGGTGAATCATCTGAACTAGTTTATAAATGGGACGGTTCATTCTAATTACTTGCAGTTTCAGTAATCCACACAGACAGCAAAACTACTGCCGCACCGGCCAGGTATTTCTAGCCAATAAGCCAGAGTTCCCACAAGAGATTCCTTCATCCAGCCTGTGTGTGTGTGTTGTCCTGATCAGAATGAAAAGAACAACAGCATGAGGGAGAAAAGGTGCAGATTACATGAGGACTGCACATGTACAAATACCCAGCTGAACACACGTGCCAGATTTCTGCATTCATCATAAAGTTAATGCTGAAAAAATCCCACCAGACAAACACAAATTATCACAAGATAATGAAGGCAGTGAACCAGAGTAGAGAAACAGCCCCTTTACTGAGGTATGCAGAACGCTGAATCCAAGTTTCAGTAGGTATTACCAAGGAACACTTTCATTTGCTGTAAAAGCAATTTAACATGAGGGACTCCAGTGTACAATTACATTGCGCCTTCTCAACTCAGCAGCCTTCCATTACTGGGGACCAGAAATCTGCAGACAAGACCCTCTTTTTTTCCTTTCTTTGCACAATAAAGACCAGTACACCCCTGCTAGCCAGACCCCTTCAAAAGGCACTGTAGACAGCCCTAGTGAGGCTGTGGTCACTAGCAGTGTGTATACAAATTTGGATATGCAACCCCCCCAGTTTCTGAAGCATTCAGGTCACTTATATCAAGCCAAATTAGCCATTTTGGACCCCCAAGTTAAAATGAAGAACTGATGACTCTTATTTAGAAAAGTGTGATAAGCGTATATTTGAAATACAATTTTATCACTACTAAACTGGAGCTCATTTCTGTATTACTCATTTATTTAGCTTTTGTTGACCTGGATAGGAAGGCTAGGCAACCCTGTCTTGGATACAGATACAAACCAACTACAACAAAACTGATTCTGGCTAAGCGCCCCTAGTGGGCATTTTGGGATCTTCAGTGCTTATTCCTGCAGAATCATGGCTCGGCATCCAAATGACTGCCACGCTCAGTGTGTTGTTGCGCTACACACGGAATTAAACTCCAGAGATTAACTAGAAATACTAAATCTGTGATTCTCCTCAACAGAAAATCACCTATTATGTCCCACTGTACCACAGTCCTTCATTGTGTTCTCACTGTAGCATAGTAATTGACAGCAGATAAGGACCGCTAGGCTCACCTAGCCTGCCAAAAGTACAGTTATTGTAACAATTTATAAATCAAACCTTAGAAGTGTGTATACTTTGAATTTCCTGTTGTTTTCTTTGTGTAAATCTAATGAAGGTGTCAGAAAAGGGTTGTGGGTCTCACTGGCAGAATGTCACTAGTATTTCTGCATACCCGAAACCAGCTGTTTAGGGAATGGTCACTTTTCCACTCTATTGACATTATTTAAATATATCTATATTGAGCATGAAACCTATCAATGGAACATATCTACTTCAGCTTGATCTTAAGGTTTCACGTAATTAAAAAAGTTGTTTGTAATATTTATTTATTTGAAAACTGGTAACCAGGAAAGGCGCACTAAGCTGAAGTTTGTTTCTAGGCACGAGCCAGGGGAAGGGAATGGACAAGATAACTATTCAATGTAGTTGAGATTACAGAAACATAAAAAAGTATTTGAATTCATTTATGCTCCCCATTTCTTGATAACTGACGATTGGTTCTAGCGCACTCCTTCTCCCTTTAGGCTCTAGCTCCACCCTTATATTGGCACTCTGTGGCTTAACCCTCCATTAATTTAATTTTATTTATTAACATCTTGGATCCAATACCTTTGAGCAGACGCTCTTTACACAGGTTCCACATCAGAATGATAACATAGTCAGATTAACATTTACAATAGTTACATTGCGAGTGTCACCGGGCCCAATTACATTTATGTGTAAACAGAAGGGAGACGAAGGTTCGGGAGATTACTATAGATAAAATAAAGTGAAAATGACACTAACAGTGATCAGAGGTACATCTTACATACAGCAGAGGCATTGTATAATGTATGCCTGAGTCTAATTGTTACTAAATACAGAGTGAAACAGGCAGCAGGCCATACGGGAAGAGAGGGAGGAGAAGTGAGGGAGAAGGGGAGGGGGGGAGGAGGAGGGGGAGAGGATAGGTGGGGGCAGGAGGGCCCCAGAGGTAAGTACAAAATAAGTGTGAGGGTCAAGGGGGATACCCATAAAGAGCAGGTGCGTTAGAATTTGGTAGTGCCTAGTGGTAGCATGGATCCATGGATCTACCACCTACTTTGCCCCAGAAGGCAAGTGGAGCTACATGAAAGTTCCGAATGGGTGAGGTCCGAAGTCTTGTTTTGGTGGCATCAGATGGTAAGAGTCATGTGCTTTCAGCACAGGAGCCTTTTTAATGACTGCCAGCGGGTGTGATCCAAAATGAACGCTGCTGAATCGCTGCTTGTTTGTTTACTGCGGTCTGGCACCAATTTAAACCGCTTTTAAAAATCCTTTCCTTTGGGCCTGAGGTTTGCAATTAAATGAAAGTATGGAAGACAGCAGTTCGGGAACTAAACTCGAAAAAAAAAAAAAAAAAAAGACAAGAAAACAAAGGAGTGAGAAAAAGGAAAAGAGGGAAAAAACTGCCTTTCCCCTAACTGATTTGTAGAACCTTGAGAAGCAGGAGGAAAGACCGCTACCCAATGGAAGCCCATTCAGGAAGCACCGGGGGAACACTGGCCACTGCGAACAGCAGAACTGAACCTTTTATCAAAGGGTACTTCTACACCTATAAAACCTTCTAAAGCCATGTCAGCACTGAAAAGAATTCAGAGCAAAATTCGCATCTAAAAATGTATTATCCTAAAAATTTATTTGGGGGTTGCTGGTGCTGTTAAAGAGGTTAAACCTAGACAAATGCAGCAACATGTTACATCGCCACAACTTAAAAAGATGGAGACTTCAGAGGAGGGTAACCAGATCATTTAAATATTTTAATTAAAATGCTGCAAAAACTGGATCTAAACCTTGATACAAAGTTTGATAAGGCAGACAGGTACGTGGAATTTATGTATTCAAGAACTACGGATAACTGCAAGCAAACAGAAATGCTACAAAAGGAGCATAGCGACCACAGGTAAAAACTCAGTTCTGTTTCAGCCCTGACTATGTCTCTAAGGCCCTGTCCACACTACACCGCTCCGACCCGGTAACAGATACGAACCATTACGGCCGGGGAGAGGCACGGTACAGTGTGTCCACACTGCAGCAGTGTCCGGTATGGGACCGGTACCACCAGTCCACACTGCAGGATGCAGCTTGCGCTGTGCTACGGGCACTGCAGGGGACCACTCTCATGCATCCACTATACAGCCAGTAATGGTACAGCGGCGGATCCCATTCTGTAACCGTTGTTGAAACCACCTCATAAGTGGTTTCGACAACAGTTACGGAAACACCTCCTGTAACGTTACAGGTGTGAATGCAAACTGTTGTAGTAATGGTTTGGACCCCCTGTAATGTTACAGAGGGGTGGATCCAGTATAGTATGGACAGGGCCTAATGCAAGATTCCAATACTACTCCTTAAAAGATAGAAAGCATTGAGAATAATCAGAGGCTGTTAAATTTGCGATTCGTAGATGTCCCCTTGCTTGAAACACCCGCATACAACACGTGGGACTTTACTTAGGGCATTTTAATCTCTGTGATATAATTCATGTTTTTCTAACTTAGTGAACGTTTTCAGAATACCTCAAAGAAGATCAGAATCTGAGATGCAGCTTCAGCCCAACAAACCACCTACCACCTGCTCTCCTCATCCATACTAGATTGCCAATTAATACTGAAAACAGCTACAATTAAAGGGGGAAGTGTACACTTATCCTGATGCTGCACCCCAAACACAGCAAAGGGGGAACTCAATGACCTGAATCGATGTCTTTCGGTCTTCTATCCTTGTAAGGAGACGGCTGTGACGGATGGCCCCCGATGTTTTTGTTTTCCCTATGTTGATCAACTGGCCTAGATTATAAAAACTCAAGAGAACTGCTAAAGTGGTAGAGATCGAAACCTGATAAAGAGGAAATGGATTGGGAAGAGTCAGATTCCTCGCATGCTTCTGTACATTCCACAGTAAATGAACCGTCTCCCCTCTACAATTTCATAAATGGGCAAGATGCAGTCTGAAATCAGAACCAATCAGAAGGGACTTACAAATCTTAAAGTGGACAAAGCTATGGGACCAGATGGGGTACACCTAAGGGTACTGAGGGAGCTCAGAGAGATACTGGCTGAACCTCTGACAGTCCTGTTTAACAACTTACTGGAAACAGGAGTGGTTCCAGGGGGAGGAGCCGATGTAGTCTTGCTTGACAAAAGCGGTAGCAGGAAGGAGGCTAGCAACTACAGACCAATCAGACAGACATCAGCGATGGGGAAGCTAATGGAATCATTCTAAAGGAAAAAACTGTGGAGTATCTTAATCCAGCGAGTTACAAAACCCAAGGCAGCAAGGTTTCACGGAGCGGATGGGTGGGTCATGTCGCACAAATCTGATGGATTTCTTTGACTGGGTGACTAGGGAAGTAGAGTAGGGTGGAGCGGTGGACATGGCCTACTTAGATCTCAGTAAGGCTTTCAATGCTGTTCCACATAGGAGGCTGATAAAGAAACTCAGCAGCTTGGGGTGGGTCCAAAGGTGATAAACTGGGCAAGAAATTGGTTAAGAGATAGGCAACAGAGGGTGGTGGTAAATGGAGTTTACTCCGGGAAAGGGAGGGTAACCAGTGGGGTGCCACAGGGCTCAGTACTGGGACCAGTCCTCATGTCTTTGTAAGTGACATTGCAGATGAGCTGGAATGGAAGGTCTGCCTTTTTGTGGTTGACACCAACATCTGCAATAGAGTGGATACTCCAGAGGGGGTGGAATGAATGTGCTGAAACCTGAGAAAACTTGAGGGGCAGTCAAGGGTATGGCAGCTGGGTTTCAATGTGGAAAAGTGCAAAATCATGCACTTAGGGCACAGAAACCCAGAGGCAGAGTACAATATGGGAGAAGAGGTACAGATGGTCACTAAACAGGACAGGGACGTGGAAGTAATCATATCTGATGATCTCAAGGTGACAATGCAGTGAGTAGGGCCAGTGGGGTGTTGGGGTACTCAGGGAGGAGTATCACCATCAGAAGGAGGGAGGTGGTGATGCCACTGTAGAGATCGCTGATGAGACCCCACATAGAGCAGTGTCCAG
Source organism: Neoceratodus forsteri (assembly GCA_016271365.2). Lineage (NCBI taxonomy): Eukaryota > Metazoa > Chordata > Ceratodontiformes > Ceratodontidae > Neoceratodus > Neoceratodus forsteri. Next base: position 387,266,475 of record JADMNL010000025.1, on the reverse strand, counting down.
TACTGGAGATCACATCTCAGGAAGGACACAGAAAGAGTGAAGGCAGTCCAGAGGAGGGCAACTAAAACAGTGGCAGATCTGTATCAGAAGTCCTACGGGAGACTGAAGGACCTTAATAAGTGCACCCTGAAAGAGAAGAGTGAGAGGGATATGATAGGTAAGAAGTATTACCCGACATGGTGGCTGATATTAGAGTATACGGACCATACAGTGGCGTAATGAGGCCTGATGCCAGAAGGCCTGCTTCTTGACGTCAGTATAGCCGCCGCCCACCCTGTGGAGTTAAGGGGCGGCCCACCGGTGCAGCAGTAGCGCTACCACTCATGACACCAGTGGCTGAGTTTGGGAAGAGCTTGGAGTGGATTCAGGCCGGCTTGTGGGGGGAAGAGAAGAGGAATGGATGGCCCAGAGGATGCTCTCCCCCTCCAGGGTGGGAAGGTTCCATCCTCCACTGCGATCCTGCCACCTGGGTGAGCACATGTGGTAGTGTGGTTGGAGGGCCGAGGGGAGGGTGGGGACGTTGCTGACGTTGGCGGGCGGACACGTGCACAGTGTGTCCGGGCATGCCTTGAAGTCCACGTATGCGATGTCACCAAGGGATAACAGAAAAAGGAAAATGGCCCCAGCACCTCCGCGATGATGGCTATGGTACATCCTGGGTCCTTTCTTCCTCAGCACACAGCCTCACCTTACAACACACAGGACTTTGGGAGTACATCCACCTCCACCCCAACCCTGCCTGGGCATATCTCCAAGGCTTCATGGAGGTAGGTGGCTGTGGCTGGGAGAGGTAGAGGGGTCGGGAGGTGGCTGGTAGGTTCTAAGTGTACAGAAGGAGCTGGAGAGAAGGGGCATAAAAAGAAAACAGAGCACACTGCAATGTACCACAGCTCTGTGTCACAGTTATTTTATTTCTTAAGACTCTGCTTTACTTGCACATGCGCCTGTATCCCCCCGCTTGCCTGACGCTCACCAGTGCCCCATTTTACCACATGCACCTGTATCCCCCCGCTTGCTCCACGCTCACCGGTGCCCCATTTTACCATATCGCCTGTATCCCCGCTTGCCCCATGCTCACGGTGCTCCACTTTACCATATGGCGCCTGTATCCCCCGCTGCCCCATGCTCACCGGTGCCCCATTTCCATATGCCTGTATCCCCCGCTCACCGTGCCCCATTTTACCATATGCGCCTGTATCCCCGCTTGCCCCACGCTCACAGTGCCCCATTTTTACCATATGCGCCTGTATCCCCTCCTCTTGCCCCATGCTCACCGGTGCCCCATTTTACCATATGCGCCTGTATCCCCTCGTTTGCCCCACGCTCACCGGTGCCCCATTTTACAGTTTATACAGTATTTAGCTGGTCAGGAACAAGTTGGACTGCAGCACGATCAGGTGGGAGACTGACCGTGGTCGAGAACAGAGACGGAGTGCAGCATGATCGGGCATGGCAGCTAAGAGAGGTTCATGCGATAGCTGTACTAACAATACGGCGATGTTCATTTGTTTAAAAAATAAAGAACATAGCAACAAAGAAGTTTCTTATTTGTTCTCGTTTATCAAGGGTGTGGAAACTGGGGGGTAGTGGAAAACTGTGTCTTGAGTACCACTGAGCACGCAACTGCTTGCACTATTAGTTAAAAGAAAACTCTTTCTGTGTCGGGGGTTAATAAAAGTGGCACTGTGTGTGCCAGTTCAATACAGAGATTCTAGTTTTGTTGTGTGTGGGGGGCAATGAAACACAGAAACTGTCGGCAGATAAGGACCACTAGGCCCATCCAGTCTGCCCATAGGCCCTATATATTGTATGCACCCACTCACCTTAAGTGGTCAATGGCTTTCCATCACTCCCTTCCCACCCAATGTTTCCCTGTGCTTGTCCCAGGCATGTTTAAAACCCTCCACTGTGCTTGCCCCTACCACCTCTTGTGGCATACTATTCTAAGTGGTCACCACCCCATGTAGAAAAATTTCCTCATGTTACCTCTTAATCTCCCCCCCCCTCCAATTTCATATCATGCCCCCCTGTTCTTATATCTTTTCTACATTGGAAAAGCTCTCCCAACTGCACCTTGTTTAAGCCCTTGAGGTACTTAAAACTTTCTATCATGTTGCCTCTTTCTCTCCTCTCCTCCAGTGAGTACATATTGAGGTCTCTCCTCAAATGTTTTGTGATGCAAACCATGCACCATCTTTGTTGCCCTTCTCTGGACGGCCTCCATCATGTTTATGTCCTTACACGTGTGGTCTCCAGTACTGCAAACAGTACTCCAGGTGAGGCCTTACTAGTGTTTTATACAATGGCATCTCCACTTCCTGCCTCCTACTAGTAATACCTCTGCCTATGCACCCCAGCATGCCCCTGACCCTCCCTGCAGCCTTTGCACACTGCTTTGATACCTTCAGGTCATCAGATAGGATAACCCCTAGGTCCCTCTCCTCTTTGGTGATGGTCAGCACCTCCCCCCATCCTGTAGGTCTCCCCAGGTGCGTTATCTTGCACTTTATTGCACTGAACCTCAGTTGCCACACCTTCGACCATCTTTCAAGCTTCTCCAGGTCCCGCTTCATTTTCTGCACCCCTTCTAGAGTATCCACCCTGTTGCAGATCTTGGTGTCATCTGCAAATAGGCAGACCTTTCCTTCCAGCCCCTCTGCAATGTCACCGATGAAGATATTGAACAGGACTGGTCCCAGTACTGATCCTTGTGGCACTCCACTAATCACCCCTCTCTCCACAGATTGGATCCCAATTTCCACCACCCTCTGCCTTCTGTCAGTCAGTTTCTAACCCGCTGTATCACCTTATGCCCCATGCCCAGACTACTCATCTTGTTAACCAGCCTTCTGTGTGGGACAGTATCAAAGGCTTTGCTGAAATCCAGGTAGGCGTGTCTGGCCCTCCTTCCTTCACCCCCTAGTCACCCAATCAAAAAATCTATCAGATTTGTTTGACAAAACTTCCTGATGTGAATCCGTGCTGCCTCAGATCCTGGGCACCAATGGATTCCAGGCGTGCCACTATCCTTTCTTTCAGTAGTGTCTCCATGATCTTCCCCACCACTGAGGTGAGGCTGACTGGCCTGTAGTGCCCCGCTTCCACCTACTACCACTTTTGTGCAGTGGGACTTCATGCGCCCTCCTCCAGTCCTCTGGAACCACGCCTGTGTTGAGTGACTCACTGAACAGAGTAGCCAGAGGTGCTGCTAGTTCCCTCCACAGCTCCCTTAATATCCTCAGGTGTATGTCATCTGGTCCCTTGGCTTTATCCACCTTCAGCTTTGTGAGTTCCTCCAGAACTCTTTCCACTGTGAATGGACTGGTGTTCACCCCCCCCCCCGACTGCCTCTGCTCCCTAACTGTGGTCCTTGACCCTCTCCCTCCTTAGTGAATACCGAGACAGAAGTATTTGTTGAGTATTTCTGCCTTGTCTAGATCCCCCTCCTTACACTCTCCCTCCTCCCCTTTGAGCCTCTCAACTCCCCCCGTGTTTTTTTCCGTCACTGATGTACGTATAGAATGTCTTGTCCCCTTTTTTCACGGACTACGCTAAACCCTCCTCTGTCTGTGCCTTGGCTTTCCTAACAGCCTTCCCAGCCTCTCAGAGACATACAATGTACGCCTCAATGTCCTCCTCCCTTTGGGTCCCGTTATACTTGCTCGCTAAACTGGGAAAAAAACATAGCTGAGTTTTTGTTTTTAAAACTCCTTCTGGGCAGTGAGTTCTTTGGTACTAGGCAGGTTGGCAAGGTATTAGTTATCCCTTGGTCTCCGAAGACCAGGAATTTTCAAAGCATTTTCTAAAGATCTATAAATACCACACAGCAGAGTGGGACAAATGGGGTAGCCAGGTGGCCAATGGGGCATTAAAAAAATTAGTTTGTCTACTAGATTTTGAAAGTTACCGGCCAACTGCCCACCTGTGCACAAAGTGATGTGTAAGCATTTGAAAAGGATGGCCACTAAAAAATATTGATGTGGGCTTCATATTCTGAAAGCTAGTTGCCAAACTGACCACCAGCTCACAAACGGACTAGTTCCACCCTGCCTCACAGGGACGAATAAGGTATAAGATGGAAGCATTTTTCAGAGAAAAAGATGCACAAGAACAAGGGGACATGCAATGAAGCTGGAAGGGGTCAATTAATGAGATGTGAGGACATCTTTCTTCAATGAAAGAGTGGTGGATGCCTAGAACAGTCTTCCAGTGGAGATAGTGGGCTTCAGGCGTGCATGCGATAGGCACAAAGGAATCTTAGTGGAAAGGGGGGGCGCAGAGATCAAGTAGGGTCTGCAGTGACACTATAGACGGGGGGGACCTGGCAGACTGGGTAAGCCAAGCAGTCCCTATCCGCCATCCTATTCAATTCAACATTGGTAAGACCCGAATTTGCCAACACCCCTAGAACTTTCAAGACCAGATAAGCGACAAGACCCACCTCACAAATAGATTTTGAAGATGGATTTTTACTTTGAATTCATTCTGAAAATGCAGTCAGAAAAAGACTTTAAAACTAAAAGATGTATGTGTTTGGAATAAATCAATGAGATCTTTTTTTTGTTGCTTAGCTCTAAGAAATAATAAGGCTAAATGTGGCTTCAGTCATAATTCTTGAATGATTTTTTGTGCAAAACTCAATACAGCTTAGGCTATACCAAGCTCTGTAACCAAATATCAAAACGTTTTTCTCTTTACATATCTCCATAGATACTTATGGATCATTGAATATTAGCTATGATATATATTAATGCATAATAACTTGGTATAAAAACGATTTTGCCAGACAAGGTGTAAAGTGTAAGCATGATATGGAGTTAACATATTGTGTAGTAGTGGGAAAACACATGAGATGTTCCTAGGATTGCACTCTCCCCAGGAAAAATGAGTGCCCAGCCAACAATTTAAAGGGACATCGTCAGCCTGTTTTTCATCATATTATTTCTAGTTAAAAACCTACATTTTATGATTGCTTACCTTCTCTAAAAATTCATTAATGCTGCTGTTTGTTTTGTCTGTCTCTTTGTTTAGTGAAACTGAAATGCATGCTAATGTATATTCATAAACAATCTTGTTTTGTTTACAATCCTGAATCCGTTCTTACTGCATACCTCCTGAGCATTACAGATGCACTCAAACAGTGCAGTCGCTAATGAAGCGGTAACCTCCTAAACTCCCACTGCATCAGGAGGGGCTAGACTATGTTGTGGGTGTTCCCAATTCCTGGAAATATACAGTTGGAGCTGATCAAGGAATGTAAACAAACCTGTGTTTGTGTGGTAACACCAGTATAGTGGACAGGCTGTTTTTCACTTTTTTAAAGAAAATAAGAGTTCGGACGTGGTTTGGTCCTCAATTCCAAGAAGACCGAGTTCATGATCTTCTCAGGGCCTCTGCCTCTGGTTTTAAACTACTTGACAATTCTGGGTACCTAACTGAACAAGTGACAGAATTCAAGTACCTAGGTCTCCACCTCGAACCCCACCTCTCCTTCAATCTCCACATTAGTAACCTCATTAAGAAGGTCCATGTCACGCTTGTTTCTTCTCTACAGGATCAAGAAAGTTCCTCATCCCTTCATCCAGACTTCACCTTGCTAGCTCTCTACTCCTGCCTCTTATTGACTACGGATCCAGTGTTTTCTCTTCCCCACCTCCTCCTCCTCCTCTCTTCTTGAAACTCAGAACCACATACAACAGCACAGCTCATTTCATCACTGGTATCCCCAGGAAAACACACCACTGCTCACTCATTCCTCCCTCAGCTGGCCCACTCTTGTTGGGAGGTTCCATCTAAAGATGCTATCCTTCCTACACAAGGTACACGTAAATATTCTTCCCCCTAGCATTAAATCATTGTTCCCATTCGCAGCCCCTGGGCGACCTACTGGGGTGCCTCCAGTCTGTTTTTTGACGCTCCACTCTGCAGGACCAACCACACCCAGAACTATATTACCTTCATGAGAACAAAGCTCTACAAACTATTCCCTGAAATTCAGGCATGTGGGTCTATGTACGCCTTCAACAGTGCCGTCAAGGATCACCTGCTCCTACTGTCCAACTGCTGCTGCCCTGATAGGCCCCCACCCTGGCCCACCAGCTAACTCCCACCGCCACTCGCTCCCCATGACCCGCACTTCTCTCCCAACATTGTGCACTAAAATGTTCACTGAACCTGGTACTTCAGCCTGCCCCAATTTCCCCATAATTGGATCCTCTCACCCATGCCACGCATCGCTACCCAACAGTCTGCTCAGTGAATCTCTTTCAGTAATGTATGTCATGTAAATATCACTTTATTCTGATTGACATCTGTTTGACTCTTTTACATTTCCCCACTCCTCTAAATATGATATTTATAGTTTGTACGTGCTAGTTCATTGTACCCTTTACTCTGTAAATATATTGTATTTACTGTGTTTGTGTGTTTTAAGCATTCAAATTGTCTCTGTAACTGTCTATTTGTGGTTTTCAAACACTGGACGTTTGTGAAAACGGGCATTTTTGCTCACATACTTTCCAGTATACAAACAAATTGATTGGTTGATAGACAAGAGTCAGAATACAACTACCAGCTACATCAGCAATCTTTACAGAATGTTGGCAATTACTAGTATAAAATGTGTTTTTTAAACTAAGGACACTGAGACCTAAGGGGGTTGACAGTGTCCCTTTAAGATTAATGGTTTTGTTAATGTATTTGGATCCTCCCACAAGATTACATGGCTCATTATGCAAACTATTTTTTTTCCTTTTTAAATGTTTACCATCTAATTCATGGAATACAAAAATACAAAAAGCCAGTAAGAGGGCATAATTGCCTATCTAGTCTACCTGAATTGTGAAGCCCCTTCTCATCAACTACTGTGGGCTACACCTCCCACCCCTTCAACTCTGCCCTCCCCCATTCACACTTTTCTTCCCCCGACCCTCCTTTCACTTGTCCCACCCCTCTTGAATCCATTTGCCATCTCCAGAAAGAGAATCTCCTTCGGGAGTTTGTGCCATCCCTTCACCACTTTCCCCCCTGCCAGTTTACAGACTTGTCCCCCTGTGGTCTTGGTTCCACTAGGACTGTTTAGAATCCGAATGCATTGGATTCATGACTTTTTTGGAATTCAGATTTTCAGTACTGAGGGCTAAAAATCTGAATTCCGAAAAACAGTCAGAAATGGATTCAATTATCAGAATCTAATTCTGAATCCACATCGGACTTCCCTACAAAAACAATCCTAAAACCCAGTCTAGTCCTCTCCTAGTCTCTCCACCCCACCATTTTTCTCCCTTACCTTTTTGTGCCAGTTCATGATTGCCCAACTCCTCTCCTCTGTCCTCCTCCTCCTTGTCCAGGTGGATGACGACTCCAGCCAGTAGATGCCTAGCTCATTGCTCTGTGTGTGTGTGTGTCCCACCAACGACTGACAACTCTCCCCCCACCGCTCCACCAATATTATCCGATCTCTATCCAGTGACTCCAGTTTATTCTGCACAATATTGCAGCTGCGCAAGTCCAGCTGAAAAAACAAAGATATTTTTTCCTCTGCCCTGGTCCCAGTGTCCAACGTTCACCACTCGGGGATGCTCGCACTCAGATGCCTGCCTCAGCCAGACTCACGCTAATGTCATAACACCATTCATTTGGTTGGAGGACAGTGGCCAACAGCATCTTTCCCCTAGGGTTCTCATGCCAGTCACACACTGCAAACACTGAGTGACTACAAGGGAACCCTGAGTTACAAGCAGATTGGCCAACCCCTTGGCTGGCCTGGTGGTGCTGAGGGTTGAGGCACTGGATGCCATGCCTCGCGCCACATCGGCGACCCGGGTTCGGGAATGAGCCCGGGCCGCTGGAGGTCGGCAGAGGAGGAGAGGATTGAGCGTCCGGAGGACTGCTCCCCTCTCCTGGGGGGGGGGGGACTTGTCCTGCATAGCTAGCGACACCCAGTGGAGGCCGGGTGTACTACGGATGATGGGACCATGCAGGGTAGGGGAAGACGTTGGGCAGCTGCCTTCTGGACGTGAGCGGTAGTGCTCACGTAACGGGCTGGCAGCACTGCATGACCCATGTCTGGGGAGGGAAACAGAAAATCCCCAGCGTACTGAGGAGGCTACGAGGGCCTCAGGGACCTACCTTAACATCCCCAATACTGGACTACCACCATGGCGATCCACGGCCACCTTCCGCCAAGAGATAGACCCTCTAATTTCGGAAAGATGCCGCCAGGTAGGAGTGGCTGGCCCTCCCTCAGGGGGGTCATCCGGGGGGCTGGGAAGTCTCTCAGGCGGGGTGGTGGCCAGGGGAGTCACGTGGGGAGTAGCAGCGAGTCGAGTAGGCACCTCCAAGAGATGCCGCGGTACAACGGTGCACAAAGAGAGTTTGGGGGGGGGGAGATTGGCCAACCCCCAAATGTCCAAGAACACCTTGGGGCTGGGCTGGGCTCAGCAAGTTGGAAGGGACATGGATGGATGCTGAAAGGGTCGGATGGACTGGAAAGGTTCAAGGTGTACAGTCATCTCGTTATCAAGAGGAGGATGCATCTGGCCGTGGGTGGGTACTGCCAGTCAATTTTGTCATGTTTGTGACTGTGTCCAGTGGGTGGGTGGGGTGGGGTAGTCCAGTAGGGTCAGGTCTCTCTCGTGACGTCGCTGGTGGCCACTGGATTTAAAACAAGCTACTGCTTGATGGACCGGCTGCCCACTACCATTTACCTAGCACAGATCCAGGGTCACCTCATGATCAGACAAGACAGGAGAACGGTGTTCACCCAGCAGTGACTGCCCAGTGCCAAGGAAGGAAGGAAGTGGTTGGGGGTCCCACGGTACTGACCCCATCCAGCCCAGGAAGTACTGTAAGGGGGGTTTAGAGATGGGAAATGTTGTGGTGGGGCTAGGAAGGAAGTTGTGAGAACTCCAGTACACTCACTGTGTACTTGTTTCATTTGCTGCCTACTGGATCAGAAGCCATTCCCATTTCCATTCCAATTCCCTAAACAGAATCAGATTAGAAATGGAATCACTGAAATTCTGACTTTCTGCTGTCGTGACAGATTCGAGGGAATCCGAGCACCCTTATTTCTCACTAAGACAGAAGATGCCCCCCCTGTATCCACCTTGTTGATATCTTTTAGGTACTCAAAGGTTTCAATCATGTCCCCTCCCTCCTATCCTCTAGCAAGTACGTTGTTGAGGTTCTTTAGCTTGTCCTCATATGCCCTACCCTGCTGTGCCTGGACCACTTTTGTCATCCTTCACTGGACTACCTCAAGCAGGTTGATATCCTCTCTTAAGTAGGTTCTCCAGTACTGCATGCCATAGTCAAGTTGCAGTCTCACCAAGGATCTGTACAGCGACAATATAACCTCCTCCCACCTATTCATGACCCCCTCGCAAGACAGCCAAGTATTCCGTTTGCCTTAGCTGCTGCCTTTTTGCACTGTTATTTGTTTCAGGACACTGGTGATGGCTACCCCTAAGTCTTTCTCCTCTTCCAATTTGATTACCTGCCCCGACCCCCTGTTGTAGAGAAGCTGGGCTTGAGCAATAATGTGTTCTGCTTCGTCTAATGGCAGGAAGGCTTTGCCCTGAGCAGTGTCTAGGACCGCACCTATTTACTGCAGACATTGACATGGTGTTAGGATTGACTTGGGATATTGATGGACTCCCAAGCCCTAAAAAACTATCTCATTTGACATAGGGTCTGCAGAAGACTGTCCCTGGAGCCAGCCTTTAAAAGCTAGTCGTCAAGGTATGGGCAAACACATAGGCCTTCCCTGTGAAGGATTGCTGCTACCATAGCTAAGCATCTGGTAAAAACCTGTTGTGCAATGGATAAGCCTAGGGGCAACACTCACTGTTATCAGTGATTGTACTTCCTCTTTTAGTTGCAATATATGTTCTGGAGGATAGCTGGAAGGAGGTGGAGGATGCACTGGAGGAGTCTGGAAAAGCTCCTGTGCAAACCCCTTTGCAGTTGTTGCCAGTACCTATTTGTCCATGATGATCTGCCTACATCGTGGAAAATGAAGGGTGATATGACCCCATACAGCCACCCCTAGAGCTAAAAGTGGCTGGAGTGTACGAGGAATGGAGTCAGACTGAACCGGTGGTGGCAGAGCAACCAGTTCCAATGGTCTTTGGTGCTTTTGAGTGTGCACCTGAGGGGAGTGAGCCTAGCAAGGCACCACTACCTCTGGTTTTAGAGGGCTGACACTATGTTAACAGCATTTCCACAACAGGTCCGATGAGACTAATCAATGGTGGGAAAGGAACTGAGGAGAGGTAGGACTGCCCACAGTTATATAAGCGCTTATGCATGATGTCGACATGGGAGGCCCCAGCCTGGCAAAAGTTTCCTTGTGGTCCTAATGCATGACGGCTGTTGTTCCAAAGGTGTGGCTTAAGGGAAGAGATATCCTCAAAGTAAGATTTTCTCTCCCAGCTCCTCCGCAATGTTACTTATAAAGACATTAAAGAGGACTGGCCCCAGCACTGATTCCCGAGGCACCCCACTGGTTACCCTCCCTTCCTTGGAGTGGACTCTTTTTACCACCACCCTCTATCGCCTGTCTTAACCAATTTCTTATCCAGTTTACCACCTTTGGACTTACTCCTAAGCTACCCAGCTTGCTTACTATCTCTTATACAGAACGGTGTCAATAGCCTCACTGAAATGTAGGTAGGCCATGTCCACCGCTATCTAATTCCTTTGTCACCCAATCAAAGAAATCTATCAGATTTGTTTGACATGGACCCCCCCATGAACCCATGCTGCCTGGGGTCTTGTAACCCACTGGATTCAATATATTCCACAATCCTTTACTTCAGCAATGATTTTATGAACTTTCCCTCCACTAATGTCAGGTTGACTGGCCTATAACTGCCAGCCTCTTCCTGCTACCACTTTTGTGAAGTGGGAGTACATCTGCCCTCCTCCAGTCCCCCAGAAACACTCCTGTTTCCAGTGAGATGTTAAAACAGGACTGTCAGAGGTACAGCCAATATCTCCCTGAGCTCCCTCAGTACCCCTGGATGCACCCCATCTAAGCCCATTGCTCTGTCCACCTTCACATTAGTGAATCCCTTCAGGACTCTCTCTTCCAAAAAAAGGACTACTGTCTCCCTCCCACCCAAGCTTCTTTTACTTTTTTGTGGCCACTTCCCTTCTTCCTCCATGAACAGTGAACAAAAGTGTTTGCTCAGGATGTCTGCCTTTTCCTGGTCCCCCTCTGCATAACCCCCTTCCCTTCCCTTTTTAATCTTACAATCCCACCCCAGGTCTTCCTCTTTTCATTTACTTACCTATAAAATGTCTTGTCCCTTTCGTTACCTCCTGGCCTACTCTCTCTCCAGTCTACACCTTTGCATTCCTTACTGCTTTCCCTGGATACACCTCCCTATCCATGCTCCCCTCTGCGTCTCTTTATACCTTCTGAAGCTACCCCTTTTAGCCTTTTCATTTTCAGCCACCTCTTTCGAGAACCACAGCAGTCTCTTTTTCCTCTTGCTTTTGCTCACTTGCTTGACGCAGAGGTTTGCTGCCTTTACTATCTCCCTTTTAGCTTTGCCCACTGTTCTTCCACCCCACCCAAACCATCCTCCCTGACAGGTTATCTTTAAGGCATTCACCCATCTTTATAAAATCTGCCCTCCTGAAGTCCAGGACCCTCGCCCTTTTCGTGACTCGATTTCGTAGCCATCCTTATATTGAACCACACTGTACGGTCACTGGTCCCCAGGTGGCCTCCCACCTTGACGTCTGCAGAACTGTCCCTGTTAGTAAGTACCAGGTTCAGTACTGCCTCATCATTGGTGGGTTTGCTGACTAGTAGCCTGAGGAATACACCCTGCAGAAAGTCCAGGATGTCACTGCTTCTAGCGGAAGTTGCTGCTGGTTGGCTGCAATCTACGTGTGGCAGACTGACGTCCCTCATCAGCAGCACCTCCCCTTTTCAGCCAGCTCGCCAATGGCTTCCACCAGTCCCTTATCCAATGCCTGCTCCTGTGCTGGAGGTCTGTAGATCACTCCAGTGCAAACAGTGGCTCCTTTCCCCATCTCCAGGGTGACTCAAAGTACCTCTGCCTCCCCCTGTATTCAGTGCATCTCCGTTGCTTTTATACTTTCCCTCACATACAGCACCACACCCAGTCCTTTCCTTCCCACACTGTGCTTCCTGAACAGAGTATAGCCTGGTGTGGTCATGCCCCAATCGTGGTTTTCGGTGCATCAAGACTCAGTAATGGCCATAACATTCAGGTCGGCCTCTGCCATGATGATCTTTAGGTCCAGAATTTTATTTCCTAGACATCTAGCATTTACACACATGGCCTTCCAGATTTTGTTTCCATCATGCTTGTTACCCCCTTTTCTCTCCCTTCCCCCTTTTGTTTAATGCTTCCATTCCCTCCCCCCCCTTTGTTTCTACCACTGTTTCCTGTATTAATTTGCATCCTGGGGGATTTGTCCTCCCCTCGGGTTCTCCTACACTGTATTGCAGCCTGTGTGGAGGGGGCAGTTTCTGCCTCCCCAATTCCTTCTGCCATCTCCCTCACCTAGTTTAAATGTTCATCAAAGTAACATTTAAACCGTCCACTGAGGACTGCAGTTCCCCTCCCAGATGGATGAAGGCCATCACCCCTGTATAGGCCCTTATACTCCCAGGTGTGTCACCATCCCCAGTGTAGCCAAATCCCTCCTCTCTCCACCATTCCTTCAATGAGCTGAAGCACCTGGTATGGACATCCCTCTTCTCCCCAATCACAGACAGGCAGCACCCCAGCGAAAGCCCCCAGGTGCACTACTTAAGACCCCTTCCTAGCTCCCTACTCTATCCCAGCCCTGTCCCTAGCCTGGTCATTAGTCCCCAGATGGACAATGACATTCAGCTCTCCCTCCCGTCCTGCTGCTCTAGAGAGCCTCAGGATCCACCTTCCATCCCTCCAAGCCATGGTGCGATGTAGGCACCTAACGTTCCTTACCCCCCTTCCCATTCTCAAATCTATCCCCCTTACAACTGAGTCCCCCCACCACAAGTCGCTTCCTCCTCCTCCTCTGGGGTCCTATACCACCCTCTTAGGAGTTTCCACTACAGAGGGCCCCCACATCCTCCCTGGTCACTAACAGGAGTGCCTCCTCCTGGCAGTCATTCCCCCCCCCCCAGAGTGGCATGGGAATTACACAGTGATACCAGTTGAGGACTGTGCCTCTGTCCCACCACCCCCACCCTTCCACAGCCCACCACAGTCCAGCCATTCCTCCTCCCTGACATCCTCTGAGGTAACAGTGACAGACCTGGTGGCCCCTGGGTGGGGGAAGAGGCCCCTCAAATCCTAGACAACTTGGCCTGCAGTCTAGTGACCTCCTCTCTCAACCCAGAGAGGCGCGTGCAGATGGAACAGCACTGCAGTCACCAGAAGGTCTCTCTGAAAACTGCCGCCCTGCAGCCACTGCAATGCACCACTCCTAGCATTCTAAACTTCTATTCTCCCCGTGTTACCTGGAAATACTTCAGTACCCTTACCGCTGATGGTGTGTTTCTAGTCCCCCCCTTTTTTTTTTGTTTCCCTAGATAGGGTACTGCTCCTAGTCCCACCTTTGGCTTACCTTTTACTTTCTGCCCTACCCACTAGTAGAGATGTGCCGAAGTTTTAATTTGCCGGCGAAGTTGCTGCAAAGCGACTGAAATCTGTATTCATGGAGTTCTGCAAAGTTTTTCCTGCCCTCAGCAACTTTGACTATGCTTGAATTGTGACGTTTTTGCTGCTTGCAAACTTCCGCACTTTCGGCAAAACTCTGCACTTCATGGATTGATCCGCACTAAGTGAACTGCACTAAATTTGCAGATTAATTCACGGAGCAAATTTTCCCAACTTCGCCCATCTCTACCCAGTAGTGACTGTTTAACCCTCTCCTGCTCCAATCCCCTTTGAAAACAAAGGGCCAGTAAAGTCTCAGCAACATAGAAACAAACACAATGATGACAGAAAAAGACCAAGGGTCCACCCAGTCTGCCCAAGTTCCCTAAATCCCTGGTACCTTCCTTGGAACCCAAGGTTCCTCCAAGGTACTAACCCTCACAGTCCTTTCCCTATTCACTCCCCTGGACCTGTTACCCCAGGCCACCACTATTCCCTTCATTCTATCCCAGGCCTGCTTGAATCCCCTAACTGTGTTCCCTCCCACCACCTTGGCTGGCAGACTGTTCCAAGGTGCCACCACCCTTCCCATAAAGAAGTACTTCCTCATGTCCCTTCTGAACCTCCTGCCTGCTAATATCCACTCATGATCATGTGACCGCGAGTTGGTATTCAGGCTAAATAGTTCCTCGCAGTTCACTTTATTAATTCCTTTAAGGAATGTGAAGATCTCAGTCATACTTCCCCATCTCCCTTTTGGTTTCCAATGAGTACATATTTAGTGCCTTGAGGCTCTCCTCATAGGATCCATCCTGCTGTCTTTGAATAATTTTGGTCACTCTGCACTGCACTGTCTCCAGCCTATCCTTGTCTTTTCTGAAGTGAAGACTCTCACCAGGGATCTGTAAAGGGGAAGTATGACCTCTTTTCTTCTGCTACCAATCCCCCTCCTGATACATCCCAGCATCCTCTTAGCCTTGCTACAGGCCTTGTTGCGCTGGCTCATTTGTTTAAGGAAGTTACTGATCACTCCCAGTTTTGTGTCATTCGCAAAGATAGACAACCTGCCCCGGATTTCTTCACCAGCGTCACTAATGAACATGTTGAAGAGGACTGGACCCAGGACAGATTCTGGTGGAACCCCGCTTGCAACCTCCATCTGCTCTGATTTAATCCCATTGACCTTCACCCTCTGTTGCCTCCCTGCTAGGCAATTACTCACCCAGTTCACTAGAGTTTTAGCCGCACCCAGGTCTTCCATCTTCTTAAGCAATCTCTTGCGCGGTACTGAATCAAAGGCCTCACTAAACTCAAAGTGCAACAAGTTCACCGCGTGGCTCTTGTCTATCTCCTTTGTCATCCAGCAAAGAAAACTATCAGGTTGGTCCAACAAGATTTTCCTGCCACAAAACAGTGTTGTGTACCGTCCTGGAGTCCACTGCTCTTCAGGTAGTCCACAAAGTCCTCTTTGATCAGAGATTCCATCAGATTCCCCACAGTAGAGGTCAGACTGACTGGCCTGTAGTTCTCCGATTGCTCCTTATCCCCCCCACCTTATGTAGCAGCACAATGTCTACCATCTTCCAATCACCTGGAACTTCCCCAGACCTGAGTGAACTTTTGAACAGCCCAGTCAATTGTTCAGCCAGCCCCGCTAACTTTAAGTATCCTCAGATGCAACCCATCTGGACCCGGGGCCTTACCCATCATAAAAGCTGCCAACCCTTTCAAGACTCTTTCATTAGTAAACAATGGCTGACTCATTTCTGGGACTCTCCTTGTGGCTGCTCTGATGCCGCTCTCATGCAAGGACCTGCATTCCTCCTTAGTGAATAACGGGCAAAAGTACTCATTCAGAACGGCAGCCTTTTGCCCATCTCCTATCACCCTACCCCCTCCATTAGCTGTGCAATTCCCCTCTTTTTTCCCTTTTTTCACTAAAATAATTAAGAAACTGCTGTTCTCCATTCTTGATCTCCTCCATGATGCGTGGCTCTGTGTCTGCTTTCACCTCCCCGATGTCCCTCTTTGCCTCCCTATTTTTCTGAAGATATTCCTCCCATTCTGCTTCTCCCCGTTTTCCCTTATATTTATAAAAGGCCCTTCTTTTTTCCCTGACTGCTTCCCTAACTCTCTGTACCTTCGTCATCTCTTCTGGCACACTCGATTATAGAACGCCAGAGTGGAGACAGCCCTACCCCAGGGGGCTCAGAGCTGGGGAGTCTGCCGGCAAGAGGATGGTGAAGACAGCTCCCACTGAGGAGACAGGGGACCAGGTGGGCAGTAGAGTGACAGTAGGTCAGCAGGAGCAGCCTAAGAGAGTTCCAAGGGGTTGGCAAATAAAAAGAAGATACAAAAAAAAAAAAAAGAAGTTCCTCCATGAGTTTTCTGTCCCTTTCCTCCCCTTGACCCAGTAGCCTGTAGGTGTATTTTTCTGTCAGAGGCTGCTGTGAGTTGCACCCATACACACACAGTTTCCCCATCGTGATCCCTAATGCTTCCATCTTCAGTCACTTCAATGCCCTCCTTGACAAAGAGGGAGACTACCCGCCCACCTCTTCAAGCTGTCCCCCTTCCTCGCCCATTTCTGCTGCTGCAGTCTGTGATCACAGATGCACTACTGCTGTCACTGTGTAGATTAGTGTGATCAACGGGCCAAAGACTTTACCAGTACTTTAGATTCAAAGGGGATTAGGGGAGGAATCGACGGAATGAGGAGCTGGGAAGTCTGACAGAATAATGGGAAGAGGGACTGGGGTTGTGTAGGGCTGAGAGGGAAGAAGGGGGAAAATCAGTGTTACCATTGCATCAGATGCACATTTACTTTAAAAAAAAAAAAAAATGAGCTGAGAAGAGGGTGTGGGGGTCAGTTTGGTCTCATATATTTGCCCTATAGAAAGGGATGCCCATCGTTTCCTTTCCAGCCGGTACAGAGGCAGCGTTTGTGCTTTGATTATTTCTCACCTAATATGTAGGCACAAAAAGCCTTACTGACACTTACCCATAGCCTGGCACGGGATCTGCGCCACTTTTTCTACTTCTCCCACAATCCTTCTCATAGGCTCTGCAGTGAAATATGGTGACTCTAGAGGGAGGAAAAAAAACATTTTTGAGTTTCTAATAGGTTTCATCAAACAGAACACAACTGAACAGGTTTTTTAAGCATCAGTTTGTATCATCAAACAGTTATTTGCCTGTATAATTGTAGCAACTAGCACTATACAATTTGTTCATAAATGATTCTTTTAAAAATGTACCGACAGTAGCCCAGTGTCCTAATGGCACATGTTAAAACAACAAATCACAAAGGAGGGACTCGCTCACTAGATTATCTGGTGCCACTTAAATCGAACAGAGGACTGCTCACTCAGGAACCACAAGGAAACATCTGGCACTGTAGAAACTCGATTTTTATTTAGTTTTTGTTAACCAGGTAGGTACACAAGACAGAAACTGCCTGTTTTCAGGTATGACCCGAGAGAGTACAACAACAGGAAGGTCATACATAACATTATACAATGTACAGAGAGATACAACATGTACAGGAGTATGGGTTACAGCAGTTGAGGTGTCAGTAATAACTGTCATGAGTAAAGCAACAGGGATACAAACAGTGTGTCATCCGTTATGTACACAGCAAAAATGCCACGTGTTATAAGGTGACCACACAGAAAATGGGGTATAGAGCACAGATGTCTATTCACCTCTTGGGGGAGCATATTAAGCACCAGCAGCAGACACGATGTACTGGAAGGTGAGCAACCCCATGACTCCCCTAATGTTTAGCGTATCACTCACATTTCTTTGGGGGATGATGCTAGGTTATACTCCTCCTCAAGATATATACACAGATGCACAGAATTTGTCAGCAGAAAAAGATACAGAGGGTCCATCCAGTCTGGCCATTACCTGCTTGGCTCCACGTCTGACTTAGCGCCAGAGCAGATTTAGAGAGCCGACTGCCCTAATGGCATCTTAGCACCCCCCTCCACTAATGCTGTTTATAATCCCGTTACCAATCTCCATGTGTCTGTCCCATCCACGCTTGAACCCCATCACTGACTTGACTTCAAACAGCTTCTTGGGTAAAGTATTCCCTTCACCCGCCATCCACTCTGTGGGGGAAAACATCCCCACATTTCCTTTGAAGACCCCCACTTCCATCCATGCCCACTGGCTGTAGGGTTTTTGTACTGCATTAGTGCATCATGGCAGCCTTCCCCAGGAATTTGGATTTTTTTCCCCTATGGAACACAAAAACTTCCGTGGCTCCAACCTTGGAAGTTATTTCAGCTTTTGGAAGACAAAATGCTTCCCAGTTTCCAATATTTGGAAGTCAAGTTGTCAAGAGATAAAAGTTTTGGAAGTTCGTATAAAATTAGTGGTAAATAGGCTTTTGTTTAGAAAAAATAAACCACTGTAAACTTTACTGGTAAATAAGTTTTTGGTTAGAAAAAAATAAACTATTGTCAACTTTCATTCCTCCAAAATTAGAAGACAACTTATTTTCCTTTTCCCATTCAAATCAACTACTTCCTTCCCTTTAATATTGGTAGTTGTTATCTTATTCCTGGAAATCATAGACTTCCAAAATGGAGTGAACTGAAGCTCCTTCTTCTAGTCTGTTTATTCCCCCTCAAGAACTTATAAGTACCTAACATGCCCCCCTCCCTCCTGGCCTTCAAAGAGCACATGATGAGACTCTCCAACCTCCTCTTGTACGTCTTCCCTTGCTAGCTCTCATCTAGTGCCCCTCCATGTGGTTCCTGCCTTTCTTTAGGTGGGGAGACCAGAACTGCGCACAGTACTCCAGGCATGACCTCACCAGGGACCTTTACAGGAGTTGTATCCCCTCTTGGCTTCTGTATGTGAATGCCCAACCTATACACTCCAGCATACCCTGCTTGCCTTCCCATATGACTTACTGTAGTAGGTCACAGACTTGGGGATATCACTGAAAATTACTCCAAAGTCACTTTCCTCAGAGGTTTGAACCACCCTCACTTCCCCCTTCAGACGTCTGTTTTATGGGGTTTCTGTCAACATGCATAACTTTACACTTCTTGGCATTTCATTTAATCTGCCAAACCTTGACCACCTCCTGCTTTTCCAGAGTCTTTTTTATGTTCCTTTTTTCCCTCCAGTGTGTCCACTCGCCCACAGATCTACAAATCTTGGTGGTGTTTGAAAGAGACAGATCTTGCTCTGGATACCCTCCCCCACATCACACATGAATATACTGAACAACACAGGTCCCAGGATCGATCCCTGCAGCACCCAACTTCTGACTTTCCTGACCCCAAATAATTTGCTATTAACTAACACCCTCTTGAGTTCTGCCCCTTAGTCAGTTCCCTGTCCATCTGCTAAGTCTGTCACCCGGCCCTAGGTCCTCCCGCTGTTTAACCAGCCTTCTGTGTGGGGCAGAATCAAAGGCCCCGAAGAAGTCTAGACTTAGCACATCTGCTGCTTGGCCCCTGTTTGCCACCTTTGTAGCCAAATCAAATAAGTCAGGTTAGTCTGGCATGATCTGCCTGCCACAAGCCCATGTTGCCTTTTGTCCTAAAGCCCAGTCACTTAATAAAAAGGTCTAATTTGTATTTTTTTTTATCATTTTCCTGTCTGTTTTTTTATTAATAAGTTTGTATTAAGATCAATGTCAGATACAATACATATGAATACAATGTATACAGTAGAGCCTAGCACAATATGTAAAACAGACAAATAAATACACATTTATATAGAATTATTAACAAAATCTTATGAAAAGCAATAATATAAGATTTTTCTCAAGAAAATGTCTACCTGTGAAATATTTACAACAACATTTAGTGGGGTTGTTTGGCTCGGAGTCTTCATCTGTGCGATTACCAACACAATGAGCATATGCTTAGAATGGCTAAGAAGACTCAAAACATTTGTTGCAGTAGCCACGTGTGGTGACTGCTCTTTTATCTGTGTCTTCTGTTGGAATTTTTCGAAGAGAACACTTGGTTTGCTGATGCAGCACACCATTTATTTGTTAGTCTGGCATAATCTGCCTGCCACATATCCATTTTGCTTCTTGTCCCGAAACCCACTCACTTGACAAAAAGTTCTCATTTGTATTTTTAAAGTTACATCAGCATTTTTAAAGCTACCAACTTTCTAAAGCCTAAAGAGACAGGGTCCATCCGACTGCAACCCCCCGTCCTCCCTCCTTCCTCAGGCACCGCTGCAGACAGCGCATACACACTCAATCAATTACATTTTGCTGCTTGCTCTGGCCACGCTGCCCCACATTAACACCAGTAGCAGCCATCTGGATTAAAACAATACATCATTCTGTTGCAGCAAGTTCTGAATCGTGATGTACAGAAAGTTAATCAGAAGCAAACTTGCTTTAAATTGCATTCAGACATTCGAGCTGCATACATTGTTCCTCCTGACAGTCCCATCTCAGCCCACTCACTCGCCTCCTTTGCTGAGCAAACTTCACTTCAGTTACTCCCACCACCACACCGGATTGTTGTCACACACTCCCCTACAGCTGATCAGGTTCAAGGTACCTTAGTTTATTGCTGCCGGTCTCTTCTCTGTCTGGAGTCCCTGTCAGCTGCTGGCAGGCAGATGGCCATACACGCTTGCTCGCACTACTAAACAGGAAGGAAGGCACTTTACGGCGCTCCCGTTGACTGCCTGCCATCTGACTGCCCAAGCATTTTCATATTCACGGCACAACGTAGGCGCAGGGGCAGAAGGTTGCAAATTACTCTCCAGCTTGAGCAGCGCTACAGTGGTGCTGAAATAACTGTCACTCATGGATCAGCAGTCAGCAAAAAAAAAGGAACAAAAACAGGACAAAAGTGACTTTTTGGAAAACTTGTGGGGACACTGGGACATGCTGCCTCAAATAGGGACTGTCCTGGGAAAATCAGGACAGTTGGTAGCTTTATGTAGTGCAAGCACTGTATTACAGACAAGAAGTTGTGTAAAAGAGTCTAAAAAGGTGTACGCCTAGCGACAAAGGTTGGTGGCGCACGGAACTACACTGCACAACCATTCAAGAGACAGAAGTTGAGACACTATCATGACCCTCCCACCCCACCCAACCCCCAAGCGAGAGTTGCAGAGTGTGATGGGGGGGCAGCATGCTTTGACCCAGCGACAGTTCTGGTTCTCCCGCAGCTTAAGTACCTCCTTTGGTGGATTAGATACAGCCTTGGTATCATGGGCAACCATGCGACATCGTCCATCATGGTCCGAAGGCTGGTGCCATTTGAGGTCATAGGCAGAGGTTTGGGAGTAGGGAAGGTGTAAAAGCAGGAGAAAAGCCATGCGAATAGATGACACTTCTCTGTCTCGCCTACTCCAGCAGCCATTAAAGGAACAGGTGGCTGTCTTTACCAGATCTCGCTCCTGCTTTAGAGAACTTGGGCGGACTGGATGGATCCTTGATTCTTTTCTGCCATCATTTTCTGTATTTCTATGTTGCTAAGACTTTACTAGCCCTTTGTAGTCAAAGGGGATTTGAGCATGCAGCAGTCATCGGTATTGCCTTGTAAGGGCAAGCCACGAAGCCCTGGGGAGAGAGAGAGAGCAGGGGGGATCTGGACGTGGAGCCAACTCAGCGTTAGTACTGTGCGACAGGGGCAAGATAGGGCAGTTCAGCTTGAAGGAAGGAGACAAGGTTGAGTGATGGGCATAAAATGTAAATTGAAAAAAAGTATGACAAAAAAAAGGATGAGAAAGAGGGAAGATGGACAGCTCGCTGCTCGCTGCTGTTACATGTCTGCCCACGGTTGCCCAGGGAGAACAGTCATGTAAGTAGAAATATACAGCTACGTGCCAGCCCAGCGGCACTGAAGGTTGAGGCACTGGACGTCACACCTTGCGCCATGCTGGTGACCCGGGTTCGGGAATGAGCCCAGGCCGTCGGGGGTCAGCTGGGGGGAAGGGAGAGGATTGAGCGTCCGGAGGACAGCTCTCCTCTCCCGGGAGGGTGGGGGGTGTAGACTCTGTACTCGTCTGGCCTCTGGTGGAAGCCAGAGGCACAAGTACACGAGCACACAGAGAGGGTTGGGAGTGAGGACGTCGGTGGGGACGCCTTGACGTCTGGGCGTAGCCACTCCCTCGGAACAAGGGAAAAACACATCAGAGCGCCGAGGGAAAGGAGCGCTGGGTATAGGCCCTAATGACTGCTGTCTGCCTGACCACCAGAGGGACCCAGCCAGCTAATTGATCAAGGTGTACTGGCCCCACCTCGTACCCGCCTGGGGGACACAGCCACGGCTCCATGGGGGTTCTCCGGGGTTCCAGGTAGCCAGCAGTGGGGTAATACCCTTAGCGACTCCCGACAGAGTGGGGCTCCGTTGTCAAGAAGATGGAGATAAAATACAATTTCAAAAAAAAATATACAGCTACAGACAGGGTAGTGAAATCCTGCTGCCAGAATGACATCACACAGTGGCATCACACACCCAGTCCTGTGCCTGCTAGGGCCAGTCAGACTATGGTAGGTTTAGGTACCTGTCACAGTCAGCTTCAAATTCTCTAGTCTTATACTGTGCTCCAGTGGAGTGGCGGTGGGACAGACACACAAGGGGAAGAAAGGTGAAAATAAGGGAAGGCCCTGCTACTGTCACGCCACACAACTGTGGCATCTCGATCTCAGGACTTCCGGCCCTCCTCTGAGAAATTTCTTGTTGAATCTAATCCAGGCAAAACCCATATGGAGAGGTAGGCAAAGAGAATGTATGAGGGAGACAGGCAGTAGGTATACACCTACAAACAGCATATGAGGTGGTAGGTGGGTGTATATAGCTATATACTGGAGGCACCAATGATCTGGCCAACCAGTCGGTAGAGACAGTGAAGCGGAACTCCCAGAGATTGGGGCACAGATTGATGGCGCACACAGCCTCCCTGGCCTTTTCCAAGGTCCTCCCTGTGTGGGGCAGGGAGGGGAGGCAGGACAGAATTAGGAGTAATGAAATACAGGAGTTTAACTACTGGCTTAAGAGGTGGTGTCTGGATATGGCGTACCACTTTGTCGGGGGGTTCTGGGACAGGAGATTCTTCAAGGGTGATGGACTTCACCTGATCAAGAGAGTGGGCTAGTGCACTAGGGCAGAAGTTTGATGTCTGCATCAGACATTTAAACTGACTGAGGGGAGAGTACAGGTCCAGCGGATCCATGGTGGATGGTAAGTAGAAAGGGATCCTAGACAGAACTCCCCCATATCCAGGGGTCAGTAACTGCAGAGAGGATACAGAGGGAACACTGTAGGGTTTACAGGACCAAGGGGAGGAGAAATACCAGTGAGGAGGAACGTGAAAGGTATAAACACAAACAAGGAGGAAAAAAAAAACTACAAAAAGCAGAAGGACAGTAGTAGAGTTAGAGCAGGGGTCAAATGGAGAGGGGTATGCCTTAATGCCAAGAGCCTAGGCAACAAACTCTGCGAGTTCCAGGTGCTGATGGCAGACACCAAAGTGGACCTGGTGGCCATCACAGAAACGTGGGCCACAGATAAAAATAACTGGGAGATGACCGTCCCTGGGTATTCACTGTTCAGGAGGGACAGAAGAACTGGGGGGAGGGGGTTGCCCTTTTTGTCAAGGGCATTGAAGTGTCAGAAGATGGAAGTATTAGCAGTAGCAGTGGGGAGGCTGAGTCAGTATATAGGTGCAACTCACAGCAGCCTCAGGCAGGAAAGTGCACTTGGGGGTGATATAGGCCTCCAGGGCAAGGAAAGGGACAGAGAACTCAAGGAGGAACATAAAGAGGGTAGCAAAGGGGGAAGTAGGGGTTGTGGGTGACCTGAACTTGCCTGATGTCGACTGGGAAGTCCTGCTGGCCAAGAGTGACAGGAGTCAGACATTACTGAACACCTTCCAACACTGTCTACTGGTGCAGCTTGTTAAGGAACCTACCAGGCAGAACTCAATCCTTGATGTGGAGCTCACCAACTCAGAGATGGTGGGTGCTGTGGGAGTAGGGTAGCAGCTAGGGAACAGTGACCACAACTCCATGTGGTTTAAATTGGCCCTCGGGGCCAGCAACCCACAATCAAGAACCAAAGTCCTGGCCGGCCTGGTGGCGTTGAGGGTTGAGGCGCTGGATACCAGACCTCGCACTACGCCGGACAGGATCGAGAATGAGCTCGGGTCGTCGGGGGTCGGCAGGAGAGGGAAGGGATTGAGCGTCCGGAGGACTGCTCTCTCCTCCTGGGGAGGGCTCTAGGGGTTGCATCGCACAGGGGCGACCTCTGGTAGAGACCAGGGGATAGCCGAGCTTGCGTCACCACGCACTGTGAGGGGAGGTGCTGCGGCAGGTATCGGCACTAGTGCCACTGACGCCACTGCACAACCGAGCATCGGGGAAAATGGAGGAAAAACGGAAAAAAAACAAAAACCTCCAGAGGATAGGCAAAGGCACTGCCACCAGCTCCACACTCCCACGCTGGGCTCCTCACTCTCCCGGGTCCTCCACT
Organism: Neoceratodus forsteri; assembly: GCA_016271365.2. Taxonomy (NCBI): domain Eukaryota; kingdom Metazoa; phylum Chordata; order Ceratodontiformes; family Ceratodontidae; genus Neoceratodus; species Neoceratodus forsteri. The sequence continues at coordinate 387,242,369 of JADMNL010000025.1, read as the reverse complement.
CCGACAGGCTCACTACACTATAGAGTGCCCTGGGAGGATAGGGCAGCCCTTCCCCGTGGGGGCTTAGATCTGGGGGTGCAGCCTGGTCAGAGTGAAGGAGTAGTTGCGGTCGCCACTGCGGGAGGTAGAGAGCGGGTTAGGCAGATGCTGGAGAGAGTTCCTCAGGTAAGAGGGCGAAAAAATAAATGTGTTAAAAAAAAAAAAAAAAGAACCAAAGTCCTTGACTTTACAAGGGCAGACTTCAATAGGATCAGGGATAAGTTAGTAGGGGTGGAGGACATAAGGAGGGGTAGAGGACAGATGGGGTCACAATAAAGGGAGCCATCAAAGGCAAGCATAAAAACAGTATAAACAGGTTTAAGAGACCATTATGGTTCTCAGCTAGGGTCGGGAAAGCAGATAGGGCCAAAAAGAAGGCTTTCTATAAATACAAAGAAAAGCAGGGGCAGGCAGAAAGGGAGGATTATCTACAAAAAAAACAGGGAGGCAAAGAGGCTCATCAGGGAGGCGAAAGCAGACAGAGCTACGTATCGCGGAGGGGATAAAAAAAACAGCTTTTTAGATATATCAGTGAAAAATGGAAAAAAGGCGGGGCCGCATCACACAGCTAGTTGGGGGGGTAGGGTGATGGAAGAGGATAAGCGAAAGGTCATCCTGAATGACTACTTTTGCTCAGTATTCACTAAGGAGGACTGTGGATCCATGCTAGAAAGCAACATCAAAGCAGCCACTAAAGGAGTCCCGGAAATGAGGCAGCCAATACTTACTAGCGAGAGGGTGTTGAAAGGGCTGGCAGCCCTTAAGGTAGGTAAGGCCCCGGGACCAGATGGGTCACATCTGAAAATACTTAGGGAATTAGCAGCAGAACTGGCAGAACCACTGGCTGGGCTGTTCAACAGCTCACTTAGGTTCGGGGAAGTTCTAAGGGATTGGAGATGGCAGACATTGTACCGCTTCATTGGGGGCAGCAACCAGGGAACCACAGGCCTGTCAGTCTGACCTCCATCATGGGGAAGCTGATGGACTCTCTAATCAAAGAAGACCTCATAAACTACCTATAGAGCAACAAACTCCAGCACTGTAGACAACACGGATTTGTGTTGGGAAGGTCTTCTCAGACTAACCTGATTTTTTTTCTTTGACTGGGTGACAAAGGAAGTAGACAAGGGCCACGCTCTGGATCTGCTGTACTTTGACTTCAGCAAGGCTTTTGATTCGGTACCGTACAAAAAGTTGCTCAAAAAGATGGAAGACCTCGGTGCGACTAAAACCATAGTGAACTAGGTAGGTAGTTGGCTAGAAGGGGGACAGCAGAGGGCGGTGGTCAATGGGGTTAAATAAGAGGAGAAAGAGGTTACGAGCAGGGTTCCGCAGGGATCGGTTCTGGGTCCGGTCCTCTACAACATGTTCATTAGTGACACTGTTGAAGGAATCCAGGGCAAGCTGCGTCTCTTCGCAGATGACACAAAACTACGTGGGACGGTGGATAGTGATGAGGGAAAAAGGGACATGCAGAGGGACCTACAAAAACTAGAAGGGTGGTCAAAGGTCTGGCAGTTAAAATTCACTGACAGAAAGTGCAAGGTAATGTACCTAAGGAAAAGGAACTCCAAAACAGAGTATTGGATGGGTGGGGTGGGACTCAGCACTACAAAAGAGGAATGGGATCTAGGAGTTATCATCAGTACCTTCCACAAACAAGCCAATGAAGCAAAGCCTATAGCAAGGCTAACAAGATGCTGGGATGTATCAGGAGGGTATTGATAGCAGACTAAAACAGGTAATACTTCCCCTGTACAGATCCCTGGTGAGGCCTCACCTTCTAGAGCACTCACCTCAGAAAGGTCAGGGATAGGCTGGAAACAGTGCAGCACAGAGTAACAAAAATGATTTAGGGCCAACGGGGCAGATCCTATGAGGAGGGCCTCAAGGCACTAAATATGTACTCACTGGAGACCAGAAGGGAGAGGGGAGATACGATAGAGACCTTCAAGTTCCTTAATGAAATTAACGAGGTAAACTTTGGGGAATTATTTACCTTGAATACCAACTTGAGGTCACGTGATCACAAGTGGAAATTAACAGGAAGTTCGTAAGGAAGTACTTCTTCATGGAAAGGGTGGTGGAACCTTGGAACAGTCTGTCGGACAAGCTGGTGGGTGTAAACATTGTCAGGGGATTCAAGCAGGCATGGGATAGAATGAATGGAATAGTGGTTGCCCAGGGCAACAAGACCAGGGAAGGGAATGGAGAGAGGACAGGGAGGGTTAGTACCCTGGAGGAATGGGAGGTTCCAGGGATTATAGGGAATATAGGCAGACTTGGTGGACCTCTGGTCTTTTTCTGCCATCAAGGTCATGTTTCTACGTTTTTATATAGGGGCTGATGGCCACTGCTACAAACAGCATGGGATCTAAGGCTCTCGCTACAATTCTTAGGTAAAGAGAGACAGCAAAAAATATTAACAGAGATTCAACAGCACCATAACATCTTTTAACATCTCTCTCTCATATATATATATCTTTTTCAAACAAAACTGATACTGCTAATATATATATATATATTATATATTTTTTCAAACAAAACTGTGATACTGTTAACATGGACTGCTACGGTACTTTAAAACAAGATAATTCAGTGCAACATCCGGGCTAAGCAACCAACATGAGCCACAGTGAAAAATCCCAGTTTCCATGCAATTTGACACATAATATGCTACAGCATGCTGGTATATTTGTACGAGTGAATGGTCTGTGGAGATAACTTCATCAAGCTGTTTAGTTCAGACGTACCGGCATCAATTCCATACTGAGAGTAATGCAGGAACTGCAGCCATTAACTTAGCAAATTAAAATGACCGTGGCAGCAAGGTGCCAAAAGAGCCCGCAAATTAAAACTCAGTGGGGAAACCAGAAGGATTTATAAAGGAAGATTTCACGATCAGAACCCAGCGTGACTCTTAAGCAAGACTACCATCAAAGCAACAGTGCAACGAAAACAGGTATTCCAAAAAGCTAATTTTCTGCATGGTTATGAAAAATATTGGCAGAACTGTTGACTTGGGTTTTCTGGATGCTTCCTATGCTGTGTACTGCACATCTGCATTTTTGTCAGGACTCTTGCCTCCGTGGGTCTGCAGTATTATTTCTATGTAAAAATGAGGTGGCCATCTTTTTTTCTTGAGAAATAACTATTTTAAACTTTCATAAAATTCTTAAATGATACTGAAAACTGACAATTTTACCACCAGAATAAACCGGAAGACATCTGCCATCAATTAGGAAGAAAAAAGGTGGGGTCAAATTTTAACTCATTTTCGTTACACTGCTGCTTTAAATAGGCACGGTCAGCTTTCTACAATACCTCGTAGGCTTTAAAATACCTTTCTACTCTACTCTGGTAACTGAATAAGCAGAACTGCTGGAGGGTGGGCTCACATAGTGCAGAACTGGCTGGGCTGGAACTACAGCCTGCCTACAGATGTCAGGTTTCTGGACCACCGTAGCAAGACAGCATGCAACCCATGGGCACCTACCTCCACAAAGAAACTCACAGGCTGTTACTACTCCTATCCTCACAATCACAGTATGCCCTCCAGACATTCTACTCTGCAAGAATCACATCCTGTGTGTGTTTCTATCCTCCAACTATACATTTCATTAATTTTACATCTTTCTGTCAAATCTTGATGTGGCAGAAATTATAGTATGCTGGGCTCATTATCAATTCAGTGCAAGGGTATGAAAGAAAAAGGATACAGAAATGTTTGCTTCATAAATGTAAGTTCTTTAGTAGAAAAGCCTTTTAGAAACTGTATGTTACAGGCTCTTGTAGACTCTCTCTACTGTTTAGTTCTACTGTACCTTGGTGGGTGAAGGTGAGAAGAGGAGATATACATAAAGGGAACTGCAGGAATAGGAGCGCAAATCCCCCCACAAATTATTTCCAGGCCTAAATGGTCTCTGAAATACCCAATCCACTAACAAATTCAAATTGCTTCTTTTCCAAGGCTTTAAACTATTTGCAAATAGTTGGCAGTGCAGCGGGGGGTCTTACTAACTGCCATACTGAAGACTAGGGTTCACTTCCTGAACCAGAGATGTTGACAGCTGACCAGCTGAGGCAATCTTGGTGTCTGCTTTGGAAAACTCCAACCCTGGGTGAGGGTGGCAGCTACTCCCACAGTATGGTAACTCATTGGTTTCCCAGGTAGATTTGGGCCATGTGGGTAAGAATTTGCATTTTATATCGTCCAAATGATGAACGATGCAGCGGCATCATGCATTCAGAGTGAGGCCAGTTAAGAGCACGAATGGGGGTGGGCTTAACCGCCCTCCTGATGGTTCACTGACTCTGTTCACTGCACCCTTTCAAAACATATCAAACAGACTTCAAGTGGAACTACTGGGTACAATGAGCCTTCCTTGCATCCCCCAGACTCAGTACTCTTCGAAGACTGCCCATTAACTAAGGCTCCACAGTACCCCTGGACTAAGTTCCCATGCGTCCACCTCGGTGTGGGCTTACGACAGTCAACTACGAGCCCTTGGATCTACCTACATGCTCCACTAATTTCTCCTGCACTGAAACCAGAAAGTCTGGACTCATGGGGATTGCCCCACAGTTTAGAACTGGCTAGAAGAAGCCGTCACCCTCTAGATGTCCCAGCTGCCACAGCTACAGCCTCTCTGCATCCCCCAAGCACTGACCCACGTGATGCAGAGGGTCCAGTACCAAATTAAATGATACAGTTTCCAGCTATGTCCCCACTTTTGGGAATCTGCGTGGAGTGCCACAACCTTAGTAATGGCAAGGAGAGGCAGTCATGTCCCGGAGGTACAAGTTGCTACAGATACCGCCTCTCATGCTCTTCCAAGTACTGACCCTCATGGTGTAGAGGGTCCCTGGCCAATTGCACACTATAAAGGGTAATGAACCTCCCTCTGCTGCCTGGCTGCAGAGAGAGAGGGCACCGAACAGGTGCCAAATGCAGTTACTCAGTTCAAAAATCATGCATTTCACCCCAGGAATGACAGTGCCAATCTCTGGCTTTCTCTCTCTCTCTCTCTCTGAACAGAATTCTCCATATGCATCTTCCTCCTCTCTACAGGGATTTACCCTCAGGGGCTCTTTAATGATGGCAGCTGCTACGATTCCCAAGAAATTTGGTTGGTTTCCCTTTCCTGGAAACAGAACTCTAGAGGGATCTCTGGCACAGTATACCAGGCAAGCAGATCACTCAAAACCAGTACAACTCTAGCAGCTCTCCCCGCTACAGCTAGTGTGCTCCTCCCCTTAGAACTCTGGAGTAGATCAGCTAACCCAACCTCCCAAAGGACCCAGAGGTTAACCTTTTCAGGCCTTGTAGACCTACTTATGAAGCCAGAGTTCCTTATAGGGGCTACAATTTTAAAAACAGCTTCATGGAATGATGCGAAGAAGGGAACATGACATTTCTTTTCACCTTGTGGGGTGTAAGATCTGTGGATGCAGGGACAGGGTTCTTGTTCTGTGGCTCAGAGTCACATACTGTAAATGTCTGCCATTCCATCCGTGACAGCCCCCTGTTCTTGGCTAACCCCTGGTTTTGCCCACATCTCCAATGAAATGCTCTTCTGCTCATCATTGGTGGTTGTTCCAGGTGGAAACATAAGACCCAAAAACATACAGACATGCAAACACATGAAAGAGCCAGCAGAAGAAGGCCATTTGGTTTATCGAGTCTGCTCGTGTTGCAGAGTCCCTAGCTTACATCATCAACCCTGCCCCCCCATCTCCCCATCATCCCCATCTACCCCCCAGGTCACATGATTTCCCCTTATGCCTATCCCAGACCCTCTTAAAACTGCCCACTGTCTTCTTCCTCCAGCAGTGCATTCCAGTTGGCCACCACCCTCTTTGTAAAGAAATGTTTTCTAACATCCCTCCTAAACCTCCCCCCCATCAGCATTAAACTGTGCCCCCTCGTGGTTCGGCTGTCTCTCAGCTTGAAGAGACTTTCCCCATCCACTCTATCCCTTTTGAGTATTTAAAGGTCTCTAGCATGTCCCCTCTCTCTCCTCTCCTCCAGGGAGTACATTCTCAGAGCTCCCAGCCTCTCCTCTTAAGACTTTCCTTGCTGACCCGCAATTATCTTTGTTGCCCTCCTCTGGACTTTTCTCCAGCAGGTTGATGTCCTTCTTAAGGTATGAACACCAGTCTCTTACGTCATACTCTCGATGTAGTCTCATCAGTGACTTGTACAGGGGCAGTATAACCTCCTTCCATTTACTGCTGATTCCCCTGGCTATACACCTCAACATCCTGTTTGCATTCGCTGCTGCCTTTTTGCACTGCAAGGAATGCTTCAGATCATTAGCTATCATCACTCCGAGATCACTTTCCTCCTCTGTTGCTACCCACCCCTGGTAGTACTCGGTCCTTGGGTTCCTGGCTCCAATGTGCATAACTTTGCATTTCTTGGGATTGAAGCCAAGTTGCAAGATCCTCGACCATCTCTCAAGTTTTCCGAGGTATTCTCACAGGTCCTGTAAACCTTCCACTGCATCCACCCTCCCAGAGAGTCCGGTGTTGTTCGTAAACAGGCACATTTTGCTCTTAATGCCCTCCCCAATGTCACTGATGAAGACACTGAACAACACCTGCCCCAGCACCGACACAAAAATGCAAAAACAATACATAAAAGCAACAGAACCATGTCAGTACTGTAACTTAGTACTCCATACACTGTGAAGTCTGCTAGATACAATAAGCCCTCTCTGAAGTATGAACTGTTCTTAAATACTGTACCTTTAAACTGTTGCACAGTTACACTTGGTAGTACCTCAGTTTGTCTGACAGACACTTGACATCTAACTTGCCCCAAAAAAACATTTCAAGAGGGAAAACATAACTGTCTGGTATTTGCATATTTCGCCCATGTGCCAGATATAACACTATATACTACGCTTTCATATGTTGGTTGCTGTCACTGGATAAACTGTTAAAATATCAAACCCAAAACTGCTGGACAAATTCTACAAATAGATGTTCCATTGCCTCCCTCTGCATTCTACAGAATGGCCCGAGACAAAACCTTTTTACATTTTTGTTTCATATTCATCTAAACTTGTAAATGACTACGTATAATAAGCAATGACATCTGGGACCTAAGGTAGAGTGCTATGGTCTATACAAATAACTAAAGTCACAGGTACTTGCTGAGTGCTGCAATTCTTTGAACTTTAGGCAGCAGAGAAGGGTATTTACCCCTGGTGTTCACTGCTGGCTAACATACCCCTATGCATAAAAAGTACAGTTACGTAGGGACTTACTGTAACAGTAGATCTTCGAGAACAGCTCTTGCAGCAGGTTACACCATTAGAACTGAAGCCGGCAGGCGTCAGGACCCCACGGAAAAATTCCAGCTAAGCTATCTTCAGCGGGACCGCTCACGACGCCAGTCCTGGCCCTCCGCCAGCGTGGTACAAAAAGGGGCGTCCCACCAGATTCCCAGTTCTCCCGCTCGGGAGACTTCCGCCGCAGGCTGACATCGAAATGGGAGACCGAGGATTCGCGGTCAGAAGACAGAAAGATATAAATCCCTGCTCAGAAAGACTGAGCCATGCCTCCTCAAGGGGAAGGTGGGTGGAGTGCCTGCTGCAAGAGCTGTTCTCGAAGATCTACTGTTACGGGTAAGTCCTACGTAACTGTACTATCTTACGAGACACAGCTCTTGCAGCAGGTTACACCATTAGGACTGATTCCCAAGCAGTAATGCTGCCAGAAATTCGGGAGGAGGAAGTAGGAAGTACATTCCAGGTGCTGAACCTAGGACAGGAGACCCTGAGCACTGCAAGGCCGAACCAGCCCTTCGCCTAGAGGCGTGTCCAGGCTATAATGCCTGATAAAGGTATGCACAGAGCTCCAAGTGGCTGCAGCACAAATAGCAGAGGTGGAGACGCTTGAGTGCTGCGAGGGATGTGGCCACCCCTAGAATGACCCCGGACCGAGCCGGGAGGGGCTTTTGTTTTATATCATAACAGTAGGAAATACACTGGACAAGCCAGCGAGACAGAGACTGTTTGCATACAGATTGGCCCATCATTCTCGCAGAGAAGGAAACGAAAAGCTGTTCAGAACTATGGGAGGGTTTAGTTCTGTCGAGGTAATACCTCAGGCTGCGGTGAACATCCAGGGTGTGGAGCAAAGCCTCTCCTCTATTAGAATAACTCGGGAAGTAGACCGGAAGGTCAATGTCCTGGTTTAGAGAGAGTGAAGAGACCACCTTAGGTAAAAACTTAGGATTCGTTCTCAGGGATACTCTGTCCCGGTGGAAAACTAAATAAGGCTCTTTGCACATAAGAGCGTGAAGCTCAGAAATTCTTCTCGCTGAAGTAACAGCAACTAAAAATAACGCTTCCACGATAGAAAACGAGCTCCTAAATCCGGCAGGTTCGGGAAAAGGAGGGAGCGGAGCTGTTCCAGGACAAAGAGCAGATCCCATGGAGGCACAGGGTCCCTAATGGGAGGCCTAAGTGTAACACTCCCCTAAGAAATTCCCGAGAGGCGTCCAATTGAGCTACTGTAAGATGTCCCACCGGGAGGTGATAGGCAGAAATGGCACAGAGGTGCACCTTTAATAGAGGAGTAGGCTAGGCCTGAATGAAAAAGGGAGAGGAGGTAATCCAAAACTACTCCCACAGGACAACCTAAAGGGGAAAGATCATGAGCTCGTGACCATAATAAAAAGCGCGCCCATTTCATGGCGTACGTCGCATGTACGTCGGCTTTCTAGCTGCAGAAAGAACCTCTGCAACCTCTTGCGAGACCCCGTGGCTAAGATGGATATGTCTCTAGGAGCCAAGCATGCAGGTTCAGAGAGCGAGGTCCGATGGACTAATGAACCTTCTCCTGAGACAGGAGGTGGGAGCTGAGCGGCACGGAGCGGGGTCTCGTAGATAGTTGCACCAATAAAGGGAACCAGATCTGTCTGGGCCAGAATGGGGCCACCAGGATCATGAGTGCGTGCTCCTGCAGTTTGAGAAGAACTCTGGATCAATGGGAAGGGAGGGAAAGCGAGAGGAATCTGTTCACCAGGAGAGGGAGAACGCGCCTCGCCAGAAAACACCAGGCCCTGGATCTAGCGAGCAAAATTGGGCAGTTTTATGTTGATGGGATGCGAACAAGTCTAGTTCTGGGATTCCCCAACGAGAGAAACAGATCCTCTACTACCTCTTGAAGAAGTTCCCACTCATGGACTCTGGCCTGATCGACCCAGGCCATCTGCAATTGTGTTGTCCACCCCGGAACATGCACAGTGATCAGATTTGCGCGTAGTCCGACATTCCCAATCCCACACCCTCATGGCCTCCCTGCAAAGGGGGTAAGAGTGTGCGCCTCCTTGTTTGTTGAGGTAATACATCACCGCCGTGTTGTCTATCTGAAGCAGGAGAGTACACGGTGGGATTACTGACTGAAAGGCCTGCAGGGCATAGAGAACCGCCCTCATCTCTAGGACATTGATATGGAGATGAGCTTCCAACGGGTCCACGTACCCTGGGACTTTACCCCGTCCAGGTGTGCCCCCCACCCAAGACCTGAGGCGTCCGTGGTGAGGGTTACCCGGGGACGGCGCTACAAACGGGACGCCCTTGGAGAGCGACCCGGGAACTAGCCACCACTGCCAGTCTCGGATGACTGAGTTCGTGATCCTGACCGGATGCTACAAATGGTCTTGCCTTTGGTCCCATTGTACCTTGAGCATCCACTGGGTTACCCGCATGTGGAGCCTTGCGAAAGGGACAGTAGGAATGGCCGCAGCCATGTGTCCGAGCAAGCGAAGGACCGACCTGGCAGGTACGATCTTGTTCGACGACAAATCCCTTATGAGGGATCTGATGCGCTCCGCTCTGTCGTCCGGAAGAAAAGCTCTTCCCTGAACAGTGTCCAGGACTCGCCCTATAAACTGCAGTTCTATGACGTGTACCAGGAGAGACTTCTCGTAATTTATGAGAATGCCCAGAGTTGAACAAGTCCTGGGTGCTCTGGAACCATGAGAGTAACAACGCTCTCTGGAGGCGGCCATGAGAAGCCAGTCGTCGAGGTACGGGAACACATAGTGGCCCTGTCTCCTCAGAGATGCTGCCACGACTGCCATGCACTTGGTAAAGACCCTTGGTGCGGATGACAGTCCAACAGAAGAGCTCGGAACTGAAAGTGGTGGTCGAGAAACTCGAAGCGCAGGAACCTCTGGTGCGCATGAGCTATGGGGATATGCAGGTATGCGTCCTGCATGTCTAGAGATGCTAAAAAGGTGTCATGTTTCAGCATGGGAATAGGGCCCGGAAGAGTCACCATGCGGAATCTTTTGTAGGCGAACGACACATTGAGGTCGCTGAGGTCCAGAATCGGACGGAGGTCCCCTGATTTCTTGGGAACCAGGAAGAAGTGGGAATAATATCCTTGTCCTCTCTGGTTCTCCGGGACGTACTCTATCGCTCCTTTCCTTAGGAGCGCGAGTACCTCTTGCCAGATCAAATTTTTGTGCTGACCCGGATACCGGGAGAGCAAAGGAGGCCTCGAGGGTGGCTTTTCTGCGAATTCTATAAAGTGGCCTAGACTGACCAACTGCAGAACCCACCTGTCGGTGGTAATGGCCTGCCATCCCGGCAGGAAGTTTGCAATGCGACCCCCGACCATGATTTCCCGTTGATCCTGAGGGGCGGGGGCCGGAAAGGAGTCAGGCTGTGGCGGCAGATGGGCCCGCTGGCTGGGTCGGCCTAAGGAACGCTGACCTCGGCTAGCGGGCTGTTTCTCCTGGGTTCTACGGAAACCGGAGCCCCTCTGATGTGTAGCGGATGGGCCAAGGCCTCTGTGTCCGCCCACAAACGGCTTTGGTTCCTAGAAGGAACCAAGCTTGGTCGGTACATGGCTTGAACCGACCTTACCGCCTTCCTGCCTCTTGAAGTTTGGTAATGATCTTCTCGAAGGATTACCAAATAAAACTTCTCCCTTGAATGGAGCGTCCATAATGTTTTTCTGGACATCCGGTAAAGCCGAGACACGTAATCAGGAGTGTCTTCGGAGGCATACATGCTGCTGCTCGGCTCGGGCCGATGAGTCCGCTGGAGTCGCACGGGCTCAAGCACTTGGGTCCCCACGTCTGAACCCGTGCGGAGGGCTGGAGCATCTCCTCCTTCTGCTCACCTTCAGGCAGCTTTTCAGCCGCCTCCAGACCCTGTTCCACAAAGCTTTCGGAATTGAACCACATGTGGGTCAGGTAGTTCAAGGATCTGACGGGCGCAGGTAGCAGAAGGCATTGCAGCCTGCCCAGTGCGGCCCAACTGTTTGGACTCTGGGTCCGTGGCAGGGTGCTTCAAATGTTGCGGCTCTTGTGACTGGTCATGTGAGGCTGTGATGACCAGAGAGTCGGCCTGAGGCTGCTGTGTCAGGTACTGGTCGTCCTTAGGAGCCTTGTACAGACGATCAGCTTTCGGGCGCCCGCCGGGAGCGATCGTGGACGACGCTGCCTTGGTGACGCCCACGAAGTGTCCACCAAGGGTGGTACCACCACAGGCTTGGGGTCCTTCTGTCAAGATATTTGGCAAGGCGAACCTTCGGGTCTAGTTCTTCTGCATCCCATCCCATGTTCTCCTGGATATGTCGATAATATCCATGAACGAAGGGTCATCCGGAGGAGATCTCTGTGTCTCACGGGAGAAGGGATGGAGAGAGAGAGATGGGGATCTAGAGGAAGAGAGACTGATCCCGTGTCCTCCGTCGATGGCGAGCGTCGGTGTCTCCTGGATCTCTGGGGCTGGGTGATCCAGAAGAGGATTTCACGGAGGTCTCCGTTTTGATCTTCCCTGGGAGAGGATCCAGGCTCCGGGAGAGTAGCGCCTTCCGACCCGAAGGCGAAGGGGGCGGTACCGGAGGAGGAGGAGGGGAGGAGGAGGAGTGGTTGGGGCCATGTCCCTTTTAATGGTGTCCCACCAGTAAGTGAAGCGATCCTTCACTTCCGCTATAGAAAGTCCCGACGATGGCCCAGGCGCCGGTGGGCGGTCGTCGGGTCCCGGTGTCGGCTCCACAGGGGCCTCGGATAAGGGCGAGGGGGCCCTGGGAGTTTCGGCGAGGCCGGGGTCGCCCATCTGGTCCTCGGGCTGCGTTAAGTCCTCCTCAGTCAACGTCTCCTGACCGACGTCGGTCGGAGGCGTGGGAGCCCTCTTCTCAGGCGGAATGGATGCTGGTCCCCCAACCGGTGTCCACTGGGATGGTTTGGCCGATGACGGCCGTCCGGCCGACGACGGCTCCAGGGAGGAATGACGTACGGCCGACGCACGGTCGGGCCGGGCGCCGGGTCCACAGGTTCCAACGTGTGAGCTCCAAAGTTTTGGAGAGGCACAGAAGACGACTGACGCCGGGAGCCAAAGGGCGGAACCCGACTTATGATGATGGTGGTGGCGCCCGGACTCCCCGCCGAGGGCCTTGGAAGAGGAGGACGACGATGGCCTGGTGGACTTGGCCTGAGAAGAAGAAGGCTTTACCGCGAGCTGGGGAGGCTGAGAGCTGGCCCTGGAAGGAGAGCGTCGGACTGAGAACCGAGCCGTGGACTCGGCCCTGGACGGGACCTGAAGGGCCTTCCTTCTTTTCTCCGCGGCTTGTGGGATTTGGACGAAGGTTCCCCTTGGAGGACATGGTCTTCAGTTTTGCTCCAACAAAAAAGCCTGGAGGGCCTTCTGACGTCGGATCCTGGTCTGGCTAAGCTCTGGCAAAACGAACAGGCCCGGTATCGTGGTCTGGGCCCAGGCACCTAACACAGGCTGTATGGGGGTCCTTGAAGGATCTGTTTCCTGCAAGCACACTTGGAGGGATGACCGGAGGTCGGAGAGGACATCAGCAACAATCTTGCTTGAAGAAAAAGAATTTCCCGAGGAAAGCTCTGAACCACGCTGTCAAAGGCTAGACTTGGAACCGAAGGTAGACATGCAAGTCGACGCGGAAAGAATCTGGGGAATCTGGGCGGGACCACCCCTTTTGTACCATGCCTGACGCCGGAGGTGGGACCGACGTCGGGGGCAGTCCCCGCTGAAGATAGCTAGCTAGAATTTTTCCGTTGGATCCTGACGCCTGTCGGCTTCAGTTCTAATGGTGTAACCTGCTGCAAGAGCTGTGTCTCGAAGTAAGATCAGGTTATAAGCAACCCTTCATGTCTGTATATGACTGTCATAGGAATAAAGTCCCCTGTACTGTCAGTATCCAATACATTACTTTGTGAAATGCTTAGGGATTGTCTCTGGAAAGTGCTGTGTCAAACCAAAAATTCATTCCCTTTTTCAGCGGCAAAAACGGATGGTACAGTAAGAAGTCAACTAGAATTTTGGGCTTCAGACATCAGTTCCAGTAGCTTTGTACGAAGTCCGAACTATCCACTGCTTAACTTTTTCAAGGTGGGTCTTCTCACCTTTAAGGCCCTATACGGACTGGGTTCTGGCCATCCGTCGGAACTGCTGACACCTGTGTCCTCTGTTCGCTCCCTCCGCTCCTCTTCGAGGGCCCTCCCGGACGTTCCCGGGGTCCAGCTCAAGACTTCAGGTGATTGTGCATTCAGCGCCCCTGGGCTGACTGTGCGGAATTCGTTACCATCTTTGTCCGGGAGGCCTCCTTGGTCAAGGCGTTTAGGCGGAGGCTGAATGCCCACCTTTTTTAGCCAAGTTGCAAGATCCTCGACCATCTCTCAAGTTTTCCGAGGTATTCTCACAGGTCCTGTAAACCTTCCACTGCATCCACCCTCCCAGAGAGTCCGGTGTTGTTCGAAAACGGGCACATTTTTGTCCTAGCCTTTCCAGATTGTTGAGTCCCTTTTGTGCTAGTCCATGCTGTGACAGGCTGATAGCCTTTTTAATTCCTTTTAATTTTTTATATTAGTATTTGGGTATCATTATCGCTTTATGGTGTTTTTTTTTTTATCATGTTGTTATAATTCATAGGTTTCAGAGCCTCGATTGGGCTACAAATAAAATTGTCTTTGGCTGGGAAAATAATTTAGGAGATAGTTTTACTCCTTGGGTTCGGTTCATGATCAAAGAAAACCCTTTGGAAATTAATATTCTAAAAGTTTGATCAACGTGTTTTAGGACTCTACACACAGTATTTTGGTAAAGGCTACGCAACTTTCATCTGGCAAGAAAAAAAAACTGATAGACTGCAAGTGCTATATTGCTTGACAGCTAGGGCAAAAATACTGGCAACCAATTCCAATAGGTAACTAGTGGCTGCCTACTACAAACGTAAGCGTAGAGCCCTGGCTGCTGTTCTTGTTCATGTATGCCTTGTTTTCCTTTGCTGTCTGTGGGATTCCCATTTAAATTCAATCCTTTTACATGTCACTGTAAACTGCCACTTAGTAAAAGAAAGAAGTACCCCTCCTGTCTGCTGTGCATTTCTCAAATCCCTGCCAGGTGCATGATAAAATCCCTGCTATAATCTATTGCTCAAAGCCTTTCATTTGATGGTTATGGAAAACAGACAAGGAGAATCAACTTAAAAGGAATCTGTGTGTCTTCTAATACCAGAATACTGAGCTGGCAGCCATATTCAATGCTGCCTCCTTTACACTTGCAACACTGAACTACCTCCGTAATTCTGGCTGTCCTGAAGCTGTACCTGTCCAGCCAAGAGGCAGACAGGATAGATAGGTTACTCATCTGTAAAGTTAACATCCGCACACTGGCAGTTCCACTGGAACAGGCTTTCCGCTGCACGTCTTTAAGCTAAGCTCCTCCCATCATCCGAACTGCATATCCTCCGACTCCATTGTGGGATGTCAGATCTCTGCATACTGGAAGCAAGGATCTGTGTGCCACTTGCCAGGGGAGGCCGGATGGGCTGTGTGGATGTGAACTGTACACCACTCCTAGAATGAGGGCTACAGGTAAGTAACCGAGTAACCAATCTTTCCAGGGGCGTGCACACAGTTCACTAGCCACACACTGTCAGACTCCTAGCAGTTCTCTGGGAGGAGGGGGCAAGGCTAGCTCCCCTACTTGGAGAACAGAGACTGGAGAACCGAGGTCCCGAAAGCAGCATTCCATCGAGATTCAAGGTTGATGCTGTAGTGAGAAATGAAGGTGTATGCTGACTTCCAGGTAGCAGCTCTACTGATCTCCTGTATGGGTATGTCTATGGAAGCAGCCTCCAAGGCAGCCATATGTCTGGTGGAACAAGCCCTAAGCCCTACAGGAGGCTCCCTACCAGTCAACCTATAGCAGAGGTCGATGCAACATGAGAGCAATCTGCTGTTTGCTTTCCTGCTGGTTTGCCAAGGGTGGCTTCAGCGTAAGTGACAAACAACTGGCAAGCCTCACCCCGAACTCCAGCCATGAGCTCCTTATAATAAGAGAGCGCCCTCCGCAGGTCAAGAGTATTGAGCCTGTGGTCGACCTCCAAAGATGGGTTGGTAAAGTATATCAGAAGGTTCATCATCTGATTTAGGTGAACTCTGATACTACATTTGGGAGGAATTTCAGGTGGGGGCAAAGGACAATCATGTCCTTGTGAAAGGCTAGGTAAGGAGACACCACCGAGAGTGCCTGGAGCTCACTGATCCTTCTGACTGACGTGACAGCCACCAAAAGGTCACTTTCCATAACAGGTGTGACATCTCACACCTGTGCACAGACTCAAATGGCTTGCCCATGAGCACAGCCAGTACCAGACATATGTCCCATGGTGGTGGTTCATGCACTGGAGACCAGCTGGTCCAGGCCCTAGAAAAGGTGTCTGACTACCTTCTCCTTGGCCACCATCAGCTTACCACCCGTGGCCGGTAACCAGAGATAACTGCCAGGTGCACCTTAAGGGTGGTCGCTTGCAGCCCACTCACCACAGGGAAGACAAGAGGATCAAGATTCTTGCCCTGACATCACCTCCATTTAAATGCACAGCATTTGTGAGTCAACTTTTTTTGGAAGGTCCCCATGACATGAATCACTTTTTCCTACAGACCCAAGGCCTGAAACTACAGCCACTCAGGAACCCTTTCCGAAAGGCGCATGGATGTCATGTCCAGATGCAGGACAAACTAGAGCCACTCAGAAACACTTTCCAAAAGGCGCACGGATGTCAAGTCCAGATGCAGGACTGTCCCCAGTGGTCTGGTCAGCAGATCTAGGCAAAGAGGTAGCCGCCATGTAGGCCTGCTGCTGAGACTGAGGCGATCCAGATACTAAAACTGTCTGGACCAGTCTGGAGCTGTCAGGATCATCCACACCTTGTCCTTTCAGGCCTTGATCACCACCTTGTGGATCAAGGGGAAGCGAGACAAGGCATAACGAGGCTCACGCTCCAAGGCCTCACAAAGGTATCCCACAACAGTGTCCCAGACTGTGAGGGGCGGACACAAAACAGCATCAGTTTTGCGTTCTCCAAGGAGGCAAACAGATCCACCAAAGGAGTGCCTCACAGGAAGAACAGGTCGTTCACCACCTCCTGATTCAGGGTTCAATCATGCAACATCTCTCCTACCTGGCTAAGAGTGTCTGTCAGCTGACTGTGAACTCCTGCAAATAGATCACCAGGAGATCTGCACCTAGGCTGTGCACAAGGGTCCAGTTGCAGAGAGCATCCCGACATGGGGGAAGGGAGTGTATTCTGCCCTGCCTGTTCAAGTAGAATATGGCTGTGGTGTTGTCCATCTGGATTAGCATAACTTGACCCCTGACCGGAGAAGCAAATTCTGTCAGAGCAAGCCGCACTGCACGGAGTTCCATTAGGTTTATGTGGTAACAGGACTCCAGGGGTTACCAGAACCTGTGGGCTCAGAGTCCTCCCAGGTGTGCTCCCCACCCCACTAGAGACACATTCATCATGAGTGTGACAGATGGCTCTGGCCAGACAAATGGGATTCCTTTCTCCAGATGTTCCATGACTAGCCACCACTAGATGGCATCCCACACCTGCCAAGTTACTGTGACAGGCTGCTCCAAGTGGCCTAGGCACTGGACCACTAACAGGCCAACTCGCACTGCAGGTGGCACATTTGCCAGTGGGCCCAATGGAACACACTAGTGCAGGACGCCATGTACCCCAACATCCGCAGGAAATCCTGGGAAGGGTACAAGGGCCCAACCTGAAATAACTGGGTGAAGTAAGATCCAGTGCCCAGTCCGCAGGGAAACTAGTTCTGCCCTGATGAACCTGATCTCCTGTGAGGGGATCAGTTAAGACTCTGTCTGGGTTGACCAACAGACCCAAGTCATGAAAGGTCTGGAGGGCCAGACATCTGGACCTCTCGATAGTCTCCTTAGATGCCCTGGCTAGTGGCCAGAAATCCGGGTAGGGATACACCGACAGCCTTGCACCACAGAAAGGCTGCCGTCATTGCCATGCCCTTGGTGAACACCCTGGGCACAGATGAGAGACCGAAGGGTATGACCTCAAACTGGTAAAGTACCCCTTCCCAAGCCACTGAAGGTATAGGCAGCTGGACAGATGGATTGGGATGTGGAAGAATGCGTCCTGGAGGTCCAGGGAGTCGAACCACATACCCTGCTCCAGAGAGGGAATGATCTAATTCAGAGTGACTATCTGGAACTTGCACATCCGCAAGAACTGGTTCAGATCATGTAGATCCAGTATGGGGTGCCAGCCCACCAGTCATTTTGGAACCAGGAAGTACTTGGGCATGTAACCCTGACTGGCCAGGGCATCCAGGACATAGGCTATGGCTCCTTTCAACAGGAGCTGAGTGATATCCTCTTGAAGGGCGGACAGCGTGTCTAGCACCACCCTGGACTACTGAGGAGCATGGAGTCAATAAGGAAGAGGAGCCTCAAAGTCCAGAGGCAACCTTCTGCCTACAATCCCAAGAACAGTGGCCGCGAACAAGCGGTGCAGGGTAGGTGCTGGTGTTGGGCAGCCAGCCCAAGATACAAGAACAGTCCCTGGAGGAACCAGCACTCTCAGGCAAAAAAGCACAAAGACAAGAAATCCACAGTATATGGCTAATACCAATTTAGGTCCACAGGAGACACACTTGGAGATGCAGGGATTTAATTACCGGATGGACCAAGGTGCCCCGGTCCTAGGCAAGCATGCTGGTGCACAGGGGCAAGGGCACTGGAGGTTCCACTGCCAACTGCTGCAGCAAGGGGAACCAGATCTGACCTGGCCAGAAGGGGGCTATGAGGATAATCTCTGACCCTTCCAACTGGAGCTTGAGCAGAACCCTCTGCAGAAGCAGGAATGGAGGAAAGGCGTATAGAAATCTCCCCTTCCAGGAGAGAGAGAGAGATGATACGTCTCACCAGAAAACTCCAGGCCCAGGATCGAGCAGGCAGCAAAGTGACAGTTTTGCATTGAGTGGAGATGCAAAGAGGTGCAACTCTGGATGGCCCCACCGGTCAAAGAGATCTTCGACCACCAAGATTAGAAGCTCCCACTCATGAGACAGCGACCTGGAGTAGCCGAGACTGTCGGCCAAGACGTTTAGCACACCAGAAACATACACGGCCAAGAGCTCCAGCCCATGCTCCCCAATACCAGACTCTCATCACCTCCCAACACAGGGGGTAAGAATGGCTGTCCCCCCCCTCCCTGCTTGTTGACGTAATACACCTCACACGTTATCTGTCTCCACCAGCAGTGGGCTGGGGAGGAGATAAATCTGAAAGGCCTGCAGGGTGTAAAGAACTGCCCACATCTCCAGGACACTGATATGAAGACCCTGCTCCACATCCGTCCAAGTGCCCTGGGTCTTCTGGTCTGCCAAATGAGCACCCCATCCCAGGCCGAAGGCATTTGTCATGAGAATCTGCTGGGGGGTCAAGAGCTGAAAAGAGACACCCCGAAGGAGGTTGGCCGGATCCAGCAACCATGACAGGATGTTCTGAACTGGGTTGGAAATCAGGAACAATTGGTCCAGGTTGTCCGGGTGCTGGTCCCATTGGACCTGCAAGGTCCACTGAGGAACTCGCATATGCAAACGGGCCAGGGGAACTGTGGCAACTGCTACTGCCATGTGGCCTAGAAGGTGCAGGAAAATCCTGGCGGCTGGACAAAACCAGATGGGTCTGCTTCATCAGAAGTTCTGCTCTGTCCTCAGGCAAAAAAGCCTTGTCCTGACTGGTATCCAGGATTGCCCCTATGTATTGAAGGTGCTGGCAAGGAGAGGCGCAGGACTTTGGCAGATTTGTAGTGATCCCCAGGGCCTGGAAGAGCTGGAAGGTGTATTCCGGGGTCTAAACTAAGAGACTCTTGGAGGGGGTTGCTAGCAGCCAGTCGTCCAGGTAGGGGAACACACAGAAGCCCTGCCTTCTCAATGCAGCTGCCACCACTGCCAGGCATTTCTGTAAATACTCTTGGGGCCGAGGAAAGGCAAAAAGGGAGGGCCCAGAATTGAAAATGGGCTCCCTGAAAAGTGGAAGCAGAGGAAGTGACGATGGTCAGGAAAGACTTGGATGTGCAGGTAAGCATCTTGCATGTCGAAAGAGCACAGCTAGTCCCCCTGGTGCACAAGGGGTAACAGCCCCTGGTGGGTGAGCATCCTGAAGCACTTGTACACAAAATACAGATTCAGATCCGGACTCCGGACGCTCCAGAGGCCTACGTCACTTCCTGTGTTGTCTCGTCACCCAAGTCCCCACTTTTCCATTTGCAGGTTATACTGAGTGACCACTAGGTGGTGCTTGACTCCTCTCTTCCCTTCCCAGCTCTCCATCGTTCCTCCCTATACTACCACTGTGTGCATCCACCGGTGTTCCAAGTCCGCTTCTGCGGGTCACTGTTATCCCCTCCACTCCTAGTATGTCTATCTTCCCTAATCCAGCTTGTTCTCCTCTCCTCTCCTCATTATTATCTTCCTTGCCTCTCCATGACTACCTTCTGCCCACTACTCAGCCATACCTGTGTCCCTAGTTGCCCCAGCCCCCAGCCCCCACAGCCTCCTTCACACACCCGCACCCTCCATTCATCCCCACCATCACCTTGGCCTCCCCTCTCCCACCCCCCATGCCCACTCTTCTATCATATCACGTTAGCATTCCCTGTCTGTGGTTCCCTGCCCATCCCTTGTACTGCCTCCCCACCCCTTCCCCTATCCGGCATAAATTTCTCCTCCGCCACCTCCTTCCTAGGGCTGCTCTCCTCCTTCTGCTCCTATCTGGCAATATCCATCCCAATCCTGGGCCTGTCCCCAATGTCTCCCCTTGGAAATCGACTGGACTGCGTATCGCATCTATTAATATCTGTAGCCTCCTCAAAAAACTGGACTCCCTACAATGCTGGGTGACTGCTCATAATCCTGATGTGATTGCATTAGTTGAAACCTGGCTGTCCGGCTCCACCTCTGATGCCCAGGTCTCTCTCCCAGGCTACACCCTCCACCGGCTGGACCAAATCGGTAGGAGGGGTGGTGGTTGTGCCATCTATGTTAAAGACCCACTCTTGGTCTAGCCCTTCCTCCCCCTATGCTTGATTACAATGCCCAGGCCCTAACTCTAAAGTTGTCACCTGACCCCTCCAGGGCTCCAATCTTCCTGACTACTGCCTACATACCGCCTGAAAATCAAGCTCAGGCACTGGGCCCCCTAGTTGACTACATTACCTCCCTACCTAACCCCTCTGACCAAATCCTGGTAAGTGATCTGAATATCAATTGGCTATCTCCTAAGGGGTCCACCTCCCGTGAGGCATTCTCTGCCATTGATCTGACACAATTAGTCTCACAACCTACCAGGTTAAATCCTAGCACGGGCACTGGCTCTCTTCTGGATGTGGTTCTTACCAATAGGCCCAGCCGCGTCCACAACGTTCAAATCCTCCCAGACTGCCTTAGTGATCACTCCCCAGTTCTTTTCTTCTGGGCAACCTCCCTGCCCAAGCCCCCTGTTCACACCACCCACCGTCATCGGCTTAGACCTGGTGGGCTAAAAGACTTAAAACACCATCTAGCTGGCACTGATTGGTCCCCACTACTAAACACCCCTGATATTGACAAGGCACTAGCCTTCTTTGTCCACACTTCAACCTTGCCTGTGACACTTACACCCCTTTAACCCACTTAGATCTAAAGTAAGGCACACCCCTGTCTAATTTCTCCTTACGACGCTTCTCAAACAGCGTGATAACCTGTGGTACATTGCCATTGAAACTGGTTTCAGCCGATAGACTGGCTCACGAGCTGCCGGAATAAGTGTCACGTGGGTTGTCCGTAGCAAAGGCAGATATTACCATGCTGTTTCCATTCTCCTGGGTAACCCCAGGTCCTTCTGGGATAATATCAAGCAGCTAAATGGTGGAGCACGCCCGCCCCCCCCTAACCGCTTCCTCAACATTGATGGGACTACTCCACTGACCCTGCCCCTCATTGCAACGCACCTCAACAACCCTTCACTGACCTTAGTGCAGTGCCTCAGGCAACTTCTTCATCCCTCCCTCCATGTCTGCCCTCCCATCCCCGCCCCCTTTCCACCTTCGCACTGTCACCACCCATGAGGTTAGGCCCTATTTACAAAAAGCCCTAAAGTGCAACTCCATCGGCAATGCTCCTTGATCCCTGTCTCCTACGTCAGGTCCTGGATCAGGTCATCTCGCCCATTACTTGCCTCTTTAATAAGTCCCTCTGCCTGGGGCAATTCCCACCGTCTGGAGGGTCGCCACTGTTACCCCTATTCACAAAGGTGGTGATAGGACGCTCGCAGGCAACCACCGGCCTATCTCCATCCTCTCCCCCCTCTCTAAAGCCTTGGAGAAAATAGTTGCCAGCCAAATCTCACTTTACCTCACGAAATATGAGGTCCTCTGTCCTGAACAGCATTGATTCAGAGTTGGTCATAGCACCAATACTGCTCTCCTGGAGTTTGCTAACTTCCTTCATAACTCACTTGATGCTGGCTCCTTCGCTGGTGCAGTATTTATAGACCTATCAAAAGCCTTTGATACCGTCTCACACCCTCTACTGTTAGCTACCCTTGCCAGTGTGGGCTTTGCCTCTGGTCCAGTCTCCTGGTGCGCCAGCTACTTGACCAACCGCTCCCAACGTGTGCGGGTTGGTGGCACTCTTTCCAGTACCTGCCTAATCCGCTCAGGAGTTCCCCAGGGCTCCATACTTGGGCCCTTACTCTTCTCTCTCTTTCTCAATTCCCTGCCCAATGCATGCGCAGGAAAAATCCTTCTCTATGCAGATGACGCAGTTCTCTTTGCCTCTGACAGTAACCCCGTCTCACTCCAAAACTCCCTCCAGCATGCCTATACCTCAGCTGAAAACTGGTTCTCTGACCACCGTCTTGTTATCAACCTTAAGAAAACTAAATCTATGCTTTTTACTCACCCCAAAATAAGTCCAGCAACTTTCCTCTCTCTGTTCACCCCTTAGAACTTGTGCACTCTTATAAATACCTTGGCATAATCTTCGATTCTGCTCTCTCCTTTCATAACCACATCTCTGCCCTGACCTCTGCCTCCAATGCACGGTTGGGTATCCTCTACCGGCACAAAAAATGTCTCCCCGCAAACTCCCTTCGCTTGGCTGTCACCTCTTCGGTGCTCTCACTAGTTGACTACGGCCTTCCTGTATATGGTGTGGCAGACCAGACAGCCCTTCACAAGTCGCCCTAATGCTTAACAAAGCGTGTAGACTTATTACCAGTGCCCATAGACTCACCCATACCTGTCATCTTTACTCCATGTCCACCCTACTCAACCTCGATAAGCGCCTCTTGTTCCTAACTTGCCAAGTTACTTAAAAAGCCCTCTATGGACTATCCCCGCCAGGCCTTGCTAACTCTATTCACCGATCCAGCCCCACGGTGTGCACCCGCGCCTACAGCAAAACTGCTCTGGTCATCCCAAGGGCACAGACCACCCAGGGCCAAAGGGCTTTCCCCTATAGAGCCCCTCCTGGTACAATTCCTCCTGCTGGCATCACTGATGCCCCTCACCGCTAGCTTCAAACACTGCCTCAAAAATCACTTGCTCACTCACACTCCTGCCACTGTTTCTGACCCCTATCCCACCTCCGTGATGATGAGAGGAAGAAAAAAAAAATGGGGATCGCATTCCTAATTCGTTTAGCTGATAATGGTGTTATGACACTCATCACCTGTAACGTGACTGTGACTTATTGTTAAACTATGTTGCTGACTGTCTCGCTTTGCCTTATTGCTGTACTGTATTTCTGATTGTCTCATGTATGTATGTTCTGTCTTCCTTATGACGAGGTACCTTTGTAAATGTGCCTCTGGCTCAAAGGTTTTTAAACTGATGTTAAATAAGTAAAATAAATAAAGATGACTCTGGTCCAAGATGGGCCGAAGATCCCTGGTCTTATTTGGGATGAGGAAGAAGTGGGAGTAAAACCTCTTCCCCACTGAGCCGGAGGGACGGGCTCTATGGCTCTTTTTGAAGAAGAGCCTGGAATTTCCCTCCCAAACCAGAGACAGGTGTGTGGGGTGGGGTGGGGGCATGTGGAGTGAACAGGAGGGTTTTCTGCTGGCCACTCTAGGAACTCCAGAGTGTGATCATGTTCTATTATCTGGAGCACCCAGCTGTCTGTGGTCACCCCTGCCACCCTTGTAAGTGGAGGAGAACCGACCCAACCCCTCCCCAGATCCTCAGCCAGAGAGTCAAGCAAAGAGTCAGGAGGTAGGCGGGCTAGGCAGGTGCCGGGATCCTGAGGGATCTGGCAGTGGTAGCAGCAAGGGCCGCTGGGGCCTTAGGCTTGTGCTGACCCTTGGCAGGCTGGTTCTGAAACTGCTTGAGGGAGGAACTGTGAAAGGACTGATGTTGGCCTGCTCTTGGTTGGGTGTAACAGAGCAAACAGATCGACTTGAGGGTCTGCCCTGACTCCTGCAGGGTAGAAATGATGTCCTGGATATCCCCCCCAAAAAGGATCCATCCCCGGAAGGGGGCATCCAAAATGCTGGCCTGTATGACCGAGGTAAAGCCAGATACCCAGAGCCAAGAATGGCGCCGGAGACAGACCCCAGCAGCAGCCCCACACCTGCGTCGACAGCATCATAAGCCACCTGGAGAACACGACTGCCAACGCCCAAGCCCGACTTCATAAGTTAGGCGAGCTGCATCTTGGTGGGGTCCTCTGGTAAAGTCTGCACCAGGCCTCTGGCTTAGTCCCAAAGAACATTCTGGTATTGGACCATGTGGGCCAGATAATTCATGGCCTGGATAGCCAGAGTTGTAGAGGCAAAAACACATTTGCCAGGGTAATCCAGCTGTCTGGACTCTAGGTCTGGGGGAAGGGTACTAAGGTGCTTGGTCTTTTGCCGCATGAATGATCACTGAACCTGCCTTAGGGTGGCTCCCCAGAAAGAATTTGCCAGCCAGAGTGTGGTAAAGGTGGTTGGCATTTTTAGCAGAGGAGGGGTGGTGGAAAGATGATTCCAGGCCGCACTTAGTGACATCCTCATATGAGTCAATCAAAGGGGGCACCACCATGGGGAGGGCATCCCACTGCTGGAGATAAATGCCCAAATGGTGTCTCTCCAGGTCCTGGCTCCTCCATTTCCCAACCCATAATGGACTGGATGTGGTGCATAACATCCATGAAGGATTGGTTGTCAGGGGGGACTTTGTGATCTCATTAGCTTGGTAATCCTCCTCCGAAGACTCACCAGGAGAAGAGGAAGATCCCTGAAAACTGGAGTCATCCTCAGTAGTGTCACTGTTTGGGACCGACATGGGGGGACAGCAATCATCCATTCTAGAACCTGAACCAACGTCAGATCAAGCCCCTGAGGACCCTGACATGTAGGGTTTGCTCAGATCAGCCCAATCTTTGGTTCTGGGGCTGTGGGTCCTGGGGAGGATGGACACCAGAGGTAGCCCTTGAGGGGTGGTGGTCTGCTTTTGCATAAAGGACTGCCACACCAAAAAGAGGGCATTGTAGTCCACCTGGAGTGCTATATTGTACATTGGCAGGAATGGGAAAGAGGGTGATGGGGAAGTGTACAACGGCTGAGGAGCCGGTGACAGGTACCCCAGCGTAGGTCCACCCGGCGCTGGGTTAGGGTTCGGGAACAGCCTAGCAGATGATTTCTGCAGCAGAGGCAATGACGGGGTCAGGCCCATAGGCTGGGCTGCAGCAGAACTGGTGGCGGCCCAGCAGGCAATGGCCTGGAGCACCTGGAGGACAAATCCCTCGACGCCAGCCCAGATGGAGAAGTTGGCGCCTGAGGGGATGGGGACCCCCGCGAGTCAAAGACAGAGGCAACACCGGTGAGGAAGAATGCTGGTAGCCTGCTGCAGGTGTTGTCTGGCAGTACTTATGGCCCGAGTAGTGGGAACCGGTGAAGGGAGTGCCATGGCCGGGGGCGGGTGACGGTTGTAAAGGCGACGCCCGAGAAACTAACACCGGCCAAGCCACCTGGCTGAGAGCCCATGGAAGATATGGGCCTGAGTGTCAGGGGATGAGGAGCAGGAGACGAAGTCACCTGCCCTCAAGAGCTGCCGCTCAAAATGGAAAAAAGGGTGGGCAGCTGAGCCACCAGGAGCCCAGAAGAGAGGGCTGGCGGGGCCGACCCTCCGTGGGAGGATGACCCTGTCGCGGTGGAGGGTTTATGGGGCAGCCATGAATGGGAAGCTGATCGGGCCCATTCCCAGTGTTTATCCCGGTGCTTATGTTTCCTGGATTTCACCTTGTGAGAAGAGGAAGAAACCCTGGAGGACTGTGCCGGCAAGGCCAAAGAGCACTCCTGGCCTGCACTTCTTCTCCATCGCGACCCACTTCTGCTTTAAAAAGATGGCTCTGCAGAGTTTTTAAACTTTTTGTTTACATTTTTATTACTTTTAGAAATTAATACGAAGGAAGGTATAGCTATAAAGCAGGTAGATACATACAAGTATTTGGGAGTTTGGGTAGATCCATGTTCAAGTTGGGAAGTTTATATTGACTCCCTTATAAAAAATATAAATAGGAGATTGGGTGTATATAGGTACAAAAGTTTATGACCAAAGAGATGCGTTTGAGCGTGGTAAAATTCCCTTATATACTCCCGGTAATTGATTATGAGACTTGCTTTATAGAGCGGTCGGGAAGTATTTGGATAAAGTGGATTTAGTTTTTTGTAGGCTGGCTCGCTTTATATTGGCGCTCCCTATAGAACTCATAGATGTATACTTTTAAGGAATTAAATTGGTTAAAACCGAAGTGAGAAGGGATTTACATTTGTTGCAGTTTATGATTAAAGTATGGTTAGGGAAGTACCCAAATATGTGAATGATTTATTCAAGTTAGAAGATAAAGGAATGTTTGAGAGCCTTTAATGGAACTTAATTTGTCTTAAACAAATATAACTTGAATATTGGAAGGTTTTCTATACCTTCAGAGAGGAACTAGAATTTGGAATAATTCCCCTTTGGAGTTGAGAATTAATAGAACTAATTATAACAAAAGTGAACTGAGGAGTTGGTGCATCACTGTGTTACATAATGATACTAGGTGTTTAAATTGTTAGGAATTTTATGTATTTTATTTTAGTTATGTACAAATTTGTTTGTTGGTTATTTGGTGTTTGTATAGTTGTTAATTATGTGTGGTTTTATGTTTGGATGTTGAAACGTACAATTTACTGCGATCTGGAACTTCATTGAAAATGAGCTTTGCTCAACTGAATGTATCCTTTTATTCATTGTGAATAAAAAATAAAAATAATAAAAAAAAAAAAACGACATCTCAGAGTGGCCTGGTTGAATTTCTAGCAAAACTGGCAGGCTTCAGTGTCGTGGCTGAGACCTAGACAGATGAGACATGCAGAATGGTCATCCTTTTCAGGGATCTGTTTGCCGCAGGCACACTTCGACGAGTGGTTGAAAGACGAGGCTGGTGGAGAAGACAAACTCGTCGAAAGGAACACTGAAAATCTGATATGTAACACAGAAGAAATGAAAAATAAAAAAGCGCAATAAGAGCGGGAAATGGCAGTCGACTGTAGCTGCAGCATCCACTAAGGTCCAATGTGCGTGGGTCGATGGTGGAAATAGAACTGGGGTAGGTATGGGGTACCGCCCATCTATATAGGCTAGGCTGACGTCAGCTGACTGAAGTCGGTGGTGGCCCATCCCCCGTGATAGACTGCTAGCTAGAAGTTTTCTCCAGGTTGTCCTAGCACCTGGTGGCTCAGCCCTACCAGTGTGGCCTGCTGGAAGAGCCTTCCTAGAAGTAAGATCTGCTCTCATACAAGGCCATTTGGAGCTGGTGCTTAGTCAGTGACTGACCTTGGTCCTGGACCACCTTCACCAGTAATTGCTGGTCAGCAGGGTGGTGAGGGAGGATCTCGTTGAGGACTCCCAACAGGGAATGTCTGAAGCAGACCATCATGATACGAGTAACTCATCTGATGGAGACCTAAGGATGACACAGCATACACCTTTTTGGTGGTATGTTCAATCTTTTTGGACTCTTTGTCCGAAGGCTTGCCCATATCCCCTTGGCCCCCTGGATTTACGGAAGGCTGAGTCAAAGACCAGTCCTTCCACTGAAAGTTGGTCTGAGAACCTTGAAAGAGACCCACTGGGGACTGCATACTTGCAGACCATGTGAGTGATGGGTGCCAGGCAGGATGGTAGATGCCGCCAAGGCTGCAGGGCCAGTCTCACTGTGGCCTTAGCCATAGGAAAGGTAACCCCTGGGGATTCATCCCTGTCTAAGATGTCTATAAAAGGGTACTTGGCCCTTTTCTGGACGGGCTCCAGAGGGACATTCATGGACTCTGATATGAGATGGATAATAGCCTCGAATGATACTGGCCCATGGTCAGTGTCCAACTCCTCGACCAAGCCCCAGTCGAGGATATGAGTCCACAGTAGGCCATGGACAACCAATCCAAGTCATCTGAGAATTCCTCAAAAATGGCCCCCAGCCATTTCTTGCCACGAAGCACCAGAGAATCCTGGCATTGGGTTATTTCCACTGACAACTGGCCTAGCAAGTCGGTTGCTGACGCGCCTCCTTGGTCAGAGAACTTTCCTTCGGCCGTGGTGGTGGTGGCTCCACCTTCAGGGATGGGGAAGCAGTTGCAGGAAGTACCTGAGTACTGTGGATCAGCTAGGGCATAACTGGCAGCTGCCAGGTGACTGAGGGTCCAAGTGGTAGAGACTTATCGCACCCTGCAATGACACACTGTTGTCACAGAAGCTCCTCATAGCACTGGCACAACTTCCGCTGGTGCCTCTTCTCCCCAAGGATGAGGATGTCAAGGAGGGTCAACGGCAATGCCTCCCAGCTGGGTGGGATAAAGAACAGGACTGCCTTGATCGAGAAAGGCCACAAGTTTAGCAGCTGACCCAGCAGCTGTCGAGCCCTGCTTGCGGCCCTTGGGACGGGTTTTCAGATCCCACCCTCCCTTCCAAAAGCCATCCAAGGGTGAGCAGGTGCTTCTGATCTTCAAGGAATTTTGGGATCATTGAGAGGCATAACCTGCACTCAGCCATATCATGTCGTCTGCCTAGGCAGTACAGGCGTCTGCCATGGGGGTCAGTGACTGGCATTTTTTGTCAGCTCTGAACGCAAATTTTGATTCCAGAATGTGATGCTCCATTGATACTGACACATGGAGAGAAGAAACCAGAGAAACTACTTTGAAAGAAACTGATGGCCAGTGGGGTACTAAATCTTAAGCGAGAGCTGCTAAGAAGGTTACCTGTTCTTCCAGTGGAAAGAAAGATCTGATATCACGGGGTAGAGTCTAAGGATATACCACCCAGGTTGTGGGAGGAGCTTACCTTAAAGACACCCAGTGGAACTCCTGGAGTGTGGATAGTGAACTGCATCTATGGCCCTAGAAGAAGGTGTTGCCCTCGAGCTGAGCCAATCTGCAAGTACTGTGGGGAGCACCAGTGCTAGAATCCAGTGTTTTCCTCTCTAAAGCCGATGAAGGCTATTTTATTTTCATTTAAAATGGATTTGTTTCTTACAAGATAAAGTTAGCAACCACATGCTGACCTAGTGCTTGTGTGCAGCTATGAATCGGTTGCAGTGATCATACTAGAGGAGGCTGCATGCTACATGCTTCATTGTACCTAATAACTGTAATTTAAAATGGGCAGAGTGGCTGGGACGACAGATCTTTTCCTGCCCTCACTGTCTATGTAATAAAAAGTATGCCATTTATGCTGCATTAGAGAATTCAGTGTCAAAATTACTTTGTAGGGGTTTTATTCAGTTAATTTTAGAAATCCAAGCCTCCGAGGAGTTTAAGGAAATCATCAGTAGTGTATCATGGTGTCTACGTCATAAAACATGATAAGACACTTTTTTTAATACTTTTGTTTATTAGTTTGTCAGTTGATATACAATCAGTAATGTTCCATATGGTATACAGTCCGAATGGACAGGGGGGTTGATACCAGTCCTTTTACAGAAGAAAGGGTTCTGAAAGAACTCCTAAAACTGAAGGTGGACAAAGCAATGGGGCCTGATGGGATTTGCCCCAGAATTCTAGAAGAACTAAGGGGAGGACTAGTGACACCACTGACTACACTTTTTAACAAATCATGAGAGGATGGTGTGGTACCTGAGGACTGGAGGAGGATGGATGCGATTCCCCTTCACAAAAGTGGGAGCAAGACAGAGGCAGGAAACTACAGACCAGTCAGTTTGACCTCAGTGATAAGGAAAATGTTGGAATCACTTCTGAAACAAAGAATTGCTGCGTACCTAGAGGCCAGTGGGGAACAGGACCCAAGGCAGCATGGATTCACAGCAGAAATGTCATGTCAGATGAATCTAATCGATTTGTTTGACTGGGTGACCAAAGTAGAAGACCAGGGAGGGGCAGTGGACAAGGCCCACCTAGACTTTAGCAAGGCATTTGACACAGTCCCACACAAAAGATTAATAAACAAATTAGCCAGCCTGGGAGTGGGTCCCAGGGTGGTAGCCTGGGTAAAACACTGTCTGGACAACAGGACACAGAAGGTAATAGTAAACAGAGTCCACTCTGAAGAAAGGGGGGTTACTAGTGGGGTACCGTAGGGTTCAGTACTGGGTCCAGTAATTTTTAATGTCTTTGTAAGTGACATTGCAGAGAGACTGGAAAGAAAAGTATGCCTCTTTGCAGACGACACAAAGATCTGCAACAGGGTTGATACACAAGGTGGGGGGGGTGGAAAGTATAAGAGATTTGGCAAGGTTGGAGGAATGGTCAGATATACGGAAGCTTCAATTCAATGCAAGGAAGTGCAAAGTAATGCACCTGGGAAACAAAAACCCAGGGGAAGAGGAAACAATGGGCAGGGAGGTAGTAACAACAACAAAAATGGAAAGGGACCTGGGGGTAGTCATAACAGATGACCTAAAGGTGGGCAAGCAATGTGAGAAGACAGAAGGGATGGCTGGGGGGGGATACTGGGATGCATAGGGAGAGGTATTACCAGTAGAAAACAGGAAGTTGTTATCCCCCTGTACAGACAGTTGGTGAGACCCCATCTGGAGTACCCTGTGCAGTTCTGGAGACCCCATCTCTGCAAGGCCATAGACAAGATGAAGGCAGTCCAGAGGAGGACAACTAAAATGGAGCAGGGTCTGGGGGGGGCCGGCCAGCTGGCGCTGAGGGTGGAGCGCTGGATGCCACACCCGCGCCATGCTGTCAACCCGTGTCGGGAACAGGCATGGCTGCCAGGGGTTGGCAGGGAAGGGAGAAGGAACGGCATCCGAGGACTGCCTCTCTCCAGGGAAGTGGGGGCTCTCCAGTGCCGGCACCGACTGCCCCCTGGTGGAGGCTGGGGGACAAGGTGTCGTGCTGCAATAGAGCAGAACTGGGGACAGACGCTTTCACGTTAGCATCATTGCACGTCCCTCAGCTCCTGGGAGAAAGTACAATTAAAAATTTCAGCCCAGAGCCCCTGCGTATGAGCCGGCTCCAGTGCCTGGTCCTCCAGCCACAACAGTTCCACTTTGGCGGGGGGGGGGCGTCCCCGGGTGAGAGCTCAGGTCACCAGAGCCTGGCAAGCCTGTTTGCGGGGCTAGGGGTGCCCAGCATCAAAAACAGAATGGGGGAAAAAAAATATATGGTCCAGGGTCTGCAACAGAAGCTATACGAAGAGAGACTAAAGGAGCTTAATATGTATACCCTTGAGAAAAGGGGGGGGGGGGGGTGGCATTATAGAAACTTTTAAGTACCTGGATACGAAGCCTGGGTCTACAGGCGGATCTGGCACTGGAGCTACTGTTTCTTAGGGAGGAGCTGAACTATGTCGTCCCGAATGGCAGACTGCATGCGAGCTGAGATCCTTTGCTCCCGAGTGGAGCGGGCTCGGCTGGGCGGGTACTGCTCTAATTCCAGAGGCAGTCCCTGTCTGACCACTTCTAGAACCCACCTGTCCGAAGTGATGTCGGACCAGGCAGAAAGAAAGTGGAGGAGCCGACCCCCTACAGGAGGACCCAGGGCAGGCTTGACGGGAGTAGGGGTGGCAACCCCCAACCCGTCACTGAGCAGGCTGAGAGGAGGAGGAGGAAGCTCCTGGACCAGTGCCTCGGCCTCCATTACGGGGCTGTTGAGGGCCCTGCTTGGGCCTAGGGCGCCAAGCTTGAGCCTGCTGCTGCTGTTGGTGCTGCTGACCTCGGACTGCAGAAAAGGCTTCTTCTTCTGCTGGTTCTTGCCCGACGAACCCTTAGCAGAAGTGACGTCCAAGGTGGCACTGGACTGTTCAATACGCTGAAGGTGGCCTGCCACTCCTGGGCCGAACAAGTCGGTACCAAGGAAAGGCACATCAGCTAACTTGTGTTGGGCATCTGCCGGAAAGGAGGATAACTGCAGCCAAGCCCTGCGGCCGGTGGCCACTGCGGCTGCTAAAGAGCAGGCACAAGAATCCCTGATGTCCAGGGCCGTCTGGAGCTGCTGTTTGGCAACAGCATGGCCCTGATCATGGACTTGCTTGACCGTGGTCTGCATGTCCGCGGGGAGGTGAGGAAGTACTTCATCCAATGACCCTAGGAGGGCATGGAAGAAGTGTGCCATGATTACAGCCGAACTGGCCTGACGAAGGCCCAAGGAAGAGGCTGCGCAGACCTTACGGGCAGAGTGGTCCATGTTCTTGGATTCCTTGTCCGGAGGTTGGTCTGTGTCGGCCGAGCTACCAGTACGTCTAAAGACGGAAGCAGTCACCAGGCTCTCAGCCGAGGGATGTTCCGTGAATCCCAGTAGGGATCCCATAGGCACCGCATACTTACAGGCCATACGGGCAGATGGTGCTGGGCAGGAGGCTGGATGCTGCCAAAGCTCAAGGGCTGGACCAGTAATGGCTTTCGCTATTGGAAAGGCCTCCGTCGGGGTATCCCCCCTTTAGGATATCCGTAAGAGGGTACTCCGCCTTTTTCTGGATAGACTCCAGGGGCATTCCGGTGGAATTGGAAATGAGGCAGATGATGCCCTGAAAGGAGGAAGGACCTCCCTCCAGGCCTGCCAAGATTGACTCCTCATCACCCGGATGGGAGTACAAACCAGTGGCATCCGAATCCGAAGAGTCAGGATACAGAGGTCTCACGCCTATGTCCCTCTCGATACGCCAAGGGCAGTCAGGGGCAACCGTGATGGACAGGCATCAGGGAAGCCCAGTGTCTGGACGATCCCCTTTCGAGGGAGCCCCCAAGATAGGCTGTTTAGGTGGTGGTTCCACCCTAATCGGTGGTGAGACCGGTATGGGCTTAGGAATAACAGCCGGCCCCACAGGTGGAGAAACCGAAGATTTCAGGTCCGAAGGGGTCGGTGTCAGCCCTTGAGGTGTAGGCCAAGTAATGGCTGGGGTGGATGGCATAGCCGGCTTCTGTCCGGCCAAAATCAGCTGTTGCCACATAAGCTCCTCATAGCGTTGACGGAGTTTCTGTCAAAGCCTCTCCTCATCCGAGGAGGTTGAGGACCTGTGGCGGCACCTCTTTTTTGAATGTCAGTGGCCTTTCTTAGATTTTCCCACCGAAGAAGGAGGAGACAGAGTCCTCGATCGAGACAGACGGGGTTGACTAAGATAGGGTGAAACCGGGCTTGGCGAAAATCGAGGCTCCGGATCAATTCCCTTGATGGGGATACCCGAAGGAAGTGTCTCTTCATCGGGGAAAGAAAGGACCATGGTCCTCTCTAAAGAATCGTCGACCGGAGTCGGCAAAATCGGCTCGATCAGCTCGAGAACAATCTCGGCTGGATCAGCCGATTCCTCGGTCTCAGCCTGGCCAGACGGAAGATCCGTGAAGCCGGCGGCCGAGGAAGCGATCTCGACCAAAGTCAAGGTCACAGTGTCCTGGGACTCGGACCGCTCTCGGTCCCAGGAACATCTCCTTTTCGAAGATGTTGGATCCTTGTCCCTCTTCCGAAGGTGGGAGGAGTGTGAGCCCGAGGGCGCCTCAACCCTGGTGGGGAGAGACTGGCGCATCTCCCTGAAGGAACCTGTGAAGAAAGAACCGAGGTTGAGAGGCACAAAGAAACTTCGGCTGACCAAAGCTTGGGCAGCTTCTTCTTCGCAGGCCTTCATCTGCTCAAGCTGTCAGCGGATCCTGCGGCCGCGGAAACCGCCCACCTCGCTTCTTTCGATTTCACTGGTGGGTTCCTTTTCTGCAGTCTCCCCAGCTTAAGGAGCGCCATGCGGTCATTGAGGACGTTGGGACGGAAAGCCAAGCAAAAGGTACAGGTGGTGGTGTCAGGACCGAATAATTTCCAGGGCAGTACACGAGGTGTAAGGTGGGGATCGTGTGCAACATTTTCGTCTGCACGTACACCGGCGAAAATCGAGGTATGACTTGTCCTCCATATCCGATGCACTATTATCGGAATCGAAAACTCTGATGAGTTTGAGAGTTAAATTCGGTTAAAACTGAC
The DNA here is from genome assembly GCA_016271365.2 of Neoceratodus forsteri. Lineage (NCBI taxonomy): Eukaryota > Metazoa > Chordata > Ceratodontiformes > Ceratodontidae > Neoceratodus > Neoceratodus forsteri. Next base: position 387,208,572 of record JADMNL010000025.1, on the reverse strand, counting down.
GATACGAATCCAGGGCCTACGATGGCTAGAGTTAGCACGAGGGAACCTGATTCTTCCAGCAGAAAGGAAGATCTGACGTCACAGGGCAGAGCCGAGGTATTTACCACACGGGTGGGTGGGAGGAGCCAGCTTGAAGACTTTCCGGTGAGATTTAAAGGGAAAGGGACATGCCAAAGAGTGTAGACGAACAACATATCCACGCTCCTAGAACTATTCGTTATACCCGAGTTTTCGCTATAGTAAGGGGTTACTGTATTAATGATGCAACATCGGGGGGGGGAGATATCACAACCATCTATATAAAAGAAAGTTAAAGTAGATGACTGAGACGAAGCCCACGAGCAGCATGGCAATTTCCTGAAAGTCAGAGTCCAAAATACTGTCCAACAATGAACAACCCCGCTTGGGGGAACGTATTGCCATTCTAGTCACCTAAATGTTATTAGTGTCATATAGTAACAGGTGCACTCTCAGAATCAAATGGATAGTAACATCCATTTTGCAAACTTTAATTTACCCCCGTATAATAGAAAGGCAAGAAACATATTTAGAAAACCCTCGGTCTGTCCAAAAGTGAGGGAGCAAGAAGGATTCACTTAAGGTACAGCCTCCAAAACGGGGGACACAGCTACTGAGCCAGGAAACATATTTAACAATAAAATGGTATTTAACTCAGTTCACAGTTTGTGGGTTTTAAGCAAGCACATTTTAATACAAAAGCATAGCAGAAAGCCCTGAGGAGGAGACGGAATCTCAGGTTATCAGTCCTGACCCGTCAGCATCGTCAATGTTCTCCTCTCCCTCCACAGTTTGTTGCCAAAGTCCTGCCTTCACCCTCTCGGCTCATTTGCCGGCTTCCACAGTGTCAGAGAAAGCCCAAACCTTACTCTGGTACACGATATGGAGACGGGCTGGGAAAATGATGGAGTGAGGTATACTGGGCATCCCTGAGGGTACGGCGAACCCCATCAAACTTCTTTCACCACTGCCTAGTCGCATAGCTGATGTCCAGAAATATATGCACACGCTGACCATCCTGAGTGACAGGGCCGTTCCTTCTTGCCAGGGACAGAATGCGGTCTCGCTCCCTCAGTCCTGCAGTAACCACCATCAAAGTGCGATTAATGTTAGAGACCTCCATCCGCCCACGTGGAGTAATGTAATAAACTTTTTGTATCTGAAATCTGTCCATATCACCCTCTACCTGTAGCTTTTTGGCTAGCCATTCCTTCACAAACATAATCAGATGATCCCCTTCAATGATCTCAGGGAGACCAAGAAATCTTAAATTTGCAGATCGTACCTGGTTTTCCAGGGTCTCTAGCCTCGCACGAAAGTGCTGCACTTCTTTCACCACCATGGCTGATGAACTTGTAGCTGCAGCAGCTTATTTTATTTTACCTCTGTCATCTCAGTTTTAATATAGACCACCATGGATTCCACGACTGTTACTCTAGAGTTAAAAAAATCAATTTTCTGGCTTAAATTGGAGACAGAACCGATCAGAGATTGCATTTTCATGCCCAAAGTTTCAGTCTCTGAGCTCTGCCCAGGATCCGCCTCAGCCATCACTGCACGTTGGGCTGATGGACCCGCTGTTACTCATTTCTCTTTCCCGGACTCATTTGTACCCCTATCACAACAAGGGCTTCCCATTTTGATCTCCAGCAGGTAGTCTACCCAACAAACTTCGAAAGGTACAGTGAAACATCAACAAAGTACATTTTATTGCCTTTTGATATTATAAAATAAGGGAGATGACAGAGTGCAACCATTTACTTGGCTCCACAGTGCCCCAGACAAGACACTTATGACTGGTATGGAAAGCTATGAGAAGTGGAGTGGAGTGGAAACAGTTACATTTGCACTGCTCAGTTTTGTTTTGAATTGGTATGCCGTTATTGCCATATCATTAATAACATTAATATCAAGGTCTAATAGCTGTGCTGGTCAACTGTTTGGAATGGACACCCCTATGAATTTAATAGCCAATCTATCTTTTTCTATTCTCAACTTTTGCAGTTCTTACCTAAATATTGCTAGCCTGATAACTATCAGCAGTATTCTCATTTAAACTTGGACACAGTGTAGCTTTTTTTTTTTTTAAAGTACTCTTTTTCTCTCCTATTCAACTGCCCCCCCCAACCCTGTCACCTTGGTATCCTCCAGGGCTTACCTTTTGTCCTACGTCTGCCCCTATGGCTTGCACCCCCCCCCCGGGGTTCCCCTATGCACTGCAGTCAATCCAGATCCAGTTTTGCAAGGCCTAGGCCAGGATAGCCATGTGTGGGATCAATGTCATCCTGCCAGTTGGATGTTTTTTCTGTTCTCTGGAGGAGGTGTGGACATGCAATGCCATCAAGACGCATGTTGCATATTCCTGCACGATGTTTGCTAGTCTACAGCACTGACTGCTGCCGCACCTCCATGCCCATCTGGCCACCCTGGACTGCCTTCCCTCTAGCCTGTCACTAGGGGTCAGGCGCATGCAGGGCTTTGTGTCCCCCCACCCTTGGAGGAGGAGGGCAGTCCTCAGGACGCTTGAACCTCTCTCTGACACCCCAAGTTTGCTTTCGAACCTGGGTGTACGCTACCAGCGGTAGCGTTACTGTACTGGTGTGCAGGCTCACAGTGTAGCTTTTTTGGTTAGATAAGCTACTGCTAGTGAGTCTCTTTCAGTCAACGCAACAGCACATAGCTTATAACAATACTATAAACCTGAGGATTAGCAAAAACGTGAGGAAAAGTGAGACTTTGTCTTGCTATTATTCTATTTAAGGGACTATGATATTTTATGTTTTTTAACTATTAAATTATTAGGCAGGGGCAATCAAGAATTTGTTTTATTTTTCCTACATGGGTATTAGAAACACAGAAACATAGAATCTGATGACAGGTAAGGACAGCTTGGCCCACCTAGTCTGCCCATTGTCCCTACCTGTTTTATACACTGCAGATCCTAAATGATATGTGACTTACCCTCTCTTTCTTATAGCTAGAATTCCTTTATGTCTGTCCCATGCGTTTTTGAATTCCCCTACCATTTCAAACAACATGAAGTCTTGCTATATTATAGACATTAGCAGTTTGATCCAGCTCTAGAACTGCCCCAGAGTGAAATGGTTAAAACCATTCCAAAATAGAATTTTGGCACGAGAGCAGCTCTATCTGTGTCATTTCAAACTTGAACTGTCAGATCTTTATCTCCTCAGTGAACAGTCGCCCGGAGATTTCTCCTTCTGCTCGGTTCATTTCTCGGTTTAAAAGTGTTTTCTCGTTGGATTTAACCGAGAATAGTTTTATTTTAACCGCAAAACCGCTTGGTCTAAGCTCTCATCTGTGGTAACCGTAAGTAAATGAAGGTTTTGTCTGTGTGGAACTTGTAGGTTATCGGTTCGGTTTTGAACCGATCAGTGGGTTTAAAACTCATTTAAAACTAAAAGTTACTATTTTAGAGTGCGGTTCCCAGTTCTTATCGGTTCTAAAAACTGATTTATTACGGTTTTTCCAATACCCGTGACACGGGATAGGAACCGTAGGGTGTCTTGCCTGGCACCTGCCGAAAGGGCAAGTTTTGGTTAGGCTGGCATTATATCTGAGAAACCCAAAAGAAAAACCGGCCCATTGGTTTCAACACTGTGATGTTTGTGGGGAAGTCTTTGCCAAGGCTGACCCACACACCACATGTGTTTATTGTCTGGGGTTTGACCACCTCCAGTCAGACTGCCAGGTATGTAAGAATTTTCCTGCAGCCACCCTGAAAAAGATTGGGCAGGCTCAGGAACGAGGCCAAAAGTCTGCTGACCCGATGACAGCCCGTTCGGGTGCCAACCGAACCAGAGGGAGTGCCCTCTGACCAGGGCCAGACTTCCTCGGGCAAAGAAAAGCTGGTTCTGAGGAACCAATTCCAGTAAAGAAAACAAAAAATCAGCAGGTCTGGAGTCCAAAATTCTTCTCCAACTGCTGCAGAGATAGCAAAAGCCATACAAATTGTCCAGTCACTGTTCAGGTTCGTCCGAACCACCACTATCTGGTAAAAGGTCGGGTTCGTCCGGTCCCAGTGGTTCAGGATTATGATATTGAGGAATTTTATGAACCAGAGGAGGAGGATAGTGAACAGTATGAATGTGGCTGGGAAGGTCTGGGTGTGCCCATTGAACCGACATCTCCCCAGACAGACCTTAGAATATCCCCTATGCTGTCTGAGTCCCCATCTCATTTTATGTTTTATAAAAAGTTGCTGAAACCCTCCAGCTTCCTTTAGAAGAGGCTGTGGATGAGCAAGAGGAGCCTGATTTTGTAGAAATGATGGATATTCCAGAGTCTAGGAGATTGTCTATTCCTTTACATAAGTCTTTTAGGAAACAAACAATTAAAATTTTAAAAGCTCCTAATTCTGTGCCTCCTGTAGATAAAAGATGGACAGAAGGTATACATTGTCAGGCCCTGATACAGAATTCCTTTCTCAGCAATGCAGTCATGTTAGTAGTTCAGGCTGCTGCCTGTGATAAAGCTAATATTCCTTGGCTTCACATCCTCCTGACAAGGATTCCAGGAAGATTGATGCCATGGCAAAAAACAGTATATGGCAGCCCTCTGGGACTCAGGCAAGCAAATTATATGGCTTATGTAGCTAGGTATCAGAAATCTAGATGGGATACTGTTATGCACTGGCCAAGCAGGCCCATGGCCAGCTGGCTAGTGAACTAGAACAGGTGGCTGCTGATGGCACTGAAGCCTCTAAGGTTCAGTTTCATGCTGCTGTGGATGTAATGATGTTTCCTCTAGGGTCATGGCCACATCTGTAGCTTTTTGTAGGCTGGCCTGGCTCAGGTGTACTAGTTTGTCACAGGATACCCAGACTAAGGCTATGGATTTTCCTGGTGGGAAATTCTCTGTTTGGAGAGCAGACAGAGAATTACATGAAGAAGATGGATGAATATAGGACTACTTACAAGAGTGCCCAGGCTAAGGAGCGGCAAGCCACTCCTCAAAGGCATGCCCCCAGGGGTAGGGGTAGGCCTTTTTCACAGGCCTTTCTACCAGACTCAGGCCTCCTCTGCCTATGCTCAGAGGGGCTTCTTCAGAGGCAGGGGCAGACGAGGGGTGGGCAGATCTGCTCCCACCCCCCAGCCTAAAGCTTCTGTGAAACAGGCACCCTGATGGGGTGCCCAGGGCCGATTCTCCTGTACCAGTGGGGGGCAGGCTGGCTTACTTCAGTCAGAATTCGGCTTCTTTAACCTCAGACAAGTGGGTTCTGGAAGTAGTAAGTCAGGGTCTGGTTCTCAGCTTCAAAAAGTTTCCCAAGTTGAGAAGCAGATTTTTCTACCTGCAAGTGCTTCAGAGACCCTCGCTCTGGAAACAGAGGTCTCATCCCTGTTAGCCTCAGAGCAGCAGAAGGGTTCCTCCTGCATCAGGGCAGGGTCTGTATTCCAGATATTCCTTACCCCAAAAAGACAGGAGAATGGCGGCCCATCTTAGATTTCAGATATCTGAACAAGCATCTTTGAAACCAAAGTTCAAAATGGTAACTCTGGCAATGATTTTACCATCCCTAAGGCCAGGGGACTGGCTAGCCTCCTGGACCTCAAGGATGCTTATTTCCATGTCCTAATCAGAAGATCCCATCGAAGTACCTCAGATTCGAACTGCCCTCAGGTCATTACCAGTTCAGAGCAATGCCCTTCGGCCTTACCTCTGCTCAAGGGTATTCACAAAGTGTCTAGCAGTGGCAGTGGCCCACTTAAGGAGGCAGAGGATTGCTGTTTTTCCTCATCTAGACGACTGGCTCATTGTAGGCCAGTCCCCAGAACAGGTAAAATCTCACCTGCAGGTCACCCAGCAGCTTCTCACCTCCCTGGGTTTTCTGCTAAACCTACCAAAGTCGATTCTGGAACCAGTCCAGGTACTCACCTTTATAGGGGCAGAATTGGACACAAAGCTAGCCAGAGCCTTTCTTCCCCCAGAAAGGGTAAGGAATTTAGTGGCTCTGGCCCATTTCCCCTTCTCACGACTTGACTCTCACTACAGATGCTTCCCTTCTGGGTTGGGGAGCCCACATGGACGACCTTTCCACTCAGGGAGTTTGGTCCCCCCAGGAATCTCTGCTCCACATCAATTTGCTGGAACTCAGAGCTGTCTTTTTAGCTCTTCAAGCTTTTTCTGCATCTGTCCACGACAAGGTGATACAAGTCAGAACAGACAACACCACAACAATGTGGTACATCAACAAGCAGGGGGCACTGGGTCTTTGACCTTGTTACTTTTTGAAACCAGTGATTGTGGTCTCTGGCCTATTCCTGAACACTTCCCTCATAGCAGTTCATCTTCCAGGGAAGGACAATGTCCTAGCGGATGCCTCTTAGTGGGATTTCCCAGGGCCATCACGAATGGTCCCTGGATCCTCAAGTGCTGAGGATAGTTTTTGCCAGGTGGAGCATCCCTCAGATAGATCTTTTTGCAGCCCCAGACAATCACAAACTTCCTCTGTTCTGTTGCAGGCCTCCAGTGCTGGGCTCAGTTTCCCTGGATGCCCTTCTTCTGGATTGGGAGGGGAAGTTCCTCTATGCTTTCCCTCCCTTTCTTCTCCTATTCAAAGTACTAGTCAAAATCAGATCTCAGCCTTGCAGGGTGATTCTGATTGCCCCGGATTGGGCCAGGCAGCCCTGGTACCCACTCCTTCTGTCTCTGACAGTCCATCTTCCCTGTGCCTCCCAGGAATCACAATCTGCTGACTTGTGCCCAGGAAGGGTTTGGTATCGGACCTCAAATCCCTCAACCTCAAGGCCTGGCCTTGAGGAGTTAGAGTTTGCTGATTTACACCTCTCTCAGGGTGTTCTTGAGATCCTAAAGGCTTCAGAAAGCCTTCCACTAGGGCTACTTATAGTTCTAAATGGAAAAGGTTTTCCATTTGGTGTGCTGGGAAAAATATTTCCCAGAATCTGCTGAATTGCCCATTTTGTAAGATTACATGGTACATCTTAATTCCTTGTCTCAGACCAGCTACCCTGAGAGTTCATTTGGCAGCTGTGTCTGCTTTTTGTGTCAGCAGGAAAGTCATCCCTCTTCCTCTCATCCTGTGTTTTCCAAGTTTTTAAGGGATTACCCATACTAATCCTCCCTTTCGGGAACCGCCCTGCTTGGGACCTTAATGTTTGCATTGCCCAGTTAATGCAACCCCTTTGAACCTCTGTCTTCTGCAGAGCTTAAGTACCTAACTTGGAAAACTGTTTTCTAGTGGCTATCACTTCTGCCAGATCGATAAGTGAATTGCAAGCCTTGTCAGTGGAGACTGACTTTATTTCTTTCCACAGGGATAAGGTAGTCCTTAGGACTAATAGGAAATTTTGCCAAGGTGGTTTCAGATTTCCATCTTAATCAATCTATCTCCTTCCAGTATTTTTCACTGATCACCTTCGGTGAGAGGAGGTTGCACAGCCTGGATGTTAAGAGAGCTCTTAGTTATTATATAGAGTGTACCAAAGGTCACAGGTTCGAATCCTCCAACTTTTCCTTACCTATGGTGAAGTTCGAAAGGCAAACCTGCCACTAAGAGATCAATAGCCAGGTGGATTGTCTCTTGTATCCAATTTTGTTACCAGAAAGTGGGCAGAACCCCCCGGTTTGAGGGCTCATTCTACCAGGGGTACAGCTGCGCTCTAGCTGCTGCCAGAGATATCCCTTTATTAGAGATTTGCCAGGCTGCTACTTGGAAAACGGCACACTTTTGCCAAGCATTACCCCTGGATGTCCAGGCCAGGAGAGATGCTCGGTTTGGCACAGCTGTTCTTCAGAGCCTACTCCCTAAGTAGGTTCTGCCCTCCTCCATGGAGGTACTGCTGTGTATTCTGCTAATGTCTATAATATAGCAAGACTTATGTTGTTTGAAGAAAAATTACTCACCTTAGTAATGTTGTTTCTTCTAATGGAGTCTTGCTATATTATAGACCTCCCCAACCTGCCCCTCTCAGAACCTCTACTTGGTGGAAGTGGCAACTGAGTGTGGGCACTACTTATGTTCTTTAGCATTTTGTCCCCTTTGGGACTTTGGGGTGTGTATGTGATGCATGTGTGTGTTTTATTATACTTATGTTCCATTTTCTATTATTAGAATGATGTTAGTATTTCTGGTCCCCTGACTTGAGTCTTGGGTGTTGGGACCATCAATGGTTGTTATTATTTAGGTAGCCATTTGGCTAGTGTAGGTTACAGCTTCACACAGACCTTAGTGAGTTTGGCTCGTAAGATCTGACAGTTCAAGTTTGAAATGACACAGATAGAGCTGCTCTCGTGCAAAATTCTATTTTGGAATGGTTTAACCATTTCACTCCGGGGCAGTTCTAGAGCTGGATCAAACTGCTAATGTCTATAATATAGCAAGACTCCATTAGAAGAAACAACATTACTAAGGTGAGTAATTTTTTCTTTTGTCCCTACAATCTCTGCTGGGAGGCTGTTCTATGGATCCACCACCCTTTCCATGAAAAAATACTTTCTCACGTTACCCTTAAGTCTACCTCCCTCCATTTTCGTATCATGGCCCCTTGTTCTTAAACACCTTCTTTTTTGAACTGCTACAGATTGATCTAAATTAATCATATAATGAATTCTATAGGATTTAACTTAACGGAACCATTTAAGAACTCTTTAGGTAAGTTCAGTTCTGATTTCTCAGCTCTGCCTGGCCAAATCATTTTCAAACTGATCACACCTGAGCAAGGTATCTATACTTATTGAAAGCCTTAAACTCCAGACTACTCACGGCTTTGCTATTTATACTCTTTTAGCATGGGCAAGCAAATGTAACTAAAAACATATGTCCGGTACTTGCACGTAGTACTGTTGAACTTTATCAATTAAATGTCTAGGGCCTTGTACATCATATCAATTTCTAGGCTGGTAACTCACTGGGTAACTTCTCCCTAGTATGAATGCTTTAGAGTACTCGGACTATTAATTTGTACTTTAAAAAACATATCTATATTTACATTTGCTCTTTTACCTTTTGCGCTCACCACTAATAAACCATATTATAATATTTTGGTCAGAATGTGTTTCAGCTCTATTCGCTAACTCACTATTATCACCAGTATTTTCTTTTTTTTTTGCTTATCTATTTCTCCCTCCTGGCCTTGGTCAGCTCCTCATCCGTCAAGCCATCCTGTCGCCTCCACCCTTCAGGCCCCTCACCCCTGTAACTCCCACGGTTTACCCTCCATAGTGGGCTGGTAGGGGTCCCCCACCCACCCCTAGTCTGGCTCCAGTTCAGGGCGCTACTGCAGGAGTGCGGAGATGGCTATCAAGCCACAACGACCAGCCACCAGGGTCTCTTTTTCTGTTTTCTTCTCACCCCTTGCTCGATCCATCTCCTGCCTGCTGACCCCCTCTGCGGCCTGCGCTTGTCCTGAATGCGGGTCACCGATGTGGCGTGAGCTGTATGCCCAGCTGCTTTCAGCCCTCGGTGTCACCAGGCCGGCTTATCACCAGTATTTAAAAAACAAACTAGTGTGCCTTACTATGCCCCTTACTTCCACCTACTGTATATATTTATTGCGTATTTGAAATACTGAATTGTACCTTTTATCTTTATATCACTCAACTATAATTATAGAGATGAGGCTTCTTTTAGGTGAATAAAGGTGCTGGTTTAATCATTATACAATCACTGTATTCGTCTTACGCTTTGTAAGCCACAGGGCCATTCATTAAGTGTTAGTTAAAGCTATAACAAAGGCGTAACACTTCTGCTATTAATATTAGTGTTAGAATCTTGGTCAGGTGTACCAATAACGGAAACAGGTATGGTTTTATTACATAATAGAAATAGGCAGAAATCTCAGTGTTATTAAGCTCAATGAGATATTTTTAGGAGATTTTGACAGTGTGAAACCCTCAATAATGGAACTACATACAGTTAATATGTTACAAGAAATAGTAAATTCTCCCTTAAATGCTAGCTACTTTAAGCTTCCAAATAACCAAGGAAAAGCTCACATGAGATCAAATACACTGAATCTCTTGAGCACTCCTGTCCTTCATAATGAGGACTTGATGGCAGCTATTCTGAATGATTTACAGAACACCGTACAGTGGTTGCTTTAAACGATTTAACAAGAAAATACAGGTTACTCACCTGTAACAGGAGTTCTAGGAATGGTATATGTTGTTCATCCACACTCATTGGCAGGTATCCTTGCCGCTTTAAATCTTGCCGGAAGGTCTTCAAGCTTGCTCCTCCCACCCACCCGGTGGTATAACTCCGGCCCGCCCCATGACGCCAGATCTGGCCCGCTGAAGCTCAGGCTTGTGCGTCAGCCGGGAGGTCGGTGGTTGTAGGATGAACAACATATACCATTCTAGAACTCCTGTTGGCAGTGAGTAACCTGTATTTAGGGACATGGATATGTTGTTCATCCACACTCATTGGCAGACTCCTAGCAGTTCTCCGGGAGGAGGAGGCAAGACGACACCCTAATACTTACTTGGGAAAGAGAGACTGAGAACCGAGGCCCCAAACCAGCATCCCGGCGTGACTCAAGGTCGATGTGGTAATGGGTAATGAAGGTGTTTGCTGACTTCCAGGTAGCAGCCCTGCAGATTTCCTGGATAGGGACGCCCCTGGAAGCAGCCACTGCTGCAGCAGTGTGATGGATAGAATGAGCTCTTATCCTCTGGGAGGCTCATGTCTGCCAACTTATAGCAGAGATCTATGCAGGAAGTGACCCACCTGCTTCGCCAGTCGCTTGGCTGCAAGTCTGCCAGATGCAGCTTCAGTGTAGGTGACAAACAGCTGGCAGACCTCTCCCAATTTCAGCCGTGCGCTCATTATAATCGAGCCTTCTAGGGTCCAGAGTATGGTGCCATATTCGGCCTCCGAGGTGTGATTGGGGTAGAACACCGCAGAGTCAACACCTGGTTATGGTGAAACTCCTACACCACCTTCGAAGAAATTCTGGTGGGGCGAGGACAACTCTTGTCCCTGTGGAAGACCAGGTAAGGAGACTCTATGGAAAGCGCCTGAGCTTCCCATCCTTCTGGCTGACATGATAGCCACCAAGCAGCGTCTTCACGACAGGTGAGAGAGAGTACACCTGTGCATAGGTTCGAATGGCTTGCCCATGAGCTTTGCCAGTACTCAGCAGTAGATCCCACGGAGGTGGGTTCCCGGACTGAGGGGAAATGTGATCAAGGCCTTGAAAAAGCGCCAGACCACCTTCTCCCCTAGCGCCACCGACTGCTTTCCGGCCCGCCTCCGCTAGTAGCAGAGATGGCTGCCAGGTGCACCCTTAGGGTCACGACCTAAGCCCTTGACTAGAAAGACCATAAATAGTCCAAGATGCTTGCCAAGGAACAGGAGGAAGGGTCCAAGCTCTTGTTCTGACACCAAATGGAAAACCTTTTCCATTTGAAGGCATAGCATTTTTGGTCGACTCCCTTACGGGATGCCTCAACTACATTGAGGACCTCGTCGGAAAGACCCAAGGCCTGGAACTCTAGCCAGGAACCAGGGTCCGTCAGGTGCAGGGATTGGAAGGTCCGGATGGAACACCTTCCCTGATTGACTGAGAGCAGGTCCGGGCGAGCTGGAAGCTGCCGCGGAGTCCTGGAGCTGAGACTGAGATCTGGGTACCAGAACTGGCGAGGCCAGTCTGGGGCTATCAGAATCACCTCGCGCTTTGTCCTCCTCGCCTTGAGAAGCACCTTGTGGATGCAAGGGAAGTGGGGAAAGGCGAAAGAGGCCCGGGTCCACTGCTCGAGAAGGCATCCCCTGCAGCGAGCCCCGCTGAGGGGGCGGGCATGGAACAGACTCAGCATGCTCTCCCTGGAGGCAACAGGTCCACCTGAGGTGTGCCCCAATGGGAGAACAGATGCTGTACTACCTCCGCAGGAGAGACCACTGGGATGCAGCCCTATCCGGCCTAGGCATCGGCCAGGGTGTTGGAGGCCCTGCCACGTGAATGGCTAGGAGATCCGCCTCTAGGCTGCGCACACGGTGACCAAATGCGGAGAGCCTTTCGCATAGAGTTCTGGAGTTGGGCCCCGCCCTGGCGGTGCTTCAGATAGTACATGGTCGTGGTATTGTCCAGCCTGACTCGGACCACTGACCCCTGAGGAACGGAGCAAAGGCGTGAGAGCTAGGCGGACCGCCTGAGCTCCACCAGGCTGATGTGGCATCGATTCCTGCGGGGACCCGAGGCCATGAGTCTGTGTCTCTAGATGGGCACCCAACCCATCAGAGAGCAGCATCGGTCGATAGAGAGACCGTCGGTCAAGTGGACTTAACGGGATGCCCTCCTGCAAATGATCTGGAACGGTCCACCACTGAGAGTTTCCACATCCCCTGTGTCACCGGCTACTGCTGGTCCAAAGGATCGCAGCGTTGTGACCACTGGCTGGCCAGTCCTCACCGAAGGGGACGATGTTCCAGCGGCCCAACGGACCACGCTGGTGCAGGCCGCCATGAGACCCAGGAGGCGCAGGAAGTCCCGGCAGGGCGTAACTGCCCAACCAGAAATGATCGGGGCAAGGAGGAAAGAACCTCGCCCTGTCCGCCGGGAGCCGCGCCTGGCTTGAAGAGAGCTTCCGAGCTGCGCCTCCGATGAATAGAATCACCTGCTTCTGCCCGAGTTCCCGACTTGGCCTCGTTGACAAGGAGGCCCAGTTGAGAGCAGACCTGGAGGGCCAGATCTCTGGACCACCTCGGCCTTCCTGAGGGAGCTGCTATCAGCCAGTCGCCCAGGTAAGGGTACACCCTGACCTCGCGCCGTTAGGGAATGCTGTCACCACTGCCATGCATTTGGTGAAGACCCTGAGCTGGAGACAAGCCAAGGGCATGGCTTGGAACTCAAGAGGGATCCTTCCGCCGAAGCGAAGGAATCTCTGGTGAGACGGATGATAGGGATTTGAAAACGCTGGTCCTGCAAGTCCAGAGAGCAGAACTACATGCTGCTCCAAGGATGGTATTATCTGAGCCAGAGTGACCATCCTGAAGGTTTGAGACCTTAGGAACTTGTTTAGGCCGTAGGTTCGAGAATGGGCGCCAGCCTCTCGTCTGCTTCGGAACCAGGAAGTACCTGGACACAAACCCTGGGTCTGAAGGAGGGTCCACCACCTCTTATCATCTCCTTCTGAGGAGGAGAGCTATGTCTCGACGCAGCCGCCAGTGAGGCTGGGATCCCAAGCCTCCGAGGGTGACGGCTCTGGAAGGGTGGTGCCTGCTCCAATTCCAGAGGCAGGCCTCTTCCCACCACTCTCCAAGACCCACCCGTCCGTGGCAACAGCGACCAGGCGGAACGAGGTAAATGGGAGCCGCCTCTCACGGGGGACCCAGGGGTAAGGTGACGGGAATGGGGCGAAGCCCCTGGCCTTGGCCACTGGAGGGACGCCGAGGGACCCTCCTGGGCCTTTCCTCCCTGCCTCCTGTTAGAGGAAGCCGCGGCCTGGGTTTGGGATGCCAAGGCTCGAGCCTCATTGGCCCCTGACGTTGCTGGGTCGGGAAGGCTAAAGGCCAGAAGGACCTAAAGGGCTTAGGCTGTGGTTCATGCCTTTGTCCTCTGAGCGGAAGAGACCGAGTCCAAGCAGCATTGACTTCTCGATCTCTGCAGGTGACCTTCCACCCCAGGGTCAAGAGGTCAGTCCCCAAAAGGGAACATCCGCCAACTGTGCTGGCATCCGGGTAAAGGTGGATATCCTCAGCCAAGCCTGCACGACGATAGCCATACTGCGCCGCCAACCGATCTGGCACATGAGTCCCCTATATCCAAAGCAGTCTGAGCTGCTGTTTGGCCACTGCTCCTGCCCTGGTCCCGCACTCCTTAACCGTAGTCTGCAGATCGGCGGGAAGATGAGGATGACCTCATCCAGGGAGCCCAACAGGCATGAAAAAATGTGCCATGAGGGCGGCCGAACTGGCCTGGCGAATACCGAGAGGATGGCGTGACTTCGCCTCGGCATAGTCCATTTCTGGACTCTTGTCAGGAGGTTTGTCCATATCCTTGGCGTTGCCGGGCGCTACCGGAAACGCTATGTTTGGTAAACCAACCCCAGCAGGTGTTCAAAATGGATAAGGAACCAGACCGAGTACTTTGGCCATCCTGGCCAAGAAGGCGCTAGGGTAGGAAGCAGGGCGCCAAAGCTCCAGTGCCGGACCCACTATGGCCTCGCCACGGAAAGGCCTGGCCGGAGAACTTCGGTCCAGAATCTCCGTGAGGGGATACCTGCCTGCTTGAACGGGTTCAGCCCATCCTGTGGACTCCGAGATGAGCCAAGCAGTCCTAGGAAGGACGACGGCTATCGCCCACATTGACTGACCTCCTGAAGACCCAAGTCCAGTCGCTTGGAGAAAAGGAGGAATCATCTTCGGACTCGGAAGAGTCCTCAAGAGCTGCTCTGGCCTGAGCCACCTTCACCTGCCGGCGGTCGGTCGGGAGTGAGGGTAACTGACAGCCGATAGACCCCAGCCGGATCGAGAATCCTTGGTCGGAGCCCCAGTTGGTGGCTGTGGAGGCGGAGGTTCCACCGGAATCGTGGAGCAGCTGGTTTTGGCCGAACCGCCTGGGTATAGGCCTCGATAACCGAGGGTCAGTCGCCGCCCGTGACAGCCACTTAACGGCTGGGAAGGCGACGGCTGCACTCCGCCAGGAGGAGCTGGGTGTTGCAACATAAGGTCCTCGCATCTGTCGACGTACTTTACGCCGGAAGCCCCTCAGCCCGTCCGGGGGAGGAGGACGAGGACGAGCGGCGACGCATAACCGCGGTGCCGGTGACCGAGACCGCCATGACGGGATCGCTTGACCGCCGAATAGGTCCGAGACCGAGACCGAGAGTCCCGGAATTTCCGAGGTCGGTGCGGGAGGTGTCGCCGGAACCGGCACTCTTCAGCTCGATGGTCCATCCGAGGCTCCGGAACCGGAGGCACAGGCGAGCCAACGGGATCCTCAACTTCTGGGGAACCGGGAGGGAATTCCGTGCTAAAGGCGACAGCTCATCCAACGGGTCGAGAAAAATCCGACTTCATGGGTGGGAGTCTCGTCAACTGACCTGACGAGGGACACCGTGAGGCCAGTGGCTCAAGTTTGTGCCGGTCGATCAAGCCGACGTGCCCACTTGACCGGGAGAGGGACCTTTCCCGCCCCCAAGAGCGCCGACGATGGGACTTACCCCTGTCCTCTTTTTGACCGAGAAAGGTCCTGTAGACGTAGGCCCTTTCCTTTAGTGGAGGATGAAAGTCTTATAAAGAAGCCGTAAAGAAGAGCCCAGAGAGCGGGATAAATGTCAGCGCCGAGGAAGATACGCCCACGCCGCTCTCTTCGAGGGCGACCACGGTAGCTGGATCCGCCGGAAAGCCCGCCGCCGCTGACACCGCCAACCGGGGCTCCTTGACTTCACCGAGGAAACGTCGGACGCCCAGTTGCACCGGGCAGCACGGTTCTTGAGGACGTGAGGCCGAAAGATGAGCACAGGTCGCAAGCCCGCGGGTCGTGCTCAGGCCTAAGCAGTAGACACACGGGAGTGTGATCCGCTCGAGACATCTTCTCCCGCATGGGCATCTCCGAACTGGGAGTCGATTTGTCCATTTCGAGCATGCGAGGATAGAAGACTGATGTCTTTTTCGCAAAATTTATTTTTTAAATCTGCAAACGGAGAAATGGGAACCAGTCTCAAACGCAGAGGCGTTATGAGGGAACCTGAGCTTCCAGCTGTAAGGAAGATCTGGCGCATGGGGCGGAGCGAGAGTTATACCACCCGGGTGGGTGGGAGGAGCAAGCTTGAAGACCTTCCGGCAAGATTTAAAGCGGCAAGGATACCTGCCAATGAGTGTGGATGAACAACATATCCATGTCCCTAGAATAATGTATTTCAAAAAAGCAATGTGCATACGGTAGATAATATAAAGCATGGGGAGGAACTCCTTGCTCTCAAGCCCTTCAACAATGCCAGGAGGCACGTGACTGATGTACAAAATGTCTTTTCTTCACAAAATTTCACTATTCTCTTAGTAATGACTTTTTTAAATCTTTTAAATAATCAGTATATTTCAAGTATTCTTTGTCAGAGAGAAAATGTTTGCCCTCAGAGATTAAATTAAAGGAGATCTACTGGCAGACTTGGAATCTCGATTGCTGCACAGATCGGGCTTCAGTAGCCAGAACCCTCACTAAGTCACAATATATGCCGTATTAATTTTACCTTAAAACTCTTAAAAGCAGGTGGCAAAGCTCCCCTCCAGCCAGCATTTCTAATATCGTGTCCGCCCACATCAGGGAAGATGACAAGGCAACAGAAATGAAAGGGAGTAAGGAGGAGCTGGAGGTACCATGGGTCACCCTGGAGACAGAAACTGGAACCTCCTTTTGCACTGGGGTGATTTACAGACCTCCAGCATAGGGGGAGAATCTAGACAAGGAAATGGGGACGCCATTAGGATGATGACAGACAAGGAGGAGGAAGTTCTACTGATGGGTGACTTCAGTCTATCAAATATTAACTGAAGCCTCCCGGTCATGGCCTCAGCTAGAAGCAGGGTCATCCCAGACTCCCTGCAGGGGGCATTTCTAAGGCAACTTAGTAAAGGAACCCACTCATAATAAGATAATACTGGACCTGGTACTTACGAACAGGGGCAGTGCGGTGGATGTCAGCCCAGCGATCACCAGACAGTGTGGTTTAACATTAGGATGGCACCAGAGGCAAATCACTCAAGGATGAGGGTCCTGGACTTCAGGAGAGCAAATTTTTTTTTTAAAATGGATGAACGCCTCAGAGACGCTCTAAAAGGGGGTATTACCTTGATGGGGTGGGAAGGATGGGGGCCAGATTAATGGAAGGAACCGTGAAGGCAACAAACCTTTGTGCAACAGGGGCGAGTAAAAACAGGATGAGAGAGAGACCAATATGGTTCTCAAGGGAGATGGCAGCAAGGGTAAGGGCAAAACGGGCAGCTTTCAGGAGATACAAGGAGATGAAAAGGGAAGAGGATGAAGAGGTTGTAATGGCAAAAACAGAGGAAGAAGGGAAGGCAGTGAGGGACACTACAAGCACAAACAGAGGAAACAATAACTGGGCGAACAAATAAGGACAATATATTTTTAGGTATATAGTGAAGAAGAACACAGCAGGAGGAACTGTGAGGCTTAGAGATACAGAGGGACTCCATGCAGAGGATGATCAGGAAAAAGATGATATCCTGAACAAATATATCTGTTTTGTCTTCACAGTGGAAGGGGATAGGCCACATACAGGTTACAGAACCAGTGGAGGGAGAAAAGTAAACAAGTCCATTCAAAGAGGAAAGAGTGCTGAAGGGACTTGTGAATCAGAGTGGACAAGGCTATGGGTCTGGATGGGGGTACATCCAAGTGTACTAATGAAGCTCAGGGAGGTACTGGCTGCCTCTCGGACACCCCTATTCAACAACTCACTAGACACAGGGGTGGCCACAGAGGACTGAAGTAGGGCAGATGTAGTCTTGTTCCATAAGAGTGGCAGTAGGGTAGAGTCTGGCAACTACAGTCTGGTCAGTCAGACATCAGTAGTGGGGAAACTTTGGAATCACTTCTAAAGGAAAGACTGGTAGATCACCCTGCATCCAGCAGATCAGAAGACCAAGGGCAGCACGGATTCATGGCAAGATCATGTCAGATAAACATAACAGATGTCTGACTGGGTGGCCAGAGAAATAGATTAGGGGGGAGCAGTGGACATGGTCTACTTAGACTTCAGCAAGGTCTTCAACACTGTGCCATACAGGAGGCTCATAGGAAAACTAGGAAATCTGGGGTTGGAATCAAGGTGGTACACTGGGTATGAAACTAACTGATGGATAGGAGACAGAGGGTGGCGGTTAAGGCACACACTCTTGGGAGATGGGAGAGTGACCAGCAGGGTTCCAGGGTTCAGTACTGCGTCCAGTCCTCTTTAATGTCTTTATAAGTGACACTGCAGAAGAACCTGAAGGGAAAGTATGCCTCTTTGCAGATAACACCAAGATCTGCAATAGGGTAGACACTCCAGAGGAGGTGGAGAGAATGGAGAGACTGAAAAAGCTTAAGAAATGGTCAAGGTACGGCAGCTAGGCTTCAGTGCAAAAACATGCACCCTGGGTGCAGAAACCCAGAGGCAGAGTACAGAATGTGGTGGAGGTACTGAAGGTCACTAAACAGGAGAAGGAATGGGAGGAGATAGTGGGTCAGACTGCAGAAATGGAAAGGCTCACCTTCCTAGTTCAAAACAGAATGCAAGCTTATATGTTGAGACATGTCACTGAGAGTCAACTTAGGCTTAAAGTAAAGGTAGTGAATCCCGGCTCTATAAGAATACTTTCCTAACCATAGAATGCTTTGAAAATAATTATTGCTTAATGTAACTGAGGAAAACAATATGAGTTGACACCAATATATGGTGCCCCCTCTCCAGGTAGGTGAAGTATACTAATGAAAAGGTAAATTTTCTTTCAGTACTTTACAACTAAAGGTACTTTTCTCTTAGATATGGCATTCTACGTTGGTTATAATAGTAACAGTTTGATATTTGTTTAGAGTTTTAATAGATAAGTTAAATGAAAAAATATGCTTATTTATGAACATGTATGTTAAATGTTGGAAAAAGTTACCCTTATGTACGAACATGTGAAAATGTATTTGAACATATTCTTTAATAAAGAAAGTTAAAAAAAAATGGAAAGGGATCTAGGAGTAATCACAGCGGAATGACCTTAAGGTGGCAGGCAATATGGCGAAGCAGGATGGAAAGCCAGTGGGATGCTGAAGTGTTGCCAATATATTAGTTGTTGGTGAGACCACAACTGGAGTACCAAGTCCAGTTCTGGAGATCACACCTCAGAAAGGACATAGTCAGGACAGAGGCCATCCAAAGAAAGGCAACAAAAAAACGTTCTACGCGAAGAGACTGAGGAATCTAAACATGTACGCCCTGGATGAGAGGAAGGACATGACGGAGTCTTTTAAATACCTCACAGGGATGAATAAGGTAGAGAAAGGGAGCATTTTTCAGAAAAGAAGGTGTACCAGAACTAGAGGGCATGCAATGAAGCTAGAGGGGGAAAGTTTAGGAGAGACATGAGAAAGTATTTCTTCACTGAGAGGGTGGTGGATTCCTAGAACAATCTTCCAGTGGGAGTAGTGGTGGGCTTCAAGCATGCATGGGATAGGTATAGGAAAACTGGTATCAAAACAGGGAAGGGAGAAGGTGCCCGGAGACCAGGCAGGGTCTGCAGTGGCACACTAGGCAGGGAAAGAGGAGCTGACTAGGTGAGTCAAGCGGTCCTTTTCTACTGACAAATTCTATGTTTCTAAAAAATTGTTGCAAAAAGTTATGGATGCAGTTTTATCTAGTGACATCAAAACTTACTGCAAAAGGAACCAGTAATTAACAAAAAAACAACATAGCAGCTCATGTTGATCTGCAGACTTGGCTGTTAGCACTACTCATCTTTTTTCCAATCCAAGCTAACCATTAACTTCTTTAAACACTGTTGATATGACAGGTTTCACTCTATTCACCTTGGATATAAACTATGAGGAGGTACATCTGGCCACTGAAACTTTTAAAGTAAACAAAGCCCCAGAGGGAAGACAAGGTCGCGACTGATGTGTTCAAAGCATAAACAGAATCTTGGTCTCTACCGCTCACTAAGTTTTAGAATATGTGCCTTTTCCAAAGACTCATTCTTGCTGCATGCAGGGGCAACTAAATTATTCCTGTCAGGGTATTAAATAAGCCAAAAATATTGATTAGCAGCTTGATGCGTGAAAAGTGCTAATCAGCAGTGAAATGCATAACACCTGGCACAGAATGGTAAGCAAAATTAAAAAATATATATACAGTTTTATTAATTTTGTCTACTGCGCCATGCAGTCACGCAAACAATGGTTAGCAGTCTACTGCTATGCATTTTTGGAGATGGTTAGCATTGTTCCCTGTTTTGTCTAGTGTTTTGTGATGCTGTGACAACCAGTTAATACACTGCCTGTTTATCAGAAAGTGGATATACAGTCATGGCTAAAAATATTGGCGCCCTTGCAGTTTTTTCCAATGCACCATTCCTTCCAGAAAATTGTTGAAATTAAAAAATATTTTGGTATCCACATATGTATTTCTTTGGTTTGCAGTGGAATAAAACACAAAAAACAGAAAAATGTACTAAGTCTTAGCTTATTCCACACAGAAATCCTTAAAGGGCCCGGACAAAATTATTGGCACCTTTTAGAAGTAGTTAGAAATAATTACATTTCAAGAGTGATTCTCCTTCACTTTGGAATTGAACTCACCTGTGGTGAGTTGCAGGTGCCTGCAATATAAAATCACTCATTCAACCAGTTTCAATAGAGAAAGGACTCATTCTCCTGTTTTGTGTCACTGTGTGTACCGCGAATGAGCATGGAGAAAAGAAAGACAGCCAGAGAATTGTCTGAGGAGGTCAGACAGAAGGTTGTAGCCAAGCATGGACAATCTCAAGGCTACAAATCAATCTCCAGAGACCTTGATGTTCCTGTTTCCACCGTACATAATGTTATCAGGATGTTTAAGGCCCATGGCGCTGTAGCCAACCTCCCTGGACGTGGCCGCAGGAGAAAACCTGATCGAAGACTGCAGCGCAGGATTGTTCGAATGGTGGAGAAAGCACCTCGATCAACTGCCAAACAGATTCAAGCTGACCTTCAGACACAAGGTACCACAGTTTCAACTCGCACTATCCGTCACCAACTCAATGAAAGGGGGTTATATGGTAGGAGGCCCAGGAGGAACCCACTGCTGAGAGAGAGAGACATAAGAAAGTCCGACTGGGGTTTGCCAAAACACACCTGAACAAGCCAAAATCCTTCTGGGAGAATGTCCTGTGGACAGATGAGACCAAATTAGAGCTTTTTGGTAAAGCACATCATCTCTATGTTTACAGAAAACAAACTGAAGCCTTCAAAGAAAAGAACACCTTCCCTACAGTCAAACATGGAGGAGGTTCAGTGATGTTTTGGGGTTGCTGTGCTGCCTCTGGCACTGGGTGCCTTGAACATGTGCATGGCATCATGAAATCTGGAGATTACCAGGCCATTTTGGAACGCAATGTTGAACCCAGTGTCAGAAAGCTGGGTCTCCATCGAAGGTCATGGGTCTTCCAGCAGGACAATGACCCCAAACACACTTCAAAAAGCACCCAGGAACGGTTCAAGACAAGACTCTGGACTGTTCTGAAGTGGCCAGCAATGAGTACAGATCTGAATCCCATTGAAAACCTGTGGAGAGATCGGAAAACAGCAGTTGGGAGAAGGCACCCTTCAAATCTGGGAGAACTGGAGCAGTTTGCACAAGAAGAGTGGGCCAAACTGCCAGTAGAGGTGTGCAGGAAGCTCATCCATGGCTATAGGAAGTGGTTGATTGCAGTTATTTTGACCAAAGGCTGTGCTACCAAATATTAAGTCTAGGGTGTCAATAATTTTGTCAATGCCATTTTTTTTCATTTTCTGATTTAAAAGGATATATTAAATTCTGAACAAAAACAAATGTTCTGTTATATTAACAGAGAAATAAAGAATTGTGGAGACCAAATACTGTACTGTTGTTAATTTCAACTTATGTTTAGAGGAAATTGTGAGTTATTTGAAAAAGTGCAAGGGTGCCAATATTTTTGGCCACGACTGTAAAGGACCCTGTATATACAGGCCTATCAGCTTTGCTGAAAAACTAACAACTCAATAACCCATTTAGGGGCACTAATGCATATGGAAGATGTACCATCTCATTTCAGGGTGGTTTTAGACCCAAATTTTCTACCAGTGACCATTGGTTTACTTGATCATTTAACTTGAGAAATGTGTTCACGTATATAAACAAAATTTATACAAAGCATTTACTAATTTGTTCCCCCTCCCCCATTCTACTTCAAAGTTATTACAAGGAAGCAAGAAAGTACATACAACGCGCCATAGGTAGTTCGAGATTAATAGTGACACCTTGGACCTCAAATTAATTGCCCTCACATTAGAAGAGATACTCACCCCCCTCATGAAAATACTAAACCTGTTATTAAGAACTGCGACATTCCCCCAGAAGTGGAAGTCCGCTGTAGTTACACCAATCCAGGAAAGTGGGGACAGAGCTATTCACTCTTAACTACCGCCCAATATCCATTCTTCCACCACTTTCCAAAGCACTGGAGCAGACTGTAGCTGACCAACTTGTGGAATATCTCCACAAATACCAGATACAGTGCCCTCAACAGCATGGCTTTCAAAAATCACATAGCACCACCACTGCACTAGTTGAATTTACAGGTTTCATACACAAGGCCCTGGACCGTGGGCACTTGCTGGGGACAGCTGTCATCGACCTCACAAAGCGTTGACACGGTAAATCATGGCCTACTACTCAAACTACTACCAGACACAGGACTCTCTCCAGAAGCTGTGAGCTGGTTTAGCAGCTACTTTACTGACCAGGCCCAGCAGGTGCAGATTGATGGAGTGCTGTCTGACAGGTTGAAAGTAAGGATGGGGGTCCCTTAAGGTTCTATACTTGGGCCCCTACCTTTCAGCTTTTTTCTCAGCCATCTCCCCCTTGTCTGTAATGAGAGAATCCTTCCCTACGCAGATGATGCGGTTATCTTCACAAGAAACCCTGACGCTGTACAACTGGAGAATCAGCTTCAGAAGACATTTACCAGTACTGAGACATGGTTCCAGGAGCAAAAACCACTCATGAACTACAAAAAAAAAACAAACAAAGGTCATGACATTCACTACCCCCCACAGTAAGCATAAATTTCACCAACTCACCATCTGCAATAATCAAAATACCCCCTTAGACGTGGTTACCTCATTCAAATACCAAAGGGTCACGCTTGACAGTTCCTTGTCCTAAGCTGCACACATTGATCCCGTTGCCAAAACGGTCAATGCAAAAATACGATTATTGTACAGGCACAAACACTGTATGACAACTGAAGCTCTCAGGCTTGCTGTGAATACCTCAATCTCATACACTATTGACTGGCCTGGTAGTGTATGGGGCAGAATCAGACGCCTTGCTAAAAGGGTACCGACGGCTTTAAAAAAAAAAAAAACACTGTTGGCTGCTCATGGGGGCAGACCAGTTGGTGCACACATGCGATTTGTATGCACAGGCTGACTACACTTGAAAGGTAGACTGCAATACCAGACCTGCCTACCTGCCAAAAAACAGCTTTAGGTTTGACCCCCCTGGGTGTCCAGAACCTTCTTTGTCATGCAAATAATACCCGAAACACCAGAGGCACCATCTGTAATCTCTTTAAGGTCCCATTTCGCCATATATCCCTAGGATAAAAATCCTTCGAATGCCGAGCCTCTAATTGGCTCAACTCTCTTGGGAATAAGGTCACAGTTGAAACAAAGCTTGGCTGTTTCAAACGGAAATTTCGGCTGCACCGCTCTACACTATGCGGCTGTGACTGCAATATTTAGGCTTTGACTCAGCTGCCCACCTCTCAATGCCCGACCGTTGGCACATATGTAGTATTGCCACTCCCCCAACCTTCTCTCTCCAGCCCCTTTCACTATCTCTCCCATTTCCTCTCCATGCTATTATCCTTCTACGCCCACAACAACCGACAATGACTACTCTGGCAGCCTCTCCTTAGTTACTGAAATCGTATGCTGACATACTGTTATGCACTGATTATGCAACTTACTCTACCTTGCAAATCTACTGTTCCATTATGTAACTGATTAACTGCAATACTGTATAAGCACTTTGTTTCTCGAACAATTTGGCACATGCTTGTATAATCTGCATGTATGTTTGTTAATACAATCAACTGACGTGGAACCTTTGTAAAAGAGCTCTCAGCTCAAAGGTACTTGTAATCTGAAACTGAATAAATAAATAATAAATAGATTTCCATTCAGCCTTCAAGTCTATATCACAAGTTATTCAATGGGGTAAGATGGAAAACATGGGTATCGAATACAATCTACTAGAAGCAAACAAATTACTTTACATCAATTCCTAATCACAGTTTCATTACAGCATACGAACATAGAAAATCTGCCAGCAGATAAAGGCCTAGAGGTCTATCAAGTCTGCCTGATTGTGCAGCTAGCACCCCTTATTCTGCAGCTGCCCCTCCCTTCCACCCTTCCCCTCCATTGACCCTCTCCCTTGCCCTGTCCCATCCCCTTTTGAAGCAGTCCACTGTTCTACTGGATACCACTTCTGCTGGTAACGCATTCCACTCAGCTACCACCCTCTTTGTAAAAAAAGTGTCTCATCTCCCTCCTGAACCTTCCTCCCTCCAGTCTCATATCATGGCCCCGGGTGTCCCTCCCCTACCTTACTGTGAACAGCCCCTCTGTACCTGTCTTGTTTATTCCTTTCATATACTTAAAGGTTTCAATCATGTCCCCCCTGCCCTCCTCTAGCAAGTACATGTTCAGCTCCCTGAGCCTCCTCTCATATGGCAAGTCCTCCAGCCCCTTGATCATCCTTGTCACCCTGTGTTGCACCCCCTCCAGTAACAATGTCCCTCATCAGATACGGGCGCCAGTACTGCACGCAGTACTCCAGATGCGGTCTAACTAATGACCTATACAGTGGCAGAATCACCTCTCCCCTCCTCGAGGAGATACCCCTTGCAAAGCAACCCAGCATTTTGTTGGCCTTTGTAGCTGCCTTCCTACACTGAGCACAGTTCTTCATTGACCCTGTAACAAGCACCCCCTTGCAATGCAACCCAGCATTTTGTTGGCCTTTGTAGCTGCCTTCCTACACTGTGCACAGTTCTTCATTGACCCTGTAATGAGCACCCCCAGATCCTTCTCCTCTTCTGTCTTGGCTAGCTGCACTCCCCCCAGCTGGTAACTCCTCCTTAGGTTCTTCACCCCAAAATGCAGCACCTTGCACTTTTTGGCATTAAACCCCAGTTGCCAGGTGTCTAACCAGGTTTCCAGCCTTTCCAGATCATCCTGCAACCCCTGCCATCCCCCTAGTTCATCCACCGCTCCCATCTTGGTGTCGTCAGCAAACAGACTGATCTTGCTCTTGATGTCCAATGATATATCTGCAATGAATATCCAAAACAACACTGGTCCCAACACTGAACCCTGTGGAACACCGCTCATCACTACCCTTGGGGATGAGAGAGCTCCACCCACCACCACCCTCTGTTGCCTTCCCTGAAGCCAGTTCCCTACCGATCTCACCAGCTTTGCACCCGTGCCTTCTAACTTACTTCCCAGCCTCCCATGAGGCACCGAGTCAAATGCCTTACTGAAGTCCAGATACAGGACATCCACTACATGGCCCCTGTCCAACTGCCTAGTTACCCAGTCATGGAACTCCACCAGGTTGGTTTGGCAGGATCTGCCACGTATGAAGCCATGCTGTCTGCTGTTCTGTAGTCCTTTGGCCTCCAGGAGGGCCACCAGCCTCTCCTTCAGGATAGTCTCCATCAGCTTACCCACGAAGGATGTGAGGCTCACTGGTCTGTAGTTACCCGGTTCATTCTTGGGGCCACTCTTGTGGTGGGGCACCACATGAGCCATCCTCCAATCCTGAGGTACACACCCTGAGTGTAGTGAGGCATTAAATAGGTCTGCCAAAGTTCCCACAAGGACCTCTGCCAGCTCCTTTAGTACCCTGGGGTGGATGCCGTCTGGGCCTGGCGCCTTGTCCACACTCAGTGCCCTGAAACCCTCCAGAACTCTGCCCTCCATGATTTCACTGTCTGTCACCCCCCACCCCATTTCTGCCATTCCTCTCCTCTTGGGTATCACCCCCTCTTCTCCTTAGTAAATGCTGAGCAAAAGTAATCATTTAGTGCTTCTGCCTTATTGCCTCCTGCTTCCACCCAGCCCCCTCCTTCCTAATCCTTACTATGTGGTCCTTACAGTTCCTTTTCTCCCTGATGTACCTAAATGAGTCCTTCTCACCCTTCTTAATGCCTTGTGCCAGCCTGAGCTCCGTAGACACCTTGGCCCCCCTTACTGCCCATGTCACCTCCTTAGATTCCTTCAGGTACTCCTCCCTATCCTCCCCCCTCCCTGTTTTCCTGTACCTCCTAAAGGCAGCTCTTTTCCTCCTTACCTTTTCCATGACCTCTTTGCTCACCCAGCTTGGTTTCTTAGCCCTAGCCTTCTTGCTCTGGGCCTTGCCACAGGTTCTGGTTGCCTCCACTATCCCCAGCTTTATGAGCTCCCACCTCTGGTTAGTGTCCATGCTAGGTTGAATTTTGGCCAGGTACCTTTTTACCACATCCCCCATCTTCCCAAAGTCAGCTCTCCTGAAGTCCAGCACCCTTGTGCCAGATGCCAATCCTTCCTTGCCCATATCCAATGTGAGCCATAGTGAGTGGTGGTCACTCCCTGACAGGTTCTTCCACCCTATGTTCCCTCACAAACTCCCCATTTGCCAGCACAAGGTCAAGGGTATTCCCTAACCTAGTTGGTTCACTGACCATTTGCATCAGGAAGCTGTCCTGGAAGGCATCCAGCAGTACCTGCTCCCTTCTACTGCTGGTTGTTGGGGTACTCCAGTCCACTCCTGGCATGTTGAAGTCCCCCACAATCACCACACTACCCCTCAGGCAGGTCCTTCTGATCTGTACTGCTAGTTCCCTGTCTAACTCCTCTGTCTGAGAGGGTGGCCTGTACACCACTCCCATTCTGAGAGTCCTATTCTTGGAATCCAGGAATTGCATCCAAAGTGACTCCGTGCTGCCCTCCTCCCCTTCCTCCCTGACACACTTCAGTCCTTCCCTCACATACAGTGCCATCCCCCCTCCTTTCCCAATCACCCTATCCCTATGAAATAACCTGTACACTGGCACAGACAGGTCCCAGTCATTGTATTGGGTGGCCCATGTTTCTGTGATGGCTGCAATGTTCACCTCTCCCTCTGCCATGAGCGCCTGTAGGTCTGTAGTTTTCCTTCCAAGGCTCCTAGCATTAAGGGTGACCACCTTCCCCCCCCTCCCATCCTGCCCTCCTTTACTAGCATCACCAACAGTACTTGCCCTTTGTCACTGTTATGGGGGGTAAGCTCCTGTGGTTTCCCAACCTGTGGTCTCTGCAGGTCTCTTCTCCACTTGCCACCCCCCGCTCCTAGTTAGTTAGTTGGAGAACTAACAAAGGGGTCAAACAGGGGGTTGTATTCTAATCTTGATGTTATTCAACATACATATTAATGAAATATTACAACTAGACAATGAGAATTTTCTTTTATCAAAGATCCTTGATTCAAGTTGTCTGGTTGTAGCCTACGCTGATCGTGGTTCGTTCACTTCCTCCAATCAAATTGCAGAGGAAACCTTTTTGACTGGCTGAAATCTGCAACAAACAAACTGGAAATCAATCTTGCAAAAACTAAATAATGATATTCAGTTCTAAAAGAACAACATCTTCTTGGTATTTAAAGAAAAAATGTTGAAGTGGTGAAAGAAAGAAGTTACGTAAGAATTTGCCGTAATAGCATATCTTCGAGAAAATCTCTTGCAGCAGATCACACCTTAGGAACTATAGCAATCGGGCACCAGGACCACATGGAACCAATTTTGCTGGCAGTCTAACTGGGGCAGCCCACGGCGATGTCATCACATTGACGTCCTCCCTATATAGCCGAGGCCGGTCCCATGTCCTCCTCAGTTCCCCACCAGAGACCATCCACCAAGGACGCACTCCCAAGAGAACCAAGGGAGAGCTAGAGAGACCCATCAGAAGGAGGGTGAAGAAGGCTCGCCATCCTAGAAAAGGACAGGACAGGAAAGGAGAAACTCAGAAGCAAGGGGGAAGGTGGGTGAGATGGCATGACCTGCTGCAAGAGATGCTGTCAGAGATCTACTGTTATGGTCAGAGCTTACATAACTGTTCTATCTTCTTCAAGGATATCTTTTGCAGCAGGTCAGACCTTAGGAATGAGTCCCAAGCAGTACTGCAGAGGGGTTAAAAACAGTCCAGGTGACTGTAAAGCAATGGCCTACGAGAGCAGGCCCTGTAGCACTGCTAGGCCAAAACTTGCCCTCCTTCTAAAGGCGATGTCCAGACTGTAGTGTCTTGTGAAGGTATGAACAGTACTCCAAGTGGCAGCAGCACAGATCTCCACTGCTAAGAGTCCTCTTAAACAGGCAGCCGAAGTGGCCATGCCTCTGGTAGAGTGGTCCTTGACAGTCCCAGGAAGTTACTTACCGTACTTCCTATAACAGAAAATAATACAGAATGGCCAACCATTTGGATGGACACTGTTTTGAAAATGGTATGTCCCTTTCCCAAGGGCAAAAGAAATAAGCAGCTGCCAGGATCTCCTGCAGTCCTTCATGCGATGAACATAATATCTGAATATTCTACGTACATCCAAAGTACGGAGCAATGCTTCCCCTGGATTGGCATGCTCTGGATAATAAACAGGCAGGTGGATGGTCTGATTTAGAATAAACTCAGATACCACCTTTGGCAAAAACTTACAGTTATTATGCAAAGACACCCTGTCTTTGTGGAAAATCAAACAGGGCTGCTCACACATTTTTTTTCTTTTATTTACTGAATAGAATCAGAATTACAATCCTTTGAGCCATAGACACTTTTGCAAAGGCTCCACGTCAGATCAAAGTAAAAGTACAGAGTAAAGCTCGAAAAATAAAAATACAGTAATATAAATACACATACAGTAATAAAAATACAGTAATATAAATACACACAGTAATAAAAATACAGTAATATAAATACACATACAGTAATAAAAATACACATATAGTAATACAGTAATAAAAATACACATACATCAATAAAAATACACATACAGCAATACAGTAATAAAAATACACAGTAATAAAAATACACATACAGTAATACAGTAATAAAAATACACATACAGTAATAAATATACACATACAGCAATACAGTAATAAAAATACACAGTAATAAAAATACACACAGCAATACAGTAATAAAAATACACAGTAATAAAAACACACACAACATAAAATATACATACAGTAATAAAAACACATAGTAATAAAAATACACATACAGTAATAAAAATACACACAGCAATACAGTAATAAAAATACACATACAGTAATAAAAATACACATACAGTAAAAAAATACACATACAGTATAATAAAGTAACAGTACAAGGTTATGCAGTCCTAACTTGATCTTATTTAGACGGTTACATCAATTGGGAGCATACGGAGTGTCCCGGGTCAGATACAGTACAGGATGCAGTTTCGTAGGATCTTGAGGGACCCAGAGTCAAATATCTGGACAGGGGGATACGGAACGTAGGGGGACATAGGAGGGAGGCTAGCAACAAATTCATCAATTGTAACAGGATAATAACAGAGATAGAGAAGGCTCCTGCAGAACAATTGTCACTGGAAAGGGGTCCGGGGGGCGGGGAGATAGAGTGAGTGCGGGGTTAATTACAGTCACAGCTTGTTGAGTCAAGGAGTAGGGTTACGAGACCTGACTTAAATAAGTTGAGACTGTGGGTCAAGGAGATGGGGGGGTGGTAGGTTGTTCAGCCATAGAGGGGCCCCGCAGCGAAAGGATCTTTGTTCAAAGGATGTTCTACAGTAGGGGACTAGGAGGGAAGTGTTAGCTGCGAGCCTTTGTGTCCGCCTATGGGGGGCTGCGCGGATAATTGGATGGAGGCCGATAGGTGCTTGCTGAAGTTGTATTTTTTTGGCAAGGAGGCAGGTGTGGTACTTGAGCCTGCCTTGAAAGTTTAGCCAACCAGTATGTTTATAAAGCTCATGTGTGTGTTAACCTGTCACATCCCGAGACTAGTCAGCAAGCTTTGTTAAGGGTGAGGTTGATGCTGCATAGGGCAGTTAGATCAGCTGATCCATAAATGACTATTCCATAGTACACCAAGGATAGGATAGAGGAGGACACAGCAAGATGCAAGGCTTGGGGAGGTAAGCAGTGCTTATGTCTGAATTAGTCGCCCTGGTGGAAGGCTTCCTGGCAGCCACCAGGATGTCTGCTACTTTAAGTGAGACATCAAACCTGGCAATAACTGTGTCTTCAGGAGCCAGGCATGCAGGTGAAGATGGAGGAGGGTCTCCCGCTCCTGTGACAGCAAGTCCATGCGCAGGGGAAGAGGCACCAGAGGCTACACTGCTAACTGTTGCAACAGCGGAAACCAAATCTGCTGAGGCCAAAAGGGAGTCATCAGAATCAGGATGGCACCCTCCATCTGAAGTTTGATTAGCACTCTCTGAATCAGAGGAAAGGGAGGGAAGGCATAAAGGAACCTCCCTTTCCAAATGAGGGACAATGCGTCTTGCCAGAAAACTCCAGGCCCTGGATTCAGTGAGCAGAAAAGCGGCAGTTTTGCATTGAGTGGGGACGCAAAAAGGTCCAACTCTGGGTGACCCCACCAGTCGAACTGGTCTACCAATGATGTGAGCAGTTCCCATTCATGGATTCTCGACTGTGACCAGCTTAGCTAGTCTGCCAGGGCATTTTGGACACTTAGAACATGGACAGCCAACAGTTCTAAGCCATATTTCGGAGACCAGTACCAAACTCTCATTGCCTCGCTGCACATGGGGTAAGAACGGGTGCCCCCTTGCTTGTTGATGTAGTCCAGGTTCACTAGCAGAGGGCCCAAGGACAGGTGAGACTGGAAGGCCTGCAGGCAGTAGAGGACACCTCTCATCTGGAGGACACTGACGTGGAGCTAAGTCTTGAGTGGAGTTCACAACACTTGAGTCTGGTAAGGACCCAGATGAGTGCCCCAGCCCCTCCCCAAGGCATCCATGGCGAGGATCTGATGAGGAGAGGGTATGAGGAAAAGAACCCCTTTGAACAAATGACTTGGTTCCATACAGCACTGGAGAATCTTCTTGACTGTCGAGACAAGGACCACCTGCTCTAGGTCATCAGTCCACTGATCCCACTGTACCCGCAAAATCCACTGAGAGATGAGCATGTGTAGCATCACCAAGGGAACCGTGGCAATGGCTGCAGCCATAAGATCCAGCAGTCTAGGGTGTGTCCTGGCTGTTACACATCAGCTATGACAGATTTCCTGGGCCTGCACTATCAGTCGCTCTGCCCTGTCCGGAGGCAGAAAGGCAGAAGCCCTGGGCCATGTCTAGTATAGGTCCCATGTATTGGAGATGCTGGCCGAGAATCAGTATTGACTTGGACAGGTTGATTGTGATCCCCAACTGGATGAACAACTGAAGAGTACGTGCCAGGGTCAAGAACAGTTGCTCACTGGACTGTGCTTTGAGCAACCTGTCTTCCAGATAGGGAAAGATGGAAAGGCCCTCCCCTTCTGTGGGCCACTGCTACTACAGCTAGGCATCTAGTGAAGATCTGAGGCACTGAAGACAAGCCAAAAGGGAGGACTCTGAACAGGTAGTGATCTCTTTGAAACAGGAACCTGAGGTACTTCCTGTGGGGAAGGCAGACCTTGATGTACAGGTATGCGTCCTGCATATCTAGGGAGCAGATCCAGTCTCCCTTCCCAGTACAAGGGCAACAGGCCTGGGAGGGTGACCATCCTGAACTTTGTATACTGGATGTAGTAGTTCAGGTTTTGTAAGTCCAGGATGGGCCTCAAGTCCCCTGTGGACTTGGGAACGAGGAAGAAGTAAGAGTAGAACCCCGTGTCATGTTAATTCTCAGGGACAGGTTCCATGGCCCATTTTTGCAGCAGCATCTGAATTTCCTCCAGCAACATGGGTAAGTGGCCTGGAGGGTAAGGGGAAGGCCTTGGAGGGAGGTCCGGCGGCATCTCCGCAAATTCTAGAGAGCGCCCTTGTTGTAGGAGCTGTAGCACCCATACATCAGTAGTGATCTACCGCCGCTCGTCCAGATGGAGACAGAAATGACACCCCCACCACCGTATCCTGGGGAACCGGATGGAGGGGGTCAGGCAAGGAGTCAGGCCAATGCTGAGACTGTGGCCAGGCCTGTTCCTCCACCAGTGGAGGACTTTCCTGTGGTGGAGGAAGGGGTAGGCAGGGTTGTGGCAGCTTTGCACTTGCTTGGCTGTCTGATGCCAGACCTGGGATGATGGGCGGCACGCCAAAAGAGCACCTTCTGCCTACTCTCCTGGTGTGTGTGGTAGAGGGAGTGAGCAGACTGCAGTGTTCTCCCAGAGGACTGCACGTTATTAAGAATATCCTGCATGTCCACTCCATAGAGCTTATAGCACCTGAAGGGAGCATTCAGGATGGAATGTTGGATGTCCACGGCAAAACTGGATAACCTGAGCCAGGAGTACCTCCTCAGGCAAACTCCCACCATAGAGGCCCTGGCAGAAACATCTAGGGCATCATAGGCAGCCCACAAGTGGTGTCTTCCCACATCTGCACCCGTCTGTACGGTCTTGAGCATCTCCTCCTTTCGAGGGCCCTCTGGAAGGGACTGGGCTGCAGACCTGGCCCTTTTCCAGAGATCATTCTGGAATGTCAGCACATGACCAATTTAATTATTAATCCTTATGGCTAAGGTGGAGGAGGCAAACACCCACTTGCCCATAAGGTCTAACTTCTTGGACTCCTTGTCTGGTGGAAAAGAAAGTACAATTACGTAAGAACTTACCACAACAGTAGAGCTTCGAGAAGAGCTCTTGCAGCAAGCTATACCATAAAGACTAGCTGGCAGGCACTAGCACCCCATGGAAAAAATCTAGCTAGTAGTACTCATCAGGGACCACCACCTGACGTCAGACCTCCTCTGACGTCTGCCAATGGTATAAAGGGGGCGATCCCCAGCCCCACCTCAGTTCTCCCACCAGAGACCCGGCTCATATAGAAAGTGGAGAACCGAGGAGGTTTGACTGTTCCCAAACAAAGGAAGTAAATAAAAAAAGAGACCAGGGGAAAGAGGGAGGGAAAGCAGTGCCTGCAGCAAGAGCTTTTCTCGAAGATCTACTGTTATGGTAAGTTCTTACGTAACTCTACCATATTACTTCGAGTTGGAGCTCTTGCAGCAGGCTACACTATAAGGACTGAATCCCAAGAAGTACAGAGAAGACCCAGGTCAGAAGGGTGATGGAAACCAATGTCTGCGAGAGCGAGCATGAGAGCAGTCCCTGAAGGACGGCTAAGCCAAAGTCTGCTCTCCACCGAGAGGCAATGTTCAAGCTGTAGTGCTTGACGAAAGTATGTACTGAGCTCCAGGTAGTGGCAGCGCACATGCCTGCTGCAGAGACATTCCTTAGGGATGCAAACAAAGTGGCAACCCCCTGGTAGAATGACTCTTAACAGAGCCCAGTAAGGGCTCGTCATACTTGTTATAACAGAAAGTGATGCAGTTCACTAGCCATTTGGATAGCGTCTGTTTAGCCACTGGTGCTCCTATGGACTTGGAGGTGAAGGAGATGAACAACTGGCCTGATTTCCTGGTACGTCGGGTGTGATCAACATAATAACGCAGCACTCCATGGACGTCTGGAGTCTGCAGAAGGGCCTCTCCCAAATTAGCATACTCAGGATAATACACAGGCAAGTGGATGTCCTGATTGAGGGTAAACTCGTATACTATCGTATACTATCGCTATTCCCCCGATGACGCATTAGTTGCGAAACCGGTTGGGGCTCTGATTGCCGCTGAGCCACAGATGGTATGTTGCAGGCATTGAGCCTTCTATGAAGTTTAGTGAATAAAAGCCTTTTACAGCTTTAAGTCTGGAGTGGTGCTGGTTTTGTTCATCTACTTGTCTCACATTTTATATAACCTGGCACACTCCTTTACAGCTAGAGCTGTTTTTGCTTCTATTTACCTATTTCCACCCCTTGCGAGAGCTGATCTTGGCCTTATCAAACTGCAGTTCTCGACACATTACAGAGTACTCTCATACTGGATTAAAATATACAAAATGGGGAATGACAAAATTCCATTACTTTGCTTAAACGAAAAGCAGATTTATTTTGCCTTTGGCTCTACCACCCCTTTGGAATCAACAATAAAAAAATGAGTTTGAATACCTCGGGTTTACATTGTCTATGGACTTATTTTACCTCAGGTATTATATAATTCATGAAGGTTATAAACAAGCCATAAACCTTGGATGGTTTGATATAGAAACCCAAATTGATATATCTGAACTTACTGTAATTTATCATAATATAGTCCCTGGATTAGATTTTTGAAAGACACACAAGAATATGACTCTTACTTGGACTGTATTAAGAATCACACTGAAAGGAAAAACTATTTAGGTTTCAAACATTCCTGAGTAACAGAGTTAAAAAATGGTTTAATAACAATAGTGAGACAGATCACCTATTTAGAATGTGATTGTGGGAGTGTTAGCCCTGAAGACTTGATGCCCAGTTTATTTAGTTACTTCGTTTTTGTTGACTGGGTAAGGTGCACTAGCCAGACATCTGCCTATTTTCAGGCAGAAGGAGAATTTGGCATGGACTGCTGCTTTTGAATCTACTTTTGCCCTCCAAAGAACTGCTCGTACTGTCTTTACACTCTTACAGGGTGGAAAGATCTTATAATGGTTGTAACATTTTGCAAGTTGGCATTAAGTAGAGAAGGTACTTTTTTTTTTTTATTTAATTTAGTTGTTTAACCAGGTATAGCACACTAAGCTGAAAGCTTTTTTACAGGAGTGACCTGGGAGCACAAGGAGGTTAAGTGACTTGCTCAGGGTCACACAGTATGCAAGTGGAAGCTGTGGGATTCAAACCCAGGTCTGGTCTGCTGGATGTCACCAGATTTGCAGCTCAGAGCCTTAGTCCACTGCGCTATACTGCCTCTTACCTTAGCTGGAGCAAATAATATTTTAAAGGGTGACATGAATCCTTTAATTATAAGGTTGATATAAATTCATATTGAGTTTGAGACAGTGATTTAATGATATCTTATAGTACTTTTAATGATGGGTTTCTCTTAAAGGGGAACTGTCACCATTAAGAGCCCCACATCCAAGTGTGGGGCTCGTCCTAACTTACACTTTGTGGTAAAAACATATTACTGTTTACTACAGTATAGTTTTCTGTATCACACTAATTCTGTTGACTTGCAAGCTGACATTTTCTGTAACAAAAAAATCCCAGAATCCCCTGCTGCTGACATCAGAGGAAGGCTGCAGCAGTGGGAGATTCAATAGCCTGCAGTGCATGCTGGAGTTTTATAAGTTCTGATCTTTTGTTTGCTGTTCCTGCTGTCCTCCCTGGGCTAAGTACAGTCACAGATGAGTGTGCTTAGCCTGGGGAGAACAGCTGAACTAGCAAACATATGATCGGAGCTGCTAAAACTCTAACACTGTATGTACTGCAGGCTACTGACTCTCAAACTGCTGCAGCCCTCCTCTGATATCAGCTGCAGGGGAATCTGGGATTTGCAATTACAGAAATATGTCAGCTTGCAAGTCAACAGAACTAGTGTGATACAATTTAATATACTGCAGTAAACAGTAAATAAAATGTTTTTGCTCACAGAGCGCAAATTAGGACCAGTCCAATATTTTACTGTGGGGCTCTTAGTGCCAATTTAATTTGTTGTACTGATTGAATAAGTTGAGCAATAAACATTTCTACTACTTGGCTGCAGGAGATTCTCCCAGAAATGCTAAATTGTTACTCCTGTGTAAAGATTGGGGCTAAGAGGCAGAAAGCTCTGCAGCTGGACAAGAAAACCGGAACACTGAAATGATGATGGCCTCCTCAGAACCCTACTACATATGTGAGAAAGGATCAAGGAGAACAAAGGAAATGTGTGTAGACGCTGTTAGCAATTGAGGAGTCAGTTTTATCTTTACCGTCCATAGGGAAAGGACAAACAAATCTGAACTACAGACACTCGGAGGGTTATTAAGCAGTGTGTTGAAAGATTCAGACAGCACATGGAAACCCACACGCACACTTGATCAATAGCGGCAGTATCTTGGATTTCCACAAAGAGGATAACTGCTAGTACTGTAATAAAGCTAAAAAAAATTGGACAAGAGAGACCATTTCCAATCAGCAGACTGTTCATAAAACTACACTAAGGGTTGCTAGTATGCAGAAAAGCCACTTTTATCTGTACACATTCCTTAACAATTTGGAATCACTATAGTTTTAAGACACTTATGTATACACAGAATTAAAATACCTCACACTTTCAATAACATATAACATATTGCATATTATGCTGCTTTTCAAAAAAATAATAAACCGGAGGTCAATGTGCCCTGTGCTTTGGAATCTACTGCACATCTTTATTTGTAAGAAAGCATTTTGCCTACACTCTACACAGCTGTCTGCGCTACAGTAGCTCCATCAGTGACCAGTCATTAAACTATGACGTCACAGCACTGTTGCAAAGCAAAACAGCACACTGAAATCCATTTGGAAAAAAATCAAATTATGTTATTTTGGAAGGGTTTCCATAAGACGATGATTGCTGATGTTTCCAATAACAAACACGCATCTAGTCCGTTTCCAACAGCTCAGTCTCCTTCGTGTTGTGCCTTTGTTGGACACTTTGGTTTTCCCATCCCACTAGCCAGGACTACCATCTGTGGGCATGTACTGTGTCTCAAGTGGGGCTTGTAACCTCCCCATGATTATTACTTATGACTAGGGTCAAGAACTGTGACTATAATTCAATAAACCCAAATTGACTTATGGATATCCTGATAATGCACTGACATGTTTTTTTTTTTTTGTTTGTTTTTGAAATTTCTTTTTTTTATCCCTCCTGATCACCCTGTCGTTCCAATCCTTCAGGCTCGCTCATGCTACCCATCCCGACACAGTGAGTCTGACCCTAGAGTGCCCTTGGTGACTCCTACCTTTCCCTCATCTTCCGTGGGGCACCCTGCACAGCAGGGTCTGCCTATGGTTCCTAGACTGGGCAGCTGCAGCGGCCGTCATCTAGGACCACCAAGGTTGGTTTCCGTTTTTCTGTGCTTCCCCTCCATCCCCCTGAGGACGCCAGCTCGGGCAGGAACGTGCTGACGCACGCCTGCCAAGTGCCTAACAGCGTACTCCCCCCGGCTCCCCCATGCCCAATGGAGCCACCAGTGCCCAGAGTCGGTGTTCCCACTGGCCCCGCGGACATCGCTGTGCTGGCACCCTGGTAACCCACCCCGAAGGAGAAAAGCATAAGTTGGGATGCTCAATCCCCCTTCCCCCTGTCAGTCCCTGACAACCAGAGTCTGTGCTCGAACCCAGGCTGCCGGTATGATGCCAAGTGTGGCTTCCAGCGCCTCAACCCTCAGTGCCACCAGGCCGGCTGCAGTGATATGTTTGTTAACTGACACAAAACTAGTTTAGTGTTGGGTGGGGGGGGGCAGCAGCCGACTGGGAAAGTAGCTCTATAGTGAGCTCTGTCCTTATATAACTTTTAATATCTAAAATAAGTGTGAAATTTTCAGACAAAATGGCTTCAAAAGGTAGCCCTAAACTACAGCTCTCTAGACAAAAATCTGGATATCATTTTTGCGCAACTGTTGTTATGGTGAGACCGAAGAACCAAACACCAATGAAGCCTGGGAAGGTGAAGCAGCTGGTACAGGCAGGTATAGCAGCAGGAGGCAGCCATGGTTTGGAAAGCATCGCGGAGGCTGAACCAGCACTCAAGGCCACAGAAGTTATGGTTTTGGGTGTGGCGAGAGAACTGTCGAAGGTAGATACCGTCAACTCCCAGATAACTGTTTGAAAGAAAGGTAAAACAAAAACAGAAAATAGAACAGTTACAGATTCAGTAAATAAAATGCATACAGCTGTTAATGGACTGATAGAGAAAATAAGCAATTCAGATATTGGCTTGAAAGTATTAAGAACTCTATTAGACCTGCTAACATATGATTCCTGGTAACTGTTGAAGGTCTGGAAGCCCAGAACCTGCTCCAGTTTATTACCAGTTTGTTTAAAACATGGTTTGGCAAGTTGCAGGAATTGCAGTGCTACAAGCCTACATGATCAACTCCAGTAAAAAATCTAGTAACCATGTGCTGCCTGGGGGCTTTCTTAGTGGTGTCTAGGGGATCCTACCAATCTGACAAAATATTCTTGATGGCAAAGGAACACAGCCATCTGCAAATCGAGGGAACGTCAAATGTCCACTGCTATCCAACTTTAAGTTCTGCTACCAGGGAGAAGAGGGCCTTCTATGGAGTTTGGGCAGGACTCAGAGAACTGGACAATAAACACTCACTACAATTGCCAGCCCAATTGAAAATATATCATATACACGGAAGCAATTTTTGTTCAATGATCCTGGTTAAGTGCATAAAAAAAATAAGGCAAGACTTTTTGAATGCAGAAGTGGGATGGCATACACTAGACTCCGAAGGGTGAAAGGATAGTATGTTATGTCCTTGCTTAACGCTTTATTGCTAACTACATGATGTTATTATTCAGCTCAGTTAAGAACCATCTTATTTAACAACGTTCTCTATACTTGGTTGTTTCAGTAAATAGAGAATACTGGATGGGCAACTATGCACAACCAGTGTGTTTTGTCACAGAGGGGTTCTGATTCCCTCTGACTTCGAGAGCCAAGCTCGAGAGGTCCATGGGAATCAGAACCCTGAGATGACAGAACACACAGGTTGTGCATAAAGTTGCTCATCCTGTATTTTTTTATAGTGTATAGTAGTTCTATGTGAAACGTGTGTTTTGTGTTGTTTTTCTCTCTTTTTCATAATGAAACTGACTTGAAAAGTCTCTATAGGTTCTAGAATACTGTCACCACAGAATTAAATAGAGGAAAGCAACAATGTGCCAGGATTCCAAGTGGTTCTGCTGCAGAACAACATAATGACGGCCCCGCCTCAGGGAACGAAAGTCAACAAGGTAATCTATGCTCAGACTATGATTTTAATGTTGGCGGCCCAAACGATTATAACTAGACACTTGGGTACAAAAGCCATCCCGTCCAAAGAAGAATGGACTAACTTAACTAGAGAAATTTATGCGACTGAACGATTATCAGCTACCATGAAAGACAAAATAAATAAATTTTACGAAAAATGGGCTAGATGGGTAAGGTATCAATTAGACAAATACTTGGATATCGTTCCCTGAGCTGCTGGAGAGTGGAGAGAGAAGGGGCCTGGAGAGGGAATAGAGGAGAAATGGCCCTATGCTGATGGAGATCTGAGGGGAGGAAGGAATCTTCTGAATTGTAAAAATGATTGACATACTGCTACATGATTTTTTCTTATTTTTATTTTTCTTTATTTTTTATATACACCTCCTTTATTAAGTAAAAATCTGCTTGCACAAATCATCACAGTGCTATAGTAATTTCTATCACAACGATATTACAAACTGTGATTGTTAGAAAGTGCACCCAATTTAATTTATATGAAATTATAAAGTAAAACTCTATACTGTGAACTCAAATTGAAACAAGAAAGCTTTAAAAAGGAAAGCAACATTTTTTATATATGTACCGAAATGTGATGGGTTGTAGTGTATCTCAACGCAGACCTGTACGTACTCTTGAAATGCCTGATGTATTTGAAACACCTAAAAAAATTTATTTTATAAAAAAAAAAAAAGAACGACATCACTACTGCAGCATAACACGCATATTCCAGGCATGGAATTTCATGCATAACAGCATTCCACTATACACTATATATAGTTAAGCGGACTGCAGAGAAAGACAGTTTCCTAACTGCAGGTAAGAAATGCAGACTCCTTTAATTGAATTTTAGACACCGACAGCTTGTGGCCCCAGTGTTGTACCTTAGAACATGGTGGCAGCTTCGCTGTCAACTTTGCGCTCTTCTTTTTTAAACTCCATTTATTCTCTGTGCTCTGGCAGTGATATCCTCGACTCAGTGCCTCTGCGCCAGACACCGGCATCCCCCAGCAGCCACTCTGGAACCCAGGCCTGCGCCTTGCCCCTCGTGGCAGGGCCCCTGAAGGGGAGACCGAAATCTACGAAGCTAGGTCCTGGGGCTGACTGTGTCATTTGACATGGGATTGAGTACCCACAACGCAGCCGAATGAGGTCCCCCCCCCCACAGTAAGCTGTCAGGCTTGAAAGCCTTGGGATCAAGAGGTAAGTGCTGGTTGGCCTGTCATGCTCTGGCCCTTCACCGCCTTCAAGATCTCAGTCTCCCATCCTCCTAGCATCTAATGATACTCCTAGAGGCTTCCCTGACATCACCTGAATGCCCAGCATGGCCTTGGTCTCCATACTACCCTTCCTAGGGCACCAGGTGCTGATCACCATGCGAAAAAACACCCCCTCCCTAGCCCAGAAGTCCTTCTCTAATGGCCTGATAAAGTGATCGAAGCATGGGGTACAAACTTGGGTTGCCAACGTGGCAAGTGGCACCAGTGACAGTGGTCTATGAGCTTGCCACTCGAGGCCTTTGAAAAAAATCTAAACAGCTCACCCTCTACATGTAAGGCAGGATGATTACGACAAAATAAAAAAGGTCGCACTGAATAATGGAGAAGAAAAGATTAAGATGTAATGTGAGAAGCAATTTTAATATAGTGCTAAGGTTTCCAATGAACTAGTAATACGCAGTCACCTGCCTTAGAATATACGATTTATTTTCATGGGTGAGGGAGCAGGACCACAGCAAACAAATACAGAAGCCACAAGTGACTTATAAAGGTCCTACCCCCTCACCAATGATGAGAAATATATTCTGAGTCAGGTCATTGCATGTGTGGTTTATACCACATATTTTTTAAATCTAAAGCTTTCAAATTATCTGTTATTTGAGCTCTGTTTATTTTGATTTAGCTACTCTGGTTAGAATGGTGCATAGCTCCACTGTGATGTCATAAAGCATTTTTTCGGCTACTTTTGGTTAAGTATAGCATTAGGACATATTTAATCTATGTCATCTTTGTTAGTGGCATATACAACGTCAAAATAACATGTTATTTTGATAGTAGGAATATCAACAAAAATAATTTATCTAGCAAAATGATATTCACAGTGGTGTGGTATAAATATTTATCTTAATTATCACAGATATTCCAATACAGACATACCATACGGGAGGCATGGCCAACTACCAGTGCAGATGCACACTGTGTGAGATCTGAGAAAAATATGTTTAAAATCGTTATTTTTTTTATGGCAGGAAATCGCCTTTTACTTACCTACATTTGGCAGCTAGGCACAAGTATATCTGTAGTGCAGCCAGAGATCCATGTCGTAAAGCATTCTCATGGAGAATCCGAAAAAGCAGAGTGTAAATGGTGGTAGCAAGCAGGACCAGAAGGCCAGGCCAACTACCTGTGGTGCAAACGGAGCCTCATCACGGGATCCTCTAAACATGAGACCAACGCTTCATGATGTCTTGCAAGTTGTTAAAGCCATGGACTGCAGACTCACTGCACTTGATCAGAAAGCCAGTGACATCCAAATTTAGTACCATGATTACGTTACATATTTTTATTGTTAAAGGTGGCATACAGATGCTGAATATCTTGTCAGCCATGTTCTATATCTTTAATTATGGTATTTAGAGTTTTATAGCCTCCGCCCATGATTTCTATGTCAATGTTTGAACTAATTTGT
The DNA here is from genome assembly GCA_016271365.2 of Neoceratodus forsteri. Classification (NCBI taxonomy): domain Eukaryota; kingdom Metazoa; phylum Chordata; order Ceratodontiformes; family Ceratodontidae; genus Neoceratodus; species Neoceratodus forsteri. Next base: position 387,167,117 of record JADMNL010000025.1, on the reverse strand, counting down.
TGTTTCTATGTTTTATACTTTTAAATATCCATTCGAAGCTTCTGATTTATGAGCAGCAGGCAAACTTGGTGGTACAAGAAGCCATGAAGGCAACAGGACTTGTTGGTTAATTTATGGTGATGACATCCGGACTCAAAGAGAATACAGTCCTGAGGTATCACCTTGAAAATATGGAAAATCAGGTGCGAGCCAGTAACCTTCAGGGTGGTCAGACTGCCTGAGAGCTCCAAAGGGTTTACTCCTAGTACATTTATTCAGAACTGGCTCGTCGAACATTATGGCTTTTCCAAAGCACCTCCAGTGAACCAGTTATATCAAAGAACACAATGCAGGGCGTTGGAGAGGTCACAGGGTGCAAGAACCTTGTTAGTGGTGCTCACCCATTCAGCAGACTATGATCACATATTGGAGGAAGCCCATCGACTAGGCCCTATTACCTCGGATGACAGACATAATGTTTACATATTCCCAGATCTTCGTTTTGTCACTGGAGCCAGACGGAAGGCATCTGACAAAGTACAGTTACGTAAAAACTTACCGTAACAGTAGATCTTCAAGAGAGGCTCTTCCAGTAGGTAATTATATATAGGACTGAAGCCCGGCAGGCACCAGGACCCCACGGAAAAATTTCTAGCTAGAAGTCTCTGGCAGGGGACCGCCCCCACTTCAGGTGACTGGCGTCAGACGATGTCGGTATAAAGGGACGGTCCCCCACGCCCACCTTCCAGTTCTTTCCCGCCAAAGGCCAAAATAGGCAAGACAAGAGCAAAGCGGATGTTTCCCCTTCTGGAAAAGGAGCTGAAAAAGCTAAGGGGGTGGAGGGTGGGAAGGTATTACCTACTGCAAGAGCCTCTCTTGAAGATCTACTGTTATGGTAAGTTCTTACGTAACTGTACTATCTGACTTCGAGAGGGCTCTTGCAGTAGGTAATTATATATAGGACTGAGTCCCAAGCAGTCTTGAAGAAGGAGAAGCACACAGGAGGAGGAAACCAACACATCCATGGAACCTCCAGCTGTAAGGGTCTCAAGAAAGGAGACCTTGCAGAACAGCCAACCCAAAGCCTGCTCTACGGCGAGAGGCAATGTCCAAACTAGTGCTTTGTAAAGGTATGGACAGAAGTCCAAAGTTGCGGCTGCACAAATGTCAGCCGCTGACACATTCTTGAAACAAGCCACAGAGGCAGCAACACCCCTGGTGGAGTGACCTCTGACTGGACCCGGCAGGGTCTTGTGGTACTTGTCATAGCAGAAAGTGATACAATCAGCTAACCACTTAGAAAGGCATTGTTTGGTGACAGCCTTGCCTTCTCTTTTGCAAGCGAAAGAGACAAAAAGCTGATCAGACTTTCTGAGATCCTTCGTCCTGTTGGTGTAGTATCTCAGCATTCGATGAACATCCAAAGTATGCAAGAGGTACTCCCCTTGATTGGAGTGTTGCGTAAAGAAAGCGGGTAGCTCAATGGATTGATTCAGAGTAGATTCCGCCATCACCTTAGGGAGAAACTTAGGGTTGGTACATAGAGCCACACGTTCCTTGTGAAAAATCAAATAAGGAAGTTTACACATCAAGGCCTGAAGCTCGGAAATACGTCAAGCTGTGGTAATAGCCACTAGGAGGAGAGCCTTCCAAGAGAGGAACTTCAAGTTTGCTGAAGCTGCCCATTCAAAAGGAGGCAGAGAAAGCTTCTCGAGAATGAAATTCAAATCCCAAGGGGGGGCAGGGATGCGAATAGGGGGTCTCAAGTGGAGGACCCCTCTAAGAAAAGTCTTAGAGACTTCCAACTGTGAGAAAGTTCTGTCCCCAAAAGGAACATGATACGCGGAGATAGCTGTCGTGAACCTTCAGAGATGAATGACTGAGACTCAGGTCAAAGAGATAGCTAAAATAGTCCAAAACTCTTCGAAAGGGCACAAAAAAGTCTCAAAATTCTTAGAAGAGACCCAAATAGAGAACCGCTTCCATTTCATGGCATAGGTAGATCTCGTGGAAGGCTTTGTGGCCTCCACCAGAATCTCAGCCACAAGTGGGGAAACCCCGAATCGGGCTTGAGCTACGTCTGCAGGAGCCACGCGTGCAACTGAAGGGATTTGAGACCTGGATGAACCAGGGTCCCCTGATCCTGGGTCAGCAAAAGTTGCAACGAAGGAAGAGGAAGAGGAGGTTCCTCTGAGTACTGTTGCAGAAAAGAGAAGCAAACATTCCTGGCCCAGAAAGGGGCGATCAGGATCATGCGAGCTCCTTCTGAGACGAGTTTGTATAAGACCCTCGGAATTAAAGGAATCGGGGGGAAGGCATAGACTAATCTGTCCTTCCAGTCTAGAGACAGAGCGTCTTTCCAAAAAATGCCTCACCCTGGAGCAAGCGAGCAGAATACAGGAAGCTTTGCGTTGTGAGGAGATGCAAACAGGTCTACTTGAGGTGGCCCCCAATGCAGGAAGATATCATCTACCACCCCCTGATCCAGTTCCCACTCATGAGCCTGTGCCGACAACTGACTGAGGTCGTCTGGCAGTATGTTTTCAACTCCCGGAACGTGAACTGCCATGAGGTGAAGGTTGTGTTGCACTGCCCAATCCCAAGCTATCATTGCCTCCCTGCAAAGGGGGTAGGAACGCATTCCTCCCTGTTTGTTGATGTACCAGACCACACACATTGTCTGGTAGACAGCCAGATGACCGGGAAGCACAAACAGAATCAGAGCTTGAAGAGCATACAGTACAGCCCTGAGCTCAAAGACATTTATATGAAGCGACCGTTCGAGCCTGGACCAGGAGCCCTGAGAGACCTCCTAGATGGGCTCCCTAACCATCTCCCGAGGCATCTGTTATTGGTGTTTGTGAGGGAGGCCTGATGCAGAAGGGAACGCCCCGGCAAAGGTTCTCCTGAACCGTCCACCACTGCAAGTCCAAAACCATGGGGTCAGAGACCAGGACTTCTTGGTCTAGGTCGTCCATGAGAGATCCTCATGTGCAGCCGAGTGCTAGGGACTGTCAGAATCGCAGCCGCCATGAGCCTGAGGAGGCAAAGGACTGACCGGGCACTGACCTGCCTGCGACTGGACAGCAGGCTCACCTGAGCCCGAAGGGTATCCACCCTGTCCAGTGGCAGAAAGGCCAGGCCAGTGGTTGTGTCCAGGATCGCCCCGATGAACTGGAGCCTCTGAGAAGGGACCAGATGGGACTTGGCCTGATTGATGGTGATACTCAGGCTGGTAAAAACCTGCAGGGTAAGGGAGAGAGACTGCAGGAGATCCTCCCTGGATGAGGCCACGAGGAGCCAATCATCCAGGTACAGGAAAACCTGCACCTCCTTGGTGTGCAGGTAGGTCGCTACCACCGAAAGGCATTTGGTGAACACTCGTTGTGCAGAGGAAAGACCAAATGAGAGGGCCTTGAACAGGTAGTGGTCCCCTTGGAATGGAAACCGAAGGAATTTGCAGTTGGAAGGGCGGATAGGGATATGTAGGTAGGCATCCTGCATAACCAGGGCACATAGCCACCGTCCCTGCCAAAGTAAGGGCAGAAGGCTCTGCAGGGAGAGCATCCTGAACCTGTTGTACGCCACGAACAAGTTCAGGGAGCTGAGGTCGAGAATCGGCCCCACCTCTCCTGACTTCTTCAGGACCAGGAAGAAATGGGAGTAGTAGCCCATCCCCTGAAGGTGTGGAGGTACGGGTGCTATCGCCTCTTTCAAAAGAAGACAGGATATTTCTTCCTGGACCAGAAGAAGATGCCCGGGAGTAAGATGACCTGGGGGTCGAGGAGGTTTCCGAAGAAACTCTATTGAGTGTCCTTCTGCGATTAGCTGGAGCACCCAAGTGTCTGTAATTATCCTCTCCCAACCCGGTAGATGGAGGGAGACTCTCCCTCCTACCGGTTCCTCTGGAAGGCCCAGAGGCAGTGGGAGAGGAAAGGAGTCAGGAGGTATGAGGCAGCGTCGCGGTTGGAGCCCCCGCTGCTTTTTTGGGCGGGGGGGCTTGGCAGCCGGAGAGGCCCGACATTTGTTGGCCCGCTTTCCCTGAGGTTTCGCTTTTTGCCGAGGACGTCTGCGAAATGGACGATGCTGAGCCTGAGGTGGTTTGTACAAAGAGTCAACCGACTTAAGTGCAGTACAGCACTGAACCCCTGAAGGGCGCATCCTGGATAGCGGACTGCACCTCTGGGACCAAACCTGACACCCGGAGACAAGCGTGACGCCGCAAAGCCATAGCAAAAGCTGAGCTCCGACCAGCAGCGTCCATTGCGTAAATACGTGTACCAAGAAGCATGTGTTATTAGTGAAGCGTGCACACTGGACTAGATCCGCCACTTCCTGCTTCATCTGACACTCAGGAAGGAGTCCACTTTAGCCTCCACCTCACTAAGGATCATCTTCTGGTAATCTCCCATGTGACCAACATAATTCAGGGCCCTAATACCCAGAGTGGAAGAAGTGTAGACCTTCTTCCTGTACTGCTCCAGAAGGCGGGATTCCTTGTCGGGTGGTGATGAGCTCATGTGCTTGGGGTTAGCTGTCCGGCCATGAGCAGCACTGATTACAACAAAATCAGCTCAAGGGTGCAAATTCAAAGAGTCAGCACCCTCAGGAGCCTGATAAAACCTGTTCTACTTCCTAGGAAGGGGGGCTAATGCTGACGGTAGCTTCCAAATGGTAGAAACAAGATCGGCATGAGGCTCAATCCAGGGTGGCACCAGGGACGGAGCAGTGTCAGGCAGATCCAGGTGCACAGCGTAGTTTCTTACGCCAGGACGGGCTCAAGGAATGCCACTGATGAACTTCCTGGATTTGCACAGCAACTCCGTGAAGAAGGATCCTCCGAGGAGTCTCGCCTGGCTTATCCGGAGAGCGGGCTCGCTGCCTGTCATAACGACCATCGGAATCATCCGAGGAGGATGAAGAGGAAGAAGACTCCTCCTCCTGATGCGGGGGAGGAATGGACCCCTTGGGAAGCCCTCGGGGAAGTGTATCCTGCCCAGTCCTGGAATCGAAGGGCTCGCCTCTGGTATCCGGAGGTGGGGAGGCAGTCTCTCGTCTCTGACGTAGGGGGTCCGGAACTGGGACCGGCGTCGGAAGACGGCTCTCTACCTCCCTGGTGAGCTGAGCCTTGGCCTCAGCCCACCAGGAAACTAGAGTCTCCTTCAAATCCACTGGCAGCTGAGGGGGTGGTGGAGGAGGAGGGGGATACGGATACTGAGAGTATCCATATGACGTGTATCCGTACCCCGATGGCAGATAATCTGGCGTCGGGTACTGAGGCACCGTGTACTGTGGAGCTTCGATGGTCGGCGCCGGGTACTGGATCACGGATACCGCGCCCCAGCATGACAGCATCGGATACCCAGGACTGGGGGTCTGCAGGAGCAGAAGGCCCCAGAAAGGCCAGCGGGCGGGCGGAACAGCATAAGGGCGGCATCCGGGAGAGGATGTCGCCACTCCTGGGAACCCGGTGCGGCGTCAAGTCCAACGTCAGGTCATCCGGCTCAGCAGGAGGGAGACCTGACGGGAGCGTGCCTGTTTCCTCGGTATCACCCGGGGAGGGAGGATTAAAATCCCCGTGGTCTAGCTGAGGAGACGCTGGGGCCTCGGAGTGCAGCGAATGCTGCGGGTAGCCATGGACGGCGGACTGAATGTCAGGGACCGGCGTCGGCTCCAATGCCGTGTGACCATCGGAAGGGCCGACATTTGTCTTACTGGCAGGGTCTGGGTGGACGTCGGAGGAGCCGTCGTCCGACTTAGCGGAGCCAGCGCCCGGGGGAGGCAGCAGAGAGAGAGTACGGCCTGGTCGAGTGGTTTAGAGGCCGTGCGCTGCCTCAAGGGTCGAGCTACTTAGCGCCTTCTCTGGGCCAGAGGAGCCGGACATCTGGCTTACCGGAGCCACTTGCACCAGAAGGCCATGCGGCAGCGGCCTTGCCGGAAGTGGACACCTCCTTTGGCCCAGAGGAACCCAAAGGGCCCCGAGCGTGAGCCAGACGTGGGGGTCGACGCTGGCTTGGAGGCCCCCAAGACGGTCGTTGTGGAGCGGTCCCCTGGGGGGACGTTACCTTGAACACGGTGACTCCAGCCGAAGTATGGTGGCTGAGGAAAAGGAGTCCCGGTTCTGGTGCTTCTCCTTGTATTTCTTTTTACGGTGACCCTCAGGGGAAGTTGAGGCCTGACGAAACTTCTTCAGCTCCTTTTCCATGGAGGTCATTTTCTTTTTAAGGATGTGGGCCTCCGTCTGCAGGTGGCAGCGTTAAATTTCAGGCAATGCTGGCACTTCTCCACGGGTGATCCGGCCTAGACAGAAGAGGCACTGGAGTGTCCGTCCCTTGTGTGGGAGTTGGGTGCCGCATCGAGCCCACTTTGAGTCCTTGTGGTCAGAGGTGTAGGGGGACGCATATACACCATAGAGAAACTGGACGAAAATATGAGAAATCAAGGAAAAATAGCGGTAAACTACAGACGATAGACTGACGAGCAGTTGAACTTTAACCACAAGGTGCTTTCACAAGCCAACGGGGCGGAAAGAACGAAAGGCAGGCGGGGACCACCTTTATACTGATGTTGCATGATGTCGGGTCACCTGACATGGGGCAGTCTCGCCAGAGACTGCTAGCTAGAAATTTTTCCGGTAGTTCGATCGCCTGCCGCATCAGTCCTATATGTAATTACCTACTGCAAGAGCCCTCTCGAAGTAAGATCTTCTTCAGCTCCTTCTCCATGGAGGACATCTTCTTCTTCAGGATGTGGCCTCCAGGGACTGCTGCCTCCGTTTGCCCTCTCGAAGTAAGATCTACAGATCTGCCCTACGTGAGCTAGGGATATCACATAGCCTGCAATTTCCAGCTAAACTCAGGGTAACATACTATGGGAATGTGTATATTTTTAGCAATCCCAAGGAGGCTGGAGTGCTTTGGCTAAAATCAGAAAAGACAATGGCCCACAGACGGAGACCTCTGGAGATGAGGAGGACTGATTTTCTGGACACAGTTTGTTGGTGGGAGTTACACTCCGTGGCAAGTGTGAAGGTGTGGGATAAAACAGTCACAACAAACCAGAAGTCAAGGGCATAAAAATGCAAACATGCATTCTTTCAAATCAGGAAATAAAAAATAAACATACAGCAAGCAAAAGGTTATTCAGTGTCCAGTATCCAGCAAACTTTCTAATTTCTAAATTCCTGAGGCTTAGCTTCAGCCTTTGCAAATAGAACAGTGTGGAAACAAGCACACACTTCTGAGGTCCTCCACACTTGGTAGTCAGTATCCAACGGATTCCACTATCTGTCTTTGTTACTCCAAGTGGTGGGTTTTTATACCTTTCATGGATGACATCACCGTCAGGTGATCCACCCTTTTTTGCTAAAACCAGTACAAACCTCTTATTCTCAAGAGTTCCCCATCAAACAGTAAAGACATACATGTTATCTTTTCTAGCCTAGACTCAACTGTCCACTGTCCACTTCTCCACTGTGTCACTGAAATTGCTTAGTTTTTGTATGCTCTTCTGTATCTAACCTATATTGTTCACTGAAATGCCTTGCTTTGTACACTCTTTTGTATCTCACCAGTATTGTTCTCCACTGTCGTGCTCCACCAATATGTTGTCTACCCTCCCTGTGACGAGGTGCCTTTGTAAATGAGTCTTTGACTCAAAGGTTGTAAATCCGAATTGTGAATAAATAAAAACTCCTCTTTTCTTGGTAAATGGGGTTTTATATTTCCATTTTGTTTCATCTCAGAATATAGTTTTAATAAGGCAGTAAGTCCATGAGGGTTCCACTGGGTTTGCAAAGGGAACAGGAGAATGAAGGCACACTCTTCTCCTGCCAACCGTTGGAACTCATCATACCTTTTTATTTCCATTAGATTGTTAAATATGACACCCTATAATATACATGCATACAGCAAACGTATTTCATTTTCATTCCCAGCATGACCGGCTGCCTCACTATCGCTGCATAGAGAGGATGAAAATGAGTACTTTAACATTAACATTTTGGACAGCTGCTCCTGTCTAACAGAAATAAAGAGTGACAGGAATTGGGGGGGTTGGACACCTTACACATGGGTATCTGCCTTAGATAGGGCTCACCCTATTACAGCAAGCACTGGGGACAGGGGGTTGGGGTGGGGAAGTAGGCCAAAGGATTGGCAATCCTTTTAAGTAGTTATTATTACATGTTATATTATACATTTTGCAGTCTCCTTTACATAGATACATAGATACATAGACAGTGTCGGCAGATAAGGGCCTATGGCCCACCTAGTCTGCCCATTTGAGCTTGTAAGTTCAGTTTGTTTTCCTAGAAGTCTATTTCCCCTTACCCCTGACCTCTAGAATTCCTTTATGTCTATCCCATGCATTCTTAAATCCGTGATTGTTTCAGCCCCCACCACTTCCTCTGGCAGGGTGTTCCACTTGTCCACCACCTGTCTCTGTGAAGAAATTTTTCTCATGTTTCCTCTGAATCGCCCTCCCTCCAACTTCATCCCATGCCCTCTAGTCCTGAAACATCTTTTTCGCTTAAAAATAGTGTTTTCCTGCACCCTGTTCCTCCCTGTAAGATACTTGTATGTCTCTATCATATCCCCTCTCTCCCTCCTCTCCTCCAGGGAGTACATGTTCAGTTCCTTCAACCTGTCTTCATAGGACTTGTGATGCAACCCATGCACCATCTTTGTTGCCCTCCTCTGAACCTTCTCTACCCTGTCTATGTCCATACGTAGGTATGGTCTCCAGAACTGTACACTGTACTCCAGGTGGGGCCTCACTAGTGTCTTGTATAGCGGAATTATGACCTCCCTTTTCCTGCTGGTGATGCCCCTGCCTATACATCCCAGCATCCTATTTGCTTTACCTGATGCCTTGTCACACTGTTTCCTACCTTGAGGTCATCAGAGATGACAACCCCAAGATCCCTTTCCTGCTTGGTATGCTATATCCTCACCCCCAACTGATATATTGTGCCAGGGTTTTTGTGCCTATATGCATTATCTTGCACTTCTTTGCATTGAATTTCAACTGCCAAACCCTTGACCATTCTTCAAGTTTCTGCAGGTCCCTTCTCATTCTGTCTACACCCTCTGGTGTGTCTACTCTGTTACAGAGCTTTGTGTCATCAGCGAACAGTGAAATTCTGCCTTCTATATCCTGTGCAATGTCACTGATGAAGATGTTGAATAGGACCGGTCCCAGCACTGATCCCTGTGGTACCCCACTAGTCACTCTTCCCTCTGTGGAGTGACAGCCATTTACCACCACCCTCTGTGTCCTGCCACCCAGCCAGTTGTTTTGTGCAGTTTTACTCTGGGACTCTACGTAGTGACTGCTGGTACCTTCTAAAATGACGCCAACCTCATGGCCATCCACACCTCTTCCTTTCTCCCTTTACTTTCCTCGGCTCCATGCAAACCCTTGGAATAGAAGGGCCTTCTTGTAATGCAGCTCTTACTCACAACTTTACTGAGGTCACCAGTATACTTCAATGGAGGAGGCTTTCACCAGCTGCCTGGGATTGGATGTATGTAACCGTGTGCAATATTCTAAAAGTTGATTAATTTTTTTTTCTGCTATTAGACCATTTTAGTTAGATGAGCCCTAACACCCATCATCAGATAAGTTTGTGCTTAAATGTTATGAGAAACTCTTCTAATGACCATGTTTCAGGCAGATCTTTAGTTATGGACTATGCCCTGCACAACAGAATCAGACTTTAGTAACGTGCGGTGAAGGGCTACAAGAATGTATACAATGCTGGAAATGGACTCAGACACTATAATGGCTCCTTTTAGGTATCAGGAACTCTTAAGAGTTTAGATATCAAGTAGGGTCTGCGGCTTTTACAGCAGGCAGGGAAAATGGGCAGACTAGATGGGCCTAGCGGTTCTTATCTGCCGTCAATTTCTATTTTTTTTTTTTATATGGGTCCCTGCATGTGGTAATATGCTTGTCTTTCTTTCACAAACTATCTGTAAAACCCTCAACTGGAGGAGGTTTTGCCTTAACTCTGTTCAGCCCTCAATGTGACATGATGGGTGTGATAAGTTATGTATCATACTGCAATGTATATCGTATACAATGTTGTATCTGCTTTTGGCAGTGTGGAACACATTTTTAAGTACCAATAAATATAAATAAAACAAAGACGTAATGCATTTACTGTATAGTTAGTGCTCGTCTTCTCACTGCTACAATATGCTTACACTACTTCCTGTACAAGCAATAAAAATATTTATCACCTTGTGTCAAGTTCATAGAGAAGAAGTCTTCCACTGTTCCAAAATGTGTTTTACTTCTGCACTCCTGCTACGGGGCTACCTCAGGGAACAAGCTTTTTTTTTTTTTTATTATTCTGGCCACAGCATCAGTTCTTCTGTGTTGTGGCTTAGAGCCCAGATCCAGAACTTGAAAATAGCCAAATAAAATATTCCCATTTCTTCTTTTCCTTCACACTTTTTGAAGCTGAATTACTCTCCTTTTACCGATCCAGAAACAAATGATTTGATACCTTTTATTGGACCAACATGGATGTTACAGCAAAGAACAGAGTGCTCTAGCTTTCGAACCTACCCAGTTCTTCTTCAGAAGCTTTTACCGGACATACAGAGTTAGTCTTTGCCTTATTCGTCCTTGCAAGAACAGATCCAGAAGCAAATGATTTGATGCCTTTTATTGGACCAACATAGATGTAACAAAAAGAAAGGATGACAGGAAGGACTGGGTTGGTCCGAAAGCTAAAGCACTTTGTTCTTTTTACATCTATGTTGGTCCAATAAAAGGTATCAAATCATTTGTTTCTGGATCTCTGCTTTTACCTGCATTTCTTTAGCTCTTATGCCTCAAGCAAGATCATCCTCGAACTTCCTATGCTGGTCTTCGTACGGAAAAACAGTGCTGGTAAAGTTTTCTTGCACTTGGGGTGTGTGACCTGGCCAGACACAGTTATGGAATGTCACGGCAATGGTAGACTTTAGCATTTCTGCACTTATTGTTGCATTCAGATGCTTACAAGGAATATGGGGCTGACTGCAAGTAAACAGCTGGCAAATCAGCCTTTTTTTCAGCAGACATGAAACCTTCAAAACAAGCTGTGTAACTTCTTCAAATGTCAATTAAAAATTCATATACTGCCCTGGGGTAGCTACGGGCACTTGCGTCTTTCAAAATCAGAGTTTGTTTGGCAGGACTACCAATTTAACCGCTGTTCTTTTTTTCTCTCCCCTGAATTTAGAGCTTGTGAAAGATGCAGGATTGACAGCACTGAACCCTAGAGTCCTCTACGGATCCACACGACAGGTATAGCAGAGGCAACTGCAGTGCAAGGTTCCTCATGCTGCCCTAGCCCTGTATCTCAGTCTTGCTACAGGTGAACCATCTCACTAACTGGAGTTATATTAAGTCTCCATGCCCATTCAGAGACTGTATGGCTGAGTTGGTAGCACATCTGCCTCTGGGTGAGAAGGTCATGGGTTCTAGTCCCACACTGGCAATAGGCTCATACCGTAAACACTGGCACCCGAGTGCAGCACTAATGGGATGCCATGCTGTCAAGTGTGCCATTAACCCAAGGTCCCGTCTGCCTTTTCTGGTGGTTCTTCACATGGACATTAACGATCCCATGTAATTACTGAAGAACAGGTGGTGAAATTCCCTGGTGTCTTGACCAAATTTCCCCCATTCACTAAAACTGGGCAAAACAGTAAGCATGGGTAAACGGGTTCATGGATCAGAAGCCTCAAGACAGAGAGGGAGGGGCAGAGCGAGGTTAGACCAGAGACAAAGGAGCCTGGAGGAGAAGGTAGCTTATCCTGCAGAGGTCCTGGGGTGAGGAGGAGGACCAGTTAGAGGATCTAGGAGAAAAAGAAGAGTGGGTGAAACAGTTCAGGAGAGTTGAGGCAGCTGGGAGGCAGTTAAACCAGCATTTTTCTTATATTTGTATTAATTTATTTCACCAGGAAAAGGCTCAATTGAGCAAGCTCATTTGCAAAAAGGTTCTGGGCAGGACAGCATACAGAAGTCAAAATGCAATAATATACAACAGGATACAAAGTACAACAAATATCAATCAAGCAATCAAGTCTTTATTTAACCAGGCGTTCATCGTTGAGCAGAAGCTCATCTGCAAATATACAAAGCAGCGGCATACAGTGATACAATCACGGGGTAATAAATGACACTAGATGTGAAGAAATGCAGAAGAAAATAAACTAGTTTATGAGGGCTACGCAATGTGAGCAACACCACCAGTGCAGTAATGAAACCTGAGGAGGACACAAGCAAGATGCACATGATTTAACCACATGAGCAGACCTCAGTACATAATTCTTCGATAAGGGCTTTGAAAACACTACAACTGGTCAGGGAACAAAGTTTTAAAGAGGTTTGCAATTAATGCTATTATACCAAAAAAAAAAAAAGGAGAAGCAGTGTGCATTATAAAAAGGCATGCAGAGACCAAGAAATGTGGTAGGAGGACTCCTAACCTTGTGATGATGTCATATGTGATTCCTGGATGGTTTTAATGGAGTGACATCATCGCTGAGAGACAGGCACAGGATGATGATGATGATGATGATGTCACTGTAAAAAAAAAGACAACAGCCTCCAAGTAGCACAGTTTAAGTAGAAAATCTCTATGAGAGAGAACTCCATTTTCAGAACCTTGGAACAGAACTTTATGATTAGTAATGCTTCGTAAATGTACTTTTTTCTGGAAGTTTATGTCCCCTGTAATGAAGATTCTGATCTCCTCAGCCAGTTGGGAAACACAAATTAAGCCCTTCTAGGATTGCTCCTTTAATTAGGAGGATTCACTGTGGCTTTAGAATACAAATCTAATTAGGGGGAGGGTCGTTGGCACTTCTTGGTCGCTGCATGCCATTTTTATACAGCACACTGCTGCTTCATTGCTCTCTTTTATAATAAAGTTAATTGCTATCTCAGACAACTTGCATTTTGCTTTGGTGCAGAATGAAATCCGCTGACGATATCCCCCGCTGTTCACTAAATTCATATATAATGACCTGTAGCAGGAATTGACAGCACAGAAGTGATCAGCAACTGAGTTTTATTCCATCAATATTGAATACAGTAATCGGCAACCAATTTGTTTGCACTTTTATCTATTTATTATTCCGTCCTGCAGACACACTTATTATTTCAGTCACTGATAGACTAGAGAATTGGGTAAAAAATAAATAAAACATCTGAGAAAAGGCCAAGGACAAGCTGCTAATAAAAGTTCATGAATATTTTAAAAGTTTTCTGACTGCACAGCTTCTTATTCCCTTTCCTCCTCTGCTGCCTCCAACCCCAAAGCTGTACATTCCAGCCAGGAAGGAGGGTAACAGACTGCCATTACAAATAGATTCCAATGCAGGAAGGGTTCTCTTGTTCTTGACTGATGCCACCCTCCCCAGACAGCTGAGAAAGTCACCTCTGTGAAGCATCAGAGTTCCTGAAGCCTGGATCTCAAGGCTGGTAGCGCAAAGCCCTGCTGCGTTGTCACTAATCTACTGATTCCTATTGCTAACGGAGTCCTTTGCAAAGTTACGCACTTATGAGGGACATGAACCCAAGGACAAAATACAGGATGGGAGATGCAGTGTTAGGAAAAAAAGGCAGAGGACAGGGATTAATTTATTTTATTTAGTTTTTGCTGACCGGGTAAGTGCACTAGACAAATCCTGCCTATTTTCAGGCACGATCCAGGGGAAGGGGATACAGATGAATGCCAACCGACCTTGAATCAGATTAAGCTGTTGGTGGTATTTTTAGTGAATGAGGGAAATTTGGCCAGGACACTGGGGAATTTCCCCTACTTTTTCTATAAGTGCCATGGGATCTTTAACATCCACCTGAACTACCACCAATCCAGGCAGATGGGACCTCGGTTTAACGTCTCATCCGAAAGACAGCACCTCAGAAGTGCAGCACCCCTCTCATGCTGCACTACAGTGTCAGTACTGGGATATTAACCCAAGTGCCAGATGTGGGAACTGAACCCCCAGCCCTCTGATCTCCCGGCCTCAGAGGCGAGGGTGCTACCTACTGAGCCACTGACTCACGAGGTCTTAACAGCAGACAACTTAAAACAGTCAGCACAGGGCAATAGAGGAATGGGAAAGGCAAATAAGATATTAGGGTGTACCGTCGCAGGGATTAGCAACAGCAGAAAGGGAGTGATCCTGCCTCTGTATTCATCCCCTGGAGTGGCCTCATTTGACATACCGCATGCAGTTCTGGAGTCTACACTCACAAGGAGATAGAGCGGAAGCAGTGCAAAGGAGGGCAACAACAATGATTCAGGAGCAGCAAGAGAAGTCATACATGGGGAGGACTGAGAATCTCAACGTGAAGACACTGAAGACCAGTGGTGGGTGGGGGCATGACAAACTGCAGAGTTTCCTCCTGAGGTTAATAAGGTGGACATCAGGAACCATTTACAGTGAGCGGAAACGCAAGCACAAGGGGGAACTTAAAGAAGCTGGTGGAAGGGAGAGTCAGGAAGGACATCAGAAAGCATTTCTTTACAGGGAGGGTGGTGAATAAATGGAATAGACTGCCCCAGGGGGTGGACTGCACCAAATCAGTGGAGAGATTCAAGCGAGGTGGGACAGATACATGGGGCTGCTGAGGCTAGCAGGGAAGAATGAGATGGGGCCGGGGAGTCAGTGACCGCCAGGGTATTCACATCATGCTACAGGCAGGGCCAGGCAGACTGGGTGAGGCAGCAGCCTTTTTTCTGCTATCAATGTCTCTGTTTCTATCTTTCCTTGTGTGAAATGGTCAGGAGCATAGGCCAAAACGTTAATGCCACTACATGGATTTTTTTGTTTGTTTAAACAAATCATTGCCCTTTTGAGAACAGACAAATATCCTGATCGATTTACTGTTCATATCTGTTTTTGCTGGCAACCTCTCTGCGCAAACTGCATTGCCTCTTTGCCTATAGGAGAACATTTGTTTTTACCAATTTATTTACCCAGGTAGCCAGCTGAGATGCAGCATCTCGTTTTCAATAATAATAAAACCTTATTTTTATGGTGCCTTTCCAAAACCAAGGCGCCTCACAATTTTAAACCATAACAAGTCAACATCTACTTAATATAAATAAAACAATAAGCATTTAAAATAAAGCAAAGAAAACAGTCACCAAAAGCTTGGTGCCAGAGATGAGTTTTTAGACCTCTTTTAAATCTCTCCATGGTCGCACATTCACGTAACTGGCGGGGTAGAGGATTCCAGAAGGAATGGGCCGAGTGCATAAAAGCCCGGGCCCCAGATAATTTTAAACATACTCTAGGAATCTCTAGCAACCCCTCGCCAGCTGAGCGAAGTGATCGCCCGGGGCAGTAGGGAACCAGAAGCTTTTTAAGGTAGACAGGCCTGTCCGTGTAGGGCTTTGTGAGTCAGAAGACCGACTTTAAATGTGATTCTGCTTCTACTCTGGGTGGACTGGAGAAATTAGATGTTATGACTTGTCCAAAGCAGCAGGAATAGAAAGAACAAATGTTCCAAGCACCCCACCCCAAACCCATAACCCCAGTCAGGCTTTTGAACCCCAAAATAATTTTTTCATTACCACAATGTCTTCATACAGGCTCCAGTGCAGCAGCACTAACGTAAACAAATCCAAAGCAGTGTGGCGTGATTTCATCCACTCAGTGCGGCTCCATGCTGCTCCACAGTATAAGTGATACAGTGTAGCGGCGTTGAGCCATGCTGAGCATGTGAAATGGCACCACGCGGCTCTGGGTTCGTTTACATTAGTGCTGCTACACTGAACCCAATATGAAGACATGGACATAATGAAAAAAATAATTTGGTGGCTCAAAAACCAAATCAGGGCCGGCCCGGTGATGCTGACGGTTGAGGTGCTGGACGCCACACCTCGCCGGCGACCCGGGTTCGGGAACGAGCCGGGAGTCGCCGGGGGGGGGGGGATAGATCGAGCTTCTGGAGGACTGCTCTCTCTTCCCAGGGGAAGGGATGGGATACGCTCGCTCATGGAGCGACCTCTGGTGGTGGCTGGGGTTCGCCGACTGAGCAGCGTGGCGCATGCCAGGGGGAGGGCGGAGCTACGGCGCTCGTTGCCGTGCTAGCTGAGCCCGAGGGGGGAACAAAAACAAGTGAAATGCCTCCTATGCGCCCGGTGAGATGACAGTGGCCTGGTGAACCCTCCCACATCCCAGATACCCGGCCCGCATCGCGCCCGCCGTTTCCCTCCGGAGGATTCCCGACGACGCAGGTAGGCCCCTCACACTTAGGAGCAGCCACCGAGGGAGGAGCCGAATCAGCCCCGGAGATGGTACCGGGGGTCGAGTCTGCCTGTAGTCGATCGGAGGAGGGAATTGGGGAGATGCGGAGGGTTCAGGTTGGGAGTAGGGTGGAGATCCGTGTGGGCACTCCTGAAGGATGCCCGGGGTATAGGAAGAATATAAAAAATAAAAAAAAAAAACTAATCAGGGGGTTTTGGTTTGGGGGATGGGATGTTGGGAGGAGTGGTGGCGTTCTTTAAGCTTGCTGTCTCCTAGATTCCATGCCAGTGCTCTAACCACTAGACCACATCTGCCTCTCGATCACTAGATCTCAATGGAAAGCCACAAATGTACATAAGATCAAGCAACGTTTAACCAGAAGGATAACCAGGTCTCAGTCATGTTTCTGTAGTTCTGGAACATATTCTAGCTGAAAGTCACTGGCAGTCTGAAAGTGTGTGCAGAAGAATTACTTTCAGGCAGACATCCCTGCATGTGTACACTGAATTAAGGAGGTTTTTTGGTAGTGTGATGGGAGGATGAGGATGGCGACCCTTATTATAAGGGGTCTTGTGCTATCCCAAAGCCAGTAACTGTACAACACAGCATATATTAAGGAAGAATGGATGTATAGTGACTAAATTTTATACCAGAATAGAATTTCATAATAATAAAGAGAAAAAGAACAGTTGTGTAAGAACTTACCATAACAATATATCTTCAAAGGGATCTCTGTCACCAGGTTACACTGTAGGAACCTTCGCTGTTGGTGAAGGGGAATCCATACAGAAGATTTTCAGCAGCACAACTGGGGACGCCCACGCCGTCGACGTCCGCCGACGTCAACAAACCTATACAGGCGTGGGCAGCCATGCTCCCTACTCAGTTCTTTCCCTTCGGAGATGAAGGGAGCATGCCCTGGGGAACTGAGCAGAGAGGGAGCCAGCTTTTTTTTTTTTTAAACTTTCAATCTTTATTTTATTTTGTAGACCAGTAAAACATCTCCACTTCACTAAACAAAAATAAATAAATGGTTTACACACTTACATATACACATATACATACAATGCGCTTGACAGTACACAATTTGGCTTTCATTATAAAATAAGATATCAGAGTGGATAAAATGGATAAACATAAGGGGGTCAAAAACCAGAGTCTTGCAACATGACAGCTACTTGGGGTTTTGCCAGATACATATATCATGAGTTCATTAAATATATATCTCTGAATCCCTCTTCTATACCTCCTACCCCGATGATAACCCTATCCTGGAAGCCTCAACCAAGGATCTTAATATGGTACAAAGTCCTGTCTTGTCTGTGAGATGTACAACACCCATCTCCTCCAAAAAATTTCAGATTGATCCCGTTGCTTGTTTAGTATGGCAGTAATTCTTTCCATTTTGTATATATCTATCATAATATCCTGCCGTAGTGTCAGGGCAGGGAGGTTAGCACTCAGTCAAAGCTTCATGATAGACTTTTTTGCTGCTAGGATGGCCATAAACTTTTTATTCAGGGGGTCTCTACACTCTGGATGGCAGTCTGCAAAAAGGAACAACAGGGGATCCAGTGTTAAAGAGGGCGATAATACCTACCTTAGTGCTCCCCGGAGGCTCAATATGAACGGTACGAGCTTCTGATAGCTCCGAAACACACGAGCACGTGACGCTTGGGAGCAGCCACACTGCCGCCAGCATTCTGCCCTTCTTCCAGCCAAATACTTCTGCTGCAGCGCTGGTGTCCGGAAATACCTAGTGGTCACCCTTCCAGGAGAACTCCTTCCCTATTTTAGAACTGGGGCCCTACTGGATTGCTTCGACATGCCTCTCCCATGTCATTATTGGTATCTGCAGCCCCAAATCCTTTTCCCAGGCCTGGTGTACTGATTCTAGGGAGTCTTCTTCCAATTCCCTTACCGCGTATCATACTAGGTTGGGAGATTAAATGAGGAGATAAAGGCCCTCCCCTCATGGCCCCCTTCAGGGTGCTCAGTAATTGAGGGGCTGGGGTGTCTAACTGTAATCTGTCTATAATGGTTTTAATGAAATCTCTAACTTGGAAATACCTGAACCTCTCTTTGTGCGAGATTCCGTATTGTTGCACTAAATCTGTTAAAGTTAGTATTGTCCCCTGTGGGGCAAATTTGATATGCCAGATGTAATCCTAATCTCTCCCATCTACGATACCCCCCTGTCCAATCCCGCTGGTGTGAAAATGAGCTAGACGAGGCAATGAGAACAGTAAAAGTCTCCATCTGCAGAAACTCCTGGTTGCCAGCATTCTCTGCCAGCACTGTATACTAGTACGCGTATATCGGTTGGCTATTTTGTCCAGGTTTGTGTGTGAGGGGTAAGATAACACTACCTTATTTATATCTCCCAGGCGATCCTCCTGTCTTTCCAGGGATTTCCACCTGGCTATATAATCATAATACAGCCAATATTCTTCTTAAAGGGGTGATCCTCTCTAGTGCTGCCTTATCTTTATCAGCCTTTTAGTCCTTGCATTTTTCTAGTGTAGTATTAAACTTAGACCCCCTCCCAAATCATGACTTTGGTAACCAGATTAATGCATTTTTATATTCTTCTGACCACTTTCTGTATGCTCTCAGGGCAGCCATGCAATGACCCTAAACCACCTACCCTCCTTATCACTGAGCATACCTATGGCAATACTTACTGCACCATAACGTCGGTGCTTGACTCAGACATACCTGCCACTTGCAGACCTGACATGCCTGGTCCAGAACTCAGCGCGCCCAGCCATGGCTTCCTCCTCCCACACTCCTGCTCGGACTGCCCTCACTCTCCGACAAGCATGCTACCAGAAAAAACTCAGGAAGGCAGCACAAAGCTATCACCAAATACTTTAAAAGTTACTTGGTTAGACTAGCTCTCCTGTTGCTACCTCTCTCAGGAAACATCCACCCCAATCCGGGCCCCCCTCAAAATCAGGGTACGATTGCCCAGAAACCAGGCATGTTAACCTTTGCATCCCTAAACATCCGCAGCCTGACAGCAAAGTTTGACAATCTACAAGCCTGGGTAGCCCTCCATAATCCTGATGTGCTGTCAATTGTCAAGACATGGCTCTCTCCCAGGATACCTGATGGTGGCATCAGTCTACTGGGTTACACAATTTTTAGGCAAGATCGAGTACCTAAAAGAGGTGGTGGCTGTGCACTCTACCTTAAAGATAGCTTACAGGGCATAGTCCTTAATTTACCCAGCCTAGGGCCGTTCTACCAGGCCCTTGCCATGAAGGTCCTTCTTGGGGCCCATAACAAAACAATTACACTGTTATTAGTCTATGTCCCACCAAAGAACTTGGCACAAGGTCTCCAAGCGGTCATAGACTGCCTTGGAAGCCTGATCCTAAGCTCCAAGGTTATACTTCTTGGTGATTTCAATATTAATTGGCTTGCCCCTGAAGCTAACCACTTCAAAGATGCAATTCAGACTGTCCACTTTACACAGCTCATTGAAGCCCCCACTAGGACCAATTATAGAACAGGCAGTAGTACTCTGCTTGACTGGGTACTCATGAACCGACCTGAGCATATTTCTAATGCCTCTGTCCTCCTGGACGACATCAGTGACCACTCCCCTGTCATGTTCAGTTGGGCTAATAATTTCACCAAGCCCCCTCCAAGAACAGTCACCAACAGGGACCTCAAGCCTGGTCACACGGGCCGCTTTAAAGCCAATCTCCTCAACACTGACTGGTCGGCAGTGTTTGGGGCTTCTGACACTGATAGCGCACTTCACCATTTCATCCTCCTATTCAATACGATCTGCGACACTCACGAACCCTTCAAAAAGCATAAAATCAAAGGCCATTTCAACCCCTGGATGAGCCAAGACACCCTTGAACTTATGAAAAATAGATACCATCTCTGGCATGTAGCCAGGGCCACAGGGAAGCAGTCCAACATCCAGAATTACAAACGGGCCAGGAATTACTGTACCAGGACCATCCAAATAGCCAAAAACTTATACTACAAAGAGGCCCTAGCCAAGAACTGGAATGATGGTTGTAAATTCTGGGCAAACCTAAAAGATGTCACCAGACGTAAGCCCAAAATGGTTCCCACCATGCTCACCGTTGATGGATCCCCCATCCTTGATCCTAAATCTATAGCTAACACCTTCAACCTTGCTTTCACTGACCTCCGTAATGTCCTCCCTACCGACTCTTCTCCCTCACCAACCCTGCTGCTCCTTCACAGACCCCAGTGCATCCCCCTTTTCGCTTCAAGACTATTACTATCAGGGAAGCTAGGAAATACCTACGTAAGGTGCTCAGTAAGGGGAGATACAGTGGAGATAACCTCGATCTGAAACTAATCTCGCTCTCTCTGGAAGAAATCCTGTCTCCCCTTACCCATATCCTCAACCTATCACTCCAGTTCGCAGTATTCCCTCAAAAATGGAAAGCCGCAGTAGTTACCCCTGTGTACAAGAGCGGGATCAGGCCATGCCCGAGAACTATAGACCCATTTCTATACTTCCACCACTATCGAAGGCCCTGGAATGAATCGACGCAGACCAACTTGTCAAATACCTGGACAAACATAAGCTCCTATGCCCTGAGCTGCATGGCTTTAGGGCAGGGCACAGCACCACTACAGCCCTCCTGGAATTCAGGGGCTTTATCCATAAATCTCTCGCTCTTGGGCAATCTATATCAATTTAACAAAGACCTTTGATACAGTTAATCATGCTCTCCTCGTTGACCAGCTCACTGCTATAGGCCTTGCCGCCTAGGCGGTTGCATGGTTCCGCAGTTACCTGCACTGCCACTCCCAGCAAGTCAGGATAGGTACTGTCCTCTCAGACAGAAAACCTGTCTGCTCAGACATTCCGCAGGGGGTCAGTACTGGGTCCCCTCCAATTCAGCTTATTCTTGAATTGCCTCCCCCAAGCCAGTCAAGGCTGCATCCTTCTTTATGCAGATGATGTGGTTGTCTTTTTAAATGGCTCAGACCCCAGTGCCCTTGAGCAGCAACTACAGAGCGACTTCCCCAGTGCAGAGACGTGGTTCAAAGATCACAAAATGATAATGAACTACAAGAAAACAAAAACCATGCTGTTTTCCAGCTCTCTAAACAAACACAAAAACTACACACTATCAGGATGCAATAGTGGTGGGGTTTCCTTTGAACTTGTTCAGCACTTTAAATACCTCGGTATCACTACTGACAACTCGCTCTTCTATACTCTGCACATGGACAACACGGCCAAAGCTATCAACAAGCGCATAGGTCTACTTTAATGTCACAAGCATAGCCTCTCCCCCGAAGCCCACAGCATAGCTGTTCACAGTTCTGTGGCTTCCCTGGTGGACTACAGGCTGCCTACATATGGTTCTGCCACAGATACTGCTCTCCGGCATGTAAAAACTGCACTCAGCAAAGCCTGCCGGCTCACCTTAGGTGCTCACCAACTGACTCACACCTGTGATCTCTATGACAGAGCACACTGACTCATGCTCAGTGGCCAACTAAAATATCAATCCTGCCTTCTGACCAATAGATCTGCCTTGGTCAGCTACCGCCAGGGGTCCAACAACTTCTGGTTCCCAGCAATAATCCATGGCACACCTGTAACTCAGAACACCAGTCCTTCCTAACTCCAAAATGTCGAACATCTCAAGGACAAAGGTCCTTTTGCTTACCGTGCACACTGTGGTTCCAACTCCTCCAGAGAACATTTTGGCGCCTGCCACACTGGGTACTTTCAAAACTAACTAGAAGCGCCTTATGATACGTGAATCTCGATGTGCCTACCATCGCTAGCACCACCTTTCCACCCCTTCCCCTGAACCCTTCCCTCTCTCCCCTGAGTATGCCCTCCTACTCCCCCCACACACCTAGCACCCTCTCTCTCCGCCTCCAATCTAGTCACCTCCCTCCAATCCCTACTGCTATACTGACATTACGCGCTCCTTTTGCACAATGCACTTAGGCTCCTCCCCTTCACCCCTTTTTTCTTTCTTTCTTTAGCACTTAGCAACGCTCCAAACAACCTCGTTTGCTGACAACTGACTGGTTTCACCGTTGAGCTCTGTAAATTGTCCGTTTTCCTGTGACCTGTACTATGTTTGATATATAATCCTGTTTGTTTATCTTTGTATTTCTGCAATCCTTTGTATAATTTTACCTATCCGTTGTACTGAAATGCCCTGATGTGGAACCTATGTAAAGAGCTCGGAGCTCAAATGGTTTTCCAAGTACTGAAATAAATAAAAAATATATAAAACCGTTCCGAGTTGAGCTGCTGAGTGACACAGCCTCAGATTGGGAAGCGCTAATCCACCCTGCTCTTTGGGTAGTTGTAGGATGGAGAACCGTATCCTCTGCTTCTGCAATGCCCAGGCATATCTAGATATCTTTCTGTTTATGGTTCTATACCATTCATCCGGCACTGGCACCGGGATAGTCTGGGCCAAGTACAGGAACCGTGGTAGGACAACCATCTGCACCACCTCAATCCTCTAGGTCAAGGGCAGGGGGAGGATCCTCCACCTCTCCAGATCCAATGTTATTTTATTCATTAAAGGGGAATAGTTCAGAGCAAATAGGTCTGAGTGTAAAGCTCCGATGTGAATCCCCAGGTATCTTATATGCTTCAAGTTCCAGGGAAATGGGAATCTCGCTTGAGTCTGGAGTGATGGTTCACCTGGAGTCCCTCTGTCTTTGCAGGGTTTACCCTGTATCCTGCAATCCTACTAAAATTGTCCAAGAGGCTCCATAGGTAGGGCAAGGAGAGCTCGGGGTCTCTCATATAGATCAACAAATCATCGGCATCGAGAACCAGCTTGTGGATCTCTCCACCCACCTCCATTCCCTTTAATCACTCATCCTGCCTCAAAGCCTGTGCCAAAGGTTCCAAGTACAAGGCGAACAGCACAGGGGACAAGGGATAGCCCTGTCTGGTACCTCTTTGTAAGGATATTGGAGTCGAGATCGCAACATTCACTTTAACATATGCCTTTGGATCTGAATAGATAGATGATATGTTAATAAAATCCCATGACATACCCATTTTTTTCCAGAATGGCCATGCTACCCGTTCGAATGCCTTCTCCACATCCAGACTCAGTAAAAGAAAAGGGGTGTCCGACCGGGCAGCATGGTGCATCAAATGCAAGATTCTATTAATATTATCCTGTGTTTGTCTCCCGGGTACGAATCCCGTTTGGTCCAGATTTATAAGTTGGGGCAGTATGGTCTCTATCCTCAGCTAGAATCGATGTGAACAACTTATAATCAATATTAAGGACCGAAATGGGCTGGTAGGATGTGCACGCTATACTGTCTTTCCCTGGTTTCAAAATATTTGAAATGTAAGCATAGCACCAAGTATCTGGGGCCCTCTCTCCCTCCTGGACCTCACGACAGGTATTCAGTAATGTCGGAACCAACTCCCACCTAAACATCTTAAAAAACTCCCTGGTGTATCCATCGGGTCCAGGGCTCTTGAAAGAGTGATTCAGCTCTAAAGAAAAATATGGATACAGCACATAGCCAGGTCTGAAACAAAGCCCCAAGAAGAGGGGGGTGGCCTTAATCAGAACCTATATAGCTGAGATCCCGTAGAACTACTGTTACGGTAAGTTCTTACTAACTATTCTATCTTCGGGGGTATCTCAGTCATCAGGTTACACCGTAGGAATGAGCAATAAACAGTGACAAGAGAAACAGACAGTCTGGGGGTCTGGATCTCCATAAACCAAGACAGGAGCCCTTGAAGCACGGCCCTGCCAAATCCTACACAGGCTCTTGATGCAGTGTCCAGACTGTAATGCTTGGTGAAAGTGTGGACTGTACTCCAGGTGGCAGCAGCACAAATATCAGCAGCTGAGAACCCTTTGAAACAAGCCACTGAGGCAGCCACGCCTCTGGTGGAATTAGATTTGACAGCGCCAGGCAATTCCTTGCCATATTTGTTGTAGCAGAACACAATGCAATTTGCCAACCATTTGGAAAAACACTGCTTAAAACTGAAGCGTTCTCTCTACCTGGGGCAATAGAAACAAACTACTGCTTAGATTTTCTGGACTCTTTAGTCCGAAGCAGATAATATTTCAAGGTTCTGCCTACATCTAGTGTATGGAGCAGTGCTTCCCCTTGGATTGGCATGCTCAGGAAAATAAACGGGAAGGTGAACAGACTGATAAAGTGTGAACTCAGAGATCACCTTAGGGAGAAACTTAGGATTTGTGCACAAAGATACCCTGTCTTCGTGAAAAAAAATCACATAAGGCTTCTCGCACCAGAGGGCCTCAAGC
The DNA here is from genome assembly GCA_016271365.2 of Neoceratodus forsteri. NCBI lineage: Eukaryota > Metazoa > Chordata > Ceratodontiformes > Ceratodontidae > Neoceratodus > Neoceratodus forsteri. The sequence continues at coordinate 387,142,576 of JADMNL010000025.1, read as the reverse complement.
TCTGAAATTCTTCGAGCAGAAGTAATTGCAGCTAAAAAGAGCAATTTCCAAGACAGAAAGAGCAAATCTCAAGTCACAAATGGCTCAAAAGGAGATAAGGTCAACTTTCCAAAATAAAATTTAAGTCCCAAGCCAGGACCAGGGAACGGATTGGGGGTTTCAGATGCAGGATGCCCCTCAGAAAGGTACGGGAAATATCCAGTTGAGCAATCATGCAGTCACCCACGGGCTCATGAAAGGCAGAAATAGCCGAAAGGTGGACCTTGAGGGAGCAATACTGGAGGCCTAAGTCAGATAAAGAAATCAGGTAGTCCAGTACATGACTTACAGGACAGGAGAAAGGGTCTAGGGAATGTTCAGCGGCCAAGATGGCAAACCGCTTCCACTTCATGGCATGAGTGGAAGGCTTGAAGGAGGCCACCAGGACATCCGCCACCCTGTTAGAGACCCCAAACCTGTCGATGGCTACGTCCTCAGGAGCCATGCATGCAGATGAAGGGACCTGAGGTTGGGATGAACCAGCGTCCCCCGATCCCAAGTCAGCAAATTCCTGCAAAGGAGCAGAGAGACAGGAGGATCCTCCACCAGCTGCTGAAGCAGGGGGAACCATATCTGGTTGAGGGCAGAATGGAGTACCAGGATCATGCTAGCCTCCTCCATTTGCAGCTTGATCAGCACCCTCTGTATTAGTGGAAATGCTGGGCATGCATACAGAAATCTCGCATTCCAAGAGAGGGACAACGCGTCTTGCCAGAAAACTCCAGGCCCTGGATCTAGCGAGCAGAAATTGGTCAGTTTTGTGTTGAGTGGGGACACAAAAAGGTTCGACTCTGGATAACCCCATCTGTCAAACAGATGATCTGCTACAGATGAGAGAAGCTCCCATTCGTGCTTGCTGGACTGAGTCCAGCTGAGACTGTCTGCCAGGCTGTTTAGGATGCCTGGCATGAGGACTGCAGAGTGTCAGGCTGTGCTCCAGTGCCCAATACCACACTCTCATGGCCTCCCTGCAAAGGGGGTACAAATGAATCCCTGCTTGTTGATGCAGTAGACTACACTCAGACTGTCCGACTGCACCAGCAGTTGGCCTGGAGCAAGAGGCTCCTGAAAAGCCTGCATGGCATGGAGCACCAATCTCATCTCCAGGACATTGGTATGCAGGGCGGCTTCCCACTGGGACCATGAGCCCTGGGTTTGAAAAGGACCCAGGTGTGCTCCCCAGCCTGGACCTGCAGCATCCGTGGTTAGGATCTGATGCGGGGAAGAAATCTAGAAAGGAATCCCTTGAAGAAGATTTGAGGGATCCATCCACCACTGCAGTACCTTGCGAACTGGGGAGAAGACCAGGACCTGTTGTTCTAACTTGTCCATACGCTGGTCCCGTTGCACTCTGAGGGTCTACTGAAGGGTGCACATGTGAAGTCTGGCCAGCAGAATGGTGGGGATGGCCGCAGCCATTAGACTCAATAGCCTGAGGTACAGTCTAGCAGGAATGTACCGACTCCGAGCGACTTCCTGAGCCTGAGCCATAAGGCATTGTGTCCGGTTCTGGGGCAAGAAGGCATTCCTCTGTTAGAAGTCCAGGACCGCCCTGATGTACAGCAGTCTTTGGGATGGGACTAGAATGGACTTGGGCAGGTTGCCCATTATGCCCAGAGAGTGGAAGTGCTGGAGAGTGCATTCCAGAGTCAGCAAAAGCTGTTCCATGGACGGGGCCTTGAGAAGCCAATCGTCCAGGTAAGGGAAAACATACAGACCTTCTCTTCTGAAAGCCGCTGCAACCGCTGCCAAGCATCTGGTAAAGGCACACAGCACAGAGGATAAGCCAAATGGCAGCACTTTGAACTGGTAGTGACTGCCCTGAAAGGCAAAGCGAAGACACTTCCTGTGAGGAGGAAAGACCAAAATGTGCAGGCAAGCATCCTGCAAGTTCACTGAACAGAGCCAGTTCCCCGGCCTTGAGGAGGGGCACGAGGCCTGGAAAAGTCACTATCCACTTTTTGTTCTGGGCAAAGAGATTCCGGTCCTTGAGGTCTCAGATGGGCCTCAGATCTCTGGTCTTTTTGGGGACCAAGAAAAACCTGGACCTGTCTGTTTTTGCCTTGGCACCAGTTCGACTGCCTGCTTGCACAAGAAAGACTGTACTTCCTCCCAGAGAACTGCTAAGTGGGCCAGGGGTAGTTTGAGGGTGGTGGAGGGGTATCTGGAGGCTGTTGAATGAGCACCAAGGTATGCCCGCTCTCTATGACCTGCAGGATCCAAGCATCTGAAGTTATGGTTCTCCACTGATTCACACAGAGGGAGAACCGACCTCCGACCACCACCTCGTGGGTCTGGACCAGAGGAAGGGGGTCTGGCAAGGAGTCAAGCAGAGACAGGACCAGCTGTAGAGGCTGGTCTGTCATGTCTGGGCTGCTTGGCCGCTGCTCCAGTATTACACAGAGTAGGCAAGGAAGACTGGGCTCTGTGCTTGCCCTGAGGGTGGGGTCCCAAGCCCAGTCTATTGATCTGTCTACAAAAAGTAAGGGCACCCTCTACCATGGGGTTGAGTGTGGCAGAGAGAGTGGACAGACTTGATGGCTGTGCCAGAGGCCTGCAGATAATTAAAGAGGTCCTGGACATCAGGGCCAAGGAGCTTGGTGCCACTGAAAGGGGCATTAAGCACTTTGTTCTGCACATCAGCTGCAAAGCCAGAGACCCTTAGCAATGAGAGCCTACGAAGGCATATGTCAGTAGCAGCTGCTCTGGCCACTGTGTCGGCCATATCATGCAGGGCCCAGAGGAGAGGTTTACTTATGTCCTCAGCAGTTTGCAGGCACTGGAGCAATTCCTGCTTTAAGGTGCCATCAGGGAGGGCCTGAGCAGCCGCCTTGCCCTTCCTCCAGTTGGCATTCTAGAACTTAACCATGTGTGACAGATAGTTTACGATCCTCAAGCCCAAAGCAGAGGAGGCAAAAACTCTCTTAGCCCAGAAAAGGAAAGGGGAAATTGTTTAACGAGGAAAGGCACACTAAGCCAAAACATGTTTCCAGATGCGACCTGGGAGCACAAGGAAGTTAAGTGACTTGCCGAGGGTCACACAGTACGCAAGTGGGAACTGTGGGATTCAAAACCCGGTCTTCAGGTTTGCAGCTCAGAGCCTTAAACCACTGCGATATACTGCCTCCACTGCGCTATCCTGCACGATTCCTTGTCTTGGTGGAGGGAACCAAGGTGCTTTGGCACCTTAGACCTGTCATGGACCATCTTGATGAGAACAGAATCAGTTTTGGTGTGGGCAGCAAAATAAGGAAGGCCCTGAGGGGAATTGTAAAGCTTGTCTGCCCTATGTGGCATAGCTGGCACCATGTTTGGCATGTGTCAGGCTGCTGTGGTGGCATTTTTCAGGGCTGGCAGCATAGCAGGAATAATCTTAGGGGGAGATTCTGGAACCTCCAGGAAGCCAGTAGTGGCAGACAATTGCTTCATGACATTGAAGAAGGTGGCATCCTCAGGAGGAGACTTTGGAGTATGCTTGACTGAGTCCTTACTGACCGAAGAAGCAGTGGACTTATCAGAGACGAGGATTTCTTCTTCCTCCTCCTCCTCCTCCTCCTCTTCATCCTCTATGTCATCAGGGAGGATGAGATCAGGATGGTACTCCTCCGCAACGTCTACCTCCTTGTCTGGGTCTGGCGTCAGAGGCCCACAGGGAGTCTCCCATGGTCAACAAACAGGTGTCGACGAAGTCGCTGTCGACAGTGCCAATGACGAAGGCCTATTGAAGGCACTAAATTGCTGAACGGGTATGCTCGTGAACTTGACAAGTACTTCATTCAGATCCATAGCCATCGTCGACGGGGGGGGGGGGGTTGGATGGCACAGAAGCAGACAACTCTCCATCCTGAGAGCCCAACAAGCCTACAGCCCTCAGAGAGGAAGGGGCAGTTCTTGACAGAGCAACTGCTGACAGGAGGAGGGGCCGATGACCCAGAAGTTGACAGCCGGGAGCCCTGAGAGTCGGGCGGAGAAGCTGTCAATATGGACCTGGTAGAAACAGAGACCTGGACAGCTATTCTCTTTGTCGTGGCAGCTGCTGTTGATGAAGAGCCCCTGAAGAAGGAGAGGCCGACAGGGAGTGGGATGGCCGCCGTGGGGAGCGGTCATGATCCCAGTCCTTTTTGAGACTCTCCCAGCCCCCACCTCCGAGGACTTGTCTCAGACCTTGAAGGCCTGGGAGCTCAAAGATCCAGTGGGGCGACCGAGCAGCCGGGGACCCAGAGGACCTCTGCCCGGAGTTGCCTACCTGCTGTTCTATCAGGAATATTTTGAAAGCCTTCTTGCATCACTCGAGGTTTGTCTGATTAAACATCTGGCAGAGCTCACAGTCGGAGATGTCATGGTCAGGCCCAATACAGCAGACACACACAGAGTGTTCATCTGTAGAGGCAATCTTTTTTCCACAGCAGCAGCAACGGAAAAGAGAAGATGAAGGATTAACTCTCGACATAAACAAAAAAGTAAAAATCTCTCAAAGAGATTTAGGTAAGGGTAGTAGGAAAAAATGCGGCCGTAGGCCAAAAAAGGCACAAACACTGCAACAGCGCTTCCATAGAGACTGTGCTTGCAAGTCAACGGCAGGAAAGAACTGAGGAGGGAAGCAGGGCCACCCACGCCTATATAGGGTTGCTGATGTCGGCGGACATCGACGGCTTGGGCGGCCCCAGTTGTACTGATGAAAGTCTTCCGTGTGGATTCCCCTTCACCAACGGCAGAGGTTCCTACGGTGTACCCAGATGACCGAGATACCCCCGAGGAAGATCTAAAATATTTTGATGGATCCCTTTATAGCCAGGAAAATAGTCCTCTGCAGAATCCCTCGCCCCTCGCTTGTGTACATCAAAGAGAAGCTTATAGACTTATTCTAAATGAGCTAAGAGGATATGTAAACAACCACAGCATGTTATCTAATCTCTATAGCAGTGTTTGTCTAACGAAGCCACCGTGGCCACCAGCACATTTTTTGTTTTTGCAGCTAGAGAGATCTTTAGAGCTCCAAGTAGAAAGGCGATGAAATGGACAATTTGTGACTTTTAAACACAGGAGGCAAATTTCAAATGAATATACATTAGGGACTTAATTTGTTGCATTCCATGTGAAAAAAATGTGTCATATTGGGGAGACAGGGGGTATACCAGGGGTTTAAGTTAATGAAATTAGGGTGGGAGGCCACCAGTAAGTCCTGGTGGCCGTACTTTGAGGCCGTTTGAGGACACCAGGATGTTGGCCACCCCAGGCTTGTGGCGCCAGTGCCTCATGCGTCTTCAGGAGGACCGCGGCTCAGGAGTAAGGCCTAGACTCTCATGCTGGGACCAATGGGCTGAGTGAGACACTGAAGTAAAGCATTTGACTCCCAGGTGGGAAAAGTGTGGGCCATCTGGCGTATCTGCACACCTGCCAGTTGCTCATGGAGTAGCAATAATAGCTAGAAGGGCAACTGCTCACCCGCACTCCGAGCTGGAGGAAGCAGCATCACCCGAGGGTTGGTGGGGGATGGGGAATAAAAGGGGTGGGTAGTGTGGAGACTTTCACATGAAACATGTTTTTGCCAGTTGCACACACAGCACAGTTAGTGTCCTGGGTATCACTGTGACATCAGTCCTGGAACTAACAGCCCCATGCAGTACCACCAGGAATTGTCTCCTGTGACTAATGGTCATTCTTAAAGTAAATGTGTGATGTTCGCTATTGGGTTCCATAGCCCATTACTTTGTGTGGGTGATAGTCCCTCTCTGCCAAAATTATAAAATTTCATCCTGTCCTGAAAGGGAAGGAAGAGATCGTAACTGTGGCCAAAGTGCTGGCTAGCCAATCCCTTTCCACGTCCCAGTCTGCCTGTTCCGCCCCTGCGCTCCCATGTTTAGTGACGTTTCACCAGGGACAGAGCAAGGATGCTCCCCATACAAGTCTATGGGGCTCATTTTCAAAACGTTTTTTCAAAATTTTTATTAAGTTTTCAATACAGAAAAAAAAAATTAGACAGTACATATTGCAAAGATAAACAGAGTCAGCAAAATTATCAACAACAGTAAAAATACTAAACATATATACTTAATATCTATCAAATCAAATCAAAATGTATTTATAAAAAGCGCCTTTCTGCAGCTGAGGCACTTGAACATAAAATAAGCAACAAGTAATAAAAACATCATAAAACAGAACAGCACCATAATTAAAAAAATCCAGCAATTTACACAATATAAATTGCAAAGGCGGTTTAAGGACTAGAGAAGGCCAGGCTGAATAAATGTGCCTTCAATGCAGTTTTAAAACTCTGGACAGTCAAGCAGTCTTGCACCCGACGAGGTAGAGAATTCCACAGGGTCGGGCCACAAAACCCAAAGATCGGGTCCCAGATGTCTTTAAACAGACCCTGGAAATCCCTAGCAATCCCTTGTCAGTGGATCGGAGAGGGCTGAGAGGACAGTAAGGGTGAAGGAGATCTTGCAAGTAACTAGGACCCTGATCATGTAGGGCTTTATAGGTCAGCAAACCGACCCTGAAGGTGATCCGCCACTGTACTGGCAGCCAGTGCAGTCCGTGGAGCACAGGCATTATATGACTGGTCCTAGATGTACCAGTCAATAGCCTGGCTGCTGCATTATGCACCAGCTGCAGGCGGCGGATATCAACCCCCGGTAGCCCTAGGTACAGGGCGTAACAGTAGTCAAGGCAGGAGGTAACGAAGGCGTGGACCAAAGTTGGAAGATCATCAGGAAGAACCAGATGTTTCACCCAGGTGATATTCCTCAGATGGTAAAGAGAGGTTTTAACTACTGCCACCACCAGAGATTACAGGGTTAGGCCATTGTCAAAAATAATGCTCAGGTTCCGTACCCGGTCTGAGGCAGTCAGCTTAACACCCCCAAGCCATAGCCCAGAGGGTAATCCCGACGAGAAACCCACCTCTTGACGATCTGGGTCCACAACCAGCACCTCAGTTTTAGCTGGGTTCAACCTCAGCCAGCTCGCACTCATCCAGTCTTGGATCTTGGCTAGACAGTTGTTAAACACTGAGAGGAACACATCCTGACCAGGTACAAAGGACATGTACAGTTGCGTATCATCTACATAGCAGTGAAAACTTAAACCGTGCCATCAAATAATCTCTACCAATGGCAGCATATACACTGCAAACAACGTGAGAGACAAAACAGAACCCTGCAGCACCCCACAGGATATGGGGAGAGGGGCAGAGGAATAAATTCCAGACTCCACTTTGTGAGTCCTACCCTCGAGGAAAGATCAAAACCATCTGAGGACTGTACCAGACAGTCCACAGATGAACCACAGGCGTTCCAACAGTATACCGTGTTCTACAGTGTCAAATGTCACAGAGCGATTGAGAAGGACCAAGATGGAATGGGTCCCACGCTCTCTCACCATCAGGTCATTTAGTACTCGGGCAAGGGCCGTCTCGGTGCTGTGTCTCTTCCTAAATCCTGACTGGAGAGAATCATAGACATTGTGGCTGGTCAAATGATCATCTAACTGCAACGCAACCACCTCCTCAATAACCATACCCACAAAGGGCAGGTTAGAGACAGGTCTGTAGTTCACCAGACAGTCCAGGTCAAGGGAGGGCTTTTTAAGAAGGGGCCAAACAACTGCCTCCTTCAGGAGATCCAGAAAGATCCCCCTCTCCAATGACCTCCAGACTATTTCGGCAAGGACTGGGACAGATTTATCTGCGCATCCTACTAGAAGGCGTGTGGGCCCAGGATCCAAACTACAGCAAGTTGGTCGCAGCGTCTGGACGACCATCACAATGTCAGTGATTGCAGGTCGGCTGAAGTCAGACCAAGCAAACTGAGGGCACGACATCTCCTGCTGACCACCACAGCTCCCATTAGAGGGGGCCAGACAGATGCCAGATCTAATTGTGGCAACCTTATCTGCGAAGAATTGAGCAAACTCACCGTTCTTGGGAAAAAGCTCCCCCAGGCTGAAGACAGATTGGATTGCACAATCTGTTCACAGTCTGGAAGAGCTGAACTGGTCAATTCTGCAGAGCAGCAATCTCTCTGGACAGGAATCTGCCTTCTTACGGGTGACTGCTGATTGACAGGTCATATAATGGTCCATCAATCTAAGTCTGTCACGCTCCAGACCCAACTTCTGCCAGCTCCTCTCTAGCCTTAGTCCCACTCTCTTCTGCTCCTTCAAGATCTCATCGAACCAAGAAGACCCAGAACGGAGGGTGAGGGGATGAACAGAAGCTATGGAAACCAGGGCCGCCACCACCACCTTATTATAGGCAAGTACTAGATCCCCTGGATCCATGCATTCACCCTGCATACCCAATAGATCATGGCACCGCCATCAGTCCATCTGGGGTAACACCCCTCAAAGGGCGGTATCAGACCATCTCCATAGGGGCTGGCCTATTGGGGGAGCCACGAAACTGAACCCAACGATGTGATGGTCAGACCACCCGACTGGCTCCACCACCAAATCGGATATCTCCATCCCTAGGAGTAATATCAAGTCCAATGAATGACCACCAATATGGGTCGGGGAGGTAACAACCTGTGTAAGGCCCAACAAAACCATTAGTTGAAGGAAGTCTTGACCAAATTGCAAGAGTTCATTGTCGACCCAGGCATTGAAATCCCCCAGGATCAGCCATCTGCGGAATCCCAATGTCAGGTTGACAATGAAATCCGCGGCTTCCTGCAGGAAAGCTTTCCCGTCTCCGGGTGGATGGTAGATGAGAAGAGTCCTGCACCCTATACCCTCGCCCATGATACATTCAAAGGAGTTGGTAGCCCCGACTGGAACCGCCACAAGGTTCAGTTCCAATCTAAAGACAGATGGCTACATCCCCTCCCCTACGATCCATCCTCGAGCGGTGTATCACCAAGTACCAAGCTGGAATTGCTAAAGCCAGTACTGGGCCTGCATTTTCATCCAGCCAGGTCTCGGTGATGCAAGCCAGGTCCAATGACAGCACAAGATCCGCTATTAAAGCAGTCTTGTTCTTAATGGATCTGGCATTGCATAATACAACCCGAGTAGGATGGGCCACAAGGGGAGACTGCGTTTCTTGCCTGTCAAAGGCAGAGCCCTTGGGTATGGGAACCAGGCAAGGATGACCCCTATCTTGGACCCATTTCACCCCAGGGCGTCTCCTTGTTCCCACTATCCCAATCCGCCCACTCCTTTCCATTCCTCCGCCAGACCCAGCCACTGCCCTTCTCCTCTTCACTATCCCCAGAGCCCGACATCACCTATATACATCTGAGGAAAGCGAAGGGTATTAAAAGGGTGGAGATCCTGGAGTCTGGAAGGGGAATACTGCCTAACCGTCCTTACACCTTCCCAGCACATATTTACCACACACAGCAAACACTAAAATATAATATTACTACCCACCCACAAATAATATCCCCCTATCTCCCACAACAACCAAATTTATCCCTAACAAAACAATAAACAATATATAAAATAAATAAGAGTCCAAATAAAAAATATTAGTAGCTGCAAAATTCTCCACAGTACGTTATTATGAGCCTTCTGGCGAGCTCTTACCTCACCTCACCAGAAAAGAAAGATATTACCCCCCAACCTATCTTTCACACAGGTTGGGAGGACAATAAGCAATTTAGTACTTTTTTCAAATTATAACAGGGCGCACTCACTGCCCACCATGTTCAAAGAAAGAAAAGGATAAGTCTGACCGTCTGTCCAGGGAATTTTCCAACCTGGAACCTCTTCCAACACTGTCCAGACTTCCAAAACCCCGGGACCTCTCTCAGCTTCAAACGGATGAAATACTCAAGCAACTCAAAACCGTCGCTAAGGTTTTAGGGCTGCAGCTAGGTCTAGCGTAAGTAGGCTTTCCAGCCTGCTCCACCCCAGAAACCAAGGGGCCTAAGTACAATAGCACCCGCCCTCCGGCGGCACCAGACCCGATCTCCCCCAAGGCCAGCCACCTCAGCGAACCCTCCCTGGGTTCAGACCAGGTCCAAGGTCAGTCCAAGAATTATCCTCCAGCAGAGACAAATCACCAAGGCTCCAGAATTTGTATCCGGCAGGAGGCAAATCACCAAGGCTCCAAACAGGCTATAAACCTATGAAGCTTATTATTCAGGGTGTTCCAGGTTATTTAGTTTCTCACTATCCAAAGTGTCAGTTTGACAGAGATGTGACAATAGGTATTTATTGCATTTCATGTTATGTTGTTCCATTTTGCCCAAGGCAAAGTGTGAGCGACGTTCATTTGTAGCCAAAGTATTTATAGATTCGATCCACAAATCCAGGGTGGGAAGTTTGGTGGATCTCCAGTTCATTAAAATAGCAGTGCAATGTAAAAAAAAACCTGCGCTTTTTTGACAGTTTATTCCCTGTGCTCTGCTGTGCATTTCCCTGGTAATCTTTCTCACCGGCATTGTACTATCACCCCATAATGTGCTCTGTTTTCCTTTGTCTTTGTTTACATTTCTGCCACCGGCTGCGTTGAACAAACCCCCCGCTGCACAGGGTCCCACTGCTGCAATCAAAAGACCTGATGTGACGTGAAGGGGGGCGCAGCTGAAAATTAGGCAGCCGCCATATTTATTGTGGCACTACAACAATTGAAATACATTTTAAATATCTAAAAAACTCAATATCACTAGAAAAAAAACATACAGGTATGGAAACCTCATCCATGACCGCATGACTACAACCAAGGAAAAGAATTTTGATAATCATTTCCTGATTATGTTGCACTGCTGCTTAAAGATTAGTCTTGTTGCCTCAATTAAGGTGATGCGGATCCAATCCTGATGTCAACTGTTAAGGTCACAAGTGATGGGGAAGATGCCCATCAATACTAGTTTGGGTGTATTTGGGATGGAACAGGAGGTTACCTTGGAGCAAGTGGACAAAACATGTTTCCAAAAGAGAGTTAATTTGGGACAGGACCACAGTATATGTGTTAAGCTACGTTCCTGAAGGTTACAACGTTAAAGTGGTGTTCATAACAATCCCTTGTCATATAACACTTTTGGGGTTTGATACCACTTACAAATAATTTTCTTTTGTAACACTTTACTTTTATTTTATTTATTTTTTGTTGCCCGGGAAGGAGGACTAGACAATGTTTTGCCTATTTTCAGCCTCGTCCCAGGGAGGGGGATACAGATGGATACCAACTGAAATTGAATCAGATATTTAAGCTGTTGGTGGTATTTGGGTGAATGTGGGAAATGTGGCCAGGACACCGGCAAATTCCCGTACTCTTTTCAAGAAGTGCCCTGGGATCTTTAACATCCACCTGAACTACCACCGAGCAGGCAGATGGGACCTCAGTTTAACACCTCATCTGAAAGACGGAATTCATGTCCCTACTTGCAGTATTTGCACATAAAAATGCAATATCCTCCCTTATTTCCCCAAGACCAAGTTCTACATGTTTTTGACAATTCATCGGGTTGGGAGGATGGTCAGTTATGGTATATAAGGCCTGCTTTTCCCCTTACTTTTGGAATTCTAGATGTTTAAGATATTCATGACAGGACTGTGTGGTACTTCCACTGAGGAGTCTAATAATATAGGTTGGGAGCTTCTGATTTGTGAACACAAGAAATCCACACTGGATACCGTGTATTCCCGCTTTATTCAAAGGATTTAAATATGTCAGTTTTGGGGGTTTTTTGTAAGTTTTTATTTATTTATTTATTTCTCAGATTACAATGCATTTGAACCAGAGACTTTTTTTTTTTTTCCTTTTTTTACAAAGGTTATCAAAGATCAAAAAATCAAAAGACAAAACAGTTTACATTTAACAGAGGTTCAGCGTCAGATCATATACAAAATAGTTTGCACAGCAGTTGGTCATTACACAAAGAAAAGAAAAAGGTGAACAGAACTTACTAATGGCTGACAGAAAAACAGATGAAAGTGCATATTTGTGGGTTACAGCAGCCAGGGGATAGCTCTGCCAAGACAGAAGGGGGAAGGGGAGGTAAAGTGGGTAGAAATGATAGTGGGGCAGATGACGCGAAGCAGAGGTGCAAAGGGAAGGAGGGGGAAGGTGAAAAGAGGGAAAAATTGGGAGAAGGCACCAAGATTTGGGGGAGAAGAGCATGTAAGGTGACAACGAGGGAGGGGCAGGGTCTCACCAAGGGGGAGAGCAGCTTAGTGGAGACAATCACAACTGCACTGAGCAGTAAGGTGCTGACAGAGCTGGTGCTTAAAGGGGCCGATTTTTGACTGGTCTCAGATTTCTAATGGAAGGTCATATAGCCAGCTAGGTGCCCTAAAATTAAATGAGTGCTGACCCATGGAGGTTCGACAGAATGGGACTTGGAAAGTCTGGTTAGACATTCCATGGGTGTGGTGGGAGTTGGTTACTTGGTTAAGAAGTTTTAGGAAGACAGAAGGGGTTAGGCCAAGGCGGATCTGAAAGGTGTATAGCCAGATTTTCTTCTTAACCCATGGGTGCCAGTTCAGTGTGGACCCATTAACTGAGATATAGTAATTGCCCACTATTGGCATTAATTCTGGAGGGGTAGTATCTTATCACTTCCCAAACATTGAGCTAAACAGTGCTGCCATGCTTTCTGGTACTATTATTAGTCTTAAAACTAAGTGTGAAGGGATCAGGGTGTTATATAGAAGGTTGGCAGGGTAAAATGTTTTGGACAGATCTTTTTCCAAGTTTACCCACTTGGGGGAGTGTATTGGATCCCAATATAGCCATTGTTGAGCTTATTTTGTTTTTATTTATTTATTAAACTCTAGGATTACAAATACCTTTGAGCAGGAACTGCTCGTTTACAAAGGTTCCACATCAAAGGATAGAAGGTTAACATACAAACAAAGGTAAGCAATAATACAGAGGCTCAAAAAACAAAATACAGTATTTCAAGTGGAGAGACAGCAAAAGGATGGTAAGGCCAGATGAGCAGGCAGTAGGGGTGGGTGGGTGGGGTCAGGAAGGAGTGGGCAGGCTGAAAGGCCATTGTCTGGGGGAGTTGGTGTGAGAAGTGCAAGGTAGAGGACAGAAGTCTTAAGGTGCTAATAGATGGGAGGTGTGGGTGAGGAAGGGAGGAATGGGGAGGGGAGGGTAAGGTGAGAGGGAGGAAAGCGGAGGACAAGGATAATTGGCCAGAGGGAGTTTAGGGCCAAATAATGCCAGGCGTGAATGTAGAGGTGGACCAATTAGGAAAAGCAGTCACACTGGCTGGTTGTAGAGAGGTGAAGTCGTAGTTGCCTTTTAAGGGGGCAGAGCACAGTAGTTGAAAGAGATTCTTTGTTGAGTGAATTAAACCACTGGGGGGCCCTGAGGGTGAATGACCTCTGGCCCATAGTGGTCCGGCATCTGGGGACCTGGAAGATTTGACTTATTTCGGGTGTGTTCTGTGCTGCAGTGGGCAGTTAGAAGCTTGTCAACCCCAGATGGCATGAGCCCAAGGAGAACCTTTTGGGTTAAGAGGCAGGTCTGGTATTGGATCCTGCTGAAGAGAAGGAGCCACCCAGAGTGGGCGTATAAGTCACAAGTATGTGTTAGGTGGGCAGTGCCCGTAAGAAGTCTGCATGCTTTGTTAAGCGCCACAGATATCCTGCTGCGGAGGGCTGTAGGAGAAGCGGAGCCATAGATGACAAGCCCATAGTCTATGATGGAGGTGACAGAGCTGTAGATAGCCAGTCTAAGGGCCTTTGTGGTCATACAGTGCTTGTGCCTGTGCAGCAGGCCAATCTGTATGTTGGCGGCCTTTGCAACATTGTCGATGTGCAGAGCGTAGGACAGGGAACAGTTCAGAGTACCGCCGAGGTATTTGCACCCTTCAATCCATGGTAAACTTCATCCTCCTTGTTTCCAGTGCATAAATAGTTTTTTTTTTTTTTTTTTTTTTACAGTTAATACATGGAGTTTTATTTTCCCATATGAATTTGAAAAATTATTTTACTATATTTATTAAAATCGTTTTTGGTTATTTTTAGTGGAATATAGGAGAGGGTTATGCAATTTTAGGCATAACCATCATTTTAAAGGCTGACTTCACTCCAGATTCATTTTTGATCATCTGATGCTATCTTGTTCAATGTCCTGTAGAACTGGAAATATATTCATTTTAGGGATACTTGATATCTGGTGATAATAATCCTACAATTTGCAGTCGAACTGCGCCCACACCTTTTCCCTCGCATGTGTACGCACATCAGCTGGCAAACTTTCTTTCTCCTATAGACTTAATTTCCTCTGGAATTATGTTCCCCTTCAAATCCGTCTTTCTCCCTCCTTCCCTGCCCTCAAGCGTCTACTCAAACCTACCCCTACTACTTCCTGTATCTGCTCCCCTTCCTAGTACTTACTTACCTCTGCTTCTTTGTCCTCCTCTCCACTTGCTGCAATTTATTGTATATAATCAATGTAAATATTCAATCAATCAATCAGTTTATTTAACCAGGCATAAACACCACTGAGTAAGCTCATTTTCAAGGTGGTCCTGGGCATTAATACAATACAGTACATTTCATAAGATTACAATTACGGTGGACAGCGGTGCAAAAGAAAAAAAAAAAAACACTGTGAAGGTGCCGGTCAATATGGGCCTATACATACCGGTCAACATAATTAACATGCAAAGGTACATAATGATAAGCTTTACTAGAATGGGAAGAGACAACAGTCCCATATAGTCTCTGCTAAGTAAGAGCTCATACCTAAATGATAAAAAATAAGGAGGTATTAAGGAATAAGGTAGAAATTGGGGTGAAAGAGTAGGCAGCCAAGAGGGAGGCCAGAATAGGTAAAAGGTAGAGAATAGGCAGGGCCATCTCGGATTAAGGGAACTAGGCTTATAGGTCCTAGGTTTCTGTTGTTAGGAATGTGGGGTGGATGAGATACTTAGACGTAGGATTTGAGAGTGGCACCCGGGGCTTAGGGGTCATAGGTGTCTGAAACAGTTGCATGATTCCTTCAGATAATCCGTTAATAGAGCTTTGAATGAGAAAATGCTTAGAAGTGAGGATAATTTTAATGAATCTTGCATAGTGTTCCAAAGTGATGGAAGTGAGAAGTTGATTGCTGCCGAGCCAAGGGTAGCTTTCACTCTAGGAATCTGGAAGCAAATTATGGAGAAGCATCTCAGGCCATAGGAACCTTTAGCCTGTTTGAAGAGGTTCGAGATGTATGCAGGGAGGTTATCAGATGATGTTCTAAAGAACCAGAGGAGAGCATTCCTTTTTCTCCTAGTTGAGAGTGAGGTCCATCCCGAAACCTGGTACAGACGACAGTGATGTGTACCACGGGGTAGATTTAGGATAAATCTTAAAGCCCGGTGGTAAAGAGTGTCCAGTTTGTTTAACATCGTTGATGGGCAATGACTGTAAAAGAAATCAACGTAGTCCAGTACAGGTACGAATGTAGTTTGTACTAGTCTCATTCTGGCTTCTAACGTAAGTAAGTGTTTAACGCGATAGAATAAACCTAATTGCTGTCTTAGTTTCTTTGAGATTTCATTTAAGTGGCACAGAAAGTTGAGCTTGTTATCCAGCCAGAACCCTAGGTATTTAAAGGTATCAACTACTTCAAGGGGTTCATCTAAGAGTGTTCGGATCTGTGTGATATGTGGACATCCGGAAGTAGACTTTGGTGAGAGAATCATTGCTTTAGTCTTTTTGGCGTTGAGGAGGAGCTTTTGAGTGATAAGGTTATATTGGAGGGTGACAAAGTCTTTCTGTAAGTACTCACGGGCCAAATCCAAGGATGAATTTGTGGTATAGAGTACAGTATCATCTGCGAATAAGTGCACATCGGCTATGCCCAGCTGCGAGTCCCAGATTATTGATGTATATTGCAAAGAGGATAGGGCCCAGGATGGAGCCTTGTGGGACTCCTCGTAACAAGCATTTTTGTGGGGACAGATCTCCTATGGCTTTGACTTGTTGTAACCTATTGGTTAGGTAGCTGGTGAACCATTTAATGGCAGAACTATCAAGTCCGATGTTACTCAGTACAGTAAGCATGATGGTATGATCCACAGTATCGAAGGCCTTACTTAGATCAAGGAAGAGGGAAAATACATGCTTCTTAGAGTCCAAGGCCATTTGCCAGTCTGTAGTTACTTTGGCAAGAGCCGATACTGTACTGTGTTTGGCTCTGAAGCCGGGACTGAGCCAGGTTTATCAACTTTTATGAATCCAAATGTTCTCTAAGTTGGATGTTGACAATTTTTTCAAGTAATTTAGAGAGGACGGATAGTATAGAAATAGGCCAGTAATTGTTCAGATCACTCGGATCCCCAGTCTTGAATAATGGTAGGATGTGGGCAGTTTTCCACGAGACAGGTAGCTCACCTTGAATCAGAGAGGTGTTGAATAAGTGTGTAATGGGGGTGGTCAGATAGGTATGGCCAAGTTTTAGGAAGTAAGGTTCAATATTATCTGCACCCACGCTCTTTTTTGTATCCAGAGAAAGGAGGAGGTCCTCCACTTGCTTGAACGTAATTGTGAGGAAGCTGAAGGGGGTGGGATGCGGTTGGTTATGGTTGTGGTTATCAGTGAAGCCAACAGTGTAGTCTCTTGCCAGGCTAAGTTTGCTGATAGGTGAGGTGTCAAAGGCAAGCCAAGCCAGGCAGTGGCAAAGTGATCATTAAACTTCACTAGTATATCAGCTTTGTCCATATAGGCGGTACCATCAGACACAATTTTGTTTGGAAGGAGTGTTGCAGTGGACTGACCTTCGACTTCTTTGAGGATGTTCTAAAATTTGGCAGAGTTGTTTTTATTGTCTTCTAGTTCTTTTTGGAAATACCTAGCTTTTTCTGACCTAATTAGCTTGGTACAAGCATTCCTAGTGGTACGGAATGCTATACAAGATATTTCTTCAATGTATAAAGCATTCTTTTTTTATATGTAAAATTCCAACTTTTTATAACAACTTTGCTATCAATGTTGTATTATCAATTGCTGTTATTTTATTCCTCTGTATACCCTCTTCAGGTCACATCTGGAAACGAGCTTCTGCTCATGGTGCCTTTCCCAGTTACCAACTTTTAAATAAATAAAAAATAAATACATAATTCTTAAGTAGGAAATATTTTGTTTCAATTTTAGTCCCGCTTGTAGGTAAGGCAAATGATTACTATAGGAGCTCAGGGGTAATACCTCTGTTTTGTCTGCACTGATCTGCATTAAAGAGTATAAGGCAAAAGAGTGGAAAGTTCATATTAACCGTGGAAGTGACGGTTTAGGGCTTGAAACGATACCCAGTATATCCATCAGCATAAGCTAAGGTTTTATAGTGAGAGTTATTTATTTTAATCCCTTGTAAACACCCCCTGACGACAGCAGTCACCGAAGTGCTGGGGTAGTGGGCGCTGTGTTTGCTGTGTATCACAATAAATCTTTCATTGTATTTCATTCATGATTTACTAGTGGTTTTTGTATCGGAGTACAGTTTCTTTGGAAGACGTTCTTCATTTCGGGTCTGGCAACCCAACACCGCATCCTCCTCACATTGCAGTTCGCAGTAAGATTTATTTTTTTTGTGTGTTATTTCTCTGTCCTCCCCGTGTCTCCCCCACCAGCCTCTCCTTCGGGTCATCAATGATTTTTCCCCTACCGCTCGCTCGCACTCCTGCCCACTGCCACCGTCTGCAACCTCAGATGGCAGCCACACTCAGGGTAATCTGGCATAACCCTTCACCAGATGGGTCCTCCTCTGAGGAGGAGAAAGGCGCCGGCCAGGGCCAACCAGCACAACTACTTGGCCCTTTGGGTGCTGTTGAAGTGGTCTCTGGGGCCCAACTAGGGCACTCATGGTGGCAGAGGGACTGGATGGCCATCATCCGGTAGAGCGGAGGAGAAGTTTCCCTTTTCTCCCCTGGGTGGGCATGGTATGCCATGACGTCAAGGCGAACGCAGACGTCTGCAGTGCCCCCCCATAGTTAGTTGTTTGGCGCACTGTTATACCCCCGGTCTCCACCGGGAGTCAGAAGATGCCAGACCACATCTCTCACCCTCCCCCCTGGAGAAGGTGAGTAGTTGTCGGACGCTCAAGCCTTCTCCCCCAGCCGGCGCAGTAAAGATTACTGGACTTGGAGTTTGTTGATATAGTAGACAACATTGACATTGTCTGACTGAATCAACAACTGGCCTGGAGAGAGGTGGCTCTGAAAGGCCTGCATGGCATACAGAACCACCCGCATCTCGAGGACGTTTATATGAAAGGAAGTCTTGGATAAGGGACCAGACACCCTGAGTCTGGAAGGAATCCAGGTATGCCCCCCCAGCTGCAGCTGAAGGAATCCGTAGTAAGAATCTGTTGGGGAGACGAGATCAGGTATGGAACCCCTCTTAAGAGACTTTGTGGATCCATCCACCACTGGAGGATCTTGCGGACCAGAGAGGAGACCAGCATTAGCTGTTCCAGAACATTGGTGTGTTGGTCTAATTGCACCCAGAGGGTTCACTGGAGCACCCACATATGTAGTCTGGCCAAGGGAAAAGAGGCAATGCCTCAACCACAAGGCCTAGGAGCCTCAAGTAAACCGTCGTGGAAACAATGGCTCTGAGCTACTGCCAAAGTCTGTGAAATAAGGCACTCGCTCTGTCTGGGGGCAGGAAGGCCTTACCCTGTACTGAGTCCAGAACCGCCCCTATATACTGCAGTCTCTGGGATGGGATCAAGATGGACTTGGGTAGGTTGACTGTGATGCCCAGGCAGTGTAACAACTGGACAGTCCTCTCCAGGGGGTGGAGGAGCTGATCCTAGGATGGGGCTTTAAGGAACCAGACATCCAGGTAGGAGAAGACGTACAGGCCTTCTTGCCGAAGGGTAGTAGCAGTAGCCACTGCTAAGCATTTTGTAAAAATCTGCAGTACAGAGGATAAGCCAAAGGGCAAGACTCTGAATTGGTAATGTTCACCCTGGAAAAGAAACCGGAGAGACCACCAGTGTAGAGGACAACCCAAAATATGCAGGTAAGCATCCTACATGTTGAGGGAGTATAGCCAGTCACCCTGTTTGAGCAGGGGTAACAGGCCTGGGAGAGCGACCATGTAAAACTTTTTGTATTGGATATAAAGGTTGAGGTCTTGGAGATCTAGAATAGGCCTAAGTTCTCCAGTTCTTTTGGGGACCAGGAAAAACCTGGAATAGATAACCCTCAGTTCTTCTGCCATCTGGGCACTGGCTTGATCATCCTTTTCCACAGAAGGGAGTGTACTTCCTCTCGAAGGACCACTGCATGGTTTGGAGGGTAGGTGGAGGGTACTGGTGGAGTCTCTGGGAGTTGTTACAAAAGCTCCGGAATGTGACCCCACTCTATAATCTGAAGAATCCAAACATCTAAAGTTATGGTTCTCCATTGACTGAGATGGAGGGAGAATCGACCTCCAACAACCACCTCTTGGTCGGGGACTGGAACAGTGTGGTCTGGCAAGGAGTCAGGCAGAGGCAGATCCTGCCGCTGAGGGTGTTCTGTCACCTAGGAGCCATTTCATGGCAGGACCTGAGGAGGATGAGGGGGTAAGGAGGGCGGAATTAGCCTTCTGTTTACCCTGGAGATGGGAGATCATACTGATCTTGTGATACACCTACCGAAAGGACGGGTGTTGTCTGCTCCTAGGATGGGTATGGTAGAGCGAATGGACAGATTTAATGGCCCTATCAGAGGCCTTTAAAATCATTAATGATGTCCTGGAAATCAAGCCTGAAGAGATTAGAGCCACTGAAGGAGGCATTAAGCACCTTTTTGCTGGACTTCTGCCGTGAAACCTGACACCCACAGCCAGGCGTGCCTACGAAGGCAAATACCTGCGGCAGCAGCCCTGGCACCAGTATCAGACATATTGTACAAGGCCCTGAGGAAGTGTTTGCTAATACCGTCGGCGACCTGGAAAGACTTAAGGACCTCCTGCTTCTAGAACCCTCCAGCAGGGCCTGGGCAGCCGCCCTGCCCTTCTTTCAGATGGTATTCTGGTACCTAACCATACAGGACAAATAATTTGCAATTCGGAGTCCCAGAGTAGAGGAGGCATAAACCCTCTCACCCCAAAGGTCGATCCTTCTGGATTCCATTTCAGGGGGGAGGGAGCTGAGGTGTTTAGGCACCTCGGACCTGTCATGTGCCACTTTGATGACCACAGAGTCAGTCTCAGGTGGGGCAGCATAGTATAGCAGATCTTGGGGGCATTATAGAGCTCATCTGCCCTCCTAGGCATGGCAGGAACAATGTCAGGGTAGTGCCATGCTGCAGTGTTGGCATTCCTCAGAGCCGGCAAAATGGGAGTAATGACCTTTGCAGGAGATTCTGGGACCTCCAGAAAGTCCATCAGATCTCTCCCTGTCGGCATCCTCTTTCTCAGTGTAGAAGCCCATAGCTGTAGACAGCTGCTTCATAATGTTTAAGAAGGTAGGGTCTTCAGGAGGAGACCTGGAAGTATGCTTAACAGAGTCCTCGCTCACAGAAGAGACTGTAGATCTGTCTGAGGAGAGAGGTTCTTCCTCTTCCTCAGGGATGATGAGGTCAGGGTGGTACTCCTCTTTGAAGTCGACCCATTTCAACTCAGGGCATGATGAGCGAGGGACCAACAGTGCCCTACGGGATGCAGGCCGATAAGGCTGTACCAGCGTCGACGATGAAGAAGTGGTCAACAGTGCTGGGGATACCGGTCTGTGTGAACTTAACTGGTACACCAGGGCTTGATTATCTGAGTCAAAATAGAATTAAGGTTGACGGCCGGTAAAGGCTACGATGACAGTGGAGAGGTAGTCGGTAGAGGGTGCAATGAACCATCTGTTGGGTCTTGAAAGCCCAAGGGCCCTGGCATCTGAGGGCCTGGGGATGTGTCAGGCCTCGGAGGGGCTGGGGCTGACGACACGAGGGTCAATGGCCGGCCTCCCTGGGAAGCAGGAGGGGGTGCTGTTGGTATGGGTCTGGTGGGCGCAGAGACCTGGACAGCAAAGGGTGTCGGAGCAGCTGCAGCTGACGGAGTACCCTCAGAGGAAGAGGCCATCGGGGATTGGGAGTGCCGCCGGGGGAAGCGGTTCCAGTCACAGTCTTTCTTGTGAGGCCCCCCTGAGGACTTGTTTCGGGTCTTTGAGGCCTGGGAACTTGACAAACCCACCGGAGAATGGGAAGGAGGGACCCCAGAGGACCCCTACCCAGAGCTGGCTACCTGCTGTTCCATGAGGAATTTCTTTAAAACATTTTTTCATTGCTTAAGGGTTGTAAGGTTGAATTTCTGGCAGAGCCCAAAGTCAGAGAGGCTGTGGTCAGGTCCAAGACAGCAGACACAGAGGTTGTGGCTGCCTGAAGAAGCAATCTTCTTTCTGCAGTGGCAGTGACAGAGATGTAGAAAGAGTAACTCTCGACATAAATGAGGTAAAATGGCGTGAACTGCGGAGCTTCTGCAGAAGCCCATGTGAAAGGAGTAACCACCAGTAAAGAACAGAGGAGGGAGCGGGGCCGCTCACACCTTTATAGGGTTGACGACGTCGGCGTGTGCGGCCCCAGTTTTACTGCTGGAAAATCTTCTATGTGGATCCTGCTTCACTGATGGTGAAGTTCCTACTGTGTGACCTAATGAATAAGATACCCCCGAAGAAGATCTGCGCCTTCCTCTTGGCTGAGCACTGGAATCAGAATTGTCACAAAGTCCATTAAACTGACTAGTGTATGTGGAGACTGCTGAATGCAGGACTAAGTAAACATTATTCAGTGTTGTGATCCCCTTACTATGCAATTGTAAAAGACCCACATACACAGCATTTTGACCTGTCAACAAATGGGTGTGTAGGTCAACTGACAAGAGACACTCTCTCTGTTGTCTGTTCTCTAGTTCTTCTACTCTTTTCCTGTTTCCCTCTGTGCCCCCCTCTCCCCCACCACCTCCACCAAGTGCTAGTAATTTAACAGGACAGGGAATCAGGGCTCTGCTTGCCACAAAGTGAGAAGCATTAGGCATTCACAACAGCATGGAGTGTGGTAAACTGCTGGCCTGGTGGTGCGGAGGGTTGAGGCGCTGGACGCCACACCTTGCACCACGCTGGCGACCTGGGTTCGGGAATGAGCCCAGGCCATCGGTGGTCGGCAGAGGAAGGAGGAAGGGAGAGGATCGAGCATCCGATGGACTGCTTTCCTCTCCCGGGGTGGGATCTGGGGCCTACTCGGTGTAGTAGGGACCTCTGGTGGAGACCAGAGGTAACACTAGCACTGAGCTGTACTAAGGGCGGGGGAGGAGTGGCGGCGGATGTCAGCGACCCTGTCGTGCGGATGTCACTGCACTTCCACACTCTGGGGGAAAAACTACATAAGGAAAAAATCCCCATCCTTGGGGATAGGCGAAGTCACCTCTGCCCAACCGGGCCACACTCCCGTTACCAGGCACTCTCCTCTCCAGGGCCGATCCCCCAGCCCGGCACACTTGATTGTAGATAGAGCGCCCAGGGCGGATAGGGCAGCCCCACCTCGGGAGGGTTCAGAGCCGGGGGATTCGTCGGGCTGGTAGAAGTAGAAAGAGGTGCGTCAGGTGGGAGGTAGAGCCTGGAGGTGGTGAAGGATGCTGGAAATAGTTCCCTGAAGGATGATGCATAAAAGAAAAGTTGAAAAAAAAAATGCTGTGTGATAAAATCATGGTGTCACCCTCATGCATAAATGCTTTAGGGAGAACATTTGGCAAGGATAAATAGTGCACTGTCTCAGCATGCTGGCTTAATGTGGTTGTAATGGCGGCCAGTTTAATGAACACATTTAATCAGAAAAGAAATCCATGTTCTGCTTATGCAAGAAAGGATTCATGTGGACTGCTACAGACCACCTCTGAATTTTCCCCAACTTGACAACCTTGGCATTGTTGTATCCCTGGATTAGCTGATTAGAGGCCCACCTAAATACTTGTACAATATAAACGGTAACAACAAAAAAAAAATTGTAACAGTAAGCCTACATAAATCTATCCTAAAATGTAAATGCAAAACTGACAGCATTACTTTGATTGTGTTTAACCAAAGACTGCACTAAGCTTCTGGAAGAAGAATTCTCTCCTGCTCGTGGCTTGGCTACTTTTTATAACCACAGTCCTCTCCTATGGCTTGATCAGCAGGAAACTGCAACTAACTATTAGCTTTGGAGGAGATTAATGGACCATAGCACCTTCGGCAAACTTTCCCAATTACTCTAGTCCCTCTGTGCCATTCTACTTTCACATTTTTCATTCTCTCTCTCTTGGCAAAACTCATTCTAATAAGTTATTTGCAATAGGTACACCCAAGGACAGAACTGCCCGGCTTGGTGTAGTGCTGTGCAGCTCACAACTGGAATGTAGCTAAGCAATTCCAAATTGTCATGCTATACATTTATATACAGCGAATCAATTTAAAAGATCTATTTCACAGCTTGTATACCTGTTCGACAAATAGCCTAAAACATAACTACTCAACAATGTTTTCTTGGTAAAAGCATGAGAGAGAGATCGACAGCAGTGCAGGAAAATGTACAATGTATTTCAGTAGACACGTATAAAATGGTCTCCAGGTCAGATAAGCCACTGCAGCATGGATTTCTGTACACTGTAACTCAAAACACTGAAGCATACAATACAATTTCAAGTCAAATTACTGACTCCCTTTTGGGGGGGGGTATCCCCACAGATAACTCACCCCCGCCTAAATTATTGCAGTGTGCTATTCAAACTCAGCAACCAGGGAAGTAGGCAGTGGATTGCCGGACTCCACCATGTCCTGCTCGTAAGTTGTGTTTGAGGTCCTGCAATGTGCTGTACAGTGCCCCCCACCCCACACAGAAAGCAAGTAGGCAAGTAGACTTCCTCAATGAAGTGCACACCAACTATATTAGGTTCTTTTTTTAAATATTGATGAATTAAGTTCCCTGTTGTTTGCATGTCCTTGCCTGTTTAGCCTCCAATGCTTACATTCTCTCTCTCCTTTTTCATTCAGAGCAGCTATTAAATAAATAGTTTTCATAAGACGCATGCAGTGACTGCTAAGACACAAGATTAAACTGTACAGGAACAAACAAAACAAGACGAACGGAATTGGGTTTTATGTAGTGGCCTTTTATACATATTGCATCCCAAAGTGTTTAACAAGCCCCTAACAGCTGTGCCACCCATTAGGTACACATAGAAAAAGCGGATTGGGGAATGTTTAGGAAAGTTCCACGCAGTTAAGAACAGAGGAGGAGAAAAAGAGGACGTTAAGCACTGAAAGGACAAGTCAAGTGACTTGCTCAAGATCACAGTAAGATGTGTTGGATTTTGCATCTCGCTCTCATAGAAACATAGAATTTGACAGCAGATAAGGACCGCTTGGCCCACCCAGTCTGCCCATTTCCCTACCTAATGGATAAGCTGCAGATCCTAGTTAACCAGCAACCTACTTCTTTCTGCCCCCACTCCCTTGAATTGCCTTATGACTGTCCCATGCATGCTTGAATTCCACCACTGTTTTTGACTCCACAAACTCCTCCGAAGGCCGTTCCATGCATCCACAACCCTCTCTGTGAAAAAATACTTCCTTAAATTACCTCTGAGCCGACCCTCTCTCTCTTCAAATTGTGCCCCTTGTTCTTGCACACCTCTTGTTTTGAAGATGCTACCTCTTGGACTTTGTTGATTCCTTGAGGTACTTGAAAGTTTCTATCATGTCCCCCTCTCCTCCTTTCCTCGAGGCTATACATATTAAGCTCCTTAAGTATCTCTTCATATGTCTTCGTTGCAGACCCTGCACCATTTTAGTTGCCCTCCTCTGGACAGCTTCCATCCTGTCTATGTCTTACGGAGATTGGGTCTCCAGAACTGCACTCAATACTCCAGATGGGGTCTGACCAGCTGTCTGTACAGAGGGATAACTACTTCCTCTTTCTACTGGTGATGCCTCTCCTATGCATCCCAGTATCCCCCAGCCCTCCTTGCTGCCCTCTCACATTGCTTGCCCACCTTTAGGTCATCTGATATGACTACCCCAGGTCCCTTTCCATTTTTGTTGTTGTTAGTATCTCACCCCCATTGCATTACTCTTCCCTGGTTTTTGTTTCCCAGGTGCATTACCTTGCACTTCTTAGCATTGAATCTAAGCTGCCATACATTTGACCATTCCTCTAACCTTGCCAAGTCCCTTCTCATCCTTTCCACCCCACCTTGTGCATCAACTCTGTTGCAGATCTTTGTGTCATCTGCAAAGAGACATACTTTTCCTTCCAGTCCCTCTGCAATGTCGCTTATAAAGACATTGAAGAGGACTGGTCCTATTACTGAACCTTGCGGTACCCCACTAGTAACCCCCCTTTCTTCAGAGTGGACTCCATTTACTATTACTCTCTGTGTCCTATTCTCCAGCCAATTCTTTACCCAGGCTGTCATCTTGGGACCCACTCCCAGGCTGGCTAACTTGTATATTAATCTTTGTGTGGGACTGTGTCAAATGCCTTGCTAAAGTCTAGGCAGGCCATGTCCACAGCACCTCCCTGATCTACTACTTTGGTCACCCAGTCAAAGAAATCTATCAGATCTGCCTGGCATGACCTTCCGCTGTGAATCCATGCTGCCTTGGGTCCTGTGCCTCTGGCTCTAGATAATCAACATTTTTTCCTTCAGAAGTGATTCCATCATTTTCCCTACCACTGAGGTTAAACTAACAGGTCTGTAGTTTCCTGCTTCTGCCTTGCTCCCACTTTTGTGAAGGGGAATCACATCTGCCCTCCTCCAGTCCTCGGTACCACCCATCCTCCCATGATTTGTTAAAGAGGGTACAGTGGTGTCACTAGTTCTACCCTTAGTTCTTTTAAAATTCTGGGATGAATCCCATCAGGCCCCATTGCTTTGTCCACCTTCAGTTTTAAGAGTTCTTTCAGAACCCTTTCTTCTGTAAATGGGCTGGTATCAACTTCTGTATCCAGAGTGTTTCTACTGTTTGTTTTAGGTACATCCCCCTCTTCCTTTGTAAATACTGAGCAAAAATATTTGTTTAGTCTCCAGGTTTACAGCTCTGTACTTTAACCATTAAGCCACATAACCTCTTAATTTAGATTTTTTAGCCAGGAGGCACACTGAGCTGATGTAAACTCGTTTCCGTGTGTACCCCTGGGGGAAGGAAAACTGGGAACAGGTTAAAAGCAGGAGAGGGAAGAGCAAAAGAAGGTACAGGCAGCAGGTATGAATCAAAGTGCAAAAAAAAATAGAAAATTTAAATACAGCAATCAAACCAAGCAATGTATAGATAATATATAAATAACCAGGGGTCGGAAAAATCAAGCCAAACAGACGATGCACCAAAAATTACGAAGTTACAAAATTGCAAAAGAAAACAGCAAAAATGACAGAGTCCTGATTCCCAAAAGCAGGTGAGGTGCAGGGGAACAGAAAGAAAGGTAACCAAGGATGCAGGTAAACTAGTGCTGCAAGAAGGAGACGGCCTACAGAGAAGTACAGTGAGTACAGCATGCTGGCGGGGGAGCTGGCAGAAAGTGATGCCTTATTTGTAGTAGAGAGTGCATGGGCATTCAAAAGGAGGCAGGCTAGTTTAGGAAGAGGTAAGAAAGTAATGCAGTGATCTACTGTGCCAGTACCATTACACGAAGCAGCATTCAGGCCTAGGCAACTCAGAAGTCTGTGATTTTAGTACCTGCTGGGTTGAGGAGGACTTTAGAGGACATGGGAGGTTGCTCTCCAGGTGAGGGACCCTGAAGGAAAGTGCAATCTGCCTTATGGCTTTAAAGCATTTTTTTTTTTTTTTTTTTTTTTTGAGGGGGCAGTAAGGGACATGGATCAGAGTTCCTCAGAGCAGAAGGGATAAGAACAAAGGGCAAGTATTGTGCTAAGGAAAAGTTACTCGCCATAGTAACAGCTTTTCTTCTAATGTGTTAGGACAGCCAGTAAAACATGTGCATCACCTCCGTGAGGATTATGGTGCCATGGAACTTAGAATCTTTTTCAAAGATGCTCTTTCTCACTGTGCTGGTCTTGGGCCTGTTACCGTTCCACTGGTAAATCTTTGAGTTGAAGAGGCCAGGAGATGAGAGACCAAATTTGAAAAAGATATGCCAATTACAGTAACATAAGTTTTAAAATGAAACAGAACAAGCAACAGCAATCGTTAGATGTTCAAGCTAGCCAGCTCTGCGGTGCTGAGTGATGAGGCGCCCGCGGGGCACACTGGTGACCCTGGTTCGTGGTCCCGCATTCAGGGACAACCAGAGTGGGAGACCAGGGGAAGGGTAAAGAGCATCCGCATGAACAGTCTCCTTCCTGGGAAGAAAGAATGAAGAAGAAGAATCAGCATTTATATAGCGCTTTTCATCCACAGTATCCCAAAGCGCTTTACAAGCAATGCTAGACTGGTAGTGAAGTGACTGAATGTGTGGTGGCAGCCATATCACACATCATCACCCACACACAGCCTGGATAATTGCATGAACCTGTTTATGGGAAGGGGAATGTTGGCCAGGACACCGGGAATGTTCCCTACTCTTTACGAAGAGTACCCTGGGTTCTTTTACTTCCACCTGACACCCACCTGGACAACCAGGATGGACAGAAGGGACCTCGGTTTAACATCTCATCCAAAGGACGGCACACTCCAGCAGTACAGCACCCCCCAATACTGGACTCAGATGCCAGCGATTTTTTGGTGCAAGTCCATCCTGGTGTGGGATGAGAACCCACGACCTTCTGATCCAGAGGCGGATGTGCTACCAACTGAGCCACGCTGACATCTGAATGGTTCAGACTGCCCCTTGAGTGGCTCCTGGTGGTAGGCCAGTGGAGACGCACTTGACAGCATGGGTGATCACACGGTGCCATGCATCTCTCCAGGATGCCACAATGTGCAACCATGATGTGGGAAGGGTAGGTGGAGGGAAGGGAGAAAACAGGATACAGGCTTGCCTCTGGTGCCAGATGACAGCCCTCAGTGTGTTCCCCGCATGCCACCCAACGCACCACCCTTACCCCCATTTCTTCCTAGGTGAGAGCAGGGAGGCTTCCTTGCAGACTGTTTTAGACTGGTCTACTAAGGAAGCTGTTTCAGATGACATTATTACAAAGGTATTCTCAATCTTTTTAACAGAGGAACACTCTTTGGAGCTAGACAGAGAAGCTGGAGTCGATAGCAATTGTATTTTTTGCTTGTCTTTTTTTCTGTGTCTTTGGACAAATCACTTTTGCACAGATCATAGTTTGTCCAGTATGATTTATGTCATAACACTTGTAATACTCTGTACGCCAGGTAAACACGGACCACACTTTTGACACTTTTTGAAACCAGTGAATCCAGTACATGTGTTAGGCTTTTGTTCAGAGTCTGACTGAATCATTACACCAGAAAAAGGCACTATAGTAGAATTTCCAAACTCAGTCATCAAGAGCTAATAATTGCATAGAAACATACAAAGTAGCCAGCAGAATTAGGCCTTCTGGTCTATCTAGTCTGCTTGATGTGCAGGGTTTACAGCTCAGGCTGTTGTCCCCGCTCCCACCTCCCAACACTTTCATTGACTACCTTCTCCTCTCTCATAGCCCTTATCCTCCCCCTGAACCTAATCCAGCCCCTCTTGAAGTGAACCAATGTCCTCACTGAAATCACCTCTTTTGGTAGCGCATTCCACTTGGTCACCACCCTTTATATGAAGAAATGTCTCCTGACCTCCCTCTTAAACACCCCCATACAGCTTGAGGCTGTGTCCCCTCATAAATTTGCTGCTGCTTAGCCTGGAAAGACGCTCCTTGTTCACCTTATTAATCGCCTTCAAGTACCTGAAGGTTTCAATCATGTCTCCCCTCTCCCTGCTGTCCTCCAGGGAGTACATGTTCAAGGCCCCCAGTTTCTCCTCACACAAACTATCTTGCTGCCCCGCAATCATCTTCATAGCCCTCCGTTGGACCATCTCCACTGTATGTCAATCACCATCATTGTGAGATGACCAGCTTTATAGTGAGCCAAAAACAGATTTAAAAGTGCAAACATTTAAAACAACTTTTTTTTTTGTGCTAAAACACAAATTGGAAGAGACAGCAAGCCATCAAATTAACTGGGAGCACCATACAGGGTGACCACTCTTTTCAGCTGACACTAAAGATCTACTGTTGGTGTGAAGGGCATATGACCAGCCTGATCTGTTCATTTCTTTTAAGATAGTTTCCTTTTATAAGCTCTGTTATTTAAAAGTGGATGAAACATGGCTTCCAAGTCATATGTCCAAGCAGTTCTCATGGGAAACACTGGTGAACTGCTCAGTGTAACTTTCCCACCAGCTCATTTAAGCTGCACATCCTAGCAGATGTGAGGATGCCATTTCAAACACCTCCGACATCCTGAAAAACAAGATCGTAAAGCTGGACAGAGGATGTCTAGGTGTGAAGGAGGCCTGTTGGCCTGGATGATGTTTCACTCACACATGTACACACACCCATTTGGGGTGGGTGAAACAGTGGGGAACATACACTCAAAGAGGTGAGACCACTCCCCACAGTCAAAGGGAATAAATGAGGGAGCTGATGGTTCAGCTCTCTCTGGAACACTCAACATCTGAAGGCAAGAGGGCCCTGCCAAGGACTAGCTGAAGGGTAAGACAGCACAGTTAAGGAAAGTGTCTTCTGCAGTTAGTGGCAGGTAAAGAGATTTAGGTAAAAGCTCAGATTTTTCTATACGTTAACTGTCTATGTAACTTGCTTTATTTTCTATTTCTTAGTAAACTTGTAGACCTCTTGTCTTCCTGTAACTATATACTGTTTGTAAATACTTGTAGTTTTTCTAGTAAATAATGTTTTTTTGATAGAACCAGTGACTGCTTGTTTATTTAGAAGGGGATTTGACTATTTCTGCTTAACTGTTTGCAGTCCGACTCTGAAGGGAATTCTACTAATAGCTGTTGTGTTGACCTTCCTGACCTTGAGCAAGAGGCAAAATGTAGGTTTTCCTGGTTCCTGGTAAAAATCAGGTGGTGGAAAAGAATCAGAAGTTCCTGATAGAGAACTGCCCCGTAAGCGAGGGACCCAAGGGGCAGTTTTGTCACAACTGGTAACAGTGGCGAGGCATCTCTGTCACAGCTGGAATGCTGGGAAGTTTGAGTCCAACACAGTGAGAAAGATCATCTTTGAGAAAGATTCTAAGTTCCGGAGTACCATAATCCTTCCAGAGACGACGCACAACATTTACTTGGATGTTCTAATTCTTGTAGTCAGAAGTGAGGATATCAGAGCAGAATCTGAAAATAAGAGTTGCTCCATGCACAAGGTGTCTTGCTTCCAGGGATGACCAGGCTAGCTGGCTGTATACTGAGTGGTGGTGGCTGCAAAGGAAGCAGATAAAGCAAAACCGTAGAAGGCACTGACAAAGGGGTCCACTCTGGTCAGAGAGGATCTAGTGAGGCACAGTGAAACACATCATCCCCACAGTCAAAGGCAGGGAGAACCATTCATGAGGTGATCTCCCATTTTCATGGAGGAAGGATAAGGCAGAGTAGGGCACAGAGTTTAAGAAGCAGCTTGGCATCAGTACTGTTGATGTAACAGAAGAAGTCAAGGAGCTGGTCCTGACAAACACCATGCTACTGTATCTGAAGCACGTGACACTGTGAAACATTGGAAATGAGCTTCGGACAACCTCATCTTGGTGCAAATGGTTATGGTACATTATAACATAGGTAAGAACATTCTATCCACCTGATCAGCTAAAGGACAAGCACAAGAGTGAAATTATTTGGCCTTACCTACAGTTCTGTATTTGTTTAGTCTGTGGGCTAAGTCTGGCTACAATATCTATATGCCTCATATGGAACTACATTTTTGTCTTCTGCTTATATTTCATATAGAAAACAACACTGTATTATTAAAATAAAAAGTCCCTTTTAAGACCTTTTTTAAACAAAGTCCTTGTTATAAGTGCAATGACACTTCAAGGATGTGAAATTATGGTTAATAATTGCATTTTTCTTTCGTGTTTAAAGGCACTCAGCAAGAACACATCATGCCTAGCAACATACTCGAGGAGTACAATTACCGACTCATAATTACACCTCGTGGCCTGTCTTATTGCATATGCAACAGCTTTTTTTGGTATTAAATGAGAGAAGGTTTGACCGGAACCACAGTTTGATACACAGAATAACACACAGGTGTGAAATGTAGTCATGTCACTCAACAACTTTTCAGGACGATAATAAAGTGAGCCAACAAAAGGGACTTAACAGCAAGTCTGACAACTTGAAGCAAAAAGTCTTGTAAACTGTTTGATTTTGTTTTGTTTTTATAAGTTGCCAACTCTTGAAAAAGTCTGTCGCAGGCTCTTTAGTACAGTCATACCTTCATTTGTCCTTTTCATGGAATCCCCGCCCCCCATGGATTCTGTAAACCCAGTACCCATTTAATTACCTGTGATGAGAGAAAGACCTTTGCTACTGCCACTTTGACACTGCTATCTCTCAGTACCGCCTCACATGTGTATATTCCAATGTCAGCTGAAGTTGGATTTACAATGGTTAAGCGTCTCCCAAAACTGCTGACTCCATTTGTGAGCTTTATCCCGTTTCTCTTCCAGGAAATGCTTAGTTTGTCAACTGGTCTGTGTGCAAAGAGAGAAAGAAAATCAATTTAACATTCCTAAATGATTCCCAACTAAATCATGCATACTTTTAATCACAGTAAGCTATGCCCTGAGAACTCTCGGTTGATGGCAAACAGCGCCAATTCTGCAGCCTTGATGAAGGAATTAATGCCGTGCTTTACGTAAGCTCTAAATAACAAGAATGTCTAATAGTCTAAATAATGGCCTCTTCTTAAAGTTCAACTGGCCAGCAGCAAATCTACCCAGGCTGCTCACTCCCACCCAGAGAAATCGACCCAGTTTAATTGTTCCCTTTGTTCAATTACAGGAACAGCAAGTTGGCCAAGAATAATTCCCTTTCTATTGGTGTCATTTGTCATGCCTGTAATTAAAGAAGAGGTTTTATTTAAATGATGATGAGGGGTAGAATGCTTTTAAGAGAATGCATACCGTTCCCTATATGATTAATGTAAAGGCTATTATATAGATCCATTACGTAAACTGCTGTGTTATGGTTAGCAAATGTCTTCAGTAAAACAGAAAAATACCATTAAAATTGTGACGTGGAGGCATCCATTTAGTGGGCAGGAAGGATGATGTCACTCACTCACCAGCCCTAACCATATGCAGTGAAGCAAGTTAAAACAAATTGCTCCTACAGACAAGGATCATATCAAATTGCGAGGAAAAGTCTGGATTCTCTCGTTACACTATGCCAAAGCTAACATCAGGGATGTTCTTCACAGTACAACTGAACCTTAATCAGTACAGCCCAATTGTTCGCTTCTGCTGTAAGGCACACTGGTGAGGCTGTGACATCATCACAGCACCCTTCCTGCCCACAAAATGGACGCCTCCATACACCTGCTTAAAAAGCATTTTTCACTATTTCATTAAAGTCATATGCTAATGTATCCTAGCTAAGCAGTTTTGTGACAACTATAGTAAATGCTGAAATAACCTTATAGGAACCAGTACACATTCCCTTTAAGAGCTAAACTACGCAACTCACTCACCCCTGGCAGAAATTTGTAAACAATTCTGTAGATTCTTGTTGCCTCTGCCAAAAGTGTGACTTGCATTGCAGTGCCTGTACACCACTAGTTCGACTCTGTATACAATGAATTTACTGTGCCTGCATGAAAAGTGAATACATTGCAAATTAAAAAAGAAAAAAAAGGATGCATGCCCAGCAAATTTAAAAAAGAGCCTCAACTGTACAAGGCATATTTTTTTTTTAAAAATTAGAATACAAACAAACACATCCCTTGATATAAAGGCAGTCTCTGCCCTCTTACAACAAAAAACTCCAACCTCTTATGTTTGGATGGGTTATTTGTTGCTGGGTCCCCCCAAGTCTTGTATGCCATGTGGCCTCGCTATTTCAGTAGCTACTGCCTCAGCTGCACAGTACACTTGGTAAACCACGCCATGGCAACTGAACTGAGTTCTGTGCTATAGAATGTGTTCAACACTTCTCCCCCACCAAAAAACTGAACTCTGCTGACAATACCTACATACCTTGCATTTGCAATACATTCAAGTACAGCTTCACCGCTTCCTGCTACCACACTGATGTTCTGTGGGGCAATTATGATCTTGAGAGCCACTGGGTCAGCTGGGCTGTTTGCATCTATAAGAGAGGTACGGTAACATTGAAACAAATGAAGGCTTGCAAGTCTACAAAGCAATGATGAGCATTCACAAAGAAACTTATAAACAGCACCATGTCTTAATATTCTACACTGTCTGGGCTACACAAGGTTTCAGACTCTGGAGTATCAAATTTATGGATTTCTGAAGTTCATTTTTTTTTGCATTATTTATTTATCACCCCCCTGCGTCCAACCGGCCTCTCCTTCAGGCCTTCCGCCAAGGACTACCCTCAGATTCTCATTCTGAACCTCCCCACACCAGCTTCCACCTGATCCCAGATCGCAGCCAACCAGAGTAGCCCAATGTAACCCTTCGTCGGACGGGTCCCCTCCTTCTGGAGAGAAATTGCCTTCAGGCATTCTTGCTCTCGGCCCTGATGCTGCTGGGATCAGTATTTCCCTGGCTCTTTGGGGGTTCCATGGGGCGGGATCCAGGCTCCGCCATCATCTGGTCACTTCGGGCGCCATTTTTCCACTTTTCTGAGTTCCCTGTCGTGCCACTTCTTGTAGTGCCCAGAGTGTCGCTGAAGCGGCATGCCTTAGCCCACCTCCGGGGAGGAGCAGTCCTTAGGGACACACAATCCTCTCCCGTCTCCTGCCGATTCCTCAGCAACCGAAGTCCTGCCTCGACCCGGTCGCGGTGTGGTTTGAGGTAAGGCGCCAGCGCCTCAGCCCTCTACGCCACCGGGCCGGCGTTCATTTTTTTTAACCATAGAACCAGCAGGCTTCATCACTTTCAAAAAGGTCTGAAAGCCCCTTGAAATTTTTAAAGTTGCATTTTATTTACCGATTAGGGATAAACCTTAAAAACAGTACACCTGCATCTCCAATTTTTGTTTTTAGAAAAAAAAAAGTAAAAACTGACTTCATTCCTAACACTATTTATGTGATGTGCAATACAAATCCCCAGATATGCCGAGCATTACTATTTGACTCCTTTAGTTCTCTTACATAAAACACATACATTGAAAAGAAAGTTTTACTGCTATGCTGAGAGTTAATCATTTGGGAGAAGGAATGGCTGTTTGTTCTCCTAAACATAAAAAATAAAGTTTTCTATAAATAAGGACACAAAAAACAAGGTCTTTCCCCACAGAGATAGTGTGCACACTAGTTCAGAAACCATGTTTTATTCTTTGTGATTTGAAGGTTTAGAGACTCAGTAGGTATTTTTTTTTCTTTTTGTTTCCTAATTCCTAACTTATAAGTGTGTGTGTGTGTGTGAGTGTGTGGAGTATGTCCAACCACATTACAAAAGACAGTTCATAAGTAGCTCTTTCCACTCATAAGTGCACAGCTCAGTGATAATTTAACAACTGGTTTTGATTTCTGGTCAAAGTCCATAGTTTTGTGGAACATACAAAGAAGCCAGCAGGAGAAGGCCATTTGGTCTATCAAGTCTGCTCGTATTGCAGGGTCCACAGCTTGAGCTAATGTCTCTGCCCTTCCTCCCATCCTCCCTTCCCATGATCCTTACCTTCCCCCTATGCCTATCCCAGCCTCTCTTAAAGCTGCTCACTGTCTTCAATGAGATGACCTCTTCTGCCAGGGCATTGCAAGTGTCCACCACCCTCCCTGTGAAGAAGTGCTTCCTGACCTCCCTCCTAAACCTCCCACCCTCCACCCTAAGACTGTGCCTGTACAAAGGCAGTATAACCTCCTTTCTCCTACTACTGATCCAGCCCTAGATATGCATCCCAGCACCTGGTTTGCCTTTGCTGCTGCTTTCTTGCACTGTGAGGAGTGCTTCAGGTCACTAGTACAGGTCACTAGTAAGGCCACATCTAGAGTATAGAGTTCAGTACTGGTGCCAACACCTCAAAAAGGACATTAACCTGCTGGAGAAGGTCCAGAGGAGGGCTACAAAGATGATAGCTGGTCAGAAGGGTAAGGCATATGAGGAGATGTTGAGAGCACTGAACATGTACTCCCTGGAAGACAGGAGAGAGAGAGAGAGAGAGGACATGATTGGGACCTTCAAGTACTTTAAAGGGATAAATAAGGTTGATAAGGAGAGTCTCTTTAAGCTTAGTGGCAACCATAACACGAGGGGGCACAGTCTTAAGCTGGAGGGTGGGAGGTTTAGGAGGTAGGTCAGGAAGCACTTCTTCACAGAGAGGGTGGTGGACACTTGGAATGTGCTACCAGAAGAGGTCATCTCATTGAAGACAGTGGGCAGCTTTAAGAGAGGATGGGATAGGCACGGGGAAGGATCATGGGTAGGGAGGATGGAAGGAGGAGGGAGGGAGGAGGGCAGGGACATTAGCTCAAGCTGTGGACCCTGCAATATGAGCAGACTTGATAGACCAAATGGCCTTCTTCTGCTGGCTTCTTCGTATGTAGTTATCATCCCTCCCAGGTCCTTCTCCTCCTCTGATACAGATACTCTGACTCCACCCAGGTAGTACTCTGTCCTGGAATTCTTGGGTCCAATATGCATAACTTTGCATTTCTTGGCATTGAAGCCAAGCTACCAGATCCTGTACCATCTCCCCAGTTTTTCCAGATCTTCCTGTAGGTCCTATATCCCATTCAGCTGTGTGCACTCTCCTGCAGAGCATGGTGTCATCTGCAAATAGGCACATTTTGCCCTTAATGCCATCTCCAATGTCATTGATGAAGACACTGAATAACACCGGCCCCAGCACTGAGCTCTGTGGGACCCCACAGATTACCTCTCTGGTGTCAGATAACTCTCCCCCCACAACCACCCTCTGGGTTCTGTCCCATAGCCAGTTTATATGATATACGGTGTACATATACATATATGGTACATGATGAAAAAAAGAATGGGGGACAAGTAGAATAATGCAATCTTTTTCAAAGTACATTGGTATCAAGAGAGTGGATAATAGCAAGCAACTCAGACAGCTAGGCTTCCTTCAGTTCCAAAATTATCAACAATTCCATCCACAGCTCCTAGCACAAGATGGTAAACATGAGCTGGAGAGTGACTGTAGTGCAAAATAAAACAGGGAATAATTAATTATATTTCTTGGCCCAAAGAGATGGTATGCCAATCCCTTGAGGATCACTGTATCTGTAGACCACAGCTATTATTTGCTTCAATTTTTAATGCTTCCTTTATCTGGGAAGTATGACTGTAAAAGCCAGTGTATTCAGCACTGGGACAAGGTAACACTCTGATACGAACGAGGAATGACATTAATTGTAACTGCATTTTATACACTGCTTTTGTAATGCTATTGCATTGCGACCGCAAGAAACTGGGAAAGCATCACAGTCACAGGACTCATAACAAAACAACTAGGGCCCGACGTGAAAAAAGGTTTATGTGGAAAAGGCAGGTGATGTAATACCTTTTGTTAGACCAACAAAAAAGGTTCCCTTCCTAACCCACCCTCACCAGCACAACACACTAGTGCTAATGGTACCATTTCCCTAACCCACCCTCACTAGCATAAGCCACTTAAGTTCCGTGTCCCTATTTCACGTTTATTTATTTTGTAATTTAATTTATAATACCGTTTGATTGAGGGCCCCAAGACAACGATCCACAAACACCGAAAACACATGATGCTGATACACTAATCAGCTTCCTCAATCAGGGTCCCAAACCAGCCCTAATCCAACCTTACTAACACAAGTCTTGCACAGATTGTCATGTACCTCCTGGATAAACTGCTGTATGTGCAAAATCCTACTGCAAACAATTCCACTGCTGTACCTTTGATGCCAAGTGTTGCTGCGTCCCCCGAATGCTGAACAAACATTCCCATCACTGCCTTCACTCTCTCACAAGCGTGAACATGAATTTGTGCAAATAAGACAGCAGGGTTCATTGCAAGAAATTAAAGGTGCACAAGATATTTAGTTTTATAGTATATTAACGGACTCTCAAACAGCAGCGGGTTAAGTGCCAGGATGTCAAAAGAGTGGCTGGAAAACAGGCTAGAATGAAATCTGTTGCAGCTACTGGCAAAATGGGCTCTCAAACAGTAGCAAAAGCTCTGTAAATAATTCGACCTCACGTATTGAGTCCCCTTTCACAGTGCCTATGTTTTGCACTGAAAACTTGACTCATACTTGAGTATACAAGGTAGTTATCGCAGCTGTTACAATTTGAACTTGTTATCAACTGCCTCTGTGACCCTGACTACTTACTACACCCGAAATTAAAAGTGAAAAGCAAAACAAAAAACTGTTTCTGTTGGGCAAGTTATTTCATGGCTGGTTAGGTATTTTGTGCCATTTCTGAAGATCTGCTCCCGCTGTGTGTACCCTGCACATGCACCTCTCAAGTAATCACCAAATTCTGGTCGATACTCACACACTTCACACAGATCCCACCGTTACAACCAGATGAGACAAACCCACTGACCATGACCCGGCCAGCATGCGTCTTGCACTTGGCCAACCATGAACCTAACCTGTGTTTGCCCATCACCGTGTCCTCCACCCAGACTCGGCCCTCCCAGCGAAGATGGCATGCCCTGGATACGTGGACCCAAGGCTTAAGATAAGACTTTTGGGGGATGAGTACTGTACTCCTCCTTTTGAAAGTGAGGTGAGTAAAGCCAAATTCAAATACGTACAAATGTCTGGACAGAGTGGAGTGAAGAGTACATTTTTTAAAAACAATGTAGTTTTTTTCCTAGATAAGAACTGATCCGGTGGCAACAGTGATCCAGCTACTCACCAGTTTTAAAATATAGTGAGTAAAAAAAAAATTTGGGATGCGTACAAGTGCAGTAAATCTGGAAAAAAAAAACTTTCATTTGAATCGCCAATTTATGTTATGAAGCACTCTTCTATGGGGTGTAGTACGTTTACAAATGTTGGGTGAGTATAGGTACTCAAATACATTTTCTGAAGAGTATTTCCTAAAATGAGGAGAGTAAAATAGAACGGTGCTCACCTTTATCTGGAGCCTTGCCGGGATCCTTTATGTCCAGTCACCTATCCCCTGCATCAAGCCAAGGCACACACTTCCTGAAATCCCAGGTGAAGTGTCTGTCTGGTCCTATCAGCTTTTCTCCAATCCCTTCACAGTATCAGGAATGATTTCAATTATTTAAAATAAACTAGAATGTCTTTCGGAATGATGGACACCTCCTGAAACTTACTTACAATACTCCTTGTACAATAATGTACCTACAGTCTGTACACATTGCGCTAAAACAAGCTACATTTACACGGTATATATATTTACAAACGGGACCAAATAAGAACGAACATGCTTTACGAGGGAACTATGCAAAGTAATATCCTTTCTATAGCTTATTTGTCTCAGAAAAGAATAAAACTTACAGGTGTTTCAAGATATTAAACAACGGCATCTTTCCTTCAGTTCTTCTCTCTTACTGTTAAAATGTACTGCTTATATTGAATTCCCCCCTACCATTCACACATCAGCCAGTTTGTACGACTACAGACTGATCCCATCTATCCCTGCACACAGGTTCTTCTGCTCTTACACCTGTTTTGTGCGCTGCAGTCATCATCTTTGTCCTGTATGGTTTTTGCATGCAGCACCACCGGTTCGGAACGAGTGTCACTGTCTTCTGGAAAGAGCCCTAGCATGGGACTGGGATGCAAGATATCTTCATGTTCTACAGTATATCAGATGTCGTCCCATGCCATGTTGACAGCAGACACATCCTGTGCTGTGAACTACATACTACATATTCCTGCCCACATGACTCCCGCACCCGGGCAGTTAGGCAGCAGTTGTGTACAGAGAGAGACATCCACCATTCTCAAGAGGGAAGTCATCTGACTTGGACTCACGTCCTTGCCTTTGCTACCCAACAGCAGCAGCCTGGTCTCAGGGTGTGAACCCAGATTACATGCATGGTAAGCAGGCATGCTTACTTCTAGGTCCTCAGGCGAATATCATTTCAGTTCAGATAAGTCGGCCCGTGCAACAGCAGGACTGACGCTTGTGATGCTAGCAACCTGGGTTCGGGAATAAGCCATGGTTATTCGAGGGCTGGAGAGGACATTTGAGCATCCCAGCAGATGCTCACCTCCTCTGCACTGGGAAGTAGCCTGTAGTTCGCCAGGTGAGCACCCCTGGAGAATTCTTGGAGGGTAGAGCATAGTGGCTCAGCTAATAGCAGAGACAGACATCACGACCAAACCCCTGCACATGCCCGCTGCATGTATGTTGCAGGGAAATTTGTTACCGCTGTCTGTAGAGAAGGGGCAGAAATGGGAGAAGAACTCCATACCCTGCAGGATAACATGCACTGCAGGTTCTAGCACCGCTGACTGTGACCCTCTTCCTATTGGGTTTTGTTCATTGGAGGGGTTGGGGTACCCCAATGGCCAAATCATTGGGGGGGCATGTAAAAGTTTTTGAGAATGAAGATAAGTCCCAGGGATGGCGGGTAAAGGGGCTGGGTGATGCACAGAAGGGGGACAGGGTTGACTAGCAGCATAGAAACATAGAACTGCTGCTGCAGAAAAAGGCCTATAGGTCTATTCAGACTGCACATTGCTTATCTAGAGTATAGTATGATACATGGACCCCTAATGGTCCTCCACCATCTCTCGTCCAATGTCTCTTACCAAATCCATCTGCCTGTCCCACCCTCGTCGGAAGCCCACTATTATTTTTTACAATGACTACCTCACTGGGTAGTCCTTTCCACTTGTTTACCATATGCTCTGTGAAATAATACTTCCTGACATCCATTACAAACCTACCCCGCTACCATCCATTTTCTTGTGTTGCCCCAGTGCTGCTGTTGCCATTTTTTTTATGAACAGCTTCCTATGTTCCGCTTTGCTTATTCCCTTCATAAATTTGTATGTCTCATTCATTCCCCCCTTTCCCATTTAGTCTCGAGCATGTTAATGCCTACTTTCCAGCCTCTCCTCATACAATCCAACACTGCTGGCCCTGAATAATTTTTACTGAACTTATCAGTACCGATGCTATCCTATTCTTGTCCTTTTTGAAGTGTAGGCTCCAGAACTGCATGCAGTATTCCAGATGTGGCCTCTCCAGTGAGCTGTACAAGGACAGTATCACCTCCTTCTGTCTGTTTACTAAATCCACTGCATATGCACCCCGGCATCTTATCTGCCTTCCCCAATGTCCATCCCTCGGAGTGGGCACAGCCACTTCTGGCCTTCTGCATGCAGAGCACCCCCTGCCCTAGTTGGAGTATAAAGAATTAAACAATAAAAATGCCGGTCCGGTGGCGCTGAGGGTTGAGGTGCTGGACGCCACACCTTGCGCCACTCCGGCGACCCGTGTTCGGGAATGGGCACGGGTTGCTGTGGATCGGCGGGGAGGAGATGGATTGAGTGTCCAATGGACTGCTCTCCATCTCCGGGGAGGGGGGATTCGGGCGGCCGGTGCTTGCCTGACCCCTGGCGGAGGCTGTGGGTCGGTGGCACGTAGCTGCAAGTTAAGGGGGTGGGACGTGGCAGACGCTTGACTGGGGCAGGCACGGGAGCGTGCGCGCACCCAGTCGCTGGCGTCATTGCACGCCATGTCCTGCAGGGAGAAAAAGTGGAAAAAAAAAAAGAGAGAGCCCGGCAGAATGACACTGTGCCCTGCGGCGCCGTCCCTGAGAAGGCACCTCCCTGGCATGGATCCTTTGGGGTGGATTGAGTTGCTCCCCACCACCCTGCCGCGAAGGGTAAGTCACGGGGTGCATAAGGGAGGGGGTCGGATCTTCGGGGATGGCACTGGGGGGACAGCAGGCTTGCAGCCGGAGCTCTGGAGGAAAAAAATACAAGAAAAAAATAAATAAAAATGCACATAACTTCTAACCAAACTCTTTATGTGGCATTTTGTCTAACCCTTATACATAATACTAAACTCTGTTGAAGAGTCACAGAAGGATTGGTTTGTGCCTATATGATCTTGCACTAAAGGGACAGATCCAGATTTTATTTTCATACAGGTCTTTGGCCCCTGATCAGGCACCTGCGCCTCTCGTTTGGGTCTATGTTGCCGGCAACCCCTGGGCTATGTCTGCCATTTCCCTCACCGCCGTGGCCAGTGGGATCCATACAAAGGAAGGCCTGAATGTGCCAGCATCTATCATTTAGGCAGCTTGCTGTACACGTTTTCCCTTGTGTCCTCCATGAGCCCATAGTCCCTCCCTCCACCCCATGACGTGTGCACAGCCACTAAGGCCCCCTGCACACTCAGTGTCCCTGTGGTGAGAACGACCTCCCTGGCCCAACTGCTGTGGTCACTGGCAACGGAACCTGCCACCAGCTCTCCCCTACTGAGATGCACTGCCGTGGGGCAGTCATGTCATTCTGGCCTGCCTCCCAACATGGCAAACTGAGTCCACTCCCAAACCCTAGTTGCCTGCATGTCAGCACGTTACGCTGCCGCTGGACCATGAGGGAAGCCCCTCGATCCAGAATTTCACCAAGGGGGTTCCACCTTCTTCAGAAGATACAACATGCTTCCTTTTAAAACTCCAATTACGTTAAAACTGTTTGGTCAACTTGTTAGCACAGCAACAGCACTACTGCTCACTATGCTGGTTACCTTGTTTTGGGAACGGACTGAGGTCACTCAAGGGCTCGCTATGGAAGAGGATCAAGCATCCGAGGAAAAGCTCTCCTCCCTTGGGGAGGAGGGAACACAATGTTCTGCTGCTTGTCCACCATATGGCGGAAACCAGGAGGTAACACACGGGCAATCACACCATGAGGGAAGTGGCAGCCTCCAGACACGGACTGCACGCATGTGTGCTACCACGTGAATACATGCGCATCATTGCAAAATGGCATCCTTGGGGTGAAAAACAGGAGCTGGAGAAAATAGCCTTGATGTACTGTCGCACAGGCACTCCCTCCTCCACATGACCGACATGGCAGGCCACCCCCACCACTATGGTCCTGGGCAAGCGGTGGATGACCAGTAAATATTGGAAGCTGTGGGGAAAGGAGAGGTGGTAACTGTGGGGGACTTCAACCTGCCCAAGGTGGACTGGAACATACCCTCCACAACATGTGCTAGGAGTCAGGTGATCTTGGAAGGACTGCAGAGTGGGTTACTGACTCAGGGTGTCACAGAAACAGCAAGAGCTGAGGCAGTTCTTGATCTGGTGCTCACAAATGGGGAGCATGTACAGGAAATAATGGTCAGGGAGCCACTGGGCGGAAGTGACCATTGCACAGTGTGGTTCCATTTGGGCAGGGAAAGCATCCTAATACCAAAATCTTGGATTTCAGGAGGGCGGACTTCAGGAAAATGGGTGAGGTTCTAAGCAGCCATCTGGTGAGCAACAGAGCAGATATGGGGGTGGACCAAAAGTGGTCCATCATTAAGGAAGGAAAACTGGTTGCCACAGATGAGTGTGTTAGGCTCAGGGGGGAAGAACACAAGGGCCAAAGCACCCAGCTGGTTGAGTTCTGGGGTTGCCGAGGCAGTAAGAGAAAAGAGGTTGGCCTATAGAAAATTCAGGAAGACCAAGAAAGAGGTGGATAGGGAAAATTACCTAAGGTTGGCAAGTAAGGAAGTCTGGCGAGTAAAGGCACAGAAGGAGCTGCAAATTGCTGAAGGAATTAGGAAGAGGCAGAAGGCTTTCTTTCATTATATAACTGAGAAAAGGGACAAGAAGGAAGGGACTGTTAGGCTTAAGAAAGGGGTGGAGGATAATGGAGGAAAAGCAGAGATACTAAATGAATACTTCTGTACTTTCTTCACCATGGAGAAGGATGGACCAGTGCCTTCAGGAGGGAAAAGAGGAGCGGGGAGGGAAACAGAGACATAGTGATAGAGGGGGATAGAGTGAGGGAGGGTCTGCTGGCATTGAAAGTGGACAAATCACCAGGCCCGGACAGAGTACATCCAAGGGTACTAAAGGAACTGGCTGTGGAGCTGGCAGGGCCACTAGCAGACCTATTTAATAGTTCACTAGAGTCAGGTGTGGTACCACAGGACTGGAGAACAGCACATGTAGTACCCCTTCACAAAAGTGGTCCCAAGGATGATCCAGGGAATTACCTACCAGTCAGTCTGACCTCCATTGTGGGCAAGCTCATGGAGACCTTATTAAAGGAAAGGTTGGTGGCATATCTAGAGGAGCATGGTTTCCAGGATGAGAGGCAGCATGGGTTCACGAGGGAGAAATCGTGTCAAACAAATCTAACTTCTTTGACTGTGTTACTAAGACAGTAAACAGGGGCCAAGCAGTAGACATCCTCTAGCTTGATTTCAGTATGGCCTTTGACTCTGTGCCCCACAAAAGGCTGACCAGGAAGTTGGTGGATCTTGGAGTTAGGAAGAAGATGGCCAGTGGGTGGAAAACTGGCTGAGGGACAGAACCCAGAGGGTGGTGGTGGAGGGAAGAGTTATCTGGCACCAGAGACGTAACCAGTGGGGTCCCACAGGGCTCCGTGCTGGGGCCAGTGTTGTTCAATGTCTTCATCAATGACTTTGGAGATGGCATTAAAGGCAAAATGTGCCTATTTGCAGATGACACCAAGCTCTGTGGGAGAGTGGACACAGCTGAAGGGATATGGAACTTACAGGAAGATCTGGAAAAGCTGGGGAGGTGGTCCAGGATCTGGCAGCTTGGCTTTAATGCCAAGAAATACAAAGTTATGCATATTGGAGCCAAGAATCCCAGGACAGAGTATTACCTGGGTGGAGCTGGAGTAGTTGCATCAGAGGAGGAGGAGAAGGACCTGGAAGTGATGATAACTAGTGACCTGAAGCACTCTTGCAAGAAAGCAGCAGCAAAGGCAAACAAGATGCTGGGATGCATAGCTAGGGGGATCAGTAGTAGGAGAGAGGAGGTTATACTGCCCTTGTACAGGTCACTGATAAGGCCGCATCTAGAATACGGACTTCAGTACTGGTGCCCACACCTCAAAAAGGAAATTAACCTGCTGGAGAAGGTACAGAGGCGGGCTACAAAGATGACAGCCGGTCAGCAGGGCAAGGCATATGACGAGAGGTTCAGGGCGCTGAACATGTACTCCCTGGAAGACGGGAGAGAGTGAGAGAGAGAGAGAGGGGACATGACTGGGACATTCAAGTACTTGAAAGTGATAAATAATGTTGACAAGGAAAGTCTCTTTCAGCTGAGTGGCAACCATATCACGAGGGGGCACAGTCTTAAGCTGGAGGGTGGGAGGTTCAGGAGGGATATCAGGAAGCACTTCTTCACAGAAAGGGTGATGGACACTTGGAATGCGCTGCTGGAAGAGGTCATCTTGTTAAAGACAGTGAGCAGCTTTAAGAGAGGCTGGGAAAGGCATGGGGGAAGACAAGAATCATGGGTGGGAGGATAGGGGAGGTGGGGGAGGGAGGGCAGGAACATGAGCACAAGCTGTGGACCCTGCAATACGAGCAGACTTGATGGACCAAATGGCCTTCCTCTGTTGGCTTCTTCGTATGTTCGTATGTATGTTCATAAATCTGTAGGATGGTCGGTCATAGAGCTTGGGGAAGAGGGTGCCACTGGGCGAACTGGAGTATGAGAAACAGCTTAATTAAAAAACAAAAGTTAAAATGATCTGTTGGCCTAGGGGAGTAGTGGGTACTACTATGCTACACAGCTGGACCCGCTAGCAGTTGCACTTTGTGGCAATAGTGTGTGCCGACTCGTCACTCTACATTATAAAGTA
Source organism: Neoceratodus forsteri (assembly GCA_016271365.2). NCBI lineage: Eukaryota > Metazoa > Chordata > Ceratodontiformes > Ceratodontidae > Neoceratodus > Neoceratodus forsteri. The sequence continues at coordinate 387,097,807 of JADMNL010000025.1, read as the reverse complement.
ATCAAATTGCCACAACCAGTGAGCGCATAGAATCAGCCTACCTGTCATGCAATGTACAGATGCTGCCTCGTGCTGACCGTTCGTCTGTTTATCGCAGCCTTCAGTGACATGATCACCATGTGCAGCGTAAATAAAAGTGCTGCGTTATAGATTCGCCAGTTACCTCTTGTTCGGTAACGTTCATAAATCATAAATTTGTAGACTTTTTAAATAAATAAATAAAACAGCTACTCACTGCTCCGCATAAACTGCCACCAGTCTGAGCGGTGGTCCATACCATTTCAGACAGTAATGGGGAGGGGGGAGGCAGGAAAAATGTAAAAATAAACTTTATTTTACAAGAATTGAAACACCTCTCAGACTCTTTCTTTGAATTGAAAGCATTTAGACTGCTTAATGATATTAAATACTATGTATGCTTGTGTGCGTTTCTTATAGCATAAAAACGTCATCTGGTGTTCACATGTACTCACAGACAGTTTGACTCCAAGTGCAGGAGTCCAAAAAACACTCAGTGGTGTTGCAGGATAATGAAAAACCTTTATTTCTTAAAATACAGCAAGCAACTATAAAGCTCCCACTCCACCTAGGTCGAAAGTTTTTGTGCCAAACTCATGCTCTTCCTCAGGACCTTGTTTGGAAGTTATATTGTGTTGTTTGGGCTGACGGAACTGCTCAGCTTTGCTCTACGGTCCTCTAGTCCAAACAGCATGAGAAAACGTTCTTATGCTGTAAGAAACACACTCAAGTATTTATATTAATTTAAGTATACATATATCAGTGTCACTGGCTCAGCTGGTAGCACACTCGCCTCTGAGGCCGGGAGATCAGAGGGCTGTGGGTTCAGTTCCCACATCTGGCACTTGGGTTACTATCCTAATACTGACACTGTAGTGCAGCACGAGAGGGGTGCTGCACTTCTGAGGTGCCGTCTTTCGGATGAGACGTTAAACCGAGGTCCCATCTGCCTGGATTCAGGTGGATGTTAAAGATCCCATGGCACTTATTGAAAAAGAGTGGGGGAAATTCCCCGGTGTCCTGGCCAAATTTCCCTCATTCACTAAAAATACCGCCAACAGCTTAATCTGGTTCAAGGTCAGTCGGCATTCATCTGTATCCCCCTTCCCTGGGTCGTGCCTGAAAATAGGCAGGATTTGTCTAGTGCACTTACCCGGTCAACAAAAAAATCAAATAAAATACATATAGTATTAAGCAGCCAACCAGTAAATCGCAGAGCTACACGCAGGGCAGACGTCAGCCTCTTGTCCTGTTTAAGTGCTGCATAACTTGAGATGGAGAGGGGAAAGAAAACATACCACACAGACATATGACAGTATAGCCAGATAGAGGGTAGAGAAATACAGGTTACTCACCTGTAACAGGAGTTCTAGGAATGGTATATGTTGTTCATCCATACTTATTGGCAGGTTCCTTGCCGCTTTAAATCTTGCCGGAAGGTCTTCAGGCTGGCTCCTCCCACCCACCCGGGTGGTAAAACTCTCGGCTCCGCCCCATGACACCAGATCTGGCCCGCTGGAAGCTCAGGTTGTGCGTCGAAGCCGGGAGGTCGAGAATGGATGAACAACACATACCATTCCTAGAACCCTGTTACAGGTGAGTAACCTGTATTTCTAGGGACATGATGTTGTTCATCCACACTTATTGACAGACTCCTAGCAGTTCTCGGAGGAAGGAGCAAAGCACACCCCCTACTTAGGGAATAAAGCCAGGAGAACGAGGCCCCAAAACCAGCATCAGCGTGACTCAAGGTCGTGTGGTAATGGGTAATAAGGTGTGTGCTGACTTCCAGGTAGCAGCCCTGCAGATTTCCTGGATAGGGACGTCCTGGAAGCAGCCACCGATGCAGCAGTATGACGAGTAGAATGAGCTCTTATCCTCTGGAGGCTCCATGCCTGCCAACAGAGCGATCTATGCGGGAGGTGACCCACCTGCCTATCGTCCGCTGGCTGCAGGTCTGCCAGAGTGCGGCTTCAGCGTGGGTGACAAACAGCTGGCGAACCTCTCCCCGAATTTCAGCCGTGCGCTCCTTATAATAAGCGAGCGCCCTTCTAGGGTCCAGAGTATGGAGCCTATATTCGGCCTCCGAGGTGTGATTGGGGCAGAACACCGGCAGAGTCAGCACCTGGTTAAGGTGAAACTCCGACACCACCTTCGGAAGGAATTTCGGGTGGGGGCGCAGGACAACCTTGTCCCTGTGGAAGCCCAGGTAAGGAGACTCGATGCAAAGCGCCTGGAGCTCTCCCATCCTTCTGGCTGGCGTGATAGCCACCAAAGGCGGTCTTCCACGACAGGTGAGAGAGATCACACCTGTGCATTGGTTGAATAAACTGCCCATGAGCTTTGCCAATACCAGCAGTAAATCCCATGGAGGTGGAGGTTCGCGACTGGAGGAAATGTGATCAAGGCCTTTGAAAAGCGCCCAACCACCTTTCCTGCCCACCGACTGCCCCCGCCCATGCCCGGTAAGCAGAGATGGTTGCCAGGTGCACCTTTAGGGTTGTCGACCTAAGCCCTTGACTAGAAAGGGACCATAAATAGTCAAAATGCTTGCCACAGAACAGGAGGGCGGGTCCAAGCCCTTGCCCTGACACCAAATGGAGAATCTCTTCCATTTGAAGGCGTAGCATTTTCTGGACACTCTCAGGACGCTCAACAACATTGAGGACCTCGTCGGAAAGACCCAAGGCCTGGAACTCTAGCAGCTCAGGAACCAGGCCGTCAGGTGCAGGGATTGAAGGTCCGGATGGAACACCTTCCCTGATTGACTGAGAGCAGGTCCGGGCGAGCTGGAAGCTGCCTCGGGAGCCTGGAGCTGAGGCTGAGGAGATCTGGGTACCAGAACTGGCGGGGCCAGTCTGGGGCTATCAGAATCACCTCGCCTTGTCCTCCTTGCCTTGAGAAGCACCTTAGAAATCAAGGAAATGGGGAAAGGCGTAAAAGAGGCCCGGGTCCACAGCCTCGAGAAGGCATCCCCTGCAGCGAGCCCTGCTGAGGGGGCGGGCTAAAACAGCCTCAACCCAGCGTTCTCCCTGAGGCAAACAGGTCCACCTGAGGTGTGCCCCAGTGGGAGAACAGATCTTGTACTACCTCAGCAGGAGAGACCACTCGTGAGATGCAGCCCCTATCTGGCTCAGGGCATCGGCCAGGGTATTGGAGGCTCCTGCCACATGAATGGCTAGGAGATCCGCCTCCAGGCTGCACCGCAGTGACCAAATCGGAGAGCTTCCTTGTATAGAAGCATGGAGCGCGTCCGCCCTGGCGGTTCAGGTAGTACATGGTCGTGGTATTGTCTGTCTGGACTCGGACCACTTGACCCCGGAGGAGCAAAAAGCCGGGTGAGCTAGGCGGACCGCTCGGGCTCCAGCAGGTTGATGTGGCTCGGGACTCCGGGGACCAGAGGCCATGCACTAGTGTTCCCCCAGATGGGCACCCCAACCCATCAGAGAGGCATCGGTCGATAGAGAGACCGTCGGCTCGAGGCGGACAAACGGGATGCCCTCCTGCAGATGGAATGGAACGGTCCACCACTGGAGAGCGTTCCACATCTCCTGGGTCACTATCACTAGCTGGTCCAAAGGATCACAGCGTTGTGACCACTGGCTGGTCAGTCCCCACTGAAGGGGGTGCATGTACCAGTGCGCCCAACAGACCATGCTGGTACAGGCTGCCATGAGACCCAGAAGGCGCAGGAAGTCCCGGGCAGGGCGCGATTGCCCAACCAGAAATGATTTGGCAAAGGAGGTAAGAACCTCGGCCCTGTCCGCCGGGAGCCGTGCTCTGGCTCAAAGAGAGTCGAGCTCTGCCCCGATGAACAGGATCACCTGCTTCGGCTCGAGTTCGACTTGGCCTCGTTGATGAGAAGGCCGACTTGAGAGCAAACCTGGAGGGCCAGATCTCTGGACCGCTCTACCTCCTGTCTGGAGGGGGCTGCTATCAGCCAATCGTCCAGGTAAGGGTACACCCGGACCCTCGGCGCCGCAGGAATGCTGTCACCACTGCCATGCATTTGGTGAAGACCCTGGGAGCTGGAGATAAGCCGAAGGGCATGGCTCGGAACTCGAAGAGGGATCCCTCCACTCGAAAGTGGAGGAATCTCTGATGTGACGGACGGATAGGGATGTGAAAGAACGCGTCCTGTAGGTCCAGAGAGCAGAACCACACGCCGTGTTCCAGAGATGGTATTATCTGCGCCAGAGTGACCATCCTGAAGGTTCGAGACCTTAGGAACTTGTTCAGGTCGTGTAGGTCGAGAATGGGGCGCCAGCCCCCCATCCGTTTCGGAACCAGGAAATACCTGGACACGAACCCCGGGTCTGAAGGGGGGTCCTCCACCTCCGTGATCACCTCCTTTTGGAGGAGGAGAGCGATGTCAGCTCGGCGAGCCGCCAGTGAGGCTGCGGACCCCGAGGCCCCCCAAGATGCGACGGCTCTGAAGGGCGGGGCCTGCTCAAATTCCAGAGGTAGGCCTTTTCCCACCACCTCCAGTACCCACCTGTCCGTGGTAACAGCGGACCAGGCGGAAAGGAAGTGTCTGAGCCGTCCCCCCACGTGGGGAACCAGGGGTGAGGTGACAGGGATGGGGGCGACACCCCTCAGCCCGCCACTGCGCAGGCTTGGAGGAGGGACCAGCCGAGGGACCTCCTGGGCCTTTACCTCCCTGCTTCCTGTTGGAGGAAGCCGACGGCTTGGGTTTGGGATACCAAGGTCGAGCCTGCTGGCCCTGACGTTGCTGGGCCGGGCGCGCCGCGGGCGCAGAAGGACGAAAGGGCTTAGGCTGTGGCTTGCAGCCTTTGTCCTTCTGAGTGGAAGAGACCGAGTCCAAGGTAGCATTGGACTTCTCGATCCTCTGCAGGTGACCTTCCACCCCAGGGCTGAAGAGGTCAGTCCCCAAAAAGGGAACATCCGCCAACTTGTGCTGGGTATCCGAGGTAAAGGTGGATATCCTCAGACAAGCCCGACGACGCATGGCCACTGCGGCCGCCACAGACCTGGCACATGAGTCCCCGATGTCTAACTCAGTCTGGAGCTGCTGTTTGGCCACCGCCCTGCCCTGGTCCCGCACCTGCCTGACCGTAGTCTGCAGATCTGCGGGAAGATGAGGGACAACCTCATCCAGGGAGCCCAACAGGGCATGAGAAAAATGTGCCATGAGGACGGCCGAACTGGCCTGACGAAGGCCGAGAGAGGACGCAGCATAGACTTTCCACCCAGCATAATCCAATTTCTTGGATTCCTTGTCGGGAGGTTTGTCCACATCCCTGGCGTTCCCGGCACACCGGAAAACGCTGTCGGTAACCAACCCCTCGGCCGAGGGGTGTTCCAAAACCAGACAGGAACCGGGGACGATACTTCCTGGCCAACCTGGTCAAGGCGCAGGGCAGGAAGCAGGACGCTGCCAAAGTTCCAAGGCCGGACCCACTATGGCTTCGCCACCTGAAAGGCTCCTGAGGAGAATCTCGGTCCAGAATCTCCGTGAGGGGATACCTGGCCCGGTTAGAAACGGGTTCGAGCTTCATCCCGGTGGACTCCGAGATGAGTCAAAGCAACCCTAAGAAGGACGAAGGGCTATCGTCCATTGACTGCCCTCCCGAGGACTCCAAGTCCATGCGCTTGGATAAGAGGGAGGAACCATCATCGGACTCAGAAGAGTCCTCAAAGAGCTGCCTCGGGCCTGAGCCACCCTCCACCTGCCGAGGTTTATCGGGAGTGAGGGTGACAGACAGCCTATGGGGCAAACCCAAGGCCGACCGAGAATTTTTGGTCGGAGCCCCAACTAATGACTGTGGAGGCGGAGGTTCCACCAGAACCGGTTGGGCAGCTGGAAGTGGCCGAACAACCGGCCTGAGAATAGGCTCCTCGACTACAACGAGGGGTTGTTTCGGCTGCTCCGGTGACAGCCACTTAATGGCCGGGGAAGACGACTGGGTCGGCTTATTCCCGGTCAAAAGGCCTCGTACCTCCGACGCAACTTGCGCCGAAGCCTCCCCTCGTCCAAGGAAGAGCGGCGGCGCCGCTTGCCACGGTGCCGAGACCGAGACCGCCTATGGCGGTGGGATCGGTTGGACCGCGAGGATGTCCGAGACCGAGAGTCTCGACTAGGCAGAGGAAGGCGAGGAGAAGTGTCGGAAATCGGCACTCCCCTCGGCTCGGACGATCCCACCGAAGGCTCCGGAACCGGAGGCACAGACGAGCCGACGGGATCCTCAACTCCCACCGGGGGAACCGGGGAGAGGGGATTCTCAGCTTCTCCAGCCGACAACCTGTCTAACGGGTCGAGAAAAATCTCGACCGCGTCGTCGGGAGTCTCGGTCAACTGGCCTGACGGGGACACCGTGAAGCCAGTGGCCGGAGCTGAGGAGTCGACCGAAGTCGACTGTTGACAAGGGGAGGGGGATCTTTCCCGCTCCCAAGAGCGTCGACAGAAAGACTTACTTTTGCTCTTTTTGGACCTGGAAAAAGGTCCCGAAGAAGCTGGACCCTCACCTTTGGTCGAGAGGGTCAGACAAAGCTCCTTAAAAGAAGCAGAGTACGAGGCACCGAGAGAGAGCGGGACAAATGCCGTAGCCGAGGTAGAAGCGGCCCGCGCCACCTCCTCTTCGAGGGCGATCATCTGCTCGAGCTGATCCGCCGAGCCCGCCGCCACGGACACCGCCAATCGAGGCCTCTTTAGATTTCACGGTGGAATTCTTTCTCAGGCGCCCCAGTTGTAATCGGGCAGCACAGTCTTCAAGGGCCGTGGAGTCGAAAGAGGAAGGCACAAGTCGCGGGCCCTGCGGGTCGTGCTCAAGGCCCAGGCGGTAGACGCACGTGAGCGGATTCATCCTAGACATCTTCTGCCCAAGGGCACCTCCGAAACCGAGTCGACGGTCCACGTGAGTCATGAGGAGAAGAAGACCGAAGTCTTTTTAGCAAAAAACTTTTTTGATTTCGAACTTTCGAAGAATTAGGAACCAGTCTTAAACGCAGCGCGTTAAGGAGGGAACCTGAGCTTCCAAGCGGTAAGGAAGATCTGGCGTCATGGGGCGGAGCCGAGAGTTTTACCACCCGGGTGGGTGGGAGGAGCCAGCTTGAAGACCTTCCGGCAGGATTTAAAGCGGCAAGGAACCTGCCAATGAGTGTGGATGAACAACATATCCATGTCCCTAGAATTATGGTTTGCAGTGGAACAATCAAAGAATTTTAGCACAATACAGAATAGCCTGTTAAAATGGGGTAAAAAGATTTCAAGCCGTTGCCTTGAAATACAGACATAAAAGCACTAATCAATGCATTTCTCATCAGGTTCATACGTTTACAACAGTACAAGTGTCTTGCACGAGTGCAGGACCTAGAGAGGTGGGGCCTTCACAATGGCCGACTGGCTTTCACATGCATCAGATTTCCAGCAACGGAATAGTTTTGGTTTAAAATTCAATCAGGAAATAACAAGATGGTAATAACATTTACACGCTGCCAGTAAGCCTGGTTGACATGCATGTGAAAAATATGAATTAAACTACTAGTTTTTTTCCCTTCTGTCTTTCTTCCAAAATCTTATGCTTTGCACATTTCACAATTTGAAGCAGCCCATCTGCCAAAAGCTCCTTTGTTTGCAAGTTTGATTTGGACTACATTTATCTGCACCCTGTGATTACAGGTTTTCTTGATTTGATTAGCACTACATGTGTCAGGCACACAAAACGTGACATCAAAAAACAAAATGCTGCATCTTCATGTGGGTGGCAAATAGAATAAAAGGGTTAGACGAAATGCATGCAGGAATTAGAAATGATAAAAGGATAGAGAAATCCTGGAAGCTGACTGGCTGAAGAAGTCTTTGACCCATGACGATATCTCAGTATTTCATCAAGGTTCAAAACTGATTACCAAGATCAGTCATTTCCTAACACTTTGAGGCCATGTTATAATCACAAGAATACACACCATCGTGCGGTATATTTGGGATATCGTCACTTCTTGGGAGGTTGCAGGCACTTGGTGTTGCCTCATGCCTCACAGTGTACCCAAGGCATGATGATATCTCATGATATACCACATCCTGTCATCTGTTACTGCTTAAATAAGTTAGAATCAACATTTTGGCAATAGGTCTCCTTCTGGAACTATCTATACAGAAACAAAGCAAGCGCAGTTAGCAAAGAGGTAGGGAAAAGATGGGAGTATTCGGATATCTACCCACCTGTTTGTTTTCCCCTCACATGCAGTATATTAACTGCAAAAAGCTACGCTAATGCATCAGTTGGGGTTTAAAGGGCATTTCTGATATTAAGTACAGGACTTCACAGCCCAATACCTTATGGCAGCATGAGCTGAAGGATTAAAAAAAAAGTTTAATTCAGAAGTGCCTCCATTTAGTAGGGGAAGGGATCATAACTAGTGCCGAATTCGTGGCCAGCCAATCCCGTCCAGCTTTCTGGTGCCTCTGCTTTGCTCCCGCGCTCTGAGAATTTGTGATGTGTGAGCAGGGAGAGTGCGGGGGCAAGCCCCATACAAGCCAATGGGGACTTTTTTAAATGCCTGCTTTTTCTAACTTTAAGTATTCATAGAGGAAAAGTAAAGCCACTGTTTTTATGTCTGCAAGGCGCACAATGTAGAATTCTTCCCACTCAAGAGAAAATAATCAAGTAATCAAGGAATACAGATCCCTTGAAAGCACTACACACCTGGACTAACTAACGCACCCCCCAGTTACCTGAAGACTATGAAGGGAGAGAGAGACAAAGAAGATGAAAAACCAATATCACCCACACACAGGAACTTATGGACATGAGAAAACACTGGACCAAATGCATCACAACTCTAAGCAGAAAAGACTATTGAGTGAAACTGGTCTTCCTGTGGAAAGTGGCTAGGTACTCCTCCTCCTCCTCCTGCATGCAGTCCTGCCTCACTATAGAATCCAAACCCTCTGACTTAAGGGTTGCCTCAATCCTCAATGCCACTTCGTATCCTTTCATTTTCTTTTTGCACTTTATTTTTATTAGTTTTGTTATCAGTCACATGACAATAAACATCACATATGGCAAACAGACCATTCAACTGTACACTTCTGGGACCATAGGCTCATATTCAAAGGTTAACGCATGCATTTACCACATTTAGGTATATCATCGGGGGTTAGCTTTTCAGTCTTTCCTCAAATATATTCTAAATTTGCTGTTTATTAAGCCCATGAGTGACATGGCTAGTTCCAGTAATGTAAAAATTGTCCAGCAATTTCAGTCTAAAGAGCTGCATCCCATTATTATGGGATTATTTGTTGCCATGCATAAATCTCAGACACAGTTTCTAAATGTTAATGCAGCTGAAGTATTATAACATAATAAAATTCTAGCTTTCTATTCAACTCATAATCACCGTGAATTGGTACTATGAAATAGAGAATATAATTTGCACATCATCAGTAACAGTTGGAGAGAATATTAACAAAAAGGGAAAATAAACCCCAAAGAACTGTAGCCCTGCCAAAATTACAAGTCCCTAAAAATGACAACCAACATTAAATTGTTCTCCAAAACAGAGTAACATCTGGGAAACCCAGCAGAGCGTCCTTAGTAGCAGGGGCAATCAATAATCAAAGCCTGAAACTTCCATTTCAAGTGTCCCCTTGATCCTCATAGTCAGAGTCTCCACCCTCGGCTTGCATATCTCTAGCCTCAGCCCTTCTTCTGTCAGCCCACTTACCCGCTTCGACCGGGTCTGAAAAAACATAGACTTTACCCTGGTGTGTTATTCGAAGTCGAGCAGGATAAATTATTGTGTGAGGCACTCCCGTATCTCTCAATACTCTTCTAACCCTGTCAAATCTCTTCCACCGCTGTCTGGTAGCATAGTTGATGTCGGGGAAGATATAAACCTGACGGTCATCTTGATGCAATGGACTTGCTCACCGGCATGCTGAAGGATCCGATCATGGGCTCCCATTCCTGAAGTCACCACCATCAGTGTCCTGGGTTCCTCAGAATTCTGTGTGCAGCCCCTGGGAGTGATCCGATAAACTTTCTGTACCTCCCATTTGAGCTCTTCGTCCTCTGGACTTAATTTAGCTGTTAGAAAGTCCAGAATGATCATAGGGTGGTCTCCTTCAGCACCCTCAGGGAGACCAATAATATGAATGTTGGCAGAGCACACTTGGTTTTCCACCGATTCCAGTCTGGTATGGAGGTACTGGGACCTCTTTTACCACGAGAGCTGTAGCACTCGTAGAGGCGTCAGTTTGTTTGTGAACCTCTACCATCTCATTTTTAATACCATCCATGGTCGTTTCAAGGACCACGACACAATTATTAAAATCGTCCACCTTCTGGTTCAAAGTGGTGACCGATGAAATCAAATGCTGTAATTGTGTTCCCAAGGAAGTCATAGTCTCTGTAGAGCCAGAGTCTTCTGTGGCCTGTGGGACAGTTTCAGGCCTAGAGGACCTGCCAATATTTCTGCTTTTTTTGGCTCCTCCTGTGGCACGATCCTTCTTTGGGTTACCCATCTTTAGTAACTCCAAGTTGCTCCATCGATTGGTGTGCTTCAAAAGGCGATTCAGAAATCCAAAAGTATAGGGATTTTATTCGACTTAAAGCAGAATTGAGAGAGCTACAAATTCCTGCTGCTTCCTGACTCGGGCTCAACAGCAGCCCCCCCACTTCATATCCTTTCTGACATCCCTGACACTGTAAGAGTCGGGCACTTGGGGAGGCATCATCCTCTGTCAGGGAGAAGAAAAGTCGATGAACTCTTCTAGTGGCCTTGTCTGGCAGCCCCTATCATAGATCCCACATCCAGAGGACAGACATGATGTGGGAACACAAGCTACCCTGAAGTAGACGGCCCAATATCATAGTGCCCATGCCCAGAAGACGGACATGATGAAGGAGAAACAGTTACCCCAAATCAACTGGACCAAAGTCCCACACTGAGCCATTTCTTATTCCTTTTAAAGAAGGTGAGGAGTCCCCTAAACAGGGCTGCCTCTGTCCACAACACTAGAACCCATACTGTCTTCCAGAAAACAATGGAATGGTAGGTTGAAAACAAGGGGTGTTACCCCCCTAAACACACACATACACACACTAAACATTCGACATCAGCAGAAACGAAAATTTCTGATGTACCCAATACTTATCAGATAATCTTCAGAGGGTTCTCCCATGAGTGAGGTGGAGCTGCCCTGTCCATCTGAAGGCCCAACCCCATAGTGAGGGAGGAAAGGAAGGGATAAAAAGCAGAAAGGGCTGTCCTACTGCTACTGGGTTGGATTATTTGCTCACACTCTTTCCCCCACTTCGTCCTAAGATACGGCTGTGCTGTCCATATCTATGGAGCAAGACAAGACCTCCCTCTACCCACCCTTGATGGTCACCAAGGGCAAGTCTCAATGTTAGAAGGGAGGTGAAAAAAATTGACATACCGAGACAACAATGTTTTGGGGGGTGGCTATATACCCTGGTTAAAAAAAAAAGCCAAAATAACACACGACTTGATGGGCAGGAAGGCTGAACACTCAGGGGATGAAAGAAGCTACCTCAACTTCCAAGACTCTCCAAGCTCATGTTCAAAAACCAAAATAAACCTGATCCAATGGCAACTGAAAAACCTTAGGGAGCAATTCCAGAGACTGAGACCAGCGACAGGAATCTATTAACCAAGAACCACACGGAGCGACCTGTGGTTGTAAAACCATCCTAAAATGCCATGGGGCCCAAGAAAAGTACAGTTACGTTAAGAACTTACTGTAACAGTAGATCTTCGAGAGAGGTTCTTGCAGTAGGTATTCACAGATGGGACTAAGCCACCAGGGGTCAGGACCCCACGGAAAAACTTCCAGCTAGCAGTCTCTGACAGAGTAACGCCCCCACGTCAGGTGACCGGCATCAGATGACGTCTGTATAAAGGGGCGGTCCCCCACACCCGCCTTCCAGTTCTTTCCCGCCAAAGGCCTAAAGAGAGAAGACAAGAGAGAGAGAGAGAGAGAGAAGAGGATATGCCCTCATGGAAGAAAAAGAGAAGAAACCTAGAGGGACGGTTGGCGGGAAGGTAATACCTACTGCAACAGCCTCTCTCAAAGATCTACTGTAACGGTAAGTTCTTACGTAACTACTATCTTACTTCGAGAGGGCTCTTGCAATAGGTATTCACTGATAGAACGGAGTCCCAAGCAGTCTGGAACAAAGAAAACTCCGGAGGAGGATTGTCATCCACAACTTAAACCTCAAGGCCGGACAGGTCTCATGAAAGGAGACCCTGCAGAACAGCCAACCCGAAGCCTGCTCTACAGTGGGAGGCAAAGTCCAAACTGTAGTGTTTCGTGACGGTATGAACAGACGTCCAAGTTGTGGCTGCGAAGATATCTGCCACTGACACATTCTTGAAACAAGCCACAGAGGCAGCTACTCCTCTAGTGGAATGACCTCTGACCTGACCCGGGAGGGTCTTGTTGTACTTGTCATAACAGAAAGTGATACAATTCGCCAACCACTTAGACAGGCACTGCTTGGAAACAGCATTGCCTTCCCATTTGTGAGTGAAAGAAACGAAAAGTTGATTAGTTGTCCTGAGATCCTTAGTCCGACTGGTGTAGTATCTCAGGATTCTGTGAACCTCCAGAGTATGTAAGAGATACTCCCCATGATTGGAGTGTTGCATAAAGAAAGCTGGTAACTCAATGGATTGATTCAGCGTAGACTCAGCAACCACCTTAGGAAGAAATCTAGGAATGGTGCGCATGGCCACCCATTCCTTGTGGAAAATCAAATATGGGATTTTACACATCAAGGCATGGAGATCAGAAATACGTCGAACAGAGGTAATGGCCACTAGGAAGAAAGTCTTCCAGGAAAGGAACTTTAAGTTTGCCTCCACTGCTGGTTCAAAGGGGCGGTAGTACGAGCTTATCCAGGATGAAAGTCAAGTCCCATGCAGGGGCTGGATTGCGGATGGGGGGGTCTCAGGTGGAAAACCCCCTTTAAGGAAGGTCTTGGAGACTTCCAGTTGTGCAAAAGACCAGTCTCCTAAGGGAATGTGGTAGGCTGAGATGGCTGCCATATGGACTTTCAAAGAAGAATGGCTGAGACCCAGGTTGAAGAAGTGACGCATGTAATCCAGGACTTTATTAGCTGAGCACGAGAAAGGCTCCAAGTCTTTAGAGCTCACACAGATGGAAAACCGTTTCCACTTCATGGCATAGGTGGACCTGATGGAAGGTTTTCTCGCCTCCACCAAAATGTCCGCTACTAATAGAGAAACTCGGAAGCGTGCCTTAGCTATGTCTGAAGGAGCCATGCATGGAGATGAAAGAATTTGAGGCCTGGGTGAACTAGGGTCCCCTGATCCTGGGTCAACAATTGCTGCGACAGAGAAAGAGGAGGTTCCTCGGAAAACTGTTGCAGAAGAGAGAACCTAACTTGTCTGGGCCAGAAGGGGGCGATGAGAATCATTCTAGACCCTCCTGTTCTGAGTTTGTTCAAGACTCTCAGAATCAAGGGAATGGGAGGGAAGGCATAAACGAATCTGTCCCTCCAGCAGAGAGACACAGCATCCTGCCAGAAAACATCTCGCCCTGGAGCAAGCGAGCAAACGGCTGGAAGTTTGGCGTTTTGGGAGGAGGCGAAATGATCCACCTGAGGTGTCCCCCACTGCAGGAAAATGTTGTTTACGACTTGTTGGTCTAACTCCCATTCATGAGCCCTGGCTGATGATTGACTGAGCTCGTCTGCCAGGGTACTTTCCACCCCGGAACGTGAACTATGGTCAGGTGAAGGTTGTGCTGGGGTGCCCAATACCAGACTTTCATCGTCTCCCGGCACAGGGGATAGGAACATGTTCCTCCCCGTTTGTTGAGGTACCAGACTACACACGTTGTCTGACAGGACCAGAAGATGACCGGGAAGAATGAAGGGAAGAAGAGCCTGCAGGACATACAGGACTGCCTCAGTTCCAGCACATTTATGTGCAGTTTCTGCTCGAAAAGGGACCAGCTGCTCTGAGTCCTGTGAGACCCTAGGTGGGCACCCCAGCCCTCCCCTGATGCATCTGTTGTCAGCGTTTGGGATGGAGGGGCGATGCAAAATGGAACTCCCAGACACAGGTTCTCCAGAACCATCCACCAGTGCAAGTTCCTGATCAAGTTATCCGACACTAGCACCTCTTGGTCTAGTTCATCCAGAGTTTGATCCCATTGAGACTGAAGCGTCCATTGAGAGATCCTCATATGGAGCCGAGTGAACGGAACTGTCAGAATGGCAGTCACCATAAGCCTGAGAAGATAGAGGACTGACCTGGCTCCGACCCGTCTGTGACCGGACAGGAGACGAGCCTGAATTTGAAGGGTCTCGAGCCCGTCCGGAGGCAGAAAGGCTTTGCCTAGGGTCATGCACAGTATTGCCCCTATAAATTGGAGGTGTTGGCAAGGGACCAGGTGGGACTTGGCTTGGTTGACAGTAATACCCAGACTGGTAAAAACCTGCAGGGAAAGGGAGTGCAGGAGTTCCTCCCTGGAAGGGGCCACCAGGAGCCAATCATCCAGGTACGGGAAGACCTGCACAACCCAAGTTTGCAGGTGGGCCGCTATCACTGACAAGCATTTGATATATACTCAAGGGGCCGTGGAAAGAGCAAATGGGAGGGCCTAGAACAGGTAGTGCTCCCCCTGAAAGCAAAATTGGAGGTATTTGCAGTGGGAAGGGCATATGGGGATATGCAGGTATGCATCCTGCATCTCCAGAGTGCACAGACACTGTCCCGGCCGAAGTAAGGGAAGAAGACTCTGCAAGGAGAGCATTCTGAAACATTTGTACTCCACGAACACGTTTAGGGAGCTGAAGTCTAAGATAGGCCTCAAGTCTCCCGTCTTTTTTGGAACTAGAAAGAAATAGGAATAGTAACCTGTCCCCCAAAGAGAGTGGGGACAGGCTCTATCACCTCCTTCGATAGAAGAGATAGGATTTCTTCTAGAACCAGAGGAAGATGTTGCGGTTAGTAAGACTGAGGAGGGGGTTTTCGAGGAGGTTTTTGTAGAAACTCTATCGAATGTCTGGCAGATATTAGCTGGAGCACCCAAGCGTCTGATGTTATCCTCTCCCAACCCGGTAGATGGGAGGAGAATCTCCCCCCACTGGTTCCTCTGGAATGGCCAGAGGCAGGAGGAGAGTCAGGAGGTGGAGGGCAGCGCAACAGCCGAGGCTCCCGTGGGTTTTTTTCCTGGGGGGAGTCTTGGTTGCTGGAGGTGTGCTTTCCTTGGTTAGGTTTTAGTTTTTGTCAGTTTTGGCGATGAAAAGAACGTCGCTGCTCTTGAGGGGGGCCTTTACAAAGTCTGGACTGACTTAAGTGCAGTGCCCTTCTCCTGCAGTTTGGTTATGATGCCCTTGACATCACCCCCAAACAGCACCAAACCCCTGAAGGGAGCATCTGGTATGGCAGTCTGCACTTCAGGGACCAATCCTGACACACGAAGACAGGCATGACGCCATAAGCCTACAGCAAAAGCCGAGCTTCTGCCAGCTGTGTCCACCGCATCGTAGGTGGTACGGAGCATGTGCCTGCAGGCCGAACGAGCAGATCGGACCAGGTCTCCCAGTTCCTGTTTGGTCTGTGAATCAGGAAGGGAGTCCAGCTTGGATACTACCTGGTTAAGAACAGACTTGAGGGCCCTGATGCCTAGGGTCGAAGATGAGTAAATCTTTTTCCCGTACAATCCAGAAGTCGGGATTCTTTGTCAGGTGGGGATGAACTCAGGTGTTTTGGACTGGTGGAGCGGCCGTGGGCAACGCTGAACACAACAGAGTCCGCCTTGGGGTGGAGACTGAGAAAGTCTTTACCCTCCAGAGCCTGATATAGCCTATCCGCCTTCCTCGGAAGGGGGGCTAGCGCAGATGGTTGCTTCCAAATAGTGGAGACAAGATCTGCGTGAGGCTATATCCAGGGTGGAATCAGTGTGGGAGCGGTCTCGGGCAGATTCAAATGTGCAGCAAACTTCTTATGCAGTGGGTCTGGCTCCACTGATTGCCATTGACATGTCTCCTGGATCTTTCTCAAGAGCTCCAGAATAGAAGAATCCTCCGGAGGGGACTTCGGAGGGTCCCTCGGCCCTGGGTTTTCTGTAGTATGAGGCTCATTTCCAGGTTCTAAGCGATCTGAGTCGGAATCTGATTCTGATGGCTCTGAAATAGAAGAAGACGACTCCTCCCTAGGAGGGGGAGGAACTTCCCCTCTGGGGACCACCCAGGGGTGCGTGTCCTCTCTGCCCCGGGAGCCAGATGGATCTCCTCTGGCGTCGGGTAAAGGGGGAAGGGTCTCAGACGTAGGGAGTCCGGCACAGGGGCTGGCGTCAGAAGACGACTCTCGACCTCCCTGGTGAGCCGAGCCTTGGCCTCAGCCCACCAGGAGTCAAAGACCTCCTTCATGTCTGCTGGCGGAGGAAGAGGAGGAGGGGGACTCGGGTAGGAGTAGTTGGGGTACCCGTAACAGGAGTATCCGTAACCCGATGGTGGAAAACCTGGTGTCTGGTACCGTGGCGTCGGATACTGCGGAGCCGGGTACCCTGGCACCAGGGCCTCTGATACAGCAGAAGGTCCTGGTGTAGGCCCTGCTGGCAGACCAGACGGTGGGATCGTTGGTCCGGAGGGCATCGGGCCCAGTGTAGGGAGACCTCCGGGAGGGTTTTACGGTCCTGGCAGAAAAGCAGCTCCACTATCAGGCAGAGGTATGCCAGAGGGCGCCGTCGGGTCAGTCGGCATCGCGTCCGGCGTCTGAGGGTCCAGCGTCGGGAGGGGGGTACCCTGACGGCAGTGTCCCTAGGTCCTCGGTCCTGAATGAGGAAAGAGGATCAGAATCCCGGGGGTGGGGCCCCCAGAGGGGATGCGGAGACCTCAGAGAGCAACGGGTCTATCCATTGCAGGGAGCCTGGAGCGTCAGGCATGACGACTGGTTCTGACACAGGCAGATCTGCTGGGCAGGTCGTCAGAGAGGCAGACAGCCGACTTAACAGAGTCCAGGCGGATGTCGGGCGAGCCGGCGTCCAACTTATTGGACTCCCTGTCCATGGAAGGCCGTGAAGGAGGGGCAGCCTTAGCGGAAGGTTGGCGGGCTGGGCATTCACTTGATGTGGTGAGCGGCTTATCAGCCCTGTCCATGCGGACGTCGGTGGAACCGGCGTCCAACTTACAGGACCCGCTTGGACCGGAAGGCCGTAATGGAGGAGCGGAAGCCTCCTTTACCCCGGAGGTTCCCGAAGGGCCAGAGCGTGAGCCCAACGAAAGGGGCAACGCCTTCTTGGCAGTCACCAAGACAGCCATCAAGGAGCGATCCCCTGGAGGGGTAGATACCTGGAGGTCTGCGACTCCAGCCAAAGTTGCAGCTGCAGTGGATAAAGAATCCCTGTCCCAGTGCTTCTCCTTCTCACGTCTCTTTTTATGGCCTTCTGAAGAGGTTGATGTCTGCCGAAGTTTCTTCAACTCCTTCTCCATGTATGCCATTTTCTTTTTCAGGAGACAGGCTTCCAGGGACTGCTGCCTTCGTTTGCAGTTAGCTGAGTTGAATTTTTGGCAGTGCTGACAGTCCTCCACGTGGTAGTCCGGGCCTAGGCAGTAAAGGCACAAGGAGTGCCCGACCTTGTGTGGAAGCTGTGAACCACACAAGTCGCACTTGTTTTTATGCGATTCAGAGTGCGTCAGGGACGACATACACAGCAGATAGTTTTGGAAAAAAAATTCTATAAAAAACAAAATAGTTAGCTGAAAAGTCTAAACTTTAGGCCAACAAAAGGTGCTGACGAGCGATGTTTTACCGC
Source organism: Neoceratodus forsteri (assembly GCA_016271365.2). Taxonomy (NCBI): domain Eukaryota; kingdom Metazoa; phylum Chordata; order Ceratodontiformes; family Ceratodontidae; genus Neoceratodus; species Neoceratodus forsteri. Next base: position 387,080,010 of record JADMNL010000025.1, on the reverse strand, counting down.
GAGGAACTTTCACAAGCTGATGGTGGGAAAGAACTGGAAGGCAGGCATGGGGGACCACCCCTTTATACAAACGTCATCTGACGTTGGTAACCTGACGTGGGTCACCAGAGACTGCTAGCTAGACGTTTTTCCATGGGGTGCTGATGCCTGGTGGCTTTGTCCTATCTGTGAATACCTACTGCAAGAGCCTTCTTGAAGTAAGATCTAACACTGCCTTGGAGACTGATCCATGCTGCCAAGTAAGCAGAAACATAAATACCCCACAAACTTGAGAAAAGTGGTCAGAGTCACCATTACCCAAGGAAAACTACAAACAAGGAAGCATTCTGTGGCCACCACGGTTACTAAAACCTATCCGAGGTCCCTTTCAATCGCCTGCCAAATGGCTATTCCTACTCACTCCTCATGCCCTTGAAAAAAACAAAACAATGTGTTTACCTGGTCCTACTGTATTTCCAATACTGTCCCCCCCCATTATGCCCACTGGTTTGGCAGCAGCAACGCTTGCCACAGGGCTATGGCCATCTGCCTGAGCCCTCAGGCTGCTTGCTTCAATCCTGAGTTAGACTTGGAGTGCCTCCTTGGACAGTCTGACTGAAATGTGACCCTAGTAGTCATAAGTGCGATGCACAAGCACCTGTTGACTGCCCAGTACGGAGGATGGAATAATCCCTCATGAAAGACCGAGGGATAGTGGGGGAGACTTGTTAGAAAACTATCCACATGTCTTGAGATGAAACTGAATTAAGCTCTTACATTAAATAACCTTATCCTATTTAGGGGAGAACTCTCCCCCTCTAAACTGCAGATAGGACTCTACCCTGGGAGTGTCTGGATATCCTGCAGAGGCAAAAACAAGTTGGGAACTTCTGGCACCTATACGGGAGGATGGGGTCCTCTGTTCCTTAATTGAACACCCAATTGTCCAATGCTGTCAGTCTGCAGTGGACAGAAGGTAGGGGTTAAACGTGAAATATGGTGGTTTGCAGTACCTAATTTTACCCCCCCCCCCCAATTCCTCATGAATTGCTACCATATTTTAATGTTATTGCTGTAAGTTTTTACCTTTCATATATCCACTGGACAAGAGAGAAGTGTGTTTTTTTGTCATTCTAACCAAATGTATGCCTGCACAGGAAATTAATAAAAAAAAAAAAAAAAATTATTTCACTTGCTGGTCTAGGAAAATGCCCTGAAAAACCTAAGGGTCAACATAGTTTTTTGTTTGCTGCAGAAGGATAAGGCCAGAAAAAATCAAAATCCTAACAAAGCCTTCAAAAAAATTATGCATCAGCCTTATCAGAGCAAGTGAACTATAATGTTTACCAGTTCTAAAGAGGAGCTGTTATCCAAGGGCTCCAGGAAAATATCCAGACGGACGATCTGTAGGACACCATAACATGACCTTAAGAGTTGATAATGTATATGGAGGGATGGAATCTAAAAATACCTTTCAATTAAAATGATGCAGACAGCAAAGCGGAAAATGGAACACTAAGGAAACAGCAACACTGCCAACACAAGACAAGTGGACCCTGGCTCCCAATTACTATGAACCCTGTTTAAAAGCAGTGTGATTGTAGCGAGCAAAATACCTAGCTCTGAGAAATACATTATGATGAAGGTGGAGTGTATTAAATTAGCCAGCTTGTGGAAAACCTTTTTTTTTTCTTGGCATTATTACAGGGCATGGGAGGCAGAGCTAATATACCTGCTCTATGCAGAAAGCCACATCTTAGACGCTGAATTTACTGCAACACCAGCAGCCCGGGAATAACTAGCAGTGAATCATTTTATTTCCATTTAAACAGCAGTGACCAAAAAGCAGCTCTATTATTTTTTTTTGAAATTTCTCTTTATCCTCCTCGCAGCCTGCCTCCTCCGACCCTTCAGCGATGACCCCCGGACATCCCACTGCCCGGAACCCTGCCCACACACAGACCACAAATCCCCATAGAGCCGCGGTTTACCCCCCGGGCGGGGACGAGGTGGAGGGGTTCTAACCCCGTAACTTACATTTCGTTGGTCTCATGGTCTGTTGGGCGGGCACGGGCACATCATGGGCACGTCCAAGGTCCTCACATCTTCCCGGACGAGGCAGGCTCTTTTTCCTCTTTTTCTCCCTCCCCGAGCAGCTAACGGCCTCCCCTGACATCATGACGCGCACGTCGACGTCCATGCTGCTCAACGGCCAGGCATCCCCTAGTGGGGCTTGCAGTTCCCCGAGCCTCCGCTCGGGGTCATGCAAGTACCGGGCATCGGCCGAATCCTCCCGGAGCAGAGCTGTGGTCGGACTCAAGCCTGTCTCCCCGCCGACTCCATCACTACCCAAGTCCGCCTCAACCTGGGTCACCGGGCGTGGGAGTGAGGTGGGCGCCCAGCGCCTCAACCCTCAGCGCCACCGGGCCGGCGCAAAAGCAGCTCTATTATTGCAGATTTCAGTTCAATGGGAGCACTTTTTGAGCTGAAGGCAACACTAATGATAAAACGGCAGGGGTAGGTGGTTAAGACAAATTTCCGATTTATGAGGTGACTGCCACAAAATGAAATTAAGAATTTTTTTTTTAAAACTGATATTTAAGGCTGAGGAATACCGACTTAAACTTTCTATAGTTGCTGCTGCTGTAGCACAGTTACAGCACAAAGGCTTGCTCATGTTAAAGCATGACTAGACACATAGTAAACTGTCAGTCAAATGTCGTTGTCACCCCCACCCCACCCCCCTTTTTGAGACCAGGACCTCTCTTGGTGCTGCTGACAATGCCATAGACTGGGGCTCAGGAACAAGCCAGGGTCGTCAGGGGCAGGAGGATTGAGCGTCTCAGGTAGTTCTCTCCTCTTGGGAGGAAAGGTAATATGCTCCGCTCTGTTATGGTCATCTTGGTGATCACAGGTAGCGAAGCAAGTTGCAACCATTCAGGGTGGGGGATGCACACCTCCTAATGGTGGCATGACCAGACAATGCACGTGTGCATCAAGCCATTCTTGTCGATGAGCCATCCATGGGGCCTGGACAGAAAAATGGAAATACACCCTGGCCGTGGCAGGAAAAAGCAGAGAACTCCACACAGGCTACACATCACTTACTGAGAACCCTCCTCCACTGAGTATGACATCTGAAGGGGATTGGGGAACCCAGACAACCTCACTATGGGTGGTACTCAATGAGGGTATGGGTGAAAGAGGGCAAGTACCCAAAGATGGCACGTGAAAGTATAGATCGTGTACCAGATAGCAGCTCTGCAAACATCAGTGGCTAAAACGTAGCAAAAACAGGTCAACAAGGCGGCCATGCACTATGTGGTGTGCCCTGTAATGGCGCCAGACAAGTCCCGTACGGTCAGTAAAAGAACGCGATGCAGGAGGAGACTCAATTGTAGCAGTACTGTGTGGAGACTGGCCTACCCTGGTGCCATGACTAAAGGAAACAAACAGTTGGTAGGACTGAACACAGTCCCTGGTATGGTCCAGGTAGTAGAGAAGAGTCCTGTGGATGTCCAATGAGAGGAACAGCACTTCACCTGGTTTCTGAGGTGAAGGGAAGGACACAAGTAAATCAGAGGACTGATCTCAAGTGAAATCAGACACCTTCTTAAGCAAGAATTCTGGGTGATTATGCAATGCCATCCTATCCTTGTGAAACACCAGAAAAGGTGGTTCCCCAACCAAAATCTGTAGCTCGGACACCCGCCTGGCCGAAGTCATAGCCACAAGGAATTGCCTTCTAAGACACATACGTGAAGTCTCATGAAGATGAAGGCTCAAAAGGAATTTTCAACTGAGATTCCAGCACCTGGTTAAGATCCCAAATTGGGAAAGGTTTGTGTACTGGAAGGGGGCCATGTGTAACAGGCCCTTCAGGATCTTGTGGACCTCATCCAGCTGGGACACTGTCTTGTCCCCAAGTGGGGCATGAGAAGCCCAAATGGCAGATAGGTGAACTCTGACTGAGAAGTTCTGCTACCTCTCCTACAGTACCCAAGTCCACCAACTCCAGCAGGCAGTCAAGAAACTCCCACAGCTGAGTGCAAGGGGCTCCTGGTGAGCAGGAACCCCATATACCCCAAGATAAGGGAGTTCCCTGGGTTATGACCAACCCTATCTAAGGCAGTGATGCAGGTAGGTAGTTGTGCTGCCTGAAGGGGGGAGTTGCATTCTTAAGTGGACAGACATTGGGAAGTTACCTTAGTGTAAAAGGCTGTTCAAAACTGAAATTATTTGCCAAAATATTTTCTAAATGTGTGAAAATACAAGCACACCAGCAGATAAAGGCTTTATGGTCTATCTAATCTGCTTGGTTGTGCAGCTTCCTATGTATTTAGAAAGGAAAATGTCCCCCTCCACATTTCTCTTTTGATCTCCCTCTACTTCCCCCTCTCCCCCAACTCGCTCCTCTTCTACCCACAATCCCCCCCACCTTAACACCCCTTGAAGCTGTCCACCATTTTGTGGGCTACAACCTCTTCTAGCAGCTCATTCCACTTGACCACCATACTCCCGGTGAAAAAGTACCTACTCATCTCCCTCCTGAACCTCCCCTCCACCAGTTTTAGGCTGTGCCCCTAGTGGCATTGTTCCCGCCAAGGCTGAAGAGGCCATCACAGTGTTCACTCTTCTAATACCCTTAAACAGATTTACCAATGTTTTCATCATTTGGGGGGGTTGGGTGGTGAAAAGATTCCTCTGTGAGGAAGCTTAGTGCGATGAAAACCTACCTGTGTAGGTTTGGTCATTTTTATCTGCCCATTGTCCATAGGAAAGGGATATTTTTGCCCCAAGGAGTCCCCGTAGTCAATCCCTTCCCTTCCCGATTCTTGCCCCGGCCCCATGCTGGCATTAGCTCTGACGTATACACAGGGAGGCGCGGGACCATGCGCCCCGTTAAAGTCAATGGGACAAAACTGTAGTGCATATTCCTACTGTGTATGCTGATTAGTAATTGGCAGGTAATTAGGGACAGTGCTTGATTAACAAGTCCACTGCTAATCAAGCACTCTCCTTAATTACCTGCCAATTACTAATGAACATATAGGAATCCACATTACAATTTCGTCCCATTGACTGTAATGCGATGTGCTGTCCCATGCCTCCCTGTGTATACATCAGAGAGTATGCCAGTGCAGGGGTAGGGCAAGCACCAGGAAGTGAAGGGATCAGCTTGACGGACACCTCGGGGCAAAAATACAATCCCTTCTCTATGGACAAGGGTGCAGATACAAATTATCAAACCTAGTGTCCAAAAGGTGGATAAGCAGAAAAGGGGCAAAATTCAACAGAAGGGCAGACAGCAAGGAGAACCAGGGGTAAATGACAACCAAGGAAGGGGCTGGAGTAGAACAGTGAAGCAGTCTAGGGAGGTCAAATCTTGGAAAGCCATGTGTGCAAATGCCAGGAGCCTTAGCAACAAGATGGAAGATCTGGAGGCTGTCATGGTACAGTCAGACCTGGACATTGTGGCCATCACTGAAACCTGGTGTAATGATAACCATGACTGGGAGATGGCCATACCTGGCTACAACATATTCAGAAGAGACAGAGCAGGCAGGAAGGGAGGAGGAGTGGCACTGTATGTGAAAAATGACATAAGGGCCACAGATCCAGGAGGAACAAAATGGGGAGAGATACTGTGGGTTAAGCTGGAAAGGAAAATGGGGCCAGCCATCCAGACAGGTGTGGTCTATAGACCACCAGCCCAGGAGGAAGAAACAGATAGAGTTGATGCTAGCCATCCAAAGGATGGCAGACAAGGGTGAGGTAGTACTGGTTGAGACTTCAATATACCAGACGTGGACTGGAGCATCCCAGCAGCAGCATCAACTAGGAGCAGATTTATCCTGGACTCCTTCAGGGTGCCTTCTCAAGCAACTGGTCATGGAACCAACTCGGCAGAAGGCAATACTGGACCTTGTGCTCACAAACAGGGACAGTGTGATGGGGGTAACAGTGGGGGAGCACCTGGGTAACAGTGACCACCAGTCATTGTGGTTTGAAATCACAGAAAGAGCAGAACCAAACCACACAAAAACACGTATCCTGGATTTTAGGGGGGCAGACTTTGGGAAAATGGGGAGATGCTTGAAAGAGGCATTAAGGGGAATGGGACAGGAATCAGGGATTGAGGAACAGTGGGCAGTATTTAAAATGGGGATTATAAGAACAACAGAATTATGCATTAAGCAGGTTAGCAAGAGGAAAAGAAAGAGGAGACCATTATGGTTTTCCAAAGAGGTAGCAAAGAAAGTGAAAGCCAAAAAGATTGCATTCAGGCAATACAAAAAGACACAGGCAGAAGGGGATAGGGAGAAGTACCAGGAGAAACAAAGGAGGCAGGAAGTCAGTAAGGGAAGCCAAAGCTCAGACAGAAGAACACATTGCAAAATCAGTGGTTAAAGGGGACAAAACCTTTTACAGGTACATAAGTGAAAAAAGAAGGACAAAGAGAGGGATAGTGAGACTGAAGGGGAGGATGGGAGCTGCATGAGGATGACAACAGTAAAGCTGACATATTGAACAGGTATTTCTGCTCAGTCTTTACTAAGGAAGAGGGGGTAATGGGTCTGAAGGGAGTACAAGGGGTGAGAATGGTGCAGAAATGGACACAAGTCCCTTTACACGAGAAAGGGTCCTGAAGGAACTGGAAGTAATAAGAGCTGATAAAGCAATGGGGCCAGATGGGGTGCACCCCAGGGTCCTTAAAGAACTAAGAGAGGTGGTGGCTGAACCTCTGGCTATCCTGTTCAGCCAATCACTGGAAACAGGGAGGTACCCAAAGAATGGAGGACAGCAGATGTAGTCCCCTTTATACAAAAGTGGGAACAAAGAGGAAGCAGGGAACTACAGACCAGTCAGCCTCACCTCGGTAGTGGGAAAGATCATGGAAGCACTACTGAAGGAGAGATTGGTGGAACATCTGGTTGTCAATGGACTACAGGACCCAAGGCAGCATGGTTTCACCAGGGGAGGTCATGTCAGACCAACCTCATTGAATTTTTGACTGGGTGACTAGGGAGGTGGATCAGGAGGCAGTGGACATGGCCTATCTGGACTTCAGCAAGGCCTTTGACACTGTGCCACATAGAAGACTATTACACAAACTGGGGAATATGGGTGTGGGCAGGACAGTAGTGTGGTGGGTAACTGGCTGGGTGGCAGGACACAGAGGGTGGTGGTAAATGGCTGTTACTCCACAGAGGGAAGAGTGACCAGTGGGTACCACAGGGATCAGTGCTGGGACCGGTCCTATTCAACATCTTCATCAGTGACATTGCACAGGATATAGAAGGCAGAATTTCACTGTTCGCTGATGACACAAAGCTCTGTAACAGAGTAGACACACCAGAGGGTGTAGACAGAATGAGAAGGGACCTGCAGAAACTTGAAGAATGGTCAAGGGTTTGGCAGTTGAAATTCAATGCAAAGAAGTGCAAGATAATGCATATGGGGCACAAAAACCCTGGCACAATATATCAGTTGGGGGGTGAGGATATAGCATGCACCAAGCAGGAAAGGGATCTTGGGGTTGTCATCTCTGATAACCTCAAGGTAGGGAAACAGTGTGACAAGGCATCAGGTAAAGCAAATAGGATGCTGGGATGTATAGGCAGGGGCATCACCAGCAGGAAAAGGGAGGTCATAATTCCGCTATACAAGACACTAGTGAGGCCCCACCTGGAGTACAGTGTACAGTTCTGGAGACCATACCTACGTAAGGACATAGACAGGGTAGAGAAGGTTCAGAGGAGGGCAACAAAGATGGTGCATGGGTTGCATCACAAGTCCTATGAAGACAGGTTGAAGGAACTGAACATGTACTCCCTGGAGGAGAGGAGGGAGAGAGGGGATATGATAGAGACATACAAGTATCTTACAGGGAGGAACAGGGTGCAGGAAAACACTATTTTTAAGCGAAAAAGATGTTCCAGGACTAGAGGGCATGGGATGAAGTTGGAGGGAGGTCGATTCAGAGGAAACATGAGAAAGAATTTCTTCACAGAACGGGTGGTGGACAAGTGGAACACCCTGCCAGAGGAAGTGGTGGGGGCTGAAACAATCACGGGATTTAAGAATGCATGGGATAGACATAAAGGAATTCTAGAGGTCGGGGGTAAGGGGGAAATAGACTTCTAGGAAAACAAACTGAACTTACAAGCTCAAATGGGCAGACTAGGTGGGCCATAGGCCCTTATCTGCCGACACTGTCTATGTATCTATGTATCTATGTACATAGGAAGGTTTTCGCCACAATAAGCTTCCTCACAGAGGAAGCAAAGTACAACATTGGGAAATCGCTTTAAAGTACTTGAAGGTTTCAATCATGTCTCCCCTATCCTTTCTTTCCCTGACAGAGTACATGTTGAGCTCACTGGGCCTCTTGTCATAGGTATTGTACTGCTGGCTCTGAACCATCTCCAGCAAGTTGACATCCTTCTTAAAATACAGGTACCAAAACTGTACACTGTACTCCAGATGTGGTGTTATCAGTGACCTGTACAGCAGCAGAATGACTTCTGCCTCCCTGGTGATAATTCCCCTGGCTATGCATCCCAGCATCCGAGATGCTTTGGCTGCTGCTCTCTTGCAGTGTGTTTCAGGTCACTTGTAATTATCACTCCCAGCTCCTTTTCTTCTTCTGACCTGGTTACTTGCACACTGCTCAACCAGTATTCGGTCCCTGGGCTCTTTGCTCCCAGGTGCATAACTGGCACTTCTTAACACTGAACCTCGGATGCCAAATACCAGACCACCTTTCTAGGCTAGCCAGGTTCTCCCTGAGTTCCTGTCTCCCCTCCTCCATGTCCACCATCCCACACAGCTTGGTATAGTCTACAAAGAGGCAGGTGTTACCCTTGATCTCATCTATGATGTCACTTATGAAGCTGTTAAATAACACCAGGCCAAGCACTGAGCCCTGTGAGACCCCCACTGGTCACAGGCCTCACTTCAGAGAATTCTACCCCTACCACCACCCTTTGGCTTCTATCCTGCAACCAGTTTCTCACCCATTCTGTGAGCTTGGCCTACACCCCAGATCCTCTAGCCTCCTAAACAGTCTCCTATGAGGATCTGAGTCAGAGGCCTTGCAGAAGTTTGATACAGGGCATCAATCGCCTGGCCCTTGTCCACTGCCCTAGTGACTCAGTTGAAGAAGTCAATTAGGTTAGGCTGGCAGGAAATCCCTGGCACAGACCCATGCTGCCTCTTGTCTTGGAGCCCATTTTCCTCCAGAAAGCCAATCAGTCTCTCTTTCAGGATGGTCTCCAATCACTTACTCACTACTTAGGTCAGGCATATAGTTCTGTAGTTCCCTGATTCATCCCTCGGACCACTCTTATGGAAGGGCACCACATACACTGTTCTCCAGCCCTGGGGCAGCACTTTTCAGACTCCAGAAAGGCATTAAACAGGTCTGCCAGGGGACCCGCCAGAACCTCTGCCAGCTCCCTAAGGACCATCGCGTGCAAGCCTTCTGGCCCTGGTGATCTGTCCACCTTTAGGGTCCTCAGGCCCTTGAGTACCCTGTCTGCTTGAATTCTGCAGTCTGTGACTTCCCACTTCCCAGCCCCTACCCCCACTACTCCCCTGTGGTACTGGTCCATCTTTCTCCTGAGTGAAGACTGAACAGAATTACCCATTAAGCACTTCTACCTTTTCTTCACTCCCATCTTCCCAAACACCTTCATTTGTTTAGCCTTACAATCTTGTCCTTATGTTTCTTTTCTCCCTTACATACCTGAAGAAGACCTTCTCACCCATTTTACCCCCTGGGTTAGCTGTGCCTGTACTTATGTAGAATCGTGTACACCATGATTCAGTCGATGCACAGAAAATTTTGTTTCCAATGAGCCATTTGCGTAATCCAAATGAGTCAGGAAGTTACTCTGGGCTGAATTATTAGGAAGTGCCTTTTCACGAACAGGCCTAGGGCATTCTACAAACAGAAATGAACCATCAGAACAAACGATGGAGATGAGCAGTTATTTGCCTACGTTACTAATGAAGGTATTTGAAAGGCAAATGCTTCCATCAGTAAAAGCCTATAGATTCAAAACCAAAGGTTTAGTGTACTCGCTCTTTCTCTCTTGGACGCTTCGTGCGACTGACTTTCAAATTTTATTTAAATCACAGCACTGATTTCCTCCTTCCAGAGTTCACCTGATGCACGGTTTCACAAGTCACTCAGGAAGAGGAAAAACTATACCACTTAGTCAGCAATGGTGCTTCTTGTCACTGAATTTGTTGTCTGTCTTTGGTTTTCACCAGTTTTTGCTCCTAAACCTACCCCAAAGATCAGGGGCACCACGAGTGCTCTCTTCCACTATCTGGGCAGCTTCCTGCACAGCTGACATCAACGTCACCAGTGGTCAGCCAGTGGACAGGGAAGCAATTGCTGGGTTCTCTTGGTCTAGGAAGTTTAGTTCCTCAAGACTTGGTCTGAGACCAGTTTCTCTTTTTTCTTTTTGAACTGGTCTAGGACCAGTTAGGGTTACACATGCATCTAACAGCAAGCGTGCTAAGCACCAGCCACTGTAGCCTAGTGGTTAGTGCGCAAAGCTGTGATCCAGGAGGTCTGGGTTTCAATCCTGATTTCCCCAAAATTATTTCAACCACAAATTTCACAGGAGACATGATCCATGGTGGTATGGTGCTGGAATGGTAAATCTACACTAAAGTACAAGAATAAAACTAGGTACAACAAAGAAAATGGTATCAGTCCAGGACTTAGGGGAACCATCTACCCGGAGCAGGTGCTCTCCAGGAGCAGAGTACCTCACTTCCATGATGGACTCAGCCTCCAGCAGTTTACCCGTATCAGTGCAACAGTCATTTTGCTGACGCTGATATGGGCTAAGGCAACATGCTGCCTGGCATTAGGGCACCATGCATTACGGCTCCCGGGATATGTAGCGCCAAAGCGTTGTCCTGGGAAACAGTCTTGGTGCTTTGCCATGCCAGTTTGTCAGGAAGGATCAGAAACGATTCATTTCAGTCACTGTATTTGAGGAAGAAGTAGAACCCTTTTAAAAACGAAGTCCAGTTTAAACAAAATCTGTTCTGTCTGATTTGGAACTGGGAACCACTGAAAACTGCGGTTCTCCCAGTTCCTGGAATTACACCAAAACTGGCAGTATAACAGCAGCATTATATAAAACTGAGCTAAACTACCACGGAGTATGTGATATAAACAAAAACTTAAAATAATAAAATGGTAGTCAAAACTAAGAACACTTAGCCACAGAGACTGGAACAGGACTCTGGGATGGCTAATCTCTTCAGTGGAGAAAGAAATCTGTTGGACTATCGTGGGAGCGTGACCACACTGCAGAATTCAAACAATTCGAACATTAATTAACATTCCAAAGTTCCAACTGCGGAGCAACACCTCAGCGCCGAGACGCTGCAATTTGTACAGCATCACAAACACACACTCTAGCTGGAAACTCAGGCCATCAGCATGGCAAGCGTGTGACTCCTCAGTGTTCTAGAGCTGTCTGGAGTCCGCATTTTAAAATGAAAAAAATATTACAGTGGAGCCCTCCGAAGTGCACACCCTCAGGATAAAAGTTTTTTGTGCACTTAAGCGGGCTGTGCATTTAACCAGAAAATCACTTCCAGGCACATTTCACTGTTTCTGTAATGCATTTTATTAAATACCAGGTGCTAAAGTCAAAATGACATTACTAAACAGTCTTATGGCACAGTACTACTTGAAAAAAATCAGTAATCTTTGTGTGTTTCAGTGCAGGCTTCAAAATTAAACAGAAGGCTAAAGTCAGTTTTTTCTTTTGACAAAACAAATTTTCTTACTGTGGCCATGCTAGACAGCACCGCAGCTCCACTTACTGTACTGGCTGCTTCTCCTGGCTCCTCTCATCCTCCTGTTTATTCTCCTCTGAGTCCCCATGGATATCCACACGTATTTCCTGCGGCAAAGTGGCATCCATCTCTGTGTAGTGAATAAACTCCTGCATGGGCATGCCAGCCAGCAGATCGGGAATCAGAGGCGTATGGCTAGTCTCCACTTCAGAGTCCATGGTTCTCTCACTTGACGTCCGTGATGATGTGAACCCAGCTACTTGTTAAGGTGGACTGTTTAAGCTGGTACATGTACTGTACAAAATGTGCACTTAAAAGCTGGGTTGGACTGAAAATCAGCAGGAAAAGTAAACAAAAATGTGTGCATTCAACCAAAATGTGCACTTACATGTAGTGCACTTTAGGGCAAATTTAACACTGGATGAATGGGGAATCAGGATATGGAAAAAATTGCATTTAAGTGGGATGTGCACTTATCCGGGCTCCACTGTAGTAAAATAATGCCACTAAATCAACTTGGAAATTTTTCCTTATTCATTTGGACTGGAGATCCAAAATAATGTTCACCGAGGCCCTGGATTAGACCATAATAACTTTAGTCCGTACTTTAGTGCAGCAGGTTGTATGAAGGGGACCCTGCCATCCCAAGTCTTGACACTTGCAGTTGTCTAACATAGGGGATCGGAGTCCTCCAATAAAACAGCATCTATTTTGTTTCTTAAAAATGTTTTACTTGGAGTAGGGCTGGGCAAAATTTATCTTCCGCTGGTGAAATTCTGATTACACTTCTGTGAAATGTCATGCAATGTCCACAAAAGGTTGCCAAAATTGTGATTTCAGTTATTTTAGTGACCACTGTATGACTTACTGTGTCAGGAAAATCTCCCCCCGTACATCTGGTCAAGGTCCCTACAGTCACTAAACACAGATGCTCTACTGAGTGACCTGTATGCAACAGACTGGTCCCCTTGCTCTCTGCCCCTGACCTAGATATCGCCCTCTTCCATTTGATCTCAACTTCTGTCTGGGGCTAGCACATCCCTGTCCAGAAGCCCAGGGTCAAGTCTTCCTACCACCCGTGGATCACCCCTGACCTCAATGACTTGTGCAAGATGCATGATCAAGCCTGGGCCCAATTTAAATTCTCCCGCTCACTATCTGACCTACACTCCTAAAGAATGCTAAGAAACTCATGCATAAAGGCCATCTGTACAGCTAAATCCCTGTACCTTAAGGCCAGTCTCCAGAACAATCTCAACTGCCCCGCCAAGTTTTGGAAGGTGATGCACTCTGTCTGATCCCCCGACCCAATCTGCTCCTCCAGTCCTTATGGTAAATGGCACAGCAGTCTCTGACACTTCCTCTGTTGCTACTCACATAAGTGAGGTGTTTTTTCTTTTGTTTTACCACTTGTGCTCTTCCCTCTTTATCCTCGCCTAGTTCATCTCTCCCCCCATTCTCTCCAAACTCCATCCCACCTACCTCCTCCTCAGGATTTCCTTTCTGTATCTGTACAGGAAACCCTGCTTGCTCTCCTTTCCCTCAACCAAATCAAACCTAGTCCCGACAGCCTGGACCCCAAACTCCTCCGTCTCTCAGCTCCTGCCATCAACTCCCCCCTCCTGCACCTTCTTAGCCACTCCTTCCCACAGGCCTGGAAGCTGGCCAAAATCCTCCCCCTCCACAAAGGAGGTGATGCATCCTACCCTGGAAACTACCATCCTATTTCCCTCCTCCCCTCTTGCAAAGTTGCAAGAGAAACTGGTAAAGTAATGGCTGTCTGATGTCCTACACTCCTCCAACTTCTCCACTTTCCAGTCTAGTTTTCAAAAGCATCATCTCACTGTCTCCTCCCTCCTACACAGCACAGAGTCCATCCTCTCTAGGATGGATCAGGTGCATATTAGGGCATCCATCTTTATCGACCTGGAGAAAGCCTTTGACTCGATGGTCCATCTACTCCTCCTGGATAAGCAGAGTTCTGCAGGCCTCTCAGAATCTGACGCTGAGTGTTTCCAACCAATTGGTAATTGCCAAATGTTAATTATCTGTTATTAACAGTTATTAACTGTGTGTTATAGGTTTTTTTTTTTTTTTAACACACCCGAGGTGTGTGATAACCCATAAACATCGAGAGCGAAGCTCGAAAGGTTTATGAGGTCATCGCACATCAAAAGTATGTAAATAAATCCTTAACATCACAATTGCACAGACTTTATTCTTCATAATTACTGGTGCAGGGAGTTGGTGTCCTTCAACACATTCCAAGGTGGAACACTGCTGTTAGACACACACATACGTGCGCGCGTGCTAACTCTGTCTCTATCGACTTGAAACATTTTTTTTGGCATTTATTTTTATTTGAGTTGCACTGTGGAAGTGCCCCAGGACTGCAATAGGAGTATACAGTCTCTGTGGTGCGTTCCCAATGACAGACAGTGTCTCCCAAAGATGCGACCGAAGTAGCGTAACCACAGCAGGATCAACCAAATAAATATTTTGTTCTAACATCAGGATCAACTAGATAAATATATTACTTGCCTGTGAGGAGGGTGGAAGGGAAAGCCTAAGTCTACGCAATCAGTGTGGGTCCTCGGAAGCAGAACTGCCATTTTTTTTTTTTTTAGGTGTTCAACCCGCCCACACATACAGTAACAGCCAATGAGGTGGCACACTACATGTGAGTGACAGCAAATGCTGCGCGAACAGCCTGGCAGTGAATGTCACTTTGTCAAACACCATAATAACCGGATTTTAGATTATTATGCGTTTGACAGTACTCCTAATCCGTTTGATAAATAGGGTCACCAGTAATTATTAATCAAGTAATTATCAACTGGCAACCGTTACTGGCCAAGAGATTTTCTGAGCAAACCAGGAGACAGGGTGCTGGCTTGTCCACCCTGCTAAGGCTGGGAAAGAGCACAAGAAGAGACAAGATCTCTCTGGGTATGTCATCAAGGCTGAAACATTTAAAAATAAGGAAATGAGGCCAGCCCGGTGGCATAGAGGGTTGAGGCACTGGACGCCACACCTCGCTCACGCTGGCAGCCCGAATTCGGGAACGGACTCGGGTTGCTGTAGGCTGGCAGGGGAGGATGAGGATTGAGCATCCGTTGGACTGCTCTCCTCTCCTGGGGTGGGTATTGAGCGCGTGTTGCTCTGCAGCAGCCCCCGGTGGAGATCGGGAGCACTGCAAGAGGACGTCAATAGCTGGGGGACCAAGAAAACCGGAAAATCGCTCGGGGCTCAGCCGGATGACGGCTGCCGGACTGACCACACTTCTTCCAGACCTCCCGCAAGCCATGTCTGCCTCAGCAGCACAGGGACTCCCCGGTGTCTTCCCCTGGGATGAGAGGGACCCATCCAGCGAAGGGATAAGCTGGGTTACCCTGATGGCTGCTATGTGAGGTAAGGAGCTAGGGAATTGGAATCGGAGGTGTGGGAGTCCTTGGCAACCTGAAGGAGTGGTTGTGCCCTGAGCGCATAGGGGGAAGAACAGATAACACACACACAAAAAAAATATAAGGAATTGGGATAACTTAATAAAAAATGATTCGCTTTGCTCAGAAAACCATTTGGCCAGTAACTGCTTCCCCGAGGAAAGAGGGATCTATCCTTTGAAACATTGGCAGGCAACTTTAATCGTACTGTGACCAATGGTTATTAAATACAAATTATGAAAATTGAAGAATATATCTGGTGAGTGATTACATTTCTCCAGAAATGGTAGAGACCAGACTCCTCCCTCTGGTTTCTTTTTGCTGCAGGTGGTAGGCCACAGTGGGTTTCTGTGTGGCAACAAAAGCACCTGACCTGTTCTGTGGTAGGAAGAGCACATCCCTTCTCTGTGTCCAAGACCACCCCTATGTACTGCAGTCTTTCGCATGGAGTCACAGACTTTGGCACATTCACTGTAACCCCGCCCCCACCTCCCCAAGACATCGAACAACTGGCATGCCCGAGATAGTGTGTGTAGCAGGGCTTCCCTGGAGCTGGCCTTCAGAAGCCAGTTGTCCAGATAGGGGAAACATGGAGGCCTTCCCTGCAAAGGGCTGCGGCAACTACTGCCAAGCATTTGGTAAAGACCCATGGTGCAGAGGACAAGCCAAAGGAAAATACCTTGAACTGATAGTGTTTGCCATCCAACGTAAAGCAGAGGTATTTTCTGTGGGATTTCCTGATCTTTACATGAAGGTATGTATCCTTCATGTCCAGAGAACACAGCCAGTCCCCTGTTTGCAGGAGGGAAATCAAAGCTTGCAGGGATACCATGCAAAACTTTCTGCATTCGATGTACGGGTTGAGATCCCCGATGTCCAACACAGGATGTAGATTCCCCTGTCCATTTTGGGATCAGGAAGTATCTGGAATAGAACCCTTTGTTTTTTTCTTGAGTAGGAGCCAGTTCTATGGTACATTTTTGGAATAAAGACAGAACAATTTCCTTCAGAAGGGACACAAGGCCCAGAGGATAAAGGGAAGGAGGCAGAGGGTGATCTGGTGGGATTTAAAACTGCTCCAGAGCATGCCCCCTTGCAACTGTCTCCAGAACCCACTCATCCATAGTGATCTCCTGCCATTGCTTCAGCTGCAGGGAGATCCTGCCCCACACTTATCCCTGGAAGTAACAGCTGAGGTGGTGGTGGGGGGGGGGGAGAGACGGAAGAGAGTCAGGCAAAACCAGGGGCAGCAGGACCACTGGAGTGGATTCCTTTGGGTGCTTTTGTATGGGCACCAGGGGTGAGTGGACCCAGGAGGAGGCCACCTGATCTGCCACGGCTTTGCTGACGGTGTGCACGACTACTACTGACAGCAGGTGGATGAAAGGAACCCCAACCATGACTCTAGCAAGAGTGGGACACAGGGACATTACAGACCTTAGAATCATTTTTGAAGTTTGCATGCCACGTAGGGCATCTTCAACATCACAGCCAAACAGTTTTGACTACTTAAAGGGAGCATTCATAAATGGCTGCTGCACATCAGTGGCAAAGTCAGCAACTCTAATCCAAGAATAACTCCTCATGCAAATGCCACAAGCAGCAGTCCTGGCAGAAGCATCAAAACATCTTATGTTGAGCACAGCAAATTTTGCCAACCTCTGTACCAGCAGATCAGCTGTGACAGTGCCATCAGGAAAAGCCTGAGCAGCAGTACAAGCAGCTTTCCGTAGGCTGCTCTGACACTTGATCATGTGGGCCTGGTAGTTTGCAATCCTAAGGCCCAATCATGCAGAGGCATAAGCACACTTGCCCATCACATCCAGCCTCATAGATTCCTTATCAGGAAGCAAACTACACATATGTTTAGGGGCTCTAGACCTATCATGAGCAGCCATGATAACCAGAGAGTCCTTTTCAGGCTGGTTAGCATAATAAGGTTTGTCAGATAGTGCAGGATACTGCTTATCAGCTTTTCTAGGAACTGCAGGCAGAGAGTTTGGTCTGTATCATGTAGCAAAGGTAGCATCCTCTAATGCAGGATAGATGGGCAGAATGATAACGGAGGGGGAGCAGGGCACCTCCAAAAATTCCATGAGATTCCATTCAGTGGAATCTTCCTCTTCCTCAGCAAAGGCCATGGCAAACTGTATTTGCTACATCATGGCTTGGAAAGATGGGTTCTGAGGAGGAGATCCTGGGGTATAAACCGCCAAGTCCTCACCACAGGATGAGAGGGTAGAACTAGAGCGAGGAAGACCCTCGGGAAACTGTTCTCCTTCATATTCTTCCTCCTTTAAGTCCATGAGGTCAGGACTACATTCCATTTTGCCATTGTTGGCACGACTAATGATGGGAGCCATGGAATGGATTGAATGTTGGTGGCAGCTGAGGGGCAGGAATCTGTGGTGTGCTATTGGAACCTGCCCATGGGGGCGGAGTACAAGAAGGCCCATCAGCGAATAACTGCCTGCACCGGCAACCTGGCAGAATGCAACAAATCATTTCAGAAAATGACACCAGCACAGCCTGGGAGTTGACGGTGCCTTGCAAAGGAGCCAGAACTACCTACGTTGGCCCAGTATAGTGCAGTGGTTTAAGGCTCTGAGCTGCAAATCTGAAGACCTGGGTTTGAATCCCACAGCCCCCAATTGCATACTTTGTGACCCTGAGCAAGTCACTTAACTTCCCTGTGCTCCCAGGTTGCACCTGTAAACAAGCTTTCAACTTAGTGTGTCTCACCTGGTTAAACAATTGCGGGGGGGAGAACACACAATGGCATCATACTGTCTGTAGTACGTATGGCAGCACCTAAGCCAAACCTCAAATGAAATAAAGGTTCTTTCAACTTCTGAGGCATACAGAGACAATGACAGAACACTAAAAAAGTAAAATAAATGGTGATGGCTAAGTTGACAGCATTTCCTTCAGCAGGTCCAAAGAGGATTATCAACAGTGGGAGAAGGAAAGTACAGTTGCGTAAGAACTAACTGTAACAGTAGATATTTGAGAGTATCTCTTGCAGCAGGTCAGAACACATGGGATATCAGCCGCAGGCGTCATCTCCTCTGGATGACTTCTCAGCAGTTGACCCTGGGACTGCCCCCTAGCGTTACCACGCTGTGTCAATATGGCACATATAAAAGGGGGAGGTCCCAGCTACTCCTCAGTTCTTTTCCATCCGACCGAATGAGAAACCATTTCTCAGGCCTCTGATGGGAACCGAGGAGGGAAATAAGGCAGCAGCTTGTGGAGTCGTAAAAGACAAGCAAAGGCACCTTGGTAACAGCAAGGAGAAGGCGGGTGGGACAGCATGATCTGCAAGAGATACTCTCGAAGATCTATTGTTAGGGTAAGTTCTTACACAACTGTACTATCTTCTTCGCGACAATCTCTTGCAGCAGGTCATAACACATAGGAAGATTCCCAAGCAGTTATTATGCCAAGGGGAGGAGGAAGCGAACCATCAGGACTGAGGACAGGAGGCCTCGTAGAAGAGCCTGTCCAAAAGACGACTGCTTCTTGGAAGCGAGGTCTAGACTACAATGTTTAGTGAATGTATGTACAGTAGACCACGTGGCGGCTTCGCGAATTTCTAAGGCAGAGATGCCCCAGAAACAAGCCATGCCTCTTGTGGAATGGGGTTTCACAACCCCTGTGAGAGGTTCATCGTATTTTGTATAGATAAACGAAATGCAGTTGGGCAACCATGTGGACAAGCACTGCTTTAAAATCCGGGCGCCCAGGTTTCTTGGGGTGAAAGAGATGAAAAAGTTGCTCAGTTTTTCACAACTGTGAAGTATGGAGAAGATAAATTCTCAATGTTCTGTGCATATCGAGAGTATAAAGCAGGGATTCCCCTGGATTCAAAGGCTCAGCGTAGTACACTGGTAAGTGGATAGCCTGATTTAAAGTAAATTCAGAAACAACCTTTGGCAAAAAAGATGGGTTTGTGCATAAAGATATCCTATCATTATGGAATTGCAGGTAGGGAGGTTTGCACATCATTGCCTGTAGCTCTGAAATATGTCTTCCGATGTAATGACAACTAAAAATATAGTTTCCAAGAATGATAATGGAGTTCGCTGGAGTCAGCAAGCTCAAAAGCACTCATAGTTAATTTTTCAAACACAAAATTCATATCCCACACAGGGACTGGATCCCGCATAGGGGGATGAAGGTGCAGAATACCTTTTAAAATGGGTAGAATCAAAGGTAACTGGAACAACGGTTTGTTGTCCACAGGTAAATGTAATGCGGCAATGGCCTAAAAGTGGACTTTTACAGAGGAATATTTCAGTCCACCCTCCGACAAGGAGAGCAAATAGTCTAAGATGCCATGAGGGGAACACTCATAAGGATCTAGGGCCTTTGTAGATGCCCAAATGGAGACGCATTTCCACTTCATGGAACAGGAAGACTGTGTAAAGAGTTTCCTGGCAGCCCGGAGGACTTCCGCCACCTTTGGGGAAGCGCAAGGGGACTATGTCCTCAGGAGCCAGGCATGCAGATGGAGGGTGAAGGTTAAGGTGTAGCAGGGAGCCTTGTGCCTGGGACAAAAGAAAGGGTGGTGGATGCATGGAACGGCCTACCTCAGGAAGTGGTGGATATGAATACAGTGCAGGGCTTCAAACAGGCATGGAATAGGCGTAAGGGAGCAATACAGATGAGTATGAATAGATAGGCCATTGACAGAGCAAAGGCCGATGGCACATTCATAAGGTAGAAAAAGAAATGGGCAGACTGGATGGGCCTTGCGGTCCTCATCTGCCATCAACTTCTATGTTTCTATGTAACAGTGCCCAGCAAATCAGCAGAGGTAGGGGATCCGGTTCTGAGAGCTGTAGAAGCAGAGGGAACCAAATCTGTCTTGGCCAAAATGGTGCTATTAAAATCACAGATGCCCCGTCCCGGACCAGTTTGAGCAGTACTCTCTGAACGAGAGGAAAAGGCAGGAAGGCGTAAAGAAATCTTCCTGTCCAGGAAAGAGATAATGGGTCCCGTCACACAGTACCAGGACCTCACTTGAGAGAGCAGTAAAGAGGCAGTATTGTGTTTTGTGAAAAGGCAAATAGGTCCAACGCCGGTTGCCCCATTTGCGGAAGACATTGTTTAGGATTTCTCACTCATTGGCCAGGGTAGTGGATCTGCTTGGGTCATGCGCCAGGGTGCTGGACACTCCAGGGATGTGGACTGCCAGAAGATGGATACTCCTCTGAATCGCCCAGTACTAGACCCTCATTGATTCTCTGCAGAGCGGGTAGAAATGGGTGCATCCTTGCTTGTTTAGGTAGTGAACTACTGCAGAAATTGTCCGATTGCTCCTGAAGGCAACCTGAGGGAAGGAGAGTCTTGAACGCCTGTAAGGCATAGTAGACTGCCCTCATCTCCAAGACATGGATGTGGAGACGAGTCTCTACTGGTGTCCAGGATCCTCAGGATCGGCCGTGCAGGAGATGAGCACCCCACCCTGTCAAGGAGGCGTCTATAGTCAAAATGAGATGGTGGACAAGAGAAAGAAATGGCATGCCTCACATAAAGTTGGCCGTGGACTTCCACCACTGTAGGGCTCGAAGAGCCGGGAATGACATCAGGACCAGGGCAATGAAATTGTCCTCCCGCTGGTCCCATTGGACTCTCAGGGACTACTGAAGGACCCCTCATATTCAGCCTGGCATGGGGGCCTGTCGGAATCGTGGTTACCAAAAGACCCAGTAGGCGCAGGTAGTCTCATGCCAAGACCAATCTGCTGGTCTCTAGTCTGTGCGCCAGAGCAATCAGGGCATCCGCCCGAAACTTGGGCAAAAATGCCATCCCCAAGGTGGTGTCTAACATGGTTCTGATGTAGAGGAGATGCTGCATGGGGTCCATCTTGGATTTCGGATAGTTTACAGCTATCCCACCCGGGTGAACAACTAAAGGGTTCAAGAAAGCATGAACAGTAGCATGTGGCGGGAAGATGCCTTTCAGGAGCCAGTCATCCAGGTAAGGAAAGACATACAGGCTATCCCTGTGGAGGGCCACTGCGACTGCAGCTAGGCATTTTATGAACACCTTCAGGGCTGAAGAAAGGCCGAATGGGAGGGCTCTTTACTGGTAATGATGACCCTGGAACAAAACAATGGAGAAACTGTTTGTGATTATGGTGCATCTGAATATGGAGGTACACATTTCTTCATATCGAGAGAGCACAGCCAATCTCCTATGTTCAACAAGGGAAGAAGTGTGGGGAGAGACACTAGCCTGAACTTCTGGTATTTGATACAGAGGTTGAGACTCCTTAGATCCAAAATGGGGCATAAATCCCCCATCCATTTTGGAACCAGGAAGAAATGGGAGTAAAATCCTGCACCCTTCTATGGAAGGGGAAGTGGTTCAATGGTATGTTTTGTGTGCAAAGCACTAACTTCGTTCTGTAAGACCAATGCTTGGTTGGGGAGGTTAATGAGAGAATGAGAGACCCCTGCTGGCAGAGCAGGGGGTATCTCTGTGAACTCTAGTGTGTGTCCTGATTTAATCAGCAGCAGAAGTCACAGGTCAGATGAGATGGCTTGCCACCCTTGTAGGTGCAGGGAAAACCTGCCCCCAACGGCCATGAGAAGGGTCTCTAGTCCCACAACCGGAAGAAGATCTACAGGCCAAAGGCTGGCCCTGCTGGGGAGCAGCAGGGACATAACAGAACATTTTTGGAGCATTTCTAGGACCAGGCAATGTCAACTGAGGCTTATGCTTGCTGGCAGGTGGACTTTGAGCATTGGGACGTGACCTATACGGCCGGCCCCTAGAGGATCCTCCTGTAGGCCGGTTTTGCTTTGGACAGTACAGGGTACAGACTGATTGAAGGGTACGACCCGAGTCTTGTAAATACTTCAACATTTTGATCTTAAAAGGAGCGTTAAGGATAGATTGCTGCATGTCCTGTGAAAATCCTGATACTCCCAACCAGGTGTAACGTCTTAGACAAACTCCATCAGAGGCTGTACTGGCCGTAGTGTAATGGCATCATAGGTGGTACACGGCCGCCGCAGTAGAGATCTTGGCTGACAGATCCTCCTGGTTAGAACCCACAGGGAGGGACCGGACCATTGCCTGGGAGGCTTTTAGAATTTCCTCCTGATATTTCAGAAGGTGTGCCATGTAATTAAGTATACGCAGAGACAAGGTGGCCGTTGCATAAACCCTTTTCCCCATAGTATCTAGTTTCTTAGATTCCTTATCCAGGGGCTGCGCACTCATGTGTTGAGGTCTAGAGGACCTATCATGAGCAGCACTTATCACCACAGAATCCACCTGAGGTGGAGACATAAAATCGGGGTGGTCAACCAGAGCTTGATAAAGCCTACCAGCCTTACGAGTATTGGAGGGAATTTTAAAGGGTTGCTTCCAAGCAGCCCAGATAGCCTCTTCAAAGGCATCCACCAAAGGGGGACCAGAGTGGGGCATTCTGGTACACTCGAATACTGTCCCAACTTCTTTCTTGAAGCATTTTGCTCAGTACCCTGGAACCCAAAAATTTTCTAGAGATGTGTCAATGTCCAAAAACATGGGATCATCAGGCAGAGAACATGGTAGTTCAGGGGTAGGTTCACCCTGCACCGACAAGGCAGCCTAGGAGGACTGTGGGGACTCCTTCAGGTCCATACCTTCGTCCGCACCCAGGTCAGCCAAATCCCAGTCCTGCAGGAAAGGGTCATCCATAACCACTTTCAGAGGTTGAAAATCCGGGGAGACAGGGGAAGAGCTGGGTTCTCTGGGTCGAGGAAGGCCGAGAGGGAGCAGAGACCAGAGCCAACCCTTCACTGGGGGGGCGAGGGGTCTTCGTAAGGTTCAGGATAGTATTTACTAGGCCATGGACATCAATCATGGCTATCTGCCCAGCCGAAGTTGCGGGGGTACAATGGACTGAATGAATAGGAACCACTGACGGGATTGAAGATGGCAGTGGAACCAAGCAAGCTGCCATCGATATGGGGTGTGTAGAAGACCCCAGGATGGTAGATGAGGGCGCTAGCATAGGGCCCTGTGAAGTAAGGCTGGTCATCGACAAGAGAATCGTCGATGGGTCAGAAGCCATCGTCAACTGACGATGGCTGGAAACCATAGAGGAGGGAGGCAGCGAAGGAAGCTGCAAAATCACACCAGAACTCGCTGTCAATGAGGGAAGAGAGGAGCCCACAATCGTCGACGGTGTAGAAGACGATGCTACGGTGGTAGTCTTCTCAGTTCCTATGTTTTTTCTGTGACCACAGATACACTTTCGGAATAAGGGATCCAAAGACATCAATAGATGAACCCATTTAAATGAACATTTAGTTGGTAGAACTCTTCATCGATGACTGGTAACTAGAGCTCAGGAGGAGGACTTGTTGCATGCAGGTCATGATTGAAAAGAACTGAGAAGTAGCTGGGACCTCCTCTTTTATACGTGCCATACTGACCATGTGGTAACATTAGGGGGTGGTCCCAGGGTCGACTGCTGAGAGGTCATCCAGAGGAAATGCTGCCTGCAGCTGATATCCCATGTGTTATGACCTGCTGCAAGAGACTGTCTCAAAGAAGATCTGAGGAGTAATAGGGCTGCCCACATTTATATACGTGTAGATGCTGCATGTCACAGTGGGCCACCACCGGCTAACAAAAAGTTTCCGAGTGGTCCTGATGCTTACGGCTTACAGTCCCAAATGTGTGGCCTAATGGAGGAAACACACCATAACAGTCTATCAAGTCCACTGGAGTCTGCAGCTCACAGTTTATTTTACTGCAACTGCCCCCCTTCCATTTCCAGTCCCCCCAATTTATCATCCCACACCATCATCATCCCCCTTGCCAGACTCCTGAGTTTTGACCTTTCCATTGACGCTGTCCCACTCCCTCTTGAAAATGCTCAGTCTTTGTTCCACCTTGCCATCACCTTTTCCATGAAACAGTGCCTCATTTCCCTCTTGAATCTTCCCCCACCAATTTTAGACCATGTCCCCTCATAGCCCCCCCCCCTTAAACTGAATATGCCTTCTGTACTAACCTTATTTATACCTTAAGAATTTGAAGGTTTCAGTCTTGTCCCCTCCCTTCTATCCTCCAGGTAATACATGTTGAGCTCCCTCAGTCTCTCCTCATAGGGTTTGTCCCCCAGACCTAGGGTCATCTTGGTCGCCCTTCATTGTACCCCCCTCCAGTAGTTTGACGTCCTTTTTCAAGTACGGGCACCAGAACTGCAGATGGTACTCCAAATATTGTCTCACCAGTGAGCAGTACAATGGCAGGATAACTTCATAAATGACAGAAATACATAAACTATACATACACAATTTTGTGCAACACTTTTTTGTTTGGTTAATATATGTACTTTTTTCCTCCCAGTTCTTGGCCTGGTCCTATCTGCCCTTGGATGGCAAACACCCGGCCCCATGACCTTTACCTATGACGCTCATGCTCACCCTGCAGTTGGATCGAGAGGGGGCAGGTCCCCTCTTCCCCCTTCCATAGTACAGGCAACTCGTGGGATACAGGAGGCAGTACAAGGCCCTACTGTACCCGCCATCATCCTGCCAGCCAATTGTGTTTTTCCACCAGGTTTTTCTCTGCACCCCAAAGACGTCAGCAATAAGAACTGCAGTGCACGTGCATGCACGTGCCTGCATGACGCTGTGCTGAGTCAGAAGACATCCTCCTTCCTTGAGTTGCTCCAGACACACTGCCACCTGTGGTCACTGAAGTGGAGGTACTGCAGTGGGACCCAGCAGCCTCACTCCCAGGAGGGCAGCATCTTCTGGGATGCTCAATCCTTCACCCCCGCCAGCCGCACAACATCCCAAGACAGTTCCGCTGTACCAATGGGTTGGTTTGTGTAACATTCTTATTAATGTATCAGGTAACCATTTCCCTGTCATGCGTAAAAAAAAAATTTCTTAAAAGAATTTATTTTGTTGTTCAATGTACAGCGTAGTTGCCACTACTGTTCAAAACAGCACTGAGGATATACGAAGAGGGTTAATATTTTCTTGTTGTGCACAAAGCTTTCACCTTCATACTGGGTATTCATATGGGTTTAGAGAGAAAGGAGGCTTGTATAGCCTATACTGCCGCTCCCCACATCAGTGGGTCCACCTTGTCCCATTTGCACTCAGCCAGTCGTCAATTCCAGCTTTAAAGCTATCCGCATTCTTACAGTCCACAATATCCCATGGAAGTATATTCCAAATCATATCCAAACCTTCCACCAAACATATGTAGGAGAGACAAAGTTTGGGGGAGGGGCGTAACTGCACATCATTCAAACATAGAGCCAGAAACTCAGTGCCATTTGGGAATTGTTCCCGTCATGTCCATGAAGTTAACTGCTGACTGGGCATTGTCCAGTCTCAGTGCACAGTTCCTCAAGGTGGGGGGCTGCAATACACCCGGTGCAGGGTAGGTACTCCCGTAAAATGGAGTTTGCCTGCCCCATGTAAAAAGCAACAAGTCTCCAAAAGAAAACCACAGGACTCACTAATAGGACACGCTGACAACTTCTTTGCTGACTGTTGATGTCGGTTTTATTTCAAGCCGCTTCACGACAGAAACGGCTCACATATACAAAAGTTCATCCACAGCAAAATAAACTGTGGCAAAATACATTTAATGCAAATAGCAAAATGCAAATTTACAAATGTGATATTGCGCACTGCTCTAAACTGGCCTAGCCTTCTCGGTGCACAATATGGGACAGAATCTTCTCCGTGGAGTACAAGGGTTTTTCAGTGATTAAAAGTATTTTGTCCTTTCATACTGTGTGACACTATGAAGTGCATTTGTAACATGGCAATAATGTCAATGCCGAAATGGGGGCCCGTGGTTGGGCAAATTGCATCACGAGGGCGAAGTCGGAGCCGGTATTAATCCACGATACTTGCCATGTTCAAAAATGTAGTATTAAGGTGAGCCAGACAGCTAGGTTAGCAGCACTGGGCACAGGTGGGGATCGAGATTTAGAGAGGCAAGTGTGGCACAGGGAGAGTGAGACCAGCTAGACGAAGATGGAAATGAGCCAGGGGAGAAGAAGCAGGCACGTACAGGAGGGACACATAGGACAGCCAGGCACAGAGTATATAGCCAAGATGCAGCAGCCGACGTCGGACGAGTCTGCGAGAGGCAAGGGGAAGTGACCCAGCCTGCATGCTAATTTTTGAGCGGATCGCACACTGCAGAGAGGCAGCCGCCCAACGGAGACTTCCAACGCCTGGTATGAGACAAATACCCACGTACATCAGCACATTTCTTGGACTAGCATGTGAGCCGCACCGGTTCCTTTCATTACAGCTACTGAATGTTTTGACCGCATCAGCATGTTAATGCTGTTTTGTTACACAATTTCAAAGTGCAGTAAAAATGTTTGATCAGCACACAGACTCCCTCTGTTAGGTTGTTCTAACCACACAAAATAGCCTCCTGGCGACTCTGTCATCACGCGGCCCATGTTACAAGCACATTAAGCCACTCCGGCGGTGGCATCTAATGCGATTAATGCATGGTTGGGCAGTTGTTCGCCCTCAGCCTCCGGTTTCGGGCCACAACCCTCCCAACCATGCATTAATCCAGCATTAGATGCCGCCTTCATCGTGGCTCAATGCTTACACAGACTGCATGTGGGCTGAGGGAGGTTATACATTTAAAAAATGGGTTTCAGACTCCCAGCAACTTCACTGTTCTAAGCACTCATCCCTGGGATACGCCCAGTTCATAACTAACCAGCCCTAATCTCCATAGCAACAACATACTGAATGAAAATAAAAACATTTTTCTATTAAAATAAAAATGTTTCTACTTTATAACACAAAAATCCACAACATGGCATATGTAGCTTTCTTAAAAATAAAAGCACTTACCTGACTCATTCAAAACCACTCAGCCTTTCTTACCAAAATTCACATATTCTATCAACAACCTAACCACAGAGAAATAAATCATTTTTCCATCAAAAGAAAAATGTTCTCCATTTTATAAGCACAATAACCCACCCCAGATCTTTTTTTTTTTTTGAGAATCAATGCACTTGCTATTGGTCTTGTGACTTCCAATTGGCCCAGGCCGTGCATTGATTCTGTAGTAATGCATGCCTTGTCATAGGTTAGTGCTTGCCAAACAGATCTATCTGGCCACCCTGACAGCCCTGCATTAGCATGCTGTATTACCAAGCAGTCAACCCAAGTTTGCAAGAAAGCCTGCATATAGCCTTGTCAACGCTACACGACAATCCATTACGGGCTATTCAGCCCACGACAGTTCGCTCCCCTTCAGATCTCGGGAATCGTTACAGGAAAGTGAACGTTTCCCAGTGTAAAGGCAAGTTATTAATTTGGGGGGTCAAAAATATAAATAAAATTGTGCTGTAATATTCCATTTTGGTGGGAGAGAGGGAGCGAACTGTTGAGGGGCGGATTGCCCATAGCATACTGAAGTGGTCCCCTTTGTAAACAAGCCCATGGGTCAGAGATGCTATCAAAGACAGTCCTGCCTGGCCCAGGGAAGGAGGGAGGAGCTGCATACCTGCTCCCACACAAGAGGGTAGTTAGGCTGTTGCTACTGTAGGTAGATTATGCTAGGTAGGTGACAAACTGAGCATTTACTGGGCCTTAATGAATGGTCACGTGATGGGTTTTGACCAATGATGTTGCTAGGACTCCAGAGAATTCTGCAGTCCATTTTATAATTAGCATTAATGTCAGGCAGCACACCCACTGTTTAACAATACAGACAAACCCTGAAGTACGAGTCAGAGAAAAACCTTCATAATTATATAGAGAGAATATTCTTTACTGTTTTTTTTTTTTTAGATCAATGCTGGCTTTCACAAGGGGCCGGGGAGACATTTCATCTTTACTCATTAGAATGCTGATGCTATAACATTACTCCCGGTTAGTGCTAAAGATTTCTGTTTTAAGCCACCATATAAGAACCAAATTTTGGAGTCAAGACCCCAGATAAAAACAGATGTAATCTTCCACAGGAACGGGGATTCATGTGGTTAAGGTAAGATGCAAGATATCTCAGCGAGACAGTGCTTCAACTTCAAGTAACATCACTCTCCAAATGTAACAAAACCCCAATCGGCGTGCCCCATACAAGGACCTGCATGTCCCCGTTGCCTTCCCCCAAACTTCAAGCTTTACACTGTATTATAAAATGGGCTTCAGAACCCTTTGGTAAAATAAAAATCGTTCCACTTTTTAAAAACTAAAACCTGCAACAGAACACGGTTCTTTTTTCCCCCATAATAAATGCAATTCCTGGTTTCACTCAAAGGCATTCGCGCTCTTTGCTACCACTCTCACAAACTCTACCGAGCAACAACCTGACTAAAGGGGGAAAAAAAATTTTTCCATTAAAAAAAAAAAAAAATTTATATTTTATAAGTACAATAACCCACTCCAGAGCATGGGTTTGTTGAGAATTAATGCTTCTCCGGGGTATACTGAAAGTCACTTGGCTGTCGGGATCGTGCCATCCAAACAACTCGGGGGTGCATTAATTCTGCAGAAACGCACGCCCTGTTGTGGGTTACTGCTTACTTATGCATGTTGCTTGGCTCTGAGACAGCCCACAGAAATGAAACAAGGTGAATATTTTTTTCTTTTCCCCTTGCATCCTTTTATGGGTCCCAAACACCGCTCTGCTGTACTTAATGTCTGAATGTCATACTATTATAAATACAACCGTTAAACAACAAATTTAATAGCGTGCTTGTTCAAATGTGCTTTTTTCTAGACAGTATCTGCCACTGTGATTAACAGTCCCCAAAAGATGTCAACCCCCCCCGCCAGCTCAACAGCCAACTAGAGAAATTGGCATAAAATAGGCTCTTACTGTCACTACCAACCCCAGCGAATGTTAGACAGCGATTCATAGCCTGATGACATGGGAACTGGAATGATCTGAAGAATAGTTTGACAGAGGAGAAGTTAAACAGTGATTCATACCAACTAGTGCCACCACTGCAAAGGAGCTAGTTATCAAACTGTGCGAATCCCATTTCATATGATAGGGAAAGGAAGTTAAAAGCAGACACTTTCTATGTGACCTTCACCTAACAACAATGACAACTTTTCTGTTCGGAAACACCTGGATGTCCAGCTATCTGGCACATCATCTCTCCCGGAGCATTACGGAAACTGTAACCCCAAGCCATTTCACCTACATTCCATGCTAAAAACATTTTCATTTTTTAAAGTGTAATTAACATACTAAAAAGCCAGCAGAATAGGCCAAATGGTCTGTCTTGTCTGCTCGAAAGCCAGCAACCTAATGGCTGCCCGCCTCACCATCCCCCTACCCCCCCAAGAGTGACTTCTCTAGATTCAGTTTCCCCTCGTACCTGTCCCACATCTTCTTAAAGCCCTCCACTGTGCCCTCCTCAACCAGCCTCCCTGGAAGTGCATTCTCTACTACCCTCTCAGTGAAAAATGCTTCCTACGTTCCCCCTTGTAATTTCCCACTTCAACTTCCACTCATGTGCCCTGGTCACTCCCTCCTTCTTCAGCCTAAACAATTCCCTGGTTCCACTCCAAATTATTCCCTTTACATACCTGAAAACCTCTATCATGTCTCCCCTATCCCTCCTCTCCTCCAGTGAGTAAAGCCCGAGCTCTTCCAGTCTCTCCTCATAAGACTTCCCCTCCATACCCTGAATCATCCTGGTCGCTCTCCTCTGGACCCTTTCCAGCAGCGCTATGTCCTTCTTCAGATGAGGTCTCCAGAACTGCACACAGTACTCCAGCTGCAGCCTGACCAAGGCACTATATAGAGGGAGAATCACCTCTCTGCTTCTGGACGTAATTCCCTTGGCTAAGCAACCCAATATCCTGTTTGCCTTGGCTGTAATTCTTCTACAATTTTCAGAGTTATTCATTTTAACATCTACCACCACCCCTAAATCCCTTTCTCCCAATGTGGCATGCAGTGTGACCCCTCCCAGGGTATATACATGGCCCGGGTTTTTGACCCCCAAATGTGATACCTTACATTTCCCGGCATTAAATTTCAGTCCCCACCTCCTTGACCACCCCTCCAGGGTATTCAGATCCCCCTGGACTGTCCCCCTCGCTTCCTCACTATCCACCAGTGCTCCCAATTTTGAATCATCCGCAAAAAGACTCAACCTATTTCTAACCCCCCTCCCTATATCCGAAACATAGGCATTGAACAAGAGTGGCCCCAATACTGAACCTTGAGGGACTCCATTGATTACCTTCCTAGGGGAGGATAATATCCCACCCACCATTACCCTCTGTAAATGCCCTGAAAGTCAATTTTCAACCCAATTTAGCTCCTGTCCTCCCACCCCCATCTCTGCTATCAGTCCACTATGAGGTACTAAATCAAACGCTTTGCTGAAATCTAGGTATAGGACATCTACTGGCCTATGTCTATCCAGGGCCTACGTCACCCAGTTATAAAACTCTACGAGGCTGGTCTGACACGATCTCCCTGGGACAAAATCATACTGTTTATTATCCTGGTGTCCTAACCTTTCCAACTGC
Organism: Neoceratodus forsteri; assembly: GCA_016271365.2. Lineage (NCBI taxonomy): Eukaryota > Metazoa > Chordata > Ceratodontiformes > Ceratodontidae > Neoceratodus > Neoceratodus forsteri. Next base: position 387,049,238 of record JADMNL010000025.1, on the reverse strand, counting down.
CCCCCAAGCCTCTCCTTGATAAAGCCCTCCATTACTTTGCCCACTACATATGTCAGGCTGACCGGCCTATAATTCCCCATCTCTTCCCTAGACCTCCCCTGACGTACCACATAAGCCACCCTCCAGTCCTGTGGCACCCATCCTATCTGCAGAGAGATTTTAAAGAGTGCAGTCAATGGGGCTTCCACCACATCCGCCAGTTCCTTCATAACCCTCAGATGTATTCCAACCGGTCCAGGCACCTTATCAGTTTTCAGATTTCGAAATGCCTCTCTCACCCTATCCACTGTGAGTCCCCCCAAAACCACTCCCTTGTGTAACCTTCTCACTCTTTCTTGGTCTGGTCTAGCCTGTGCCCCAATCTCATGCCATCCTATGGACTCAGACTGACCTCTCTCTTTTACTGGCTCCTCATCTCTCTCATCAGGCTGTAGGGATCTCTTATCTCCCTCTACAAATATTGAGGCAAAATACTCATTTAGCACCTCTGCCTGTTCCCCTGTTTCCTGAGCCCATCCCCCCACAATCTTAATCCTATTGATCTGTGTCCTCTCTTTTCTCTTCTCTTATGTATCTATAGAATCCCCCGGATATCCCTAGCCAGATTTTTCTCCATCCCTGCCTTAGTGCCCCTCAACACTCTGGTGACCTTCCTGGCCAATAGTACATACTCCCCTTGCTCCTTATCCCCCTCTAGAACATTTGAAACGTACGTAGGCAGCCTTTTTATCCCTCACTGCCTACTGCACCTCCCTGGTCCACCAACATGGCTTGTTGGTTCTACAATGCTTACGCCTTAGTTTAGTACAGGACCTAGCAGCCTCTTGTACCCCTTCCTTAATGGTCTCCCACAATCTTCCAGCATCCATTACCCAGTCTAACCATGTCCAACCTCTCCCTTAGAATCCTACCCATACCCACGAAGTCTGCTCCCCTGAAATCAACCACTAATGTATGAGTGCGGTTTTCCTCCCCCTAGATATAGCAGGAACCAAACTGTGGCATGGTCTCCATCCGCTAGTGAACTGCACACCTCCAGGCCCCTAATTTGTTCACTACCCGCTAGGACAACGTCCAATATCCGCCCCTCTCTAGTGGGTTCCCCTACCTGTTGAACCAAAAAGGCATCCTGAAAGACATCCATCAGTCTCTGTTCCCTGGTTACAGAGGATGTCATGGTGTCCCAGTCCACCCCTGGCATATTAAGATCACCCATGACAACCACCCTTCCTTTTGCAAGGTCACATTGAGCCTTGATATTCTCAACCAACTGATCCTCCAGAGCCTCCTCTATTGCAGGGGGCCTATATACCACCCCTATCTTCAATTTCTTCCCTTCCCTCCTTTGCAGTGTTACCCAAATCACCTCCACACCCCCTCCAGCCTCCTCCACTCCACTAACCATAATGTCATTTCTGACCATCAGCGTAACCCCCCCCCACTCCCCTATCTTTCCTAAATATCTTGTAGCCCTCTAAGCTTAGGTCCCACTCATTTCTCCGATTGGCCCATGTCTCTACAATTGCTGCCACATCCGCTGTTCCCTCAGCCAACACAGCCTGAAGCGCGGGCATTTCATTGCTCATACTCCTGGCATTGATCAGGACTGTCCTCCACCCCAGCTTCTCCCCTCTCTCCAGTACCCTCAGCCCTGCACAATCCCTTTTCTGCCCAGTTTTCCTAGAATTCTTACCATAGTCTCTCCCACTCCTCTCACACCCCAGACCTGGACCCTCACTCAGCCCCCCTGGGGTCTCTTTATTAATATTATTAGCCCCACTTCACAAGTTTAAACCCCACCTCTCAGCTATAAATCCAGCAAGTTTTAATTTCAAGATTTCCCTCCCCTCCATATTAAGGTGCAACCTATCCCTGGCATATAGCCCCTTAACCTCCAAAGTATCCCCCCAATCCCCTACCAGCCCAAACCCCTCTGCCCTGCACCAGCCCCTAAGCCACTTATTCACCTCTCAAAGTTTTAGCTTAGTCGAGATGCCCTAGGCACTGGCACAATCTCAGAGAAAGAAATGTTACTTCCTATAGAGTGACAAACCCTTGCCAGCTCTCGGAATCTAGCCTGTATTTCTATCTCACTATTCTCTTCTAAATTGTTTGTACCCAAATGTACTAGGAAGTCTGGGGAGCCCCCACAATCCAATGCCAATTAAGTCTTATTTTAAATATGAGTTTAAAGAATTTGTGATATAAATGACATAATAAAACATCTTTTACTAAGAAATGATAGAAACAACAAAAAAATTCAGAAAGCAACAGGTAGGACTGTCATATGAAGAAATCCAGTAGGGGGAGCCAGTTCCTCCAAATCTGTGAACCTCACTAACTAAAAGCTGATGTCTCGATCTAAAAGGCAAAGGTTTACAGGTTTGCCTATTTACATTAGCTTCAGCTGTAAAACTCAGAATGATTCTGCAGTAAAGGTATTTTTAAAGATTATATAGACACCAATTAACTGAAAATCTGCTTTTATTGTCCTTCACGCTTGTCCTCCCATCAGACAACCCCACCCCGATCCCAAAACCTCTCACCTCTCTTCCTGTGCTCCTCCATGGCTTACTCCAGACACTGGGGGAGCTTCACTGCAGGCCATGCCCCAACCCTCTGGCGTGCACATCAGGTGTTGCTGGAGAACTTGAAACTCAGGACCAGAGTCTGCCAGTCCTCATACTGACAGCATTCAGGGACTTTCCCCCTGAAGTCACAAGTGCTTACCCTGTGTTGCATGCTTGAATGACCTCTTCCTGTCTCCCAGTCCACCCCAGCAGCACTGCCCGTGGCTGCTTGCAGGCCTCGTATGCACACTATGGCAAGATGAATGCACCTCCAGACAGAACTACCTCCTGGCCCACAGTGACACGCTGCTGCCGTGCCGGGCGGCAGTGTCACCCATCCTCAGGCTGGGATGCACTGCCATTGGTTGAGTTCTTTCCTGCCTTGGCCACAGGCATCCTAGGCTAATCTTAAACATGGTACATCTCATCTGCATGGAAGCGCAACATGTTTCTTCTAGGCAACCAAGTGGCCGAAAAAAGGTGCAGCTCCTAACGAAAGTCATAAAATGGGCAGGGAATCTGGAGCCTCCTGGCTGGCTAATATAGTTTTTTTTGTTGTTGCTGTATAGCTTTCTGCTTCTGCATCGCCACCTCCGCCTTTCTTCAGGCACCTGTGCTGTACCTCATGGCCCCATCTGTCGCTCCCCCTCCCCCCGTAGGAACCAGTGCGGCTCCAAATGGTGTGGAACCCAACAAAGCTAGCAACTGTCATATAGGCAGATGGGAGGTAAAGATTTGTCTTATCTTATGTTTTTTCTCTCACTCCCCAGACCTTCCCACCTACCAGACGCTGGGCGGGGGGCCATCAGGCCTTGCACGTACGCACACAGTGACACCCCTGCAGAGAAGGCACATTCCCTGGCCAACTTCAGGGAGTGCTGGGGTGGCAGAGCCACAGCCCCATCCCTCCCTGGCCAGGAGCTCTGCACGCTATCCCAATCCCCTCAGACGCCCCACCCAGATCCCACGTTTGCTCTTGAACCCTAGCTGCCCACTTGGGAGAGTGATGCTCACCCTGCTGGGCCACTGGGCGACCCTGGGCCAATATGGACTCTAACCTACTGCTTACCAAAGTACTAACAACGGGTTAAAAACTAGTTCTGCCAACCAGGATGCATTACATCATAAAATCAAAGCACCAAACATTTGGAATTTCAGAATTAAAGCGGAAGCCAATGGTTTTTCACCTGTGCAAAAAAACACGTTTTCATTTACACTTACTACCATTCATCCGAAACAATGTACACATTTTCTTTCTTTTTCTTCTGTTGCTGTTTTCTTACTCTTATGAACTGCCTGCTGCATTGGGACTGTGAACAATCTCTCAATCACCAGTTTTCGTCAGTTCAACTTTCCTGCTCCAAAATCATATAGGTTGCATCTCTAAACCACTGAATTTTTTTTTTCTGGTAAGTAAAACTCCCTATTTAACAGAAAATTAACAGCATGGCTGAACTATAGGTACACATTTTAAACCAACTTTCTGCTCAAGTGGGGAGGGACAGCAGCACTACCAAATCAGCGACTGTCAGGAAGAACTCACTGCTGTAGTAAGGTGGTGATAAGTCATGCCACCAAAGTATTACCTGGGGCCCTGTTAGTTGAGCGGTGGATTTGATTTATTCGAATTGACCCTCTAAGCATGCCCCCACGCTCTCTACGTTCTTACTTCACAAAACGTGAGAGCATGGGGGAAGAGCTCAGGACTGAAAAGTGGCAGGGATCAGACACTCAAATCCACGTAGCCAAAATACAATCCCTTCCTTCCCGAAAAATAGGCAGGCAAAAATTCTAATGTATGCAGCACTGGACTTGGGGGGCAGGTAACGGTCCTTATGTGGTTTTGAGGGGATAAGAGCACTTCCAGAGGGTTACGGCACTCTGCCTAGGGCTTATACCTTTGAGCATATTGTTATCCCGGTACCACTCACTGGTGTCTTTTTGTTTACACACGGAACTTACATTTTTTAAATGCCCCGTGGCCTTGTAGACTAGCACTTATGTTAGAACACTTCTAATAACACTGAACTCTTTGGACATTTCATCAGACAAAATGTGCTCAGTTACACACAAACCACCTATGTTTCCAGCGAACATATTTTGAGATTATAGATCCTGCTTATCTGCCATGTTTAACATTTTATTTTCATATCTGAAGTGTAATTAGCATCAGTTTACCATAATCATGAGGTTTGCAGAGTCCCCGCCTCATACATTTGCGTAACTGAACACTGGAGCATCCCCTTTTTTTTTTTAGGGACTGCAATGGAAATTGACAAAAATTTCAACGGCAACCTCTGGCTACACCTGAATGACAGCCCTGCCAAATGGTTTAAGCCACAACGAGAATCAAGAAATGTGCTCTGACACAGACAATGCTGAAATGGAGCAGCACAGGGCAAGGGACAGGCAAATGGGGAAGCAGTTCCGAGGCACATCACCACCAATACTTTACAGATATGAAATCTTACCAGCAGACTTCCGATTCTTCTTGCTTACTGTCCGATTGCATGAGGGTGTGGGAAGAGAGAAAAAAAAATGCAGCACAGAACTCAGATTTAATTTCCCTTTCACAAATACAGAAACACAAAATTCTCATGTTTATTTTTCATAAGTATGTTTTACTTACAGTTTTTCTCCTCCACCCCAGGCTATCCTACAAGATGCCCAAGCCCAGCCCAGCCCACCTGGCCTGGCACTCTGCGGCTTCCCCCATGACAGGGCCCATTTCAAGGGTGGTCTCTGCCAGGTGGGACCTGCATTTAGTGCTGGGTGGTGACAGAGGCTGTGATCACTCAGCAGGGCAGCCTGCATTTTACGTTGTTTTTGGCCTCAGTTCTAATGTGTAAGTTACCAGTATGTGCGCATCCCCTATTCCGCCCAATGTGATTATGGTTGTAACCCTGTAACTTGCCGGAGGACTCCTGACCCAGCAACGGGGATCTATGAGCATGGGACAAAATCCGTCTCCCTCCCCAGGATGGAAAGCACTGCCTCTAACAGCAAATCTACCCCGGCAGATGGTGTGCATAGATCCAGGATTGAGGAGAAAACCCGGGTCAACCATACAGCACGCCAACGCATTCATTACTTTCGTGCAAGCCCATACTCACACTTATTTTTCCTCCTTAACCAGGAGTAATTCTAGTTCGTTTTGATAAGGCAGGTAGATTTCCATTTATATCTTCCCACTCATAAAGCCTTTTAGTGCTCAGTCGGGAGTAAAAACAGAACTGCAAACTTTTCTTAAAGAAAAAAAACAGTATACGAAAGAGAAGCTTTGTGCAAAAAATTATTCCTGTGAGTTACTGATAACTTTAATACAACAGAAAAGCTGGGTTTGTCATACATCTATCCCATTACTGATTCAAGGTTATCAATAGCAATGCAAATTTTTTGCTCTGCAGGCCATGACATGCCTGATTTGAACAGCAAGGTGAATGAATGTCAATGTGGAACACCCATGCAAATTCTGATTTACCAGACGATAAGGAGAGCAAGTGCTTTTAAAGACTGAGGTCAATACAAGCTGTTCCTCTGTGAATTCAGACATGCATCCTGAGGCAATGAAAGAACAACCCGTCCTAAGTCAAGCTAAACTACCCACAAAATTAAAGGACTTTACATGTTTTTCATGCAGGCTATTGATATAGCAGTAAGGGTGCATTCGAGCAAGAGTTGCTTCCATCTGTGTTCATAAGAAAGCAAAACTGGGAAGCGCACGCACGACTCCAGAAGCAGCATCCATTTTGTTGTCGTAGTTTCACTACCAAATTATTTACTTCTGGAGTAAAAAATAAAATAAAAAAACTACTCTCAAAATAGTTGTGTCTCAACAAAACTAATGAGCATTAAAACTGTTGAACATTCAATTTTCTTTCTGTTATCGACTTTACATGACAACGGGGAGTGAATGAGTGTTAAATTCCACATGTACAGTCTTCTGAACATCACGGGTGGGGGGTTATGTGCATTCGGTGTGCATTAACTTCTAGGGTCCCATTGTCTGTTGCAATGAATGAGGCTAAGTAATTGCATTGCGAGCACTTAGGGCCTTGTACACATTTCAACAGCGTCAACCTATGCTCAGTGGGGGGTCCCACCTTCTTCTCCAGCGGTCACGATCATATTTGCAACAGGTCAGGAAGGAGGGCAAAATGCAAGTGGTCCCCAGTGCCACTATCATTGCCATGGCAACCCTCACAAGCCTGGATGCAGTCTACTGCACCTGCAGAGGCTACCACCAGTAAAAAGGAGGTAGTAATGGAAGGCCTATCATTGCAACTGTATCCAGCAGTCAAAATAATGGACAGCAATCCGGTGGATGCCACAGGATCAACAGATAAACCAGGACTGCAGGGGCTCAGAAGGGGAGCCACTGGGCCTATAGAGTACATGCTGTGTGTGGGGATTCCATTGGCTCACGAGGGCCTTACTTCAAGTGGGGTTACAGAGGGAGGTTTCTTTCGGGCAGGATGCCCATGTGCACTGCACCACACATCTGGCAGAGTGTCATGCTGCAACCTAGTTGTAGGCATAATATAGCCTGTTAGCAGGTGCAAACTTAGTTTGCACCATCTAACAGTATAGTTTGCAGTGCACCTCCGTCGCTGGGGGTGAAAACTTCCTTGCGGTGGGCACCACTTTTGGAAAAGAGCCATGTAAGCAATAAGATATTACAAGGTGTGCATTAGACAGTTCTAACGCATGACCAGGGGGATAGTAAGCCACAGTGCTGGAGGCTGAGTGCCTTCAGCCCCGGCCATGCATTAGAACGAATACACAGCCCCAGAGTGTCTTACTGCGCTTATAAGAACAGGTTACTCACCTGTAACAGTAGTTCTAGGAGTGGTATATGTTGTTCATCCACACTCTCTGGCATGTCCCTTTCCCCTTTAAATCTTGCCGGAAGTCTTCAAACTGGCTCCTCCCACCCACCCGGGTGGTAAATACCTCGGCTCCGCCCCATGACGCCAGATCTTAGCCCGCTGGAAGCAAGGTAGTGCGCCTAAAGCCGGGTGGGTGCGTGTGGATGAACAACATATACCACTCCTAGAACTACTGTTACAGGTGAGTAACCTGTTCTTCTAGGAGCATGGATATGCTGTTCATTCACACTCTCTGGCAGACTCCAAGCAGTTCTCCGGGAGGAGGGAGGCAAGGCGTACACACCCTACTTGGGGAAATAGAGAAGGAGAACCGAGGCCCCAAAACCATCATCCCGGCGTGACTCAAGGTTGATGTGGTAGTGGTTAATAAAGGTGTTTGCTGACTTCCAGGTAGCAGCCTGACAGATTTCCTGGATAGGGATGTCCCTGGAAGCAGCCACCGATGCAGCAGTATGGCGGGTAGAATGAGCTCTTATCCCTCTGGGAGGCTCCTTGCCAGCCAACTCATAGCACAGACCTATGCATGATGCAATCCACCTTGCAATGGTCCATTTGGCTGCAGGTCTGCTAGAAGCGGCTTCAGCGTAGGTGACAAACAGCTGGCGAACCTCTCCCCGAATTTCTGCCATTCTCTCCTTATAATAGGAGAGAGCACATCTCAGGTCCAAAATATGGAGCCTGTACTCGGTGTCGGAGGTGTAATTAGGGTAGTATACTGACAGAGTTAACACCTGCTTAAGGTGAAATTCTGACATCACCTTCGGAAGGAATTTCGAGTGGGGCGCAGGACAACTTTGTCCCTGTGGAAGAGCAGAAAAGGGGAGTCCACCGAAAACGCCTGGTGCTCTCCTGTCCTTCTGGCTGACGTGATAGCCACCTGGAAGGGCATTTTCCATGACAAGTGTGAAAGCTCACACTTGTGCATGGGTTCGAATGGCTTGCCCATGAGCTTTGCCAAAACCAGCAAGAGATCCCACGGAGGTGGAGGTTCATGCACCAGAGGGGATATGTGATCCAGGCCTTTGAAAAAGTGCCAGACAATTGTCTCCTGCACCAATGTCGGCTGACCAGCCTGCGCCCGGTATGCAGAAATGACTGCAAGGTGCACCCTAACGGTCATTGACTGTAGACCCCCTTTGGAGAGAGACCAAAGGTAGTCAAGAATGTTAGCCACAGAACAGGATAAGGGGTCCAAACCCTTACCCTGACACCAGATGGAGAACCTTTTCCATTTGAAGGCATAACATTTCCTGGTTGATTCTTTTCGAGATGCCTCCACCATGGTGTAGACATCTTCGGAAAGACCCATAGCCTGGAACTCTAGCCGCTCAGGTACCAGGCTGTGAGGTGCAGGGATTGAAGGTCCGGATGGAATACCTTCCCCTGGTTCAGAGATATCAGGTCCAGGCATGTACAAAGCCGCTCCGGGGGCCTGCAGCTGAGGCTGAGGAGATCTGGGTACCAGAACTGGCGCGGCCAGTCTGGGGCCTCGAGAATCACCTTAGCCTCCTCACCTTGAGTAACACCTTGTGGATCAAGGGAAATGGAGGAAGGACGTGGGAGGCCTGGGGTCCACGGCTTCGGAAAGGCATCCCCCTGCAGCAAGCCCTGCTGAGGGGGGCGGGCATGATACAGCCTCAGCTTGGTATTTTCCCTGGAGGCAAACAGGTCCACCATCGGTTTGCCCCAACGGGAGAACAGGTTGTAAGCTACATCTGGATGGAGTGACCACTCATGGGATGTCTTGCTAAAATGGCTGAGAGCATTCGCCAGCTGGTTTGAGACTCCTGCCACATGGATGGCTAGGAGATCCGCATCCAACCAGTTGACGAGGGTCCAGATTCGGAGCGCCTCCTTGCATAGCAGACGAGAGTGCGTGCCGCCCTGTTTGTTGAGGTAGTACACGGTCATAGTATTGTCCATCTGAACTTGAACCACTTGACCCCAGAGCTGAGGAGCGAAAGCTGACAATGCCAGTCTGACTGCTCTGAGCTCCAACAGGTTGATATGGCATCGGGACTCTTCGGGGGTCCAGAACCCGTGGGCTCTGCTGTCCCCCATGTGGGCTCCCCAGCCCATGAGAGAGGCATTGGTCGTAAGAACGACCATCGGCTCAGGGTGAACAAACGGGATCCCCTCCTGCAACCATTCTGGGGTGGTCCACCATTGGAGAGCGTCCCACATCTTCTGGGTCACAGGGATCAGCTGGTCGAAATGACCGTGGTGCTGAGTCCACTGAGCGGCCAGCTCCCATTGGAGGGGGCGCATGTGCCACCTAGCCCAACGGACCACTGAGGTGCACGCCACCATGTAACCCAGAAGGCGCAGGAAGTCCCGGGCAGGGCGCAAGTGCCCAACCAGAAATGACTGGGCAAAGGAGGAAAGAACCTCTGCCCTTTCTGCCGGGAGCCAAGCTCTGGCTTGACAAGAATTGAGCACTGCCCCGATGAAGCCAATCACCTGAGATGGCACGTGTTCCGACTTGGCCTCGTTGGTCAGGAGGCCTAGTTGGGAGCAGGTTCAGAGAGCCAGATCCCTGGACCTCTCCACCTCCTGAAGGGAGGAACCTGCCAAGAGCCAGTCGTCGAGATAAGGGTAAATTCGAATTCCTCGACGCCGTAGATGGGCTGCCACCACCGCAGTGCACTTGAAGAAGACCCTTGGGGCTGATGACAGGCTGAACGGCATGGCTTGGAACTCGTACAGGGTCCCCTCGACCCTTAAGCGGAGGAACCGCTGATGGGACGGATGGATTGGGATGTGAAAGAACGTATCCTGCGGATCCAGTGAACAGAACAACATGTTTCGCTCCAGGGATGGTATGATCTGATTCAGAGTTACCATCCGGAAGGTGCGAGACCTGAGATACTGATTCAGGTCATGGAGCTCTAGGATGGGCGCCAACCCCCGTCCGGCTTGGGCACCAGGAAGTACCTGGAAACGAAGCCTGGGTCTGTAGGAGGATCCGGCACTGGAGCTACTGCCTCCTTGTGGAGGAGCTGAGCAATGTCATCTTAAAGAGCCGGCTGAGTGCAAGCTGAGATCCTTTCCTCCCGAGGGGCGCGGGCTCGGCTGGGAGGGTACTGCTCGAATTCCAGAAGCAGTCCCTGGCCGACCACTTCTAGAACCCACCTGTCCGAGGTGATCTCGGACCAGCGGAAAGAAAGTGGTGGAGCCAGCCCCCCACGGGAGGACCCAGAGCTGGCGTGACAGGTGTAGGGGTGGCAACCCCCAACCCGTCACTGAGCAGGCTTAGAGGAGGAGGAGGAGGCTCCTGGACCAGCACCTCGGCCTCCTTTATGGGGCTGTTTAGGACCCTGCTTGGGCCTGAGGTGCCAAGCTTGAGCCTGCTGTTGCTGCTGGCCTCCTTGATAGGAGGGCTGCCTAACCACAGGGGAAGAGTGCCGAAAAGGCTTGTTCTTGCGCTTCTGCTGGTTCTGGCCCAAAGAACCCTTCACAGAGGTAGCATCCAAGGTGGCAGTGGACTGCTCTATGCGCTGGAGGTGACCAGCCACTCCTGGACCAAAGAGGTCGGTGCCTAGGAAGGGCACGTCGGCTAACTTGCGCTGGGTATAGAAACATAGAATTTGACAGCAGATAAGGACCGACTGGCCCACCCAGTCTGCCCATTTCCCTACCTAATGGATAAGCTGCAGATCCTAGTTAACCAGCAGCCTACTTCTTCCTACCCCCACCCCCTAGAATTGCCTTATGACTGTCCCATGCATGCTTGAATTCCACCACTGTTTTTGACTCCACAACCTCCTCCGGAAGGCCGTTCCATGCATCCACAACCCTCTCTGTGAAAAAATACTTCCTTAAATTACCTCTGAGCCACCCCACCCATCTTCAAATTGTGCCCCCTTGTTCTTGCACACCTCTTTTTTTGAAGGATGCTACCCTCTTGGACTTTGTTGATTCCCTTGAGGTACTTGAAAGTTTCTATCATGTCCCCCCTCTCCATCCTTTCCTCGAGGCTATACATATTAAGCTCCTTAAGTCTCTCTTCATACGTCTTCGGTGCAGACCCTGCACCATTTTAGTTGCCCTCCTCTGGACAGCTTCCATCCTGTCTATGTCTTTGCGGAGATTGGGTCTCCAGAACTGCACGCAGTACTCCAGATGGGGTCTCACCAGCTGTCTGTACAGAGGGATAATAATTTCCTGTTTTCTACTGGTGATGCCTCTCCCTATGCATCCCAGTATCACCCCAGCCCTCCTTGCTGCCCTCTCACATTGCTTGCCCACCTTTAGGTCATCTGATATGACTACCCCCAGGTCCCTTTCCATTTTTGTTGTTGTTAGTATCTCACCCCCATTGTGTACTCTTCCCCTGGGTTTTTGTTTCCCAGGTGCATTACCTTGCACTTCTTAGCATTGAATCTAAGCTGCCATACATTTGACCATTCCTCTAACCTTGCCAAGTCCCTTCTCATCCTTTCCACCCCACCTTGTGCATCAACTCTGTTGCAGATCTTTGTGTCATCTGCAAAGAGACATACTTTTCCTTCCAGTCTCTCTGCAATGTTGCTTATAAAGACATTGAAGAGGACCGGTCCTAATACTGAGCCCTGCAGTACCCCACTAGTAACCCCCCTTTCTTCAGAGTGGACTCCATTTACTATTACTCTCTGTGTCCTATTCTCCAGCCAATTCTTTACCCAGGCTGTCATCTTGGGACCCACTCCCAGGCTGGCTAACTTGTATATTAATCTTTTGTGTGGGACTGTGTCAAATGCCTTCTAAAGTCTAGGTAGGCCATGTCCACAGCCCCTCCCTGATCTACTACTTTGGTCACCCAGTCAAAGAAATCTATCAGATTTGTCTGGCATGACCTTCTCGCTGTGAATCCATGCTGCCTTGGGTCCTGTGCCCCTCTGGCCTCTACATACTTGACAATTCTTTCCTTCAGAAGTGATTCCATCATTTTCCCTACCACTGAGGTTAAACTAACAGGTCTGTAATTTCCTGCTTCTGCCTTGCTCCCACTTTTGTGAAGGGGAATCACATTTGCCCTCCTCCAGTCCTCGGATACCATCCCATCCTCCCATGATTTGTTAAAGAGGGTAGTCAGTGGTGTCACTAGTTCTACCCTTAGTTCTTTTAGAATTCTGGGATGAATCCCATCAGGCCACAATGCTTTGTCCACCTTCAGTTTTAAGAGTTCTTTCAGAACCCTTTCTTCTGTGAATGGGCTGGTATCAACTTCTGTATCCAAAGTGTTTCTGCTGTTTGTTTTAGGTACCTCCCCCTCTTCCTTTGTAAATACTGAGCAAAAATATTTGTTTAGTATCGCTGCCTTTTCACAGTCACCCTCTGCCCACCCTCCCTCCCTCCCCTTTATTAAGCCTCACTATCCCTCCCTTGGTCTTCCTTCACTCCCTGATGTACCTATAAAAGGTTTTATCCCCCTTCTTAACTGAGTTGGCTATCTTTTCCTCGGTTTGGGCCTTTGCTGTTCTGACTGCCTTCCCAGCTTCCTTTTGCTTTAACTGATACAGTTCTCTGTCCTGCTCCTTCTGCGATTCCTTTTACTTCCTGAATGCTTTCTTTTTCTCTTGAACCTTCACTGCCACTTCCTTTGAGAACCATAGTGATTTCTTACATCGTTTTGTTTTATTTGCTTCACACAAAGGCTTGTTACCTCTGTGATGGCAGTTTTTATCATTCCCCATTGTTCTTCCACCCCTCCTTCCTGCCCATTTGCTAGTGCATTCCTTAGGCACTCACCCATTTTGGCAAAGTCAGCCCTCCTAAAGTCCAGTACTTTTGCCGGGAAGGAGGATAGCCTCAGCCAGGCCCTGCGACAAGTGGCCACTGCAGCTGCTAAGGAGCGGGCACAGGAGTCTCCAATGTCCAGGGCCGTCTGGAGCTGCTGTTTTGCAACAGCATGGCCCTGATCATGGACCTGCTTCACTGTAGTCTGCATGTCTGCCGGGAGATGAGGGAGGACTTCATCTAATGACCCTAGGAGGACATGAGAGAAGTGTGCCATGTTAACAGCTGAGTTGGCCTGACGAAGGCCTTAGGAGGAGGCCACATAGACCTTACGGGCAGAGTGGTCCATATTCTTGTACTCCTTGTCCGGGGGTCGGTCAGTGTCGGCTGAGCTACCAGTACGTCTGAACACAGAAGCAGTCACTAGGCTTTCGGCTGAAGGATGTTCTTTGAACCCCACCAGGGAACCCATAGACACCGTATACTTGTGGGCCATGCGGGCAGACGGAGCTGGGTAGGAAGCAGGATGCTGCCATTGCTCAAGGGCCGGGCCAGCAATGGCTTCAGCCACTGGAAAGGCCTCCGTTGGGGTATCCCCCTTTTGAGCATATCCATAAGGGGGTACTCTGCGTTTTTCTGGATAGGCTCCAGGGGCATTCCGGTGGATTCAGAGATCAGGTGGAGAATGCCCTGAAAGGGGGAAGGACCTTCCTCCAATCCTGCCACTGATGACTCATCATCCCCAGGATGCGAGTGTAAACCAGTGTTGTCAGAGTCCGAAGAGTCGGGATATAATGGTCTCCCGCCTAGGTCTCCCTCGATGCGCCGAGGACAACCGTGATCAAGAGATGTCGGGGAAGCTCGGTGTCTTGTCAGTCCTCTTTTGAGGGAGCCCCTCCCTGAGGCTGCATAGGCAGTGGCTCCACCAAAATTGGTCGAGAGACTGTAATAGGCCGAGTGGGGATACGGGCCGGCCTCACGGGCGGAGGAACTGAGGCTTTCGGTTCCAGAGGGGTCAGCATTGGCCTGGGAGGTGGAAGCCAGGTGATGGCCAGTGCAGTCGGCGGAGCTGCCTTCTGTCCTGTCAAAATCAGCTGTTGCCACATAAGATCCTCATAGCATCGACAGAGTTTCCGTCAAAGCCTCTCCTCGTCCGAGGCGGATGAAGATCAGTGGCCCTTCTTCGGCCATTCAACCGAAGGAGTCCTAGTCCTCAATTGACACCGACGGGTAGGTTTGGTCGATCAGGAGTCACCGGAGTCGGTGCAAAATGAGGTTCCGGAATGGTTTCCTCGATGAGGTCACCCGAAGGCTGTGTACCTTCGTCAGGAAAAGAAAGGACCGGAGTCCTTTTGAGAGAATCGTCGACCGGAGTCAGCGATAAAGGCTCGATCGGGTCGAGCGTAATCTCGGCCGGTTCGGCTGTTTCCTCAGTCTCAGTGCCTTGGCCAGATGGAAGGTCCGTAAAGACGGCAGCCGAGGATGTGATCTCGACCGAAGTAGAGACCGCGTGTTCCTGGGATTCTGACCTCTCTTGGCCCCAGGAGCATCTTCTTTTGGAAGAAGACGACTTAGGGTCCTTATCCCTCTTCCGGGGGTGGGAGGAGTGCGAGCTCATGGGCGCCTCACCCCTGGTGGGGAGAGACTGGCACAATTCCCTGAAGGAGGCCATGAAAGTAGAGCCAAGGTTTAGTGGAACAAAAAAGCTTCGAGTGACCAAAGCTTGAGCCGCTTCCTCCTCGAATGCCTTCAACTGCTCGGTGGATCCCGCGGCCGTGGAAACCACCCACTGCGCCTCTTTAGATTTCACCGGTGGGTTCCTTTTCTCCAGTCTCCTCAATAGTAGGCGTGCCTTGCGGTCATCCAGAACGTTGGGATGGAAGGTCAAAGAGAACGTGCACAACGAGGTGTCATGTCTGACACCGAGGCAATACACACACGTTAAGTGGGGATCGGTGCATGACATCTTCTGGCTGCAAGTACACCAGCGAAATCCAAGGGACGACTTGTCCTCCATTTCTGATTCGGAATCGATAACTCTGATGAGTTCAAGTGAAATTTGCGGTAAAACCGACGTTGAGAAGCCAGGGCCCATGAAGCACTAGAGTATGCGAGGAACCTGCATCTTCCAGCGGAAAGGAAGATCTGGCGTCATGGGGCAGAGGCGGTATTTACCACCCGGTGGGTGGGTGGGAGAGCCAGCTTGAAGACTTCCGGCAAGATTTAAAGGGAAAGGGACATGCCAGCGAGTGTGGATGAACAACATATCCACGCTCCTAGAATTTTTTTTTCTGTATATGGACTTTACCGTCTTTATGTAAGCCTTTTTAAATATGGAAAAACATATATATTTGGCTAAGTTATGTGTGAAACAGTCCTTCCACCTGCTAAAATTTGATTTGCTTTATAAAAATTGTCCTGTCTTGGTAGCCGTAGTTTCATTCTTTCACTATGACCACCACCAACACCCCACACACTTTATGCAGAGAGACAGATACAGTATTTCTTTGTCTAATTTCATTAGATATAAACAAGTTTAAGGAGAAAGGTGACAGAATTCAGTTCTGATCTTGCGGCAAGAGAGAGAAACAGCTTGATGGGAAAGACAGAGCTGGAGCAGTCTTCCACTGATGGGAGCGGAGTGTAGGCTGTAGGGAAAGTAAACCTGTTTTGCAGTGTTTGGAAGCAAGAAGACTGGCAGTATTGTTTTACATGAAAAAATGATTACTGCTCATTTTTATAAGGACATCGAAGACGTGTAGCAGAGTTTCGGAGAGTAAAGCAGCAGCAAGTGAGCAGCACAGCCGGCCAATGGGTAGGGGGCGCACATCGTTTAGGTGGAAAACAGCATAAAAGCCAAAAACAAAAGGTTATATTAAATGAAGCAAGACAAGTATTAACTTACTCGGGATACCATAATTCAAATACTCTGTGTACCCCCAGCATGTTTGCTACTGCATGATAGGGAGCTGATCGAGCACGGCTGTCATAAAATTTTGGCTAAAAAAAATGCCGCTACTAATTTTGTAAAAATTTTGATCAGCAGCTCATGGATTTCTGTGATGTCCCATGTCCGAGTCTGCTGCAATTATTTTTAGCCATGCATTAGATACCTCTAATGCACAGCTAATGACCAATCAGGATGCAGGATTTTCCCTTCTCATTTTATAACGGGTTGTGGTGCAGTGATGTGACCAAAATTTAGGGGCCTTGCACCACCCCTAACTGTAAAAGGGAACCATGCAAGTACTGTATACCTAGACAGCTAAAAAGCCCCGTTAACCAACTCGGAAACTGATCTCACACAGGCTCTGCTGCCCTTACTTACTTTTAGGAAATTTTTACTTAGTTTTGTCACATTAAAAAATTTAAACAATCTACTTCAGAGGCAGTCTAGCATAGTGGTTAAGGGCACGGAGCTGCAAACCTAGAGACCTGGGTTTAAATCCCATCAGCCCACACCTGCATACTGTGTGACCCTGAGCAAGCCACTTAACTTCCTTGTGCTCCCAGGTTACTCTTGGAAACAAGTTCTGTCTTAGTGTGCCTTTCCTGGTTAAATATTTTCCCCTTTCCCACGTAATCGTTCGGGGCTATAAGCTGGCCTGCCAGCGCAGTGGTAGGGCTACTTCTCATTATGCAGTGGAAATGAGCTTCAGTCATCAGGGCCAGCTAGGAGAAGGAAGATTAAGCATTCCACGGAAGGAGGAAGCCATCCTCGCTGCAATACTGCCACCTGGGTGACCACAGGCGGCAGCAGAGCTGAGAGTGTAGAGTGGGAGGGAAAGGACATCTGCTGAGGCCCCCTGAAGGCACACTGGTCCCCCCTTGTCTGCAAACAACTTCTAGAGGGAACAGGAACATAAAACTGGAAATGTGGCCCTGGCTTCTAAGGGACCCTGTATATCCGGGTTGGTTCCCGCAGCTGCATCTGTTGCCCAACGGATGGCACGTGTGAAGATATATCCCCCTGCACCTTGCCTTGGAGGGGGGGATACACCGAGGTTCCATAGGGGAGGTCAGATGAAAGGTGGGAAGAGCAAGGGGGATACAGTGGAAGCCAGGGCCATCAGTAACAATAACGAACCACAGCTTTCAGTCTCTGCCACTGAACGGAATGGCTCGTGTCTAGCGATAATTCAGGATATCATTATTAATATCAATGACTGCCACACAGAAAAAATGTGCGGGTTACAGACCAAGTCTAAAATGGCCACGATCTCGGCGCATAATGATGTCATCAGAGCAAGAGCGCTTCAGCTGCATTACTATGCTCTTATGGCACAGTGTACATGATTAAGAACATAATAGCCTTTTTGTACACACAATCATTAAAAACCCATGATGGTGCAACCTAAGTATATGTTATAAGTCACATACTGTAGCATGGTAGTACGGTAATGGAGCTAGCACGGATGTCACGGCCATTTTAGGCAGGCATGTAGAGTGAACTTAAGTGAGAAGCCAGTTTGTTTACATTTTTATTAAAAAAATGAACAAACCTAATAAGATTTTCAAACCGCAAGTGAGAGCAGCAGAGCTTTTGCAGTGCTCTGCACTAATGCACCATGAGTTGACTTTCCAGGTTGGTGACCGGCTTTTTTAGCTGTTTAATTATCCATGACCTGCACTAATCTCCAAGAGAATGCCCAATTAGTTAAGGAATAACCCCAACAGGCTGTGAGGCAACAGTGTAATAACCATGTGCCCTTAGTGGGTCAGACAGCACAGTGTAGGTCCTTCAATCACCCAGTCTAAAAAGGTTAGTTATTACAGTGTCGCTGCACACCTGGCATGGGTTAGTACACGTATGACATTTGCAAAAAGGTCAAAGGTGCTGTAAGCAGCATTAAAAGCTGTTGTGTATGGAAACAGTGCAGGGCAAGCGAGTCTATTAAGGACTTCACCGGGATCCAAGAATCTGCACTTAATACTGTGTCAAGGTTTGCTTAAAATGTGGGTTCTGCAGTACTTAAAAACTACAGCTGATGGCAAAGCCAGCTGCCGATGGACTCGCACGATTCAGAGTGGAGCGCTGCATCGCATTAAACAAAACTGATGATTAAACTAGTTTACTGGAATTTTAATAAAGCAGAACTTACTTTTTTTTTTTCCAATTCTGTTTCTGCACTTGGTACGGGGCAGGGGATTTTTAACCCCTCTCAGTACCCGGACCTCACACCTGGCATCCCTTCAGGCTGTCCTTGACTGTGGGGCTCACTCCCAGGTGGAGGGAGGAGAGACCGAGATCTACCAGAGGCCCCAGCCGAGGCTAGCATCTGGGACGTAATTCAGATGGTGGTCCGGAGGTGTCATGGTGCTGCCGGCCCAGGGGATGGTTCCCCCAGTGACACGGACATGCAGTGACATCAGTGCAGGTCAGGCACACTTCCACACCCAACATACAGACGTCCGCCATCGCCTCCCCACTAAAGAGTGGCCCTGGCTGCAGCATACCCAGTCCCCATTGAGTGTCGCTGACTTGCCAGGGAACCACGACCCTACCATCCCCCTTCCCCTGGAGGAGAGCTATCTATAGAATGCTCATCCTACCTCCCCCCAGGTGACCCTATGACGTCCTGCATTCACTCCCGAACACAGGTCATCAGCTCCACAGGTGGCAGCCCTACCACTGTGCCAGCGGGGCCAGCAGCAGAACTTACACTGCTGGACAAAGAGCTCTCAGAGCTACAAGTAGATACCATAACTGTGCAGATCAAATATGGGAAAACAGCGTCAGTCCACGGGCAAGATGTTGTGAAAGCGAAGGAGTAGCATGGACTAAGCAGGCCACAGCACGAGGCGAGCAGGGGTCTGGAGGCCTCAAACGGTGTGCTCCTGCAGACAATTAGAGACATGGATAGGAAGGTGGATACTCTCAATGTTTAATTCACCTTGCTGGAAATTGAAACTGGACCTAGTTTCAGAAGAGGCCCGCTCAACTACCGACTCAGCAAACAAGCCAATGGTTGCAATGTCGGGCAGTCTGGCTGAAAATGGCATCCTCAGAATGAGACTGGAATACAGTATCTTGAAAATGGAGCCACAGTGCAAATCTCCGTGTCCGAGGGATGCCTAAGGGTTTGGAGTCAGAAGACCTGCTTGGTTACATACAAAATATATTGCAGCAAACACTGAACATGGAATTGACTGGGACAATTCTGAGTGACACCGATGAAATGGCCTGCAATACCCGACCAGCCACTGACTTTGCTGACAGATGCAGCAGGAGCCCAGATAAAAAGCAACAGTCTTAATGGCTGCAAAGAGAAAAGGCCAAATGCACTTGACAGACGGGGCACAATTTTATTGATTTCCCAATGTAAGCTTTGCTACGCGGCAACACCGCAAGGGCTCTGAATTAATCAGAGTGGGGCTCAGGGCCTTGGGGTTACACATCCTTTGCGAATTTCCAGTGAAACCTCGGATCCAGTATGCAGGCAAGGTCTTTTGTTTACAGATTCACTAGCAACAGGAAATGTCTTGAGATCATTAGAAAAAAGATTTTACCAAGACACAAACTGCACCCGAATCAGAAGAATAGGGTTGAAACTCTGATAAGGGAAATGTAACCACATGTTAATTTACAAGATTAGCTAGGAGACCCACTGTGTAAACACTTGTTTTATGGCTGATGCTGGTAATTTATGTACTTTGATTCTGACAGGGATCACAACACTGTCATGGGTACATTTGCTAGAGGTAGGGACACCCTTAAGTTATACAATTTCAGCCTTTAAAGGAACACTGTCAACCCTTTTTGAATCACATTGTTTCTAGTTGAAAGCCCACATTTTATGATTGCTTACTTTCTCTAAAATTCATTGAAGTTGCTGGTTGTTTCCTCTGCTTCCTTTCTTAGTACAACTGAAATACATAATAATGGTGTAATTATACCCAATCTTGTTTTAAATCCTTGATCAACTCTTATTGCATACTTCCTGAAAATTACAAAACACCCCCAAACAGTGCAGCCACCCATGATGTGATGGCCTTCTCTCCTCCCACTGCAGCACGAGTGGCTAGACTGGGGGTGTTCCCAAGTCCTGGAAAGATGCAGTGGAAGCCAATCACAGACTGAAAAAACATGTCCTTGTGTGGTAACACAATATGGTAGACATGCGGTTTACCACTTTTAAAAAAGAAAAAACGATACAACCAGCTATATCAGCAATCTTTACAGAATGTAAGCAATCATAAAATGTGTTTTTTAAACTACAGACCATTTGAGACCTTAAGGGGTTGACATTGTCCCTTTAATTCAGATAGCTCAAGGTGGACAGCTGTTTCCTGGAAGGACAGGAGCTACCATCTTACGATGGCTGCCACCTCATGGGGCTGTACTTCTTTTTTGTGTGCTACATGCGCACGTGGACTCCCGACTCCATGCTCAGTTCGTAATCTCAGCAGGTAAATCCCAACATCTCTTTTAAAAAGTTTCAATAATGGGTTTTACAATGATAGAGTGGTAAAAGTAAAATTTTCCGAGAATGTTAGATGCCTGTAGCATTTTAGATCTTCTGAGCAACGGGAAGGTCGTGAGGCGGTACTCTTAAGTGTGCCATAATAAGTATTCCTGTTACGGATTCATAATTTTTTTTTTTATGTTGCTTGCACGCATGTGCAAGAAACATAGTGCCATCATCCGAGTTTTTGGAGGTGTGTCAGCCCCTCTTCCAATGCAGTCAGTGTGTTTGCAGGCGCGGCCCCAGTTCCCCAATGAGTGCTGCAGCTGTCTATGACAGCTCCAAAATGCAGTGGCATACAGTTGAAAGGGAGAGCTCCGCTTCAGTGAGCAGAGCTCTCCCCCACGCACACACACGTGCAAGCACGCATACTGTGTGCTGATGCGCTCCCCCCCACGCATACACTGTATGGCCGGCGGGGGTGCCCAATCCCGTTGGATCCGCGACCCCCCCAGCAACAGCTGTCAGGTGCCCGCTGGGCCCACCCAGCGTGGCAACAACTATTATAGCCGATGGGGTGCCCAATCCCCGTGGCTCCAAGGCTGCATGCCCCCAAAGCTTTCCTGGTGCCACGCTGGGAGCCCACCCCAGCGTGGCAAATCTTGTTTTGGCCGATGGGGGTGCCCAATCCCCCGTCGGCTCCACGTCCCCCCAAACAGCTTTTCCTGCTGCCATGCTGGGAGCCCACCCCAGCTAGCAAACGTCCTATGTCGTGTCAAAAAAAAAAAAAAACCTTTGAATTAAAAACGGTCCCTCGTAGTCTCCGCCCCCTCCCACAACCCGCACCCATCCACTGTGCACCCTGCCTCCCACACCCCACCCCCATACTTACTTCCGGAGCTCGTGGCGCGATCATCGGTGGACCGGGAACACGTCTGCACTCTTCAAAGCCAACCACAAACTGAGGAAATGCGGTAAGCTGTATAATGGGATAGATAGGGTTTTCCAACTTTGTTGCATATCTCAGGCATTTTGGGAATTTTGGCCCCAGATTTTGAAGCGTGGGGTTTTTGGACCCTCCTCATGAATTCTTGCACTGTGTCATGGCGTTACTCGGGGCCCGAGGGTGATTTCGCAGTCACTGCGCGAAATCACCTTTCCACCGATAACGAAACGACACTGCCAGTGTTCATAAGGTGGGCTCTCAAAAGCCTATGTTGAAAATTTGGTGAAAAAATTCCTAAAAATGACTGTTTTACAAGCGTGTGTTGCGCAGTTCCTACGCACGCTCGTAAGTTTGCGAATTTTCAATATTTTCACTCCAGATTTTACCACACCTCCTTATGAGCAGTACAGCTGTCATTTTTCACATCCTGCCCAAAACGTGTTTCCGTCCATGTAGCGCACAATGGCGCAGTCGGTGTGCGAACTCAATGTATGGGACACATTAAGAAAATTACAGTGACACTGTTCATGAGCAGAGGTCTTAAAATGGCTATGTTGAAAATTTGTGAAAAATTCTCAAAATGACTGTTTTATTTAGCGTATGCTATGCTGTCTTTACCGCGACGTCAGAAAGTTCGCGAATTTTCAATATTTGCACTCCAATGACTTCCAAATATCTAAACAGCACATAGAAGCAAGCAACATTCGGCATTGACAAATGCTTGTTTTTTTTAGTAACACAGTAGATCAGTTTATACATGCAGATTACGTATATTATTTGTTTTATAGATGATGCTCGATGTAAGGCTTGGTTCCCTCTGGAATGCCACAAATCTTTATTTATACAAGTTAAAGAACTTTTAATGGACTTCTTGTCGCAATAATAGTGATGTGCTTGGTGCACAGTGCACTATTTGGAATTTTCGAATAATTCTACAGCTGGATTAGTCCACAGTCATGCAGTTCCAGGGTTTAGTGTCACTAAAATCTACTGGGGTGCTGGCCCGTCGGCACAGCGGTAGCACTACCGCTTGCAACGCCGGAGACCCAGGTTCAGTAGCAAGCCCGGGTCATTGGAGGGTCAGCTGGGGGAGAAGGACTGAGTGCCCGTTGGGCCGCTCTCCTTCTCTGGATGGGGTGGGCAGCACTCCTAGCCGCAATACCGCCACCACCTGGGTGACCATGGGTCGTGATGGTGCAGCAGAAGAGGCAGTAAGCGCGAGGGACAAACGTTGGCCAGGAGCAGAGGTGTGTCTCTACACACCTCCAGCTCATTGGTCCTCCCTGCATGTGGACGTCTGGAGGGCAGGGAGAAAACCAGGAAAAAACACCCATTGCCACACCAGTAGATGGGTCTCTGGCGCCACAGCTTCAGTACACGCTTCCCCCTGAAAGTCTGGGGGAGTAAGAGAGGGGACTCTCCCACCCCAACCAGGGGGCAATCTGGGGGCTCTGGAACCTATGGGAGGTGGGGCACCCATAGGAGCTGGCAGGGTTGATGAGGACCCAAAAGAGAGGAGCGGTAGTGGAGAGAAGAGGGCGTATAAAGAGTAAGTGTAAAAAAAAAAAAAAAATCTACTGGAATAATATATTAACTTTAAGCTGGCCCTCATCTGCTATACCTCAAAGGCCCAAGTTCATATTCTAGATTCATGATGTTTGTACAATGTATTTGATACTTGTTTCTCAGAAAATTCCATGTGTATATGTAACATGTTGAAAGTTAATAAAAATAAATAAATA
This sequence comes from Neoceratodus forsteri, assembly GCA_016271365.2. Lineage (NCBI taxonomy): Eukaryota > Metazoa > Chordata > Ceratodontiformes > Ceratodontidae > Neoceratodus > Neoceratodus forsteri. The sequence continues at coordinate 387,025,967 of JADMNL010000025.1, read as the reverse complement.
AAAAAACCTGTAGCTGAGACCACTAAAAAAAAAATGCAGTTGGGACAAGTAATGCATTTTATACTGCTGATTTCCTCATCGGGGCTTGCTGCCTGAAGATTCGCCTTGACCATCGCTGTGGAGTGTTGGAGGCCTGTCCACTTGCTCTGGTGGTGGCCGCCCTGCCCCAGTCTCCTCTGGGGTTATCTGAAGGTGTCTACTGGAGGGTGAATACTGTTCTGGTTCCCTCGAGGCCATCTGGAGGTGCCTGCTGGAGTGTGGACACTGCCTCAGTATTACAGCTCAGGCAGTGCTGGGGTCAGGGTGATTACAGGGTGTGCAATGTTTAAAAGTCACCACTTTGGAACGTCTTTTCCTTTGTCGGAACTAGTCTCCCGCAGAAATATGTTGCCTAGCTTGAGGTCTGCGAATTGTCCTTTATTTAATGTTCCCTGTCATAGATTAAAGATTGGGTTACAGGCCTTCTCTGTGGCTGCCCCTATCTATTGGAATGCTCTTCCAGTTCATATTAGACTCGCTTCTTCTGTACCTAGCTTCAAACTGAAGTTATAGCAACATTCAATGTGTCTGTCAGTTTGCAATTGTTATTTGTAATTATGTTTCATTGTTACGTGTTGTTTGTTTTATACTTGCTGCTCAGTCCGGGTTGGACCTAAAAAGGGACCAATGGTCCAGTGTCCCTAACCGGGTAACAAAGAATAAAATAAATTAAAAAAAAAAAAAATTTTAACCTCCTGGGCCATGTGTTCCGGGGCCTTGGTCTGGCTTCTGCCTGCGGCATCCGCTATGGTGGTGGTGGCCGCTGGGGCGAGCACATGGCGGCTGGTGTACTCCGGCGGTGTTTGAAAAAGGATCCCACAGAAGAAGCTGCTGGGGAGTAAGTAAAGCTGCTTTTACATCGAGCGCTGAGAGGAACGTTATTCCATCTGACTGAGACGTTTGGGTTTGGCTGAGCAGATGACTTTATAAGGCAGTGGGAGTGCCTAGCTCTTTATTATACTTTTAAAAGTCTGTCTAAGCACGACACTGCGAGAGTGAGAGTATCACAAATTTGATGTGTTGTTTTGGTATTTTAGCTAGGGGAGGTGAGAGCTCCAACAGCATGTTATTAAACACCTTTTGAGACCTGGCGGATCTCATGAATTGTGAAAAAAATGGCATATTTCCAGAAATTGAACCGTGAAAGGACTGCTCCACAATCTTAATACTCATTCTGATTTTTCTGCTACATTCGTTTTGTGCATATAAGTGTGGGTAAGGGGTATTGTCTGAATTTATTAAAAAATTGGGGGCAAGGGTTATAGTTGTTGATCGTGTGTGTGTGTGTGTGTGTGTGTGTGTGTGTATATAACTCATATTTCATTTTGCATTTGCTTGCTGCTTGGTTAGCTCTTAGTTATGTGCTGGCAGAGGTTACAGACTGTCAGGTACTACTCTCCCACCAGGCTCGGGGATCTCTGCCCTTTTAGCTGTCCCCCTTTGCTTGCTGAGATGTATGGGCGTTGCCATGCACTGGGAATAGACAGGAGGGGGAAGAAGTTGGGGGGGGGCCTGGGCCTGGTGGGATTATGGAGCAGGGTGGGTGGATTGGGGTGATGGGGGCAAGAAGACGCTCTGGGGCAAAATGGGTCCAGGAAGGGGTTCTCCCCTGCCTGGTTCCTATAGCCAAAGACTCCACTTTTAGTAGGCAAGTTGCTCAGTCTACCTCATATACCTATCACACTCGGGCGGTGTTATGCAATGCCAGGTCTATAAAAAACAAGACAGCAATTATTGCTGATCTTGTTGGTACAGCTGACCTGGCTTGCATCACAGAGACCTGGCTGGATGAAAATGCAGGTCCTGTATTGGAATCAGCAGTTCCAGCCGGGTACTGGATGCTACACCGCCCAAGGGAGGATCATAGGTGTGGGGAAGTAGCCATCTGTTTCAAGTCGGAACTGGGCCTTGTAGACACCCCAGTGGGAGTAACTAGATCTTTTGAGTGCATCGTGGGAGCAGGTGTAGGTTGCAGGATACTTCTCATCTACCGCCCACCAAGGGGTGAGAAGGAATTCCTGCAGGAAGTCGTGGACTTCATCATCGACATGATCTTGAAATCCTCCAGATAGTTAATTCTGGGGGATTTCAATGCCAGACTTTGACGATGAACTCTCACAATTTGGTCAGGACTTCCTCCAACTTATGAACTCGGGCCTCACACAGGTCCTCTGCCACCCACTGTCATGGTCACTCACTGGACCTGGTATTCCTACTGGGGATGGAGTTCTCCGATCTGGTGGAGGAACCGGTCAGACCATCATACTATAAGGTTCAGTTTTGAGGCTCCCCCTAACAGACCTGCCCCTATGGAGATGGTCCAGTACCGCCCTTTAAGGGGTTTGACTCCAGATGATCTTATGGCAGTACTGAACCTATCAGGTGTGCTGAGTTTAAGTGGGGAGCAGCCAGGGGATCCGGTACTAGCCTATAATAAGGCAGTGACAGTGGCCCTGGACTCCCTAGCTCCTGTCCATGTTCACCCCCTCACTCTTCGTCCCAAGTCCCCCCCGGTTTGAAGGAGCTGAGACAAGGGGGTTGAAGGTTGGAGTGGCACTGGCAGAAATAGATTAGATTGACGGTCCATTACAAAGACTATCAATCAGCAGTCTTCTGTAAGAAGGCAGAGTTCCTGTCCAGGGAGAGTTCCATTGCACAGAATCAACTGGCTCAGCTCTTCCAGACTGATAGATTGTGTAATGCAATCTGTCTTCAGCCTTGGGGAGGGGTGTGGATTTTTACAGGCCAAGTGTGATGAGTTCATTCGGTTCTTCAAGATAAGGCTGCCTCCATCAGGTCAGAGATCCATTCAGTGCCCTCAAGTGGGTATTGTGGAGGTCGGAAGGAGGTTGCAAGTGCCCAGTATGTCTGGTCTGACTTCGGCCAGTTGACGATCATAGACATTGTGTGGATGACCCAGGGTATGTGCCCAACGTACTGCAGTTTGGACCTGCGCCCAACACGCCTCCTAGTGGGGTGTGTTGAGGTCATCGGCCTGGTCCTGGCTGAGATAGTCCGGTGTTCGTTGGAGATAGGGTGTTTCCTGACCCCCTGAAGGAGGCAGAAGTGGTACCTCTCTTAAAGAAATCTTACCTCGATCCTGACTGCTTAGCAAACTACAGACAACCTGCCCTTTGTGGGCAAGGTTATTGAGAAGATGACTGTGATGCAGCTGGAGGATCATTTCACTATCCATGATATCTATGATCCTCTCCAGTCTGGATTTAGGAAGAGGCATAGTACCAAGACTGCACTTGTTCGGGTACTTAATGATCTCCTGATAGCGAGGGAGCCGTTCCATCTTGGTTCTCCTTGATATCTCTGCAGCATTTGACACTGTGGACCATGGTATGCTACTGGCATGCCTGTGGATGCTCTGTGGATTGTCTGGTACAGTCCTCAGATGGTTTCGATCTTTCCTTATGGGCAGGACTCAGACAGTGGTGTCAGGGATTTATTCCTTGGCCCCTGTCCTGTGGGATACCGCAGGGCTCTGTACTATCACCCATGTTGTTTGCAGTGTATATGCTGCATTTAGAAGACATGACAGGGTGGTATGGGTGGAGTTTTCACTGCTATGCAGAAGACACTCAGTTCTACATGAGTCTCAATCTTTAATAGTTGCCTCTCTGAAATCCAAGGCTGGATGAGTGTCAATAGGCGGAGGTTGAACCTGGAGAAAACTGAGGTGTTGGTGGTAGACCTAGGTCGCAAGGGTATGGGGCTGTCAGCTGGTCAGCTGTCCAGGCTTTGGCTTGGGGGGGAAGGGACACCAGCTGCTTTCCTCAGACCGGGTGTGAAATCTGGACATTGTGTTCGATAGTGGCCTGACACTAAAATCTCAGGTGTCTGCAGTTGTAAAGACCTCTTTTTACCATCTGAGGAACATCGCCCGGATCAAGCGCTTGGTCCCACCTGGCGACCTTCAAACTCTGGTCCAGGCCTTTTTGACCTCCCGTCTTGACTACTGCAATGCCCTTTACCTAGGGTTACCAGGGGTTGATATCCGCCGATTGCAGCTGATGCAGAATGTGGCGGCCAGGTTGCTGACTGGCTTACCAAGATCCTGCCATGTCACACTTGTGCTCTGCGGCCTGCACTGGCTGCCTGTTCATTGGCAGATCACCTTCAACGTCGGGTTACTGACTAATAATGCCCTACACGAACAGGAACCGCGTTAGTTGTAAGATCTTTGTTGCCCCTACCATCTCCCCATTCCTCCGACAAGGGATTGCAAGACATTCCCAGCTTTCGACTTAAGACCTCTGGGGCCCGCTCTTTCAACTTTATGGTTCTACTCTGTGGAACTCTGTACCTTGTCGGATTAGAGTGCGCCTGACCATCGACAGCTTTAAATCTGCACTCAAAACTCACCTTTTTGGTATGGCATTGCCGGACTCCAATTAGTCTGCTGTTTCATCCTAGCAAAATTAACTTCTAACTGCTGATTATATGTATTTTTATTTGTTTTTATGGATTTTACTCTGTACAGCACTTTGGAATTGTGCTTTTTACAAATAAAGTATGACTGATTGAGAATACTGTTAAATATTATGATGTATTTAATATACAGAGCAAAAGTGGCAGTTTTTGCTTTATTAGCAATGACACAAATGTAACCAGAGAACCCTACCACAGATCAGCACAGCTGTGTTCTTCTGTACTTAGATGCTAATGTTTGAAAATGACTAAAATCCAGTTAAAACCAAACAAATGATGTAGTCAGAGAATCATGGAAACATCAATAACGTTTTCTGGGGGGAAAAAAGTATTAGCGGGGAATTTTTCATGCTTGCTTCCATATCAATAATTGCTGAGTTCACATTCTGTGTTCACAACAGAGCCTTTACGTGATTTCAGAATGAACCCCTGCAGTCAGTTCTGCAAGGGAGGCTCTTTTTAATGGTGTACTACTCCATGTATCACTGCAGCCCTGCAGGGCACTTTTCTCTCACTTTTTTTTTTTCAATCTATAGTTTTCCCCTCCTGGTCTGTAACCCCATCAGCCCTGAGCTACCACCCAGCCCCATGATCCTTACCTCTGGCCTCCTACCTTTCAACCACCTACCTTGTCAGATGCGTGCCCCCCATGGAGACCCAATGGGTGTCGAGAGTGGTACAGAAGGTTGTGTGGGGCCTGAGTTTACCAAGCTTCACAGATCAGGAGTTTTCCCTGTATTTCTACCACCCCTAGAACGTAAGCACGCTAGAAGCTCCAGTGAACGACAGCACAGACACAGCTTGCTTGGCACCGTGCGGAAGCCAGCGGGTGTCCTGTCCTCCCCCAGGCTCCTTCCTCAGAGTTTGTCCAGCATCCAGTGTGTGTGTGTGTGTGTGTGTGTGTGTGTGTGTGTGTGTGTGTGCGTCTGTGATGGAAGGGGGTGAATGGGCTTCCAGGAATGCTAGGTGCATCTGTGGACAGTGGAGATGACATCACATCACGCAATCCCACTCATTCAGTTTTCTCTCGTCATGGTCCACCAACACCCCACCCTCACAATGCTATCTCGACCCACCCCATACTTTATCTTTTGATGGGAGGGGCGATACGCCAGGTGGTCACCTACAATGTCTGCTCACACTTTAACTCCAGCCACTGGCGATGCTGGTGAGACAAGGAGACCTGAACCCTCCCCAGTGACACAAATGATTCAGCCCTCTCCAGATTCCACCACACCGCTTTCAAAAATAATCACAACAAAGAGGTGCTGAGCAAGAGCCCCAACTTAAAACATGCCGAGACTGTGGATGGGACTTTTGGTACCTGTCCCCTTTTAAGACATGTTTAAGAAACTGTGGAACTGTTGTTTTCTGTTCGAATCCTGCCTGGGCCTGCTGTTCTTCAGTTTTGCCTATATAAGGCTATAAATGTCAGGAAACACACAGCCACTGTGAAAAGACTGCACACAAAACATTGTCTCATACAGTTTTGATTATGTTTTGAATATTTAATTCTATGTGGTTTGGAAGGATGAACAGATACTGGCATGAATGTGATGGTTTCCTTATTTATATAAACAAAAAGTAACCCATTCCTCTAACACCCCCCCCCCCCAAAAGCTCACATTACATAAATGGCCATACCACAAATCCATAAACTGAAGCGGACAAGCGTGTGTGTGTGTCTGTGTTCTGTGTCTGTAAGGCATATTAAAAATCACAATCTTAGGCAATGCCAATGGCAATGCGTAAGCGCCATGTGATTCTATGCCAGCGACCTGGGTTTGAGACTGGACTCAGGATGCCAGGTAAGGTGGGCGAGGAGCTGGGGTGGTGCTGCTGTATGGCAGCACACCCAGCTTGGGGGGGGGGGAGAGAGATATTCTGGTTGCAGCACTGTAGTGACCCCTGGGGTGGGCAGAGGGAGCTTGTCCTTCCCACAGGATGTCATGGCTTGTGTCGGAGGGGACTGCCATCATGTGCCAGGGTATTGGGGAGGGGGGGCCTGAAAAACCAGTGTGCACCAATCGCCATAAATGACCATGTGGATACCCAGACGCGCAATGGCAGGGGGAGAGGCAGATGGGACTGGGGGCAGTGGGCGATACACCTAAAGCAAGCACGTGTTGCCACGGTACAGCATCTCCATTTTTACATGACTGAAACATAGAAACATAACATAGACTTTGACGGCAGATAAGGACCGCTTGGCCCACCCAGTCTGCCCATTTCCCTACCTACTGGATAAGCTGTAGATTCTAGTTAACCAACAACCTATTTCCTGCAACTCCCCACTATAATTGCCTTATGTCTGTCCCATGCAAGTTTGAATTCCCTCACTGTTTTAGCTCCAACAACCTCCCCAGGAAGGCAGTTCCACACATCCACCACTCTCTCCGTGAAAAAAGATATACATGAGAGACTGTTATTTTATCATCATGTGTAACTATTTATGAACGTATTAGTAACTGTGTGTTTATTTTAGACTTTCTATGAGTCACCTCTGTAAATGACCTGTACTCAGTGGTTACAACCCTAATAAAATTAGCTGTGGCAGCAACCGGGGTTAAAGTTTTGATTTAAAAAAACCAAAACAATCCACAATCTCCTATCCTTCACGTCTTCTAACAGCTCACACAGCACTGCCCCCCCCACACACAAAGGAAATGTGCATCTCCAGCTGGTTGCATTTTTGTCTTTTAATGCCAGGTTGAGCAAATGAGATAAGCTGCTGCTTGACCAGGCATGCCCACCACAGAAGCTACTGGCATCTGACTAAACTGGAAAATGGTATTTTGAGTTAACCTCAAAATTCTTCTTCAGTTCAAATGTGCAGATGTCCTAGAGTGCTATGGTGTTAATGTGTGTGGCAGTCCAGGGTCAAAGGTCCATTATTTAAGTACAGTATTTATCTCCTTACATCCATATAACCTGTCTTGAACCCAGACTGCTTATCCCCAAAGGGCATTTTGTGTCTCCAATGTTGGGAATGGGGGTTGGGGAAGAGATGGGGGCATTATTCGTCAGTCTTAAGTCTTTTTTTCTCCAGCAATCTGAAGCATGGATTGATGCATCAAAATAATCTGTCGTGAAGTACGCTCCTGAAGCCTCAGGTCCATTCCATCTGCTCTGGAGTTCTTCTACTACATGGATCAAGGCCTGCTTACTCCTCCATACTGTAATGTGATCTTTACTGGTCAATCAAGTCACACGGATGCAAATGCGAAATAAAATTCTCCTGCTTACATATGTAAAAGCAGATAAACCACTCACACATTATCCCTGGTACATCTTCCTTCTAACTGCTGTAGTCCACTGTGTGTCAATCTCGTGATTCTGAATTCATCCCCTCACCCCCCACGCAATGTATCATATAGTACTGAAATTAAATACACATACATCTACCGTACAAGAATATCCATTTCATGGAAAAATCCATTTTCCCTAAAGTGCAAACAGCATTTCTCTAGAGAACTGTAAGGGTGGAGGGGATTTCAGAAAACAATGCTTTCAGTGTAAAGATTTTGCCAGCCGCGTATTACCATAACCTCATATAAGGCTTTTAGCACTGAACCCATCTTTCCTAGTTAAGCTTTAGACTGCATCTGCAGCAAAATGCTAATATAACTGTAGGCACACAAGTTACTTCTATCATTTCTATAGCCTAACTGTGGGACTCGGAAAATGAAATTAAGTGCTATAATTAGGCTAGGTACTACTGTTGTTGCAGTAAGTGGGTTTACAAAAAAAAAAAAAAACTTGGGTACACAGAGTCGCACATCCCAAACTTTTCCACTTGCACCCTGGTTGCTTATGTTCAAGTGAATTTGCCACTTTTAAGCAAGCCTTGAAAAAACAATATTTAAAGAGTTACTGATGCCTCAAAGAAAACTTTAAAAAGCGTAATAATTCAGTACAATTTGCATGAATATATGATCTTTACCGCTTAGAGTTTCTTTAGAGTCCATCTGCCTCTGTAGCTTACTCCCTACTTCAAGTCGTAATCCTCTGTTGTGACATCACAATCTGTTGCCATGGGAGTAAGGGTGATGTCACAAGCAGTGCATTATGACCTCTGGTAGGGAGAAAACAGCAGGAATAGACAAACTCTTCAGGAGCAAAGATCCTGTTTTCACACACACGACCTCAGTAATAAATAATGGGGAGGAGGAATCCAGCACTAATGGGAAATACAAGCTGGACTGTGTCTAAATATTAGGTTTTGTTAAAGTTCTCCTGAACGTGTCACCAGCTCTCTAAGACACGTAGCACTGCAATTCATGTTTTATAAGCAGCATTTCCTGTCCTCTTGTTCTTCATTATGAAGTTAACTTACATGGAAACAGGATCCTTGCGGCCTAGAGTCCATCTGCTTCTGACGCTTCATCTTTTGCTGAAGTCAGAATTCTCAGCTTGTGACATCACAGTTTGTCGCTGTAGAAATTTATTATAATGTCACAAACAAAGGACTGTGACTTCAGCAAAGGATTAAACAGCGGGGGCAGAGCAACTCTAAGTTATACGGATCCTGTTTCAGTGCACATAAACCTGGTAATAAATAACAAAAAGAAAAGAAATGCAGAAATTCTATAAAGGTAAGCTCAGTGGGGTGAGGACGTTGGAGCAGAGGCTGTGGAATACCTTGGTTTTGGATGTTTTACTAAATATCTGTACTTGGGGCCCCAAATAATTGGAATTCGGCATTTATATTTATTATACGTGTTCCTGTGGGGTGAACAGTGACAAAACAAAATTCCCCACCCTCCTCCCCAGCCCAATTGTTTGAAGATCCACAATCCCTCTGTCCGACCACCTACTCCCTCCCAACACCTACAATTTAATGTTTAAAAAAAAGATGATCCCAGGATGGATGACCAGCTCAACCCGCCTGCCCCCAAGCCCAGTCGCCGTCTCCCGCAGGACTTTTTTTCATGCAAGTCCTAGGAAAGAAATAAGCCTCCAATCCGGCAGTAGCACTCACTGCCCAACCTCTCCACTCCCCCAGCACCATTTTCTTATTAGAGAAGCCTCACGGGCGCGGGAAGGTGACTGACACAACCCACCCTCCTCCACGGCTGGCCTCCTTCTTGTGAATGAAAGTGCTCCCAAGTTTGCTTACATAGTAGAACAGTTGATCACATGATCAACTGGGGTGGGGTTGGCTGGGTTTTTTTACCTTTATTTTTATTTTCCTGAATACAAATAGGCACGCATAGTGCAACTATTCATTATAAGTGTCCCAGCAACGAACAGTGCATTATCTGTGGTATTCAGGGAAATACTATTTGTTCCTCACACACCCCTAAGGGCTACTACCTGTGACACCAGCGACCCGAAATCAGGAACAAGCAGAAGGGTCAAGCCCCCCACTGGATCTCACCTCCTCCAGAAAGGGAAGGTCGCTGCTTCCACTGTGATGCTGCCAGCTGGGTGACCACAGGTGTGCAGTGTGAGGCACGACAGCGTGCAGGAATGTCTGCCTTGTGTGCAGCTGACACTCCACTGTGCACATTACTGTCCTCGGGCAGGGAGAAACACAAGCAAGATGGCCTCAGCTTCCAAGATGACCCCAGTAAATCTGGGCTCCGTGACACCACCGGAATTGTCACCTAACAAAGCATACAGATTTGGGGGAAATCCGCCTGACCTCACCAGGGGACATAACCAAGGTGCCATGGAGGACAGGCGCTCAAGTTTTCACCCTTATTGCCTCCCTCCATTGGGCATGAGTTGTGCCCTTCAGCCAAGGTCATGCAGCATCCCTCTGTGGAAGGTCGGAGCCCTCTGAGCCACCGCCAGGGGTCACTACATGCCAGAACCCTGCCTCCATCACTCCACAGCACAGCCACACTGCCCTTTCCCCCCAAACAGCTGTCTGCAGCCTTTCCTGCCTACTGATGTGATGACTGAAGTCCACTCTTGAACTCTGGTCTCCTGCACAGCCACACTATGCACTGCCATTGGGCTGTCAATGCCAGCCTAGAGGTGTGTTTTTTTTTTTTAAACCAATAGCTCCCAACCCCGCTACCCATCTGTTCCACCACAGAACTGGCAATACATTCAATATATTGCTCATTTATACATTTATTTAAGTGACTTTATGATACTTGAGTCACTGTACGAGGCAATAATCTGATTGCAGAGTGCATAAAGTAAGTGGTTGAAGGCTGAGTACTTTATTTCCAGATGACAATCAGATTATTGCTGAGGGTAGGGAATCAACTATCATAGCATTGCTATTATGCTTTGTTTTAAAAAACGCATTTTTTTTTATTTAGTTTTTATTAAGAATATATATAGAAAAAGTCCCAGATACATAATGATGGTGATCAAACATCGGAAGACTGCTCAGACAATTCTTGCTCTAGTACATAAGTCGGCTGGAGGTAAGGCAAGGTATTTTTTCTGTACCTCGCCACAATTAGAATGCAAGGTAAGTGGAGAATGTTACTATTAAGTAACACGATCGTTGTGATGGCACTACTGCCGTTGTACTGAAAATAAAAGCACTGCTGAAAGTTGGCTGCAGGATAAACTGCTTGTGGCTCTGCCTTCGGATTGGAGGACAGGGCCCATATGGTGTATAATTATAGTCATAAAATGGGTAGGGAAATCGCTGCATCTTGATTGGTCAGGTACCAATGCCAGCTGTATATTTATAGTGCAAAACCTGAGGGATGGCACTTTCCTGGCAACCAGGACGCAGTGCAATCCACATATCCATGCCTGCCAGAAACTCTTGAAAAAAAAATGTTTCTGGCAGCCATGTTAGTTCTGTAAAAGCAGTGAACACCCATTAGTTGCTCTAACATTTAAAAAACATTTTTTTTTTTTACTAGTTTTAGTAACTCACTCATCCCCACAACACAACAAACAAACTGAAATTTAGGGGGTGAGACAGGGTCAAAGGTAAGGTCATAATTGAGGGGAAACAGGGGAGGAGGCGATCTGGGTGGATGATGCATATGATTGGGGGAGCAGCTGCAGTCCGGTAGACTGGTCGCTGCATATTCGGGCAGACCTGATAGACCACCATGGCCTGTATCTGCTGGCATTTTCGTATGTAAAAACTACAGATCAGCATCATCCGACTTTTAGTTTTTCTTCTTTTCATTTTCATGTCCTGCAGGCCTCTAATCCACGGTGCTAGACTGGATCAGCAGCAATGCCAATGGCAACTGCAGCTTTACTCTTCTCCGGCTGGCCCGCCTCCCCTCACTCTTTGCTCACCATCCCACGCAAGCATCACTGACTGCAATCCAACAACTGTCTCAGATCAAATAAGCCCTTAATTTCGATTTTTCAAAGACTGTAACCACTGAGAAACAGGAGCGCAGCCACCAGTCGTGACTGCTAACACAGGAAGTGCTCCTGTGGCATGCAGAGCCAGTAACGTTCCCCAACATGCTCCGGTGCTGCTCAAATAAAAACGGACCATGCTATTTTAAAACTAGCATCACAGTTTCCATCAAAAGAGAGAGAGTGCAACTGGGAGGGGATGAGGAGGGAACGATGATGAGGAGAAGCCAAACATAATTACTCTGCCAGCATCCTACGCACCCACTGACTGACCCCAGCACTTCCCAGCCCCTATCCTTGGGATAGGTAAACAACAGCACTTAGCCCCATCTCCAACCCCTTTATCCCAGCTTACCCCCCTCTGTCCACACTGTCCTGTCTACCCTACCTCTTCTTCCCCTTTTCCCCCTACTTCTCCTTCTGACGCAGGCTTACTTGCACATCGCTGCATTTACTAGTTTGGCTTGGATTTATGTACTCTTATGGTAATACTGTCATTATCTGTTTACTGTACTCTCAGTGTTTTTTTATCTGTATATTGTCCTGAATTCCTTGCATTGTTGTTTACGTACATGATGTGAAACCTCTCAACAAGCATCCGCTCACAGGTGTATCCAAGATTTGAATAAATAAAAATAATAAATGCCATATTGGCCACTGCCCCCTAACAGTATTAAGTGGTACTGCATGACTTCACAGTGAAATGGTACTACAGACGATGGGATATACTTTGGCAAAATAAAATTATATTTTAAAACTTTTAATTTTTTCAAATTTATTTCCCATGGTGTGTGTGTGTGTGTGTGTGTGTGTGTGTGTGTGTGTGTGCACGCATGTGTATTTTAAAATCTATTTTAAGTCCAGTAAGTCACTTCAGGCTGTGGGTTGTATGTCTGACAAACGCACTCCCCATGTGCCGAACTGCCTCATGCCTCACCATGCACCTTGGGTTTTGCGTTTATCAGACAGCAACCTATATGCCCCTTGTGGCTTACTGCCTTATTGCTTACTTATTCTGATCATGTATACAAAACGTTCCTAGTCATTGTAACATGCTTTATGTAAACTAACGTGATCGTTCTACCCCAAACTGGAAAATGAGCTTGGCTCAGTATGTGTTTTCCTGGTCAAAAGTTTCAATAAATAAATATGGAGTGCCAGTTACTTCACTGCTGCCCTGTCACCATACCATGCCTTTTCACCTTTAGTCAGCTACTAAAGTGTATTAAGTAGATGGGCATTACGATTAGGGTGGTAGCAGCATTCTGTGAAGTGGGTCACCAGGTCGTTCACTCATCAAAGCCACCATTTCAGGGAGCTTTTTACCTAGACTATGGGCATTGGTACTCATTACCCTCAATTTTTTTATGGCTATTTCTTTTTGCCCCATCCTTGTCCCTACTGCCTTTGATTTTTTTTTCATTTACCCCTGCCCTTCTCCCTATCGACTGCTCTATTTTGATGTTTACCTCACTAATTACCACAATTTTTTTTAGAGGGGCTAGGATTTCCCTTCTCCTCTTCAGTGCCTCCCCCATTGGCTAGTTTAAATGCTTGCCAATGAAGCATTTGAACCTATCACCTAGGATCCTGGTTTCCCTCCAGGATAGATGCAGACCATCACACCTGTATAGGTCTGCATCCCTCCAGGTGGAGCCCCAGTCCACAGTGAAGACAAATCCCTGAGCTCTGCACCAGCTTTTCAACCAGTCATTGAATCCCATGGTGTGGAGTGCCCTAGCCTCATCCATGCCATAGACAGGTAGCAGTTTCTTGGTAAGAAAAGCTGTGGCGTGGTATTCAGGCTAGCATGTGGGTATCTGTATGAATGGATTTGCTGCTGTGAGGTTGTGCTCAGATAACCTCAATGTAACAAGCACACACTGACCAATCAGAGTCCAGGAAATTTTCTTGCCATTGTATAATATCACTTTGTTCATTTTTTTTATGTGATCTCAGGTCCTTAATAATATGCTCATAGCAAGGTGGGGGAAGGTGACAAAGGAGAAATTCCAGAGTCCTGACTAAAGTAACCGTCTCACAGCAAAGGGTGTCCGTCAGTGGCAAAAAAAAAGTAATGTTTATGCTGGGAAAGAAATGGAGAAGGATTGGGTGGGAACTCCACCATACCCACAAGGTGCTGAGGGTAACAGCTTGGGGGGGGATATTCAGTTAAACCTCACTAGTTCCTACAACGTTTGGGATGGCAGCATTCTGCAGAAACAATCGTAGCCCCTGTAGGACATGACTGACAGGGGTGCCCTTAGTACGCCACGACTGGCTAACAGGCCTACAGTGGAAGCCCCAGAGCCAACGTAGCGGGCATTCCAGCCAACTTCACTAACCTTTAAGTGCCAGTTGTGTGTATATAGATCTACTTTGCTGTTATGCTTTATATGGCATCCGAATAATGACTTGTCTGCTATGCAAATGCCTGTATTGGGGGGGATGACAACGTTTCCTTATGGGGGAATTGAAAGTTGTGACGTACAATGTGAAAGGTTTGCATGACCCAATAAAGTACACCAGAATTTTACAGGAGCTAGGGCAAATGGGAGCGGTGGTGGCACTGCTCTAGGAGACTCACCTGAGCCTGGCAGAACACGCTAAACTGAAACATAAATGGGTTTGGGGCGGTATATGCTTCCACCTATATCGACCACCAAAACAGAGGTGGCATGGCAGTGCTGGTTAGGAAAGATGCCCCTAGTAATCCAGGATGATAATGGCTGGAGTATAAAAATGGACAGGGCATAAAGAGGACTCCCTGCACCATACTAAACCTGTACGCTCCTACTCAGGAATCACAGCAAAGTGAATTTTTTTTAAAAGGCACTTCCTGGATACGTGAAACAGCAGGCTAGATTATACATTATGGGAAGAGACCTCAACTGTATCTTGTCCCCTAAATTGGACAGGTCTGATAGTTGGGCAGCTCATAGGGAAAGAGTAGATCCACTCTATAAAAAAAAAACAAAAAAAAAAACTGCTGCACAAGCTAAGACTACTGGATGGCTGGAGGTATGTGAATCTGAAGTTGAGGGACTACACTTTTTTACTCAGACTAACACAAAATGTATCCAAGACTTGACTTTCTCTTGGTGCCGCAGGACTAGGTGCATGGCACTGCTTCATTTCCATTATGACATCAGATCATGCCCCTGTCCTGCTGGACCTGGACATACAGCTGATCCTAAGGAGCTTCAGCAAGAGACTCTGTCTCTGTTCAACACACAATACTTCCAGGACCTTGTGGAAGCCACCACTGCAGTTGGTTTAATCCACAACTTGGCGTAGGACACCTCCACCGAGGACTGGTGGGATGGCTTAAAAGCCACAGTAACAAGGCGAATAATAGCATGTGCCTTCAATCTGAAAAAGGACAGGGTCAGACAAAGATTAGACAGAGCAGAAAATCTATGATATTGACTGTGAACATGAAATAACACTGGACAGAAAATGTAGGAGAGAGCTAGATCAATACAGTTAAAAACTTGCTAAACTATTGGAACATAAGCCAGAAGAAAAATAAGACATGACAGGCAACAATTTTATGAGGCTGGCAACAGGGCAGGACACTTGCTGGCATGGCAGATCAGAAAAACAGCAGCCAGCAGGGCTCCATTACAGCTTAGAAAGACCCCTACTAGTGCACAGCACGAACTGAACCCCAAAGTAATTGTTGACAAGTTCACCAAGTATTATAAAGAGCTTTACAGTGGGAGTGAGGTTCAGGAGCAACAGAACAGGATAATTTCTTCCAAAATCTGGGAGTTCCACTCCATCTGATGAGGCAAAGTAAAAACAGACTTGCCAGTCACACAGGAGAAAATACAGATTGCAATACACAACCTGAAAAAGTACAGTTACGTAAGAACTTACCGTAACAGTAGATCTTCGAGAACAGCTCTTGCAGCAGGTTACACCATTAGGACTGAAGCCGGAAGGTGCCAGGACCCCACGGAAAAATTCTAGCTAGCAGTATCCAGCAGGGGACCGCCCCTGACATCGGCCCCTCCCCGACGTCAGGCATCACATAAAAGGGGGCGGTCCCTCAGCATCCCCAGTTCTCCCGCCGGAGACTCCCGGCTCAAGTGTGACATCTGAAGGGGAGACCGAGGATCCGCTTTCCAAAGTAGGTTAGTAAAAGGCGTCAAAGGACGCTGTAGCCTAAAAACTAGGTCAGAAGACTCAACCTCCAGAGGGGAAGGTGGGAGGGGAAACTACCTGCTGCAAGAGCGGTTCTCGAAGATCTACTGTTACGGTAAGTTCTTACATAACTGTATTATCTTACTTCGAGAAACAGCTCTTGCAGCAGGTTACACCATTAGGACTGATTCCCAAGCAGTAAGGGAACAATTTGCTACCGGGAGGAGGGTAGGAGAGATGACTCAGTCTTCAGGACAAGAGTTCTTGAAGGACCGCCAAGCCGAATCCAGCTCTATGCCTACAGGCAATGTCCAAACTGTAGTGTCTGACGAAAGTGTGCACAGTGCTCCAAGTCGCTGCCGCACAGATGGCTGAAGTGGAGACATTTTTGAGCACAGCGAAAGAGGTAGCCACCCCCCTCGTAGAATGACCCTTCACCAGTCCCAGTAAGGGTTTATTGCGCTTCTGATAACAAAACATAATGCACTTGACCAACCATCTGGAAAGCAACTGTTTTGAAACAGGAGCACCGAGCATCCGCTGTGCGTAGGAAACAAAGAGCTGCTCCGACTTACGATGGGCTTTGGTTTTGGTCAGATAATATCTGAGACATCTATGCACATCTAGAGTGTGCAACAGGGCCTCCCCCTGTTACCGTAATTCGTGTAATACACCGGCAGGTCTATATCCTGGTTGGGTGTGACTGCCGAGACCACTTTGGGAAGGAACTTAGGATTTGTTCTTAAGGACACCCTGTCCTTGTGAAAAAACAATTAAGGATCCTTGCACATGAGTGGATGAAGCTCAGAAACTCTTCTGGCAGAAGTAACAGCAACTAAAAGGAGCGTCTTCCAAGCAAGGAGACGCAGCTCGCAATCAGCGGCTGGCTCAAAAGGAGGTAGAGTAAGCTGCTCTAAAACAAAGGGGAGATCCCAAGGTGGAACCGGGTCTCTGATATGAAATCTCAGGTGCAGGATGCCACGCAAAAAAGCATGTGAAGCCTCTAGTTGAGCTAGAGAGCTATGACCCATCGGTGAATGATACGCCGAAATGGCGCACAGGTGAACCTTAATGGAAGAGTAGGCAAGGCCTGCCTCATACAGGGCTAGAGGGTAGTCCAACACTGACCTCTCTGAATAATCCAATGGGGTCAATCCGTGCGCTTGAACCCAGATGCAAAATCTGCACTACTTCATGGCATAAGTGGCGTGAGTGGAGGGTTTTCTGGCTGCTGCCAGAACGTCCGCAACTTCCCAAGAGACCCTGTATCTCAGGACTGCTATGTCTTTAGCAGCCAGACATGCAGGTTCAGTGACTGAAGATCCGGATGGACTAAGGAGCCTGCCTCCTGGGACAGAAGTTGAGAGCTGAATGGCAGAGGCACCGGACGTTCCTGGGTCAGCTGATGTAATAGAGGGAACCAAATTTGCCTGGGCCAAAAGGGTGCTACCAGAATCAGTGACACCCACTCTTGTTGGAGCTTCAGTAAAACCCTCTGGATCAAAGGGAAGGGCGGGAAAGCGTAGGGGAATCTGCCTGTCTAAGAGAGGGACAACGCGTCTCGCCAGAAAACACCAGGCCCTGGATCTAGAGAGCAAAAATTGGGCAGTTTTGCGTTGGATGGGGACGCGAAAAGGTCTAATTCTGGTGTACCCCATCTGCGAAACAGATCCTCTGTGACTTCCTGAAGCAGTTCCCATTCGTGGACTCTGGCCTGTGATCGGCTGAGACTGTCCGCGATTGTGTTGTCCACTCTGGGAACATGCACTGCAACAATATTTGCGCCGTGTTGCAGTACCCAATTCCAAACCCTTTGAGCCTCCCTGCAAAGGGGGTAGGAATGAGTGCCTCCTTGTTTGTTGAGATAGTACATCACTGCAGTATTGTCTGTTTGAATCAGAAGAGTACCCGGTGGAATGTCCGTCTGGAATGCTTGTAGGGCATAGAGGACGGCTCTCATCTCCAGAATATTTATGTGCAGATTGGACTCTAGAGACGACCATGACCCTTGAGTCCTCACCCCGTTGAGATACACTCCCCATCCGGATCCCAAAGCGTCCGTGGAGAGTGTCACTAAAGGAGGTGGTGCCATGAAGGGGACTCCTTTTGAGAGATGGTCCGGGACGAGCCACCATTGCCAGATGTGGATGACGGCATTCGTGATCTGGACTGGATGCTGCATATGAACTTGCTTCTGGCCCTATTGAGCACGCAACATCCATTGGGTAACCCGCATATGGAGTCGGGCTAGGAGAACCGTCGCAATGGCAGCCGCCATATGTCCGAGCAGGCAAAGAACGGTCCTGGCAGGCACCGTTGTCTTCGTCATTGTGTCCCGTATGAGGGATCTGATGTGTTCCGCCCTTCTGGTCGTCCAGCAGCGTGGCAGCCTCCTCTCCTGAGGACCCCTGATGTCCAGTGTCACCCAGCGTCAGTACAACTGCTGTCGGGTTGGGAGTCCGTTTTTTGGGCATTGGGTCAGGCACCTTTTTATTCTGTGACATCCGCTTAAGAGGCGTCAGATCCTTGGTCTTCCTTTCCGGGGCCTTGGGAGGCTGGGAGACAGACTTGAGGTCAGTGTCCCGGCGTCGGCCTGACGCCCCACTAGATTTTGAGGAAGACTTCCTATGTTTTTCTGAAGAGTCAGGCCTGGAAGAAGAGCCAGGCGCCCGGTGGGTCTTAAGCGGGTGCAAGGAGGCTGAAGAACCCCCTGAAGACCTTACCTTAACTGGGGGAGGTTGGGAGCAGGCCTGGGAAGGAGAACGGTCAGACCGCGTAGAGCTGGAGCTGGCCCTGGATTCAGAGGCCCTGCTGGGGGATCCCGACCTACCCAAGTCCCGGTGCTTGTCCCGGTGCTTCCCGGTCTAATGGGAAGAATCCCCTTTGGAGGAAGGTCTTCTTTTTTCCATTTTGCGAAGTTTCTCTTCAAGAAGGAACCCCTGAAGAGCCTTCTGGCGGCGGATCCTGGTCCTGCTATTAAATTGTTGGCAGACTGAGCAGGCCTGGGTGTCGTGTTCCGGGCCCAGGCCCCTCACACAAGCCGAATGATGGTCAGTGAAGGGGATCTGCTTGCCGCAGGCGCACTTTGAGGGGTGTCCTTTGAGAGAAGGAGTTGGAGAAGTAGACATGGATTTGATTATTTTGTAAAGATTTTGCACATCGTATCGTTGATGCAGGTAAGTCGATGGCGGGAAAAGAACTGGGGATGCTGGGGGACCACTGCCTTTTATGTGATGCCTGATGTCAGGGGCGGTCCCCCGCTGGATACTGCTAGCTAGAATTTTTCTGTGGGGTCCTGGCGCCTGCTGGCTTCAGTCCTAATGGTGTAAGCTGCTTCAAGAGCTGTTTCTCGAAGTAAGATTGAACAAATCTCCAGGCAAGGATGGCATTATGTCAAATTTCATAAAAAATGTCAGTGAGATGCTGACGGACTCTACCTTTGACAAAAGTGTGCTGTGGGGTAAAGGAGGGGCACCACCATCATGTCTCAGGCACAAATATCAATGGATTCATAAGTAGGGAAAGGATCCTGGATTGTGCACTTCATATAGATCGATATCGCTCCTTGATGTAGACCAAATGATTGTCATGGTTATCTTGGCCAACGGGCTACAGGAGCACATGGGAGGCCTGGTCCACCCTCACCAGATAGACTTCATTAAAAGCGAGACACTTGTACATAAGGCATCTCTCGAACATCCTAATGAAGCAGCAACATGAGAAGGCCTTTTACGGCTGCACTATTTATAGATACAGAGAAGGCTTCTGACAGGGTGGACTGGGCTTTCCTACACTATACCCTGAACAAAATGGTCTTTGGGGAGCAATGTATGCACTGCACCACAGCTTTGTATAAACCCCCAGAAGCAGTAGAGCGAATGGTATTAAATTGCATTGGTTCCAGCTGTTAAAGGAAACTTAGCAGGACTGCCCACTCTCCCCCCCCACCCCTTCATTCTCTGTAGTAAGCCCCTGGCTCTGGCAGTCCGACAGAACCCAAATATTACAGGCATATGAGGCCCGGAAAGAAATAAGAAGATTTCGTTGTATGCTGATAATTCCCTGCTTTTATTTTAGCAATCATGAGCAATCTATCACAGGGTTGTTCCGACTACTAGAAGCCAATGGGGAGCCATCTGGGTAGTAAATGAATTGCGGAAAATCGCAGGCCCCAAAACCAAGTGGGCAATTTCCTTCAAACTCTCTGGTAACCTTCCTCTTCACTTGGGCAAATGACAAGAAGGTGAGGTATCTGGGGGTGAAAGGTACCACAA
Organism: Neoceratodus forsteri; assembly: GCA_016271365.2. Taxonomy (NCBI): domain Eukaryota; kingdom Metazoa; phylum Chordata; order Ceratodontiformes; family Ceratodontidae; genus Neoceratodus; species Neoceratodus forsteri. The sequence goes on along the minus strand of JADMNL010000025.1, from coordinate 387,005,766 downwards.
CTGTACATAAACTGTTTAATCTGAACTACAAGTACCCTGCCACAAGATATTATTGCAGACATACCGTGATGGTCAGGTCTTTCTTTTATCCTAGCGGGGAGAATTAACATACAGAAAAAGAGTGTTACGCCTAGATTCGTGTTCCTATTCCAAGTTCTCCATATCAAAATCCCTGAACTATTCTGGAAGAAAATTAGCAAGCTACAGATGAAATTCATTTGGAATGGGGGGTGGAGGCACAGAATTACACAAAAACTTCTTGAACAGCCCCTCGGATAAGGCGGTCTTGGACTCCCCAGTCTGAGGTTCTCTCATATCTCAGTACAACAGCTCCCAGTCATCTCCTGGTTGAAGCAAAAAGAGCACAGGGTGGTACACACTAGAAAATACTCCCTCACTACCAGTCCATCATATGACCCGTCATTCATTAGGATTACCCTAGAGACCTGGAAACAGCTGGGAACCCCATAGAACAGACACACACTTGGGTCACTCCAGAAGGCAAGACTTTACAAAGACACTGGACTCCCCCTGGCCCATGAACAATTATAACAGGAGACCCAGCGTTTTCAGCAACCCAGACTAGATAATGACTTTAAAAGATGGAATCATAAAGCCTTCACATACTGTAAGCAGATGCTCCAATGACAGCAGTATGCATCATTAAAGCAACCTGCTGAACCGAGTCAGTCCGATTCCTACAGGTATCTCCAGGTAAGGCATTACCTGTTGACAGAGCTGGGATGCCTCAACCTCAAAAGGGACCAGACAGGACTTGAAGATTTTTTCCACTGGGAAGCAAGGCTGAAAGAAGAGGGGCACAGATCTATTTCTGAACTGTATCAGGTTTTTGTAAAAGCTGGGGAAGGCCCATCTTTAAAAGTTAGGCCTGCCAGCCCAGTGGTGCAGAGGACTGAGGCACTGGTCACCTTATCTCAACCCACGCCAGCGAGCCAGGTTCGGGAACAGACTCGGGGTGCCGGGGGCCGGCCAGGGGAAGGAGAGGATTGAGCATCCAGAGGACTGCTCTCCTCTCCTGGGGTGGAGTCGGTGGGAAGCTCGCTATGTAGCGGCCCCGGGTGGAGACCAGGAGCACTACAAAAAGCGGCGCAAGAGGAATAAGAAAAAGCGTGAAACTGCACGCATGCTATCCGGATGACGGCGGCCCCGCCTCCCAGCCATAATGCCTCCAGGATGCATTTCCTTGCCCCCGTGAAGCTGCAAGGGAGTGCTTCGTGTACTCTGGTCTCTCCTCCCGAGGTTCCCGGTGGGAAAAAAGGAGAGCCCCCCCCCGGCAAAGGGATACGACCGGGACAATGGGGCATCGGAGCAGCTGGATGGCAGGTCGGTTGGGGGTAATGGCAGGACTTGGCCGTCCGAAGGACAGGATGACAGCAGGCACGCAGGAGGAGGTAAAAAGATAATACACACACACAAAAAAAGTTAGGCCTAACTGGGAGCCAGAGTCTGGGGCTCCCAAGCCAACTGAAGAATGAGAGAATCTGTGGCTCAAAAGATGAAAATGATCAGACTCCCTGAACTGAAAGGGAGTTCAGATTAAAAATCTGCACCAGATTTTTTTTCCATATCCTAATTATCACCCAACACTTTGGCAGGTGGAATTCCCAGAGGTGCTGCAGAGAATGTGGCCAGGTGGAAACAAACAACTGTATCTTCTGGATCTGTCAAAAGCTAGCTTATATTCTGGGTGAATATAAAATCAGAACTGGATCAAATATGGGCTAAACAATTGCCATCTAATTTTAAATCTGTAATTCTGGGACTTCCTGCAAAGGAAGCAAGCCCTCTCAAAAAGAAACAGCTTCACATATTCATAAAGGAGTACTACTAGTAGAAATAACGCAGCGACTACTGCACAGATAGTGGCTAAAGAAACGTGACTCCCCCCCTCTCCCCGGCAAGCACAATATTCAGTAAGCAGTTATTTTATCTGAATACTTATAAAAATTGTTTACTGCTCCCTACCAGCCGACATGTTTGATCGCTGCGCCTCTCACCCACTGAAGTCGCATTGCTATCAACGCAATATCATGACGTACCCTTTCCCCTTCATCTGTGGTGCCCATATGTATGGAAATGTAATACTCTCTGTATCTGCCATGCTGTGCTTTATTTTACACACTTTGCCTAAATGCCATGTGCATGACACATGGCAATTAGGCTGAGAGTAATAAGCACAACATGGAAAGATCGAAAGTAATTATTACATTTCCATACATGTGGCACCATAGAGGAAGGGACAAGGGTATGTTACGGTATCTCACTGGTAGCAACATGATCTTGGGGGGGCGAGTGGTGTGGTGTGCAAACATGTTGGCTGGCAGGGAACAGTAAACAATTTTTACGAGTATTCAGGTAAGATAACTGTTTACTAAAAGTTGTGCTTGCAGGGGGGGATCATGATCCTTTAGCCACCATCTGTGGAGCGGTCGCTGTGTTATTTATACTAGCAGTACTCCTTTAACGTGTATGGTGGCCTGCAACAGTATCAGTGAACTCTGTTTTTATGTTTGCTTGCACGCATGTGCAAGAAACATAGTGCCATCATCGGAGATTCGGAGGTGTGTCACCTCCTCCTCCAATTCAGTCAGTGGCCTGGCAGGCGCGGCCCCTGTAAGCCAATGCATTTTGGAGCTGTCTATGACACGCTCCAAAATGCAGTAACCTCTGATTGAAGGGAGCTATGTGAGTGAGCAGCGATAAGATAGCGCTGCTCGCAGCGCCCCCCACCACCACACACAGGCAGCCCGCGGGTATGGGTGCCCCCACTGCGCACAGTATGGCCGACGGGTGCCCAATCCCGTCGGCTGTGCTGCGTTCCCCGCCCCAAAGGCTTCCAAACTGCCACGCTGGTGCCCACCCCAGCGTGGCAACTAATCATATAGCCGACGAGAGTGCCCAATCCCCGTCGGCTGCACTGTCCTCCACCCCCAGTAGTAGGTGCCACGCTGGGAGCCTACCCCAGCGTGGCAAGCAATTCATAGGCCGCCGGGGTGCCCAACCCCGTCGGCTGAACGCCCCCAACGTCCTTGTGCCACGCTGGAGCCCACCCCAGCGTGGCAAGCGTCCACGTCGTCCGGTTCCTTTTGTCACCTGTAAAGGAAAAACGGTCCTAGCGTAGTCTCCCGCCCCCACAACCGCACCCACCCTGCGCACCAGCCTCTCACCCCCTCACCCCATACTTACCTCCGGACTCCGGCGACGATCTTGGTGGACCGGGAACACGTCTGCACTCTTCAAAGCCGACTGCGAACTGAGGAAATGCCGGTAAGCTGTATAATGGGCTAGATAGGTGGGGTTCAACTTTGTTACATATCTCAGGCATTTTTTGGAATTTTTGCACAAATTTTCAACATGGGTTTTGGGACCCCTTCTCGCGATTGATGTCACTGTCATGGCGTTATTCAAGCCGAAGGGTGATTTCCGCAGTGACTGCGCGTGACTGAAATCACGCCGGGCGAATAACGCCATGACAGTGACATCAATCATGAGAAGGGGTCCCAAAAACCCCATGTTGAAAATTTGGTGCCAAAATTCCCAAAAATGACTGTTTTACGAGCGTGCATTGCGCAGTTCCTAAGCAGGCTCGTAAGGTCGTGAATTTTCAATATTTTCACTCCAGATTTTCAACACTGCCATTTTACCACACCTTCTTATGAGTAGTACAGCTGCCATTTTTCACATCTCACCCAAAACATGTTTCCGCCCATGTAGCGCACAATGGTGCAGTTGGTGTGCGAGATCAATGTACGGGACAAATTAAGAAAATCACAGTGACACTGTTCATGAGGTAAGGTGTTAAAATGGCTATGTTGAAAATTTGGTGAAAAAATTCCAAAATGACTGTTTTACGAGCGTGCGTTGTACAGTTCCTACGCACGCTCGTTAGTTTGCAAATTTTCAATATTTTCACTCCAGATTGTCAACATTACCATTGTACCACACCTTCTTATGAGCAGTACAGCTGTCATTTTTCACATCTCACCCAAAACGTGTTTCCGCCCATTTAGCGCACAATGGTGCAGTCGGTGTGCGAAATCAATGTACGGGACAAATTAAGAAAATCACAGTGACACTGTTCATGAGCAGAGGTCTTAAAATGGCTATGTTGAAAATTTGGTGGAAAAATTCCTTAAAATGACTTTTACGAGCGTGCGTTGCACAGTTCCTATGCATGCTCGTAAGTTTGCAAATTTAATATTTTCACTCCAGATTTTCAACATGTCCATTTTATTAAACTTCCTTATGAACAGTACAGCTGCAATTTTTCATATGTCGCCCAAAATGTGTTTGCACATACATGCAGCACAATGGTGCTGTTGGTGTCGAAAGCAATGTTTAGGACAGATTAAGAAAATCACAGTTACACTGTTCATGAGCAGAGGTCTCAAATGGCTATGTTGAAAATTGGTGACAAAAGTCCATAAAATGACTGTGTTACGAGTGAGCATTGCACAGTTTCCACGCACCTCGTTAGTTCATGACTTTGTAATATTTTCAGTCCAGATTTTCACCAGTGGCATTTTACACACTTCCTTATGAACACTACAGCTGCCATTTTCACAACATGGCGAGTGTGTTTTCACACTTTCAGTGCAGAGATGCGTGGTCGCTGTGGGAAATCATTGTTCGGCACAGATAAAGAAAATCACAGTGACACTGTTCATGATCGGAGGCACCAAAATGCCTGAGTTGACAATCTGCTGTAAGAAATCCCCAACCTAATTATATTACGGTTCTCGTTGCACAGTTTCTATATAGCTCGTGACTTCACCATTTTTAAATATTTTTACTACACATTTGCAACATAGCCATTTTTACACCTCCCATGAAAGAGTACAGCTGTCATTTTTACATCCTGCTCGAATATTTTGCACCTGTGGTGCTAAATGCCTTAGTCACTGTGCATAAGCAGCTTTCGCTAACAAACTGATATTCCCCTGTTCATGAGGTGGGGTCACAAACAAACATGTTGAAAATTTGGAGTGAAAATACCAACGAATGCCTGAGGTATTAGGCTTTTCAACTATAACGCCCAACCCTATAGAGAATGACAGGAATCAGGGTGTGACTTGGGATTCTTGCCTGTGATGTTCATACCATTCCACACCCTGCAGTCACTGAGAGGCATCGAGGTATGCCTTGGACTCTTGACCCCAAAGTTCACCCCATTCTCCTATATCGCACCATCTCACCATATTTCCTAATGAAATGGGGTGCGATAAGGACCAAAGAACTGAAGAACACGTGACACTTGTCAGTGTCTGCAGGGTGGGGTGTGTGGTGAAATGGCGTGGGCGTTATGCCTGATGACCCAAACGCACACCCCAATGCCTGTCACTCTCTGCAGGGTGGTGGTGGGGTTGGCTTCAGTTCAATACTTCACTGCCATTCCTATTACGCAGCTCTGTAACTTCTACACTACCACTGCCAATGCCAGCAAGCAAACATTCGGCATTGACAAATGCTTGTTTTAAGATGCCTCCAATGGTTGGGGAATGGAGGACCAGGATGCAAGAGGTGCAGATTATGGAGCAAACAACAGCTGAATTGAACACAAACATACTGTAAAGAAAGATAATATACTACTGGTAAACTGGAACACCCATCAGTTGACCTGGAGTCTGCCTGACACAGCCAAGCTACTGGGGAGGGACCAGTACCATATGCCTCCTTAATCCAGGGGGCATGGGTAGCTGGAAATGTGTGTGGGAGGGTCTCCCCATCAAACTCTTGCATTCATCACGTATCAGACACATTACAGCACGGCCACAATGCAGGCAGACATCCCTGCACTCCAATAATAGAAAGGAAAGTGGGGAAAAACTATCACAAAGTTCTGGATACATTTTGACTGTTATAGTTACTTTATTAAGTTGTCGTTCCTTTCAATTTCAAAGCATGGACATAAGCATGAATATGTTTTTAAAACAGTAAGTGCAGTTGCAGTAGAAATAGCAAAAGTTGACCACCTACAATCTGGAAACAGATTTATTTCAGCCTGATGTATGCCACTGAAACCGTACATGGTCAGTGACCCTGATGTATGTGCTTCTCAACTTATCACTATAGGCTTCATTTCTGAACAAGGACAGCAGATCTCTGGGAAAGGAGAAATGGATGCCAGCCCGCTGGCACAGTGGTAGCGCTACCACTTGCAGTGCAGATGATCAGAGTTCAGGAGCGAACTCAGGCTGTCAGAGGGTCAGCTGGGGGGGAGGAACATTGAGTGTTCAATGGACTGCTCTCCCCTTGGGAAGGGGTGGCACGAAGTCCAGTGTTGGCCTGTCTCCTAGTGATGGCTGGGGAAGTAGGCACAGGGACCGTATGACAGGAGTGGTGGAGTGGCAGGTGTCTGACATGCCATGCATGGAAGTGTGCGTGGTGTTGTCACTGACTGTGACAGGGTCGAATAGGACCCTGTCCCATTTGTTATGTAGAAAGAGTTAAATGCAAGGATCTGTTTTATCTTCTTCTGTTCTGTCTCTTGTCTGTCTGACTGCGCAGTCAAATTTTGAGAGACCTAGGAACTAGCCACTCCGACCGTCTCGCTATTCCCCTCCCTCTCCTGCTATTTCTCTGCCTTCACTTGCTATTTCTATCTATTTTTCCCCCTTGCATATCTGAAGTTATAAAATATGTGTGAATCTTCATGTGAAAGTGGGATCCCTTGGTTTGAAAATGTTTATCGTTATATTGTTGAAATGACTGCAAGACATTATTTGGAACTTAGGGGGTTAACCCGAGATGCTGGTTTGCAAACTCTTTGCAGAGCTGTAAAGAGGTGGTCAGTTCTGGGACACCATGTGCTGTTTTGTTGCACCTGCAAGGAAGGAAACTGACAAGAACATTTTCTGAAAAACAGAATGTTCTGTTTTATTTATTTATTGAGATATCAGAACTATAAACGTTTGAGTCAGAGACTCCTTTGCAAAGGCTCCATGTCATGGAAGTACAAAACAAGAGAAATGGACAATACAATGAAAGGTATTACAAATGAATGCGAAGGGTAAAACAACCCAGAGTCAGGTAGGGTACAAAGGTAACAAGCAATACATTGAAAGGTATTTCATCTGAATGGGGAGGGTAAAACAACCCAGAAACAAACATGGTACAAAGGTTTCAAGCACATTAAGCTATTGCTTGCATTCAAATTTCAAGGATGATACAAGGTTTCCTACGCCAATAAAACAGATACTTAACATAAAGGCACAATACATCAGAAGAATCAATCAGAGTGGAGGGAGAGGAGAGAAGGGGGTAGAAGGCACAGAGGTTTGGCTTTAACTCTTAATGAGTTCCCAGGCAAAGACTTATAAAAAGAGCAGCAACACCTCTGCTAGAGGGAGAGAGCAAGGCTGAAACTTGAAATTAGAGATAAACTCAGATGAAGGACTTTGTTTTCTGTGTTTGTACTGCCTTTGTAAATAGTTATACTGAACAATTTTATTATTTTACTGTTATTGGAAAAAATAAAATGCTACTTATGAATTTTATATCTGTTCCTGTTCTTCTTATGCTTCCTGACCTATGCCACGATTATATGGACGCCACTGCATGCGGAGGGATAAGAAATTAAAACGGAAACTCCATAGTCGGCAGGATGATCTCGGACAACCAGCAGACCCTGCACACAACAAGCAGGCAGTGCCATGATATCAGATCCATTCAGTGGTAGGGATTGGAAGACCCTGCCACCCCCATGGGGGGGGAGGTAAGTTCTGGAGGAACACAACGGCAAGGTAAGTCGTGGAGATGTCGGGGTGATGGGGCTAGGGTGGCCAACACAAACAGGGACAGACGGTGCTCAGGGGACAAAAAGCACTAACTGGAAAAAAAAAAAAATGAAAGGAGGAATGAAGAGACTGCCAAATTAAAGGTGGCACCCCGCATGCCAGAAAACTGGTACACCATGAAATGATTAAAGCTTAAGTGACACCACACCCTACAAAACAGTCACTCAATTTACTCCTCATCCTGATTCCTAGCAACTCAAAAGCCAGCTCACCAGACCATTTTTTTTATTTAAATTTTTCACTTTTGCCCCTTTCTGTCTCCATCACCTTTCTGCCTTTGCAGCTACCAAGGCACACCTGACACCCCTGCACTCCTACACGAGCACACCAGCTCTCATGGAGTCACTGCTTACCTCACAGGCGGGGGGGGGGGGACAACAGGGTAGAGGATTTAGCCTCCCCAGTCCTCTGTAATGTCAGGAGGCATTGTTGGCAGTGGCACAGTGCCTGGATATACTAGGGTCCACTGTTGTGAGCCTATGGCCAGTTTCCTGTCTCTCTCGACACTTTGCGGACAGTGGCACTACAGGGGCACAGTACGGGAGCGACACGCCAGCTGACGCCCAACCAACATCTTCCCTTCAACTCTGCCGAATGCTGCTCTACCACCTGTGGTCACCCAGGAGGCAGCACTGAAACAAATGTACCGACCCTCACTACCTCCCTGAATCAGTGTGTCCTCCACGACACTCAGCTGCTCCTTTTCAACCAGCTCTAGATGACTCAAGTTTGTTCTCGAACCCGGTTCACCGGATTCATGAGCAGCAGCCCTACCACTGCACCGAAGGACTAGGCTACAAGATCGCCTATACGTATTAACAGAGTAAAGGATTACAGGCAGCACTGTGAACCCCCCCCCAAAAAAGGTTTTCTGAAGCTTCACAGTCACGAGTACCTACCTTGCAGCTACTACAAATATAATAATCCCCGGGGAGATCCCTCCCTAAACAGAATCCTGGTCCCCTTTAACATCTCCACCCACCCATGTGAGGTAGCCTCCTTCCATCCTTAACCTCCTGTATCATGTACTGCTGGTTGGGGGGAGACAAAGAGGTCAGACATGAGTCACAAAGTTGCTGTGAAACAGAAGGGGATGTAAGGTTCAAAAGTAATACTAGAGGAGAGTTTGAAGAGGTGTAGGGTGTGCATCGGTCTCCCTGCACAAGACCGGAAGTGTGACAGATGCACCATGTTCTGCACGACTGGATCAGCAGTGATGTCCTGCCAAGAAAATCTTTTGGGGGAGGGGGCACACAATTAATATTTAATTGAGGGAGGGCACTTGATTATTCTTTTGGGAGACCAAGCTGAAACAGTCCTTGTAGTGCATTACAATGATAACTGAATTATTCATGAGGTCAGGATGTGCTCCAATTGGCAGTATCGGATGTTAACCTCTCAGAAATGCCTGGTACGACTCAGAGCAGTGCAAGCTTATGTAAACCATATTTTTCTTTAAATAATGCGATTACATGTGTATAATTGCAATAACACCCTCAGAAGCAAGAATTTTCTGGACTCAGTGCCCTTGCTGGGGTTAACAGCCTTCGCCACATCTTCAGACGGGTGTTAATCCCCAGGAAATGGCCACTTGTTAGAGCCTTACTGCTTAAATAACATAGATCCCTATGCCCTACAGCACTGCAATACTGATACATATTTGTGAAGTCAGGTTACAATGGAAGCAATGAATGGGTAGAATACCTCTTCTGTTTCCTGCATTCCATACGTCTTGTGTACGCAAGAAGTCTTCCTGGCTACACTGGACAGCATTAAAAATAAAGCACAGTACTGTATTTGTAAGAAGGCAACAACAATATTACACTTGTTGGTAAGTCTTCACACATGCCGGCTGTGGGGTGTGGCAGGATGTTACAGTGTCACCCACAATGTACTTTGCTGCTCTTCTTCCCCAAAGGAGCACTATTGTAGAAGGCCCTCCCCTATGGTACAGCACACTGCCTCTCCAACATGTCACAGACTACACCAGCTCAATGTAGGGAGTTAGGATTGTGAAATAAACCTGGGTCTTCTGGGTGGTGAGGGTGCAACCTGATACCCCAGGGCCAATGGGCCAGGCCACAATCACTTTTTTCATTCTCTTATTGGGGGCTGTGCACAAATAGGGTGGAAGGTACATGCCAAAGGTGCATACCCTGCCCGCATAGCTTGGCAGCCCCGGACAGGCACAGGGTGTGCAGTATTTATCACCGCATGCACCCACGGGGCACCTGTCTGTGGCCCCACCCCACCAGTGCGCAGGACTACGCAGGGAGGCCAGGGGCAGAGTAGCTGACCCAGGCGGGCATCCAATCAGATGCCCGTCCGGGGTCCCATAGTGGATCACCTACATGTGAAGGGGTGGGTCCGGGTGCGTGAACAGCTAATGAAGGCACCCGGACCCATACAACCATGCCCCGTTGGCCAGACGACCCCCTGCCCGAGCCCCTGGTACACCATGGTCTCCTGCGGCACAGACAAACTGCCAACATCAGGACTCCTACCCCAGGCCTGTATGCCAGCCCCCCCCTCGCACACGACTGCCCCATCCTGTCTGTGCAAGCATAACCCCCCAAACACATGTATGCCCCATCTCCAGTGTAGAACATGTCATCCCCCCGCACACACAGAGATGCCCCGGATCACACAACCCTGAACCCCACACCCAGTACCCCAGCTGCATCATTAGTGGTCATTGGGCCCCTACAAACCTACGGCACCGACAACCCCCCCAAAAAAACATACCTGACAGTTGGTGCTGTGGGCATAGATGGCCTGCGGCACATCTCCCTGCACACCTCCTCAGCTGCCGGCCACCCAAATGATGCTGGGAGCACACTGCCTATTTATACCAGGGCACACCCAGCATCAGTTGGATGGCTGGCAGCCAAGGAGGTGTGCAGAGAGATATGCCATTGGCTGTCTATGCCCACAGCAACAACTGTCAGGTATGTTTTGGGGGGCACTGGCCACCAATGATGCAGCTGGGGTATCGGGTTCGGGGGTCAGGGCTGTGTGGACTGGAGCACCTGTGTGTGTGCGGGGGAGATGACATGTTGTACACTGGGGACGGGACATACATGTGTTGGGGGGGATAAGTGCTTTGCACAACCGGGGATGGACATACATGTGTTGGGGGATATGCTTGCACAACCGGGATGGGATATACATGTGTTGGGGGATATGCTTTGCACAACCGGGATGGGATATACATGTGTTGGGGGATATGCTTTGCACAACCGGGATGGATATACATGTGTTGGGGGATATGCTTTGCACAACCGGGATGGGATATACATGTGTTGGGGGGATATGCTTTGCACAACCGGGGATGGGATATACATGTGTTGGGGGGATATGCTTTGCACAACCGGGGATGGGATATACATGTGTTGGGGGGGATATGCTTTGCACAACCGGGAATGGGGCATACATATGTTGGGGGCGCTGGCATGCAGGCCTGGGGTGGGGGTCCAGTTGTGTTGGGGCTGTTGGAACAGTACTGCCGGGACCTGTGCAGGTGTTCTGTTGTATGTGGGGGGCTGCCATTCTGCTGCTGGGGCCAGGTGGGGGTCCTGTGTGCGCAGAGCTGGGCACGTGCAGTGGTTATGGCTGGGGTCCCTCCTGGTATAAATGGAGCCCTCCTCGCCCAGCAGTATAAACAGTAGATAGCACGCAGTACAGGCATGACTTGGCACCCCCCCGACCACCCCCGGCACACTGCTGCAAGTGCGGCCAGGGGATCCGGCACATTAACTACCTTGTGCGTCATTCGTGAATGCCACCGGGGGTCCACGGAACCCCCGCTGTGCAGCATTCACATGTAGCTATGCCTATGTGCTTGGTTTCCACGGCACGTAGGCATAGTGCATAAGGCTCATTGTTAGCAACGAGCACCCAGGGTGGACTTTCCATTCTGGGGTGTATACTGTACCACTAACCAGGAACATCCCTAAATTAGGGTCTTCACTATGCATCAGAGGGCTTAAACAGGGATAAGGGTGAGAGCGGTGGTCCCCTCAGAGTACCTTTCACCCCAGATTCCTCCTCCCTATCATGCAGACCTCTCAAGAGTCAAAGAAAACCACCATCTGTAATACTGGTTAGCATCTGCCACTCCCAGCTGTGAGTGCGAGAACAAAAGTTACTCCTCAGACCTAGTTTGTTTTTAAAACAATTGCACTTTCTTTTCCCCTGAACCCTCCCCATCGGGTCTCAGCCATCTCCTAGCTCTGTCACCACCATCTACTTACCCCACTGCTCACCCTATCAACCTTGCAAATCTTGTGGCTTTAGGTGGCCAGCCGGGGCAGGCCCAACAGTACTGCTAGAGTCAACAACGGACCTGGGCATTTCCTTTCTTCCTCCTTCCCAAGAACCAGGTTCACAAGGGCGCCATACCCACAGATGCACGATGGCATGTGGAGCCAGCCCAGTTTCCTCCCTCCCCATGTGCTCCGGCGTATTCTGCCACCCATGGTCACCCGAGGTGGCAGTGTTGCAGAGTACTCATGTACCAGCCCTTCCCATGGAGGACAGGGACCCCTGGAATGCTCAACCCTCCTGACCCCACCAGCCCTCCAACCTGGGCCGCGGGGACCACAAAAGACTAAGGAAACACAACCACAGCTGCATTATGATACCGCCTGTAAGGTTCCACCAAATGAGTCTGCAGAGGGGGATGCCTCCCAGATGGACTCAACACAAGGAGGGGGCTATGGGGGGTGGGGCGGAACAAGGAAATCCAGGTAGTTGGTGTGGTGGCTGTGAGATCATCAGTATGGCAGAACGGGGCAGGGCTGGAGAGGGTCATAACACAGTAAAACAAAATGGTCAACTTGGCACAGTGGTGAGGCAAGAGACTTGGATATGAATTTTCCACACCAGGATCAGAAGAGGGCTTGTCACATTACCGAGAGGAAGCGCTCAGCTGGCACTGAGGGATGGAGGGTGCACGTAACCCCCCCCCCCAAGACAATGAAGGCACCAGTGTCAAATGTTAGGCCAGACACTCACCGATCCTCTTGTCAGAAAGAAAAGGTTAGGCCCCTGTGGTAACAGCACAGATGATCGAGGTGGGGGACCAGGGAAATACTTGTCTGTGTGGGGGGGAAGGGGTATAGCTGACCCAAACAAGAAGCAAAAAACTAAAGTGACTAATTTTTCAAAATAATATTATGATGATGATTTACCTTAGAGACCAGAGAATTATGATGATAGATTTTTTTTTTCAACTTAATTAATATAGAAATGTCATTGCTGCTGTCAATATACTTCAAGCACTAAACAGGTCACCATGGGGTTATCTCTGCACCACTGACTGCAATTTCCATAAAGAATATGTGCTGTAATATGTCTCCATCTCAACAAATTCAGTGCAGTCAGGGATTATACGAGCTCTTCCCAAAACATCGTCAGTCATTTTCCTTCCTTATTTACCATGTCAATCACAAAATGATGCATCAGAAATGTCACAAATGCGATACTTCAACTTTCTCTCAGTGCTATTACAGTGTCGCAAAACCATGATGCCTTAAAATTAGCAGGGCCATGGGCATGAATTCTCTATGACCTCCGCACTGCTAGAGCTAATTTTCTGCCACAGTCAACAGGGGCCTTTTCTCATCAAAAGTGGCAAGAAATCATAGGTGTTAGGCCAGTAGAAAAACAGCGGGTGCTGGAGCAGAAAGAAAATGCACCAGCAAGTCGAGAAGCTGGTATGGTGACTATCTTAAGAGCCTGCTGCAGTGGAAGACTGATGTAAGATTCTTTGAGGCACCATTCAGGTCAAGAATTGTAACCCCTGTAGTGACAGCAGTTCGCAAGCCTCAAAGTGACAAGTGGGGGGAGGGGGGGTTGTTCATCAAAGCAGTTTTCTCTTGTAGGAAAGGAAAGGAAATCCAGAGGGAGAGTCCAAGCTGCACTAGGCCACGGTACCAAGAGCCAGAGCATCTGCAATACCGCCCCAAAAAAAGTTTTCATCATCCAAATGTGGGATGCTGGCTCTTAAATTTGTATTTACTAATATATTTATTTCTAATTTATGACCAGAAAAGACACACTGAGCTGTGATAGCTCTGTTTCAGGTGGGTCCTTGGGGCTGAGTTACATGGACCAGTTTATTGACGGAGATTTTGGCCATAAAACCTGGAAAACTCCTCCTGTTCTTCTTCCATCAGTACCACGGGATCTCTGACTTTCACCTCAACAGTCACCAGAGGTAGCAAAAGGGACCTTGGTTTAACATCTCTCTGAAAGTACAGCACCTGAACAGTGCACCGTCACCCCCCCCCCCCCATATACTGCACTACAGTTTCAGTTATAGAGATATCCCAAAGTGCCTGGTGTGAGGCTAGAACCCACAACCCTCTGATTTTCTGGCCCTAGAGGTGAGCATCCTGCCTACTGAGCTACTGATACTAAGAAAAAGTGACAACTTATTGAATATTTCTTCATATCACAGAAATAAAAATGGAGAACACTAGGGTGTTTTTAAGCAAATGAGGCGCGCTGCTGATGAAAATCACAGATTAATGCCAGTCTCTGCTTTACAAGTTTAAGGCATTGTTGAGGCAGTACCCCTTCCATGAGAGACAGGGAGGGTGCTGGGAGGGCAAATCAGCGACATCCCGGCTAATGTGCCACAACTATGAAACATGGACAGTTTCGAAAGAACGGTCCACACTGGCAGAGCTCTTCTGTGATGATGCTACAGCACTGTCACAAACCTTCACTGCAGGAACGAACAATCACCAGCACTGGCAAGAATCCATAGTGATGTGCCCCTAAGCAGTGTCACAGACGGTCACTGCAGACAGCAACAATGGGCAGGACCCCTCTGTGACCTTACTGCAGCAGTGTCACAGAATGTCAGTGCCAGTGGCAGGCACAAATGAAAATATAATACTCTAACAACAATGTGGGAAGCGTTGATTAGAAGCAAAATAAAGAACATGGGAATATGAAAACTCAAAAAAAGCACATTTTTATTATAGTCTGCAATTTATTTGCCCAAAATAGCCGAACTGAGATGCAACATCTAATTATCAGAATGGACCTGCTGATTTCACGGCTTGGCTGGCTGGGGCACAGGAAGATCAAGTAGCTTACTCAGTGCCAAAGTAAACTAGTCTACTGACTGGTGGGATTCAAGTCCAGTTCCCAGTTCTGCCCTTAAACCACTGGCATAAACTGCCTTCAAACACACAATTTCTCCCAGTAATATACACAGTAGGGTTGTGCAGTGAACAAATAGTAATTCCTAAATACCAGAAAAACTGGAGGCTTCACAAATATTAGGAAGACCGTCCCGAATAGACTGCTATTTGGGAAGGACTATTCAACAAGATTTCAAAGCATCACAGAGCTTCTTTGGCCAATAATTTTTGAAGCTCCCAGTCCTGTACACCATGTGATTGTTTGACTCCCAGGGCAGAAGACAGAGGAGACAATGTTTCTGTTAAGAGCTAACTCTGCGGTTTACTTTGAAACCTACAACTTGCCAGATAGTTTCGTGTTTTTTTTTTTTTGTTTTTTTTTGTGCTTGGAAGGCTTTTTTTTGTCAAATCAGTCGGCAGTCAAGCCTGGCTTTCTGACTTTGTTTTTGTCCTTGTTGCTGAGCTCAGTACAGGGACTAGGAAGGCCAGACTGCTGACTACCATCCCCCACAGCTCCACCATGGGTTTCTTTTGATGTTTTGGTGAAATACATTTTGTGTGCATTTTCGATTTCTTCCATCATCCCATTCTGGAATCAGTTCCATATGTGAGTGAGGAGACTGACGGCTGACTATCTCCTCCAGCTCACTGTGCACGTGCTGCCTGAATGTGCAAATTCGTTTTTTTCCGTGATACTTTCCATGATACTGCTCCGTGTTTGTGCACGTGGTTGTGTGCGTGCAGTTTCAAAATTAAACTGCTGCAGTTCTCAGTGTGCCAGGCTTGACTTACTGAGTTGTGTGAATGTCATCCACCGGTTCAGTTCTACATGTGACCGAAGAGGTCATCCCCAGTTCCCCCATCATAGCAGCAGAGTTTTTTCTATTCATTACAGCTTTTTGTGGTACAGTATAATTACTATGTCTGGTATATATATATATATATTACTGTTCTTGTTGTTCCACAAACAAATAAAGCATCACACACACACTACATAGTCGTCGTTTAGTTTGGGTTTTACACAGTGACCTGATCCATCGTGTCTCAGTAAACCCACAAATGTGCTTGGTCCACCCCAGTAAGGCATCTGCACTGCCGGCCCCAAGTGGTGAGAGACAGGGTGATATACGGGTCTCTAGGCATAGTCGGCGAAATACAATATTTTCCTCCCCAAACTAGCTTTCTGATTCTGGTAGCTGTGGGAGTGAGTATAGCAATATTACTACTAGTCCCACTAGTGCTGCTACTACTACAATTATTACTGCAAGTGTCACTATCGGTTCTATCTGCACGATTCACTGCCACATCCATCTACAGCATTAGCTGCAGGGCTTTAGAGCAGGAAGCAGCAGTCACCATTACCAGTGTTCCCATATCCACCAACTACGGCTGCTACATCCCCAGCCAGTGTGATCCCCACCACCACAAAATAGTACTACTGGGATCAGATGTCCTCCCATTCTGACAAATTATCCAGCAGCTAGACAGCTTGGATGACCCCATCCTTTTCTGACGCAGCATGCTGCACCACTTATGGTGCTCCCTGCTAGATCCACTACGGCCCAAGAAGCTTGCAATGTGCCGATGGCTCTGTCTTTGCCACTGATAGATTTATAAACAACGCCGGCCTGGTAGCGCGGAGGGTTGAGGCGCTGGACACCACACCTTGCCACCGCCCGGGTTCGGGAACGGACTCGGGCCGCCGGGGGTCGGTGGGTGGGGGGAGGACATGGATTCGGACTGAGCAGCCGACAGGCAGCTATCCTTTTCCCTGGGAGGGTGGGCATGCACTGCATGGCTTTGGCGGCCCCTAGTGGTCAGGAGCTCGGCCAAACAGTGCACGTAGCATTGGGTATGGTGAATGCGGCCGGCCAACGTCCTGTAGGCGGGAGCATGCCTGCACTGCACTGGACGTCAGTGCATGTCCGCACCACTGGGAACAGTAAGGGAAAAAAAACCTCGCCATTTGCAGGCCAAGGTGAGTCCGGAGGTCACGACCCCCCATCAATGCCAGGCACTAAGACGCTCACTTTGGACCCTACTCCAGTGCAGCAGCCCTCAACACTATAGAGTGCCAGAGGAGTACGGCGGTCCCTCCCCAGGGGACTCTGATCCGGGTGGCCGGGCTATCCAGGTTAAGGAAGGGTGTCCCCACTGGAGACAAGCGTCCAGAGCTTCAGGTTGATGGGCAGTCGCAGCACCATGAGTCCACACCGGAGAGAGGGCAATGGCAGGAAGTGAATAAACAGAGTTCAAAGATATATAAACTACACCATGTTCAAAGGTGGGGGGAATGGCATTGCTTAATTGAGTATTCAATACGTCTTCTAAGAAGTTTCTTTTATAGCTAAATACTAAATACCTGGGTCCTGAATACTGAATATTTAGAAAAAGGCATTGGAACTGTGTTTCCACTCAGTGGTTAGAGAATCAGGGATGGTATTCTAGGGGCCTGAGTTCAAGTCCCAGTAGGACACAATATTTCTTTCTAACTACAATTTGTGATTTAAATTGCTTGGCAGAGGCTAATACTGCACCAAAAAACATCTAATGATCATCTCAATTATTCCTAGTTGCAGGATATGCGACACCAAAGAAAGGAAGTGTGTCCAGGAACCCTAGGTCTAACCACATGAGCCTGCAGCTCAGCGGTTAGAGAAGCGGGACAGTATTCCGAGGGCCTGAGTTCTATTCCCAGTAGATCACATTATTTCTTTCTTACTACAATTTGTGATTTAAATTGTTTAATAGCACCTAATACTGCACCAAAGAAAACATCTATTTGTCATGTCAAAGAGAAGCAAATTCAAAATAACTTCCTTTATAGTCTGCTGTGATATTATGTGGGTAAGTAGTAAATTACATTAGTAATTATCATTATTAAATGCCTAGTTACTGCATGGATAGTTCTGCTGCAGTGGATATACAGATATCATATGCAAAGCTCATGGGAGCACACGCGTTTTCTACCTGCGTGTACCAGTGGAGACAGGAGACTGTTTTCCAAACACAATCAGTCATTCCGCACAGTTATGAAAATAAAACTTGAAAGGATATTAAGATTCATAATATACAAACTCATTACTCAAGGCTAAATTAGGCTATTGGACGAGGAATCTGTAAAAATAATAATCCCAAATGGTTCATATTTATCTTACATTGGCACTTATCAGGTATCAGAGTTATCATTCTGTCCCTTAAAGCAATTTTTTCATGCTGTAGTGCGGCTCATACAGCATCGGCAAATGACACCATGAATTAATTAATAGGAAGCTCTGCACACACAGATTAATATATTTGTCAATACAGCAATTTGAGAAGCTAAGAGTTTTGTGTCTCTCTCATTTTCTCTCTCTCTCGCTTTCTCCCTCACTTACAGGAAAACAATGGTTATAGCCCCAAACTCCCTGCTGCGTCTCAAGTCCCCGATTTACATTTTTACCATAATTAAATTTTTTAAAATACCTTTACATATCTTTTTTTCACATTATAATACCATTACATATCTTTTTTTTTCCACGTTATACTGCTCCTCTGCAGCTCCCAGTTTTGAAGGGTGCCAGCGGTCATCTCGTGGCTGCTGTGTGCATCCTTCGCTCAGTTCGTGCTACTGCTGACCAATGGGACTGAGCCTCCCTAGGACTGCGCTCCTCCCTTGCGAAGGAGGGTAAGCATATTCCACTCAGTGGCTGCCACCCAAAGGAATCTAAGTGGCACTGCAGTGGGATGCCAGTGAAAGAGCTTCTGCCGGCAGCCACTGGGGTGGGGAGTGTCTCCACAGAGGTGGAATATGCACAAAGTGTCACTGCATGCGGTGGGTCCATCTGGGAGAAAAAATGATGGAAGAACCCCAAAATGTGGCCAGGATTGTGACCAAGACCTCTGCAGATTCAACACCAGAAACTGGGCACTAAAATACTGACAGAAAAAAAAAACGAACACAGTTA
Source organism: Neoceratodus forsteri (assembly GCA_016271365.2). Lineage (NCBI taxonomy): Eukaryota > Metazoa > Chordata > Ceratodontiformes > Ceratodontidae > Neoceratodus > Neoceratodus forsteri. The sequence goes on along the minus strand of JADMNL010000025.1, from coordinate 386,986,845 downwards.
CTGTAAGATTTACAGGGCATTTTTAATATGCATATACTAATACTTAGGCAATAATATATAACAAACTGTGTGTGTCATGCTGGGATAACGTCATGCCTCAGGTGGTTAAAACACGAGGCCACAGCAAGTGCGTTCAGCACCCGAGAAGTGATGTTATCCCACGCGTCACACACCCTGGAGTGCATTATTGCTATTACACAATAACTTATTCACATTCAGATTGAACAAACAATAAAATAAATACTGTTTTCATTTCTTTTTTTGGTAATTTTTTTAGTGTGGCAGCATATCTGCAAACAAAAAGAGTTCCTTTTATTGTTTGTCCACTAGGTGGATGTTTTCTGATCGACTTGTGTGCTGATGCTGTGCCTCTTTCTTTCTCCCTTCCCTCTCTCAGCCACGTGTCCCAACTCTGTTGCCTGTCATTCTCCCTCCCCCCATTTCAGTTCTTCAGTTTTTCTTCCGGTACTGTTTGCCGAAATGATCCTTTGTACAGTGTAATGGGAGAAATATGCATTCAGCAGCCACCCATTAGTATTCAATTGCATGGGATTCTGTGACGCCAGCGATCGGACGAGCTGTTTCAGGACTGTAGAGGTTGGTTTTAATTTTATAAAAGAAATAAACTACTTTTTACTTAAATTTTGGTGTACTGCAATCATATGAGGCAAACTGGTAAGGAGAGGAAAGCGGGGAACGAGTGCTAGAAGGCAAGCGTGTGGCTGTGTGAACTGCAAGTGAGAGACGGAGTATGAAGGCGCGTGCAGCAGCGGGTTTTTTTTTGTTTGTTTTTTTAAAGTTAAGGTTTCACTTGGCAATGGTTTGTGCTCTGCAGTGGAAGAACCACAAAGAAGACTCTGGGGTACTGCACAGGCTGCTGGGTCGGACAGAGTGAGGGGACAAGACAGAGTGATTCATTTTCCTTTTGGTGCGGTCATGTGTGCCCGACCTTGATACAGTGCGGTCATGTGTGCCCGACCTTGATACAGTGCGGTCATGTGTGCCCAACCTTGATACAGTGCGGTCATGTGTGCCCGACCTTGATACAGTGCGGTCATGTGTGCCCGACCTTGATACAGTGATGTTGTGCTAGGCTGACATCAGTGTACAAGGTGGCCACTGACCAGTCAGATCTGTGGAAATCTTACATGCTATTGCATAATTTTGAATTACTATATTTATAATAGAGTTTAGTTTTATATAGCACCTTATGTTCATGAACACTGTATCCCAAAATTACTTACAAAGCAATGAGTTAAATACTTGGAATGCAAGGACTGTATGCAGTATATATGCAGAAGCCAAAAAGGGAGCAAACCACACAAAGATGTATTGTGTTAGAACCCGTGTTATGCTGGCCAGGACCGTGGGGGTAACTCCCCTACCCTTATGAACTGTGCCATGGGCTCTTTTTTTTTTTTTTTATTTCTATATTTTCTGCTCCTCCGGTCGGCAGCCCCATTCCGACTGACCCTCCCCCAGCCCCGTCCCCCGGAATATCTGGCACCAATCTTATGCCCGGCATGGAAGTGGAGCCTGTGGAGAGTCGGTCATCATCCTGCTGCCGCTGGCATTTTTCTGCCTCCAGTTTTCACCCAGGAGCCCCAGGAGTAGGAGCACATGCGCCCTACGGCCCGGGTTACGGCTCCTTTCCCCCAACCTATGGCCTAGCGCCTTGTCCCCTCTAAGCCCGTGCCACTCCTAGCCTCCACTAGGGGTCACCATTGGCTGAAGGGTGCCGCATCCCCTCCCTGGAGAGGAGAGCCTGCCTGCCGGCTGCTCCAATCCAGCTCCGCCCTCCCCGCTGCTGACCCTCTGACGACCCAGGCTCGTTCCCGAGGTAAGAGGTAAGGCGTCCAGCACCTCAACCCTCCGCGCCACCGGGCCGGCTATGCCACAGGCTCTTTAAAGGGGAAAGTAGGTGTCTGGGTCACTCAGTCTGAAAACCCTTGAAAAGATCTTTCAGTCGAGGTACTGGACTTACCTGCAATTGTCAACAGTGCAGATGTAGCCACTCCAAGTCAGCCCTACATTAAACTCGGACAGCAGTTATTTTATTTTATTTTTTTACCAGGAGAGACACACTAAGCTGAAAGCTCATTTCCAGGTCAGGTGCACCCTGGGAGCACAAGGAAGTTAAGTGGCTTGCTCAGGGTCACACAGTGTGCAAAGTGAGGGCTGTGGGATTCAAACCCAGGTCTCCCAGTCTGCAGCTCAGAGCCTTAAACCACTGCGCAATCCTGTCTCCAACTTTAAAGCAGCAGTATTTGTTAGTGACCATATATAGTTTTTTTTCCAGCAATAATATTGTCTAGCAAAAATATCGAGATACTGTTTTTCTTTTCGTTTTCTTTCATTCCTGAAACAAAATATGGGATTTTGAAGTTTTTGAAAGTTCCCACTCGTGTGCCTGCCCACCACGACGAAGGTAAATTCCTTGGTACAGTGCTGTGCCATTTACCATCAGAAACAAGTGGTATCACCATCCTAATGCATCCACATTATGAATCTACAGTAGCAAGTACATTCAACAGGTATAATCAATGGCGGCGATTTTAAAAAATTGCGAATGGCAGCCATCTTTAACGACGTGAGTCATTTATTACATAATTAGCCGTAAAAACTGTCCTAACACTATCTCAGGTAACTCAAAATAAACTCAGCATGAATCTAAGGATGTCAGAAATACACTTTTGCCAAAAAAAAAACTATATGATGCTATTTTTTGCCAACTAAGAACTACTGCTGCGTTAAAACAGGAATGATGAACCCCAGGATTCCAATCCAAAGGCAGACAGGCTACTGACAACTTGCCTAGTCACCATAATGGTTAATGGGACTTGTCTGTTGAAACTGACAAATGATTTTTCACAGTCTTCAGCAATGTAACACATCTTTTTCTTTCTAGCTGTAGTAAAGCAAATGTTAAAAGCGCTAATAAAGTTAACAGGTTCTCACTTGCTCTCTTGCTGTACACTTGTTTTCCTTCAGAGTTTTGTCACCTGCCCAAAAAAAAGCCTGAACCTGAACAGAGACCAGCAATGATCAAACAAACAAGAAGACATACAGATACACAGTCAGTCGGCAATGAGAACCATAGAATAGTCACTGCTGTCTACATGCGTGGGAAGTATTGTGGAGCCAACGGAGTACTGAATCCATGTGTCGTATCTAGTTCTTCATCTCCTCTTTAGATTAAAAGGAAAATCACCCCTGCTCACAGACATGCTACTTTTCCAAGAATCATTTTTCCGCAACCCTATTTGTTCTTGTGTTACTCTACCTAGAGACTGTCATAAACATACAAGACCATCTTTCTCCAGTAAGGCTGCAATCACAGTCTGGTGTCACTGGCTGGTGGAGCACGTGGCAGACCCAGGATCGAGACACATTCCCGACTCCCCCACTCCAGGCCAGTGGGGTCTGGAGCTCAATGCACAGGCATCATGCATCAACCCTAGGAGAGGGTGATGGGTGTCCCACTGCAGCATTCTAAGGCAGAAGCAGTGGCACTACCGACCTCAAGGGTGACCGCACAACGTCGTCCAACCCCGCCCACAAGAGAGCGCCGCGGGCACTCATTGGCTGAGCTGCACACAAGGGTCAGATTTTTATGCAGATATTTTCTGGATATGGGGTTCCTCAGGAGGGTCTGCTCTGGTTTTGTCTATAGACTGCCTCTAAGCAGACGTATCAGATCACACAATTTTTCTTTTCACCACTATGCTGATTACACCCTGATTTCCTGCTTTATCTCCTCACATTGTTCATAATTTGTTGACTTCTCTTGCTGATTTGGAAAACAGGTGTTCTCTTAACTCAACCGAAACGCAATGCTGAAAAAAACTGACGTGTTTGTTATTCTTCCAGCCTCTGCTCCTATGGAATCCTTCTCAAGCTTATGTTCCAAGTTCAGTAAACATACTTTCCCCCTTCATCTTCTGCCTAAACCCTTTGTTAAAGACTGTGTGTGGGGGGTGTTACTTTGGCTAATTTATCCCTTTCTTCTCAAATTTCGGCCTCCTCTAAAGTCTATTGGTTTTACCTAACTAAAGTTATGCATATTCCTAAGTATCTGTGTCCTGAAGCAACCAAAAGTCTCATACATAGTCCCATGACCGCTAAACTTGACTACTACAACAGCTTATTGAGCAGCCTTTCCGGACTCTGCTATCGCACTTCTCAAGCGTATTCATAATGCAACTGCTCATGTGATCACTGACTTGTCTCGCTGTTCACATTTCACTCTGATCTTAATCCCTTCATTGACTACTTTTGACTCTCAGAATTCAGTTAAAAATACTAGTTCTGGAGCCAGCCCAGTGGCGTGGAGGGCTGAGGTATCGATGTCTTACCTCCTGTCATGCCAGTGACCCGCGTTCGCAGTGTGAGTAGGCTATCGTGGTCAGCCAGGGAGGGAGGGAGAGGATTGAGCATCCGGAGGACAGCTCTCCTCTCCTAGGGAGGGTGGTACGGCAGTCCCGCTGAATGACTGCCCCCAGCTGGAGGCCTGAGGGCAGAATGGATCTGGGATACCAACGAAGGGAGGGTGCTGTGGGACTCCACAGTGTGCGTATGCCTAAACATATGCACGCTGACGTGTCGTGCCCCCAGCAATAGGTGGGAAGTGGGAGAAAATCAGTGAAAAACCACCCAGGTAGCGGGATGAAGTTTGACCCCCTGCAGGCTCTGCACCAGTGGCTGGGCAGAGCCACAGTCCTGTGGCAGAGGACAGTGGCAAAAAAGATAAGTCTCGGAAGAGCCGGGTGATGGGACTTGGGGGTCGATCAGATGGGGGCTACCTTGGAGACTAGGAGATCAAAGTACGGATTAAAAAAAACATTTTAGTTCTAGTTTTTACTGTTCTTCACTTTGGTCAACTATCCTAGCTCAAAACATCCCTCCAAAATTATGTTCCATCTCCCTCCCTGCATTCTCATAGTGCAGGGCTGTTAGCTGTCCCTTCATCTGGACTGTCATTGTTACCACCCCATGCTTTCTCCTTTGTTTGTCCTACTCTCCAGAATTCTTTACCCATGTATGTTTGTCATGCAACTAATGTAATGGCCTTCCATCGCGACCTTAAAACTCACTTGTTTAACTTTTAAAAATGTTTTTTTTGTATGCAGTTATTTGTGATTTTTATTATATCATGGTGTTTTCTTGTCATTTGGCTTGTATGGCACTTTGATACCCTGTTCCAGTGTGGTTTAGAAATAAATACGATCCTTTAGAAGACCACTGCACAATGCAATGAGGTAAGTGGGAAAGCCAGCAGGATTCTGGGGTGCACAGGCAGGTCCTTCCCTGAAAGGATAAAGGAAGTGTTTTTGCCCCTCTACAGGCCATTGGTGAGGCTGCACTTGAGTGTACTGTGCACAGTTCAGGACCGATCACCCAAAATGAACAATGATCACTTGGAATCAGACTAAAGGAGGGCAACCAAAATAATACACAGCCAACAGGGGAAGATCTACAACGAGAGACTGGCTGACCTGAACATGTACTCCCTGGTGGCCATAAGGAAAAGGGGAACAGGACAGAAACCTTCAAATACCTCAAGGGACTAAACAGGGTGTACTGCTAGCAACTGTTACAGGCAAAATGGGGGGGGGGTCTGGGACGAAGGAGCACAACTATAAATTAATAGTGGTGATGGCGGGGAGGAATTTAGGAGGGGTGTGAGGAAGTACTTCTTCATGGAGAGGGTAGTGGATAGGTAGAACCATATACCAGGAGACGTGGTTAACATGATTACAGGCTTCATGATGGGGTGGGATAAGAACATGGGACTGGTAACAGTGGGGGTGTCAGGAGGGGTTCAGACATTGTACAAGGCAGAGCTACGGGGAAGGAGCAGAGCCGAGGCCATACCAGTGCTATACCGGAGGGACAAAGGTAGGGAGCAGGTCGACTTGATGGACCACAGGACTTTTTCTGCCTGTAACATTCTAGGTTTTTATAGAGATGCTTGGAAACTGCATCAACATTTCTTGACCGCAGTGCGCCAATGTCAAGCTCTCATAAAAATTAAGGTCTTAGCCCTACTGGTTCTTAAAGAAATGATATTTAGAAAACAAGTTAGTTTTGTTAGGGCTAGGAATATGATTTTTTTTTTTTTTAAATGAAAGTTTAGGATTAGTGCAACATAGAGTAGATGAGAAAAAAAATCAATAAACACTTGATGCACTGATTGATACTCGTTAAAATGCATAAATATATTTTCAGTTTATTTTATTTCTATTTTTGACCAAGAAAGCCACACTGAGCTGAGACAGCTCGTTGCCACGTGTGAAGGGGCAATGTTAATAGGCATCAAAAGGGCAAAAGTTACCATACCCAAAAATGATCCCTCTTCCCTTTGCCAGTGGGTCCAAACTGATGCACTTACTATTTTTGCTATATAATTTTCACTTCTGGAGTTTTCAAATATACTTACAGATGAAAGAATTAACAGTACATTACTCTAACCCCTAATATATTTTTTAAGTATTCCACAAACTTTTAGAATGTATTATAGGGGATTAAAATGCGTAGAGTTAATCCTGCATCCTGACTGGTTGTTATCTGTGCATCAGATCCCACTGATGCACAGGTAACAACAAGGGCTCCGAAGCAGGATGCACTACAACAGAAATCTCTGTGCCAGCCGTTGACTGAACTGTCAATGAATGTGTACTGTACATAGTACGCACGCATTGGTTCAGTGCATGTTCACTAACAGTTCAGTCGGTGGTTGGCCGTGGTGGTGGTGTGCTCCTTTGAAAACGGGGGCCCAGATATATTAGTGAAAACAAAAATGAAGCTTTCAAACTAAAAGGCTCAAAATGTAAAATGAGATTATAAGTCCATGCCTTCCAAATTATCCATCATGTCTTTTTCAGGGGTCATTGGAACTTCCACTGATTCCTGGGCTGAATAATAGTTTTGAAGAATGTAAGCAATTGGGCCACCTTGAAAAAGACTCACGCCTTGTCATCTCTGCTTACTTTCACTTTAGCTGGAGGTACCAAGGAGAAGTAGGTTCCAGTTTCCAGAATTTCCTGACGATAAGCCAGGAACTTGCACCAACACCAACAATAATAATCAGGAAAAATATAATATTTATTATTTTTGGAGTCAAGTAGTCACACAGTTTGCCTAATTTAAAGACAATGTCACAGTGTGAATCACCGTATAATATAGGCAAAATTGTCGATTTCACAGCATCTGATTCCTGATGATTTTTAGGCACCTTAAAGGCTCGAGTGCGCGAAAGAGGGTTATCTTATGGCAGGTTGAATGTTTTAACCAATATGTCTTAAACAAGATCTCTAGCATTAGGAAACTCTGAGTCAAGCTAATCTGAAATGCCAATAATACAAATGTTTCTGTGCCTCAGCAAATTTTCATTTTTCTCAAGCTTTCAATTTATGTTGTAGTTATCTCTCATTAAGTTATGGCAATTAGCCTCAAGAACAGTAATTTTTGCATGTTGCTTCGTCAGCATGTTAAAATTCTCAGCCATAGCTTTCTTTGTTGTTAATCAAACTTGACTGATTTCAGACTGTAGGCACTCTGTCTTTACCAAGAAGGCATTAAATCTAGGATCACTCCATTCCATCTATTAAAGCAGTTTGTCTCATGAGTGACCCAGGGACTCCTATGACTCTAAAGCAGAGGACTGAGAGAAGTCAGAAAAATATTTATGCTCCCAATACTGGTATTGCATTTTTGGTAAGTCTGCAGTCTGGATTGTGGCTGGGGGTGGGATTCTTTGCTCATCAGTAGCCTTTGCGGAGGTCGGCATGCTGTCAGCACCGCCACATGCCAGGCTCGGCTGTCTGGGATGGAACCAGTGCTCCAGCGGTATGGACCTCTGAGACAGAAACTCTTCAGTCCTGCTGCTGCACTGGTGTTTTACTTGGGTCCACACTAACAATTACAAGCCCTATAGTTCGATAAGTAAAGGCAGACTGGGCAGCATTACTGAGGTTCGTTAAGAGCTTAGAACTACGCTGCAGCTCATATTTGCCATTTTGGAGAAAAACCCTGATGCACCTACACGATAATATCTAAAGGAAGGTAATGTGAACTATTCAAAACTATGTTTTGACCCAGTTGGCCCCCCTTCAGACCCACATTTTTTACAGCAGTGGATCCAATTCGACCCATGCTTTAAACCCCAAAGCGCTGTCATGGCATGTGCGTCCTGGAGGGGCTGAGAATGGACTAATTTTATTATCAGAGAAGGTTGGTCAGGATACTGGGAAAATCCCCATCTCTCACAACTAGTGCCCCTGGATCTTTAAATACCCCTGGGACAGCCACCAGTTATGGGCAGAAGGGACATCACTGATGTCTCATCTGAGGGACAGCCAGTGCTGCACTACAGTGTCAGTGCTGTGCAAGTTCATTGTGTGGGACTTAAACCCACAGCCTTCTCCTTAAAGAGCTCCTTTTTGGGGGCTAAATACTAGCCCCCTCTTGAAGCTTACCTTTTTTTTTTCCCTTCTATTTATACTTTCAGCTCCTCCTTGGAACAGGTAGGTGGCTTCGGACCATCCCACGGAGGGGACTCGTCTCTCCGGCCAGGCTTCCCCACACCCATCCCATCCAGCCATCCTGCACAGGTTACCCCCCACCCCCACCGTGACAGGGCGACAGGCGCCGGCCTTCCCCCACCCCCGGAAGCCAACCTCCAGATTGCCGGGGGTCGGCGTGGGTGCAGCCAGCCATCATGGAGCCTGCCAGCTCAGTCTTTTTCCTCCAGTTTACACCCCAGGGCCCATGAACATGCATGCAATGGGCAGGGTGACTGCCTCTGCGGAGGAAGTCTAACGCCCTCGATGTAGGCCCTCCCCATTCTGGGCAGTGTGCCTGTGCACTCAGCCACCTCTGGGTGTCAGTCTACAGTGTGCTGCACTGTCCACCTTCCCCCCCGAGGAAGGAGAGCTGTCAGCATACGCTCGATCCTTCTTTGTCCTGGCTCACTCCTGAGCGACCCGAGTCCGTTCCTGAACCTGGGTCGCTGGTGTGGCATCCAGCACCTCAATGCTCAGTGCCACCAGGCCGGCTTTGAAGCTTACCTCTTTAGGAGGTACACTGTCCCGTTTAGAGAATTTTTAAGTTGCAGAGTTTAGGAGTGGAAAGAATCATAATTTTGCTTCAAGAAGCTGGTCATTGACCCTTCCCTCTTCCTGGGGTGCTGGACTGCCCCTGTGTTCAGATGTTTTATGATATTTGAGAAGGATGAGTGTAGGGGCGTGCTATACTGAAATCAATGGGGACATCTTTTTGTTTTACAGGTCCATTTCATTCAAATCAGAGGCACCACTCAAGTAACAAGACTCATCAAAGCAAAATTACGATCTCTTCTGCTCTTAAACTCTGCAACTTAAAAATTTGGTAAACAGGACAGTTTACCTCCTAAAGGTCACCAGGGCCTGCACCAATCCTGCCTACCAGCAAATACTTATGGACACACTCACACGGTCCATCCCTTCCCACTTCCTACCCCTGCTCCCCAGACTCTGGCACCTCATTCTCCGTAGCTTATTCCGCTAGCAGTTGTGCTCTCTCTGACTCCTACCTCATCGCCCTCTCTCCCTCCTCCCTCCCACCCCCTTTTCTCTATCAGTCTCACTCTCACGATACCACCCCTCCCTGCTTAGTCTCTCCCTCCTTCCCCTCTCTATTCCCCTTCTCTCTCTCTAACTCCTTCTCCCACCTTACGACAGACTCTCCCATGCACCATCCCCAGCTCCTTGGCTCCAAAGCTGTAATGCAGTGTGACAATGGTCTTTCTGGGCTGCTCTATCCCCACGTTCCATTCACTAACCACCCTCTCCTTATCCTACATTTTCCTCGCTCTCATTTACTTCCTTATGCCATACAGCACTTAGTATTAAACTTGAAACTCATAAGAAACTCTTAGCTGTTTTCTATGGGGTTGTTTTGGTTTTTTTTTACTTCCTGTACTGATAATTCAACTACGTCTGTATTTGTACTGTGAATTCAGTTATATACTGATATTTCAGCTGTGTCTGTGTTTGTACTCTGAATTCAATTTTGTCTGTATTTGTACTATTTAACAGCCGTGGACCCTTTGTAAAAGAGTTCTAACCCGAAGGTTGTTTCCGAAATTCCAATAAATAAATAAATAAATAAGAGATGAGCTTTAAGAGGGGACTTTGAGGATTAAAAAATAAATTTAGCAGGGCTGTTCTTTAAGTTAAAAAAAAGTATAGTTTAAATTTGTAAAATAAGTTTGAGTTTAATTTTCAGAGTCTTGGTCCACATCTTACATAGAAATAAAACAGAACTGCATACTTTCCCAGTGGTTTGCACACTTCCAAATGTCTTCATGAAGGGAGACAACACGTGCTACTGTATAATACTGGCTGCTGCATCGGAAGATACTAGAGGCATTTCATAAATGAAGGCCACACCCTTTTTGTACTTTATTAAAATGTTTCGACACCAGTAAAATTCTTAAATGGTGAAACGCCTTGCACGGTTAAATCTGTGAAGGTTTTCTCGTGGATAATGTAGACGAGATATGCTCTGCTACCTTGGCAATATGGCAGACAGATACAACTCAAAAAGCTGAGTACGTTCCTTTCATATGTCCAATCCAACCTTTTCAGTAGGCTGCCTGTGACCACAAACTCAACGTGTAAGTCATGTAGGGAACATCTGTCAATGACAGACATGTCTTTCCCCTGTACTAATAACTCAACAGGATAGTGTAGCAGGGATTTAGCCCCCCTCGTTACCTTTTGTTCTCAGAAAGGCAGGAAAGCCCAGGGTGACGCAAGGGATGCATTTGTTTTAAAGTTCAGAAATTAATTTACGGCAGTTCCTGAAACCTAGGATATGGGGGTCAGGAGCTCTCCGCCTATAAATCCATACCTGACTGTCCACATCTGCTGCCTGCAAAACCCTTAACACTCCTGGCAACATTAGCCTAAAGACTAATTAGATACCTAAACAGCATTTTCAAGATGTGGATTTTTAGCAGGACTACTGCTCCATGCTGCCATCTGATTAACAATGATATATAAACCTTTTGTAAGAATAAAGAGAGCAAATACTGTATATGTAGGTAGTAACAACAGCACACCAGAATTATAGAGTTATTTCCTACAGGAACCTGTTAAGTCTTTAATTTATAGCACATGCATTTTTAATATACCACCAAAGATACACGTATTACTACACATTTTCTAAAACCACTCAGGTCTATGACAGAAGCAGAGCTCTCAGCTGCCATTCAAGAACCAGCTTATGACTGACTGCCTGTTTGGACTACAGGAGGATACAGCACACTATGGGGGTGAAGCAATCTGTTTTGGGGGGCCGGGGTGGTGACAGATCAGATTTTTAATGCAACCCCATACTGGCATTCTGTAACCACTCCATGACAGTGAACAGTCCAAATTACTGGTTCCATGAAGAGAACTGTATTGAACATTGTCTATGTTATAGTATAATTATTGGCTAAGGTTGATATCAACCTACTGTCAAAAGCCATAATGCATGTTTGTGATATCACAAACATGTATTATGGAGCTCGGCCCTACGGATTGCTCTCCCGTGAGTACCAAAATGCCTCTTTTCTCAAACCAGTAATTATAAATAAAATAAAGTAATGGGCATCTGTGCTGTTCTCAGTTTATTTGCATCCCGTTGGTGCGTTATCACGCTTTTATAAAGCACTAGAGCTTTGTCTTCGGGGTTTATGTAAAATCACACACCTCAAGGTGTGCAAAAAAATATCATAACACACCGACGTCCATATAGAAAATATACACATACAGTATATATATCTATACAATGGGGTGAGTTGATAACATATAAAATAAAAACACATCACTCACCCCCATTGTATAACTACTCAGTGATGTATGCACTGTGATACCTGCTTACAGATATACACACAGTGCATACGTCAGCAGGTCATATTCTCACTGTTGTGATGTCTGGACATGTACCTCCCTAACCAGACTACTTATCCATATAAAAAAAGCATCAATCTAGTGCATACTTCAAAATATAAGCCACAGAAATATCATGATGAAACCCAAAATAAACAAGTGACAAACAGAATTGAGGAAATTAACTCCCGGTACAGAGCATGAAACTTCAGCTGTGTGAAAAAAATGAGATACCACTCTATCTTCTTCCACAACTAACATACTACCACAGTATACAAAATTCGCAGAGCATCCACATTTTCCCACAACTTCCTACAATGTCAAACGTTTGAATTAAAACAGTACCTGCTATATCTCTAGTCCCTTTTCACCGAGCCTCCACAAGACAAACTGTTTCCTCAAACCGAAAGTCATGAAGCTGCGCCAATGGTGAAAAGAACCGCAACGGACTGTAAACTAAAACAGGCACCCAACAAATCACATAAGACAGATGACACAAAGCACATCTTATAGAATTAGAAAAATGACACTGTAAGAATCGGAAAGTAGTTAAACAGTGTTGCACAAAAAACTGTTCAGGCAGATGCCAACCAAACTCCCGCCCACTGCATACAAAAAGCCAATCACATTGCAGAAACAAACAAATCCCAACTAATCATAGCATACAACCCGCAAAACCAACCAATTACAAACATATAAACTTCCCATTCTTGCTTCTGATCAATCAGATGACAACAATTACTCCCATTCACAAAATACACCAGAAAACAAAAAGAAAGTATACATTAAGCACATAAATACCTCAAAACAAAAGAAAACCACTAAGTGGCACAAATAAAAACTACCATAACTCTATCCCCGATTCTATAAATTGCACACATGATGTGCAGTTTGTGAGATATATTCACACTCCTGCATCGTGAGCTCTGGATATCTCACTGCGTGCCTTTGGCTTTTCGTGAATATCAGAGCTCACTCTGCGGAAGTGATATTTCTATCACCTCCTGCCCATCATGTATCCCATATATATATATAGGATACATGATGGGCAGAAGTGGGATATGGAAAATATTCTCTCTCCTGCAGAGTGAGGCATAGGTATCTCACAAGTGCCGAAGGCACGAATGAGATATCCATGCCTCACGATGCAGGCGTGAGAATATTTGCCATATCCAACTCCTGCCCATCATGTGTTCGATTTATGCAATGGGGAGAGAGTTACTGCATTTTTATTTGTGGTTTTCTTTTGTTTTGTGGTATTCTTCCGGTAAATGTATGGTTGCTTTTTTTGTTATTGAGATCTGTTTTGTGAATGGGACTCACAGTTGTACTGTGATTGACTGGAAGCTTGAATGTCTTTTGGTCCTGTTATGTGATGGGTTGTCTTAGTTGTCGTGTATGATTGGTTATGTTGTGTTTGTGAGATGTGATTGGTTGTTGAGTGGGCGGGAGTTCAGTTGGCGTCCTTCTGAACTGGGTTGCGTGGGAACGTTTTTATTTTAATGGTAACGATGTGATTACTGGTATTTGTTGAGTTCTGTTAGGTTTATTTTTCGTGGACTGTGATACTGCAAATGGTATGTCACTGTTTTAGTCCTCTGTCTCTTGCGGTTTGCTTCACCAGTGGTCCGTGTGAATTACTTTCGATTTGCGGACAGTTTCACATTTAGAGGAACGCTGAGCAATACGGAAAAGATCTAGAAGGTATTTTTGCTAATGATATATTGAAACAACTGTAAAGTGTTTCTGGTCTGGGGATTCTATATGTTTATCTGGGTATTTGTGTCAGTGGTGCAAGTCGGAATACTGACTAATAGAGTTGGAGGTTCATATTCAGGACGTCAGTTATTTTTGGTGATTTTGTGCTTTGTTTATGCCGTGCTTGCATCAGAAGGAGAGCATTTTGCACATTTTGGTGATAAGTGCTGTTTTTAGAGATTACTTGTACTGACAAGCAGTTCGAACAGACAGGTGGTGCTGTTGACATAACCACAGTGAGAATATCAGTTGCTGACATAGACACTGTGTGTGTAAATGTAAATATCTTTCAAAGTGTCTATGTCAGCAATATTTATCTCACTCCAGTGAAAATACATGCTTTTATTTACCATGGTAAAACTCACCCCATTGTATAAATTATATATATATATATATATATATATATATATACATACAGTATATATATATATACACACACACATATATACAGAGTGAGTGTGTGTGTGTGTGTGTGTGTGTATATATATATATATAGATATAGATATATATATATATATATATAGATATATATTTTATGCAATAGGTGTGGAGATAACCAGAGTGTGATAAATTAGTTTATCAGAGTAACTGTGTGTATAAGAGAGAATAAAGTATGGGTCGGGGTGTGTAACAAGAGTTTACACACACCCGAGCTGTGGGATGCTACAAAAACCCCGAGGGGTTTGTGAAAAGCATCCCACAACGAGGGTGTGTGTAAAATCAAGTTTGACACACATCCGACCCATATTTTATTTCATATAATTGCTGGGTTTCCCTTTTTCGCCTCAGCAATTATATAAATAAAAAGCTTCCGGTGCATCTGCCGTGTGGCTTCTCAGGTGCCAATTTGAATTGGCGTATTTTAAAACATTTTGTTTTTGTCCTGGTTTGTGAGGTTTTCACTGTGTGGGTGGGGGGGAGAACTTGCCACCGAGTACTTCTGGTGGTGGCGGTGCTGTTTCGGGAGAGGTGGAAGCAGTCAGCGGTCTTGAGTGGAGGCACTGCTGGGTGAGGATGTGCACAGCCAAGAGAAACCATGCGCATGTTTGTCGTTATAAACACTCCTTTATAACGGCAAATTACGACACGGTTTCCCTATGGGAAAAAGGAGAAGCTGGTTATTATAATTTATTTATATACAAGTTACTCATTTATACACACAGTTACTATATCACAAATCTTTCGGAATTCATTTAGAATGTTCTGCCTCAGAAGCAGTACTAACCATATTCAAATGGGAATAACTTTAAAATGAAAAAAGATAGCATGGTATTGTGAGCATGAAAGTTGTTCAGCACAAAATTATCTACAAAATGAGTGGTGTTTCATTTATAGATACTGTATAGATTTTTTATAATTATCAAAAAAACAGCAGAACATTCCATTTTTGTTCACTTTTTGACAAACAAATGTAAATAACTTTAAAACAAAAATGATAGCATGGTACTGTGAGCATGAATGTTATTCAGCACAAAAATATCTACAAAATGAGTGCTGTTTCTTTTCTATATATTTTTTTAACTTTTTTATAATTAGCAAAACAGCAGACAATTCAATTTTGTTTTTCACTTTTTCAACAAACAAATGTAAATTACTTTAAAACCAGAAAGGTAGCATGGTACTGTGAGCATGACATTTGTTCAGCACAAAATGTTCTACACAATGAGTGGCGTTTCATTTAATAGCAACCACTACAATAGCCAGACCTACACTAGGAAAGTTAACAAAAAGTCCAAGAAATTATCATTAAAAAAAAAAGATTAACAGTGAAAAGCAAATGTCCCTGCACTAACAGAAAGCATCCCTATTGCACAAATGAAATATACAATGGTGTGCCGTCAGATAAATACAGGTTACTCACAGGAGTTCTAGGAGTGGTATATGTTGTTCATCCACACTTTGTGGCAGGCTCCTTGCTGCTTTAAATCTTGCCGGAAGGTCTTCAAGCTGACTTCTCCCACCCACCCAGGTGATAAAACCCTTGGCTCCGCCTCATGATGCCAGATCTAGCCCGCTGGAAGCCAGGTTGAGCGTCGAAGCCGGAGAGGTCAGGTGGGTCATGTGGATGAACATATACCACTCCTAGAACTCATGTTACAGGTGAGTAACCTGTATTGGACATGGATATGTTCTTCAATCCACAATTTGTGGCAGACTCCTAGCAGTTCTCCGGGAGGAGGGAGGCAAGGCGCACACCCCCTTACTTAGGGAATAAGGACTGGAGAACCGAGGTCCCAAAACCAGCATCTCAGCGTGACTCTAGGTCAATGTGGTAATGGGAAATGAAGGTGTGTGCTGACTTCCAGGTAGCAGCCCTGCAGATTTCCTGGATAGGGACGTCCCTAGAAGCAGCCACCGAAGCAGCAGTATGGCGGGTAGAATGAGCTCTTATCCCTCTGGGAGGCTCCATGCCCGCCAACCTATAGCAGAGATCGATGCAGGAGGTGACCCACCTGTCTATCATCCGCTTGGCTGCAGGTCTGCCAGGTGCGGCTTTAGCGTAGGTGACAAACAGCTGGCGAACCTCTCCCTGAACTTTAGCCGTTCGCTCCTTATAATTAGACAGCGCTCTTCTAGGGTCCAAAGTATGGGGCCTATATTCGGCCTCCGAGGTATGATAGGGGTAGAACACTGGCAGAGTCAACACCTGGTTAAGGTGAAACTCCGACACGACCTTCAGAAGGAATTTCGGGTGGGGGCGAAGGACAACCTTGTCCCTGTGGAAGACCAGATAAGGAGACTCAATGGAAAGCGCCTGGAGCTCTCCCATCCTTCTGGCAGACGTGATAGCCACCAAGAAGGCAGTCTTCCATGACAGGTGAGAGATGTCACACCTGTGCATTGGTTCGAAAGGCTTGCCCATGAGCTTCGCCAATACCAGCAGTAGATCCCACGGAGGTGGAGGTTCTTGCACCAGAGGGGATATGTGATCAAGGCCTTTGAAAAAGCATCCGACCACCTTCTCCTGCACCGACTGCTTGCCCGCCCACACCCGGTAAGCAGAGATGGCTGCCAGGTGCACCTTAAGGGTCACTGACCGAAGCCCTAGCTGAGAAAGGGACCACAGGTAGTCCAGAATGCTAGCCAAGAAACAGGAAGAAAGGTCCAACCCCTTGTCCTGACACCAAATGAAGAATCTCTTCCATTTGAAGGCATAGCATTTTCTGGTCGACTCCTTACGGGATGCTTCAACGACGCTGAGGACCTCGTCGGAAAGACACAAGGCCTGGAACTCTAGCCATCAGGAACCAGGCCGTCAGGTGCAGGGATTGAAGGTCCGGGTGGAGAACCTTCCCCTTGTCGACTGAGAGCAGGTCCGGGCAGGCTGGAAGCCGCCTCGGGAGCCTGGAGCTGAGGCTGAGGAGATCTGGGTACCAGAACTGGTGGGGCCAATCTGGGGCTACCAGAATCACCTGCGCCTTGTCCCTCTTCGCCTTGAGAAGCACCTTGTGGATCAAGGGAAATGGAGGGAAGGCGTAGAAGAGGCCCGGGATCCACGGCCTTGAGAAGGCATCCCCCTGCAGCGAGCCCTGCTGAGGGGGAAGGCATGAAACAGCCTCAGCTTTGCATTCTCCCTGGAGGTAAACAGGTCCACCTGAGGGTAGCCCCAATGGAAGAACAGATGTTGTACTACCTCCGGCAGGAGAGACCACTCGTGAGATGCAGCGCCTATCTGGCTGAGGGCATCGGCCAGACTGTTGGAGGCTCCTGCCACATGGATGACTAGGAGATCCGACTCCAAGCTGATCACGAGAGACCTGATGCGGAGAGCCTCCTTGCACAGAGGCAAGGAGTGTGTCCCACCCTGACGGTAGAGGTAGTACATGGTCGTGGTGTTGTCCGTCTGGACCCGAACCACCTGACCCCGTACAAATGGAGCGAAGGTGGTGAGGGCTAGTCGATCCACTCGAAGCTCCAGCAGGTTGATATGGCATCGAGACTCCTGAGGGGACCAGAGGCCATGTGCTCTGAGCTCCCTCAGATGGGCACCCCAACCCATCAGAGAGGCATCGGTCGTTAGAGTGACTGTCGGCTCGGGGCAGACAAACGGGATACCCTCCTGCAGATGAGCTGGGACGAGCCACTGCTGCAGGCCTCCCACATCTCCTGGGTCACTGTCACCAGCTGGTCCAGAGACCCGGAGCGCTGTGACCACTGGCTGGCCAGCCCCCATTGCAGGGGACGCATATGCCAGTGGGCCCAATGGACCACGCTGGAGGAGGCTGCCATGAGGCCCAGAAAGTCCCGGGCAGGGCACAATTGCCCAACCAGAAATGACTGGGCAAAGGAGGAAAGAACCTCGGCCTTGTCCACTGGGAGCCGGGCTCTGGCTCGAAGAGAGTCGAGCTCTACCCCGATGAACTGAATCACCTGTGATGGCACGAGTTCCAATTTGGCCTCGCTGATGAGGAGGCCAATCTGAAAGCAGACCTGGAGGGCCAGATCCCTGGACCGCTCCACCTCCAACCTGGAGGGGGCTGCAATCAGCCAGTCGTCCAGGTAAGGGTACACCCGGACCCCTTGGTGCCACAGGAATGCTGTCATCACTGCCATGCATTTGGTGAAGACCCTGCGAGCTGGAGAGAGGCCGAAGGGCATGGCCCAGAACTCGTAAAGAGATCCCTCTGCTCTGAAGCGGAGGAATTGCTGATGAGACGGACGGATTGGGACGTGAAAGAACATGTCCTGAAGGTCCAGAGAACAGAACTACATGCCTGGTTCCAAGGATGGAATGATCTGAGCCAGAGTGACCATCCTGAAGGTGCGAAGCCTTAGGAACTTGTTCAGGTTGTGCAGATCAAGAATGGGGCGCCAGCCCCCCATCCGTGTTGGGACCAGGAAGTACCTAGACACAAACCCTGGGTCTGGAGGGGGGTCCGCCACCTCGCTGATCACCTCCTTCTGAAGGAGCAAGGCAATGTCGGCTCGATGAGCCGACAGAGAGGCTGTGGAACGCGTAGCCCCCCCCGTGGGGCGACGGCTCGATAGGGAGGGAACTGCTCGAATTCCAGAGGCAGACCCCTGCCGACCACTTCTAGCACCCAGTGGTCTGTGGTGACAGCGGACCAGGTGGAAAAGAACTGGCAGAGCCATCCCCCCACGGGGGGAACCCAGGGAGGAGTGACAAGGCTGGGGGCGACACCCCTCAACCCGTCACTGGGCAGGCTTGGAGGAAGGGCCCACTGAGGGACATCCTGGACCCTTGCCTCCAGGCTTCCTACTAGAGAAAGTGGCAGACTTGGCCTTAGGGCGCCAAGTGTGAGCCTGCTGGCCCTGATGCTGGTGTTGCTGGGCCAGACATGCCGCAGGAGCGGAAGGGCGAAAGGGCTTACACTGCTGCTGGTGGCCTTGTCCTTCTGGGCAGACGTGACCAAGTCCAAGGTGGCACTGGACTTCTCGATCCTCTGTAGATGACCTTCAACTCCAGGCCCGAACAAGTCAGTGCCCAGGAAGGGAACATCTGCCAGCTTGTGCTGGGTGTCCGCCGTGATGGTGGAGATCCGCAGCTAAGCTCTGCAGCGCATGGCCACTGCGACCACTACTGATTGGGCACAAGAGTCACCCAATGTCCAATGAAGTTTGGAGCTGTTGTTTAGCCGCTGCCCTTCCCTGATCCCACACCTGCTTGACCGTCGTCTGAAGGTCAGCCGGGAGATGAGGAATCGCCTCATCCAGGGAGCCCATAAGGGCGTGTGAGAAATGTGCCATCAGAACAGCCGAGCTAGCCTGACAAAGGCCTAGGGAGGAAGCAGCGTAAACCTTCTGCCCCGAGTAATCCAACTTTTTGGATTCCTTGTCGGCCAGTTTGTCCACATCCCGAGCGTTCCCGGAATGCCGGAAAACGCTATCGGTCACTAACCCATCCGCAGAGGGGTTCTCTGAGAAACCGGAGAGTGAACCGGTGGGGACCGCGTACTGGCGAGCCATCCTGGCCGAAGGTGTGGGACAAGATGCTGGCGGCTGCCTCAACTCCAGGGCCAGGCCAACAATGGCTTCGGCCACCGGAAAGGCCTCCATAGGGGAATCCCCTCGGTCCAGTATCTCCGTAAGGGGATACTTGGCCCGTTTTTGAACGGGTTCGAGCTGCATCCCAGTAGACTCTGAGATGAGTCGAAGCATACCCAAAAACGAGGATGGGCTTTCGTCCACCGACTGGCCCCCTGGAGACTCCAGGTCAAGCGGCCTGGAGAACAGGGAGGACTCGTCGTCAGACTCCGAGGAGTCTGCGAACAGCTGCCAAGTGCCTGAGCCACCCTCCACCTGCCGAGGTCGATCGGGAGTGAGGGTGACCGACAACCTATGGGGCAAGCCCCGACACGACCGAGAATCCTTGGTCGGGGCCCCAGTCTTTGGTTGTGGAGGCGGAGGTTCCACCACAATGGGTGGAGCAGCCGGTTTCGGCCGAACAACCGGCACCGGGGTTGGCTCCTCGACTACCACGAGGGGTTGTTTCGGCCACTCTGGTGACAGCCACTTAATGGCCGGAGAACCCAACGGAGTCAACTTGTTACTGGTCAGTAAAAGTTGCTGCCACATCAAGTCCTCATAGCGCAGACGCAACTTGTGCCAGAGCCTATCCTCTAAAGAGGACGAGCAGCAACGCCGCTTTCCATGGTGCCGAGACCTCTGACGTCGGCAGGACTGGCTGGACCTGGAAGAGGACCGAGACCTTCGGGGATTCCAAGGGTGGGTCAGAGAGGGAACGGGGGAAACCCACCCCTCCCTCAGTGCAGGAACCTTAACCGGGACTTCGGCACAGGAGGCACAGGCAAGTCTCTTGGTAACCACCGGGGAACCGTGAAGAAGGGTTGTCGGCTTCTCCAGTCGACAAACCGTCCAACAGGTCGAGAAAAATCTCGACCGCATCGACGGATGTCTCGGCCGGCTGACCTGATGGGGACACCGTGAAGCCAGCAGCCGCAGCCTCGACCGAAGCACAGAGTCGACGGTCCGGTGAAGGGGATCTCTCCCGCTCCCACAAATGTCGATGGTGAGACTTACCTTTAAAATCCTTCTTCCTGGACCGACTGGTTATGTCCCGATGGCACTTCTCCCTTAGTGGAGAGGGACTGACAAAGCTCCTTAAAAGAAGCAGTGTAGGAGGAGCCCAGGGAGAGCAGGATAAATGCCGAGGCCAAGGAGGAAGCAGTAGCAGCCTGGGCCGCCTCCTCCTCGAGGGCGATTATCTGCACCAACTGCTCCGCGGAGCCCGCCACCACAGACACCGTCCAACGGGCCTCCTTAGACTTGACCGCGGTACCATTTTCTTCGGGTGCTCAAGAAGTAGTCTGGCAGCACAGTCCTCCAAGACCGAAGCAGAGAAAGACTTGCACAATTCGCAGGCCTGCAAATCGTGGCCAAGCCCCAGGCAGAAGACGCAAGTGGAGTGCGGATTGGTCTGGGACATCATCTGCCCACAAGGGCACCAACGGAAGCCAGGAGTCAATTTGTCCATCGCAGCCACGAGGGAAGACGAAGACCTTAGTCTTGTAAATTTTAAAATTAGTTTCGGGAAATCCGAAGAGTGTGGATCCAGGCCTAAAACGCAGAGTGCTAAAGAGGGAACCTGAGCTTCCAAGCGGTAAGGAAGATCTGGAGTCATGGGGCAAAGTCTAGGGTTTTACCACCTGGGTGGGTGGAAGGAGCCAGCTTGAAGACCTTACGGCAAGATTTAAAGTGGCAAGGAACCTGCCACAAAGTGTGGATTGAACAACATATCCACGTCCCTAGAAATGATATATCTACACTTGTGCTGTTTGACCTCAGACACTTCACTTACCGAGGTCAAACAGCATTTGTGTAGATAAATCATTTATCTGACAGCTCACCACTGTATATCCCTTATATATATATATATATATATATATATATATATTTATTTATACAATAGGGGTGAAGGATAAATGAGTGTGATAAAAACATGTATCTTCACTGTGGTGACATAACCACATGAGATATTTCACGTCGTGACATCACGGCTTGAGCTAAATCATGTCGTGACATCACCACTGTGAGTGATATTTCACTGCTGCCTGCAGCCCACTCAGTTACCATGGCAAAACATTCTCAGGTGTTTCCTATACTCTGATTCACTCCCATCTCATTGCTGGGATCCTCTCATCTTGACTGCAACCAGAATTCTAAGACAGCTTCACAAAGCAATTTCTTTCTCACTGCTGCCTGAAACTAACCTTAGTATTGCAAAACACACTCTGCTTTTCCCACAGAGTTTGTAACACTGCCAGCCCATTCAGAAAATCTCACACAGAAACAGCAACAGAACACAAAAAATCACAACAATACTTCTGAAACTCGTACCCCTATTGTATAAATAGAACACACGATGTGCAGATCATGTGCTATGGAAAATATCTTCACTCCTGCATCGTGAGCTCTGGATAGTCGCACTCGTGCCTTCGGCACTTGTGAGTATCCAGAGCTCACTCTGCAGGAGTGAAAATATTTCCATATCATACTCCTGCCCATCATGTGTCATATATATATATATATATATAATATATATATATATATATATATATATATATATATATATATATATATATATATCTCAGTGTAGATATTTGCCATATCTCAGTCCAGACCATCATGTATTCTATTTACACAATAGGCTTTTGTGCTTGTTTATGAGGTTCACTCTGATATTATATAGTTATCTGCATGTGTGGTGGCTGTTCTGTCTTGTATGCTTGTAAATGAGTGCTGTTTGTTGGTTTTCATTGGTTGTAGTTTTGAATGGGATTGTTGTGCTCTGCTGTGATTGGTTTGTGTCATCCTGTGAGTCTGTGCGTGCCTTGTGATTGGTGCATTGGGATGTTGGGGTGGGGAATTCCGGGTTCGTGTGGTGTGGCATGGAGTTTGGCTTTTTTGTTGGCCATTAGTTTTATTTCCTGGAGATATTTTTGTGCTTGTTACATTTTCTTTTATTCTTTTGGGGATTGTATGTTTGTGCTTCTCGGCGGTTGCCGTCACCGGACTTTGGACATGCCGGTTTCACTTTCTTCACTGGCCGGTTTACTTCACAGGACACTAGAAAACACTGAGGTACGTGAGGATTTTTTTGTAACAGCCTCTGTGCTTTTATTTCTTTGCTGTTTCTTGGTGGGTCTTAGTATCACGTGGATATCTTAAAGTCGGAATCGGACTGAATGAGTCGGAGTCTCTTTTTCTGAGTACATTTTTATTTCGGTGCTTCAGAGTAGCCGTTCACTACCTGACCCTGAATAAAGATAGTGGCTGCTGACATATGCACTGTGGTGATATCAGGTGCTGACGTATGCACCATGTGTATATCACTTTGATATTATCACAGTATATACGTCGGCTAGAATTTATCTTACTGTGTGAGTGATACATTGTTTTTATCACACTCACTTATCACTCACTCCTATTGTATAAATATATATATATATATATATATATACACACACACACATATATATGTAAAATATATGGCTACCATGTTTTTTCAGTGGCTTTTAAACTTGTTCTTAACATATGCGGAGAACAATTTCTAGAGAAAGTTAAGAACAACTTTGAATGTTCCGTGCAAGCTCAGTTGTGCTCACTAGCAATAATAGCAGCATGTCAGAAGCTGAGTAATTCAAGCTGCAACAACCAGACTTTTGATTTGAACCTTCATTTCATGTTACATTGGACCTCACAATGCTGATCTACACAAGTTAAATAAAGTGCTTAGAAACATGCTATCCAATATATTATTAAAAAAAAAAAAAAAACACCGAACTGTGAAGAACAAGCTGGTTCACACACCCAGCACAAGAGGGAAGCCTGAACAATCAGGTGAGACTGTGTGATAAAGGCGTATTATGTGATTAGCCCTGGAGATGGATATATTTCCTGGTATACCATACTTGCGCATCATTTATTTTAGCTGTCTATCTACTGTGTCTCTCTGCAGTATCTATCTACCTAGCTTCAGTATCCATCTAGCTCTCTGTCCATCTCTCTAGCTATCGATCACCCTCAGTATACCGTGGTTCTTGTACCATTTCTTACCTCAACCTCAAAACTAGTCAAGAGTTTTAATGTAACCCCCCCAACTACTTTTCATAAAACAGTAAAACCAAGCAATTTGCGTACTCTCACCAAACTCCTTTTTCATCGCAGTAACTTGTTATAAAACAGAGCAAAACAAAGCAATCAGAATGTACTCCTCAAATCTTTTTTCACAAAACAGACAAAAACCACACAGTCTGAGTTCAAACCCATCCCCAAGACATGACTAAAAAAAAAAAAAAAAGGCTTTTATAACAGTTAATATATAGAATGCTGTATGGGCAACCATACACAACAAGACTATGTTCCCATCAAGGGGTGAGATGACATCACAGAGACCTCTCCAGATTCGCTTTTGAGGTCTCAAGAGGTCAGATGGAAGCAAAAGCTTTTGTTATGTATGGTCGCCTATACATTATTATGTATATTCTATACTTGTTTTAATTCTTTCACCTTCTTTCTAACTCAGTCTTGAACTGTATTAAATAAACAGAAAACCATAAACAACGGAATATGATTAAAAACATTTAAAGTGGGGGGCGCTTTGGAGCACACTGGCTGAAAAGATGTACTTTGTTTCAGCTCTGCAATCCTGCAACTTTTCCCACTTAAAATACTTATTACTTTGGCACAAATTTTGAAATATCTTACAGATTGCAGCAGTTCTTACAGAAAGGAACATTTTGAAATATACTTCTAACATGGGACGTTCGGCCAAGGGTGGCGGCGGAGGCTCCAAAAATCCACAGTCTGTGGAGCAGCCAGCCCAAATATTGCCAGCGGGACCATCAGAGTCTGCTGCACCACCATGGCAGTCTTGGATGCTCTCTATGCAGGCTATAGATGGGAAGATGGTGGAAACTCTAAAGTGTCTGAGAAACCAGGATCTTAAAAATTGAATCCGCTACTAAAACCGCTTCTACAGCAGAGACACAGGCAACCAAAGCTTTGTCTGCTACCACCAAATTAATACAGGAAATGGCCAACTGCGCTATCATTTGGAGGCCATTGAAAATGCACAGAGGGCTGTGAAGCTCCACCTTGTCGGAGTTCCAGAGACTGTTGAGGGGTCCGATTTGATGACCTTCTTGAGTGGATGGCTGCTGGGAGCTCTGCAAATTTCCAGGGCTGCAGATTCTGCTTCCCAGATATTAAGGGCTTATCAAATTTCCCCCAGGGCCGCAACGGCTCAGCCGGATCTAGTGAGAACTGTACTGATGGTCACTACTGGAGTAGCAGTGAGAGATAGCTATTTGCAAGCAGCCCGTAACTCCCCAAATTTTACCTACAATTGTAAAACACTTCATCCGTTTCCTGATTTGTCTTTTGCAACCGGATCACGTCTCAAGAAGTTTGATGGGGTCAGGGCTCGACTTTGCAGTCTCAGAGTTGTGCACTCTCTTTTGATGCCAGCACACCTCCGTATATATTATGGAGGTCACACTTTCCAATACACTGACCCTCAAGAAGCCGGTAAGAAGGTGGGAGCCTTGGCACTGGAATTTGCTACAGCTCCACTGTCAAGCGAGGATGACTATGAAGATGAAGCCACATGATGGAAAATGTTTTCCTTTTTTGCTACCTTATCGTTTCTCTACATTGACATTTGTTAGAAAGGCACCAGAGATTTGTGGTGGAATGGGTGTTGAGTTAAATTTATTTAAATTAAAACAAAAGAAAATGCCTTTTTCATGCTGTTTTTTACATGTCCTTTTGGGGAAATATAGGGAGCAACTGTAACTTCACTTGCCTGTTTAAAGAGATTCAGCAACTGAAATTGTTTCCTTATTGCACCCGATATATGGGTGCATTACCTCCGGGGGAATCTTTGTAGCTCCACAGGTTGGTAAATATTGCAATAGTGTTGTTGAAAAAATCCCTGTAATTTAGGTAAACTGGGTCCCAGAGGACTTTCCGGTCTTAAGAGCCGCACAAATTCTGCCCCTGTGCTCAGTAACGTTATGACGTGATGCTAGGGAGAGCATAGAGGCACGCTCCATTACAGTGAATGGGCGGTAGCTTTCCGAGCGTTTTTATTATAATGGTCAGTTTGTAGTGAAACATGGGCACTGGTCGACTAAAGGCCCTTGTTAGTCGAGCCAGCGCCACGCTTCACCACAAACTGACCATTATAATATAAAAAAAAACACTCAGAAAACTGCCACCCATTCACTATAATGGAGCTCTCTCCCTAGCATCGCGTCATAACGCTGCTGAGCGAGGAACTTGGGCAGCTCTTCAGACTGGGAAGTCCCCAGTTTACCTAAATTACGAGCATTTTTATGATAAAACTATTGCAATGTTTACCGACTTGTGGAGCTACAAAGATTCCCCCAGAGGTAAGGCACCCATATGTCGGGTGCAATAACAAAACTTAGCGAATCTCTTTAAGATTATGGCTGTCGTGGGCGTTTTTTCCGTCGGTCATCTGGGTTAGTCTCGGTTGGAGTTTAGTAACTGAGGGTACAAGGTCACAGATTCCTTTACAGTTTGATGCACAGCTTACTTGGCAGGAGTTACAGCGTGCTCTTAAAGTTCGTTAACATACTATTGTTTGTGGTTGCCTCTTTAACTCAGCCATATTGTTCTCTGATCAAATGTTACAGGTTCTACTTGTTACTGTTAATGTATTGAAAACACATTTATCAGCATTTACTGCCAGTGTTCTAAGTATCAGTATTATGGGGATATTCCTATTTCACCACTATTTAACTTTTTGAGTTGGTCTGCTGTTGGAAGTATGCAGTAATTGCGGGGAAGGAATGGAGTGCTACCAATGTTATAGGATATGCTGTAATGGGCTGGCAGTATAGCCTAGAGGCTAGCGTAATGAGCTGTGAATGAGCTTGGTACCTGCAGACCTGGGTTTGAATCCCAAAGCAGCCACTTGCATACTGTGCGACTCTGAGCAAGTCCCTTAATCAGCCCAAAGCTTCCCGATCGCCCCTGAAAACAAGCAGTTGTGCCTAGTGGGCCTTACCCGGTTACCAAAGAATAAATAAATAAAATATCAACCTTTGTGTTGAATCTAGCATTATTGTGACACCTTTTCTTTGGATGATTGCCTCATTCTTGCGAGGTGTAGCTATCAAGGATCCAGATTCTGGACTATGTGGTATTATACCCACCTCCCAACGCCGATCTGCTTAGGTTATTTTATTTTCCTGTTATCCACTGGATGCATCCTTGCACTCAGTTTTGTAAGCCTGGTAGGCAGTATTAACTGTATCATGTTTTATTTTAAAACAAATTATAAGCTTGAAAAAGAAAAAAAAAAAACATTTAAAGTGATCTAATAACCGCTACATGAGCTGATGACATTTCTAGTAGTTAATCTTTTAACAAACAGTTTACTTGGGGTGTTTTCAGTCTTGCTGATATCTTAATTCTGAAGACTCTGCAGTATAGATAAGCATGAATAATCTTAATAGATATGGGATTCTATGCTGTTGTACCACAGTAGTGACATAGAGCTACTGTAGTATAACAGCATTCTGACATCACTACTGTGGTATAACAGCACTCGGACATCACTACTGTGGTATAATAGCATTCTGACATCACTACTGTGGTACAACAGCATTCTGACATCACTACCATGGTACAACAGCATTTGGAAGTGTATGGATTTCCATACACAACACTGAACCATATACTTTACTGCACTTACTTTCAGCAGTTTCAAACAGTTTTCAAAGACAGAATGTATATCCCCATAGCACAGACGCTGATGGCATCCATACTGCAATACCTGTCAATCACATGATCTGCAAGTCAGATTCCAATATCCTGGCTACCAGTAAGTCACACAACTAGTATCCTGGCTATCAGACAATAACTGAAATCATAAGTCATCTTGTTCCTGATTAGCAGGTTTGTTATGCGTCAACTAGGATTAACTCCTGTACTGCTGGAACATTTTTCACATCTCAAAAAATAACATTTAAAATAAAGCAGTTTTTTGACTAACCAAATGTATTATATAAAACAAACATTGGAAAAGTAATGTGTGTCACAAACACACTCCGCAGGTCAGGCCCTCTGCTCCCACAGTGCCAACCTCAGAGCGCAATAGTGTGAACAGGTAACAGACAGGGTAACCCTCCTGTCTGCTTTGGGTCCTAATCACCTGTTAGCCTCAAGTTCTGGGGGGGATTCAAACTGTGAACCTTATGGTAGCATACCCAGTGTACAGGCTCAGATATGTACCCTCTTCGGGGATTGCGGTACAATCCTTTGCTGGGGCACCTAGCCAGATCTCCAAAATGAACCCTTAAAACTCTATAAGAGACCTCAGGTATATTCTTACCTTTTCCAAGCTTAGTAACGCCATCAAGCCTTTTAAACAGTTGTCAAACTTAAAATACAGGCACATCACATGCGAAAAGAAACTGAGAAGACACCCAGGCAGTATTTCAAGAAAATGGTTATTTACTAAAAAGCGTAAAATAAGTAAAATAAAATACAGAAAAAAACTCCTACCACAATACTTTAGATTTTTGCTATCTAAGTATTACCTTTTGTAAGTGCTGATTTTAGTTAGAGAACACTTTGTTTCTTCAGAGCCCAAAATGATATCACACATTTCAGATACAATGATGCATTTTCAACTCAATCTCCCCATCCCCTTGGTGAGTCATCTAGCGCCTCCTTTTAGAATTCTTACAAACATAATTTCCTACCAGGAGGTATTTTAAAATTAATGGTACATCAGAAGAAAAAACATTTCCTAAATATGGCTTCCTTTAATTAAACATTTCTCTTTGATCTTAACATTCCCACATCTGTCATGTCCCTTGGATTTCCTGCCAGTGAGATCCGAGAGATTATATAACACTACAGCTATTTGCTAAATTTGAGAGGAACCAGCCCAATTACCTGTCCCTTTTAAAACATCATAAAATCCGTATTTAAGTTCTAACTTCAAAAGCAGCAGCAGGCAGTAACCGTCTCTGGAAGGATGTTCCAATTAATGGTTTCCTCCTGGTCTGTTTTATTACCACCTGGGGTCGGGTCACTTGTCACTACCGACATGTGTGAGACAAATGTCAAACACAGAGTAGTTACTTATTTTACAGATATCATGCAATAATCAAAAGCAAGGGGCAGAGCGTCACACTGTGTACCTATGAAATAATGCCATCTTGGAGGGCCAATGAGCTCAGACTCCACTGACCCTTTGGACTCATGGTTTTATAAGTTCACTAACCCCACCCCCCATGACATTATTTCCTTGTACACTGCATCTGACTAGCATTTATTGTCCTTACATATAGATATGAGAGAAATATGCTGACAACAACAGGGCGTCTATCTGTTGTGAGATATATGGTAGGCAAGCCTTCAGTGTGTGCTAAGAAGAACTCAGCCTGCATCTTAATGCCTCAGCACACATTGCAGGTGTTTATTTCTTGCAGCACATTTACACCACGGTATGCGATAATTTATTGCCCACATTGGCCATCACAGCAGGAATGCAGAGACGTGATTTTATCAATTTATGTGTGACAACTGGTAGGCAAATTGGACTAAGAATAAGCCCATTTTCAGGAGTGATCCAGTCTATATGGCAAACATGTACAAATATACTATTCCATAGGCAAACCAGAAATGTGCACAGAGCAAAATCACATTCGACACCCGACTTCCCATTTCACATTAATACGACAAACTGCACTGTTTACACATATTTAAAACAATGACACACAGACTGGTCATAGTGGTACTGATGTAGCTCTGTCTCAAACACAGAATGGCTTGTTGCTAGGCTAGAGTGGTTTGGAAGCCTATACCACAGCTTGGGGACAGAGGCAGAAAAGAAAAAAAAAACACCATAGCAATGATGTTTCTTCTAATGGGTCCAACAGTGAGGCAATACGAAAACTGCATCATCTCCTGCCAAATATGTTGCTGCAGATATTTTAAAATATGTTTATTTATTATCCTCTGGTAACCGGGTAAGGCCCACTAGGCACAAGTGCCTGTTTTCAGGGGTGACCCCGGGAGCACTGGGGAGGTTAAGTAACTTGCTCAGAGTTGCACAGTATGCATGGGGAGGTTGTGGGAATCAAACCCAGGTCTGCTGGATGTACCAAGCTCATTCACAGCTTGTTACTCTAACCTCTAGGCTACGCTGCCAGCCCCATATGTGATGCTATAATCAGAACTCCATTAAAATGCAGCAGTGTTCATTGCTCCCTCTAGTGTTCAGATTTGTGTTGAAGGGCAGATGGGAGTAGTGCTGATTTCTGTAAAGTACTAAGCTATAAACAAAATCTAAATAGCTAAAGAAATTAGACTTATAATAGTAATTTTTAAGTTAATAAAATGCAAGGAAAAAGTCATCAAATATAAACTGTAAATATATTAAAAGCTCAGGCAGAAATAAGTATTCAAAACCTATTAAACAGTGAACCTTTTACCGATTTGAAACGTGCCTTTATTGCCAGTGCCCTTTGGGATAACCCTTGCCTCAGTGCTTTTGCACAGAGGTTCTTCGTCTTTTACTGATTAGGTACTAGAAGGGGTTGTACAGATGGGATTGTACTGGCTCACTATTGGACCCATTAGAAGAAACATCATTACTATGGTGAGTATTTTTTTTTATTCTAATAATATGAGTTCAATAGTGATGCCATATAAACACTGCAGACTACATAGCAGTACCTTGCGAGGCTGGGAAATCTGGAACCTATTTAGAGAAAAAGTTCAGTAAGACTGCAGTCCCAAACTTTGCATGTCTTCTGAACAGAATGTCCAGACAGTAATGCTTTGGAAATGTGTGAACAGGCAGCTGCTTTGCAGAAATATGCCAGTGGGATGCCCATTGTGGCTGCCATGGATGCTGCAGTGCCCCTTTTGGTATGTGCTGAGGCCTAAAAGGGACTGCTTACCAGCTTTATCATAACAGAACTGGATGCAAGTGACCAGCCATCTTGAGATGGTCTTCCTTGCTGCAGGTTTGCCCTTACCAACCTCACCATAGGAGACTAGCTGGATGTCATCTGTTTTGATGTTTTGTTCTGTCAAGACAGTAGTGTTCTCTTGACACCCAAGCAATGCTATTTCTGTTCTCCTGAACTAGGATGTGCTCGGAACAGTATGAGTAAAGTAACTGCCTGGTTCAGATGAGTTTCTGATACAGCATTTGGGACAGATTTCCTGAGAGTCCTCAAGACCACCTTATCTCTGTGCATAATGATATAGTTTGGTTCTGTGAATAGGGATTGAAGCTCACTGATCATTCATATACTTCTACAAACAAAGCAGCACTACGATGTGTGGGAGTGCCAGATCAATTCAGAGTTCCACGATGCACCCGGAAATCAGCACTCAGCCACTTCACTGTTTACACATACAGGCATGCCGACTTGCTCCATTCACACTCTAGAGCTGAGCCAGTACTCAAGTTGCTGTGCAAAACAGAAGCTTTATTAAAGTGCAAGGCAACAGTGAAGTGGCTGTGGGCCAACACAGAATGCCTGTGATCAAGGTTTCACATCCCAAAATGGCACTTTTTCAGGGTACCGCCCCCCATAACACATATCACTTTAGACTTTGTAAAGGACCTACTCTCTTTTTAAATGAGCCAATGACAAGAGTGGAGGGTGTGTAAGCTAGTGACATCACCCAAGTGCAACAATTAAATTACAATCACATTTAAAAAAATGTAAGAGCAAAGTATTCCATCTCGATTCCGCTCCAATTACATACTTCAAATATAACAAGTTGTGAAGAGGAAACATATAGAAGAAAACAAATACAAAGGGGGGGAGAATGCAGGGGAAGGTACAAACAGGGATGGGGGACTTACAAGAGAAACAGGAACCACAGAAATCAGCATAATGCACATACTATTTATACATTTGGCAAAAGTGACAATTATAAGCAGTACAATGCCTTATATTCTTTTCACTTTCAAAAATGGGACCAGGTCAGTGCCTCAGCTTACACCTGGCCATCGTCTCCATCCCATCTCGTAAATCCCAAAACTCCTCCTCTTGACTTTCTTTTGACCTGTTCTATATCCAAAATACTTAAATTCATGAGTCCCTGCCATGTGGCTGTGTGCGACTGTTGCATAATCAATATTGCTGTCTTGTATGGCCCTCTGATGTTCTATTCTGACTCGAAACGGTCTTGTCGTTTTTCCTACATAAAAAGCTCCACAGCAGCATAAAGATGCATAAACAATGCCTGACGTCCTGCGCGTAATTAAAGATCAGATCATTGTCATTTTCCCTGTTCTGGGATTCACAAACTCCTTGGCTCTATGTATAACACAGCAAAACCGAGACCTCTCATAATCAGTTACACACACACACACACACACACACACACACACGGTTCATAAAGCCTGGCTTTTTTCACACTGGCTGGGAACTATGACCCAAATGATCCCATAAATGTCATCTTAGGACCCATTCTGACTACTTCTTGTAAATATTACAGTTTCCAAAAGATGCCAGTTATCCCTCAGGATCTTCTGTACCGTACTGGCCACTGGTGAGTACATGGTGACAAAACTCACTGCACCCTCTCTTTCATCATTAGGTGCCCCGGGTTGTAAGAGATCCTGCCTCTCTCTGTCCTGAATATGGTTTGGCATCCCATAATAACTTAGCACTGTAGTCCTTCCTAGGAAACACTTCTCCAATCACTACATTGTTCATTGTAGATTTTTGTACCTTGAAAAACAGCCACTTTGATGTGCAAAACATTGGCCACCGGTGTTCTGTGTTACCCCACAGCCATTTCAGTACTGCCTTGCACTTTAATAAAGCTTCCTATTTTGCACAGAAACTTGAATACTGTCTCAACTCTGCAGTGTGAATGGAGCAAAAGTCAGCGTGCCTGTATTTCCAAACAGCAAACTGAGTAAAACAGGCCTTTGAAAAATCTCTTGAGCACAGGATGAGGCGCCAGAGATCTGATTTCCCTGCCGAGAGGAAAACTAAAACTGCTGCTAGATGAACGTCCAGTGACAAATTTCTATATTCACTAGCATGTAAATGC
This sequence comes from Neoceratodus forsteri, assembly GCA_016271365.2. Classification (NCBI taxonomy): domain Eukaryota; kingdom Metazoa; phylum Chordata; order Ceratodontiformes; family Ceratodontidae; genus Neoceratodus; species Neoceratodus forsteri. The sequence goes on along the minus strand of JADMNL010000025.1, from coordinate 386,954,116 downwards.
TCCAGGTAATCAAGAACTGGGCAAGCCGGCCCGCCGTCACAGCAGCAGCACTACTGCTTTGACGTCAGCGACCCGGGTTTGGTAGCGAACCTGGGTTGCTGGAGGGCTGTCTGGGGGGAGAAGGACTGAGTACCTGACAGGCTGTTCTCCTCCGGGGAGGGGTGGTCTGAGGTCCTTGCTGTCATACCACCACCTGGTGACCATGGGTGGTGGCGCAGCAGAGGATAAAGATTGGCAGGTAAGGGCAGACATTGGGTGAGGACTGGAGCAAAGGCACGTCTCTGCATGCGTCTGTCTCACTGGTCCTCTCCGAGTGCCAACGTCCACAGGGAACAGGGACCAGAACACGGGGAGGGGGGAACATGTCTGGGCCAGGCGACAGGCTCCCACACCAGTGACTGAAAGGAGCCAGGGTGCAGCTCCAGATGCATGCTCCCCTGAGGTTTCAGAGGGGAAAGGGGAACCCCTCCGCCCCACCCGGGGGATCATCCAGGATGACGAGAATACTGGAGCAGGGCACTACTAGAGCAAGTTCCTCCGGTTCTCACGGCACAGCCTGTATGGTGCATTGGGGGGCCCCGAGGGAAGGACCAGGCGTGTTGATGAAGGGGGCATAAACAGAAAGCAAAAAAAAAAAAAAGAACCAGGGCAAATCAGCTTCCAGGGAGAAACACCCTTTTCTGAACACCATAATGAGAATCTTTTCCATTTGAGGAGTAAGATTTTCTTAGGGATGGTTTTATGGAAAATTTCAGAACATGCAACATTTTGCCTTAATGTTTCATACTTAAGTATCCTAAGTCCTCGAGAACCATGCCTTCAGTCTCAGTGTTCTAAGGTTTGGGCATTTCGCTTTGCCACGTGACAAAGTCAGAAGGTTGTGTTGTAATGGGCAGTGGGATGGGGTCCTTTCATGACAGGGACAGCAGGACAGAGTACCATTGCTGTCTTGCCCAATCTGCCACTACTAGAATCATTGTGGGTGACTCCCTCCTCAGTTTCCACAGGACTCTGTGCATGAAAGAAAGTGCAGGGAAGGCATAAAGGAACCTTCCCTTCGAACTGAGTCTGAGTGTGTCCTAGGGCAGGGTCCCCTTGTGGGGTTGCCTGCAGCAAGGCAGTGGTAGCTTGCGATTCTTCCATGAGGCAAACAAGTCTACCTCTGATATTCCCAACGTCCTGGGGAAGCCCTATTATGCTCTTTATATACATATGCACAGCACAATTTATGATGCAAATAATATATATATATTAAAACACATACATGTCTGATGTTTACCTACACCAGCTCATAAACAAGCTCCAATATTATGGGTGGGTGACCTCTGTATTGCAGACTGCGGTGACAATAAAATGCAGAATGTTTGCTGAACCAGCACAGTGCAAGGAAGACATTCATATATTCTGTCATAGCACTGCAGCACTGGCATCCCTTTAAGAAGATTTTAACCCTTACACAGGTTTTTAAAGTTGTTTCATCACTCAGATGAAGGGGTTGCAGGACATGGGCAAGGTAACACCACATTTTAAAGCTAGCAAAGCCCTTTTGTTCTGGCCTCTGAGCACAGCGTATAAAACCCTTCTACAGAATTGCAGACTTTATGAGGGTGATTCTCACTAAGTTATTGTGCCATACTCTAACAATACCATTTCTGAAATGCTGGGGAAACATAGGGTCTATAGCACACAGACAGGCAACAGTGGCGCAGCCGTCAATGAGAACCGACCAATCAGAACACAAGGAATGGCGCACACCAGTAAAAGAATATAACCACTCAAACAGCAAAACATTCCTTTAGGGGTAGTTCGATGGACGCAAAGGCACAGGAGCCACCGAATGATTGGTTCTCCTCTGAAATCTTGGGGGTAGGTATGCTTGGTCAGCAGCACACAGGTAGGAAAGAAAAATATAATCCAGCTAGTCCTTTGCCTTACAGGGAAACTGCTAATCTCATCATTAAGAGTGACCCCGACCTCTCCAACTACTAAAAAAGCTAGCCACATCAGATCTAAACAGTACTGTATAATTTTGACAGAACCAGCAACACTGTACCTCTCAACTGCAATGCATTATTCATAGTGCTACACATTTTACACCTTACAAAGCACAACTGACCCTCGCTCCCCAAAGATATACCGATGTTGCACGTAATAATAATTGAGCTATTTCTGGACATACAACACACTGAAAAATTTAACTAGATGGAGTGGACTGGACTGGGTTAAGGAGCCTTTCACTTCTAAGTCATGGGTTCAAATCCAGGACAGGCTGATAGTGGTCGAAAGCCATTGTCGCCTGAGGGCTGTTCAGCGGCCTATGTGAAATGAGTTGCAGTGGTCTCAGTCCAGTTTCCGGTAGGCAGAGGTCACCATCACAAAAAACAGAGTTTCATTTTAGGGCATTGGCCAGCCCGTTCCCCTGCACCATCCCACTTGTATACTTTTTTTAGTAGCTTGCAACATTGACACCTTCTTAACAAACATCCCCATAGCAAACCCACCAACACAACTGGCATTAACTGGCACTAACAGGCATCCTTGTTGGCAATCTCACATGACAGGCTGAGGGCTGAGTAGGTATGGAGTCTGAACTACTCTCTCACCTGCGTAGTGGACCCTCCATGGCATGGTTGAGACATACTGACAGGGCAGTGTGTGGAAGCTTGTACTGCCATCACCCATGCTGTACCTGCCATCTGGATACACAGAAGCCTTCAGGTTCCAGTGCTGTAAATCCAACACCTTTCACAAGCACTAAATTCACACACAGAAAAAATTAACTAACGCTACCGAAACATTGGTTAACATTAAAAATATTATACCCAGCAGCCACCCAAATGGCGACATGAGTTTTGAAGTGGACTCGGAAGCTGACTGGACAGTCACGGGGAAGGGTTAGCACTGACACACAAATGCACACCCTGGAAGGAGAGCTGGCACCAAGCTCCGCAGCGCCCTCTGTGGTGGGCTGTGGAGTATGCTCCTCCACGTGGAAATCACAGTGTGCATGCGAAGCCTACTGAGGCATGGCACAGCACTGCACAGGGAGGCAGGGGGACAAAGGGTGAAAGCGGGGAAAGAAAAGCCACAGGACCATTGAAGAAGGCAGTCAGTGGTGCTCTTGTGCCTTGCTCTGTAATGACCTCCAATGGGTGGAATCACAGGGATAATGGCCAACAGGGTTAGAAGGTTGCCAGACCCAGTGCAACCACAGACCTGGGCCAATGACACTGGAGAAGAAAAAGCTATATTTTAAAAAAGCATATGCTACCCACTATTTATATGCTTATTATTCTCTAAATTAAGAACAGTGTAGCTAGCTGCTCACCACACCAGGCAGCAACCCGTGTTCAGAAGCGTACTCGAGTCGCCAGGGTCAGCCGCAGAAGAGAGGATCAAGCATCCAAGGGACTGCTCTCTCTCCTTGCGCAGCAGGTTGTGCCTCCCTCAACGTGCATGTAGGTGCTTTTTTTTTTTTCTTCAGCCGATCAGTCATGCCAAAATTACTGATAGCACCTTAATTTTCAATTTATTCAGTCCTACTTGTTGAAACACCACAAAAACTGCTATTTAACCAGTCAAAAGGAACGCCGTATTTATTTTAAAGCAAAAATGCAATTGGTTCCCTCAGACGGGAATCGCAACCATGCATGACTTTTCCGGTTCCTGGGAGCCAGAGAAACTGCTAATTTTTTATAAAATAATAAAAATAAATGCTCTAACCAATGCAGACTACAAGAAAAACTAACAATTGCAAAGTAACAAACTTATATAAATATTAATTTAAAAGTTAACCAGAAGGTTGGAGAAGACTTCAGGGCGACTGCTCTCTTCAGGCAAAGAAATAAATCTGGTGTTTTGCCAGTATGGAGAGTGTGACCACTGTGCAGAGTTTGAAATTAGTTTTACTATTAGTTCTATTCTCTGGGGCGCCATTCACCATGGAGATGCTACAGACTTGTATGGGTACTGTTGTTGGATTTCCGTTGTTAGAAAAATGAGCAATGAAAGCGAGAAGGTGAGGAACATGGAGCTCCACTACTGAAAAACAAAAACAAAAATCTGCATGATGCCCTGAAATAACTGTATCTGGTGACAGAATGTATGATCACCCAATCTTTAATCTGCGCTGGAATGGCTCTCACCTGCCACCTCCTGTCACTATTCCTTTAGTTGCTTCACTGATAATCTACTTGGATCTTCCTCTCCACAACCCCACCTCCACCCGTATTTCTCCCCTACACTCCTCACACCCACGTCCCAATGCAGTCCTCAAATGTTCTACTGGGACAGGGGGGACAAAGGCACATGCCTTCTCTTCCTTTGCACTGAAGTTTTAGAACAATCTCCCACCTATCGTTCGCAGTCTTTCAGCCAATGGTCTATTCAAAGGAGCACTGTGGAAACAATTAAATGATTTGTCCACTTGTCTGACATTACCTCTTGCACTAAACATTGTAACTAGCTCCCCCTGTCTGTTGCAAGTGGGCCTGCAAAAGTTATGTCCTGGCTGACCCACCAACGCAGCAGCAAAGTGTCCACTTGCGGTGCTGACATCCCATGTTCGGTGATGGACTCGGGAGTCGGAGGGCCGGCTGAAGAGAAGGACTGAGTATCCCAGAGACTACTCTTCTTCTACAGGGAGAAGGGGGAATAGTGTTCGGTGCTATGCAGACCTCTGGCGGAAGCTGGGGGTACTGTCGGCTTGACGCCACACATTAGGGCGGAGCGGACACTGGCGTCATTGCACATTCCCACCCACAGGGATCTTCAGCAAAAAATGCCACGCCCGTTAATGACGGCCCCCGCCTCTGCTATCACTGTGAACAATGTCTGCTGGGTGGGTCCCACTTCCGTGGCACCGCCCTGGGGGACAAGCTAGGGCTACTAGAGTTCTTTCAGAAGGGGGCGCCAGCCCGGCGGCCCCGCTCAGAGGGTAAGCCTGGGCATGGGCGGGCGGCGAGCAGAATGAGGGGCTGGAACCTCTGGTACCGGGGGAAGGAGCCTGGTTTATATAAAGTTATGTCCTGCACTCATGAATAGAACGGATGTGCTACAAATAGGGTGGACTACCCCAAAGAACAAACAACAAGTTCCAGAAACTGTAGTGCCAGTCCAGCTACTCAACACCAAATAAAGGCACTTCAGACAGTTCAATACAGAAAATAGCAGTTGTAATATTTATTCAACAGAAGTGCCTTTGACTTGTACCTCTCACCCCAGTGCTTCACCAAAAACCTTCCTCAAGGGGCGTGACCATTCATGGGCACATCTTACATTTTTATAGGGCACATGCGTGCCCTATAAAAATGTAAGATGTGTCCATGAATTGTCATGTCCCCTGATGCCCTATAAAAATGTAAGATGTGTCCATGAATGGTCAGGCCCCTTGAGGAAGGCTTTTTGCTGAAGCACTGGGGTGAGAGGTACAACTGTGAATTCAAAGGCGCTTTTGTTGAATAAATATTACAACTGCTATTTTCTGCACCCGTCTGAAGTGCCTTTATTTGGTGTCGAGTGGCGCTACAGTTTCTGGAGCCTGTTGCAAGTGGGGCTCGAAAATTTGCATTCTCGTTGCGCCTCGCACATGTTTTGGAAGCACTAGTTATGTTATCTTGCTATTGTTTTACTGTATAGCTCTCTGTAGGTCTTCACCTGTGAGAGCTAAACTTCCTGTTAATTATATTCAAGTTATACTACGCTTTGGATGTTTTGTTCTGCCCTGCTGTCTGCAATGTGTTTAATCCTGTTTATCTCGGCTGCGTGGCCACTGGCTTACGTGTCGCATGTACCTTGTTTTTTTTTGCCTTCTGTATTCTCCCGGGTATCTGTAAACAGGCATTAATTTGCCTAGTGTACCCCACCTAATACACAAAACCCAAATAAATACACATATCTCACATTTGCATTGCACCTTGGAGCCCCATTCTGGATACACTCGAAAACTGAGAGGTGCTCCAACATGCTTTCTTGGTAACATTTCAAATACATTTCATTGGAATACCTCATAACTGTGCTAGATTTAAAAACAAATGCTATGCCTACTGAACCACGTAAATGGGCAGGTTTTCCGAAAATAACAAGGCAGGGCATATATAAAGGTATCTACCTTCTTTGATACTTGATTCGGTCATTGCACCCACTGGTGAACCAAGCCAATATGTGGCCAAACTGGGAGAAAATAAACCATTAAATCTGCCAAAACACAGCCTACAATGTTACTGCATGGACATGTTGCAGATGCTCCTATTACCTAATCTCTACCTGCAGTACATAATCATATTATAATAACCGTTTTCCCTTTTTTCCCACAGGGAAATTGTGGTGTAATTTGCCGTAATGAAGGGGTGTTCATTACGGCAAACACGCGCACGATTTCCCTCACTGTGAGCATGCGCCCGCAGCACTTCCTCGCTTCACCACCGTGCCTGCTCGGTGAACCGTTAACGGACAGCCAACCACCACCTGGACTAGGCGGTAAGTATGAGAAAAAAAAAAATCTGCCTCAGTGCTGTGCACAACATAAAAAAAAATCAAATTAGAAAATCAAACTGCCGACTGCGGTCACCTTTCACGAACCCAGCTGCACAACTATATTTTATTTATATACAATTGCTGGGCGAAAAAGGAAAACCAGCAATTATATAAAATAAAATATAGGCTCTATGAGTATTAAACTCAATTTACACACCCTCGAGTTAGATGCTTCCCACTTCCCGAGCTTCTAGCTCTCAGGGTTTATGTAGCATCAAACCCCTCAGGTGTGTGTAAATTCGTTACACACCCAGACCCATACTTTATCCTATATGTATTCAACAGACCCTGTGTTTTTTGACGATAACCTGAGCTTAGAGCCCATCGTTGTTAGTCACAAGTATTAATTTCCATCAGTGACACTAAACTGGGTCATCAGTAGAATACAGGATGATTCTTGGGTGATGAAATGTGCAAATCTGGCAAATATGTAGCCACTTCCATCCAGGGACATACTCCAAGACGACACATATCAAGTATAATTCCCAGGAAACAAAATGTTAGTATATCTAAAAGAGTGCGGTGAGTCACCATAGAAGTGACTGACTTTTCAGAGCCCTGCCTCTGGGCTGTGTCTACAGGTACTTATAATGCGTTGAAATGTGAACACAATGAAAACACCATCCGAGTCCAATCTTATACACCTGCATCCAGACATGGTCTACGTTTCACGTCGTTTGACACTTGCACTGGAAGGAAGGGATTTGTTCCTTAAATCTGAACTTCCAATGGTAAGATGCAAATTCAGCACCAAACAGAATTTGCCTCTGTTAAGATGCAAATTATAGCAAATTGTGTCAAAATGTTGCAAAGAGAAGAAGCCTCTGAAAATAACTCTAAAGTATCTGGGTGGCTGTTGGACAACAGCAGAGTAGAAGCATATGCAACTCAGGAAATCGTCTGCCTTTTTAAAATCTAGATTCAGGTCTGCTATGCAAATTTTTTTTTAAGGATTTTTACTTTCTTCATATACTTTTAAACACACACACACACACACACACACACACACACACACACACAGAGTGAGCACTAAGGGGGGGGGGAAGGTTTAGCCAATTTTTCTGATAAATTGCAATAATTTACATTAGCCACACTACATTTTTTTATTAGCCATATACAATTTTCAGTAGCCGTTGGCTGTGGCTATCCTTCATGCTCACCCAGCCTCATATAAACCTTTCCTGGACTCGTTCCATGGCCAATGCAGAACTTCTCCTGCCCTTGCCTCTCCCTCTTTGGTCAGGGCTGAGCAGGTACCTTTTTGCCTTGCCCAAGGTTTCCATCTGGACACATCACGAGGGCTCAGGCTATGCCTGTTTTTCTAAGCTGAAGCAACATCTGTCCTAACATGTGGAACACTACTGACCTTAAAGGTAGGGCTGCCTTTCACACCCTAACATGGATGTAGGAGAGGAGGGATTTTGACAGAGGCATCTTTCATGCAGGATTTCTTCCCCTAGGTTACCATGGGGCACTCGTGCAATACCAAGTGCCATCACCACTTGGCAGGGGCACAGCGCATTCTGCAAGACTGTGCACAATCTCCAGCTGGCCCAGTTAGAACACTGGGCTTCACAGTGATTTCCCCCACCCCAATGTTAAGCAGTGACACTACAAGGCTACCAGGCAGCCCAAAAATCTGTTTTTGTGTCTTTTTTTTTTTTTTTTTTTTTTTTAAAGTCTGACATGTTTATGATGCTGTAAAATGGGTGATACCATTGGCGGCTGGGGTACTACACTCTTAAGTACTCAAAGACTATGCTCTCTTAACTGCTAAATATTTACTGGTGATTGTCCATTACAAAGCTACTGCTACCTCTTACTAAAAGAGTAAGGACTGGACAGAGAGCGAATCGGATTTTCTGGTTTATAATCCAGACAGTCATATATAGGCCTACAGTGGATTATCAGCAGTTAACACATTTTAAGCCCATTTTTGGTCTGGACCTGCAGTCAAATCTGACCCTTTACTTTTAGTGCTGCTATACAAAATATCTATGGACATGTCCAACAACTGTCCAGGTAGTGAGGAAAGCTAGTTTTCCCTCATCACCACACTGGATGATTCCTCCCTTGACTAAGACCCACCACTTCACGTACCTTGGTGAGTAGCTTCCAACCCGGCCGATCCCTGTCTCCATTCTTTTCTTCTTCTGTTTTGCTCCCTTGCCCCCCCTGCCTATGCCCCCACCACCTTCATTGCAACACTGCTATATACTGTTTGCTATGATACTGAGGTGACACCTCTCAACCAATCACACTTCATATCTACAGCGGCACTATCAGAGTACAAAGGTGCTGTAAATAAGCAAATGAGGGGAAAGACCCTTTGAGTATGTAAATGAGGTGTAAATGGCCTTCCTAGTATACAAATTAGCGACTGACATGACATTCACCTTATGAACGTGCAGCCACAAGTGCACGTCACAGTAAAACAAACTCACAGTGTTCAACCGTGAAAGGTTTCCTTTCTTACAAAAACGTGTTGGAACCTCGACATAACGATAATCACAAAGGCTGGTGATGGTGCTGCACCCCTCCATCTTATCATTAGGAGGGATAGCACTCATCCCCCCCCCCACAACTGCTCTGTCCCACATGGCAAAGGTGCTGCCCAAAGAGTAGGTGCAAACTCAGGCATTTAAAGCAGAAATTCATAACATTCCGGTCTGCTAAATCAGAATTAAACTTTCTACGCGTGAAGGTACTAATTTCTACATGTTCTGAGCTTGTTGCTTCCAACATTATGAGGGCCTGTGGCCCACATTTCAGTGAAAAGAAGGCCGAGAGGCATGGACGGTACTTGGTCATTAGTGCACTGGGCAGTAATAAACAGCTACAGCGGCCAGTGCTTTTATGATTTTCTGTAAGCACCGACCCTTGCCACCAGTGCTTCATTATAGCTGTGCTAGTCTTCTTTTGTTTACTGTACGCTTTCCCCTACTCCCCAGCCAGTCCTATCTCGGTCCTACTCTTTACTCCCAGCCCTGTTACCCACCTTCCCCTGAGGCTTACCTCACTGCCTCATTCTCCCCGACTTGCCCCACAGGATGAGGCCGCCAGGGGGACTTACCCTGGCAGAGATGAAGCTTGGTTTGATGACAAGAACCACAGCTGGCGGTGCGGGGCCTGCAACGTGGGCTGGACATCGTAAGTTTCTGGGTTTTTTTCAGGCTTTCCTGTGTTCCCCTCCCTCAGGATGCAAACCAGTGAGATGCAGAGACATGCATGCATGCACACATCAGAGTTCATTGGTGTTCTTCCTCCCCTGCGTATCAGCTCCAACTACACCACCACCATCTGTGGTCAACCAGGTAGCGGTAAAGGAGCAGAAATCGAAAGCCCTCCCTCCTTGAGGAGGAGAGCTTCTGGTGAGATGCTCGATTCTCCTCCCAGCCAACTCTCTGACAATTCAGACTCGCTCCTGGTGCTTGTCTCCTTAATCTTTCTGTAGATGGTCACCACATGAGCTGTACCATACTCTGTATTGTACCTCCCCTTACAATTTGCACACTAGCTGCGCCTTATTGTTCTTTGCACAGCAACAAAAATCTGTAGTTTATTTGTACATTATTTTTGTTTGCGTTGTGCAAATTGTACTTTTTGCTGTAATCCTCTCATCTTGTACCCCACTCGTTGCACATGGCAATAAGCTCCGGCTTAGTGTGCCCACCCTGGTTATCAAATTTGTAAATAAATAAGAAAATAACATTTAATTTTATTTAAAATTTATTTCAACAGAAAAACCATACTGGAGATCAACTCAGTTTTCAATCATGGTCTGGTTAACACAGTTACAAAGTCCTAAATGTAATATACATATCCCTCCTACCGCGCGGCATGAACTAGTCCAGAAGATGATTCTCCCCATTCTCGACAACTGTGATGTAGTCTATGAGGCTGCTCCCAAATCCTCCCTAACCAGACTGGACACTTTAACTCCTTCTGTCAATTTGCCCTTGATGCTCCATCACGCACTCATCACTGCGACATCTACCATGCCCTGCCCCTTCCCCCGCTTGCCAACAGGCGCCTCACGCATTGTGCCAAACTCACTTCTAAATTTTGGTTAGAACTTCCCTCCTACCTCTCATGCTCACTCCCCCACCCCCCAACAGATTCTCGGACACTCGCACTTTGTTGGTCCCCTGTCGAACCACTCTTATCAGTCAGTGGGCTTTACCCATCGTTTCCTGCAAATCTGGAACTCCCCCGCCCCAAATACAGCACTCTCCTCCTCCTCCCTTGCCTCTGACTTACATAACTTTCTCTCATCTAACTGCTCCTACTTGAACCTTCCTAAACTGTCCTCCTATGCCTCTGCTCCTCTCCATGACTCACATCCCCTATTAAACCTTTATCCCCCCCAAGCCTGCTTCTTAGTATGCTCTCCTCTTCCTTCACCACTTACCTCCTCAATCATACCCCATCCCTTTTTTTCCCCATTATCATCTTGCCCCTGCTTAGTTTTGACCTCTGGCAGGGTTCTCAGCATACTGGAGGGGTCTAGCACTGGGAAAGCCTCCTCCTTCCCCTTCCCCCTTGCTCCTTTCTACCCAACTTGCCCTCGCCTAAATCTGCCCTCTGTCAGGATTCTTAGCACTTGGTGATGTCTACTCTCGGGTAAGCTTTCTTCCTTCCCTCCTCCTTTTTTCCTTTCCTCTTCTATCCCCCATTCCCTGTGCCCACCTTGTCCTCGCCTAATTCTATCCCCTGGCTGGGTTCTCTGCATCCTGGAGGGGACCAGCACTGGGACATTACTCTTCCTTCACCCCCACTCCCCCTATATCCTTTCTACCCAACTAGTCCTCACCGGATTCTGCGCTCTGGCAGGGTTCTCAGCATCCTGGAGTGGCCTAGTCTTAGGCAAGCTTCTTCTTTCCCTCCTCTCCCTTCATCCTTTCTTTTCTCTCTTCCCAACTTGTCCTCACCTAGTTCTGCCCCCTGGCAGGGTTTTCAGCATCCTGGAGGGGTCCAGCACTGGGAAATGACTCTTCCTTCCCTCCCCTGCCCCTCCATCCTCTCTACCTAGCTCGTCCTCGCTTGACTCTGCTCTCTGGCAGGGCTCTCAGCATCCTGAAGAGGCCTAGTCTTAGGCAAGTTTCTCCCACCCCTCCTCCTCCTTCCCTTTACCATCCCCTCTACTATCTCTACTCAACTCGTCCTTACCTACTCCTGCCCCTTACTGTAAGTCCTCACCTCATTCCGCCACTGGCAGCTATCTCCGCACTCTGAAGGAGCCAGTTCCGGGTATGACTTGTCCATCCCTTCCCTGTCCCTTACCCCCACCTCTCTCCTGCCCCCCTCTCTACCTCCCTGCACGTAATCACAGGAATTAGTTCACTTGAGCTAGTAATTTGCACTTTTTGTTCTGTCTGAGGTGCTTCCAGATTGCACGAGCCCCGAGTTAACTTGCCCTTCACAACTGATTTTATTTTTTTATTTTTCTCCGGTAATGTTCCCCCATCTTTATCCTCTCCTTCCCCAGCTAGTTTCCCCTGTCTACCCCTCTACCCTCCTTGATGTCCCCCCCCCCACTGGACCACATTCATTCAATTATTGCTAAATAATTTGCCTCTTAAACGTGATCCATTCCTGCAAGGAGCTGTCTCCAAGGCTACATTAATTTCTGTATTATGTTCCTCAGGCATGCCATCTGTAGTTAAATGCATATTCCACAGGTATGATATATTTAACTGTATGTTATGTCACAAATGCGATTGCAAGATTATTTGATATTTTTAACTATGTCTTGTTACAAATGTAAATAAAATGTTTAATTTTTCGGATACATTAAATGGTCACCCGTATGTCTAATTCTTCATCCAACTGTACCTACCCCCCCCACCCCGGTCACACTGGGAGACAAGCAACTTGTTGCTCAGTGTGCCTTCCTGGTGAAACCTTTCAATAAATAAACACACACATATGTATCAGTAATTAACTGTAACTAAACATGACAAGGTAAGTGTCAATTCAGACCAGAAAAGACTGCAAGTAACAATAAAAAAAAAATGTAATGGAACACCAAGTTTTTTTTATTTCTTGTAAATTAGTATTACTTCACTGTCGGTTCAGTCTAGTAGAGTCTTGTTTTCACAGAAAAGGCAATGGCCAGGAGCTAACACAGGCTCCACACGAACAAGTGAAACTAATTATCAACACGACAGCAAACTGTTTAGCAGTGCATCAAATAGGAGGATCATGTGGTCCTCGCTGCAACTGCTCCCCAACTGAAATACACCACTTTATGCTACAGTGTAATAATGTCAGATAGGTTTAAAAATAATTGGTTAAAAAAACTAGTTTTAGTGCCAGAGAAAAATACGACCGCCTACCTTTGACTCTGTGGTATTTCCTCCTGCTGACACACACTCCAACAGCTTGTAATGGGAGCAAAGCAAAAGAAAGCTGTGGGGGACAGAAATCAGCGCCCATGTTTTCCTCACGTGACAACACTAATCTCACTTCTGCAATCTGCATTGCTGCTCCAGGACTCCACATAACACCAAACAGTAAAAAACAAAAAAAAAAACAATAAAAATAAACTATTTACTGGGCCACTGGCAGCAGCGGTAGTGTACCACCTCAGTGCCAGTGAGCCACATGAGGAACCAGTGTGGGCTGTTGGGGACCAGCCAGTGAAGAAAGGACTGAGCATCCTAGGGGCTGCCTCCTTCTTCATGGGGGTGGGGGTGGGGGGAGACACTGCTCCTGTTGCATGACTGCCACCTGGTGGACAGCAGGTGGGAGCACACCTGGGAAGTGCAAGAATGGGGAGGGACAGCCACCGGGTACATGCAGGCTTGTGTTGTTGCATACCAGCACCCCTAGTGAGAAAAACAAGTGATGGAGGTAAAAGCTATGGTCTCTGCTCCTTATCGGCACCGACCAACACGGCAGGCCACCTACCACTACATGGTCCTGGGTAAGTGATGGATGACCAGTAAGTCCATAAGAATGACAGTGACGGAGCTGGAGTATGATCAGGTAGAACCAGGAATGAGAAGAAGTCTAATTAAAATAAATAAAATAAAACATCTGGAAACTGTATTGTCAGGCCGGCTCCATGGTGCTGAGCAATGGTGAACCACTCTGGCACACTGGCAACTTGGGTACACGCCCCAAGCTCAGGACATCAGGAGCACAGGGAGGGTTAAAGAGCATCCACGAGGACGCAGTCCTCTTGGGGCGGCAGGGCTCAGTGTTGTACCGCTTGTAGAGTGACACCGGGTGGGGCTTAGTGGAGATGTCACTGGTGACATGGGTGACCATATGCTACCCAACATCTCCCCTCCCAGGAGCGTCACAAGCAAGGAGTGGGATGAAAAATTGGGAGAAAACCCTCCACTGGGCACCCTCAAAGGATGGCTCCCCCTCGCTGGCAACAACACAGCGATTCGGAACCACCATAGGAATAACCCTGTAAGGTGGCTAGATCCAAAGAGGGAGGCACAGTATGCATCTCCCTCACTGGATCTAGTCTAATGCCGCTTGGGCGGGCTGTACTAGGAACTACGCTGCCCAGCACTACAGTAGCTCGCCCGTTTTTGTAAAACTGTAAGGGGCAGCTGGAGACAAGGACCCCACCCCAGGGCACAAGCCAATGGGGCAAGAGTTGTGTCCAGCAGGGAGAATGCACAGCTAGGAAAGAGACCCCAGATGGGAGAGGGAGGAAGGCACCAGCAGAATCATAGCACAGTGGAGAATAAAAGCAAGTAAAAAAAAAAAAAAAAGAAATAGTCTTGTCTGGCAGTAGTGAGCAGAATCCTGGCCTACTTTAGAGATGTAAGTCTTTGCATCATTAACAGCTGCACTTGCTGTATTTCTGTTTCTAATGGAACAGACCCAAGTCTTTCAGGGGCAGGGGGTTACAACAATACTGTTTGTTTTTTTCATGACCTGCAAGATAAATATTGCTCACCTGAGCAGGAACTAATGGGGCTTTGTATATCAGATGCATAAGCTGCAATCGTGATGTTTAAGCTTCTAATAAGTAAATAAGCACTTCTCTAACCAATTGGGAGGAGGACTCGCATTTATTACTAATCTCCTCATAACGAAATACCAGCTATCTTAAGCACAGCAATGACCAACCTTGGCACTGAGGATTACAGAAGCATTATTTTGTTCTTGATTACCAGTGGCAGAATAGTGGGGGAAATTATAAAACCATTGAGAGGATTAATATGGCCTTGATCTCGCTCTCTCCCCTTGCGATTAAACTTCTCAAAAAAAAAAAAAAAGACTCATGTACCGTACGCCTACTGCCATGGCTAGATACAGTGTCAACTCCATGCATCAGCTACCAATGACAGCCAGCGCAAAGGTTAATTATGCACGCTGTATATCGCTTTAATCACTTTAATCAGAGCGCCGGTCCGCTCTTTCACCAGGCTGCATCCCAGGCTATAACTTTTTCAACAAGCAGGGGAAGCAGTTCAAGCATGCAAATGTTTTTTTAAAAAAGAAAGAGAAAATGGTACATTAAGCAGAGACAACAAAAGTAGTGTGAAAGCTACTGAACGCAAAGCATACGGAATACCAGCAATGGGCCCATCAAGTATTTTGTGTTTGCACAGAGAGAAAACGACTGAGGTAAAAGGCAGCTTTCCATCTCCAAGTTCCTACATCACTCCGACACATGGCTGCTAGGTTACACATCTATATAATGTATGGCAGAATTCGCACTGCTGCTTCCCCAGTCAGACCTCTTTAGCCAGTGAAAATTATATACACATACAGTTGTACAGAATAGGGGATACTAAATGTCCTGAGTTAAAATACACGATTAGCTGCTGTCAGGTCTCTATGAAATGTTGAGACCTACATACAGAACAAGTGGCACAGTATTAAAAAAAAGTCATATGTTTAGGTCACAGACTTTGTAAAGACCTCACAAAATAAATGACATTGTTCTAACTTAGGCCATTTAATATCACACTTATGTTATGCAATGTCTAATATACAAATAACATTATGATGCCAGAACCAGTGTGAAAATAACATGTGAATCACAACCAGTATGAAATTTCACATTAGCTACATTACAAATTAAGATTAATTTTGTACGATTTATTTTCACGTATCATATATTTATACAATGGCTGTGAGAATAAAAATTGTCCAACAAATGTATTTATAAAATGTTGGCTGGTCAGGTCTGGCTTCTCATTGGTTAGGACCCCATCACCTGGTACTGTAGTAACGTAGCACATACCCCTGCTCCCATATGACGGGTGTAATAATCGGGGCCAAAAAAGGTCAATATGCTAACTACATACCCCCAGGGTCAAAAAGGTCACAATGCAAACAGTGCTCTGTTTAGATGCTTTCTCAAGCTAATAATGTCCTTCTGCTGTGGTGTTGTAAATATCGTCATCCAAATATTGTAAATAATGTCTGAAAATATCTACATCCAAATATTGTAAACAATGCCTGTGACAAATGTCTGTAACACACGCTTAATGTAATTGTTGTTATACCCTGTTCTGTATTACCCTCTGTCTTACATGTGACGAGGTACCTTTGTAAATGAGAGTCTGGCTCAAAGGTTGTAAACTGAAATATCAAATAAATAAATAAAATAACCCAGCAACATCAAAAAGTAAACACAGAGACATATAAACATGACAAAAATGACTGCCCCCCCCGCCAACACTGCTTAAAAATCCAACTGCAAAGGAAATATACCCAACAACTTTAAAGAAAACATACTTCATATTAAAAAATCTAAACCGTAAAAACAAGGAAAAAATCTTATATCCCGAATGAATATACAAAATATATTCTAAAATGAACAATTATTCACGGTAACAGTAGATCTCTGACAGAATCGCCTCCACTGGGCCACACCTTGTTAACTGTATGTCATCAGCGTAAGGACAACTCCGAAACCTTTGCTAGTTGGAGGCTGCCTACAATGATATGCAAAATTGGCACCTATATAATCGTGGGCGGCCCCGTGCTCCTTAGTTCCCTGCTTGAGATAAGCTCAGAGGGCCTCTTACCATGAGGAACCAGGAGAGCAAACCAATACCAGGCACAAAAGGAGAGGCATGGGGCTGGAAATAACATATGCAGAAGGCACTTACTGATACCCCCAAACGAGGCAGTGAACAAATCTACCAGCTCATTCTGCGGGGGAAGGCGGGTGTGTGCTCTGTGACCCAATGGAGGAGAGTCTCTCGAAGATCTACTGATGCAGTGAGTAACTGTTCTATCTTCATCGAGGATATCTCCTCGATTGGGCCACACCTTTGAAACAATTCCTAAGCAGTACACAAGGTACAGTGCCTAGGGAGGATTTATTTATTTATTGAAATGTTTCACCAGGAAAGCACACTGAGCAACAGGTCGCTCGTCTCCCGGTGCAACCTGGGGGGGGGGGGAAGGGGCACAACTGGAATGAGACATTATACATGCAAGTTACAGGATCAACATTAACACACAGTTGTAAGGCAGGTGTTACAGTGTTACAACAGTGTTGTGCATAACATGTTGAAAGAGGGGACAATAATAAGTGTTGGGTTAGTAAGTAAACAAGTGCTTACATGAAAGAAAAGTGGGAAAGGGGAGAGAGGGGTGAGGTGGGAGAGGGGGAAGAGTCATGCCCCTGGAGACCCCTTCAGGATACAAGGAACCCTGCAAAGGGACTTGGTGGGGGGGGGGCAGAGAAAGGGGAAAAACAGTGTCCCAGAGAGACCCCTTTAAGATGGTGGGGGGAAAGTAGATGAGAGATACAAGCCCCTTGGGGGGCAGGAGAGGAACCCATGGAGAGCATTCAGGGTCCTTTACATTCTGTGAGAGATCAACGGAGGCCATTAAGGGGGATCAATTAGGGGAAGGGGAGAAGGGGTGGGTGTGCACAGGGTAAAATGAAGGTGACTGTAGGGGGGCAGGGTTTGTCTGGGGCTTAGAGGAGGGAATTAGGAAGGGACATGGCAAGAGCAGCTAGGTGCAAGGTAATTATTGAGGGTAGAGCTGATGGAGTAGGCGGAGGATGAGTGCCGCATTTGGCGGGGGAGAGAATTCCACATTTTTGAGAGGTGGTGAGAGTAACTGGATTAGACGATTTGGGTGGATCTGTGGGGGACAACCAGAGTACGGGAGTCAGTTGATCTAAGGGAATGGGAAGGTGTTATAAAGGAGGGGGGTGAGGTAGGAAGGGAGCTCACCCAAACAGTGCTTGGAGGTGAATTTAGCACAGTGGAAGAGTCGCCTATTTGTAAGAGAAGGGGAAGGACAGGGCATAATAAAGATCGCAGTGATGGGTGTGAGGGGGGGCATCCAGGGCAAAGCGGCAGAAGGAATTGAAGAGGGTGTCCAGTCTGGCCAGGGAGGACTTGGTGGCAGCACCATAGACTATGTCATAGTAATCGAAAATGGGCAGTATCATCTTCTGAACAAGTTCACGCCTAGCCCTAGGAGGGATGCAACTACGGTTCCTGAACAGGGCACCAAGCTTGGGGCGCAGATTTTTCTGGATGGTGTCAATATGTCCAGAGAAGTTTAGGTGTTGGTCCAGCCAAACACCTAAGTATCTGAAGGAGGATGTGTCCTCAAGGAAAGTCCCCTCAAGGGTGTGAAAAGTGGGTAGGGGAGGAAGCCTAGAGAGTCTCTGCCTTGTGCCAAAGGTCATGGAGACAGCCTTTTTGGTGTTGGGGAAAAGTTTATGGTTAGCAAACCAGAGCTGAACCTTGTTGAAGTCTTGCTGTAAGCTGATTATAACCAACCAGGACAGGAGCCAGATGCATGCAGGACTGTATCATCTATATACATATGTATAGCAGAGGATGGGGAGCAAACAGAGGGATGATCATTTAAGAAGATGGAGAATAGGGGGGCGCTGTTGAGCCCAAGAAAAATGGCAGCACCTTGATAAGGCTCCGATTAAACTGTGGCAAAAATCAAACAGTTCAACTGAAAATACTCTGAAATAAAAATCTCCAGAGCTACAGAGGGGTGTCGGAAGATTGACTGAGAAGGATGGGAAATCCTAGAAAGGATAAAGGCTCAAGAGAAGGAGCTAGAACTAAAAATGCTAAAAGCGCTCCGACCACACGAACGATGCAGGCCCGAGTTCAAGAACAAGAGGGCGGGAATACAGAGGAGCCATCTGTTGAAACACTGCAAACGGTCGGAATGAAACTTAATAGTCTCATTGCTTCAGTTGCTGGGTTGTCAAACAAGTTTGACACCCTTACCAATAGAGTGGCTACAGCAGAATCGATCGAAGCTGTCACATTTGCCTCAGTGGAATCATACAAGAAAGCAGATTCTGCCCTGGGAACGGTCGCGACAGTAGTTAAAGAAAATAACCACCTGAAAATGCGACTGGAGACCTTGGAAAACCAAGCAAGGTCTCAAAACATAAGATTATTGGGCCTACCTTATGCTCTATCTTCAGGACTGGCTGGTTGAGCAACTTGGTGAGGAGATTGAGACCACTGTACAGCGCTTTCAGAAAGCTTATAGAGTTACTCCCCGGGGCCGAGTAGAGGATACGGAGACACCCAGGACAGTGGTAATAGTAACGGATGGGGCAGGCTCCAGGGATCGTCTTCTGACCCGAGGCCAGGTTTAAGAAAACACTCCTATGCGAAGGCCAACAAATTTGCCTGTTTCCCAACCTGGGATATGCCACCAGACAAAAGCGCAAGAAGTTTGATGGCACCAGAGCGCTTTTACGTGAAGCCGGAGTTCCACATGGGTTGGTGTTTCCAGCTCATCTGCGGATTGTACATTGAGGCCGAATCTTCATTTTTTCCGACCCAGCAGATGCCATGCGGTGGTGTCAGAAAAATGCCCCATCTAGACAACGGCCTCTGCAAGATGAAAAGTCTGAGTCAGAAGAGAACTTAAGTGGCGTCTGAATATTTTTTGCTGACCTGAAAGGTACTGTACATGAGGTTTTAGAGAGAAGGAAATAGTTAAGCCCTGTCGAGACATAATTATATGTCTATATACTTTCCAGTGATCATACAGACTTTTATTTAAACTGGGCTGAGATCGGATATCCTTCTCATTACTAACCGTAGTTGGACCTCTGTAATAATAGTAATAAAAGTTACAATTTATTGCTCACTTGCAGCTGTATGTCAATAATAAATGCCTGCTTTGAAAAATGCAATTCGGTTGTTTTAGGCAGTTTAAGCGCCTTGATTTAAAAATATTGCCTAGCTCTTCCAGTGTTTTGAATTATAGTCAGAATGTAGTTCTGGAGATCTAATTCTAATGCTAATTTGATTTGATTTTATAATGCCTTATGTATTGAGATATGCACTTATTTATGTTGGTGATGAAGGCAGATTTGAAATATTCGGACTTGGTTAAACTTGTAGCCCTGGTGCAAGTGTTTCTGAGCATGTGGAAGTTTGTGAGGTCACTAGGATGCTGGGTAGCTTTATGACGCTTCCAGGCTCAATCTCTAGCCTTGAGACAGGCCAGAAGTTCAGGGGTTATCCAACGTAAGTAGTTACCTCTGACTCTGGTTTGTTCGAGTGGAGCAAAGGTGTTCTAGTTTACAAGAAAGATTTCTTTGAAGTAGGCAAGGGTCTTATCAACTGAGGGGAAGGAGGTTAGGGGGCGACCAGTCAGAAGTGGCAAGGTTACTCAAGAGACTTCAAAGAGCACAGTTGTATGGTTCTGTGTGGCGATTTAGTTCTGTGGACTTTCCTAACTATGAATATTGGGTTATGGTCACTGACAGCTTCAGGGATGTCAAAGCCTGATACGTAATCTGGACAGTAGGCCTTGGATCACCACAAGACCAAAGCCATCATGTCTACGAGAGATGATGTCTAGACAGTAGTGCTTAGTGAAAATATGCACGACGCTACACGTGGCAGCAGCGTATATGTCAGCCAGCAGCATAAATATTAGCTATGGCAGAGTTCTACAGGCTAGTCTGATATATTACCATATATGGCTGATAATTCCCCCAAGGATGCACAGGCATAAGTTCTGTTGCCCTCAACATCCAGCCTTCCCGATTTCTTGTTAAGAGGCAAAGTATTCAGGACTCTAGTGTCTCTAAAGTGATCAAGAGCAGCTAAGTTTACTACAAAAGCAGTGTACGGCTGGCAGTCAGTTTATCAGTCTGTCTAGTGACTGCAGGCAAAGTTTGAGGCTTAGGCCAAGCAGCAAAGGTATCATCCTGCCATGCAGGGTATAGAAGAGGTACCACAACAGGAGGTGCAGGTGCGACCTCCAAAAAACTCCATTAAATTAGTAGTACTTGAGTCTTCTTCTTCTCCCTCAAAGTCCATGACATCTTAGATTTGTCCGAGCAAAATCTGAGAAGAGGGATTGTTACGATGAGACCTGGAGCTACAAACCAAAGCATCCTCACTTTAAGAGAAGAGGGTAGAGCTGAAAGGTAGCCCTTCTTCATAGGGATCTTTCGATCAGGATTATAGTTTACCTCCTCCTCGTCTTGAATACCAACAGAGGTAACTGATGGAGACGATGGCTGCAACGGAGGAACGGTAAGTGTGCTTCCATGTCCTGTTGACAGTACACACAGGAGAGGCCATGTTGCCAGAACACCTGATGTATGCAGCATAATGAACAACATGATTGCTGTACGTAGCCACCAGAACAGGCAAAGTAACATTTCTGAAAACGATGCCAGCACAGCCTGGGAGAGAATGATGCCCATTAGAGGGTTTGTGACTACTGTCGTCACCGGGACAGAACCCACGAACCTGATGATGGAGGCAGCATACCATCCATAGTAGGTACAGCAGTGTCAGACCCAAGCCCTGACCTTGGTGTCTCAGTGACTGTCAGGGGAGCTGTAGTCAATGCCGCCAGAGTGGTTTACGATGAGGACTTACCCTCCTGCAGTGGAGTCCAATGCATAGTGTAATGGCTAAAGGGTGAGGGTGCTGATGACTATGTGTCCCTGTCTTTCTCTTTATTCTGCTCCAACAGTCCAGCTGACCGTGGCAACGACAGTATCACCAACTGCCTAGGAGTATACTTCCTGCCGGTGGCTGGGCATGAGGGAGAAGCCGGACTGGAGCCTGCAGCCGCTGCCTAAGATTCCATGGATGACGAAGGTTTTTCCAGAGCCTTCTGGCATCTCCTTGTGGCCTGGTTAAACTCCTGGTGGATCTTGCATGCCCTTACATTGTGAGACAAGCCCAAACAGCAAAAAACACACAGTGTGAGTGTTGTCCGTGTAGATCTGGGAACCGCAGGTACTAAACCTAAAATATAGGTTCACTTGATGGCATTATACAGGGACAATGCTGACCATGCAAGTTAAAGTAGGAAAGCAATAAACTGTAGAAACAGCAGCGTTGTTTCTCTGCATGTACAACGAGCAGTCAACAGTTGGGGAAAAAAGAAATGAGGCGAGCCTACAATTATATAGGCCCCGACGCCGCATGTCACTGTTGGCGGCCTCCAGGCAGCAAAAGTTCTTGAATGGTCCTGATGCCGACAGCTTACAGTTCGAAAAGTATGGCCCAGTGGAGGAGATATCCTCAATGAAGACCTACAATTCTACACAACAGCAGAAATGTATACATGCAACACTTGCCTGTTACAAAGACTGCGTTAAAATCAAGTAAACTATACACTTTCCTATCCAGAATGCAGCATCAGACACATGACGACTTCAAACTCTCTGCTTCTACCTCATCATCAACTATACTGCAGTGCGCCTGGGCTGTATCATATCATGGCATTTAATCAACAGCCCAGGCTTCCAGCTCAGACTCCGATCATATGGAAAGTACAGGAAAGCACACGCCAGACTCCCAGATCACAAGATAAGTCACAATGCAAATCTAATAACTCTGCAACACCAAAAAGAAATACTGTACAAAAAACAAAACAAACAAACACAATAAAATTTACAGTCAATGGCAACACTGCTCAAGAATCAAACTGCAAAGGAAATACATCCAACAACTTTGAAAAGACATACTTCATATTGCCAGCACGGTGACGCTGTGGGTTGAGGCACTGGACACCACACCTCACCTACACTGGTGGCCCGAGTTGGGGAGCGGGCTTGGGCTGCCAGGGGTCGGCCTGGGGGGGGGGTGGAGCTGGACAGTGCGGCCACAAGGAAGCTCTTCTCTCTGGGGAGGGACATGTAGGTTCCCTGGCTCTTGGCTGCCTCCCAGTGGAGGCTAGGTGGCAGCACCAAGCCACAGGAACCTGGGCACTAGGCAGGGGTGGGAGGAGGGGACAGTTACTGAGGCCGCGGATCACATGCGCGCCCGCGCCTCTATGCACATGCACAACCACAATTTGGGGTCCCGGGATAGTGGGAAGTAAATAAGAAAAAATAATGTCTCCCCCGTTGCCAAGTAAGGCAGAGGTTGTAACGGGGGAGCAAAAAAACTATACAGAAAAAAAATACTTCATATTCAAAAAGCCTCAGTGCTCACAGAAGCACAAAATCTTAAAGGAGAACCATGCTGAATCTAGAAGTCATTTTTTCCAATGCAGGCTTTTTTTTAAACACTGGCTTGGATTCTGTTATTGCGCTACTTATGCAGGTTTTTATTCATCCTATTTCTTTTCCTGATTTATATGTTGCTGGTATGAACCATTTTAGAACTGTATGGTGTAGTTTATATCGCTGTTCTGCTCTTCTACTGTTGGCCCAATGCATCCATGTTCTAATTCAGAACTCTATGGTTGTTAGGGACATAAACTACGTCATACAGTTCCAAAATGGTACTTACCACCAGATTATAAAGCAGAAACACCCACTAAAGTTACTAAAAGTCCTGTATAGATGGAACACTAACAGAATTTGAGCCAGAATTTAAAAAAAAGCTTCTGCTGAGAAAAACAACATACAGGTTCAGCGCAGTTCTCTTTTAAACACCTAATGAAAAAAAAATATATATTTTTCATAAGTACGATTCCACACAACAGAAACATATACACATTCAGCACTACGCCATCAGCAAAACTTCAACAAATGTTGCAAACTCTCCACTTCCACCTCATCATTAACTATACTGCAGTGTGCCTGCGCTAGGTCACTTGGCATGTAATCAACAGCCCAGCCTTCCAGGTCAGTCTCAAACCACATAGAAAGTACAGGATGCACAGACCAGGCCTCCAGCTTAGCCTCACAGAGCACATGGAAGTACACAGAAACAGAAGCAGACTGCAGAAAAAGACCATTGGTCCATGTGATCTTCCCATAATACCCTATCCCACTCCATTCCTTGACTGGCTATGTGAGCTGTCAGAGTGGCAGCTGGCCTGCATATTCCACTTCAGAGGCAAAGCTTCTCACCCCCATGACCTGTTCAGTATGTTCCAGCTCAGGATTGAAAAAAAAAAAAAAAAATCAGCCACAGTCTAGCCATGAACCTTAGTCTTCCAGGCAAACTGTGTTCCTTGAAAAACCAAAAGAGGAACAATCAAACTCTAGGGCCCAGGCTGCAGTGTATCCAGCTGCTTTATTGCCTTATGAAATTAAAATGAAACAAAGTGGAAAAAAGTAGTTGCGGCCTCACAAAAATCAGAGCCCTGGCACTTCGAGGTTTCCAGGTCTGCAACAGCAACCATTTCTTTATAGTGCCTAATTAAAGAAATAATACAAATGTTGTCGCAATGAAAGGTGGTATAATAGCCAAGACTACAGAAGCAGTCCAAAAGTACCAAAGTAGTAGACCAGGGAGGGGCTGTGGACATGGCCTACCTAGACTTTAGCAAGGCATTTGACACAGTCCCACACAAAAGATTAATAGTCAAATTAACCAGCCTGGGAGTGGGACCCAGGGTGGTAGCCTGGGTAAAACATTGGCTGGACAACAGGACACAGAAGGTAATTGTAAATGGAGTCCACTCTGAAGAAAGGGGTTACTAGTGGGGTACTGCAGGGTTCAGTATTGGGTCCAGTCCTTTTAATGTCTTCATCAGTGACATTGCAGAGGGACTGGAAGAAAAGTATGCCTTTTGCAGATGACACAAAGATCTGCAACAAGGTTGATACACAAGAGGCGTGGATAGGATGAAAAGGGACTTGGCAAGGTTGGAGGAATGGTCAGAAGTATGGCAGCTAAGATTCAATGCAAAGAAGTGCAAAATAATGCACGTGGAAACAAGAACCCAGGGAAGAATACACAATGGGTGGGAGGTAGTAACAACAACAAAAAGGAAAGGGACCTGGGGTAATCATATCAGATGACCTTAAGGTTAGCAAGCAATGTGAGGAAGGCAGTAGGGAGGGCTGGGGTATACTGGGATGTATAGGGAGAGGCATCATCAGCAGAAAACAGGAAGTTGTTATCCCTCTGTACAGACAGTTGGTGAGACCCCATCTGGAGTACTGTGTCCAGTTCTGGAGACCCCATCTCCCATGAGACATAGACAGGATAGAGGCAGTCAGAGAGGCAACTAAAATGGTGCAGGGTCTGCAGAGAAGCCCGATGAGGAGAGACTAAAGGAGCTTAATATGTATACCCTTGAGGAAAGAAGGGAGGGGGGACATGATAGAAACTTTAAGTACCTCAGTGGAATCAACAAAGTCCAAGAGGTAGCATCTTTCAGAAAAGAGACTTGCAAGAACAAAGGGACACAATTTAAAGATAGAAGGAGGGCGGTTGGGGGCAATGTGAGGAAGTATTATTTCACAGAGAGGGTAGTGGATGCATGGAACAGCCTTCCTGAGGAGGTTGTGGGGTCTAAAACTGTGGGAGAATTCAAGAATGCATGGGATAGACATAAGGCAATTGTTGTGGGGGGTAGGAAGAAATAGGCTGTTGGTTAACTAGGATCTGCGGCCTATCCTGTAGGTAAGGAAATGGGCAGACTAGATGGGCCTAGCGGTCCTTATCTGCCGTCAAAGTCTATGTTTCTATGTCCAGAAACAGCCCCCCCCACCAAAAAAAAATCTAAAGAACAAAGTGTCCCTAAGCATGCATATTTAATTATCACCACCATGAAACGGTCAGGAGCTGCTTGTCCACGACTGAAAAATCAGCGAGGGCCTAACCACTGAACCTAAGTCGTCCTGGTGAACTGTGTTCCCTTAACATAACGTCAAGAGTACGACCGCTTGTTCATATTGAACCCCACAGGCTGAGAATACAAAGTGTAACACGATGGTAAGTGCA
This sequence comes from Neoceratodus forsteri, assembly GCA_016271365.2. Lineage (NCBI taxonomy): Eukaryota > Metazoa > Chordata > Ceratodontiformes > Ceratodontidae > Neoceratodus > Neoceratodus forsteri. The sequence goes on along the minus strand of JADMNL010000025.1, from coordinate 386,928,482 downwards.
AACAGTAGCCTGCCCAACACATTTCTATAAAGCAATCTATGATGCTTTACACTGTATTTGGGGCTTCAGAGTGTGTGCAATACGTGGGTTTGTAAGAATGAGATGCATAAAACGCCAGACAATTGAGGCATTTTTACCCCGGATCCTTTTTCAAGACTCGTAAGCACAGCTCTTCTTACAAATGTCCTCTCCTGTATACTGCACCTGAGTGTACTAAATGTCCACTTTAACTTTGTTCTCTTCCTCTTCCAGTAATTTCACACCCCTCTCTGCCCTGCATCGTACACAGTACAATGTCTCGACACCGCTAAGATTGAAATAAAGAAATCAGCAGCCAATATCTCATCAAAGCTTCAAAATCTGTGTGGGTTTTAACTGCGTCACTTGTTTTTCTTTAGTACAGAGTTCTTTAGCAGCTGGTTAGAATGGTTACAGGGAAGAAAAATGTAACAAGCCACCTGGAGCCACAAAGAGCATGATTAATAGATCTCCCACCAGATTTGGTCACGGAACAAAATCAGAAAAATCTCGTCACTTATTCTGATTGAAGCTCCCACTAAGCCCAATGAAGGAAAACTGTCACCTCATTCCGGGACAGATGGCTTAGTTTAACTAGATTCAGTTCAAGTCGTACTGGGCTTGATACTGAGATTCACTGCAAGTGTAAATGCTGTTTCATATGAGAACATCTTCCAGGTACTGCAGCACTGAGGTGATATTACTATGTGTTACTGTCACACATACAGAGACACTGCAATGCATCGCAGTGAAATAAAACATTTATCTCCAACAGTGAGGGGGAGACCTATAAAACGAGTGATGACACTACAAGATAGTCATGAAGGTGTTACCACTCGTGTCGCAATACATATGTTACACAGAAACACAGACAATGATGGCAGAAAAAGGCAGATGGTCCAGCCAGTCTGCCCATGGTTCCCTAGTTAACCCCAGGACCTACTGTCCATACAGGGTTCTAGCCCTCACTGTCCACCCCCTCCCATTCTCCTCCCTGTTAGTGTTGCCCTGAGTAACCACTGTATCCTTCACTCTGTCCCAACAGTGCTTGAAACAATTAATGGTTTTTGCACCCACCACTTTGGTTCATAGATTGATCCATAGTTCCACCACCCTTTCTGTAACATAATACTTTCTCCTGTCCTTCTTGAACCTCCCTCCTGTCAGTTTCTACTTGTGCCCTAGTGATTTCAAACTGTTACCCATTTTTTTTTTTTATTAGTTGTTTAACCAGCCCACTAAGCTGGAAGATTTTTTACAGGAGCGACCTGGGAGCACAAGGAGGTTAAGTGACTTGCTCAGGGTCACACAGTACGCAAGTGGAAGCTGTGGGATTCAAACCCAGGTCTGGTCTGCTGGATGTCATCAGACTTGCAGCTCAGAGCCTTAGACCACTGCGCTATACTGCCTCATGCTAAATAATTCCCCACAGTTTACCTTGTTTATTCCTTTCAGGAACCTGAAGACCTCTATCACATCTCCCTCTCCCATCTGGTCTCCAGCGAGTACATGTTCAATGCCTTGAGGCAATCCTTGTAAGGCCTGCCACACTGGCTTTGAATCGTCTTTGGCATCCCTGAGCTTCACCATCTCCAGCCTGCTCTTATCCTTCCTGAGCTGAGGACTCCAGAACTAGGCACAGTACTCCAAGTGTGGCCTCACCAAAACTTTATATAAAGGTAGTATTACCTCCTTTCTTCTGCTGTCAGTACCCCTCCCGATACATCCCAGCATCCTTTTTGCCTTATTATATGCCTCGTTGCACTGGTTTTACTGTTTGAGGGAGTCACTAATGATATCTCCCAAGTCCCATTCCTCAGTCATAGTGGTAAGTCTTACCCCACCCATCCAGTACTCTCGTCTTGGGGTTCTTTTTACCTAGGTGCAACACCTTGCAGTTTTTGGTGTTGAATTTCAACTACCAAACCCTAGACCGCCTCTTTAAAGGGACACCGTCAACCCATTTTGCATCATACAATTTCAAGTGGAAAACCCACATTTTATGGATTAATTACCTTCTATAAAATTAATTGGTGTTGCTGGTGGGTTAATCTGCCTCCTTTCTCAGTAGAACTGAAATGCACGGTAATTGTGTAATTATACCCAACCTTGTTTTGTTTCAAATCCTTGATCTGCTCTTACTGCTTACTTCCTGAACATAAGGAACACTCCCAAGCAGTGCAGCTACTCATGATGCAATAGTCTCCTGTGCTCCCACTGCATCTTGAGTGGCCAGACTGTGTTGGAGGTATTCCCAAGTCCAGGAAAGATTCAGTTTCAGTTCATTAAAGAAAGTAAACAGACATGTTTTGATGTGGTAAAACCAGTTTTGTGGGCACTTTGTTTTTCACTTTTAAAAAGAAAAAAAAATTAGAATCAAACTACCAGCCACATCAGCACATTCTGCAGAATGCAATCAATCATACAATATGTTTTTTTAAACTAGGGACGGTTTGAGACCAAAAGGGTTTGACAGTGTCCCTTTAATCTTTGCAGGTCACTCTGCACTTCCGTGACCCCATCGTCGTTCTCCACCCTTTCATAGAGCTTGGTATCATCCACAAAGAAACACAACCAGTCCTGGTCTCCTCCTCCAATGTTGCTGATGAACACACTGAAGAGGACCAGGCCAGGACCGATCCCTGTGGTACCCCACTCATGACCTCGCTCTCTTCTGATTTGAGCTCATTAACCACAACCCTCTGCTGTCTCCACTTTAGCCAGTTACCTACCCTCTTACTATGTCCCTCGTGCACCCAGGTCCTTCATCTTCCTCAGCAATCATCTGTGAGGTACCAAGTCAAAAGCCTCGCAGAAGTCAAAGTAGAGGAAATCCACAGAATGTTGTTCAGCTGCAAACCATCATACATTTTATATGCACACCACATATAAAATGCTTTTGTTTTATTTGTGTTTTATTTAAAACCTGCCTTCCTTTCAACTGCAAACTCCCCTAATTAATAGATGGTTCTGTTCTAAATTCTTGGGCTGAAGTAGAACTACAGCTAGTTCTAAGAGGAATTATAAAATAAATGTTAAGAATATAACTTTCTTATTGTTGGTAACCAGAGTGGTAACTTATGTGTAACACATGACTTGCACGTGTTTAGTAACTGTGCAGGAAAAGTGTGCATGTGACGAAACCCTTAAAATATTCTATTTGGGTCAAACTTTGAGCAATCGTACACCTTCGAAATGCAGGGATGAATCCATGCTGCTTAAAAAATAACAAAAAAAAAAACAACAGCACAGAGTGAGATGGTGCCACAATTCTTAAAGCAGCAGTGTAACGAATAATGTTTTTCCAAAAAGCTATTTTCAGCTTTAATTAATACAAATATTTGCATACCTATCAAATCTATATTTCTATGTACTGTCTATGGTGAGTACTAGGAGTTTCTTTGTTTTTTTGTTGATCCTCTTACCAGGTCTACAATGGTATTTCTAGGTCAAATGTGGCAGCCATTTTTTTCTTGGGGGAAAAAAACGGAAAAAAAAAAAATGTATAAAATATTCAAATTTTGGTGGAACGAGAACACTTTTACCATCAATTAAAACTAGTAGATGCCTGGAATCTTTTTATAGTTAAAAAAAGTAGGATTAAATTTTTTGCCCAATTTCATTGCACTGTTGTTTTAAAGCGCAGTACTTTTTTAAAGAATTGGGCAACTCATCCCCCAACCTCCCACTAAAAACACCCAGGCTAGGATATATGTTTCAATTCATGTTTATCTTCATATAGCATACAGAAACATTATGAATTTAGAGACAGCAGCAGCAGCGGCACCCACAAAAAACATCAACGCTTCCCTCCAACACGAGCTTTATTAAGGCAGTCTTGAGAAAGCTCAAGCAGGAATGAACCACTGGCATTTTTTTGTGGGTGCCGCTGCTGCTGTCGCTGTAAATTTGTAATGTTTCTATAAATTCTACACGCAAATAAAAATTAACTGAAGCATATACCCTCGGTCTTGGTGTTTTTAGTGCGAGGCCGGTTGCCCAGCTGTTTGAAAAAGGAATGGATCCCTTTTCTTGCTGTAGTGTCTTTGGAAACCTTTTTACCTTGTTTCTGACTGTTAGTATAAAAAGGCTAGCCGATTGGCTTAGTGGTTTTATGTGTTGAAGACAGTGTTCCAGCACTGTTAAAACATTCAAGGTACGACTGTAGTGGTTGCTCAGGGTGATAGCTGTAGGGCAGGAAGCATGGGGGGTGGACAGTGTGGGTCAGAATCCTGTATGGACAATAGGTCCTGGGTTTGTTAGGATTTATAGGCAAACTGGATGGGCCAGTTGTCTTTTTCTGCCGTCACTGTCCATGTTTCTATGAAGCACTCTTTATCACTGGCTGTCTTGGGGTACGAATATGGTAGGGATTCATACTGATTACAGCAGAAAGTGGAGGTAACTTTGGGAAGGTAATCGGAACACATGCCACTGCATTTTGATGAAGAACTATACTATCTCGCGGTTTTTGGGACTTTAGGACCTCTCGAGCTTCGCTCTCGAGGTTCCATGTCCCCAAAACCTCTCGATGGTATTACTGCCTTGTAATACACACTTATCTATTATTCTATTTATGAAGCACTCTCACTTTGCTGCAAAAAACAAATCAGAGAGAAGTTATGCTATTCATAGTTTTAGTTTTATTATTTCTTTGGTCCCTCCCTCCTCTGACAACAGAGTCGATTGCTTTGTTCTGGTGATGTCCCTTAGATGCAGTCCGAAACAGCAGATGAAACAGGGTACACAGAACAAGTACATGCACATATTTTTTTTTTTTTAATTAGAGCCACAAAACATAGTTAAATCAGGATTCTCAACATGGTATCTGGTTGATCTGTGAGGTGACAGTTCTTGTCCGAAGAGGGCAGCAGGGTGGGAATCAACTGAGCGAGTACATGCGCCGACATCTGTACGGCTGATAAGAAGTAAGTGATTCTGTGCTTCTGATTGGTCAGCAAAATGAAAGTGCTTTATAATGTGAGGTATCGGTTTGCAGAGTGCAGGGGCACATTACATTGATATGAATGAGGGCAGATTTTGAATGTTTTCTTATATGTTAGCAGTCCCCTGGGGTCAAATCAAAGTTGCCTGTCCACTAACAAGAGCCTTGTTAGTTGACAGGTGGCTTTGATTTGACCCCATGGGACCTCTAAAATATAAGAAAACAACATTTAGAATCCACCCGCACTCGTATCAATGTAGGGCACCTCCCGCGCTCTACAACTGCCTCACAGAATGTCGGAAAGCTCGGGATGAAGCTTGCTTCTCCTGGTACCAGGAAGGGGAAAGGATCAGGTGGCCAGCTCAGAATTACAATCTCTTCCCCTTCAAAAAGTGGAGCTTAAAAAAAAAATGACGGGATAAGGACTGTTTTGACTCCTAGTAAGGTAAGCCAATGGGGTGTGGCTGGGGGTGTTGTTGAAATCAACGAAAATGGTGCTTTTTAACAGTAATAATTAACTGAGGGGATATCTGACAGAGGCCCTACGGATGCCTTTGTCACTCCTAAGAGGACCACACTGAGATTCCATGGAGGCACAATAGTCTGATGCAGAAATCCTGCAAGCAGAGATCATAAGATCTATGATGGGGTGGGGGCAGAGTAATAAATGGAGCCTGTATTATCCTACTCAATCTTTAGACCCAGAGGGGATATTTCCCAGACCCAGAAAATTACACGATCCTGAAAAATTAACCATTTTATTCAGTAGTATATGGTCAGTAAAAAGACTGCAGTATCTACTGGATACTTTAGTTTTTATTTTAATTTCTCATGAAACCCTTTAGGTACGTGCCTACTTTCAAAGAGTTTAGAGTCAGGTACAACAACAACATACATTAAATACAGTAGTGGACACAGGTAATAATTGTACACGTAGCGTTGAATCTGATTTAGCGTTACATGTCATTTTGTGTAGTGAGACATATACAAATGATAAAACAGTCAGATTACAACAGATGTTCAATGGTAGCAATTACATGTAACGGGGAGTGAGCATGAACAACAGCTGGATTTTAAATGATTCTAGAGAGTGACAGTCTCTTAAAATGTCTGTCAGCCCATTCCAATGTTTTGCAAAACAATAAGAGAAGCAGTTCTGTCCCAGCATGGTCTGCCTGTGAGGTAGCAATAGAGAATGTTGTGCCATGCCCCTGGTACTCTTTTTATTATCCGCTTGAAGCATCACAGACTATAGACCAGGGGACAGCTGAACAAGTAGAGCTTTATGGAATATGACTAATGTGTGGTAGAGCACCCTTGCGCACAGTTTTAATCAGTTCAGTTTACTATATGGGACACAGGAGTGGGTATCATTTTTTAAATCTAGTGCAAAGCAGCGGGCCCCTGACCCGGGACACTGCACTGTCATTCGCTGAACCATAAACACCCCCACCACAGCCTACAATGCTCACGATAATAAAGCACTGCACCAGGAGCTTCCTAGTCTGAGGTAGAAAGCTGCCCTCTGCCTATAGAGGAATGCAAGTCTCAAGTTTACTACCTTCACAAGGTAATCAACATGATCTGTCCTGTCCAGGATAATGCCTAGGTACTGAACAATTTTCACTTGCTCTTGTGTAACCCCAGATGAGGAAGAAATGCTTAAGTCAGCAGAGACGTCAGACTTGTTGTGATTACAAGACAACATACTTTTAGTCTCCTTCTCATTCGTTATAAGGAGTTTTGAGGTGAATCATGCCTGGATGGAGGTAACGTCATTCTGCAGCCTGCCCCCTCAGACTATTCAAGCTCGTCACTTGAAAAAATGACAGCGTCATCAACTTACAGAATTGTACTGGTCCATTTACAAGCCATAGGTAGGTTGTTTATGAACAGACTGAATAGTAGAGGCCAAAGAATGGATTCTTGGAGGATCCCTACATTGACCAACCTATCATCTGATAGCACATTACAGCATTTAACAGCTTGCGATCTACATGGCAAGTAGTCCTTAAATCAGTAAATTGTGTCTTCAGAGAGGCCCAGATGAAGTAGCTTCTGGCAGAGGAGAGCATGGTTGACAAGGTCAAAAGCCTTGGTGAGATCTATGAATATAGATCTAGCCAGTTCCCTATGTTCTAACGAACAACGTACAACATCTGTAAACTCTAGAAATGCAGTCAAGGTGATGAAGTTCTTCCTGAACCTATGCTGCTCCTTTGGCGTGAAGTTCATACTGGCCAAGATAGTCTACAAGCTGGTTATTAACAACCCTCTCAAGCATTTTACATACGAAGAAGCCAACAGAAGAAGGCCATTTGGTCTATCAAGTCTGCTCATGTTGTAGGGTCCACAGCTTGAGCTACTGTCCCTGCTCCCTCTTCTCACTGCTTCCATCCTCCCTACCCATGACCCTTACCCTTCCCCTATACCTGTCCCAACCTCTCTTAAAGCTGCCCACTGTCTTCAATGAGATTACCTCTTCTGGCAGCGTATTCCAAGTATCCAGCACCCTCTCCATGAAAAAGTGCTTCCTGACCTCCCTCCTAAACCTCCCACCCTCCAGCTTAAGACTGTGCCCCCTCATGTTATGGTTGCCACTCAGCATAGAGAGACTCTCCTTATCAACCTTATTTATCCCTTTCAAGTACTTAAAGGTCCCAATCATGTCTCCTCTCACCTGTCTTCCAGGGAGTACATGTTCTGTACCCTCAACCTCTCCTCATATGCCTTACCCTGCTGACCAGCTATCATCTTTGTAGCCATCCTCTGGACCTTCTCCAGCCGGTTTATGTCCCTTTTGATGTGTGGGCAGCAGTACTGAACTCCATACTCTAGATGCGGCCTTACCAGTGACCTGTACGAGGGCAGTATAACCTCCTCTCCCCTACTACTGATCCCCTTAGCTATGCATCCCAGCATCTTGTTTGCCTTTGATGCTGCTTTCTTGCACTGCAGGGAGTGCTTCAGGTCACTAGTGGTCATCACTCCCAGGTCCTTCTCCTCCTCTTATGCAGATGCTCGGACTCCACCCACGTAGTACTCTGTCCTAGGATTCTTGGTTCCAATATGCATGACTTTGCATTTCTTGGCTTTGAAGCCAAGCTGCCAGATCCCGGACCACCTCCCTAGCTTTTCCAGATCTTCCTGTAGGTCCTGTATCCCTTCAGCTGTGTCCACTCTCCCACACAGCATGGTGTCATCTGTGACTAGGCACATTTTGCCCTTAATGCCATCTACATTGGCACTGATGAAGACATTGAACAACACCGGCCCCAGCACTGATCCCTGTGGGACCCCATTGGTTAGCTGTCTTGTGCCAGATAACTCTCCCCTCACAACCACCCTCTGGGTTCTGTCTTTCAGCCAGTTTTCCACCAATCTGGCCAACTGTTCCCCAACCCCGAGATCCATCCAACTTCCTGATCAACCTTTTGTGGGGCAGAGAGTCAAAGGCCTTGCTGAAATCAAGATAGAGGATGTCTACCACTTGGCCCCAATCTACTGTCTTAGTGACACAGTCAAAGAAGTCAATCAGATTTGTTTGACATGATCTCTCTCCCCTATGAACACATTCTGCCTTGCATCCTGGAGACCATGCTCCTCTAGATATTCCACCAAACTTTTCTTTAGTATGGTCTCCATGAGCTCTCCCACAATGCAGGTCAGACTGACTGGTCTGTAATTCCCTGGGTCATCCTTTGGAATCGCTTTTGTGGAGCGGCACTACATGTGCTGTTCTCCAGTCCTGCGGTACTATGCTCGTCTCTAGTGAACTATTAAACAGGTCTGATAGTGGCCCTGCCAGCTCCTCAGCCAGTTCCTTTAGTACCCATAGAAGTACTCCGTCCGGGCCTGGTGATTTGTCCACCTTCAATGCCAGCAGCCCCTCCCTCACTCTATCCTCCTCTATTACTACATCTGTGTTCCCTCCCCCCCACTCCTCTTTTCCCTCCTAAAGGCACTGGTCCGTCCTTCTCTCTGGTGAAGACAGAACAGAAGAATTAATTTAATATCTCTGCTTTTCCGCCATTATCCTCCACCCACTCCACCCCTTACTTAAGCCTAACAATCCCTTCCTTCTTGTCCCTTTTCTCACTTATATAGTGAAAGAAAGCCTTCTCCCCCTTCTTAATTCCTTCAGCCATCCGCAGCTCCTTCTTTGCCTTTGCTCACCTGACTTTCTTACTTGCCTCACTAGCCAACCTTAGGTCATTTTGCCTATCCACCCCTCTTGGTCTTCATGAATTTTCTATAGGCCAACCTCTTTTCCCTTACTGCCTGGGCAACCCCAGAACTGAATCAGCTGGGCGCTTTGGCCCTTGTGTTCTTACCCCTGAGCTTAATGCACTCATCTGTGGCAACCAGTATTCCTTCCTTAATTATGGACCACCTTTGGTCCACCCCCATATCTGCTCTGATGCCCACCAGATGGTTCCTTAGCACTTTGCCCATTTTCCTGAAGTCCACCCTCCTGAAATACAAGAGTTTGGTCTTAGTTGGGATGCTTTGCCTGCCCATATCCAACTGGAACCACACTGTGCAATGGTCACTTCCTCCCAGTGGCTCCCTGACCATTATTTTCTGTACATGCTCCCCATTTGTGAACACCAGATTAAGACTTTTCTCAGCTCTTGTTGGTTCAGTGACACCCTGAGTCAGGAACTCACTCTGCAGTCCTTCCAGGATCACCTGACTCCTAGCACATGTCGAGGATGGTATGCTCCAGTCCACCTTAGGCAGGTTGAAGTCCCACACAATTACCACCTCTCCTTTCCCCGCAGCTTCCGATAGTTGTGAGCTCAGTTCCCTGTCTCTCTCCTCATCCTGACTGGGATGACTGAAGAGGCAGGGAGGATAGAGACTGACTGTAACTGGAGGGCAGGTTAGCAACCCCAACATTAAACACAGGGACTATATAGGCCTTTTTCCAGAAATCAGGCACTCGTCCAGTGACCAGACTGAAGATTTGCTTCAGGGGATTGGTGATTTTCCCTAATCCCATACTTGAGTAGCTTCATGTCAATGCCATCAGGACCAAGTATAGTTTTAATTTTTATCTTTGTTAGGTAGCCGTATACATCCGCCCAGGTTAGCCAATTAAAACAAGACCTAGGTCTGTTGTGCCCATGGGCGGGGAGGGTCTCCAGCTGGGGCAGGGGTGGGTGGGTGTTTTATAGCAGTATATATGCTGGGATCACTAAATGTATTGTTAGCCATCAGCAACATACCTGTCTCCATTAATAGTGGCACCACCATGGTCCATGGAGTGTGGCAAGGATTTCTGGGAGTTTTCCAAGAGTTCACTGATGCTGAGCTTTTTGGTCTTGTAAAGCAGGTTCTTATGCTGTATTTTACATTAAGCAGCTTTGGCTTCTTAACTCCTTGTACTTTTGCAGGTAATTACTGCCACCGATTTCTTTGTATAGATTCCAGGCTCTGTCTCACTCATGGGTCAGCAACTTAACAGTTGGGCTGAACCAGCCTTGAGAGTTTCCCTTCCTAGCTATGGGCCTGAATAGGGAAACAAGGTCACAGACTCTATTAAACTAGAGAGTAAAGTACTCGAGAACTGCACTGACATTGTGCGTTTTGGTTAAAAAAAGACCAAGGGCTAGGAAAAAAAAAGTGAGCTTCTGAGTGTGGAAGACTCGGCCACTGGAGGGGGAGAGCTCAGTTTTGTTAACCTTGGATGACCATATACAGGTGACAGGAGACTGGTCACTTAGGAAGTAAGGCAGGACAGCACTAGGGTTGACTAGGACCCAGTCTAGAAGATTGGCATTACCGGTTTTATAATTTACTATGGCAAATGTGGTAATACCCTGGGTACAGTAAACATCAGCTAATTTGTCCTTGAGGGCTTTACGTTTACTAGCAAGTTAGTTACAATTCAGGTCCCCAACCACAATCTTCTCATGCTGCGGATTCAGACTATAAACAGCACTAATAATGTAGTCAAAATCCTCCAAAACATTTTCTGGCGGGATGTGAGCAGCAACGAGACTGAGTTTTTTTTCGCTCCTAATTCCCAGCCTTGAGTTAATTGCAATGAGCTCACAGCCAGAAGGTTCCAGGCAAAGGGGAGTCTGCGGGACTGGAGAAAGGAATAATGTATACCAGACATCTACCACCATCTCTGTCAGCCATGTCCTGTCTAACTAGGGTGTAGGAGTCTATTTCAATTTCCCTGTCAGGGACCCTACTAGTGAGCCAAGACTCTGTAACAGCCACAATATCAAAATGAGAGTTTACATACGAACACACGAAAATGCCAGCAGATTAGGCTTTGAGGTCTATCACTTCTACTCGAGATGCAGCTTACAGTTTGATAACTGCTGCTGCCCCCTCCCCATCCCTCCCCTGATTTCCATTCAGAGCCCCCCTGGTCTCTACCTGTACCCTGTCCATGTATCTATACTATCCCTTCTTAAAACCTCCCACTGATTCCCTTGATACCAACTCCTCAGGTAGTGCATTCCAAAGCATCACCACCCTTTCCATGAAGTAATGCTTTCTCAGGTCTCTTCTATACTTCCCACCAACCAGCTTCAGGCTATGACCCTTTGTGGTCCCTTCCCCCTTCAGTCTGAAGACCCCCTGTGTTTACTCTATTAATACCTTTCAAGTACGTAAAGGTCTCCCACAGTTTAGATTTATCAAATTAGGCATAAGGCCTCCCATGTTGACATAGGTTATGTAAAGGTAGCCCCCTGAAGGATGAAGTACGTGTATCTGGACCAGGGTTTGGATGCACAGTGCCACCAAGAATAAGCAGAAGCAGTAACAATTGTCTGTGTGCATGGAAAAACAGGTTACTCACCTGTAACAGTAGTTCTAGGAGTGGTATATGTTCATCCACACTTATTGGCAGAGTCCCTTTCCCTTTAAATCAGCCGGGAAGTCTTCAAGCTGGCTCCTCCCACCCACCCGGGTGGTATAAAACGCTGCTCCGCCCCACGATGCCAGATTTTAGCCCGCTGGAAGCCAGGTTTGTGCATCCTCAGCCAGGGAGGTCGGATGGGTCCGTGTGGATGAACATATACCACTCCTAGAACTACTGTTACAGGTGAGTAACCTGTTTTTCTAGAATTGTGGATATGTTGTTCATCCACACTTATTGGTAGACTCCTAGCAGTTCTCTGGGAGGAGGGAGGCAAGGCGCACACCTCCTACTTAGGAAACACAGACTGGAGAACTGAGGCCCCAAAACCAGCATCCCCGCATGACTCAAGGTCGATGTGGTAATGGGTGATGAAGGTGTTTGCTGTCTTCCAGGTAGCAGCCCAACAGATTTCCTGGATAGGGATGTCCCTGGAAGCAGCCACCGATGCAGCGGTATGGCGGGTAGAATGAGCTCTTATCCCTTTGGGAGGCACCTTTCCCACCAACTCGTAGCACAGACTAATACAAGATGCTATCCATCGAGCAATCATCCACTTTGTTGCAGGTCTGCCAGAAGTGGCTTCAGCGTCGGTGACAAACAGCTGGCGAACCTCTCCCTGAATCTCCGCCATCCTCTCCTTATAATAGGAGAGAGCTCATCTCAGGTCCAAAGTATGGAACCTGTACTCGGCCTCCGAGGTGTAATTGGAATAGTACACCAGCAAAGTGAACACCTGATTAAGGTGAAACTCTGACACCACCTTTGGAAGGAATTTCGGGTGGGGACACAGCACAACCTTGTCCCTGTGTAAAACCAGATAAGGGGAGTCCACTGAGAGCACCTCTGTCCTTCTGGCAGACGTGACAGCCACCAGGAAGGCAGTCTTACATGACAAGTGACAGTTCACACTTGTGCACTGGTTTGAATGGTTTTCTCATGAGCTTTGCCAGTACCAGCAGTAGCTCCCACGGAAGTGGAGGTTCACGCACCAGAGGGGATATGTGATCCAGGCCTTTGAAAAAGTGCCCGACCACCATCTCCTGCACCAACGCGGGCTGACCGCTCCACAAGAGTAAGCAGAGATGGCTACATTACACCCTATGTCGAGGATCAAGACCACCTTGACAGAGACCAAGAGTAGTCGAGAATGTTAGCCACTGGACAGGACAGAGGGTCCAAGCCCTTGCTCTGACACCAAATGGAAAACCTTTTCCATTTGAAGGCATAACATTTCCTGGTCGATTCCTTTCTGGATGCCTCCATCACTGTGAGGACATCTTCGGAAGGACCCAAAGCCTAGAACTCTAGCAGCTCAGGTGCCAGACTGTGAGGTGCAGGGATTGAAGGTCCGGATGGAATACCCTCCCCTAGTTGACTGAGATCAGGTCTGGGCATGCTGGAAGCCGCTCTGGGGGCCTGTTGCTGAGGCTGAGGAGATCTGGGTAACAGAACTGGCGTGGCCAGTCTGGGGCTAACAGAATTACCTTTGCCTTGTCCCTCCTCACCTTGAGGAGCACCCTGTGGATCAAGGGAAATGGAGGGAAGGTGTAGAAGAGGCCTGGGGTCCACGGCCTCGAGAAGGCATCCCCCTGCAGCGAGCCCTGCTGATGGGGGCAGGCATGAAACAGCCTCAGCTTGGTGTTTTCCCTGGAGGCAAACAGGTCCACCAATGTTTTGCCCAGTGGGAGAAGACTGTACGCTACCTTTGGATGGAGAGACCACTCATGGGATGTCTCTCCTATGCGGCTGAGAGCATCCGCCAGATGGTTTGAGGCTCCTGCCACGTGGATGGCTAGGAGATCTGCCTCCAGACGGCTCGAGTGTTCAGATGCAGAGTGCTTCCTTGATAGCTGATGGGAATGCGTGCCGCCCTGTTTGTTGAGGTAGTACATGGTCATGGTATTGTCCGTCTGGACTTGAACCACTTGACCCCGGAGCTGAGGAGCGAAAGCTGACAGTGCCAGTCTGACTGCTCTGAGTGCCAACAGGTTGATGTGATAACGGGACTCCTCAGGGGTCCAGAACCCATGGGCCCTGTAGTCCCCCATGTGGGCTCCCCAGCCCATGAGAGAGGCATCGGTCATAAGGACGGCCATCGGCTCGGGGTGGACAAATGGGATATCTTCCCGCAACCGGCCTGGGACAGTCCACCATTGGAGAGCGTCCCACATCTTCTGGGTCACAGTGATCAGCTGGTCTAAATGACCATGGCGCTGAGTCCACTGAGCAGCCAGCCCCCAATGGAGGGGGCACATGTGCCACCGGGCCACGGACGTGCACGCCGCCATGTAACCCAGAAGGCACAGTCCGCCAGGAACTGAGCTCTGGCTTGACGAGAGTCAAGCTCTGTCCCAATGAAGCACATCACCTGAGAAGGCACAAGCTTCGACTTGGCCTCACTGAACAGAAGGCCAAGGTGGGAGCACATCTGGAGGGCCAGGTCCCTGGACCTCTCCACCTCCTGCTGGGTGGAACCTGGTAAGAGCCAGTCGTTGAGGTAGGGGTAAATTCTGACCCCCAATGCCTGGGGTGGGCTGCCACCACTGCAATGCATTTGGTGAAAACCCATGGGGCCGATGACAGGCCGAATGGCATGGCTCGGAACTCGTATAGGGTTCCCTTGGCTCTGAAGCAGAGGAACTGCTGGTGGGACGTACGGATTGGGACGTGAAAAAAATGCATCCTGGAGATCCAGTGAGCAGAACCACATGTTTCGCTTCAGGGGTGGTATGATCTGAGACAGAGTGACCATCCAGAAGGTGCGTGACCCAAGATACTGATTCAGGTCGTGCAGTTCTAGAATGGGGCACCAGCCCCCGGTCCGCTTGGGAACCAGGAAGTACCTGCAAATGAAGCCTGGGTCTGCTGGAGGATCCGCCACTGAAGCTACTGCCTCCTTGAGGAAGAGCTGAGCAATATCATCTCAGAGAGCCGACTGAGTGTGGGCAGAAACCCTCTCCTCCCATGGGGCACAGGCTCGGCTTGGAGGGTACTGCACGAATTCCAGAGGCAGTCCCTGACCGACCACTTCTAAGACCCACCTGTCCGTGGTAACAGCGGACCAGGCAGAAAGAAATTGGCAGAGCCGGCCCCCCTTGGGAGGACCCAGAGCTGGCGTGATGGGAGTAGGGGTGGCAGCCCCCACCCCATCACTGAGCAGGCTTGGAGGCAAAGGATCCAGGGCCTGAACCTCGGCCTCCCTTATGGGCCTGGGAGAGTCCGGGCTTGGGCCGGGGGCACCAAGCTTGAGCTTGCTGCTGCTGCCCCTCTTGAAAGGAGAACTGCTGGGCTGCAGGGGAAGAGTGCCGAAAAGGCTTCTTCTGCTGCTGCTTCTTAGGACCAGAAAAACCCTTAGCAGAAGTAGCGTCCAAGGTGGCATTGGACTGCTCAATGCATTGAAGGTGACCAGCCAAACCTGGGCTGAAGAGATCGGTGCCCAGGAAAGGCACATCAGCTAGTTTGTGCTGAGTATCCACTGGAAAGGAGGACAGCCTCAGCCAAGCCCTGCGGCGAGAGGCAACCGCAGCTGCCAACGAGTGGGCATGAGTCCCCGATATCCAGAGCCATCTGGAGCTGTTGTTTAGTAACAGCCTGGCCTTGGTCCCGGACCTGCTCTACCGTGGTCTGCAAGTCTGTGGGGAGATGTGGGAGGACTTCATCCAAGGACCCCAAAAGGGCATGGGAGAAGTGTGCCATGACGACAGCAGAGCTTGCCTGATGGAGGCCTAAAGATGAAGTCACACAGACCTTCCGGGCAGAGTGATCCAAATATTTGGATTCCTTCTCAGGAGGTCTGTCTGTATGGGTAGAACGACCAGTACGCCTGAACACAGAGGCAGTCACAAGGCTCTCGGCCAAGGGTGCTCTGTGAACCCTGCAAGGGACCCCATGGGCACCGCATACTTGCGGGCCATACAGGCAGACGGAGCTGGACAGGAGGCAGGGTGCTGCCACAGTTCTAAGGCCGGGCCAACAATGACCTCAACCACAGGAAAGGCTTCCATCAGGGTATCCCCTCTCTTGAGGATGTCAGTGAAAGGGTACTCCACCTTTTTCTGGATAGGCTCCAGGGGAATCCCTGTGGACTCAGAGATGAAGCAAAGAATGCCCTGAAAGGATGAAGGACCTTCCTCCGTCTCTATCCCACCAGTCAATTCGTCATCCCCTGGATGAGAATGGAGGCCAGTTTCATTAGAGTCCGAGGAATGCGGATACAGCGGTCGACCGCCCACATCACCCTCGACCCGCCAGGGGCAGTCAGGGGTGACTGAGACCGAGAGACACCAGGGAAGCCCGGTGTCTGGTCTAGCTTCCTTAGAAGGAGCCACTCCCACAGGCTGCTTGGGCGGCGGTTCCACCAAAATCAGTGGAGAGACCAGTTTAGGCTGAACTGGAGGTTTCGCCGGCTCCACGGGCAGAGGAACCAACTTAATCAGCTCCAAAGGAGTCGGCTTCAGCCTGGGAAGCGAAAGCCAAGTAATGGCCGGGCAGGAGCTGGGGAAGGCTTGTGCCCAGTCAAAATCAGCTGTTGCCACATGAGGTCCTCGTAGTGCCGGCCAGAGCTTCCACCAGAGCCTCTCCTCATCAGAGGAGGACAAGGACGACCGATGATGTCACCTCTTTTTAGAGTGCTTATGGCCCTTCCTCGGCCGATCGGTCGAGGGGGTTCAAGACCTCGATCAAGATTGGGCGGGTCGACTTGGTCGCTCGGGAGACACTGGTGGGACCGGTGACTTCCCGGGGTCAGGGACCACTTCCTCAGTGGGATTCCCAGCAGGCTGGGCCTCCTTGTCAGGGAAAACAAGGACCAGAGTCCGAGCAAGAGAGTCATCGATCGGAGTCAGCGACAAGGGGTCGATCGGGTCGAGAATTATCTCCACATCATCGATTGACACTTCGGTCGACAGGCCAGATGGCAAGGCTGAAAAGCCAGCGGCCGAAGAGGCGATTTCAACCAAGGTCAAAATGGCCAGTTCCTGGGACTGAGATCTCTCCCGATCCCAAGAGCGTCTCCGTCGAGACAAAGATGATCCTGGATCCTTCTCCCACTTAAGGAACCGAGAGGAGTGCGTAGCCGCAAGACTCTCACCCTTAGTCGGGACAGAGTGGCACAACTCTTGGAAGGAACCCGAGAAGGTGGAGCCCACATTAAGCGGAATGAAGAAGCTCCAGGAGGAAGATTCCGCAGCACAGCCACTTCCTCCTCCCGAGGGCTTACCATATGCTCCAATTACCGCGTGGATCTCGCAGACGGAACAAGCCCACCGGCCTCCCTTGGATTTCACCAGTGGGTTCAGTTTTTTAGGTCTCCCCAGCTTAAGGCGTGGGAGACGGTAGTCAAGGATACTGAGTTGGAACGCGAGGCAAAATTCGCATGTCGCGGTATCATGGCTGACACCCAAACAATAAAAGCACGCGGCATGCGGGTTGGAGCACGACATCTTCTGGCTGCACAAACACCAGCAAAATCCGGGGGAAGACTTGTTTTCCATGATCGAAGAAATGTAATCGCAACCACTAATGCGAACAAGTCGAATTTTCGGAATAACCGAAATTTCTGAAGCCAGGGCCTACAAAATGCGAAAGCATGAAGGTGACAACCTGAATCTTCCAGCGGAAAGGAAGATCTGGCGTCATAGGGTGGAGCCAAGGGTCATACCACCCGGGTGGGTGGGAGGAGCCAGCTTGAAGACTTTCCAGCTGATTTAAAGGGAAAGGGACTCTGCCAATAAGTGTGGATGAACAACATATCCACGATCCTACAACAGTGTTTTTTTTCTGGTTTTCTCCCCAGTCCCGAACCTGGGTCGACGGTGTGGCACGAGGTGTGGCGTCCAGCGCCTTAACGCTCAGCGCCACCAGGCTGGCTTGCAAGGAACAGTTTAAAGGAGTTAGAGGACAGTCCAGCCCATAGCCCCCAAAAACAAAACATACCCCTTTCTCTCTCTCCAAAAGTCCAAAATAATAGTTTACCACCATACCCCCATGTAATCTCCCCCACCTAGTGTATTTGTTCACCCCCTCTCCCCTGTAGCCCTCCTGCCCCAGCCAGCAGCCCCCACTGAGAATTCTTGACCATATCTGGACCACCTGGATGCTCTTCTGCAAAGCCAACTCCCACACTCTAAATCAGCTGTTATGAAACCCAGCATGTTCAGTTCCCGTGCTGCTTCACTGTTTCTGCTGCCTGTCCATGAAGACTGTAAAGCCTAGCCAGTGGTGTGCTGCCAAAGAAAGGGGAGATCCAAAAGGGGTCAGGGCATGAACAAGACTGAGCTGCGATCAATAAGATTAGGACTCAGTGGGGTGGTGGGAGGGGTGAACAAATGCACCGTAATGTGGGAGGGGTGAACAAATGCACCGTAATGTGGGAAGGGTGAACAAATGCACCGTAATGTGGGAGGGGTGCTTGGCTGCTAATTGGGTGGTAGAGCCATTGTGGGCAAAGAGAAATGGGGATATTACTTATGTTGTTTGGGACTGGAGCGGGTAGGAGCTACCCAGTAGTATACTGTAGGCTTTTTATCCACAGTAAACTAACAGATAGGATGGATTCATTTTCCAAATGGTGAGAATCTGCGACAAAACATTTATCCATGGCAAACCTGGTGTGGAGCTCCCAATACCTGGATTTCTCGCTCTGGTCTAAAACAGTGAAATCAGAGGTATCCTGAAATCCCCTGGATTATTTCTGCATCTTATGAAAACACACACACTTTTTTACAAATTCATATCCTGAGTCTGCAGCAGTTTTGTACTCAAAACATGCATAGTTGCATAAAGGACAGAGCTACCGCTGTATTGTAATTACTCTTTGAATGCTTAGCAGAAAGCTAATCCTGACATATTGAGCTGCCATGTTGAAAAATTGCCGCTGCGTTCCTAAGAAAGTTCAAAAGAATATGCGGGACACTGGCAAGTCACAGGTCAGTTGCAGCGAATTACAGGGATATGTAATGAAGTGACCCGCATAATACCCAGCAGAAATAACATTTCCATTGTTCATTAAGGCACAGTAATCAAAAGCCACAGCTATCATTTATCCTAAAGAGAAAAAAAACACATCACATAATTTAACGTAAATAAAAAACGGTTCTTTATAAGAAGGACATCTGTAAACAATGCTGTCTAGGAGCACTAAATGACACTGTAATCAGCCTGTAAGGGCAACTTCCAAAACTAATTAAAATTCATAATCAAGATAAAACAAAACAGGTATCTGTTAAATTAAAGTCATAATGCTATTATATTTATTGCACCATGATTAACTTTATTGTTTTCTAGCGGCTTTTTATATATATATAATTACTTTTTCACCTCTGCCCTGACCTACTTGCCATCAGCCCTGCCTTGGGCCCAGCTCAGTCACCCACCTTCTCAGGGACTTACCTCTCCCGTGTTCCTCCCCAGCTTAACCCGCAGCAGAGTTACAGCGCCATGTCAGGAGAGCACCTCGATCAGCGGTGCAGGGCCTGCGATTTGAGGTGGGAACAATTCCACTCGGGCCATGAGTGTTTCCTGTGTTCATCCGCAAGTCCCCATGACGTCCATGAAGCGCTCACCATGCATGTCCATGCGTTTGCAGTCGAGCATGCGGACATCCACCCTCCCTGAGCCTCGGCTCCTGCTGCATCACCACCTGTGGTCACCCAGGTGCAGCACTGCGGCAGAGACATGAACCTTCCCCGAGGTGGGAAGTGTTTCCTTCGGACACTCAACCAACTCCCCCCGGCCGTCCTTCCGACGACCCAGGTTTGTTCCTGAACCCAAGTCATCGGCTTTGCAAGCCGTAGTGCAGCTGTTGCACCAGCAGGATAGCTTTCCTGGTTGCTTTTTGCCTTGTTATTGGTCTCTATACCTTCCAGTTTGTACTATTTTCAAGGAGTCTGCCTAATTTTGCCAAATTCTAACATTCCACATTATCCTCATGGCACTATTCTAATGCCCCCAAAAAACATTGGAATCAAGACTCAAATTGCTCCTTTTATCCTGTAATAGGGTTGGCACTCTATCTCTGCCATCAGTTATACATTTAACTTAGGGTTCGATGAAAACCTCCCCGATACCAGGGATTAAAGATTAGAAAGTCTCACTCATTGAAGAGGTGTTAATTTATAAACTACACGTTTCAGATAAAGCATTTTTTTTTTTTACAATTTCTTTTTTCCCAGGAAAGGAACACTGAGCAGCAGCTTGTTTCCAGGCGCATCCTGAGAGCAGAGGTTTAAGTGACTTGCTCAAAGTCACAAAGTACGCAAGTGGAGGCTGAGGGTTTTGAACCCAGGTCTGCTTGATCTCTAGGTTTACACCTTGCTGCCCTAACATTCTAGGCTACACTGCCTCCCAGTTTCACTGGGTTATTCCAAACCACATCTGGCTGTCCCCGAATTACTGCACAACTATTGCTTGTGTCATCAAAGTCTGTTGTCATAGCAATCACTTTGATGTTACAAACAAAGGCACTACGATGAGGGGGGGTTGGAGACATTCAAATGCTTTTATACAGAGTTTCTGAATAGGCTACTGAGATTGGTTATAAACCCTGAAAATTAAAAAAAAATGTATTCTCTAGTAAACTGTTACAGGTGAAACATCCTTTTCAAGACAGCATCATATCTAGCTTGCTGAGGGAGACAGGTTGTTGTGGTACAAAGCACCAAGTCTAGGAAGTAGCTTATTATAGGGGTGGCGTCTATTGCATATGGTGAGGGAAATCTATGTTTTGGCCCAGCCACACCCCTTTATATTTATTTACTGCAATCACTGGAAATGACCTTTGAGCAAGCAGCTCTTATATAAAGGTTCCATGTCATACAAGCAAGACAAGTACCAGTATACAGAGATAAGTAACAGAAGGTTCACTGCCCTCAGAGAGAGCTGGGTTACAATATAGTTACTACTGTAGTTTTTATGGAACTTAAGGTAAAAAGGAAATTAGTGAGCAGCCCAAACACGGGCCTTGTTCATCGAAACAAAAATGCTCCAGCTGTTAAAGGAGAACAGTACTTACGTAAAGTTCCCCATCCCCCAAACCTGACTGCCCGATTTAGCTTTTGGCAAGAAAAAAAAGAAATTAAGTGCCTGAACTTACGAGCTACGACACTTGTAAATTCTGCCGGCAGGCAAAATGGCGGGCACTGCACGGTGCCATCTCATGTTTGTGTGCGGCGCCGCATTGCTCGCTCAGCATACAAGTGAGCAGTGCGGCACCGCACACTAACACGAGATGGCACCGTGCAGCGCCCTCCATGTTGCCTGCCAGCAGAATTTACAAGTGCTGTAGCGAGTAAGTTCAGGCACTTAATTTCTTATTTTTCTTGCCAAAAGCTAAATCGGGCAGTCAGGTTTAGGGGGGTGGGGAGCTTTACGTAACTACTTCTCCTTTAAGAAAAGAGACAGGTGGAGAGAGGGTGGTAGTGGTGGTAGGGGGTTTACACAGAGGGCAGCAGGTGAGTAGAGTTGGCCAAAATAATGATCTAGTTGTAGTTGTGGCGGGCAGTTACAGCTAAAGTTGTAGATGTGCACAGCTGAGGGGGGACAGACAGTAGGAAAGGAGAAGGCAGACAGAGTGTCCGGGTCAAGGCGAAATTCAGGAAAGGGATGCATGGATAGTGGTGGGGAGCATGGAGGTTGGAGGTGAAGTGGTAGAGGGGAGTAATGTACTTAGCTGATTTTGTGCACAACAGATGAAAAATAATTTAAGGTACGAGTTCATCTTAAAGGGATGGACTGGG
The DNA here is from genome assembly GCA_016271365.2 of Neoceratodus forsteri. Lineage (NCBI taxonomy): Eukaryota > Metazoa > Chordata > Ceratodontiformes > Ceratodontidae > Neoceratodus > Neoceratodus forsteri. The sequence goes on along the minus strand of JADMNL010000025.1, from coordinate 386,906,899 downwards.
TCCAGTGAAGAAGGAGTTTGGGGTAGGGGAGGGGAGGCCATGAACCTACAAACATGGACACGTACCAATGCCGACTACATACTGTCTCAGTTCTGTCTTAAAGGTGACAGGAAATTTGTGCTAATTGGCAGCCATTTATAAGCTTCTTATTCTCTGAAATTATATGCATTCCTCTAAATTATCCATATTTAACTGTACCTGAATAAAAAGTGAAATGAAAAACTGTATTTTACATTGTTGTGTTTTATGGGCAACCTTCTGTTACAGTTCTCTTTATGGAACCAATAATTTGGAGTTTTTACTATGTCATGGTTTGTGTACAGAATGCTAGTTATGAGCTGTTGACCTATCAGAACTATGTTTAGAGTTCTCTGCACAAACTGTGACGTAGTTAAAACTCCAAGTCACTGGTTGCATGAAGAGAACTATAACAGAATGCAGCCCATGAAAACAAAATTATGAAAAATACAGTTTTTCGTATCACTTTCTGTTTAGGTACAGTTAAATATGGATAATTTAGGGGAACGCATATATTTTTTGAGAATAAAGAACTTTCTAAACAGCTGCCAGTTAGAAATGATTTCCTGTCCTCTTAAAAGGCCTGCATATTTGCTGTATTCTGAAGATCAGCTGGAATCTCATTCAACCAATAGGGGGCCCTGAATGAGAATGAGCGTTGGCAATGAGTGTTTGAATTTCTCCATCTGTTTAATCAAGGACTCGTCAATGGCAGTGAATTAAAAAGGGGGGGGGATCATGGGTAACATGTATTTAGTGCGAAAATAGTTGGACACAATTTTCTTACAATTAAAGGTAAGGCTATTGGCACGAAAGCACTGCTGGACTACACCTAAACTAATCAGGACTGAACTCACAGGGCTAAAGCTGCAAACTTAAAGGGTATGTTTCCATTTCAAATAAAGGGCTTGTACAATTTCCAACCTGACCCAAGCTGGTGAACATCCCATATGCCTCCACTACTCAGTTGTTCCTGACAAGGCAGATACAGTACATCCAAAGCATACCCACGTACAGTATCCAAAACACATAGCAAAGTACCCACCTGCCTTTGAGTATTTAAAGAATGCAAATTTCAGACCCTGTCTACTGTATCTTTATTACACAACATGAACTTACAAAACATTTCTCATCAATAAAAGATGACTCTCCGTCAGGTGTTTACTTTTCAGTCTGTTCCACTAACACCCCCCCCCCCCTTGAACTCGCGCATAATGACAACCCGACCCAGATTACAGATTTGCTCTAATATGTTATACTGTGTAAACACTGCAAGCAATGCAATCCAACTCTGCTCCCCATGGAGCTGAGCACAGCACAACAGATAAGAGTTACACTGTATTTGCCAACAAAAGGCAACGACACAAAGCGAAGGCATAATGATGACACACTGGCATAACAGTAAAATACACAACAAAGGAAGCGTAAGGTGAAGAACCAGGTCATCCAGGCAGCTTTTGTCCCCCCTTCCCCCACTGAGTAGACAGAGTAGGGGTAGCATCAGCAGCACACAGCAGAAAAACATTCAGCCTGACTGTGCAATTTCTCCTGCTTCTAGCCTCTCAGCCTACAACAGCATACCTAGCTTACAATGGTTTATGACTACAACACATGAATAAATGAGGGTCATAGGGAAAACTACAGAGAAACCCATACTATAAAACACATTTGCATGCACAGAGTGTTGAAAATAGGAAAAATTCACTGGAGGAAGCCACCACCAAGATATCTGGCCAGGGTCTAGGGGCATGTTTCCTCATCAGGTTTTGCATTTTTACACTTTAGTCATTTTCATGCTTTAGGAGGATATGTTTTGCACTGAGGCAATCCTTCACCATGTTGCTCCTGGAAGGAATTAGGTCAGACTTTAATTTCACTCCCAGAACGGAGTTCCCCAGCATCTCCCCACCACTGTATATGCATACAGTAATTCTGTTGCTTCCTGCACCTCAAAAAAAGTAACAGTACTTCAGCAAGAGAAACATCTGGGCTGTACTCCAATAAGCTATTATTCAATAATGTGGCAACTGTTATGCATAGGTTAGCCCACTTTAGGGCGAATTTACCTAGGGCACCGGAAAGTAGGCCGTAAGAACAATGCCGTAAGCAAAAAGAGTGACCTCAAACTGCGTCACCCTCCCGAAATATTGCACAGTCCACCAAAGCAGTCCCTGTTAATTTTCCACCACTGCGCCCCCAACCCGTAACATATACATAACACCTTCCACTCATTGCATGATATGAAGGAGTGCACAACCTCAGAGAAAGGGACCACCCCAAGATGCTCAGCACTGGAGATGCTCAGATTTCCCGGTCGATGTTATTTTCAACCTCATCACAATGCCCACATTATGACGATCTATTGACGGTATACCTTATGCATATATGCATACGTAAACACACATGTACATAAATACGTATGTTCACACACAGACGGACACATGTACACATACAAACAAACAATGGAAGAAAGGAAGGAAAACTATCTTAAAGGTGAATGAAATAAAAAAGCTGGAAGGATTTTCTGCAGTCCAAATAAAAACATAAGGCTCTGAGGACATCAAAAGTATGAAGAACAACTTTTCCTGCATTCTGAGGGAGAAGGTACAAATACTGGATAGCTTGCTTTAATCTGAACTCAGAAACCTCCTTAGGAAGGATCAGAGGATAAGTACATAGTGAAACCAGATTTTAGTGACATACAAGGTATGGAGGATCCACAACCAAAGTCTACAGCTCATAAATCCTTCAAGCTGAGGTTACCGCTACTTGAAAAAGCATTTATAATGAAAGAAAGAAAACGTATATCACAAGTGAGTACTGAAGGCCAGAATCTGATAAGGGCAGGAGCTGGTCCTAGCTGTTCTGCACCGTGTGCGAGAAAGGGTCCAGGTTTTGAGAGGCATATCAAATACTGAAATGTTTCCATTTCTTGAAATAACTGTGCAGAGTATCAGCTTATGAGCCACCAGGAGAACTTCAGAAACCATTGGGGAACATGCTAAAATGAGATGGTTCTATGTCCTCAGGAGGCAAGCGTTAAGTCACAGGGACAGAAGGTGAAAGTACAACAGACTGCCTTGGTCCTGTATCAGAAGCCCCACTTGTAGAGGTAGCCAGACAGGAGGTTCCATCAGAAGCTACCAGAATTGAGAGAACCAAATCGGTCTGGGCAAAGGGGGTCTGGGCCACAAGTATCAAAGAGGCCCATTCCTTCCAAACTTGACCAGTACTCACTGAATCATAGGGACTGGAGGAAAAGCATCCAAAAAACTCCCTTTCCAAGTGAGAGACATTGCATTTCCAGGTTCTAGAGAGAAAGCAAGAAGAAATTTGGCAATTTTGAACTGTGTGGAATGCAAAGAGATCCAGCTCTGGACAACCCCAACTGGCGATGAGGTCTGCAACCACATCACCCAGGAATTCCCATTTGTGGGATCAACAAACCAGCCTCCTGAGACAGTCTGTTAGGACATTCAGAGAGCTAGACAGAAACATGGCAAGGATGTACTGATCATGTGCCTGGGCCGTGTCCCACACCCTCAAGGCTTCGTTTTTAAAAGGGGATTAGGACTGGACAACTTTTTGTTCGTTTGTTGAAGTATCTTATGCAATGACTGTCCATCCATACCATCAGAGGAGACCCTGAAAATGAGAGATGAAGGTCCACTGGCCTGGAAGAACAACCCTAATCTCCAGAATGCAGATGTGGAACAGTCTGAAAGGACCATACACTTTGGGTTTTTAGACAACTCAGATGGGCCCCTAACTTTTTCTGGATGCATCTACATAGTGAGGACCTCCCAAGGGGATGGAACAACAGGGACCCTTGAAGCAGCTGGAAGTGGCCTTGCCACCATACAGAGCTCAGCATAATTGGTCTGTTCCCAGGATATGATGACCTAGAGATTGGGTAGCCTGGATCTACTAGGCATGAGGTATTCACAGGGAATCACATGGGAAACGCGCACACAGCAGTACTGGAAAGGAGGGTGCTGTAGCCAGGGTGCCTAACCCCCTATTACCAACCAATGCAACAAAACACTTCAGCAGTCCACCACCACTACACAGGAAGCCCCCCAAAAGGCACAATGCTATGACAGGTAATATGCTGAGTATTTATTTGTGCAAAAATAGAAGTTGTTACAGAAAGCCTGTCCTAAAATGACTAGCGAGGTGGCTGAGACAGACTCACCCACAGCCAGAATACCCCAAGTATCCATGGGGGGGAATATGCATGTAGAAGTTGGCATAAGAACAGTCGCTATGGCGGCAGCCATGAGTCCCAGAAACCAAAGTAAGGATCTCTCAGGAACCCACACACTGGAGCTGATCAATGTTGCTTCAGTGATTAGAGTAGCCACACAGGGTTCCTAAAGAAATGCCTCTGCTCAAGTTGTGTCCAGAACACAGCAACTATAATATGAAGGCACTAGCACAGGGTCAGGATTGATTTGGGTATATTGACTAGGATACTCAACTGGTTGAACAACTGAGGAATCAGGGATAAAGTCTGTACTGCAGCATCTCTGGAAGGTGCCTTGATAAGCCAACCATCCAGGTCTGGGAATACATGCATGGCTTTCCAGCACAAGGCTGCGACCACCATGGCGAAACATTTGCTTAAGTCCCACATCACCAAGGATAAGCAAAATTGCAAAACAGAAAACTGGTAGTGCTGGCTCCCCACCAAGAAGTGGAAACCCTGTTGATGACTAGGCTAGATCCTGATGTGCAGATATGTATCCTGCATGTATGTCCACAGCTCAGTGCCAATCCCAATGGAAGAGCACAGGGAGGAGTGACTGAAGCGAGACCGTGTGAAACTTTTTTTTATCCCTTTACACACAATGCATTTGTTCAGGGTCTCCAAGGTCCAAGATGGCACAGATTGTCCATCCATCTATTTTGGGACAAGGAAGTACCAGGAATAGAAACCCTGGTTCTGTTCGGCCAATGGAACAGGCTGAATAACTCACTTGTCCAAGAGAGTATGAACCTTGGTCAACAGGACTGAGAAGATGTCTGGGAGGTAATGACATGGTCTCCAAGAGTGCACAGGAGGAGGTGCAATTGGTTCCAGCATGCGTCCCTCCAGAATAATATCAAGGACCCACCTGCATTACTAAATGTCCTGCTATTTCATCAGAAAGAAGACGACCTGCACTCTAACTGAACCCCAGATAAAGGGGCAGAGGGGATGGGAGTTAGAAGATGGGGGGGGAGAGTGCAGGAGCTCTGCCAGAAGAACTACTGGAGTCCATAAATTGGGCACTGGAGGGCTGCTGCTTGGGAGCAGTCACCCTGAGCCAGACCAACCAGAACCTGGGCACAGGAGGAGCAGGAGCATCTGTGAAAAGATCAACCACGATGCACATGAGAGGGCTGGGGATTAAGGAACTTCAAGGAGCGAGCAGTCATATTTGAAGACGACAAGCACTTCACAGTGGGCTACACATTGTAGCCAAATAGCTTCCAGTCATGAAAAGGCAAGTCAAGGACCAACTGTTGAAAGCTGATGACAATCAGCAACATGCATCCATGAATATCTGAGAAGGTAAATGTCAGGTGCGGTTGCATGAGTGGTAGCATCAAAGATGTTGTATGAAGAATGAAGCAAATACTTTTCTGCCTTCATGCCATGCACGGCAGTATACCATCAAGATCGCGACGGAATACATGCAGTTGAAAAATGCGATCAAAACTGCATGCATGGTTCAGAGTTGGTTTATTTAATCTAGCATGGTTTTCGACCGCGTGCTTTTTGGGGTGTCCGTGCAGTGCTGTTTTTGATTGTGTAGGTTTCGACCACAAGTTAGAATTAAAAACTTATTTATTTCAAAAGGCATATGGAGAGTGATTTTATTGTGATCTTATTGTGATTATATTGTTATTGTTGTTGTTAGCGTTATATGTATGTATTTTAATTGTTTCTACTTGTACAGCGCTTTGGCACTAAAAAGCGCTTAAAAATAAATTTTTACTTACTTACTTACACACAGTTAACTAACGGAACCATGCACAGCACACTGCTGGACTTCGGTTTTCGTACTGTTGTTGGGTAATTTATCCACCACAGTTGATAATGGTGTTCAGAAGCTATTCTGATATTTGATTGTGTAATCCTGGTAATATGGCAATATGGAGCCTCAGTGAGGCAGAGATGAATCCTTTTTTTTGTGGAACTAGAGTCACATTCGTAAATGGATTGCTCCACCTCTTCTTCACCTTCTACATGCAGGAGACCTGGTCTGCACTCATCTCTTTCACCTCTTGCTGAGGAGAGGGTGGCAGGATTGCAGGGGCCACAGGCTACTGAGGTGCTGGAAGGGATGGCACAGTGACAGGGGCCATAGCCCCAGAGGCACCCAAAGACTTTGTCGCCGGGAGCAACAACAAATGACTGTGCCTTCAACAGAGTAATCATCAATGGGAGGGAAGGCAATAACTTCTGAAATAATTCTGACACAGTAGCCAGAACGCTGCTAGCAGCTATAGTGCTAGCCAGCTGAGTTGACAAAAGAAGGCAACGAAGGGATAGTGCCCAACAATGATGCGAGTGGAACAGACTGCATGCCACTCACAGTGGGTGAGCCAAAGCAAAAGCCTGCACCCAACACTGGTGTCTGAATGGTATTCTAGCCGGGAATGGAGACAGATGAAGCAGCTTGAGACTTACCCTTGTGGGGATTCAGCAATGACCTGGACCAGGAGAAAGACTTAGAATATTTGTAGTGATGTCCCAAGGGGACCTATTTTGATTTCTTTGATGAATGTCATCTCTCCCGTGAAGGAGACAGCGTAGTTGCCTGATGAAGAGACTTTGATGTTTCCTCAGTGGTAGATCCGGTAGAATGAGCCAGAGACCCCGGGGAATATGTTGATGTTGTCAACTTGTCATTCTCTATTTTCTGTAGAAATTTTTCTTTTTTTTTTTTTTTTTATAAATATAATCTTTTTTTTTTGTGCCTTGCACTGGCCCCTTATACCTCTCTCCAGTGAGGTCATGTAGCACAGCCTTGTCCCGGCCAACCTAAGATACTCCCTCAATCTCGTCTCTGTTCCCAGGATGTGCTCCTCCGTAACCACCAACCGTCCTGCTCCCCTGGCTCTGAGCCCCCCGGGGTGGTACTGCCCAAACTCCTCCGGCATTCTATCTGCAATCTAGAAGGGCAGCTGGGGAGCAGAGGAGACGCACAGAGACTAGTCAGGAAAGATCCAGCTCATGGCGTGGGAACTGGCCACTGGACCCACCTTCGTCTGTCCGGGTGCCAGTGTCCATTTTCCTTGTTCCCAGATGTGCAATGACATCCAGTGCATTGGCATGCCCCCGCACCTGCCTGTAGGACATCCGCCACTGCCTCCAAACCCCTCTCTGTGCTCCCGCAGGCTGCAATGCCCCCCCCCCGTCTCCACTGGGAGCCCCACTAGCCGCAGGATCGACAACCCATCCTCACCCAGGAGAGGAGAGCAGTCCTCTGGATGCTCATTCCTCTCCTGCCCTTGCCGACCAGAGTCTGTTCCTGAACCCGGGTCACCGGTGTGGCGTCAAGCGCCTCAACCCTCAGCTCCACCAGGCTGGCCCTATAAATATAATCTTTATTAACTATTTTACATGTGTACCACTTTCAGCACCATATTAATAAAACAGCTTTTACAATCCACATTACGGTCTCAAGTCTTCATTCCACAATATGATCCTAAATTTTCATTTTATATATGCATAATTGGGGAACAGGGTGACGTAACAAGGAAACCATCCAGCCCCCTAAGGTACAGCGCAGGAGAGAGGGAACAGAAGAGTAAACACTGATGAAAGTGAGACATTCCACATCCCAGTTGGCGATAACACTGAAGTGTGCCCACACATAGTCGCCTGCAGATCTAAGGGGGGAGAGCCAGGTAATCTTCCCCTCTCAATGTCACTAGGCATGGGTGGGCAATCCAAGTGAGTGATGGTGGACCACGTCAAAAAAAAAAGGTGGTCAGAAAAAAGTATCAGGTTTGGGTGTAATTTGTGGGGACTGCGGGGTGCCCTGATGTGTGGCTGGTGCTTATGGCACAAATTGCCTGTCAATCCCTATGACATACAGTATCCACCCATTCCAGTGTGAAGAACAAAGTTCTACCTTATTGCTGAGGGAATGCGATATTTTCTCCATCTTATAAATTTGATTTACTGTGGTGCGCCACTCACAGATGGTAGGTAGTTTAGGGGTTAACCATGCTCTAGTGATTTTTTTTTTTTTAGCTGCAGTCAGCAGGATACAAATCAAGTATCTTGTGTTAGGGTCTCGTAGACCTCGGGAGTTTGTAGCAGTAAGTATAGCTCTGCCATGAAGGGGACAGGCTTGCCAAATAATTGATAGAGTTCACTTTGCAGATCTCGAACAAAAAAGGGGCTTAAGGGTAGGACAGGTCCACATGATGTATGTGAGGTGGGCCCGTGCCTCTCCCCCCCCCAGTTTCTCCGGCATGAAGAAACCCCCGTGGGGGAGTAGTGAGTGGTAATGACTAGAGTGCAGAAATATCTGCTGCGATGTTTCCAGGTATACCCTCTCCACTGTTGTGAGCTAGTGACTCTGGACGCAGCAATACAAGACCTATGGCAGTCATCAATAGTAACTGGTTTTCCAATTTCTTCTTGTGACCACCGCACGGTGTCCTGTGTGGAGTCTCTGATAGAGTCAGAGAGCGCCCAGTAGATGCTGGGCACCATATGTTTGGTGCCTCCAGTGTTAATAAAACCGATCAGGTAATTGAGGAGAGTTGGGTGGGAGTCAGGGTTTCAAAGACTAAGTGGGAAGGTATTTGTGGGAAATTTTCTAAAGCCCTATGGCCATATACCATCACATGGTATGGTTCAATTTGGCCACTAGAACAAAATCATCCAATTCCAAGGCATAAATATGGGACTTCAGAGGAGCTGACTTTGATAAGATGGCCAGAGTTAAGCTAGCCCTGGCAAAAAGAAATACAGGTGAGGGGGTACAGGCAAAGTGGGCAAGCATTAAAGATGCAATACTTGAAGCAACATCCCACTGTGTTAGTGAGAAATGGAAGTGCAAGAGAAGAAGGAAACCTCTTTGGTTCTCAAACACAGTAGCAGAAAAGGTCAGAGCCAAAAGGCTGGCCTTCAGGAAATATAAGGGAATGCAGCAGGACGAAGATAGGGAGGCATACCAAACTTCCCTAAGGGAAGCAGGAAAGGCAGTAAGGCAGGCAAAGGCCCAATCCGAGGAAACACTAGCATGAACAGTGAAAGAAGGTGATAAGACTTTCTATAGATACATTAGTAAAACGAAAAAGTCCAGAGGGGGTATTGCTAAGATCAAAGGGGATAAGGGGGCGTGTGAGGAGGAGGACCATGTAAAAGCATCTATCCTAAATAGATACTTCTGCTCAGTATTTACTTAAGAGAAGGTAAGGCAAGGCTCACTGCTCAGCATCATGGACACAGGGGGGAGGGAGGTGTGCACTAGTCCTTTCACAAAAGAAAGGGTCCTACAAAAGCGCGATAAGCTCAGGGTGGACAAGGCAATGGGACCGCATGGCATACATCCCAGGGTACTAAAGAAGCTAAGGGTGGAACTAGCAGAGCCATTATCAGAACTGTTTAGTGAGTCTCTGAACACAGGAGAGGTCCCAGAAGACTGGAGAAGGGCTCATGTGATCCCACTCCACAAGAGTGGTAGCATGGAGGAAGCAGGGAACTACAGACCAGTCAGTCTTACCTCAGTAGTGGGCAAGATTATGGAGACACTCCTTAAGGAAAGGATAGTGCAACACCTGGAATCCATAAGAGCACAGGATCCAAGACAGCATGGGTTTACAAAAGGAAGGTCCTGTCAAACTAATCTCAGATTTCTTTGACTAGGTAACCAGAGTGGTGGACCAAGGGGGAGCAGTTGATGTCGCCTACCTTAACTTCAGCAAAGCTTTTGATACTGTTCCACATAGAAGATTGATTAATAAGCTGGATAGGCTCGGGGTGGGTCAGACGTTGGTCAACTGGGTGGCAAACTGGTTGACGGGCAGAAAACAGAGTGGTGGTAAACAGTATACAGTCAGAAGAGATGCAAGCCACAAGTGGGGTACCTCAGGGATCAGTCCTGGGGCCAGTCCTCTTCAATATCTTCATCAGTGACATTGCAGATGGACTGGAGGGTAAGGTTTGTCTGTTTGCAGATGACACCAAGATCTGCAACAGAGCAGATGATCCAGGTGGGGTGGGCAGAATGAGAAGAGATCTGAATAAACTAGCAAAATGGTCGGAAGAGTGGCAACTGGGGTTTAACGCAAAGAAGTGCAAGATCATGCGCATAGGGAAGAGAAACCCTGAAGCCACCTATAGGCTGGGAGGGGAGTTGCTGGCAGTCACAAAGGAAGAAAGAGACTTTGGCGTAATCATCACCGATGACTTGAAATCATCCAAGCAGACCACTAAAGCAGTAGGTAAGACTAGAGGGATGTTGGGGTGTATTAGTAGTGGTATCACAAGTCGGAAGAGGGAGGTAATAATCCCTCTTTACAAAACACTGGTTAGGCCCCATCTGGAGTACTGTGTGCGGTACTGGAGGCCACACCTTCACAAGGACATTAACCAAATTGAGGCAGTCCAGAGAAGGGTAATCAAAATGGTGCAGGGACTGCATCAGAAAACATACGAGGACAGATTAATGGAGCTCAATATGTATACCCTAGAGCAAAGGAGGGAGAGAGGTGATATGATTGAAACATTCAAACACCTTAAGGGTATTAACAAGGTGAAAGAGTCTAACATGTTTCAATGTAAGAAAAATAGCAGGACAAGAGGACACAGCAGGAGATTAGAGGGAGGCCGATTAAGGGGTAATGTGAGGAAGTTCTTTCTCACAGAAAGGGTGGTGGGTGCATGGAACAGCCTACCTCAGGAAGTGGTGGCTATGAATACAGTGCAGGGCTTCAAACAGGCATGGGATAGGCCTAAGGGAGCAATACAGATGAGTATGAAAAGATAGGCCATTGACAGAGCAAAGGCCAATGGCACATTCATAAGGTAGAAAAAGAAATGGGCAGACTGGATGGGCCTTGCGGTCCTTATCTGCCGTCAGCTTCTATGTTTCTATGCTTCTGCCAGTTTCTCCTTGTGACCTGAATAAAGTCTTATATAGATGGCACAGGATTTCATATCATGTAAAAGGCCCAGGCAGCAAATACGACAAGTGAGAGCTTCATCACTAAATATCTGCACTGCACAAAGATGAAAGCCAAAAAAACAGGGACTTCTTTAAAGTAGCTGATGACAGCATGCAATAATGATATCAAGTTAAAATAAAAATAAAACTGGTACTTAAATGTCTGAATTAGACAAAGCCATTTTCCTCAATTGACAAACAGCTGATGGAGATGGAGGGAAGTACTAGGCAGCCCAAGTTAGTCATTTGTTTACGGGGTTAATGTAGTTTTTGTTTACCAGATAGGTGCACTAGACAATACAATGCCTATTTTCAGGCATGGGCTGGAAGAAATACAAACATTAAACAACAATAACATAACGAAAAAGTTAACAATAAACACAACTGCACAAAAATTAAACAGTACATAGCCGTACAAGTCAGCAGTGCAATAAGGCACAACATAAGTACAACAGACGTGGCAGACAGACAACTACTGTATATACGTCAGGTTTCTTGCGCTTCCCAAAAATTTGGAACTCCCTCCCTCCTCAAATTCGTCACTCCTCCTTTTCCTACTCCATCAGCACTGCCCTTCACAACTATCGTTCATCTAACAGCTCCTGCTATCACCTTCCTTAAACAACGTTCCTTGCTTATGTCCATACTAACCCCCATCCCAATATATCTACTCTTAGCCTCTCCTAGATGTAACTCAGACTTCCTATTCCTCTAAGCACCACCCTTTCTTAGTTCCTACAGCTTTCCACCTCCTCTCCTTCCCCCCATCTCTACTAGGCTTCCCTGCCCCTTGCAGGGTTCTCATTATCCTGAAGGGATCCTTGGGTTCAGCTCTCCTTTCCCCTCCTCCTCCCCTGCCCCCCCTGCAGGGTTCTCACCATCCTGAAGGGGTCCTTGTGTTCGGCTCTCCCTTTCCCTCCTCCTCCCCTGCCCCCCTGCAGGGTTCTCACCATCCTGAAGGGGTCCTTGTGTTCGGCTCTCCCTTCCCCTCCTCCTCCCCCCCGCCCCCCTGCAGGTTCTCACCATCCTGAAGGGGTCCTTGTGTTCGGCTCCTCCTCCCTCCTCCTCCCCTGCCCCCTGCAGGGTTCTCATCATCCTGAAGGGACTCTGGGTTCAGCTCTCCTTTCCCTCCTCCTCCCCTGCCCCCCTGCAGGGTTCTCACCATCCTGAAGGGGTCCTTGTGTTCGGCTCTCCCTTCCCCTCCTCCTCCCTCCACCTTCCCTATTCACTCACTGCACTTGATTACCTACTTGCCTAATTCCCCTCTCCCCTCGCACTTTAAGAACCATCTGCACCTCCTGCACTTGATACTACTTTTTGCACTTCTCTGTAATTGTCTCCACTGCTGTATTTCTCTGTTCTGTCTATATTCAGGTCAACTCCACTATCAACTATTTGTGTTTATTTTTTAGCATTCGGTACATGCCTGTGATGCCCTCTTGTTCCCCGTCCCCTTACACTTAACTGCTTACTGTATGTTCACTGTACGTAACTGTTGTCCTATGAAAATAGAATGCATTACCGTTCCATTCTCTCTGTATCCCGGCCCCTCCCCCAAGGTCGCACTGGGAGAGAGAGCAACTTGTTGTTCAGTGTGCTTTCCTGGAGAAACATTTAATTAAATAAATAAATAAACAAACAAACAAATACAGTGCAGTTATACAAGTGGTGCCGATATATGTCAGCGTGGGTGGTCACAGTCAGGCAAAGATTTCTGAGTGGTCATGATGCAAATTGCTTAAAGTTCCAAATACGTGGATCTATGGAGGGAGAGATCTTCAAAGATCTCACCTTGATAAATGCTCCCAAGCCCCTGAAGTCAAATCCACTGTATATGCTTGGTTAAAGCCGGACATACACAGAGGATGAGCCGCTAGGTGCAAGGCCCCATGGTGCAACCAAGCTTAAAGGACACCTAACCCTAGTTTTTTGTGCCTGAAACATTAGTTAAAATGCATCCTAGGGCAATGTATAATAGAGACTGCCCTTTTAGATGATGTGCCTCCTCACCTTACAATTGGTATTTTAATGAAGATTCACTGCAGTGAAAACAAAATTAAACAGTTCAGTCTTGTTCAAAACTTCCACCTCTATGTAAACCTTGATGGCGCAGATATCACGCATCATGACACTGGTGAAATAACAGCACCCCCCCAATACAGAAAACCTATGCACATTGTCCATTTATTACAATATTTGGCTCCCTTTTTGGACATCAGCATTTTAATCAATACTTAACATGTGTAATGGACTTTATAATATTCTAATGTTTATAACAGGGGTCAAATACTTTTACAAACCGACACTGTGCAGATGTTTTCCGTATAAGCTAGGAAGCACTCTCGTTTCATGTATGTCATCGCTCATCACATCCATGCCGTCTTAGGTTCACATGACAGCACGAATTATAAACAAGATTAAAGCAGCTTGTTTGCCCCCCCCCCCTTTTTTTTACATGAGACTTGCAAAGTAGCAGAGGCCATGACTATTTGAGTATTGGGAAAATACTGTATTACGCTGTCTAACTATCTCTAACCCCTGTTAAAAGCAAAGAACATAAAAAATACCTCTCCTTAAAATCCCTACGACCCTTATCTACTCTAATTCTAAGCTAAAGCAAGGCATTGTCGGGGCTGTAGTTCTAGCAGAACACTAGGAGACTACAGAAAATGAAGCAGCAGCTAAAATGCTTGTGGATTTAAGGTGCAGTGATCTTTAAATAGCAAGGAGGCAGTATAGCGCAGTGGTTTAGGGCTCTGAGCTGCAAACCTGGAGACCTGAGTTTGAATCCCACAGCCCCCACATTTACACTGTGTGGCCCTGAGCAAGTCACTTAACTTCCTTGTGCTCCCAGGTCACACCTGGAAACAAGCTTTGGCTTAGTGTGGCCTTCCTGGTCAAATAAGTTCCCCTTACCTTTCCAAACATCTGGGGAGTACTGCATCACTCCTTATAGGAGTAAAACTTTCACATTTTTAAAAGTTTAGGTTCTGGGCTGGTGACCATGCTACTGCAGGGCACTCCCAGGGTAGCCACCTATATAAACAAACCCCTAGCAAGCACAGGAGGCCTCAGTGGAGGTGGACATGGCAAAAGCAAGGGTCTGGTGCGTCTCATGTGGCAGAAAGGGCAGCGGGCCAGTGATCTTAGATTTTGAAAGAGAGAAGTCATTTGAAGGTAATCAGAAAGGGGTATAGCATTGCACAGTACAAGGAATGTGACGTTCACACAATAATGCAACTAGTAATTTCACATGCAGATATTACATCTCATTAAGGGACTTGAGGAAGAGAATAAAAAATTAAAGGAACAAGTTAGCTTTCAAACTGAAATGAGGATAATAGGGCAGGCTGTACAGAACACCAGTATGCTATTACAAGAAAATGAGTAGATAGTAGCAGGGTAGGAAAAGGGCAAATTGTGGATAAGGTGATGAGTGATAAAAGGAAAAAAACATGGAATAGGATTCAGGTGGTGAGAGGGAAGAAATGGTGTGTTGTTAAAGGGGGAGCTAAGAGAAGGCGAAGGTATGAACAAAGCAAGGATCAAATAATGGGGCAAAATAGATTTTTTTTTTATACTTCCTTTTTATTAACTTTTTAATCTTTTGTTTTACAGATACAGTTAAAGTCACTGTCACCATTGAAAAAGCTTGAACACTTGATGCATCAAAATTGACCAATGAGTACCACCAGAATAAGTCTCTAGTTGTGCTTATTATACAGCATTATAATAAAGCTGTGGCTATAACCATTGGCCCAACCAACATTGTTTTTAAAAAAAAAATTAAAATAAAATAAAACTGATATTGTAAAACATTAAAAAAGAGTCAGCTTGTTTTTTTTTCTTTTCCATGTTATCATAGAGGTATATAGCAACTAGTGAATATAACATGTTTATCTGAATTTATGTCAATTAATAGAGGTTACCTTAATTTAATCAATCAAAAACACCCCAGGCCGAAGAGACTCATTGATGTGGGTTGAGAGGGTGGGGGAGGGGTGTAGTACAGATTATGAGGTTGTTCTAAGGTCCCACCTGGTCCATCGGTTCTGGTAGGCCGCACTTTTATTGTTCAAATTATGTGTTAATTGTTCAGATTTTTGTATGTAATTTATAATTTCTACCAATCCTTCATCATAGGGGGTTCTGGTTGTAGCCATTTTTTCGTTATGGCTTTATAGGCAGCAACCAGGAGGATGGACCATAGATACAGAGTGTCTTTCCCCTCTAAGTTCTTTAGGAGGGATGCCTAACAAAAGGTTCTCTGGTTTAAACAGATTTAGGATATTAAGTACCTTAGCCATTTGCTGGGTTACTAATTGCCAAAATGAGTGAATTTTTGGACAGGTTAGAAAGATATGAGCATGGGAGGCTTCTTTAGTATTACATAGTCTCCAACAAGGAAATGTGGTTCCGGGATTTTGCTTGGCACAGAACAGAGGCACCATAAAATATCTAGTATGGATTTTCCAAACATATTCTTGCCACCCTGGGGACAATGTTGTGAACCAAGTCACTTGCCATACTCTAAGCCAGTCTAGTTGTACTATAGATATATTCAGGTCCTTCTCCCATCGAGTTTTCAGAGGCTCTGACCGAAAAGCTTGTTGTTTTAGCAAAAACTTAGATATTTTAGAGATTGCATGGTCACTCTCCTTTGCAGTCCATATTTGAATAAAGGGGGTATCATCTGTATACATAGGCATTTTGGT
The DNA here is from genome assembly GCA_016271365.2 of Neoceratodus forsteri. Taxonomy (NCBI): domain Eukaryota; kingdom Metazoa; phylum Chordata; order Ceratodontiformes; family Ceratodontidae; genus Neoceratodus; species Neoceratodus forsteri. Next base: position 386,890,989 of record JADMNL010000025.1, on the reverse strand, counting down.
TGTCTGTTTAAGTTGGGAATTTATGAAGTCCCTAATCTGCATATAATACAGTAGGTCTTTGGAGGTCCACAAGTACGTAATTTGGGCCTCAGTATAAGTTATAGCCGCACTTTGTCACATTAACTGCCACGGTGCCCAGAGGCCTTGCTTCATTTGAATATGATACCATGTTGACTCCTTTGCTGGGATGAAATCTGGATTTGCTGCAAACCATGCATATTTCCGTTTGCAAATTGCATTACCTCTCAGGGAGTATCCCCTTTTCCATCCTTCTAAGATTGAAACGGTGCTATCTGGCTGCATTATCTGTTTTTTCATCTGGGAGTTTGAAAACAGAGCCGCTGCTGGGGAAAGTGACTGGACTCTAGAAAGGTCCATCTGTTTCCAGTGCGCCGTATAGTCTGGGTTGCCCCACAGGAGTGCAAGTCTCATCTGAGAAGCATTCCAGAAATGATGTAAATTAGGGAGTGCAAGTCCTCCCCTCTCCTTAGGTTGCATTATTAGTTGTAATTTGAGTCGAGGTTTCTCACCCAGCTGTAAGTAGTGAGACAGCATGCCTTGCCATTGTGAAAGAGTCTTAATTGAGACTATACATGGGACGTACTGAAATAAGTATAGTAGCCTTGGAAGGGCGTTCATTTTAATAGATTGGGCTCAGTTGTAAAAGGAGATAGGGAGGACAGACCATCTTCTTATATCTGTTTTTAGGGTCTGTATGAGTGAAGAATAGTCAATATCAAATAGACCTGTCAAATCCTTTGGAATTTTAATGCCAAGATATTTTATCTCGGCTAAGTTTTGTTTAAAGTTATATTGTGTCGATGGTTTATAATGAAAAGCTAATCTCTCTGTTTTAGAGGTATTTAAAGAATATCCCTAGAGTTGGGAAAAGGAATTTCATTTTTGAATTAAGAGAGGGAGGGAAGTATCTGGGTAGGATAGGTAAATTAAATCATCATCTGCAAATACAGCTATTTTATGTTCCGTTTCACCAAATTGTAGTCCTGGGATATTTACATCTTGTCTTATAAACTGGGCCAAAGGTTCAATATAAAAAGCAAATAGCAGGGGTGAGAGTGGGCATCCCTGCCTGGTTCCTCTATGTAGGGAAAATTTTTGAGATATATGGCCATTTGAACGTGTATATCCCTGTGGGTTTTGGTAAAATTTGGATATTAGATTTATAAACTGAGTGGGAAGATGAAATTGATTTAATACTTGCTTAAGAAAGGGCCAAGGATACCTTATCAAAGGCTTTTTCAGCGTCAAGACTATGCAAGAGACTAGGAGTTTGCTTTTGTTTAATATTTTCAATTAAGTATATACTACATCTAATATTATCCTGTGCTTGTCGACCCATAATAAAGCTGCATTGGTCATGGTTAATCAGTATTGGGGCTAAGGGTTTAAATCTATGGGCCAATATAGCAGTCATTATTTTATAGTAAGTATTCAGAATTGATACGGGGCAATAGGAACCAGGCAGAGTGGGACCCTTTTCCAGTTTGGGAATCACAGAAATTATAGAATATTGTCAAGATGGGGGGATAGCCATTTCTGATAATGCCAGTGTGTTGTAGAGTCTGTGAAGTACTGGGGAGAGATCTTGTTTAAATATTTAATAAAATTCCCCCGGGAAACCATAATTTCCTGGACATTTATTTGTTTTAAGTTCACTGATTTCCGTAAGGATTTCCTGGAGAGTTATTGGGGCCGCTAACGTCCCTGCTAGTGTTCAAAAGTGTAGGAAGTTTCAGGGATAGCAAAAAATCGACTATCTGGGATGAGGAATGACTTGGGGGGGGGGCGCCGAATAAAGCTTTGTGTAGTATTTTACAAAAATATTTGAAATTTGGGCTATTGAATGTTGCATTGGACTCGTTGGGGAGGCTTTGAGCGTTGCTATTTGTGCTCTTGTGAATTGAGCTCTTAAACGCCCAGCTAGCAACCTCAAGGCCCTTGGGCCTCTCTCGTAGTATTTTTGTCTTAGGTGAACTAGTTTTTGTTCAACATAATAGTCTAAAAGAGAATTAAGTTCTTGCTTCAGGATTTTTAACTTTTTATTCAGTTCTTGGAGGGGTTTCTCTTTTTACCTTTCTTCCAAAGTTTGTATTTGGGTTAATAATTCTAGTTTCCGTCTCGCTCTAATTTTCTTTTTCCTAGTGGCTATCTCAATGAGCTTGCCTCTACATACAGCCTTTATAGTGTCCCATAGTATTGAGATAGGTATCTCTCCTGTATCATTATCAAGAAGGGCCTGTTTTATCACTTCTTGCATTTCCTGGATCATTTCCTTGTCCCTGAGTAATGAGACATTTAGCCTCCAGACTGTGTTTCTCTGAAAGTTATCCAGTTTAGTCTTTAAGTAGACTGGTGCATGATCTGATTGTACGAAATCTCCTGTCCAGGTTTTTTGTAATATCTGTATATGCTCCTGACACATTAAGAAATAGTCTAGGGCTGAGTATCTTTGGTAAACCTGGGAAAAAAAGGTGCAATGTTTACCTGTACAATTGAGATACCTCCAGGTATCCAGTATACCTAAGTCTTTTAATAACCTACCTAAGTCTCAGATTCTCTTGTCTAACTTAGGTCTGTTTGACCCCTTTCTCAGTCGAGAGACACAGCTTTAGGTTAAAATCTCCTCCACGTATTAAAGGATCCTCAACCCATTGTGTTAGCTTTAGAAAAAAAGATCTATAACTTGAAAATTCTGTGTTAGGGAGGAAAGTAAACAGATGCTAACGTAACAGGATTACCGTTAAGCTTCCCCTTCACCATGACATACCTCCCATCTTTATCCATGCATAAAAAAGGGGTTTTCGGGGGTATCAGAATAGTTGTACCCCTTCTCCTACCTCCTTTATACGAGGATGCATGTACTTGACTAAACCCCAGGCGCTCTCAAATTTTCGATGTTCCTCAGTACAGAGATGTGTTTCCTGGAGCATTATAACATCCATTCCCACCTGTTTTAACGAGGCTAGTATTTTAAAATGTTTAATTGGACTTGTGAGTCCATGTACGTTATATGTACATAATGTATAAGCCATCTTAAATAATATACATTTCGCCACACCTGTACTTTACCCCTTTGTTAAAATCCGGCTCCTTTGTGTCTCTAATAATATCTAATATTATACCTCTATATGAATTATACCAGTAGCATTTTAGCCCTCTAACAAAGACCCAATAGATTTTAGATAACTTAAAAGACAACAAAAAGGAAAATATTGCCAACAGGGCATAAAACTTATTTACAGGATTGTACTTCCAAGGTAGGAGGACTTCTATGCAAAGAGACCTCAGCACCAACCATAGTATTAGTTTAGGTGAGTAGGAGATAAAATCTTTCCTCCTTAGTCGGAGGATCTCTTCTTGGGTCAGAGTAATATTTGGCCCAAATATCGTGGGTGGTAGTAGCAAAGTGTAGGCAGTGAGCTAATCTGCCCTTGAGTAGTTATTTCCTTAATGGGAGGGTAATTGCAAGTAAAATTACCTTTATATTAGTGTAGTATTCTATTATATCAACTTGGGGTTCTCCAGGGACTAAGGGCAAATAATTCAGGCCCAAAAGTGCATCCCCTTTCCTCACAAAGTGATCTAGTTTGCACAACCTCTCTTTCCACTTCCCTAGAAAGCCCTGTACCTTTAAGAGTGTTACAGAAAGAAAAGTTCTTGAGAGGATTCCTACAGAGTCAATCCATTCGAATGCTCTATTAATAATAAAAAAAAAAAAAAAAAAAAAGGAAAAAGCTGTAAATTTAAACCTTTATAGATCTACATATAACTTCAGAGCATTAAATTACATTGGGGAAGAGATAATCATATTTGGATGCATTTCTCCACTTAATTAGTAAGGTCACCAAGAAGTGATGGCCAAGCCAAGTTTTCAACGGGGGTTGTTGCCTTATGCCTAAAATGATGGCTCTCTTTCGTCTCAGCCCAGAGTCAAAATGAAAATAGATTCCATGAAGGGATTCCGTAAACTCTATGTCCCTCAGCCCTCCATCAGTTGTATATCCTGTTCCGAAACACCAGGTAGTTTCTTAAGTAGATCTTGCAGAAACTTGATGTTGTCTGAGCTGGTATTGAATGTTGGCAGCTGAGTTTTCTTTACGGGGGCTGTTTTCCATTTCTGATCTCCCCCTCTACGCTTCTGGCCGAGGTGACTTGGAAACTCTGGAACCGCTAAACCTCTTTTCAGCACAGCCTCTTGGGCTGCTTTCGGTGTGCTGTAAGCTTCAGGACCCTCCTTCCAAAAGACCTGCAATCGGGCTGGAAAAGGAGTTTGTACCCGCAAATTCTGGGATCTAAAGGCCTTAATCACGGGAAAATATTCCTGGCGCTGCTTTTGGATATCTGGCGGGAAATCGTGGTCGAAAAAGACACGCAATGTCAGATACTTAACTTCTTTCTGTTGCCATGCTTGTTTCAATATGTCCTCTTTCATTTTAAAACTATGGAATTTTATTATTATTGATCAGGGTCTTGCTGCCTGGTCCTTCGGTTTGGGTATGAGGGCTCTATGAGCTTGATCAATCTTAATTTTATATCCTTGGGGGAGTTGCAGGACATCTCTAGGCAAAGCGGCAATAAACTCTCTCATATCTCCCTCTTCTGCCACTTCATGGAGACCATATAGCCTGAGATTTTCATGTTGTGACCGACTATCCAGGTCTAAGCATTTTCTTTCCATAGAGACAGCATGCTCACATAGTGCCAACACTGTTTTCCCGATGTGAAGGAGGCCATCTTCGGTGTTAGAAATCCGTTCCTCCGTCTCGTGTATGCAATTTTCTACTTGGGTAAGCTTTGTATTTGGTTGCTGAAATTCCATTTTGTTTTCAGAGCACATATCTTTCAATTCTCTCGTGAAAGATTCAAATCGGCTCCTGGAAAGGTGATTTCTCCCCTCGTCAGTAGAAAATGATTGACTTATGCTTTGCCGTCGAGGGGTAGCTTGGACTCGAGTCAGATAAGCTTGTCTAGGTTCTATTTTCTCCCCTTTTGTTGATTGTGATCGATTTCGTTGCCCCCTTTCTTTTTATAACCCTCCTGTAGCCATTTAAGCAGATAACTTTTTATTTTGGTTTTATTTTAGAGGGCTTGGTGGCAGATTAGCTCGGAGCTCTCTGTTTAGCTTGCAAACAGCGCTGTACTGGAACCGGAAGTTGGGGCAAAATAGATTTGAGACTCTTCTTAAGGAAGGTGTGGAGTAAAATGACATTTTGACATCGGAGGATACAGCGGAAAATACTGTACATAAGGAGGACGTCAATAACACAGATCAACAAATTCTGCACAACAATGAAACATATAATACATACCAGTCATCAAACACAAGAAGCACAGGAAATAAACCCAGAAAGAGGTAGCACAACAAAGTAGTTAGACAAACCGCTCAGGAGGCTGATATACAAACAGGAGGGGGACACCTCCATAACACCGGGGCAGAAGTGGTCAGGCCCACAAAAATCAGTCATAAATTCTGAAACAGATGTACAAAGGCAAATAGCAGTAATCAGGGACTCCCTACTGAAATATATGGATAAATATATTTGCAGGGGAGGAAAAGATAAGTGTACAGTCAGTTGCCTGCCGGGCCAAGGATAAGAGATTTTAAAAATTGCCTGGATGGCCTGATCAAAAGAACTGAATACCCAACAGCAGTCCATCCCGCATATAGGCACAAAGGATGCAGGAAAAGAGGACAGAGTTGGAACTTCAGTGGGAGTTTGAGGAGATGAGCATTAAATTGAAGAAGAAGAAGTGCTGTAGTATGGTTGTCTCAGAAATCCTCCCCATCCCGAGGACAGGGAGATGTAAAGCATTAGGTATTAAACAGCTGAATGGCTGGTTGAGGAGATAATGCACTGGAGAAGATTTTAGATTTCAGAGAAACTGAAACAGGTTCAAAAATGAGATATATATATATATATATATATAACACACACATATATTTTCAGTTCAGATGGGCTGCTTTTAAATAGGGATGGTACTAGAGTCCTTGGAGAAATAATACTTTATAATGCTCAAAGTTGTTTAAATGGAGTAGCAAGGGGGAAGGGGAGGAGATTCAACTATAAAAGACGGTCATAAATCATTCATAAGATAAACCAAAAGAACTAAACAGTATATGAATGGAAGGTGGAACAAAACAGACGAACTGGAATATATCCTTAATAAAGACGGAATACATACTGTATATGTGTGGTTACAAAAACTTGGGGGCAGGAGGGTACAGAAATGGGATAAAAAATATAGATGGTCCCGGGGTCTTTAATGAGGAGAGGTAGGAGAAAAAAGGAGGTGGTGTGGAAGTCTGTGTTAGAAACGATGTGAAAGTTGCCAAAACGAACATAGAAGAATTCCAGGTAGAACAAATATGGATAAAGTAAACTCTAAGTGATGGAAAAAGTATAAAAATAGGAATGACATACAGACCACCAGCACAGGCTCCTGACATTAATGAAGAGGTAAAATCTTTCATTAAAGCGTGGAGAATGAGAATAACAATATATTAGTGAGTAATTTCAATTGGCCAAATATAAACTGAGAAGGAAGGGAAGGTAAAACTCACTCTGAAAGAGAAAATAACTTAAGTAAGAACTTACCGTAAGAGTAGATCTTTGAGCGAATCTCTGTCATCAGGTCACACCTATGGAACAAGTCCCAAGCAGTGCTCAGCACAAAACAATCTGGGTGGTAGAAGGCTAGAGGCCTAAGAAAGAAAGCCCTGAAGCACAGCTAGGCCAAAGCCTGCCTTTCTTCTGGAGGCAATGTCCAGACTGTAGTGCTTGGTGAAAGTGTGGACATTATTCCAAGTGGCAACAGCACACAGAGAAACAAACAACTGAGAGGACTTTCTGCAGTCCTTAGTACGGTGTATATAATACCTGAGAAATATGTGCACATCTAAAGTATGGAGCAATGCTTCCCCTGGATTGGCATGCTCTGGATAATAAACAGGCAGGTGGATGGACTGATTTAGAGTAAACTCAAACACCACCTTAGGAAGAAACTTAGGTCCTGTCCACACTACACTGAAAACTCCTCTCTGTAACATTACAGAGGGTCCAAACCGTTACAACGGTTTGTGTTTACACCTGTAACATTACAGGAGGTGTTTTCGTACCCATTGTTGAAACCACTTATGAGGTGGTTTCAACAACGCTTACGAAAATGGTTCTGCCTCTGTAATGGTTTAGTACACAAAGAGACCCTGTCCTTGTGGAAAATCAAATAAGAAGGCTCACACATGAGAGCCTGTGGCTCTGAAATTCTTTGAGCAAAAGTAATAGCAACTAAAAATAACGCTTTCCATGACAGAAAGCGTAGCTTGCAAGAAGTGGCTAGCTCAAAGGGAGGCAGAGTCAGTTTCTCGAGAACAAAACTGAGGTCCCAAGCTGGGACCAGACTGCAGATAGGAGGCTTCAACTGTAAAATGCCTCTCGGAAAAGTACGGGCCACATCCAACTGTAGACAGATAGAAACTTTATTTATATAACAACCCTTCCCGGAGGCTTGGAGCGCTTAACAATATTTAAAAATAGTTCACACATATTCTTAGTACATAATGCAGAGTTCAATATAAAATTATTCTACCCATCATTAACTAAAATAAAACAATAAAACAATAGTCAGTACAATTTATGACCTTCAACTCATAACAAATTATGTAGGTCATACGCTTGATTAAATAATAGCGTTTTGAGCCCTTTTTAAAGGTTTCCACCAAGGGTGCCTTCCTTGGATGTCTTGGAAAGGAGTTCCACAGGGTCAGCAAGGCAACTGAAAACGCCTGATCCCTAGAATGCCACAACCTAACCCTGGAAACCACAAGGAGGCAACCCTCAGAGGAACGGAGAGCCCGAGATGAGCAATGAGGAACAGTGGCAATTGTGCCACTATACGGCCATCAATAGGCATGTAAACGGCTGAAACAGCAGACAGATGCAACTTAACAGATGAATACTGAAGTCTGCATCTGATAAGGACAGGAGATGCTCTAGAACTTGGTTGATTGGACAGGTGAAAGGGTCCAGGTGACAGAAAGCGGCCCATATAGCAAAGCACTTCCACTTCATCAAGTAAGTGACTCTGGTGGAAGGTTTCCTGGCAGCCACCAGCACATCAGCCACTTTCTGAGACACCCCAAAGCGGGCAATGGCTATGTGTTCAGGACTTATGCATGCAGATGGAGTGACTTGAGGTCTGGAATGTTCCAGGGTCTGCTGAGTCTGTGTCAGCAGGTCCCTGAAAAGGGGCAGGAAAACAGAAGGTTCCACAGCGAACTGCTGCAGTAATGGAACCCATATCTGATGAGGCCAGAATGGAGCCACCAGAATTAGGGTGGCACCCTCCAGCAGTAGTTTGATGAGCACCCTCTCAATCACAGGAAAGGGTGGGAAGGTGTAAAGAACCCTCCCTTTCCAGGGTCCCTATTAGTGGATAGGTAGCTTTCATTTTTCTTCAAGTCTGCTTAATCATTTAGAAACAGGTACTGAAATCAGTCCTCATAGACGTCTATTGAGCGTGTCCCCGCACTCTTCCTGCTAAGACATCACAAAATGTCTCACCAAGTGGGTGATGCCGGCGGACCGGGAAGTGGAAGGGATTGCCTAGCTGTGGGTTCAGTTTCATTTACGGTCCCTTTCCTCCTGAACAGAACCTCATAAAATTATTTTTTGCTAGAAAAGGCTAGCACCAGCATAAGATAATGGGGCTGTGAAGCCCACATACATATCTGAACAAAAAATCCTTTAGAATTTATGAACGTCCTGCCAGCGCAGTGGTAGCACTACCACTCGTGATGCAGACATGGGTTCAGAAACAAGTCTGTATCGTCGGAGGGCCACCGGGGGCAGAGGATTGAACATCCCACAGGACAGTCTCCTTCAGGGCGGAAAGGGGTATTGCTGTCACCGTGTGACCACAGGTGGTGGTGCAGGCAAAGCGTAGCAGCAGGGGTTGGGGACAGCCAACTGGCTAGATGGGCGTACTGTTCGGGGGGGGGAGAGAAAAGGAGAAAGGTCACACTTTAAGTGTTAGTTTTAATGTCACTATGGGGGTAATCATTAATTATATGCAACAGGGGTAATTACACTGTAGTTACATGTGTGTTGCATGTAACTACATTACAGCTGCAATGCAGTTTCAGTGTAGTCAAAGAAACTTAAAAGTGTTACCATAAGAAAATGGAGCTGTGTACCGCAATGGCTCCAGGGCAGCTCGCAGACCCCTGACCCAGGCTCACTCCAGGAGCACAAAAAATAAAATGGCTTCTCTAAGGGGCCTGGTCCAGCCTGAAGACTCCACCATGGGGGAAGGGAGGGCAGAAGTGTTGAGGCTGCCTGGAACACCAAGGCAGAATGTCGTCAGCCGAGGGGGAGGCAAAATAGAAAGTGACATAAAAAAAAATTTGTTAACATTTTAAATGTAGTTCCGCATGACACAGTATATTGAAAGAACACAGCTCCAGAATTGGAATTGTCTACTGACACAAGCACAGCATGACTCTTGAGACATTACGGTTAGCTGTCACCAGCTCAATACTCTCTATAGTGGACTATGGATTAGTTGTTTACGGCTCCGCCACTGACACTGCACATAAAAGAATAAGTACGGCACTCAACAAATCACGTTGTCTGCTCTCTGGTGCTCACAGTCGTACCCATACGTGTGACCTATACGCCCTGACCAATTGGTTGTACCTTAAAGGGAGGATTTTGTATCGGACCTGCCTGCTTGTGGGAAAAAAAAAAAAATCAGTCTAGGGTTCACCCCACCAACCGCCCAGCATCTTCTCATATGCATGCCTAACTCGCGCAGCACCAGGAGAGCAGCTAAGCACACCTTCCTGGCACCTTTCTGTCGGACCACCCAGGCTCAGTGTTCTCTCATGTTCCGAGCTCATAGCAGCTTAAACAACCTTCCCCAGGATATCCTTGATGAACCCAAGCTTGGGTCCTTCAAATGCAAACTCCGACAGCACCTTACTACACTTAGCAACTGTGACTGTCCCAACTAGCTTTTACCCTAGCAGAACATTGCCACCCCATTCCCTATTTTGTGCTAGCACCTTACTACTCCCTCTCCCTCTCTCTATCAGCTCCCCTTCCCTTCACCGGTCATCCCCTCCCCTCTGAGAGCTCCCAGATTTTCTACTCTCTCCCCTGATCCTTCTGTCACCCACATGTCCTGTGTCCTCTGTGCTCCCTCCCTTCCATACCACCACTCCACTCCCTTCAACTCTTGGCCCGACAAAGACTCCTTGCTGACTGCTCTGCTTTTGCCCCTTCTCTCCACTCTGTTACCTGACAAAACCAACAGTCTGACTGCTCAAACATTGCTGTGTCACACTATTCCCTGTAACCCCCTACTGTGGAATTAGGGCAAAATATTAAAGGAACTGGTAAAGTGTTGAAAGAAAAAAGGACAGAGAAATCACAGTAAATTATAAAAAAAGAGCTAAGACATGAGAGAAAGAGTTATACTATGTTAGATTAAGGAATTAAATATGTAGAAATCAGATGGTATGTGTAAAGAAGAAAAGGTTTGCTAAAACACTATTTAAATGAAACATTGTTAAGAAGGACAGTACTGCCTGTCATATCAGGTTCATTCTGTTTTAAGAATCTTTCTGAGAATAGTCACCAAGGGCTTGAATGGTACTGTAAGGTCACTACAGCCCAGCTCAAAGGTCAGTTCAAGCTGACCAGGCAAACAGCTGTGTGATATCACTTACTAGGACAGCGAAATGCTTTTGTGTAAAAATAGTACTACTATCCAGTTCAAAGGTCAGCTCAAACTGGCACTGCAGACATCACTTACCAGAAAAATATATATTATTGTAAGAAAGCCTTATTTGATAGAGGCCTTCCCTGTTCCTTTCTTGCTGCTATTCTACAAAGCCTGCCTTGTTTGGGAAAGCAATGATGCTAGCTGTGAATAAGCTCTGTATAAATACAAGCTAGACTGTGAGCCTCACCTGTGTTTTTGGAAGGAGGAAGACCACACAGCATTTGGACCCTGAAAACACTCCAGAGGACAGGGTATTGTCTACTTTGATTCTCTGCATGCTTATAGCTATGACAGTGGTGGGCTGTCATCTGTCTAGTTTTTACTTTATTAGGGATCATTTTATTTATGCTACAACAATAATAAAAATATATTTAATTCATAACAACTAAGTGTAGCCTGAGTTACATTTCTGGGCCACCGTCCAAACTGAATCTGTCTGGAATGTAAAAACTCTACACCCTTACCAGTTTCCCTCTACACGTTCATGCTGTTATCTTTCCTCGTTATTTATCAATTTGCACTGTGATTGGAACCCCATGCTCTTTTGACAATGTCTCCTCACTGATGGCTCAAGTGTCACCTAATGTTCTCATTGTCTATGAAACCAATAGTCTGACTGCTCAAACACTGCTGTGTCACACTATTCCCTATAACCCCCTTACCTGTTTCCTTCTATACATTTGTGCTGTTACCTTTCCTCATTATTTATCAATTTGCACTGGGATTGTAACCCTGTGCTGTTTTGACAATGTCTCCTTAAAGATGGCTCAAGTGTCACTTAATGTTCTCGTTGTCTATGCCCTCTATGATCATCTGCACCCACTGTATCCACAAATGTACACAATGCCAGCTGTTACCCAAATGTGTTTACCTTCATTTACCACACAATTCCTCCCAAGCCTAAATGTCCTATCTTCCATATCCCCTTGACTTGTTAACTCTATGCCCTACCTTCTCCTAATTTTTCCTACATCGGACAGGAGCTCATTACCCCTGGGTTGTGACAACCTCCCTGCCCCCGTATTTTATATCATACAATTCCAGAGCCCACACACACCTTTCCTCCATCCCCATCTCTATATCCCATTTTCCCAGCTCCGCTCTGTGTACCGTGCCCTCCTAGCCATTCTCCCCTACCTCCCTCCCCCCACCCCCGCCTCTACCGTGTGTATTTTTTTCAACAACCTAATATAACCTACCTTATAACTGTCTATAGACACTTCTGTGTATGTAGATACCCTGCAAGCTGTACAATGTCTGTATAATTCTATGTACATATGAATTTCTTTTTTTTTTCTTCTGTAAAATGTATTATCTGTATTGCCTTGTAAATGCCTGTGTTGACCTGTATAAACAATTGCTCATGTTCCACCCAGGTCCATCTTGCAAATGAGCTTTCGCTCAACGATGACCGCCTGGTTAAATAAAGACTTGATTGATTGATTGAATTCTGCCTTGTGATTCAATATCCCATTGTCTGTACTATTTTACTGTACTTTGTATTCAAACCTATTGTATGCTCAGATGTGGAACCTCTGTAAATGAGTCTCTGGCTTAAAGGTTTTGTAATTCCAAGAAATAAAATAAATACTTGGATGAATACCTTTGCAAATACAGTAGAAAGGGATATGTCCATTGAGAAATGGATAGCCATTAAGGGAAAGTTGTCTTCTGGCTAGTAGCATCTTATGAAACCTATGACTAAACTACATTAAACTGATCCCAAGTTAAGAAGGCGCATTATTTAAAAGGGTAGTGGCTATTCTACCATGCTCTGGGACCCATTTTAAGTAGCATTTCAGGCACAGAAATAGGGTTTAGCTATCTTTTAAAGAATATAAATTCTTTTAATTACAAAAAAATGTAACAACAAAGCCTCATTATGTATGCATGTGAAAAGGGAATCTCTTGGTGCTCCAAACAGTTAAAGAATTTTACTTTTTATATTGCAGTCTTCAGAATTGTTGGAATTTTTTCAAGATCTTACTAACTATACAATCAATTTTTCCCTGCTGCAGCTAACCAGATATCTGCCAACTATTTGCTTGTCTGTCTAGCTACAGTAACAAGAAAAAAATCCATTACTGGATTTCCTTGTCTAAGTTCAAGAGAAATCAGAACCACTATTTCATATTTCACGGGAGGACAAGTCCTTTGTTCCCAGAGGAGTTTTGATTTGGTCTTTCTCAAGAAGGGTTATAATGAAACCCCACCTGGTTCCCCCCCTTTTGTACATTCTGTATTTGCATATATGTTTCACTATCAAAACAGTTATAGGTACTTTTTGTTAGATCTGTTATAAGTACCTGATTTTGTTGTTTTATTTTTGCATACAGAACCTTGATGGAAATGAACTGCTGTACTGTACAACTGTATATCTCTCTGCTTAATTTAAAAAACAAACAAAAGAAATCGGAACCACAGCTGGGTTTTCCTCAGGTGTCTTTCTGGTGATGTTAGAGGTACAGAATGATCTTCTCTAAACATATGTGGAGTACAGAATTTTTCTATTGTTTAGGTCAGTCTTTTATTGTTACGTTCAGGATAAAAGGGGACAGTGCTCCTTTAAGAATGAATTCTGGCAAATTGCCCATGCTGCCATGTAAAACTGATCAGCGCTGCATGATGTACGACATGAAAAGCAGCCAAAGAATGTAAATTCTGCCTGAGGAATGTGTAACACCAGCAGAACACTTTGCAGTGGTTGCTCTATCACAGTCTGATCCAGCACCTGTAAACACAGCAACTTCATGAGCCTTTACCAAACATGGGGAGTAATGATGCGGGTTCCAAGACGCGCCATCCTGTTCTGAAGATCAACTTTTGGCTTAATGTCAAACTTGGCATACGGCAACGTGCTGTATGCTGTATCTTCCCCTCCCCAAAACAATGAGAGCTACATTTAAATGCTGACTGAAGCAAAAAGCATCAGAAAAAAAATTTAACTATGAATGTGTATGTGTGTGGGGGTTGGGGGAGAGAGATGGTTACCACTTTTCTGGTCATACTTAATTTTTTTTTTCCAGGTGACTTGTTCATAACATGATGAGCTGTTTGTGTGTTAACAGATGGTTCAGGATGCTGTATATCCTGTAGGAAAAGAACAAACAGTGCCTTTCCAACTGGAACCGACCGGTAGCTCAAGGCAAAATAAAGCACTCAGTACAACCTTACAGCTGAAATGACTTTATTTGGGGGGGTGTTGTGGTGATATTTCACATTGACATTTACTGTAATTTTATCATCCTCTTGTGATAATCTGAATGCTGATAATCAGAAGTACTTGCAGCAGTTTCAAATATTAAAGCACATTTTTTTCTGCAAAAATCACCCCCTACAGAACACTGTAATGAATGTGATGGAACTTTAAGCACAGATCAATTTGTAAAAACATTGTGAATCAATTCAAGACTTAGTCCTAAAAACTACAGATTAAAAATACTTCTTTAAGTAGCTGAATTTCTTACTGCCAATACACCGAATGGACATTGACAAAGATTAAGGAACATGACTGTGAACATCTATGATTTGATAGCTGGATCATGGATTGAAACGAGAAGCACTGCGGCAATGTTTCAGATCTAAATTACCAAACAAAAGGGCTGCTGCTTGCAGCATTTTGCCTCTAAATGTCATTGAACTGTAACATATAGGCGCAAGGCAATGACCCTGTCTCCTGTGGGATGTTAACTCCTGAGTACCACAGCAGCTCTTTGAGCTGCAGCAGGTTTTGGAGAAATCAAAACATAGAAGTTGTCAGCAGATAAGGGCCACCAGGCCCATCCAGTCTATCCTTGTTTTGCGGCCTTTGTGGCAAGAAAAGATATTCCATCTGGCCCTTCATAGTGGCATGTGAGCCACTTGGCGGTATGGAGGCACTGCACTAAAAGAGCAATTACATACTTACCATAATAGTAGATCTTTGAGAGAATCTCTCATCAGGCCACACCTTTGGAACTATACCAGTGTCAGCGCTAGGACCACACGGAAATTTTGCAAGCCAGGGGCTGCCAATGACGACGTCAGGTGTCAGCGTCTACATAAATGTGGCTGGCCACAGCTCTCCTCAGTTCCCCATCAAAGATTATGCATGGAGAACCTCTCTAAGGGGAATCAGGAAATAAGGGCAGCATCCACCACATCAGGTGACAATGGTTGCTGGAAAGGCAGTGATGGCATGATTCAATGCAGGAAGACCAGTGTCTAATCCCTGAAGAGGGAAGGAGGGTGAGTCGGCATGGCCTGATGAAAGAGATTCTCTCCCAAAGATCTACTGTTATGGTAAGTACATAACCATTCTATCTTCAATGATATCTCTTTCATTAGGCCATACCTTTGGAACGAATCCCAAGTGGTATCAAAAACTTACACTGTGGGTAGATGGAGACATACAGGCTCATGAAAAGCAGGCCCTGTGCTGAGAGTTAAGGCACTAGACACCAGATCTTGTGCCATGCCAGCGACTCAGGTGCGGGAATGAGCTTGGGCCACCAGGGGTCGGCAGGGGAGAGAGAGGATTGAGCGTCCAGAGGACTGCTCTCCTCTCCTCTCTCAAGGAGGAAGGGACTGTCATCCTGATCATCTATCTCCCTTTGGCGGTGGCCAGAGGAGATGTGAGTTGGGAGGCACATTGCTGACGTACGCCGCTGGTGGGGAGGGGGCACAGAAAAAGTGGTGAAAATAGAGCTGGCAAGCTTCACGATGGCTCTCCTGCACCTGTCCCGGCTCCCCGAGCATCTTGATTTCGCTCTGGGGGTTGGGGAAAGCTGGCGCCCCTTTGCCTCAACCCTGTCATGGGGGGAACCCATGGGGGATTGTAGGGGAAGTCGGGTGGGGAATGGAGAGCCGGAGACAGACTCCCTCCGAGGGAGGGACCAGAGCCACCTGCCAGGCTCCCAGGAGCAAAAAAAAAAAAAAAATAGAAAGCAGGCCCTGAAAGACAGCTAGGCCAATGTTCAGACTGTAATGTTTAGTGAAGGTGTGGACAGTGCTCCATGTGGCAGCTGCACAGATTTCAGCAGCTAAAACACTGTGGGAATGAGCAACAGATGTGGCCATGCCTTGTGCAGAATGACCACGGACCACACCAGGATGTTCTTTACTGTAGTTCTTAGAACAAAATGTATTACTATGTGCCAGCATTTGGACAGGCATTGTTGAGACACAGAAGCACCCTCTTTCCCTGGGGCACACATAACAAAAAGCTGAGAGGACTTTCTGCAGTCCTTGGGGCAGTTCACATAATATCTGAGGAGTCTATGGACATCCAGGTATGGAGTAATGCTTCCCCAGGACTGGGCATACTCCAAGTAGTACACTGGAAGTTGGATGGTTTAATTCAAAGTAAATTCAGACACCATCTTTGGCAAAAACTTATGACTGGTGTGCAAAGGAACTCTGTCTTTATGGTAAATCAAGTAGCAAGGCTCACACATTAGAGTCTGTAGCTCTGAAATCAAGCAGAAGTGATTGTAACTGAAAATAACATTATCCATGAAAGAAAGCATAAGCCACAATTTGCGGCTGGCTCAAAGAGAGCCAAAGTAAGTTTTTTAACACAATATTCAGGTCCCCAGCAGGGACCGGATTCCAAATGGGAGGTTTCAAATGTAATATACCTCTCACAAATGTATGGGCCATGTCATCAGAACATCAACCACTTTCGAGGATACTCCAAATCGTGATATGGATATGTCTTCAGGAGCAATGTATGCAGATGCAGGATTTCAGGATCCAGATGGACCAGAGATCCCTTGTCCTGTGACAACAGTCCCATGCACAATGGCAGAGGTACCAGAGGTTCCACTGCCAACTGCTGTAGAAGTGGGTAACATATCTGCCAAGGCCATAGTGGAGCAATGAGGATGGAGGTTGCCCCTTCCATCTGCAGTCTGAGTAGTACTCTGTATGAGTGGAAAGAGAGGGAAGGCATACATAAACCTTCCTTTCCAAGAGGGGCAACACGTCTCACCAGAAAACTCCAGGCCCTGGAATGAGGGAACAGACACCTGGCAGTTTTGCATTGTATGGGGATGCACAAAGGACCAACTCTGGATGGCCCCACCTTTCAAACAGGTCTTCCACTACCATGGACAGCAGCTCCCATTTGTGTATCCTGGACTGCGACCTGATTAACTTGTTTGCCAAGGCGTTTTGGGCATCTGGCAGATGTGCAGCTGAAAGTTCTAGGCTGTGTTCCAGAGTCCACTGCCACACTCTCACTGCTTCCCTGATTAGCGGATAGGAACTGATATTGTCTGTATTAATAGCAGAAGAAACAAAAAATACTGTGTGCACTGTCAGGTAACAGGGTGCAGAGCAAGGTAGCAAGCCCCAAATTCTCAAACCAAACCAAGAAAAAGCTCTGCACAGCATTGCAAAACAATGACAAAAAAA
Organism: Neoceratodus forsteri; assembly: GCA_016271365.2. Taxonomy (NCBI): domain Eukaryota; kingdom Metazoa; phylum Chordata; order Ceratodontiformes; family Ceratodontidae; genus Neoceratodus; species Neoceratodus forsteri. The sequence goes on along the minus strand of JADMNL010000025.1, from coordinate 386,873,787 downwards.
CACTGCATATGCAATTTAAAAATGTTATTTCCAGCGCTACATCATCAATATAATGAATTATAACAGCGTTGCAACCCCTAATGAAGACCAATTAGTTGGTTGAAGTGCAGGGGAGTGTTTTTTCGGACATGGGAGGGCGGTCATTATTTACGGTGACTGTTGAAACGCTGTTATAACACGCTATACTGATGTTGTAACACTGGAAATAAAATAGATTTTTAAATTGCATATGCAGCGTTTTTTTGTCGTTATTTTGCAGTGGAGTGCAGAGCTTTTTCTTGGTTTGTATTAACAGCAGATCTGTGACAGATGCATTTGAAAGATCTGGAGACTGTACAGGACAGCGGTCATCTCCAGGATATTTATGTGCAATTTCTTCTCCACCTGGGTCCAAACACCCTGTGTTCGGCAATGGCACAGGTGCGCTCCCTACCCAGAGCCCGCGGCATCCAAGGTAAGAATCTGTACTAGATTTGGAATCACAAATGTAACGCCCTTTAACAAGTTGGTGCAATCCATCCAACATGTCAGTGCTTTCTTCAAAGGAGATGTGACTAGCACTTGTTTGTGTAGGTTGTCTGTTTGGTCCCCTTGCACTAGGGACCATTGTGGGATCCACATATGCAAGCAAGCTAGCAGCACTGTTACAACAGCTGCTGCCATAAGGCCTAGAAGGCACAGCAGAGTCTTGTCTGGGACCTACTAGCTGTTGTACACCAGGTATGCCTGAGCTATAAGGCATTCTATTCTGCCCAAGGTAAGAATGCACAGCCTTGAGCTGTGTCCAGTACTGCCCACCTCTATGTACTGCTATCTTTGACAGGGGGTCAGTACTGACATTGGCAGATTGACTATCACCGCCAGGTCATAGAACAGCTTTCTGGTATGAGCTAGGGTGTGAATCAGACATTCCCTGGTGTGGGCCTTCAACAGCCAACAGTCCAGGTAAGGAAACATGTACAGGCCTTCATTGCAGAGGGCTGCTGTTACTACTACCAAGCATTTGGTAAAGATCTGAGGGGCAGAAGACAAGCCAAAGGGCAAGACTCTGAACTGGTAATGCTCCCCTTCCAGCATGAATCTCAGACATTTTCTGTGATTCTTTTAGTTTTTTATGAAGATAGGCATCCTTCATATCTAGAGAACATATCCCATCCTTCATATCTAGAGAACATATCCAGTCCCCTGTTTGCAACAGGGGAATCAGAGTCTGTAGAAAGACCATCCAGAACTTCTTGTACTCTATTTACAAGCTGAGGTCTCTCAAGTCTAGAACAGATATCAGATCTCCCATTCACGTGGGGACTAGGAAGTATCTGTAATTGAAGCCTCTGTTTGTCTGACAGGGACTGGTTCTAATGCACATTTCTGGAGTAGGGCTTGCACTTTTTCTTTCAACAGGGACATATGTCCCCAGGGATAAGTCAAGGTCTGTGGCGGATAACCTGGAGGGACATTCAAAAGCTCCAGTGCGTGGCCTTTTGCAATAATGTCCAGTATCCATTTGTCTGTAGTAATCTCCCTCCACTGGCTCAAATGAAGGAGAGATGAGCCCCCTACAATCACCCCTGGGGGCAATGGTAGTTAGGGGGGTGTATTTCTTCAAGTCATGCTGAACCAGGGGAAGAATGTCACTAGCTCCACCTCCTCTAGGTGTCTTGGAATGGACTCCAGCACCCTTACTTCTACCTGGATGCCTATAGGCCTGTCTACCACCTCTGGCAGCTGGTGGACAAAACTGACTCCTACCCCTACTCCTGCCTGGTGTGGGGTACAGGGACATGACCAACCTTACTGTCATCCTAGATGACTGAAGGCTTCTTAATACCTCTTCCAAGTCATACCCAAACAGTGTATCGCCTCTAAATGGGGGCACTTAACACTGGTTGTTGCACATCATTGGGAAACCCAGCTACTCTAAGCCAGGAGTATTTCCTCATGCAAATGCTAGACGCAGCTGCACTGGCAGAGGCATCTGAGACATAACATTGAGCGGATTAAATGTTTACCCACCTCGGCCCCTACAGTTAGTGTTTTCATCAACTCAGTTTTGGCAGTACCCTTGGGTAAGGCCAGTGCTGCAGCTTTAGCACTTCTCCAGAGGGTGTGCAGATATTTGATTATGTAGGCCTGGTAATCTGCAACACACAGGCCCAATGAGGCACAGGCGTAATTTTGTTTCCCCATGACATCTAACCTCCTGTATTCTTTATCAGGAGGGAGGGAGATCATGCGTTTAGGCATTCTAGACCTGTCATGGGCAGCTGTGATCACCATTGAATCTGCTTCTGGCTGGTTGACATAGTAAGGCTTGTTAGATGGTGCAGGGTACATTCTGTCAGTCTTTCTAGATACAGCTGGTATGGCATGAGGTCTACACCAAGCTGCATAAGCGGCATCCTCCAGAGCTGGGTATAGTGGAGGAATAACTACAGATGGCAATTCTAGCACCTCTAAAATCTCCAACAAATGTTTCTTTGTGGAGTCTTCCTCTTCCAGAGTGAAGCCCATGGCAGCCTGCATTTTCTGCATCACTGCCTGAAAAGGAAGGGCCCTCTGGTTGTGACCCTGGGGTAATTACCACTGATTCTGCACTGCAAGAGGACAAAATGAACAAGTACCAGGTAAATACTGGTCCTCAGCATAACTCCCCTTCCCGATAATCTTCAGACCTTATCAGGTCTGGGTTCTATTTCACTTTGTTGTCGTCCCCCTCGACAACAGGGACTGTGCCGGTGACACTGGTGGTGGCTGAGAAGGTCCCTTAGGTATAGTGCTGGGATGCTGCATTGATGGGTTCTGGGAGGTAGAAGGTCTTGTCAGCATCAGCATAGACTGTTCAGGCAAGCCTGGTAGTAGTCGTATCATTTCCGAGAATTATACCAGCACCGTTTGTGCATCGACGATGCCCATAGTAGGGGCCGTGACTGTGATTGTCAGTGGCAGTTAGAAACCCGGCTAAAACAGTGTCATACTACCCATAACAGACCCAGTAGCACCTAAGCCAAACCCTGACATTGGTGCCTGGTTGACGGTCAGGGGTGCTGTGGTCACCACTGCAGTAGTAGATGATGAGGTTAAAAACAGCACCTGCAGGTTGCAGAGGCAACCTAGAGTGTATTATGGTGGCCTTGTCCTTGTCCCGGTGTTTATGCTTGTGGCTTCTTGACAATGATGTTTCCTTAGATTTCAACGACCAGGATTCCGTCGATGGGGCAGGCGATGCAGATTTCTCTTGCATCTGTTTTTCCATCACTGCCAAAGTTTTCTTCAATAAAAACTTTACCAGCGCCCCTTTTCTGTATTGGCTGATAACGGAGTTGAAGCCCAAAGAGATCTCACATGTTTGAACGCTGTAAGAGAGGCCCAAATAGCAGACACATGCTCCATGTGTATTGTCCTTGTAAATCTTCTCTCTGCACTCACAATATCAGAATAATTTTACAGGCTCCTTCACCGGCATACAGGAGACCCCTCAAAATCACTAAAATACTGATTCTTAACTATTAGGAAAAAATAAATGGCGGTTAGCAGTCGACATTTCTGTGTGTAGGTCCAAAGAGTATGATTGATGGTGGGAAAAGAACTGAGGAGAGATGGGGCCACCCATGTTTATGTAGACGCGGATGCAGGATGTTGTTGTGGGTCGCCCCTGGCTTGCATAAGTTTCCGTGTGGTCCTAGCACTGATGTGGGTGTAGTTCCAAAGGTGTGGCCTGATGAAGGAGATATCCTCAAAGAAGATCCATCAATTGGTGCAATGGAGGTGTTGGTGGGGTTCGTGCAACATGTTTCACATGCACACACTAGTCGCCTGAGCCCTTTAGCCGTACAGTAAGTAGCATTACTACACTACAATTTAGATAAATGATTTTATATGAAAGAAGCCCACAAAAAAGCAAAATCACATCTTATATACATACTCCAAATGCAAAAAAAGTAGAAAAAATATTTTTAATGATTTAAAATTTCTATCAACATACTATTTTTTTCCTAGAGGAGGTTACAAAAGTTGAAATTAGGCAAAAGGCACAAATTCAACATGCCATACTATACTAGAATTTTGTTCCCATGGGCAGTACTGGCCCTACTCATGCAGCAGGGACCCCAGTGCACATCTTACTGAAGCCCCATAACAGGAGTGGAGAAACTGAAACATTCTCATCCCTGCAGTGGCTTTCTCCAGTCTTTCTTTTCAATGAACAAACAAACAAAAAAGGTTTCTTGCAGATATTTTTTTGCACTCTCACTGAATAAAAATCTGATCTGGGACAAGATGAACAGATTTAAAAAAATTAATTAGAAAACTGGACAGACACACAGAAAACAGTAAGAAGTGAGGTCAACTAAGGGGGTTGCTTTGCTCTAAGGGCCCGGTGTGGCTGCACAGTTCAGGCTATTCAAAGGGCTGCTCTGGTGATGGAATATCCTCTACAGAAACTGTGAAAGTAGGAAGAGCAGTAGTGAAGCACTCAAAACTCCTTTCTGCCTACCTAAAATTGGTGTGCCCTCAGATTCACCAAGAGATCACATCATATTTTGTGTATAGAGATGAAATAATACTGAACTACTATGCAGTACCAGAGGCATGGCACACGACTCTGTTATTACCGCTCAAGAAATCCTCAATGAGTCAGAATTCATTCTTTGGATTTGCCGAATCCTGGAATGCCTCTGAACTTGTTACGAGGGCGTGACTCCATTGCCTCCTTTGAAACTCAACTGATGGATTAGCTCACTGCTTCAAGTACCTGTAACTCCTTCTTGTGTCTATGAATTTCTGACATAGTATGTATCAAAGTACGTATCAACATGAGATTAGAGCAGTGCAGGAGGAGTTTGTGGAGTTGGGGAGGGGCCTAAGGCAAGTAGCACACACAGCATCCTTCTCAGAGGTGCTGCCCGTCTATGGCATGGGTGAGGAAAGGGTACTCCGCACCATGAGATTCAATGAATGGTTGAAAAAAATGGTGCTGAACACAGGGGTTTGGCTTCATTGGGGACTGGGGTTCCACCTGGAGGGATACCAGCCTATACTGGCAGGATGGTCTGCATCTGTCCAGGAAGGGAACAAGTCTTCTGGGCGATCAGTTTAAATGCTTCATTGGCAAGCTTTTAAACTAGCCAAAGGGGAAAGGCACTGATAAGCAGCAGGGAATTCTCAGCCTCTCCCTTAAAAACAGGGTACTAAATGAGGTAAAGACCAAGGTAGAAAGGTCAGTAGGGAGCAGGACAGGAGTAAATGGAGAAAGCAAAGTCAATGAGGACAGGGATTGTGCTACAAGAGGTAAAGCCATCAAAAAAGGGGGAGTAATGAGTACCAATGCCTGCAGTCTGGGTAACAAGCTTCCTGAACTAGTGGCCTTGATGGAAGAGGAACATCTGGATATCGTGGCAGTCACAGAAACATGGTACACACAGAACCATGACTGAGATTTAAACATACCAGGCTACACTATCTACAGGAGGGAAAGGGAAGGTAAAAGAGGAGGAGGAGTAGCTCTCTACATAAGGGCAACAGAAGAAAATGGTAAACGGGGAGGAAAGGAAGCACTGTGGGTCAATTTGGAGACAAGCAATGGCACCACAATCCGCACAGGGGTTATATACAGACCCCCATCTCAGGGAGAGGAAATGGACAAGGAAATTATATAAGGTATCCTTAGGAAGGCAGAAAAAGTGGAGAGATTGTTGATGGGGGATCTGAATATGCCAGATGTTAACTGGAGTGCATTTGCAGCAGCCACTTCCAAGAGTGGGGTCATTCTAGATGCCCTACAGAGGGCATGCCTTAGACAACTAGTATTGGAACCCACTCGAGAGGGAGCAGTCTTAGACCTGGTATTCTCAAATGGAGATGGAGAGAGGATCACAGATTTAGAAGTGGGTAGCCATCCTTTAGTATGGTCTTCATGAGCTTGCCCACAATGGAGGTTAGACTGACTGGTCTGTAATTCCCTGGGTCATCCTTAGGACTGCTTTTGAGGAGGGGCACTACATGTGCTGTTCTCTAGTCCTGCGGTACCATGCCTGACTCTAGTGAACTATTAAATAGCTCTGTCAGTGGCCCTGCCAGCTCCTCAGCCAGTTTCTTTAGTACCCTTGGATGTACTCTGTCCAGGCCTGGTGATTTGTCCACCTTCAATGCCAGCAGCCCCTCCCTCACTCTATCCTTCTCTATCACATCATCTGGCTTCCCCTCCCCCCCTGCTCTTTTCCCTCCTGAAGGCACTGGTCTGCACATATCCCTGGTGAAGACAAAACAGAAGTATTTATTTAGTATCTCTTCTTTTCCTCCATTATCCTCCACCCCTTTCTTAAGCCTAATAATCCCTTCCTTCTTGTCCCTTTTCTCACTTATATAGCAAAAGAAAGCCTTCTCCCCCTTCTTAATTCCTTCAGCCATCCGCAGCTCCTTCTGTGCCTTTGCTCACCGGACTTTACTCCTTACTTGCCTCATTGGCCAATCTTAGGTAATGTTCTCTATCCACTTTTCTTTTGGTGTTCCTGAATTTTCTATAGGCCAACCTCTCTTCCCTTACTGCCTGGGCAACCCCAGAACTGAACCAGCTGGGCACGCTGGCCCTTGTGTTCTCACCCCTGAGCCTAACGCACTCATCTGTAGCAACAAACTCCTTCTTTAATGATGGACCACCTTTGGTCAAGCCCCATATCTGCACCAGATGGCTCCTTAGCACTTCACCCATTTTCCTGAAGTCCGCCCTCCTGAAATCCAAGATTTTGGTGTTAATCAGGGTGCTTTCCCTACCCATATCCAACTGAAACCACACTGTGCAATGGTCACTTCCACCCAGTGGCTCCCTGACCATTGTTTCCTGTACATGCTCCCCATTTGTGAGCACCAGATCAAGAATTGCCTCAGCTCTTGCTGGTTCAGTGACACCCTGAGTCAGGAACCCACTCCACAGTCCTTCCAGGATCACCTGACTCCTAGTACATGTTATGGAGGGTATGCTCCAGTCCACCTTGGGCAAGTTGAAGTCCCCCATAATTACCACCTCTCCTTTCTCCACAGCTTCCAATATTTGTGAGCTCAGTTCCCTGTCCCTCTCCTCATTCTGACTGGGTGGTCTGTAAACCACCCCCAACCTCATCTTTCTCCCTCTACTGGACATTAACTGAATCAAAATATGCTGAGATGGGTGCAGTATAGGAGAATGGGGTTAACTTTGGGGCCAAAGACTCCAAGGCACACCTCGATGCCTGTCACTGGCTGCAGAGTGGGGGTGGAATGGCATGAGCATTACAGTCGATGATCCCAACTCACACCCCTGACGCCTGTCAAACTCTATAGGGTGGGGCGTTATGGTTGGAAACCCTAATGCCCCAGGCGTTTGTTGGTATTTTCACTCCAAATTTTCAACATGGGCTTTTTGTGATCCCATCTCATGAACATTGGCACTGTCAGTTCGTTAGCCGAAAGGTGATTTTGCACAGCGACTGTGCCATTTGGCACCACAGGTGCAAAAACACATTTCGGGCAGGATGTGAAAAATGACAGTTGTACTGTTCATGAGGCTGTGTAAAAAAATGGCAATGTTGAAAACCTGGAGAGAAAATATGAAAAATTGAAGTCATGAGCGTGTGTAGAAACTGCGCAACGCACACTGGTAACGCAATTATTTTTGGGATTTTTTTAACCAAATTTTCAACATAGGCATTCTGGGACCGCTGCTCATGAACAGTGGCACTGTGATTTTGTTAATCTGTCAAGAAAGTTGATTTTCCACAGTGACCGCACCATTGTGCGCCAGATGTGCGAAAACACATTTCGGGCAGGATGTGAAAAATGATAGCTGTACTGTTCATAAGGAGATGTGATAAAATGGCAATGTTGAAAATCTGCTTGCTAATTGCCCCATCGGCAAAGAAAGTGTGTGGGGTGGGGGAACATGCCGACATGGGAGATTGACCACCCCGTATGTCGGAATGGTGACTGTGTGTGGCAGACAGCAGGAGTCACCATGTTTATTGAAAAGTTTCATCAGGAAAGGCATGTTGGGGAGGCATGTCATCTGCCACTGCATGACGAGCTTGTCTGTGATTGCAGCGGCACATTTCTTCCAACTTGGTGGCACTTTCCATAATTTCCGCGTCAGCACTAGCATTCTCGCTAATTTGGGGATGAGGGACGCACCTACTAAAACATGCCCTGCATTCACCAACACTAACTTACCTCTCAACATGGTACAGTTAAAGCCACTTAAAGCGGGAGGGTTCGTGATATGTCATTCTGCCCGAAATAGAAAGCGGTCGGTTTATCAAAAATGCATGCTTTGTGGGGCTTTGCGGTGAAAATGTCACTCATGCACCGACTCCACACTAGTTTAATTCTGCAGCTGAGCTGTACCTTGTTTCATTGCTCGGGAGTCAGCTTTCAATCTCAAGACTCCTTCCTTCCAGGTACAGTATTTTTGCCTTCTAGAGCCAAATTTGTGGAGTTGTTGTGAGAGACTGTTAGAGTACATAGCCGCAGACGCTCACTCCCCAATCGAAGCTGTTGACAACACAGCATGACACACTGCTGACTCATGGGATAAGTCTTTTTTCTTAACATCTTTTTAATACAGTATGTCACACATACACATACTGTATTAAATTAGCATAAAGTGGCCGGCCTGGTGACGCTGAGGACTGAGGCACTGGATGCCTTACCTCGCGCCACGCCGGCGACCCGTGTTCAGGAACAGACATGGGTTGGCAGGGAGGAGAAGGATCGAGCATCCGCTGGCGGACTGCTCTCCTTCTCCGGGGAGGGGGGGATTGCAGGGCTCGGCGATCGCCTGCCACCTAACAGAGGCCGGGGGGTTGCACGTCAGCACTGGAGACTGGGTGAGTTGCGGCAGGCACTTGGCGGAATGCGCACGGGAGCGTGCGCACCACCGCCATTGGTGCCACTGCACGCCGCAATCTCGAGGGGAAGAGAAAAATGGAAAATGGGGAGTCCTCTGCAGGATGATGATGGTCCCCTGCCGTGGCCTGGGAAGGCACCTCCCAAATACATATCTGGTCTGGCGGGTCGAGTCGCTCCCCACCCCCTGCCACGAATGGTAAGTCGTAGGGTTCATGGGAGGGGGCCTCATACCCCGTGTCTGTGCGGGGCGGGGGATGTCAGAAGGCAGTAGAGGACTCTGACTCTGAGGGGAGAAAATAGTAACCCAAAAAAATAATTAGCATAAAGTTCAGAGGAAACGGCGGAAATGGACAGAAAATAGACGAAACAGCAGGCGGGCAACGGGTATTACAGATGTGATTTTTCACTGCGGTTGCTTGAAATGGCAAATGGATTTTGCATTCTGCCCGATAAAAACGACTGCCCATGGTAAACGCGGGCGCTATAAGTGGTGGATATTGTACTACCGCAAGATGTTGCTTGTGCCTGTGTGCAAGGCAACATAAAAAAGGCCCTGGTATCCCTCTGTTCAGCCTCAGGAGTACAGAAGCCTGTGTCCTAAAAGGGATTCATAAGACCTTGAAAAAGCTGGTTCTCAAGCATTTCTCCTCTATGGGAATCCTACACGCAGGTCTCCAGATAAGATGAGTACTGACCGATGTTGCTCACCTCAATTTACGAAATACTCTTCAGAAAAAGATTTTAAGGAGTACCAATACTCGCCCAACATCTGTACATGCATCACACTCCACAGACTAGTGCTTCATAACGTTACTGATGATTAAAAGGAGCAGTTTCTTCCAGATTTACAGCACTCATATGCACCCTAATTTTGTTTTATTTACTATACAGTGAGTAAATTACTCCTACCTGCCAACATTATCTGGAGCACTGTTGGCACCTGATCATTTTTTTTTTTTTTTTTTTAAATGTACTCCTCACTCCACTCCTTCCAGACATTTGTACACATCTGATTTTGTTTTACTCACCTCACTTTCAAAATGAGTGCAGTACTCATCCCCAAAAAATCTGATCTGGAGCCCTGCCTATACGACTACACACATTTCTTGTAACCTCTTTGGCCTTGTCTCTGTTCACAGGGTTGAAACACAGAATACTACAGTGGTGGAAGCCTTGTGTGTTCAGGCACCGAGGACCACATTAAAGAGCCTGCTATGCTTGGTGATGTGATATACAATTAAAGAGCTGGTGACATTATTCGGGCAGGCAACTCATTCGGAAGTTGCCTGCCCAATTAGCTAATTAAACTTGTGCTGCAATTTTTTTTTTCAGGAAAAATACTTAAATTTTAACTTACAATGCCAGGTTCACACCTTCCGAGTACGAGCCGAGTGGCCATCTCTGCACTGCAGCCCCACCCTGAAAATCAGCCTTTTGATAACGTTAGTTATCGACCGGGTCTGTAGGTGCTCTACATAGTAAATAATAGGACAGGGATAGGATTGGGGAGGAGGATGTCTAAATGTGCTAACATTATCTTTGCTGGCGGTTATACATGTATGGTGAAATGATAAATCACCCCTCAGAGACAACGGGTGACAGGGCTGGAGGGAGTAGCAAGGCAGAAGGGGTCCAGCTGAGATGGGGAAAAACAGAAGGGGGGAAAAAAGCCTTTATGTTGAGGATAAATTCTAAAGAACCAACTCCTTGACAAAACAAGAGTTGGCTACAGTTAGCTAGCTTGCAGGTTTCTTCAGTAGTACTGTGACATGTAATGACGGGTTGGTGTTAATTAGTAAAGAAACTGTAGATGGAGGATAGCCAGGTGTAGTTAAACAGAAGCAGGAAACAGCTTGCACGATTCTGCTTTATTACGTGTATTTTCTGTGTTATAATACAGTAGTTCCAGATGCTTATCACTGTACCGCAGCAGGACACAAAGACTCTGTAAGAGAGTTATGTGGGCCGGGCAGCCTGAGGGAGAGATTAAAGTCTTCCAAATCTCAGTGGTATGCCACAACTATTTATATAAGCCTGATTTAATATGCCCAGTCCTGTACAAGCAAATTTGGGGGGTGGTGGACTGGCGAAAGAAGTCTTCCATCTCCAGCAGGCAGGGCTTGAAACTACCACGTGTCTGTTCACCCCCCGCCTTGACATTCAGTTTTCAGCCGGGACACACGTTTTCTTCCTTTTATCGCAGAGCAAGCTTGTACCCAGTTAACCACAAAATAAATGCAAGCACACTTACACCAATAATGTGCATCATGTTTTATTGTTAAACTGTCTGTGCTAGGTGAGCCAGGAAAAAAGCGAGCAAAACCACCAAAAAAGCTCAGACGCGTTTTGTACCATAACAAGGGTCTTTATCAGGAAGGCCCTACCTTATCCTATAATCCATTTATGCCCTGTTGTCTTAAAGAGACAATCATCATGAAAAATTCTTTCAATAAATTTAAACAGCTGACCCTTAAGCTGGTCCAGTGGCGTGGAGGGCTAAAGCAACAATGCCTGACCTCCTGTCACGCTGGTGACCCGTGTTCGCGGGTCACTGGGGGTCGGGAGGGAGGGAGAGGACAGAGCATCCGGAGGACAGCTCTCCTCTCCTGGGGAGGGCTGGGCATGGAGACTGGTGCATGCCTGGCCCCCTTGTGGCAGCTGGGGAATGGCACACCAGTTCCATAGATGCAGAGTACAGAGGTGCGCAGATGTCTGGTGTGCCGTGTGCGGTAGTGTGCGCGGCTCAGTCACTGCATGCTGCTGAGCCGCACTCGGGGAGGGGAGAAAAAAACGGAGGCAGAAAATCCCGTCGACCGAGATGAAGCCATTCCCCCGCAGGCTCTGCTCCTGGCCAGCTAGTACCTCAAAACTACAAGTTGAGTTCCGGTGGACACCGGGGTGATGGGGCTGAGGGGGCTGGGGCTGGTGGATGGGGGCTGGTCAGTAGAAGAGATAAAATACAAGTTAAAAAAATAAACGGCTCACACAGTAGCACATTTGTAGTGCCACTACTGCTTGCTACACTGACACAAGGAGGCAGTATAGTGCAATGGTTAAATGGCACTGAGCTGCAAACCCGGAGATCTGGGTTTGAATCTGAGCCCCCACTTCCACATTGTGTGACCCTGAGCAAGTCACTTAACTTCCTTGTGCTCCCAGGTCGCACCTGGGAAGAAGCTCCGGCTTAGCGTACCTTTCATGGTTAAACAATTTCCCCCTTTCCTTCCTTACACTGGTGACTCAGGTTCTGAAGTATACTCGGATCACCTGGGGGCTGGCTGGGGAAGGAAGACTGAGAATCACATGGACAGCTCTCCTCCTTCAGAGAGAGAGGACAGCGCGTACTGCTGCTTTGTAACCACCTACTGGAGGTTAGCTGGTACAGCAGCACATACCGCAACCAGAGGTAGTGGCCCGGATGCAGATAGCGTGCTGTGCATCAGCACACACAAGTGCGTCTTTGCACATGACGCAGACCTCAGGAAGGGGATAAAATGGCAAAAATACACCCCCCCCCAACTAGTAGGATGATGACAGCAACCCCACAGGTTTCACACTACAGACAGCATCACCCACCCATCACATAGTGACCCAGGGTAAGAGGTGGGGTAAGTTTTAGGGAAGGTTGGTAATGGGACTAGAGGATGGTGTCTGAAGTATACTCGGGGGGCAGTCTGGGCAGTTCAGAATTATGTAATAAAAACAAAATACATGTCATATAACACAGCCATCACGAGAAGGTGGCAAGAAGAAAGGGTAGGGTAGAGAGGAAAGGAGAACAGGAAAAGAAATCAAACAACAAGGGGGACAGCAGCTCACAAAAAACAGAGTAAACAGGTGACCAATCAACACCAAACTTTGAATACAAAATGTTAAAACTGTGCATTTATGCAAAACAGCCAAATTAAGCAAATCATTAAAGTACAAATACGTCACTATCCGTATCCTTTTTTCGGGAGACAGCACTCCTGTGAAAAGAAGGCAATCTTGAACTGCATTACATCAGTTTCTGTTCAAACAATACAGTAATCAGCTCAAACAATAATCCGAAATAAGTGACGTATGGTATAAACTAAAGGATAATAAAAAAATCCCTGTACTGCATGGGTGGCATCCAATCCAGAAATTCTCATATCACCTACTTTCTAGATTTTCATGCTGTTTGCCACGCACTGGCCAGGCCTACATGACAGCCCAGAATTCGCACCCTTTATTGGTTACTGATCTAGCACTGATTGTGATGTGCAATACAGGTATAATCTATTATCCTTGTTTTTAATGAGCTGTTGTCCTGTCCCCCTTGTTGTTTGATTTATTTCCCTGTTCTTCCCATCTCCTTCCTTCCTTCTTTCCTCTTTCATCCAACCCCCCCCATGATGATTGTGTTATGACATGTATCCCTTCGATGGCCACAAATTATCAAGGGAACTTAACTTTTACTTTGTTATAGAGATTGGGTCATGGGTGGGGGGTAGTGGAAGACATATGAAGAGAGACTTAGGAGCTTAATATGTATAGCCTCGAGGAAAGGAGGGAGAGGGGGACATGATAGAAACTTTCAAGTACCTGAAGGGAATCAACAAAGTCAAGAGGGTAGCACCTTTCAAAAAGAGGTGTGCAAGGACAAGAGGGCACAATTTGAAGATAGAGGGTGCGGCTCAGAGGTAATTTAAGGAAGTATTTTTACAGAGAGGTTGTGGATGCATGGGCGCCTTCCGGAGGAGGTTGTGGAGTCAAAATCAGTGGTGGAATTCAAGCATGCATGGGATAGTCATAAGGAAATTCTGGGGGGTGGGGGTAGGAAGAAGTAGGCTGCTGGTTAACTAGGATCTGCAGCTGATCCAGTAGGTAGGGAAATGGGCATACTGGGTGGGCCAAGCGGTCCTTATCTGCCGTCAAATTCTATGTTTCTATGTTTCTATGATGTAGTACTGTGTACTGTGTACTGCATTATTGTACAAATGCACTCTGTCGTACCGATCTGGATGCAGAATTTGTCATATCAATTGTTGGGTCCTCACTGCTGAACCTAGTGTTACTACCACTGTCACTATGACTCCTATGTTGTTTTAGTTATATACGATACTGTACCAATGTGAATCCACAAACTATATAATTTATTCCGGGTCGAACTTGAAAAGGGATGCAAGTCTCAGTGAGCTACCTGGTTAACAAAATCCAATAATTAAAAAAAATGTATTAAAGATTTTTTTTTTTTTAACATCTCCACTTTCACCCCAGGGACAGACACATATTGCTCCTGGGTCACCAGCAGAAACTAGCTGTTGGGGTGGCGGTTTCAACTGGCAGCAGAAAGAGAGAGAGGCTGAAGCAACGACAGGCAATCGGCAGGGCAAAACCACTGAGAGCAACGAACAGCGTCCTAAAGTAGGGAATAAACTAAGTGAGATGTTTAAAAATAAATTAGCAACTTGGGCCCAAGCTGCCACTTCTGGCTGAGACAGTTGGCAACTTTTTGCTACCTATTTATTTCAAAATTCAACCACAGAGTTTAAGTTCCTACTTATCTTTTAGAGTCTGTGCATCCTCAAGCAGCAGACAGAAATGTTCTACCTGACAGCACAAGGTATAATACAGGTATTTCATATAGGATAGTGTATGGCAGCACTCTTCCCTACTCCCCCTCTCTCTTCTTTTCTGCCGGGACCAGCCCCCTTGCAGGGTTATCAGCATCCTGAAGGGGAACTGTTCTTGGCTTGCCCCTCCTCTCACCCCCCACCCTCTTCTCCTTTTCTGCCGGTTCCTATCCCCTTGCAGGGTTCTCAGCAACACGAAGGGGATTTAGTTCTTAGCTTGCTCCCTCTCTCTTTCTCTCTTCCTCCTCCCTTCCTCACCCCTCCCCCTGTGCTTCCCCCACCACCACTTGTGTTACAACTGCCATTCTTCTAAATCCTTATTAGTACTTAGTAATCCGTTTGCTCAGCCTGCTACTTTTTGTTCTTTATCTCTCCTATACCTTACTGGTTACCTATTCCTGGACTGCTGCTATACATTTTATATCTGCATATTGTTCCGTTTACCCCAGTATGTCTCACCCTATGTTTCTGACTTTTTACTTTGTTATAGAGATTGGGTCACGGGTGGGTAGTGGTCTGTTTCAAGGCTGAACTAAACCTCACAAATGTACCAGTGGGAGAGACTGAGTCATTTGAGTGTACCGTAGTGGTGGTTGTAGGCTGCAGGATCGTTCTAATCTACCATCCACCAGGTGATAATAAACGATTCCTCCAGGAAGTGGCAGACTTCATCGTCGACATGATGTTTGAGTCGCTCAGGGTGATGGTCCTGGGCGGCTTTAACGCCTGAGTCGACAATGAACTCTTGCATTTTGGTCAACACTTCCTCCAGTTGATGACATCTCTGGGCCTCACACAGGTTGTTTCCATCGCCACTCATAATCAAGGTCACTCCCTGGACTTAGTCTTCTTCCTGGGGATTGAGGCCTCCAACTTGGAGGTGGAACCAGTTGGATGGTCTGATCATTACACTGTGGGGTTTAGTTTTAGTGCCCCCCCCCCTGTAGGCCAACCCCTGTAGAGATGATTCGGTATCGCCCTTTACGAGATATAAAATCTCAAGGCCTAATGGCAGTCCTGGATCTATCATCCTTCCCAGTGGCAAACAATGACCCAGATGCCCTCATGGTGGCCTATAATTCGGCCATTACAGGGGCCCTGGATATCACTGCTCCTGTCTGCGTTCGTCCACTCTCTCCCTCTCTTTGTCCTCGATCCCTATGGTTTGATGGGACTCTGAGGGAGATGTTGCCACTAGGACGAAGGTTAGAGCGTTGATGGCGGAAGTCTGCCCTTGAAGCCAACCGCCTTAGATTGAGGGACCCTTATCAAGTCTATCAATCCGAAACAGTGTCCCTACTGCAGGCATGTAACAGAGGGTGCAGTGTACCCTTATCAAAGGTCTTTCAGGGGTACAAAATTAATTTTGAGGGTACATCGTACTGTTTTTCAAAAACTTAGGAGGTAAGTGCAGTTAAGCAATCTAAACAAGAAAGTGGCACAGTCACAGACAATATAATTTCTAACCAAACCAGTACAAAATATCTGGAAAGCCATGCCAGCAAGTTGGTTTAGTTAATGCAGGTAGTACAACTAGATAAGTGACAGCAGCAGTAACAGAGTAGAAAAGAGGGAGTCAGTGTAACTGCCAGTAGCAGTCATTTTAATACTAGGGATTAGGGAAGAAGCAGATAACGTGATGGCATTGCACATGCTCATTCATAGCCTATATGCTACCTTACTGCATCCTGTAATTCTCACTGGACTTTTACTATACTGCACACAGCAAAGAAATCTGGCACCAAGTTGTGTAGTCATAAAAAAACAAAAAACAACTTATGATCACATACCATAGCTGAGCCCACAGGTGCAGTCTATGGTTATTGTATACCTACCAGTCAACATCTGCTTTTTCTCAGCTGCTTGCAACTTCTCCCGCCCCGCAATACACCCCTCAGCAACTTTATTATATGCCCTCTGATCCGCTAGTTGGTGTTGCAGTTCTAGCGTACAATCTGTAGCCATCCCACGACCCACCGTCTTTGCTGCCAATTCAACAAGATTATTCCCAACATCCTAGTGCCAGCTTGAATCTCGACCACAACTTGTTCGGGTGGAAAACCAGGGAAATAACAGAAACTTGCTGATACAAATAATAAACCCAGACCCATACAGTTCCCAGGGGCTCCGTTTTAATGACAGTAGCTGATGGATGTTTATCTGACTGCTGAAACAGTTTCCAGAGCTCAAACAACGGATCTGTTCTGACTATTGATTGCAGTAGGGCAGATGGGCGGGGAACACTCATGCAGTCTTTCTCTCCTGTACCAGCAGAGGCCTGTACCAATTAGGGACCCATACCTGCCTGTTGTCTGTGGATCTTCCGTATTGCACGTCGGATACATCTCGCGGCTGAGTCTCTGAGCTGCTGCTGCTTCTACCTGGTGTCGAGGCTCTGAGAATCCACATCCGGTGGCACCTCTCTACTTACACGAACTGCAAGTCACAACTTTCCACTTGGCGCCAGCACATGAAGTCCGCGATTCTACTGAGCACCACCCCACACAGGGCAGTCTGTCCATGCCCACCTGCTGTGACTGCTTGAAACAGATAGGTGTAAGGCACTGAGGCAGCTAACTGTGGATCAATCACATGGCGGCTCAAAACTAGGAAAAATTAAAAACATGAACAAAAAAACGCTTGCCATTTCTAAGAGTACAGGCTGCATAAAGGAGCTCAGAAAGTCGCAACGGCTTCTTTACGTACAGTGTACCACCTTCACACACAGATGTGCGTGAATTTTGTATTTATGTAATTCACGTACATTTATGCGCGTGTAACCCCCCCTGTTACCCGGGGTTACTAGAAGTAAGACCTAGTGGTAGGCAGGGAAGGCAGCTTGTGAAACTCCAGTTAAATGGATGTCACACTGTCTCACTCTATTCTCAGTCTCAGCTGAGACTGAGGGATGACATCATTTTAGAACCATCACAGCTGCATAAGCCAGACTGGAATGTTGCAGTTGGAGGTTAGAATAGAACGTTGGGGAATTTGGAGTTAGTTCAGTAGAGTTTGTGGCAGTCTGCAGAAGACGTGCTCTGCTGTAAGCAGGCCCTCAGAGCTCTAAGTTCTGTCAAAGAGCTATTATTTTGGTATAGGTGTGTGTTCTCACCTGAAGAGGAACACAACAAGAGCACATTGAAGTAGTAGAGACCGTTTTCAGTGGTTCAGGGCCCCATCCCTGCAGGGATTGGGGGGAAGGAATCAGCCTGCTTCCAGGGGCAACCCCCCTGGTACAGCTAGGGAGAAAGAAGCTGCCTGATTTAACTTTGTGCTGAGGCACCACAAGTTCTGGACGAGATTTCTTTGAGAAGAAAACGCCTGTGGGGCACCTGCAACCAAGGGGTGAGTTCGCTCTGCTAAAGGGCCAATGTGTTGTCACCTGAAACAAGATGAAACTAAAGTGACTGTTACTTTGGGGTCAGGAAAAGACAGCCAAGTACAGTTAGGAAGATGTGGGGATTGGACTGCTTAAATCTGTGAGGGGTCTAGAGTAATGGACACAGTCACTTATTAAGTATGTTCAAGTTCAGCACAAATGGGATGTAAAGACAGTAGACTGAATGTGAATACATTAAAGAGAATCTACATAGCAAAGTGTTTTAAAGGATGAGGTGTTACAGTCCAGAGAAATGGCTGGGTATGAATTATGGGAGCGAGAGGTGGGAGACCCCCATCAGTAGTAACCAAATTCACCTCTACAGGTTTACTTTGGGACACCTGTTGCTTTCTCTCATGTATTTGGTCAGTGCCTGAGGAAAGTACTCAGATGTGGGATTGATGAGGAAGATTCCCTTATGGAGCAGAAGTGCTCATGGGTGGTTTAGGGAGCCACCAGTAAATGTTTCCATGCTATATGGAAAGTGTCCAAAGGGCTGGCAAGGGAGCCAAACCAGGGAAAACCCAGAGCAGCGTACAAGTTCGGGCTGTGTGCCCAGTGTGTTTCAGAGCCTGAGGGCTAAACTGAATAAGGATGTGTTCTGATCTCCATAAATCTGCCTTACCAGGAGTGTAGCCCCGTGGGGGTCCATCTATGCTTTGTTTATTCTGTTGGATGTAAATAAAAGCCACACTTTAGAATCCCAATTCTGGTATTGGACATTACAATTATTGCTTCCTGTGTCCGGAGTTACTTGGGTGCCCCTGTTGCAGAGTAGCCAAACCTAGCCAACGTGCCAAGTGACACATATTCCTCCCTGAACCCAGCCCACCAGGTAGAGCTGTCAAGATGGGAACAGCATACCTGGGTGGGGGTTACACGTGAATGGGAACACTGATCCGAAATCTCCCGTAAGAAGGCAAAGTTCCTGTCCAGGTAGATTGCGGCTGCTCAAAATCTACCAGCTCAGCTGTTCTGAACTATGGATAGACTGTGCAACCCAGCCTGTCTACAAGTTCAGAAAGCGTTTTCGCAATAAGTGTGTGATGAACTTGCTCGATTTTTTGCGAATAAAGTTGCCAACATCAGGTCAGCTTTCTGTCCAGCACACTCTATGGGTGCTGTGGTGAACCAGTGTGGGTTTGCATACCTTGGTCTTTCTTGGAGTAGCTTTGGCCAGCTGGCTTTCATGGATGCCATGCGGATTGTCCAGACTGTGCACCCTACATGCTGTAGTCTAGATCCGGGAGCTACTTCCCTAAATTTGGGTTGTAATGATGTCATTGGCCCGGTCCTAGCTTGGATAGTCTGGTGCTCCTTGGAGATGGGTGAGTTTCCAAGTTTCCTAAAAGAGGCGATGGTAACACCTCTCTTGAAGAAAGCTTCTTTGGACCCAGACTGCCTTGCTAACTACAGACCAATCTCTAACCTCCCCTTTGTAGGGAAGGTGATTGAGAAAATAGTGGCCACACAGCTGGAGGACCACTTGACCATCCATGCTATCTATGAACTCCTTCAGTCCGGATTTCGAAAAAAGCATAGTACCGAGACAGCGCTGCTTGGGTGCTCAATGATCTCTTGATGGCTAGAGATGGGAGGCGCCGTTCTATCTTGGTCCTCCTAGATCTCTCATCAACATTTGATACTGTGGACCATGGGGTGTTGCTTGATCGCCTGAGGTTCATTTGTGGACTGTTGGGTACGGTCCTCAAGTGGTTTACATTGTTCCTCACGGGAAGATCTCAGAGGGTGGTGTCAGGGGTATTTTCCTCTGACCCGGTCTCGTTAACGTGTGGAGTTCCTCAGGGATCAGTGTTGTCCCCCATGTTGTTCGCAGTATATATGCTGCCCCATGGAGACATTATAAGAAGGTATGAGCTGAGGTTTCACTGCTATGCTGATGATACCCAGCTCCACCTTTCTTTTGCCCCCATCAGGATGGAGCTCTCTCGGTCATTAATAACTGTCTTACCAAAATCCAGGAGTGGATGGATGCCAGCTGGCTAAAGTTGAACTCTGATAAGACTGAGGTACTGGTTTGGGATCCTGATCGCCGTATAGAGAGGTTGGGGGGGGGAGGGTCGCCCTCTGGTTTATTTCTTGGGGGTGTCCCACTCCTGGCCTCTGAACGGGTGCGGAACCTGGGGGTAATTTTTGACGATGGGCTTACTCTACGTTTACAGGAGTCTGCTGTCATCAGTTCCTCATTTTACCATCTGAGGAATATCGCCAGGATCAGGCACCTTGTTCCGTCTGACGACCTTCCTACTCTGATCCACACCTTCGTGACCTTGCGTCTGGATTACTGCAACTCCCTTTACCTAGGGCTACCTGGGGTGGAAATCCGCCACTTGCAACTAGTGCAGAATGCTGCAGCGCGGCTTTTGACAGGATCTTCGCAGCCCTGCCATATTTCGCCAGTATTGCGTGGACTGCACTGGCTGCCAGTTCAGTGGCGGATCACCTTTAAAATCGGCTTGCTGACTTTTAAAGCCCTACATGGACTTGACTCGGACTACCTGAAAGAGCTCCTGGTTCCTCACTGCCCCAAGCGATCGCTCCGCTCAGCCAACGAGTGGTTGCTAGAGATTCCGAAGGTATGTTTTGAAATCCTCTGGTGCCAGAACATTTATGTATGTGGCCCCTACCCTCTGGAATTCTCTACCCCGTTGGTTACGTGAGCACACGACCGTGGAGGGTTTTAAAGAAGCACTGAAAACCTGGTTGTGGAGTCAAGCCTATGGCACTGAATAATTGGAATGAGTTTATGATTTTGACTATGTTATTGGTTGTAGGAATTAAGCCTTAAGTATCCAATACATAGAATGAGTTCATGATTTTATGATTATATTGTTGGTTTTAAGATGTGTTATTTATTATATTGTTATGGAATTTTAATGATGTGATTTATATTGTTAGGCGCCTTGGTTTTGAAAGGCGCCTTAAAAATAAAGTTTTATTATTATTATTATTATTTTTATTAGAACACTTTCTTCTATTCGATACTGTCTGTTGCCTAGGACTGTAATGTGTTGTATTAGTACCTCACTTTATGTATTTGAACTTGCACTGTATGTACTTTATTTTAATCTGTTTCTTGCTTATCCTGCTATCATGTAACTCCTCCCCCCAGAACGCTTCTGGAAACGAGCTGTTTACAGCTCATGTTGCCTTTCCTGGTGAAACCTTTTCAAATATATAAATAAATACACAACAAAGATATTCTTGCACCGAGTGGTTATTATGACGTCAAGAACTTCGACAGCAAAGCTTGAGAGGTCCAGTTGACGTCACAGTAACCTAAGGCATAGAAAAAACAATGTTGTGTATTTGGACTACTAGTACCTAATTCTATATAATGTATGCCCCAAAAATAAATAAAAATAATACTAACATACTAAAATGCCAGCAGAATAGGCCTACTTGGTCTTTCGTGTCTGCTCGTTTGGTCAGCCCCTATGCTGGGTGCTGACCTGCTGCCCCCTCGCCTTCTCTGGCTTCTCCTTCCCAGTTCCGGATATTCTTGCTGCATTGGATTTTGCTTCCAGAACCCTTCCTCTGTACCTGTCCCAGCCCCTCTTGAACCCCTTCACCATCTCTGCCTCCACCAGCCCCCTAGGCAGTGCATTCCATGGCTCCACCACCCTCTCAGTGAAGTAGCACCTCCTCCTTTCTCCCCTGAATCTTCCCCTCTCCAGCTTCCACCCATGCCCTCTAGTGGCCCCCTCCTCCTTCCTTCGAAGCACCCTGACTGTTCCTCCACTATTTACCCTCTTCATGTACTTGAAGACCTCTATCATGTCCCCCCGGTGCCTTCTCTCTTCCAATGTGTACATATTTAGCTCTTCGAGCCTCTCCTCATAGGTCCTGTCCCCCAAGCCTCAAATCATTTTGGTTGCCCTCCTCTGGACCCTCTCCAGGAGTTTAATGTCCCTCTTTCAGTGTGGCCTCCAAAACTGCACGCAGTACTCAAGGTGCGGCCTCACCAAGCAGTTATACAGAAGGAGCATCACTTCCCTCCTTCTGGAGGTGATCCCCCTAGCGATGCATCCCAGCATCCTGTTGGCCTTGGCTGCTGCCCTCCTACAAGTCTCCGAGTTGTTTATTTTGACATCCACCACCACCCCCAGGTCCCTCTCAGCCATCGAGACTTGTAGCATTTCCCAGCTTGTAGCATTCTCCCAGTACTGTACTGTAATCGCTGACTTTTTTCCCCAAGCATCAGCCTCTGCAATCCGCAACCCACACTCCACGTCCAGCTCGCACACACAACGCTCCAACCGACGCTAGCTCTATCAACTGCACTGATGGGATCACTTACACAGTAACATTCATACTAACGCAGAACAAAAACTCGTTCTGCGTTAGTATGAGTGTCACTACTGCAGTAGAACAACTTTTTACAGTGTATGGATCTCCATACCCAATCACGTTTGACCACGCTCTGTGGCGCTTTACCTGGAGGCTGGCACGTCTAATACTGTTCCCCCTGCATAACTCTTCAGTGAATCACTCACTATGACATCACAGGTGACCAAGGGAGGCCACCCATTCTGTAGCCTGCTTGATCAGTGGTGTGTTGTCACAATGAGGGACATTACACCGCTAATGAGGCAGAAGGGGAATACCATTAGATATGCAAACCACCAGGTAAAGTACTGTTTTACTCTACACTTTGTACTGCCTTGAAGAAAAAAAAAAAAAAACTTCAAATACTGCAGAAATTGAAAAGTGTTAACTCAGCTAGCTGTCTGAGGAAATACTGCATCTTTAATTAACGGGTGGGGCAGTTTTACGAAATGTTTAGGAGGGCTATTTTTTCAATCCCGATGGTGGCCCTTGCAGACAGTTTTACTAGATATTCTGCATCAGAATTCAACCTGTATAATTTGTGACAAGAGCTGTAATCCACAGAGTCCCATGAACGCTAAAAAGGCTTGGCTTAGAAGGTTTATGTTAGAAAATTACGACTGACAAAGTTATCAAATCACAAATATTACGATTCTAAATACCACCACACAAGGGATTAATATTTTCGAAATACGGCCCCATTAAACAGAACAGTTTATGTCAGAAGTAAGAGCAGCATCAATAATATAAAGGCTACATTCCACTTGAAACCCTGCTGTGCATATGGAATAAGTAGCAGTAAAAAGGCATCTGGAGCTACGCGTTATTGCAAAGACTATACATGCATTTCACTGCCTGCTAATAATATTCATTAACATTTTAAATTAGAAACAATCTCAAAAGTATCCTGCACTGAAAGAGGCACATGGAACTTAAAATGTAGCAGGTGTAAGAAAATCCAACAACGGGCCACAGGATGGCCCAGCAGTAGTGTGGTGCGATGCCGTGCAGGCGACACGAGTTCTAAGAGTGAACTCAGGATGCCACATGCAGTTGGGAAGGAATGGCGTTTGTGACAGGGTTGGGTAAGACCCTGTCCCTTTTGTTATGCAGAGAGAGTTAAAAGTAATGATCTGTTTTGTCTTCTCCTATTTTATGAGTCTGTGTCTCCTGCCTGCCTGACTACATAATGTGGCACCTAGGAACTGGCCACTCCGATGGTCCCACAACTTCCCCGTTATCTCTCTTCCTTTACTTGCTGTTTCTATTCTTTCTTTCTCCCCTTGTTTCTCTGGTTAAAAAAAAGAATGTGAATCTTTATGTGAAACTGGGATCCCTTGGTTTGCCAGTGTGTATCATTATTTTGTTGAAATGACTGCAGAAAGCTATTTGGGATTATGAGAAAGGATAATCTGGAGTACAGGGGGTTGACCCTGATATGCATTTTGACCTCTACAAGCTTGTTTATAGCACTGTCAACAGGCAACCAGTTCTGGGACAAACTGTATTATTTTGTTGCGCCTGTTAAGACTAGATGTGCTCTTCAGGCTGACCTCAGGAAGAAAAATGACAAAGTTTTAATACACTTTGTGAAAAACAGGAGATATAACATACAACAATAGGATACAGAGTTTGAATGGCCAGGCAAAAACATTTTGTATAATGAAAGCAATGATTTTTCTGGGGGAGACTAAGATGGAAGTTCTGTTTGTATTGCCTTTATGAAGAGCTATCTCGTACAATTTTGTTTCTATTTTATTTTTATTGATAAGATCAAAACACTACTTATGAATTTTGTAACTTCTGGCTATACACCCTGACTCATGCCTCTATGATAGGGTTGGGCTCCAGGGCAACAGCTTCTATGACAGCGTTGCACTCTGGTGCAATAGCGACCCCTGCCGTAGGCCAAAACAGCTTTCTCCCTCCACAGGTTGTCACTGCCCACAGCCAAGGCTGCTTAATAGGCTACACCCATGCCAGGGGAGGAAGGAGAGACCATGGGAGAAAACAGGGTAAAAAACATATCCGTTACATGAAGGCCTGAGCTTCCTGGCTTCTGCTGGGTGCTGGCATGTGCCAAAGCTGAATCCTAGTCAATGCAATGGACTGCCTGGGAGGGAGACATCCCTCCCCCTGAGGCCACTGCCACAGAGAGCAGACCTGTGGGAGATGTCAGTGGGGCTAGGGCATGGGGGGGGGTGTCAACAGGACAGAACAGGGTATATGTCCTTGACAGATAAGGCCAGGGAGGAAAGCTGTTTGGAAAAAAAATACAACATGGTTTATAATTAATATATTAAAAAGCGATAAATTATAACTTTAAAAAAATAAACAGGGGGCCAAGCCAGCAGCCAACAGAGAGAGAGAGACGCTCTTGAGCATGGTCATCAGAAACAAATTTATCAAAGGTAGGTCTTCAAAGTGATTTGTTTTTTTTTGCCCGTGCCCTGGACATCCACTCTTTTAGACTCTTCACAGGGCACTCCCCCCCTGTGCTGTTGGGCACTTCCCCCAGGCCTCTAGTACCTCTGTTGTCAGGTGGATCTGAGTAATCCCTGTCTGGGGGCCCTCCTGCTGCCACCAGGAAGGGAGTGCCTTTTGTCAGCCTGCAACAGCCACAGGTAAAGGGGTCAGCCTGCTTCGAGAGTCTGCCAGGGAGGCCTTCACAAAGTGTGCCCAGCGCACCCCTTCTTTCATTTTTCGGGGCCCCATCCACCATGGGCACGCATGCTCTGCAGCGCCCTGGGGGCAAGGACACTTAGCAACCACCCACCCCACCGAAGGGAAGTGTTGAGAGATGCTCTAGATCCCTCTCTGCCAGCCTCCACTACTGACGTCCCTGTCTCAGGGCTAGAACTCAGGTTGCTAGCATGCAACTGTGATGCCTGGTCGCTCAGCACCACAGAGCTAACTCCAAAAGTGACTTAAGGGAAACCATTCACACTGATCGATAGATCTTAATGAGATTTACTTGTAGATCTAAATTTTAGCAGCAAGAGCAATGGTGAAACTGACAAACCAACTCATACTGGAGATCATTAAAGTGAAGTAGTCCATGCCCACGACAACAGCAGCGGGAGGGAGATCCAATGCTGAGAACACTGAGGAGGCTGAACCATCTCTGAAGGATGTGGTTCTTGGGGTGATAAGAAAGTTATCTAACAAAATGGACAATTTCAATGCTCAGGTAATGACCCTGGCAACCAAAATGGACAAAATGACCACAGGTAATAAAGCAATTACTAAAACCGCTAACAAGACCGCGACAGTAGTAACTTGCATAGTAAAGGAACACAAACACCTTCAGTTTCGGTTGGAGAGTATACAAAACTCCGTGCACTCAAATATTCAATTATTGGGCATTCCAGAGGGGCTGGAAGCCCAACACCCAGTAAAATTTATCAAAGACCCTCTGAAGACATGGTTGTGCAAGTTACAGAGTGTACGCATAGTTCAGGAACACACAGTAAATCCTTGGAAAAAGCCCAATAATAATCAGCTGCAGAGAAATTTTCTCATCTCAGGGGGGTTTTACCAAAGGGATACAGCCCTGCTGAAAGCCAAGGAGCAGAACCCTTCACTTGTTTAAGATACACTGACATCAAGATTTCATTTACTCACGAGGGAGAGGAAGTGAGCCTTCGATGGGGTTCATGTGCGTCTAAGGGAATTGGGTATAATTAATTCCCTACAACTGCCTGCTCGCTTAATCTCTCATGCCGGGCTGGCCAGCTGCTGCAGTAGCATTACCACTTGTCATGCCGACAATCCAGATTTGGGAACGGACCCAGGGTCCTCAGAGGGCTGGCAGGGGGAGAAGGCTGAGCATGCGTTATTCTGCTCGCCTTCCCCGGCACGGATGGGTAAGTGAGCCTGGGACCAGTACTGAGGCCAGATTGGTGGAGGCGGTGCATGTCAGTGGTTGAGTGCGCCTGGCTGT
This sequence comes from Neoceratodus forsteri, assembly GCA_016271365.2. Lineage (NCBI taxonomy): Eukaryota > Metazoa > Chordata > Ceratodontiformes > Ceratodontidae > Neoceratodus > Neoceratodus forsteri. Next base: position 386,847,644 of record JADMNL010000025.1, on the reverse strand, counting down.
GTGCTGAGGTCATTACACGCATGCCTCTATCGGTGGGGGTGGGGGTGGTGGGGGGACCCTTGGATGATAAGCAGCAGTAAGTCTGCAATTCTTTCCGGGACCCAGAAGACCGATGTAGGGTATATCCCCTGGCAGTCCCGAGTAGAATAAACAAAGTCTAAAAAAATCTCTTATGCAGGTAAACACATCTTGTTCAGTGAGCCAGCAGCAGCCAGCAAAAAGCTGGAGAAACTGAGACAGGAGTTTTTGACTGCAGAAACTGAGTAGCATGCAACATACTTGGAGTGGGAAGATCGGGTATTTGTTTCGCGGTTAACTTGTGTTATGTATTAACATTACTGACCGTTCTATACCCAAGAGGTCTGTTTGTATACGACGTGCAAGTTTTTACTTAATGTTCAAACCAATGTCTCTTTTACTATTTTGAAGGTGGACTGTAGGATTTACATTAAAGCAAATGAGTATAGGTGTGCTTCAAGTTCACTGTAACTCCAGATTTAGTAGTGCAGCCGAAAGCCAAAACCCCCAGCATTTCGATTTAAGACTGCAATGCTCTCGTGCACATTTTTCGCGCCCTACCTGGAAGCAGGGAAGAAGACGAATCTTGTGCGAGCTGTCTGGGTGTTACAGCCCACACGCAGTTCCCCAGCATTCAGCTTTGATACTGGCATGTGGTAAACAGTCTCATGGGTCTGTGTTTGCTCAACCTACTCAGAATTTATTATAATTCCTTACGGTAGCTATAAAGTGATTCACTTTGCAATATTAAATATCAAAGGCAAGAAGTTTCAGATTTCGCTGTGAAGAAGAGCTCTAATTGCTTTAGTGTGTTTTATGTACTGATATTGTATGGACTTTAATTTATTTCTGGACTTTAAGGCCAACAGTACAATAGCTGAAGTTCTATTACAGGGACTCATCCCTGAACAAACCTTTCCTTCCGCAGGTCCAGTGTCACACTGCACTGGTTCATTAAATGGACATTATTACAGACACTACTGCTTGGACAGTAAGACACAGGAATTTATCCCCAACACGAGGTAACAATTTTGTACTTTGTTTTAATTGGTATTTGAGGAAGTAGGCTGTTGGTTAACTAGGATCTGCAGCTTATCCAATAAGTAGGGAAATGGGCACACTGGGTGAACCAATCAGTCCTACCTGCCGTCAAAGTCTATGTTGTTTACAGTTAAATCAATTAAATAAAGTTGAAACTTTGAAAAAACACTTGTAGACCAATTTCAGCATGTGTATTGCACATTTTTTTGTATGCAACTATCTTTTTTAATTTTTCAAGCACCTTGGACCTGACCTGGGACCCTCCTTCCATTACCCTCACTGATTCTTTCCCACTGTGGAACCCCACCCTCATGGCAGGATCATCAGAGGGGCTTGCTCTTGCCCCTCAGAAGCAGGATTCAAGCAGACGCCCAGTCTGTGGTGCCAGGCCAGTGGGGAAGGGGAGTAGTCCTTCATACCACCCAGCGTGGGGGATTTTTCCACCACAGTTTTCTGCCCAGGGATGTCGATGTGCAATGACACAAAGCATCCGTCAATGTCTCACACCCTTCTGGGTCATATGAATGCCTTGACCCCCTGCCTCCACTAGGTTTCAGATGCAGGCGGGACCCCTTCTTCTGGAGAAGGGAGAGCAGTTTTTAGGACGCTCGATCCTCTCACCCCCAGTGGCTCGAATTTGCTCTGAAACCCGGGTTGCTGGCAAATGGTAGCACCACCACTGGTGCTACCTACTGAGTTGTCTTTAATCAAGCAGTTATGTAACACATTAGTTATGAGGAGGACGGTGGATATACACTTCTACCCCAGAAGGCCATAAAATGTCATCATATTTAGAGGAACATTAAGTATGGTGCTTTATAGGCCAGCCTGGTGCCATGGAGGGCTGAGGCGCTGGATGCTTTGTCTCTCGCCACACCGACCACCCATGTTCGGGAGCGAGCGCAGGCTATCAGAGGTCGGTAGGGGTGGGTGGGTGAGGAGCAGGATGAGCTGCCGTCAGGCAGATCTCTCTCCAGGAGGGGAGCCTGAGCATCCTCAGCGATTGACTGCCTCGCAGTGGAGGCCAGGAGGAAGTGCAGCCAAGGGAAGCCAGGGCGCTAGGCAAATGGGGTGGGAGGATGGGGTGGTCACTGGAGCAAGAGGCGCATGCTGCGCCTCAAATGTATGTGCCTCTGTCGGGACCCGGTAATCAGGAGAAAAAAAACAGAAAAAGCTGCAGCTGCCACAGGATGATGCCTCAGGTCGGCTCCTGGGGGTCCGCCGGGGAACGCACAGCCTAACAGGACCCCAATCGAACCCCAGAGACTGATAGGGTGACGGATGGCAGCAGCCCACCGAAGGAGCATAAACACCTCTATGGGGGAAAAAAGTATGATGCTTTACATATTCTGTTTAGGTTTTAAAATGAAACAGTGTTCCCCATTCATTGTTTTAGCGTGGTGGGCCACCACCCTATATGCTTTTACCACCACCTTATATTTTTACCCATTACTGATTGTTTTTTTACAAAATCTTCCAAAATTGTCTTTTACTGACATGCTTTACTGCACTGCAACCCCTGTTTTGATATTAGCACACTATATTTTACTTAAAGTCCACTTATGCACATGTACAATGCATATAGAAGGTCCAGAAAAATAACTCGCCTTTTGGCCCGATCACCACTGCCACCGCCCTATATTTTCAGATAGTAGGGAACCCTGTGAAAATAGCAGACTTGTAATTTGAGCAGGTTATGTTTGTACTTAGATGACGCCTCCAAGGAAGTTTAACACCTGAGATGCAGGGGAGACAATTTAGCAATCTGGCTATAAAACTCCAATCCCACTGGAAAAGGAACTTGCACTTGTGGCTGTTATAAACCACATGGGGAAAAAATATCACCCAACAAAATGGACAGATCTTTTATAATTTATTCTTTATACTCCAGGTTCAGAGCTGCTCCCCATTTAGCCCCTTGGGTGACTTCCCAGCCCGAAACCACCATCTCTGTCTTTGCCACAGCTTACCCTCCCCCCCCATGTGGTGGGGACCTGGGTCAGTGTCCCCCTTGGAAGAGCCACTGGGTGGTGAGTTAGTGGTAAGGGTCCCAGAGTGTCTCTCGCGTAACTTGCGATAACAAAGATGGCATACCAGTTAGCACTCTAGCACACCAACATATATTCTCCAGCAGCAAGCACACAAAGTGTGCCGGGGGGGGGGGCCACGTCCACAAGCGTCCTCCTTGAAGCATCAGCCGAGGTCACCCAGAGGGCAACAGAACAGTGGCTCATGGCCCCCCCCCACCCCGGAGAAAAGTGTCCTCTGGGATGCTCAATCCTCCTCTCCCCTGCCAGCCTCCAGGCTAATCTTGGAACCTGTGTCACCCAGGTCTTGAGCAGCAATGCTGCCAATGTGCAGACGAGCAAGTTAAAAAATAGCTGACCATGAACCAGATTAAGCTGCTGGTGGTATTTTTTTTTTTAGTGAATGTGGGGAAATTTGGCAGGACACTGTGGAAATTCCCCTACTCTTTTCTATAAGTGCCATGGGATCTTTAACATCCACATGAACTACCACCAATCCAGGCAGATGGGACCTCGGTTTAACGTCTCATCCGAAAGATGGCACCTCAGGAGTGCAGCACCCCTCTCATGCTGCACTACGGTGTCAGTACTGGGATATTAACCCAAGTGCCAGATGTGGGAACTGAACCCACAGCCCTCTGATCTCCTGGCCTCAGAGGCGAGTGTGCTACCTACTTAATGGCATGAAGGATGTATAAACCTTATAGCATTGTTGGATCAATGAGCACGTCAAATCAGTGGACAGTGTAGGAGCATTAATTGCTGACTAAAAATGTCAAGATTAGTGGGCCGCCTGGTGGCCTAGCAGGTAGCTGGCTGGGTGGCCCGGGGCTTGGGGACAGCACTGCTGAGTGGCAGCACCCTCTGCCTGGTGGAGGGATGGGTGTCATGTTCTACTGCTTGAGCAACCCTCTGCACTTGGGTCAGGGAGCTGTCACTCCACATAGGACACGGAGTGTGTTGAGGCCAGAGTAGGGGCTGCGCACAGTGCTCAGGGTGGTGTGGTGGGGTGAAAAAACGGAAGGAAAATCGTGCAGCGGCAAGATGGCACCTCACCTTCCTCGCAGGTTTCGCACCACGGACTGAGCCCTGACTTGCAGTCTAGATGACTTACTGAGTTGGGACTGCCCTCCTGACGTGGCCCTGCCACAGAGTAATCCATGGGGGGGATTTGGACCAGCTCGCATAAGTACTGGAGATGGTGGGTGTCAGGACTGAGGGATGGCTGAGTGCTAAAGGGAGCCCTGTGGCCCTGCAGTGAACAGGGGCATAAAAACCCTCGAAGATTTAGTGGGACTATCATGGCTCTCCATTCCCCCTCTCAGTGGGATGTGATGGGCCTTGTGTTTCCCTACTCAGTGGGGATGCCATGGGACTTGCATTTACCCACTCATTAGGATTGCCATGGGTCCTGCATGTCCTCATTTAGTGGGACTGCAATGGATTTTGCATTCCTCTACTCAGTGAGACTGCCATAGGCCTCGCATATCCCCCTTTAACAGGACTGCCATGTGGCCTCCCACACATCTCCACTCAGTACAGCTGCCATGAGCTTTGCACTGCCCCACTCAGTGGGACTGTTGTGTGGCCTCACGCGCACCCTCTCAGTAGGATTGCTGAGTGGGCTCGTACTCATGTTCTCAATGCGACTGCCAAGTGGCTTGCATTCCCCCTCTCAGTGGGACGTTCAAGGCTCTCACACTCTCCACTCAGTAGGTATGGCATGGACCTCACATGCCCTCAATTAGAAGGATGCCATGAGGCCTTACACACTCACCCACACTCAAGAGGCCTGCCATGGGCCTTACATTCCCCCAGTTCACAGCACTTTTTTTGCGACTCTGCATTACTCTGCAAATGGGACTGCAGTGCAGCCTTGCACTGCACTGCTGCTAATGGGACAGCTGTGCAATGCTCAATGCTGAAAAGATCACCAACACCAGTTCCTGGGCAGTGACAAGAGAGAGGATCGTTTTGTCATCTGCTGAAATGGGCATATAAGAACTGCTGAATGATTTCAGCCCAACATACACAATTACTGCATTTGACGAGACATGCCAATAAATAACATTACTGATTAAAAAAAGGTTCAGAGACATTAGCTACCTAATTACAGTGGACATGCTGCATACTATGGGGCATCATCTGCTTTCTGCCGTTACACAATAAACATAAACTGCAACTAGCCATATAGGGCACTTTTACATTAGTGCCCTCCCTAAGGAGTAATTTACTGTGCCTCTGGCAAATAAGCAAGGTTAAATATGGCATGCACAAATCACATTCCTAGCATTTCCACAGTTCTTTCAGTCCCCATTTCATTTTAAAAGCAGAGCTAAACATAGACGATGTCCGCATGCATCATGAACTACTTTATATAATTCTTGTTAATCCAACTACAACACATGGGTGGAGGGGATGCTTAAAATGCTTTCAGTCCCCCCTCTGGCCCCTTAAATTTAAAATCCTCAGATGACAGCAGCAGGTTTATTTGAATGAGTAGCAGCAAATAAACATCCTGCAATTGCAGCATATTTTTTTTTTTGCAAAGAAGAAATAAATTTGAAAGATGCACCGTTCCAAAAGTGCTATGGCTAAATGGCTTCCCTCGCACTTCAGAGGGATCACTGTAAGAATCCCAGCAGACGTGCTTGAAATTGCTGCGTTATTCTCTAGAAACTGTTGGAAATTTCCTTGCAAATAATCCATCTTAGTCCCAACATGAGCAGTGTCTGCAAACTGAATACATGTTTCTCCTTCCATCTTCCACCTCGCAAATTTACCGTAAGATCGTACAGCTACGCCAGTTGTAGGAACTGAGCCACTAGGATAGCAAAGGTGTGAACACACTGGAAAATGTTCTACAGCTTCTAACATTTTCTTTCGTTGCTTTTTAAAACTTAAAATCCTGCCCCCCCTCCCAAAAAAAAAAAAACAACTGCCTTCAGGTCCTTTAAAGAAATCACTTCACTCCATCAAAGCTTGCCCAGTGCATCCACTGGAATCCCCTGCCACTGCAAACTACTGCCAGTGCATCCACTGGAATCCCCTGCCACTGCAAACTACTGCCAGTGCATCCACTGGAATCCTCTGCCACTGCAAACTGCTGCCAGTGCATCCACTGGAATCCTCTGCCACTGCAAACTGCTGCCAGTGCATCCACTGGAATCCCCTGCCACTGCAAACTACTGCCAGTGCAAACTGCTGCCAGTGCATCCACTGACACTGCAAACTACTGCCAGTGCATCCACTGGAATCCCCTGCCACTGCAAACTACTGCCAGTGCATCCACTGGAATCCTCTGCCACTGCAAACTGCTGCCAGTGCATCCACGGGAATCCACTGCCACTGCAAATTACTGCCAGTGCATCCACTGGAATCCCCTGCCACTGCAAACTACTGCCAGTGCATCCACTGGAATCCCCTGCCACTGAAAACTGCTGCCAGTGCGTAAGGCTTCACCAGTCCGGCCCCCCCAAAAGACTGAGCGGTGGAACTGTCATAGCAGAGTAGCTCTGAGGATTAAAGTGGATTTGGAGCTGTGCCAGATTCTGGGCGACATCTGCCAGTCATCCTACATGCCAATAATAAGCTTGTGATGCACCCCACTCCACCCTGCACTGTGTAGCAAGCATAACTCCTAGGTCCCAAGGGGGCTCTCACATGAACACCCCCGTCTCACCTGTGACTGTCCTATGGTGTGCTCGAACAGCCCTGCTGCTCCAGGCTCAGGAGGCAAACTTGGCACCCCCAGGGTGCTAAACGGCAGCTCAGCCATTCAGGCCAGCCTAATATGTTGTTTTCTGTGCCTTAACCTTAAAGTTGTGCGAGGCAGCAAGTTAACAGCTGCCTTTTTTTTGTTGCTAGAACTTTTTTTGCTCTCCACGAGGTGGATGGGCGGCTATTAGCAGAGTCCCTGCTCTCTCCAGCTGGCACCTACCTCACTAGGCCACAAGAGAACCCCCGCAGGGTAGGGCCGTCCCCTCCAGCACCTACATATCCAATGCCAGTGATCAGGTGGTGGTGGGCTGGAGAAGAGTGGGCTCAGCTTCATCAAGGCCATCGCAGACCCCTTTTTTCCTGGTTTTTGTGGTCCGTCCATGCTGATGGGGTGCACATGCCGGCGCATATGTGTGGAGGCACGCATGGGCTATGAAGTCCTGCAGCACTCTCCCTTTATTGGCGCTCTCAATCCCATCCTACCACCAGGCCTCCAGCTGGTGGCAGTCACATGGCGGAGCTGACAGCCCCCCTCCCCCCTGGGAGCGAAGAACAGTCAGTTGGCCGACCCTCAGCAACTCCAGATCACTCCTGATCCCCGGGTGTGGTGGCCAGTAGCATTACTGCTGTGCCACAGAGCCAGCTAACTGCAGCATTCTGTTTAAGTGGAGGTTTGTCATTTACTTGTGCAACTGTTCTATAGCCTAAATTTAGTAGGCAATTTATGCCCACTTATCTTGGAGTGTAAATGTTTCTCACGTTAATTAGTTCCACATAACATGAAGATGAAAAGGAGCATGGCTTTCTACGAAGGGCATTTCAAGGCATTCCACAAGCTGGTCACCTGGGAGACCTGGGTTACATGTCAATTTCTTAATCTAGGGAAGGGCGTATTGAGGCTCCCAGTAAGGAACTGGGCCACGTACCTCTGCAAACTCTCTGCTGGCCAAGTTACCATGGAGTGTGACTGTCAGCCACATGCCTGCTTTCCCAGTTGAAGGACACAAACCAGCCATGGTGACCCCATTATTCAGGGCAGGAGTGCAAAACGTGAAGCTGGCCCACAAACAAAACAATATTTCTCTCCACCACCCCACGATTATTAGGCTTTATTTTTATAATTTCTTTCTACTAGCATGTCTCTTTCAGTACCACTTCTGAAAAAAATGAATTATCCAAGGACGATAAAAACAAATGAATCATAATATCTATTCATACCTCTCAACCTTTTTATCATTGAAATGAGGGACAATGAGGCACACTAGCACTCATAACGAAAAACACATTCTCAGATGTGGAGATTAACGCTCAAAACACCAAGAAAACCATTGCTCAATCTTGTACAATACTTGTTTCTGATTTAGCAGCATCATGCACTATTGTGAATTTCTGCTTTAAAGTAAAAATTTACAGCACCTTTTCTGTGTGGGCAGTACTTTTCCATAAGGGACGTGGCACGGACAAAGCAATTTTGAAGGGTAAAATGAGGGCTGTCTCCTGTAATTAGGGACGGCTGAGAGGTATGTATCTGTTTATTGTCAAACTCACCCTTCTGCAGAATAACGGAATGCGCAGTAGCTTCCCCATCTTTGAAAATCTCACCCACATGCCCCACCTTTTTCCCCCTGGTTGGAGGGAGTTTTTCTAAAATGCTTTTCTAGGGCTACATTTCTATACTTTAGAAACATAGAATTTGACAGCAGATAAGGACCGCTTGGCCCACCCAGTCTGCCCATTTTCCTACCTGATGGATAAGCTGCAGACCCTAGTTAACCAGCATCCTACTTCCTCCTGCCCACTTTAGAGAACAGAACCACATGCCCTACTCCAGAGATGGTATAATCTGGTTCAGAATGACCATTCTGAATTTGTTCTTCCAGAGGTACTGATTGAGGTTGCAAAGATCCAGTATGGGTTGCCAACCCCCCCATTTGTTTTGGGACCAGGAAAGACCTGGGCATGAAACCCTGACCTGCCATGGAGTGTGGAACATGGACTATGGCTCCTTTCTCTAGAAGCTGAGCAACGTCCTCCCTGAGGGCGAACAGCATGTCCTGCAACACCATGGACTCTCTTGGAGCGTTGAATCGGTAAGGCAGGAGAGCCTCAAAATAGAGAGGCAACCCTTCACCTACCACTTCTAGGATACATTTGTCAGAGGTAATTGCGGACCAAGCGTGCCAGAAGTGGCGCAGTTGACTCCCCATGGACAGATAGGGAAGGGACTGGATGGGTGGAAGGTAGACATCTCCCAAACCATCAGCGAGCAGCTTTGGAGGGGGCACCAGCACCTACTGCCAGAAGGGCACCATTACCCCTACCTCTGTCTTTTTTGGGGCCCTCGCCAGGGAATTTGGTCTTGGGGCACCAAGCATGTGAGAGCCCTTGCTGGGACTGCTGCTGCCTAGGCTGCTGTGATAGAAAGGGTCGAAACTGAAAGGGCTGTTTCTTCAGCTTCTGCCCTTTCTGCTCCTTCTGTGAGGAGGTCACAGAATCTAGGGTGGCACTGGACTTTTCCAGTCCTGGTTAAGGTGCCCTTCAACCCCTGGGCCAAAAAGGTCACTGCCCAAGAAGGGGACATCAGCCAGCTTATGCTGCATGTCCATCGTGAAGGAGGACCTCCACAGCCAGGCCCTGCGATGCACTGTGAGAGCAGCTGTCATGATGCAGACGCAAGAATCACCCACCTCTAAGACCATCTAAAGCCGGTGTTTAGCCAGCGCATGACCCTGGTCTCGGACCACTTTTAATGCCAGCTGCTTGACGGGATGGAAGTAAGGGAGGACACGGTCTAGGACTCCCATCAGGGAATGACCAAAGGGGTCCATCATCAAGGTACAACTCGCCTGACGGAGACCAAGAGAGGATACAGTACCGACCTTTTCTGCTGCACGGTCAAGCTTCTTAAGACTCCTTGTAGGGGGGCTTGTCCACGTCCCCAGTATTACTGGAAAAACACACTGGCAACCAGACCCTCAGTCAAGGGTGGTCCAAAAATCTGGACAAGGTGCCAGCAGGGTCCACATACTTACGGACCATACAGGCAGAGGGTGCCAGGCAGGAAGCTGGATGCTGCTAAAGCTCTAGTGCTGGTCCCAGGATGGCCTTGGACATCGGGAATGCAACCCCAGGAGATTTATCCTGGTCCAGTATCTCCATTAAGGGATACTCAGCCCTTTTTTGGACTGGCTCCAAGGGAACCTCCATAGACCCAGACATAAGCCTGAGCAGCACCACCTAAGACACCAGCCCATGGTCGGTAGTCAATTCCTCAAGCGATTCCCGGTCAAAGGCATGAGCCCTCAAAGACTACATGAAGGATCCTTAGATGAGGATTCCTTGAAAATGGCCCTCGTCATTTGCCACTATGCACCACTTGAGGCTTGGTTGAGTAAGTGGTCTCCATTGGTAACCAGCCTGGCAAGCTGGTAGCCAGATGGGAGTCCTCGAAAGGGCTCCCTGCATGGGCTGCTGTGGAGGTGGCTCCACCAGTATTAGTGGCGAGACAGGTGCCGGAGATTGCTGTCTCAGTAGCATCGATACGAGCTGAACTAGTGTTTGCCATGTGATTGCAGAGGTCAAGGGTAGAGACCTACTCTGCCCAACAAAGGTCCATTGCTGCCGTACGAGCTTCTCATAATGCCGCTGCATACAGCGACTGAGCCTCTCATCATCCAAGAATGAAGAGGACAGCTGAAGACGGTGCTTCCGGATTAACGGGATTGAGAACGTGAGGAATTCCTCGACCTCAATTGACAACTAGACCTCAAGCATTGACTGTATCGATGATGTCAAGGAGCTATGACCAGAAAAGAAGCACAGACTGTCCGCACAGAATTTGGCCGGTCGACCCCAAAGGGAGGAAACTCCTGAGAGACTGCCATGATCACAGACTGCTCCTGGACCTCTTGAGTAAAGCCCGACAGGACAGGGGTCCGGAGATCGAGCCATCCTCGACCCCTCAGACAACAGGTCGACAGGGTTGGAAAAAAAAAAATCTTTGTAAAGTTGCCAGCAAAAACTAGGCCCGTGCCGGCCCCCAATGGGAGCAGCGTGGTGACCAAAGAAGTCCCTGGCCTCGGCCATTGCTTCTTTCAAGGCCGCCATCTGTGCCATGAACCACACACCTGCGGGGGTCGACTTACATGCCTGCTTCAGTTTTTACCGGAGGATCACATTCGGTTGGTCAACCAAGAGGAAGACGGGTGTAGTGGTCATCCAGTAAGGGAGGAAGCATAGCCTGGCACAAGCTACAGACAGTAATGTCCCGCTGTTCGTCGAGGCAGTAGATGCACAACACGTGCGGGTCCATCCAAGACATCTTCTGGTTATACTGGATACACCACTTAAAACCGAAAACTGGCTTAGAACCCTCGTGATCCATAATGTTGACATCGGAGACGGAACCAGGGATATACTTTTTAAGCAAAGAAAGGAAAAAGTTAGCCAAATGGTACACTTGAAATAATTCAGATCTACACCACACATAGAACTGCGAAGGAGGAGACCTGACTTTTTCATCAGAAAAGAAGACCTGACGTCATGGGGCGGAGTCAAGGATATACCACCTGGGTGGTGGGAGTCAGAGAAGCTTAAGCTTGAATAATGCCCAGCAAGAACAGCTCTGAAAGGGGACTGCCGGAAGTGTGGGTAAGTGAACCATATCCACATCCCGAGAAAAATGTTTTCCTGACCGCTCAAATTTTGGTAAAAAAAAAAAAAATTATACAAAACAGGGTGAACTCTTGACATAAGCCTTAAAACTAGATTCCTCATTAGTCTGTTTTTGTACTAGATAACTAAACTCAATGTGTTTGAACTGATGCACTTTAAGTGATGTGTTTCAAACTACAGGCTTGTCAGATTAGACAATTAGGTAATTAAGGCTCTCACTGTAGGTGCCTTTTGGTGAGAACAGGATAGCTCATATCAGGCTGTGCATTACAGAGATGTTCCCCGGAGATGCATTGGTAATGAATAGTCCCTGAAGTTTAGAAGGCACGAGGCAAAGTCCCTGTACAACTTGCCTCATGGGGACACTGATAATACTTAAACTGTGGGGTCAAATGGTCCGTATACAAACCAACAACCACTACATACAAAATACCCATAGAAGCATACTCCTTAATCCACCCCCCCCCCCAATATAAAAATTGCAGCTCTGTAAATAAAAAATGGCAGCACTCAGAAACCGCTTAGGGGAACCATAGCACTTTACAAGATAGTCCACCCTCTGCGCTGATTTTAACGTGCCCATAATGGGTGCGGGGACTGCAAGGTTCTCGTATATCAAGATTTCTACACATCTTCCAGTTTTCGGAGAAATATTTTACATTCTGAACACAATATTCTAAAGATGTGCAATATATTTGAAAATTCAGATGTTTTTTATATTTACTGCTTCATTTGCAACAGTTTAATCTGGTTCAATTTCAGTTGCTTACCATCTGTATCCCCCCCTCCCCCCGGTCACCCTGAAAAGGGACTTCAAGGCCCAGTGGGCTTACCGGGTCAACAAAATTCAATAAATAAATAAATTTTACATTTTTCATACCAGTTACCTTGTTTTTAGGTTAGTTACTTACATACAATAATTGGTATGGACAATATGAAAGCATCTCCAAAACACAATAAGCATGTTCTGATCGCCTCACTATACTGCATTTCTGCAATTTTTCCTTGTGATTTCTGACACCCATGCCACATTCAGTGTTAGCACTCTTAGCTTATTTTTGATGAATTTTACAATATTTTAATTAAAAAAATATGTATTTTCTGCATCATACAGGACAGAAAACTGGCATGCGTGGTTAGTAAGGTGTTCCACAAGGTGCTCCAAAGTTCGCTAATCTCCATACTAGAGGGATATAGACAGATTACAAGGAGCGTCGTTGGGTAGCTAACTGGCTCAGTACCACAAAGCAAAGGGTAGGTGTTACAGGGGAATACTCAGGCTGGCACTGGGTAACCAATGGAATACTACAAGGCTTAATATGTGGATCAGTGAGATATATATAAAATTACACATACACCAATAATGCAAAGCATCATGGGATATATATGCAAATCACCATTAAAATATAGGCTAGTTCTGCTTTGAGCAGGAATGCATGGTGCCAAAGGGCCTCTCATACAATCTGCCAAAGGTGAGCACAAAAGATACAGACACGTTGTTTCGTGCGGGTGACCTTGGTATATGGACCAAAGTTTGGAGGCATGCCAGACTGGGACAGCTGTCACTCATCAGTGTACCTTAGCTGGGGAAGGCTGGCATCTGGTTCTGGCACTGGTATGGCCCTCCTTTACTTACCTACTCCCCAGAGTCATCCGTCTGTGCCTTCTGTTCTCACCCCTGGCAGACTGCATGAAGTACATTTTTCTCACCCTGTTGTAAGTGCAATTAAACACTTCGAGGATGTGTCATTATGGGAGGGAATAACCAAACTTTTCTCTCGGGTGCTTAAAGGCACTTGATGCAAGCGCCTCGTGCCTAACAAGACCCTCAAACCGTGCAATTATTCTCCCATAATCATGCACCCCAGCATGTCTTATTGCATAATTAGGCCTAACAAAAGCCCTTTACTGTGTAACAACTTGCAGTACAATGCAAATGTGCCCCCCCACTCCAAAGTCCTGTCATAGGCTAGCAAAGATTATAATGTAACATGCCCTAATCAGGTATGACAACACACAACACTTTACTGAAACATTAAATGTCTCTGGGGAGAGCCCCAAAAATTTTTTTTTTTTTTTTTATGAAATTTTGCACTTTACAAGCAAGAACAAATGATCAGGGTATCAATAAAACAACATACCAGTGCCATAAAAAATGTTTAAAGGAAAGCTGTCCAAAACACTCTTGCCAATTACCAGGGCTGCAGAAACACCTGCTTATCACTACCTTTATGTGTTTACAAGCTCCCAGCTAATCTGTTATTTTAAATTTGCCCTGTTTCTGTGCCTTGAGTGAGGTACTGAGTTCTGTGCTGAAGCTGCCATTTGGAAAGTGCTGAGCACAAGCTCCGTTCAGTAGTTTTCTTCCTGCGCTCAGCTGCAATGCTTGTTCGTGACACTAATGCGCATGCCCAAACTCAGAACTTCAACTTTCAATTGAAACATCAAACAGGTTACCATGCTCAGTGTTCAACAGGGCTCACTTCTAAAAGTTCAGCTAAATAAGTAGTACATGCCAGATCAGTTCTTTTTCCTTCGTAACAATTTTCCCAGCTCGTCTCGAACGAGCGTTCCAGCAGAGCGCAGAAAGAATACTCTGCTAATTTGCATACAAGCTGTGGCTCTGGGCGCTACAAGCAATGAAATGGCGCCACTCACTCTGTGAAATAAAAAAAATCTATTTAAAATAAAATACATGCCCTGTGACAGAAATGCAGCCCTCTCACTATATGCTGGCAGGTGACTAGAGGCTGGGAGAAAAACTAGGTTTATGACAGCTTTCCTTTAACAAATATCACTGGCATATAAGATAACCCAGCTACTTGGCATTAGACCCTGAATGAATTAAAGGATACAATAGTTTGGACAGGTGAGTCAGTAGAACATCACACTATTACCACAAAATAACTAGAACACAAATCAATATACCAGATCTCCCCGGTCCTTTCAGGGGGACCAACATGTTAACGGGATTCTTTGTGGGTATTTACCTTGCAGTCTGAACAGGCCACATGGAGAGTGAAACGCCACAGATGATCACCGCTGATATCTCAGGGCAGTTACCAATGTGAGGAACCCATACTGGAATGCAACAACCACAGTTTTAACACTGTCCAACGGCAGTGCCTCTCCCACCAAAGTTCCAGATCAGAAGTTCAAGAACACGTTTTTGCCCACTCTAATGCTGTGAAAGAGGATGGAGTTGAAGTTTTCCCGCTGCTGTATCAGACATTTTATTTGTTCACAAGGTAGGTACACTCGTCCCAGGGATCGTTTTCGGATATGGCCTGAACCATGAAGATGGCACACAACGGTACAATAGGAATGCACTACATACATCATTTTATTCCTCCAACTGCTTCACATCAGAGTCCATTCTAGTGTGCACCATCTCTAATTTGTCCAAGAGGCTGCCAGCACTGTGTGGGTCACTGAAAGATGACTCTTTCCACCTTCTCCAACACGAAGATGAGTTGGCAGCAAATAAGGCAGATGGTAGGTTCTACATTCTAAGTAGCTCTTTGATCTTGTATAAAGACTTCAGATGAACAAATGTTGCATATGCCAAGTCAGGGAATAGCCATACAAAAGTATCTCTCAAGCAAAGGGGCTCTATTTGTTTTCTGGCCGACTGTAATACTCAACTGCGTAAGAATGTTCTGGTCTGCTGAATCTGTAGTCTGTGGCATGGAGAACTTCTGTGTTACATTTTGGGTGTTGAGTCCATAAACGCGGTATACACATCTTTCTGGGCGAGGGAAAGTCCATTTTAGCAATGCAGGTAACCATCTTTTAAAAAAAAAGTAACTAGATCATCTGAGTCAAATGTTCCAGAGAGACCGACCAGATGTAAATTCCAGTCCTGGGCCAAGTTCTCTAGGTGCTCAATGTTTCAAAATTTTCATTTCCGATCGTCAATTTCCTAGTCATCACCATCGCTTTCCCAGCCCGGCACTCCATGGTCCCCACCTGGGTTGAGAGCCCCGTCACCATTTGCTCCACTGAGACCATTTGTGCAGTGAAGTTGAATTTCTTTTCAAGGTTCTGGCTCGAGTTACAGAGAGCTCGTAGAGTGTTTCTAACAGCCACCATCTCGGACATATACTGGGTGCCCTTGCAGACTTCTGGTGCTCCTGTTTCGAAGGGACTCGTATGCCATGCTTTGACTTGAAGAAATCCAGAGGTCAGCTGTGCAGTTGCTCACCTTAGTTTGCCAATTGCATCAAGCTGTTCCCAACGGTCTTCTGCAGTCACCAGATAAGGTTCTGTACTTTAGCTTAGCAAGAAAAAGGTTGATTTTCCAGTTAATATTAAGCCCACAGCAAGCTCTCAAAAGGTGCACCTGCTTGCACAGAGAGTTAGCTCCGTACCCCTTCCTCCAAAAAAAAAACCTGATTTAGATTAGCTGCCATATTGGTCCTTGTAAGAACAAATGCTGAAGCAAATGGTTTGATATCTGTTATTGGACCAACTTAGATGTTACAAAAAGAATAGAATGCCTAAGCTTTCTGTCCAACCAAGTGCTTCCTCAGAAACTTATGACCCTCCAATCTGATACTGTTTTACCATTTTAGTCGCCCTCTTCTGCGCCTGCTCGATTGCTTTGCTAACTTTTCATACTGAGGTAACCAGAACTGTACACACTACTCAAAAGTGTGACCTTACAAGTGCTCTGTAAAGGGGCCAGAATCGCATCACTTTCAGAGTGTAGCTAACTTAGTGCTGTGATGGGAACTCCATCTCAAACCCTGACCAATCACTTCACTTTAATAGCACAGCAGTTTGGCAAAAGCAGTCTATTAGCATGACTTTGATGTCCTGGCACCAAATGCAGACGCCAATGCAATCTATGTATCGACTATCTTTTGTTTCCAGTTTCTATAACACTCCATGCTAATTCAAATACTGTAAAAAAAAAAAAAAAGGAAGAAAAGACAAAGAAAGCTTCCATGCAGGACATCCAGGTCTATGTCCTGAGCTTGACTCTTGGCCCTGGGAAGTAAAGTTCTGGGAGCACAGTGGAGGTACCATTCTCAGACTTCTGGAGGAGGACTGCCAAGTGTGTTCTGCATAAGCACCTCCTGTGTTGGGGTTCAGGGGAGGTGATGATGCCATTACTGATCAGGCAGCAGTTGTCATCCCCCCCCCGGCAGGTCGGTGTTGTACACTCCAGTAAGGGGTAGGACTTGACATTTATAGAAGCTACAACCAACATCCTCAAGTGGACCCATGTGAGAAGGATGCACCCAACCCCGACTCCACCACCCCTCCCCATGAAAAATAATTACTCCCCAGACAAGGAAGGCAGTGCCCTACCACCCCACACTTCTTGCTACAAACAAGGTTTTGCTGCAGGTGCTGTATCAGGAGAGGTGGTAGCGGTCTAGCTGGAGATTGGGGATGGCAACCAGTACCCTAGACTGTAAACAAACCAAGAACACCAACACTGAAGAGAACCATATGTTGGTAAGGCAGGAACAGAGGGCAAAAATATTATACAATGGCAAGAGAGAATCCTGGGTCCCTGAATGGTCAGACTGACCCTGGAACCGTGATGTTATTCTATCATAACATCCTGACTCTAGTTCCAACATACTAACAACCGTGTTAATGTTAAAAAAAAAAAAAAAAAATCACTCCACAGCCGTCCTGACGATCGCCTCTAGTACTCCCCTCTCTGCTCTGAATGTGCGCTCCCTGCCCCACTCAGAATCAGCTCTCAGTGTCCACGGTAATCATGATGAAGTCGTGTTACATTAGTTTTACTCTTCTGGTACAAAAACAGACAGCAATTGTACAGGGAGAAGCTTGATGGCACTCTGAACTTGCAGCGCTGAGAGGCAGGTAGCTCACCGCAACATCCGACTGAACAGAAATGAGCGGAGCGGACAGCTGCCCATGCATCACTGCAATATACATACATATATATATATAAAAAAAAATTTCACTTAATCACCTTTTTCCTGACGTTCTCTTTTTTTCATGTCCAACAAAACTCATCACAGCTAAACGGGCCAATGACAGCCAGAGTCTAACGTAAAAAACCCGGACCGGAGGGCAGGGAATGAAAAATCCCCAAGTCCGAGGTCCGGGACCTGCTGAAAGTGCAGCAGGACTTTCCCTTCAAAGCGGTTTCAAGTCCGATGGACTTGCTTCACTGGCGGAGTTTTGCACGCATGCGCAGCTTGCCGGTAGAACTCTGTGACTGTGACCGTTTCTTTTCCCTTCCCCCTCCTGGACTTTGAGCAGTCACGTCTTTATTTTTATCTACATCTCTGCCGTCTGATATGCACCACATGGATGCCCCCTAGTGAGACTGGGGGATCGAAATTGTCACTGCATGCTTCCTAACTGGATGACATTCTGGCAGAATCGCATCTCGCGAGACGAGTGTGTGGTAGACTGTGATTATGGAGGCTCAAGCAAGGAGGATTATAAGCGCCATGGAAGTCCGTGCTGCCGAGTACAGTACCATATAGTAGACATTCCAAAAAAGTCACAGCTCTCCCCTGGAAGGCACTGAGCCGAGGCGCTAGGTGCTAGAAACACAGTGGTGGATTGTTAAATTGGTCAGTGAGTGGAATATACGTTTGGGCCGCTTTATTTTGGTAAGAGTGCTGTGACTTTTTTGGAATTTCATTACCTATTTTGGGTTAGCCACCCTCATTCAGCGCACTACCCTAATTCCTGAGCTCGGACGGTACTTTTGGAACTGTCCATATGGTAGACAGACAGCACATGTTTCGGAGGACTGGGCGCCATCTCACACCTGTGCCCTGAATTCTGTAAGTGAAAGACATGTTGTTGGAATTGCGTTTTAACACTGAATGCAAGCTTGAAATCCCTCAGTTAAAATATAATAGCAGGTAGGAAGAATTTAGCTTCAAAAGGGTCTCTGTGAGAAGAGGAGCGAGACAGCCTTGACTGAAAAAATAAATACATTATTTTTTCTTCAATTGTTTAACCAGGAGTGGCACACTAAGCTGAATGCTTGTTTACAGGTGCGACCTGGGAGCACAGGGAAGTTAAGTGACTTGCTCAGGGTCACACAGTATACAAGTGGAGGCTGTGGGATTCAAACCCAGGTCTCCAGATTTACAGCTCAGAGCCTTAAACCGCTGCGCTATACTGCCTCCCAAATTTTGGCCACAGAGGACCATGTGTGCCTGACTGGCAGCATGGAAGCTGCACAAACCAAGTGTGTCTGACTGGCAGTAAGCAGCAGGGGGTTCCCTTGAAAGTGGAGAAAAGTTTGCTTAAAAACAAAAACACTGTATGGCCACAGAGAGGGGATCTGCACGTCTTACTAGTCACTGGCAGCAGGGTAAGCTCCAAAGAGAACTATTTTGAAAGGGGAAACAACTTTGATAAAGAAAAAAAATTGGTCACAGAGAGGGACCCCTGTGTGTCTGAGTAGTCACTGGCAGAAAGAGGGTTAAGCTGCATAATTAGGGACTCTCTCTTTGAAGGGGAATAGAAAATTAAAATATATATGTGTGTATATTTGGTCACAGAGAGGGAGCCTGTGTGACTGATTTTCTGCATCTGGAAGAACTTGATATCCCCTCAGTGGCCTCTCATCCTTCTGTGGCTTCCTATGAGAAGCAAGGAAAAACATTACTTGCTTTAAGGTGGGCAAGGTAGAAGACTTGGTTTGCTGGCCAAGGCACCTAGCTTCACCTGAGCTTTTTCCTTCTAAGACTGCTTGAAAGGCAGAGTAGAGAAACTTACCAGAGCAAGGGAGAAGGATTAAGATTTAGTTTGGCTAAGCAGATTTACTGTGTGGTGGTGTTTTTAATTTTTACTCACAGGGATTGCTACTGTTTGTTGCTAACATTTCATTGCTTTATTTTTCTCTGATTCAAATTGTTGTTGCTGGTATACCTTCTTCTGCATTATTACAAGGTGTGCCTACAGGTGTGCTAACAGATTACTCCTGTAATCTTCTGATTCAAATTGTCTTTTGCAAGGTATATCTTCTGTTACTGCTTTATTTTCTCTGGAGCAAAGTGTTTCTTACAGCGTATATCTTCTCTGAAATTATTACAGGTGGTGCTTTACAGGTTTTACAGTTTTATCTAACATTAGGATAAGCTTTCAGGGTTACTGCATTTGTTATTGACTGATTGTTTCTGCTCTTACCTCCTTGTTCTTTCGTCCGTGGTTCTTCTTTTTAGGCAGGGAAGTGCCCAACCACCACCCCATCCCCAACCACCCATGCTACACTCCTTTTATAGGGTACCACAGTTGTGACATTTCCTGTGGCAGAGCAGGAAGGGGCGGATCAGTGGAGCCTCCACAAGGTGATCTCATTTACAGGGCACTAGTAATTTAACTTGTCATAACAAGTTAAACAAAGCACAATTAAACCATTACTTGCATTTTTTTTCCTTCTAATTACTCTGACCTAGGTTACAAACCCAGCAACTTATTTGGAATGGATTTCATTAACTGCAGGTACTGTGGAACAATTTTCAAAAGGACAGTCTTACAGGATTTAGGACACTGTCCTACATGCAGGCCTTTGGAGATCTTAGGGCTCAGCTCCGGGCAGCATGGGCAGAGATTGCACGCCTCAAATTTCATATTGAAGAGAAATACATTATAAGAACCACCTGCCATTTCCCCAGCATCCAACAGAAAAACCTGGACCGCAGGAGGTAGTTGGTCCAGGAGGTTGGCAGGTGCTTAGAAGGAGCAAATCAGGTGCCCCATCACTCTCTGCTCTCCAACACATTACCTCCAAAACCATATAAACACTACAAACAGGTATCTGCCTCTATCTCTGAAATCAAATAAAGAGGCAGAAGACACTGAAGAGCAGGACACTGCGGCACAGGAGCTAGCACAACAAAACTCACCCAAATCAGGAACCAAAACTAAACAAGCACAAAGGAAATCCAAAAACTTCTGATCATAGGAGACTCCATGATTCGGGAGTTGATACCATCTCCAGCCAGGGTGATGGTCAGATGTCTCCCAGGTACATCAGCATGGAGAGACACTGACCCATTACTAAAACTGTTCACAAAGCAGGAGAAAACATTGATGTCCCTAGTACACATAGGGACTAATGATCTAGCCAGCCGGTCAGTTGTGGAGACCAAGGAACACCTGACTAGGCTGGGTGACAAACTATCATCTATTTCGTCCGGCATCTCCTTCTCTGAGATCCTGCCAGTCTGGAGAGGGAGCAGATGGACGGAAGGTCAGAAGAAGGGAGAAGGGCACTAACGCATGGCTCAGGACTGGTGCCAGGAAAAGGACACAGATTTGTGGGAACTGGCAACAGTTCTGGGAGGCGGTTCTTAAATTTGATGGACTGCATCTGACTAAAGAGGAGTCAGTGCATTGGGGCAGAGTTTGGCGTCTTTGCAGAATATTTAAACTAGCAAATGGGGAGGGGTGCAGCACCCATACATCGAATGGGAAGAACACCCCTCCCCCTCAGCTAGTGGTCAAACAGAATTCAGCATGTTGCCGTTCATTTGCATCACCGAGGTAAGAAAAAGGTTTGTCTCCCCATACGCGCACTGGGGTAATGCCAAACTTCACCCAACAACTAACACACCAAAATCTAGCCAATGGAAAATCATGTACACAAATGCTCACAGCCTGGGAAATAAGATCCCAGACCTGCAGGCAATAATGTCAGAGGCTAAACTGGACATAGTAGCAATTAGTGAGCGTGGTTTACCAGTAACCACACTAGGACACTTCAGTACCTGGCTATGTATTGTTCAGAAGAGACGGGAGGTGCAAAAGGGGAGGAGTGGCCCTGTATGTTAATGAAAATATCAAAGCTACAGAAATTCAGAATACACATAAGGAGCCAGAAGAACTGTGGGTCACCCTGGAAACAGGAAATGGGACAGCCATAAGAACTGGGGTTGTCTACAGGCCCCAGACCAGAGGAGGACATAGACACATTACTGTTAGAAGATATACAAAACATGACAGCTAAAGGGAGGTTCTGATAATGGGAGACTTCAACATGCCAGATACAGATTGGTCAATACCAGCAGGAACATCTGCCAGAACTAGACTCATAGTGGATTCCCTGCAGGGGAAGGCCTCAAACAACTGGTACAGCAACCGACAAGAGACAGGGCTATCCTAGATCTAGTACTGACTAACAAAGAAGGATCACAGATCTCCAGGTAGAAGGTCACCTGGGGCCAGTGACCATCACATGGTATGGTTCAATTTGGCTACTACATCTAAATCATCCCATTCCAAGGCAAAATATGGGACTTCAGAGGAGCTGACTTTGATAAGATGGCCAACAGAGTTAAGCTAGCCCTGGCAAAAGAAACACAGGTGAGAGGTACAGGCAAGTGGGCAAGCATTAAGGATGCAATACTTGAAGCAACATCCCATTGTGTTAGACAGAAAAGAGTGCAAAAGAAGAAGGAAACCACTTTGGTTCTCAAATACAGTAGCAGAAAAGGTCAGAGCCAAAAGGCTGGCCTTCAGGAAATATAAGGAACACAGCGGGATGAAGATAGGAGGCATACCAAACTGTCTCTAAGGGAAGCAGGTAAGGCAGTAAGGCAGCAAAGTCCCAAACTGAGGAAACACTAGCACGAACAGTAAAGAAGGTGACAAGACTTTCTATAGATACATTAGTGAAAGGAGAAAATCCAGAGGGGTATTGCTAAGCAATGGAGAAAAGGGAGCATGTGAGGAGGAGGACCCTGTAAAGGCATCTATCCTAAATAGATACTTTTGCTCAGTATTTACTGAAGAGAAGGTAGGGCAGGGCCCAAGCTCAGCATCATGGACACAGGGGAGGAGAGTGAGCACTACTCCCTTCACAAAAGAAAGGGTCCTACAAGAGCTTGCTAAGCTCAGGGTGGATAAGGCAATGGGACCTGATGGCATACATCCCAGGGTACTTAAGGAGCTTAAGGAGGAACTAGCAGAGCCATTAGCAGAACTGTTTAGTGAGTCTCTGAGCACAGGAGAGGTCCCAGAAGACTGGAGAAGGGCTCATGTGATCCCGCTCCACAAGAGTGGTAGCAGGGAGGAGGCGGGGAACTACAGACCGGTCAGTCTTACCTCAGTAGTGGGCAAGATTATGGAGGCACTCCTTAAGGAAAGGATAGTGCAACACCTGGAATCCATAGGGGCACAGGATCCAAGACAGCATGGGTTTACAAAAGGAAGGTCCTGTCAAACTAATCTCATATATTTCTTTGACTGGGTAACCAGAGTGGTGGACCAAGGGGGAGCAGTTGATGTCGCCTACCTTGACTTCAGCAAAGCTTTTGACACTGTTCCACATAGAAGATTGATAAAAAGCTGGGTAGGCTCGGGGTGGGTCAGAAGTTGGTCAACTGGGTGGCAAACTGGTTGACGGGCAGAAAACAGAGAGTGGTGGTAAATGGTATACAGTCAGAAGAGATGCAAGTCACAAGTGGGGTACCTCAGGGATCAGTCCTGGGGCCAGTCCTCTTCAACATCTTCATTAGTGACCTTGCAGATGGACTAGAGGGTAAGGCTTGTCTGTTTGCAGATGACACCAAGATCTGCAACAGAGTAGATGATCCAGATGGGGTGGGCAGAATGAGAAGAGATCTGGATAAACTAGCAGAATGGTCAGAAGAGTGGCAACTGGGATTTAATGCAAAGAAGTGCAAAATCATACATATAGGAAGAGAAACCCTGAAGCCACCTATAGGCTGGGAGGGGTTGCTAGCAGTCACAAAGGAAGAAAGAGACTTGGGCATCATCATCCTGATGACCTAAAATCATCAAGCAGACCTCTAAGCAGTAGGTAAGGCTAGGGGTGTTAGGGTGTATTAGTAGGGGTATCACAAGTCGTAGAGGAGGTAATAATCCCTCTGTCAGACACTGGTTAGGCCCCATCTGGAGTACTGCGGCAGTATTGGAGGCACACCTTCACAAGGACATTAACAAATTGAGGCAGTCCAGAGAAGAGCAACCAAATGGTGCAGGGACTGCATCAGAAGACATATGAGGACAGATTAATGGAGCTCAATATGTCCCTTGAGCAAAGGAGGAGAGGTGATATGATCGAGGCATTCAAACACCTTAAGGGCATAAACAAGGTGAAAGAGTCTAACATGTTTAAATATAAGAAAAATAGCAGGACAAGAGGACACAGCATGAGATTAGAGGGAGGCCGATTAAGGGGGAATGTGAGGAAATTCTTTTTCACAGAAAGGGTGGTGGATGCATGGAATGGCTTACCACAAGAAGTGGTGGCTATGAATACAGTGCAGGGCTTCAAACAGGCATAAGGGAGCAATACAAATGACTATGAATAGATAGGCCACTGACAGAGCAAAGGCCGATGGCACATTTATAAGGTAGAAAAAGAAATGGCCAGACTGGATGGGCCTTGCGGTCCTTATCTGCCGTCAACTTCTATGTTTCTATGTTTAGTAAAAATTTAGGTAGATTCAATGCTAAGAAGTGCAAGGTAATGGACCTGGGAAACAAAAACCCAAGGGAAGAGTACATAATGGGGGGTGAGATACTAACAACAACAA
The DNA here is from genome assembly GCA_016271365.2 of Neoceratodus forsteri. Taxonomy (NCBI): domain Eukaryota; kingdom Metazoa; phylum Chordata; order Ceratodontiformes; family Ceratodontidae; genus Neoceratodus; species Neoceratodus forsteri. The sequence continues at coordinate 386,823,646 of JADMNL010000025.1, read as the reverse complement.
AAATGGAAAGGGACCTGGGGTAGTCATATCAGATTACCTAAAGGTGGGCAAGCAATGTGAGAGGGCAGCAAGGAGGGCTGGGGGGATACTGGGATGCATAGGAAGAGGCATTACCAGTAGAAAACAGGAAGTCGTTATCCCTCTGTACAGACAGCTGGTGAGACCCCATCTGGAGTACTGTGTGCAGTTCTGGAGACCCAATCTCCGCAAGGACATAGACAAGATGGAAGCTGTCCAGAGGAGGGCAACTAAAATGGTGCAGGATCTGCACCAGAAGACATATGGAGAGAGACTAAAGCAGCTTAATATGTATAGCCTCGGGGAAAGGAGGGAGGGGGGACATGATAGAAACTTTCAAGTACCTCAAGGGAATCAACAAAGTCCAAGAGGGTAGCATCTTTCAAAAAAAAGTGAGCAAACGAGGGCACAATTTGAAGATGGGGGGCTCAGAGGTAATGTAAGGAAGTATTTTTCACAGAGAGTTGTGGATGCATGGAACGGCCTTCTGGAGGAGGTTGTGGAGTCAAAAACAGTGGTTGAATTCAAGCATGCATGGGACAGCCATAAGGCAATTCTAGGGGGGGGGTAGAAAAAAGTAGGCTGCTGGTTAACTAGGATCTGCAGCTTATCCATTAGGTAGGGAAATGGGCAGACTGGGTGGGCCAAGCGGTCCCTATCTGCCGTCAAATTCTATGTTTCTATGTAACACCAGTACGACTTACCAGCGCCTACCAAGGACTTATAGAGCAAAAGGAAAAGTCCTGGATTTGCATCCTCACAAAAAAATGTTCAACCCCTGGAGGGGTGGAGTGCATACTTCTGGTTTCACTGAAAAATGCAACAACAAAGTCCCCTTTCCCTTTTTAAAGTAAAAAAAAAAATTACAGTACAGCACTCTCTCCCTTTTCTTCCACAAACCATGCCATCAGAAAAACAGGCTGAGGATTCATAGAGCCACAGGCTCACAGTGACATTGCAGCAGCTTCACCTATTGGCCACAAAAAAGAAAGAAAAAGAAAGGACTTTTTTTTTTTTTTATGAAGTATTCCTGCCCTTTAAAAAAATGACACAAAAACACTTTTAATAAATCTTTACATATTTTTTTCTTTCAATTGGAGTCATTGTACAATAGGAATAATGCACTCCAGGGTGGGTGTTATGCTGGGATAACATCCCTTCTCGGGTGTTGGACGCCCTCTGCCTGCGGCCTCGGGTCCAACCACCCAAGGCAGGATGTTATCCCAACATAACACCCACCCTGTCGTGTATTATTCCTTTAATAAAAAAATACTTTTACTACCAGCATTCAAAAATTCTTGATATTTCCCTTTTCAAACAAATTAGGCTGATGCCTATTTAGGCTCATTATATCCTTATCATCAGAATAAAGTCTGTGACAATTTAGCAGTATATCTCCTCAAAGATTGTCATGGAAATGTGAGTAATCATATAACTTTGCCAGCTTGATTTGCTGTAATTGTACATACGAGTCAGACAATTTAGGTGAGCTTTCCACTAATGTACATCTGCTCATCAGGCAATAAAATGGCATCAAAGGAAAAAAGTCTCATTTGCTCTGCTGCCCCAGCTTCAAGCACTGAAGCAGAACAGGAAGAAAAACATCTTTGTTTTACGAAGCATAATACATTTGGCTCTGCTGAAGCTGGCACATCTATCAGCTTACATTAGGAACGGTGTAAATTCACCACAGAAAACATTTCAAAACAATAAGTGCAAGCCAAAGTGACCCAGTGATGTGACAAAATAACAGCAGGACACAACAAAGTGCACGCGGTTACGTTTCAGAGTAATGGGCTAGCACAGTACATCGTGCATACCGAAGAGAGTAGGGCTCGAGTTATTGCGAGTAAAGTGGAAGGCCAGTCTGACCCAAGGCTGCCCCCCCCAGGCATACTCACGTATGCACCCTGAATACCCTAAATTTGTCAGTCAGGAGTTGAAATTAAGGACTTCTCTACTGGACAGCAGAAAACCGGGCAGCAAACTGTGAAACAAAATCGTTTGTAAAAGTCTGGGGCAGCTCTGGTTTGACCATTTGTTTCTAAAGATGAGAATCAGTCTGGAAAATCTGGGGACCAGAAATCTGTTTCTCGTGTTTTTTTTTTTGTTTGTTTGGGTTTTTTTTTGGGGTGGGGGTGAGGGGAACACTACATCACCTGGCACTTTTTTTTTGTAGTAATACAGGTGCAAACCTTTAAGTATCCAGGATCAGTGCTTAAGACATCTTTTTCTTTATTGCCTCAAAATCCTTACAAATCAGTTTTTGGGACTTCAATATGGAGTTAATGAAGGCCCAGCAAAGAACATACACTGACCGGATAACCATCATTGCTTCTTCTTACCATTCTCAAACCACAATACCTGCATCACGGAAAAGTGCACACTGCAAACCAAGTCTCATCATGTCGATCTCCGTAAAAATGATAGAAAGCCTTTCATCTTTATAAAATGACTATTCTTAATTAAATTGGTCCTTGATGTAAAGGAAGCACGTGACAAACAACTGAGCAGATACCCAAAATGATTGCGTGCGTAGTACAGGGACAAAACACTGCTAACACTCTGGAAACGCATGAATGGACGCAGTCACAAGAAGGCTAGATGACAAACAGGCACATGTGGGTGAACAATTTTCCCCAGAGTGGTCATTCTCTAAAAGTAAACTAAAGTGACAGCTGGTAAAATGTACTTTAAAGACTCATACTAAAGGCTGCTCTGATAGACCAACTGTGTGTATGTACATATTTATTTATTGGTAACTGGGTAAGGCCCTCTAAGCACAAGTACCTGGTTTCAGGGCAACCCGGGAGCATTGGTGAGGTTAAGTGACTTGCTCAGAGTCGCACAGTATGCAAGTGGAGGTTGTGGGAATCAAACCCAGGTCTGCTGGATGTAACACGCTCACTCACATCTCGTTACTCTAACCTCTAGGCTATACTGCCAGGCCCTCCTTCTTAAAACTAGTAAATACTGACGTAACAAAAACCTAGACCTGTCTCCCACTCTAACAAATCCTAAATGTATTTATGTAAAATGTCGTATACCTACACAAGCTCATTTAAGTGCAGCACCAATTTTACAAGAGGGCTATAAGCGAACTTCACGGCAGTAGTGTAACTGCACAGTAGGTATCAAGTCACATGGCACAAATTGAATATTCTGAATAAGTACAACTATATACAAGACAAGACAATACAATGGGTACTGCAATACATACAAACACCAGGTACATGTCCACAGTTAAATGCCATGAAATTAGCCTTTCCTAAGGGCCTTTAAAGTTCCCTCTACCAGCTGTCACTATTGTTTCCTTCAGCAAATGACCACTCTGAGAAAAGGTGATTTCTCAAATTCTCAGCTATTATATCAATTCTGGCTTCTCAACAGCTCTCTACACTTGGCTGATCTTCCAGGATTATTCTTTTGAAAAACAGAGGTGACCACATTTAAATTATCTAGACAGACCTTCATTCATCCTTCTCCCGGATACATGTTCTATGCATTTCCCTAAATGAAAAAGTTGTTAATGTGAAGCACCTTATTCACGTGAAAGTACTGTACTTACTTGTGACTGCACTCTGTGACTGTTAGACAGCAGCTGGCCGAGGAGGTAAATGGAGGGCTTTGCTGGCTGCCGATCTGCTACATTATTACCAGTGAGTGGTGACCGGGATAAAGGGGAGGTGCAGGACACAAGGTGCAATGTGGGGGATTGCCAGCCACCAGGGATTTTAGTTATATAGATGATCTGGGGTGATACTGGGAAGTGGTTCACAAGCCTGCCAGGGACCGTACAATATGTATACTACAGGGGCAATCAGCGAGGGGGTCCACTAGACTACCAAGAATAGACTACTACTCGATGCTAGGGATCTGCTGCACCCATGCAAATAAGCTCCTAATAGGCATGCAGATGGCCCCTTAGCACTTTGTATGCCCAATAAGTTAATTTGTATGCTCAGGCTGAATATGGCCCACAGGAGCCCTGGCACTATCTATCATATTTTGGGCCACGCTATCTCCTGTGGCCCATAAGCAGCCTTGGTCCTTGTCAGCACAGCCCACATCCACTTAGTGCAGTGCTGACATGGCCTGCTATTGAGTCAGTTAGTGTGCTCTGTCAGTGCGCGCTAGCTAGCTGAATATTCTCGGAGCTGGCCATGCGCTATTTTTGGTGCAACGCAACAGGCTGCACTGCTCTTGTGACCGGGCTCTGAATACAGGGGCAGTTGTGTACAGTTTGTGAGGTGCTAAGTTTGTTTCCAGAACACCCACTGGACAATCAGACCTTGAAAGCAGATCTTAAAAAATAAATAAATCGTGTCTTTTCATAAAAGGGATTACCCAAAAGCTGCACTGGATCCGTAACGTAATTCATAGAAGCTGACTCAAGCTAAAAGATTAACAACCTATTCCTTCTTTCACTCCAAATCCTTCTACATGGTGGTAACTCCCTGGGCATACATGTGGCAAGTTTTCAGGGAAGTCGTAAAGTAACGGACCTTCACATATTTGTGCAGAGGGACACACAACATGATTAAAGTACAGTATACGGACATCAAAAACTACTTGCCTACTTACATGCTAGTTTCTTGCGAATGTACACGATTACAAAGAAAAACTAAAAGCTAAATACTGTACAGAGAGAATATTCAAAATGTAAGCTGATAATTGCCTACATTTCCTCTGAGATAGAAACACAGAATTTTTGCCGGCAGAAAAGACCCCTTGACCCATCTAGTCTGCCCATTACCCCCCGTCTGGTTTATCTTACTCCCTTTAGTCCATGCCATTCTTACTTTTATTTAACCCCATGTAGTTGTCCCATGCCCTCTTGAATTTGCTCACCGATTCCACCCCACCACCCATTTTGGCAGCCTATTCCAAGGACACACCACTCTCTCAGTGAAGAACTGACCCCTCATATTTCCTCTAAATCCACCCGCCTCCAACTTGAATGCATGTGCCCTAGTTGATCTGTTTTCCACTCATCCTGAATGTGCTTCCTTCCCTCACCTTGTTTACTCCCTTCAGATATTTGAAGGTTTCTACCATATCCCCCTTTCCCACCTCGTCACCAGTGTGCATAAGTTTAGTTCATCCAGTCATTCTTTGTATAACCTCCTGTGTAGTCCCTGAACCATTCTGGTTGCCCTTCTCTGGACCCTCTCCACCCTGTCTGTCTCACCCTGCACGTGTGGCCTCCAGAACTGAACCCCATATTCCAGATATGGTCTGACCATAGTTTTGTACAGTGGCATGATCATCTCCTTCCTCCTACTTGTAATGCCTCTCCCTGTGCATGCCAACATTCATTTTGCCCTCCCCGCAGCCTTGTTGCATTGGTTCCCAACCTTCAGGCTATCCGAAATGATGATCCCCAGGTCCCTTTCCTGCTCTGCTGCCTCCAAGTTCCCCCCAGCCAATATTTTGCACTTGGGTTCTTATGCCCTACGTGCATACTTTTGCATTTTTTTGCATTAAAGTGCAGTCACTTCTCTGACCACTCCTCCAGCCTAGAAGGATTCTCCCTCATTCCTTCCACCCCTCCTGGTGTGTCCACCCTGTTACAGATCTTCGTTTCATCTGCAAATAAGACACACCTTCCTATGCTGGCCCTCTGAAACGTCCCCAGTGTATATGTTTAACAGTATGGAACCCAACACAGACCCCTGGGGAACCCCACTCATCACCCCCCCTTTCCCTGGAGTGCATCCCATTTACCACCACCCTCTGAGATGTCTAGAGATATGTTTCTTTAACGTGTTGGCGGAGTCTGGTCTTGTGTGTACACTGCTGAGCTGCCTGATTTGCATGTTTAGTAAGTTCCAAATCCTGCAGTATCCCCCATGGTAGGATGCATCATTTTTCTTCCTGAACTGTTACTGATTTGGAGATTTTTAAGTTATCGCAGGTTGCTGAATATGGTCACGTGGGGGTGAACAATGTTGACCTTGCTGAACCCGTCAGGCAATTATGAAAGTACGACAATCTGAGGGGTATGCCTTCTGTTTATACACTGGTACTATAAGACCCACTCAAGTTCCTCAAACATCTGCTATACTGACAAGCAGTAATCTCCAATTTGGAAATTCTGGCGGACAACATGAATCTGTTTCTGAATGCTCTTAAAAAGTTGCAGATGCCCCAGCCAGGCAACTCATACAAAGGTGCTGTCTGCCAGGGGGACCAAATTAACTAGTCAGCAAATACTTTATTAAATATGTAATGTACTAACAGCTGCTCATAACTTCTAATTATGAGCTGAGATGGCGCTAACCCCTGCAGACCCACCCCCAAAACTGGCACTTTTTTTTTTTTTTATGTGAGGTGGCGCGTAGAGCCTCAGGACACATAATGGAACAAAAGTTGGATAGGGGAGCGGGGCTGTTCAAACATAAGATTCATAAACTTTGGAGGCTACCGTATGTCTGTGGCTGGTATTACAATTATATACCACCCCACCAACACATATTCAGTAGCCTGCCAACATTATGAATCATATGTTTCACGTTGCCCCATATCCTGTTCCAGCTCTCATGCCATTAAGTGCCCAGAAGCTCAGTTCCCCATTTCACGTCATCCAAAACACCAGCTACTTCATAGATGGTTTTATTTGGAATACAGAGGCAGCGAGATCAAATTTGCAGGTTAGTAGGTGTTGGTGAGAACAGTGTGCAATGAGTCCAAGGGAGAGATGGTTAGTACAGAGCCATCAGTATACAGTAGTAACTGCAAAAGCATGCACATTTAACAACTACAACTAAGCAAATCCAAGTTCAGCTTCTTTTTCGTCTGGAGGGTTATCTGCAAAAAGCAATGAAAATTAAATACGTACCATAATTGTTGATCTTCCAGAATATCTTCAATATTGATTCAGACTGATGGGTCTAATGCCAGAAGTACAAGGACCAAGCGGGAGTTTTTTTTTTCTACAGGGAGGAAGCCGATGTCAGCCACTGACGGTGCACACGCACCACATGCAGCTCATGAGATACCCCGTGTGCTAGGCAGTAACCGTCTTCAGCTCGCTCACACACACTTTAGTTTTGTTCATCAGGGCAGAAGCAAAGTAGAGAGAAAATGAAAGAGGACTGGATACTTCCTAGCTCACAAGGATAGCAAAAGGATATAGGAAATAAAATAGACCAATTAGAACCCTACTACCAACTCGGGGGACTAAGGGTAGGGCCTATGAGGTGGCCCAAAGGTAGTAGGTCTAAACAAAGCCACAACCCCTCTTACCACTAGCCAGACAGACTGTGGAAAGTTGTGGGTAAAGACAGGGCAGCAGCCCTGAGCAAATGGGTCTGGCAGAAGTGGCAAAAGGTTAAGTCCAATTTGGGCCCCCTCTTGCCAATGAGATGGCAACAAAAATGGCTAAAATGGAAAAAAATGACATCTGGACTCCATGCCAGTGGATAGTACTGAAGTAAACTCAACATGAAACTCATAACCCTCTTTCCTCTATGAAAGAAGAGAGAAAAGGAAGGGTGGAGAGCACAGGAGTTGCAGGATTCTAGGGAGACAAGGTAAGGCTCCCTCTTTTGGCATGCTCCAGGTGAAACCCAAAGCACAGAGAAACAAAAATGACAAGGGATACAAACCACAAATTTCCATATGAAGAGCATGCCCTGCTTCTCCCCGCAACCAGTGGGATGTACCATGTGTGAATCTAATATACTGATCCAAAAACAATGTGTACTGCAGGGCTGCTCAATGGAGTAGACTGGATAACACCCAAGAAATAGGATATACTATATCCCTAAACTCGGTATGCCGACGCTCTGCATACTGAGTAATATTGCCCGAAAACCATAGCCCCAAGTGACTCCTATGCCCAACATACAAATTTTGGGCATTATGCATAAATGAAGTGTAAAATGTGGGGGTCTCCGCCCGCCACACTGCCCGTGACTAAAATATCTAACTCCAAGGAGTAGACCCAAGTAAAATGTTAACTTGTTACAGAAGTGCAGTGTGTACAATGACATGACCTGGACCAGAACCGGGTCATGCACACACGCGCCAGCCGACCTACCCGGTGGTATTCCCCTCCACACCACCGGGGCAACTCAGCCACCAACCCCATCCAGCCATCCTTTCCTGTGGATCAGATGGGGCAAGGTAGCATTCTGTCATATCCGCTACCTTATCCCGTCGGGAGGAATATCATTGGTGTAGTAGCGTTGGGTTATCCTGGCTATTGGGCAAAGCTGACTGGGGTACTGTTTGTCGGGATAGTCAGCTTCTGAACAACTTAAGTATACCAAGAAATATGTTGTATATAGCAACTAACGGAGGAGGAAGGGAGGAAAAAAATGGAGAGAAGGGGGCTACCTACCTACTTCATGGAAAAATACTAGTTTTTTTTGTTTGTTTTGTTAGTAGAGGTGCCACAGGTGAACCCAATTCACTTTTTTTTTTTGGAAAAACAAGAAGGACCGCCACCATAGGACCAATGCAGAGATGACAAGCAGAGTGATCTTCTGCCAGTGCCCACAGGATGAGCTACTAGAGGTGTCACCCCTCGGGTGAAGATATTCCGGAAGATCAACAATTACGTTAAGTACGTCATTTTCATATCTTCCAAGAATCAGTCTTTACCACTGATTCATACTTATGGGTCTGAGTACCAAGCTTCCCAAAAAAGGGAGAAGCTGGCTCACCCTGAACATTTCTCCAAGACATTTCCATAAAAGTGAGTACCAAGCCTGCCTTGCCCAGCCTGGTGCTCTCAGAATCATTCTAGCAGTGTCCCTTCTCAATATCAGCAACACTCTGTAAATTAGTGGAAATGCATACAGAAACTGTTTCTCCAGGAAGACATGCTTCATTCCCCCAAACTGTCCCCACTGTGGGAGGCCCGCAACAGAACTGGGGTAGCTTTCCATTTTCTCTGTCTCTGACACTCCCAGTCTATGAAACCCTGAGTCCAGAATCCCTTGGTTCAGAGACCACATGTAAGTTACATGTCCCCTACTGCTAAGTAAACCTGCTAGTACATTCTTCTTTCCTGCTAAGTGTACTGTACAGAGGTTTGCATTTAATGCTGTATGCTAGGTTCCAGATCCTAATCGATTCTGTACAGAGTTTCGATGTCATGTTGCCTCCATCCATGTGTTTCAGCACCAGGCAAAGGCTTTCCAGGCTCCCTTCCCTCTTTCCACACCCTAGATGGGAGTAGAATTGATGATGTGCCCTCATTTAAGTACCTTGATGTCTGGCTTGATGACACCTTAGCTTTTCTCAGCATGTAAACGTCATCCATACAAAAGTACACCCCAAGCTAGGTGGCCATTGCAGAAAAAAAAGCTGCATCCCTACACCTGCCCACCATGATATCATCAAGAAGATGACCCTACCCATTTTTGATTATGGCGACATAGTCTATGGTGCTGTCCCAAAGTCCTCCCTGGCCAGACTGAACCCCCTTTTTCACTCCGTCTGCCATTTTTCCTGGGCTCGTCCTCCCCGTACTCACCACTGTTCTCTGTACTCTGATCTTCAACTCCACTCCACGGATGATCGCCGCTTAACCCACTGTGTCTCCATCTCTAAATTCTGGCTGGCTTCACTCCCTATTTATCTCAGCTCTCTTCTCTCCCTATCCCCCCACTCCTCTGCAACTCAGGCTATCCTTCCCTCTTGTTCCCCTCTCCTTAAATCCACTGCTGGACAGGTGGCCTTCTCCTTACACTTTCCTAATCTCTGGAACTCTCTTCCCCTAATCTCTGGAACTCTCTTCCCCTAGCAATTCGATCTGCTTCCTCCAAACACTCTCTTTCGTCACTTCTCTAAGTACACACCGCTCCCTCCTATTAATGCCCTTAACCCATTTTGCCCTGCCCCCATATCCATCAGCTTCTTACTTATCCCAACCCTTACGCTCTTCCCCTCCCCATCTCATTCCCCCCTTCCTCCCTCCCTCCAACCCTCAACCTCTTCCTTCCTTTCCCTTCCTCCCCTCCCTCGCCTTTACCCCCCATCCTCAGTATTAGCTCATCCCCACTCGCTCTTCTATCTCACTACTCCCCCACAACTCTTCAGTAAGCTTCAGTAGCTTCTTCCTATAGCCTTCACCTGCTTTTCTGTCCATTTCTCCCACCCTGTCCTCCATTATTTGACACTACAGTCTTGAGAATGCCTGGTACTCCCCTTCCCCATTATTTTAACTTGTTCTTTTATTTTTATGCCTGTATGAAACTGGGTATCACTGTACAATTTTATGTGTTTATTGTATTCTGTGCTTCTACTTATTTCTTGTACTTATCCCTCCCCCCTCCCCCCAGGACACATCTAGAAATGAGGTTTTTGGCTCAGTATGTCCTTTCTGGTAGAACTCTTTTAAATAACTAAGCAAATAAATAAAAATGTTTATTTAGGCTGGCCCGGTGACACTGAGGGTTGAGGTGCTGGACACCACACCTCGCACCACACCGGCGACCCGGGTTAGGAAATGAGCCTGGGCCGCCTGGGGTCAGCAGGGGAAGGAGAGGACTAAGTGTCCGGAGGACTGCTCTCCTCTCTCTGGGGAGGGTTCCAGGCCTGCTAGATGTCTTAGCGACCCCCAATGGAGATCGGGGGCAGCACAGGTACACCAGACAGAATAAGGGGCGGGAGTGCGGCAGACGTCAGCAGGTGAGCCACGCGTGGACATCATTGCATGTTGCACTCCCGAGGGGGCAACTACAGAAAAAAACCCACCTGGGACTGCAGAGATGATGGGGGCAAGAGAGGCAGGAGGCACATCCCACCGCCGTCTCGATCTCTGATGGACTCCTGGCCAACCCGGCAACTACAGTAAGCCCTCTCTAATTTCAGTTAGGCCACTGAGGTCGAGCGGGTCCAGCTCGGGGAGGGGGGGGGATCCGGTGCGCTGGGACTGCCTGGTTGTCAGGGGAGTTCCATTCGGACTGCAGGGAGTAGCAGTCCTCGCCACGTGTGCACCCCGGAAGGATGCCCGGCCCAGGGGGAGCACAAACATAGTCTACAAAATAAAATGTTTATTTAATACATAGTTGTATTCCCCATATTTAACAGGACAGTCTGATCCTGCAACAGGTAGCAGAACTGTGGAAAGGAGCACTGCTCTCAGTTCCAGCAATTTTATGTACTTGTTATTTTCTCGAGGGGCCCAAATTCCATTTACAGTTCTCTCCTCCAGATGGCCTCTCCATTCCTAGCAGAGAAGCACCTCTGGTCAGAACCCTTGTAGGCAGAGTCATAATGAAGGGAATACTCTTCCTGTGGTTGGCTGCCTCCTTCCACCACTCGTGCTTGTACTAACCTGTGTGATACTGGCACTTGCCGTTGCAGTAGTACACTTCTTTTATACCCATGCCTTCCGAGGTGGTACTAAACATCCCTCATCTACAAACAGGACCATGGCATCCCTGCTCTGATAGAAGCCATGTGGCCCAGAAATCTCAGAAATTCCTGTGCAGTCCGTGCTTGACCTGCCTGGAATGTTACATGCACTGAATCAGAGCTTCTGTCCTTTGCTGAGTCAGGATAGTTTTCCCCAGTTCTGTCTTCACCTCTGCAACTATGAACTCCAGAATCTGTCTGGGTTTCAAGTGTGAGTTTTTCTACGTTCAGGAGGAAACCTAACCTCTGTAGGGTTCGCCTCACTTTTTCAACTGAACACTCTGCTTCCTTTTAGTTTTCCACACAGTGGCCAGTTGTCTAGGTAAGGCAATGCCGTGTGCACACCTCGGGTGCTACAGTCAGACCAAGCGACCTTGCTTTCAGCAGGAATGTAGCAAGCCATACTCTGAGCCTAAAATATTTTCTGTGGCAGGGTCTTATTGGGATGTGAAAATATGCATCCCTTAAGTCTTGTGACTCCAGCCAATCCCCTGTTGTACGGGTGAACTAAACCGTCTAGCATTACCATTTCTGAAGTTCTCCTTCTGCAGGTGTCTGTTCAGAAGCCTCAGGTCTGGAATGGGTCAATATCTCTCATTTTTCTTCTGAGTGAGAAAGTACCTGGAGAAGAAACCCTTTCTCAGCTGAGAAACAGGAATTCTCTCCACAGCATCGCATCTCTTAACTTTCTCACCTCCAATTTCAGGAGACTTTTTTTCTGCTAGCTGAGCTTCAAACCCTCTGAATTTGATTAACTTTCGAAAGTTTACAAATTGAAAGTTTTATAACTCCCAAAACTCACTTTTTGTTAATCTTATTCCACTCTGTGAGGTTATAATAGAGGGGCCCTCTCACACTGGCAATGGGTCTATGGCAACATGGACATTCATTCATCCAGGTTTGGCTCTGCCTGGGCTGTAGAAGCAGATGCAGATTTCTTTCTTCCTCCCCTTTCACCTCTACCTGTGCCTCTCTGAACTGTGTGTTTATGTTGCACATAGGGTCGACGGCAATGAGCCCTTCCCACACCCTTTTGTAGGACTGAGAAGGCAATGTGAGTCTATCTTTTTCTATCAAATTCTTAAAAGTTGTCTTGTGCTTATCAACCTTTTTAATATATACCTCGGGTTTGTCACAAAATAGAGAGGTACTGTACCTTCAAAGAGGAAACCAGCAGCCTTATTTTGCATGTCCCGTGACAAATCAGATTGCCTAAGCCATGCAAATCTCCTGGTAGACTCTGAATTTGTTGCAGCCCTAGATGCAGTGTCATTCACTTCAAAAGCCATTTGAAATTGATATTTCACAACTTCCAGATCAGCTCTCACTGTATGTGTTAGGTCAGGGGTGGCCAACCTGTGGCTTGAGAGCCACATGTTCTTCGCAAAGAAGTCAGATGTGGCTCACGAGTGGTTTGTCAATTACATATCAAGTACACATCACAGTCTTTGCCGGCACCTTTGATGTTTGTCCGTAGTCTTTAATTACCTTGTTAGTTGACCCGTGCCCATGTTTTATGATCAAATGACCATTATTATATATAAAATCGATCAAAAAGGTACCGCCCATATAATATAATGGAGCATGTCCCCCCCACTCTCACTGGCATCACACATAATTTGCGTAAGAGCTGAGCGTGGGCGGCACCAGGAAACGGGAAGTCCATGGGACCCAGTATTTGTCATTTTAAGAGAGTTCTAATTTTTTAGGAACGGGATTATTTTCGGCAAGATTTACACTAGAAGCAGCCCCATGAGGTATAGCACCTATATATAAGGGGCAGGGGCTGCTTCAATTAACTTGGTAGGTTTCTTTAAGTGTCCGTGACCCTCATTTCAGTGACAAAAGGTTGAGAGGTATGTTCTTGACGTGCCACTCTGATAGGAAGATACATTTATTTATTTAGATTTTTGTTTCCCAGGTAGGTGCACTAGACAATCAATGCCGATTTTCAGATATGACGTGGGAAACTACAACACGTTACCGACGCATCTGGAATCAAGCGGTAATCAGCTCAGTATGCCTCTCCTGGTAAAACTCAAATAAATAAACAAATAAAGAAAGAAAAATATGTGACACGAGTACAAACACAGTGAAACCGGCAAAAATAGTACAATCATTTTAAAAATATCCAATTTAAACAATATTAATTTATTTTGTTTGATCTTTTCAGTCGAGAAAGAAATCTGCTGCTGGAATGTCAGGGGAGCATAACCACACTGCAAGGTTTGAACTTTAACATTCTAAACCTCCATCTCTGGGGCAACACCTTAGGGCTGAGCTGCTGCCGTTTTTATGCCGTCACAAATACACTATTGTTGCTTTTTTTTTTTTCATTTTCTTTATCCACCTTCACAGCCCTACTCTCTCAGATGGGGAACTCCTACCTCCACTGCCACACGCCCGACTCAGTCCTGACACTGGAAGAGCCAACCCCTCCATATTCCAGGCTTCCACAACTCACTGAACGCCACCCTACATGCGAGCAATCCATGGACTGGGGCAGCTCCAAGGACAGCTGGCGTACACGACTGCTGGGCATGGGGGGTAGATCCCGGACCCCATCGTCGCCTATCAAGGCTGGGTCCATTTTCCTTGTGCCAGTTGTTACCCCACTCGACAATGACGCCCTGCTTCTCGAATATGCGCACGCCCTGCAGCACACTTGAAAGGCGTCCCATTACAGCCCTGATCCTGTGTCAGCCGGGCCGGGCAGAGCAATCACCGGTAGCTACCAGGGGTGCTAAAGTACCGGCATGGGCAGGTCCCCGAGGAAAGAAAGCAGTCCTCCGGATGCTCAATCCTTCCTCATCCCCACCGACCCCTGGCGACCCGTGCTCGTTCTGGAACACGGGTCATCGGTGTGGCGTCCAGCGCCTCAACCCTCAGCGCCACCGGGCCGGCTACACCACTGTTGCTTGGCAGGGTCTCAGCTCCAATGTACTTGTAGGGGCTCTTGGGATCTAGAACTCCCTGGAGGTGGCTGCCATGTCTACAAAGGAAAGGTTAAGTTTGGGGGAAAAAGACAGATGGATTGCCATCATTGGGCCACCAACCTTAGTTGGGCACAGGTCAGCATTCTGAGGTCGGGGTGAGCCTAATTCCAAGAAACAATGCAGCGGGGGGGGGGAAACCAATAGCAGGGTCTCCCCTGTAAAAATGTACCCCACAGTCCAAATGTATGAGGCATACAGAATGCTGCAGATAGTGTCCAAGCTCCAGTCAAGCACCATGTAGTACCCTAGACATGGAACAGCCAGGATCCTTTGGGGGGGGGGGGTACACAGGGCTGGAGAGATCTGAATACAGCTCATGCATCTCTGGCTCCTTGTTACACAGTGGAGAGATTTAATATTGTAAGCAGCACAAATAGCTCCATTAACTAGCATCCTATGATTAACAGTCAAAGCGTACAGAATAAGGTCAAGCAAAATGACTTCACTTTTTTTTTTTATCCAGTCAGAAGCTGCGAAGATTTTGCCTGCAAATTCTGATGATGTAGTGTGATGGTTTTGAAGTGTAAGGAGCTGAATCCAGGCTATTACCTAGTAGTGCATCGTGCTGTAAATAAGTTATAAATCCGACTGTTGTCAAGCAGTTCAGATACTTGTGCATAAAGGACACAACAACATAAAACTTTATCAAACTGTCTCGGTAATGGGCTTATAGGTGGTGAATCTGCAATGTTAATGTACCGTTATTTATAAACTGAGTTACCATAACTACTTCCCAGTTATTCCGCACATTTCTGTTATTAGGGTCAAATTAATATACGATAATAGAGTGGTATTATCCTTTGCTAGTTTCCTGTACAGATGATCGAACACAGGGATTTTGCTCAGATTTAATGCATTCAGTTCCTGAAGAACATGTGCGCCCATTTAGTCAGTAAATCTGCTAAAGGAGTATGAGACAGCCCAGGGTGGTGTTACAGGTAACTTGTCTGAGATGTTGCCAAATGTCACAGTTAATTTAACTCTGACAAATACAGAGAAGCTGCTGAAACTTTTATAGGTTTGCATACAGGGCCTCAATATCCACACAATTTAAAGGAAAACTGTGGCCATCTTATTGCACTGTGTCCACCCCCCACCAAGATTTCTGCAAAGAATATATATATATATATATATATTTTTTAACTACAATACTATGATGAAATCTGTAAAAGTACATTGTAGCTTTTGGATTCGATGACATGGGCACCATGTGGCACTGGTTTCAACTGCTGGGAATATGCTAATGAGACAAGTCATGTGTTAGAGCCCAGGACTTGCTTTATTTGCATATTGAGAGTGAGTAAAGCCTGTGCATCATACGGCCTCTGTCTTGGGAGCAGGAAGCTGCAATCTGCTTTTACTTTATGGATTCAGGCATCCTATGTGGTAAAACATGTTTGCACTTTTTTTAAGATCAGTATTTTTGCTCCACTGCTGGGTGAAGATATCGCTTTCAGGACAGATGTACCGGCTATTACACACCTTGGGCAGGGGGGAATTATTTACCCCTTAGTTTTCCCCTGGCATGCAGTGATTCCCAGCCCTAAAAGGACACTGGCTGGGGACCAATGTCCTAGTAGGAGTATGATAGTGCATGATCCGTCCAAATGCATCATACCATCCCCCGCTCTCCATGTCCTGACTGCTGCATCATCATCAGTATGACTAGAGGTGGTGGTAGCACAGCAAAAGGGAGCAGCCCTCCCTCCCCAGAGGAGTATTTTTTTTTGGTAATTCCTTTTTATGCCCCTCACTCCAGCACTGTCACCCAACTCCCTACTGGATACCTGTGACCCCCTTCCCCGAGGATCCCCCACAGAGCCCTGGCTTACCCACTAGGTGGGGACGAGATGAGTAAGGGCCCTGAGCCCCCTTACCTTAGGATCTTGTTGGGGTCCTCCTTGTGGGTCATGGCACCAGTGGGCGAGGGCCACATCGGACCCTCTTGTCGGTGTCCCACTGGGGCCAAGTATTTTGTTGCATTACCCTCTGGAGGCATGATGTGTACCGACGTCATGGCTTACACTGTCTGTCACACCTCCCCACCGGAAAAGACTCAGGCAAGCTGTACCTCTGGCCATCAGCCAGAGGCCAGGCATGCACCAAGTCGTGTACCCTCCCCCGGAGATGAGCAGTCCATTGGATGCTCAAGCCTCCTCCCCAGCAGGCTCTCCGACAACCCAGGCTCATTCCTGAACCCAAGTTGCTGGAGTCATGGGCGGTAGCACTACCGCTGCGCTGGCAGGCTGGCTTAGAGGATAAGAGTATTCGATGTGAAGCTCAAACCTCCTCCACCTGGCCATTTTCAGATGACACAGGCTCGTTCCCTGCTTTGCAAAAACTTTGATTGGAAGGGGGCACTGCGGTGTCTGCATCAAGATATCCACATTTTTTCTTTGAGCTGGCAGAGGAAAACAAATGAGCCTTTGAGAAACAGAGGTTTTACGGCAGACTGCTGTGGCAGGGTACTGTCCATTAAATTCATAAATGGGGCTCCCAGACACCTTAGATTAGTCTTGTAAAGGTATTATGGAATGCCCTGTTAGGAGACTGTTCTCCACAAGATTGAATTTATTTTAGAATATGAGCTTCCAGGACCATTTATGACTTGCGTTCTGATGAGATCCTTGACCGCGTCTTATCTTTAATTTCCTCCCTTTCCTTTCTTTTAGGGTCTTCTGTCATGTTGTTCTACACTGTCCCTTTCGGTACTAACCACTGTGAGCGTTACTCTAGTCCAGAGTAAAAAGCGGTTCCCTCTAGATGGGTGTCAGTACATGCACTGTATCCTCCCAATCTTCAAGTGTAAAACACCCTCCCAAATTACCTTTCCTCTGCCCTTATGCTTTGTCCTACTGTTTGTTCCATCTGTCATTCCAATTCCCACTTTTCCTTATTTCCAGACATCACCCATCAGCTAGAAAAGCTGCATTCTACTGGAGAGTCCCCTCATTCAAACTCCCTTTCTTTCACTCCTCTCTCTGCCGACACGGAAGAGACCTGTATGGTGCTTTCTGTGGTCGCTTCCTCTTCCCAAAATGGCAACCAACCTCAGACCTTACCTGGCCTCATTATACCACCGGGACTGGCAAACAGGAAACCAGAACAATTAACAGCTCTTATTTTGACTTGCTATTCAGGGTCCCGCGGCTGCTCCGCAGCTCGGATGTCTGCAGCAGGAGCTTCAGGGATGCACTGCTAGAAGCGCTTAGTACAAAAACTGCTGGGCGGTAGGTACATCAGGATAAACTAAATATATATATACTACAAAATGTGTGAGTATAAAAAAATACTTACTGGGCAAAAGCGCTTATTGAGGGCTGCCCCACACGGGGGTGTGGGCATTTCCAAATGGAAGCTTCCCTTTAAGGGAAGCAGGAGTACTTGATTTTACAGATCTGGGTACAAAATATCAGGTAATAACCCCTGATGCAGAGTTTCAGCTCTGTTGACTTGGTGATGCATTCTGACTTGCAGACAATTATCAGACAGATTACAGTGCTGCTCTCTGAGCTACATGCACACTGGAGATTCAATTAACTGGCTTAATTTAAAAGGAGCAGTGATTAAGGAAAGTTTTGGACTGTTTTCTTTCATTAGCCAGCCAGTATTAAATCACATAACAGGATAGGTTCTAAGTGCATCTGTAGAGCGTACAGTTGTGTTTTCAGATTTCCTACTGCACATACATTAGTACAGGGTGGTTTACGGAAACACCCCAATAATAATTGGTTTTGCACCACGGAAAATTAAGCTACACAAAGATGCTTTCTAACTGTAAGCTGTATAAGACTTAGATCAGCTCCGACAACAGATGATACTCTTATGCCTGGAACTTGCAGTTCAGCAAAATTAGAATTTATTGATTTATCTATCCAGGTTTCAGACAAGGCGAGAATGTGAAAATCTGCACCTTTCACTATGAAACAGACTTTCTCCATTATGGGGAGAAAAGACCGCATGCATATTAGGGATGCTTGGATTCCCTAGAATCCGTACCTGTCTGCAACTTCCAGAATTTTGGTAATTCCAACTCCGACTGGTTCTGTACCGATACCTATTAATGTACCAGAGATGGAATCTGACTCAGAATCCACTTCCGAATACCCACCTGGTGCAGGGCCATATACACAGGAATCAGGGGAGGACCCTGCCTGAGACATCCACTCCTGCCACCAATGTCACACTCCCCCCCCACCGATCAAGCGGGATCCTTTACCTTACTGCTGTGGGTGTGGCTCCCTCCCTCTGCTTGGCTGTCAGTCAGTCCTCTGATCCTGCACTGCTATGAGAGGAGACCTCTCCTCTCCGAACTCCTTAGAAATCACAAGCGCTGCAATAATCTAGGTGTACTATTCCTCCCTTTTCCCTGACAAACAAAATGACAACACCCCCTCCCCCACCCTACCAGCGCTGCAAAGTCCACTCTCCATCTGGACTGGGCAGCACACAGTTCCACTAACCCCGCCACCCCTTTCCCGACTGCGACCAGTCTTGGCATGCCAATGTCCCAAAAGCCAAAATATCCATGTCCTTGTGCTCTGAGGATGAGACCTGTACCATACAGTAGGTGATGGTGCTGACCTGAGCTTGGCCCAAGTAGCACAAAACCCTGAGGTGTGGCTACATTCACGAAAAATACCACCAACAGCTTCTTCTGGTTCAAGGTCAGTTGCCAGTCATCTGTGTCCCCCTCCCCCGGGTCGTGCCTGAAAACAGGCAGGATTTGTCTAGTGCACTTACCCGGTCAACAAAAACTAAATAAAATAAATAAATACTTCGGATTAACACAAAAGGATTTCTGAAAAAGCAGTTTTCTGGATTTTGTATTGGTGGGCCAGCAAGCAGGTACTTTCTTGGTCCTGGACTCTTGGGCGCTCATGTGTGTGATGGAGCTGGAGCGGAGGACAGTTTGTTTTGGCATAAGGCACTGAGGGTCAAGGGCATGGAGCTTACTATCTTACCTGTTGCTTTCATTTGTTTGTTTTTCTTTAGGATTCCTGAACCGAGGAAGACTGGAAGAGAATGGTACAAGTGTTGGCTCCAAGGTAGTGGCGGGGGGAGGGGCGCCGTTTGCTTGGATTTAGGTGCTGTGCTCTTCTGCACTAGAAGAAGGAAAACTGGTACCAGCATGGATGCAATAGGGACCCCTGCCCCAAAAATGTGTCCAGTCCATTAGTGCTGCATCTGATTAAGGTAGGATGAGTGCAAGCTGGCTGGTGCAGCATGGGTGGGGGGGAAGGGGGGAGGTAAGGCAAGGTCTATGCTGCTTCTTTTCTTGTGTGTGCTGGGTGGGGGTAGGTTTTTCAACTAGACAAAAATGGAGCGGAACTGGATTGCAGTCTTGATACCGATTCTGCATTCGATTTCATCTTTTTTGGTCCTCAGTACCTAAATTCCGAATACCGAAAAGATGCTTGAAATCCAACGGCTCCGATTCAGAGTAACATTAAATGCATATATTAAGATGCGTGATGCAAAATCCTTGTGGTTCCTTGTTCTCTGTTGCACACTATTTTGGTGAGGGCCGAGTCTGAGATCAGTCATTTGGTAGCCAAGAAACTGAACACCATACACAGCTTGAAAAAAATTGTGGGTGTTGATGTCATCACTGAACGAAAAATATAACAGTCAGTTTACTATGACTGAGTGCCATCTAAAGCTATTAGACAAATACATCTCTGAGTAGCCACGTTTCCCACAATAGTTACGTGACTGCCTTTTTTTTTGCACCCCGTATGGATTACATCCTTCTGCTTTCAGATTCTATGTTTCTATGGGGAGAATAACCAAACAAGGCACTAGGCGAAAGCGGGGGAGCTAATAGCAACTATGGGCAGACTTGATGGGCCACTGGTCTCCTTCTGCGGTCAGATTCTATGTTCCAGGCATGGCCCAGTGGTGATGAGGGCTGAAGCACTCTATGTCTTACCTTTTCCCACGGCGGCGACCCAGGTTCAGGAGTGAGCTTTGGTCGTTGGAGGTGGGGGGGCAGGATTGAATATCCAGAGGACAGCGCTCCTCTCCCAGGTGATTTGCCTTCTCGGCCTTTGGCTGCCCTCCGGTACAGGCCTGGGCGAAGCGCCGGCAGTGTGGGACACACAAAGGGACCGGCTATGGCACTGTAGATGTGCATGCCTCCACATACATGCTTATGCGTGCCTCAGCAGGGCTAAGGCAGAAAAGCGGAAAATGGTTGGTGCGGGCTATGTGAAGCCAGGTACGCACTCTACTGCTTCACGCCATTGGCTGGCTACCTGCCCAAACCTCTGAATGTGTGTCACTGGGTGGGGGGGGATGACCCTACCCTTCACAGCCCAGCCACAGGGGAGCAATCCGTGGGGGATTTCCAGGAGGGTAGGGTGGGAGGAGATGGGGACAGGGTTAAGAGCCTGCCTGCACTGACCGAGAGGAGAAAGAGGTCTATGGCAAAAAAAAAAAAAAAAAAGATCCTATTTTTTTTTTTAATAAGCTCACCTGCATTTGCAATCTGCATGTGCATATATGACTTAATTCCTCCCCGGAGTCACCTACCAACTATGAGTCAGTTTGTCTACTACCATGGAGCCTCCCAGTGAAACTCACTAAATTTATTTATTTATTTAAGAGATTTACCAGGAAGGCATACTGAGCGGAGTACCGCTCGATTCCAGATGCACCCTGGGGTAGGGGGTACAATAGTGCAGAAATAAGACAAAACAGTTCATACATAAATTGCAGATTATAACAGACAGTGGTCCAGTAGGATGGATGCAGTAGCTGAGGTGAAAGGCGGTTCATACAATATGAAGAGTAGTTCAGACAGTGGTGTAGTAGAATGGAAGAATTACACAATTACATAGTGTGAGCAAAAAAATTTCTTACAATATGGGTAAGGCGTGCGTAATAATACAGTAACAGTAGCAGTAGCAGGTTCAGAGCACATAGTACCATTTTGTGATGAGTGCGAACAACGGAGCCCAGACTAGAGTAAGTAGGATGTTAGAATAGGGAGTGGTTTGCGAGTAGCTGATATGAGTTGTGCAGGGAAGTCAGCGATGGGGAAAGCATGAGCAGTTAGTGGCGAAATGTGCTTTGAGAAGAGCATTACGTTGGGGGATACTTGTGGTGAGTCTGATGTCGGCTGCCAGTGAGTTCCATAATTTGGACAGCCTGAAAATACAGGTTACTCACCTGTAACAGGAGTTCTAGGAATGGTATATGTTGTTCATCCACACTTTCTGGCAGGATCCTTGCTGCTTTAAATCTTGCCGGAAGGTCTTCAAGCTGGCTCCTCCCACCCACCCGGGTGGTAAAACTCTCGCCGCCCCATGACGCCAGATCTGGCCCGGCTGGAAGCTCCAGGCTAAAGTGCCGGGCCGGAGAATGGAGAAACGTAGGATGAACAACATATACCATTCCTAGAACTCCTGTTACAGGTGAGTAACCTGTATTTCTAGGGACATGGATATGTTGTTCATCCACACTTCTGGCAGACTCTAGCAGTTCTCCGGAGGAGGGAGGCAAGCGCACACCCCGATACTTACTTGGAAAAAGAGACTGAGAACCAAGGCCCTAAAACCAGCATCCCGGCATGACTCAAGGTTGATGTGGTAGTGGGTAATAAAGGTATGTGCCGACTTCCAGGTAGCAACCCTGATATCCTGGATAGGGACATCCCTGGAAGCAGCTACCGATGCAGTGGTATGGCAGGTAGAATGAGCTCTTATCCCTCTGGGAGGCTCCATGCCCGCCAACCTATAGTAGAGCTCTATGCAGGAGGTGACCCACCTGCTTATCGTCCGCTTGGCTGCAGGTCTGCCAGGTGCGGTTTCAGCGTAGGTGACAAACAGCTGGCGAACCTCTCCCCGAACTTCAGCCTTCTGCTCCTTATAATAAGACAGCGCTCGTCTAGGGTCCAAAGTATGGAGCCTATATTCGGCCTCCGAGGTGTGATTGGGGTAGAACACCGGCAGAGTCAACACCTGGTTAAGGTGAAACTCCGACACCACCTTCGGAAGGAATTTCGGGTTGGGGTGCAGGACAACCTCGTCCCTGTGGAAGACCAGATAAGGAGACTCGATGGAAAGCACCTGGAGCTCTCCCATCCTTCTGGCTGATGTGATAGCCACCAAGAAGGCAGTCTTCCACGACAGGTGTGAAATATCGCACCTGTGCATCGGTTCGAATGGCTTGCCCATGAGCTTGGCCAATACCAGCAGTAGATCCCATGGAGGTGGAGATTCTCGCACCGGAAGGGAAATGTGGTCAAGGCCTTTGAAAAAGCAACCCACCACCTCTCTACCCGCCCGACTGCTTCCTGCCCTGCCTGCAAGCAGAGATGGCTGCCAGGTGCACCTTAAGGGTCGCGACCGAAGCCCTTGCTGAGAAAGGGACCACAGGTAGTCCAGAATGCTTGCCAAGGGACAGGCGGAAGGGTCCAAGCCCTTCCCCTGACACCAAATGGAGAATCTCTTCCATTTGAAGGCGTAACATTTCCTGGTCAACTCCTTATGGGACGCCTCAACGACATTGAGGACCTCGTCGGAAAGACCCAAGGCCTGGAACTCTAGCCGCTCAGGAACCAGGCTGTCAGGTGCAGGGATTGAAGGTCCGGATGGAATACCTTCCCCTGGTTGACTGAGATCAGGTCCGGGTGGGCTGGAAGCTGCCTCGGGAGCCTGGAGCTGAGGCTGAGGAGATCTGGATACCAGAACTGGCGGGGCCAGTCTGGGGCTACCAGAATCACCTGCGCCTTGTCCCTCCTCGCCTTGAGAAGCACCTTGTGGATCAAGGGAAATGGGGGAAAGGCACAGAAGAGGCCCGGGGTCCACGGCCTCGAGAAGGCATCCCCCCTGCAGCGAGCCCTGCTGAGGGGGGCAGGCATGAAACAGACTCAGCTTCGCATTCTCCCTGGAGGCAAACAGGTCTACCTGAGGCGTGCCCAAGTGGGAGAACAGGTCTTGTACTACCTCCGGCAGGACAGACCACTCATGAGACGCAGCCCCTATCCAGCTTCGGGCATCGGCCAGGGTGTTGGAGGCTCCTGCCACGTGAATGGCTAGGAGATCCGCCTCCAGCCTGCGCACGAGGGACCATATGCGGAGAGTTTCATAGAAACATAGAATTTGACGGCAGATAAGGACCGCTTGGCCCACCCAGTCTGCCCATTTCCCTGCCTACTGGATAAGCTGCAGATCCTAGTTAACCAGCAGCCTACTTCTTCCTACCCCCACCCCCTAGAATTGCCTTATGACTGTCCCATGCATGCTTGAATTCCACCACTGTTTTTGACTCCACGACCTCCTCCGGAAGGCTGCCCATGCATCCACAACCTCTCTGTGAAAAATACTCCTTAAATTACCTCTGAGCTGCCCCCATCTTCAAATTGTGCCCCTTGTTCTTGCACACCTCTTTTGAAAGATGCTACCCTCTTGGACTTTGTTGATTCCCTTGAGGTACTTGAAAGTTTCTATCATGTCCCCCTCTCCCTCCTTTCCTCGAGGGCTATACATATTAAGCTCCTTAAGTCTCTCTTCATATGTCTTCCGGTGCAGACCCTGCACCATTTTAGTTGCCCTCCTCTGGACAGCTTCCATCCTGTCTATGTCTTGCGAAGACTGGGTCTCCAGAACTGCCACAGTACTCCAGATGGGGTCTCACCAGCTGTCTGTACAGAGGGATAATAACTTCCTGTTTTCTACTGGTGGTGCCTCTCTCTCTGCATCCCAGTATTCCCCCAACCCTCCTTGCTGCCCTCTCACATTGCTTGCCCACCTTTAGGTCATCTGATATGACTACCCCAGGTCCCTTTCCATTTTGTTGTTGATAGTATCTCACCCCCCATTGTGTACTCTTCCCTGGGTTTTGTTTCCCAGGTGCATTACCTTGCACTTCTTAGCATTGAACCTAAGCTGCCATACATTTGACCATTCCTCTAACCTTGCCAAGTCCCTTTTCATCCTTTCCACCCACCTTGTGCATCAACTCTGTTGCAGATCTTTGTGTCATCTGCAAAGAGACATACTTTCCTTCCAGTCCCTCTGCAATGTAAACATAAAAGACACTGAAGAGAGACAGATCCTAATACTGAACCCTAGGTGCCCACTAGTAACCCCCTTTCTTCAGAGTGGACTCCATTTACTATTACTCTCTGTCCTATTCTCCAGCCAATTTTTACCCAGGCTGTCATCTTGAGACCCACTCCCAGGCTAGCTAACTTGTATATTAATCTTTGTGTGGGACTGTGTCAAATTCCTTGCTAAAGTCTAGGTAGGCCATGTCCACAGCCCCTCCCAGATCTACTACTTTGGTCACCCAGTCAAAGAAATCTATCAGATTTGTCTGGCATGACCTTCCTGCTCTGAATCCATGCTGCCTTGGGCCCTGTGCCCCTCTGGCCTCTAGATACTCGACAATTCTTTCCTTCAGAAGTGATTCCATCATTTTCCCTACCACTGAGGTTAAACTAACAGGTCTGTAGTTTCCTGCTTCTGCCTTGCTCCCACTTTTGTGAAGGGGGAATCACATCTGACCCTTGCATAACAGCATGGAGCGCGTCCCGCCCTGGCGGTTCAGATAGTACATGGTCGTGGTATTGTCCGTCTGGACCTGAACCACTTGACCCGTAGAAACAGAGCGAAGGCGGTGAGAGCTAGAAGGACCACTCGGAGCTCCAGCAGGTTGATATGGCATCGGGACTCCCGAGGAGACCAGAGGCCGTGCGCTCGGTGTTCCCCCAGATGGGCACCCCAATCCATCAGAGATGCATCGGTCGATAGAGAGAGACCGTTGGCTCGGGGCGGACGAACGGCATGTCCTCCTGCAGATGTGCCAGAACGATCCACCATTGGAGAGTGTTCCACATCTCCTGGGTCACTCTCACGGGCTGGTCCAACGGATCGCAGCGTTGTGACCCCACTGAAGGGGACGCATGTACCAACGGGCCCAACGGACCACGCTGGTGCAGACCACCATGAGGCGCAGGATGTCCCGGGCAGGGCGCAACTGCCCAACCAGAAATGATTGGGCAAAGGAGGAAAGAACCTCGGCCCTGTCCACCGGGAGCCGTGCTCTGGCTCGTAGAGAGTCGAGCTCTGCCCCGATGAATAGTATCACCTGCTCTGGCACGAGTTCCGACTTGGCCTCGTTGATGAGGAGGCCAACCTGAGAGCAAACCTGGAGGGCCAGATCTCTGGACCGCTCCGCCTCCGCTCTGGAGGGGGCTGCAATCAGCCAGTCGTCCAGGTAGGGGTACACCCGGACCCTTCGGCACCGCAGGAACACTGTCACCACTGCCATGCATTTGGTGAAGACCCTGGGAGCTAGGGAGAGGCCGAAGGGCATGGCCCGGAACTCGTAAAGGGATCCCTCCGCTCTGAAGCAGAGGAATCTCTGATGGGACAGGACGGATTGGGACGTGAAAGAACGCATCCTGGAGGTCCAGGGAACAGAACCACATGCCTCATTCCAAGGATGGGATAATCTGAGCCAGAGTGACCATCCTGAAGGTCCGAGACCTTAGGAACTTGTTCAGGTCATGCAGATCGAGAATGGGGCGCCAGCCCCCCGTCCGTTTTGGGACCAGGAAGTACCTGGACACAAATCCCGGGTCTGGAGGAGGATCCGCCACCTTCCTGATCACCTCTTTTTCGAGGAGCAGGGCAATATTGGCTCGGGCGGCCGACAACGAGGCTGCGGACCCCGTGGCCCCCTGAGGGGCGACGGCTCGAAAGGGTGGAGCCTGCTCGAACTCCAGAGGCAGGCCTTTTCCTACCACCTCCAACACCCAGCGGTCCGTGGTGACAGCAGACCAGGCGGAAAGGAAGTGGCGGAGCTGTCCCCCCACGGGGGGAACCCAGGGGGGAGTGACGAGGCTGGGGGCGGCACCCCTCAACCCGTCACTGGGCAGGCTTGGAGGAAGAACCAGCCGAGGGACCTCCTGGGCCTTTACTTCCTTGCTTCTTGTTGGAGGAATCCGCCGGCTTGGGTTTGGGATGCCAAGCATGAGCCTGCTGGCCCTGTTTCTGGTGCTGCTGGGCCAGTCAAGATGCAGGGGCCGAAGGACGAAAGGACTTCTGCTGCTGACGGCGGCCTTTGTCCCTCTGGGTGGAGGTGACCGAGTCCAGGGTGGCATTGGACTTCTCGATCCGCTGGAGGTGTCCCTCCACTCCAGGGCCAAAGACATCAGTCCCCAAGAAGGGGACATCCGCCAACTTGTGCTGGGTATCCGCCATGAAGGTGGATATCCTCAGCCACGCCCTGTGGCGCATGGCCACCGCGGCCGCTACTGATCTGGCACAGGAATCACCTGTGTCCAGAGCAGTCTGAAGCTGCTGCTTCGACACCGCCCTACCCTGGTCCCGCATCTGGCGGACCATGGTCTGCAGGTCAGTCGGGAGATGAGGAACAACCTCATCCAGGGAGCCCAAGAGGGCGTGGGAGAAGTGTGCCATCAGCACGGCCGAGCTGGCCTGTCGGAGGCCGAGGGAGGACGCAGCGTACACCTTGCGCCCAGCAAAGTCCAGCTTTTTGGACTCTTTGTCGGGGGGCTTATCCACATCCCGAGCGTTACCGGAACGCCGGAAAACGCTGTCGGTAACTAACCCCTCGGCAGAGGGGTGCTCCGAGAAACCGGGCAAAGAGCCAGTAGGGACCGCATACTTCCTGGCCGAGGGCGCAGGACAGGAAGCAGGCCGCTGCCAAAGCTCCAGTCTGGGCCGACAATGGCCTCAGCCACCGGAAAGGCCTCTGTGGGGGAATCCCCTCGGTCCAGTATCTCCGTCAGGGGATACTTGGCCCGTTTAGACACGGGCTCGAGCTGCATCCTGGTGGACTCCGAGATGAGTCGAAGCAGACCCAAGAAGGACGATGGGCTACCGTTCAATGACTGGCCCCCGGAGGACTCCGGGTCGACCTGCCTGGAGAACAAGGAGTCGTCGTCTTCGGATTCCGAAGAGTCTGCGAAGAGATGCCTCGGCCCTGAGCCACCCTCTACCTGCCGAGGACAGTCGGGAGTGAGGGTGACCGACAACCTGTGGGGCAGGCCGTGACCCGACCGAGAATCCTTGGTCGGTGCCCCAGACTTCGGTTGTGGAGGCGGAGGTTCCACCACAATCGGTGGAGCAGCTGGTTTTTGGCTGAGCAACCGGCCCTGGAATGGGCAGCTCGACTAGGGTGAGCAGTTGCTTTGGTCATTCAGGCGACAGCCACTTGATGGCCGGGGTCTGGACCGGGGTCGGTTTAGCCCCGGACAACAGCAACTGCTGCCACATAAGCTCCTCATAGCGCCGACGTAATTTACACCAAAGCTTCCCCTCATCCGAGGAAGAGGACGAGGAGGAATGGTGTCGCCGCTTACCTCGGTATCGAGACCGCCGATGTTGGCGGGAGCGGCTAGACCGAGAAGAGGTCTGAGACCGAGACCCTCAGGGGGACCGAGGGTGGGTATGGGAAGGGGCGGGGGACACCCGCACTTCCCTCGGCTCGAGCACTTTAACCAGGGACTGCGGCCCAGAAGGCGCAGGCAGATCCTCAGTATCCACCGGGGGGACTGGTGGAGGGTTGTCGGCTTCTCCAGTTGACAGCCCGTGTAACGGATTGAGAAAAATCTCAACTTCGTCGTCGGGAGTCTCGGCAGGCTGGCCTGATGGGGGCACCGTGAAGCCAGCGGCCTCAGCCACAACCTCGACCGAAGTCGACTGTCCAGGAAGGGACCTCTCCGCTACCTGACGCCGGACGGTGGGACTTACCTTTCGACTCCTTCTTCTTGGGCCGAGAAGAATGTCCCGATGGCCCCTCTCCCTTCGTGGAAAGGGACTGACAAAGCTCCTTGAACGAAGCCGTATATGAGGAACTCAGAGAGAGCGGGATAAATGCTGCGGCTGAGGAGGAGGAAGATGCGGCCTGGGCTGCCTCCTCCTCGAGGGCGATCATCTGCTTGAGCTGCTCAGCCGAGCCAGCCGCCGGACACCGCCCAACGAACCTCTTTTGATTTTACGGCGGAAGCGTTTCTCGGACGCCGAGCTGTCGGGCAGCGCGATCGTCCAGGGCGCTGGCCGAGAAAGAGCGACACAACTCGCGGGCCTGCGGGGTCGTGATCTAGGCCTAGGCAGTAGATACACATGGAGTGCGGATCCGTCCTGGACATTTTCTGCCTGCAAGGGCACCTCCGAAAGCCGAGAATAGATTTGTCCATCGCAGCCATGAGGGAAGATGAAGACCGAAGTTTAGAAAACTTCAAAACCAATTTCAGACGAACCGAAGAGTTAGGATTCAGTCTAAAACGCAGAGCACTAAGGAGGGAACCTGATCTTCCAAGTGGTAAGGAAGATCTGGTGTCATGGGGCGGAGCCAAGAGTTTTACCACCCGGCTGGGTGGGAAGAGCCAGCTTGAAGACCTTCTGGCAAGATTTAAAGCGGCAAGGAACCTGCCAGAAAGTGTGGATGAACAACATATCCATGTCCCTAGAACTGAAAGCTACTTGACCTGATCGGGTTGATCTGTGGGGAATGTGTAGGAGCCTGGAGTCAGTGTTCCTGAGATCGTAGGTAGGTGGAGGGACGGCGGTTAGGGATGTTGATAGGTAGGAGGGCAGCGTATGAGACCAGAACTTAGCAGTGATTCTAGCACTGTGCAGCAATCGCCGGTTTTGGAGTGATGGGAGGTCAAGTGACTGGTAAAGGTCGCAGTGGTGGGTATTGGGAGAACGGTCCAAGGCGAACCGGCAGAAGGAGTTGTATAGGGGGTCGAGCCTGCCTAAGGACACTTGGGGGGTGGCACCGTAGATGACATCACCGTAGTCCAATATTGGAAGGATCATTTTATGGACTATTGCTTGTCTGGTCGGTAGAGGGATGCAAAACTTGTTACGATGGAGAGCTCCCAGCATGGGATGTAGTTTTTTGTGCAGTGCGTCTACATGCGCTGAGAAGTCCAGGTACTGATCTAGCCAGACGCCAAGATATCGATATGTGGAGCAGACCTCGAGCGGAGTACTGTTCAAGGTATAGAATGTGGGTGCATCAGTAAGCCGGGCTAGTTTGGCTCGGGAGCCGAAGGTGATGGAGACAGTTTTTTGGGGGTTCAGAAATAGTTGGTTCTCAAGGAACCAGCATTGGAGGGAGTCGAAATCCTTCTGGAGGCATGCTGCCACAGCCGGTTCGGATGGGCCAGAAGTGAACAGCACCACTCGTCTCGTACATATGGATGTCAGTTTGTGTGCAGACAGCAGGCAAATCATTGAGGAAAATTGAGAAAAGCAGTGGGCCAGTCACGGACCCTTGAGTGCAGCCACTGGTGACGGGGAGGGGTGGATAGAGCCGCACTACTGTGAACTGATTGAGACCTGCCTGATAGGTATGAGTGGAACCAGTTGCATGCTGCATCGACAGACCAGTTTGGGCAAGTTTGGACAGCAACAGGGGTGAGACCGTGTCGAAGGCTTTTGCCAGGTCTATAAAAATAGCTGCGGTTATTTCCCCTTTGTCAATGCCTGTGAGGATGGAGTTAGTGAGGCGAAGGAGGGATGTGGTGGTGGAGTGATTTTTTCTGAAACCGGCTTGGAAGGGGTGAAGAAGGAGATGGTATCTAGATATGGGTGTAGCTGGGATAGAACAAGGCGCTCTTGAATTTTGGCTAGGATGGGGAGCAGAGATATAGGCCGATAGTTTGATGGTGAGGAGAAGTCCCCTCCATTGGGAAGAGGAATGATTGTGGCATGTTTCCATTTTGTGGGGACTGCCCCTAGTTTAAAAGACAGATTATAGAGCATGGTTGGGGGTGGGCTATAGCCGGGGCAGAGAGTTGGAGCATTTTAGAATCAAGGCTCGATGGACATTTACCTTTGGATGTGTTTAGTGAGTGTAGAATTTTCAGCACCTGGTCTGGAGTGACTGGGCGGAGCGAAAAGGAGGCCGGGGGGGTGCATTAGGGAGAATGGGGGAGACTTTGGGAGAACAAGAGATGGGGGTGGGAGGAGAGTAGGGAGGCAGTAGCGATGGAGAAGTGGGTATTAAACTCAGTGGCAACCTGACAAGGATTATTGATGATTTTGCCTGCGAGGTTGAGAGTGGGGTGGGGGTTGGGTCGGTGGGGTGAGGAGAGTTTGATGGACTTCCAGAATTGAGAAGGGTGGGTGTGGTTTTGTTGAGCAGCGCATTAAGTAGTTTGATTTGGACTGCCGTATGAGTCTAGTGCAGGCATTTCAAGTGACCAGTATTGTTGCTGGGCCAGATGAGAACCTGTGGCCTTGAAGGATTTCCAGGCACGGTCTCTGGCTCGGAGTTGTTCCATGAGGTTTGAGGTCACCCAGGGTAAGTGGGAGCCTCTGACTCTGGATCTCCCTAGTGGGGCATGAACGTCCCAGATAGTGAGGAAGTTAGTGGAGAAATAGCTCAGGGCCTTGTTCATGGTGGTGGTTCTAGGGATGGGAGACCAGTCAATGGAGATAAGGTCATTTAGGAGTGCAGGTAGATCCAGTGATTTGTAAGCTCTGCTGTGCAGCAAACGGGGTGGAGGGGCCGGGGGACAGAAGATTTTGCACACTATAAAAATCATATGGTGGTCGCTAAGGGAGTCCGGTAGAAGGCCGGCTTTAAGTATCCTATGTGGGTGGGTAGTGAGTGCCCAGTCCAGTAGTGTGTGTTTATTGGATTTGTGATTTAGGCGGGTGGGTTCCCTATTTGCTGGTGCAAATTTAGCACGTTGATTTGGCAGCGTGTCTTTGATGCTGCGCATCCCAGCCAGTTCTGATTGAAATCACCAAGGATGTGGAGTTCTCCGCCTTCTGTAAGGGCCCTCAGGTTGCCTAGGTGTTCGAGGATGCTGGTTAGTGGTGTGTCTCGGTGGACAGTATGACCCAGATATGTATACTGGGATAGAGTGGGGCAGGAGGATTTTGATCAGGAGGGAATCTATGGTTAGTAAGGGTGTTGGTGGAGTGATTACAGAAAACTGGAGATTTGAGGCGACATACATGGCGGTACCGCCACCCTTCTTTCTTCCCTGCCTGTCTTGGCGGATTAGTGAGAAGTCGAGTAATGAGAATTCCTCGTCCCGGTGATGGGGCTTCAGCCATGACTCTGTGATGATTATAATATCAGGGCGAAGGGCCAGGACAGTTGTTTGTAGGGCAGCCATTTTATTTAGGATGCTACATATATTAAGGTGGACAATTTTGAGACCTTTGGGGAGGTGTGAGGGTGATGTTGGTGGTTGAGCAGCAATTTTGAGACCTTTGGGGAGGTGTGAGGGTGATGCTGGTGGTTGAGCAGCAATGGGTGTCTGAGGTCCAGGGTTCCATTCAATGTCCCCTGCTATGAGAAGTAGGAATACCAGGGCGTGCCTTAATAAGCGCATGATCTTTACTGGTGCACCCCTGCGGGTGGGGTGATTAAAGGGAGTTGAGTTTGCCTTTGGGGCTGAAAAGAGTGGGAGATATAAGGCAGGTGTTGCAGCGTGGAAGGAGGGGGGGAAGGATAGAGGCCCCCAGGGTCCAGTTGTGCACATGGTGTAGGTTGTGTTTTACTGGTGTCGAGGAGGATTGCGGTGTAGGCTTGGTAGTTAAGGTGTGGAGTGGCAAGGGGTCTGGTAACCTAGGATTGACAGAGGGTGGGAGGGAGGATGAGGCTATGCAAAGCATAGTGATGACTGCAGTGAGAAACTGCATTTTTGGAAGTAAGTTCTTTTTGTGCAGAGGAGGATTTGTCAGTATGCTCTGCAGTGGCCCTAGTGGTGAAAAATATAAAGGGACTAATGGAAAAGTGGGCTGATTGGTTCACAAGCTCATGGCGTATGGGAGCTCCACAATATAAAGAGAAGCCGACCAAAGGGTGGTGGTGGGGGCGGTGGGGCTAGAGCTCCTATTCAGTCCCTGAGGAGCTGCAAAAACTCTGGCTACCTGGCTCAGGGTTCCTAAATAGTGGTCCAGCGGGGAGGAGGTGTCTCGCTTGTCTGTGGGGAGGGCTTGGGGACTCCTGCCCTCGCGAACCGACCTCAGCTCAAGGAAGAGAAAGGCTTGGCTTTAATACAGGTACGTGGCTTAAAGGAGGAGCGTGCTTTCTAAAATTGCATCCAACCGCTTGTGAAATAAGAAGCCTTTTACTAGGAGATATGGCGCGGTAGATAGCAGCATCCTGAAGCCAGGGGTCTTATTTCAAAAATTACCCTCTCCCCATTATAGTAGGAAAATCCCCTAGAACAGCAGCAGACTGCAGTCGTGGATTCTAGCAACTCTTAACCCATACAAGCAATCCTGCCCTTTTGTAAAGTTGTGCAGTTTACTAATAAAAACAATATACATTCCCCAGCTAAGACACTTTGCCCAGATTAGCAGACTTTTCCTTTTCTTTTGCAATTAATTAGGCAGATAAAGATTGGAGGCAGGGAGCTGTGAGACGCTCGATGCACACCGGCATTTAACTGCAATTCATTACTGTGTCTAAAAAGGCGCCAAGTTTAAATCTGTGGCGTGGTGGAGCTCCTATTCAGTCCATGAGGAGCTGAAAAAACTCTGGCTACCTGGCTTCAGGGTTCCTCGTAGTGGTCCTAGGGAGAGGGGTCTCGCTTGTCTGTGGGGAGGACTTGGGGACTCCTGCCCTCGTGACCTGACCTCAGCTCTGGCTTCAGGGTTCCTCGTCAGTGGTCCGTCGGGGGGATCTCGCTTGTCTGTGGGGAGAGCTTGGGGACTCCTGCCCTCACGATTAGACCTCAGCTTTGGCTTCAGGGTTCCTAAATCGTGGTCTGGGGGGGTCTCGCTTGTCTGTGGGAGGGCATGGGGACTCCTGCCCTCGTGACCCGACCTCAGCTCTGTCTTCAGGGTTCCTCGTCCGTGGTCCTGAGAGGGTGTCTAGCTTCTCTGTGGGAGGGCTTGGGACTCCTGCCCTCGTGACCCGACCATAGGGAGATTACTCAGGCTACTATGTCCACATGTGCAGCAGAAAACTATTGCATATTATTTCACTGAAGAAGCCTGGCAGCCATCAAGGTGAAATGTAAGATGTAGCACATCACATGGGTCTCGCCATGTGAGAGTATAAACACCATGCCTGTATGTATTATCAATTTTGTGCATTGCCTGTTGCACTTTTTTTTTTTTTCCCCTTCTATTTCTCCCCATGAGGTGGTTGGCAGGCGGGCTTCAGCTCTCCCTCGGAAGGGCTTGCATCCACCCGTGGCCACGTTGCTCTCTACCACCCCCAGCAAATCCCCCATGGATTTCCCCCTGTGACGGGGCCAAAAAGGGGAGGACAATCCCCCCCAACCTGGTGCACAAATCTAGATGCCGGGGTTCAGTTGAGGGTCGAGAGCACGGTCCAGGCTTCATGCAACCTGCCAGTGTGCCTATTTTTCTGTCCCCCCCCCTCGCTGCTGAGGTGTGCACATCAGTGCACGCATGTGGAAGCATGCGGATGTTGTAGAGTTCTGCAGCACCCTCCCGTCGTTGGCATCCCTGACCTGTTCTGTCCTCAGGCCTCTGCCTGGGGGTAGTCATTCGGTGGGACTGCCAAGCCACCCTCCCTGGGAGAGGAGAGCTGTCCTCCAGCCACTCGTTCCTCTCTCTCCCCCCCCCACCCTCAGTGACCTGCATCTGCCACCAAACACTAGTCACCAGTGTGGCAGGGGTAAGTCACAATGCCTCAGTCCTCCACACCACTGGGCCGGCTCTGTCTGTTGCACATTTTACAATAAATGCTACTAAAGTGAGCACATCGTTTCGGTGTTCGTCTCTTGTCCCGTTGCCTTCGGTGCACTATTTTTTCTTCAAATGCGTATTATTTCACACAGACATGCCTAACAACCATGCGAGGGACATGAGACTCCTTTACAGCTGAGCAGCTGACTGTGGGTTTCCAGATTCAGTACCATGTAGCCTAATCCATCTGAGGGAATGTTACTCTCCGTTTGGTCCTGTAATTTTTTGATGAGATGTCCCACAGTTTAGGGCCCTGCTTGAGAACATGTTCTATTTATTTTTATTTATTTTATCCTTTATTTACTCAGGACAGCCCAGCTGAGTTGCTGCATTTCACTTTCAGTGGGGCTGGTACCCATTTCCATAATTTTCCAGGGAAAAAAAAAAACATAACATTTTGTAGTGACACGACAAGGTGCTACTACTGAGCCAACCAGTCCTGTAGCACGAACAAACCACAACTGTTGCTGCACTCGGGTAATTAAAAAGTTAAAGAGCCACACAGGGTTGCAGGGCATCTGACCATTTCTTTTGGTACGGCTGAATCCTGCAAGTCTGCACTATACACTGTGCACTTTTGTAACTCTGCATTTTAATAAATTTAAACACACTGCAGCACGTTTGGTCTCCGTGGGCCTTCAGCTTTTCAGTTACCCGAGTGCAGCTACAGTTGGGGTTTACCCATTTCCACAGCTGGGTGGACTGGAGCACAGGGAAGTTAAGGGACTTGCTTTGGCTCTAATGGCATTTGAAGCTGTGATCTTCTGGTTCTAGTGATGCTTGGATAGTGCTCTTGACAATCCTATGGGATCAAACTGATAGTTCATTTACGTGGCTCTGAATCCAAGATTCTATTTGACAACATTTGGATTTTGGATCCAAGGTCTGATAGTAGGATCTGATATTGGATAGTGGGATCTAAAGTCAGATGTCTGCATCAGATTCCGGATAGTTGGTGATCTCACTGGATCCTAGGTGACGCAAACTGCTTTTTGTGACTATCATTGTATCCGATTTTGTCAGATATCACATCAGACAGTTGGTATCAGATTGGATGCTAGGTGACGCCAACCGCTATCTGAGAAAACTGTGGTATCCAACAGTATCTGCTTCTATCAGATACTATTTGAGACACACTACCTGGTTCCCAAACCATTGCTCTGACTACTAGACCACACTACTTCCTCAATATTTTACATATACCCAAGGACTTCATCCTGCATAAATATTCTCAAACTATAAAAACACATTTAGAAAAAACGTAAAAACTTCAGTCTCTACAGTACATTCCTTCCTATACTCAGTCCCGCTCTAGTATACAGACATATTGTATGTGAACTGCACAGGGGTGTAATAATTATTTTTGAAGCCAATATCATAATTTATTCAGTTTTCACTGCTGCTACCAAAATATAATACGAAATTATGCAAGTAGAACCGAGACTCAGTTTGACAGACTGATGGAGTTTGCCCAAGTTTGACCTCAGAATAATGGACACTTTTGCGAGGTCCTGGAGTGCTCCCTTTTTTCCTGCCTGCACCTGGGGTACTGGAGAAGGCTATGAAAAATTCATGCGACAATATGTTCCAGTGCCCTCTTTCCATTTCCTCAACATCTGCCAATGTTATTTTACACTGAAGCCTCAATGGTAATGCTCCTCCCTCTAGCCTGCAGCAAGCCTTTGTAGTCAGAACTGCTTTAATACACAGGCTTACCATTCAGTCATGTTCCTTAACAGGGACATTCTGATTAACAAGTGTCTGTACGCAGTGAGCAAATTTTTTTTCAATTCTAACAAAACTGTTGAGCATGGACTGCTATCAGACAATTCTTCTGAAGATACAGCAATTCATTTTACAAAAAGGAACATTTTCCCTTACAGTAGTGTGAAAGTGGCTTATACATCCGTTAATGCCCTCCTCACCCCCAAAAACATAGTTTTACTATATAAAAATACATTTTATAAAAATATCTGCTGTACCTGAAATTCAATTTTTACTTCATCTTTATGTTTCTGATATCAGTTAACTGAATGGCTGAATGGTTTCATCTTGCTCTCATGGTCAGTAACTTAGACATGAAGATGTCTACCCCCTGTACTGTATCTTTTATTATGCTTAGTCAATGTTAAACAAGCTCAGTCTTCATAACCAGAGTAACCAGAGGAGTGGCTATCTCTGCAAAGCAGTGTGCAAAATATGGAGATTAGTGCCCAAGAGGTGGATAAGCAGAAAAGGGGCAAAATTCAGCAGAAGGGCAGACAGCAAGGAGAACCAGGGATAAATGACAACCAAGGAAGGGGCTGGAGTAGAACAGTGAAGCAGTCTAGGGAGGTCAAATCATGGAAAGCCATGTGTGCAAATGCCAGGAGCCTTAGCAACAAGATGGAAGATCTGGAGGCAGTCATGGTGCAGTCAGACCTGGACATTGTGGCCATCACTGAAACCTGGTGTAATGATAACCATGACTGGGAGATGGCCATACCTGGCTACAAGATATTCAGAAGAGACAGAGCAGGCAGGAAGGGAGGAGGAGTGGCACTGTATGTGAAAAATGACATAAGGGCCACAGAGATCCAGGAGGAACAAAATGGGGGAGAGATACTGTGGGTTAAGCTGGAAAGGAAAATGGGGACAGCCATCCGCACAGGTGTGGTCTATAGACCACCAGCCCAGGAGGAAGAAACCGATAGGGAGTTGATGCTAGCCATCCAAAGGATGGCAGACAAGGTAGGGTAGTACTGGTTGGAGACTTCAATATTCCAGACGTGGACTGGAGCATCCCAGCAGCAGCATCAACTAGGAGCAGATTTATCCTGGACTCCCTTCAGGATACCTTCCTCAAGCAACTGGTCATGGAACCAGCTCGGCAGAAGGCAATACTGGACCTTGTGCTCACAAACAGGGACAGTGTGAAGGGGGTAACAGTGGGGGAGCACCTGGGTAACAGTGACCACCAGTCATTGTGGTTTGAAATCACAGAAACAGCAGAACCAAACCACACAAAAACACGTATCCTGGATTTTAGGGGCAGACTTTGGGAAAATGGGGAGATACTTAAAGAGGCATTAAGGGGAATGGGACAGGAATCAGGGTTGAGGAACAGTGGGCAGTATTTAAAATGGGATTACAAGAACAACAGAATTATGCATTAAGCAGGTTAGCAAGAGGAAAAGGAAGAGGAGACCATTATGGTTTTCCAAAGAGGTAGAAAGAAAGTGAAAGCCAAAAAGATTGCATTCAGGCAATACAAAAGACACAGGCAGAAGGGGATAGGAGAAGTACCAGGAGCAAAGGGAGGCAGGAGGTCAGTAGGGAAGCCAAAGCTCAGACAGAAGAGCACATTGCAAAATCAGCGGGTAGAGGGACAAACCTTTACAGGTACATAAGTGAAAAAAAGGAGACAAGGGAGGATAGTGAGACTGAAGGGGAGGATGGGAGCCGTGTGGAGGATGACAACAGTAAAGCTGACATATTGAACAGGTATTTCTGCTCAGTCTTTACTGAGGAAGAGGGGGTAAGGGTCTGAAGGGAGTACAAGGGGTGAGAATGGTGCAGAAATGGACACAAGTCCCTTTACGAGAAAGGGTCCTGAAGAACTGGAAGTAATAAGAGTTGATAAAGCAATGGGGCCAGGCACGGGTGCACCCCAGGGTCCTTAAAGAACTAAGAGGTGGTGGCTGAACCTCTGGCTATCCTGTTTAGCCGATCACTGGAAACAGGGGAGGTACCAAAGACTGGAGGACAGCAGATGTAGTCCCTTATACAAAAGTGGGAACAAAGAGGAAGCAGGGAACTACAGACCAGTCAGCCTCACCCGGTAGTGGGGAAGATCATACAAGCACTACTGAAGGAGAGATTGGTGAAACATCTGGTTGTCAATGGACTGCAGGACCCAAGGCAGCATGGTTTCACCCAGGGGAGGATCACAGACCAACCTTCATGAATTTTTTGACTGAGTGACTAGGAGGTGGATCAGGGAGGGCAGTGGACATGGCCTATCTGGACTTCAGCAAGGCCTTTGACACTGTGCCACATAGAAGACTATTACACAAACTGGGGAATATGGGTGTGGGCAGGACAGTAGTGGTGGGTAGGTAACTGGCTGGGTGGCAGGACACAGAGGGTGGTGGTAAATGGCTGTCACCCACAGAGGGAAGAGTGACCAGTGGGGTACCACAGGGATCAGTGCTGGGACCGGTCCTATTCAACATTTTCATCAGTGACATTACGCCAGGATCTAGGCAGAGAATTTCACTGTTCGCTGATGACACAAAAGCTCTGTAACATAGACACACCAGAGGGTGTAGACAGAATGAGAAGCGACCTGCAGAAACTTGAAGAATGGTCAAGGGTTTGCAGTTGAAATTCAATGCAAAGAAGTGCAAGATAATGCATATGGGGCACAAAACCCTGGCACAATATATCAGTTGGGGGTGAGGGATATAGCATGCACCAAGCAGGAAAGGGATCTTGGGTTGTCATCTCTGATGACCTCAAGGTAGGGAAACAGTGTGACAAGGCAGCAGATAAAGCAAATAGGATGCTGGGATGCAGGGCAGGCATCACCTGCAGGAAAAGGGAGGTCATAATTCCGCCTATACAAGACACTAGTGAGGCCCCACCTGGAGTACAGTGTACAGTTCTGGAGACCATACCTACGTAAGGACATAAGACAGGGTAGAGAAGGTTCAGAGGAGGGCAACAAAGATGGTGCATGGATTGCATCACAAGTCCTATGAAGACAGGTTGAAGGAACTCAACATGTACTCCCTGGAGGAGAGGAGGGAGAGAGGGGATATGATAGAGACATACAAGTATCTTACAGGGAGGAACAGGGTGCAGGAAAACACTATTTTTAAGCGAAAAAGATGTTCCAGGACTAGAGGGCATGGGATGAAGTTGGAGGGAGGACGATTCAGAGGAAACATGAGAAAGAATTTCTTCACAGAACGGGTGGTGGACAAGTGGAACCCCTGCCAGAGGAAGTGGTGGGGCTGAAACAATCACGGGATTTAAGAATGCATGGGATAGACATAAGGGAATTCTAGAAGTCAGGGGTAAGGGGCAACAGACTTCTAGGAAAACAAACTGAACTTACAAGCTCAAATGGGCAGACTGGGTGGGCCATAGGCCCTTATCTGCCGACACTGTCTATGTATCTATGTATCTATGTATCTATGTTCATATTAATTATGATAAAAAAAATCTATTTTTTTCCTGTATGTACTTTTTATGCCTCCTTCTACTTAGCCCCCTCGCCAACCGCAGCCCTGTAGTGTTACCCCAGTCCCATCACCTGACTACTCATCTGAGCTGCCCCGTGAATTACCCCTTGCGGTGGGGTCTTCAGGGCCACCCCAAACTCTTTAGTCAACTCCAAATCAGGTGCTCTTGGTTTGTGGCCAGCTGCATGGAGTCCCAAGAGTATAACGTCACGACATCGATGGGGTCCACAGCTTTTCCTACTTTTCTTCCTGCGTCCCCCGGAGAACAGAGATCAAGGGAGGGACAGTGAGGCTCACTAAAGGGGAGGATGGGCAGGCAGAGAGTGACAGTGAAAAAGAAGGGATACTGAACGAATACTTCTGCTCAGTTTTCACAAAAGAAGAGGAGGGGGAGGTACCTAAACCAATCAATAGAAGCACACTGGATAGGGGGGTCGATAACAGTCCTTTTACAGAAGAAAGGGTTCTGAAAAAACTCCTAAAACTGAAGGTGGACAAAACAATAGGGCCTGATGGGATTCACCCCAGAATTCTAAAAGAACTAAGGGGAGAAATAGTGACACCACTGACTGCCCTTTTTAACAAATCATGGGAGGATGGTGTGGTACCTGAGGACTGGAGGAGGGCAGATGTGATTCCCTTCACAAAAGTGGGAGCAAGACAGAGGCAGGAAACTACAGACCTGTTAGCTTTACCTCAGTGGTAGGGAAAATGATGGAATCACTCCTGAAGGAAAGAAATGTTGAGTGCCTAGAGGCCAGCAGGGTACAGGACCCAAGGCAGCATGGATTCACAGTGGGAAGGTCATGTCAGATGAATCTAATGGATTTCTTTGACTGGGTGACCAAAGTAGTAGACCAGGAGGGCTGTGGACATGGCCAACCTAGACTTTAGCAAGGCATCTGACACAGTCCCACACAAAAGAGTAATAAACAAATTAGCCAGCCTGGGAGTGGGTCCCAGGGTAGTAGCCTGGGTTAAAAATTGGCTGGACAACAGGACACAGAGGGTAAAAGTAAATGGACTCCATGCCGAAGAAAGGGGGTTGCTAGTGGGATACCACAGGGTTCAGTACTGGGTCCGGTCCCTTTTTTTTGCTCCCCCAGCTCTGGGCTGGCCTCTCCTTCAGGCCCTCCTATGCCCTCCAAGCCACACTGCCCGGGTACAGCCACCTCTTCACCCTATATCGCAGCCCCCCTGGGGTAACCCCCAGACGTAACCCTTCACCGAGTGGGTCCCACTCCTCCAAGAGAGAAGACACCAGGAGGGCAACCAGTGCCATACTTGCCCCTGGTGCAACTAGGGTGGTTCATGTACTGCCCAGGATCTCAAGGCAGCGGCAGCTGGTGACCATCATCCAGTCGGCCTCGGGGCTCTTTCCCATTTGCTCCCCAGGGATGTGGCATGCCACTTACACCAGGCTTAGGTCAGCGTCACCACACCCCACTGAATTGTGGGACTCGATATTGCCGAGCCCCCGCCTCCGCCAGGGGTCAGCAATCGCCGGGTCACAGCCCCCCAAGAGAAGGCGTAGTAGTCATCAGACGCTCCAGCCTTCTCTCCCCGGTTGGCCCTCCAGCACCTGAGTCCGTTCCTGAACCCAGGTCACTGGCATCGCAAGCGGAAATCTAACTGCTGAGCACCCGGTCCTTTTTAACGGCTTTATAAATGACACTGCAGAGTGACTGGAAGGAAAAGTATGCCACTTTGCAGACAACACAAAGATCTGCAACAGAGTTGATGCACAAGGTGGGGTGGAAAGGATGAGAAGGGACATGGCAAGGTTGGAGGAATGGTCAAAAGTATGACAGCTTAGATTCAACGCAAAGTACAACAAAGTAATTTATTGGCTTTTGGTAACCGGGTTAGTGCACTAGGCAAATAACCTGCCTATTTTCAGACACGACCTGGGAGAGTACAATACAGCAGTGACAACAATCAGATACATAATGTTGGATAGCAGTAAAAACAGACAAATTACATCAATTGAATCAGTTATAGCAATTAGTAAAGCACCTTGATAACAGCAAGAAAAGTGAATTAGGGGTAGAAATACCAGGAATTGGATAAAAGCACTATTATAGCATAATGGTGAAGTAGAAAAGTAATATAACCTTACAAGAGGAGAAAAAGAACAGGTAGACACACATTCACAAAAGGCTTACAAGGAGTGGACATGTACCTCAAGCAGATTAGAGAGACAATAGAAGTTAAGTGCAGTCACAGGTACCAAGAGCATTGAGGTGAGAGAACAGAGCATGCTTAAATGTTAGGTGAGATGAGGAGTTCTTGACATGGAGGGGGAGTGAGTTCCAGAACCTAGGAGCAAAATAGGAAAAAGCTTGCTCACCCATTTTAGTGCAGCAGGGCTGAACAGTGAGCGAGGAGAAGGAGGAGGACCTAAGAGAGCGGGAGTGAGATACAGTGATGAGCATTTCACCTAGAGAAGAGGGGTTGGGGGTTCTGGTTAGGGAGTCAACAAAACACCCAAGGGCATAAGATCGGAGGGCAATGGGAGACAGCCAGTTCAAGGCAGACTAGAGTTGGCCGTGATGGGTTAGGCGAGGAGCCAATAAGGCGAATCTACAGATATTGTTATAAGATATGTCCCATTGGCGAAGGACCCCCGCATGGGCATGGGAGAGTACTGGGAGGGCATACAGCAGTTGTGGGAGTAGAACTCCCCTCGCTACAGAGATCCGGGGCAGCCGGAGTGAGTGAGTGACGCACACGTTGTAGGCCAAGCCAATCTTAGCATTGACTAAGCAACATACCTCCTTGATGTGAGCAGCAAAATCAAGTGTCGAGTCCAGGGTAACACCGAGATATTTGAAGGATATAGTGTTAGAGACAGCTGATCCATCACTGCAGTGGATCAAGAGCTTAGAGGACTCAGAGGGCACCTTTTTAGTGGACCCAAAGAGCATGGCCTGGGTCTTTGATATATTCAGGATTTGATAGTTGGAGGAAAACCAAGCTTGGAGGGTTTGAAATGTGGAGGAGAGATGTAGATTGATGTCAACAATAGACTTGGATGCAGAGTAAAACACCAAATCATCTGCGTACATGATAAGGCTGCAGTGTGTGGATGGTGTAGGGATGTCATTGAAGAAGAGAGAAAAAAGTAGAGGGCCAAGAATAGATCCCTGCACCTGGGAAACAAAAACCCAGGGGAAAAGTACACAATTGGGGGGAAGGGAGGTATTAACAACAACAAAAATGGAGAGGGACCTAGGGTAGTCATATCAGATGACCTAAAGGTGAGCAAGCAATGTGAGAAGGCAGTAAGGAGGGCTGGGGGGATACTGGGATGTATAGGGGGAGGCATCACCAGTAGAAAACAAGAAGTTGTTATCCCTCTATACAGACAGTTGGTGAGACCTCATCTGGAGTACTGCGTGAGGTTCTGGAGATCCCACCTCCACAAGGACATAGACAGGATGGAGGCAGTCCAGAGGAGGGCAACTAAAATGGTGCAGGGTCTGCAACAGAAGCCATATGAAGAGAGACTGAGAGCTTAATATGTATAACCTTGAGGAAAGGAGGGAGAAGGGGAACATGATAGAAACTTTCAAGTACCTCAAGGGGATCAGCAAAGTCCAAGAGGGCAGCATCTTTCAAAAAATGAGATGTGCAAGAACAAAGGGACACAATTTGAAGATAGAGGGGGGACGGCTCAGGGGCAATGTAAGGAATTATTTCTTCATAGAGATGGTGGTGGACACATGGAATGGCCTTCCTGAGGTGGCCGTGGGGTCTAAAACAGTGGGGGGATTCAAGAATGCATGGGACAGACATAAGGCAATTCTGGTGGAGGAGTAGGAAGAAGTAGGCTGTTGGTTAACTAGGATCTGCAGCTTAACCAATAGGTGGGGAAAGGGGCAGACTAGATGGGTCAAGCGGTCCTTATCTGCCGTCAAATTCTATGTTTCTGTGTAACGCCAATGTCGAGGGAATCATGCGCAAGCATGCACCTTACTGCATAGAGTTGCATGGAGCCAATCAATGTCCCATCTCGCTGTACTGCTCCAGCCATACACTGCCACCTGTGGTCTGGAACGTTTGGTCATCCTTCCCCTCGCCACCTGCCCTCTGTAACTTGGACTCGTTCCCACTGGTCACCAGGGTCACAAATGGCAGCCCCCTGCCACTGCCTCAAAGGTCCGGCCTGAAAGCCAAGCTTTGTTTAACTTGTGGTTTTGTTCCTCCGCTTGGTGTGGCGGGTGTACCATCTTCAGGTTGGATATA
Source organism: Neoceratodus forsteri (assembly GCA_016271365.2). NCBI lineage: Eukaryota > Metazoa > Chordata > Ceratodontiformes > Ceratodontidae > Neoceratodus > Neoceratodus forsteri. Next base: position 386,780,110 of record JADMNL010000025.1, on the reverse strand, counting down.
CCAGCTATCACAAGCTACAGGCAGAGTAGATTTATGCCTTGGCTACCCCCTTCCGAATCCCTTCATTGTAGGGATGGCTGTGTGAGGCTGCGGTCCCATCAGGAGTGTACCGATGCACGCTCCACCCAAACGCATCACAGTGTCCCTCCCAATGCCCTGACAGTTGCTCTGCCACTCATACATGTGGCAGCAGTACTACTGGACAAACAGCCCTCCTCCCCCTGCGGAGAAGGGACACTCAATCTTCCTCCTCTCCCTTCCCCTTCCCTCCTCCCAGTCAAAGTCAAGAGTTTTAACATAGTTACAGTGAAAATAACCATATGAGGTCTGAAAATGGATTTTCAGTCGGTGGTCTAAAAATACTTCATTTCACATCGAAGTGAAGTGATAATTGGATGCATTATCTTTGAGCTCCAGGTTAGGACTTTTTTTTTTTCTCTCCCAAACTTTTATTAGTTTCTCTGATGTATTTTCACACTATACGTGTGTACAATGGATTTTACAGAATCATGACGAACTCTAGACTTCTCAAGTAGTATCATCAGACTATTAATATTAGTGCTCACACAAACAGAAACCCAGGTTTACTGCAAAGAGAGGAACACTAATAATAATTTCAGTTACATTATCTTTTCCTTCCTGGTTTAAATGTACTCATCAACTGAAATACAATGTACTATACAAGTCCTGCTAATTCAAAGACTTGTTCGGAAGAAAGGACCTAATCACTTGCATAGGAGCTTGTGTTCTGCCCAATTAAATTATACCAGTTGTAATCCAAGAAATTTGCAGCTCCCTATTTGAGATGGATTTAATTTTCCTTACCCATGGGATACCTGTTCCCACTGTTGAATTGATGACAGGAAAAATATATTTATTTTTGCTATATCTACACACACAGAAGTACTGTATTAGAAAATTTGCAGATACCATGCATGGGGATCAGTGGCAGTCTAGTTAGCATTTATAGGAATTAAGCAATAATTGGTTGGAGTTTTGCTCCAATTTCATATCTGTTTTGCTTTATGAGGCACTGTCACATATACAGGCCCTTTGTGGCCCGTTTCATGTGACAGTACCATCATGGGTGAAGAAAATGGGTAGTTTACTAGTTTGCTGTCAGCAGCCTGGGCAGTAACTTGTTTCAGTAAATATGGACAGCTTTCCTTGAGGGCAGCTGATTATTTGAATGTCTTAATAAAATCCCGATGGCCAGCATGTGTGCCACTGAATGTGGTATGTGTCTGTCTTACATGGCCACTGGTTGCTCTCATCAGGCTAGAAACTGTCACAAAGGTGAGGTCTATCAGCAGGGAGGGCTAAAGGGTGTCCCCTCTGATGCTCTCCTCCCATTTGGGAGGTAGCTTGTTGTACTGTGTTGGACCGGCTCCTGGTGGCGTGATGGAGGTGCCTTTGACAGCATGGATGACCATGCACCTTGAAGCACTCCCTGAGGACAGCCGTTGAGAACATCAGGATGTGAGAGGGGATGGCGAGAAAAGGCCAAAATGTGGCACCGGTATTCTGGATGCTGGCCTCTCCATCCCTCACCATGCCACTGGCTCTCCAACACAGCAGCTCGGGAGCCCCTCAGGCCTGCATCATCATTGTGCGTCTCCTCCTTCCAGTCACGGGGATGCCCCTGGCAGAGACAGTTCTAGGCAGAAGTCTGGTAGGCATCAGACAATGGCCGGCAAGGGAATCAACGGTTAAGTCATGTAGGAGAGAGACCTAGGAGGCCCAAAGGAGTGGCGTACTGGTGAGCATGGAGTAATGAGAAACAGATAAGGCAAATTAAGAAAGTGAGGTGCATAATGGGATCCCAGTCCCTTAAGACTACCTGAATGGCTGCACATGCAATTCAGGTCAATGTCCATAACACACTGGCCACTGGAGTTTTAGAAAGCATTCAGTAAACGGTGAAACTAAAGACCACCTCACTTGTCACATTATTTCTGGCTCACAAAGGCCAGAAAAATATGACAGTACCTAAGATAGACTCATACAGGCACTGCAAAAGTACAGTTACGTAAGAACTTACTGTAACAGTAGATCTTCGAGAGAGGTTCCTGTAGTAGGTCATAACACGTAGGACTACACCCCCTGGCATCAGGACAGCACGGCAAACTTTTGCTAGCAATGTCTGGTGGGGGACCACCCACCTGACGTCACATGACAAACATCAGCGTGACCCTATATAGTGGGTGGTCTCCGTGCCTGCTTTCCAGTTCTCCCACTGGAGATCCAAGGAGGATGAGACAGGAGAAAAGGACGAAAATCCTGGTGCCCAGTTCAGAGTGATCTGTAAGAAATGCAGAAACTGGGGGAAGGAGGGAAGGAGGGAAAGTGTGACCTACTACAGGAACCTCTCTCAAAGATCTACTGTTACAGTAAGTTCTTACATAACTGTACCATCTTACTTCGAGAGGGTTCCTGCAGTAGGTCATAACATGTAGGACTGACTTTCCCAAGCAGTCACTTAATCAGGGCAGGAAAAAACAACTGAAACAGACCAGGACTGACCTAAGACAGAAGGCCCTGCAGGACAGCAAGGCCAAACCTGGCCCTACACCTAGAGGCAATATCCAGACTGTAATGCTTCGTGAAGGTATGGACCGAACATCAGGTTGCTGCCGCACAAATCTCTGCTACAGAAACATTCCTGAGGAAAGCTGTAGAAGCAGTCATGCTGCTAGTAGAGTGACCTCTGACCTCCCCTAGAATAGGTTTATTGTACTTCTGGTAACAGAAGCGGATGCAGTTAGTCATTTGGAGAGAGACTGCTTAGAAACTGCTGACCCCAAGGATTTGGAGGAAAAGGAGACAAAAAGCTGATCAGATTTTTGGGACTTTCTGGTCCGTGGACATAGTAACTCAAAATCCTATGTACATTCAATGTGTGAAGTAAAGCCTCACCCCTATTCAAATAGACACTTGTGGTGGAGCTTGGGAGGGGGGCTGGGGCAGTCAGCCTGGCTGCCCTAGTGTGAGTAGTGCAACTGCCACCATCTTTATTCACCGTTTAGTGCCCATTATGGAGCCTGTCATTGACTGAATGGCCCTCCTGGCTCCCCATGATCCCAAACCTGGCTCATGCCCCATTATGAACGGATAGTATACGGGAGTTCAACCGTTTGATTTAAGGTGAACTCAGAAACTACCTTGGGAAGAAACTTAGGATTTGTACGTAGGACCACCTGGTCCTTGTGAAAAATCAAATAAGGCTCCTTATGCATCAATGCCTGAAGCTCAGAAATTCTACGAGCAAAAGTTATAGCAACCAAAAAGAGCATAGGTAGCGCAAGTCACAGCTTACCACCGTTCAAAAGGAGGGAGTGTAAGCTTTTCTAAAATAAAATTTAGATCCCAAGGTGGGGCTGGTTACGAATGGGAGGTTTCAAATGGAGGATCCCTTTCAGGAAGGTATTTGAGACCTCCAGTTGAGTGACAGATTTCCCGTCCACCAATGAGTGATGGGCTGACATAGCCAACAGGTGGACTTACGGAAGAAATAGCTTAGACCAGAGTCAGAAAGATGCCACAGGTACTCCACGACCTGCGGAGCTGAGCAAACGAAGGGGTACCAGCATTTAGATGTGGCCCAGATAGAAAAACGCTTCAGTTTCATTTTTTATTTTCTTTACGACTTTATTAACCAGGTAGGTGCACTGATCCCAGGGACTGTTTTCAGGCATGACCCAGGCCACGTAAGGCGACAGAGAGTAAAAACATCAAAATACCAAGAGCGTAACAAGAGCAGGTAATACACAGTGAAAGGTTACAGTTGTTAAATTTTGCAGTACATGGTGGCAGTAGTTGAGGGACGACAAATAAAGCAAAGTAAGGCTCACGGTGGTACAGTTTCAGTAAATAAGAGAACCTGTTTGGCCCTACCCCTGGAACCTATGGGGGGAGGGCTAGTCCGTAACGCAGTGGCAGGTGGACGCCAACAGGAGCCAGTCTTTGAGGCGAGTCTTTACGGTGCACAGTTCAGTGAGCTGCTTGTTCCATAGTGTGGGGGCTGCTACAAACAGGGCGCTAGCGCCCATGTTTATGGCTACCCTGGGGATTTTCAGGGAAGGGATACTGGAGGAGTGTAGGCAGTGGTGTGAGGTTTGGACTGTGAGAAGGGGAGCAAGAGGAGATTTCTGGCCAATACGGATGGCAAAAATCAATAAAACTGTACAGTGCAAGGTCAAAGCAGGCTTGTAGTGGGAGCGTAGTGTAGTGTAGAGTGTACAGTGGTGTGTGGAGAAAGAGGCCAGCAGAGAGAAGCGGCAGGCACTGATGTATGCTACAGATAGTTTTGCCATGGTGGATGCAGAGGTCCTGGAGTAGACGGGACAGCAGTAGTCTAGGACAGGTAGCAAGTTTCCCTGGATGATGGCATGGCGGGCCTCAGCGGTGAGGTATTGCCAGTACCTGTAGGCAGCCCCTAGTTTTTGATGAAATCTTAAAATCAGGGAGTTTATGTGCTCTGTAAAGGAAAGGGAGGGGAGGGGTCAAGCACAACTCCTAGATATTTGAAGTGTTTGACGTCCTCTAGGACATGGCCATCAGGGGACGTGATGATTAGGGGTGGGTTAGATTTGCATTTAGTTAGGAAGGGCTTAGATCTGAACAGCATAGTTTTTTGGCATTGACCAGAAATAGGTTGTCAGAGAACCAGTTGTGAGCTGCAGTGTAGTTTTGTGAGAAGGCTGCAGAGATGAGGGTAGGAGACTTTCCGCTGGAGAAAGGCAAGAGGTCGTCGGCGTAAAGGACTGAGTGACAGTTGAGACTATCTGCTGGAAGGGAGTTCATGAATAAGGAGAAAAGGAGGGGTCCCAGGATAGAGCCTTGGGGGACCCCAGTAGAGACAGGCAGGCTGGGTGAGCGGGCCGGGCCAATGCACACAAACTGGGAGCACCCTGTAAGGTAGCTTCTGAACCAGGTGGTGACCTCTGAAGAGCAGCCACGGTGATGCAATTTGGAGAGGAGGAGCGAGTGATTGACCAGATCGAAGGTTTTGGAGAGGTCAACGAAGACTGTGCCAGCTGCATTTCCACGGTCCATGTTTGTGAAGATGTCGTCAGTTAAGAGTGCGAGGGCAGTGGTGGTGGAATGATTCTTGTGGAAGCCGTGTTGTTGACTACACAGTAGGTCCTGGACCTGGTGGAGGGTTTCCTAGCTGCCACCAGGACCTGAACAACCCTCTGGGAGACTCCAAAGTGTGACACAATTATGTCTGAAGGAGCCACGCATGAAGTTGCAGGGTCCTGAGTTCAGGATGCACTAGTCTGCCTTGATCCTACATCAAGAGGTTGCATTGAAGAGGGAGGAGACCTGGGGGTTCCACTGCCAGCTGCTGCAGCAGTGGGAACCCAATCTGCCTCAGCCAGAGGGAGGCTATGAGGATCATCCGAGCCCCCTCTGCTTGAAGTTTCAGAAGGACACGCTGTAGAATGGGAAAGGGAAGGAAGGCGTACAAGTACTTCCCTGTCCAGCACAGCGACAACGCGTCATGCTAGAAAGCACCAGGCTCTGGAATAAGTGAACAAAAACTGGGAAGTTTTGCATTGTATGGGGAGGTGAAGAGATCTACTTCTGGTTGTCCCCATTAGTGGAATAATAAATCGGCCACTTCCTGACTCAGTTCCCATTCGTGAGCATGAGACAACATCCAACTAAAGCTGCCCACCAGAACGCTGTGAACGCATGGGACGTGCACAGCCATGAGGAACAGATCGTGCTGGACTGCCCAGAACCACACCCACATCGCCTCCCTACACATGGGGTACGATCAGGTGCCTCCCTGTTTGTTGATGTATCAGACCACAGACATGTCTGTCTGGACTAGCAGTGTTCCCGTCAACAAGATGGGCTGGAACACCTGAAGGGCATACAGAACAGCCCTCATCTCCAAAATGTTTATGTGGAAAGACATCTCCAACTGAGACCAGTGGTTCCCCAACCCAGATCAGAAGCATCTGTGGTGAGGGTCCAATGGGGGGGGGTGTCCTGAAAGTAACCCTTGAGACAGATTCCGAGGATCCTGCCACCATAATAGGTCCTTCTTGAGTGCTGCTGGACACCACAATAGGATGGTTTAAATCATCCAAGTGCTGATCCCATTGGATGCGTAGTGTCCACTGGGTGATCCTCATGTAATCTGGCCAAGGGAACCAAGGAGATGTCACCGCCATGAGGCCAAGAAGGTGTAAGAATGCTCTGGCAGGAGTATGCCTGGAGGAGAAAACTAGACTGACCTGCTCCGGTAGAGTGTCTGCTCTGTCCGGGGGCAGGAAGGCACTGCACTGGACCGTGTCCAAAATCACCCCGATGAACTGAAGTCTCTGGGAGGGGATCAGGGAAGGCTTGGGAAAATTGACAGTAATCCCCAGTCGCGAATAAAGGTCCAGGGTGAAGGAAAGAGATTCATCTAGGCTGGCCCTGGATGGGGCCACTAAGAGCCAGTCATCCAGGTAAGGGAACACTGTGAAACCCCAATGGCGTAGGGCGGCTGCCACTACTGCTAGGCATTTTGTGAAGACCCTGGGTGCAAAGGAAAAGCCAAAGGGGAGGGCTGTAAACTGGAAGTGCTCCCCCTGGAAAAGGAAACGCAAGAACTGGCGGTGGCCCAGGAACACTAGAATATGTAGGTAAGCATCCTGCATGTCCAGTGCACAAAGCCAGTGGTCTTTCTGCAGAAGGGCAGAAGACCCTGTACAGTCAGCATGTGAAACCTTTTGTACTCCATGAAAAGGTTCAGCCAACTGAGGTCCAGGATGTTTCGGAGGTCGCCCGTCTTTTTTGGGACCAGGAAGAAATGGGAGTAAAATCCTTTTCCTCTCTGAAATGGAGGGACTGGCTCTATGGCTCACTTCTGTCTTAGGGCCAGGATTTCGTCCTCGACCAGCAACGCCTGGTTCGGAGAGTACCGGGAACAACCTGGAGGGGGAGTATGGAGGGAACTCCAGAAACTCTATGGTGTGCCCACTTGAAATGAATTGCAGAACCTATGCATCTGAGTTGATGACCTTCCACACCTGCACGTGGAGGGTGAACCTTCCTCCCACTGGCTCTACACTGGAAGGTGAAGGAGGGGGAGAGCTGAAGGAGTCAGGAAGCAGAGGCACGGGGGGGGGGGCACCCTGGACACTATCTGGGTTTTTGAGGCAAGGGGAGAGGAGAAAGAGGTCCCCGCAGCCTTTATTTTAGTCTGTTGCCTGTTAAAGGGCTGTTTACCCTGCCTCTTGTTTTGGCACTGAAAGGGCTGTTTCTTCTGAAAGCCCGTTCGGTACATGGACTTGACGGATCTCAGGGCCTGACCACTGTCCTGGGAGCCCGTAATAATGCCTTTGGTGTCTCCCCCAAAGAAGACTGAACCTCTGAAGGGAGCATCCTGAATGGCCACCTGAATATCTGCGGAAAAGCCAGAAGTGCGTAGCCAAGCAGATCTTCTGAGGAAAACAGCTGTGGGCCACCACGTCCACCGAATCATAAGTGGCTCTATGCACATGTCTACATGAGATTTTGGACATGTGAAAGTCTTTGGTTAGTTCCTCCTTGAAGTCCGAGGCCTCCATGGAATAGATACGGGCTTCAAGTCTGGCCATAGTAGCCTTTTGAAAAGAAACCATGTGCGCCACGTAGTTGAGGGAACGGAGGGCGCACATAGAGGATGAATAGAGTTTCTTTCCAAACTGGTCAAGCTGCTGAGATTCCTTGTCTGGAGGAGAGGTGCTCATGTGTTTCGGTGTAGCCAAACGGTCATGAGCAGCCGCTATGACAGTACCTACATTCCCTAGCCCTCAATAAGGGACACATATAGAGGGACTGGAGAGGTACAACAGCAACACTGGGGAACTAGGGTGACAGAAGGACAACCAGAAACAGAATGGTGCGAGGAGATAGGTGTATCAACACATGATACCATAAGGAAACATTACTTACCATAGTAATCTTGTTTCTTCTAAGGGAATCTTACTGTATTCTGACAAGTGCAGTATGGTCTCAACATAGGACTGCCCCGGAGCCAAAATGGTTAATAGAACCTATGCTAATAGTGGCATGTTAGGCTCGAGCTTGGTTTAATAAACCGAGAAAATAATCTCTTCAGTTAGAGTGAAGGAGAGCTCTCCGGAGACGTCTTACTGAGGCAAGTGGAGTAAAGAATCTGATGGTTGCAGGAAGTGCAACCAAGGACAGTGATTTGAAAACCGAGCTCAAGCCTAACATTCCACTATTAGAATAGGTTCTATTGACCATTTCGGCTTTGGGGCAGTACTATGGTGAGACCATACTGCACTTGTCAGAATACAGTAAGATTTCCTGGGGTTTGAAACTGTCATAAACTATTCTCCTACACTGTATAAGATAACATGCATACCTGTAATATCATGCTATGATGTGGACAATATGAGCTGATGTGGGACATCTGTACCAAGTTTCTTTTTCGTTGATATATCTAATTTGGTCAATAAACTTGAATTAAAAAAACAAAATAACAGTAATTATGTGGAAGGTTTTATGATAACCAGAGGAGTTCCCAACTCATTGAGGTCTGTACACAAGGGTGAAGGGTCAGCAAAGTAGATGGTTACCACAGTATAAGTATCTACTGGTAGAGGAAGAAAGTGGTGGTCAGCCAAATACAAGCATCATTTCATGGGCTACAGATATTAGAAGCCCTAGTGCTAAGAGAGCGAGACAGAGCTTAAACCATAAATACAAGAAAGTTAAAGTCTGTGACAGTAGGTCCAAAAGTTACTTTAGCAAAAGAATTGTCATTATATAGAGTCCCCTACAAAGTGCATGTCTCAGGGGTGCCAGAAGGTGACAAATGGCTACTGTGGTTGTAGGACTGAAGTTATCTTCTCCGTACTCTGAATCTCCTGCACTTTTTTAAATCTGGAAAGATACCTGTGGAGTAACATCTGACAACCACAACAGAGTGATGTACTTCATCGCAGCAATCAGCATTATAGGAAATAGCCCCCTAAGTTGTTTGTTTTTGATTGGGGTCAGTAACATCCCAAATATTAAATTGTGGAAGCCAAACGGACAGTAATACCCGAGATCTGTTGTATCTTGACTTGACTGTCTGACAAATATTCCTGTAATCTAAGGCACTCCCAAAATAATGGAAGTGCCAGCCCTTGTCTCAACAGAGCCTCCAGCCGAGGTCCGTGTTCATGGTATTAAAATCTTTTGTAATTGTTGGGATGTGGAAATCAATCAAAGTCTTTATTTAACCAGGCGATCACCGTTGAGCATGTCACCTTCCATCTAAACTCCCTCCATGTTAGGGAGGAACTGACTTCCCATCCTGTCTGCAAGAATCTCTTTCAAGCTTTAGGGAGAAGTATTTCCTCATTTTCTTGTTCCCACTTTGACCTGACTGCCGGTTGGGGGGGGGGGTAACTGAATTTTGCAATAGAGGGTGCAGTTCTGATATGTATCACAATCTCAAATCAAAATTTATTGGGAAGAAAGATGAGAAAATTTTTCCTTTACAATAGCAATCTAGTTTTATGAGTTACTTAAAGTCATCCAGCAGGGTTTGCTCTTTAGACAGGTCATGCAGGTTGTTGTTCGAATGAACAAAGTGTCTGATCTGGAGAAAACGTGAAAATTCTGAGGAGGTAGGTGATATTGTTGTAGCAGATCTTGAAATTGTTTTATTTGCTCTCTGACCAAACTCTGAGAAGCAGGATAACCCCTCTTGCTCCCACAGACCATAACAGTTATCCAGCACTGGAGGTACAACCCAATTAGAGTGAGAGGTCCTGTAGTGTTTGGTACTGCAGTTAATTTTCTCAACTGTAAAAGTACCTTCAGAGAAAGTAATACCCAAGGGGTTTACTTTCTCTGGGATGCATAGGGAGAGGCATCACCAGTAGAAAACAGGAAGTTGTTATCCCTCTGTACAGACAGTTGGTGAGACCCTATCTGGAGTACTGCATGCAGTTCTGGAGATCCCATCTCCGCAAGGACATAGACAGGATGGAGGCAGTCCATAGGAGGGCAACTAAAATGGTGCAGGGTCTGCACCAGAAGTCATATGAAGAGAGACTAAGAGAGCTTAATATGTACACACTTGAGGAAAGAAGGGAGAGGGGGGGACATGATATAAACTTTCAAGTACCTCAAGGGAATTAAAGTCCAAGAGGATAGCATATTTCAGAAACAGAGATGTGCAAGAACAAGGGGGCACAATTTGAAAATAGAGGGGGATGGCTCAGGGCCAATGTGAGGAAGTATTTTTTCACGGAGAGGGTGGACGACTCATGGAACGGCCTTCCTGAGGAGGTTGTGGGGTCAAAAACAGAGGGGGAATTCAAGAATGCATGAGACAGACATAAGGCAATTCTAGTGGGGGTGGTAGGAGGAAGTAGGCTGTTGGTTAACTAGGATCTGCAGCTTATTCAATAGGTAGGGAAATGGGCAGACTAGGTGGGCCAAGTGGTCCATCTGCCGTCAAAGTCTATGTTTCTATGCTTGGTTATTCGGCACAGAAACCCTGGAGTAACTGGTGCGGAGAGCAAGCAAAGAGAGGGAGTCTGGCACTGCGGGTATTCTCTGTAACGTGCCAAAAAAAGGAGTGGGTCTGTTTTGCCCCAGTCATCGATGAAGATGCCTGGTCTACTAAACAGTACTGATCAAGCATGGCTAGGCAACCCTTTCCCTTGATACTGTCAGAATGTTCTTTCTGACTCCAGGTTTGTGTCTCCCCCCCACCACCACCAACAAAGGTACAAAGATCTCTCAAAACTTTAGCCCAGTATTGGTTTAGGATCCTGATTGGCAACATCTGGAATAGGAAAAGAAATCTCGGCAGTAAGTTCATTTTAAAAGTAATAATGTGGCCTAGCAGTGAAAGTGGAAGAATTTTCATGCATGCCATGTCGGTTTGCACTGCGGCATGGGGGGGCGTAGTTAAGTGTGAATAACTTAGAAGTTTGCCGGGTCACTTGTACTTCTAGGTAACGTATTTGTTTTTGGTTTTTTTTGGCCCAGACAAAGGGGAGACTTTTCTTATATTCTAGGGTGCATCCGCCGCTAATCTGCACCACCTTGGACAATTAATTTACAATCTGACAATTTACCCAAATCAGCCAAAAGTCTAAGTAGTTCTGTAACTGAGATTTCTACAATGGAGAAGTAGAAGATGGTGTCATACGCATAGAGGGATACTTCATGCACTTGTTGGCCTACAGGAATCCCTTCCATGTGAGGGTTCTGAGGAACTGCTGCTGCCAGTGGCTCCGGGCTAATCGCAAGTAAGAGTGGGGACAGTAGACATCCTTGGTGTGCCCCCCTCTCTAGCTCAAATCTGTCTGACATACAGCCACTGACATCAGGTTTTATGTACAATGCCTCTACAGCATGTAGAAATTTAGGGCTGGAATGAAAGCAGTACAGAGTGTAATTTAGAAAAGGCCAGTCAACTCTATCAAACACCCATACCTACATCCATGGAGATTTAGAATTGCAAGTTAGGGCATTGTTTTGGGGAAGAAAAAACATTAAGGAGCCATCTTATGTCCTAAATAAACTGGCTTATGATCAATTCCATCTTAGGTCCAGGTGGAGGATAGCTTGAATAGGGTTCTGAAGCCTGTGAGCTAAAATCCCATTAAAAATCTTCATATCAGCACATAAAAGTGAAACTGGTCCGTATGACCCACATTCCATGGGGTCTTTCCCAGTTTTATGCTTACCTGTGATCTGGGCCTGGCACCATGACTGTGGACATCCCTCCACCCCCCCCCCTTCCAAAACTGCAGTGCAGAACAATATTGTTCCATCTGAGCCAGGAGATTTTATGTTTTTTAACCCTTTAATTCAATCCTGCAATTCTGCCCCTGAGAGCAGTGTCTAGCTCTGTACTAGCCTATGGGAGTTGTACCTACTGGAAAAACTTGGAGGGATCTGCATACCTTTCTCCTGCATACAGTGTGTTATAGAATTGTGAAGATTTCTCCATTATTATCCTGGGGTCCCCAGAGACTCTTCCATGACTACCTACATGTTTAATTCAGAGAAAGTACAGTTATGTAAGAACTTACCGTAACAGTAGATCTTCAAGAGAGGCTCTTGCAGTAGGTATTCACAGATAGGACTAAGCTGCCAGGCATCAGGACTCCACGGAAAAACTTCTAGCTAGCAGTCTCTGGCGGGGGACCGCCCCCATGTCAGGTGACCGGCGTCAGATGACGTCCGTATAAAGGGGCGGTCCCCCACGCCCGTCTTCCAGTTCTTTCCTGCCAAAGGCCTAAAGAGGCAAGACGAGAGCAAAGAGGATATGCCCCCATGGAAGAAAAGAAAAAATTACTTACCATAGTAATGTTGTTTCTTCTAATGGAGTCTTGCTGTATTCTGACTAAATGCAGTTATCTCCAGCACTTGAACTGCCCCGGAGAGTAAAGAGTTAACTCTATGCAGAAGCATAGAACGTTGAGCTCGAGCTCAGTTTTCAAACCTCTGTCTCTAGTACTCTGAAGTGTAACTGTCAGATTATTATGAGCACTAATAAAAGTAATAGGTGGAAATTATTTAAACTCTTGCAAGCCAAATGGCTGCACAAATTGTTTTTAAGGTCAAAAGACTCAAGTCGAGAACTCCAAAAAGAAAGCTAAAAATAAAACCAAAGTAGGTAGAGAGCTAAAACATAACTAAAACCCATAAGATAGGGCAAGCCATGTACACCTCTGGGGTGCAGCACTGTGCCTGCCCACCCACATCTCAAAACTACTGGGTTCTAGGAGGGGAGGCAGGGAAGGAGGTCAGAATACAGCAAGACTCCCTTAGAAGAAACGACATTACTATGGTAAGTAATTTTTTCTCCAAACATGAAGTCTTGCTGTATTCTGACTAAATGCAGACTACCAAGCAGTACCCCCTTGGAGGAGGAAGTCACAGAACCTATTTTGGGAACAGGATCTGCAGCACAGCTGTGCCAAACCTAGCATCACTTCTAGACTGAATGTCCAGAGAATAATGTTTGGTAAATGTGTGAACAGTTTTCCAGGTGGCTGCTTTATAAATTTCCACTAAAGGTATATCCCTAGCTGCTGCGAGTGAAGCAGCTGTACCCCTGGTAGAATGAGCCATCAGGCCTGAGGGAGGTTCCTTCCCAAGTTTTGAATAGCAGAATTGGATACAGGAGACAATCCACACGGCAATAGTTCTCTTGGTGGCTGGTTTGCCCTTTCCCACCTCACCATAGATGAGAAATAACTGAGAACATCCATTCCTATAGGCCTTAGTATGCTCCACATAGTAACTAAGGGCCCTTTTCACATCGAGACTGTGTAATCTTCGTTCCCCAGAGGAAGAATGGTCAGTAATAAACACAAGCAATGTCATAGATTGGTTCAGATGAAAGTCTGAGACCACTTTGGGGAGACAACTTTCTGTTAGTTCGAAGGACCACCTTATCCCTGTGAAAAGAAATAAAATCAGGTTCCACTGATAAAGCCTGTAACTCACTGATCCTCCTGGCAGAGGTAATGGCTACCAGGAATACAGTTTTCCATGTCAAGTATTTCAGCTCTGCTGAAGATAGAGGCTCAAAAGGGGGCTGCATAAGCTGTGCTATACAGATGTTCAGATCCCAAGAAGGGGTAGGGGCTTGAAAGGGAGGATTAACATCCATCAGACCTTTGAAGAATTTCTGGAAAACTGGATGAGAGGCTAAGGAAGAGTCCTTCTCAGCTGAAAGGAAGGCAGACACAGCTGCCAAATGCACCTTAAGCGTAGTGGGCTGAAGGTCTAAACTATTAAGATGCACCAAATAGTCCAATACAGTAGCAATGCCAGCTAATTCTGGCTGAACAGGTATCTGGGAACACCAAAAACCAAATATTTTCCACTTGGAATTGTAAGTTTTTCTGGTAGCAGCTTTCCTGCTAAGCTTTAGAATATCCAAAACCAATAGAGGAAGGTTTAGATGTGCATATTCTAACTCCTCAAGAGCCAGGCCTTGAGCCTGAGAGCCTGAAGATTGGGATAGAGGATCCTCCCCTTAGAGGATGTCAGCAGACTGAAGTGTCTGGGAAGACACAGAAGCCTTGTCACTGACAATGACAGTAGCAGAGGATACCATGGCTGTCTGGCCCAGTCTGGTGCCACTAGGATCACCCTGCAAGGCTGAGATCTGGTCTTGATCAGAACCCTGAAAATCAAAGGGAAAGGAGGAAATGCATACAGGAACCTGCTTGTCCAATCCAACAGTAGAGCCTCCTGGTGTACAGAGCCCAGTATAGGAGGCCTGCAACAAAAGAGAGGAAGTTGACTGTCTGGGGCTGCAAAGAGATCTATCTCTGGAGTCCCCCACCTGTTGAAGATAACCTGAAGGACCAGGGGATTCACAGTCCATTCGTGATGACCCTGAGAAATTCTGCTGAGAGCATCTGCTAAGATGTTGTCCTTCCCTGGCAGGTGTACAGCCACCAGGGAAGCGTGAAGGGAATAAGCCAGAGACCATACCTTCATGGCCTCCGTGCACAAGGCCGAGGACCGAGTGCCTCCCTGCTTGTTGATGTACCACATGGTTGTGGTATTGTCTGTCCTGATTTGTACTACTTTCCCCTGAACCACAGTTGAGAATGTCTGCAGAGCTAGAAAGACAGCCCTCAACTCCAGAAAGTTTATGTGAAGAAGGGACTCCTGGTGAGACCAGGTTCCCTGAGCTGTAAGCTGGTCCAGATGGGCCCCCCAGCCTAGGAGAGAGGCGACCGTGGTGAGAATCACTGAAGGAGCCTGACTGATGAATGGGACACCTTGCCGAAGGTTGTTCTCCTCCAGCCACTACTGGAGTGCCTGAACTAGAGTCTGGGACACTGGAACCAATTTGGAGAAAGGGTCCTTTTTCTGAGACCAGTAAGATCTGAGATGAAATTGAATATCTCATCTATAACCTTGCTCCCTGGACCACAGCTGTGGAGGCTGCCATGTGGCCCAGTAACTGAAGAAAATGTCTGGCTGGACGAGAAAGTAGAGGTTGAAAAAAGGAAGCCAGAGTGACTAGAGCCTGGACTCTTGAAAGAGGAAGGAATGCTCTTGCCTGGGTCGTGTCTATATCTGCCCCTATTAAAGTGAGCAGCTGAGCTTGTTCCAGAACAGACTTTTCTAGGTTTAGAATGAAGCCCAAGGACTCCAGGAGCCTTTGGGTGACCTCTAAGGCTGACTTGACTTGGCCTGGGGACTGACCTACTAGGAGCCAGTCGTCCAGATATGGGAACAGAAGGATACCTTGTCTCCTGAGGAATGCTACCACTACTGCAGGGACTTGGTAAACACCCTTGGGGCAGATGTTAGGCCAAAAGGCATGGTTCTGAACTGATAATGGCCTGAGGGCAATTCGAACCTGAGGTACTTTCTGTGGGAATGTCTCATGGGTATATGGAAATAGGCATCCTTGAGATCTAGGGAGGCTAGCCAGTCTCCTGGTCTCAGAGAGGGAAGAATTACTCCCAGAGTCACCATCTTGAACTTTGGTTTTGTTAAATGTTTGTTGAGGTACCTTAAATCTAGGATGAGTCGCCACCCCTCTGTCTTTTTTGGGGTAAGGAAGTATCTGGAATAAAGTCCTTTTCCCCTGTGACAAAGAGGTACCTTCTCTACTGCTCGCATGAGCAGAAGAGAGGAGACTTCTGCCTCTAAGGCCTTTGTCTCCAAGGGGGACAGGGGGCTGAAAGATCTGGCTCTCAATTTTGGGAACCTTTTGAAACTGAGAACAAGTCCCTGGATCACCACTTCCAGGACCCATCTGTCTGAGGTAATGGAATCCCAGGCCTGGGAATAGTGAGCCAGCCTGCCCCCTACAAGAATTGGGGAGGCGACCCTGACTGACACCTCAGGGTGTCTGTTTGGCAGGTGGCTTGGACTGAGTGGATGCTGGGGTCCTGGTCATCTCTCGTCTGTCTCTTCCCCTGAAGAACCCCCTCTGCTGGAAAGAAGAGGAAGCCTGGGCTTGGTAAAAAGGCTTGTTAAAAGGCCTGCCCCTGCCAGCCCTAAACTGCTGCTTCTGAGGAGTGGCCTGCTTCTCTTTTGCTGTAGCACTCCTGTAGGTGGTCCTGTACTCATCCATCTTCTTCATGTAAGCCTCTGTTTGTTCACCTAACAGAGAGTTACCAGTAACAGGAAAATCCATGGCCTTAGTCTGGGTATCCTGTGACAGACTGGTACATCTGAGCCAAGCTAATCTCCTCATGGAGACGGATGTAGCCATGACCCTGAAATGCACATCATTCTAGTCAACAGCAGCGTGAAATATGACCTTGGATGCTTCAATACCATCTGCAGCCACCTTCTCCAGCTCCTTGGCTAGCTGGGGAGTGGCATTCTTAACCAGTTCCAGAACCGTATCCCACCTCAATTTCTGGTACCTGGCTGTATATGCCATATAATTGGATTGTCCGAGTCCCAAAGAGGATGCCAAGTATTGTTTCTTGGCCATGGCATCCACTTTCCTAGAATCCTTATCTGGGGGGTCAGATGCCAGGGTAATATTAGCCTTATCATAGGCTGCAGCCTGCACTACCCCAACACGGCTGCAATGAATTGTAAGAAATTCTGTTTCAGGACCTGACAAAGTATATCTCCTGTCCATCTTTTTAGCCACAGGAGGTAAAGAAGTTGGAAACTGCAAAATTTTTTGTGTCCGTTTTCCCCAGGGATTTATGCAGAGGGATAGACACTCTCTTTGACTCTGGGACATCCATCATTTCCATGAAGTCAGGTTCCTCCTGATCCGGTTCAGCTTCTTCCACTGGGAGCTGAAGAGTATCAGCCACGTTCTTGTAAAACAAGAAATGGGAGGGGGAGTCATAAAGTCTGGGAGGAGACACACTGGAAGGTCTGTCTGGGGAGATGTCAGGCTCTACAAGCTCATCTAGGCCTTCATCTTCCTCTTCATCATACTCTTCTTCTCCATCCCAATCGCCCTCATAGAAATCCTCTGGATCAATGTCCGACAGAACCGAACCTCTATGAACCGTTGCTGGTTCAGTCGGAACCTAGCAAAGCGACTGAACAATAGAAATTGCTTTAGTAATCTCCTCAGTGGACGGACCATGGGAAATAGGATCCGAACCGGCTGATTTTCGTTTCCTTTTGCTAGGAACCAATTCTGCAGAATCGGCTCTCCTTTTGCCCGAGGAGGTATCATCCAGGTCAGGGGGCACCTCCTCAGGTTCGGCAACTGCCGAACCGGGCTGGCCATCCGGATCAGCGGACTTCTTGGCCTCCCTCTCCCTTAGCCTACTCAAACGTTTTTCCAGAGTGGCTTTGGGAAAGTTTTTACAGATTTGGCAGTCTTCTTTGAGGTGGCCAAACCCCAAACAGTAAACACAGACGAGGTGAGGGTCGGCCTTAGCAAAGGCCTTCTTACACTCGGGACAGTGCTGAAACCCAGTGGACCAGGTTTCTTTTTGGGTTTCTCAGACATGCCGGAATACTGAAAAGTTACCCTTACCAGCTATTACACCAGGAAACTAAAAACTGATCGGTTCCAACCGTGTCATGAGTCGGTTAGAAAAAAACAACCTGGAAATCGGAATTTTTTTAGGAACCGATGAGTACCAGAAACCACAGTAATATTTAGAAACAAGACAGAAATACAGTGGGGTTCGGTTCCAAACCGGACTGCCCGGAGAAGAACCGAAGGCAAAAATAATTTCCACAATAATACAACAACTACCTACTACTACCACTTACTGTTACAGAGACAGAGGTAAGAAGACCAAAATAAAGAAATGGTTAGGTAAAACCGACTGATTTAAACTGATACTGAACCTAAGTGCAGGAGGAATCTCCAGAACGACTTCACAGTTAGGCGGAGTAAAAAATCTGACGGTTACACTTCACAGTGCTAGAGACAGAGGTTTGAAAACCGAGCTTGAGCTCAACGTTCTATGCTTCTGCATAGAGTTAACTCTCTACTCTCTGGGGCAGTTCAAGTGCTGGGGATAACTGCATTTAGTCAGAATACAGCAATACTTCATGTTGTTTGACAGAGAAGAAACCTAGGGGGACGGTGGGCAGGAAGGTAATACCTACTGCAAGAGCCTCTCTCGAAGATCTATTCTTACGGTAAGTTCTTACATAACTGTACTATCTTGCTTCGAGAGGGCTCTTGCAGTAGGTATTCACAGATAGGACTGAGTCCCAAGCAGTCTGGAACAAAGAAGAAAACTCAGGAGGAGGATAGTCGTCCACAACATAAACCTCAAGGCTGGACAGGTCTCATGAAAGGAGATCCTGTCGTACAGCCAATCCGAAGCCTGCTCTACGGCGAGAGACAATGTCCAAACTGTAGTGTTTCATGAAGGTATGGACAGACGTCCAAGTTGCAGCTGCGCAGATATCTGCCGCTGACACATTCTTGAAACAAGCTGCAGAGGCAGCCACTCCTCTAGTGGAGTGACCTCTGACCTGACCCGGGAGGGTCTTGTACTTGTCGTAACAGTGATACAATCCGCCAACCACTTAGGCAGGCATTGCTTGGAAACCGCATTGCCTTCCCATTTGTGAGTGAAAGAAACAAAATGCTGATCAGTTTTCCTGAGATCCTTAGTCCGACTGGTGTAGTATCTCAGGATTCTATGAACATCCAGAGTATGTAAGAGGTACTCCCCATGATTGGAGTGTTGCGTAAAGAAAGCTGGTAACTCAATGGATTGATTTAGCATAGACTCGGTCAACACCTTAGGAAGAAACTTAGGATTGGTGCATATGGCCACCTGTTCCTTGTGGAAACTCAAATACGGGATTTTACACATCAAGGCTTGGAGCTCGGAAATACGTTGATCAGAGGTAATGGCCACTAGGAACAGAGTCTTCCAGGACTTTAAGTCTGCTTCCGCTGCCGGTTCGAAGGGGGGGCAGTGTGAGCTTTTTCAGGATGAAATTCAAGTCCCATGGAGGGGCGGGATTGAGGATTTGGGGGGTCTCAGGTGGAGAACCCCTTTAAGGAAGGTCTTAGAGACTTCCAGTTGGGCAAGAGACCAGTCTCCTAAGGGAATGTGGTAGGCTGAGATAGCAGCCATATGGATTTTCAAAGAAGAATGGCTGAGACCCAGGTCAAAGAGGTGACGCATGTAATCTAGGACTTTGTTAGCTGGGCATGAGAAGGGCTCCAAGTATTTAGAGCTCGCCCAGATGGAAAACTGTTTCCACTTCATGGCGTAGGTGGACCAGATGGAAGGTTTTCTCGCCTCCACTAAAATGTCTGCTACTAACGGACACACTCTGAAGCATGCCTTAGCTATGTCTGAAGAAGCCACACATGGAGATGAAGGGATTTGAGGCCTGGGTGAACTAGGGTCCCCTAATCCTGGGTCAACAATTGCTGCGACAGAAAAAGAGGAGGTTCCTTGGAAAACTGTTGCAGAAGAGAGAACCAAACTTGCCTGGGCCAGAAGGGGGTATGAGAATCATTCGAGCCTCTCAGAATTAAGGGAATGGGAGGGAAGGCATAAATGAATCTATTCCTCTAGCAGAGAGACACAGCGTCCCACCAGAAAACGTCTCACCCTGGAGCGAGCGAGCAAAAGGCTGGAAGGTTGGCATTTTGGGGGAGGTGAAAAGATTCACCTGAGGTGTCCCCCACTGCCAAAAAATGTAATTTACGACTTGTTGGTCAAACTCCCATTCATGAGCCCTGGCTGAGGAGAGACTGAGCTCATCTGCCAGGGTATTTTCCACCCCCAGAACATGAACTGTTGTCACGTGAAGGTTGTGCTGAGTTGCCCAATACCAGACTCTCATCACCTCCTGACACAGGGGATAGGAACGTGTTCCTCCCTGTTTGTTGAGGTACCAGACTACACACATGTTGTATGATTGGATCAGAAGATGACCGGGAAGAATGAAGGGAAGAAGAGCCTGTAGGGCATATAGGACTGCTCTCAGTTCAAGCACATTTATTTGCAGTTTCTGCTCAAAAAGGGACCAGCTGCCCTGAGTCCTGTGAGACCCTAGGTGGGCACCCCAGCCCTCCCTGTATGCATCTGTTGCCAGCATTTGGGATGGAGAAGCGATGCAAAATGGAACTCCCAGACACAGGTTCTCCTGAACTATCCACCAGACAGTGCAAGTCCCTGGTCATGGGGATCAGACACTAGCACCTCTTGGTCTAGTTCGACCAGAGATTGGTCCCATTGTGACCGAAGCGTCCATTGAGAGATCCTCATATGGAACCAAGCAAACTAAACTGTCGGAATGGCAGCCGCCATAAGCCCAAGAAGATAGAGGACTGGCCTTGCTCCGACCCGTCTGCGACCGGACAGGAGACGAGCCTGAATTTGAAGGGTCTCGACCCTGTCCGGAGGCAAAAAGGCTTTGCCTAGGGTCGTGTCCAGTATCGAACCTATAAATTGGAGGCGCTGGCAAGGGACCAGGTGAGACCTGGCCTGGTTGACGGTAATACGCAGACTGGTAAAAACCTGCAGGTTAAGGGAAAGCAGGAGTTCCTCCCTGGAAGGGGGTTACCAGGAGCCAATCGTCCAGGTATGGGAAAACCTGCACACCCCGAGTACGCAGGTGGGCTGCTACCACTGACATACATTTGGTAAATATTCAGGGGGCCAGGGAAAAACCAAATGGGAGGGCCTTGAACTGGTAGTGGTCCCCCTGAAAATAAAATAGGAGGTATTTGTGGTGGGAAGGGCATATGGGGATATACAGGTAAGCATCCTGCATATCCAGAGTGCATAGCCACAGTCCCGGCCGAAGTAAGGGAAGAAGACTGCAAGGAGAGCATTCTGAAGCATTTGTACTCCACGAACACGTTCAGGGAGCTGAGGTCTAGGACAGGCCTCAAGTCTCCCGTCTTTTTTGGAACTAGAAGGAAACGGGAATAGTAACCCGCCCCCAAAGATGAGTGGGGACGGGCTCTATCACCGCCTTCGATAGAAGGGAGAGGATTTCTTCTGGAACCAGAGGAAGATGTTGAGGGGAGTAAGATGACTGAGGAGGGGGTTTTTGCAAAGGTTTTTGTAGAAACTCTATCGAGTGTCCGGCAGAAATTAGCTGGAGCACCCAAGCGTCTGATGTTATCCTCTCCCAACCCAGTAGATGGGAGGATAATTTCCCCCCACAGGTTCATCTCGAATGGCCAAAGGCAGAGGGAGAGGCAGGGAGTCAGGAGTTAGAGGGCAGCGCAGCAGCCGTGGCTCCCGTGGGTTTTTTGCTGGGGGGAGTCTTGGTTGCTGGAGGGGTGCAACGTTTGTTGGCACGCTTTCCTTGCTTAGGTTTTGGGTTTTGCCAGTTTTGGCGATGAAAAGGACGCCACTGCCCTTGAGGGGGCCTGTACAAAGTATGGACTGACTTAAGTGCCGTGCCCTTCTCCTGCAGTTCGGTTATGATGTCCTTGACATCACCCCTGATCACAGTACATCCGAACCCCTGAAGAGAGCATCCGGTATGTCAGTCTGCACTTCAGGGACCAGTCCTGACACACAGAGCAGGCATGACGCCGTAAGCCTACGGCAAATGCCAAGCTTCTGCCAGCTGTGTCCACCGCATCATAGGTGGCACAGAGCACGTGCCTACACGCCGAACGAGCGGATTGGACCAGGTCTCCCAGTTCCTGTTTGGTCTATGAATCAGGAAGGGAGTCCAGCTTGGATTCTACCTGGCTAAGAACGGACTTCTGGAAGTCCCCCATGTGGCTGATGTAGTTGAGGGACCTGAAGCCTAGAGTCAAAGATGAGTAAATCTTCTTCCCGTACTGATCCAGAAGTCGGGATTCTTTGTCAGGTGAGGACGAGCTCAGGTGTTTTGGATTGGCGGTGCGGCCGTGGGCGGCGCTGATCACAACCGAGTCCACCTTGGGGTGGAGACTGAGAAAGTCTTTACCCTCCGGAGCCTGATATAGCCTATACGCCTTCCTCGGAAGGGGGGCTAGCGCAGATGGTTGCTTCCAAATAGTGGAGACAAGATCTGCGTGGGGCTCTATCCAGGGTGTAATCAGTGTGGGAGCGGTCTCGGGGAGATCCAAATGTGCAGCGAGCTTCTTACACTGTGGGTTTGACTCCTCTGATTGCCATTGACATGTCTCCTGGATCTTTCTCAAGAGCTCCAGAAAAGAAGTATCCTCCGGAGGAGACTTCAGCGGGTCCCTCAGCCCTGGGTTTTCTGGAGTACGAGGCTCGTCTCAAAGTTCAGAGCGATCTGAGTCGGAATCTGAGTCTGGTAGCCCTGAAACAGAAGATGACGACTCCGCCCTAGGAGGGGGAGGAGTGACCCCTCTGGAGGCCACCCGGGGGTGCGTGTTTTCTCTGCCTCGGAAGCCAGATGGCTCGCCTATGGCATCGGGTAAAGTGGGAAGGGTCTCTGACATAGGGGTCCGACGTTGGAAGAAGACTCTCGATCTCCCTGGTGAGCTGAGCCTTGGCCTCGTCCCACCAGGAGGCCAAAACCTTCTTCAGGTCTGCCAGCAGCTGCAGAGGTGGCGGCAGAAGAGGGGGTGGGCTCAGGTATGGGTAGTTGGGGTACCCGTAATAAGAGTATCCATAACCCGATGGAGGTGAAACCTGGCGTCGGGTACTGCGGAGCCGGGTACTGTGGCATCAGGCACCCTGGTGCCAGGGGCTCTGACGGAGTAGAAGCTCCTGGCATAGGCCCTGCTGGTGGCCCAGATGGTGGGATTGTTGGTCCAGAGGGCATTGGGCCCGGCGTGGGGAGACCTCCGGGAGGGTCCGACGGTCCTGGAGGAAGAACAGGTCCTCCGTCAGTCAGAGGTATGCCAGAGGGCGGCGTCCGGTCAGCTGGCATCAGGCCCAGCATTTGAGGGTCTGGCATCGGGGGGAGGCACCCTTGATGGCAGCGTCCCTAGGTCCTCAGTTCCGGATGGGGAAAGAGGATCAGAATCCCCTGGGGGAGGGCCAGAGGGGAAGTGGGGACCTCAAAGAGCAATGGGTCTATCTGTTGCGGGGAGCCTGGGGCATCAGACAGGATGGCTGGGTCTGATGCAGGCAGATCTGCTGGGCGGTCACTGGAGGGGGCCAACAGCCAACCTAACAGCATCTGGGTGGACATCGGGTGAGCCGAAGTCTGACTTATCAAACTCCCTATCCATGGAAGGCCGTGAAGGAGGGGCGGCCTTGGCGGAAAGGTGATGGGCTGGGCATTCACCTGAGGTGGTGAGTGGCTTATCAGTCCTGTCTCTGCAGACATCAGTGGAACCGGCGTCCGACTTACCGGACCTGCTCGGTCCGGAAGGCCACGATGAAGGAGCAGCCTTGGCGGGAGCAAAAGTCTCCTTTACCCAGAGGATCCTGAGGGACCTGAGCGCAAGCCCGACAGGAGGGGCAATGCCTTCTTGGTAGCCACCAAGATGACCATCAAGGAGCAATCCCCCAGCGGGGCAGATACTTGGAGGGCCGCGACTCTAGCTGAAGTCGCGGCTGCTGTGGATGAAGAATCCTGGTCCCGGTGCTTTGCCTTCTCACGTTTCCTTTTATGGCCTTCTGGGGAGGTTGATGCCTGCCGATGTTTCTTCAACTCCTTCTCCATGGATGCCATTTTCTTTTTCAGGAGATGGGCTTCCAGGGACTGCTGCCTTTGTTTGAGGGAAGCTGAGTTGAATTTTTGGCAGTGCTGACAGTCCTCCACGCGGTGGTCCAGGCCTAGACAGAAAAGGCACAAGGAGTGCCCGTCCTTGTGTGGAAGCTGTGAACCACATGAGTCACACTTGTTTTTATGCAATTCGGAGGGCATCGTGGACTACATACACAGCAGATGGTTTGGGGGAAAAAAATATAAAAATCAAAATAATTAGCTGAAAAGTCGGAACCTTAGGCCAACAAAAGGTGCTGACGAGCGCTGTTCTACCGCGAGGAACTTTCACAAGCGAACGGCAGGAAAGAACTGGAAGGCAGGCGTGAAGGACCGCCCCTTTATATAGGCGTCATCTGACGCTGGTCACCTGACGTGTGGGTGGTCCCCCGCCAGAGACTGCTAGCTAGAAGTTTTTCCATGGGGTCCTGATGCCTGGCAGCTTAGTCCTATGTGTGAATACCTACTGCAAGAGCCCTTCTGAAGTAAGATCTGCCAGATTCGCTGCCTGCTTCCGAAGCTGCAGGACTAAGGCGGCCCACCCTACTGTCTTGTTCATAACACCTCTGTCTAGCAAAGCAGAGATTTTTTCCCACTATCTCATCTAATATTTTGTTAACGGCCCTTTTTTTTTTCCCTTCTAGTTGTTGTTTCACTGCCTCCTGCAGCGTGATCTGATGCTCTGCTTCTAGGTCATAAATCTCCCTCTCCTGACCTGTCAGCACAGAGGTAGCGCTACCATTCGTGACACTGGTGATCTAAGTTCAGGAACGAGTATTAGATCACTGGGGACTGGCAGGGGATGAGGACTCAGCATCCCAGGGGATGCTTTCCTCCGGGGAAGGAGAGTCACCATTCCCACTGCTACACTGCCACTTGGGTGAGCACAGGTGCCCTGCAGTTAGGGGCATCACGGGAGGGAAGGACGCAGGCCGAGAGCTGAAGTAGCAGCACGCCTAGGCGTGTACATGCCCCTTGGATGTCTGTGAGTGTCTGCAATCTCAGGGAGGGAAGGAAGCAGAAAACGGACCCCACAGCCAGCCTGAGAACAGCATCCAGTGAACCAAAGAAGACCAAACCTGGAACCCTAAGAAGCCGACTTGATGAACACGTGCTGGTAGGAGTGGGGGTCCCCCCATCTTCCCCACGGGGGGGGGGGTCTGAATCTGAGGCAGTATGGTGGCAAGGCACCTGTAGGGGGCTGGAAGTAGACTTAGCTATGGCACCTTAGAGGAACCTGAGGGATAGGTCTGGCAGTGGTGTAAAAGAGGGCTTAAGCAGAAAAAGAAAATGGAAAAAAAACATTCTCCCTCTCGAGTCTGGAGGCATTCTTAATCATCTCTCCTTGAACCGCTGCCTTTAGGCAGTCCAGACCATGGCATGTGTGGTGTCTGCTGCCTGGTTCTCTCTCTCAGGAAGGCAGAGATAACTTCCTGCATGTGTTCCTTATAACCCTGATCATTAAGCAAACCTAGATTTAGCCAGCAGCTTAAGTTATGAATCAGAGGAACCAGCTCTAGTTCCATTACTGCAGGGGTGTAATCTAACAACGTAACATTTTTAATGGCACAGGAAGCTACTACATGGATTCAGTTAGTCGAAATGAAGAAAATGATCTATCCTAGAATAAGAATTGTGGTGAGAAAAGCAGCATGTGTAATCTCACTCCTGTGGGCACAAGAAACTCCACACATCCATGAGTGCCAACTCCTTTGCAAGCCTGGTGAGTAATCTGTCCCCAGTGTCCCTGAAAGTACGGTGTTGAAGCCCCCCATAATGTATAAGTGGTCTAGGTAAGTAACCGTATCCATCAGAACTTTCCAGAGGAAGGACAACCTATCTGATACAGGGTTATAAGGAGTGCCCAAGCTTTGTCTCTGTATAAACAAATCAAGTCTAGCAAATTGGCCTTCGACCTCTTGGGTCACCTTCTGCCCCGGTATGAAAACGTTTTCACTAAGTAAAATGGCAACCCCCCCCTTACTAGATTGCACTTTATATGCAGAAGCATAAACCTCCCTCACCCAAAACCTATGTAATTTCTGGCGTTCATGTTGGGTCATATGAGATTCTTGAAGAAAGGCAATCACCACCCTCTCCCGGTTCAAATTCTGCAGTAGCCTTGTACGTTTCTGGGGTTGTCAATACCCCTTACATAATACATAACAACCTTAAGGTTTCCATTGTGAAAAGGATACAACAATCAGATTATGAGCACTCCTACAGTATATCCCTTACCCAAAATAAAGTTGTTCACCCAAGTGACAAGGCTGCTGTAAACAGAGTAATAACCTAAATCCAGTCCTGCAACAGGCAGGGACCTTCTTCCAACATGGGTAAACATGCAAACCTGAAATACAAAACAAATGTACAAGCTTACGGCTAAATGACTTCGAAGTCTGCAAAATACACCACTACCCCTACAGAGGGGTAATTTGGAGTTCCGGGGGTTGCTCTAGATGAAAGCCGTGCTTCTGAGTGATATCCACTAGGATGCCTCAGAGCAACCATTACTGTCATCGTGGCTATGAATTCCCACAGCCCCCTCCAGTTAAGGGCAGGCAGGGTAAGCTGAGTGACAAATACAGTTAAGTACATCTCCGCTACGGCTCATAATTCCAATTCATGTTAAAAAAAAAAAAAATGTGGAAAGAGAGAAGGTGACTGCTACAGCCAAAAACGATGACCAACGTATGCAGCAGAAGCTCCCAGAAATCTTCCTGGCATCCAAAGCCCACTCCCCCCATTTGGCTCCTCCCACTCCTTAGCTATAGTTCCAGTTCAATGTTGTGGGATCTCCTTAGCAAAATGGGAAATCCCAAGGAGGCACTTTTATTCAGCCCTGGCACAAAAAGAAAAAGGCAGGAGAGAAGCAGCACTAGCCCGCCCCGCCCGGTCCCTAGTGATGTTGGAATATGGCTGTATTTCCATCTTGTGGGAGATGGACCTTCTGGTCCACCCCTCCCAGTGCCTAGTTTGAGGCCTCATTATGCACATGTCTCCAACTCATCAAAATGGGGGATCTTCTTTTCTTTCCGTACATATATGTTACTGTTTAAGTTGTGACCTTGTTAAACGGCTTACAGATTGTGTGTAACACTGCCTACTATGTTTTTTGTACTTAATGACATGGAACCTTTGTAAAAGAGCCTTGGCTCACAGGTATTAATTCCTAGAACACTAAACTAAACTAAAACTATGCCAGTCATTCAGCCATGAATGTGGATACTGTGCAAGGAGTCCTATGGCAGGAAAGGAGAGCACCGGCACCATCCACAGCCAAGTGCAAACGTCCACTACATGCAGAGCGGTTAGCTGCACAATAGCACAAGGCTCATTATAAGAGAGGTCTTAGTTGACGCCCGCCTCCCATCAGGCTTATTTTCTAAGAGTTATGCTTATCCATGTATCGAAATCAGGGAGTGAAATACCAATGATTAAGATAACAGAGATCAGCCGGCCCCATGGCACAGTGGTAGCACTTCTGCTGTAGTGCTGAAAACCTGGGTTCAGGAGCAAACCCAGAGGGTCGGCTGGGGGTTGGTGGACAGAGCGTCTGGCAGACAGCTCTCCTCCTCCGGATGGGGTGGATCCAGACTCTCAGCAATATTCTGACTTCCTTTCGGTGGCCAGGAGTCAGTGGGCCAGGGAGTTTAAGCAGTGCAGAGACCTGTGGTGTAGCGGACGTCATCACACAGTGTGCAGGATTGTGCTGTGTGCCATGGACATCATTGCACATCCATATCACCAGAGGCAACCAAGCCAGGCCGCCCCTCAGTTGAGTAGCGTGATTCTCGGCTTCTGTCTCTCTCTCTGCCCTTGACCTACCCGGATTAGCATATTCTACTCCCTCCTCTTGCCCTCTCGTGAAGGGGCCACAGTGCAGGTCAAAGTGATCTCCCACGGGGGGCAGAGGTGTTGAAGACCACACAAGGATGACATGGGGTAAATCCCCACCAGCTCAGGAAACAAAAACAGAATTAAAAACAAATAAATAAAAATTATAACAGATCACCCCACCTCAGGAACAGAACCGTAGAAAACCAGGGGGATCCCCCTCACCCAGGAACCCCCTCCCATTAATCAGTTCTCAAGACTGTATTTGTAAATAAGCTCATGCAAGAGGAGTTACCAAATTGTCTCACATTCTGGACAGCACACCTGTCACCACCTCCCCCTAAAATCCCCACCTCATTAGTAGCATCCTCATGGTTTGTTGTGCGAGAGGAGGCAACAGCTTTGTGGCGAGCTTTCAGTTAGGTCCTTGTTGTTTTGGAGGTCGGGGAGAGTGTGCCTTAATTCGCTCCTATGCATTGCTGTCATTCCACCTCTTGTAGCGGTAAGCACTGGACTGTCTCCTCCACTCAGATATGTTTAATCAAACATCACTTAAAGTTTGTAGACTCTCAAACCATTCTCCAAGTAGATCCACAACTTAGCAGGGTATTCCAGTAAGCATTTATTCCTCTGCCATTCACTACTACTAAAACCAGCCATCTCTTTGCCAAGGTCGCTTGCGCAAAGTCATGTTCAGAATAAAGTTATTAAGTCTCCAAAAATTATTTCCTTCTTCAGAAGTGGGTGAGAAGCATTACACTGGCCAAAGCCCAATGCAAAATACCCATTTTGGTGCTGCTGTCCAGGAAGGCCAGTATGAAGGACCTGGGCCAGGATGGCGGATTCTTCGGTGGCGCTACAAGTGCCTGGCGTGAACAAACAACATTTTGCACCAAGTTCGCTTCTAGGCCTAGCAGTTCTTTGATGAGGCCTTCAATAAACCTAACCGTGTCTCCACATTCCGTTTTCTCAGGAATACCATGTATACGGGGTCTGGCCAGGTGGCGCGGAGGGCTGAAGCACTTATGCCTTACCTACCGCCACGCCGGCGATCCGGTTCAGGAACAAGTCCAGGCCACTCAGGGGTCAGGAAGACTGAGCATCCCAATGGACGCTCTCCTCCTCCAGGGAGGGAAGGTTGCCTGCTCCACTGTGCGACCGGCACCTAGGTGTCCATAGGTGTGGGAGCAAGCTCGAGTAGTGTTCAGGAGGGAAGATGCTCCTGGAGGAATATTAACCGCATGGTGCACGTCAAGCTGCTATGCCTCCCGGAGCATCTGAGGGACACAGAAAAAGCGTAAAACTACCCTGCTCTTCAGGATGCAGCTTCCTCACCTTATAGGCCCGTACACTTCTACTGGAGCCGCGTGGTCCCGGCAGAGCTAGATACCTCCCGAAATGGGGCCACCTGGAGACTCATACAGGGGGTAATCTGTGAGGCACTGCCAAGGGGCAAATCGGTATGTCACAGGGATGGCGGGCTGAGGGGCAGGAGGCCGTAGGAGCATGTCGGGGCGACCAGGGGATAAAAAAGAATGATTAAAAAATAAATAAATAAATAAATGGAATACCACGTATACGTATATCATTTTAGTGGTGCCGATTTTCCAGGTCTTCCATTCTGAGCTCCAATTCAAGTCCTCTGCCACATAAACTTAGAAAGGCTTCAGTGTGGACATGTAGTCAGTCATACATGTCTCCAAGGCTGCCATTCTTTTTTCTACAGTTTAAAGGTCCCAGTGTCCTTCTGCCACCACACAGTCTAACTTAAGTAGGGCTGAACTGACAGATTTCAGTTCCAAACACAATCTCTTGGAAGTGACTGTGTAAGATTCTTCACCCTCCTAGTGGATGTCAGTGCACAGGAAGCACCACGACCTTGGAGGAGGATGTGCTACAGCTCTGTTCGTTGTCCATTTCGGCTCTGGTTTGTGGTTTCGCTGAAACATCTTTCAATCTCTGCCTGGTGGCCATCAGGAAATCTTCAATGGTGCACTTTCGGGAGAGACTGGCAGTAGGTGAGGCAAGGATTGCTAAAGATCAAATTAACAGCTGAGTAGAGCTGCAAGGCTAGGCTGCCATCACTACTGTGAAGTCACCGGAAGTCCCTGCAGATTTTTTTCTGACAATGGCACTCCTCACCTGAGCAACATATTTTTTTTTTTTTAAAGAAATAAAAGTATATTCTATAAGTGGAATTATACACTCAGCTATGCCTCTTGCTCAACAACCATCTGAGGCATGTATTATTCCCTTATAACTGCACACCCGTCGGGTGTTATCTCTGACATTACTTACTTGATTTCAGTCAATCAGCGGTCAAAACCGCAGGGCCTCTTCTCCTGTGTGCAGCTGTCATCTTGCACAGCAACATTAAAATGGAGCATTGCATTCCATTTTGTTAAAATAAATGAGCTTGCTTAGCAGCAAACTAGCAGGGCTGCCACTCAGGACGCTGGCAACCAGGGTTCAGGAACAAGCCCGGAATGTTGAAAGGCCGGCAGAGGAAGGAGGATTGAGCATCCCAGAAAATGCTCTCCTCCATAATACTGCCAGTTCGGTGACCACAGGTGGTAGTACAGGCAGGAGTGGCATGTGAAGGAGAACACTGACTGGCTCTGTTCATCGCTACGCCTTTGCGTGCATGCATGGAGTCCTGGCCACCGGCGTCCTGGGCCAGAGGAAGTAAAATGGAAAAGTCCCAAGCCCACTGCACAGTACTCTAGAAACCTGCAGCATCTGCCACTACTACAGACACCAAACCCCGAGTTCTCAGAGATGTGCTGTGTGCCCAGAGGACCTCACAGCGATACAGGAAGAGATCGGACCAACACTAGCAGCATAGCGCAAAGCTAGGAACTGCGCTTCTTTCCTCACGTACCTGCTGTTGATTTCAGTTTTGACAGTTTATTTGAGTTGAGGGGCTCTACCCTTCATATATGACACGCCTTTTTTTTTTTTTTTTTAAACACGGTGGTGGGAAGCACCCCCAACTCAAACAATCTGAAACAAAAAGAAAAAGGCCGACATGGCTTACGCATGCTGGCAGGCAGCGAAATGGGTCCAGTTTCTTCATCGCTGGACCTCACCACGAGGGGCAGGTCACAGAGTAGCCTGGAAAGGTGCTTGGGGTGATGAGTCTGGGAGGTCACCGAGCGGCTAAATGGGTAAAGGGTTTTGTGAAGCGGATTCATAATAAATGAATAAAAAAACAAAATAAGACTTATCATTAATCACTGTGGACAACTCAAGTGATTTATAGTAAGTATGTATGTATACAGTATGAAAAGCATCCGCACACTGTAGAATCTAGAAGTGATAACATGGAAACTAGAGGGCCTGAAACAACCGAAAGGGCAGCTGTTGAGAAGGGAGCTTCGTAAGCACTTCTTTACTCATCAAATGGAATGCACAGACATAAATACACAGACATTGACGGCAGAAACAGGTTTTTGGCCCATCCAGTCTGCCCACCCTACCCAACTAGTCTGCCTTGCCCTTGGCAATCCTTCTTTTATTTACTGTCCTCCCTTTTTCTAACTAACCCATCTGCCTGTCCCACCACTGCTTGAAGCTGGTGACCGACTTGGCCTGTACTTCTTCTGGTAGCTTACTACCCACTACCCTTTCTATGAGGAAGGGCCTCCAGATGCTTCTTGAATCTCCCCTCTTCCAGTTTTAGTGAAATCCCGCTCATCCCTGTGTTTGAACTCAAGGAGAACAGTTCCTTGGTGTCTAGTCTGTTTATTTTATGCAGGTACTTGCATGTCTTAAGTCATGTCACTCTCTCCCTTCTGTTCTCCAGGGCGTAAATGTTGACGTCCTGCAGCCTAGCCGGTCTGTCAACACAGCGGCTGGGGGCCGTTCAGAGGGAGGAAGATCGAGCATCCCAGAGGACGCGCTCCTCCTCCTGGGAGGGTGTCAGTCACTGTAGTACCGCCACCTAGGTGACCACAGGTGGCAGAGCAGCAATGGGTGGGTGGGCACCTCCTGACTGGGGATGTCGGCATGCTTAAATGCCAGCATCCACTGCGGTCCATGCCCACGAGGCCCCGGGGGAGGGAGACAAAGAAAAACCCGAAGCCTACAGAATTAAGCTGGCTCTCCTCACAGGCTCCACACCTGCTCACTGGCCTCCGAGCCCGCACCAGAGCTAAACTCCTCCCGGGCTTGAGGAACCCAGAGGAGGGGGGCTCCACCACAGGGGGTAACATCAGAAAGTAAATCACAGTGACAGCGGGGTGATGGGGCCAGGGAGGAAGAGACGGACAAGGCAGACAGGGTGTCAGAGTGGCATAAAGTACAGTAAATTAAAATAAATGTAAAATAAAAAAGGTCCTGCAGCCTTTCCTCATATGCGAAATCCCCAAGGCCATGCACCATCTTACTTTCCCTGTACTGTACTGCCTCCATCTTGTTGCAGTCTTTCCTCGGGTGTCGGCTCCAGTACTTCACATAGTGTTCCAGGTGTAGCCACACCACTGACCTGTACAGAGGGAGGCTCACTTCCCACCATCTACTGCGTACCCCTCCCCCATGCATCCTTGCATTCTGTTTGCTTTGCTCACTGCCTTGTTGCGCGTCCCATGCAGACATTTTTTTTTGGGGTTAATATCTTTTTTATTGATGTTTTAACTTATTTACACACAAGTCAGCCAAACCATCAACATTAATTAAAGGTACATAAAGTCAGAGATCAACCTCAGTGAGAGTGTAACATTCCATGACATTCTAAAACCGAGTTAAAGGAAGAAATGTCCAGGAGTGGGTGCAGTGTCCAAGCTAGGGTGGTACTTACTTCGATTCCTTGGCCTTCCATTCAATTAATTAGTTCTTAGGCCCTTCGGCACGTCAGTTCGACCTGTTTTTCCCTACACTGGGGATGCCCGGCCCTCTCCTACATGAGAGGGCCCGGCCACAATTATAGAGTATGCAAAACTAAAGCCTCCATATCTAGTCGTTGCAACTTAGTGTTCGGTGAGGGTGCTCCCCCAGGCGGCAGACCAAGGTCCCTCAATCATAGGGCCCAAACCCCCTCCCCCACATCCAGTAGCCAGGCCCGCCCCAGACTGGCAAGGAGAGAGAGGAGAGGGAGGACACAAAGGCCGTCCCCCTAACCCTCGTGGAACAAAAGTTGGGTCCTTTAGCATGTAGTACATCTGCCATCAGGCCCACCTAGTACTAAATTTCTCTTCCTGATTGTTTAGGCCCATGCAGACATTTTAAGGGTCTCCGGTATCATCACCCCAAATCCTTTTCTGCCGGAGTGTTATCCAGCACCAAACCTCCCATTTCCTACTGCACCCTTGAGTTCCTTTTTTCAACGTGCTTTACATTTTGTAACAGTAAAGTACAGCTCTCACATCTTGGACCAGATCTCCAACCTGCCCAGATCCTCCCTTCATTCCCTTCGCTCCTCCTCAGTTATCTACCCTTGCACAGTAGATCTCACCCTTGAACAGTCTACCGAAGAGCTTGGTGGAGGCCAAGACACTGGACAGGTTTAAAGACAGGCATACAAGGGTGGAAGATCTAAGACATTATGTGTGCTCAGAAGTGGAAGGCGATCTTGATGTGCCTTTATGGCCGCCTTCAGCCTAGGACTGTTATGTTCCAACATGGAACAAAATGGCACACAGAAGAGCCCTCTTACTGGCGTGCTGGGCAGAAGAATGTGCCGACTGCTGAAACCGTTTCTAAATGCATTAATGACACTGTTCAAAACTTCTGGTACTTGTAACCCCGTGCATGTGTCTATTTTCCCATACAAGAATCAGCAGCTTGTTAAAAGTCTCATAACACTGTGATCCTGATGTCAGAATATCATAATGCCACTGTTCTGTATTATGAGGTTTTGACATAAGAGAGTCGCAGTGTCTTGGCTCCCCAGTGAGAACAGATTTGATTAGGAAAAAGCTATCCCGCTGATAGGTGTACGTTTTGTAAAACAAATTCCTTAACTTTATTGCTATAAACAGCCCAGTGGGATACTGTCCCTGAAATACAGTGAATCCAAATTAAAATTAAAATGGAAAAAGAAGAAATGCTCAGTCACAAAAACAATGCAAATTAATAACATGCTGTCAGGTTATTAGGCAATTCCATAAAATAATTCTCTACACAGGAACCTCAAAGTGACAAGAAGTATTTCAAACATTTGCCAGCTGTTGGGTCTCTGTCGATTACTAAAGGTTCTTCAGTCTTGATTCTAATTCTCTCTAGTTTCCATCATTGAATGTAAAATATTGGGGGCGAGATGGATGTTCTTATAATATAACAAGAATATTTTAGAAGGCTTGAATAGTCTGACAGTTTCATTCAGACAATGCCAAAGAACTCAAAGAAGGAATCATTTGAGCTGGGCTGAGGTCTCAAGCAACAGTACTGCTGCTTGCCATGAAGGACACCTGGGTTCAATTCTTGAACCCAGAAGTACCGCAATGGTTTGACTGGACGAAGTAAAAGCATCCCAACAGACATCATTCCTTTTGGGGGGGGGGTCACCAAGAGTGACACAATAATGCCTCCGTTTGGCCCAAAAAGCGATCATAAAGCACTACCTAGCCACATCATGGGGCAGAGGTGGCCTTTCAATGCATGTGTGTCACTGCAAGCTGGAGAGTGGGATCAGCATGGCAGAAGGGGTACTGACAACTCAGGGAAGAAATAAATCACAGGCATGTGGATGGAGGACAGCACTAGCCATTGTCAGCTTCCTGCACTCAATTCTGAACTTACGTGATCCCAAGAGAGGGGGCACTTTTTTTTTGTGTTTTTTTAATGAACGATTTTGGCCCGGAAAGGCACACTAAGTCAAGGCTTGTTTCCATGTGCATCCTAGGAGCACAGGGAAGTTAAATGACGTGCTCATGGTCACACAGTATGGAAGTGGTGGCTGTGAGATTCAAACCCAAGATCTACAGGTTTGCAGCTCAGTGTCCTTAACCACTACACTACACTGCCTCCTACATTATGCTTCACTTGGGGAGGGGTTAATAAAAAGTCAACTCTCTTTTCAATCCTGTATTTATCTCATGGGTCTTCAAGGCCTTCCGCCGTCCCATCCATAGCCCGGTCACCTTCCTTCCCCGGGACTTACTCCACCACTTAAGATGGACCACTATCTGACAGGCGGGTACCATGGTCAGTGGTACAAGGCCTGCCACAGTGCCATTGTCATCCTACATGTCGGGAGGTTTTCCTAATTTCACCTGTGGGATGCCAGTGTGCAGTGACGCACACACAAGCCAGCAGCGGTACACATGCATGCCATCTGCAGATAGCAAGCCACCCCTTCCCTGTGCGACCACTGTGCTGACACTCATCCCCCACTAGGTGGCAGACAAGTAGCAGTATGTAGTGGCCCCCTTCCCTTCACCAGCACACCAAGCAATCAGAGTCCGTTCATGAACCCAGACCACTGGTGAAATGAGCGGCAGCCATTCCAAGCCGGCAAACTATGAATATTTTAATGGAAGCCATTGATTCCTAGTTGATAAACAAGTCTGGAATAACAACTGTAAATCGGTGCCTTCCAAATACTATTAATTTTGTTGTTATCGTCTCTCAATTACAAAGAAAATGTATTTCTGCTGTACTTACTCGATACGTTCAAGTAGATAGATGGACTTGTCTTGTTTTCTCCATTTTTTTCATTAACTGCCTGTACGTAATAGCGCCCAGCATCTGCTGCAGCTGTTGAAAGCACCACCAGTTGGTTGTCCAGAGTTATTGCTCTGTAAAATAAACAAATGTAAAAAATGAAGCAGAAGTAAATAGCTCAGGCTTAAGAACCATAAAGCAGTGAACAGCGCACGGTCGCACACAGCACGCAAATAAATCTACACAAGGCACCTCATGAATCCTTTAAGCCATGAAGAAAAAAAAAAGCAATGTTTCAGCAGTAAAAGCAGACTGCAGATTCCTTCTAATCAGTTCAGAGAATAACAGTTTGTTGGGATGGGTTCTGCGGCTTGGAGGCAGCAGAGCACTGTACTACCATGTAGGATACCTAGGTTCGAGAAGGCTTTGCATCACTGATACTGCGGAGGGCCTGCGCTTTGTGATGGTGATCCACTCATTTCCTGGAGAAAGAGAGAGAGACAGCTAGAGCATGTCACTATTGTGCAACCCCTATTATGGTCAGGTTACAAGTAGGACTTTAAAGGAATTCATACACCCACCCCCTGCACCTTTTGCAGCTGAAGTTGGGTGCTACGCAATGGTGGCTTCAAAGAATTAAAGATGACCAGGACACAGCCAGGATACAGAGGGCTCCTGTCTGGACACAAAATGGATTTAAATCTGAATAATGTTGCCAGTTATGGATCACTGCTAGGATATAGCAGATTGTTAATGGGGCATGTGGCCCATCTGGTGCCAGCCTGGAGCTGCCACACTGCTATGCATGTTACAGAGGTGAGCATGTGGACAAAAATGGAAGAACGGGCACCTGGCTCCAGCCAATGTCACCTCCTTTGCATTCTACCTTTCACCCACCATGTCCCACTTGTAAATCAGCTGCAGGGGGTGCTCTAAGGTGCATCACGCGAAAAGATCTTCCATTCTCTTCGCTGGGTCCCAGCATTCACACAACAACCGGGTGTAAGTAATAAAAGATTGCTCTAGAATACCTTGAAGCATTCATTTGAGAGCTAGTCACAGACAAAGACAAACCAGCATCTGTCATGATGGTTACAGGGAGAGGAAGTGTACAGCTAACTACAAAACACACACAGTTCATCACTGCAAACTCAAGTAATAAACATAAACATCCCATGCTGTGCTAGCACGGGAGTGAGAACAGCTGATCAGGACAACCCGGCTAATGGATATTCTGAATCCTGAATCGTGTCACTGAATGCTTACGGATGTTTTATCGAGAACATATCTGTCGAAACATACCCAGATCATTTACTGTAGCTTACTATCATGTTTTAGTTGGGCCATTTTTATTTTATGAACTTCATTTCATGTCTAATCCTTTTGTTCTGAAGAGGGGACCATGAATATTTATGGTTCTACACTGGAGTCACGTGTAACAGGGTGTTAGGTTAATAGCTGAAAGTTAAGAGTACGAGAGTTCCTCACTGGAAAAGAAATGGAAACAGCCGGGGACTGGCCTTCTCCTGCCTCCTGTCTGCAATGCCGCCATCTACTACTGAAATCGTACCACAAAGCAGTCATTTAAAAAAAAAAAAGATAATAATTCTGGATAAACCCTCTTTTGAACAGAATGCAATCCCACCTAATACAGATCTCATGCCATTTTCACAGACATTTAATGCTAGAGAATCACTGTTCTATTCTTTACAGCTTCCACTCATTGTGCCAACGGATTTGATCATTTTCCTTTAATAACGTGGACTTCAGTTGTAAACACTCAGACTGACAGATATAGAAGCGGACTCCTTAAAGAATGCTGCGACTGTCTGAATGACAGAAATCCAGCAACCCATTATGTGTGTTGTGCAACTGAGAATCGGGAATGTACTGTCAGTCACAAGTATCGTGTCGCAGGAAAGAGACAGTAAGTGGGATTACTAAATCTCTTGATTACTGCTATAATGAAGACATTTTTTTTTGCTTCTGACTTGGCACTTTTTTCTTTAACGCGCAAGCAACTTCTTGACAGTAATTCAGAAACAGAAATTAATTTATTTTCCCTCTGGTAGCGAGTCAGTCTACCACCTCAGCTGTTTGGTAGCTTGCCACAAAATTATTTGATAACCCAGTTATTGAGTACTGTAGATAATAATCCAAAGTGTACTTGGAACAGTCACATGTCTAACAGTTTTTAACTCTACCCCCCCCCCCCCGTAGGAAGAGAATATCTACAGAGGGTCTCTGAAAGAAAACAATTACTCACCATAGTAATACTGTTTCTTCTAATGGAGTCTTGCTGTATTCTGACACTCTGCAGTTAGCCTCAGCACTGAACTGCCCTGGACAGGAAAGGGTTAACTATATGCCAAGGCATAGAACATTGAGCTCTAGCTCGGTTTTCAAACTTCTGTCCCTGGTACACTTCAGTGTGACCGTCCAATTCTTGCGAGCACTAATACTAACTCATAGAATAGAAATTATTTTCATGACAACTTTTAAAAGCCAAAAGGCAACTACAATTTGGGTCCGAAAGACTCAGGTCAAGAACCCCCAAAAAGAAAACCTTATGTAGATAGCGATAATAACCAAACACTGTAATAAAACAAAATAAACCAATCTAAGTAGAACGGGATCCAAAAGGTACACCTCTGGGGTGCAACACTGCACCTGCCAATCCACAACCCACAACACAGAGGTTCTGAGAGGGGAGGCAGGGTTGGAGGTCAGAATACAGCAAGACTCCATTAGAAGAAACATTACTATGGTGATTAATTTCTTCTTCAAACATCATAAAGTCTTGCTGTATTCTGACAATCTGCAGACTACCAAGCAGTACCTCCATGGAGGAGGAAACTACAGAACCTACTTAGGAAAGAGGTTCTGCGGCACTGCAGTGCCAAACCTAGCATCACTTCTGGCTTGGGTGTCCAGACAATAATGCTTGGTGAATGTGTGAACAGTTTTCCAAGAGGGGAATATCCCTAGCTGCTGCCAATGAAGCAGCAATACCCCTGGTAGAGTGTGCCCTCAGGCCTGTGGGAGGCTCTTTGCCCAATTTAGTATAACAGAACTGGATACAAGAAACAATCCATCTGGCAATAGTTTTCTTAGTGGCAGGTTTACCCTTGCCCACCTCACCATAAGTGAGAAACAACTGAAAACAGTCACCTCTATGGACCTTGGTATGGTCAATATAATAATTCAGTGCCCTTTTTACATCCAGACTGTGCAACCTTCGCTCACCTGAAGAGTGGTCAGTGAAAAACACAGGCAGAGATATGGTCTGGTTAAGATGGAAATCTGGCACCACTTTAGGGAGAAATTTTCTATTTGTCTTGAGGACCACCTTATGTCTGTGGAAGGAAATAAAGTCAGGTTCCACTGGCAAAGCCTGTAACTCTCTGATCCTCCTGGTGGAAGTAATGGCTACCAGGAATACAGTCTTCCAAGTCAAGTACTTTAGCTCAGCTGAAGACAAAGGCTCAAAGGGGGGCTGCATAAGCTATGCAATACAGATATTCAGGTCCCAAGCCGGAGCTGATTCCCTAAAGGGAGGATTAAGATGATCCAGATCCTTGAAAAACTTACTGAACACAGGGTGAGAAGCTAGGGAAGATCCCTTCCCTGCGGAAAGGAAAGCAGGGCAGGGAGGAAGGGAGAAGGTGTGGCACTGTATGTGAAAAATGACATAAGGGCCACAGAGATCCAGGAGGAACAAAATGGGGGAAGAGATACTGTGGGTTAAGCTGGAAAGGAAAATGGGGCTAGCCATCCACACAGGTGTGGTCTATAGACCACCAGCCCAGGAGGAAGAAACAGGTGGGGAGCTGATGCTAGCCATCCAAAGGATGGCAGACAAGGGTGAGGTAGTACTGGTTGGAGACTTCAATATTCCAGACGTGGATGGGAGTATCCCAGCAGCAGCATCAACTAGGAGCAGATTTATCCTGTACTCCCTTCAGGGTGCCTTCCTCAAGCAACTGGTCATGGAACCAACTCGGCAGAAGGCAATACTGGACCTTGTGCTCACAAACAGGGACAGTGTGATGGGGGTAACAGTGACCACCAGTCATTGTGGTTTGAAATCACAGAAGGAGCAGAACCAAACCACACAAAAACATGTATCCTGGATTTTAGGGGGCGGACTTTGGGAAAATGGGGAGATACTTGAAAGAGGCATTAAGGGGAACGGGGCAGGAATCAGGGGTTGAGGAACAGTGGGCAGTATTTAAAACGGGGATTACAAGAGCAACAGAATTATGCATTAAGCAGGTTAACAAGAGGAAAAGGAAGAGGAGGCCATTATGGTTTTCCAAAGAGGTAGCAAAGAAAGTGAAAGCCAAAAAGATTGCATTCAGGCAATACAAAAAGACACAGGCAGAAGGGGATAGGGAAAAGTACCAGGAGAAGCAAAGGGAGGCAGGGAGGTCAGTAAGGGAAGCCAAAGCTCAGACAGAAGAGCACATTGCAAAATTGGTGGGTAGAGGGGACAAAAACCTTTACAGGTACATAAAGTGAAAAAGAAAGGAAGGGAGGATAGTGAGACTGAAGGGGAGGATGGGGCCATGCGTGGAGGATTACAACAGTAAAGCTGACATATTGAACAGGTATTTCTGCTCAGACTTTACTGAGGAAGAGGAGGGTAATGGGTCTGAAGGGAGTATAAGGGGTGAGAATGGTGCAGAAATGGACACAAGTCCCTTTACATGAGAAAGGGTCCTGAAGGAACTGGAAGTAATAAGAGTTGATAAAGCAATGGGGCCAGATGGGGTGCACCTCAGGGTCCTTAAAGAACTCAGAGGTGGTGGCTGAACCTCTGGCTATCCTGTTTAGCCGATCACTGGAAACAGGGGAGGTAACCCAAAGACTGGAGGACAGCAGATGTAGTCCCCTTATACAAAAGTGGGAACAAAGAGGAAGCGAGGAACTACAGACCAGTCAGCCTCACCTCGGTAGTGGGGAAGATCAAGGAAGCACTACTGAAGGAGAGATTGGTGGAACATCTGGTTGTCAATGGACTGCAGGATCCAAGGCAGCATGGTTTCACCAGGGAAGGTCATGTCAGACCAACCTCATTGAATTTTTGACTGGGTGACTAGGGAGGTGGATCAGGGAGGCAGTGGGCATGGCCTATCTGGACTTCAGCAAGGCCTTTGACACTGTGCCACATAGAAGACTATTACACAAACTAGGGAATATGGGTGTGGGCAGGACAGTAGTGTGATGGGTAGGTAACTGGCTGGGTGGCAGGACAGAGATTGGGTGGTAAATGGCTGTCACTCCACAGAGGGAAGAATGACCAGTGGGGTACCACAGGGATCAGTGCTGGGACCGGTCCTATTCAACATCTTCATCAGTGACATTGCATGAGGACCTACAAGGCAGAATTTCACTGTTCGCTGATGACACAAAGCTCTGTAACAGAGTAGACACACCAGAGGGTGTAGACAAAATGAGAAGGGACCTGCAGAAACTTGAAGAATGATCAGGGGTTTGGCAGCTGAAATTCAATGCAAAGGAAGTGCAAGATAATGCATATGGGGCACAAAAACCCTGGCACAATATATCAGTTGGGGGGTGAGGATATAGCATGCACCAAGCAGGAAAGAGATCTTGGGGTTATCATCTCTGATGACCTCAAGGTATGGAAACAGTGCGACAAGGCAGCAGGTAAAGCAAATAGGATGCTGGGCTGCATAGGCAGGGGCATCACCAGCAGGAAAAGGGAGGTCATGATTCCACTATACAAGACACTAGTGAGGCCCCACCTGGAGTATAGTGTATAGTTCTAGAGATTTTACCTACGTAAGGACATAGACAGGATAGAGAAGGATCAGAGGAGGGCAACAAAGATGGTACATGGATTGCATCACAAGTCCTATGAGGACAGGTTGAAGGAATTGAATATGTACTCCCTGGAGGAGAGGAGGGAGAGAGGGGACATGATAGAGACATACAAGTATCTTACAGGGAGAAACGGGGTGCAAGAATACACTATTTTTAAGCAAAAAAGATGTTCCAGGACTAGAGGGCATGGGATGAAGCTGGAGGGAGGACGATTCAGAGGAAATGTGAGGAAGAATTTCTTCATAGAACGGTGGTGGACAAGTGGAACACCTTGCCAGAGGAAGTGGTGGGGCTGAAACAATCACGGGATTTAAGAATGCATGGGATAGACATAAAGGAATTCTGGAGGTCAGGGGTAAGGAGCAACAGAGTTCTAGGAAAACATAAACTGAAGTTACAAACTCAAATGGGCAGACTAGGTGGGCCAAAGGCTCTTATCTGCCGACACTGTCTATGTATCTATGTAAAGCAGAGACAGCTGCCAGGTGAACCTTAAGAGTAGCAGGCCTGAGGCCTAAAGTGTTCAAATGGGCTAAATAGTCCAATGCTGTGGAAATGCCAGCAGAATCTAGCTGTATATTCCTCCGAGAACACCAAATGCTAAACCTCTTCCACTTAGAGTTGTACGTTTTCCTAGTAGAAGGTTTCCTAGAAATCTTCAGAAAAGCCAAAACTCCTTGTGAAAGATGCAATCCTGCATACTCTAACTCCTCAAGGGCCAAGCCTCGCGTCTGAGAGACTGGAGACTGGGATACCAAATCCTCCCCTGGGAGGAAGACAGGAGCTTGTGCCTCCTGGGGAGACAGAGAGGGATTGTTACTGCCAATGACAGCAACAGAGGGTACCATGGTTGCCTTGCCCAATCCGGAGCTACCAGGATTACTGTGCAGGGTTGGGACCTGATCTTGATCAGTACTCTGAATATCAGAGGGAAAGCATAAAGAAACCTGTTGGTCCAATTCAACAGGAATGCCTCCTGGGGAGGGGGCGCTCTGAAGCCAGAGCAAGGTGGAAGCAAGAAACAAACAGCTCTTCAGTTTTTCCACCAAAACCTCAAAAAACTTGCATTTGGGTGCAGAATTCACAATTTTGGACATCTGGATCAGTTTCCCGAGCACTGAATTAACCAAAATGGGGAATCCCAAATGGGATAGAGGTCCCGGAGTAGCAGAACGATGGAAAAGTACTGGCGTGGCCCAGACCTCGCGGTTGAGCCTGGAGGATCTTGCAACAATTCCTGCAAGTACAGATGAATCCCTTGTGATGCTAGGGTCAAAAATACAGACCCTTATCACCTCAGTGGCTGGCCTTTCCCAGAAAAAGGGCTCCTTTAATGGCCGGGTGACTCTGCTGGAAGCATCGGTGGAGGGTCTAAAAACTGAACTTGGAGAGGTAACAAAACGAGCTGATTCAGCCACTGAGGCTACTGCCTTAACATCTAGAGAGATGCACCTCTTCT
The DNA here is from genome assembly GCA_016271365.2 of Neoceratodus forsteri. Classification (NCBI taxonomy): domain Eukaryota; kingdom Metazoa; phylum Chordata; order Ceratodontiformes; family Ceratodontidae; genus Neoceratodus; species Neoceratodus forsteri. The sequence continues at coordinate 386,737,812 of JADMNL010000025.1, read as the reverse complement.
GTACTATGCTGGAAATGATGGAGAACCAGCTCAGGAGTACAAATCTATGTTTATTGGGTCTACCTGAAGGGTTCAAGGGGGATCATCCGATTATGGCACTACTGGAATTTCTAAACGAAAAGTTGGTTCCCTCAGGTCAAGATTCAATTAAGGGACTACAGAAAGTGTATAGAGTTACACCCAGAGGTTGCCGTCAAACAGAGGAGCCTCATACCCACATGCTAGTCACATAAGGTATTGGGGAAAGAGACAGAATCCTGTCACTAGCCCAAAGAGCGTCCCTATTACTGGTTGAAGACCGTCAGATCTATATTTCCTGACCTCAGTTTCATAACAAGGCAACGGCGCAAGAAGTTTGACATTGTGTAGCGTTCCCTCAGAAAAGCGGGCATTGTTCACAATCTCATGTTTCCAACTCGCCTTCGCATCGTCACCCAGGGAAAAGTCTACATTTCTGGAGACCCCGTGGAAGCTGGAAAATGGTCGGCCAGGTTTGTGCCACAATCAGAGAAGACGATGGATGAGCACGAAGGGGGAAACTTGAATTGTTGATTTAGACTTTTCTGCACTCTCTCCCACTGACAATAGCTACGTAGCACAATTAACCATGGGGTGACTACTCCACTAAGTCACAATTTTTTTTCTGAATGTTCTTCCCTGTTTACTTAATGTTACATGTTGCTGGTTCAGTTGCGTATTTTGGAGAAATACTGAGAGCTGTAGTAAAATTTCTCTAACTAAAATTCCTTGTTAGATGTTTCTTGCTCCAAATGTATATTCTAGAATCTTTAAGTTTACTTTAGGTATGAAGCACGGTGCCATATGCTCAAGATGAGCGAGGAGGCTAATTCTGGGACTGGATGCTGGACATTTTCTAATTTTAGTGCAATCCATGCTGCTCCTGGACTCTTTTCTGCAACAAAATCTAGGTTGTTTTTATTTTGTAACCTGTTAAATTTTAGCAACTCCCTCAATGTTGTACCTCAATATAGCATATGCATATGTCTCCTTGAATTAAGGTACTTGATTACCAGTTAGAAAAAATATGGTCTGTATGCTGTATGTATCTTCAATGGTATGTCATTGGAAAGAAATAATAAAGTATAGAAAAATAGGAGAGCCTCCTGGGGAACTAGGATTGGGGGTCTGCAACAGAACAGAGGACGCTGATGATTGTCTGGGGCTGCAAAGAGATCCATCTCTGAAAAATGATCTGCAGGGTCTGACAGTTCAGGGCCCACTCGTGATGATCCTGAGAGATCCTGCTGAGGGAATCTGCTAGCACATTGTCCTTCCCCGGCAGATGCACTGCTGCCAGGGAGGTCTGAAGGGAGTACGGCAACGACCCTGTCTTCATGACTTCTGTGCACAAGGCCGTGGATCGAGTATCTCCCTGCTTGTTTATGTACCACATGGTAGTAGTGCTGTCCATCTGGACCTGCACCACTTTCCCCTGAACTGAGGCCAAGAATGCCTTAAGGGCCAGAAGCACAGCCCTGACTTCCAGGAGACTGATGTGGAGAAGAGACTCTTGCTGAGACCAAATGCCCTGAGCAGTGAGGTTCCCCAGATGGGCTCCCCACCTGAGTAGGGATGCATCTGTTGTGAGAACAACTGAAGAGACCTGGGGAAGGAAGGGAACTCCCTGTCTGAGATTTTCCTTGTCCAACCACCACTGGACAGCCTGGGCAAGAGTCTGAGTCACTGGAATCAATTTGGTGAGTGGATCTCTTCTTTGGGACCAAAAAGACCTGATGTGAAACTGAATGTCCCTCATTTGGAACCTGGCTCCCTGCATCAATGAAATGGATGCTGCTATATGGCATAGAAGCTGAAGAAAATGCCTGGCTGGCCGAGACACTTCAGGTTTGAAAGAGGCTGCCAGGTCTGTGAGGGCCTTCACCCTTGAAAGAGGTAGGAAGGCTTTTGCCTGAATGGTATCCAGCTCTACTCCTATGAAGGTGAGTAGCTGGACCGGTTTCATCACTGACTTGGAAAAATTGAGGATAAACCCTAGAGAACCCAGAAGCCTCTGGGTAACATCCAGAGCTGACTTGATGGTCTGAAGACTGGCCTACAATGAGCCAGTCATCCAGATAGGGAAATACAGAAATGTTTTGTCTTCTGAGAAAAGCCACTACTACTGCTAGGCATTTGTAAAGACTCTGGGAGCTGAAGTCAGGCCAGAGGGCATTGCTCTGAAATGGTAATGACCTGAGGGCAACTCGAACCCGAGGTACTTTCTGTGGGAGCATCTGACAGGGATGTGAAAATAGGCACCTTTGAGATTCAGAGAAGCTAGCCAGTCTCCTGGTCTCAGAGAGGGAAGAATGATTCCCAGAGTCACCATCTTGAACTTTGGTTTTAAAAGATGTTTGTTCAGATATGTTCGGTCTAGGATGGGTCACCACTCCCCAGTCCTTTTTGGGGTAAGGAAGTACCCTGAGTACAATCCCTTTGCCCCTGTGTACTAGAGGCACATACTCCACTGCCCTTAGGAGCAACAAAGCCGAAACCACAGCCTCTAGAGCAGCTGTTTCCAGTGGTGAGGAAGGCTTGAAGGACCTTGCCCTTACTTTGGGGAATTTCTTGAAACTGAGAGCAAGTCCTTGGCTTACCACCTCCAGGACCCATTTGTCTGTTGTTACAGATTTCCACTCCTGGAAAAAGAAAGCCAGCCTGCCCCCCACTGGAACTAAGAAGGCGACCTGGTCTGACACATCAGGGTGTCTGTTTGGCAGGGGTCCTAGCTTGAGAGGTGGATGCAGCCCTGCTCATCCCCCTTCTCCCTCTAAAGAACCCCCTCTGTTGAAAAGTAGAGTAAGACTGATCCTGGTAGAAAGGCCTGTGAAAAGGCCTGCCCCTGCCAGCCCTAGACTGCTGCTTTTGAGGAGTAGCCTGCCTTTCCTTGGCCACTGCACTCCTGTATGTGGTCCTATACTTGTCCATTTTCTTCATGTACTCCTGTTTGCTCCCCAAACAGAGAGTTCTGAGTGACAGGAAAATCCACAGCCTTAGCCTGGGTATCCTGTGAGAAGCTAGTACATCTGAGCCAGGCGAACCTCCTTAGGGAGACAGACGTGGCCATGACTCTCGAAGACACATCATTCGAGTCTACAGCAGCAGCATGGAACTGAACTGTAGATGCTTCAATGCCATCTGCAGCCATCTCCTCCAGCTCCTTGGCTAGCTGGGGAGAGGCATTTTTGGCTAATTCCAGAATTGTATCCCAACTTGACTTCTGGTACCTAGCCACACAGACCATATAAGAGGCCTGCCTGAGTCCCAAAGAGGATGCCAAGTACTGTTTTTTAGCCATGGCATCCACTTTCCTAGAATCCTTATCTGGGGTGTGTGAAGCAAAGGGTATGTTAGCCTTATCACAGGCTGCAGCCTGCACTACCCCAACATGGCTGCAATGGTTATAAAAGAATACTGTCCCTGAGCCTGACAGCATACACCTCCTGTACGTCTTTTTATCCACAGGAGGTATGGAAGTGGAGACCTGTATCATTTTCTGAGTCTGTTTCCCCAAAGACTTATGAAGGGGAATGGACAGTCTCTTTGACTCTGGGACATCCATCATCTCCACAAAGTCAGGCTCTTCATCCTCATCCAAGGCTACCACCATTGGGAGATGGAAAGTTTCTGCCACCTTTCTATAAAATAAAAAGTGTGAGGGGAACTCAGACAGTCTGGGAGGAGAAATATTGGCAGGCCTGTCTGGGGAGATGTCAGGCTCCACTGGCTCATCTAGGTCACCAAAGTCGTCGTCATCACCTTCATACTCTGGATCTCCTTCCCAATCAACCTCATAGAAAGCCTCCGGATCATATTCTGACGGGGCTGGAACCGACCATCTTTCATTACCGGTCGGTGTAGGGCGAAGCAACAACTATACTAATCACTCTCGCAATCTCCTCAGCGGTTGGGATCTGCGGGTTTGGATCCAAACTGGCCAACTTCTTCCTACGCTTTGCAGAACCTGATTTTTCTGAATCAGACTTTCTTTTGCCCGAGGAAGTATCGCCTGTGTCAGCAGGCACTTCCTTAGGTTCAGTCGGAACCTAACCAAGCTGGCCATCCAGTTCAGTGGATTTTTCGGCCTCCCTTTCCTTAAGTCTAGCTAGTCTCTTATCTAGCGTGGACTAAGGGAAATTCTTACATATTTGGCAGTCTGTATCGAGGTGGTCAAACCCCAGACAATAAACACAGATGAGGTGGGGATCAACTTTAGCAAAAGCCTCCCCACACTCAGTGCAGTGTTGAAACCCAGTGGGACCGGTTTTCTTTTTAGATTTCTGAGACATAGCCACAAGTATTAAGTTGCTCTTACCAGCATTCAAGCCAGGCAACAACAAAAACTTTCAGCCACCAACCAGTTCAATGGTCGTGGAAAAAAACACAGAATAAAAAACTTTGGGTTTTTTGAGGCCTAAAGATACTGGACACCACTGCAAAGCGATAAACAAACAATGAAGGATCAAGTAGATTCCGAACCGGACCAACCGGAACGAACCGAGGAAAAACAAAACAATTTCTTTTCTTCAGAAAAATACCACTATCTACCACTAAACACTATACTGTACCGTGGACAGAGATCTGATGCCTGAAAAGAAATAAATCGGATGAGATTTACTGAACGATTTACTGTACCGAACCGAAGCAGGAAGTAGAAACTCTCCAGAGCATCTTCACAATAGGGCGGAGTGAAAAATTGGACGGTTACACTGAAGTGTACCAGGGATAGAGGTTTGAAAACCGAGCACGAGCTCTATGCCTTGGCATAGAGTTATCCCTTTCCTCTCCAGGGCAGTTCAAGTGCTGAGGCTAACTGCAGATTGTCAGAATACAGCAAGACTTCATGTTGTCTGAAACACTGTTTTCCTTTTCTGAGTAGGTCTCTCTGAGCCTAAAGAACCCACTAAGGGGTTAATTCCTTGGAGCCTCAGTGAGTTGGGCAGCTAGGCTGTGCTGGCTTCCTGGGTGTAAGGGCAGCTGCTTGTAGCTGAAGAGGCTGCAAGAAGTTGCATTCAGTTTTGCAGAGATGAGGAGGTGATCAACAGGCCTGCATGTCTGGGCTTGTGTAAGCTGGCCTATTCTTTTCTCTGGAGGATGGCCTGGAACATCGACCAGTGAAGTGGCAGAGGCCGTAGGTACACTGTCCCTACAGGGGCAACAGGCCAGCAGGAGGAGGTGGGAGTGCAAGAGTCTTGGCAATGGCAAGAATGGGACTGTGCTTCAGTAACTTAACAGAACTATGCATTCAAGAAATGGAAGCAAGCCCGGACTTGATGTCCACTTGGGGAAGTATCACTAGGGGAGACATCATGTGGCAGGTGAAGTAATTTGGACCTAGGGACCCTCACCCATGGGGGTCAGTTCTTGGAGTTGGAGGTTGGATCTGTGTGGCACTGTGGACCCTCTCCCACGGAGATTCTGACCCCTCCTTGCCCATTACAAATTAGTGCCCTAAGGGGCTGAAGTAACTTGGATCTGGGACTTCTTGGTCACGGGGGGGGGGTGTCAGTTCTTGGCCAGGAGGTGGCAGCTGCTGTCCAGTGGCACCATAGAACCCCTGGGAATGGTGGCCTACCCTTGCCAGCTTAATTTGGAGATGGATGGTACTTGAAAGGTTCAGCTGCAATGGCATTTGGGAGAGCTGAAGCAGGACGACTCCCTGGGTACATGCCACCTGTATTAAGAGGAGCAATGTTGCTCCGAATGACCGTAGAAGATTGCAGTCAGTCTAGTACAAGGGGATTGCGATCAGTCTGAGTCTGGGACTACAGTCTGGAATTGTATTATTTGTGGCCGGGGAACTGGGACCAGTGGATCCTGCCTCTGGAATGCAACTAGAGAGATAATGAGTAAAACACCTACTGCAAAACAGGTGAAATGCCTGCGACCAGAAGTGTTTAAATAATGCTGCCAGCTTTAGGGTAATCGCCGTGAATGGCAAGTGTAAATAATGAGCTGTCTGCTGTAAATATGAACTTTGGGACTTTTGAACTGTGCCGGTCAAGACCTTTCAGTCCAGAGACTTACTTCACCCCAGTGGGGCCACTGCGCAGTGTCTACCTCACGTTGTCCATGGGCAAATCAAGTTAATTACTGTTCTGCTATTGTTGTTAATCCTGGGTTGAACTGTTTAATACTTCCAGTGTGTTCAAATGTGGTCTGCTGACCACTTTGCCTCCTAGCCCAGCACCCCGAGGGAGAAGATCTGCACCACAGGCCCATGGAACAAAATGTAAGTTATCAAACATGTTTCTGTGTGGCTGGCTGCCCCTCCCCATGGACGTTCCATCAGTATACCCCTAGACATTGTGGGGGGAGCTACATAACTATTTGGGAAGTTGGGTCAGATAATAACAGAAGTGGAATTTGGCTAATTTTCTAAGAAGATGTAAAACAGATTGTGACAGACTGCATTCTAGAACAGTGACTGTGACAGACTGTATTCTAGAACAGTGATTGTGACAGACTGTATTCTAGAACAGTGATTGTGACATGGGAAAGGAGAGAACATTCAACAACTGAGGCTGCTGCAGAACTGCAGTATGACAGCAAGTGCAGCAATCCAGAGACTGCCCAGCATCACGGCAGTGAAAGGGTTAAGGGCGTTTTGAACCCCCGTATTTAACTTGCCTTGGGAAACACCACCAGCTTAAAACTAGGCTGGAGTGTAATACAATTAATTATTTTTATACGGTGTCATTCATAAAAATGTGTCACAAAACACCTCCCAAAGGTTGTTATAGTTCTAAATACAGAGCATGAAAAACAATTAGTCACACAATTTCTAAAAAAAAAAAAAAAAAAAAAAAAGCTGAAAATGGAAATGAAAGTGATGTTAAGGTCCAAATGCAGGTGAGGAGAAATAAGTTTCAAGCTTGTATTTAAAAAAGCTGAGAAGAATGAGAGAGATAGGTAAGTAGGCTAATCCATACTGAATGTGTAACAGAAGAGAAGCCTCTCTCACCAACAGTCGATCGACTAGGATTCAGAGTACAGAAATGGTGAATCCCAGAGGAGCAAAACAATAGAGGGGGGAAGGAAGGGATGGATACATGAGATCAGCAAGATAAACAGGTACATACGTCCGGCCCGGTGGTGCTGAGGGTTGAGGCACTGGACACCACACCTTGTTCCACGCCGGCGACCTGGGTTCGGGAACGGACTCAGGCCGCTGGGGGGTCGGCCAGGGGGAGAAGGATCGAGCACCCGACGGCTTGCTCTCCTCCGGGGAGGGGGAGAGGCTAGCCCTGCTGTTATACCGCCACCGCCTGGGGATCTCGGGGGTTGCTGGTGCGGCTGGGGAAAGCAGTGGAAAGGGGCTGATGCTAGCAGAGGACAGACGCAGACACACAACTTTGCATGCGTCTGGCTCATTGCACGCCGACGTCAGGGACACTAAAACAGTAGAAAAAACACTGCCCCAGATCTAGGTGACGAACCCCCAGCACTGCATCCCGAAAGGGGGCAGACTCCGTTGAGTGCGCACGCCTCACTGAGGACTTGAGAGGAAGATTGGGGGAGCACTTCCTTCGCCCTGCCCAGAGGGTAAACCGGACGCCTTGATATGAGTGAAAGACAGCGGTAATTTAGAGCAGACTCTGGTCTTGTAGGAAACGGTCGGGTGCCTTTTGGGGAGTTCTGATTGAGAGACCTGGAGCAGGAAAAGGTAGGAGAATAAATAGAAAGTGGAAAAAAAAGAAAATAGGCACATGTCCACAAATATTTTTATAATATTAGTGCAATTTAAATTTAATTCAGAAATTAATAACGGACGTGAACACTGTATTCGGGGGGGGGGGGACTCTTGTAGCACAGTAAGCATCATTACACAGCTAGAATTAGAACACTTGCAGAGACCAAGCAAACTGCAAGGACCTGGTGACATGCACCGGATGGAACTTAAAAAAACTGGGTGAAGAAATTGCTGATACTCAAAATTAATGTGACACCCTTCTTCAAAAAGAAGGGTAAGGGCAGCTTGAAGGATAACAGACTGTTAAACCTGACCTCATTAGTGGGGAGAGTGCTGGAGGAGATCATTAAGGGTAGATCCTGGACATAGTTCAACCTATTAGGGGAAGTCAGCATGGTTTTACAAAAGGAAGATCATGACAGTCTGATCTGTTAGTCTTCTTAGAAGAAATCGCCAAGGCAGTGGACCTAGGGCTACCAACAGACAATGTTCATAATGTACTGTACCTAGAGTTCAGCAACGCCTTCATCACAATGTCACATTGTAAACTCAAGTCAAAACTCAATAAGTATGGGAATACAGCCCGCTGGGTGGGAAACTGGTTGGATAATGAAGCAGTCAGCAGAGACACGTTACAGTGTACGGCCTTGGACTGCAGGCCAGTAACGAGTGGGGTCACCCAGGGTTCTGTATTGGGGCCTCTGTCATTTAACACTTTTACTGATGACCTGGAAGATGGGGTAGACAGCAAGGTGGCAAAATCTGCGGGAGACACCAAGCTCAAGAGAGTGGCTGACTCGCAGGGGAGGGGTTATATACACTGGAGAGGACTTTCGAAATCCTGGGTAAGTGGACTGATGGGTGGTGCTGTAAATGACACTCAACATTGTAAAATGCAAAGTCCTACTGTCGGGAGCACAGTCTGTATGGAAGGCAGCTGGCATCTGTCAAGATCCTCCCCAATTTTAACTACTATGATGTAGTCCATGGTGTCGCTCCCAAATCCTCCCTAACCAGACTGGACACTAACTCCTTCTGTCGATTTGCCCTTGATGCTCCATCACGCACTCATCACTGTGACCTCTACCACACCATTTCTCTTCCCCCGCTTGCCAACAGGCGCCTCACTCATTGTGCCAAACTCACTTCTAAATTTTGGTTAGGAGAACTTCCCTCCTACCTCTCATGCTCACTCTCTTCCCCCCTCCCCCTCCCTCAGATCCTCTGACGCTCGCACTTTGTTGGTTCCACATCATACCACTCTCATCGGTCAGTCAGGTTTTACCCATTGCTTCCTGAAAATCTGGAACTCCCTGCCCCCAAAATATGGCACTCTTCCCACTCCCTTGCCTCTGCCTTACATAACTTTCTCTCATCTAACTGCTCCTGCTTCAACCCTCCTTAACTGCCCTCCGATGCCTCTGCTCCTCTCCATGACTCACGTCACCTTTAACCTTCCACCCCCCCCAGCCTGCATCTCAGCACACTCTCCTCTCCCACTATGTGCTATGTTCCTCAGATATACCACTTGTAATTAAATGCATATTTCACAGGTATGATATTTAATTGCGTATTATGTTACAAATGCAACTGTATGATTATTTTATATTTTTTAACTGTATGTCTTGTTACAAATGTAACTGAATATTTAATGTCTTGTATATTTTAAATGTTAAACTGTATGTCTAATTCTTTATCCAATCCCCGGGAGACGAGCAACTTGTTGTTCAGTGTGCCTTCCTGGTGAAACATTTCAATAAACACATATATAAGAAAGGAACTGGGCATAATCATAGATGTTCAGCAGAAGCTGTCGAAACTGTGCGCCGGGGCACTGGGCAGGGTAAATTAAATACTGAGATGCATAAGGAGCAGCATAACAAAGCAGGACAGCAACATAATCCTGTCACTCTACAAGGCACTGGCAAGGCCACATTTACAGTACTGTGTACAGTTATGGTCAGCACAACATAAAGGGGGAAATAGCAGCAGCAGACAGGGTGCAGAGGAGGGCTACCAGCATGATTAAGGGTATGGAAGGGCTGGAATATGCTGGACAACTGGGCAGGCTTGGAATGCTTTCCCTTGACAAGAGAAGGTGGGGAAGGGACAGCATGACAGCCATCTTTAATATTTTAAACGGAGCTGACCAATGTAGAGCAGGGGACATTGTTCATGCTGGTTCAGGCACGCAGGATTAAAGGACATTTTCTGTGCCTCTGGAAAGCAGGCTTTAGGTGAGGGCGGAGTGGCCTGCGATCTGGCACAGGTGAGGGTATGGGATTTACTCATAAGCAGGTAGCCTTAGAATAAAAACAAATGTTCTCACAGGGCACTTGGGGGGAGGTTAGTGTATTTGATGCAAGGGGGAATGATTATTTCTTTCTTAATATAATAGTTTATAAAGGAGATTTATTTTTAAGGGCTGCATCCTGGAGAAGAGCTACTTATTTTATTTGAAATTACTCCAACTGGAAACCCCCCGTGATATGCAGCATCTTGTTCTCATGGGGGTTTCAGGGAGGACAGCAGCAGTCAATGGGTTACAAAGTCTGGTAGGAATACTTACACATAGGATTAGGGCAAAAATACAAACAGTAAAGGTAAGTTCATCCAGTAATCAAAGTTAGCCAATTAAAACGGGTCACAGCGAACAAAGAGCAAGAGCAGTGGTTTGCAACAGGATTGTGGCGGGAAGAGGGGGATTCTGGACAAAAACACATACAGGAGGTTCTAAGGTGGCAGGAAAGCCTGGACTTGAACATCTGCAAGCTAGAAGCATTCCTCAGTTGGGATGGGAGTTTGCTCCAGGTGTCTGGTGCTGAAAATGTGACTGCCTTTCTACCAGATATATTCTTCATCCTGGGAACCAAGCAGGTACGTTCTGCTGCTGAACGGAGTGAGAAGGCCCTGCTCGACTGAGTGAGTTAAAAGATGACCAGGGACTTTTCCTTGTGCGCAGCTGTACGACAATGAATCCAGTGGTACAGTAGTCAGACCTGTGTGATAGTATCTCCCACATGGATAAGTCCTCTTTTAATCTTTGAATTAGGGAAGGAGGAATCCTCTAACAGTGCAGCTATATCTTTGCTCAATTTTACCCCTGGTACGTTATAAACTTTTGGGCCCAATTCGCTTTTCAAATTGCTTTTAAGGGACTCCAAGACTTTATGGTTACAGGTTTTGAATTCAGTTTTATTCACATTTAGTACATATCCTGTGTATTCATTAAACTTCTGGAGCCCTTATAGGACTTCATTTAATGAGGTCTCTGGATCCCTTACGTATAGCAGTACAATGCACAGTGCGCAATCTAATCAACTTCTTCAGTCCCCACATCAGTACCTTTAAGTTCATCTGTTTGGTATATCCAGTGAGTGAGGGGCTGCATGTATATGGCAGATATTTTCTGGGCACGCGTTCCTTTGCAGTAAGGGCAGCTTTATGGGCAAGTGAAACTCCTGAATCCCTCCCTGGTGAGTCTTCCCAAAATAGCCTACTTCAAGAAAGCGCTGAAAACTTAACTCACATATAGATCCAAATGCAGTTGTTACAACGGACCAGTACACACTGGTATCACAGTTTTCTCCTGAAAAGTTTATGTCATGTACCCCGTGCTAGTCTGAACTTCACTGCCCACTGCTGATCACGCTCCCATGGAGCTGCCGTCACTTGGACTTGCTGTTGCTTATACACGACTATGCTGCTCTGGAGCTGCTGTCGCTTGGACTTGCTGTTACTCATACCTGACTACGCTGCTCTGCAGCTGCTGTCACTTGGACTTGCTGTTACTCATACCTGACTACGCTACTCTGCAGCTGCTGTCACTTGGACTTGCTGTTACTCATACATGACTACGCTGCTCTGCAGCTGCTGTCACTTGGACTTGCTGTTACTCATACATGACTACGCTGCTCTGGAGCTGCTGTCACTTGGACTTGCTGTTACTTATACCTGACTACGCTGCTCTGGAGCTGCTGTCACTTGGACTTGCTGTTACTCATACCTGACTATGCTGCTCTGGAGCTGCTGATTATTGTATTATCCTGGTAAATTCTCTGTGTATCCTGTCCTTGACATGGAATCTTTGTAAAAGAGTACTTGTGCTCAAAGGTGTTATCCGAATAAATAAATAGGATGGGGGGGGGAGATGGCACCCTGCCTTGTGCCTCTAAAAGGTGAGAATCTATCGAACAGATAGCCATTGGCCCATATATATGCCTGGAGGCAGGTGCATTATATAGTTTGTTGAAATTTCTTACATACTACTCTGAAAAGAAAAACAAAAAGTTTATCAAGGATCCTGTGCAAGAACTTTCTATTGACCCTATCAAGAGCCTTTTTGTGTCTAGGCTAATGAGAAAGACATTAATTTATGCATCTTAAAGCAAAAGTGCAAAGAAACGGAGCAAAATATTTGACCCTACCTTTTTTTTTTTTTTTTTAGTATAAAGATTCCAGGCACCCCACCATTTTATTTGGTGGTAACATTTTCTTTTTCCACCACATTTTTTATTTTTTTTTGGCTGTATCTTTCTGCTTGCCGGCTAAACTCCGGAGAGAACCCCCAGCCTCATGCCCTGGTGTCCACCATCTAGTGTTGGCCCAGACTCCCAGGGCTTGCCCCCCCCTCGGCGGGGCCGATGGGGTTCCCCAACCCCCACTGGAGACCGGATTCAGTGTGGCCAGCACCGTAGCTGGCCAGGAGCTGAGCCTGCGAGGCACCCTCCACCATTCTGCCGTGGCATCTTGTTTCCTGTTTTTTCTCCCCAGGAGTCGAGGCGTGCAATGACACTCGCGGAGAGGAGCACGCATGTGTCTGCACGCACTCCCCCCAAGCTTCTGCCCCAACTCCTCCCCCTTCTGCAGCGCAGCGCTCTGCCCCCCCGCCTCCGCTAGGGAGCAGGCAGGCGCCGACCACTGAGAACCCCCCTCCACGGAGAAGGAGAGCAGTCCATTGGAAGCTCAATCCTTCTCCACTCCTGCCGACCCCTGGCAGCCCATGCTCATTCCTGAACACAGGTCGCCGGCATAGCGCGAGGCAAGGCGTCCAGAGCCTCAGCACCAGCGGGCCGGCCTTTTTTCCACCACATTTGAGTATTTTACCAATGTTTGAATTTTTTGCTCAATAAACAAAGATGACCACCAAACCTGTCTTGAAAATGCCACTGTAGGTCTAGGAAGGATTAGGACTGAGAAAATAAGAACAAATTCAGGATGTGCAGCATAGGAGATACCTAGACAAGTACAGTAGATTCATCAGGTATGCTAATATTTTAAATTGTAGCTGAAACTAACCTTCTGGAAAAACATTGTTCATTGCTCTGCTGCTACGACATGGACTGATCTAATATTGTTAGGGGTCTGCCTGACGTATACGAAACCTGTCTGATCTTGGTGTATGATTTGGGGCTTAATGTTTTCCTGTCTCTTGGCCTTAATGGAACTAGTAGTTTATAGTCTGCGTTTACTATGCAGCTTGGCTATATGAACCACACTGCACAGAGTCCCCGCCTTCCTTCAGAATTACCGTCATTATCGCTATATCCCATTGTGCAGCCAGAATGCCCTCCTCTCCCATGGCATGACTCAATGCCCTTGTCAGGTATGGCAATAGTGTCTACCTGAAGAGCTTGTAGAATTCAGGTAAGCACACATCTGTACCTGGGCATTTTCCTAATTTTAACCTCTTAATGGCTTCCACTACATATTGTGTGGCAATCAAGCTTTTAGTTCTCCGTTCTCTTTCCTAGAAATCTGTGGCAAGAGTTTGAGAACAATTTAAAGCGCTGCTGACACAACAGGTACTACTGAGTTGGTTCTGTGTGAGAATGTCATTTTCATTTAGTAGGCAAATTTGTTTTGGGGGGAAGAAATGAAGGTTAATACCATTTTTATTCATGTTTTCTTCCCATCACGGTGATGCACGCTCCCACTCGGCAGTAGCACTGCCAATTCCAATCTGAAGACGCGGTGACGTTAAGTTGGGAAATCACTGCGGTGTGCCAGTGGGGACTGGCAACCTATACAGCACTAATGGAGTTCTGCAGGAGGACAAATTTGTGAATCTTTCATTTGATTTGAACACTAAGTTTGTGAAAGGACAGATCATAACTGTATTATTTCAAATGTGCTGTGTGCGACTGCGATTCCAGCATATGTTGCCTTTGACCAGGATAGGGCATGCAGCACTTACATCATGTATTGTGTAATTTCACCTACATAACTGAACGTCATATTTGTTTAGATAGTATTTACAGTGATACCTTGCATAGCAACATACAGTGCTGTAAATAAGTTAATGGGTATGCACTGTAGATAAATATATTTTTTATTACTTTTTTTAATTTAATCTTTTATTCTGTATATGAATTCAATTACTTTACAGGCAGCTGCAGAGAGAAAAAAATAGTAGCACTTGATTACATCACAGGGCAGTACATACACGCTTTAGTGAATACAATGGAGTGACTTAAGTTAATAAGGTGATGCATCAATTTCCAGGAAACTTCATTATTACTGAGTTTAAAAACTTAGACATTAAGTTGCATTATTTGCAATTGGCATGGCATGGTGGGTTCCTCTCCTCTCCCCCTTGATATTTTTTATTATTAATTCCAGGTTATAAAATTATTTGAAATGTGCAAATTCAGAAGGGTATATTGAGCTACAATCTACCTGTCCAGTTCCCTATTCGAAGTTCTAAGGAAACAGCTAGAGGATCCAGGATGGCAGCTGATGGTACAGGTCAGTGTAGGAACCTTGTCCAGTCATGGCTGGGATGGCAACTGACTCTGCTGTTGGTTGACAGAATACGAGTGAAGTGGCAGAATGATGGGGGGTGGGGGGTGATTAGAGACTGTCCAGACGGGGAAAGTGGGGTATGGAGAATGGATGAGGTTACTACAAGGGTTCTGGCAGTGGCCCAGCAGGGGAATAAGGGAGTATGGTATATGTCTGAGGTTAGCCCAGCATCAGAGACGTGGTCTTGCTAGTGGATGTGGGGTAGGGGAGACTGATTTAGTGGTTTTGAATGTAATTCGACTAGGCTGAAAGGGATGACATGAATGTTGTATGATAGCCTGGATGTTTAGGTGTGGCCTAGCTGGGTCAGGGTATTTGGGGTAGGAAAACTGCATAGGCTGGTCCGAGGGGATATGGAAGTTGTCCAGCTGGGGGAAGTTTGGTATAATGGGTGGGGGAGCAAGATCTGTTTTTTCAGGAAGTGGTCCTGATGGAGGAATAAGGCATACATAGTTCTGGTGTGCAATTCCAGAGTTCATAGACCTGGGTTTGGCAGGGGTAGAGAAGGAGGTAGTTTAAGCCAGCTCAGGGGTTCAAGGGCTAGCTCAGTTTGAAGTAGAAGGGAGGGGTAGGTGAGAGAAGCAGTACGGTTTTCCTCAATTTGGTCCAGTTGAGTGAAAAAGGTGGAGTTAGGTGGGGAAATCCTGTCAGGGTGTTCATAGCCTGTCAGGGTTTGGGGAACAGTGAGTGTGGTGACTACAGGAGGTCAATGCTGATGTCCAAATGATGTTTTGGGGGCGTAGGAAGATGTTTAAAGGACAGTGCAGAGAAATGATTAAAAAAAATTGTAATGGTTTAGGGGCATGCTGTTGGACTCTGGTCACTGATATTGAAGTGCTCACATGGCCAATGAAAGTGTTCCTTTTGTTTGTTGTTCAGTGTATAGGAATCTGTTAACCCCATGTGGAGTCCCACCTGGGCCAAAAGTTCAATTTGAGTTTGTGTGACTAAGCCCGGTGAAGTCAGCCACGACTCAGCTGGGAAGGGAGGTAGCTTTTCGAAGACAGTGAAGGGGTCAGACAGGTGGTCAGGTTAGAGGAACAGTGGTAGTCACAAGCATGCAAGGGTGTCTTAGGGCTTGTCTGGTTGGTATAAGAGGACCAAGGTGGGTGTTACACATCCATTCATGGGTACCTTGGCTGGTCCTGGAGGAAGCTGAGGTTAGAGCTGAGTGGCAGACATACATCTTGGGTTCCAGGGCTGGATAGGGCGGTAGATAAAAGCTGAGGTGGGTGTTGGACACCCATTCCTGGGCTGGTCCTGATGGGCAGACCAAGGGGACATAGGTGAGTAAAACCAGGCTGGAGTGGCCATAGCTTGTCCTTGTGGCATGGCGGTATGTGCATCCCAGGCTGGTCAGGGTGGGCATTGAGGGGAGTGGTAGGTATTGGAAATGTTGCTAGTGAAGGCTAGTTCGGGGGTATCATGGCTGGTTTGATTGGAGGCATGCAAGACTTATGTGGAGTAGGTGACACCAGAGGTCCCTGGCTGGCTCTCAGTGGGCAGATAGGGTGGAAATAAGTGGTGGAGGCTGCTCCATGGAACCCAGGGCTGGTTCAGGTGGGGAGACATGAAGAACATAGGTAGTAAGGCAGGACTGGGATGGACAGGGAGTGCAGACTGTCAAAATGTTCCGTTGGTGCAGGAGGCTGTTAGGGGCATCTAATGGTTGGTCCATGTGGGAGGACTGGGGGAAATACTGTGGGTGGAGGAGGGAAGTCCAGTGCTTCAACAGATGATTTTGTTGGGGTGCATGGGTAACATAAGCCTGTTAGGCAGGTCTGGGGGTCCACTGACTGTTCCTGGAGGGGGATGGCGAATGGGGATGCCATCAGGCTATCACTTGGTTGGGAAGGGTGACTGGGGCTGGGGGTACAAGGGTAAAGTAAGCCACTTAAGCAGGTCTGGGGGTCCCAAGACTGGTCCGGGAGTGTGGACGGGAAATGCAGGGGTGGGAAGAGGGGGGATTTGCCGGTCTGGGCATCCTATGGCTGGGTAGGGTGACTGGGGTTGAGGGTACAAGCATAAAGTAGGTCAGTTCAGTAGGTCTGGAGTCCCATAACTTGGAGGGAGGGGGACAGTGGGGGAGGCTAGTCTAGAGGTCACTGGGCTGCTCCAGTGGAAGGAACATGGGCCATTTCGGTGAGAGAGGCATGCCAGGGGGTTTCATGGCTGGCTGTTCAGGGGTGCAGTCCGGGGGAAAGTAAGTTGGGTAATCTGGAAAAGGATGGTAAAAGTGTATGTCAGACTCTAGTCAGAGGTCATAAGGGTCAAACAAACTGGGAGAGGGAGGTGCAGATGAATATGGGAATCCCATCCAGGAGTCCTAGGGGTGATCTGGGTAGGAAACAAGGATGGAGGTGGGTGTTGGGGTCCCATGGATGATCTGGTTAAGAGGTGATGGAGCACATGGGTGTCAAACATTGTGCATATACAGTATCTGTCATAAGCATACAAAACTTTCTGCTACAATCACCCCCACAACACACACGATTTCTATCCTGCAATCCTCAACACTTTCCACAACTGTACAGTGTCCTGTTTTTGTTGCACTGCATCTTGAAGACAAACCAGAAGAAAACAGAAAACCATTCATTTATCCCTATCTATTCAATGACAAATCAAACAAAGAAATGCAGCGCAGACAGTGAGATTTCCAGGCATTACTGATCACTTTATTTGTCACCTTATTCTGTGAACGCAACTGTACATGTCTCAACCCAGTTCAGCAGCTGACTCGCACAGAAGCGCCAGACTGCGGCCCCAGTCAGTTCCCCACCTGATGTCGTTCATGAGCACCTCTGTCAGCACTAGCACGATGGAGGATTGTCAGCTGCATGCTCAGGCACAGGCGTTAAAATTGGAATTAAAACCATTGTTTCATTTTATTAATTTTTTTTTTTTTTAACAAAGTCGGTCATTCTGCTATCATGGTGGTCCTGGAACTGCGGGAAAATAGCAGTTACGTAAGAACTTACCGTAACAGTAGATCTTCGAGAGAGGTTCCTGCAGTAGGTGTTTACATATAGGACTGCGCCCCCTGGTGTCCGATCCGCACGGCAAACTTGTAGATAGCAATCATCAGCGGGTACCGCCCCCAAAGGCGGGGCGTCGGGACGTCAGCCCGACTATAAAAGGGGCAGTCCCGCGCCCACTCTCCAGTTCTTTTCCAACAGAGAGCTAAAAATAGGTAAGGAGAAAACTAGAGTGAACTCCAAAGACCCTGCTTCCACTCTAGTCCAGCCGGACTACATAGGATGGAAAGTAAAGCAACCAAAAACCGGGGGAAGGAGGGAGGGAAACTAGACCTACTGCATGAACCTCTCTCGAAGATCTACTGTTATGGTAAGTTCTTACCTAACTGCTATATCTTACTTCGAGAGGGTTCCTGCAGTAGGTCTTCACATATAGGACTGAATACCAAGCAGTCCCAAAGAAAAATAAGGCATAGGTGCATCCGTGAGGAGGATAAGTCGCTAAGAGTGCTCATGACAGAAGGCCTTGCAGGACCGCAAGTCCAAAGCCAGTTCTGCGCCGAGAGGCAATGTCCAGACTGTAATGCTTAGTGAAGGTGTGAACAGACGTCCAGGTGGCCGCAGCACAGATCTCTGCCGTGGACACATTCCTTAAAAAGGCAGTAGAGGTCACCACACTACGGGTGGAATGGCCTTTGACTACCTCCAGAAGGGACTTCCCATATTTCGTGTACGAAAAATGGATGCAGTTAGCGAGCCATCGGGAGATGGTCTGCTTGGAAATAGCCTTGCCCTGGCACTGAGGGGCAAAAGCTACGAACAGTTGGTTAGATTGCCTAACCTCTTTAGTCCTGTTCATGTAGTACCTCAGGATCCGGTGCACATCAAGCGTGTGCAGCAGGTGTTCCCCCCTGTTGGAATACTGTGGATAGTATACCGGTAATTCCACGCTCTGGTTCAAAGTGGTTTCTGAAACAACTTTGGGCAAAAAAGAAGGGTTAGTCCGAAGGACTACTCTATCCTTATGAAAAATCAAATAAGGTTCTTTACATACGAAGGCCTGTAGTTCGGAAACCCTTCTGGCTGAAGTGACAGTGACTAAAAACAAGGTCTTCCAGGAGAGGAAGCGCAAGTCGCAAAAAGAAGCTAGTTCAAATGGTGGGAAGGTCAGCTTCTCAAGCATGAAATTCAGGTCCCAGGGAGGACAAGGATTCCGGATCGGAGGTTTCAAATGAAAGATGCCTTTCAAAAAGGTTTTGGCAACCTCCAGTTAAGCCAAGGTTTTGCCCTCCACCAGAATGAGGTAGGCCGACACCACAGAGAGGTGGACCTTAATGGAGGAATAGCTAAGGCCCGCCTCAGACAGATGCGCGAGGTACTCGAAAACCTGGGATGCCGAGCACGAAAATGGATCCCAGCTCCTTGCTTGGGCCCATATCGTGAATCTCTTCCACTTCATAGCATAAGTGGATCTAGTGGAGGGTTTTTTTGGCCTCCACTAGAATGTGCGCAACCTGTGAAGAAACCCCATAGCGAGAAATCGCTATGTCTACAGGTGCCACGCATGAAGGGGGAGAGACTGAAGGTTTGGATGCACCAGGGTGCCCTGTTCCTGAGTCAGAAGGTCATGAGAAATGGGCAGAGGAACCGGAGGTTCCAGTGCCAATTGTTGCAGAAGAGGGAACCAAATTTGGCGTGGCCAAAGAGGAGCAATCAGGATTGCATGGGCTCCCTTTTGTTGAAGTTTCACCAGGACCTTCTGAATTAGAGGAAAGGGAGGAAAGACGTACAGAAACCTCCCTGTCCACGAAAGAGACAGTGCGTCTCACCAGAAAGCACCATGCCCGGGAACAAGCAAGCAGAAGACCAGTAGTGTTGTAGAGAATGGTTTAAATGAAATACTTAGTTTGGCGAGCGATTATAACAGCCCTCCTGAAACCAGGAAAGGATCCTGTTAGGGCGGAATCTTAACACCCCATCTCCATGCTTAATGCAGATTATAAATTGTTTATGGCTGTACTTGCATCACAACTCGAAGGCCTTCTCCCAGACCTGGTTGACTGGGACCAAACGGGGTTTGTTCAGGGCCGCCAGGTTTTTGACAATGTGAGGCGTGCTTTTTTGCTAGTAAACTACGCAGAGGAGCGATCCCTCCCTTTGGTCCTGGCCACCCTGGATGCAGAGAAGGCCTTTGATAGGGTCTCTTGGCCCTTCCTCTGGTCGGTACTCCAGGCTTTTGGATTCCCACCGAATTTTAAAGCCATGCTAAAGTCTATCTACTCTCCCTCCTTTGCATATGTTAAGGTTAACGGTTCCTTAACAGACCCATTTCCATTGGCCCGTGGCACCTGTCAGGGCTGCCCCCTATCGCTGCTTTTATTTGCATTATATATTGAGCCCATAGTTTCGTTAATTCAGTGTTCCAAGCAGGTGGAGGGAATTCCTTTAGGGCGGAGGGAATATAAGGTGTCATTATTTGCAGATGACATATTAACCCTGACAAATCCCTCCTTCTCTCTACCAAAGGTGTGACAACTGCTACAGGAGTCTGAAAGCTTCTCAGGTTTCCGGTTAAATAAATCAAAAACTGAAGTAATTGCCTATCGTTATACTCCCCCAGAAAATATATGAGAAGGCTTCCCTGTGAGATGGAACAGAAATTACATTAGATATCTGGGGGTCAATATCACAAAATCATCGGATCATGTTGAGCTTTTAAATTATGAACCCCTTACTCAGGAGCTAAAAAAAGTATTGCATGCTTGGGCGGTACTACCATTATCCTTCTTGAGGAAAGTGGAGGTTATTCGTATGATGATCTTACCAAAAGTGCTTTTTTCCCTTCAAACACTTCCTATTCTCCCTTCCAAAGAAATATTCAGGGATTGGCAGAGAACAATTCCCCAGTTTGTATGAAAAGGCGGTCGGGCTAGGATCCTCTCTGAAATTTTGTTTTTGTCACTTAATCAAGGGGGAATTGGCCTCCCAAACTTCGAACGGTATGCCAAGGTGGTATTTCTTCATATAGCTTATTTGTGGACCAGTTCAACTTATTTATCCCATTGGAAGGGCACAGAACTAGTCTTAAACGATTTGCACGATATTCCTAGAATGCTTTATTCAGCAGCTGCCTCGTCTATTCCCATTAGACACTTTTATCTTTTTTACCCGAGTGGTATTAAAAATATGGCAGTCATATTTCTCTACATTGCCCTCAAAATTTCATTTGTTAATGACAGCTATGGCATGGGATGGAAATACCCCTTTTTATAGCACTGCGATTATTCTTAGGTACTGGGCTCATTTGGGTTTGACATATTATTTTCAGTTATTTGACGATAAGGGTCTTCTTCCCTTTTCTGTGCTGCAGGCTAGATATGGGCTTCAGCAGGTGGATAATTTTAGGCATTTGCAAATAAGTTCGTACTTACAGGCTAAACCTTATTTTGATTCTTTACCCGAGTTACAGAAAGCGACAGGGGTTAGAATCATCATGACAAGTCAAAAAGGGGAGGCTGCCAGTTGTATCATTGGGAAATGCACGCAGATATTCGGGCAGAGAAAGTGGACTTAACCAAAGCTGTACTAAATAGATGGGAGCAGGAACTGGAGGAATCTATAAGCTGGGAGGAGTGGTCCCAGTCCATGCAACTAAGTAACAAGATCTCTCCCCTCCTTTACATAAAGAATTCTAGTAGATGGGGGGTGGGGGGGAGAACTGAGGAAGGAGCATGGCCGCTCATGCTTATATAGGGCTGTGACATCGAAGCCTGATGTCGGCGTGGGCGGCCCCCACTAGACTGATGCAGAAACGCTTCCGAGTGATCCTACCACCTGACAACTAAGTTCTATAAGTGTGACCTGATAAGAGATATCCCCAAAGAACATCAACTACTTCACAGAACGAGTGGTAAACACGTGGAATAGACTGCCAGAGCACGTGAAGCCGGCTGACGCTGTAATAATCTTCAAACTTGGACCAGACAAGTACTTTTAAGACAGTGGGGTGACAGGGAGGAACTTTATGGATCACTGGTCATCCTCCTCCTCCCCAAACATGTATGCATAACCTTTTCTTACATGTTCAAATGTTGTGCTCCACACTGAAATCCAAAACACTGCTTTTAGCCAACCAGAATCTTTCCTCCCTAATACATGCAATATTCATCTGTGCAGAGGGAAAACTGAAATGTTAACAGGAGATAGGAATGGCAACCTTTATTTCCTACTTATATATTTCCACTCTAGTCTCCAATGGCCCACTTGTTTTCAAGAACAACCCAATGCATTAATCATGCAATTTAACAAATCGATGTGGGAGCAAACTCCAGCTGACAAATCTGAGCAACACGATCAGGTATTTCTTCTGTTTAAAATGGAAGGCTCAGTAACTTGCTGTGGGAAGATTCATTCCTTAGAACAAGGATAGTCGAGCCTCTCCTCGCCTGATTTCTGCATATTTAAGCATCTGTTTCGCAGGCATTTTTACACGAGGGCATTTTTAGCTCATGAGGCATTTTCAGACATTTAAAGTGTGCCCATCAGTCAAAATACTGCAAACGACAGGTGTGTTCTTGCATAAACAACACATCCACCAACACACTGTCAAAGATATGAAACAAACTTAGAATGATTCCTAGCAAGGCTTTAACAATGATGCAATATATACAGAATATAATGCATGGGCAGCAGTGTGCATAACACATGTTTTTTTTCTTATACACACCCCAAAGGTGTGCAGTACCACAAATAATGAGACCGAAGATAAAGTGATTTATAATGGTACCTACTACACACAGACTGGAAAAAAAAAAAATAAAACATTTTCACCGTTTCCTACTTTTTAAAATGACTGGTTAACAGAAGCACAGTGTAATGGAACAGATCAAAAAACAAGAGTACGTACTAGCTGCAGCTGTTGAGTATCGTGCTCAGCGCTGTGAGTTACAACGAAGCAACTCTCCAATACACACATTTGTGTGTAATGCAGTGTGTATGTAACAGAGAATTTAAGGTACTGTTTCAGTTTGTAATCAACCCCAACCACCAGTAACAACACAATTAATTGATCTGTTGGGATGTGCTTCAGTGTTAGAAAGCAAAACAGACCAAGTTCTGGTTGAGCTCTAAGAATAGCTATTGTAGCTAATGGCTAATGAAAATCAAATGTGGCTATTAAAAATACAAAGTGGCTAACTAAATACATCAATTTACTGTTGTATTATTTAACCACAAATACTGCAAAGTGCAGTATGTGGCATACCTTTTTTCTCCAAAGCACTCACTTAGAAGTTTGTAGTAACAGGGCTCTTGAGAGGGTGGGGCGCTGGAGACAATTACCGGGGCCCGGCATGCTACTGTATGCAGCTCCATAGGGGCCCCAGAGTCTGAACTTTTCACGGGGCCTGGGCCAGAACTCCACTGACAGGGCCTGGGTAGTAATACCTTTTATGTTTGTCTAACAAAGACTTGTGTAACCCCTAGATGGCGCTATCCCAGGGGCTACTACCCCTGCCTGATTTGCCACTAACAGGTTGAGGGGCCTGGATCCAATGGCGGGTGCCTCCACCCAGAGGTCAGGGTTTGCAATAGTTAAACTACCTTGGTCACAGCCCTCTGGGACACTGAAACCCCCCTTTCTTCCCACTAGTGGCCCACACAATATATCAGAATTACCTTCTCAGTATACACTTACCCCCAGGTCTGGTTCCATTTGGGACCTCCTGTGAAATGAGATACAGTGCAACAATCACAGTACAGTACTTTAACATAGACAAACACTCAGGCAGTATAACTTTGCTGAAACAAGCAGCTCTGATTTATTTAGGGGATATAACAAGGACAGGGGAAATCAGGTTAATTAGCTTATCACTCTAATAATTCCATTATGGCTCTGTGCACAGGCCTATCCCTATCAGTTACTGTCCCTGGGTACCCAAGCCCTAGTGGCTAGTCCAAACCGTGGCAGCTGGTAGGGGCCTTTCACACAGAGAAAAGGAGAATTAAACAGTCAGCAGTACAGTAATTCCATTTGGATTTAATGTGGCAATTCAACAGGAGCGACCTGAATTAGTACTCACGACCTCCAAATAAGATAGGGTCCTTCAATGTCAGCAGGGCTCACTTGAGGTACACAAACCTCTTCACACATTTATATAAAAGAAAGCACTATACCAGGCAGGCTGCATCTGTATCCCGATCGCAATTACTGCACAATACCGGGAGAACACACAGCAGATTCAGTTCCTGACAGACCGAGTGTAATTCAACAATTTCTCCAGTCTTCTACAGGGTGAGCCTGGTTTCTACTCTTCAGAGATCCTTTGATTCTTTTCACAGGACTGATTCAGTCCTAACAAGCTGTTACACAAGCTGCAGACCGAACTCTGGGCCTTATACACGTTTTTGACTAAAACTGCACACTGAAAAGCACAGGGCTCCTTCCTTCTTCACTGCCAAAGCTCAACTGACACTCCAACTGAAAAACGGGCACTTCCTTTGAGTTCCTCCCAGTTCTCGACTGGATTGGCTGTCACTCACAATAGACTGCTGCTGTTGGTCCAAAAGGCACTGAAGTCTAAACTACATCTCCCAGAGTCACTGCCCATACAATCCTCTTGTGGCTGGCTCAGATTATGAGTCCAAGTTCTGATTCGTCCAAGGCACCATTTTAGAGCTAGCTTACCCCACACTGATTGGTCCAGTTCAGCAGTTCAAAACTAGAATGGGGAACTAGCAGACACAGTTCTGACTGCAAAGAAAGCAGGTTAGACAAACTGTAATTTCATTATTACTCTAAATAATTTCTGGCAAACAGTTACATCTTTCAGATAGGTTCCCTTTGCACTCCTAGTGACTGCAAAATGAAGTGAATTGGCAGCAGCTCGAGTGGTACTCAGAGAAGCACACAGTCCCCCATACAACTAATTATGTCTGCAAGCAGACAGCTCTTAAAGAGACAGTACCAGAGGCTCTAAAACACTCACTGATAAATGGCTTAAATGCCAAACACCATTCAGGCTTGGAGCATTCAAGCAAGCTCCTGGAAGTCTTTTGGGAACCCCATTTGCAGGGGGTTACACCCTTCCTGGTTTGGGAAAGCTTGACGTCTGCCAAGCAAGTACATTATCCATGTTTCAACTGCAACCATATACATTTGCATTAGGCTCGCATATGTAATCATCAGTCAATATATCATTTTACCAAGAACACATTTCTGAAACATTGCAGTACGTCACTTTACACAGTATTACACACATTGTACCATAACTCAAGTTATTACCTCTTGTACATGAAACCTGAAGAGAGGGCCCTTCCCTATCAGTTACCTTGGGGCTGGATGGGGCAAGGGCACCATACTTAGAGGGCAACACAAGTAACTTGAGTTAGCACTGATGCTCAGTTTGGGCAATGAGCTGGGGACACATACACTCCTTTATGGACAACATTGAGAGGCAAGTCCACAGGCCTCCCAAGTGAATCATAACTGAGGTGCACCACAGGCTTTACAGCTCGACCAGTCTTTCTAGGGGAACTGTTATAGTCTCTGCACTCTGAGCCTCATTTTCAGCATTGTCCTCACTTGTCAGGGAGTCTCCATGGGGTAGAGAGGCTAGAACTTGGGGCACTTTCAGCTCCAGGAGTTACAGTTTCTGAGTCCACAACATTTGGCCTGCATGGAGAGCTTTTGGACACTGGCAGTGGACTGTCAGGGCACTCAAATACTCTTCTTGTTCAGGTGTATCACCAGTCTGCCCTAATCTATCATTTTCTCCCTGAAAGCTCAAACAGTTCAACCATGCACAATGATTCCATTTCATCTGATCTGATGCTTTGCACTTCACTTTCTGGGAGCATTGGCTCCAGGGATGAAGCTGGGGCTTAGACAGTCCAGAAGGCCCAGCTTCATCTCCAGTATTGACTAGGGATTGCCCCAAACAATTGACTCAGTTCGTAAGAAGGATAGTATTCAAAGTCACTCTCACTTTCTTCCGATATGGACTGACAGTCATGCTCAACTGGGACTTGTGGAGGGGAACACTTTAACTTTGCTTCTGTAGGTGCAGACTTTCTTGATCTTTTCTTAGCAGCAGCTCTAGTCACTGGTCCAGAGGGGCATCTTCTAGGGCTCAGACTCAATTAAGATTTGTCCAATGGGCAGTAAATGATTTCTATGCATTGTTTTTACATCTTTTGAATTATTCTCAGGCCTTACTTTGTACACTGGCAGATCATCTAGTTTGCCCACTACAATGTGAGGGAGATGGTGCCATCTGTCAGCAATCTTGTGCTTGCCATGCAGTCCCAGATTTCTTAGCAACACCGATCTCCCTCCTGGAGTTCCTGTGCTTTCACCTTTTATCATACCTTTCTTTGTTGGCCAGATTTCTTTTGGCAGCCATGGTTTGAGCCAGTTGGTACGCATGAGTTAGCTGGGCCTTTAACTTTTGCACATACTGTAAATAGTTGTCAGCTTGAACCCCATCAGGAGAGACCCCAAAACACACATCTACTGGTAGTCGAGCTTCTCTTCCAAACATCAGGCGGTAGGGGAAGAATCCAGTGGCATCACTTTTGGTGCAGTTATAAGCATGTACCAGGGTGCTAATTTGTTGGCTCCATCTAGGCTTGTCCTTTGGTGCAGGGTGCCTAGCATATCTAGCAAAGTGCGGTTGAAATGTTCAGGCTGTGGGTCCCCTGGGGTGGTAAGGAGTGGTTCTGGACTTTCGACTCCCACAGAGAAAGCATCTCTTTGATCAGACGACTCTCAAAGTCTCTCCCTTGATCAGAATGGATTCTTTGTGGAGCCCCATAGTGAACAAAAAGTTCTACAAGTACTTTGGCCACAGTGGATGCTTTCTGGTCTTTGGTGGGGAAAGCTTGGGCATTATCTCGTGAAATGGTCAGTGACCACCAGCACATTACTGATATTTCTTTGATCTGACTCCAAACTTAGAAAATCAATACAGACCAGCTCCATGGGTGCACTGGTGGTGATGTTAACAAGGGGCAGCCCTCTGGGCAAAGCTTTCTCTGTAAGCAGCGACTACAAGTTCGAATGTGTTGCTCCACATCAGCCCCATCTTAGGCCAATAGAATCTGGATCTCACCAAGTCAAGTGTTCTGTCTATACCAAGGTGCCCCATGTGGTTGTGCAAGGACCTCAGTACTGAGTCTCGAAAGGCAGTGGGCAGCACTAGTTGTTGTTTGTCTACTTGTCCCCTGTCTACTGTTTCTCTGTATAACAGTTTATTGATCAGTTTCAATTTAGGACCTTTTGTATAACAGTGCAGTTCTCAAATCAGTGGAGCGAATTTGGACACATCTTTTCCTGCATAGAGGGCTTCTAAAGCTGCTTTGATCATGGGATCGCGGGATTGAGCCACCAATACTGTCATTGTCCAGCTGAGGCAGTGCACCAATGTCTATTGCAGAAAAGTGGCAATAAGCAGCAGGTATGCAATTCTCAGAGGCTCCCAAGCAATCCACCATGCAGTCCACTGCGTCCGTGGACATTTGTTCCTCCTGTCAAACTTCGGCAGAGTGCCCGAATGTCAGGTTCTGCCAATCGGACCCAATCATTCTGGGGAACAGGCCTCGGGAGAGAGCATCAGCATCTATGTGGTTCAGACCTGCTCGGTATTCGAGCATATAGTCATATGTAGATAATGCAGAAAGCTACCTATGGCCAGTGGCATCCAACTTAGCTGAGGTCTGCACATAGGTCAAAGGATTATTGTCAGTTTTACTAGTATTTTAGCCCCTACAAGTACTCATGGAATTGGTCAACAATAGCCCACTTCAAAGCTAGGAACTCTAACTTATGTACAGGATAGTTCTTTTCGGATGGGGTCAGGCTTCTACTGGCAAAGGCCACTGGTCTCAGGCCATTCTCGTGTTTTGGTACAACACAGCCCCCAACCCTTGCAAGCTAGCATCAGTGTGCAGGACGTAAGGTTTTCTTGGATCGGTATAGAGCCAGCACTGGAGCATGGGTAAGTTGATATATGATCTCATGAAAAGCAGTCTCACTAATCAGGAGTCCAGCGGGCCCCAAATACTTCACTCGGATGAAAATACACTCTTTCAGTCTTGAGGGACGCTGACTTTTGGTATTTTTTGTGGGTTGGGGATACCCTTGAGTAAGGTTAAGTAAAGGCGGATCACTCTTGAATAGTCCTTGATGAAGCGCCGATAATAACCACAGAATCCCAGGAATCTTTGCAGTTCTTTAGATTTTTGGGCTGTGGCCAGGTGGTCAAGGCCTCAACTTTACTTGGGTCGGTCTCTATTCCTCGGTGGATACTATATGTCCCACATACTTTACTGATGTTTGAAAAATTGACACTTATCAATGGACAGTTTAAGGCCAAAGTCCTCCAGTCGGCAATACCTTAAATAATCTGCTCTCATGTTCCTCCAGTGAGCTGCCAAACACAATAACATCATCTAGGTATACCAGGCACTCTAGTAAGTTCATGTCCCCACTGCACGCCTCATCAATCGTTGAAAAGTGGCTGGGGCACCTGAAATCCCTTGAGGCATCCTCATGAATTCATAGAAGCCAAGCGGACAGATAAAGGCTGTCTTTTCACGGTCCTCTGGGGCCATCGGGATCTGATAGTACCCACTGCGGAGATCCAGCACAGAGAACCACTTGCTCCCGTTTAGGCAGTCCAAAGCATCCTGAATGCGGGGCATTGTGTACTGATCATGGATAGTCCGCCGGTTTAAGGTGCGATAATCCACACACATCCTTACTGTTCCATTCTTTTTCCTCACTACCACAATGGGGGAAGCATAAGGGCTTCTGGATTCTTGTATTACACCAGCAGCTAACATCTCTTGCAGATGCCGTCTCACATCATCTATGTCAGCAGGTGCCAGGCGTCGAGACCTCTCACGAAATGGTCTTTCGTCATGCAGCCGATATTGTGCTCAGCTCTTGCACGCATCCTACATCCCATTCCTTAAAGAAAACACCTGGTCTCTCTGGGCAAGCTTCTCACTGATCTTCACTTTCCATTCAGCTGGCAGCGGGAGTCGCCAAATCAAACAAGTCAGTAGCATTTCTGTCATTCTTCCTTGAACTCTTGCTGCTGGTAGCACTGCAGTGTCTGCACAATGCACATTAGCCAGGATGCAACCTCTGTTTACTCGAATGTCTCTTTCAGACACATTATGAACTTGGACCATTACCCTTCTGGCATAAGCATGGGCTCTAGCGGGAAAATACTAGGCTTGACCAGCAGTCCTCTGGCAATTTTCCATCGCCTGGTGCATCCAACATTAATATTTTATTCTTAACATCCTTTCTGATACGGACCTCTCCCTGTAAGGTACACTGGGCATTTGGCCAGGATCAGAGACTCAGGATCCTTCTTCCATACAATTCGACCGGTTCCTCTGGTTCTGTTTTTTCAGCATCTCTCTGTGCCTCATAGGCCTTCTTAATTAAAGCCGAACTCTTAAAGCTCTACTAGTCTTTGACCCTGTTTTCATAACACAACTGTGCCAGCCTCCGAACATATGAGCATTTGTTCCAATCAACAAAGGGACACCATCATACAGTCCAGTGGGGGACACACTAAGGCTAGGGTCTCTACTTGTTCGGCCACTCCAGCCACGGAGGTGGGGAAAGACAGCCAAATTGATATACCCAGAATAGGGTAGGCCTTCTCACTTAACCCCATACATGCAGTCCTTCTAATGGTTGTAAGGGTACGTCTGACAAATGCTTCTGATACCAATCTTGGAACATAATTGTCACTTGGGAGCCACTGTCTAATATAGCTCTTGTAGACACCGCTCACCTTTACAGTGGTCTCCATGGAGGGACCCACTATTCTGGACCAGTCTGAGAGGCGGTAGTGGGGGCCTGGGCAACTGACCTTGCCACAAAAGGACGTGAATTAGCATTTTGGTGCCCTCACTGGGATCATGTCGTGCACCTCTTAACCACTGATTTCTTCTCCAAGCTCTCCTTGTAGCCTATATGCAACTTTGTCAGTGTCTTTTTGGGACTGGCATTCCTTTCATGTGCCCATCTTTCCCACAATTATAGCAAAACATACTTTCTGGAGTTTGAGCTGGCCGAGGCGCCACACTGGGAGCCAGGGCGGGGTATTACTAACTGGAAACCTGGGTGCCATCTCTGTCTGCGGCGTGATAAGCATTTGGAGACATCTCGTCAGTTTCTCCACTTCCATGGTCAAGGAATTGAGTTTGGAGCTGTTATCAGCAGGAGATACATGGGTGGGTACCCCCACCCCCATAGCAGATGCAGATGGGATATAGGTCAGGGCCCATTCTTGCAGGCGTGGCCTTCATAAAGGACTGTTTTTGAATTCCCGGATCTCTCTCAACAGTTCGCCCCATTGTGGCATATCTTTTCCTTGTCAGAGCACTCATTGACTGCCAACCTCTGCCCCTGAACTTCACTTGATGGGTCACCCTCAGTCACTCGGGTCGTAGCCGCAGCTATTGGTGCAGGTCCCTCCCGAGGTCGCCTTTTCTCAACTCCTCAATTTCTCTCATTAACTCATCATAGGAGGGTGGGATTCCAGTCGATCTTGCCAGGCGTAACTGAAGCAACAGCAGTTCTGAGAAGGGGCAGACTTAGGATCCTGTCCAGCCTGGTTCGGTCCAGTTCAATCGCTGGCAAACTACCTTTCTGAGGCATTCTTGCAACAATTTTCCAGCCGAGATACATACACAGACAACAACTCCCCTTGGTACTGTTGTGCATCTCTTACTCTCCACCATAGGTCCTCATCAGAATCTGGGCTCCCATACACATTCTCCAAGGCCTCAAGATAGGCCTGTGCAGTCGCTTCAGGGTTACTGGCCCGCTTAGCACGGATGGTAGCCAGGGCAGGACCTCGGAGGCTCTCACTAACCTCTTCGCCGCCTTCCGAGCATTGCCATTCTAGCACTTGGGGCAACATAGTCTATCCAGGTCTCCCAGTCATCCTCCCTTGGGGTGGGAGGTGCCAGAGAAGATCCTCAACCTTCGTAAGAGTCGTGACTAATGGCAGGTGCAGAAATAGGAGTCTGCATTGGTTCAGCCACCATTACGGGCACTGGAGCAGGAGAGGGTGTTGGGGAGGAACACCTCAGGTGGCAAGAATAGTTTCTTCAAGTCCTCCACAGTTTTCCCTCTCCCAGCAACCATTCAGCAAATTTCTCCTCAAAAGTTTCAGATAGTGGTGGGGCTGATTCCCCGGTCTTTACTGTCCTAGTTATCACCTCCAAGCAGTGAGGGCTCCTCTGGGGTAATGGTCTGTGGCACTTTGGAGCTATCTATGGATCCTTAAACTCTACTAGGGCCAGGAAAGTGTGGGTGAGCAGATTAGCATGCCGACCCACCACCACAGGGTTTTGTAAACCTTCCACCTTGGAAAGTACTCCCTGCACAGTGTCCGTATTGATACCCAGGGGATGTCCAGGATAAGCATAGCATTTGGGGTCGATCTCCTCCCAGTACACCACTCCACCAGCCGGTGCACAGCCACTTCTGTCGGGTACCCTTTTTTCTTAACAGTGGTTCGTAAATATGGCCACTAGAGGACACACAATCCCAGCGGTGAGCTCCAAGATGTAACCCCTAGATGGCGCTATCCCAGGGGCTACTACCCCTGCCTGATTTGCCACTAACAGGTTGAGGGCCTGGATCCAATGGCGGGTGCCTCCACCCAGAGGTCAGGGTTTGCAATAGTTAAACTAACTTGGTCACAGCCCTCTGGGACACTGCAACCCCTTTCTTCCCATAGTGGCCCACACAATATATCAGAATTACCTTCACAGTATACACTTACCCCCAGGTCTGGTTCCGCACTGGGACCTCCTGTGAAATGAGATACAGTGCCAATCACAGTACAGTACTTTAACATAGACAAATACCTCAGGCAGTATAACTTTGCTGAAACAAGCAGCTCTGATTTATTTAGGGGATATAACAAGGACAGGGAAATCAGGTTAATTAGCTTATCACTCTAATAATCTACCTATGGCTCTGTGCACAGGCCTATCCCTATCAGTTACTGTCCCTGGGTACCCAAGCCCTAGTGGCTAGTCCAAACCGTGGCAGCTGGTAGGGCCCTTTCACACAGAGAAAAGGAGAATTAAACAGTCAGCAGTACAGTAATTCCATTTGGATTTAATGTGGCAATTCAACAGGGAGCGACCCTGAATTAGTACTCACGACCTCCAAATAAGATAGGGTCCTTCAATGTCAGCAGGGCTCACTTGAGGTACACAAACCTCTTCACACATTCATATAAAAGAAAGCACTATACCAGGCAGGCTGCATCTGTATCCCGATCGCAATTACTGCACAATACCCGGGAGAACACACAGCAGATTCAGTTCCTGACAGACCGAGTGTATATTCAACACCTCCAGTCTTCTACAGGGTGAGCCTGGTTTCTACTCTTCAGAGATCCTTTGATTCTTTTCACAGGACGGATTCAGTCCTAACAAGCTGTTACACAAGCTGCAGACCGGAACTCTGGGCCTTACACACGTTTTTGACTAAAACTGCACACTGAAAAGCACAGGCTCCTTCCTTCTTCACTGCCAAAGCTCAACTGAAACTCCAACCGACAAAACTGGCACTTCCTTTGAGTTCCTCCCAGTTCTTGACTGGATTGGCTGTCACCACAATAGACTGCTGCTGTTGGTCCAAAAAGGCACTGAAGTCTAAACTACATCTCCCAGAGTCACTGCCCATACAATCCTCTTGTGGCTGGCTCAGATTATGAGTCCAAGTTCTGATTCGTCCAAGGCACCATTTTAGAGCTAGCTTACCCCACACTGATTGGTCCAGTTCAGCAGTTCAAAACTAGAATGGGGAACTAGCAGACACAGTTCTGACTGCAAAGAAAGCAGGTTAGACAAACTGTAATTTCATTATTACTCTAAATAATTTCTGGCAAACAGTTACATCTTTCAGATAGGTTCCTTTGCACTCTAGTGACTGCAAAAATGAAGTGAATTGGCAGCAGCTCGAGTGGTACCTCAGAGAAGCACACAGTCCCCCATACAAACTAATTATGTCTGCAAGCAGACAGCTCTTAAAGAGACAGTACCAGAGGCTCTAAAAACACTCACTGATAAATGGCTTAAATGCCAAATACCATTCAGGCTTGGAGCATTCAAGCAAGCTCCTGGAAGTCTTTTGGGAACCCCCATTTGCAGGGGGGTTACACTTGCTTCATATTTTTATAAGACATTTGTAACTCTTTTGGCATTTCCTAGTACTCAGAGAACACAGAAGCATTGTCAAACATTTCCATCTATCTCAACACCACACTGGAACAATCAATGCTACACCTCACTACCTTAAATAAGGAACATTCTATATACTTTCCAAAAAATATGCAACCCATTATATTGTGAACACAGTACACCTCATTCATAATGTCTTAGCCAGCATGCACCCTTCTGTAACAGGGTTCTATACAAACTTCTACTGGCTATACTGTATAATCACTTTTAAATTAAAAAAATTAAAGTCACACTGGCTGCCCCGGTTCGCATTTTGAGCCAGGGACTTCAGGAGGAGGTATATAATGCATCAAATAGCTGCTCTCTTCATGAGCAGTAGTAGTAAAAAGCATTTATTTTTATACAGGATACAAAATGACTTCTCATTTTAAGCACCGGTAGGATAAAATCCTATTTACAAGTGTAACCCCCCTGCAAATGGGGGTTCCCAAAAGACTTCCAGGAGCTTGCTTGAATGCTCCAAGCCTGAATGGTGTTTGGCATTTAAGCCATTTATCAGTGAGTGTTTTAGAACCTCTGGTACTGTCTCTTTAAGAGCTGTCTGCTTGCAGACATAATTAGTTTGTATGGGGACTGTGTGTTTCTTTGATTGAGTACCACTCAAGCTGCTGCCAATTCACTTCATTTTTGCAGTCACTAGGAGTGCAAAGGAACCTATCTGAAAGATGTAACTGTTTGCCAGAAATTATTTAGAGTAATAATGAAATTACAGTTTGTCTAACCTGCTTTGCAGTCAGAACTGTGTCTGCTAGTTCCCATTCTAGTTTTGAACTGCTGAACTGGACCAATCAGTGTGGGTAAGCTAGCTCTAAAATGGTGCCTTGACTTAATCAGAACTTGGACTCATAATCTGAGCCAGCCACAAGAGGATTGTATGGGCAGTGACTCTGGGAGATGTAGTTTAGACTTCAGTGCCTTTTTGGACCAACAGCAGCAGTCTATTGTGAGTGACAGCCAATCCAGTCGAGAACTGGGAGGAACTCAAAGGAAGTGCCCGGTTTTGTCGGGTTGGAGTTCAGTTGAGCTTTGCAGTGAAGAAGGAAGGAGCCCTGTGCTTTTCAGTGTGCAGTTTAGTCAAAACGTGTAAGGCCCAGAGTTCCGGTCTGCAGCTTTGTAACAGCTTGTTAGGACTGAATCCGTCTGTGAAAAGAATCAAAGGATCTCTGAAGAGTAGAAACCAGGCTCACCCTGTAGAAGACTGGAAGAATTGCTGGAAAATTGACCTCGGTCTGTCAGGAACTGAATCTGCTGTGTGTTCTCCGGTATTGTGCAGTAATTGCGATCGGATACAGATGCAGCCTGCCTGGTATAGTGCTCTTTATATGGATGTGTGAAGAGGTTTGTGTACCTCAAGTGAGCCCTGCTGACATTGAAGGACCCTATCTTATTTGGAGGTCGTGAGTACTAATTCAGGTCGCTCCCTGTTGAATTGCCACATTAAATCCAAATGGAATTACTGTACTGCTGACTGTTTAATTCTCCTTTCTCTGTGTGAAAGGGCCCCACCAGCTGCCACGGTTTGGACTAGCCACTAGGCTTGGGTACCCAGGACAGTAACTGATAGGGATAGGCCTGTGCACAGAGCCATAGGTAGATTATTAGAGTGATAAGCTAATTAACCTGATTTCCCTGTCCTTGTTATATCCCCTAAATAAATCAGAGCTGCTTGTTTCAGCAAAGTTATACTGCCTGAGGTATTTGTCATGTTAAAGTACTGTACTGTGATTGTTGCACTGTATCTCGTTTCACAGGAGGTCCCAGTGCCGGAACCAGACCTGGGGGTAAGTGTATACTGTGAAGGTTATTCTGATATATTGTGTGGGCCACTAGTGGGAAGAAAGGGGGGTTGCAGTGTCCCAGAGGGCTGTGACCAAGTTAGTTTAACTATTGCAAACCCTGACCTCTGGGTGGAGGCACCCGCCATTGGATCCAGGCCCCTCAACCTGTTAGTGGCAAATCAGGCAGGGGTAGTAGCCCCTGGGATAGCGCCATCTAGGGGTTACACAAGGCGTTCCTGTCTTAGATGTTAATAAAAGATCAGTTACATACATCAAGTATATCCAAAATACAGTACGTACAATCACCCATTTCCATAAAACCTTCTATACCTAGTCAAAACAAGTACATCTAACTGCTAGCTCACCTTTCAAGGCAGTATTGAATTCATGCGAGCCTGTATCTATATTTTTTCTTGAATCTTTAACTCATTCCAAAACTTCATTGCCACATAGGCAAAGGACATTTCCCCTATCCTAGTTCTTAGTGTTGCTGTTTTAAACTCCCTCAATTTTGTTGCATGTCTTAGACTATAAGTATGTTCCACTCTTTACATACAGTGGGTTTTAGACTCGTTGAAACAATATACAAGCTCCGGCCCTGATAACATAAGCTCTAGATTTTTGCTAGGGACAAGAGATGCAATTACCCTGCCTTTGACTATTATTTTTAAAAAATCATTTCAGGAATCTTCAGTTCCAGCAGACTGGTTTAATGCCATTGTTACATCTATTTTTAAACAGGGTTCACATTCCAAAATTGAAAATTACCGGCCTATTAGTCTCACGTCGATACCATGTAAATTAATGGAAAAAACAATTAGAAAATGAAACGTTAACATTAAACATTAACGATGTGCATCAACATGGTTTCAAAACAGGATTTTCATGCACCACAAATATGATTTCTTTTTACAATTATATTAGTTCTAGCTTCGACTGTAGTATGCCTATGAATGTTATTCTTTTGGATTACAGCAAGTCATTTGATAAAGTATCACATGGCACTTTGATTAATAAACTCAATCAACTAGGTTTTTCATTACCTATTATATCTTGGATAAACAATTGGCTAAGTAAAAGAACATAGAGAGTAAGGGTGAATGGTGTACTGCCAGAAGTGGGTGTGGTGACTAGTGGCATGCCTCAGGGAACTGTCCAGGGCCCGGTGCTGTTTAATTTGTTCATCAGTGATATGTACATCTCAGCTGATAACGTTATGGTTAAATCTGCAGATGACACCAAACTTGGGGGTAAGGTTAATACCCCTACTAACTGTCATAATTTAAAATCTGATCTTGCCTTAATTGAGCAATGGGCATATATTAATAAAATGCATTTTAACACATCTAAATGTGCAGTACTTCATTTGGGAAAAAATAACCCCAAACAAGAATATTATTTAAATAATACCATTATTAGGACGTCCTGTGTTGAAAAAGATCTGGGAATTTTGGTAAATAATAAACTATCTTCAACTTCTCATTGTTCCAGGCTTGCTAATCAAAACAAATGCATTATTACATAGAATAAATAAAACATTTATTACCAAATCTGAAGAATGCCTTTTAACTTTGTATAGATCTCATGTAAAGCCTTACTTAGATTATGGGTCTCCATTTTGGAGTCCTTATCTAAAGTCAGATATTAACAAAATGGAACAAGTTCAACGTAGAGCCACCAAACTAGTACCCCATCTTGCTCACCTAGAATATGACATTAGACTTCAAAAAACAGGATTACATTCCCTTAAACGAAGACGAACTAGAGGTGACCTTCTGCAGCTGTTTAAAATTCTTAAATCCCCAGTTCAAATGGCACAATGTGGCACTGTTTATTCTTTAAGGAAAATTGTGCCTAGGCTTCATAATAAACAATTAGAAGTCCAAAAAGCAAATAATAAGAGGTTAAATTTCTTTACTATGAGAACTCCCAGGATATGGAATACACTACCCCAGGATATTGTTAACTCTCCAACGTTCACAATTTTTAAGAATAAATTAAATAAATGGATGGAGGGATGGGATCTGGGTTAATGTTCCATTTATATGGAGGACAATCTCGATGGGCAAACTGCTTACTTTTGTCCTATAAACCAAGTAACCAAGTAATCTGTAATTTCTCTTTTAAGTAAGATGGTCTCACTAAATCCAAAAGTTGCTTTGTCATACTAACCCACACAATTTTTTGTTTACTTTCTAAAGTAAGCCAATTTAACTTCTCGTACAATATACAATGATGGGTCCTCCTATCTGCTTTCAAAACAAATCTAGCCAACCTATTATATATAGTTTCAACCCTTTTAAATATGTAAACGTTAACAAATATATAAATATGTATTCCATATTCTAATACTGGTGCCAACATTTGAGTAACTATGGACTTCCTCATGGATTCGTTTGTACAGTGACCTGTTCTTCGCAGAGCCCCAAGTCTTCATTTAATTTGTTCACCTTCTCGTTAATATGATATTCAAAGGTCAGTCTCTGGTCAATCCAGAAACCTAGATATTTATATTCATTCATTTGTTCTAGCTCTCTACCATCTTTGGATGTAATTTTCAAATTCAATATTTCCTTAATTTCAGAGTGAAAAACATTGTCTTTGATTTACCACTATTCAAGACTAAATTTGATCTCCCAAACCAATCTTGAATTCTATCGAAATCTACTTGAAATTCTGTTTGTATTTGGTAAAAATCTTTACCTTTAACTATTAAGACAGTATCGTCTGCATATAGACGAATATCTGAGGCTTTTACAGTTTGAACAACTGGATTTGTATAGACCAGAAACAAAAGAGGGCCCAGGATCGATCCCTGGGGCACCCCTCATTTCACCTCTGCTTTTATTAATAAGAGTTTTACCCACCAAAGTCTGTTGTGTTCGCTCTGTTAAATAAGACCAAAACCTTCTCCTCACCTCTTCTGACACTCCTGCATTTTGAAGTCTTCTAATCAGTACTTGATAATGCACTGTGTCGAAGGCCTTTGACAAATCCATGAACACTGTACCCACCAACATCCCCCTGTCTAGAGAGGAAGCCAAGATGTCAGTTATGTCGGTGAGTGAAGTGCTCGTGGAATGCCCTTTTCTGAACCCAATGAGAGGGAGGGCTGCACTACAGCATTCATCTAGCGGCTCCTGGTGATGGTGCAGTGAATCTATCCAAGGCAGATTGGTTAATAACATGCTGCTAGATGTCCCAGCTCCCAGAAGACTATTGTGGGCATGCATGAAGAGGAGGATGGGACAAGAAAAGAGGAAAGTCACCACCAGCACATGGAATGATTGCCAACTTACCCTCCCATGGGCCATCTTCGGCACCTCAGACTGTTGATCCAGAGATCAGGCTGCTTCTGTCCTGGTAGTACCAGCAGGACGGCACCTCAGCAGTATCAAGCCTGAATAACTGACTACATAGATACATAGACAGTGTCAGCAGATAAGGGCCTATGGTCCACCCAGTCTGCCCATTTGAGCTTGTAAGTTCAGTTTGTTTTCCTAGAAGTCTGTTGCCCCTTACCCATGACCTCCAGAATTCCTTTATGTCTATCCCGTGCATTCTTAAATCCCGTGATTGTTTCAGCCCCCACCACTTCCTCTGGCAGGGTGTACGATCCAAGGAGCATGCAGTGCAAACCGGCAGCACAGGATGAGCCTGGCAGGAAGAATGGACCCACCTTGGGAGAGACCAAAGGAGTTGGGTGCTGGGGCTGAGGGTGCAATATAGCGCATAATACATGGGTTGGTGAGTGCAACCAGAATTTTACACATATCAGATGTTTTGCATGGTACATAAACCCTGACAGCAAATCTCCAGGGATTTATAAAAGCATTCCACACCAATGCCAGCTTGGCGGCACTGAGGGGTGAGGCACTGGCCGCCTTACCTCACGCTATGCTGGCAGCCCATGTTCAGGAATAAGCACGGGCCACCAGAGATTGAAGAAGTACTGAGCATCTGAGGGACTGCTCTCCTTCTTTGGGGTGTGTGTGTGTGTGTGCGTGTGCCTGTCAGTGGTCGATGTTCGACTGGCCCCTAGCAGAGGCTGGGGGGCAGTACGTTGACGCTGCAGAAGAGGGGTGTAGATGGGGCAGAAGCCCGGAGGTGCACATGCAGACATGTGAGAACTCCCTCCACTGGCATCACTGCATGCCCCTCTCTGCAAGGGAAGAAAACGGAAAAGATGGGAGTCCTCGTCATGGATGACTGTCCCCCTCGCAGCACAGCCAAAAGGGTAACCTCCCCGAACTGGATCCGGTCTGGTGGGTTGAGGGTCTCCCCATCACCAGGCATGAGGGGTAAGTCATGGGGGCTGAAGGGGAAGGGGTTTCATACCCAGTCCGGTGGGGGGCCATCAGATGGCAAGTAGGGACTCCAGGAGAAACAGCACCAAAAAAAAAAAATTCCACACCATGGTGGTGTGTAAAATACTGGTTTACACCCACCCACTCACGTATGTTTTTTTAGAATCATTAAGGAGCATTTTTAATTAATGCAGGGGTTTCTGTGTTGTACTTGACACCATTAGCTTTGTGGCTGAATATTATATCTGTATGTCAAAAAAGGGCCTGCATTCATGTATATGCCTTGTAGTGGCAGAAATACAAATATAAACATATTCTGGCTGACATAATAGACACCAGGAAGGCAGTCTTCCATAACAGGTGTGACATCTCACACTTGTGCATAGGCTTGAATGACCTGCCAATGAGCATAGCCACCATCAGAAGCAAGTCCCGTGGTGGATGTGGTTCACGCACGGAGGGGACAGGTGGTCCTGGAACTTGAAAAAGCACTCAACCACCTTTTCGTGGGCTACCATTGGCTTACAAGCCCACACCTAGTGAGCAGAAACAGCTGCCGGGTGCACTTTAAGGGTCGTCGTTTGCAATCCCGACAGAGAGAGGGACCAGTGGTGTTCCAGGATGCTCACCAAAGGGCAGGCAAGGGCAGCAAGCTCCTTGCCCTGGCACGATCTGGAAAACCTCTCCCACCTGA
Source organism: Neoceratodus forsteri (assembly GCA_016271365.2). Classification (NCBI taxonomy): domain Eukaryota; kingdom Metazoa; phylum Chordata; order Ceratodontiformes; family Ceratodontidae; genus Neoceratodus; species Neoceratodus forsteri. The sequence goes on along the minus strand of JADMNL010000025.1, from coordinate 386,698,252 downwards.
ATGCATGGCATTGGCGAGTCGACTCCTTCCAGGAGGCTTCCACAGTGTGGAGCACAGCTTCTTAGAGACCTAAGGCCTGGAACATTAGTCGCTCAGGAACCAAGCTGAGAGGTGCAGGGAATTCAGGCCCCAGTACAGGAGCGTCCGCTGCCATGGAAGTCTGCTGTTGAGGTTGAGGCAATCTGGGTACCAGAATTGCCTTGTTCAGTCCGGACCTATTAGAATCATCTGCTTCTTGTCCTTCCGGACCTTGACCATCACCCTGTGGATCAAGGGAAAGGGAGGAAAGGCATATACGAGGCCTGTAGTCTAGTGGTTCACAAAGGCATCCCCAAACAGCATCCCAGACTGTGGGGAGGGGGCACAAAGCAGCCTATGTTTGGCGTTCTCCCAGGACTCAAAGTGATCCACCAGAGATGTGCCCCACAAGGAGAAGAGGTGGTTGACCTCCTAATTCAGGGACCACTTATGCAATGTCTCACCTACCTGACTGAGAGCATCCACTAGATGACTGTTCTCTCCTACGACACGAACCGCCAGGAGGTCTGCACCCAGGCTGCACATAAGGGTCCAGGTGCGGAGGGTCTCTCGACACAGGGGATAGGAATGTGTTCTGCTCTGCCTGTTCAGGTAGAACATGGTCATGGTGTTGTCCATCTGGACCTGCATGATCTGAGCCCTGAATAGAGGAGCAAACTCCATCAGAGTCAGCCACACTGTATGGTGCTCCAGCAGGTTTATGTGGTGATGGGACTCCCAGCGTGACAGAACCGATGAGCTCTGTGGTCTCCCAGGTGTGCTCCCCACCCTACCAGAGACATGTCCATCGCTAATGTGATGGCCAGCTCTGGGTGGACAAATGGGATTCCTTCCTCCAGACATTCCTGGACCACCCACCATTGGATGGCATTCCACATCGGCTGGGTCACTATGACCGGTCCAAGTGTCCTAGGTGCTGGGACCACCAACGGCCCAACTCTCACTGGAGATGGCGCATCTGCCAGCATGCCCAATGGACCTCACTGGTGCAGGATGCCCATGTACTTCTGCAGCCACAGAAAATCCTGGGTAGAGTGCGAGAGCCCAACCTGATATGATCAGGCAAAGAAGGCAAGATCCAGTGTGCGGTCTGCAAGGAGGTGGTCCTTGTCCTGCAGGGAGTCTAGTTCTGTCCCAATGAACTTTACCACCTGCCATACCACCAGCTTGGGCTTGTCCAGGTTGAATAGGAGTCCCAAGTCTCGACAGGTCTGGACAGCCAGATCACTGGAGCGCTTTTTATTTTCTTTGGATGGACCTGCTATCAGTCAGTCATCCAGGTAGGGATACACCTGGATGCCTTGGCGCTGCAGGAAGGCTGCCACTATTGCCATGCACCTAATGAAAACCTTGGGTGCCAAGGAGAAACCAAAGAGCATGACCTGGATCTGGTACAGGACCCCTTCTGTTTGGAACTGGAGGTACTAGCAGTGGGACAGATGAACTGGGATATGGAATAATGCATCTTGACAGTCCAGGGAGCAGAACGACATGTTCTGCTCCAGAGATGGAATGATCCGATTCAGAGAAAACTTCTTGAACCTGTACTTCCAAATGAACTGGTTCAGATCATGCAGCTCCAATATGGGGCACCAGCCTCCCCTCCCCCCCCCAACTGTTTTGGAACCATGAAGTACCTGGACACATAACCCTGACTGACCAGGGTGTTCCAGACATGAGCTATGGATCCTTTAGTGAGGAGCTGAGTAATGTCAATGCCTTCTCTGGCTGCTCCTGCCCTTCCTTCCACTTCACCTGGAGGGCCCTCCCTACCTTAATACCTGGCACTTACACAAGAGCTGTACCACACCGATTAAGTGTTGTTTATTGCTGCATCCTTCAAGTGGTAGCTCTGCATTCATTTGAAATCGTGTAATATTCTCGTTCTTTATCAACAACTGTATCCCAGCAAACATATCTTATTTGAGGATTATTCCTCCTGCTTGATCTGTAACCCATGTATTATATTGTACTGTCTCTCTCTGACTTGGAACCTTTGTAAATGGGCCTGGCTCAAAGGTATTAATCTGAGTCTGAAATAAATAAATGTCCACCCAAAGGGTGAACAGTGTGTCCTGTGACACCCTGGACTACCGAGGAGAGTGGAGTGGGTAAAGCAGGAGGGCCTCAGAATTCGGAGGCAGCCCTCTGCCTACCACCTCTAACACCCACCTGTTCACTGTGATAGCAGACCAATGTCACAAGAGGTGACACAACCAACCCCCTACACAGAATGCAGACAGGGACAGGACGGTGATGGGATGACACTCCCCAACTCGTCACCAGGCAGCTTTGTGGGGGTACCAGCCACTGCAGCTGGAGGGGCACCACCACCCCTGTTCCTTAATTAATTTTTATTTATATACTGGAAAGTATGTGAGCAAAAATGCCCATTTTCACAAACGTCCAGTGTAGGATACAACATACATACAGGTAAAATTAACATGACAAGGTTCAGTAAACAAACATATTAACAATAGCTACAATGCTGTAAAACAAAAAGGCTGTGCAGAATACAATCAGGGTTCCAAGAGGGTACATTATAAATGACTACAGATCACGAGAGAAAAAACATGAAAGGGAAAGGTAAGGGGGGAAGGGAGGGAGGAGGAAAAATAAGACTCCCTAATATGAAGGAGGAGAAAGGAGGAACAAGGACATTAACCATAAGTGCTGCATGAGGGGGAAGTGCATGTCTAAGAGTGTTGGTTCCTACCTTTCTTAGGGCCCTGGCCCCTGGACTTGGGGCACCAGGCCTGGCACTGCCCCTGCTGGGGCTGCTGCCAAGGAGACTGCGTCTGAAAGGACTGGTACTAGAAAGCTGGTTTCTTAGGTTTCTTTTTCAGGTCCATCTGGGATGATGCCACAGAATCCAAGGTGGCACTGGACTTTTCAATATGGGTAAGATGCCCTTCCACCCCAGGGCCAAATAGGTTGATGGCCAAGAAAGGGACATCAGCCCGTTTGTGCTGTGTGTGTGCTGTGAAGCTGGACAGGCACAGCCATGCCTTACAACACATGGAGACAGCAGCTGCCATGTCACACGCAGAAGAATCACCATGTCCAAGGCCATCTGGAGCTGGTGTTTAGTCAACAAATGACCCTAGTCTCTGATGACAGTCACAACCAACTGCTGATCAGCCGGTAGGTGAGGGAGGATGGTGTCAAAATCTCTCAGTAGGGAGTTACCGAACCTGGCCTTCATCAAGGCATAGCTAGCCTGACAGAGACCCAATGACGTTGCAATGTACACTTTTTTTTGAGGTGCAGTCAATCTTACAGGACTCCTCGTCTAGAGACTTATCCATATTCCCCTTGTTTCTAGACTTGTGGAAAACCAAATCAATCACCAAGCCCTCTGCAGAGCTGTTGTACAAGAATCCAGAAGAGGACATGGCAGAAGCTGCGTAATTTCGGATCATGTGTGTAACAGGTGCTGGGAACACTGCTGAAGACTGCCAAAGCTACAAGACTGGTTCCAAAATGGCATCAGCAACTGGGAACTGGCATGAGCAACTTGGAACTGGCAAACCCCAGGGATGAATCCCTATCCAAAATGACCATATAGGTGTACTCAGCTCTTTTCTGGACTGAATCTAGTGGTACTGACGTGGACGAACTCCAGCATTAAGTAGAGAAGCGCACCAAAGGCCACCAGGCCATGCTTGGTGGACGGCTATTTGACGGATTCCTGGTCAAGGAGGAGAGTCCCACAGGAGGCCATGAACTCCTGACCTAAGTCATCCAAAGACTACTTGAAAACGGCCCTTGTCCATTTCTAATCATGGACCACCCAGGTACCCTTGGCCTGGATGATCTGCACCAACAATCGGCCTGGCAAATCAGTGGCCAAATGGACATTCATGCTAGGAATGCCCACCTTCAGCTGCAGGGGAGGTGGCTCCACCTGGAGGGGTGAAGAGGCAGTTGCAGGAAGCACCTGCTCTGCATGGATTAGCAAGGGCATGACTGGCATCTGCCGGCTGACTGGAGGTCCAGGGGATAGAGCCCTACCCTGTCCTGCAATGGCCTACTGTTGCCAGAGGAGTTCCTCATAGCACCTGTGCAACTTAGATCAGTGCTTCTCCTCATCTGAGAATGAAGAGGTCAAGGAGCTTTGATGGCGACACCTCCCAGTTGAGCATGATCGAGAATACGAGTACCTCGACCGAGACCTCACCTGCAACATCAACCAGAAGACTGATGCCAAGGTCAGCCATCTGGCTATTTGTGGTAAATCTTATGACTGCCCATATTAATCAGGACAGTTGAAGACTCAACTGCCAGCAGAGGCCGCTCCTGCAGTGGAGCAGATGGGGAAACCAACCAGTCCACGTCCTCCTGAGTGACGACCAGGAGCAGTGGCGTCAGCAAGACAGACTCCTCAGTCTCATCAGATAGCTAGTTGACAGGCTCGAGGAAACTTTCCACTGCTTGCTTGATTATAGTCAAGGTTATTAAACTTGACGGGGGGTACAGAGGAGTTCTCAACTTTCCCCTCAAATGGAAGTTCGTCGACCAGAGTCGAGTGGTCAGTGGAGTCGATGGATTGGGAGACTCGATCTCTCCCAGTCCCACGACCACTGCCAGTGCCGCTTATGCTTTGAATCACAGTGGGAGGGTCTGGAGAAGCCACCCGAGAATGACCTTCTAATGCTGGCTTCAGCATGGAACAGTGCCAAGAACAAGGGGGTGCCCACCACGGCAACCACTGCTTCTGCTTCAAGGGCCACAAGTTGCCGAGCTGACAAGGCAGCTGCAGAGGCCTTCTTGCAGCCATTAGGGCACTGCTTCAGATCCACTCAGAAGGTCATCCCAGAGTTAGCCAGAGCTTCCTGTCTTCAACAGATTCAGGGAACATGGATGGACAAGCAGAGACTGCACCTAGCAATGTCTTGCTGCCTGCCCTGGCAGTACAGGCACGTGTTGTGTGGGGTGGCGACTGACATCTTCTCCTGGCACCGAACGCAAAATTTGAATCCTGGCTTCCAACGCACCATTGTCGATCTTAGAGAGGAGTCAAATGGATAGAGGAAAAAAACGTATTAGAATTCGAAAAACTTTGAAAGCAATGGTGCACTAAAACATAAGTGACAGCCACAAAGAAAGTGTCCTGTTTTACCCATGGAGAGAAAGATCTGTCAGAGTGTGAAGTGTGAACTATATCAACGACCCTAGAACAGCGGCATTTCCACTGTCTGCATACAATATGTTGGAAGGAAGTGATGGAATTCTACTGATTTTATTATTTTTTTTGTCTGTGTTTTATCTCCTGTTGTTACCCGACCTGCCCCATTCTGGACCAGTCCCCACAGGCCCATAACCAGGTTTCTCTGGGACCTGCCCTGTGCTCAGATTGTCCTGCCACAGGACCCAGAGGTGCCCAGTCAATGGTGTGGGGCCTGCAGGAGACTGGGCTGTCATCTGGCTATGATCGGGATTTTTTTTTCACCATTTTCTCCCCTAGGGCCTGCAGCATGTGCAATGACTCACTGCACATACTCCAGCTCTGCAGTGACACCCAGCAACATCCCGCAGGTGGGATGCCTTTCCCCTGAGTCCCCCTGCTGCCACCCAGATTCCTTAAAGTTGCAGCCACCTAGATGGATGCATGTACCCCCCCCCCAATAAGAGATGACAACTGTCTTGTGATGCCAACTCCTACCTCCCCAGGGCAGCCTCAAAGCAACCCAGGACTGTTCCCGAACCTGGGTCGTTAGTGTGGCAGTTGCTGTGGCAACAAGTGCTTCAGCCCAGCACACCACTGGGCTGGCCTCCACTGTGGATTTTTTTAACAACTTTCATCTACAGTACCTAAAGCAATGCATCAAGTGCAGCACGGAATAGTCAAGATATCCTCCGCATCGCCGTAACACCGAAATAGAGTAAATCCATTCCCTCACGTCATAGGAACCCCAAGGACCACCCCCAAGTTACGGTAACCTCACTGCTCAAGCTTCCATCACCCCCCCACCCAAAAGGAAGCTATCACATCTAGTCAGGCACATACAGAGAATCTACTCTGGAAGAGCGGAATAAGGAGATCAGCGGAGGTGTACAGCGTGTTACGTTTTAGAAGAAGCAATACCATTCATTCACAGCGGAGAGATGGCTCTTCCAGGACATTACCACCACCACCCAATTGAGGGTGTGATGTATGTGCAATGGCTATAATGAGAGTGCTATGTATGTTGCAAACGATGATCCGATTTTATGTTTTGTACAACTTGTTCCTTTTGTATTGTAACCAAACAGGAGCATCTATAATATAGGACTTTGGTCTTAAAGATGTTTAATTCCGGCTTATTCTGTATAAATATAAAAGATTGTTACTACTCTCTACAGGGCCATCACACATGAAATGGTAGGTTTGGGCAGACAGAATGGACCAGAGGACCATTTTCTGCCGTCACATTCTATGTTTCTTACATCGAGCCAGACACCACTTCTCGTTATGGATCCACACAAGAGAAAGCAGCACACAGAACAGTGATTTTGTAGTGCAAAGATACAGTATTTTAATAGCACGAACAGCATCAAGGTGACCTCCCTCTGACAAAGCACTGGGGCCTCTGGGACCTAATGCAGTTTGTGCTGCCAAATGCGCTACTTTTGCACTTTAAAGTCATTTTTTTGTGTGCGCTGCTTTCTGTGTGGATCCTGGACCTTCTGCTGCCTGGCAACTGCACTGCATTCATGTTAATGTTCAGTTCTGTGTGGAGTCACCACTTGCTCTTACCGCCTGTAAAATGGGGTCCGACAAATTCTGCTCCCTGACTGAAACCTAGCCACATGGTTACTTGAGGGTATCTTAGTATACTCCCAGATGCCAAAAGACCCCCTTCCGGGTCAAAAAGTCATGATGCAGAGTTAGTCCATTTGGTAATGGCAGGGTTGGTACTTGCAATGCCAGTGACTGGGTATGAGAATGAGCCCGGGACGTCAGAAGCAAGTCAGTGGGAGGAAATCAGCGAGCTTTGCTGCTGTATTGCCATCTGGATACCCACAGACAGCAGTACAGCTGCAGCGGCTTTGGGGGGATGGCAGTACCTGCATGGGCATGCACACTCTGCATCTTTGCCACTTGCACCCGGTGGGGCCTCAGGAATGCAGGAAAAAATTCTAAACAATGCATGATTACACCTATGGATTCTGGGCCCCGCCCTCCTGACTGACCACTCACTTCCCACACTAGGCAGCCGATTTAAGACCTTCTTGGAACAACCATAGGGCAGGAGTTGTCCTGCAGCAGTGGAGGTGCAGTAAGTAGCAGAGAAGGGGTCTGGGCCAGGACTGAAGTGGGGCAAGTACAGGTGCTAGCAGGGGGCATAAAAAGTACAAGGGAAAAAAGTAATTATGCAAATTAAACACAACCCCATGGCAAATCACCACACAAGTGCTAGCAGTGTCAGTGGCTCAGCAGGTTGCACACTTACCTCTGAGGCTGGAAGATCAGAAGGCCATGGGTTCTATCCTCACACCAGGAACTTGGGTTAAATCCCAATACTGATGGCTGGCCCAGTGGCACGGAGGACTGAGGCGCTGAATGCCTTACCTTGCGCTACGCCAGCAACCCATGTTCGGGAACGAGCACGGGTCATCAGGGGAGGAGAAGGACAGAGTGTCTGAGAGACTGCTCTCCTTCTCCGGGGAAGGAGGACTTCAGCAGTCGACGCTCCACTGGCCCCTAGTGGCTGCTGGGGGGGCAATGCACTGACACTGCAACTAAGGGGAGGAGATGGGGCAGATGCTTGGTGAGAGCACGTACGAAAGCGTGCACGCCGTCTCCGCAGGTGTCATTGCATGCCCCACCTCTACACAAGGGGAGATAATGGAAAAACAGCCTAACTTCATGAAGCTGTCCCCCGCGGCGCCACCCCTGAGAAGGCACCTCCCTGGCAATTATTCGTCTGGGATGGGTCGAGTCACTCCCCACCACCCTGCCATGAAAGGCAAGTCATGGGTGCTCAAGGGAGGGGGCTAACCTTCGGGGGTTGACACTGGGGGAACAACTGAAGGCAGCAAAGATGCCGGGGCCCCGGAGAGAAATACCATAATAAAAAAAAATAAAAAAATCCCAATACTGACACTGTAGTGCAGCATGAGGGGGGTGCTGTGCTCCTGAGGTGCCATCTTCCGGATGAGATGTTAAACCAAGGGCCCATCTGCCTGTTCTGGTGGTTGTTCAGGTGGATGTTAAAGATCCCATGGCACCTCTCAAAAAAAGAAGGGAATTAACCCAGTGTACTGGACAAATTTCTTCCCACTTAACTAAAAATACCATCAACAGATTAATGTGGTTCAATGTCAGCTGGTTTCCATCTGTCCCCCCCCCCGGCTGAAAACAGAATTGTCTAGTCCTCCTTTCCCAGTCAGCAAAAACGAAATAAGTAAGCTGCAACCTAAAAAGCAAAGAACCCTGCACCTCAAACCTAGGTGGCATAATAAAGAAGTATTTCAAACCACCCACAAAAAATTAAACACTTCAAACCTGCACACCAAGAAACTGAAATGTAAACAAGAGACACATCCTGCTTCAACGTAAAGGACAAAAAGACACAAAACTAACAAAACAAGCTTAAACAACCAAAAAAAGCAATGGTGATCCCCAAACTAACAGACATTACCCCCAAAATGTCCACAAAAATCAAAACACTGCAAAGCCTCACAAACACAGAAATTCCACAAAAATGTGATGACATATACAGACTCAGCAGTACTAGTATCAACAAAAAACGTTGTACATGTACAAAACACCCACTCCAAATGCTGCAGTCACAAAATATCAGATTCAAACAGTTTCTCCTCTCCTCTCACCCTCAAATGCAGCATGAAGGAGGGAGATGTTTTTATTTATTTATTCAGGGATTCAGATCATACCTTTGAGCTCAGAGGTCTTTTACAAAGGTTCCACTTCAAACAGTGACAATGACAACAATAACAAACAGTTTATATACAATACTCGAATAGTAGGTAGCTAGTATACAATAAGGTTACAATGTCATTCATAGTACCAGCGGTGATGGTACAGCGTCAAGAGCATTCAACTAGGGTAAAGGACAGTGTTTGTGTGTAGTGAAGGAGATAAAGAGGTGCGACACCTAGCGTAGAGTCTGAGGAGGAGTCGGGGAGGGAGACTGGGGTGGGGGAGTGGGCAGTCAAAGAAGTGACTTTGTCTAGGGGGTTGGGAGGTAGCGTAGTAGGCTGGTTTTAAGGTTGATCCAGTGGGAGAAAAGGCACAGGGGGGGAGAGGAAGACAGAGGGATAGGGCAAGGGGTAAGAGTGGGGGTAAAAGGGAAGGGGAAGGAGAGTTTGGGTGAGTGGGCATTATGGGTGTTAGAGTCCTAGTGGCAGTCACAAACTGTCCTAGTAAGAAGGTGTTGCCTTATGCCAGGTTTGAAATGAGAGATGCACTGGGATTTCATTGGGGGGCCCCTATAGCTGAAAGCATGCTGTCCCTGCACAGTTCAACGGAAAGGTTTTGATAGGGCCCCCCTCATCCTGCCTCTAGTGGTATGGCTGGTAGCACTTGGTGTTAGGATGCTAGAAATGCATGGGGCAGTTTTACCCATTAGTGCCTTTTTTCCAAGGAGACATGTTTGGAATATAATCCTGTTTTTTAGTGGCAGCCAACTAGTCTGCTCATATAAGGAGCAGGTGTGGGTATTTCGATCTGCAGCCATGGTGAGCCTACATGCCTTGTAGAGGGCAATGTGAATCCTTTTTAGTGCAGTGTCTGTTGCTGCGCCGTAGACCACCAATCCACAGTCGATGGTAAAAAGGATGGAGCTAGAGACGGAGGGCCTCTGGAGTAAGATACTTTTTATGCCTATAGAGTACACCCAGCTTAGTGTTCACTGCCTTTGCCACTGTGTCGATGTGTTGGGTGAAGGTGAGGGAGTCATCAATGGTGACCCCAGGTACCTGAAGGAGTAAACTTGTTCTAGTGGCTCACTTCCTTTATTGGAGATGGTGAGGGAAGGGAGCTTCTTTTTGTGCCCTGGGCTGGCTGTGAACATCACCTTGGTCTTTTTGTAGTTTAATAGAAGTGATGTTATCAGCTGTTGACCACACTCAGCAGAAAATATGGAATAATGCACAGGGAAGTGTGGTTTATGAGGATTTTATGCACGCTCGAGGTGTGTGATGCCCCATAAACCCGGAGGGTGAAGCCTGAGGGTTTTATATGGGCATCACACACCGAGGGCGTGCATAAAATCCAAACTTCCACAATTCCCACATTTTATTTTTTATATTTACTGGTTAATAGTGCGCCTGGCTTTTTTGTTACAGTTCTCCGAGAAGTGTGTTTTTTTTCGGCTGGTGGTTTTCTGACAGCAGCGCGAGCAGACCGCTAGCGCAAGCACAGCTTCTTGCAGAGGTGCTGAGGGAGACTCGTGGATATTTCTGCCAACCATGGTTTATGGAACTCCGTAATTCACAAGTGTGAATTACTTAGTTTGTAGGGGTCTGCCAGCGGTGGTTTACTGACCCTAACTAGTAAATATTGCAGAATATCAACCATAGCTACGCTCTCACATATATAACACCGTGATTTAAGGTGGCTAGGGGTTCTAGGCCCATCAGGTCCGAATGCCTCCACTTCCTAAGCAGAGCATTATTAGTATTACTGTTTAAGCATTTTTTGCTCAGTATTAAAAGGGTTACAGCACTGGCCCCCACTCTTAAAGGGCAACAGGATTTGCAGTATACATTTTACATTGGCTAGTTTTACACATTTTTTGTGAAGTTCTGTTAAAGTTTCCTTTAATGCATTGTCACAAAATACTGTTCATACTACTAGACTGCCATCTAAACAAACACTGGGGTTGTCCGTTTTTCTCTTTTGGACAGCACCAGGCCAGCACTCCTTATACAGAACTATAAAGGAACAGAATGCTCACCCATCTAGTTATCACGACACTGATTCCAAGTCTGTATTTAAGTTTGTACTGAAAACTACTGTCTCCGTAACTCACTCTGTAAATGTTTTCCTGATGTTCTTTTATTGTGCCATTGTGTTTGTTGATATTTGGATTTGCGTACCCTTCGAAAATCGACATACGATGCCCACGGGGCTTTCCCGATTTAACACATATTAAATGAAAAAAATTTACAGAAACATTCAGTCAGTAATTATGCTCAGTTAACACAACACCCTCATGGCTTAAGCCCTAAGGCATACTACCAGGCAGTGACTAACAAAATTCAGACTCCGTCCTTTTTTATTTCTTACTTGTTCTGTCTTGCCCATCTCCCCCCACTCCAACTGAGTCTCAGTCTAAGCATATTATGCTGATAAGTGACTATTTTATCCAATAACTGTACTAATTATAGTAATCTATCAGCATATTCGTTATAATGCGTTAGTTGCACATGCTCAGTCATTTCATTTTCTATATTATCCACTGCTTTTAGTGCTACCATTCGTCATTTAAAATATACATCTCTTAATTACCTTTTAAAGCCTGTTTTCACACTCTGCATAAAACAGTGTAGATAATTATTTTTATGCAGATAATACTGCCTTGTGTATCTCAAGGCCTAATATGGACAAAGCATGCTCTGATGACCTCCAACCTGCTTTCAATCAACTACAGATTAGAGGGGAAACGTCCATGTCCCAGTGGGCCCCACCTCCGTGTGAAGTAGGACCTAATTAGCAGATGTAAAAATGATAATAAATTTGCCACTTACTAATTATTATTACATTTAGATTCATATCTAGTTGATCCTGCTCCCTCCCCGCCCACATTTTAAGTCTGAACACCCTCCCTGTCACTCCCACAAGCGCCCGCGGCTGTCCCCATGATGATGTGGCAGGCAGGGAGCAGCCGAGGTATCTCCATAGACTTGTCATAGTCCAGGATAGTGAAATAGCTCCAGTTTGGAGCCCGTGTACCTCCGAGACATACGGAGACCAGATACAGACAGCTAGTGTGCCTGTTAGTCTGTACCTGGTCTCAGTATTGCAAGGACACTGACAGAATCCAAACCAGAGCTATCTGAAGCTACTGCAGTGCAGCTTATATTTTGTCTGCATCTGGTATACAACTTTCCACTTGACAGTGGGTCCGCAGTGCTGCATCTGGTCTGTAACAACACATGAAAGATGGAAAAGTGAACAACAAGAAAGTATTTTTATTGGCCAGTTTTAGCTTCTGTACTGGTGAAATTTGTACTGTATTAGGTTTTGACCCCAGTTGTTTCTTATTTTGACCCACATTTTTTTACACCAGTGGGTCTAATCTAATCCATATTTTAAATCCCTTAGCACTTTGTCTTGATTCATTTCCTCTATGATTGGTTGTTGTACACATTAACAATAACCCACAACAGGGTATGGGGGTTATAGGCATTTAATCCACGCCTCAGGGGTGCTGTGAGGCAAGAGGCCACAGGCAGAGTGTCCTCACAGCGCCCAAGGTGTGGATTAAATGCCTATAACCCCATACACTGGAGTGAGTTATTGCACTTATAACATGGGTTATGTTCAAAACATGGAAAAAACAACATAAAGGGGTTCCCCCCCCCTCTTTAAACAGCAAGAACGTTACTGTATTCTGCCACTTATTTCAATACTCTCACCATTTATCCAAAATCTGGTAAGGATTGTGGTGGACCAAATCCTTGATTATCTCCATAACTACCAGCTGCAGTGTTCCCAGCAGCATGGTTTTAGAAAGAACAACAGTACCGCCACAGCCCTTGTCGAATACACGGACTATGTGCACAGGGCAATGAATGAAGGCAAACTGGTTGGTTCTGTCTTTATTGATTTAACTAAGACCTTTGATGCAGTCAACCACCCCCCTCCTGGCCGCACAACTACAGACCTTGGGGGTGGCCCCTAATAATGTATGCTGGTTCCTAGACTACCTGTCACACAGATCACAGAAAGTTAAAATCAGCCATGTCATCTCAAAATCTAAAGAAGCATCTCTGAGCATTCCCCAAGGATCCATACTGGGGCCTCTTCTTTTCAGTCTTTTTCTTAATTCCCTCCCTAAGGCCTGCGACAGCAAAAAAATCCTCTATGCTGATGATGCTGTCATCCTCAGCTGCAGCACCCACATAGAACCACTGCAATGGGAGCTACAGTCCTCCTTCCACCAGTTTCAAAGTTGGTTCAGTGCACATAAGCTCCTCCTGAATTACAAAAAAAATGAAGACCATGCTCCTATCTAGCCCACAGCTCAAGAGAAGAATCCCCGTCCTTGGCATCATTAACGACGTCCCATTGGAACAGGTCCACAGCTTTAAGTATCTGGGGGTCACCATCGATGACACCCTATCATTTGGGCAGCACACTGACTTGGTGGTTAAGGCTGTAAATGCCAAGCTTGGGGTACGATATAGGCATCAAAAAATTCTCACACCTGCGGCACTCAGTCTCTCGGTCACTAGTTCAGTCTTATCAGTCATAGACTATGGGCTGGTAGTTTATGGAGCGGCCATGGACACGGCACTAAAGCGGCTAGTTACCGCCCTCAACATGGCATGCATACTCACCACCGCAGCAGATCGCCTTACCCACACCTGCTCTATATACCCAGGCCAACTGGTTATCCCTTGAAAACAGAATAAAGTTCCAAACCTGTCACCTTGGTAAGAAGGTGCTGCTGGGTAGGACTTCCCCCTACATCTCTGAACTTTTCTCCTCAATTAGCACTAAGTACGAAACCAGATGAAGTACACAAGGAGCCCTCTCTGTCCCATTCTGCAGAACAGCACTCAGACAAAGTTCCTTCTCCTACAGAGCCCCTCTCTGGCTCAACAAGATCATGGGGGTCTCGCAGAACACAAGTATGCCAGCCTTCAAATCCGAACTAAAATAGCACCTACTATCCAGAAGCTCTAGTGAATGCAGGGTGGGTACTTGAAGGTCCCCCTCGTCAGCCCCCTTGTCCCTTAAATTTGACCCTTGGATTGTTCTTCCACTATCTTAATTCTCACCAGTCCACTCAAATTCCCCAGTCACCACCCTTACACCTAACTGCTCAACCTTCTCTATCCACAACATTGCTCCATTCCCACCCACTTACCCTTCCTCATCCCCCACTCCCTTCCTTGTCCTTTTCCATGGCCCCTCCACCCCCCACTCTGCCTCCTCCTTCTAGCTCCCCCACCACCCTTCTGCATTGCCCATGTTTACTCCTCACCCATTCTTTCTAACTGAAGACAAGGTCTCGCATAGAGGCTGCTTCCTCCTCTCCCCCAGGCTTCTCCTTTTGTGCAGATGTCTAGAATAGTCCGTTACAAATGTTTTGTGGTAAACCAATCTGCCTGTACTGTGTGTACTAAGTTGTTCCCTGTATTATGTTGCTTGACGTGGAACCTTTGTAAAAGAGCTCCTGCTCAAAGGTTGTTTCCGAAACAAACAAATAAAATAAAATAAAAACCTTGCAAAATATGCATATATGATTGCTTTTATGTACATACAAATGTCAGAAATACAGTAATGAGATGATTTCTGACATTTTTGTGCATTATAGATCGAGGGAGTGCTCCCAACCAATCGAAGCGCTCCTTTCCCCTGCACGTGAGGCACTCTTATTCCGTGAAGAGCATCTCATGCGCAGATGCCCTGGAAAAGGCCACACTCTGGGAAGTTTATTTTTTTTTAATATGTTATTGATTGCTCTCGATTAATAATATATTAATACATCCCCGTCGCCACTTGTTGCTGAAAACCAGCGGTTTCACTTGTCTTCAGCTGGAGTCAGAACAACTCAGCTTCGCTCCGCTGTTCTCGCTCCAGCTGAAGGCACGTCAAACCGCTCATTTTCAGCAACAAGTGGCTCAGAGGGACGTATCAATACATACAATATACTTTGTGACACTTTCTATGCAGTTTACTGTGCCCCCATCTTCCCCACAGACTCCCAATCACAGAGAGAGAGAGAAGGAATTGTGTTTTGGATGTTTCAGTCCCGATCACTCTCTCTGTCTCTTTCTCTTGGGGGGGGGCTCATCCTCGGGAACAGAGCGGTGAGAATCTATGATGCCACAATTAAAAACACGTTGTTCACTACTCTGTGCTGTAAGGCAGTGGACAGATGTGAGAAACAGCCACAGGAGAAATGCTGTCAGAAATTAAATGCGTTCACTTTCTCTCAGTGTGGCACTATGGGATGGGCATGTTCCCAGAATCGACTGGCTCCCGCTCAAAGTCCCACCTGTCCGCCTTCTCCTTGCCCATATCCACAGGACCACAGTCTGCTCCTCCCCTCCCCACCTGACGCAGATGCTCCTCGCAGCACATCTGAAAATTGTCACCGTTTACAGACCTTGCTGTGCACACCGCCATGACAGGTTATCGCTGTCGGTGTCTCTCCCGGGGTGACATGCTTATATTCCACAGTTGCTCTCTCAAATCTGTGTTGCGCGTTGTCATGGCAGCTGCTGAGCTCGAATGACGTGACCGAAGAATACTGCTCAGGGGTGTCTCTCTTGTCTCTCTCTTTCTGGGAGCTTCTCCCTGTGTCTCTTGCTCTCTGTGAAGCACCGCAGCGTGAGGCGATCCCTCTCTCTCTCTCAAGCACTACGGCGGGGGTCAGTCAGTCAATGCTATGGGAGGGGAAACTGACCGCTGTCATATATGGGACGCTTGCTTTATGGTCTGTGGCACACTAGGTTGGTGTCTTGAAGTAAAAGCAAGGGGGAAATAGCTTTAGTATGAAACTGTCTGAACCACATGGAGAGAGGGAGCAGGTACAATAATCACACTGGGACATCGCACTGCAGCTACCCACTGTCATGGCAGTGGCTTGGCAAACATTATAACATGGGCTGGCAAACCTCGCTGTCTCCCAATTTTAATGGCCGCTTTTCACATTTGCTTGCTTCAGCAGCTAACGAGTTTCCCTGCATCGGTGCGTTAAACCGTGGGTTAAATAGGGAATTTAATCCATGACAATGCACTGCTAATGGACCATTTGGAAAACGCGTTTTTGCCAACCCATGTTTTAAGTGGCATTGCTCACACAGAATACACCACACAGCTGCTTATTCTTTCTGTACACTTCTCTCCTCTGAAGTGCTATATTACTTCATTATTGCTTCGCTGTATGCAAGTGTTTGGTATCTTTGTACCGTCATGTATCCTGTTTCATCTGACTGCCTTTTGAATTTATATGCTGTCCTACTCAGGACCTCCTTGTAAATGAGCAACAGAGCCTTTATTCTATGAAATACATAAATGCAAACCTGGAATGCCAGCAGTTCCAGGATTTTTTTTTTTTTGCAAAGCTTTGCTAATGGCCGAGATATCAATGTTATAAGGGGTCAGTTCTAAAGCACATCTGTTACTGCACTTCACAATTTTCAACACACCTGGCTGGGTACTTTAGTAGAGGGTTAACTCAAACCTTGTTAACTGGAATGTTTGAACATTTTACTGATTTAGGACAGACAGTCTTCAGTTTCTTTTTACTACTATTTATTCACTGGCTATGGTCTCCACCTTGCCAGGCTAACACCCAGCCACGTCTCCATGCACATCACAAAGTCCCCTATGTGTCCCTTCCCACTGCCATCCCCGACTGACCTGCACCATGTAGGCACCCTCAAGTGGTACTCACGCAGTGGGCAGTGAACTATCTCCCACCATGAAGAAACAAGTGTCCTCTAGGACACTCAATCCTTCAGTTCCACGGGCTCGTTCCCAAACCCAGATCGCAGGCACTAGGAGCAGCAACCCTGCCGCTGTGCCTATTGGTCAGAAACCTTCTCAGCAAGCATAAGGTAAACACAAAAATTGATATTACAAAAAAAAAAAAAAAAGATGGGGCGGGACTGCACAATACATTAAGAGTCATGAGCACAATATATTTTCAAAAACGGACATTTGATTCTAGTGTATTCAAAATTCAAGTGACAGACTTTTGCTTTCACATGGAAACCTAGAATTTGTCAGCAGACAAGTATCACTGGGCCCAGCCAGTTTGACTGTTTCGTTAACAACGTAAGCCAGTGCCGAAGGTGCATTTAAACCTGGGATCTCCTTGCTCACATTTCTTTGCTCAAACTAGCGGGAAGTTATTAAGGACATTGCAAGCTCAAACCTGGTGGATCCATCTAATTTTAATCACATTTCTCATACATTTCTTTTTTAATTTTGTAGGGGTGCTACTTGTGTTTGGCCAATATCAGAAACAAACAGTATCTGGTGCACGCCCCCCTCCCCCCCAAAAGCTGCGCAAAGAAGCCTGCAAATCATTTCAAAGTTTTTCTAGTTTCTAACTCACTCTCTATTAATTCCAGGGCTTCTTGATTTCCAATTGCCAGGCAATAAAGCCTCCCTAAAATACAGCTGGCATGTCTCGTATCATCATCACATACATAATCACCTCTCTACTTAATGTCTACTGCAATTAAACTATGCGGCAAGTTTTTTGATATAATTACCACATGCATATGACCTTACTAAGCGGGTTATCTGGAGCTGTTTCAATAATATTACAATTTACACAACATTCCAGCTCACGCAGGGCCAGGGAGCAAGCTAAATGAAACTACCCTCACCTCACTTCAGACCTTTATTAATTGCATAAATGTAGTACTACCACATTTATGGTATAAGCAAATAAACAGGCCTGCTCAGAGGCATGTAGTAACAGCAAAAGACGTGCAGTGGGTGGGTGGGGGTTTTGGGTACCATTCCACAGATCAGAGGGTACTAGGCATGGCATTATGGAGCCTAAATATGAGTAGCCCACTCCGATGGCTAACTGATGACTGGCAAGGGATTCAACGGAGGAGCAGATGCCCACCCAACAACCCCTTCTCCTAGCTGAAAGGTCAGTGCTGCCCTTTTCTGACACTAAACCCTGTCACCATAGCTAAATAGTTATTTTTTTTTTTCCCAACCTTTGTATCCACTGACATATCTCCTGCATTGCACTACTGTTCGACAGCCTGTAGTTCTCTGCAACATTAGGAAAAATAAAGTTACTTAGCAGTAACTCTTAATTTTCTTGAGCGTTTCCTATATAAAGCCATATCTGTGGATGTTAGAACCAGAGGCACTAATACCTCACAGGAGCCAGAACCTTTGGGGTAGACAGCACCGCACGCATACAGTCATGATGCATTGGCTCAGCTGATGTCACTGTGTTCCGCTTCACTGACGTCTTCAGCTCAACTGGTATCACCGGGTTCTGGAACTGATAAGTAGCTAAAAAAAATACTACTGGGCAGGAAAAAGACCCATTAATATGGGGTCCCAAATAAGGAAATAATGGGACCATTTCAAAACTAAAACAAAAAACAATACACTGGGGTGATAAAACAGACTTTAAACACGGTTTATGTTCCCTTTAAAGCAGCAGTACTACCTAATCAGGAAGTGATCCGTTTTCAAACACATAAGAAATACCTGCCCCTTACTGTCTGTACTACTAGTACAGTGGGGCCTATGTCACTAAAACTAGGAGATGACCCAGAATTCTTGTGTGCTGCTCGATTGGGGAGCCACACTCAGCTTCAGAATTTGCCGAAAACTCTGCAATGATATCTTATTAATGAGTGGACAAAAAATTATTTAAATGATTATGGACCCCTTGGCCATCCCCAAACAGTGCAGTCACTCACGAAGCAATAGTCTCCGCTCCTCCAACAGCAACATGGGTGGCTCGAGTGTTTTGGGTGTATTCTCACATCCAGGAAAGATGCCCAGGGTGGGCCGCGGTCAGCACCAGGGTCCAAGAGAGACAGAAATCTTTTCCCTTCTCTTGACTGGGTCAACTGGCATTGGCTTAGTCAGCTGCCCCAATGGAAATCTGCAGGCAAGCCGACAGGCACTGTGGACAGGACAACCTCCCCTCCCAGGGTGACAGAGCAAATGAATCCTCTAGCCAGGAAAGAACATAACTGTCCCTCGGCTGACGTTAACTGTTCTTCCTGCGTTTTGGTTGAAGAGATAGGGACTCACCTTCGAAGGAGTGGAGAGATAGAAGAAAGTTTTTATGGCACACTTTTTTTTTTTTTTTAATCCTTCCAGGGCTGACCGGGTGGCTGTTCAGCCTTGTTTCCAGATGCCATTGGCCATCCTTTTAGGTGGAGTATTCCCCTGGTGGTGGGGCCAGGAGGGGGAAGGGTCATCCTCCCCACTAGTGACTGTCATCCAGAAGTCCATCCTTCCATTGGAACAAGGCGGGCCATGGCACTTCAGGCAGGGCTTTATGTAATCTGGTCCCCTCTGTTTTCCACACACTTTTTCTCGAAGGCCAGGAGCATCGGCATGCATGTGGAGGCGCACACGCGCTGTGGAACCATGACCTCCTTCCACCCATCCAGACAGCTGTCTCTCTCCCTTCCCCTCCCCCCGCCGAGTGTCGATGCTACCACCAGGCCAAGCCGGGAAGGCAAACCACCCCTACCCAGGAGAGGAGAGCTGCCTGTTGGCTGCTCACTCCTTCTCCCAGCTCCCCCCCCCAGCCAGCCCAAGCTAGTTCCCAAACCTGGGTCACTGGCGAAGCGCAAAGTAAGGCACTTTGCAGTGCTTCAGCCCTCTGCACCACCAGGCCAGCTCTTTAAAGAGCATCTTTCATGCTCTTTCTGAAATCCCCCTCCCAGAACCACAGAATTAGCTTTATGGCCCTCAAGAGTTGCAAGCTGCATTTAAAACAATGTTTAATTAGCTGGCTTTATGAGTGGAAGGGATAGTATCTTGGTTCTGTGGAGCAAAGATTCCAATACCTTCCACTTCCCTATTCGAAGACACGTCCCAGTGCTCTCACGATATGTGATGGAATAGTCTGAAGACAGCACAAGGGTGCGCTCCATTGACTTCAATGGGGCTCCTTTTTCAATCATAGTTTTCGATATTCAAAATGCTCAATTTGTATAAAATCAAGGTCACTGCTCAACTAAGAATGCCCTTCTTAGTTGAACGGTGGCTTTAATTTGTATAAATCAGGCATTTAGAATATTGAAAACTGTGACTGAAAAAGGAGTCCCACTTAAGTCAATGAAGCGTGGCCCTGTGCTCTCCTGATTGTTGCATCACAAAACATGAGAGCGAGCGAGGGGGCGTGCCTCCGAAAAGGGAAGTGGAAGGGATTGGGCTCCAGGGATCCAAAATACAATCCTTTCCACCCCTAAAGCCAGCTAAATAAAACATGTTTAAATGCAGCCTGAAGCTCTGAGGATCATAAAGGTAATTCTGGGGTGCCAAGGTGAGTACCAGAAGAAGTGCTCTTTGAGCCCTTTGTGTTCATGAGGAGTCAGAAGATGCAGTGCAAATTCCTTCTCTGCCGCTGACAGAAGAACAAGGTCCGGAACATCTTTGCCAGCCTCCTCTGCCCCTTGGAGCAGTAACTGGGCCGCCCACCCTGCAGCCACAGCAGCATGTGTACTTTTGTTAATTTCCTTGGATCACCTGCTGCTGCCACTCTTCAAGAGCTGGCGTGTACATAGCTTGACACCAGGAGCAATGTACCACACCGTGGCCCAGACCCAAACAGTAAATGCAGGCATCATGTACACTGGTCGCAGACATTAAGTACCTGCACAAAATGCACCTCTTGAACCCCAGCTGCTGCTGCTTCTGTTTCACTGTGAATCATGACAGAGAAAGATGCCAACGATGAGAATAAGGTTCAAAACAGAAGCAAAACTTCGGAGGCAGGAAACATAAAAACATAGAAACATAGAATTTGATGGCAGATAAGGACCGCTTGGCCCACCTAGTCTGCCCATTTCCCTACCTGATGGATAAGCTGCAGATCCTAGTTAACCAGCAGCCTACTTCTTCCTACCCCCAACCCCTAGAAGAGTTGAGTTTGAAGACTGTTCTGTTCACTTAAGCAATAATGTACAACAGGGTGCGTGTCATGCTGGGATAACATCACACCGCAGGTGGTTGGGCACAAGGCCACAGGCAAAATGCATCCAACACACAAGAAGTGATATCTCCATGAAACCCATTTTGGGGTGTAATACTGCAATTATAAAATGGCTTGCTTGTTAAAAAAAAAAAATTTAAATGTATTTTTAGCTGCTTTTTGAATAGATGTGATGATGTGTTGAGATAACATCACTGTTGAATGTCAGCACTGACCAATCAGAGCCCAGGAATTTTTCTTACCATTTTACAATACCAATTTACAAACAACAGGGTAAATCAATCAATCAAATCTGTATTTATCCAGGCAGTCATCGTTGAGCAAGCTCATTTACAAGGTGGACCTGCGTTACACACGGTCATGAAGAAAACAGATAACATAATTGGCAGAGATACAGAAATAAGACAGTACAAACATTGATGTAAAAAACAGTAATACATGTTGTCAGTGGAACAGGCAAATTAAATATCTATTCTAACTTTGAGGATTAATCAGTACATCGAACCCAGATTGGAGGTATAATCCATATAGGGACTCAGAGAGGGGAAGAATTAGGGATGGTCAGCTATGGCACCAGGAGGCACCGGCAACCAAGCTCACAGCAAGGGGGTTCGAGGCTCGTAGCGGCGGGGTCAATAACGAAGAGCATGTTATGGCACAGAGAGGCGACGGCTGCCCAGAGACAACAAGCGGCATCCAAGCAGTACTCCCGGAGGAATTTGGAGCTTGAGGAACACGAGTTGCTCTGGAAAATTACAGGTGGCGGTTTCGGAGGTGCCACCGCGGATATACTGGATCGTGCGGCGGCTATCCTTGCAGGACTTAGGGGGTCAGTGGCCCTAGGAGAGGAGAAATCAGAGCAAGAGTAAGATGATGAGAGGAAGGGTGAGGCAAAGGTATGGGAAGGAGGGGGGGTAAGTGCGCTGACGAGGCGATAAAGGCGCAGGTGAGTACAGAAAGCTATAGCAGGACAAGGTCAGTGGAAGCAGTGACATTTGTCTCTGATTAGCTTTGCATATAGGGACTTAAACACTGCAATAGTTACTGTGGTTCTTAGCAAAATTTTCTGGATTTCATTCCAAAGCGACAGAAGTGAGTAGCTTATGGCCGCATTCCCATATCGTGTGCGGACCCTGGGGATATTCAGGGTGATAAAGGAGTAGCTCCTTAGGATGTATTTTCCGACTTTGCTTAAGGGCAGGAGATCAGAGATGTAGCATGGTAGTTTTCCAGCAAGCGCTTTCAGAGTCCAAGTGGCCACGTTTCTTTTTCGTCTGGACCGAAGGGAGGTCCAGCCTACAGGGAACAGTGATGGGTGGAGGAGGGGAGGCTGGTAATGAAGTGTAGCGCTCTGTGATACAGGACATAACACCGGCTAATTAATGTAGCAATAAGCATCATCTTCCCATCAGGTCCTGAATTTCACCAAAGTATGGATCCATCGGTGATACTAAGTCAGAATAGTAAATCTACACTACAAGCAATTTAATTCTGAGAAAGCATATGTTGCCTCCAAGGCAGGTTTAACTGCCTAGCATCCTCCCTGCTCGATTTTCAAGAAGGGCTAGATTTTGGCCTCAGAGGACACCCCCTGCCTGTGCAATCACTGCCAAGATGCCATGCTAGAAGCAAAGCTAGCAGCCGCACCAGAGGGTGGGGGGCAGAGGGATAAAAGTGGGGAGGACAGGATAAAAAAAATAAGATGGGACAGGGTGGCTTCAGTGAGCCAAAAAACAGTGAAACACCTCCCCTTCTCAAAGTCCGGACTTTGTCTCATTTTAAAATGTTACTGTGCCTCCATCCAAATGAGGATAGAGCCACTACAAACAACTCTTGAGAATAATGGATGTAAGAAAGGCTTTTTGAAAGTACTAATTCAATATACTCTGCTCCCCACAATCAATGCAAAATTCGCGGCTGCTGTACTTTATGAGGAATCCTAGAAACACTTGTCCACAATAAAGTGCTTTTTAAAGGGAATCAAAGGAAACGTTCTTGTATTAACATCTAAGAAGAAAGCCTACTTCACGTATCAGTAATTTTTTGACCGCAAGGAAGGCACACTAAGCTGTGATGTGCATCCAGTTTGGTTTTTTTTTTGGGGGGGGGAGGTTACGTGGACCTGTTTTATTGACGGAAGAATGTGAACCCTGACACCAGGGAAACTTTCCTACTCTATGAATAAGTGCCATGGGTTCTTTAACTCCCACCTAGACAGTGACCGCAGAAGGGACCCCAGTTTAATGTCTCACCCAAAGGATAGCATCTCAACAGTGTAGAGCCCCCTTTGAACTGCACTACCGGGGCAGTTCTGGGCATTTCCCAAAGTACTTCATGTGGGGCTGATACCCTTGACTTTCGGAAAGCAGGGCCTTCCAGGCCACAGACTGGGTGGAAGAGGCCTAGGTCCCCCTCAGCAGTGTCAGTCTAGAATTCATAGTAAAATAGCAACAGAATCCTGACACGAAGCGCAAGCATAAGCAGGCAGTGTTTCATACACAACTGTGATCTAGATCAATGTCTCTCATGAGAAATTTCAGATTTTATAACCAGCATCATTTATTTTCTGCCTTCCCTCCCACAAGCAAATCCCAACGGACCTTTATGAACAAGTCGGTATGCATGCAGAGTACAGTGCACAGGTGTCCGTGGGTGTCCTGTCTCTCCCCCAACCCCTCTCTCTGTCCATCTCTCTCACTCACTCTCTCTCCCCATCTGGGAGGGGGTGCAAGGGAAAGATGATCTGTACCCCACTACATTTCACTCCTTTTTTTTTCTCCGCTGAAAAACTGCAGAATTCATCTGCAACAGATATTACAATGTATTTGCCTGCCATAATGAAGGCAGAACATCAGCCTTGAAACAGACCTGCGATTATAAAACATTAGGGGATCAATCAGTACGACAACAGGGGAAAAAAGTATATAACACTACGGAAAGTGGTGTGAAAAGGTTTCTGTTTCATAAACAGCACAAATAAACTTTATATTCACTAAAGCTTTGACCCTGCTCTTTTCCTCCAGTCATTTATATTCACAAAGTCTGCTGTGTTAATAGAAACTGAAAGTGCATCTTTCCCACATTATGATGGTTTTCTGTTTTTTCGTGTCTTACCCTGAAGCTATAAGTCAACTGTCAAGAAAAAGAGAGTTATTATCTGGTTCTCCATCAGGTACTTTTAGACAGGGAATCATAATCAGCACACAAGAAGAGACATTTTGACAGGTGAGTGCAGTTAAATTGCAACAATTTTTTTTCAACAGAACAAAAAAAAATAGAATGACTTTTTTGTTTCTCAATGTGTCTGAAACTAATGTTACTATCATTTCAATAGAAATTCTTCTTTATAGTCTACGGCATCTTATCCCTCAGAACTGTCATCTCTGCCCCCACACCACCACCTCTAAGTTCAGGTGTGCAATCCTAAATACTTTCCCCTCATTGCAATATCATGAAATTATTAACACTATAAACATTAAAAGCAACCCTCTCTTGGACGTCCGGTGATGTCATGCCCACGGAAGCTGCTTGAGCTCTTAGCTCTATCTCCTCCAGGGCCTTAAATTGCTCAATTTCAACACAGTCAAGTTTAAATTTTGGGCTAAGCCGCTACCAAGCTTAGCAAGGATGCCACGGTGAAAACCGGACAATGAAAAAATCACCACCAGACTCTCTCGATCCAGATGGGTGGCACTCCAACAGCGACAGCTCCCAGATTTCAGGCCGCAGCGATCCCTCAAAGGCCGACCACATTGGCACTACTAACACAGCCCGACAGATGGATGTAGTGCTGCGGGAGCTCCGGGACTTTAGGAGAGAGACCCGATCCACCTTTGCCGCCTCGAGAACCGATGTGAGGAAAATTGAAAAAAGGCTCAATATCCTGGAGGACCAGGCCACAGGTACCGACTCCCGTGTGGACTGCGCCAAGTGCGCCATCCTCCAACTGCACCGGGCGGTACACGGCTTACAAGAACGGGCCGAAGATGCAGAGGCCCAGAGCACGAGGAATAACCTAAGGGTCTCAGGTTTCCCTGAAGGCTTGGAGGGCAACAATCCCATTCAGTTTCTGCAGAATATTTTAAAATCAAAGCTGGACTTACCAGAACATTGCTCCGTCGAGAAGGACCGTGTCCACCGCACATTGGGCCCCCAGACACCTAACCGCCCGTGCGTGATGTTGGTGTGTTACCGAGAGAAAGAAATGGTTCTCCATAAATCCTGGCAGCAAGGGAGCCTAACTTTTCAGGAACACCTTATATACTTGGACAATGATTACCCTACTGTAACTGCGACGAGACGCACAGCCTATGCTCTAATTCTGAGGAAACTAAAAGAGGCTGGGATTAAATTCAGAACCCCGTACCCATCAAAGCTAGTGGCACACCTTTCTGGAGGCCCCAAAACCTTGAGGAAGCTGCTCAGAAACTCTCCAAGCTTGGCATCAAGGTAGCAGTTGGGGGGGCCAGAAACCTACCCACACCTCTCTGGTGACTAAATTGGCACAGAAGGCATGGAGCAGAATGCCACAGAGGGAACAGCACCGAAGGGATGGAGCGTCAGCGATTC
Organism: Neoceratodus forsteri; assembly: GCA_016271365.2. Lineage (NCBI taxonomy): Eukaryota > Metazoa > Chordata > Ceratodontiformes > Ceratodontidae > Neoceratodus > Neoceratodus forsteri. The sequence goes on along the minus strand of JADMNL010000025.1, from coordinate 386,672,795 downwards.
AGCAAATCATGGGAGGACTGAAGAGACAAACAGCGGTAATGCAGGAGAATGAATCCTCCATCTCAGCTGTAAAATTAAACGGACACTTGGACTGACTCACCATTCTCTCTTTTTCTTCACAGGCAAGCCAGCTAAGTTCTCCCTCTGTTACTTTGTTTCCCCCCAGTGACTCCCGGACTCTCAACCCTTCCCTGGAATAACCCCCCCCCCCTTCACTCTCATACTAAGGAGACACTTATAAGGGTTTTTTTTAACCCTTACAGAAGAGCCTAGCATCTAGAGCTCCATAGTTTTTCCTACAGGCTCGCTTGGGTCGCCTCAGCAGAGCCTCCTGGCAGGCCTCTTCCTTTTTAGAGGTGATGCTGTTCCTGGGGTGGGAGAAAAGGGTTGAGGGGTGGAGACCTTAATGGTCACGGGGGTGGGGGAGTACAGCCTGGCTAATCCTTTGGCCTCCTCATGGCCTTGGCAAAAACAAGGAATCAAGACAGGTTGGTGGCACCTACTGAGCACACTGCAGGTGCTGAATGTTAATTTTCTTTTTCTTTGGACACAGGCTAATTGCCATATCGCACACCCTGTGGGCCTTGGAGGGGCCGAGCTGGGCCGTGGTCTTGGGGGGCCTTCCCCCTCTTCCGGTTTCCTCGACTTCTCGGTTGTCGGGAGGGGGGTCTGGGGGAGTAAGGTGCTGCACTCCTAAAATGGCACATTAATAGAGGGGAATTTGGTTTGCCCCCCCCCACGCTCCCTAATGCTGACTCGGGGAGGCGAGAGGGATACGGGTGACCCAATCCCCCAATTTTGGACCCCCCCTGCCCACTAGGCATATGTTGTGTTATTGATCAGCACAGCCTGCCCGATTTGCAGCTGATTAGACCCTGATTTAATCTGGATTCACAGCAGTAAGTTGAAAGGACATAATGGATAAACTGATTTACTCCATAGCCCTGGGGGAGGATAGTCATGACTATACCCCCCCTTCCCCTCCCGTCCCCCAGACATTTACGTCTGGTCCTGGTATGGTAGAACCAAGCCAATCCTGGCACACTCTAGGATCTGGGTGCTCTCTAGCCCTCAGCCCCATGGAAGCCTACTGTAGTTTGGCAGGTCCCTGCCCAGATGTTTTTCCAGTTTGTTTACTTAATTTTATATTCCTACAGTTCAAAGTTAGAGGGTGGTTATCTCCCTCATTCCTTTACAGGCAGTCACATTTCCACATGGCAGGCTCTAGACTCAGCAGAGTTAATGGACTGGGGCCCAGCCGGGGGACTCTACAGAACTCCCCTATTCCTTTATGCTAACAGAGTTTTAAATGGCTAACAAACCACTACAGATTTTTTCTTTAAATGTGAATGGATTGGGCAACCCTGTTAAACGATACAGAATGATTGCTATGTTTAAGAAAAGCCAGGCAGGGATTGTTTATGTCCAGGAAACACACATGTTGGCTAAGGAACACAAAATGTTGGCTAGCAGGGGTTTCACCCAGGTATTTTCCTCCTCCTTCGCAGGGGGAAGGAGGAGAGGGGTCACCATACTGATCTTTGGTCACACCCCCTTTCAGGTTACCTTGGAATGCGCCGATTCAGAGGGTCAACTGATGATTATCCAGGGGTTAATGCACGACAAAGAGGTAACTTTGGCTAATGCCTACTTCCCTCCTGGAGTCGAACACTCCGACAATCCAATACCTCCTGAGGAAGGTATTAGAAATGACTAAGGGGACCCTGGTTTTAGCAGGTGACTTTAATATCACCCCTAGCCCCAACCTTGATTCCACTGGCACTGCTAGGGGCAGGCAACCCGCCCCGCGCAAGTTTTTTAAACGGTTTGTCCAGGAGGTGGGCTGGCTGGATGTATAGCGCGCCCTTCACCCTAGGGATAGAAGATACTCGTTTTACTCAGCTGTACATGGTACTTATACCAAGATAGATCATTGTTGCACACAAAAGGAATGCCTGGGTGTTCTTAGAGAGGCCATCATGGGGGTTATCGCCCACTCAGACCACGCCCCTGTGATAACCTCCTGGAAGCTGGGGCTTGAGAGGCGAAATACCATGTGGAGACTCAACCCAATTCATCTTAAAAGTGAGCCATTCCGAGAACTCCTGGGGGATAAGATACAGGAAATCCTGGAAGACAACTCCGACCCAGAGATTGCCCTGTCCATTTAGTGGGACACGTTGAAGGCAGTCCTTCAGGCTCACCTAATACAACACACTGCTGCCCTTGCACAGCAGTGCAGTGAAAGACGATCACAATTGGAACAAACTCTTAATTTTCTCCAAGATGCCCACCAGCAAGGAGACCAATTGGTCACAGCCCAGCTAAAACAGACTATGCAAGAGCTGGACAAGCTTTGTATGCAGCGTGCAGGCAGCAGTATGGGGAAGTTGGCCTTAGGGCCTCTCGCCTGCTAGCCTTTCGTTTGCGCAAACAACGACGGCTGTCCACTATAGCTACCATTAAAGACCCTGAGACTGGCACCTTTCACAAGAGAATGGGACATATCTCCCAGACCTTCTGCCACTATTATAATTATCTATACACTCCGGACCACCCATCAGACCCCAATGCCATTGGTGCCTTTCTATCCTCCTTGGATATCCCCAAACTTAATAGGGACCAGCAGACTGGAATGGTCTCCCCTATAGCTCACATGGAGTTATCGGCAGTCATTTTGCATCTAAAAACTATGAAAGCCCCTGGCCCCGACGGCTATGGCACAGAGTTTTATAAGTGAACAGTGCAAATGGTTAGCCTGCTTCTCTTACAGGTCTACAACGAAGTGTTGCAAAGCCTTGGTAACCCCCCCCCCTCCAAAAAAGCTGGTCATATGCCGCAGTTTCCCTCATTCCCAAACCCGATAAAGATCCCCAATTATGTACTTCTTATCGCCCAATCTCAGCCCTAAATGTAGATTATAAAATTCTTATGTCCATCCTGGCCAAACGCCTGGACAACATCCTCCCCTCTCTGATAGACCTGGGCCAGACAGGCTTTGTAAGCTCCAGATCCACAACAGACAACACCAGGAGGGCCCTGCATTTAGTCCAGGAGATGCAATCCCGAAAACCCTCCTCGATCCTTCTCAGTTTAGACGCTGAGAAGGCATTTGATGGGGTCTCGTGGCCCTTTCTGTTTGCCACTATGTCCAGGACGGGATTCCGTGTTCCCCTTATTTCCGTGATTAAAGAGCTTTACTCCTCCCCACAGGCCTGCGTAAAGGTTTCTGGTCATCATTCACACTATTTTCCCCCTGCACAAGGGAACACGACAGGGCTGCCCCTTGTCCCCAGGGCTATTTGCCATTTTTATTGAGCCCCTGGTCCAAGCTATTAGGCGTTCCCCCCAGATTACTGGGCTCCAGCTGGAGGGGAGGGAGCATCGCATAGCTTTGTATGCAGATGATGTTCTGCTTTTTCTCACCAATCCCACTCAATCTGTCCCAGACATGTTTAAATTATTAGAGGAGGTCGGATCGTGTTCAGGGTACAAACTAAACACTTTCAAAACAGATGCATTAACTTTTCATTTTGCCTTCCCACCATCATTTAAGCAGAGCTACCCATTCCGCTTGGACCTCAAGAAACTGAAGTACTTGGGCATTTACCTTTCACATAATGCAGGAAGGGCCCTACAAAACAACTATGACCCATTTTACATCCAGCTCAAGGCGGACCTGGCTAGGTGGAGTGTCCTCCCGCTTAACCTACTTCAGAGGGTAGAGGCCATCAGGATGGTGACCCTGCCTCCGGCACTCTACCTCTTTCAAAATGTACCAATATATACCCCAGCCAGGACATTTCAAGCTTGGAATAAGGCCATAATGGGGTTTGTATGGGCCGGAAAGCACCTAACAATAAGGTCCTCAGTCCTTTTTCTTCCTGGGGCTGGCCCTTCCTAATCTCAAATTGTACAATTGGGCCGCACCTCAGGCTCCCACGATATCTGAATGGAGAGAAATAGTGACTCATAGTTACAGGTTGAGAGAATTTCATATCATTTGAATGATCACCCAGAAATATGTTCACTGAAGTGGACCAGATGGACCCTGTACACCATGGCAAGGGACCCTAGTTCTGTGCCCTAAAACTACTGACTTCACTAGGAACAGAGGTGGTGTCACATCACGGTTAAAGGAGTTGGGGAATGAATTACTGGAGGTGGGGAAGGAGGAGGGAGGAGGGGATCTCTGAATGCAAGAATAAAGTCCACATTGCCTTCCCTATGATTGATTCTCCAAGCCCAGACTGAAACATTGATATTCATGCACTTCATATGGATTCAACCTGCTGTTCTACTGCCTTGAATAAGTATATGTTTAATTATGTGTATCGTGGTGAATCTGTGACTGCCAATACCCTGTTAATGTGTAAAATTTTAATAAAAATTATATTAACAGAAAAAAAAAAAAGCAACCCTCTCACCAGTCAAACCTTGAAGACGTGGTACTGAACTGTTTTCCAGTTCATATACCTTTCACAATTCTCAACAGTTTTTGAGCAAAGTTTGGTTATGCCTTGTTTAATTCTGGCTTCACCTTCTTCCATCCCACACGGTGTAGCAACTTCACCACGGACCTGGAATCATACAGAACGCTGACACAGTGGTGCAGTGCCAAGGGGCGCTGCACCTTCAGAGGGGTCATCCTTCGGATCCAATGACACTTTTCAATAAATGGGTGAAGAACTATAGCATCGTGGCTAATATCCTCTTTCATTTTATAGGAAAAGCTTGCTTAAAGCAGTAACATCCTTTCTCGCACTGGGTAAGAACAACCCGACAAACGTGTGAGTCATCCCCTTCTAATGCATGACGCCCTGGGACTTGTAATGTTTTTCAAAGGGCACTATACACACTAAATTGGTCACTAGCATCCCAGTATTCCAACCCCAGACCTTCGAGCTGAAGAGACCAAGAAGAATCAAACATTTAGAAAATATTCCAATAGCAACTATTACAAAGATTGTTCTAGTTTTGCATTGCAAAAAACTGAAATGATCCTGAAAAAAAAATGAATCACCCCATCCTAAAAGGGAAGGCAGAGGATAGTTTGTTGCTACAGTCAGTAACTTTTCCTACTAACACCATATATCAGAACAGCCCTGTCAAACTGGTACAGACTCCCAACAGTACACCGAGGTGGAGGGTTTTAGGACTACTTTAGGAAGTGGTTCTGAAGAACAGAAATCCCAAACTTTGCATTTGTTCTTGCCTGTGTGCAAGAAGTAGTGAGAAGTGAATATGTGGACTGTGGAGCAAATAGCAGCTGTACAAGTTTATGCCAGTGGCACTTTCCTTCCAGTTGCCATATGGGATGCAGTGCATGTATTCCTACTGGACTGTCTCTTAATGCCACGTTGAGATGCTTTTCCTGCATTGGTGAAGCAAAAATTTATTATGGATGCTATCCATCTCGGTATGGTCTGCTTAAAAGCTGGGTGTCCCTTTGACACCTCACCAAAGCAACAAAATTGCTTGTCACTGTTCCTCATGTCCTAGGCTTGTGAAAAGTGAAGCCCTTCCTACATCAAATATGTGGAGTTTTTTCTCCTCCTTATAGGCGTGTGGCCTTGGGCAATACACTGGCAATGTAACAGGCCGATTCAAAAGAAATGCTGACATCAACTTAGGGAGGAACTGCGCATTTATGTTTAAGACTACTTTTTCACAGTGGAAAATAGGGTATACGGGATCAATGCAGAGTGTCTTATCCTGAGGGACAGCTCAGCATGTGGTAATCCAGGCTGGCTATCTGAGCTTGGGAAGTTAGGAAGTAAAGCCAGCAAGCATAGAGGGTGAAAACAGCATCCGCAAGGATGCTCTGTTCCCAGGGGAGGGAGGAAGACATGCACTGCTTGATAACTGGCACCTGGAAGAAGTGTGGGTCCACTGCCAGTGTGACTACACACTGGTGTGCCCCCCCCGTTGTGAAAGTGGACACAGTCTAGACAAGAGGGGCCGAGGGTGGACAAGCAGAATAAGGGCAGTTTTGGGTGACATCTCTGCATGCTCGCAACCCTCTCCCCCGCCACCAGGTCCTTATCTGCAGTATGCCCATTACCCACCCCTGGCAGCTGGACAGTGGCTTTAGCGGCATGTTTCCCTTTCTCTTTTTGAAGCCTCAAAGGGTAAAGGAGGGACCCCAAAGAGGGACTGAATTGACTTAGGCAATGAAAGACACCACTGGGTGCTAGATGGTGGGAGATGTTGGCAACAGTGAGTCTGACAGGGTGAGTGCAAGTCTGATGGGTAGAGAAGCAGCATGGATGAGAAGGTCATAACCCGTGTGGTGGTCCCCCAAGGCAGGGTTGAGGTACATTGGTGGGGCACTGGTGAAGCTTGCACTGTGATCGCCAGTGCTGTACCTGGCACCTCTGGATGAACAGAGGACTTCAGGTTCCAGTGCTGTCAATCCAGCACCTTTCTTAAGCACTAAACTCACACATGGGGGAGTAAAAAACACAACAGATGAGGGTCTGAAAGTGTGAAGCTCCAGACTAGAGGAATGAAGGTAGCAGAGATGCAACACAAATACAGTCAGATGATCTGCACAGGGAAATAAAATGGTGAAAGAAAAAAATGAGAGTTGCTACTAGCATAAGGAACAACAAAGTATTTTTAAAATAGATCAAGGCTAAACGTAAACAGTTAAAAATGTAGTGCCCCTAGACCCAGGCAATTTCACAGTCAGTAAAAAGCAAAAAATGGCAAGGATATTAAATAATAATTTTTGTTCCATAATTAGTGCTGGGGAAGAATTTTACATTTTTTTTTAATACACTGTATTTTTCTCTTCACCGATGGCAAGGGGTGTACTTACCCCAGTTTGCCATGTATGCGAATGTTCAACTTGTCCACTCCAACCAGCCTCTGCCGTGACCACAGAACAGGGAGGACCATGGCTTACTCCCTGTGGAGGGCCCCCCCCCCAGTGGGGAGAGATCACATCACCCTTGATCCCCCACCCTGACTTATGTCAGGCTTTGTTTGGCTTGAAGGATGGTCATCTGTTGTGGCATCATTCTGCTCGTTGCGAGGGGGTTTTCTGGCTTAACCCCCTAGGGCGCGGACATGCAATAACATGCAGTATGCGGCGTGCACACTCCCATGCATGCCCGCAGGAAATTCACCTCCTCCCAGTCCCCATTACATGGTGCCCCCAGGGTCACTAGTGTGGCGTGCACATACCCCAACGCTTCTCAGGAGAGAAGAGCAGTCCTCCAGAGGCTCAAGCCCCTCCTGCCCCGCCAACCTCTGCCAACCCGAGTGCGTTCCTGAACCCGGGTCACCAGCGTGCAGCGAAGTGTGGCGTCGGTTGCTAAGGAGCTATCAATTGATGACATAAAACAATACAAACTGGATATAAATTGTAGTTAAACTCTACCCCACCCCCAAAAAAAGCATAAACTATTGCACACTGAAAATAGCATGTACTAATAATATTTAAAAGTAGCACTACTCAAGTAATTCACTTGTTTCAATAGATTGTAAAAATACAATGCCACAGCAGAACGTAAATAGGTTTTACAACAGAACACCAACAGGCACATCTGAGCAACAAACTAGGTAAAAATGAGAAAACATTTAAAGTCCCATATAGAAAGTCTTGTTACCAGTCGTACCACTATCAGTCAATAGTTGTTACCGGTCCTACCACTAGCAGTCAATAGTTGTTACTGTCACAAACCCACTCAGCAGGCCAGCCCTCTACTCCCAAAGTGCCAACCTCCGAGTGCAGTCTTATGAACAGTTTAACAGAACAAGGTTTTAAACAGTGCAATCCTTACTACAGTACTTAGTCTCTAAATACCTGATTAAAAGTGTTCACAGATCTTTCTTAGTCAGAGTCTAGGTAAAAGTGTCTCTGAAGGAAAACGGACTAATAATAAAAAGCTTGTTTTCACCTATTTGCATGAGGTCACATAGCTCCTCCCTGTCAGAATATGCATTCATTTTTTATTTTTATTATATATCTATAAAAACGGGATGTTTTTTCCAAGTATTAAATTCTGCAACCTCAGCATACTCATGTTCTTCAAATGACAGTTCTTTGATCTTAATCAGTATCCTGTCTCACACAGGCGTCAGAGGAACATTTACAACTTCGCACCAGTTTCCCCCCCCCTCTAACGTCATAAACCTTTTTTTTATGATTTCCCTCTTAACAAAATTAAGCTAGAAACATCTGTAATTAACTTCTGGCCTACCATGTAACACCTGGTATCTAAAACCAGTGTGTGTGTATGTTTGTGATCTCACATGCCGTTTCAGCATTTTCTCATGGCTTTCATCTTTTCAGTTGAAACCTGGGGGGGGGGGTAAGCAACAGATTTTCAGCATCTCTCATGACAGACAGTCCATAACCCATTTTGATATTACAAAAAAATGATACTACAGTGCTCAGAACTGGCTGTCCACGTCACAGTTACCAGTCCTACCACTAGCAGTCCATAGACAGACACATCAAAGTGAACTAAAAACTAAAATTGAATCACCCCTCCAGTAAGTCCAAGTCATTCTTTTGGCTAGTTAGAAACAAAGCCCACCGCCCACTGGTGGGCTTCCCTGACAGCAGGATGATCCCGCTGGGGGAGAGCGGCAGCGGGCTGCAGCCAGAAGTAAGCACGGAGGCGGCTCCCGCCCCTCCCTCGATATGCCAGGAAGTGTGCATGCAAACTGCTAATTGCGCAAAAGCAGACAAAGGTAGTTAGGCAAGAGGGGGAAGGAACAACTGACAAGTAACAGCAGAAAAGGCTAGGATTGGGGGGTGGAGCAGGGCAACAAGGAGTCAAGGGATTGGCTGGGTTGCGGGATGTATTTAGGACAGCTGGAACAGAGGGAGAGCCTCTTTGTTCCAGCTGATTTCAAGAAGCAGGATAGCCAACGACAGAAGGGAGAAGCAGCAAGATGGAAGCAGAAGAGCATGCAGAGACAACTGTGAGTGAGGAGGTGCAGCAAGTTTGGGAGGAGGTTCCACAGCAGGCAGAGTTACGATTCCAGTTTCTGTTCCCTCGACTGTGGCCGAGAGCATAGAATTGTCTGTAAAGAAGGGCTAAGAAGGAACCAAGGAAAACAGATTTCAGGAATTTTTAATTTTTAGAATGGGAAACTCAAAAAGAAAATGAGGGGACAAAGAGAAAAAAGTTCCAAGACTTTTTAGACTGGGAAATGCAATGGGGCAAAAAGGGGGATTCTGCTCTGGGCCAGTTAGCCCCTTTAAGTCCCAGAGTACATGAGTTTGAAAATGTGGGGATGGAGGGGCAGCAAGGGGAAGAACCAGAGAAAGGGGGGACAAAAGGGTGGCAGTATAGTGCAGTGGTTTAAGGCTCTGAGCTGCAAATCTGGCGACATCCAGCAGACCAGACCTGGGTTTGAAGCCCACAGCTTCTACTTACATACTGTGTAAGCTGAGCAAGTCACTTAACTTCCCTGTGCTCCCAGGTCGCACCTGTAAAAAAAAGCTTTCAGCTGTGTGCTACTCCTGGTTAAACAACTGAAAAAAAAAAAGAGGGAGGGTCTGGGGAATCAATAACTGACCACATTACCTGGCCAGGCCACAAAAGAAAAAAAAAATTAATCAGGAGAGGGGAATTTGTGGATGTGTTTATTTTAACTGACAAGGACACCATTAGGAGGGCTGAAGGAAGAAGGTAAAACTGGAAAAAGTAACCTTTCGGCAGCCTTGTTGTTAAATTTGAGGCCAATGGACAAGAGTTAAAAAGGAAAACATTTTGATTCCTGACTAACAGGCTTCATGTGTTACATGTCGGTAGTACTGGATAAGAGACCAGAGATGGCAAGTAAAATGCTAGTTTACACAGCCACCATAAAGAATGCACAGAAGAAAGGAAATGGGTTTGCATGGTTGCAGTATGATGAGAAATGTAGGCAACGCATGGCGTCACAGGAGCATGTGAGATGGGACCTGAGAAATGAGGACATCTGACTGGATAGGATATTGGCTGGGGGGTAATCGGTGTGGTGTGGGTGACTTTGGGAGGAACAAGGCCAGAGAATCCTGTAATGCATCTGCCCCAAAATATTGCTTTGCATATAATAAGGGGGCCTGCATGAGAATGGGTGCCATTTTAAGCATATGTGCTCCAAGAGTAGTGGTTTCCATTCCATATTGCAGTGCAGGGAAGAGCAGAAAAAGTCCATGATTAAGCAGCCTTTTTGTGGATCGGGTGTATGTGTGTGAAAAACTGAAATGTTAGACTTAAAAATACATCCGGAAAGGCAAGAGGCAAAGGCACTGCATGGGGGGGTTCAAAGGAGTTTTAGGCTGCACTACGAGGGTCCACAGGTCAGAAAGGAAGCAGAAAACTTGAGGTCACTGGTGAAGAATCCAGAGACAGCAAGAAAGTAAATTCAGGAGGAGATAGAGGGCCCATTTTCCTGGCCAACTTCATGTAAACTTAGGGCATTAACGTGGGACTAATCCCCAATAAGGAGCTGAGAAAATTCAAGTTAATCCATCATCTGTCTTATCCAGAGGGCATATCAGCAAATGACTACATAGACAAGAAAAAACGCACCATTTGTTACAGTCTGGTGGACAAGGCCACAGGGCTGATAAAAACAGTAGGAATAAGGGTCCTATTGGCAAAATGTGATATTCAGTCAGCCTTTTAGCTGCTACTGGTACACCTTATGGTTTGAGACTTGCTAGGGCTTACGTTTGAAGGGGATTTTGCTTCGATAAGGCCATGCCCATGGGGTATTCGATGTTCCTTTCAAAAATGTAGTAGTTTCTTGGAATGGGCAGCAAGGGAAGCACCAAGATGAAAGGGTGTTTTATATGACCTGAATGATTTCCTAATTTTTGAAAGCGTGGAAAGTAAGGACTACCTACACAATCTTGGAGGCCTTTCAAGGTATGTGCAAGTTACTGGTGGTGCCCACAGCAGAAGAGAGTCTAACACGATCATCTTTTTAGGGACAGAACTGGACTCCATAGCCACGGAATCCAGACTACTGGCAGAGAAGGTGGATAGGCTGCAGCAGTTGATAAGGGAAATCAGGGAGACCTGACAGGTTCCACTGAGGAAGATGTAAAGCCTTACTGGGCATCTCAATTTTGCATGTAGGGCCACTGCACCAGGGCAAACATTCATAAGGAGGCTAGCGGGGGCCACAGCGTAAATTAAGCAGCCACATACTGGGTCAAAATAAGCAGGGATATTGGGTTGGACCTAGAGGCGTGGGATTGCCTCCTGCAGAATTTTAACAGCAGGTCCATGCTGCAGCAGACTAAGTGTACAACACAGATCTGCAGTTGTACACCGATGCAGCCAGTGTGAATGGCCGAAGCAGTGGCAGGAGGCAGGACTGTGCAAAGATGTCACACTGTAAGAGGTTTTCCCTATTCTGGCAGCTATCTGGACTTGGGGTAAGGCATGGGTTAATAAGGTTTAGTTTTGGTGCGACAATCTGGCAGTAGTGGAGATTCTGAACAGGCAGACAGCCAAGTTGCCCTCAGTCATGAAGGTGCTGCACATCCTAGTGCTCAGGTGCCTATAACTAAATGTTATATTCAGGGCAAAGCACATTCCACTTTACCATAAAATTACTGTTGACTGTCTCTCTCGTTTACAGCTGCAGACGTTCAAGGAGATGGCTCCCTACGTGGAGACGGACAAGACACCAGTACCGGCCACACTATGGGAAACTGGCCTGAAAGAGCTGGGTTCCTTTTCATAAATTCTTGGGTACCTAATACACAGAAGTCATACGAGTCATTTCTTAGGGTATTTCATGAATTTTTGGGAGGACCCAGCTCCCAGTAAGTTGGCTGATACCAGTTCAGCAAGCAATAAAATTCACTGTTAGTGGGAAAAGGGGATGGTGCAGTCTACCGTGGCCACCCACCTTGCAGCCATTTCAGTGGTTAGCAACCTCAGGGGAATAAAGTATCCATGCAAGGCCGAGGTAGTGAGGGGGATGATGAACAGGTGGGCCAGACTGAGAGGGATGGTACGTGATAGAAAGCAGCCCATGACCATCAGTTTAATGAGGAATGTAATCTGAGCTCTACCCTCAGTATGTTCCATGGGTTATGAGATCTGGCTTTTCACTTCCACATTCAGTTTGCTATTTTTTGGGGACATTTCGTATGAGCGAGGTGGAAGCCAGGGCGGCATCAGATCAAGACGTAGAAGGGATAGTACAGAGGAGGGAAGTGCAGATGAAGGAAAAAGGGCTGAGGATACACATTAAAAGATCTAAAAGAGACCAAATGAGAAAAGCGGTGTAGATACACAGTTCATATTGAAGAACTTTTAAAAAAGCTTCGCCAGAGACTTGGTCTATTTTTTAGAATAAGGCACTTTCTAAACAGAGATTCCAAAATGAGGTTGGTCCAGGCCACATTTCTCTCAGTAATTGACTATGCAGACTTCCTCTATAGTCACTGCCCTATCTCCTACCTATGCAAATTGGATACACTATACCACAGAGCTCTGAGGTTCTAACAGATCTACCATTTAACACTCACCATTGCTGTCTCTATGCAGCAGTCGGTTGGACATCTCTACATCTCAGAAGAAACAGAAATGCTGCAGCGTGGACATACAGAATTTTGACTAAGATGCTTCAAACTATATATAGACTGCTTCGCACAGGCCACAGCTGGCACCTACGCCTAGAAGCTACAATTTCATTATGCTCAAAGTGCCCAAAGTCAACACCGGCATGGGAGATCTGCTATCAGCTATAATCTAGCTATATCATGGTACACGATTCAAAAGTCCTGAAGCTGATCAACCGGGTATCCTTAGCATCCTTCAAGCATCTATACCTAAGTCTCTTCCCTGAAAAATGCAATTGCTTCCACAAGTTCTAGTTTATTCGCGGTTTCTTTCCTTCACCTCTCTAGGCTGCCATCATATCATGGCAATTCACTTCCTAAATTCATCTCCACAGATACCTCACCCCTGGCTATAATCTTCTCCATTAACTCCAGGCTCCTACCTTAGCCCTTATCACTGCCTTTCACCTCCCAGTTCTAGCACCAGCCCCTGCTCTAGTCATGCGTACCCCTTCCTACCATGTCACTTGTCTCAGTCTATGACCACCTCTTTCAGTCATCCAGTCACTATTTCTCTTTGTCCACATTGACTTCCCTTGGATCTTTGGAATCTTGGGTATATCATGTTGAATGTATGCCATGTTTACTGCCAATGTTGATATGTATATACTGGTTTACCTAGAGTGCATCTCATATGTTCCTACCATATCCTGTTATGTTTAAACAATTTCTGTTCTTGATTTCTATATATAAGTGCTTTAATTATTCATGTACATATACCAATTATTGAACCTTGATTACTGTATATAAGTATATACGTGTTTTAAATCTTCCTATACATGTACCAATTATTGAATCTTGACCTTATCAGGTCCATCTTGCAAATGAGCTGTGCTCAATGATGTTCGCCTGAATAAATAAAGATTTGATTGATTGATTGATTGATACAGATAGCCAGAGGGACAGAGGAGCTGCTGTGCCCTCTAAGAGCAGCACAGAGATTGCTAGAGGTCAGGTAAGCGAGAGAAGGGGTACTCTCTATGCATGGAAATGGTAAGTCAGTGACTAGGTACGAGGTATCGGCAGTGTCAAAGAAGGCAATAGCCTTCGTGGGTTTGAACCCAGCGGAGTTCAATATACATTTGTTTAGAACAGGGGCAGCCATGGCACATATTTCCAAGAGGGGCATTCAGAGCATTGGTGGGTGGGCCTCGGGCAGATAAAGGGCATACATTGCAACAGAACTGACTTTTCCCCCCTTTATCTTACAGGCAGGGGCCCTACACAGAAGTGTGGGTGTCTGGACACTTGTTCCCGTACTGGGTGGAGAAACGAGCGGCAGTGCGACCTTAAGGATGGCAGCTGGGCCTGGATCTCAGCAGAGGGAGACTGACCTGGTTTCGGTTGAGGGACATGCACTGGGCACAGCTGCTACAACAGCTGTGGCATTTGGGGAAGGACGGTAAAAGGCCAGACATCCTGGTGATACATTTGGGAGGAAATTACATTGCACAGATACCTTGGACTGAGCTCCTAAGGCAGATATTGTGGGACACTGGCAGCATTCAGACGATGTTGGCTGGGGTAAAAGTGATTTGGTCAGCTATTATCCCCAAGTGGCTTTGGAGGAATGGGGGTAACCCGTAAGCTTTGGATCTTGCAAGGAAGGCCTTGGACAGATGTGGAAAGGCACTGAAGCAGGGAATTTCGCAGTTGTGTCACACTCAGAAATCACAGTGGACTGCCCGAGGTTGTACAGGCCACACAGGGTGCATCTGTCATATGTAGGCATAGACCTCTTCAAATGTACAAAAAGGAGAGGCTATCAAGAAGGCAACCAGCTAAAGCATTGGGGGTAATAAGGGTTAAGGGAGGGAGACCACTTTTCATAGCAAGCAGGTGGTGGCCTGGTGGCCAGAAAGATGTGGGGTCCGAGGTCACAGAGACCTAAAGGAAATGTGGTGACCCAGGTGCAGGGGTAGCTTGCTGAGAGAGAGAGAATGGTCTGATTTACATTGGGTATGTGGGTGTGACCCAATTTACATTAATCACACCTTGGTCAAGAGATGGAGATCAAGCGGGGGGGGGGATGACCCGATTTACATCAGGTGGGCTTTGAGCTGGGTAAGAGGGAGTGGCAGAACCAGATTTACATCAGGTCTGGGTAACAGGAGGCATGATCTAATTTACTCTGGGCATGCAGTCAGGGACAACTGCCGATGTGAGATGTAATAAAGACTTGGACATTCTGACAATGTGAACAAGGGTGTGATTATGTGTGTGTGTATGTATGTACTGTATGTGTGCATATATATATACCTTTCTAAATTTAACAATTTGGACAAATGTTCTAAATATGTATTTATCAATCAAAATTATGAGTTGTAAAGTGAAAATTTCTAATGTTTGAGTGCAATAAAGCCACGGGTGACAGCCAACTACAACAGTGTTTTTTTTTTTTGTTTGTTTTTTTTTGTCAAGTTCTTGGGAAGAGTTGCCACTGACAATGCAAAGGCATTTTTTTCCGTCCGATGACCTGTGAGTTTGGGGTTATTAAACTAGTAACTACACTATCCTCAATCGGGAAGGAATGAGGCGAGAACAGACTATTCCCCCACAGTCCTTAAAGACGTTCCCTGGTGTTTCAAATTCCCATCTTTCTGATGCACTCGAAAAAGTTTTCAAGGTGCAAGGTGTTGGGGGGCTGAAAAAATCACGGGTTTTAAGAATGCATGGGATAGACATAAGGGAATTCTGGAGGTCAGGGGTAAGAGGCAACAGACTTCTAGAAAAACAGTGAACTTACAAGCTCAAATGGGCAGACTTGGTGGGCCGTAGGCCCTTATCTGTCGACAGTGTCTATGTATCTATGTATTTACTGGCACATGTACATTCTTACATATATGAAAGTATTATTAGAATACTGATTTATCCTACAAGGTCATGTCCAGCTAAACAAATATACATGCAGCACAACGACACGCACTCACAAATGAGAGGTGCCAGCCGACACACAACACAAATGAACAAAGCACAACAGCAGCGACACTCAGCAGAAAAATCAAACAGTCCAAAGTATGTAAAGTTGAATCCAACCTTTATTCAGAAGAGAGCATGGCACTAAGCCCCATCACTCCACCTTGTGTGCATGAGGCTTCATCAGGGGCAACAACAGGAAGAATGGAAGAGGATGTCCAGTCTAGCTAAGGTAGTTTTGGGGGCGACACTATAGACCACATCTCCATAGTCAAATGTTGGAAGGATCATTTTCTGGAGAATTTCTTGGCGGGCCGGCAAAGGGATGCACCGCAATTCCTGTGTAAGGCTCCCAGTTTGACCACACCTGCGAAAATGAGTGTCTAGTGTTCAGAGAGTCTGATACCAACAAGAATGTCCTAGGGTTATCAGCACTGAGTGAAGAAGTCCTTGACTCTGTAAGCTTTCTTTACATGCCCTGTACTCCAGTCCTGTTTCAGTTTTTGAAGCTGCTAGAAGGCAACCTATGTGAGGCAATCTCTCCCCCGTTCTCTGGGAAGTCCTACCACCCACACACTGTTTGCCCTGCCAGCATTTTCCAATACCTGATATTGATATCTTAAATTAGAGTTCTTCTGGGCCAATTTGGGCATCGTTGCAAGGGCTTTAGTGGCTTTATCATCCGCTGCCATCACTGTCGTACGAGGTGCTTTTAGGTTTCAGTCTTGGAAGACAAACCTGTTTACTATGGCATGGATTTCCTTGTCAACAGCTCCAACAACTGCTAGTACAGCATCTCCTATGGTGGGTCTTTCCTCGTGGCTCCAGGTTTCCCATCTCCAGAGCTGCCTGGGCCTTTAGCAGGCAGAAGAAGTTGCTTTAAAGGGGAACAGTCATCACAAAGTGCCCAACAGTCAAGTGTGAGTCTGGTCATAATGTGCACTTTGTGTGCAAAAACATTTTGGTTTGCTTACTGTTTATTGTAGTATAGCATAGATTGCATCAGATTAAATTTGCTTACTTGTAGGCTGACATCTTCTGTTACAACAAATCCCAGAATCCCCCTGCAGCTGACATCAGAGCAGTAGGCAGCAGTGGGAGATTCAACAGCCCGAAGTGCATGTTAAGAGTTTACATCAGTTCTTATCTTTTGTTTTCTGGTCCTGCTGCCCTCCCTAGGCTGTAAGTACAGTCACAGAGGACTTTACTAAACCCCTGGAGAAAAGCAGAACCGGAAAACATCTGATCAGAAATTATAAAAGCGCTAACATGCAATGCAGGCTATTGAATCTCCTACTGCTCTGATGTTAGCTGCAGGGCATTCTGGGATTTGTAGTAACATAAGATGTCAGCCTACAAGTAAGCAAAATTAGTCTGCTACAATCTACTATACTACAATAAGCAGAAAGTAAACCAAAATGTTTCTGCCCACAAAGTGCACATTGGGACCTGCACCATACCTGAGTGTGGGGCCCTTTGTGGCAACTGTTCCCTTTCAAGTTAAAGGAGACTGCTGATTTAGTTGGTCTTCCCATTTTATATGGATCGACGTCCCCATGATCTTAGGAGCACCAACAGGTACAGTGAATTTGGGGGTTGTAAGACAACCAAATCTGAAAGTTTTACAATAATAACTTCATCTTCCTGGTGCCGACCCCATGGCGACTGCTCTAGAAGCTGGCTCCACAGTGTCACCCATTGTCAGATACTTCCAGTGAATTATGTGTATAACTACTTGAAGTCATCATGACAAAAAAGAAAAAATGTTGTTCCTCTGGGTTCACCTCTTATTTTCAAAAACATTTTTTTTTTTTTTTTATCTTGACTTCATTTTGCATGAATATTTACTGTATTGTCATGTCACCAGATGACAACAGGGAGTTTGACTCTACTATTACCCTGAACAAAAGATGCAAGCATGGTTTAGTTATTACAACTATTATAACCTAACAAAAACAGGCCAAGAAATTTAATTTAAAATAAATTTGCCTGCGGCTTCAGGAAAAACCCAAGGATCAACATGTTGTCTGCCCTAAGCAGCATTCTAGCACTGTTTTGACAAAGCCTATTTGTTTTGTAATGAACCCTCTATGTGTAACTTGGTCATATAGAAAGAATATCTGATGCTGCAACCGTCCCCAGGGACCCCTTTTTTAAATGAGACGTGTAAGTCATAAGAACCAACAGGGTGTGAGGTATTGGGAGGATACCTGCTAGCCCAGGGCACAGTGAGACTCAACATCACAGACAGAGGGTCTTACAGCCTCTGGAGGTGCAGGTGTCCCACCCTCAAACACCCCACACCCTGAAGGGATTTATTGTGCTTAGAAAACTGGCCTTTGCAGTAAAACAAAAAATTAAAAAAAACAAGTATTTTAAAACATTGAAAGAAAAACTTTTTATGTGTAAACTAGTCCTTGTGTGGGAATAGTGCTGGCTCTGTTGGCTGACAAACACATGGCTTTGGCATACTGTCCGTCAATCAGCATTCAGGATTTTCCCCAACTCATTTTCTAATGCAGTTCAAGTAACTTGTCCAGGAAAGCAGAATTTTAACTAATAAATACATACACCATCATTAAAATACAAGGTTCATTGAAAACACAAAGTGCTACAGGTACAGTATGAATAAAAATCTGAAAGAAGAAATACAGCAATCCTAGCAAGCCCTAACCCTGCTGTCACGCAGGTGGAGAGTAAAAGGATCAGGAAACAATCCCACGATCAGCTGATTATAAAGCACATGTTGTGTAGTTACATACCGATCAAGCAGGAAACACTACTGAATCACATTATAAGTGTAACCACCCTGTCCCCTGGGGTTACTAGAATACCATGGGTACTAGTGTTAGGCAGGTAGAAAAGGCAGCTGGCAAGAAGCACATTTAGGGGCTTCTTACATAATGACATCATTGTTTACTCAGCTAGCCTGAGTGGGGATGATTATGTCATTTAGAACTCTCGCAGCAGAATAACCATTTCTGAGTCAGCTGCTCAGTGGAAGTTTAGAATGTTCAGTTAGTTCAGCAATGAGAGTGGCAGGAGGTCTGTCAGTCGGGGTTCTGCCACAGAAAGCCCTGTGTTTCTCACCCTGGTTTGGATTAAATCTCCAGTTGCCAGTGAAGTGATGGGGACCTTTTTCAGCAGGATTCCTTGATTTTCACACCAGGAGAAGTGAGAGGAACTGCCAGTTCAGTGGATCCAAGGGGCAATTCCCCTGAAGGTCCTAGAGTGTGTACAGTTGCCTTTGAGGACATCTGTGTGAGACTTTCTGACAAGCTACCATGGAAAAGGGTGTTTCTGGGTTGTTTCTATGCCTAAAGGAAGGAGCAACTAATCTGTGAGTACAGAACAGGAGACAAGTTCTCAGTTTAGGAAGTTGTCTGGGGTGTGTGTGCCCAAGATAAGATCCAGAAGCAAATGATTTGATACCTTTTAATGGACCAACATAGATGTAACAAGAACAAAGTGCTCTAGCTTTCGGACCAACCAGTCCTTCTTCAGAAGCTCATGCCCAAGATAAGGGCAGATCACACCGGCCAGGACCCCTGTTCACCAAAGTGTGTTAATCTGAAGTAAAGTTCGGAGTCTTTAGCAATTCAGTGGGGACTGAAGACTTCTTTTGGTGTAACCCTGAAGGAATGGCAGAGACTGTTGGTTGGCGCAAAGGATGGGAGGAATGCCATCTGGAATCTACAAGGCAGGGCTAACTGGTTCGTTGATGGGCACCAGGTTTCCTTGGGCAAAAGCCACTGCCACAGGAGGATGTTCTGAGTGTGTGGTTCAATCCACAAAAGTACACTCATTGGGAAATAGAAGATGTTCTGAGTGTGTGGCAACAGTCCACAAGCATACACTCTTGGGAAATGGAAATGTTCGGGTGTGTGGTTCAATCCACGTGCATACACCATGGGAAAGAGTAGTGAAATGTTTTTGTAGAGAACTGTACTGCCTAGCAAAAAGTATCTGGAAAAAGAATGTACTTGTTGCCATAACCAACCATTAGAGGTCCACTTGTGCTTTAGTAACATCTGTAAATAAAACCATACTGCACAATCCCAGCTGCTGCATTGAACAATCTGATCATTGCTTCTGTGTGGAATTAACGGGACCCCCTCAGCAGTAAGGTCTAGCATACACCTAGCATCCTCTCCCCTGGACCTGGTCATTTTCACAAAGGTTCATTTTGGTAATTGTACCTCCACCCCCCTTTCCTTCAGCTAATGAGCCGGGTATATACTCTACAGCTAGGGGTGGTACCAATCTGAGTATTTCTGCCAAAAGTAAATGGTATGCCATATGTGGGTGCTAGTTCTTTTAATGGGGGGGTGCCAATTTGCCAAAAGTGGCATGGGGGTTACATAAGAAAGAGTGGATATTCTTCTTAGAAGCCACAGTATTTAGCATTAGAGCTCAGGGTGAGCTTTTCCAAGTTGAAATTATTGTGAGTTGCATTACACACCCTACCAAATTATGGAGCCGTGTCCTCAGTTGCTTGAACAGTTTACAGGTGCAGTTAAGCTTGTATATTAGGGTAAGTACTTCTATGTTAAAAACAATTTTTGTGCCTTAATAACTCTGCTCCTGTTCAACCAATTTGCCCAAAATTTGTTAAGGTTGGAGTTTGGGCTGTGACCTCTGTATCCTAAAAAATCGGTGTGGGTGCAAAAACACCAAAATGCACCTAAATTAAGATTTTTTTTTTTTTTTTGCTCACCTGTAACTAAAATGTTTTTTTTTTTTTAAACCCGAAACTTACATGATTGATAGTGAGACCCAAGGTACGAACTCTGACAAATGGCAAGTTTTAAACCTGTACAATTTTTTGGAAATGTAAGTTAAACACTGTGCTTTTTCTTGGGCATGCTCAATTAAAAAAAGTTGATGTAAGTATAGCTGAAGTTTTGCGTTAGTGGTTTGATCGTCAGTGATTTCTTGCTTATGAGAGCCACTGATCGTCAGTGATTTCAGCTCACAGAAGCAGTGAAGGAGAAATCATGGACAATGAACCTGACTACACAAAAACCCAGCTATCCTTAAAGAGTCCCTCTCCCTTCCGATTCACATTTTTAATTTAAAGGTCCAGAGATGCCCAATCTCCCAGTCCTGTACTCCCCCTCCTGACCCACGTCTTTGCAAAAAGAATGGCTGGCAGGTGCTCAATCCCACGTCCAGTAGCCACCCACCGGCTTGACACCGTTTACGGTGGGGGATGCCCAATCCCACCACATTTATAAATGTGTTTCCAACACCAAGATGACCAACTCCCGGTGCTGGCCTATAATCCCCCCCAACCCACCTCTCCAATACTGAGCAGCCCTGGGATGCCCACCTCCAGAGCTGCTATACTTGAATCCCACTCCGTGTCCATTGGTCTCTCTCCCCCTCCAATGTGTAGCGACACCAGGGTGCCCATCCCTGGTATCGCTGAACAGTCGGTCATTATACCTGCAATAAAGAAAACAGTCCCACGCGGTTTTTTGTTTTTTTTGGCCCCCCACACACTCAGCACCGCCACCCCTCACTCGCCTAAGAAAAAAACAGATCCACCATCATAATCCAGTCTTTGAACTGAAAGACACCCTCCTCCTGAAATCGCAACTGTAAACTGAGGAAATAAGCTAAGTGCGGTTAATGTATTTCTAATGTGTTCTCATCTTTCACTCTTACCTTGACATACAGAAACAGATTAGTTGCCGTATTGGTCTTTGTAAGAACAGATCCAGAAGCAAATGGTTTGATGCCTTTTACTGGACCAACATAGATGTTAAAAAAAGAAAACAATGGCCAAGCTTTTGGACCAACCAAGTCCTTCCTCAGAGACTTCTGACAATTGAATGCTTCTGGACTCTTACCGTGGTAATATTTTCAAATTTTCCGTCATATTTTCAATATGGCCTTTCTGGGACTCCATCTCATGAGCAAGGTAGGTGAAAATGTTCAAATATGTCCTGAAAGGTGATTTTACAGTCACTCTGCAAAATCATCTTTCAAGAGGGAATTGAAAAATTTAACCTACTGGGTTCATGAGATTGGGTATAAGAAGAATGCTGAAAATTCGGGGTCAAAATATTAAAAACAAAGTTATGAAAGTACGTTGAAGATTTTCAACACTCGCTCATAACTTTGATACTTTTCAATATTTTGACCCCAAATTTTTAACTGCCATTTTTTTTTTCAAACCACCTTGTGAAAGTGACAGCTGTCGTCTTTTAAAATCCTGCCAAAAAACGTGTTTTCCCACTTGTGGCACTATACGTTTCGTCCAGTATTTTATAAATTGCACCAGTCATTTTCGGAAAGGGGCACATTAAAAGATCATGCTGAAAATGTGGGTTCAGAATATCAAAAAAAAGAAGAAGTCATTTAGAAATGTGTGCAGAGCCAGACACCGGCCCAGTGGGTAGCGTATTGTGTTCCCATGTCATCGACTCGAGTTCCAGTTCGAGTTCAGGGAGCCAGCTTGGCAGCACAAGAATGAGGGCCATTGTCGCGGCACCACTGCTCCATGCCAGAGAAGGAAATGCGCAGCGTTCTGCTGCGCAAATCATACCGTGGGCGACATGGAAGCCTCCGCTCACGAGAGGTTGACTTGTGTGTCAAGACTTGACAGCACCACGTACTGTGCTAATAGAAACTGGTTACATAAAAAAAAACAAAAAAAACAGGCCTTGAAAAAGCTTCACTCTTCTGTTCACTGAGGATATGATTCCACAATCACGAAAAGATGGAAAAGTAATTGCAAAAAACTATGTTAATGAATGCTGGCCCATTGGTGTGGTGGAAACGCTACCACCTGCCACACCGGTGACCTGGGATTGGGAGCAATCTCTGACGTCTGGGAACTGGCAGTGGGTGGGTGGAGAGGAGAGTGTCCGGAGGACTGCTCTCCTCTCACAAGAGGAAGAGCAGCTAGCTCCACCGCATGACTGCCACCAGGTGGAGGCCTGATGGTAGGATGGGTCTGAGAGCAGCAAAGGGAGGGAGGGAGCTGAACGACTTCTGCAGGGCATGCATGCCTCCACGTGCAGGCGCTGACATGTGAACCCCAGTTACATGGAGAGAGGGACCAGAAAACAGGGAAAATCATGGGGAGATGAGCTAAGTGAAGCCCTGCCCGTGACACGTTACGATGCTACGATCTGAGGGCATTCTGGATATGCCATCTGGGGGTGGGGATTAGGAAGAATAGCCAAATCCACAAGGGATTTAGGACTCCAAACAGCAGGAGGTTAGAGACTGTTACGACAATGGGGACAGGGCTGAAGAACCGTCCATTCTGCCTGGGAGAATAAAAACCTTTGTGGCAAAAAAATAAACAAAAAGTTCCTGCAGACATTAGGGTTGAAGAACACAAAGCACACAAAGTAGGAAAATGAAAAAATGAAATAGGATTTTAGTCTACGGAGCATTGAATCAGTCTTGGCTCTAATTCCCACCCCTCCCCTGAGCAAACAAGGTCAGACATGACTCTCTTTTCTTCCCACAGGGCCAGTGTGAAGAAAGCTACAACTGATTTTGTTGTCAACATGGCAAACCGTACTTTTCCACTCCAAAGAGTGTATCACTATGAGGCACTGGCTTGGATCTGTATCTTGTGCTTTGGACAGGAGGCTGCGGGCCGACTCCAGAGACCCACACCCCTAATGTTGCTTCACTTCCCTACTTTGTGCGTGTTGCGTTCTTCTACCTTAATGTCTGCATTAACAATTTTTTTTTAAATGAAAATATAGAAAGTGAGTTTGCATAGCTATTTACCTGTACTGTTGCACCTGTTCTTTGTACATATCTATGGCATTATAAAAAGTGTCTCAGAAATGGAGCTTTCCAATTGGCTGCAAACATTCTAACAGCCTTATGTTAATCTTTTATTACCATACATGTAGAGCTTAACCATATGCTGAACAAGATTTAACACTGTTTAAAAACATGTTTTATTATAACAGCAATAAGGCACGCCCAGGGATTATGTTAAAGGTCAGTTAATCACTCTCTAGGGGCATGTGGCACTCGGCTGCACCTCGTGCCACAGTACACCCCTAGAAGGTGATTAACAGGCAATTAACATAACCCTTGGCCATGCCTTATTGCTTAATTAATGTTGCTGGCTATGTCGATATTGCATCATTGTGTTTTTCCTATAATAATTTCATGGTATACCCGTGAAGTAGCTTAATCAGAAGCTGGGAACAATCTTATATTGTGTTCACCTTTATCTGGCATCCTAATGTATACATATTTCTTGAGAAAACTATTGTATTGTTTTGATGCAAAATAAACATATATATATATATATATATATATATATATATATATATTTTTTTTTTTTTAAATGAGCAAGTACTGTAGGGATATTTTTTTTTGGGGGGGGACTTTATGATGGGTCCCAATATACATAACAAAAGCTCATCAACAAGCTAATGGCAGCTACAAAAATTCAAGTAGTATGTCAGATTTGACCCAAATGTCTTTGCCAAAGACAGGATAAAGCCATATTATACCACATGGCACTAGTAAGGCTTTGACAGCAAATACTGATGAAGAAGAGTTTTACCTCAGTGCATGGTAGTTCTATACTTTAGCCAGAGAGCTGCCATCTATTGATCCTTCTTACCAATAGAGAGTTTTGATCGATGACTGATCAAATAGATGTTTCACATATACCAAAGCAAAATGCTTCTAATCCTGCAAGCCTAGTTAGGACCCTTTTACCGTAAACTGAATTCGGTTTGGTAAAAACATTTTTTTTTTTTTTAAATGCATTCCAGCTCTACCCAGTTTTAGTACTTCTAAATACCACACAACACAAGCACGAGGAAACAGATTGCCCAAAGCTCCCATCATACACAGGAATGGGGATTTATGGCCTGCTCCGTTCCTGCGCTGCAGCA
Source organism: Neoceratodus forsteri (assembly GCA_016271365.2). NCBI lineage: Eukaryota > Metazoa > Chordata > Ceratodontiformes > Ceratodontidae > Neoceratodus > Neoceratodus forsteri. Next base: position 386,648,396 of record JADMNL010000025.1, on the reverse strand, counting down.
GCTCTAATGTAATTGCCTTTTCCTCGTCTTAAATAAAAATCACAATGCCAGCTTGCTAACCTTCAGTGCTATGATGGGTTTCCCCCCAGAACCTTTTCAACCAATCAAAAATGACACGGACGGAATGGCACGAGCATCGCACCTAAACAAAGACAAATTTGCAGAACAAGGTAAACACAGACGGCAGTCTTTCAAGGGAGAAAGAGACAAACACCACCATAGGGGCTTTACCTAAAAAACGACCATTAATAATTGAAGCTTGGCTTTGTTAATTTCAGTTACACTCTCAGGCATTCAATTAAAATGCTGCATTATAAAGACAGCTGTTACAACAGGATCCCAAATCCTATTAAGTGTCAAAGATGCTAAACCTACAGGACTAATTTAGATTCCTCAGTACGGGGCCATTTAACCACCTTGCAAGGCTGCCAACAGTGCGCCACATAAATCAGGCTATGCTCGTACAGTTTGGTCTAAAAAGTGCAATCACATCACTTTAAACTCCTGGAACCACACTGGGCTTTATGCTGGCCAACTTGAGATGAAGATTATTAAACTCATGATTTTATTACTAAAGGCTGTTTTCCTTTTTTTTTTTTTAAAGCTGAAGTTTCTTCCCTCTCTTTCCATATATATATATATATATATACGCAGAGTGCGCCACCCATAACTTGTGCAGGACTGCCTGAATACGCTTCCTGACGAGGCATATTTTCAAAACCAATGCACTTGACACTAGAATCTGCTAGCAAAGTAAAATGAAAGACTCAAACCCCAACACATAAAAACACATAAAGTAACAAGCCAAGACAAGTCCTTTTTGTGATGTGATTTTTTTGGTAAAGCCTTCAGCATTCAGACCGTGTAGCCTACTGGTTAGAGGGCACAACAGTGAACAACTCAACAAGGAGATCTAGGTTCAGATCCTACCACAGCCACTGACTAGCCACCTCGACAGAAATGGGATCCCAGTGAAAAACAGATGTTGTCTCTGAGCTAAGCTATCCTTGGTTTCTTGTCCAACAAAATAAACACAGAAAATGCTGAAATTTCAAAAGATCTATGTAATAAACAATGGGAGTGGAAAATTAAATAGTCACTCCCAGTTTGCTGGCGCTGCCGGGTGGTGCACTGCACCATCACATGGGAGACCCAGGTTTGTGTTCCCCCCACCCTGGTATGGTAGAGTCTGGAGCCCCAATGCACAGGCATTGAGAGCCGACCCTGGGAGAGGGAAAGGATCATCCCACTTAGAGCAATACTTGCAGGTGGGAAGTGTGGACATTGGCCGCTCAGCAACTACTTGGGCTGGCAGTATAGCCTAGAGGTTAGCGTAACGAGCTGTGAATGAGCTTGGTACATCCAGCAGACCTGGGTTTGATTCCCACAACCTCCACTTGTATACTGCGTGACTCTAAGCAAGTCACTTTACCACCCAGTGTGCTCCCGGGTCACCCCTGAAAACAGGCACTTCTGCCTAGTCGGCCTTATCCAGTTACAAAAGAATGAAAGAAATAAACTACAGGGTGGAGCTGCTGGCACCAATAGGTTTACAGCTGGGGAGGTCAGATGGTGAAAATGGGAAGAAAACTCACAAGAGAAAACAGTGGATGGTGACCATCGACTCACTTACCCAAAGCTGCCAAATGTCTGGAGCCCCCCTGACAACTACAGATGTTCCACTGAAAACGATATACTGCAACTCAACTAGGCCATGCTAAGTGAACACAAACCTCCATCTAAGGACATGACTTGTAAATAAGGGCCTGTCCTCACACAAGTGCAATGCGTGCACTTGATTTTCAACTTGGGTTATACCACAGTATAAAAATGTTTAGATGTTCTTGAATGTCATATATATTTTTAAAAATACTTTGTTTATGCCCTCTTTCACCCTGCACTCAAACTCCTTCTGGACTCTGCTAAGGCACGCCAGCTTTGCCCCAACTTACCTTTGGTTGGCATGCTCATTTCTCCCCCATGAAGCCTTGGTTATTCCCCCCAGGCGGGATGAGCTGGAGGGCTTACCCTCAAACTGTCTGATCTGCGTTGGGAGGCTGGAGCAGTGGGGCTCAGGCAGAAGGATACTTGCGTTGTCAGGCGGGCCTTCATCCTCGAATGCAAGGGTCCATTTTCCATATTTCTCCTGGCTCGAGGGTGTCGCCGCACACAGGGGATCAATGGATGCGTGCATGCACATAGGCGTGCCGTCATACCCGGATCCCGGCCCACATCCTCCCTTCCCCCGACATCCCCAGTTGCACTGCCACCTGTGGTCACCCAAGTGGCAGTATAGCAGGGCCGGATGGCTACCCTCCCTCTCAGGAGGAGCAGAGCATCCCTGGGGGACGCTCAATCCTCCTTCCGCAGCAACCCGCGCTCGCACCCAAACTTGGGTCACCAGTGTGGCAAGCACCAATGGGCTAGCATCACATAGAATATTTTAGGTTTACAATGCACATGGATAACATAAGTGAGGTTGTCTTATTAAGACCATGTTGTAAATGAGGCTTCAGTCCCAAGATTACAGAGGATGTACAGGCAAATGGAAACTTCAGTCTCTCTAGCTCACGTCCCACAAGTCAGTCATTTACAGTACTGCTTATTGGTTGAACATTATTGTCACTGGGTTTTTTTTTCCACTTTCTTTATGCCATCTGGGGCTTGGGAGGGATATTCCCCTCTATCTGCACCTGGACCTGCCATTCTCCGCCCCCGGCTGCCAAGTCTGGGAGGCCTGCAGCTTACCCTCTGTGGCTGGACTCCCCAGAGGGAGAGTCGAGGGCCACTTGAGGCCCCAGTTGAGGCTTACACCTGCGTCATTTGGGAGGAGGTCCGGGGGCATCATTATGCTGCCAGCCCGAGGGATTTTTCATTTTAGTCTCCCCATGGAGGTGCTGATGTGCAATAACATCAGCGCGGGTCATACACATTCACACACATGTCCTGCAAACATCAGCCATCACCGCCACCTTCCTGCACATGGTCCTGGTCAGTGTACTCCCCGTCTCCATGGGGTGTCACTCGCGTGCCAGGAAACCATGACCCTCCATTCCGGAGAACTGTCCATAGAATGCTCAGCCTACCTACCCCTGGTTGACCCTCTGATGCTCCGTGCTTGTTCCTGAACACGGGTCATCGGTGTCACAAGCAATAACCCTACCACTGTGCTGGCGAGCCTGCCCCCATTATCGTTACTTTTAACATGTTTGATCAACTTTTATTTAAAGAAAAAAACACAATGAGGTAAAAAACAGGACTTAGAAAAAATGTCATTATATATCACGTATGATTTTTTAGCATTTCTTTTCATTATTTATATTTGTTTATCGAATTATATCAGCATTACGACTATCGTAATCTGTACTATAGTTTTGTATGTTACTTGTCTGTATTTGTATGCAATTTATTTTTTTTGTTCCTACCAAGCCCCTGCAGCCCCACTCCTATAGGCTCATATGCTGGCACCCCCCGCTGCACTGCAGACCCAACCCTCACTGCCATGCCTGTCTTGGGCTCCCCTGGGGCTTGGCTTATCCCTGCTGTGGGTCCCCCCACCGGGAGGCAGTGGGGGAAGGGAAGTAAACGAGCATTACACCAGGATGTTAGTCGGGGGCCAGGCGTGGGAGGGGTCCTACTAGAGGACCGTCATCCAGCACTATGGGTGGCCATTTTCCTTTTTCTGGGGCACCCATCCACAATGTGTGCAGCCATGGCGATGTCCTGGGGTGGGGACATTCGGCAGCATGTGCTCACCTACACTGCCAAGTATACCTCCAGGAGTCGCTACTAGAGCAGATTGCCATGCCTCCCCCCCCCCCGGGAGGGAAGCATCCACACAATGCTGTTGACTCCCTCTCTGCCGGCCTCCATTCTTGGCATCTGGGCTCAAGGCGCGAACCTGGATATCCAGCGTGCCACAGCAATGCCCCACCGCTTGGCGCCACAGAGATGGCTGTATGTAATTTAAGTAATATTTTGTACTTAACTGAAACTGTATATGAACAAACAGGACCACCTTGTAAATAGGGTACTATTGCCCTAATGGTGTTATTGTGACCAACTTTACCTGTCTAACATTAAACTAGTACTAGTACAACTACAGACTGGAATAGTTTTTAATATTAGTGTATAAGTATGGCTTTGGCTGGGGAGGATTACTAAGTGATGGAAGGTTCGGTTAAATAGTCTGAAAGACTAATTGGGCTAAATTATTATTTTTTTTTTTTGCTCCTTCCCATGTCCCTTGGTGTCCCTCTCCTTTGGATTCCACGTGTGGCCCCTTCTGTGCTCCATCCCATGCCCCTTGGTGTCACTCTCCTTCGGACCTCACCTGTGGCCCCTTCTGCCCGCCGCACTTGATACTTGATCCCCGTGGCCATCTCTCACATCCAAGTTCCCCAGGATCCTCTATCAACAACTCAGTTTCCAGCTTATCCCTGCTGGGGGGGGCCTCATTTCTACCACCAGGGAGGAAGTGCATTGGTAAGTCGGGGTGATGGAGGGGAGTGAGTATAGTGCACTGAGCAGTTAGGCGGCATAAGGGGGGGGCACAGAGGGCCTTTTCCCGTGTCCTCTAATCCTCCCACCCACCTCCCACATCATGGCTGCACATCACGACCTCAAGTGGGAGGTACCACTCCTTCAAATGCGCATCCATTTGGTTGCCACCAGGAGTCACTGGAGGAGTGGTGCGTGCCACTGCCTCCCTCCTGGAGAAGACAGCATCCACACGGACACTCCTCGCACCTCCCCCCAGTCCTCACTCTAGCCATCCCAGATGCAGGGCGTGAACCTGGGTTGCCCATGTGCCGAGCAGTAGCCTAACCACTCTGTGCCATGGAGTCAGCGAGAGAAATAAGTTTTATGATTTCTATCTTTCATTCTGTTAATCTTTTTCTTTACAAACAAATAAAAAAAAAAGAAATCATCAGATCAAGTCCACTACATTTGAGAAGTTCCTAGACAATCAAATATTTAATAATAAAAAAAAAAGAATCACATCAAGTGAACAGCAGGCAGGTACACATTAAAGGAACTAATGCCTTCAGTAAAAGGTTTTTCAGCATTCTCAAAGGGATTTTGGCACTTTGCAGAAACTTTGAAAAATAAAATATTTAGACACATCAAACTTGTAGTTTATACACTGTCTGCATGTCTCTTGCCTTTCTTTATTCTTCATTACTAGGTTGACTTGCATGGAAACAGGAGCCAGGTCCCCTAGAGTTCATGATCTGCTCCCGTTTTTCTCAGCCTTTGCTGGAGTTATCATCCCCTGTTTGTGACATTACAGTTTGCTGCCACGGAGATGAGTATGGAGCCACAAGCAGGACTGAGACTTCAGCAAAGGATTCAACAGCAGGAGCAGACTGACTGTGGTGGACACTAATCCTGTTTCCATGTAGATGAACCGAATTCTGAAGAACAGAAGGAATAAAAATACAATCTAGAAAATATAAGCTGAACTGAATACTAGGTTTTTCAAAGTTTCCCCCAAAACAGCAAAAATACACTTTAAAATACAAGAAATGGGAAATTGTGTCGCTTGACATCTATAACTGTGAACTGCTTGTGGGGTTTCTGGGTAGGTCAGGATGCCCGTGTCTCTAATGTTTTACTTTGAACTGCAGTGTAGCTGAGCAGAGAGTAATGATGCCCGATAGCAAGCTTCCGATTAAGGGTGAGCCTGGGAACAGGATCTCCACAATTCTCACAGTAGTATATAACACCTTATGCACAGGGAATGGTAGCAAGCAGGAAGGGAGGGTTTTTCTGGCATATTATGAGGCAGTATAGCGCTGTGGTTTAGGGCTCTGAGCTGCAAACCTGAAGACCTGGGTTTGAATCCCACAGCCCCCACTTGCATATTGTGTGACCCTGAGCAAGTCACTTAACTTCCTTGTGCTCCCAGGTCGCACCTGGAGACAAGCTTCGGCTTAGTGTGCCTTTCCTGGTTAAACAATTTCCCTTTCCCCTATTTACTAATGCAAGAACTCTAGGAATGCATACAGAACTGGTTAGGCTGAACTCTACGAATGCATAGAGAACTGGTGAGGTTATTTTCCTTCTGGCTCTTTGAAATGGGCTCATTATAATGTTACGCTAAGCTTATTTTAAATCACTTAGAAACATACCAACTGTTAGTTAGTCAATAACAGATTGTTTCACGGGGTATACTGTAGTAATGACCTCTCTGCTGGGGTCACAGTTCACTGTTATGTTATATCCTAATTGGATGGTTAGGGATATTTTACTCTGATAATGAAATGTTTAACAGATATCCACTTCATAATAATAGAAGTTACATGTTAGGGATTCACTCTGCAACTAGACTATATATTCAAGTGGACAACCCCGGCTAGGATGTGCTTCATGTTATACGCCCGCATCTTTCATTGTTTTCCAAATAATAAAATGTTCTACAAGAAAAAAAATACACAAAACCTTGGAGTAATTACTGAGTCAAATTAAGAACATTTTAAACTTGCTCCCAGCTTATACATAACCAAGATCAACTTCAAGTTCAGCCACTTGCTGCACATCTTTCAAACAACGGAAAATAGAAGAGAGATTTTCTCCCCTTTACATCAATAAATGTCTGACATATGCGGAAACCAAAATGCTTTATACTTCAAATAGTCATTTCCATGTTCGATATTAGGATTTAAGAAGATTCACATCTTGGTTCCTGCTGTTTCTGCATTGAACTAGAGATTCTAGAAAACCTTTATGAAAGTTTTTTTCCTCCAGGTCAGCCTCCGAGGGCTCCAGTATTGATGCAAATACTTGCTGCTATCAAATTTGAGTTTGGACAAATTCCAACAGCTGATCTGGGTCAAACAATACAATGGTAAGGGCCACCCTATGGGTCAGTGGGAGCAAGCTATGGTTCCAAGCCGACGACCCGAGTTTAGAAGCCGATTACAGACACTCAGAACAATTTTCACCACAACAAAAATGCGCTGATAATGTGCTGAATGGTAAGGATGTCTTTAGCAGCCCAGTGAGGCTGGAGAATCCGGTTTGTTTCCTGAGGTAATGGTAGAGTCCGACTTTGGCCAGGGTGGGCAGAACCTCATTCATGGTTGCAGAGTAGCTCTAACTGGTTACAAGATAGGAACATTCCTGCAGATGTTAACAATGGTCCATCTAGTCAGGTGTGTTCAAGTTTAAGTGCGTGGCAACCCCCACAAAACATGCACTGGGTACAGATCCAGAGATCCCTCAGCACAGGGATGGGTAAGTCATTGGGAGAAGTATTCATGTGGAATTTACAGTATTGCTAGAATGTAAAGTGTTTTTGCCTGTAAAAAGTTGTCATCTGTCCAGAACAGTACAAACTTGCAGTACCACCCTTTTTGTTTACCATCTTGTCAGAAATAAAGCCATACAATACAATCCCAAAGTTTATGGTTGCGGACAATCCATCTTTGAGTCTCAGAGTGAAATGCTTTGGGGCCCCTCAGATAAGAGATATAGCATAGCCCTGGCACCCCTCTCCCAGACTCGGGTTAAATAGAAATGTTAATGTTGCGCCCTACCCCCCCCAACTTCTGAGATGCCCGAGCAGAGTATTTACCCTAATGCCAGGGGTGATGCTTCTTTTCCGTCAACTTGTGGTTTGCTGTCTTGTCTGATTAACAAGTAAGGGGGTCCTGGTTGCAAGATGCCGCCTGTGGTCAAGTGTTACGTAATATAATTTTAAAAGTTTTTACACACAAGGAGGGAAAAGGAGTCCTTGATGACAGGGGAGAATCAAATCACTGAAGACTTTAAATGGAGCATTGTAAATCATATGCAAAAAAGTGCCACCCAAATAACTAGCCACGTCATAAATACTAGGATAACACATGCACTGGTTTAACACTTGTGATGTATAAAAAATGTTGCCTTATACTATCAAGATATTGAAAAAATAACACAAACGTCATTGTTTATCCATCAATTTAACCCCGTCTCTCCTTCACCTGAGGAGCTCTAGTCTGTACTAGTGGCGCTATGCCTCTTCACCGTGGGATTCGCAAATAGCCCAACAGTAACCCTAAGCATCTGTTCTTACCTCCGTTATAAAATTAATTTTTAATTTATAGCTCAGTTCTGCTTTTCAAAAAAGACCGTCATAATTTGTGTGCTCATGTAAACAATTATCAAAGGATGCATTTTTGAAATGGACACTAGGATTCGTTCAACAGAAGCAGGTTTTATGTGCCAGAAGGTGATTTTATTGAACCTTTTGGTTGAGCATATTAAAACAAAAGTGCTTACAATATCACTGCTGATGAATTAAAAAAAAATCATACAGGAAAAAGGCACACTACAGAGCTGAGCTACTCGCATCAAGGAAATTACAGCAATGTACATATATACATGCATACATTCCTAGCTCCCTGAAGGAGGCAGTGGTGACACCACTCCTGAAGGAAGCTGCTCTGGACCAAAACTGCTTTGTTAATTACAGACCTATCTCAAACCTTCCCTTTGCAGGGAAGGTGACTGAGAAAGTTGTTGTGCTACAGCTGGAGAACCACCTTACCATCCACGATATCTACGGACCTCTCCAGTCTGGTTTTCGTAAGAGGCATAGTACCGAGACCGCTCTGGTTTGGGTGCACAACGATCTCCTGATGGTGAGGGATCAGAAGCGCTGCTCCATCTTGGTACTTCTTGATCTCTCTTCAGTCTCTGACACAGTGGACCATGGGGTGCTTCCTGAGTGCCTGAGGGTCATCTGTGGCCTGTTTGGAACAGTTCTCAGATGGTTTCAATCTTCCCTCACCGGCAGATTTCAAAGAGTGGTGTCTGGCATTTTTTCCTCTGGCCCATTCTCTCTGCCATGTGGGGTCCCTCAGGGGTCAGTGTTGTCCCCATGTTGTTCGCGGTGTATATGCTGCCCCTCTGAGACATCGTAAGACGATATGGGCTGACGTTTCACTGCTATGCTGATGATACCCAGCTCTACCTGTCTTTTGCACCCGACCAGGATAGTGAGAGCTCGGTCTTTAATAACTGCCTCGTAGAAATCCAGGACTGGATGAAATCTAGTTGGCTGAAACTGAACTCTGGAAAGACTGAGGTGTTGGTGGTGGATCCAGGTTGCCAGACAGAGGGGTCGGTGGCTGGACAGCCTTCTGGACTCTGTCTTGGAGGTGTCCAGCTGCCTTCCTCTGAACCTGGGGGTGGTTTTTGGTGACAGGTCGACACTGTGTTCACAGGTGTCGGCAGTCATCAAGTCCTTGTTTTACCATCTCAGGAACATCGTCTTAGAGATCCCAGGGTACGGCTTAAAACATCAGGGGCCCATGCTTTTATGTATGCGGCCCCAACCCTGTGGAATTCTCTGCCTCATCAGACATGTGATCATTACACAGACAGAATGCTCTGCCACACATCCTTCCCCTGTCCCACGGGGTTCGTCCCTTAGCCCTGTGTCTCAGCAGGCATCTGTGGCAGTGCTGCTGGGCGGAGACAGTGCAGACATCATTCCCCCCCACCACAATGCAGTATTTGTACCAGGCTGATGTCAACAGCAGTGGTTCCTAGACACTGTGGGGGTCGGCTGATGGCTCTGCAATTCTCCCCAAGATGGGAAGTGAGTACTTCATAGGGAAAGGAAGGTATTTTGTCACAGTTAACTTTGTTTGCTGGATTTGGTTGGTTCCAAACAAACAAGTGATTTTGTTTAAAGGTGAGATAAGAAATCGGAAATTACCAGATACTTAGTGATGAGTCTTTGACATGTGCTCTGTTAGAGAGATAGGACTATGGTTATATAATAATATAAAATTAACAATCTCAGTTTACTTATCTAATATAATATTGCATTTTATGAGGTTGCAAAATAAATGTTTGAAACTACTGGGAAAAAGTCAAAGGTGGAAATTGAACCACCGTAGTGGGTTAGTTGTGCATGGACAGGATGTTCCACCACACATCTTTCCCCTGTACCATGGTGTTCATGCCTAGCCTGCTTTTCAACAGGCATATGTGACAGCACTGATGGGTGGAGAAAGTGTTAATGTCATTCATGATAACCTTCTCCCTCCCCTCCGTAATGCGGTATTTATACTGGGCACGAGCTGCAGCTGCTCCTAAACACAGTAGGAGTCGGCTTACTGGCCACCGCGCGATCCCCAGGGGAGCCCGGGTCCGACTTAACAGCTGCAGCAGTGCGTTCATCGGAGGAGCTGACGCACCAGCTGACCGCTGAGGTCTTAACAGACTTACCATCAACTTTCTGGGTGGCGGCTGGGCCTTGCTCATCAAGGGTTAAGGTCGCTCATGGAGCCGCCCCGCCCCTGATTTCTCCTGTGCTTCTTGAAGGAGAAGATTTTCGGCCGAGGACACTCTTAAGCGGTCCATCTTCTTTTCAACAGAAGCCAGACGGGCTTTTAAAAGATGGGCCTCCAAAGCCTGCCGTCTCCTTTTCTTCGTGGCCTGATTGAAGGTCTGGTACTCAGGGCAGGAGGAAACAGGATGGTCCGGGCCTAAACAGAGGACACACTTGAGGTGACCGTCTTTGTGCAGGATGTGCGTGCCATATGACGCGCACCACTTCTTTGGTGAAGACATCAATGAGAAAGGATAGAAAGTTAAGAATTTTAGCAAAGGAAACTCCAATGCAAGACACTTTCAGAACAATTGCTATATGGAAGTCTGCAATGTGACTGACACAAGGCGACAGCAGAAAAGAACTGGAGAGCGGGCGTGGGGACTGCCCACTATATACAGTCACACTGATGTCAGTCACGTGACGTCGGGTGGGCGGTCCCCCATCAGGGATTGCTAGAAAAGTCTGCCGTGCAGCCCAGCGCCAGGTGGCACCAGTCCTATATGTGATGACCTACTGAAGAAACCCTCTCGAAGTAAGATCAGTGTTTTTTGAGAGAGGAAACACAGCTCACAAATAGCCGCAGGCTTAAGGGAAAGTGCAGTGAGGGTCTCTAGGACCAAATTAAAGTCCCACACCAGAACTGGTTCTCACACCAGGGGGTGCCAAAGGAGTATACCCCTCAGGAATCTAAGGGAAACTCTCCAATTGGGCCATAGTCTTGCCCTCTGTCAGGGCGTGCAAAGTCAACAGAGTGACCATGTGGACCTTTATTAAGGAATACCAAAGTCCTGAGTCCTTAAGGGTTAAGAGGTAGTCCAGCACTTTAAAAACTGGACATACACACGGATTCAGTGCTTGCCTTGTGCATCACACACTACAACGTTTTCATTTTTGTAAATAAGTGTACGGGGTAGACAGCTTTCTAGCTGCCAAAAAAATATCAGCCACCACCAGGGAACCCCCAAAGCTGGAGAGCTCTACGTCCTCAGGAGCCAGGCACGAAAGTGCAAGAACCGCAGAACTGGGTGCACCAGAGCACCCTGCTCTTGTGTTGGAAGTGTGGCTCACAGGGGGAGAGGGACAGGAAGTTCCACCGCCAATTGCTGGAGAAGCAGAAACCAAATTTGTCTGGACCAGTGAGGAGCCAGGGTGGCATGCTCAACCTGCAGCACGATCAGAACCCCTTGTATGAGAAGGACCAGGGAAAACCATGGAGAAACCTCCCTTTCCAACGAGGGACAATGCATTAAAAAAATGAATAAATCCAGACCCTGCAGTGAGCAAGCAGAAACGCAACAGGTCTACGTATGGAAGACCACATTTTTCGAAGCGGTCGTCTACGATGGAGTCTGACAGTTCCCATTCACGGCAGAGCAGATTGGATCAACTAAGGTGAGTCGTAGTGCATTCAGGGTCTAGGGGAGGAACACAGCTGATAGAAATTCGTCAAGTTCCACCGCCCAGTGTCAAACTCTCATCATCTGTTTGCAGAGTGTGTACAAATGCACCTTGTCTTGTCAATTAATGTAGTCCATCACTAACATATTGTCTGTTACAAATCAACAGCTGATTCCCCAAAAGGACAGCGGCAAAGGTCTGTAGGGCACACAGAGCAGCCCCCCATTTCCAGAGTGTTGCTGTGAAGCACTGTATCCAGACGACCCCATTGGTCTTGGGTTTGAAGGAGCCTATATGAACACCCCAACCTACCCCAGCAGCATCTATGGCCACTACCAGCAGGGGGAGCAGCCTCAGGAATTGTGACTCTTTCTCTGGGTTGGAACAGTCCAACTACCAGAGCTGGGAACAGCAGAGAGAAGGAGTGACTTGAATGAGACACTCCAACCCATCTGAATGCTGAGCCCACCCTGCTCTGAGGAACCACTGTGGGATCCTTACATGGAGGCAGGCCTACAGAACTGTTAGAATGGCAGCTGCCATCTGGCCGATCAATCTTAACAGACATTGAGCACCATGGCACACTCTGAGGGAAGAAACACCCAGCCAAGACTCATGCCCAGCATGGCTGCTATGTATAGAAGCCACTGGCAGGGGATAAGGACTTTGACCTGTTGACCAGTATACCCAGTTGGTCAAACAATTGCCAGGTCCAAAACAGTGTGCATACAATGCCTTCTGAAAACAGGGCCTTTAACAGCCAATCGTCAGTGTAACGGAAGACATACGGACCCTCCCTGTGGAGGGCTGCTGTTACTATGGCTAATGTTTAGTAAACACATGTGGTACAAAACACAAACCAAAGGGCAAAACATAAAATTGGTTGGGATAGCTATGGAGCATGAAGCACTGATGTTTCCTGTGTGACTTGCAGATCCTGACGTGAAGGTATGCATCCTTCACGTCCAGAACAACCATCCAATCCCCTTGTAGTAGTAGTGGCAGTAGGGACTGCAGAGAGACCCTTTAGAACTTCATGTATTCTATGAAGACGGTTAGTCCCAGTAGGTCTTGTACAGGCCTTTGGAAGGAAGAGGGAGATACAGCCCCCTACCAGGACTTCCTAAGGCAGTGAGGCTGGAGGAATAGAAGAGCTGGTAATGGTTTGACCTCCTGTAAGTCTTGCATGGGCAACGGCGGGGGGGTAGGGGCTCAGATTTGTAGCCTGGGAAGAGGAAGGATGAGGCATCTTGGAACCAAGACAGGGCCTCTGGAATAACCGTGGCCTTGATGGGCATAAGGCCTATGAAAACAACCAAGACCTGACCTCGGAGCTTTGGGTTCAGAGTATTAAGTGATCGAATAGTTGTTCTTGTAGACTGCAAATCACGAAAGCATTTTCAACATCATTGCCAAACAATTGTTTACCCCTGAAAGGCGCATTCATAAGGTGTTGCTGCAGATTACAGGAAAAAACAGCTACTCTTAGCCAAGAGTGGTGACGAAGGAAATTCTCAGAGGCAGCAGCATCACAGGCACCACAAATGGATTTGATCAGGTGCCTATTAGCATCTTGTCCATCAGCTATGGTTTGCTGAGCCAGTGTTCTGCTTAGACCATCCGACAATTTTTCAACCAAGGTGGCCATTGTCTTCTAAAGACAAGCCTGATATTCAGTCATTTAAGCTGATAGTTAGTAATTCTGAGGCTCAGGGAGGCAGAAGCAAAAGTTCTCTTCCCCATCACATCCAGCTTCCTGGACTCTGTCAGGATGAAGAGAACTCATGTGTTTGAGTGTCTTTGATCTGTCATGCGCAGCCATAATCAGCACAGAGTCTGTTTCAGGCTGTGAAGAATAACACAGCTTTGCAGAAGGGGAAGATATTGTTCATCTGCTTGCCCGGGGGAAAGCAGGTAATTGTGCAGGCCTGTGCCAGGCTGCCAAAGTAGCATCCTCAAGTGCAGAATGCAATGAAGATATGACCACAGCTGGAGAGGCTATAATCTCCAAAAAATAAACAGTGTTCTTGGAAAAGTCTTCCTCTTCAGCCTGGAACCCAAGACTGGTCAACCCTATTTCACAAAAGTCTGAAAAGAGGCGTCCTCTGGTAGAGGTCTAAGTGTGTTTTTCAGACTCTCTTAGAAGAAACAGGTTATAATGGAGCTTGAACCAATCACATCTGTGACCTAGTCCTCCTCCATGAATTCTAGACTGTACTCCAGTTCGCTGTCAACTTCGACCATCATTAGCTGACAGGACTGGGAGATAAGCAAGGAGGATCAGCAGATTAACAATACAATCGATGACAGCTATCTGAACCCGGCACAGAGGCAGGGACAGAAAACTAAAACGTTGATGGTAATGTAGGTGACGGGCTAGCTGGAGGTACCAACAATGCAAGTACTGACGATGGCAGCAGGTGCTGAAACAGCGATGACATTTGTTTGATACACTGCCGATGCATCGATGCTGCCTGACGGGGTTGTTGATGATGCAGCCAGCAGCGGGACAGTGTCCAACAGCAGAACTGGCTGCATGTCCCTTGGTTGCAGGGAGAATGAGATGACGCTGGAGCCTGGCATTGGTGTCTGAAGAGACAGTCAGGGGTCGGCAGGCCCCAAGTCCGAAGCCTGGGACCAGTCTTTATCTGTAGATACCCCGTCTTAGAGGTGAATGGGAACAGTCTGGAGAAGCGCCTGTAACCCCTAGATGGCGCTATCCCAGGGCTACTACCCCTGCCTGATTTGCCACTAACAGGTTGAGGGGCCTGGATCCAATGGCGGGTGCCTCCACCCAGAGGTCGGGTTTGCAATAGTTAAACTTACTTGGTCACAGCCCTCTGGGACACTGCAACCCCTTTCTTCCCACTAGTGGCCCACACAATATAGCAGAATTACCTTCACAGTATACACTTACCCCAAGGCTGGTTCAGGCACCGGACATCCTGTAAAATAAGATACAGTGCAACAATCACAGTACAGTACTTTAACATAGACAAATACCTCAGGCAGTATAACTTTGTTGAAACAAACAGCTCTGATTTATTTAGGGGATATAACAAGGACAGGGGAAATCAGGTTAATTAGCTTATCACTTTACTATCTACCTATGGCTCTGTGCAAGGCCTATCCCTACCAGTTACTGTCCCTGGGTACCCAAGCCCTAGTGGCTAGTCCAAACGTGGCAGCTGGTAGGGGCCCTTTCACACAGTGAAAAGGAGAATTAAACAGTCAGCAGTACAGTAATTCCATTTGGATTTAATGTGGCAATTCAACAGGGAGCGACCCGAATTAGTACTCACGACCTCCAAAGAAGATATGGTCCTTCAATGTCAGCAGGGCTACTTTTGATCTCCAAGAGACTCCTCACACATTTATATGGAAAAAAGAAAGCACTATACCAGGCAGGCTGCATCTGTATCCCAATCGCAATTACTGCACAATAACCAGGAGAACACACAGCAGATTCAGTTCCTGACAGACCGAGTGTAATTCAACAATTTCTTCAGTCTTCTACAGGGTGAGCCTGGTTTCTACTCTTCAGAGATCCTTTGATTCTTTTCACAGGACGGATTCAGTCCTAACAAGCAGTTACACAAGTTGTAGACCGGAACTCTGGGCCTTGCATTACCTTTTTTGACTGAAACTGTGCACCGAAGGAGCACAGGGTTTCTTTCCCTTCACTTTCAGATCTCAAACCAAACTCCCAACAGACAAAACCGGCACTTCCTTTGAGTTCTCCCAGTTCTTGACTGGATTGGCTGTCACCACAATAGACTGCTGCTGTTGGTCCAAAAGGCACTCAAGTCTAAACTACATCTCCCAGAGTCACTGCCCATACAATCCTCTTGTGGCTGGCTCAGATTATGAGTCCCAAGTTCTGATTCGTCCAAGGCATCATTTTAGTTTTAGTTTACCCCACACTGATTGGTCCAGTTCAGCAGTTCAAAACCAGAATGGGGAACTAGGCAGACAGTTCTGACTGCAAAGAAAGCAGGTTAGACAAACTGTAATTTTATTATTACTGTAAATGATTTCTGGCAATCAGTTACATCTTTCAGACAGGTTCCTTTGCACTCTAGTGACTGCAAAATGGGGTGAATTGGCAGCAGCTTGAGTGGTACTCAATCAAAGAAACACACAGTCCCCATACAACTAATTATGTCTGCAAGCAGACAGCTCTTAAAGAGACAGTACCAGAGGTTCTAAAACACTCACTGATAAATGGCTTAAACGCCAAACACCATTCAGGCTTGGAGCATTCAAGCAAGCTCCCTGAAGTCTTTTGGGAACCCCCATTTGCAGGGGGTTACACTCTTCCTGGTTTGGGAAAGCTTGACGTCCACACAAGCAAGTACCCATAAGTTTCAACTGCAACCATATACATTTGCATTAGGCTCACACATGTAATCATCAGTCAATACATCATTTTACCAAGAACCATTTCTGAAACATTGCAGTACGTCACTCTTTACACAGTATAACACAACATTGTACCATAACTCAAGTTATTACCTCTTGTACATGAAACCTGAAGAGGGGACCTTCCCTATCAGTTACCTTGGGGCTGGACGGGCAAGGGCACCATACTTAGAGGCAACACAAAGTAACTTGAGTTAGCACTAACGCTCAGTTTGGGCAATGAGTCTGGGGACACATACACTCCTTTATGGACAACATTGAGAGGCAGGTCCACTGGCCGCCCAGGGAATCATAACTGAGGTGCACCACAGGCTTTACAGCTCGACCAGTCTTTCTAGGGGAGCTGTTACAGTCTCTGCACTCTGAGCCTCATTTTCAGCATTGTTCTCACTTGTCAGGGAGTCTCCATGGGGGTAGAGAGGCTAGAACTTGGGGCACTTTCAGCTCCAGGAGTTACAGTTTCTGAGTCACAACATTTGGCTCGCATGGAGAGCTTTCGACACTGGCAGTGGACTGTCAGGCACTCAAAATACTCTTCTTGTTCTGGTGTATCACCAGTCTGCCCCAATCTATCATTTTCTCCCTTGAAAGCTCAAACAGTTCAACCATGCACAATGATTCCATTTCATCTGATCTGATGCTTTGCACTTCACTTTCTGGGAGCATTGGCTCCAGGGATGAAGCTGGGGGCATAGACAGTCCAGAAGGCCCAGCTTTGTCTCCAGTATTGACTAGGGATTGCCCAAACAATTGACTCAGTTCGTGAAGAAGGATAGTATTCAAAGTCACTCTCACTTTCTTCTGATATGGACTGACAGTCATGCTCAACTGGGACTTGTGCAGGGGAACACTTTAACTCTGCTTCTGTAGTGCAGACTTCCTTGATCTTTCTTCAGCAGCTCTAGTCACTGGTCCAGAGGGGCATCTTCTGGGGCTCAGACTCAATCAGATTTGTCCAATGGGTAGTAAATGATTTCTATGCATTGTTTTACATCTTTGAATTGTTCTCAGGCCTTACTTTGTACACTGGCAGATCATCTAGTTTGCCCACTACAATGTGAGGGAGATGGTGCCATCTGTCAGCAATCTTGTGTTTGCCATGCAGTCCCAGATTTCTTAGCAATACCCGATCTCCTCCTGGAGTTCTGTATGTCACCTTTTATCATACCTTTCTTTTGTTGGCCAGATTTCTTTTGGCAGCCATGGTTTGAGCTACAGTTGGTACGCATGAGTTAGCTGGGCCTTTAACTTTGCACATACTGTAAATAGTTGTCAGCTTGAACCCCATCAGGAGAGACCCCAAAACACACATCTACCGGTAGTCGAGCTTCTCTTCCAAACATCAGGCGGTAGGGGAGAACCCAGTGGCATCACTTTTGGTGCAGTTATAGCATGTACCAGGGTGCTAATTTGTTGGCTCCATCTAGGCTTGTCCTTTGGGTGCAGGGTGCCTAGCATATCTAGCAAAGTGCGTTGAAACGTTCAGGCTGTGGGTCCCTGGGTGGTAAAAGTGGTTCTGGACTTTCTCACTCCCCACAGAGAAAGCATCTCTTTGATCAGACGACTCCAAAGTCTCTCCTTGATCAGAATGGATTCTTTGTGGAGCCCCTAGTGAACAAAAAGTTTTCACGAGTACTTGGCTACAGTGGATGCTTTCTGGTCTTTGGTGGGAAAGCTTGGGCATATCTCTCGTGAAATGGTCAGTGACCACCAGCACATTACTGATATTTCTTTGATCTGACTCCAAACTCAGAAAATCAATACAGACCAGCTCCATGGGTTGCACTGGTGGTTATGTTAACAAGGGGGCAGCCCTCTGGGAGTAAAAGCTTTCCTCTAATAGCAGCGACTACAAGTTCGTAGTGTTTGCTCCACATCAGCCCCCATCTTAGGCCAATAGAATCTGGATCTCACCAAGTCAAGTGTTCTGTCTTATACCAAGGTGCCCTATGTGGTTGTGCAAGGACTTCAATACTGAGTCCTCGAAAGGCAGTGGCAGTCATTAGTTGTTGTTTGTCTATCATTGTCCCCTCTGTCTACTGTTTCTCTATATAACAGTTTATTGATCAGTTTCAACTTAGGACCTTCTTTGTATAACAGTGCAGTTCTCAAATCAGTGGAGCGAATTTGGACACATCTTTCCTGCATAGAGGGCTTAAAGCTGATTTGATCATAGGATCGCGGATTGAGCCCGCTCGAATACTGTCATTGTCCAGCTGAGGCAGTGCACCAATGTCTATTGCAGAAAAGTGGCAATAAGCAGCAGGTATGCAATTCTCAGAGGGTCCCAAGCAATCCACCATGCAGTCCATCATGCCTCGCGGACATTTGTTCCTCCCTGTCAAACTTCCGGGTAGTGTCCAATGTCAGGTTCTGCCAATCGGACCCAATCATTCTGGGGAACAGGCCTCCGGAGAGAGCATCAGCATCTATGTGGTTCAGACCTGCCCGGTATTCGTATAGCTGTCATATGTAGATAATGCAGAAAGCCACCTGGTGCCAGTGGCATCCAACTTAGCTGAGGTCTGCACATAGGTCAAAGGATTATTGTCAGTTTTACTAGTATTTTAGCCCCACTACAGTACTCATGGAATTGGTCAACAATAGCCCACTTCAAAGCTAGGAACTCTAACTTATGTACAGGATAGTTCTTTCGGATGGGGTCCAGGCCTACTGGCAAAGGCCACTGGTCTCAGGCCATTCTCGTGCTCTTGGTACACACAGCCCCCAACCCTTGCAAGCTAGCATCAGTGTGCAGGACGAAGGTTTTCTTGGATCGGCATAGGCCAGCACTGGAGCATGGGTAAGTTGATATATGATCTCATGAAAAGCAGTCTCACAATCAGGAGTCCAGCGGGCCCCAAATACTCACTCGGATGAAAATACACTCTTCAGTCTTGAGAGACGCTGACTTTGGTATTTTTGTGGGTTGGGGATACCCTTGAGGTTAAGAAGGGCTGATCACTTGAATAGTCCTTGATGAAACGCCGATAATAACCACAGAATCCCAGGAATCTTTGCAGTTCTTTTTTTAGATTTTTGGGCTGTGGCCAGGTGGTCAAGGCCTCAACTTTACTTGGTCGGTCTCTATTCCCTCGGTGGATACTATGTGTCCCACATACTTTACTGATGTTTGAAAGAATTGACACTTATCAATGGACAGTTTAAGCGACAAAGTCCTCCAGTCGATCCAATACCTTAAATAATCTGCTCTCATGTTCCTCCAGTGAGCTGCCAAACACAATAACATCATCTAGGTATACCAGGCACTCTAGTAAGTTCATGTCCCCCACTGCACGCCCATCAATCGCTGCTGAAAGTGGCTGGGGCACCTGAAATCCTCTTGAGGCATCCTCATGAATTCTATAAGCCAAGCGGACAGATAAAGGCTGTCTTCTCACGGTCCTCTGGGGCCATCGGGATCTAGTAGTACCCACTGGAGATCAGCACAGAGAACCACTTGCTCTCCGCTTAGGCAGTCCAAAGCATCCTGAATGCGGGCATTGTGTACTGATCAGGGATAGTCCGCGTTTAAGGTGCCATAATCCACGCACATCCTTACTGTCCCATTCTTTTTCCTCACTACCACAATGGGGAAGCATAAGGGCTTCTGGATTCTTGTATTACACCAGCCGCTAACATCTCTTGCAGATGCCGTCTCACATCATCTATATCCAGCAGGTGCCAGGCGTCGAGACCTCTCACGAAATGGTTTTCGTCATGCAGCGGATATTGTGCTCCAGCTCGCACGCATCCCTCGTCCCCATTCCTTTAAAGAAAACACCTGGTCTCTCTGGCAAGCTTCTCACTGATCCTCACTTTCCATTCAAGCTGGCAGCGGGAGTTGCCGAAATCAAACAAGTCAGGCGTTACTCTGTCATTCTTCCTTGAACTCTTGTTGCTGGGTAGCACTGCAGTGTTCGGTACAATGCACATTATGCCAGGATGCAACCTCTATTTACTCGAATGTCTCTTTCAGACACATTATGAACTTGGACCATTACCCTTCTGGCATAAGCATGGGCTCTAGCGGCAAAATACTAGGCTTGACCAGCAGTCCCTCTGGCAATTTTCCATCGCCTGGTGCATCCAACATTAATATTTTATTCTTAACATCCTTTCTGATACGGACCTCTCCCTGTAAGGTACACTGGGCATTTGGTGCCAGGATCAGAGACTCAGGATCCTTCTTCCATACAATTCCGACCGGTTCCTCTGGTTCTATATTTTCAGCATCTCTCTGTGCCTCATAGGCCTTCTTAATTAAAGCCGGAACTCTTAAAGCTCTACTAGTCTTTGACCCCTGTTTTTCATAACACAAATGTGCAGCCTTCTGAACATATGAGCATTTGTTCCAATCAACAAAGGGACACCATCATACAGTCCAGTGGGGGGACACACTAAGGCTAGGGTCTCTACTTGTTCAGCCACTCCAGCCACGGAGGTGGGGAAGACAGCCAAATTGGATATACCCAGAATAGGGGTGTAGGCCTTCTCACTTAACCCCCATACATGCAGTCCTTCTAATGGTTGTGGTATCGTCTGACAAATGCTTCTGATACCAATCTTGAAACATAATTGTCACTTGGGAGCCACTGTCTAATACAGCTCTTGTAGACACTCCATTTACTTTACAGTGGTCTCCATGGAGGACCCACTATTCTGGACCAGTCTGGAGGCGGTAGGGGGGCCTGGGCAACTGAACTTGCCACAAAAGGACGTGAATTAGCATTTTGGTGCCCTCACTGGGACTGATTTGTGCACCTCTTAACCACTGATTTGTTCTCCAAGCTCTCCTTGTAGCCTATATGCAACTTTGTCAGTGTCTTTTGGGGATTGGCATTCCTTTTCATGTCATCCTTCCCACAATTATAGCAAAACATACTTTTTGGAGTTTGAGCTGGCCGAGTGCCACACTGTGGAGCCAGAGGCGGTATTACTAACTGGAAACCTTGGTGCCATCTCTGTCTCGCGTGATAAGCATTTGGAGACATCTCGTCAGTTTCTCCACTTCCATGGTCAAGGAATCGAGGTTCGGAGCTGTTATCAGCAGGAGATACATGGTGGGTATCCCCACCCCATAGCAGATGCAGTCGGATATAGGTCGGGCCTGTGACTTGCAGGCGTGGCCTTCATAGCGGACTGTTTTTGAATTCCGATCTCTCTCAACAGTTCGCCTATTGTGGCATATCTTTTCCTTATCAGAGCACTCATTGACTGCCAACCTCTGCCCCTGAACTTCACTTGATGGGCCACCTCAGTCACTGGTCATAGCCACAGCTATTGGTGCAGGTCCCTCCAGGTCGCCTTTTCTCAACTCCTCGAATTTCTCTCATTAACTCATCATAGGAGGGTGGGATTCAGTCGATTTGCCAGGCGTAACTGAAGCAACAGCAGTTCTGAGAAGGGGCAGACTTAAGGATTCTGTCCAGTCTGGTTCGTCCAGTTCAATCGCTGGCAAAACTACCTTCTGAGGCATTCTTGCAACAATTTTTCCAGCCGAGACATACACAGACAACAACTCCCTTGGTACTGTTGTGCATTTCTTACTCTCCACCATAGGTCCTCATCAGAATCTGGGCTCCCATACACATTCTCCAAGGCCTCAAGATAGGCTTGTGCAGTCGCTTCAGGGTTACTGGCCCGCTTAGCACGGATGGTAGCTGGGCAGGACCTCGGAGGCCTCACTAACCTCTTCGCCAGCTCTCGAGCATTGCCATTCTAGCACTTGGGGGCAATATAGTCATCAGGTCTCCCAGTCATCCTCCCTTGGGGTGGGAGGGTGCCAGAGAAGATCCTCAACCTTGTAAGAGTCGTGACTAATGGCAGGTGCAGAAATAGGAGTCTGCATTGGTTCAGCCACCATTCGGGTACTGGAGCAGGAGAGGGTGTTGGGAGGAACACCCAGAGTGGCAAGAATAGTTTCTTCAAGTCCTCCACAGTTTTCCCTTCTCCCAGCAACCATTTAGCAAATTTCTCCTCAAAAGTTTCAGATAGTGGTGGGGGCTCATTCTCCCCCGGGTCTTTACTGTCCTTAGTTATCACTCTCCAAGCAGTGAGGGCTCCTCTGGGGTAATGGTCTGTGGTACTTTGGAGCTATCTATGGGATCCTTAAACTCTACTAGGGCCAGGAAAGTGTGGGTGAGCAGATTAGTGCCCTGACCCACCACCACAGGATTTTGTAAACCTTCCACCTTGGAAAGTACTCCTGCACAGTGTCCGTATTGATACCCAGGGGATGTCCAGGATAAGCATAGCATTTTGGGGTCGATCTCCTCCCCTAGTACACCACTCCACCAGCCGGTGCACAGCCACTTCTGTTGGGTACCCATTTATTTATTTATTTATTTATTTTCCTTAACAGTGGTTTGTAAATATGGCCACTAGAGGACACACAATCCCAGCGGTGAGCCTCAGAATGTAACCCCTAGATGGCGCTATCCCAGGGCTACTACCCTGCCTGATTTGCCTACCAACAGGTTGAGGGCCTGGATCCAATGGCGGTGCCTCCACCCAGAGGTCAGGGTTTGCAATAGTTAAACTTACTTGGCCAAGCAAAGCCCTCTGGGACACTGCAACCCCCTTTCTTCCCCACTAGTGGCCCACACAATAGCAGAATTACCTTCACAGTATACACTTACCCCCAAGGCTGGTTCAGGCACCGGACATCCTGTAAAATAAGATACAGTGCAACAATCACAGTACAGTACTTTAACATAGACAAATACCTCAGGCAGTATAACTTTGTTGAAACAAAACAGCTCTGATTTATTTAGGGATATAACAAGGACAGGAAATCAGGTTAATTAGCATCACTTTACTATCTACCTATGGCTCTGTGCATAGGCCTATCCTACCAGTTACTGTCCTGGCACCCAAGCCCCAGTGGCTAGTCCAAACCGCAGTAGCTGGTAGGGCCCTTCAATAAGAAAAGGAGAATTAAACAGTCAGCAGTACAGTAATTCCATTTGGATTTAATGTGGCAATTCAACAGGAGCGACCCTAATTAGTACTCACGACCTCCAAAGAAGATATGGTCCTTCAATGTCAGCAGGGCTACTTTTGATCTCCAAGAGACTCTCACACATTTATATGGAAAAAAAAAAAGCACTATACCAGGCAGGCTGCATCTGTATCCCAATCGCAATTACTGCACAATAACCAGGAGACACACAGCAGATTCAGTTCCTGACAGACCGAGTGTAATTCAACAATTTCTTCAGTCTTCTGGGGTGAGCCTGGTTTCTACTCTTCAGAGATCTTTTGATTCTTTTCACAGGCCGGATTCAGTCCTAACAAGCAGTTACACATGTTGTAGACCGAACTCTGGGCCTTGCACATCGTTTTTGACTGAAACTGTGCACTGAAGGAGCACAGGGTTTCTTTCCCTTCACTTTCAGATCTCAAACGAAACTCCCAACAGACAAAAACTGGCACTTCCTTTGAGTTCCTCCCAGTTCTTGACTGGATTGGCTGTCCTCACAATAGACTGCTGCTGTTGGTCCAAAAGGCACCAAGTCTAAACTACATCTCCCAGAGTCACTGCCCATACAATCCTCTTGTGGCTGGCTCAGATTATGAGTCCCAAGTTCTGATTACGTCAAGGCATCATTTTAGAGCTAGTTTACCCCACACTGATTGGTCCAGTTCAGCAGTTCAAAACCAGAATGGGGAACTAGGCAGACAGTTCTGACTGCAAAGAAAGCAGGTTAGACAAACTGTAATTTTATTATTACTGTAAATGATTTCGGCAATCAGTTACATCTTTCAGACAGGTTCCCTTGCACTCCTAGTGACTGCAAAATGGGGTGAATTGGCAGCTTGAGTGGTACTCAATCAAAGAAACACACAGTCCCCATACAACTAATTATGTCTGCAAGCAGACAGCTCTTAAAGAGACAGTACCAGAGGTTCTAAAAACACTACTGATAAATGGCTTAAACGCCAAACACCATTCAGGCTTGGAGCATTCAAGCAAGCTCCTGGAAGTCTTTTGGGAACCCCCATTTGCAGGGGGGTTACACGTCCTTTTCTGCGCTTATCCTTTTCAGAATGGTGGTATTCATCCACCGATTTTGAAGACTTATCCTTTTTCTTCAACAAGTCAATGATGGCCACCTTCGACCGCAAAGATCAACAGGCCAGAGAACCAGGAACAGAAGTAGTTGATAAGGGTGAGGCCGCCTTCACCGCAACCTGTTTCTCCATTTCTTGAATCAAAAGAAAGCTTTCTAAAGCTTTCCTGCAACGTCTCCTGGTTGCTTGGTTAAAGTCCTACTAAAACTGTGCAGGCTTTAACATCATGGGTTGTACCGCGGCAATGGATACAAACGCAGTGGTCACTCTTTATAAATCTTTACTTTGTTGCAATGGCAATAACAGAACAGGGGTTCCTTGACTTTTGGTGGCAGCATAAATGCATTAAACTTAGACGTACCAATGGTAGCAAACACATGCAAAATGTTTGACAGCGTTCTTCAGCAGCAGTGGACCAAGGAGCAGTATATGGTAAGAGAAATTTATTTTTAATTTTTATTTAGTTTTTGTTGACCGGGTAAGTGCACTAGACAAATCCTGCCTATTTTCAGGCACGACCCGGGGGAGGGGGATACAGATGAATGCCAACTGACCTTGAACCAGATTAAGCTGTTGGTGGTATTTTGAGTGAATGAGGGAAATTCGGCCAGGACACCAGGGAAATTCCCCTCTTCTTTTCGATAAGTGCCATGGGATCTTTAACATCCACCTGAACTACCACCAATCCAGGTAGATGGGACCTTGGTTTAACGTCTCATCCGAAAGACGGCACCTCAGAAGTGCAGCACCCCTCTCATGCTGCACTACAGTGTCAGTACTAGGATATTAACCCAAGTGCCAGATGTGGGAACTGAACCCACAGCCCTCTGATCTCCTGGCCTCAGAGGCGAGTGTGCTACCTACTGAGCCACTGACACTGACAAATAAGTGAGGCATGCTGGGGACACCTACATTACAGTATATAGGCACCAATGAGGCATGTCGACATGGGCGGCCCCAGCTGTAAAAATTTCCTGGTGGTCCTGATGACGGCTTACCGTTCCATAATGTGGTTCAATGGAGGGAGATATTCTCAAAGACATGGCTTTTTGAAAAAACATTTTTCGTTGCACTACTACTTTAAAGGGATCATAAGCAAGGGAGGATAAACACTGGAGGGAAGGTGAGGGTAGTGCTAAGAATTAAAGTGTAAGATGGGGCCTCAGGGCAGACTCGATGGACTTCTGTCCTTAAAGAGCTAGTGTACTGCCTAGAAACTGCCTGCCATTAACTGTAACTTTCAGATGTAGTCAGCCATCACTTCTTATATCTCAAGTATTTATTTTTTTTTTTATTTAGTTAAACATCAGTTTAGAAACCTTTGAGCCAGAGGCTCATTTACAAAGGTACCTCGTCACAAAGAGGACATCAGAACAGTAGTACAAGGGACACAGTACTTACAAACAAAAAGTTACAGTTCAAGTACAATTTTGTTACAATAGAGTACAATCTCCAATGAGCAAAAGATAACAAAAGGTGCAAAACTTATGGTCGGGGAGAGCTGGTGGGGGGTAGAAGGAGGAGATAGGGAGGAGGAATAAGTAGGAAAGGAAGGGGGAGACGCTCAGTGAGCATTGTCAAACAAAGATAATATATATATATATATATATATATATATATTTTTTTACACTAGGCTAGCAAAGTTGCATTTGCAAATGCATTTGCATTTATTCTTTTCTGTTTGCTAATTAGAAGATTTTCCACCTGGCAGTACTGGAAGCAGCACTGTGCCTGGAGGGGGGGGAAAAAGTCAGTTTTGTTCCACCCACTACATCAACACTGAAACCACACTGACTATGACATCACTAGTAACCAATGAGAACCATTTCTCACTGCCAGGTTTCACTTTCACATGAAGCAGCAGGGACTGGCTCTCCCTGGTTACTAGTGATGTCACGATTTCCTGCATTTTGATTGGTAGCTTGTGAAAGTCACTGCTCAGGTTGCAAGGACTGTAGTGCCTCAAGGTGTGTTTGGTCTCACTTCTGACGATGCAGTGGAAGGAACAGAACTGACTTTTTTTCCCTCCATAAAGAGTGCTGCTCTACACATCACCCCAGTACTGCCAGGTGGAACATCTTCTAATTAGCAAACAGAAAATAAAAAAATACTTCAGATACTGGAAGTGACTGCTGACTGCATCTGAAAAACACTTAATTCCAAGCAGTACACTAGCTCTTTAAGGTCTCTACTTCTACCCTAGGGCCATCCGATGGTCATGTGACGTGCACATGCACCTGCCATGCAGAGACATAAGTCTGGCTCCCATGGGAAGAAGGGCAGGCTGTGCGCTCCTCAAGGGACTTACCCTGGACAACACAGAGCAGTGTGGAGTCAAGCAGCAGCATCACTCTGTAGACATTCCTGTACAGGCTGTCCCCAACAATAGAATGTCACAGCCAACTCGGGTTCCTCTCGGCACTTGGCCTTCACAGAGCCTTTTGGATTGATTGGTCCCCCACCTTGGGGTGGCAGCTTTTAGTAAGCCTCGTTACAGGTGGCACTATCTTTGGAATTCTTCAGTTTTGCAGCTATAGAACTGACAGCAGCACTTGCCTCCTGCCACAGAAATAATTTTTGGGTAATTCATAAATAATTTCCTTTGCAGGCACAGAAGTCTCAAAGCTGCAGGTGGAGATGCTGAAGAGAACCAAGGGACCTGCTGGGAGTAGGAAGCAGTGGTGGATCAGCTCACTCGGTCGGTTGGTGGGGTGACGGTATCCAACTACATCTGGGGTTGGTAAGCAAAGGGGACATCAGTGGTATTCTCCAGACGCAGTAAGGATTGGAACATCAGGACAGAAAGGGATGGAGTTTCAGAAAAAGCAGTGTTAACAAAAAATTAAGAATTCTGTTCCAGTTAAGTTTTTTTTTTAATGTTTCTCTGGAGTGTCTGGGATCACCTTTATCTACCCACAGATCCATTCCCATCCATTTCTTCATTCTAAGGCACCCCATGGGCTTTGCCACTCTATACAGTGGCCCACAAAGCCTCAGGGTTGTCAGCAAAGACAACGATCTGGTGAGGGACGGGCAAAGCAGCCCCTGTCTGGATGTGGGAGCAGGGTTGGATCCAGAATATTTTAATGGGGGGGGGGAACAGTGTCAAGGCGTTAGCTATAAACATTCCTCTTCAAAACCAAGATTAAGTAAAAATAGGTATTGTATGTTAGGCTAAGGCAGTAGCGGGTGATACTTTGCTATATAAAACTGGACCTGCTATTTCATGGTAGATTTAAAAATATAGAAAGTAAAGAAAGAAAAAGACAAAGTCCATCAAATCTGTCCACAGGACCTTCCTTACACATTATGTATCCATTACATTGCCCAACTCCCTCCCAAATACCTCCCTTTTAATGTTAGCCCTCCCTTTTAGTGATAATACCCTTGAAGTTCTCCCATACTGCCATGAAACCGTTTATGCTCTCTGAACCAAGTTATCCCACTTATCCACCACCCTTTCCACAGGGGGGAAAAATAGTTTTCTAATGTGCTTTGTAAAAACGTCCCCCTGCCAGCCTGAAATCGTGACTTCTTATATCTACAGCTTCAACTGTAAATAAATTCTGACTCTATAAAACCTTAATGCAACCCCCGCAAATGGGGGTTCTGCAAGATCTTCCAGGAGCTGCTTTGAATGCTCCAAGCTCAATGGTGTTTCATGCTTAAGCCATTTATCAGTGAGTGTTTTAGAGCCTCTGGTACTGTCTCTTTAAGGGTCTGCTTGCAGACATAATTAGTTTGTATGGGGACTGTGTGCTTCTCTGTTTGAGTACCACCTGAGCTGCTGCCAATTCACTCCATTTTGCAGTCACTAGGAGTACAAAGGGAACCTATCTGAAAGATGTAACTGTTTGCCAGAAATAATTTAGAGTAATAATGAAAATACAGTTTGTCTAACCTGCTTTCTTTACAGTCAGAACTGTGTTTGCCTAGTTCCCCATTCTGGTTTTGAACTGCTGAACTGGACCAATCAGTGTGGGGTAAGCTAGCTCTAAAATGGTGCCTTGGACGAATGAGAACTTGGACTCATAATCTGAGCCAGCCACAAGAGGATTGTATGGGCAGTGACTCTGGGAGATGTAGTTTAGACTTCGGCGCCTTTTTGGACCAACAGCAGCAGTCTATTGTGAGTGACAGCCAATCCAGTCAAGAACTGGGAGGAACTCAAAGGAAGTGCCAGTTTTGTCTGTTGGAGTTTCAGTTTAGATCTGGCAGTGAAGGGAAAAGAAACCTGTGCTCCTTCAGTGCACAGTTTTCAGTCAAAAAAGCGTGTAAGGCCCAGAGTTCCGGTCTGCAGCTTGTGTAACTGCTTATGAGGACTGAATCCGTCCTGTGAAAAGAATCAAAGGATCTCTGAAGAGTAGAAACCAGAGCTCACCCTGTAGAAGACTGGAGAAATTGTTGAATTGCACTCGGTCTGTCAGGAACTGAATCTGCTGTGTGTTCTCCCAGGTATTGTGCAGTAATTGCGTCGGGATAGAGAAGCAGCCTGCCTGGTATAGTACTTTCTTTTTACCATATAAATGTGTGAAGAGTCTCGTGGAGCTCAACAGTAGCCCTGCTGACGTTGAAGGACCCTCTTGTTTGGAGGTCGTGAGTACTAATTCAGGGTGGCTCCTGTTGAATTGCCACATTAAATCCAAAATGGAATCACTGTACTGCTGACTGTTTAAACCCAATTTTCTTTTCACTGTGTGAAAGGGCCCCTACCAACTGCCGCGGTTTGGACTAGCCACTGGGGCTTGGGTACCCAGGGACAGTAACTGGTAGGGTAGCCTGTGCACAGAGCCATAAGTAGATAGTAAAATGATAAGCTAATTAACCTGATTTCCCCGTCCTTGTTATATCCCCCTAAATAAATCAGAGCTGCTTGTTTCAGCAGTTATACTGCCTGAGGTATTTGTTCTATGTTTAAAGTACTGTACTGTGATTGTTGCACTGTATCTTATTTCACAGGAGGTCCCAGTGCGGAACTAGTCCTGGGGTAAGTGTATACTGTGAAGGTAATTCTGATATATTGTGTGGGCCACTAGTGGGAAGAAAGGGGGGTTGCAGTGTCCCAGAGGGCTGTGACCAAGTAAGTTTAACTATTGCAAACCCTGACCTCTGGCTGGAGGCACCCGCCATTGGATCCAGGCCCCTCAGCCTGTTAGTGGCAAATCAGGCAGGGGTAGTAGCCCCTGGGATAGCGCCATCTAGGGGTTACATTAATCTGCAACTTATTATTGTTGTACTTGTCACTGTTATGTAATGTCTGTAACTTTGAAGTTCTCATGAATTCTCTGTCTACCTGATGTGGTGCCTTTGGAAATGAGTCCCTGACTCAAAGGATTGTAATTCCGATGTGAATATACAGAAATAAATATCCTCAGATATATTTGTATTTCTTTATCCTCTCACCCCTCTCCCTCCTATCCTCCAGAGACTGCACATTTAGGTCTCCTACTCTCTCCTCACAAGATTTACCTTGCAAGCCCTAAATCATTTCTATTGACATCCTCCATAAGGTCTCCAAATTATCATGTTCTGTCTTTAAATTTGGTACTCCAGCCGAGGTCTGACCTATGACCTGTACTGTGGAAGAATTACTTCCCTACCACTCTTGGGGCATTATTCCCTTGTTTCCTTTTCACGCCTCCCAAATACCACCCACAGTGCTGCAGTAGTTTGGTCAGCCAACACACCAGAAATGCAATCATAAACCCCGTTCACATGGCCAAATCTGCGGCATCGTTGTTGGTGCACAGCAGCAAGATTGTTGCCGCTGTGCACATCTGAACGCCACAGTTTTGCCATTTCGGGTTGCCGTTCTGGTATGACCACGATCCTTCCTTTCTTGGGATCGTGTAGTAGTGTGGGCGTGTGTGCCTGTTTGTGCGGCCCTATGAACAGTCCACACCGCCGTGACAGGCTTTTCCCAGCCTGCACTTGTAGGTTGTTTTGGCAGCATGAATCACTAGTTTTAAGACCTGAGTTCAGCTGAAAGTTGTGTTTGATAGTTTAAACGCAGCTGAACTCAGGGAAGTGGTGGTTGTTTAAAACCAAGGGCTAGAAATTCAAGAAAACACAGTCTCAGAGGTGAGCTGTGACACTGGGCATACACGTATGCATATGCCCACTGTCTCGAACATACGAATGTGCCAGCAGAAACAGACCACCAGGTCTAAGTCTGCTCGCGTGTGCAGCCAACACCCTAGTCTGCAGCTGCCCCACCCTCCATTTGTCATCCCACTGCCACCCCTACCCCACCCTCCCTGTTCCTGTCCCATGACCTTTTGAAGCTGTTCACAGATTTACATAATACCACCCATTCTGGTAGGGCATTCCATTTGCTACTACCCTCTCTGTGAAATAGTGTCTCCTTATTTCTTCCTAAATCTTCCTCCATTCTTAGTCCGTGCCCTCAGGTAACCCTCCCTCCTTAATTTAAAGACCCCATCTGCCCCATCCTTACGGATTCCCCTCAGATACTTGAATGTCTCTATCATGTCCCCCCTGTCCTCCAGGGTGTATATATTTAGGTCTCCAGCCTGCTGTCATAGTTCCCTTCCCTTCATTCCACATATCATCTATGTTGCCCTCCTCTGTACCCCCTCCAGCAGCCTGATATCACGCTTTAGGTATGGCCTCCAAAACTGCATACAATACTCTAAGTGCGGCCTTACCAGCGACCTGTAGAAGGGCAATATCACATCACTTCGCCTGGACAACAAAAACTCGCTATGCACCCCAGCATTTTGTTCGCTTTTGCAGCTGCTCTCCTGTACTGGGCAGTGTTGGTCATGGTCCCTGTTATTACCCCAAGGTCCTTCTCCTCCTCAGTGATCCCCAGCTTAACTCCCCCCAGCCAGTATTCTCTCCTTGGGTTCTTCACCTCAAAGTGCATAACCTTACACTTCTTTGCACTGAACCCCAGCTGCCACCTCTCTGACCACTCCTCTAGCTTGAGTAGGTCCCCCTGCAGCTGCTTCCACCCCTCTTCCCCATCCACCACTGCTCCGATTTTGGTGTCATCAGCAAACAGACTTACCTTGCTCACCACCCCATGTCCAATGTCTGATATGAAGAGCCCAAACAATACTGGCCCCAACACAGAGCCCTGTGGCACCCCACTCGTCACTGGCCTTGGAGTTGAGAGCTCCCCTCTCACCACCACCCGTTGCAGCCTCCCACTCAGCCGGCTTGTAATTCAGTTCATCATTTTTGCCCCTACTCCTACACCAGTTAGCTTCCCCAAGCCGCCCATGAGGCACCGAATCGAAGGCCTTGCTGAAGTCCAAGTAAAGAACATCCACCGCCTTACCCTTATCCAGTTCACCTGTCACCCAGTCATAATACTGTATCAGGTTGGTTTGACAAGACTTCCCTGAAACAAACCCATGCTGCCTCACATCCTGGAGGCCACTGTCCTCCTGGTATGACACCAGTCTTTCCTTTAGTATTGTTTCCATGAGTTTGCACACTATGGAGGTGAGACTTACTGGACGATAATTACCTGGTTCATCCCTTGGCCTGCTCTTGTGCAACAGCACTACATGTGCCATCCTCCAGTCCAGTGGCACACATCCCGACTCCAGTGAGGTGCTGTACAGATCCGCCAGCGGCTTCGCCAATACCTCCGCACCCTGGGGTGGATACCATCCAGCCCTGGTGCCTTGTCTACCTTCAGTGCCCTCAGTCCCTCTAGGACACTACTTGCCTCAATTCTTCCATCTGTTGCCTCCTCTCCTCCTGTCCCCACCCTCCCAGCCCATGCTGGCAGTGGTCCCCCTTTTCTTCTGTGAACACGGAACAAAAGTATTCATTCAGTGCTTCTGCCTGTTCCTCCCCCTTTTCCATCCACTCCCCACCCCTTTTTATCCTCACTATTGTCTCCTTGCACTTTCTTTTCTCCCTGATGTATCTGAAGAAGTCTCGACTCAGACTGTGTTTTCTTGAATTTCTAGCCCTCAGTTTTAAAAAACAACCACTTCGCAGAGTTCAGCTGTGTTTAAACCATCTAGCACAACCTTTAGCTGAACTCTGGTCAAAAGACCCATCTGCAATCCTTGTGGCACTACCAATAACTCTCAACCACCCCCCTCCCCAACGGAACCCTCTGCAAAATGCCGGAACTTCTGGGGAAGCACATACAGCACTCCAGAGCCGGGCTGTCTGAACGCTACTCCAGTGTTTCAGGGAGAATGACCAGGACGATCCACATGGCGTCGACGTAAATTCTGGCTATGTGAACAAGGCATTACTCATCCTTGTTCCAAATGCTCCCTAATTACACTGCCGCCTACAGTTAGCCAGCTGGCGGTGCTGTAATGGGCCTTGCTGTCTCCCTCCATCCCAAGAGGACGTTCTAGCATCCCCTCCTTTTTGCCAGCTTGCAAGTGCACACTGGGCTCGTGAAGACCCCACAGCCAACATGTTATTGGGCAGTCCTTTGGTGTAATCCTTCTGATCAGGGTTCAATCATAAAAAGAACTTGAATAGTAATACAATTTCTCACCACAACCAGAGTATCCAGACTCTTTCATACCATGCCAGAGATTTTCACACAGATTGCTATAAATCTTATTGGCAGATAAATTCACTGTGAAGGAACTATAACAGTTAAAACCACCTAGGCATGCTGGAAACCAGTCAAGGTACAGTAAGTACCGTTGAGCAAATAAGAAAAAGTAATAAAGTAGAAAATAAAGACAAAGACAGAAGGCAGTAGTTTGAACAGATTCCTAAAGGGAAACACAGTGACAGCCCAGTGCTATCATTCTGTTTTAAGAATACCAAACTTCCTTTGAACTCTTGTATTTTACCAACTAATACCATCATTATCTCAGACCGAGCTGCTTCCAACAAAACAGGTGCTATCTTGTCAAACAAGACTTTCGTTTTTCATCATCCTGAAGTTATTCATTGCGTACCCCATATTGTAACCACTGAGAAGCTTTCTGGTTGCTTGGCAACCAGGTCATACCAGTGTATCTGTCATCCCTTTATAAATAACCTAGCATTCACTTTCTTTTTCTTTCTTTTTTTTATTTGAGAGGGAGAGGGAAGAAGTTGCTCACATTTGGCTTCAGCCTCCTGCTCATTCTAGACATGATCGAGCATCTCAGTGGGATAAAATACAATTAATGCTGAACCGTTTCCAGAAGAGATTAAACTGAGGTACACCGAAATAATCTAACCGTCTGAATTTCAGTTCTAAACAAATTTTTTTCTGCTACCTCATACAACAAAGTCTGTCAGCGCTTTGTGAAGTACAAGGAGAATATTAATGTTTATTAAATCATGGGATGCTTTAAGAATAATAAATTGATTCTCCTGAAGAAAGTAGTTTTTGAGCAAATATTTTAATAAAACAATGTACCAAGCAAGGTTATTAATAAGTGAAAATACCAACAAAGTAAAGGCAGTTCCACAAATCTTATTGATAAGGCGGCTTTCTGGGAAGTCTTCTCAGCAATAAGGAAAGAAAAACCTTCCAAATATCACAGTTAATTTTATCAAGACTGCTGAAAGCAACAGTATGCAGAATATTAAACTGCAACCCACAGAAAAAAAAAAACATGTTCAATAATCTAGCTACGAATTTTACAAGCTGTAGACTCCGAAAAACCTACACATCTGTAAAAACTTTGGTGTAATTTCTTTTTTTTTTTTCATGTTTCTGTGTTTAATTTCTATTAATCAGTAGACCTCTTGTCAGTACTTCAGTTGAAAAAAAAAAAAAACTGCTGAAGTTAGCTCCCAAAGGCATGCCAGAGGGCTCTGGAGAGTGATAAAAATCTCTTGGGCCAGTTAACATCCCTTTCATGTTTCGTTAAGAGTCTGAGCTGAGTGGAGGAGTCAGTCTTGCCGGGCCAGATAAGACTCGGGACAAGAAATAGATGTCTTTGTATATATGAAGTTCAAGGTCCAAATCAAACCAGTTTTATGAGAACCCAGCTCGAGACACAAAGAATATTGAATCTGAAACGTCAGAGACATATACTGGATGACATGTCATAAGTGTGTGGGGGGGGTGGCAGCTAGACAGTCTTGAGGTCTGGATAAGCCTCAAAGAGTTAGTCAGGTTTGGGACTATGAACAAACTACCATCTAAGGGTTTGAGTCTGCCCTGACTCACCAGAGCATCTTATTTATTTATTTATTTCCAAAGTTTCACCAGGAAAGGCATACTGAGCTGATAACAGCTGGTTTCCAGATGCATACTAGATGGACCGTGGTGCCTTTCTCTGACGTCACATTTTTGTGTATCTGTGTATCCTGGGGGGAGGAAAAAAAAAGGAGGGCAATGAAAACAACGAGACTAACAATCACACAGCAGAAAAAAACTAAGTCATCATACAAAAAACTAAAACAATTATCTTGTGTGGTAAGCTATTCTATCTTGCTAAAGGGGGTCTGTGTGAAACCTACTCATTCCCCCCCCCTCCCCGAGTCTGTAGAATTACTGTTCCCTGTTGTCTGTGTGTATAGTATCCTATGTAAATACCTTGAAGTATTAAAATTATATACTTCATGTTTCTGTGACGGAGTCCTTTGAGATACAGCTAACCGATTCATAATTGATAAAAAGAATAGTTACGTAAGAACTTACCATAACAGTAGATTGAGGGGGATCTCAGTCATCAGGTCACACCGTTGGAACTTCACCGCTGGTGAAGCAGGATCCACATGGAAGATTTTCCAGCAGTACCACCGGGGCCACCCACGCTGATGTCACATGCCGACGTCACCAACCCTATAAAGGCATAAGTGGTCCTGCTCCCTCCTCAGTTCTTTCCCCCAGAGACTAAGGGAACAAGCCCATGCAATGGGGGACTGAGGGGAGAGAAAGAGAGAGAGAGGTGCCCAGGCCAGAATAAAAGGCTGGATACACCAGTTATCCAGTTATGAGAAGAGAGCCCCATAAGAGAGGGATGGTGGGAGGGAAGGCAGACCTGATGACTGAGATCCCCTCCCTCGAAGATCTACTGTTATGGCAAGTTCTTACGTAACTGTTCTGTCTTCTTCTTCGGGGGTATCTCAGTCATCAGGTCACACCGTGGGAACGAGTCCCAAGCAGTTACAGGTGCAGAAAAACAGTCTGGGAGGAAGTCCAACAAAAGCCTAAGATAGGAGACCCTGCAGAACAGCCGGGTCAAAGCCTGCTTGGGCTCTAGAAGCAACATCCAAGCTGTAGTGTTTGGTGGAAGTATGGACTGTACTCCAGGTAGCAGCAGCACAAATGTCAATGGCTGAGATTCCTTTGAAACAGGCCACAGAGGTAGCCATGCCCCTTGTGGAACGGGCTTTCACTGTCCCTGGCAACTCTTTGCCATGCCTGTAGCAGAACACAATACAATGGGCCAACCATCTGGATAAACATTGTTTGGAAACCTTAGTGCTCTCTCTTACTGGGGAGAAAAAAAACCAAAAAGCTGTTTTGTCGTTCTGCAGTCCTTAGTTCGGAGCAGATAGTATTTCAAAATTCTGCGCACATCTCAAGATGGTGCAGCACTTCTCCTGGATTGGCACGCTCTGAAAAATAAACTGGTAGATGGATAGACTGGTTCAGAGTAAACACAGACACCTTAGGGAGAAACACAGGACTCGTGCGCAAAGATAGCCAGTCTTTGTGAAAAATCAAAAGAGGCTCTTCACACCAGAGAGCCTGAAGCCCAGAAATCCTTTGAGCAGAAGTAACGGCAACCAAAAATAACGCTTTCCGAGAAAGAACGCACAGCTCGCAAGTCACAGCTGGTTCAAACAGAGACACGGTCAATTTCTCCAAAAGAAAATTTAAATCCCAAGCCAGGACAGGGGGAACGGATTGGAGGTTTCAGATGCAGGATGCCCCTGAGAAAAGTATGTGACACATCTAACTGAGCCACGGTACGACTGCCCGTGGGCTCGTGAAAGGCTGAAAGGTGCACCTTGAGGGAGGAATACTGGAGGCCTGAGTCCAACAAGGAGAGCAGGTAGTCCAGAATCTGGCTCACTGGACAGATGAACGGGTCCAGAAGATGCCTGGCAGCCCAGATGGCAAATCTCTTCCACTTCATGGCATAAGTGGCTCTGGTAGAGGGCTTTTGAACTATCAGAAGGACACTCTCCACCTTCTGAGATAGCCCAAACCATGTGATGGCTATGTCCTCAGGAGCCAGGCATGCAGACAAAGTGTCTTGATGTACAGCTGGACCAGGGTACCCTAAGCCTGCGTCAGCAGATCCCTGCAGAGGGACTGGAGGTTCCTCCGCTAACTGCTGCAGTAATGGAAACCATATTCGCTGTGGCCAGAAGGGTGCAACCAGGATCATGCTGGCCTCCTCCATCTGCAGCTTGATTAACACCCTCTGAACCAGAGGAAATGGAGGGAAGGCATAAAGGAGCCTCCTGCTTCAGGACAGGGATGACGAGTGCCACCAAAAAACTCCAGACCCTGGATCTTGCAAGCAGGAACTGGGCAGTTTTGCACTGAGTGGGGATGCAAAAAGGTCCAGCTCTGGATGACCCTAATTGTCAAACAGATCTTCTGCGACAGATGAGAGAAGTCCCCATTCTTGCATGCCAGACTGCGTCCAGCTGAGGCTGTCTGCTAGGGTGTTTAACAAACCCGAGACATGGACTGCCGAGAGAACCAGACTGTAGTCCATTACCTAGTACTAGACTCTCATGGCCTCCCTGCAGGGGGTACAAATGCATTCCCCCCTGCGGTGGACAATACTGAGATTGTCTGACTGAATCAACAGTCGACCCAGAAAGAGATGGTTCTGAAAGGCCTGCATGGCATACAGGACTGTCTGCATCTCCAGGAAGTTGTTATGCAGAGACATCTCGATCTAGGACCACATTCCTGGAGTCTGAAAGGGAACCAGATGTGCTCCCCAGCCCGAACTGAAGGCATCCATGATGAGGCTCTGCTGGGGAGAAGAGATCTGGAATGGAACCCCTTGTAACAGGTTCGAGTGGTCCATCCACCACTGGAGCACCATGCAGACTGGGGAGGAGACCAGTACTAAATTTTCTTGGACATCTGTGCACTGGTCCCATTGCACGCTGAGTGTCCACTGGAGCACTCACTTCTGCAGTCTGGAAAAGGATACTATGGCAATGGCAGTGGCCATAAGTCCCAATAGCCTCAGATATCCCCTTGTGGGCATAACGGCTCTGAATGACCTCATGAACCTGGGCAATGAGGCACTCCACCCTGCTGAGAGGCAGGAAGGCTCTGACCTATGCCAAACCCAGGACCGCCCCTATATACTGTAGCCTCTGGGACAGAATCAAGACAGACTTGGGCAGACTGACAGTGATGCCCAGAGAGAGAGAAACAGCTGGAGGGACCTTTCCAGGGTCCAGAGGAGCTGCTCTCTGGAAAAAAGCCTTGAGGAGCTAGTCATCGAGGTAGGGGGAAACGTACAGTCCTTCTCCCGGAGGGCGGCCTCTACTGCTGCTAAGCACTTTGTAGAAGCCTCATGCCAGGATAAGCCAAAGGGCAATACTTTGAATTGGTAATGCTCGCCCTGAAAAAAGGAACCAGAGAAATCTCCTGTGTGGTGGACACACCGAGATATGTAGGTAGGCATCTTGCATAGCCAGGTAGCATAGCCAGTTACCCTGTTTGAGTAGGGGCAGCATGCCTGACAGAGTGACTATGTGGAAACTACAGTTAAGTACTTATGAACTTCCTGTAACAGCAGATCTTCGAGAGGCGCTCTTGCAGCAGACTATACCATAAGGACTGAAGCCAGCAGGTGCCAGGACCCCACGGGAAACATCTAGCCAGCAGTCTATAGCGGGGGACAGTCCCCAGACGTCGTCCCACCCCGGACATCAGCCAATAGTATAAAAGGGGTGATCCCCCAGCCCAACCTCAGTTCTCCCTCTGGAGACCCCGTCAAAAACAGAAATGGAGAACCGAGGAGGTTCCTCCAAAATGAGGAAATGAAAACAGGCAATGGAGAAACAATCACCAAGGGAAAGGTGAGAGAGAAAGCAACACCTACTGTAAGAGCTCCTCTTGAAGATCCACTGTTACTGTAAGTTCTTACTTAACTGTACTATCTCACTTTGAGGGGGAGCTCTTGCAGCAGGCTACACCATAAGGACTGAGTCCCAAGCAATGAAAGGACCAACCACTGCCAACCGGGAGGAAGTAAAGTCTGCTGAAATTGCTCATGAGAGAAGACCCTGTAGGACAGCGAGACTGAAGCCTGTCATATGACGAGAGGCAATGTCCTAACTGTAGTGCCGAATGAAGGTATGGACAGAACTCCAAGTAGCAGCTGCACAGATATCAGTCGCTGAGACATTTTTCATGGATGCAAAAGATGCAGCCATACCCCTAGTAAAATGGCCTTTGACTGGTCCCGGGAAAGGCTTGTCATATTTACGGTAGCAATAAACAATACAGTTAACTAACCATTTATATAAAGTTTGCTAGAAACAGGAGCGCCTTCAGTCTTCATGGGGGAAAGAAACAAACAACTAGTCAGACTTTCGGGCAGTGCGGGTGCAATCTAAGTAGTAACAAAGCACCGGTGAACGTCCAGAGTATGAAGTAGAACCTCCCCTCTGTTAGAATACTCTGGGTAGTAGTAAACAGGCAGGTGAATGTCCTGATTCAGTGTAAACTCACACAACACTTTAGGAAAAAACGTTGGATTCGTCCGCAAGGATACCCTGTCCTTGTGGAAAACTAAATTAGGCTCTTTACACATCAGAGCCTAAATCTCAGAAATCCTTCGAGCAGAAGTAATGGCAACTAAAAATAATGCTTTCCATGACAGAAAGCGCAGTTCACAACTCACAGCCGGTTCGAGAGGAGGCAATGTGAGTTTTTCCAAAATAAATAAAATGTCTCATGGGGGGGTGGGAGGAGACAGGGTCCCTGATGGGAGGTTTGCACTGGAGAATACCCCACAAAAAGTGCAGGAAAGATCCAGCTGGGCAAGAGTTTTGCCCTCTACAGATGCATGCTACACAGAGATGGCCAATGAATATTAATGGAGGAGCAGCTCAGCCCCGAGTCTGATAGAGAAAGGAGGTACTCCAATACAGAATTCCCCGGACAGGTGAAGGGATCAAGGTGGAAAGCGGGGACCAAATGCAGAACCGTTTCCACTTCATGGCATAAGTTGCTCTGGTGGAAGGCTTCCTTGCTGCCACCAAGACATCTGCCACTTTGGGGGAAACCCCATGCTGAGCCACTGGTAGGTCTGCAAGAGCCATGCGTGCAGGTGCAGTGACTTGAGGTCCGGATGGACCAAGGTACCCTGCTCCTGGGACAGCAAGTCTGAGCTCAAGGGCAGGAGGATCAGGGGTTCCACTGCCAACTGCTGAAGTAGTGGGAACCAAATCTGACGTGGCCAATAGGGAGCAACTAGGATCATTCCCGCTCCCTCCGACTGCAATTTGATAAGAACCTTCTGCAGTAATGGAAAGGGAGGGAAGGCATACAGAAACCTCCCTGTCCAAGAGAGGGACAACCCATCTCACCAGAAAACATCAGGACCTGGATCTAGCGAGCAAAAACTGGGCAGTTTTGCATGGAGTGGGGACGCGAAGAGGTCCAACTCTGGCCAGACCCACCTGTCGAACAGCTCTTCTGCCACAGACTGAAGAAGTTCCCATTCATGCGTCTTGGACCGAGACCGGCTTAAACTGTCAGCCAAGGTGTTGTGTATGCCTGGGACATGCACAGCAGTGAGCTCCAAATGATGCTCGATGGCCCAAATACCAGACTTTCATGGCCTCCCTGTGGAGGGGGTAAGAGTGAGCCCCCCCCAGCTTGTTTATGTAGAAGACCACGGACATGTTTTTCCATCTGAATTAGAAGACGGCCCAGGAGCAGATTCATCTGAAATGCTTATAGGGTACAGAGTATCACCCGCATCTTTAACATGTTGATATGGAGATGTTGCTCTTGGGAAGACCAGGTTCCTTGAGTCTGGCGGTCCACCAAATGGGCACCTCAGCCCTGGCTGGACGTGTTCGTAGTCAGAATCTGATGAGAAGACTCCTGCTGAAAGTGGATCCCTGTGGAAAGATTGGAGGGGTTCAACCACCACGTCAGAGTTTGGTGCAACAAAGTGGAGACTGTCACCAGCTGCTTCAATTCGTCTGTGCACTGGTCCCATTGGGCTGGAAGGGTCCATTGGGGAACTCTCATGTGCAGGTGTGCAAAAGGGACAGTTGCTAAGGTCACTGCCATGTGCCCTAGCAGCCACAGGAATACTCTAGCTGGGATCTGGCGCGATGAGGAAGCTAGGCGAGCCTATTCCTAAAGGCGTTCCACCCCGTCCGGGGGCAGGAAGGCTTTGCTTTCGGCGGTGTCCAGAACTGCCCTGATGTATTGCAGCCTTCAGCTGGGCCACGGGGAGGACTTCAGGAGGCTGAGAGTGATTCCTACATCTTGAAACAAAGTAAAGGTGTCTGTCATGGTGCTGATCAGAGGTGGGAGCAGACTTACTTTTGTGGGAGGACTCAGTCGCTTGGGCCGGAACCAAGCCTGACCTCTGCTAGGAGGTCAATAAGAGAGGCTTTGAAGACAACTTGGGGTGGGACTCAGACCTGGCCCTGTTTTTCTCCCAGGGATGGTGTTTCCCTCTCGATGACTTGTC
Organism: Neoceratodus forsteri; assembly: GCA_016271365.2. Taxonomy (NCBI): domain Eukaryota; kingdom Metazoa; phylum Chordata; order Ceratodontiformes; family Ceratodontidae; genus Neoceratodus; species Neoceratodus forsteri. Next base: position 386,607,566 of record JADMNL010000025.1, on the reverse strand, counting down.
CCTGGATGGGGCTCCTTGGTGGGAGAAGAGGAGCTATGATCTGAAGTCCACTACATGGCCGCCACCTTCTGTTCCAGGAGGTATGCTTTAAGGGTGTTGGCTCTCCTGATCCTGGGTTTTTTGGTTGAATTTGTGACAGTGCAGGCAACCGGCGGGCCGACGGGCGGGGCCTAGGCAAATCAAGCAAGCCATGTGGCCGTCTCTCGCTGGGATTTGCTTCCCGCATGCACACTTGGACTTTCGTCACGGTGGAGAGGGCAACGACATGCACAGATATGATGGAAACTTCAAAAACCATCGAAAAAGTGATCGAAAATACTCATACTAGAATAGCGGTCAACTGTGAAAGAAGCGTCTGCGGAGCCGAACTAAGTGGGTTAATGGCGGGAAAAGAACTGAGATGGCACAGGGGGACTGCCCCCTTTATACCACACCTGATATCAGGCGGAGCCGACGGGGGCAGTCCCCCGCTACAGACTGCTAGCTACAAGATTTTTGTGGGGTCCCAATGTCTGGCAGCCTTAGTCCTAACGGTATTACCTGCTGCAAGAGCTCCCCCTTGAAGTCAGATCCTGCAATACCGCATTCCACCAGCTGAAGGAAGCACACCTGTAGTTGCCAGCATGGACTATTTGCTTAAGTTTATTGTGCATGTAGATATATCTTATCATGGGCTAAGCATGGTTCTGAGTCAGGTTATGCACTCGGGAGAGGAGCACCCAGTTGTGTACCTGTGCCGCAAGCTGCTGCAAAGAGAAGAGATTCATACCACAATAGGGAAAGAATTTCGAGGGATTGCTTTGGCTTTGCAGAAGTTGCAACCTTATCTGTATGGGGGGGGGGAGAGACTTCACCCTATTTACTGATCACAACCCCTTACATGGCTGCACAGGATCAGCAGCCAAAAGTCAAGATGACTAAGACGGAGTCTGGCGCATCAGCCCTATAATATGGACATTAGGCGCAGCAGCGGGTCACGGCATAGCAAAGCAGATGGGCTGTCCTGACAATAGCTAGTGTCTTTACTTTTTGTTACGTAGGAGAGGTGCTAGGAGAAACTAAGGTGGGCTTTGCACAAAGAGTGAACAGAGGGCACAGCAGAGTCAGTGAATCATGGGCATAGCAGGCGGAGTCCGTTTGGTGCCGCCACACACACACACACACACTCACACACACACTCATTTAAATGCTGCTTAAAATATTTTTTTTTTTTTCTTGTTGGGGGATATAAAAACTTTGGTGTAATTTCTCTCTTTTTTCATGTTTCTCTGTTTAATTGCTAGTATCAATAGACCTCTTGTTAGCATTTCAGCTGAAACAAACTGTCTGCAAAAATTATCTCCCAGAGGCATGCCACAAGACTCTGGAAAGTGATAAAAATCTCTTGGGCCATCTTTTTCATGAAGGGCCTGGGCTAAGAAGTGGAGGAGTCAGTTCTGCTGGGCAATGCAAAACTTGAGACAAGAAACAGATGTCTTTGCATATGCCAAGTCAGAGGTCCATATCAAACCAGTATTTTATTTGGTTTATGAGAACCCAGCTCAAGACACAAAGAATGTTGAATCTATGATGTCAGAGTGACATACTGGACAACATGTTGGGGAGTGGGCAGCTGGAGAATCTTCAGGTCTGACACAGCCTAAAAGAGTCAGTCTGGTTTGGGACTATGAACAAGCTACTATCTAAGGGTTTGAGTCTGCCCTGATTCACCAAAGTGTCTTGTGTGCGGTAAGCCATTCTACTTGCTAAAGACAGAGAGTGAGAGAGTTTTTTCTCTGTGAAACCTACTGCTCAAACATTTTCTTTTCCATTTCTGTAGAATCACTGTTCCCTATAGTCTGTGTGTATCCTGTATTATATGTGCAAAAAACCTGAAGTATTAAAACTTATTTTTATATACTTCATGTTTCTGTGACTGAGTCCTCTGAGGTACAGCTAACAGATTTATGACTGAAAAATATGTATTTCCACCTCCAAAGAGAAGGCTACAGTTACCATAATTTGTTTCTAAAGTAAGGTGTTCTGAGCTATGACAGAGAGGGATGGGTCATCTGCCCTTGGGCAAGGAGTGCTGCCGCTGTACTGTGTAAGCAGTGGTTCTGTAGGGATTCAGACCTAGAGTAGTGTTGCTCAGATAGTATCTTAGAAACTAGGATACAAATAGGTACCTCCCATTTGGCCAGACAGCACTGCTATCCTACTACAACAACTATCTGACCACGGAAACGACCCTCTAGGATCCAGTGCGTGGATCAGACAAACGCTGCGGATCCTGTGGATCCCAGCAACAGATCTAATGATCAGACCAATAGATGCAGCTTGGATCCTATCTGACCTAGGATCCCAGGATCCAAACTAGGATCCCTGGATCTGACCAAGGATCCATTGCTATCTGACCCCGGATCTGACATCTGTCTCTGGTAGGATTTCTGGAAGGATCCTACGTAGGACACCAGCACTATCTGACAGAGGGTGGGTAGGATCCACAAAAGCACTATCTGAGCAACACTAACCTAGAGATACCTCAAGCAAGTGTCTAAACTGAGTGGTAGTAGCTACAGATTACCCTTGCAGGTGTCTAAAGGGTTCAAGAAAGCTAGTAACACTAACAGGCTAAGACTAGGCACGACCAGTTTGCCACGGTATCCTATACACAAGAACATGAAATGTAAATCAGTGAAGTGGATGTATGGAACTAGTTACATTACATCATGCATTTGGACTATTTCCATACCGAATTTAGAGCTCCATTTACACCTTAATTCTCTATTTTCTACACATAGACCATGAAATTAGCAAAGACAGAAATGAATGGTAACTTAAAATCCTGGCATTGTGGGGGGGGGGGGCACTGTGCAACCCAAACTGAGAGGTAGCAAAACAGATAAGCTCCAGCAAACCTAACGAAGCGCTTTAAAAATTTAATTTCTGATACTTGGACACTTTTTTTTTTTGAAATCACAGACATCGTGGCTAAGCTGTATACCAGAGTACTTCTGGTAAGGTTGCAAAAGTATACAGAAATGCCTGCGCCTCTCTGAATTTCAAGTTAGCTTCAGAAATGGGCACAGCACTTTAGATAACTGTTTGATTTTTGCTCATCTTTTTGAGAAATACGTGAAAACGAGAAAGAAGAAATTGTTTACTACCTCTGTAGCCTTTAGCTCTGCATTCAACAACTTGGCTAGGAGTAAACTGTGAGAAAACACTCAGCAGTGGGACAGACCCCGATTTGATGTTGTCAATAAAGAACTTGTATACTGAGACCTGGGCTAAGGTAAAATATAACAAAAAATGGAAATTTAACAGTGACAATTGACTCAAATTATGGAGTGAGACAAGGATGTGTTTTGGCACCCACCTTATTTAACATATAGCTGAATGACAACTTGCTACAGGAAAAATGACAAGTCATGTTCATTCACCTAAAATCTTAACCGATATAGAGCAAGTGTTGACATACGCTGTCTATCTTGTTCTCTTTTCACAATTGTCAAGTAGAGTTAAAAAAAAAAAAGAGAAAATGAACAAATAAGTGGAACTATGTTAACATTCAGAACTTATCTTACAAAACCAAAGGCCTTAACCGTTGGTACTAAAAATGTGAATATAACGTGGTATATTAATGCGAAACCATTGGGGACTTAAGTTATATCGTTAGCTCAGGGTCATGTTTACAAATTCTCTTCCTTGGAATTTGCCTGTTAGTACTCTTGCTCAGGAGGGTAGATAAACTCTGAATGGTTCACACTGATTCAGTATAAAATACGGTGGACTGACTGTCCTATGTTGAAAGCATTGATGGGCAAACCTACTAGCAAAGTGTTAGATGCCAGAGAAATCTAGGGAGATGGTAACTTGGAGACTACAGAAAAGAAGTGAATAGTGCATATAAAAGACTTCTGGATTTACCCATGTGTTCAGTGAGATTAGAACCTGGGGTGCCCCCTCTTAAAATGTTTGTATATCTACCAGAATTGCTTATTGGACTAAACTTACAAATTTACCAAGTGACAGGCTTTTAGCTAAGGCCTTGAAAGAAAAAACCGGCGCTATTATCTAGAAACTGCATATCCCCTGGCTGCATTCACTGAAAACCGAATTAAACAAATGGATATTGTTTTCTTTGGAATTATGTAAATCAGGGGATTACTATTAGTTATAAACATAAAAATTATTAAACAGAAACTATCTGATAGTGCACGCCAAATATAAATCAGATTTGGAGACAATTCGAAATTTAAGATGTCTAACGTGGCTGGCAAATAATGTAGGAGAGCACTAGCTGAAACCTTATTTATTCCTTATGAATTATCCAGCCAAAAAAAGGAACACTGTTGCATGTTATAGATTTGAACATCAACCAAGGAAAGTTTTAGGAAACAGGTTTAATAAGAATTCATAGCCAAATACGAATTGCATGTGACTGTAATATGAGCTGTATACTGGATTTGCATCATGTGACTCTGGTCTGTCCCTGGTATAATATGTTAGGGAGAAGTATTTGGAAAAGTTTTTGTCTAAGGCTTATTTCCCTGCAAACTATATTCTGAATCAACCATGTAATTCTGAAGATTTACAGGTGTTAAACAGCCTATCAAAAATATACATACCAGGTCAGTATGTCATTTCCAATATAGCGCTGCAAAAATCGCATCTGACTTGACAGCTACAGGGATAGCATACCGCAAGTCAGTTATCTCTACACCTGTAGCTATCATTAGATGGGAAGAAGAGGAAAATTACCAAGTAGCGTGGTGCATGTCTAAGTTGCTCCCATGGTGGAGAGGGCTAAGGAACAGACAGCTAGGGCAGTGGAGACCCAGAGATCAGGGTTCTGTTCCCGGTCTCCCGATTGTTGCGTTTTCCATTCTCTCTCCCCCCACCAGTTTTATTTTTTGTCTCCCGGTTGTTGTTTTCCATTCCCCCAAGCTTTATTAGTATGTTGTCCCTCACCCAATGTAACCTCCAAGTTTCTCCCCATCCCTGAGTTTGTCTCCCCATGCAGCCGATTATATTAATTTTGCGTGTGGGGGGGTAAAACTCAAGTTAGTTTTTGTTAGTTGGCCATGGTAGTGGTCGTCAGTGTGTTTTTGGACCGCTTCCACTGGCTTTACTGTTGCAGATGATATTTCTGTTGGGCATGTTTTTTGTCAGCGCCGTTTTTCCTACGCAATTTTTGACCGCGCTGTAATTGCTTACAGCGTTTTGACCTAGTGCCAAAATATTTACTTGCTGCATTGAAAATTAAGAGAAAAGAAATTAGACCATATTTGTTTATGCACAGCCTAGAAAATATACTTCCAACATCCAGTATTGTATACTGTTTAGAAGGATTAAATAATGTCTTTTTTAAATGCAAATTTACACGTTTGTAAACTGAAATATTTTATCATGCTATGATGAATGTTTTGTATTTGATTATGTCAACTATAATGGTATCTCAACTAATCAATAAAATATTTCTCTTACTTTTGTAAACAGGACTAAATCGACAGAGCAATTCTCCTTTGCCACAGTGGGTAACCCTTGCAAAGATCATCCTGCTACAGACTCTGCTAAAAGTAAAAATACAGCCGGGGCTAAGGCCACGTAGTAAGAAGAAAAGGCCCTTGCTGTAGCTGAACATGGCTCAGATGAAACTTTGACGTCTTCGGGGCTAAAGCTCCAACATTTGATAAGCTCTTTATCAGACCTCAACCAGAAGGGAGATGACTTTAAGCAAGATTTGGTGGAGATACAGAAATGCACTGATGTGTTCTCCAGCACAACTTCTACCTGAGTAAAAGTCAAATCAACACTTAGGAGCAAGGCTGGAGACCTTGGAAGACCAGGCCTGTTCCTGCAACTTGTATTTTGGGTCTCCCGTGGACACTGAGGGCGATCATTGCCTGGTGTTTATCAAAGAATGTCTGGAGAAACACCTATTGTTGGAAAGAAGAGAGCTCTCTGTGGGTCTCCAGAAAGTATACTGGATTACACCAAGAGGACAGCAACAAGCATCAAATGAACCACGCACCCTTCTGGTAGCAGCTGATGGAGTAGGCACTCGAGACCATATTTTGCAGCCTGTGAAGCACCAGGGTTCATTAATGCAGAATGACCACCTCATCCATATATTCCCTGACATGAGCTACTCGACGAGATAGAGATTTAGAAAGTCTGATGGCATCCAGAAGATCCTGAAGGAAGCGTTCGTTCGTAAGCCATGCAATGGTATTGTTCATCAGCCACATGGCAATATTCCCGACAAGACTCAGAACAGTGCACAAGGGGGAAAGTGTACTCTTATGCAGGACCCACTGATGCTCGTTAGCAGCCTGAAAACATGTTAGCTGCATAGAAGCGATGACAGGAAGAGTCGAGGGTGTCTATGTCCGAAACAGAAGAATCCAGATTTGAAATTGGACTTACACAGACAATTCCCTTCTGGCCAGTAAGCTGTAAACTGTTTCATGTACTCTGTAATACGATGTAAAGGGACCTCTCCTCATAAAGCGGCTATAATGGTTTGGGGGCCACTTATTTTGGGGGGTCCACTACAGTGCTGAGGGGAAGGGGTTGTTCAGTAAGGCGATGAATTATTGCTCATCGCAGTTTTCATTTTCAAAGACACAATATGTAGTGGAGCTTTGGGTAAAGAAATAAGTGTCACTTTTTATAGTCTTTTAAACATGTTGTCTATGGCTCCTGCTGCTAATCAGTTATGTTTGCTACGAGAGAACAAGTTACTACGTCATTAAGATGTTGTCGTTACTTTCAGTGTGTGCTTGCATATACAGAACAGAAAGCTATACATTATCCCTATAAAGGTCTCTTTTTTTTTTTTACCTTGAAAGAATGTTTCTGTCAACCTGGGCTGGTTGTCTCTTGCATGCTTTAAATGAACTGATAAAATGTTTTTGTTGCAAAGTTCTTGAAAACTCTTTAGGGCTGCTGCATACCACATCGTCCCGTGGCGGCCACGGACATTACGTGCAAACTGAATCTTTCGGAAAAATCATTCAACTTACGGACTCTATCAGTCTAATTTGAGCATACCAGTTTGTATTGTTTTTACTAATTCAGATACAACCCCAGCATGATATACTACCAATATTGTGTCCGATTCATTGGAGACAGTATAGCGCAGCGGATTAAGGCTCTGAGCTGTGGATCTGGAGACCTTGGTTTGAATCTCGGAGCCGCTTAGGTGCATACTGTGTGATCCTGAGCAAGTCACTTAACTTCCTTGTGCTCCCAGGTCACATCTGGAAACAAGCTTCGGCTTAGTGTGCTACTCCTGGTTAAACAATTTTCCCTTTCCCCTTTCTTAGACTAAGGAGTGTGAATCTCCTCGGTACGATAAAAGTGGACCTTGTGCCATGTGGAATTAACTGTAACTGCAAATGAATAAAAATAAAAAAAAATTCTGGCATGAAGGTAAGGGCTTACCTATATTATAAATCTCTATTTAAATCAGCAGCCGCCCCCACCCTCCATATTACAATCTTACTTGCAAGCTACTAAAATAGTATACTCTGCTTCCCAACTAAAACTTCAAACATAAAGCCTACATAATCTGGATCTCCTGAGCTCCCTGCCCAGGGACTAACATCACATCAATAAACTCACAGTATGTCCCTCTGCCACTCAAGAGACTATCAATCACAATTAACTTTACTGTTAATATATATATTTTTTAAATCAAATCTTTGATTTAAGACGGGAGAACGTTTTTCTTTTCCTCTGCTTTCTCCCCTTGGCCAAGATGGGTACCTCCTTCTTCAACCACACTTGTCCAACTTGCCCCCAACCCTGTTCCTCCTGATGATCTTTGCTGTAATCCTTCTATGAGCCCCTCACTGGTTACTCCGGCCACAGGAAAATGTAGTACTGCTCTTCCAATTGATGAAGGCAGTGCTGGCCAAGAAGAAGCTGGCTTTGGTGTGACAGGGCCTAATGGGGCCCTCACTGGGCATGGGAGCGGGGCAGACTTTAGTTGCTCAGTCCCTTCACAATTTTCTTTCCAAACCACGCTCTAGCAATATAGGGTAGGCCTTGTAGGGCAAATAAAAAATCTCTCAAAACATAAAAACAGCTCCTTACTGAGGGTCTCTACTGAGGAATTTATGGGCACAAGAATGAACATTGAAGAACTGTCAGCCCCTGAAAAAGGTGGATCTATTGTGGAAGCAAGCTGATGGGATGAATGGATATGGTATTTGGCCCCTGGACAGTACATTTATGGTGGCAGGTGTCTCAGCGCAAAACTATGCCACAAAAACAAAAAAAACTCTTCTGGCACCTTAAAAACTCCTGCAGTTTACCCCCCCCCCCCAATAGGAATCAACTATGGGAGACTGTTGGATATAAAGCAGTGTAAAACAGCGGGAAGGGGTGGCAGTATTCCTAGATTTATGGAGGCTGATATTTTTTCCAAAAGTGTTTATAAAAAAAAAATATTATAGGGGCTACTTTGGCACAAGTGACCTAGCCCAACACATCACTTGTGGGGCTAGGTAGATGAGCGAGCTCCCCCCCTTGAAATTACATATCCCTTTCTTTTAAAGCAGGGAAACTACAGCCTGCTTTTACTTCCAGATGGCATGAACTTTCAACGCATTTCCTTAAAAAAATAAATGGGGTGAGTTCTCATGTCGACTCCACTGAGCAGGTCTTGCTCACAGAATGCACTGGAGCAGGGTCAGACTATTATTATGGTACACAAGTAATTTGCCACCTACTACAATTCAATTAAACGCATAAGATATGCGGACCAGTTTCTTCCTTTCAGACACACCTAAAATCTAAAAAAAGTATTTCTGTCCAAGAAACTTTAATCCAGTCTCCGTTCACAACTCCAGGGCCGGCCTAGTGGCAAAGAGGTCTGAGTTGCCTTGGGCACCTTACCTGTTCCAACACTTGTAGGCTGCATTCAGTAACAAATTCGAGTCGTGGGAGGTCACCTGGGGAGACAAGGATTCAGCATCCGGAGGACTGCTCTGCTCTTCCGGGGAGGAAGGGTTGCTGAACCCAGTGCTTGTCTACCCTTTAACGGAGGCTTGGGGCAGACAGTTAGGAACAACACTTTGGTAATGGAGGGACGGCAGTAGTCAACGCCTCACACATGGTAGTGTGTGTGGGCATGTCTGGATGGCATTGCACAACCGTTCCTCCAGGGAAGAAAACTGGAAAATGGCTGATGCAGTGCGGGATGACACCAACCCCTCTCAGGCCCTGCAGTGGCTACAGGGCCCTCTAGTGGCACCGGATAAATTTAGTTGCTGGTAAGATGCCTACCATCGACCCACCGCCACGGGGTGTCAGGCAAACCATGGGGGTGGAGAAACACGGGATGAAGGTAAGTCCCTGAAATGCCAGGTGACCGGGGTTGTGGAAGGAGGTGGTGCCTGCACAGCGGCAGGGTGGAAAAATAGATTATCCACAAAAAATACACAACTCCAATACAAAGCATATTTGGAATGCATACATTTTCAAATCTTGTATAAAAGTGCAAATGACGGGATGCACCATAATAAACACACTGTTCCTCACTGGTAACACATGAACACATTTGTGACATCACCACCCATGAGTTACAGGGCTCATCCTTACATACAGGGATGAATTTTTTTTTTTTTTTTAATTCTTTGGCAACCTGATAAGGCCCACTAGGCGGCACACGTGTTGTTTACAGGGGTGATCCGGGAGCACTGGGGAGGTTAAGTGACTGGCTTAGAGTCACACAGTATGCAAGTGGAGATTGTGGGAAATCAAACCCAGGGCTGCTGGATGCACCACGCTCATTCAGAGCTCATTACTATAACCTCTACGCTACACTGCCAGCCCGGATTAATGAGTGTGCAACCACTGCAACACAATATCAGCTACCCTTCCCCAACTCAGTCAGCTTAATTACATATTCCCCTTTTCACTAGATACTAATCTAGACTTTTGAAGACATGAGACGGTTTCATCTAATAGTGCCATCGATGTCTGTTCCACAATCTACCACTTTCAATGAAATGATACTGCCTAATGTTTTCTTAATTTCCTCCTTTAATTGACCAATCACTGTGCATCCTTTAGGTCTCCCTATCTTTTGATTCTTTTATTGACTTTACCTGATAAGATGAAGTTACTGTTTCCATCTGTTTGAATCCTATAGTTATATACAGACAGACACACACACACACACACACACACGTATGGGTAAAAATGACAAGATAGAAAACTACATCTTAGTAACATCACTAACAACATATCAAAAAAATAGTGTTGTTGCTGCTGTAACAATGAATATTTTTAAGGTCAGTGTCATCACAGTGGAATACTGAACCAAAAAGCAGCTTCCACAATGCCTAGTGCAGCACTGAAGCCAGCTGTTAATCGAAGAAAAACGGCAAACTCTTCAAACAAACTGCAGATTTAAAAGCTATAACTTGTAAACGACTGTTGTATACATCAAATATACAATAGCCAGACTCAAATATAGGCATTTTATCATCACTTGTGAGTGGCAGGACTTCCATAACCCACTCGTGACTCTGCCACTCGTGAGTTATGGTACTGGGACAACACGGGATATCAAGGGAAACAGAAGGAAGCAGGAAAGCAATCAGGAGTGCAAAGGTGCAAAGTATAGAGAGAACAGCCCAGGAGGTAATGAAAGGGGACATTTTTTTTTAAGGTATGTAAGTGAAAAAGTAGAGTTACGCAAGAACTTACCGTAGCAGTAAATCTTCAAGAGGAGCTCTTGCAGCAAGCAACACCAGTACGACTGATGCCACCAAGCACCGGGGCCACATGAAAACTTCTAGTTAGCAGTCTACCACGGGGGGCCGCTCCCACAGAGGTCAGCATGCTGACATCCGCTTATCCTAGAAAAGGGGTGGTCCCCCAGACCTACCTCAGTTCTCCCACCAGAGACCCTGGTGCATAAATCACAAATGGAGAGCCGAGGCAGTTCCTCAGAGCCGAGGAAAGCAGAAGAACAATTGGGGGAAGGAGGGTGGGAAAACAGCCCCTGCTGCAAGAGCTCCTCTTGAAGATGTACTGTTACAATAAGTTCTTACGTAACTGTACTATCTTACTTTGAGGAGGCTCTTGCTTGCAGCAGGCAACACCTGTAGGACCGAGTCCCAAGCAGTACCAGAACTGACTGTAAGTCAGCCAGGAGGAGGCAAACAGGCAGCAGAAGGCTGTTCATGAAAGAAGGCCCTGAAGGACAGCCAGTCCGAAATTAGCCCTGTGTCTGGACACAATGTCCCGACTGTAGTGCCGGATAAAGGTGAGAAACCGAACTCCAAGTGGCAGCTAACCAGATGTCCACAGCAGACACATTCCTGAAACAGGCGGTGGAGGCAGCCATACCTCTAGCTGAGTGACCCTTAACCGCTCTGGGCAAGAACTTGTTGTACTTACGACAACAGTACACAATGCAATTTGCCCACCATTCTGACAAACGCTGTTTTGAAACAGGTGCCCCCTCTCTCTGAGGGGCAAACGAAACAAACAACTGATCAGTCTTTCTAACCGGTTGGGTGTGGTTAGAGTAACGGAGCACCCTATAAACATCAAGAGTACGACGTAAGACCTCCCCCTGATTAGAATACTCAGGGAAATAAACCTGCAGGTAGATGGATTGGTTTAGCGTGAACTCAGACACCACCTTAGGCAAAAACTTAGGATTTGTATGCAAAGTCACACTGTCTGTGAAAAACCAAATAAGGCTCTTTACACATCAGAGCCTGAAGCTCAGAAATCCCCCACGTGGAAGTAACAGCAACTAAAAACAATGCTTTCCATGACAGAAAACGTAGCTCACAAGGCGCAGCCAGCTCCAAAGGAGGCAGAGTGAACTTTTCCAAAAATGAAAAGATCATCCCAGGGCGGGACAGGGTCCTGAATGGGAGATTTCAAGTGCAAATATATGCAGGAGAGGTCCAGATGGGCAAAAGCCTTGCCCTCAGTAGGTGCATGGTATGTAGAGATAGAGGAAAGGTGCACCTGAAGTGAAGAGTACCCCGGGCCAGAGTTCAAAAGGGATAGAAGGTACTCCAAAATCAGGTGAAGGGAGCCAAGTGGTGAGCTGTAGCCCACAGGGAGAAGTGCTTCACCTCATGGCGTAGGTGGCTCTTGTGGAAGGTTTCCTGGCAGCCACCAGGACATCAGCAATGCTGGAAGAAACCCCAAAGTGGGCGATAGCTATGTCTGCAGGAGTCATGCATGGAGATGCAGAGACTTGAGGTCTGGATGAACCAGGGTGCCCTTTTCCTGGGAGAGCAAGCCGGTGCACAGAGGCAAGGGAACTGGAGGTTCCACTGTCAGCTGCTGAAGTAAAGAGAACCAGATCTGATGCAACTAGTAGGGAGCTTTGAGAATCATCTCCAACCCCTTTGACTGAAGCTTGAGTAGAACCTTCTGCAGGAGCAGGAATGGTGGAAGGCGTACAAGAACCTCCCTTTTCAGGAGTGGGACAATGTGTGGCATCACAAAACTCCAGGCCCTGGATCGAGCAAGCAGAAAAGTGGCAGTTTTGCATTGTGTGGGGACACAAAAAGGTCCAACTCTGGGTGGCCCCAACTGTCGAAGAGGTCTTCGATCACTGAAGGCAGGAGTTCCCATTCGTACAGCCTCAACCTGAACCGGCTTAGACTGTCGGGCAGGTCATTTTGGGTGCCTGGAACATGGACGGCTGATAGTTCCAGGTTATGCTCGATAGCCCAGTACCTGACTCTCATGGCCTCCTGACAAAGGGGGTAGGAGTGAGTGTCCCCCGGTTTGTCAATGTAGAACACTGCAGACATGTTGTCCGTCTGCACCAGTGGTGAACTGGGAAGTATGTGGGTCTGGAAGGTCTGCAGAGCATAAAGAACTGTCCACATCTTTGGCACACTGATGTGGAAATGCTGCTCTGACTTGGACCAAATCCCCTGGGTCTGACAGTCGACTAGGCGAGCACCGCAGCCCAGACTCAAAGCATCCGTAGTGAGAATTTGCTGAGGGGACACAGTATGGAGGGGAATCCCTTTCAGGAGATTGGCGGTGTTCTGCTACCACTCCAAGGTCTGTCTCACCGGGTCGGAAACCAGCACTGGCTGGTCCAGGTCATCAATGTGCTGGTCCCACTGGGCTTGAAGGGTCCACTGGGGGACACTCATATGCAGGCGGGCCAGGGGAACCATGGCTATAGCCACTGCCATGTGACCCAACAGCTGAAGGAATGCTCTGGCTGGTACCTGACGGTTGGAGGATACTAGCCATGCCTGTGCTATCAAGCGTGCTGCCTTGTCTTCTGGCAGGAAGGCTCTGTCCTGGGACAAGTCCAAGACTGCACTTATACACTGGAGGCATGGCTCGGGGAGAGAGACAAGATTTTGGCAGATTGATCATTATCCCCAGGATCTGGAAGAGCCGAAAGGTGCCTTCCAGGGTCTGTAGCAAGAGATCCCTAGAGGGGCTGTCAGCAGCCAACTGTCCAGGTAAGAGAACACATAAAAACCCTGTCTCCGCAGAGCCTCAGCCACCACTGCTAGACACTTGGTAAAGACCCAAGATGCGGAGGAAAGGCCAAAATGAAGGGCTCAAAACTAAAAGTGGTCCCCCTGGAAGCAGAAGAGGAGGAAGCGGCGGTGTACCGGGAAAACCAAGATATGGAGATAAGCATCCTGCATATCCAGTGAACAGACCCAGTCCCCCTGGTGAAGAAGGGGAAGCAGCCCCTGAAGAGCACCCATCCTAAAGCACTTGTACTCTATGAAGAGGTTCAGATGGCTGAGGTCCAGGATCAGCCTCAGGTCCCCCGTTTTCTTGGAGATGAGGAAGAAGTGGGAGTAGAACCCTTTTTCCCTCTTTGTACTGAGGGGCAGGCTCTACGGCCTTTTTACGCAGCAGTGCTTGAATCTCTTCCTGGATGAGGGAGATGTGGGCCTGCGGGTAATGGGAGAGTGAGGGAGGGCTTTCTGGAGGAGGCTCCAGAAACTCAAAGGTGTGACCCATTCGATAATCTGTAGCACCCACTGATCTGAAGTGACAGTGAGCCACCCATCTAGGTATATGGAGAACCGACTCCAACTGCCTTCCCCCAAGGCCTCTGCTGGAGGGGGTGGGGTCAGGCAAGGAGTCAGGCAGTGGATCCAAGGGTGGGCAGAGCGGCTGAAATCGCTCTGGGGGCCCAAGGGGCAGTTGATCCAGTTGGCAGAGTGGTTGCCTTATGCTAGAAAGGACCTTGCAACTGCTGGCCTTTGGAAGGCTGGCGAGAGGACAGACATTGGGAAAACTGTGGCTGGGAGCAGTACATGAAATGTACTGAACTCAGGGCCTTGCCCGAATCCTGAAGGCGGGAGATGATATTCTCAGCATCACCCCCGAACAAGACCGAGCCCCGGAAAAGGGCATCCATGATCTTGGCTTGGACATCAGGCATGAAGCCAGAAACTCTGAGCCATGAATGGTAGCTAATGCAGACCCCTGCTGCAGCCCCATGCCCAGCAGCAACGACTGTGTCGTAAGCTGCCCTAAACACATGGGTGCCCACATACAAACTGGACTTAAGGAGCTGGGCTAACTGCATTTTAGTGGAATCTTCAGGGATCATTGAAACCAAGTCCCTCACCTGATGCCAGAGGGCATTCTGGTACTGTACCATATGGGCCACATATGTCTGGGCCCAAATGGCTGCCATGGCAGAGGAATACACCCACTTGCCCAACTGGTCCAGCTGGTGAGACTCCTTGTCTGAAGGGTTGGTGCCAAGACGTTTGGACTTCTTAGTGTCATCATGCGCAGTGTTCATGACAAATGAATCCACCGTGGGGTGCTCGCCAAAGAAAGGTTTACCCACTGGCGCATGGTAAAGGCAGTTGGCCTTCTTGGCCAAGGTCTGAGTGGAGGAAGGGTGAGTCCACACTGCCTTAGTATCATCATCATCATATGACTCAATCAGAGGAGGGAACACCAAAGGGAAAGTCTCCTTCTTCTGCAGGTAAAGCATCAGGCAATGCTGCTCCAGGTCAAGTTCCTCTGTTTCCTATCCCATAATAGACTGGATATGGCGCATCACATCCAAAAAGGAGGGATAGTCTGGTGTCTCCTTGGAAGGCCCCTGACTTTCAGAAGAGCCCTTGGGATCCTCGGACGACTCCAAGGAGGAAAAGGAGGCATCATCCCCTGAAGGATCACTGCCTTGGACTGGAGTCTGAGGGCAAAGATCATCCGTATGCTGGAGTGAGATGCCCGTGTGAACCCCAGAAGCCCCTGTGGTAGGGGGGTTGCTAGATCCTGTCTGGTCTAGATCCCTAAGAGGAGGGGGGGCCCCGAAGAGGAGGAAGAGAAGGCCAAATTGGTGCATTCTTGTCCTTCATGAAGGTCCACCAGACTGTGACCAAGGCACTGTAATCCACTGGTGGAGGAGGGCTGTACAGTAGATAAGGAAAATGAGGAGGAGGGTACTGGTACACTGGTGGAGGAGGCGGTGTTGGGTACCCTGGCGTTGGTCCAGCAGGCGCCAGCTGGGGGTTCCTGGGAGGGCCAGTGGGCGATAGTTGCAGCACAGGCTAGGGCTGAGGCAAAGTCAATTGAGGCATCAGCACAGCCAGCGCCAGCCTGACAGGCAAAGGCTGGTGTCAGTCTGCTAAAGCAGGCGATATTTGGCCCCGAGGCGAAGCTGGCAGAGGCATTGGCTATGTGGAAGAAGAGGTGAGCACCTGCTCCAGGTGATGCCTGGAAGGACTAGCGACAGCCCCGGAGTCGGGACAGACGAAGGCAACACCTTGGCCGGGGGGGGGAACGTGGTGGGCCAGCCAGCCCTGGTTGAGTCACCTGGCTAAGGACTCATGGGGGCTAGGAGCTGGGAGGCAGGGGACTAAGTCTGCTGCCCTGAGCAGCTGCCACCCATGACAGAAATGAGGGTGGGCAGCAGGACCACTGGCAACCTGGAAGGAGTGAGGGCTGCCAAGACAGGAGGGGCTGACCCCCCATGGGAGGAAGACCCCGAGGCGGAAGCCAGTCTATGCAGTGACTGTGAGCGAAAGGCTGGCAGAGAACGGTCCTGGTGCTTATGCTTCCTGCTAGATGACTTCTGGGAAGAAGACGACGAAGCCCCAGAGGCCAGGTAAGTGGAAGAGCTTTGAGCCTGAAGCTCCTTCTCCGTCACAGCTAATTTCTGTTAAAGCAGGTAGCTTTGAAGAGTCAAGTGGCATCTCTGTGTGGCCTGGTTGAAGTCCTGGCAGTACTTGCAGGTCTTGGTGTCGTGGTTGGGGCCTAAGCAGAGCAGGCAGGAAGAATGACCATCTTTGGCGGGAATCTGCTTGTTGCAGGCACACTTCGTAGGCCGGTCGGAACACGAGGCTAGAGAAGAAGACAAACAAGATGGTGAAAACACCAAAAATCGATGTTAAAATTACTGGAGAAAAAGAAATAAATTGCAGGTAAACCGAGAAGAAAATAACAGTCGACTGAAGCAGGCGTTCATGGAAGTTCGACGTGCATGGGTCAATGCAAGAAAAGAACTGAGGTAGGGCTGGGTGATCCCTGACCCCCCCCCCTTTTAAAGGATAGGCGGATGTCAGCATGCTGACGGCGGGGTGGCGGCCCCCCGTGGTAGACTGCTAGCTAGAAATTTTTCGTGTGGTCCTAGCGCCTGGCAGCTTCAGTCCTACCAGTGTTGCCTGCTGCAAGAGCCCCATCGAAGTAAGATCAGGAAATATCTATATATATATATATTTTTTTTGTTATTCTGACCCCAAATTTTGAAGACGGTCATTTTATTACTCGCCTTATAAATATGACATGTATCATTTATAGTATATTGGCTGAAAAGTCATTTCGCACCAGAAATGCAAAAACATGTCTCACCTAGGATTTAAAAAATTACACCTATCTTATTTTTGAGGTGGTGTGGAAAATGGCGATGTTGAAAGTTTGGAAGCAAAATATTGAAAATTAGTCATGAGTGAACGTTGAAATACTGCAATGTTCACTCATAACTGGGCATTTTACCATATCTGTATATGTTTTGACCACAGATTTTCAACATAGCCTTTTTACGACCCCACCTCATGAACAACGGTGGTGAAATTTTTCAAATCCCGCCCAAAAGGTGATTTCGCAATGTGACTGAGAAACTGCCTTTCAGGCCACATTTGCATAATTTTTTCACCATTGGTCATGAGGTGGGCTCCCAAGAAGGCAATGTTGAAAATTTGGGGTCAAAATATGCAAAAAATGACAACGCTATGAATCAAAGTTCAAAACCCATTGAAATGCATTGAACCACACCTTACCAGTTTTTCTTATAAGGCAGTCACTGGTTCCAGCAGCAAGATGTGTCTTTGATCGGAGAGTGGATGTACACCATGGGATATGTTCGGGTGTGTGTGGACTGGTTGGTGCTGAGTGTGAGGTTGGGGTAGGGTGTGTGTGAGGGGGGGGTCAGATCGGTGAGGTATTTTCTTTTTTTACAGGTTTAAAAAAAAAAAAATCAAAGGATGGTTTTCTTTTATTACAACTGACATTCCAACACTGAGGATTGGGCACCCTAGTTTTGGGCTACTCTTCGAGGAACAGGGGTGGGTGACCTGGAAGGGGTCCAGAGAAGCGGTACCGAGGGTGGGCACCCAAGTCCGCTTATATAAAGATATATATGAAAATATTTGGAAGGGCAGGCGGGTGACCTGGAAGGGAGATGGAGAGGGGAGAAAGAAGCAGTACCAGGGCCGCGCACCCTAGTCCACTTATTTATAAAATAAAAGTAAATAAATACTAGGAAAAGGGGTGGGTGACCTGGAAGGGAGATGGAGAGGGGAGAAAGAAGCAGTACCAGGGACGAGCACCCTAGTCCACTTATTTATAAAATAAAAGTAAATAAACAATAGGAAAGGGGGCCGGTGACCTGGAGGGGAGAAAGATGCAGTACCAGGGCTGGGTAAAAAAGTAAATAAACATTGGGGGGGGGCAGACAACCTGGAGGGGATGGGGGAGAAAGAAGTGGTACCGGGGGTAGGCACCCTGGACCTAGATAGATAGATAGATTGATAGACAGACAGAGAGAGAGACACACACACGGAACAGGGGATCGCCGACTCACTGCTCCAGTTGAAGATGGCAGCACGACTTCCAGCCGCGGCTTCAGCATTCAGGAAAATCCCACTGTTCTCATACAGAGAACACAGGTGAACATCTCCTCTCACTAAGCTGACCACCCTGGATTTTGGGGTGCAAGGAAAAAGTATTTCTGCCCATTATTTTAAAAAAGCAAACATCAGAATCTAGTTAAACGGGTCCCATTTAGCTGGATGCTGGATTTTTTTTTTCAGAATTACAGCATTTTGATGCATTTTCCATGTTTCTAGTTCAAGTGGAGGAAAAAAACAAGATGGCTCTTAGCACAAAAAAAAAAAAAAAAAATTTCCGTGCTGTGAGAAGCAAGTGGTGAGAAACCAAAAATGGTCTTGCGACACAGAATGTCTGGTATCGCATCAGAACGTTATCCCCAAAACCCTACTGAATATGCTCAGAACAGATACTGGGCATGTTCAGATCAGAAAAAAAAAACTTTAAATCTGGAACCATTTAATATTTTTTTTCATGAAACCTTCCAAATGCACTACCTAGGCGCAGCTTATTCTACCCTGCAAGTTTCCGAAAAAAAAATCCATTTTGTGTTGACTGTACGTGAGAGCAAACCCAAATCCTGTGTTAAGTATAAGAGAAAAAAATTAGACATTTATTAGGAAAATGACATATGTGGATCTCAGAAACCGCACAAGCTGTCTTCACAAAACTTTCCACAAATTTAGACCTTGCCTCCTAGACGACACATGCCAAATTTCAGTTAATTTTGCGAAACACTGCCAAAGCTATTAAGGTGCAAATTTAGGGGTTTAACATGGAACCTCGTGCTCAACCCTAACTATAGGGGTGCTAGTGTGCCCCTATAATACTAGAAAGTGCCATTTCATAAATAACACTCCAGTGTGTGCACACAACAGAGAATAATGTACTACTCGGATGGCTGCGGTACTCAGCTCTGCCTCGTTGCCAGACATTCAAAGTGGGTATTACTCTCACATAACTACACAACCCATCAATTGTGATCCCCTATGTACTGCAGGGACTATATGAGGTACACCTGGTAGCAACCTAAGCATGCAAATACTTACCATACATACATACACACATATATAACATTTAAACCTGCTTATACTGAGAGAGAATGTTGGTCAGGATAGTAGGAACATCACTACTACACATTCAAAAAGTACCACGGGATCTTCAGCTTCCACCTGGGCAGCCTTCATCAGTAGGCAGAAGGAACCTGGGGATAGCCTCGCTTACATAAAGCATCATTTTTATAGGAGGTTCCCAGGGCAACAGAGACAGCAGCAGAATAATATACACAATAATGGCTAGGTAGGGGTTTATAACGAGATTTTACACCCCCTCACCCGAGGGGTGGGATGCCACATAAACCCAGAGAGCGAAGCTCGTGGGGATTATTAAGGCATCTCAACCCTCGTGGGTGTAAAATTCAAGATTTACACCCCCCAACCCAGCCTTTATTTTATATAATTGCTGGGGAGTATTTTCTTGCCACAGCAAAGAAAATAAAATATATGGACAATCCAACAGAGTCGTGACACGGAGCAGTGGGGTTTCAGCGTGGTCCATCCATATGTAGCGGTTCCTGAAACCCAGAGTTTATTTTTTATTTTTTTATTATTCCCAATGTATATGGCCAGTAAAAAGTTAAAAAAGAACTTACTACTGACTGGGAGTGTCAATGAACTGTGTAGTGGTGAAGAGAGGGGCTGGCGCACAGAAAGAGATGATTGGGACTGGCACATGTGTGGAGTGAAGGAAATCTGGCATGTGTTCGCCGTTATAACCCGTGGGTTAAAACAGCAAATTATGACCCGGGGTTTCCTATGGGAGAAAATGCTCCCTAGTTATTATTAAAGGAATAATGCCCTCCAGAGTGGGTGTTATGCTGGGATAACATCCCGCCTCAGGTGGTTGGGCCAGAGACCACTGGCCAAGGGCATCCAACACCTGAGAAGGGATATTATCCCAGCATAACACCCACCCTGGAGGGCATTATTCCTATTATACAATGGCTTGTTTTATACAGAATAGAACAAACTGTAAAGAATGTTTTTGTTAGTGTGTAAAAATATTTTTGTTTCTTAAGAGAAGGTGCAATGACAATGCAACCAATGATCCAATGCAACCAGCAGGGATGTTATGCCAGGATAACATCCCTGCTGTCATGGCCAACTGACCAATCAGAAACCAGGATTCTTTCTTGCCATTGTATAATACAAGTTAATCAGCTCACATAACAAATGATGTTAAAACTTCAATTAATGCATGTGTATTCAAAATTCGTAACCATGTTACCATGTGGTTTAACATCTCATCCAAGGGGTAATGCCTCCGATGGTGCAGCAAGCCCAGTACTACAGCACCACAGTGTCAGTCTCAGGCCAAGTGCCCAACATGGGGACTGAACCTACGACATTCTGCTCTTCTGCCCCAGAGTTAAGAGTGCTACCAACTGGCCCACTGACACTACATCTTAACTAGTTCAACTCCAGTGTAGTTGTATGTTAAACTCTACACCCACTGGTCGACAGCCCAATTCTCAGTTCTCCAAGCACACTAGCAAATCCCTGTAGGTCACGTGGACCTTATGGAAATGCATCTCCTTCGATTTTTAAACTTTTTGTACTCATAATATAGACTCATTTTCTTTAATCTTGGCACAAGACATTATTATCATGAACAAAAAAAGTACATTTTGTGTTTCGTTAAAGGACTCAAGTATAGGTCATCCAGTGACCCAAAAGTAAGTAGTACGACTTATTAGGCAAATAACCCGGATTTGAGTTCTCAGTCTGGCTGTCACGATCAGGTGACAAAGGCAACGCTGGCTGTGACAGAGACTGTGCTGCCCCCACCTGCTTTAAGGAAGGTAAGTGGCTCCTGCCGTTACCCAGCTGGCCCTGTTAGATGTGTCTGGTCAGGAATATGCAGCTTGAGATGGGGGGTGAAATACTGCTTTGTGTATGACACCGTATGCTGACACAGGATGCAGTGACGTGGTATGTCAAATCAGGTGCCAGTGAAGTGGGAGGGCTTGGCTCCAGATCAATTCCGACTGGCCAGAAATGTTTCCTGTCTCAGCTGCGACAAAAAATTGGTTGAAACAATGGTCCCCTGTACCCCACTAGGGTTCATTTCAGATATTTATTTATGTGGGACACTGACCCACCGGGTAAAAACAGTAAGGGTCAAATGAAAAATAATAATGGGCCATATTGTTCATCCAAGCCCAGATTAATAAAACAGCAGTTTAAAACATCTATAACAGTGAGCAGGTTGTCCCCAAGGTAGAAGAAAAGGTGGGTCAAAATTAAAAACCTGTGTGCCAATTGTCCCAATCGCCCACCCAGAAATGAACCCTGCCCCAACCATGCTGGATGGCAACATTCTGGTCAGATCTCCTTCTGACTGGCAGGTCCCAACCAGACGGGTTACTCTGGGACAGTACACAAGAGGATAGGATATGGGCATCAGGCCAGTGGTGACCGCAACTGGAGTTGGGATTCAGGGCTTGTGGATGGGCAGACCAGGAAAGGAGGGAAGACCTGGACACACACATTCCTAAGTGCTCCTGAGGTTCAGTGTGCCATGCTGCTTAAAGTGGCTGTCACGCCAATGTTGAATTCCAAAACATAGTTCAGCACTTGTCAGCAAACTTTATTGGCACACACATATTTCCAATTTTGTGCAGGCAGGGGTGTCTGACTGAAGAGTACTTTACAAATGCACACTTGTAAGTTCTGCAAGTGACCTGCACAGAATTGGAAATGTGTATGCCAGTAAGGCATTTTTGCCTTGAACTGGCAATAATGATTCTGTGAGTCCTTTGGTAAGTTTCCTAACGAAGAACGGAGAAATAGAGAGGTTTGGGGGGGGGGGGGGGATCCCACTTATTCAATATAACAACCAGTCCTCTCTCCATCCACACGTTGGCCTGAACAAGCACTTTACATAAATGCCCGCCAATCCCCTAGTGTTTAGCAGGAACTCTGAACCTGCCTTTCACAAACCTGGCACTACCGACTGAACAGGAATAAGACAGCTGAAAATAACTTTGGGATATAAACCACCGATAACTGAGACACAACAAGAGGACATAATGCACACAGGAAGTGGGGGAGAATGATAAGTACTATCTATTTTAAAATTATAACCCTGCGTAGTGAGGAGTCTGACATTAAAAGCTTATTGTTGCTATTTATCCATTTGAGTCTGCGTACAGAGTCATGAACGAGATTATCCAGTCACTCCCAGAGCAAATAATTTGCATGTAAGTCACCATTCCCACGAGCTATGAAGTATCTGAACTGGTCAATTAAGGCGCTCAGTTTTTTACTTAAAAAGGTAGTAATTACTCAGAAGTAGGAACACACACTTTGTTCTGTACATTTTATAGTTGGCAGCAATTCTGCCAAACTGCATTCTAGACCTCCCAGAAATAAAGCATGTAATTTTATCCCCTCGGTTTACTGATGCCAAAATGCTCCAGAATCCAGCCAACAGATTGCACAAAGGCCCATGAGCACAGAGGTCAGTCTTCTCAAAAGTATATTTGCTGGGCAAACAGAAAGGGAGATCCCCCCTCCCCCCCCAGAATGGTTCTAAACAGCTGCTATGTTCTCTGAAAAACAACACTCCCAGTAAGCAAAATTTAAAAATAAAAATGTTTAAAATTGAGTTGCCTTTTATGTTTGTTTTCTTGCAGTCATCCTGATAATTATAAATGATGCACATCTACGGCCCAGAAACTCGTCATCTGAAAACTAGTCTGCATTCCAAGACAGGCCCCTGAAACCTCAACATTATGTAGAATAGGCAGCAAAAAAATAAACTGTGTCAAATTCATTTCTTTATACTAGCAATGAGACTCTCAACATAGGACAGTATCACAGAGTATAAGAGTGTGCTATTATACATCATTCTTAGCCAATCAGAACTCTATTTCTAAACATTCCAAGTACTCTTATAACTATTATAGATCGAAGGAGCGCTCCCAACCAATCGGAGGCTCCTCTCCTCTGCGTGTGAGACACTCTTATTCTGTGAGGAGCGTCTCACACGCAGATGCCCTGGAAACAAGCACATCCTGGGACAGTTTTTTTTTTTTAAATAACATTGAGCACTCCCTTAATCAATAATATACAGTATTTTAATACGTCCCCCCGGCACCACTCATTGCAGGTACAAGTGGTTTCACTTACATTCTGTTCAAGCCCAGAACAGCTCCGCTTTGCTTCACTGTTCTATCTTGAGCAGAATGCGCTTGAAACCACTCTTATCCCGCAATGAGTGGCTCCGGGGGGACAAATTTATATAGCTATAATAGGGGTGAGATTTTACAGTAGTAAATAAAAGCACGTATTCTCACCGGAGTGAGACAGATGCTGATGATGTCACCACAGTGGAAATAAAGACATTTATCACACCCACGTAAAACCTGAACAAACCCGCGCAAAACTGCGCAAATGGTAACTTTTGCAACAATAGGGGGCCATATTGTATAAATAGGATACATCACATGCACTTGCGTGATATAGAAAATAATTTCACTCCTGCACAGTGACCTCTGGATACTCACTCGTGGCTTCGCCACTCGTGAATATCCAGAGGTCACTCTAGAGGAGTGAAAATATTTTTTCATATCACACTCGTGCCCATCATGTATCCTAGGTCTCATGCACATAGTACTAAAATTCTGAAGGTCTACATTCAGTGCACATAGTCTATTTTGTACACGGGGGTTCTCTATTATTCTGTAAAGTAAAACATTTAGATTTTAAATTCAAATTAAAAATGTTTGTTAAACAAAGGTCTTTAATATGATTTATAGTATATCTATATGTACAGTGCCTGTACCTGTCATGGTTTTAAGACTTTCTTCAGCCCTTTGTGTGCCACATCTGCTTCATAGTTCTGTCGGCCAAAGAACTCGAGAATGCATTCTTATAACTGTAAGGGACACAGTACTGCACATATAAACAAATATGATAATGCCATCTGTGTTAGTACTCAATGCTTGATTCTTGAGGGTTATTTCTCCACCTATCAGCTTGGGCATGTAATAAAGACAGTGAAACAAAATGGGGTGGGGGACGTGTCACTGGGTCACCACATGGACAGAACATAAGCAAACAAAAAAATATATACCAGTATAAACATTTTTAATGGTTAGGTCATCTGAGCTGTTCTGTAAACAGGTAGAATGGGGATTTGGAGAAGTGCCATGAGAAGCAAAGGGAGGCAGGGAGGTCAGTAAGGGAAGCCAAAGCTCAGACAGAAGAGCGCATCGCAAAATCTGTGTTTAGAGGGGACAAAACCTTTTACAGGTACATAAATGAAAAAAGAAGGGCGAAGGAGGGATAGTGAGACTGAAGGTGGAGGCTGGGGGCAGCATAGAGGATGACAACAGTAAAGCTGACATATTTAACAGATACTTCTGCTCAGTCTTTACTGAGGAAGGGGAAGGTAACAGGCCTGATAGGAGTGCAAGGGGTGGGAAGGGCACGGAAATGGACATAAGTCCCTTTACACAGGAAAGGGTCCTAAAGGAACTGGAAGGAATAAGAGTCAATAAAGCAATGAGGCCGGATGGTGTGCACCCCAGGGTCATGAAGAAAATAAGAGAGGTGGTGGCTGAACCTCTGGTAATCCTGTTTAGCCAATCACTGGAAACAGGGGAGGTACCCAAAGTCTGGAGGACAGCAGATGTAGTCCACTTATACAAAAGTGGGAACAAAGAGGAAGTGGGGAACTACAGATCAATCAGCCTGACCTCTGTAGTGGGGAAGATCATGGAAGCACTATTGAACAAGAGACTAGTGGAACATCTGGTTGCCAACAGACTACAGGACCCAAGGCAGCATGGCTTCACGGGAGGGAGGCCATGCCAGACCAACCTCATTGAGTTTTTTGACTGGGTGACAAGGGAGGTGGATCGGGGACAGTTGGGGGTGAGGATATAGCATGCAACAAGCAGGAAAGGGACCTTGAGGTTATCATCTCTGATGACCTCAAGGTAGGGAAACAGTGTGACAAGGCAGCAGGTAAAGCAAATAGGATGCTGGGATGCATAGCCAGGGGCATAACCAGCAGGAAAAGGGAAGTTATAATTCCACTATACAAGACATTAGTGAGGCCCCACCTGGAGTACAGTGTCCAGTTCTGGAGACCTTACCTACATAAGGACATAGACAGGGTGGAGAAGGTTCAGAGAAGGGCAACAAAGATGGTACAGGGATTGCATTACAAGTCCTATGAGGACAGGCTGAAGGACTTGAATAAGTACTCCCTGGAGGAGAGAGGGGATATGACAGACATATACAAGTATCTTACAGGGAGGAACAGGGTGCAGGAAGAAAAAAATTACTCACCTTAGTAATTATGTTTCTTCTAATGGAGTCTTGCTGTATTCTGACACTTTGCAGTTAGCTCCATCTCTTGAACTGCCCCAGAGAGTGAAGGATTAAATTCTATGCCAGGCATAGAACGTTGGGCTGAGCTCGGTTGAAAACTCTGTCTGTGTCCTTTTGAAACCAAACCATCAGATTCTTATGAGCTAAAACTCACTGACTAATGTGGAAATTGCAAAAACTACTAGTAGCCAACTGGCAACAAAGACTTTGGATTCCCCAAAAGACTCAAGTCAGGAAACCCAAAGAACCAAAACTAGGTAATAAGAACTAAAAACTCTTAATTAAACAAATACAAAGCACCCAACACAACAGGAGTTGGGTAAAGGCACCCCTTGAGTGCAACACTGCACCTGCCCACCCACTTCCCAAAAACAGGTTCTGAGAGGGGAGGCAGGGAGGGAGGTCAGAATACAGCAAGACTCCACTAGAAGAAACACAATTACTAAGGTGAGTAATTTTTTCTTCAAACAACATGAAGTCTTGCTGTATTCTGACAATCTGCAGACTACCAAGCAGTACCTCCAAGGATGAGGGACAGAACCTACTTTGGAAATAGGCTCTGAAGTACTGCTGTGCCAAACCTAGCATCACTCCTAGCCTGGATATCCAGAGAGTAATGCTTGGTGAAGGTATGAACTGTTTTCCAGGTGGCTGCTTGACAGATTTCTAACAAGGGATATCCTAGCTGCAGCTGTACTCTAGTGAAATGAGCCCTCAGGCCTGAGGGTGCAGTTTTCACAGCAGAACTGAATACAGGACACAATCCACCCGCAATGGTTTCTTGATGGCAGGTTTTCTCACCTACTTCCCACAGGTGAGGAACAACTGGAAGGAGTCAAACCTGTGACCCTTTGTGCGTTCTATGTAGTAAATAAGGGCCTTTTTAACATCTAAACTGTGCAGCCTCCGTTTCCCTGAGGAGGTGTGATCAGTGAAGATCACAGGAACAGACATAGATTGGTTTAAGTGGAAATCAGAAACCACTTTCGGTAGGAACCTTCTATTGGTTCTAAGGACCACCTTATCTCTATGGAAAGAGATGAAGTCAGGCTCCACTGACAGGGCTTGCAATTCACTGATACGTCTGGCAGAAGTAACAGCAACCAAAATCACAGTTTTCCAAGTCAAGTACTTGAGCTCTGCCGAGGATATACCCCACCGATACAATTTGTATTGGAGCTTTGAAAGCAGTGGCGTCAGATTTCAGCTACCAAATGGCACCACAGGAGCATGTGCCATTTTGCTCGAACGCCAGACTTTACAAAATTAAAGTAAGTTAAACTTCACTGAAAAGAGCACTCTATTTGCGAAACCCCTAATCGGGGGTAAGGCTTGAGGGGATGGGTAATTTATGAATATTACGATTCTCCTTTAAATGAACACTGACTTCCTTTACCAACTAGCCCAAGTTGAAGATATAAAAGGTTACAGATTTTAAAGAGTGAAAGGTAAAAGGCTAAGCCAGCTGTGGGGCGGTGTAGGCAGATAGGGAAGGCAGACAACCAGATGCTCATAGTGGGGGATTCAATTGTTTGGGGTACCAAAAAGTTACTCTGTCACACGGGCCGGGTGAGGATGGTGGTGCTGTGTGTCCCAGAGACGACAGTGGACAGGGTACCCCAAGGACACGGGGGTTGATCAGGGTAGTGGGAGAGAGGCCAGACATTATCGTCCATGTTGAGATGAAACCACTAGAATAGTTAAGGACAGGTTCAGGGCACTGAGGGCTAGGCTCGAGGGGGTGGTTGCTACTGTGACCTTCTTGGAGGTCTTCAAAGTACACAGGAGGGGGAAGCAATATAACATTTCAATGACTGGCTGAAAGGGTGGTGAGCCTAGAAGAGCTTTTGCTCCCTGGAGACTAGGGTGCTTTTTGGTGGGACAAAGGACTGTTTAAATCAGATGCCCTTCGTCCCATGGGGGGAAGGGAAAGCAAAGGCACTGAATCAGAAGTTTGAGACCTTCATCTCTGGGCAATTAAACTAGCAGGTGGTAGGCTAGAGCGAGGGTCATCAATAGGGTATTCCCAACTGAGGAAGACCTAGATGGCACTCACCTGACTAGACGGGGTGTTCAGGGAGCTGCAAGCTACACAAATGACTTACAAAATAGGATCATAAACCTAAGCGTGAGTACCAAAACTGATGGCGGGGGGCATTTGGTTAGAGGTTTATCAAAGGGAACATGCAAAGCAGGTCTGGGCAATGGATGAAGGAAGGACAGCTGGCAGAGCTCACAGAGGATGGTCTGCTTTAATATCAGAAGCCTTGGTAGTAAAATGAGCGAGATTTAGGCAATTGCAGCAAACGGCAGCTCTGAAATAATGGCAGTGACAGAAATATGAGAGTCATCCAATGAGGACAGAGATCTCACTGTCCTAGGCTATACATTATTCAGGAGGGATGGGGATGAAGGGGCTACCACTTATGTCAAGAAGGCTATCAGAGTGATGAAGGATAAGAAGACAGGGGTGGAGGTGTGGTAAAAATCACTATGGGGTTAGTTTACAGTGAATGGTGGAAAAGTTGCCTGCTTAGGAGTCATTTACTGGCCCCCAGTCAGACAAGTAGTAGCCAGAGCTCTAGACAAGGAGGTTCGGAAGGCAGCAGTTGGAAGGAAAGTCATCCTGATAAGCCAGCCGGGTGGCGTGGAGGGCTGAGGCGTTGGATGCCTTACCTCCTCCAACTCCGGCAACCCAGATTCAGGAACGAGCCTGGGGCACTGGGGTCAACTGGGGGTTGGGGGCAAGCTGGACTGAGCGGCTGCAAGGCAATTCTCCCGAGGAGGGATGTGGATTTCTCCCAGTTCTTGGCTGCCACCCGGCGGAGGCTAAGTGGCAGCACCAAGCCAAACGGAGCCAGGCATGAGGCTGGGTGGGAGGCAGGGGCCATCACTGGAGTCACGGAGCACATCAGCGCCTCAGTGCACATGTGCGGCCATGTTCTGAGATCCCGGGATAATGGGGGAGAAAACTGGAAAATGGGGCACCAGGGGAGGCTTAATGAAGCCCTGTGTGCAGAGCGGATTGAGATCCTCCAAAGGAAGACCACAGCATGCCTGCCCCTGGAGCCCTGAGGGAAAATGCAATACATAAAAAAAAAAAAAAAGAATGCGATCCTGGTACACTTCAGCATACCAGATACTGACTGGATCAACCCTGTGGTGAACAGCACCAGAAATCAGGCATTGGTAGACACCCTCCCAGGACTGCTGCATGACTCAACAAGTGAAGGAACAGAAAAGGGACAGGTATATTCCTGACCTAGTTCTGTCCAAAACAGATAGCACTGGGGTTAACCATGGACGACCTGCTAGGGTCTAGTCACCACAGTATAGTATGATTCAACAATAGTCCTGAGATCAAAGAGGCAGCAGACTCGGATAACTGCCCTGTACTTAAAGAGGGCAGACTTTGGGAGGATGGAGAGGAAGCTAAGGGAAAGGCTCACTGGTTAACAACTGGAAGGGGCTGAGAGCCAGTGGGGGCAAACAAAGAAGGAATTTTAGCTCTAACAAAAGTTTGCCTCTTAAGAGTGGGTAAGGGAGCCAGCCCGGTGGGTGGAGGGTTGAGGCGCTGGACGCCATACCTCGCACCACGCCAGCAACCCGAGTTCGGAAATGAGCTCAGAGCGCTGGGGAACAGCAGGGAAGGGAGAGGATTGAGCGCCCGCAAGGTTGCTCTCCTTCCTGGGGGTGGGGGGGGGCACGGTTGGGGATCACGTGGCGCATCAGCGGCTCCTGGTGAATACTGGGAGTGCCGTAGCTTGCTGAGCAGCAGAGAGCTGCCATGCATTGGGATGTGCACATGCATAGGAGGGACGGGATAAGAGCTCACTAGAACAGGGAAAACCCCAGTCTGCAGGGTAGGTGATGGCACCTGCCCCCATGCCCACAGCCGGGTGCTTCCTGTCTGGCCTTCCAGGTTCCTCCACCAGGGTCCTCTGTCACATTGAAGCCGACTGCTGAGAGGCCCAATCAGGAGGGGCAGCCCCAACCCGGAAGGGTTAAGTTGGGGGTACCGATCGTGGCTAGAGGAGGGGGAGAGAGGAGGCACAGGTAGGAGGACTTCAGGCAGGGCAGGAGAAGGCAGGATGCCTGAGAGGCGTGCCCCGCAGACCGCGACCGGAGGGAAAAAGATTCAAAAAAAAAAAAAAAGGGGGTAAGGGGAAGAAGCACAAGAGGCCTATGTGGTTCCCAAGGGTGTTGGGGTAGAGGTGGGGGGGAAGGGGAAACAAACAGCACACCAATGGCCCAGCAGCAGTGTATCACCGCTGCCATACAGACAACTGAAATTGGGGAGCAGACACTGTTTGCCATTTTAAGTAGCAGGCCCCACTGTGGGCAGCTGCAGTAAAGCAGCGTGTCTCCACAGGGGAGGGTTGCAGTGGGTTCTGTTGGTGCAGCGACCCCTGCAGGTGGAATGGGGAGCTTGCTCTTCTGTAGGGGCATGCCATATTGCCAAAGCTGCAGGGGCATGATTCATGCCAGAGGGAGAAGCGAGGTCAAGGATGAGAAAATGCTCTTGTTGTCTGCACGACAGCAAACAAGCCCGACCAGGGTATATCCCTGAATAATAGGGTTTAACCCTGTCAAAGACGGTTGGGGTGATTGTATATAATTGGGGGGAAGCAAAAGGCCAAAAAGACTGAGGTAAGTGGGGAGCTCTACCTTGTCCAAAAAATGAGGCTAGCAAGGCAGTTAATAGGGTCAAGGCCACTGGGCCGCCGGCACCACAGTACTGCTACCATTTATGACACCAACAACCTGGGTTTCTAAACAAGCCTGCGTTGTCTGAGGGCCAGCCGGGGCACGCAACATAAGCATCCCAGAATACAGTCTCCACCTCGGGAAGGGAGGGAGTACAGACTTTGCTGCACTACCGCCACCTGGGTGACAACAGGTAGTGGTGCAGCTGGAGTCAAGGAACTGGGTGGGAGGAGGTAGATGCACTACAACGTACAAGGCAAACATCGCGTGTGCATGTGACAGGAGTTCGGTGTCCTGGGAGGGAGAACCAGGAAAAAACAGTAAAACCCCCAGCCACTGCAGGAGGATGTCCAGCCACACAGCAGGCCCCACACAACTGACCATGTCTCTCTCTCGCTCTCTCTCTCTCCACTGCACCTACCAAGTCTCCGTTGGCGGCTAGGGTCCTCCGCCAATGGCCCCGCCCTGAAGGGCAAGCCAGGGTGAAAGAAGAAGATGTAAGTCCTAGAGAAGATGGGTGATGGGGCTGGGTGAGTGGGTCAGGACCAATGGGGGTCAGTCAGACACAGAAGGAGAACAGCACACTAAATAGAAGGGAAGGCAGAGGTGGCGCTCAACACTGCGTAAGAGGTGAGGGTACACTATCAGGTCAAAATATATATATATATGGGAAAGAAGCAAGAACAAGGGAGGCAATTGTACAGAAAGGCCTAGAAAAGGCAAGGCATGAGTGAAGGACGATGGGCAGAAAGCAGACATTATGAATGAATATTTCTGCTCAGTCATCACATTCAAATGGGGCCTCAGCCAGAGCGCAGCATCCAAGCAGAACAGGGAACACATTTAGAAATGAGCAGAATCACAGAGGAAAGGGTATTTAAGGGGCTGGAAGGGTTGCTAGGGGGAACCTCCTTGAGACTGCCGGCCTGGTGGCGCTGAGGGCTGAAGCGCTGGATATCTTACCTCGGGTTCGGAAACAAACTCGGGTCATCAGGGAGCCAGCATTGGGGAGGGGAGCAGGACTGAGCAGCCGAAAGGCAGCTCTCCTCTCCCAGGGGAGGTTACTGCCCCCGTAATTCCGCACCCATCAGGTGGCGGTCCGATAGGAAGCGTAGGCGGTAGGTGATTGCCAGGGTGGGGCGAAGGGGCCGAATGGGCACCGGCGTGCATGTGCACCTCCATGCGCACGCATGTGTGTGTCGGTGGGGGGTCCTGGGTGTGGGAGAAAATGAAAAAATTGTAAAATAAAAACCTCCTTGAAATTATAATCAAGGAGTAGCTAGTCCATGTCCTGGAGTCCCAGGGACTCCAGGATGGCAAGCAGCATAGATTTGGGAAGGGGAGGCCCTATCAGGCAAACCTCATTAAATGTCTTTCACGCTGTGACCCAGGCACTGCACAAAGGGCTAGCAGCTGGATGTCCCGTAGCTGGACTTCAACAAGGCCGTCACACTCTGTGCCCCACAGATGGCTGGTAAAGATATTGGGGACTTGGGTATAGGAAAGAAAATCACTAAATAGGTGGGGGAACTGGCTGGGGTGGGGTGGGAGAACCCTAAAGGTTGTACTCAATGGCACATATTCCAAGAATATGGGTTTATGAGTGGAGTCACACAAGGGTTGGTGCTGGGCCCAATGCTCATCAATGCATTCATTCATGATATTATTTAGGAGATCCAGAGCAAGATGCGTCTATTTGCAGGTGACACAAAAATACGCTAAAAGTGGATAGTGAGGAGGGCAGGACAGAACTGAAGAGAGACTTGGGAATCTTGGGAACGTGGTCCGGGATTTGGCAACTGAAATACAATGCTAAAAAGAGCAAGCTTATGCACTTGTGGAGGTGGGGGAAGAGAAGGACTTAATACTGGAATGGTGTGGGGGGGTCAACTGGCACACACACATATTAGAAGACAGGGATCGGGGGGGGGTAATAATTAGTGACAGCCTCAAAACCCGAGTCCAGTGTAGCGAGGTCTATGGGATGGGTAGCAGGGTGCTGGGATGCATAGGTATGGCCTTCAAATCCCGGAAAGCTTTTCAAGCGAGAGGCTGTACTAGGCAGAATCTGTCCACTGGCAGCAAAAGGCCCCATGGCCCATCAAGTCTGCCCAGTCCTACCCATCTGTCTTGATTGTGACGGACTTAATGGCCCATCCCACATTTCCATCTTAGTCGAGCAGTGACTTTCATTAAACTTACTATGTCCATTAAAATGCATAAAAAAGTAATTAAATAGTATCCCCACTGACTTCAATAGGGCGCACCCCTGCACAGTTTCTGTGCACACGTCATTACGAACCTGAATACAGGGGCAGATCATAGCAATAGGGAAGTGGAAGGCAGTGGCTGGCCACTTCGTTGTGGACAAAATACAATCCTTCCTTATCCCAGCTTTAAAAAAAAACTTATGCAACATGACTCTCGCTGACAAAGTATTTAAATATGTAAGCAGTAACCTTATGTAGGAATCCTGTAAAAAAACACTAGTGCAGGAGGGGTGATTACGGAGATAGATCATCGCAGGCAGGTTATTTCAATATAGGCTATAAAAATAATTCCACTAGAGTTTCCTCTCTCTGTCTACTCTGTCCTTGGAACCCTGCAGTTACACGAGACCAAGTTGGCTACGAACTCGTACAAAATTTCCAAAGTCCATAGCTGCTGCTTAATAGCTGCAACAGGAAAACAAACGAACAAAAACCCCCCAGAGGCAGCCAAGTTATATGTACTTGCATGCGAACGAGGATGCTAAATCAGAGATCTGAACGACCCCATGTAAAAATCAAACAAGCTCATGGCAAAGTCTAGATTTCAACTCGCTAACAGACCTGCAGTGGAAGAAGAGGGGATTATACAGCAAGCAAAGTGCAACCATCAGTGTGTCCCCGGTACGTAATACTGGTAAAACATATCTGTCGCAAGTTATGGTGTCATCATTCTTTCTACAGAACTTCTCTTGATTGGTTTAAAACTGGATTACATGGATAATTCTTCTAAAGATTAACTCTGCATTCCTTCCCATCTTATTAGAATGTCAAGACAGGCCATCATTAAACACTGAACAGGCTGCAGATAATGTTGTACCTTTCAATGGGATCTGGGCAATTCCGATTTATAACATTTTTCTTTTGCAATGCAAAATACCTTGATATTTCACTTGATCTAAAACGTATTTGTCAAAATAAGCTTAATTATCATTTGGCCTTCTTCAGGCAAATACAACGTATTTTGGTTCCTGCATCTCAAAGCACAAAAGCAGTTTTAGTAACCAATAAATGTACGCTAGCAATAATACGGACAGGGTGGGCGGTATTGGGCAATACTGGACTGCCCAGGGGTATGATGAGGTCCGATGCCGCAGGCAGAGGGCCTTCTAGCCCCTGGGAGGTCTGGTATTGCCCATGCCGCCCACCCTGGATGGTATTACTGCGCTTAGAAAATGGACTTTCCTTAAATTTTTGTTTTTTATATGTAACCCCCCTGCAAATGGGGGTTCCCAAAAGACTTCCAGGAGCTTGCTTGAATGCTCCAAGCCTGAATGGTGTTTGGCATTTAAGCCATTTATCAGTGAGTGTTTTTAGAGCCTCTGGTACTGTCTCTTTAAGAGCTGTCTGCTTGCAGACATAATTAGTTTGTATGGGGGGACTGTGTGCTTCTCTGAGTACCACTCGAGCTGCTGCCAATTCACTTCATTTTGCAGTCACTAGAGTGCAAAGGGAACCTATCTGAAAGATGTAACTGTTTGCCAGAAATTATTTAGAGTAATAATGAAATTACAGTTTGTCTAACCTGCTTTCTTTGCAGTCAGAACTGTGTCTGCTAGTTCCCATTCTAGTTTTGAACTGCTGAACTGGACCAATCAGTGTGGGGTAAGCTGGCTCTAAAATGGTGCCTTGGACGAATCAGAACTTGGACTCATAATCTGAGCCAGCCACAAGAGGATTGTATGGGCAGTGACTCTGGGAGATGTAGTTTAGACTTCAGTGCCTTTTGGACCAACAGCAGCAGTCTATTGTGAGTGACAGCCAATCCAGTCAAGAACTGGGAGGAACTCAAAGGAAGTGCCCGGTTTTGTCGGTTGGAGTTTCAGTTGAGCTTTGGCAGTGAAGAAGGAAGGAGCCCTGTGCTTTTCAGTGTGCAGTTTTAGTCAAAAACGTGTAAGGCCCAGAGTTCGGTCTGCAGCTTGTGTAACAGCTTGTTAGGACTGAATCCAGTCCTGTGAAAAGAATCAAAGGATCTCTGAAGAGTAGAAACCAGGCTCACCCTGTAGAAGACTGGAGGAATTGCTGAAAGTGCACTCGGTCTGTCAAATCAGATCTGCTGTGTGTTCTCCGGGTATTGTGCAGTAATTGCGATCGGATACAGATGCAGCCTGCCTGGTATAGTGCTTTCTTTTATATGGATGTGTGAAGGTTTGTGTACCTCAAGTGAGCCCTGCTGACATTGAAGGACCCTATCTTATTTGGAGGTCGTGGAGTACTAATTCAGGGTCGCCCCTGTTGAATTGCCACATTAAATCCAAATGGAATTACTGTACTGTTGACTGTTTAATTTTCCTTTTCTCTGTGTGAAAGGGCCCTACCAGCTGCCACGGTTTGGACTAGCCACTAGGGCTTGGGTACCCAGGGACAGTAACTGATAGGGATAGGCCTGTGCACAGAGCCATAGGTAGATTATTAGAGTGATAAGCTAATTAACCTGATTCCCCTGTCCTTGTTATATCCCCAAATAAATCAGAGCTGCTTGTTTCAGCAAAGTTATACTGCCTGAGGTATTTGTCTATGTTAAAGTACTGTACTGTGATTGTTGCACTGTATCTCATTTCACAGGAGGTCCCAGTGCAGAACCAGACCTGGGGTAAGTGTATACTGTGAAGGTAATTCTGATATATGTGTGGGCCACTAGTGGGAAGAAAGGGGGGTTGCAGTGTCCCAGAGGGCTGTGACCAAGTTAGTTTAACTATTGCAAACCCTGACCTCTGGGTGGAGGCACCCGCCATTGGATCCATGCCCCTCAACCTGTTAGTGGCAAATCAGGCAGGGGTAGTAGCCCCTGGGATAGCGCCATCTAGGGGTTACATATAATAATGATTTCATAAGGAAAAAGTGTGTAAAGTACTAATAAAAATGAACAGAAACGGCAGCTTCTGTGAAATAGTCCCTTTACTGGATTATTGCTTGCCATTAGAAGGTTCCGCTGCTTATGAGACCCACCTTCCCTTTTTACTATATCGTAGCGTGTCTCCATTTTGTACTGATTACTTTTCAGGTCAATATAGCGCTGCTGAAACAGCGCAGCAATAACTGCGCGGTGTAAAACATGGCTGCATTTAGAGCGACAGTGGTATAATTGCAGTAGGGAACTATCGCCAGCCCTGTCGCTGACTGCAGACCACAGGAAGTGCTGAAGAAGCCTCAGGTGCTGTGCCTGGCTAAGTCGCTCCTGTGGTGGAGTGGCTAAGGCATAGGGCACCTGAGGCAGTGTAGACCTGGGGATCAGGGTTTGATCCCCTGTCCCCCAATAATTTTTTTTTCTGCCACTAGAGACCAAGTTTCCCCCCTCCCGAGTTTCCCCTTATCCCCTTTTGGAGTTAGTTTAGTTTCGGGGGTCGTGGGGGACAAAGCCCCCCTCATGTCAGAGGTGGTGCCCCCCTCAAAAATATGAAACATTTCTATTTGTTTCTGTGGTGTGCGCTGTTTTTGGGTCGGTGTTTTCATAGACTCTGTTTGTGGCAAGCGGCATTCTGACTGTGGCATTGTTTGCCATGCTGTTTTTGCCACGGCATTATGACCCCCGTGCCTGTTTCTTCCCCCCCACCCATGAGTTCTCTCATATCCCTAGCAATAGACATTGTTTTTTTAAATTAAAAAAAATGTTGTTACTTGCCATATTATTAGCGGGGAGCAGTCGGCTCGGCGGTGCAGTGGGAATGCCATGACGTCCAAATCAGTTGCTATCGGCCAGGAAACACGGACGTCGACTGATGAACTGTATTGCATCTGAGGTAGAGTGAACTGGCAGCAAAAAGAAAAGTAACCCTGTAAAAACGGGTAGATTTGTGTAGTTTCTAGTGGGTTTGCTGTGCAGTTGTGAGCGGGGGTACTCAGCAGGGCTACAATTTTAAAGCTGAAGGGATCAGGACCCTCGGGCCAAGTGGCAGCAGTTTCATAAGTTGGACAGCTTGCACGACCTACTAGAATGGCCGGCTTTTGAGGTAGTGGGGGATGCGAGTAGCTCTGTAAGAGTAGAGCACTTTGCTGTGGTTGAAAACATTTAAGTTGTGTGGTTTTTTTTTTTGTAACATGATTTTGCTACACAGACTTGGAGTGGGGGGGGATTCTCTCGCTGGGGAGGGTGCCTCGCTCGATCATCCCCTTAGCGAATGCTAAAAAAAAAAATGATGGCTTCTGTCTTTGAAAATCTATTCTGGCACCAGGATACATGTGATGCGGTTGGCACAGCTAGTACCTTTTTTTTTTTTTTTTTTTTAAAGAGTGCTCTAACTGTAACTTAATGTACCCCAACCCCCCAGCATCACTGGCAGCCAATCAGAATGCTTAGCTTTCTAAGCCCATTTTGTAATTACTTAAAAATTCCATTAACCAAAAATAGCCCACTTTGCGTAACATTTTCAATGCAATTAACATATAGCCACTTATAAATTTACTTCTCAGAAAAAATGATATATGGAATTAGCCATCTAAGTTCTGGGAGAAATGGTTAAGTGGCACATGAAAAGAAAAGAAAAGCTAGTACTGCAACATTCTGTCTCTGCCCACGTAAAGCATAGCTTTATGTAATTATGTACCTATTTCTATCAAGCCACAGTTCCCTCACTCTCCCAAACAAGAATGTCTAAGTATTTATACATAATATGTAGTTAGGATTCTTCCTTAGGAATTATTTCCCTGTTTTAGCTATTCCCTGTGTACGCAACTACGATCCAAACTAACAGCAACCATCCAAATGAATTGTATGAAAGATGGGCAAGTCTGCTGTGCTCCGCAATAAACCCACTGAAGGGGATAACCAGATCATAAAGCCACTCACCCTTTGAGTTCGTACCTTTATGATCTTTTTAACCTCCTTGATAGGTTTATTTCCTTGTATACATCTAACATATATTCATGCAACACCTGTGAGTTTATTAAAGGGCACATATCAGTAATGTTTTCGTTCCCTGGGACCTCAAGTGAGAATATCGCAATATTCTCATTCTAGGTCCCCAGGGGCAAAAAATATTCTCATTGCAGGTGCCTACTGGTTGGAGCCGACAGCAGCATAACCAGGACTCTACTGCTCAGTTGTGTGCCAGCTCCCGCTGTCCAGTTTCATTAAAGAGATTTACCAAAATAGGTGTCTGCACCACATACATCGGTGCCTTACCTCATACGAATGCTGGTTATGTACAGCTGCCCCAGAAATACCAAGTACTGTAACCATGATTTCACTGATAAACTACTGTTTACCGGGTCACTGTCACTTCCCAGTCTTTAGATCCGCACCCCACGCTCAGCAAAATTATGGCATGATCCCAGGGAGAGTACAGGGCCGAGCTCCATTATAGTCTATGGGGGGCAGCTTTCCAAACATTTTCTATGTCACAGTTACTGTTGGTGATTAATCAAGGGCACTGGTTGTTGATGGGCAGGTGCCCTTGATTAATCACAAAACACCCGTGTTTATAAAAGATCGCTACCCCTCATAGACTACAATGGAGCTTCGCCCTGTGCTCTCCCAGGATCACGCCAATTTTGCTGAGCGTGAGGACGGCGTGGGGGTGGATCTAAATACCGGGAAGTGACAGTAAACCGGTAAACAGCAGTTTACGAGTGAAATCACAGCTACAATACTTGATATTTCTGAGACAGCTGTACATAGCCAGCATTTAAGGGAGACAGTACAGCGCAGTGGTTTAAGGCTCTGAGCTGCACATCTGGAGACCTGGGTTTGAATCCCACAGCCCCCACTTATATACTGTGTGACCCTGAGCAAGTCACTTAACTTCCCTGTGCTCCCAGGTTGCACCTGTAAACAAGCTTTCAACTTAGTGTGTCTCACCTGGTAAAACAATTGGAATTCTTATGAGGTAAGGCACCGATGTATGTGGTGCAGACACTAATATTTTAACTCAGTAAATCTCATTAACTTGCTGCTTAACATGAATCATTTTCACTTTCTTCCCCCTGTTGTGCTCACACTCCCATCTCACTAAACAAAAATCTCATGTAAAACTTTTTTTTTTTTTTAAAAACAATTCCTTCACCATCTGCTTTATAAAAAAAACAAAAACAAAAAAAAAAACATTTCAATCCTCTTACCAAGTTCCTCATGCCCAAGAAGTTGACTCTCAGGAAGACTGTCATTCCGTCTATGACCGGCACTCTGCCTCCATCCATGCCAGTAACCGCTACAGATCCCCAGGCCTCTCAATATGACAAACCCACTCGCCTACCACCTGGGACCGACAGATTCCCACCAGACTCACTCACGTGACAGACATGAAGCACAGATGCACACAAGTGTCATGTGTGTCAAATTAAAAAACCTACCCACTCGGTCATCCTGAATTAACCCTCGGTTATCCGAAAACAACTATTTTACGGCACAAAACATCGAAAAAAAAAATCTTCAACAGGCCATTGCATAAATTGAATATGCCATGGCCCTTACCTGAAATATTGCTGCTATTTCTCCCTCTTACAGTCTGATCTTTAAAAACACTCGTAGCTTTGCCACTCGTGATGTCCTTAAGGTCAAGCTGTACTTGGGGAAAATACCAGCGGTATCTGAGGTAGGGCCATGGCACATTCTCTTATATATTCTTTGCAAAAAACTGTTAATTCACCAGTTTATGGTTCAACTTAATACAACAAAAGTAGGGAAATCTGGTGTTAGGGTTTCCAACACTAACTCCTCACCCCCACTCCCCCAGCAGTAAAAGGAAAAAAATTAGGGTTATGGGTCTCTGGAGTCTTGGCAGATCAGTGGTGGGGTGTTCTTTGGGGTTGCCAACCCTAATCCTCACCTCTCCCAGCCCACAGCCTCCTGTCTGGTGCACAAGGTTCAGCTCCAAGCTACTGCCTCATAATGATACACTCTTCAAAAGTAGAGAAGTATGTCTTCCAAATGGCAGACACATAAATGTTGTACCTCACCTCTGCAGTGCACTTGATCCCCAGCTGTCCCCACTCTGGGATTCTGGGGCTTGCAAATGACTCCTGGTTTTGCAGATGGCAGCACAATGCGCGGACTCCTATCACTGGGCTAGCCTAAAACCGTGGGTCATAAAACATTTTTATCTTTACTGATGCTTGTAAAAAAAAAAAAAAAAAGTTAAAATAGAGGTCATTTTATTACGCAATGAATCCATGACTATTACTATGATTTCCAAGACTGCTGCTATTTTGGAAATGACAATATCTAAACGTTTTCTATAGTCCCTATCCTGACATATCACACAGTACTTTATGAATATTTAATTCAGTGTATTGTATACTTAGTATTTTTAAAGTGCTTAGCCTGTAGCTACAGTATTAATGGAAAACAAGGACTTATTTTTGTGTGGGGAGGGACACACTGTATTTTTCACAGGTTTTCTGCCCAGATCTCCCCCGGCACACTGACCACTACAGTGTGCAGGCATGCAATCACCCATAGCGCCAGCTCAGCCTCTTCCCATCTGTTTTGCTGCCCCTCTCCGCCTCGATACCCACTGGACCTCAACCCGGTGGGAGCGGAACTATGGGGGGGAGATGCCAACCCACCTTCAGGAGAGGACAGCTGCCCGTTAGCATGCTTAATCCTGCTCCTCCCTCACACACCGGCACCCTGACAACCCAAGGACATTCCCGAAGCCGGGTCGCCAGCATAGCGCGAGGTGTGGCATCCAGCGCCTCAATCCTCAGTGCCACGAGCCTGCTCAGATTAGGTTTTTAGGCCAGGAAGATACAGCCTGTGTGCCATTATGTTTAAGTTCTTTTTTTTTTTTTTTAAATATAATTCTTTTTGCCACCTGCTGCCGCACACTACCAGCTTGGGGCATCCAGCTGCTGGCTCCGCCTGCCCGGAGAACTGGTTAGCTCAGACTGCACCCAGGAGGATCTGGGACTGCTGTCTTGCCATCCAGCTGGAGGGCTCCTCCTCAGCCTCAGCCAGCCAGGACAGCCCCGGACCCTCCCCGACAGGATTCCGCCAAAGTCCTCCAGGAGGCTTGGAGCGCGGCCATCAAGCTGCACGGTCGCGCCCAGCCATTTTCCTCTGATTGGTCCCTGGAACACAGGCGTGCAATGACATCTGGGCGAGTGTGCCGGCGTCGCCAGCCGTTCCCCTCTAGATCACCAGCACCTGCAGCGTGCCCAGCGTCCCAAGGAGCCACTACAGGCGTGGTGAGATTCCCC
Organism: Neoceratodus forsteri; assembly: GCA_016271365.2. Classification (NCBI taxonomy): domain Eukaryota; kingdom Metazoa; phylum Chordata; order Ceratodontiformes; family Ceratodontidae; genus Neoceratodus; species Neoceratodus forsteri. The sequence goes on along the minus strand of JADMNL010000025.1, from coordinate 386,566,957 downwards.
CAACCACCCCAGGACCGGGAGAGCAGTCCACGGGCGGCGCCAATGCCAGTCCTCCCTGCCACCCGACCCGGCCCGGGATCATTCCCGAACCCAGGTCGCCAGCGTGGCATGAGGTGTGGTGTCCAGCGCCTCAACCCTCAGCGCCACCGGGCCGGCCATGTTTAAGTTCTTAATGTATGCTGGAATGTAAACGTGTCTGGCGTTGCATGGCACCATTTTGCCTGCAGGCAGTGACTTCACACTGCCTACTTGTATTGCTTTTAATACAAGTGAACAGTACGGAGCCGCTCTGTGTATACAAAATGCCCCCCCCCAGGTCAATACTACAGCAAGTGGTTTGTAACAACGTTATCTTCTTGGCTTAAAAGACTAATCAGGTTTTACAACTCTGTGGGGTGGGGATTTTCCAAAATCTTCCACGCTTTACTTTGAGTACTGCATCAACACCGCTGCTGTTTCGACTCCCCAAGGACCCTCCCGAAAGCAGGTGTCACCTAAATGAGGCTATACCACTGTGCAGAATTCTAAATGAAATAGTAAAGTTGTTCCTACGTTTGGAAAACACGCATCTTTTTATCATCAACGCGGCACTGACTCGAATATGTGCTGTCTGTACTTTTGCGGCTTAATTGAACAGTTATTGTAAAACAATCGTTACAGACACCTTCCGGTTTCATCACAATTACTTGTATTTTTGAATAGCTGTTTCTTCAGAGATGATAAAAATAGTTTGTGTTTATTTGTAGAAATGGTTGATCAACTACAACCAAATGCTGGCTATAAATTAATGGCACAACCGAAAAGATCATTTTGTGTCGTATACTACATATGAGATCAGGATCCTGACTGTAGCCTACAGAAGACCACCAAGACACACCCCTTCTTTAGTAGCTAGCTTTATAAGGCTGTCTCACTATCTTACCAATCTCGCACTCTCCCCGACACTAAAGACTAATCTACAGACTGCTGCCAAAATATGAAGTCAGTAGTTTTATTACCAGAATGTACATGTGATTGACACATGACAACTGATACTGGAGTTCTCGAGGACATGGGTACCCACGTTGCCCAGCATGCAATACTTGGGGTACACTTTGTTCTCAAAGTTCACTGTCAGAAATTGTGGGTACAAGCTCTGCTGCCTGCTACCAGCAACCTGTATTGATGGTTTAGGCCTGAAGTGGCAGCACTGTCAGCAGCATGGAAAGGATTTTAGTTTAGAAGTCCCAAACTTCTGTCATAAAGCACAACAGAAGGCTTTGACATGAATATAATAAATAAAATGAGGCTAATTATCTCAACACGGCAACTTAAATATGGTGGTCATTTTAGAAATTTGGATGCCACTGCATGGCTTGGTCACTAGTTTTGTACCACCCCGCATGTATGAATAAAAGTTAGATCATTCATCATGCAATGAGCTACAACCAAATATTTAACCATAAAAGTAAAAAGTAACTGTCCAGGCTTGTAAAGTTGTGACATCTAAAACGACATTCTGCCCTAGATTCTTCCTGTTCAAGAAACACCACTATTCCTTAAAACACTTTCCCCAGCAAGCCCAAAACACTAAGGCCTAACGTTAATTTTTTACTCATCAATCTGCAATATACTGCACTGCAAGAAAATTAGAACTGAAAAAGGGTATGTGTTTGGCACTTTCCTTTCAGTGACTGATTTTCTTCACTCAGACCGTTCATCTGTACACAAGCAAGTCTCAGTTTATACAGAACTGGAACAGATCTGAAGGAATAAAGGACTATTATCTTCACTTCAACTGTCAGTTAATGACAATAAAGAGACTATGTCAGGAATAGCATAAGTCGACACTGAATATTGAGGAGAGGAGTAAGCAGGGCTCTCCAAGTACAGTACACTTACATGAGCACTTACCATAACAGTAGATCCTGGATTGACCAGACAGGCATGAACTGACGCCAGTTGGGGGATATCGCCAGCGTCAGTCTAGAGGGCACCTGTCTAGGGGAGCGGACTCCCGAAAGGGTAGAGGTATCACTTTGCCAGGGGAGGCAAACGCATGCCCTGGAGCTGGGGATCAACTCAGCGTGTGCCGAGGCTAGGTGGATGACGGGCAAGGACCCGCCGCCCAAGGACGATTCAGCCAAGCCACCTGGCTGCTGGCCCGAAGGTTGATGGAAGGGCCAGAGAAACAGGTGCTGGGATGCCAAGGCCAAAGCCCTAGACCCAGACGAACCACCACCTGACGTCTGAATGAGGGCGGAAGGTTTCATCACGGGGAGCCCAGTAGGCAAGAGGGCTGCCGCAGGTGTAGAGTCCGACCTCCTGTGGGAGGACGAACCAGAGCCGGTCGATTTCAAATGAGGGGACTGGAAACAGGATGAAGACTTGTCCTTGTGCTTCTCCCTATGCTTATGTTTTCCATCCGACTTTTTCTCCTGGTGGGAGGATGAAGAGATGGAGGTCCCAGATATCAGAGAGGAGGAGGAGGAACTTTTGCCCTGGATTTGTTTCTCCATTGCTGCAACCTTATTCTCTAGCAAGAAGCTTTTAAGGGCCTTTTGGCAGTGGATCCTGGCCCTCTGGTTGAACTTCAAGCAGTGCTCGCAGGCCTCAGTATTGTGCTTTGAGCCTAGGCAGAAGAGGCAGAGAGAGAGTGGCCATCCTTTGATGGGATCTGCTTGCCACAAGGACACGTGGACCGCTGCAGTTCCACTGACAAGGTCAGAGATGAAGACATGTAGAGCAACAGAAGACGAATCAAATTTTTTTTTTTAAATAAAGTGCAGGTAATCGCGAAACAAATGGCCGTCGAATGGAACAGAAGGTGTCTCTGGATCCGACGTGTGTGGGTCGACGGCGGGAAAAGAACTGCAGTAGGGCTGGGGGACCACACCTTTTTATCCCACTGGCCAACACTGGGGGCAGGCTGACGTCAGGGGCGGTCCCCTACTGTACACTGGTAGCTTGAACTTTTTCGTGGGGTCCTGGTGCCTGCCAGCTTCAGTCCTTATGGTATAATCTGCTGCAATAGCTCCCTCCTCTCGAAGTCAGATATCATGATATTCTCCTGACACATATATCCAGTTTTGAAGCAAGTGGACCAGTTAGCTTACACTAATTTTAACTCTACGATTCTTGTACTTCTTTATTTTGTTTCTGTTGTTAATTACTGTCCCCCCCCCCAAGTTGAATTAACCTTCATCCCCAGCACCACTAACCTGCCCACTTCCATACTCTGCAGCTTGCCTCCTGCAATGGGTTCTAGGGCAACACATCTATTTGGGACGAAGGCTTTGTAAAGTGGCGTCTGAGAGTACGGGGCCATCATTCAGTTCTGAAAGGGATTTTTGACATCCATCACTGTGGCATTTGCACGCGTTTGCGTGAAACCTGTCCCTCCCACTACTCTCATGCTACAGTTATCAGACTTTGAACACACACAGCAGGCTGCCGGCATCAGTTAACTACTGAAGCTCTCCCAACCACCACGGCAAGGGCTGCTGGTTGCACAGGTACTGCGACAGCATAGCAGTCATCTCCATTACGGGCTAAAACATGAACCACGGTTGCCTGCACGCGACAGCAACGCATGACCGCTGGACCGCCAAGTAGATTTACCTGTTAACAGCAATCATAAAATTTCTGTTTCACAAAACTGCAATTAACAAGAGTCAAAATGGCTTAAAGGCCTCAAACATATTCCCCTAAACACATGCTCAGCCACGGCTTCAGCAGCTGCTTCTGTACTGGTGACGGCACAGAAGTCTTGCACTGTCTGAAACATACGAAGACTCCATAATGGGTTCATCCCATCCACAATGCACTGAGGAGCCAAAGTGCACAAAAGTAATAGACTGGTAATAATAATTCTGACAATCTAAAACCAAAATCCTCAATACAATATGAACCTTTACTGATAGGTGATGAAATGATTTTAGCACTCCATATGTGTAGCATGCAGTTTAATATTTATTTTTATTTTCCTGTCAGAAACTGAACAGGCGCTTACAAATACTCTTCATTTAGGAATTTTGATTACACAACAGATGAGGCACCGACAAACCAGGAGATACAGATAAAAATCAATGCAATGACTTGGCTGCCTTTTAAACTAAAAGTAAATTGATTCTGCCTTTGCCATGTAAACAATCAGTGAGTGATACTTTTTCCAATGCCCATTTATGATACAAGCTAAGAAAAAAAAAATCGATGCCCTTCAATGGAAGGAAACAGTGTCTTTGTATAACTAACGGCAGCAGACGGACCATTCTTGTATCTTATCGCGCATATGCCAAGCTCGTAAAGATTGCAAGGCACATCCCAAAAATGTCAGTCAGAATGAGATGCCTCTTTAATGATCGATCTATCAGGTAGACAGGTAATTAAGCTCTGATTAGCATGTAATAAACGACGATTCTGCTTACCCTCTGATCTAAGAATACATCACTGCAGCATATGGACACAGGCATTTTTATTTCTAAAGACAGGAAAGGTCAAAAATATAAGGCGAGGGCTAATGTTTCTTTGTTTTATGCAAAAGGAAAACTTAAGAAAGTTATACATTCTTTTACAGATCACTTCACAAATACACAAAATCCTGCACTTTCACATACATTCTCTTGAAAACAACCTTTTTTCCATCCCAGATATTACTAAGAAACACAAAACCACACATACCCCCATAATGCAAATCATCGTGGGATATACAAGCAAATCACCACGAAAAGTTAGGCCGATTCTGCTTTAACCAGGAATGCATGGTGCCAAAGGGCCTCTCATACAATCTGCAATGAGGGAAGATATTACTAGCTGACTTCAAAATGCCATACATTTTTGTAAAGAGTGATGCTTCACTGACCATAGTATGAGCTTCTTCTGCGGATTGACAGCAGTTACGTTTCCTGGCGCTCCAAGGCTGAAAGATGGAAAGCTGCACTGCTGCAGTTCAAAAGGCAAGAAGTTGGTTTTATATAGTGTATTTCAAGCTCACTGTGTTCCAAAGCGTTTTACAATCTTGGAACAGCAGCAGACATCTTTAGTCATACACAAATAAACTTGCACTGGCTCTGTGGCACCAAGCAATAGGGGATCGCTCGGCACCCAGGCGACTTGGGTTCACGCCCACACCCAGGGCAGGAGTGGAGCGGAGACCGGCGGGGCGGGTTAGAAGCGTCCATGGGATGCTCTCCTCCCTAGGGGGGAAGGAGTGAGCCTGTACCGCTTTATGAGTGGCTGCTGGTGGCCTGTAATGGCAGCACACTTTGTGGTGTGGGTGACCACATGCCGCAAGTGCGACTCTCCAGGCCACTGCCTTGGTGCGGCAGTAATATGGGAGGTGGGTTGGCTGACGGAGAAAACTGGAAAATCGCCTCGACCGGATGATGGTTGCTGGGTCCCCTCATGCCACACAGCCTAGGAGAGCACCTCTAACACCGATCCTCCGCCGTGTGCCCGGTGTAGTGGACTCTCAAAATCTCCCCTCCTGTGGGCCCCAGACCCTAGTGAACAGATACATAGGGCAGCTGGGGCACAGCACATGGTGGGATGATACAGATGACAGAGTGGGATGGCTTGGTGGGTGAAGGGGGTCCCTAGGCAAGGCCTGAAGGAGTGGGCTGGTTGGGGGGGGGCACGGGGAGCATAAAGAAATAAAGCAAAAAACAAAAAAAACTTAACAATTGACAGAGATTAAGGAAAACTCAGGAAGGTTAAGAACAGAAGTGACTTACTCCAGGTTGTAAAGTAAGTGGAAGAGATGAGATTCAAACCTGGATTGCGGATAGACCACAAGTCACATTATTCAGGAGGAATCAAAGTTGAAAAAAAAAAACAAAAAAAAAACAAGATCTCCCTACATGAACCTCTGAGGTTCATGATTTGAGTTTGGCATACACAGATTTAAAGGGGAAGTAAACGTAGCCAGTTCACTCGAATTCTGAAACCCAATAAAAAGATCTTTCAAATGGGGTACTGGATTTACCTGAAAATTCAGAGAGTTCAAAAATATCTATCAATAATTAAGGCCCCGCTCACCCCTTCACCAACCTTCTCATGGAATTACTGGTCAACGCCAACTGTCCAGGAATACTTGGCATACCTAACAGAAACAGAACCGTTCTCTTTATGAAGAAACTCAAAGATACCTCAGAGGCTGCTGGTCTCAAAAAGGAAGCTGCGGTTTCACCAGGTGTTCCATCAAGGGCTTCTTCAAGCTCATCCTCTATCATGCATGGAGGAACAAAAGACACAGCCGGTGCATCACTATCGCCTGGAAGTTGGTCTTGTTTGCTAATAATGTAGAAGAGGGGGAACTGGATGGCTCAGTGGATTGAAAGTGGGTTAAAGTAGTCTTTCACCTCCAGGTCACTGGTTCAAATCCAGCCCAGGTCAGTTCTGGCCAAAAGCCATTATCACCAGAGGGTTTTCAGTGGCCTATGTGAAATGAGTGGTGATCACAGTCCAGTTCCCAGTGGGCAGGTGTCCACGTCACAAACCCACCAACACCACTCACACTAACTGGTACCCTTGTTGGCAGTCTCGCATGATCAGCCAGGGATTGAATGGGCATGGATTCTGAATAAACCTCTCACCTAACTGGTGGTCTGACAGGGTCGATGGACACCGGCGTGGCAGTGTAGGGATGCTTACATTGTAATCATCAGAGCTTTATCTGTCACGTGGATAAACAGAGGCCTTCAGTTTCTAGTGCCGTCAATCCAGCACCTTTAACAAGCACTAAATTCACACACAAGGAAAAAAAAAAGTGAGGCTGGAGAGAGTCCACAAACTTCACAATGTGCTCATGGCCACAGAAGTTACTGCAGCCTCCCTAGAGAACGCCACCGGGCTACACCTCGGACCACAGAAGTACTAGTCCAAAGGCCCCACTCTGCTAACTGTCCTCAGATGTGGTTGAACTTTTGGTCTTACATTTTTTATCTTGCTGTCTGGACATTTTTAGAGCATAAAGACTTATAGGGGAATGTGGATGTAGCTGCTCCACACCTATTGTGTGGGGCAGCCCCCAATTTGCACTTTAATGCATTTTAAAAATACTTCCCTGCGGACCCCTTTCTGGATGTGTGATGCTTCCTGGTCACTTGCAAGATAAGGAGGTGCATGCCTATGTAAGGCCACTCCAGAGGGACCACTTATTCCTTCACGCATGACGTGCCCTCCATCAGCCAGTGGGGCAGCTGTGCCATAGAAAGAGAGGCATTCAGTACAGACGTCAGAACCTCACCTCTAGAGGCTGGCCCGCCGGCACAGCAGTAGTGCTACCAGTCGTGATGCCGATGACACAGGTTCAGAAACTAGTCTGGGTCAGAGGAAGGCTAGCCATGGAGGAGGAGGAGGATCGACCGTCCCACAGAACACTCTCCTCCTCTGGGGGGGGAGGGTGTCATGTCCTACTGCTTTACTGTCACTTGGGTGACCACAGGTAGTGGTGCAGGGGATAAGTGACTGATAGAAGGGACTGCTGAAGTGTATCCACAGGTTGGCTGCGTCAGGCCTCACTGGCAGCCAATCCTGACACGCGCTCCTGGTGATGGAGGGGAGAACAGTGGAAAATGGTGCAGGACTGGGAGGATGAAACCTCCACTGGAGCATCACGGCCCACACTTGACTCATGCCACCATCCTCCAGGGACACCATCAGTCTTCACCTCCACCGTGGCTGGCTAGACTGATGTGGGGAAGAAAAGCCATGGAGCTGAAGGCGTATCCAGCCTTTAGGGTTAAGTCAGGGGAAGGGGCAGCACTGTGGTGTGAAATGGAGGGGTGCTGATGGTTCCCAGGAGAATAGGTGGCAGACTCTCAGCTGGACAGGAACCAGGCATCTGGCAGTAGGTGGAAGGATGTCCTGCCTGTGACCAGGAGGATAAAATAAACTTAAAAGAACTCTACCTCGCCAGTCATAGAAACATATGACACTGACGGACCGCTTGGCCCACCTAATCTGCCCACTTCCCTACCTATTGGATAAGCTGCAGATCCTAGTTAACCAACAGCCTACCTCTTCCTACCCTCCACCAGAACTGCCTTATGTCTGTCCCATGCATTCTTGAATTCCTCCACTGTTTTTGACTCTACGACCTCCTCAGGAAGGCCGTTCCATGCGTCCACCACCCTCTCTGTGAAAAAATACTTCCTCACAATGCCCATGAGCTGTCCCCCCTCTATCTTCAAATTGTGCCCCCTTGTTCTTGCACAACTCTTTCCGAAAGATGCTTCCCTCTTGGACTTTGCTGATTCCCTTGAGGTGCTTGAAAGTTTCTATCATGTCCCCGCTCTCCCTCCTTTCCTCAAGGGTATACATATTAAGCTCCTTTAGTCTCTCTCTTTGTATGACTTCTGTTGCAGACCCTGCACCATTTTAGTTGCCCTCCTCTGGACTGCCTCTATCCTGTCTATGTCCTTGTGGAGATGGGGTCTCCAGAACTGGACACAGTACTCCAGATGGGGTCTCACCAACTGTCTGTACAGAGGGATAATAACTTCCTGTTTTCTACTGGTGATGCCTCTCCCTATACATCCCAGTATTCCCCCAGCCATCCTTACTGCCTTCTCACATTGTTTGCTTACCTTTAGGTCATCTGATATGATACCTCCCCCCACCCCCACTGTGTACTCTTCCCCTGGGTTTTTGTTTCCCAGGTGCATTACTTTGCACTTCTTTGCACTGAATCTAAGCTGCCATACTTTAGACCATTCCTCTAACCTTGCCAAGTCCCTTCTCATCCTTTCCACATCCCCCTGTGTATCAACCCTGTTGCAGATCTTTGTGTAGTCTGCAAAGAGACATACTTTTGCTTCCAGTCCCTTTGCAATGTCACTTATAAAGAAATTAAAAAGGACCAGACCAAGTACTGAACCTTGCAGTACCCCGCTAGTAGCCCCCCTTTCTTCAGAGTGGACTCCGTTTATTATTACCCTCTGTGTCCTGTTGTCCAGTCAATTTTTTACCCAGGTTACCACCTTGGGATCCACTCCAAGGCTGACTAATTTGTTTATTAATCTTTTGTGTGGGACTGTGTCAAATGCCTTGCTAAAGTCTAGGTAGGCCATGTCCACAGACCCTCCCTGGTCTACTACTTTGGTCACCCAGTCAAAGAAATCTATTAGATTCGTCTGACATGACCTTCCCTCTGTGAATCCATGCTGCCTTGGGTCCTGTTCCCCGCTGGCCTCTAGGTACTTAATTCTTTCTTTCAGAAGTGAGTCCATTATTTTCCCTACCACTGAGGTCAAGACAACAGGTCTGTAGTTTCCTGCCTTTGCTTTGCTCCCACTTTTGTCAAGGGGAATCACATCCACCATCCTCCCATGATTTATTAAAAAGGGTAGTCAGTGGTGTTACTAGTTCTCCCCTTCGTTCTTTTAGAATTCTGGGGTGAATCCTGTCAGGCCCCATTGCTTTGTCCACCTTCAGTTTTAGGAGTTCTTTCAGAACCCTTTCTTCTGTCAAAGGACTGGTATCAAACCCCCTACCTATCCAGAGTGCCTCTATTGACTGGATTAGGTACCTCCCCCTCCTCTTCTTTTGTGAATACTGAGCAGAAGTATTTGTTCAGTATCCCTGCTTTTTCACTGTCCTCTCTGCCCACCCACCTTTCTCTTTATTAAGCCTCACTATCCCTCCCTTGGTCTTTCTTCGCTCCCAAATGTACCTATAAAAGGTTTTACCCTCCCTTCTTAACAGAGTTGGCTATCTTTTCCTCAGTTTGGGCCTTTGCTATTCTGACTGCCTTCCCTGCTTCCTTCTGCTTTAACTGGTACAGTTCTCTGTCCTGCTCCTTCTATGTTTCCTTATACTTCCTGAATGCTATCTTTTTCTCCCTAACCTTCCCCGCTACCTCTTTTGAGAACCATAGTGTTTTTTTCTTTTGTTTTGATTTGTTTATTTGCTTCACACAAAGGTTTGTTGCCCCTGTGATGGCAGCTCTGTTTCCCCATTGTTCCTCCACCCCTCCTTTTTGCCTGTTTTTTTTTTTTCAATTGTTTAGCCAGGAGTGGCACACTAAGCTGAAAGCTTGTTTACAGGTGCAACCTGGAAGCACAGTAAAGTTAAGTGACTTGCTCAGGATCACACAGTATGCAAGTGGGGGCTGTGGGATTCAAACCCAGGTCTCCAGATTTGCAGCTCAGAGCCTTAAACCACTGCACTATACTGCCTCCTGCTAGTGCTTTTCTGAGGCACTCTTCCATTTTGACAAAGTCAGCCCTCCTAAAGTCCAGTACCCTCACTTTTGTATGGCTTTACTCTGTGGCTATGTCCATCATGAACCACACTGTTTGGTGGTCACTTATTCCCAGATGGCAACCCACTTCTAGATCTGAGATCCTTGCTCTGTCCCTGTTTGAGAGTACCAGGTCTAAGATTGCTCCCTCCCGAGTGGATTCCAACACTAGCTGTCTGAGGCATGCCCCCTGTAGGGCATCGAGAATGACCCTGCTCTTGGATGTGACTGCAGAAAAGGTGCTCCAGTTAACATCTGGCATATTCAGGTCCCCCATCAACAATATCTCCCCTTTTTCTGCCATCCTAAGGAAGCCTTCTATCATTTTCTTGTCCATTTCCTCCCCCTGAGATGGGGGTCTGTATACAGCCCCCGTGCGGATTTTGGTGCCATTTCTGGTCTCCAGGGTGACCCACAGTGCCTCCTCTCCTCCCTATTTACCCTTTAATTCCGTTGCCTTGATCCCTTCCCTTATGTAGAGAGCTGCTACTCCTCCTCCTCTTCTACCCTCCCTGTCCCTCCTGTAGGTTGTGTACCCTGGTATGTTGACATCCCAGTCATGGTTCTCTGTGTACCATGTTTCTGTGACTGCCACGATATCCAGGCCATCAAGGCCAACAGTTCAGGGAGCTTGTTACCTAGAGTACAGGCATTGTTACTCATTATCCTCCATTTTTTTATGGCCTTACCTCTTTTTGCCCCATCCCTGTCCTTACTGCCTTTTTCTCCATTTACCCCTGCCCTTCTCCCTATCTTGGTGTTTACCACACTAACTACCCTGATTTTTTTTGGGGCTAGGATTTCCCTGCTCCTTTTCAGTGCCTCCCTCCTTGGCTAGTTTAAATGCTTGCCAATGAAGCATTTAAACCTATCACCTAAGATCCTGGTTCCCCTCCTGGACAGATGCAGACCATTGCACCAATATAGGCCTGCATCCCTCCAGGTGGACCCCAAGTCCTCAATGAAGCCAAAATCCTGAGCTCTGCACCAGTTTTTCAACCACTGATAGAATCCCATGGTGTGGAGCACCCTAGCCTCACCCATGCCATAGATAGGCAGCACCTCAGAAAAGGTTACCATGTGTGCTACTTGTCTAAGGCCCCTCCCTAATCCACAAAATCCTCCTCATTACCAGACGTCTCAAGGGTTAAATGTGTTGCATCTAGCCTGGTGGTCTACAAGGGATTTCTTCTTCATTCGCTTACTGGCTTTACAATTTCTGTTCAATAAAATTTTCTGACCTGATTAGTTACAGCATCTTTTTACAGACATCAACTTCCCTAAGCCCTTTAAAGAGCTGGTAGGCTTGAAGCCGTTTTGGGATCGCTTTTGCATGACGATACGGAGATGAGAGGAAACCAGATATTCAGTAAGAATATGTCAACAAAACTGGATAACGCAGAGTGGAATGGTACCAAAGTCAAACTGACTATATCTGCAAAATAAGAAACTAGTCATAAAAGTGCACAGAGCAGGAACTGACATAGGTCTGATCCCTTCTTCAGGCAAGAAAGATCTAACAGCTGGGTGGAGCCAAGCAAGTGGTATGGGAACAGCGCAGGTAATGTGGCTCATATTCTACTGGACACTCAAAGCGCCATCTCCCTGAAATGGTATTCTACTACTGTGTGGATAGGGATGAATCCACCTTGTTAGAATATATGTATCCTGTGTCCTTTCTGTTTCTCCTCTCCCAAAATTGCTGGTTGTGTGCAGGAATATGAGGTTGTTCCTTTTGCCTGCTGATGCTACATTATGTGTTGTCTTATGCCATCACTGTACTGTTGTCCATATCCTACTCTCTGAACAAGTCTGAACAGGGGCTGTTTTTAACTCAATATGTGGGGCTATCCCTGCTACGGAAACTGATATCTGGATCTGCTGGACTTGAAGCAACCCACACCCGCTGCTGGTGATACACAAGATGTTTGCCACAGGCACAAAGTGGGAGAAATCCTTATGTGGAAAGTGCTATCCCAGCTAAGACGCAATATCATGTTTTCAGTGGCGTCCTGCTTTTACCTGTGTTTTCAGCCTGGAAGACTGAAGCACTGACAGGTTTATTGACTTGGTCAGGGCCACACACTGAGTAAGTGGCTCTGCTGTAGCCACTAAAACTATGCTGCACATGCCTATGAACTGCAGGCTTGTGCTACCAGCCAGCCATACAGCTGTGTAATGAACTGTTTGGTAAATTTCCAGCCTTTACGGGACAGGCCAAGTGCCATCAGACTTGGTACACACCAGTTCAGATGTGCCATGTACATCGATAAACTCAGTATTATTAAAAAGCGGCTTGGTGGATCTCTCTGGCACACTGGTGACCCGGGGTGGCTCTCTCTGGCACATTGGTGACCCGGGGTGGATCACTCTGGCACACTGGTGACCCTGGGGTGGATCTCTCTGGCACACTAGTGACCCAGGGTGGATCGCTCTGGTACGCTGGTGACCCGGGGTTGATCTCTCTGGCACACTGGTGACTCGGGATGGATCTCTCTGGCGCACTAGTGACCCTGGGGTGGAGCTCTCTGGCACACTGGTGACCTCAGGGGTGGATCTCTGTGGCATGCTGGTGACCCTGGGGGTGGATCTCTCTGGCATGTTGGTGACCCGGGTTCACACTATGTCTGGAACATCAGAAGCAGAAGCCGGCAAGGAGGGCTCGCAGTGTCCGTACGGGTGCTCTCCTCCAGGACAACAGGGAGGATGTGACATCACTCTCGTAGGGGCTTCTGGTGGTGGCTCCATGGAGGTACTACTAGCGAAGTTGAAGAACACAAGGCCAGACACCCCCGCAAGCCAGCTGCCAGCATGCCCCTCATTTGGGTGTTAAGGAAGAAAGCATCAAGAAGAGGCCCTTCTAGAATTCTTGGATGATGGCCTCAGCATGCTTGTCTCTCCACACCATCAGACCCTTATCAGCGGCACATACACTGCCTACCTTCCAGTCTCAAGACTTAAGACGCAACTTCCTCACTTACTATAACTGCAGGAGAGGTGGGGCCTGGGGAGGGACATAACTGAACTTGGGACCGCACGACAACACTGGAGGGCAGACCATGTGTAGCAGCTATGGGAGTGACTCCGGACAGCAGTGCAGCAGGCAATAATGGAGAGATAAGAGTGAGGCTGTAGATGGCACAGGGTAAGAGGTACAAAAATGTGCCCACGGTTGACGTTGAGATATCCCACATCTATAAAGAGTTTACCACCACTGGGGAAACACTGAAAAACTGTAGCCAGCTCTGTGGCGCCGAGTGATGGGAGTTCACTTGGCACGCTGGTGACCTGGGATCGCACCCCAAACCCAGACGTCAGGAACGGAGACTGGCGGGGAAGGAGTTAAGAGCGTCCTTTGGATGCTTCCCTCTGGGGGGGTGTGGTCCTGGACCACTTGTTGACTGCTCCTGGCGGCGGCCTGCTGTAAGGTGTTCTTGGTGGTGTGATGCCTCAACATTACGTTGAACGCTCCCGCCCCCAAGGCGCTGCTGCGGCCGGACCAATATGTTTGGGAGGTGGGAGGGCTGGGAAGAAAATGGAATTTCACTGCTCAGGCGACCGAATGATGATCATCTGGATCCCCCACGAAACCCTGGAGTAGCCTCCAAGAGCCGATCCCCCCTCACGCGTCCAGTAGGCATTTGGACCCTTTCTCCCCTCCTGATGAAGGGATACATTGTGTCAACTGGGGCACGACGTGGGGGTGAGACAGTGGATGACACTGGGGGATTATTGGCCAGCCAAAGGATGCAGGAAGGCGCAAACAAAAACCCACAACAAAAAACTACGATTAAGGCACATTTCAGTTTATGCTTCATATCTTTTCTTTAATTCATTCCCCTATATTTCTGAGGACAGGTGCACGAAAACAAGACCAGTGTCCCCTAGACTTGTCTTCACCCATTACATCATAAGTCCCCGGTTTTGACAACACAGTCATCTCCACAATAACAGACTGTGATGTCTCAAGCAGAAGATTGTGATGTCAGGTGCAGACAGAGTAGACAGGGCTGAGAGTCTGTTTCTATACAAATGCCTTTAGTAATAATGAAATACAGGCAAGAATCACAGGGAGTAAATGAAATATAAACTGAATTGTGCCCAAAGGTTACATTTTTTAAAAATATCACAACCATGTTGGGGGCTCTTCAAACAGCATTCACCTTGCCTCACCAGCAACCAAGCTCCGTCCTCATCCCTATGAAGTACACGGTCTCCAGCCAGTCCTGTGGAAGCCTGCTTTGGATGGAAGCTGTATGAGCCAGGAAGATAAACGTATGTGCAAATTGTAGTAGAAGAGGGCTTCAGAAAATAAAACAGCAGCAGAAAAGTCTCCCTTGTACTGTCACGAGGGAAATGCAGTTCCCAACCTGCATCAAAGCCTCACTTCAGAGAGCACAAAAACTTGGGATTCATTACACAAAGAAAACAGTATGGCTGTAATCTAGTGCAAACATTCGACTCCCCCCCAACCCTGGATTTTGTTCCCTAGAGTTATCATGTATACATTACATTGCTCATTCCAGAACTGGAAATTGGTTGAACCATGAAAAAAAAAAAAGTACAACTTTTATTAAGAGCAGGGAAACATATTGAAGCCAGAACTGCAGTAAACCTCAAACTGGTAGCAAAGCCAGTGTCACGTACATGATTGCCTTCCTTCACATTTATATAGCTGAAGATAAGTAGCACCTTCATGGATAGAAAGTGACTTTTTTTGTGGGGCATTTCAGTGCAACCTCATTTTGAGCAAATCGGTGTTCAAATACCTCATTTCAAACCTGGAGAAACTAAATCTAGATGTAAATACTTCAGAAAACAAAGGCGCTGGCTCTAGATGTGCACAGCATTTGATGTTCTGAAGACGCAGAGTAAGAATTCCTAACCCGTTTTGAAGGAGACTCCTTTTTTTAATATTTGCTTCACTAAGGAATAACAACACCAAACACTAATGCATACAGACATTATAAGTGTTCAGTGTACATTGTTTCTTGAAATATGGATTATACAATGAAAAAAACTTACATTTTGCATTCCCTTCTTTTCTACTAAACATCCTAACAGAAACTTAAAATCAAAACAATACTAAGCTACAAACAGTGAGAGGCGCATTTTCTTTACAATACCTCAGAGTAATTTAGGTATGGCCTCCTGGCAGCAGGTGAGGGGAGCCTCTCCACGTGGAACAAATTTGCCAGATTTCAAGTAACTATCTCCATAGCTGCTTGGCCTGTCTGTTAGTTCCCTTGTGGTGCAACCACTCTTCCACTCCCTTGTCTGAATTCTGATTGGCTTCTGGTGCTAAATTCCATCTGGTCCATATTTCTGCAATATTTTGCCACTCAGTCTTGTACCTGATATGCTGTTCTTTCCGTTCCTGTTATCTCTTTTATTATTCCTAGCCACTCGAGATTGCAGGAGGATCCTCTCTGTAACCATCTCCTGGTTATGGCTCTTTCAACTGCTGCGATGCAGACATACCAAATATATAATGAGCTAGCCGCCTTAATTAGTGGTGGCAGCCCCAGTATCAAATTCTGGAACTGGAGTGGTGAGGGTATATGGAATAGCCCTGTCATCTTTTGGGAAAGATCCTCTCGGAATGTTTCCAGAGCAGAAGTGGTATAAACAAGCATTTGTTAATGCCAAATGTTCGCCGCTGGTATTACTGTTGGACCGGGTCTTGCTTGTACACATTTTTGCTATATATTTACCCAGGATAGTGCAGATGAGATGCAACGTCTCAGTTTCAGTGGTGTCCCACTTTGACACATTGTTAGACTGTAATTGCCCGGGATAGAGCAGCAGAGAGGCAATAATCTACTTTTAAGTGGGCTCCCACATTTTGACCCCAAATGTCCAACAGTCTTTTATGACCTGATGATCAAGACAGGTGAAATTTTAAAATCCCATCCAAAAGGCGATTTCGCTGTACGACTGTGCAAACAAGTTTCAAGGGATTTAAAAATGACACCTGCATGATGCCACTCGGCTGCTTGCTGAGTGCCTTCATGCAGATGAAAGCATTAAGGAGCACGAGACGGCACGTGCCTTCCTGGTTGTTAAGGATTCCTCCACCAATTCTGCTCCGGACTCGGCAATGCTCTGTTCCACTACTAGAAGCCACTGTGAGAAATCATTACACTTATTATGCAAAAGTTTCACATCAGTTCCAATCCACTGCATTGTAGCCTGTAAAGTCTGCAAGGGGACCTCCTACTCTGCCAGTCCGCTTGCCTCAGACTCTTTCCTGGCATCACGGCCTCCAGGCCTGGGCTTGAAGAGATCCTGGGAGGTCCCCGGTCGATTTTATGTTGGCCTTCCTATTGTTAGAATTCGAGCAAAATATGCAAAATAAGTTCTTGAGGATATCAGAAAACAAGTCCAACCAATGCAAATTGTCACCAAAGCATGCAAAGCAGATTGTAAACAGTTTAACCCACAAAGCGGCAGGAGCTTCTATGAAGCACATCTGGACACCTGGGCTGCTGGCTCCACTCTTTCGGCTTTGTTCTGTTCACCTGCATATGATTTTCATGTAACGGACCATTCCTTGACTCCGCTAACCTTCCAATGACAGGCCCATGATTTGGAGCAAAGGAGCGAAGCGCCGCACCAGTGAAGCCGGCCAACAGCAGCAGCTCACGGACACGGCAATAGCATTAGTGGGCCAATGGGTCTGCGGTGCCCCACAGCAGCTATTCCTGGGCAACACGGTTGCCATTCTGCGGATGCACAGAACCCTGCTGAGAGAGTAAGCACTGTACACAGCAGACCTGCCCCGAGGAGTGCTGGCTGGCCTCAGCTGTTGTTCAGAGTGGCAGCCGCGGGTGGCATCAGAACTTCCAGGTGGCCTGGCAGGGCACCAGTTTACACTAGTGTCATACAAGTCAGGCCTGGCAGGGCCACAGATTGTGCCACAAAGTAAAAATCGCTTCTCCAAACCCAGAGGACACAGGACAGGCAGAGGCTGACGTGAAGCAGGCAAGCAGCAGCAGTGGTAGCAAGTGGGACCATAGCTAGCAACACAAAGCAGCAAAGCTGACCTGAAACACCCCTCCTTTTCTTTGCCTGTCAGATCAGTTGTAAACTTGACCTATGGTACAGTAAGCAAGGAGTTCTCGTGGGCAGATACCGTAGGTGCCACTGGCAGTGCGTGATTCTGTGAGGACAGCAGACAACTAGAGTCTGCCACAGCAAAAAAAAAAAAAGTCAAGCAAAGCTCAGGTCAGCAAGAAAAACTGGAAAATGCAGGCCCTAGTTTTATTTGTTTATTTGAAAAGGTTTCATCAGGAAAGACAACATGAGCTGTAAAGCTTGTTTCCAGAAGCGTCCTGGGGGAGGGGGGTTACAAGTGAGGGGAGATCAAACAAAAAACATGGCAATAGCAGTACATACAGAGCAATTTAAATACATAGAGTGCAGTAAATAACACAGTTAGTTGGCAGCAGATGCAACTGCAATTTACATAGGTGCCAACAGCAGACCGACGCAGGAGACAGATTTGGGAGCCGAGGGTAGAAATGTCAGTCAGTCAGGGGTTCCAAATGGTGGTAATTGAGTACCAATTAAAAACGTGACACGGCCTGTTGCATTACCACTGCTTTTTATCTGTCACTTGTTGATCAAGGTAGGCCTGGCAAGGAAACGATCTTTAAAACACATCGCCTGCCTCGGGAATAAAATAGAAAAGGTTGGACAGACTGGTATCAACAAAAGTTTGCTAGTTCTAATTGCTGAACAGGTTATTTAATATTTTTGTATAATGAACTTCAGCTTTAAATACATCAGCCAAACAAACCACTACAAAAGCCAGGGTCTGCAGCAAGAATGACGGTAGAAAAATAATGGGCAGACTGGGTGGGCCAAGCACCCTTATCTGCTAACAGATTCTATGTTTCTATTGCAATGGCAGGTGTCAGGTGTGAGCTGAAGGTGGCTGCTGGCAGGTGTGCAGCACGGCTCCACAGAAAGTGTTACTGCTGGCACTTTCTAACTCTCCCTGCCCACTAGTACAGCACTCTCACATGGCAGGCAAGGGTTAATTTTAAACCCAACTCCTCCAGCCACTTTCTCAGTCTCTTCCCCCTCCCTTCCCCACAATGACATTGAGTACAGAGAGGCTCAGCAATGTGTGAGAGGGGAAGAGGGATCATTAAAAATTTCAAAAGGAACAAATGCAAAGGATTTAAGTAGAACGCAAAAGTTCTCTCCCGCCTTGTTTTGCTAGAATGGGCAGTCAGTGAGGGAGTATAAGAAAGCAGAAGGGCTCTTTTTCTATAGTTATACTGTATATCAGCCCAAGTCTAACAGATTTGTCAGTTTGGGGCTGTGGCTTCTTCCCCTCATGACTTTTGGCCTCTCCGCCTCATACGTTTTTACAAAAGGCTGCACTGGTAGCGGTTAGCCAAGAAATGAAGATACACTCAGCAATTCTGTTTTGAAAACTTGTAGTTAAGTAAAAATACAGATCTTCCTTGCCACAGAGCAGTGAAGGAACCCCAAGAAGAAGCAACTTCAGCAAGCATGGCAGAGACCTAAGATCTTGGTGATCTCAGAGAGACACACCACATGACTGACGGGGGTGGGGGGAGGGTGACTCCATCTGGAGTCGGTGTCTATACATTGTAGACCTTTGTTTGTTTTCAGTGGCACTGTAGAGATGATGTGAGATGGCAACAAAGATTCAAATGTGAGCGACTGAGACTGGAGGTGTTGGCCGCTGGCAGAGACCAGCAAACCTTCAAAGGGCAGGCTGTGTAAGAAGTGTTAAGTGCTGCTGGAGGAAGACATGTTTAACTCTGTAGCCATACCTGGCCCCACTTAAAGAAGAGAGTGAGAGGACTCGGTCCTTGTTCCGAGTCAGTTCAGCTCCAGTCTGAAGACTTCAGAGGGAGGGAAGGAATGGGTAATTTTGATAAGGGAGAAAAGTGTGTGTGTGTGGGGGAGGGGTGCATTATTTCCAATACATCAGTGCCTCGGATACTATGTACCGTAACTGCTGCGTCTCAAAATAAAATCCCCCTCATAGCTAACAGCCGAGTACATACAGTATGTTATATTTACTTTAACTCAGTTCAGTCAGTCATTGATTTGATTTTTTTTTTGTCTAATCCTACCCAAGGCATCACTCGACCTCCGCACTTGTGCTGGCACCAAAGCTTGTTTTTTATTTGGTCTCCTCACACTTCCTGAAACAAAACGCGTAACTCAGCTTCCACATGGCAAACCTTTCACACAGAGGGCCCAAGCTACATGACCCTACCCTCCTACCTCTGCAAACCTTCCTTCCATGACTGAGGTGAAGGGGCAGCAGTGGGATGACAAAAGTGTGGGGGGGCCAGCTGCAAACTAGGGGTGCTAGCTGCACACTCGAGCAGACGTAGATAGACTGGGTGATCTGTTTCTGATGGCACATTCGTATGTTCATGTGTGGGGTGAGTCAACACTGGTGCTGACACCATAAGAGCTTGGGGGTGGAGACAGGAAAATGGGAGCACTAGCTTGGAGTACAGAGTTTTGTTGTTGCAAGAGAAGAGGATGTTAAATGCCGCTGCCTGCTGTGCTACTTCACTAATTCTTGCCCGGCTGCCATGACGTCTGCTGACCTGTGCAGTGGGTGGGCCAGTGAGTCAGGTCGTGATGCGAGGTCATCTGCTGCCTGGCGGAAAGCGAGGTGAATTAGTTGGTGACTGCACAGATTATTGGACGTTTGGGTCACACTATCTCGTCCGTGGCCTTTTGCTACCAGGCTCTAGCTTGTTGCATTTGGGCCAGTGAATCGGGTTGTGAAGTGAGGTCATCTGCTACCTGGTGGAAAGGGAGGTCAGGGAGGATTACGGCATTGGATCTTGGTGGGTAAGTAAGGGCTTGGGGGTGGGTGCTGAGTGGGAGGGCTGGGTCAAAGAACTAATGGTGCAACAGACATCGATGGACGTTTTTCTTTGTTACAATGTGTCATTACTCAGCAGGCTGATCATAATAGATCAGCTGTGCTTACTGGGTGGTGCAGATCAAACGAAGGAGCCAACCTATGATTGGGTCAGCGCTTTCCTTTCAAATGCACAAAGTTTCTGCACAGCAAACCAGAACACTGTCATGACCAGCCTGGCTGATGATTGGTGTGACACTGACTAGCCCCTTTCAGACCACTCTGCATTAGATTGACAATGTCATACCCCTCAAAAGTCACCATCATAGCAAGATGTTCGCTGTGCATGTGCGCACGGCGAAAATAAAAATATGTCTCCCAACAATTTCACGAATACGCCGATGTACTGCCTGATCCCATCTGGCTTTTATTTTTGGGTGATGAAATAACTAGTTTTCATTTTCCAGACATATGCTTGTCACCTGGGGGATGTGGGATTTTTGATGGAGCCCTCCCAGATACTTGACCATTCCTTCTTGGTTAAGCAGAGACAAGCTTCCATCTCCCATTTGGTTGCAAGATGTGTTGTGGCAATGGCTCCATTGAGAGTTAAACATTGCTAGATCCTGGATATCGCCCATTTCTGGCCAACTGCATTTATCAATTGTCCCACAGTGGATCTCCTGGAGTAGCTTTTTCATCTCCCCATGTTGGTCTAATTTGCGCCTGGATACAGTTCCTAAATTGAAAACATCTAAACTGGTCTTCGGCCAACCATTCAAATTCTACCTTACGTTCCTCAAATGTTTTAAAAAAATTCTCCCACAGCACCTGGTCCGGGAATCGTAGCCCATTTCTAGCCTGTCTGATATAACATGGATCCAGCCTACTTGGGAAGAAGGCCCCATTCCATGTCAGCCACCTCTATCTCCACAGTTGTCCTATTGTCTAAGGGTAGTGGATAAAACCTCTTCCATGCTTTAAAAGTGACTTCCAGACATTTATATAAAAATCTCCATCTCCGAGAGCAGTCTGATCATACAGGAGGGACACGAGGCTCACCCTCAGAGCTTCTTCTTCCATATGCTTCCAATGCACCTGGCACTGTGGGTTATTCCACAGGAATGCTACCCATATTTGTGTTGCTATTCAATATTCCCCAAGCCAGTGTGGCGCATCCTCCCAAAGCCTTTTTGGCTAGAAGTACATTACTACTACTACTACTTATTTTCCTCCCCTGCCGTCAGCTGCCCAGTACCTCAGCCTGGTCATGGACCATGACCCTCCAATACCCCCTGGCTTACTCCCCAGGGCAGGGTTGCGGTCCTAGACTCCCCCAGTGCCACAGACAACAGGATAGGTTGGAGGGACGGCCTGGAAGCTAATTGAAGCTGTGGCGGGCTTCATCTAGGGCAGCCGGCAACTGCTCTTTTTCCTGGTTTTCTTGGGGGGGTTGGGACGTGCAATGACATCCTGCATCTGCCCCACCCCCTGAATGTACTTGGTGCTGGTCGCTTTCACAACCCCCAGCCTCTGCCAGGGGTCCATCAAGTGCCAGTCACCCCCCCGAGAAGGAGAGCAGTCCTCAGGATGCTCCATCCTTCTCCCCCGCTGGCCCTCCAGCATCCTGGGTCCATTCCTGAACCTGGGTCGCCAGCTGCGCAAGCAGAAATCCAACCACTGCGCCGACGGGCTGGCCAGAAGTGCATTACTTCTGA
Organism: Neoceratodus forsteri; assembly: GCA_016271365.2. Taxonomy (NCBI): domain Eukaryota; kingdom Metazoa; phylum Chordata; order Ceratodontiformes; family Ceratodontidae; genus Neoceratodus; species Neoceratodus forsteri. Next base: position 386,545,146 of record JADMNL010000025.1, on the reverse strand, counting down.
CCCTTAGTCTAGCATTTGCCCAGATAAATTCTAAGATCTGTCTCTGCATCTCCTCCAACCCGGTTTCAGTTAGTGGTACTTGGGCGCACTGGGATATATTAAAATACTGAATAACACATTCATTTTTATTGCCTGTATTCTTGCATAAATAAGGCTACCAAATTTCTGTGAGGGCTCAAGGGGGACACATTAAGGCCAGGGGAGCGGCCCCCAGAAACTCTGGTGTTTCAGATGCTCTGTGGTGAGTTGTGGGGCTTTTATTGAAGATTAAATACACTTTTGTTACATCCTCCCCACCCCCGACTCCAAGGAACAAATTATTTTTCCCCTGGACTCAGGGATGTGTCTGGGAAAATCTGGCTGGTCTTAGGGCAACTGGCTGATGAACAATGCCACCCTCCCCAAAGCATTATTGTAATGTACTACAAAGGTTTGTTATATGAAGGCTGGGGGCAATGCTTAATTTGTGCCAGGGCTTGCCAGGGCCCAGCTCCGGCACCTCTTTTCATGCCAGGGCCCAGCCCTGGCACCTCTTCCGTACTGTAATGTTCCAACAGCACCTCCTCAATACGGCAATGGTCTGACAACACAAATTCTACCTCTCCAATGTGCCACGCTTGCACGGCTAGCAGTTGAAAGTGATCACAACTGCACATGGCTCTCTCTGAACTGTTGCATTCTGCGGGCCAATGAGATTCATGCAATGGGCCAGTGCACACACATTAGCCTGTAAGCAGCTCATGCAGGAGATGGCAGAAGATGCCATATATGGCAAGTGACAGGGTGTTGCAGTGCCTTACAGAGAGAGAGAGAGAAAGATCTTCAACATCGTCCCAAGGTTGAGTATGGTGGGTGGGTGTTTTCAATTCTGGTGCTATACAGAAACATACAATTCTTCTGTAAACAGAGCCAAACATTTGAGAACCAAGCCTCACTAGTAACCTAAAAGTAAAGAATTAGTTGACTGTGATAGACAAGTATTTACATATGATACAGTCAAAGCCAAGTGCTGTGGTCATTATACCCAAGCAGGTGAATAGGGTGTATAGTAACGCATAGGGAGGCACTCTGCGCACTGCTGTCATCTTGCACATATTATTCTGGAATAAACCTATGGGGTATTAATGACTTTGGCATGGTACAGTATTTGGTCCATCTTTACTTATTACAGAAGTGTAGACATATTTTTTTGTTTTGTATATGCTGTCTCGAAATGCTGCCCCTCCTAGTTTTGTGTATGGTCATGGCTCATGTACCTTTTTAAAAATAACTACAATAAACAACATATAAGGTATTATAAGAACAGATGGGTTAACTAAGCTTAAAAAAAATCTGCTTTGAGGTTGGTACCTCGGGTTGGGGAAATGGGGGTGGGATTGCAATAGGGCAGCGCTAGGGCCCCGGACCCCTGTAGTATTAGATGCTCTGTGATACGTTTTGTTGCTTAATGAGGCCAGCCAGAGTCTCCCACACCAGACTCCAGGGGGAAAAAAAGAATTTTTTCCCTGGAGTCAGGGGCAGGGAAGATGTAACAAAAGTGTGCTTTATCTTTCATAAAAGCCCCAAAATTCACCACAGAGCATCTAAACCCCCAAAAGCTCTAGGGTTTAATAGTCACAACAAGGCAAGCTCTAGCTCTGCTGATGTCTCTCAGTCTTCAGGCAGCACTCTCCTCGACCACCAGTTTACAGGTCTTCCCACATTAACCCGGCAGCCAAGCCATCACACTGACAGACAAGACACTGCAACTTGAAATATTTATTGCAACCCCTCCCCCCCGTGCCTAGGACCCAAGATAAGAAGCAATGCCGAAATGCATGAACTGAATGCAATTATACTGTAGGCACAACTGCTGAATGCTGAGAACACAGTAGAACAGAAACAGAAGCCACCCAAAGAAGCCAAAGCAAAGCCAACAAAGTTACCACTGCACTGCCACCACTGACAGAGACTAATTTTTTTTTTTTTAAGGCTCCGCTCCCCTGCTGACCTTAATTCCTGCAATAAAAGTTCAGGACGACTCAGTCTCACCCTCATTGTAGTTCTTCTGACTCCAGAGTCTCCGTTCTTGTCTGTCTCGTTCTTTTCGACATCCGTGACCGTCTAACGAGCAGCAGTTGAACGCTCAGCATTCCAGGCCATCCCCTTCCCAGCAAGGAAATCTCCACAGTCAAACGGACCATCCACAACTTTTCTTCACCCAAAAAAAATAAATAAACACAAAAAACACGGAGAGACTAGTGCGAGAGCTAGACCCGAGCCTGGGAGTCTCTCCCCCGCAACTGCAAGCCTGTGTAGCGGTTTCCACATCAGACCCCCAAACTGCAACACTGCCAATGTCTCCAAACAATCCGATTGTACAAAACTGGTGGTACCAAAATCCAGAGAGAGTCTGTCCTGATCAGATCCCCAAAACGGCAGCACTGACTCTTCTTTGATTGGACCTTTCTACCTGGTCCTGCCCTGCCATTGGTCATTGAATTAAAGGGCCACAGGATGTTGGCAGGCAAGCAGCATGGCAGTAGTCAGGGAGTGTGCAGCGCGGTGGGTCAACTGGGATGAAAATCACAAACCGGGAAGAAATCCCGATTTTCTGAAATGCTTTGGGATACCAGGACAGCCCTTTTGATACCGGGACGTTTGGTAGCTTTATGCATAAAGTTGTAAGGGGAGAAGAGACCACCTTTTGATGTCCCTCAACTGTCTGACCAAAGGGGTATAGCTGTCTTGATTTAAGTGAGAGACAGTATTATGCCAAGGTATCTTAACTTGGTTAAGGCCCATTTTATGTGAAAGCGGACTTTCAAATATCTGGAGGGTATGTTATTCAGTGAGAGCCTCCATCATGGTGGGACTGAGCATGTAACCTGCTAGGGAAGAAGATTCTTCAAGCAAAGCAATCACATGGGGCAGGGATGATTCTGGGCTGATAAGGTACAGAAGCACATCATCTACATAGAACGCAATTTTGTGTTTCTGTCTACCTACCGTGACTTCCCTTATATCTTGATCAAGCCTGATCCGCTGAGCTAGTGGTTCGCTATGAAGGGCAAATAACACAGGGGAAAGGGAGCACCCTGCTTGGTACCCCGGCCTAGTGCAAAACTCTGACGTGTACCCACTGCCTCCATCAAAAGCCTTAGATTCCCTATAAAGAGTCTGTACAAATTGTACAATTGCTGAGAGAAGTCAAACCTGGGAAGGATCCTATAGAAATAAAATCAATTAACTTAGTCAAATGCCTTTTTTGAGCCCATACTCCTCATCATAGCCAGGGTTTTAGTATGGCTCAGGTGATCTTGACATGAAGCGTGTGCCTCACATTATCTGTTGCTTGCTGTCCCATCACAAACTATGTCTGATCTATGTTAACTATTTGCAGAATAATACCCTCCAGTATTTTTCCAGGTATGGCCATCAGATATTTATAACCTACTTTATTAACTACCTATATTTTGGCGGATATAAAAACTATTACTAGACATTGGGGTCGGCTAGCTTCCCCTACTATTCAGGCTTGGTATGCAAGTATAGGAGAAATTGATACATTAGAAAGGCTTTTTATACCCTAATTTTGGCCATTTGTTTTGATTATAGGATTAAAGCCTTTGCACAGAAGGACAAATGAAGTATAAGGCCTCTCGCTGAGATTTCCATAAAATTCTTGGTTTCTGCTTAAATTATAAAGTTGGGGATATTCCTTTCTCCTTATTTATTTAAATCCCCATTAACATAGAAACATAGAAACATAGAATTTGGCGGCAGATAAGGACCGCTTGGCCCACCCAGTCTGCCCATTTCCCTGCCTACTGGATAAGCTGCAGATCCTAGTTAACCAGCAGCCTACTTTTTCCTACCCCCATCCCCTAGAATTGCCTTATGACTGTCCCATGCATGCTTGAATTCCACCACTGTTTTTGACTCCACGACTTTCCTCCGGAAGGCCGCTCCATGCATCCACAACCTCTCTGTGAAAAAAATACTCCTTAAATTACCTCTGAGCCGCCTCTATCTTCAAATTGTGCCCCTTGTTCTTGCACACTCTTTTTGAAAGATGCTACCCTCTTGGACTTTGTTGATTCCTTGAGGTACTTGAAAGTTTCTATCATGTCCCCTCTCCCTCCTTTCCTCGAGGCTATACATATTAAGCTTCTTTAGTCTCTCTCATATGTCTCCGGTGCAGACCCTGCACCATTTTAGTTGCCCTCCTCTGGACAGCTTCCATCCTGTCTATGTCTTTGCAAAGACTGGGTCTCCAGAACTGCACGCAGTACTCCAGATGGGGTCTGACCAGCTGTCTGTACAGAGGGATAATAACTTCCTGTTTTCTACTGGTGATGCCTCTCACTATGCATCCCAATATCCCCCCAGCCCTCATTGCTGCCCTCTCACATTGCTTGCCCACCTTTAGGTCATCTGATATGACTACCCCCAGGTCCCTTTCCATTTTTGTTGAGTGGAGTTCAACAATGTATTTATGTATTATCACTGCTGAATATAAGGTGTAACTATTTGTCCAGCATGCATTATGGAACCTGCAAACCAGATTATTTAATTGATGTATCTCTATACAGATTTGAATTGATGTATATATTTTTTTATAAAAAAATATAATAAACATAAAGCATAAAAAAATATATTTATAATCTACATTCAAGATGGAGAGTGGACGATAGGAAGGGCAAAGGGCAGGGTCCTTGCCAGGTTTGTGGATCACTGATATGACCACCTGGTTCCAGGTGGGCAGTGGCATCCTCCCTCAGGCATCATCACCACCTTAACAGCAGTATTGCCTTCTCCTTGACTCTTACAAAATTCCACAGAGAAACTGTCTGATCTTGGCATTTACCCGTCTTACTATTGACTATTACCTGGTTACAGTCATCCTCGCCACCTGGTGCACATAGGGCATCATTCCGCTGTGTGATTTGGAGAAGATTAAGTTGTTTCAAACAGTCATCTATTTGGTCCTGGGTTTTCCCTTCTTTAGCCTAATATAGTTTCTCATAATTGTGTTTGAAGGTCCCTGTGATACCTTCCAGGCTGGGTATTTTGAGCTCCTGTGCCTTGGTGGGTAATTTTGTCTATGTGGGCACTTGCCTTCCGTGTCCCTTACCTGCACACTAACAATTTCAAGGTCCTTGGTCCCCTCTCACTATACCATTGTCTTATGTACGTAAGGTTTTGTTCAACTATGTAGTCTAAAATGTAATTTAGTTCCTTTTCGAGTCTCTGGAGTTCCTTTCCCCTTTGTTGATCTATTTTAACCTGTTGTAGGCTTTCTAATGTTTTAATGTGTGTTTCCAATTGTGTCTGCCTTTCTTTTTGCTTCTTTTTCACAGCTGCTGCAATACCAGTAAGTTTGCCCCATACTTCTATTTGTATCCCATAACATTCCAGGACTACTTTTCAGGTTGGAGTTCTCCTGGACTGCCTAAGAGATATCTTTGGGATTTGGTCTCACACTTCCCTATCATACAGTAAGGAGATAACTCTCCAAAAGGATAATCATTTTTGTAGCTAAGTTAAGTTCTAAAGTTACAGGGTGTAGTAGAGCTGTGCTCTACTCAGGAAATTGGTTGAGCAGTTAGGGACATTTTTCTGTCTTCTCCCCCTTCCTTCTGAACAATCTGTTGCAACAGTACCTCTAGAAAACTATCCTGTTCTTTTTCTAACACTGCAGTAGGTTGGCCACATATGGCAGTCTTTTTGTATCTTCCCTAAATTTCTTTTTCTTCCTTTGTTTCTTAGTCACCATTCCGTCCCTTACCAGAAGCCATATGCCTTTCTAAGGAAATAACAGATATGGCTATGAGCAAATACAGTAGCTGCCTATATATAGGAAGAAGGCTGGAACCTGATTAAATATGTATACTTTCAGTGGCTCAGCAGGTAGCATACTCACCTCTGAGGCTGGGAGATAAGAAGGCTGTGGGTTCTATTCCCACACCAAGCACTTGGGTTAATATCCCAATACTGACATTGCAGTGCAGCATGAGGGGGGTGCTGCACTCCTGAGGTGCCGTCTTTCAGATGGGACGCTAAACTGAGGTCCCATCTGCCTGTTCTGGTGGTAGTTCAGGTGAATGTTAAAGATCCCATGACACTTCTCGAACAGAGTAGGGGAATTTTTTTATGAACAATCACAACAAAAGAAAACAACCATGACACATACAGTAAAAATAAAGTTAAATGCAAAAGAATTAACTAAAGAAAACCCGTGTTTATCGACATTTACTACCATAGCAACCCAAGTGCTGGGTTGCTTTGTGGTTAAACTCTACACCGTGAGACACTTACGAATCATGATGGCCTCCTCTATCACTTGATTCCAAGTCATACAGATCATAAGACAAACTAACACTTAGGTTTACCATAGGTTCCACAGATTCAAAACAAGTTTACATTGCAGGTTACAAAAGGTGTACATATATCATCTATCTATCTATCTATCTATCTATCTATCTATATATATCATCTATCTATCTCATCTATCTATCTATCTATCTATCTATCTATCTATCTATCTATCTATCTATATCTATCTATCTATCTATCTATCTATCTATCTATATATATATATATATATATATATATATACATATACATATATACACACACACACACACACACATACATATTGGTTGCACAGGCAGTTAGAGAACCTGTCGAGCCAGGACTAGGTTAGAATTAAGTGGAGGAAAATGGAAGCTATGTCCTGAACAAGAACAGACTGTAAGTTAGGGCAGTAACAAGGTAAGTGCAAAGTAAAGCACGAGGACTAGGGATCCCTATCGTTGCTCTATAGCGGCCAGAGAAGGCGTTGTCAGCACCTGACTATGTAGGAGGAGATTGGTGGGGAGTAACAAGGTGGTAGGGGCAGAGTGGGGAGGGGGAAGGGATGAGTTGGAGGGGGGAACTGTCTGGTGGGGCTAGGGCGTGGCAAACAGGGGTAGTCAGGTAGTGGGAGGAGGGGTGGCATGGGGGAGGTCATGGGTGAGGGAGGGAGATGCAAGGCAAGAGAAACGTTGGCTGGGCAGTGGTGGCAGGGGGAGGGGGGAGTGACGAGGCAGTTTACTAGTGTCCAGGGGTGTAGTAAGCATAGGCTAGACAATATGGGGTTAGCGGAAACAATCGCATACATTCTCAAGGGCTAAGTGGGCTCTGAGTCCTGATTTGAATTGTCTAATCTTACTAGACTCTAACAGGTCCTTGGGGAGTTCATTGAGCCACTTTGGTCCATGAAAGGAGAGGAATCTCTGGACTTGCACTGTTAACTTAAATGGCACCACCAACCCCCCCCCCTTCAACTGCATTCTGAGTCCTAATGGTAGGTTCAGCGGTTTGGAAAAGGCAAGAGGTTGAGCTAGGGGTGAATCCTAGCAATGACTTCTTAGCCAACAGGCATGTTTGGTACAGAACCCTCTTTTGGAGAGGGAGCCAACAAGTCTTTTGATAGAGGGCACAAAAGTATGTGTTCAGTGGTCAACCTCCAGAACTAGGCGATAGGCTTTGTTAAGTAGGGTTTTTACCCTTTTAAGGGCAATATCGGTACCAACACAATAGATAACTAGGCCGTAGTCAATGGTGGATAAGACCGAGCAACTTGTGATCAGCTTCAGGGCTTCCTTTGTCATGGAGTGCCAGTGCCAGTAGAGGACACCAAGCTTTGCACTGGCAGTCTTAACAACATGATCGACATGGGTTCCGAACGATACGGTGTCATCTAGGTAGACCCCGAAATATCTGAAGGTACAAACTTGTTCCAGTGTGTCCCCTTTCAGACTCTGGACCTGTAGCAGCCCAAACTGCTGTACTTTTTGTTTTGCTGGACAGAGAAGAGCATACTCTTCATTTTTTTTATAGTTGAGCAACAGTTTGTTACTGGAAAACCACTTCTCAAGTTTATGGAAATTGTCTTGCAGTTCAGCAGAGATCTTGGCCAGGTTTTTTCCTTTAACAGAGATGGCCACATTATCAGCATAGAGCACGATGTGCACTGGGCATTCTCCTAGAAGTATAGTGTCTGTTTGTAGATTAAGTTTCCATCTAGATTTTATACCGGAAGCTGAATGTAGTTTAACACTGCACTGACTAGACACAGTTAGATGGTCCGATGTTTCTACTGGGATATTATTTGCGTTTAGGATCTTTAGACTTTTTGACATAAATAGATAATCAATCCTTGATGTTAGCTGACCTTTTATAAATATTTTACCCCCTATGACTTTTACTGTTTTGAATACTTCCTGTAAATTTGCTAATGGTTATTATATGTTTCAAACAAGCCATGTCACTGAATATCTTTTGAGTATTGCACCCTCTATCTTTTGAGAATAAGGCACAAATAAAATCCCCACCTAAAATAACTTTTCTGTGTGTGTAAAAAAAGTTGAACAAGTTTAAATAATGCTACATGAGCAGCTATGCTTGGAGGAGCACGCAGAATAAACCACCGTAATTCCAGGTCATAAAATAGCGCGTCTACCATCAAAGACCTCCCTTGGTCAATGTCACCGATTTTTTTAACATTCAAATCAGGGCCTTTCAGTAGGATAGCTACCCCGTCACATATTTCTTCACCCTGAGACCAAAATGATGGGCCTTCTGACCACAAATGTTTAACCTGAGAGAGTTCATACTCAGTTTTAATGAAAGTATCTTGCAATAAAAAAAATATTATTAGGCAATTCTTTCAGTATGTGGAAGGTAGTACCATGTTTTTTTGAAAGATTTTATGCTGCTAACATTCAAGGTCAGAGGGCTTAAGATTTGGTTCATTTAGGTAAAAGAAGGCGGGAGGTCAGGTTTAAGCCTAGACTTGCTTTTCCCTTTAGCCATTTTGGCCTTAGATTGTTCTGACGGTGGGTCTGTATTGTATTCCATAACTGCAGAGGTGACTGAGGACACATCCAAGTCACCTTCCTCATCTTCCATGTCACCCCATTTTTTCCTTTTAACCAGTACATTGCATCAGTTTCTGGTGAGAATTGGAGATTCTGCCACCTTTGAGTCAGGTTTCTTTCTGGTCTTTCTGGATTTACCTGCTTGTACAACCTCCATAGGAGTTTCCCTAGGTGGTGGCATGGTTCCGGGGGTTCAGTCGGCTCTTGGGGGGCTGTCATGGGTAATTCCTCCCTACCCATCACTAGTGGAGGTGTTGGGTCAGATTCTGGAGCCATGTCCCTGGCTTGAGAGGTACCTGGACGAGCTACCTGGGAGTCCCTGGTGGGGAGGGGGGGGGATCTGATCTGGGGTTGGGGTACTGGGTCCTTTTCTAGCTTGCATTACTTGGACTTGTTGGGCAGTGGTTAACATTTTCTGATCTTGCATGACCCTATCCATCCTGTTGTGGGCCACTCACGAACATTTAACATACGAGTGTCCTAATTCCTCACGTAAGTTGCACCTGAAAGGGTCTGAGCAACCTAAGCTAACATGTCCATATTCTAAGCACAAGTTGCATCTAGGGAGATTGCAGGATGGGCTCAGGTGGGTCCTGGTGCCACATCTGTGGCAAGTTTTAGACTAGCCCAGATATAAATAGATACCCCTGTCCCTCCCTACGTAGAAACTGCTAAGGCGGTGCTGGATACCAGAGTCTGTGTGTGTTAGCTTTACTTCAATGCGCCACCCCCTTGTCCACACTAAATCCTCATCTAGGATGGGTATGGGATTTTGAAGAATTTCATACTTTTGCCGTAACCAGTACTGTACATCCTCAATGTTAACCCCTTCATTCCTGAACAGGGTTACAGTTTTAACAGTTGGTTTTGTCAGAGGTATTGGAAAAAAATTCTGCCAGTCATTTTGATTTCTGACCACTTCAAACTTCTGCCAGAATTTTTCCAATGTTCAATTATTCCTAAAGCCAATATCATATGTATTTTTGTCTTTAATATGCATAAAGGCGAAAAACTCTTGAGCTTGTACACCCATAGAATTTTTGAATTATTGGTGCATTACAAATCTCCTATCTAGAAATGTTTCATTAACTCCAGTATACCGGAGACGTACGGCGATGCACCTCTGTGCTGGTTCCCCAACCCATTTAAACAAATCTGACATTCAAAATGATGTGGCAGGTTGAGAACCATCAGTTTGTAGCAGTCTCTCATTTTGATTATTCCCAGAGTCATCCTATCTGGTCTCTTCAGTGTGCACACCTTGATTAGGTTCTGTCAGTGTCCCTGCACCAGAACGAGGCAGGTCCCAAAAAAGTGCATTTTTAGCAAGATTTATGCTAGTGCTCTGTGTGTCCTCTATAGTAAACTGTATCAAACTGGGATTGTTCCCTGCGGATTGCCCCAAGGGATTTTCAGATAACTTCGGAGGTAAGTCTTTTCAATTTATAGCAGGCAGTCCAGTAGCTGAGCTGTGGGCAATTGGGCTGAGCGTTGTATTTTTCTTTCGAATCGCGTTTTAAGTAGACGCTTGTACCGGGGAACGTTGCATAATATCTGCTGTGGGTACCGGTCCCCAGGAAGACCATTCCACTTGTTCCTGGTTGGGAGCCATCTGGCCGCTTTTAATGCCGCTGCCAGGTCCCAGCTTGTGTACATGGGCGTGGTAGTGAGTTCAGTCGAGCGCCCGCTGTTCGGCTTGTCTCTTACAGCGAGCTGAACATCTGGTAATGAGTCACAAATAGTAGTATCCATGCAGCCTATTGAGGAGTGTATTTCTTGCAAAGTTTGAAAAATAATAGGTGGGTCGGCCACACCCAAAATGCCCTTAGAGGCCACAGAAACAGTAGGTTCAACTCCTGGGGTTGTCTGATGGGTTTTTGCAGCAGACTTACCCAATAACTTCAGCAGCAGGCCTTTACTATTCAGTATGGCATTTTTCTGCAACGTTTTCTCTTGTTCCGGTGTCAGCAGGTTAATTTCAGAGATAGTATCCTTCTCCAACCTTATAGCTGTCATTTCCTCTTTATGAGGGCCATGTCCAGAACTTTGTGCAGCAGAAGTATCCATGTCCATGTCTTGGTCAGCATCCATTAAGAAATTCACCAGTATCTTCCATTTCTGTGTTGCTAAGCTCCATTCACTAAAAATACCAACCAACAGCTTAATCTGATTCAAGGTCTGTCAGCATTCATCTGCATCCCTTCCCCGGGTCATGCCTGAAAATACGCAGGATTTGTCTAGTGCACTTACCCGGTCAACAAAAACTAAATAAATAAAATACCAAGCTCGCCGTTTAATTTTTTTTTTTTTGCTATACTTTTTTCCTACTCCTGTCCCAGTCGGCCCTTACTTCATTGCCATCCTCCAGGCCACATCCCCCGAACATCAGACCCCTCCCGTGTTCCCCCACAGCTTACCCTCCATGGTACTGTGGCAGGGAGCCCCCAAACTCAACCCGCTAGGTGCGGATCCAGTGTCTGAGAGGTGTCTTCTCAGGGGCAGCGCCTGCGAAGGATGGCCATTCATGTTGCATGACAGGAACCAGATTTCCGCTTTTTCCTGCAGAGGGGAGCACGCAGTGCCAATGATTGACCTGAGCTGCTGCCATCCACACGCAGCATGCTGGTCGGCTGCTCCTCCTCCGTCCCCCATTGTGCAGGACCTGGCATGCCAACACCTAGCCTCCGCTAGGTGTCAGGCAGGTGCCAGTCTCTGTTCCCCACCCTCCCCGGGAGCAAAGAGCTGTCCTTCAGATGCCCAATCTTCTCCCTCCCCGGCCGACCCCCGACAACCCGCTTGTACCGTGAACTCGGGTCGCCGGCATGGCAGGAGGTAAGGCATTGCTGCCTCAGCGCTCCATGCTACTGAGCAGGCCACTGCTTGCTGTTTAATAAAGTACTACATGTGCTATACATGGAGAAAGAAACAGTGCTTAAGGTGCTTTCAGACATAAGGGAAAGGGAACATTTTTTAACCAGAAGTAGCATACTAAGCCGAAGCTTGTTTCCAGATGTGACCTGGGAGCACAAGGAAGTTAAGTGACTCGCTCAGGATCACACAGTATGCAGCACCTAGGTGGCTGTGGGATTCAAACCCAGGTCTCCAGATCTGCAGCTCAGAGCCTTAACCCACTGCACTATACTGCCTCCCATAAAGACATAGAGTGCTGGAAGTGCATTAATGAAGTGCAAGGTGCTTTATAAAACGAAACTTCATGTTATTTGAAAACAGTGCCCTACAAATCCTGCAAGGGAAGGGGTTTTATATACAGTGCTAGATAAAAAGAAACTGCTGCTGTTTGAACTATTGCTAAGTGCAGTCAGAAATAAAGTGCAGCATGCCTAAAAGAAATGACTGGCACCATGCATTCCTGCTTGAAGCCGAACCAACCTAAAATGTCATGGTGATCTGCATATACATCCCATGATGCTTTGTATTATGGGGGTATGTGAAATTTTGTATTTCTTTGAAACTTGTGTTATTGTCAGTGCCCTTTGGGGGTAACCCTTGCTTCAGTGCTTCTGCACGGAGGTTCTTTGTCTTTAGCTTGTTTTTTTTTTTTTTATTTGGGCTCCACATCACCCAAGCACAGAGGACCAACATAGGGGATAGTTCATTTCCACAGCAGAGATAGATCAGTGGGTTAGTAGGTGCTGACCAAGTGCAGAGGAAGGACATACATAGTCTGTTGCTGCAAACTGATGCACTAAAGAGATATTCCTTTGCTTAAGGTTATCCCCTGTGGTCACTGAGGAAAGTGAACTGCCTACAGTTCTGTAAAGAATTATTTTACTTTATTTATTTTGGAGTTAATTACTTTATCCTGACTTTGAAAGAAAATAAAACCACACTGCAGTGTGTTGTACCAATCTGCTGTTGTCTGCGTTATCCTTCACCCACACCTGGCCACAGAGGGGCATGGTCCAAAAAGCTCAGGGTCTCCACTGCTTACCTACTGAGCCTTGTGAAAATGTCTTTTGATAGAAGAAATGCACTGAAGCCTTAAGTGCATTGATGTACCTGTAAATAGTATGTGAAATCCTGTATGGACCCATATAAGTATTTCCAAGCACCTTGCAGACCTGGTTTCACTACCAGGGTGTTAACATTGTTTGCTGCTACATGACCTTTTCTGCGGATTTGTGAAGTGCTGTCTAATTGCAGGATGAAAGTGAAATTCAAATCTCCTCCACAGACCAAGAACCCTTTTGTCTTTTCTGCTACTAGTGCAAGCAACTTTCTAACGAAGGCATAATCAGAGCCTGGTGGGATGTAAATAGAGACCAAAGTGATCTGTTGGCCACTGACCTGGCCCTTGACCATGATGTACCTACCTTCCCCATCCTTAGAAGTTTCTGAAGACTCAACTGAATACCCCATTTGACACCACGATAGCTGAGCCCCGCCTCCGTCCAGAATTATATGAGCAGAAGTGAACCTTTCGGTATCCAAACTGGTCTAATTTCTGCTGTTCTTCTGTAAGATGCCTCTATTGCAGAAAAACAAATTCTGCTTTAGACTGGTGTACGTACGTCATGATCTTTTCCCTTTTGCTAGGGTAAGACAGGCTGTTTACATTAAAAGTTAGTATTTTTACTTGGAAGGTTCACTGTATTGTGCTTAGGTTTGGATCTGTCTGATGAGGAGGGCTGCCAGGCTACCTCTCCCCACCACCGCCACCAGAGACCAGGTATCTGAACTCTTGAGACTGCCTTGGAAAAAAAAAATTTTAACAATGTGTAACTAGCCAACTGAGTTATAAAGCACTACAACAAAAAACATGCAACACTTCCAAGGTTCAGGAGTGTATCTGAACATTCCCTGTCCCCAGTTGTGGCCTATCACAAGGCACAGATCAACCAAAACGCCAGTGTAGTAGTGGTGCCGCCTCCCCTACTTACAGGGACCACTACTTGAGCTGCTTAGTGCACAGAAGAGAACTCTGAAGAAAAGAAGATGGCAGTAGCCATGTCCAGAATATTTATAACCAGACTCTCCCCCCCCCCCCCCAGAGATCTGGCACATCTATATTACAACTGTGATCACATCGGTCTGCTAGCCAGCTGATAAAAGATAAATTCCATGGCACAAATAAAGCCTTTTTGAATGTGCTGTACCTTTTTCAGCAGTGTTGCCGCTCCTCTTGCGTGGTGATTCTGCATGTGGGCGTAGAGTTCTGAGGGGATGCTCAACAAGCAGGATCCCTCAAGCATGCATAGTATGGAGCGGAGCCCCCAACCTGGCCCAATATTCGATCTGCAGTTGGGCAGCACCATACCCACATATTCCCCCATCTAGCAGGTCCACTTATTTTAAAATATTGGATGCAGATGATCCTATCATGGCTCCCCTCAGCTGCTGCAACTCTCATAGCCATTGGTGACTAGGCAGGTGAAGAAACTGCTGTCTATATGATAGGTGCCCATCAGATGAATGAGAGAAAAAATATTGTACAGGCCGAGAGGCAGCCACCTTGTGGGTACCATGCAGTGCAGAGGCATCCCAGGCAACATCCCCCTCCCTCAATCCCATACAGGAAGGTCCGACCACGCATCCCCTGACCTCACCCCCCATTCAACCCTCCTGCCTCATCAAACTAAGGCTCCCTTGTGGCACATGCATCCAAATGATCACCTGAGCTTTAACCCCCACCCCAGTCCTACTTATTAACTCTGCTTTAATAAGAGCACAGTAAGACCATGCTTATTTATAGAAGTAACACCATGATTTGCAGTGGCATAAATGGTTAACTCCTCCTTTGTGTTCTCCCACCCCCAATTTTAACATCAGCTGCAGAGTCTGATTCACTCTATTAACACCCTTTGTGAGTGAATGGGGTTCCCCAGTAATATCTTCCCTACCACCACTTTACACAAAGTTCAATAGTCCACCAGATTCTGCAACTATCCCACTTTTCTCAATGTCTCCATGCATGGTACTCACCCAAATGCTGCTCCTTCATCACAGCATCCCACACAGCTTCGGCCTAAACAGAGAGACGGGAGTGCAGTCAGCGATGCAAGGTAGAAAGTAAAAGCAGGTCTCTCACAGGTGTCCAAGTGTGGTTATCCACAGATGTTGTAGGTGCAAGGTAGGTTCCCGAAGTTCCTGGGGAAGTCCTGTATCAGTCTTTTTTTGTTTGTTTTAAATAATGAAAGAAAACATTTTTTTGGCAGTCTTTTGTACTTTGGTGTCCACGGTAACCCATAGTTGTGCTGTGTAACACCAAGTCCAGCGGTTAATCAAGTAGACAGCTGCTGCTTGGACTGCTGCAGGGCTTTTTGATCCATCCATTGGAAAAGGGCTCTAATCTCACTCATGGTGTGGCACGTGGCTAGATGTCTTGAAGCTCTGATATTCTGGTGCCACACCAGACTCCATTTCCCACTGCCTAACAACCCATGATTCTGTTGCTGTGACTGTTTATGTGGCTCCAGAGGGATTCCATGATCTCTAAGGGCTGCGACAGCTTCCAAATGTGTACTGTACATCTTGACCCCCTCCCCCTAGAAAATATGCATCCAGGAGGGGTAAGGGGTCTGGAATTTAATTGGTTTCACCCACAGTGCCCTAATGATGTCCAGATATTATAAGTGGCTTTGCTGGATGTCAGTGGGTAGTCCTAGTCATGGTAAAGATGTGCCCCATTATATCAAATGTCTCCCTTTTGCCAGACCAGCCACAGGATATCTTCTTTTGTATGATAACTAGAGAATTTCATCAAAATAGGTCTTGGCCTGGCATTTGGGTCAGTTGGGCTTGGTGAGCCCACTCTACACAATACTCCAGAGCATAAGACAGGGACAGAGCATGTTTGAAAAGATAGTAGAGGAAACTGCACGTTCCCGGATTCAGCTCCCTCTGGCAGTCAAGTGAGGTGGTCCCTTCTTGTGTGAGCCTCAAAATCCACACATTTCTCCTGCGAAGCTTCTGTGTATTACAGTAGGGAGTCCAGGGTCATTCCAGCTGCAGGGCCCTATGCTCCACCACTGCGACTTTCTCTTCCACTTTGTCCCGTCTCCGCTCGATGACTAGGTCTCTCGTTTAGCTTTCTGAATTTGGCTTTGTTCTTCTGTAGAGAGACTCTGATTTCATGGAGCAAGAGTTCAAATCAATTTCTCGTAAGGCCCTTTTCCTTCCGATCGGTATCTTGTGATGGCTCTCATGTACTGGCTGGGGACATGCTGCGGCTGCCATTTGAGCTTGGGTTCTGATATATGGTGCCATCCTCTGTCTGTTTTGTCTTTACAGACCTCGAGCTGGTGATCCTAGTATCTCCATCTCTCCATGAAATTTTTCCAAATTTTATTGCTGTTCTGGCTGTAAGAAGATTGGCTGGGGAGGGAACTCTTTCCCTAAGCTGCAGTACAGGCCATGATGTCACCAGAAGTGAAAGGAGGCTGTTCCAACACATTTAGTCAACCAGTCATTTAGATGGTCTTAATACTGGTACTCTTAAGGGCCCATACACATGCATAGATGCAAGTTATTTTACCTCAGTGACACCCTTTTGGCTTGGTTTCTGTGCATCTCATCAAACCGCACATGTATGGCCTTAAACCCAGTACATCACAGGTATGCAAAGCCTTGGGCGGAGCAGTCTGACAACACTTCACCATAACAGAAATCACCCTATACACAGGCTTTTACAAATCCAAACCAGTACAGATGGAGACCGACAACCTACAGGCATGCGCTATGTCCTGTTTTTTTATTTTTTATTTTATTAAACTCTCGGATTACAAGTACCTTTGAGCAGGAGCTGCTCCTTTACAAAGGTTCCATGTCAAACGAATGGGGAAACATACAAAGGTTGGCAATGGTAAACAGGCATAGTATAGACAAGGTTGACATTTCTTTGCAGCTGAAGATCACTTTAGAGATAATGGTTATTAGAAGGGAACAACATAAAAAGGCAGATAGGTGATGCAGCAGAGTAAGGGAATTAAGAAGAAAGGGGACTATCGGCCTGATATTGTATAGGAGATTGCCAGAGAGAAGTGGCAGACTGAGGGGCCTTTGTCATGAGGGGGAGAAGGATGGTGGGAGGGGATCAGGAACAGGGGAAAAGGTGGGGTTAGAACAGTGGAGGAGGAGTAGGGGAAGCAGAAGGAGGGGGGAGAGAGGGAGGGAAAAGGAGCACAAGGAAGACATTTGCCAGTGGGAGTAGTGTCAGGAGGGATGCAGGGCACAGGTCAAGATCATCTAGTCAGAGAATGGACCAGTCAGTTAGGAGAAGCAGTCACATTTGGATGTAGAGGTGAGATAAAGGAGGAGATTCTTTTTAAAGGGTCCAATTGTTGGGGAGGAAAGTGCTTCTTTGTCGAGGGTATTAAACTAATGAGCAGCCCTATAGTAGAAGGACCGCTGACCCAATAAGGTACGGCATCTAGGAACCTGAAAGATTTGGGATTGGGCACTACGAATTTGCTGAGTACCACTGAAGGCAGAAAGGAGCTTACAAACACCAGGGGGCATGAGACCAAGGAGAATCTTTTTGGTAAGCAGGCAGGTCTGGTATTGAATCCTGTTGAGAAGTGGTAGCCAACAAGCCTGTGCATAGAGGTCACATGTGTGCGTGTCTGGCAGCGCCCGTTAAGAGCCTGCAGGCTTTGTTGAGTGAGACTGAGATTCTACGGACGGCAATTGAAGATGCAGAGCTATAGATAGCCAGACCGTAGTCAATGATAGAGGTGACAGAACTCCTCAGTGCAGTCATTGTCTTTGTCAAGTACCAGGTCAGCCCCAGAGGAAATTATGTATTTAGTACACTCAGAGGTAGAATGCAAAGAGGCAGTTTGCAAGAAGACAAGTGTGTCTCAGTGACACCATCTGAGTGCTAAAAATGAAACACAAGCCCATAATTTAGACTGTAGGGAACATGAACAAAAACCGTACTGTCTGGGATTGTACCTGCAAACAGCATATTACCTAATTGTGGCCATCTGGCTCCCCTCCCTCCTAGCTGGAATCAGGTAATGACCTTATGTATTGTGCTAAGCAGGGAAGAATTATGTATGCAATAAGGCAGAACAAAGAAAGATTACCCAGAGACTGGGGAAGTTTTTGTGAATAACCAAAGTCATACGGCTGGAATTATAACCTTTAAATTGATATACTGCCAGTTGCCAACTGAATCAGAAACTGAAATATTTCATCCAACTCCCAGCGCTGCAGAGATAAATACAGACAAGCACAGGTCTACCAGATAAGGAATAAAAAGTGCAGCTAATGACAGCTGTTGGGAAGAGAGCGAGATCAGAAGTGGTCTACAGACCAACGGGGCAGGAGGAAGATGGAAGAGAACTTATGGAAGAAATCAGAAAGGCAGCAGCAAAGGGAGATCCATTGTTAGTTGGGGAACTGAACCTATAGCCCTGTTTACACAGTCGCATTTGCACTGGAGTAACCAGAGCACTCCAGTTGCTCCAGTGCAAATGCTATCATGTAGACACTTACCAGATCGGGGTAAGCCACTCATTACGCCGCTCCCAGAGTCTCTCCTGAGCTGGGAACGTCGAGAAGAGTGAGTGGCTTAAAATGCAGTGTGGACTGTCTGTGCCGCAGTAACCCGGCCACTTCATGCACTTCCCATGACGCGGATCCAGAGCATGCAACGCACTGTGATGTGAGCTCATGTGTGAAGGGCATTGCTTATTTGGTAACTCATGTGAGCCAAACAGTTTACCTGATAGAAGCTGGTGCCCTGCATATGGCGAAATAGTTGGAATTGAAAACCAAGCTCTGTAATCTAAAACTTTCTTTTGAAAGTACATCATCTGTGACTTCAGGCACTTACGTCAGCACACAGCCGTCCAGCCCCCAGTCGCACAACCCCTCACCAGCGCAGACTGTGGTGGTGCAGAGAGGGCCATGTAAACAAGCAGATGGCGTGCTGCCGGTGGTTGAGACCACATTGTTGCGGTCCGAGTTTTGAAGCGCTACTTCCATGTAAACATGGCTTACCAGATATAGAGCGGAATATCCCGGCAGCTAATATCAGGAATTAGACACTGTTGGATGCTGTGCAGGAGTCTGTGCAGCTGGTCAAGGATCTCACACTGCATGACATCATACTAGATTTGGTACTCACCAATTCGGAAATGGGGGACTGACAGTCAGTAAACCGGCGGGGTCTAGTGACACAACACTGTGTGGCTGGAACTGATGGAAAGGAATACTGGTCTCCCCTCAAAAACAGTGATCCTTGACTTCAAGAGTGTGGATTTTAGGAACATGAGGGTACTAGTTAAGGAATGATTGGCAGGTTTAAACAAAAGAGGGGGTGGAAGAGCTATGGAGCAGGCTTAAGGGTGCACTCCTGGAGACGACCGAAGTATGTGCAAAGAAAGCTGCAAAAAGGAACATGCACAAATCAGTAATCTGATTTTAGGAGAGGGTGAGGAAGGCCTTCCTCGAGTACAAGAGGACAAAAGGGGAGGAAGCTTAACACAGAATATCAGGCTGAAAAGAGTCAAGGGTGGTGGAGGGCAAAGGCAAACACTGAGTTGCAGATCACTGAGAGAGTAAAAGATGGGGAAAAAATGTTTTCAGACACATAAGGAAAAAAAAAACAATAGGAGGGTTAGTTAGGATGGCTGATGGGGAAGGACAGTGGAGGATGATGCGCAGAAGGCTCTGGTATTTACAGTGCGGAACAACGGTCCCCTGCACCAAGGCTGCCACAAAGGAGGCTGGGAAATGATGGAGTACAGATATTGGTAGACAGAGTACAAAAGGAACTAAACGCACTCATGGCAGACAAGTTGCCGGGCCCGGATGGCGTGCACCCTCAAGTGCTACGGGAACTGGCCGCAATATTGGCACTACTCAACTTGTCTCCTCCACAAATCACTGGACTCTAGAGTGGTGCCAACAGACTGGAGAGCTACCGACGTAGTACTGCTTCACAGGGGGAGGACACAGGCATCTCCAGGCCTGTCAGCCTTACCTCCATAGTCGGTAAGCGATGGAAACCATAGAGAAGGACAGTATTTCGAGGAAAACAGACTCCATGATGGAACACAGCATGACTTTGTGTCAGGGAGGTCATGCCAGGCCAACCGATAATATCTTCTGATTGGGTCACCAAGGCAAGGGACAAGCAGTAGATTTTCTCTACTTTTATTTCAGTAAGGCCTTCGATACAGAACCGCACAGGAAGTTGCTGAAGGAGATGGAGGACTTGGGAGTGGAGTGGGGTTTAGATAGGTGAGTTGGTAACTGGTTGAGGGAGAGGCAGCAATAAGTAGTGGTAAGCAGGGCTAACCCAGGGGTCCAACAGGTCATGAGCAGAGCGTCACAGGGATTAGTCCTGGGATCCATCTTATTTAACGTCTACGTAAGTGATTTTGGTAAGGGCGTCCTAGGAAAACTGTGCTCATTTGCTGATACGAATTATGCAGCAAAGTTGATCAAGAGGAAGGAGTACAGGAGCTCCAGAAAGACTATAAAAAAAAATGGAAATTATCCAAGGTCTGGCAGCTGAGGTTCAATGCCAAGAAGTGCAGTTACGCATTTAGGCAGACATAATCCACAAACCAAATACTGCACAGGAGAAGTTAAACTGACAAATACATCAGAAGAGAGAGATCTAGGGGTTGTAATTAGTGACTCCGTTAAAAAAGCAAGGCATCGAGGATGCTGGCTTGCAAAGGGGGACATTTTGCCAGTAGGACAAGTGTGGTATACTGCCATTGTACAGATACCTAGTGAAGCCTCATTTGGAGTACTGTACCCAGTTCTGGAATGCTCATCTGAGGAAGGATATTAATAGATTAAAGGCTTTACAGCAAAGGGTCAACAAGAGAATGCAGCGGTAACAGAGTAGACCTTATGAGGAAAGGCTGGCGGACCTAATCATGCATTTGCTAGAGACCAGATGAGAGTGGAGGAGCGGGGGGATGAAAACAGAGACGTTACTCTGGGGTACAAACATGGTAAACAGAGGGACTATTGTATGAAATAAGGATGCAGTCTCTAGGGGTCAAGACCTGAGGCTTTTGGGAGCGAATTTAGAAAATATTTGAGTAAGATCTACTTTGCGGAGATAGTGGTGGATTAGTGGAACAGATTACTGGCAGAAGTGGTGAGGACATCTACCCTTAACCAGTTTAAACGTGGCCAGGACAGGGCAAGAGGACACACTGTCTGAAAGAGGGGCAGTAAGGGCTTAAATGTTGGGATAGCTGAGGGACGGAAATAGTCCACTAGGACAGAATGTCAGTGGGGTGAGGTATTATTGTAAATGGGAGACTAGATGGACCCTCAGTCTCCTGCCATCAAACTCTATGTATCTAAATGAAAGATTAAAACTGGAACACTGGACACTGTGATAGTTTTACCTATAGAGAAGTCACCCAGCACTGACACCTCAACCACTAAATTATCCACCAAGTGTCCCTGTCTGTGGCTGACTTCGCTGTTCTGGCAAGTTTCTATCAGTCATTAGCGGAGGTGCCACGTGAGGTCACTGCCTGCATACTGGTGGTGAATCAGACTCATTGGCACTGACCAGCAGAGTGCCTCAGAGCTCAGTCCTGTGACCGGCGCTCTTCAATGTATTCATTTGTGATACTGGAAAGGGCAATAGGAAATCTGCCTGTTCGCAGATGACACAGGTATGTGGCACGGTAGAAGACATGGAAGAGAGAGTATAGGGAATGAAACGCAACCTAGAGAGGTGGCAAAAATGGTCCAGGGCAGGCACCTCAAATTTATACACAGATACACAGACAGCGTCGGCAGATAAGGGCCTATGGCCCACCCAGTCTGCCCATTTGAGCTTGTAAGTTCAGTTTGTTTTCCTAGAAGTCTGTTGCCCCTTACCCCTGACCTCCAGAATTCCTTTATGTCTATCCCATGCATTCTTAAATCCCGTGATTGTTTCAGCCCCCACCACTTCCTCTGGCAGGGTGTTCCACTTGTCCACCACCCGTTCTGTGAAGAAATTCTTCCTCATGTTTCCTCTAGATCGTCCTCCTCCAACTTCAACCCATGCCCTCTAGTCCTGGAAAATCTTTTTCGCTTAAAATAGTGTATTCCTGCACCCTGTTCCTTCCTGTAAGATACTTGTATGTCTCTATCATATCCCTCTCTCCCTCCTCTCCTCCAGGAGTACATGTTCAGTTCCTTCAACCTGTCTTCATAGGACTTGTGATGCAATCCATGCACCATCTTTGTTGCCCTCCTCTGAACCTTCTCTACCCTGTCTATGTCCTTACGTAGGTATGGTCTCCAGAACTGTACACTGTACTCAGGTGGGGCCTCACTAGTGTCTTGTATAGTGGAATTATGACCTCCTTTTCCTGCTGGTGATGCCCTGCCTATGCATCCCAGCATCCTATTTGCTTTACCTGCTGCCTTGTCACACTGTTTCTCACCTTTGAGGTCATCAGAGATGATAACCCCAAGATCCCTTTCCTGCTTGGTGCATGCTATATCCTCACTCCCCCAACTGATATATTGTGCCAGGGTTTTTGTGCCCCATATGCATTATCTTGCACTTCTTTGCATTGAATTTCAACTGCCAAACCCTGACCATTCTTCAAGTTTCTGCAGTCCCTTCTCATTCTGTCTACACCCTCTGGTGTGTCTACTCTGTTACAGAGCTTTGTGTCATCAGCGAACAGTGAAATTCTGCCTTCTAGGTCCTGCGCATGTCACTGATGAAGATGTTGAATAGGACCGGTCCAGCACTGATCCCTGTGGTACCCCACTGGTCACTCTTCCCTCTGTGGAGTGACAGCCATTTACCACCACCCTCTGTGTCCTGCCACCCAGCCAGTTACCTACCCACCATACTACTGTCCTGCCCACACCCATATTCCCAGTTTGTGCAATAGTCTTCTATGTGGCACAGTATCAAAGGCCTTGCTGAAGTCCAGATAGGCCATGTCCACTGCCCTCCCCTGATCCACCTCCCTAGTCACCCAGTCAAAAAAATTCAGCGAGGTTGGTCTGACATGACCTCCCCCTGGTGAAACCATGCTGCCTTGGGTCCTGTAGTCCATTGACAACCAGATGTTCCACCAATCTCTCCTTCAGTAGTGCTTCCATGATCTTCCCCACTACCGAGGTGAGGCTGACTGGTCTGTAGTTCCCTGCTTCCTCTTTGTTCCCACTTTTGTATAAGGGGACTACATCTGCTGTCCTCCAGTCTTTGGGTACCTCCCCTGTTTCCAGTGATTGGCTAAACAGGATAGCCAGAGTTCAGCCACCACCTCTCTTAGTTCTTTAAGGACCCTGGGGTGCACCCATCTGGCCCCACTGCTTTATCAACTCTTATTACTTCCAGTTCCTTCAGGACCCTTTCGTGTAAAGGGACTTGTGTCCATTTCTGCACCATTCTCACCCTTGCACTCCCTTCAGACCCATTACCCTCCTCTTCCTCAGTAAAGACTGAGCAGAAATACCTGTTCAATATGTCAGCTTTACTGTTGTCATCCTCCATGCGGCCCCCATCCTCCCCCTTCAGTCTCACTATCCCTCCCTTTGTCTTTCTTTTTTCACTTATGTACCTGTAAAAGGTTTTGTCCCCTCTACCCACTGATTTTGCAATGTGTTCTTCTGTCTAAGCTTTGGCTTCCTTTACTGACCTCCCTGCCTCCCTTTGCTTCTCCTGGTACTTCTCCCTATCCCTTCTGCCTGTGTCTTTTGTATTGCCTGAATGCAATCTTTTGCTTTCACTTTTTTGCTACCTCTTTGGAAAACCATAATGCTCTCCTCTTCCTTTTCCTCTTGCTAACCTGCTTAATGCATAATTCTGTTGTTCTTGTAATCCCCCATTTTAAATACTACCCACTGTTCCTCAACCCCTGATTCCTGTCCCATTCCCCTTAATGCCTCTAATAAACATAAAGAGAAGCAAAGGTATGCATCTTGGTAAAAAGAACCCCAAAATGGAGTACTGGATTGGAGATGTCAAAGTATGACAAATAATGGAGGAGAGGGACCTTGGGGTAATCGGTCACAATCTGAAGTCGTTAGCCCAGTGCAAAACAGTGTTTGCTAGAGCCAACAGGATGCTGGGCTGTATAGGCAATGGTATCACTAATAGGCAGCAGAGAGAGGGACTCTGCCCCATACAGATCCCTGGTGAGGCTCAAGTTCTGCATGCAGTTTTGAAGCTGAAGCTCAAGAATGACTGTACTCACCTAGGAACAACACAAATAAACGTCACCAAAATGGTACATGGAATGCAGGAAAGGCCGTACCAGGAATGATTCAACAGACTAAACATTTATTTGTGGCCAGAAGGGAGGGGGGAGAGATGATCAAGACTTTTAAGTATCTTAATGTTATCAACAGATTGGACTGCCCAACACTGTTCAAATGCAGCGAGAGGATCTGTACCAGGTGGCGTTGGTAAAAATGG
Source organism: Neoceratodus forsteri (assembly GCA_016271365.2). Lineage (NCBI taxonomy): Eukaryota > Metazoa > Chordata > Ceratodontiformes > Ceratodontidae > Neoceratodus > Neoceratodus forsteri. The sequence continues at coordinate 386,520,864 of JADMNL010000025.1, read as the reverse complement.
ATGAAAAGCAAATTCAGGAGGGATGGGAGGAAGCATGAAGCGCATTTAAAACCAGCCATTGAGAGTGGCTGGACCGGTGGCGTGGAGGACTGAGGCATCAATTGCCTTACATCACGCCACACATGCAACCAATGTTTAAGACCAAGCACAGGCTGCTGGGGGTTGACCGGGTGGGGAGAGGTCTAAGCATGCCATGGACTGATCTCCTCTCCTGGGGTGGGAGGGCATGTTAGCACCTTCACAAGACTGCCAAGAGGTGGAGGCCTAGTCGTAGTGAGAAACAGGACTGGCAAGTAAGGGAAGGAAGCTGCGGGACTCTGTGATGGGTGTGTGCCTCCACACGCACGCATCAATGTGTGCACTCCAGCTATTGGGAATGGGGAGAAAAAACGGAGGAAAATGGATGGTGGGGCAGGTGTATATGGTGTTCTGTGCACCGACACCCCAGCCGTGTCACTGCCAGGACCCCTGACGACCTATCTGGATGTGTCTCCCCGTGGGGAGAGGGGAGCAGCCTCCCCCTCCTGGCCCTGCCATGCAGGGAATCACTAGGAGAAAGTAGCCAACAGATAAGTCCTGGGGAGGTGGTCGCTGGTGGGGACAGAGCTGAGGGGAACCAGCTTATTCTGGCCAAGGAGAAAAACTGTATACAGAAAACATGAACCAGCCACACTAGTATGTACAGTAAAAGAAAAAATCAACCTTGTGGCTTAAAATTTTAATTGGGGCCGGCCCGTTGGTGCAGCAGTAGCTCTACGGCTCGTGACAGTGATGACCTGGGCTTAGAAGCGAACTCTGGGTCATCGGGAGCTGGCCGGGGAGGATAGAGAGCGCCCCATCGGATGCTCTCCTTCTCTTTCCGGGAAGGAGGGCAACCGTCCTCGCTGCTATACTGCCATCTGGGTGAACATGTGTTGCAGTGCAGATTGGGGACACCAGGGGAGGAGCGGACATCCCGGGTCAGTCGCGGGTCTGCCTCTGCATGAGCAGGTTCCTTGCACCCTTCATGACTGGCGTCCATGGGCCAACCAGGAGAGAAAACAGAAAAAAGGCTCTTGCCCGCATAGATGAATCCGCATCTGGCATTGGTGCCGGAATGGTTTGAAAAGTAGTAGGGCCAAAGATGAAAGGGGTAAATTCTCTCCTATTAAATACATTAACATGATTGCAAAAAGTGATGGGGCCACTTATGAAAGTGGTAGGGCCATGGCCGTAGTAGCCCCCCTGTTCTGGCAGCTATGCCTGGCACCTTCCCAGATCTCCCCCTGGTTTCACGGCGATGGCTTCCCGAAGTGATGAAGTTTGACTGGGGGGCAGACATTAGTCTGGGGGTCTGCCCTCCACCACGTCCCCGCCTGGAGGGACCACCACGGATCAATGGGGGAAGGCCCGAGCACTGATGGTAGGTAAGGGTGGAGACAACAGCCGACTGGATGCCTTGTGGGAAAGCAGCCAGGGGATAAAAAAATAAATAAACCTTAACTCATTAAGTCCTGGTGGCCATTTTGGGTTAGGTTCTGTAATGGAAGTTCTGACACCATAATGGATCTACTAGACTCAATGAGTTAATTGGGGCACAGCTACTGGCAGTGAGGAGCTACAGAATGTGTGCAGTTTTCTTTAAGTGCTGCCAGGTCAGATTTCTGTCTGGTGTTATGTGTAGAAAGTTTGTAGCATCATGATTGGCTGAGAGGTATCCTGGCTTGTGTCCTTATGGAACTTTAGCATAATGCACGCCCAGGGGTGTGTTAGTATACCTATAAAATGGCTCTTCAGATAGATTTAGGTTTATTAACTACTTGAGAACTATACAGTGCATGAAGTGTATTAATACGCAGTCATGTGACTACTTCAGGCACAGTTGAGGATTTCTCTTACCCATTTTATAAAAGTGAAATAACATATTCCAGTCAGGAAATTACTTTACTCCAGGTGGTATAGATCACGAGGCCTTCGGCCTCCAAATATAACGCAACCGGTTCATCGGTTACTATACCTTTCAAAATGGTAAGAGACATTCCGTACTGTGATTGGAGAAATCCAGCTGCATGACAGTATGTTGCTACAACAAGAACAATTTTTTTTGTGTGCCCTTTTATAGGGTTTTAATTGGAGTGCTACTGTGTCTTCAACAGCTCTCTCACACAGAGCCACCTTATGCATAAACGTGAGCTGATGACATTACGGATGGAATCACTAGCCTCTTTTGAAAATATTTTGCTGTAGTTTCAATCAACATTGTGGGCTCAGCAGTCTGGTATGTTTGGGATTCTTCAGTTTTTGTTGCTTTGAAATGCTAGGAGGTGGAGGTTCTCTGTGTGCACTACTCTGAGGTTGTATTTTTCTGTCAATTTGGGCACTGTACGTAATAGAGAACTTCAAATAGCTTTCTTTTCTACTGTATATATAGAGAAACATAGAAACATAGAATTTGATGGCAGATAAGGACCGCTTGGCCCACCTAGTCTGCCCATTTTCCTACCTGATGGATAAGCTGCAGATCCTAGTTAACCAACACCCTACCTCCTTCTACCCCCCACTAGGACTGCCTTATGTCTGTCCCATGTACCAATATACACACAGAAATATAGATCATGGGGGTGTGTGGCTAGCTATCAGCCTGAATAGACGTATTTCAGAGAGCTCCCTGTTCAGCATCTACTTTCTTGGATTATTTAGCAATTTTGTGAATTGACTTTGTATTCCAAATTAACTTCCTAATCTTGGGATATTCTGCTGTTTCTGAAGATACTAAACTTGTCGTGATGGGAAGGAAGAACGCCAAGCAAAAAGCTAATTTCTTCGCTACACGTGGCGGGGCTTCCAGGCCGCCACCCGCACCTGTAAATCTCCCAACTGCTGAAGCTGAGGTTGGGAAGCCTGGCCCGGCAACGCTCGAGACTCTGCAAACAGCGATGTTCAGTTTAACCAAAGCTGTCCAACATAATGATGAAAAAATGGACAGCTATAACACCCACCTTGTACAGGCAGAACAAAAACTAGACAGCCTAGCTGATACTGCACGAGAAGCGGAGAGATCTTCATCCCGAGCCCAGGCCACGGCAGCCACCTGTGTGAAAGAACAGACCCTTCTGTGATCAAGATTGGGGCATTTCGAGAATCTCATATGAGCAGCTAATGTAAGAATTATTGGGCTCCCTGAAGGAGCAGAAAAGGACGATCTGTCTATCTGCTGAATTGGCTGCAAGAGAATTTTGGGCTGGAATTGCAAGACCAGATTGTAAGAACTTACAGGGTGAATATTCGCCGACCACAATCTCCTGATGGGGCCAGAACTGTTATGCTTATTACTGCTTCAGTAATGGTACGGGATCGCATTTTACAAGCAGTGCGGGCAAAACGTAATATTTATGTGGAGGGCTCTAAAGTCTTGTTTTTTTCCTGACCTGTCCTACTCGACTCGCACTAGGAGGAAGGGATCTGATGAGGTCAGGAGGCGCCTGCGAGCACTAGATGTCCCCAACAACATGCTAATGCCTGCCAGACTTCAAGTTACCATGGGAAGGAAATCCTACGTTTACACGGATCCTAAAGAAGCCATGAAAATGGCTGACAAGCTGGAGATCGAAAGAGCAGTTCACGAGGGTGACCCAGCGTCGGATTCAGAAGGAGATGACACCTGAACAGGACTTAAACGAGTGAGCTTTACTTATTGTTAAAATGCCAAATGATTAGTTACTTTGTTTTTAATACGGGGGTTAAGGTACTCTGCTTTAATCCTCCTAAGAGAAAGGGGACTTACCTAATTTAACTGATGGCTTTCTTAGGACAAGAGACTTAATAATTTGAGTTACAGTTCAGAGACATTGGAACCTATTAAAAGTCTCTGGCCCTCATTTTTCTTTTTAATCGCCTCTTTTCTGTTCGTTACCTCTCTGAATTGGCGAGAGACTTAGATGAGGCTTTCTGGGACTATATATTGTCGAAAACTCGCTCAGCCGGTCAGCCCTCTACTCCCAAAGTGCCAACCTCTGAGCGTATGATTTGTGTACAATGAACAGAACAAGTCTTGTCTGTTTGTTGGTTCAAGTCACCTTAGTCTCAAGCTCTGGAGGGATTCAAACTGATAACCTCTTGTTAGTGTACTCAATTATCAGGCTCAGATAATTCTGTCTTCGGGGGGGCCAGATATCTTTGCCTACGGGCACCCAACCAGGTCTTTCAAATGAACCCTTAGAACTCTATGCAAGACTTTAGAGAACTCTATCCATTTCCCAGTTTGGTATGTCAATAAGCTTAAAATACACAGTATTAATTATAACCTTTTAAAAGCTCCACTTCAATAAAAAGAAATGTCAAGGCACTCCAGACAGTTCCGTTGTAAAAATATTTCTCTACTTTAAAATATCAAAACAGAACAATAAATACAGAACAAATATATATATCCCAACACATGAAGCCTTAAAACAGGCAAAAGTACAGTTCCTACAATTAATAACTTCAGACTAATCCTGTCTAAGGTCCTTACTTCAGTGCTTTGATGGTCTCTCTCCTCTCAGTTAGAAAAATTGTCTTGTGTGTCTCTGTCCAGTTTCTCTCAGCAATTAACCCCAGTTCTAAGCCGGCCTTCTCATGAGGTCACTAACGCCGCCTTGGTGTAACAACATCTATACTTTATCTCACAGGATGTCCAAATAAAATATTTAAAAAAATAATAGGTGACCTCACTGCCTTTCCTCCCTCAGGTTAACCAGACCAAACCGGTTTGTGCTCTGCTACACATACATCTCAAAAGTTTCTTTGATCTAAAACACTGTATTCAAAGCAAAAGTGTATTTGCCTCTTTAATCCCATCTGGACCTTGGAATCTACACCTCAAAGGTCTCTCTGATGTAATTCAAGGGTTCCCCGGGAAAGTATATTGGACCTTCCAAATTCATCTGGGTCCTTCCTTCAATGTCCATTCTGGCTTCTCTCAGACACCCCTCCCCTCTCAAGTTCTTCCTGACAACTATTTCAAGTCAAAGGATTTTCCCTGAGTGAATTATGAATGGGTAATCTTATTTCCTGGGATGAAAGCAAATTGACAAGGTAATTGCACCCCAGATATTTGCAGTTTAGCTATGTCCTGTCCTTTGAACATATCCCTGGGGGGGTCTTGATGTGTCAGTTCCAGTAGGACAGTAGTTTCCTCAAACTGACCTTCCCGTCACATATTTTATACGTAATAAAAAATTTGATACAGCACTCAGATCTGGCTGTGTACATCACTTATATATTTATGTGGAAACTGTTGGGGAAATGTTATAATTATCCCTATGTATAATTTCTATTTGAAAGAATGATGCTGGGGGAGTGTTTATGGGAGGTTATCTGGAGTTACACTATTTTAGAGTTTTAAAAAAAAAATTATGGGCATTACAGCCCAGGAGTTGTTTTTTACATATGTGCTGTAGATAAAATACAATTGCCACAACTAGCTTTGATAGCTTATAGCCAATTGGAAAATATGTGTGTTAGAAGTAGCTTTTGAGCAGGAATTCCCCCAATCTTGTACCATCTGTTACAATGGATTTCGTATCTGTATATCCTCTTAATGTTGTTTTACCTGAAGATGTATTGCATTGTACTGCGTATCATAATGCTCAGTATTATTTAAAAAAAACTTATAAATAAAAAGTATTAAAAAAAAAAAAAGAAATATAGATCATGATGGCAGAAAAAGACCAGCAGTCCATCCAGTCTGCCTGTGTTCATTATGAGCCCTGTACCTGCCCTTGGAACCTACTGTTCCCTCCAGGGTACTAACCCTCCCCGTCCTATCCCCATTCAGCTCCCTGGTCTCACCACCCCAGGTGACTACTATTCCCTTCTATCCCATACCTGCCTGAATCCCCCAACTGTTTTTGCACCCACCACCTCAGCCAACAGACTGTTCCAAGGTTCCACCACCCTTTCCGTAAAGAACTGCTTCCTCACGTCCCTCTTGAACCTCCTTCCTGTTAATTTCTACTCGTGACCACGTGACCTCACGTTGGAATTCAGGGTAAATGATTCCCCTCAATTTACCCTGTTAATTCCTTTAAGGAACCGGAAGGTCTCTATCACATCTCCCCTCTCCCTTCTGGTTTTCAGTGAGTACATATTTAGTGCCTTGAGGTACTCCTCACAGGACATGCCCTGCTGGCCCCAAATCATTTCTTTTACTTTGTGCTGCACTGTTTCCAGCTTATACTTGTCTCCAACCTATCCCTGTCCTTTCTGAGGTAGGGGCTCCAGAACTGGAAGCAGTGCTCCAGGTGAGGCCTCACCAGGGATCTGTATCACTAACAGCAACTGTAACAGTAGTTCTGGGTTGGGGGAAGGACTTAAGGAGGTGAAGTTGTATTTTTGGGCACTGCACTTGATGGAAAGTTTTAACTTTCTTTTTCTTCTGTCTTTAGGTCTGGGATGGGGTGATTTGTCAGCTGGTTGTGTTATCTGCATAATAACCTTACAATTCTGCACCCTTACACTGGAGATAATAAACCTGCATTATAACGAGTTAGAGTGTTATACTGCTCTAGTAGGTTACTGCATATAGGTTTAAGCAGCCTCATGTGACCCGCTTTCGACCAGTGAGGAGGCACACTTGGTCACAGTCAGACACCATTCTAATATATCAGCCACTGCAGAGCTCAAGCCCGACTCAGGGTGGCCAAAATGTAGCGGCGTTTTGCCTGTCTTTTTCAATACATCTATTACCCTTGTGGGCATTTTCTGAAAGACAGTAGGCAAAGTGTTTTTGCTAACACAAGGCTGGAGCTCCATGGTAGCTAAAATGTATTTTTGGCAAAAAAAAATTTTAATTTCAGGTAAGTAACAAAGGAACTGGCTCAGTCCGTATATCCGGAATACTACTGGAACTGCGTGGTCCTCACCACCCCTCTTCACCTCTCTGTATCCACCAGTATCCAAATCACTGTATATGCATGCACTAAAAGATTTAGGCAAAGGGGGCTATATAGGTTAACACCACCGCTCCCCAGACACTAAACATATAGCCAGGGCTCAAGGAATTTTTTTTCAAGGGAAGAATTACCCCACTCCCACCAGCTTGAGCACCGAGTTGTGAAAGAATATGGCACCAGCTGTCTCTGCTGGGGAAATCAAGCATGGTATAAACATTCTGACCCGCTCTTCGACTAATAACAGCAGACTATTAACAGAGTGACTGTAAATCATGGTTCTAAATTAATTAATCTTAAATTTTTTTGTAATATTCTTTTTATTTTTTAAAATGAGTTTAATAGCTGGGCAGTCCTGCCGGGGCAGCAGTAGCACTACCACTTGTGACGTCGACAACCCAAATTTGGAAGCAAACTAGAAATCAGAGAGCCAGCCAAAGAGAGGAATACTGAGCATCTGGGGGACTATTCTTCTCCGGGATGGGTGGGACTGGCACCTGGCATTAGTTACCCTGGCCCCTAGTGGAAGCTGGGGATCAGAATGGTGGGACCGCACATAGGAGGGCAGTGGCCAGGCAGCATCCTACATCAGATGCAACCTCCATGACGCCCACTGACTGCGGTCCCTCTCCACACTATACTGGCTTGAGTTGTCTTGTGGGGGGCTGTGGCCCTTCCAGACCCTGACAAAGGAACCCCACCGTGCGCGCGCGTGTGTGTGTGTGTGTGTAAACCACGGGGTATAACAATGGAGCAGGGCCAGTCCCAGAGAGGGCAGGTAACAGGGCTGAGGATGGAAATGGAGATGAAGGTGACCGGCAGGTGGAAGGGGGCATATAAAGAAAGAATATTTAAAAAAAAAAAAAAAAAAAGTGTCAGCTCCTGGGACTGGCCCTTCGACGCAGTGGTAGTGCTTCTCGCATAGCCACAACCTAGGTCTGGGAATCAGCTTTACTCAGGAGGACCGGCCGGGGGAGGAGGATCAAGCATGCCAGAAGACATTCTCCTCCACAGGGAGGGTGGGTCCAAGACTCCACTGCAAGACTGCCATCTGGTGACCACAGGTGGCAGTGCAGGATGGAGCTATGCATTGGGAAAGGGACACCTCTTGGCTCCAATGGAGCGCTGTCATGTGTTGCATGCACACCAGTCACTGAGCCCCACCTCGGCATCCCAGGGGAACAAGGGACAAGAGAGAGAACACTGGAAACAACACGCAGGCGGGCCGGATGAAGATGAGGGCAGTCTTGTGCCAGGTGTGCTGACGGCGCAACACTTCCCACAACCATGTCATTCGGGGGTTCTGGCCAACACCCCTCACTGGAGGGAAAAGTATGGGGTAGAAGGCTGCAATAAGTGACAGAGAAGGAATGGGCGGAGCTGGGAGGCTGAAGGTACAGCAGATGGGGAGTATGCACGGAAAGCAACAAAAAAAAAGATCAGCTGTTCAGCTCTGCTGGCAGACATTTCCACTTTGCCACCATCTTCTCCATATTGAAGTATTTCCTCATATCCCTTCTTGTTTTCCCCTATCAACTTATAGTTGTGGCCTCTTGAGATTGACCCCTTGCAAAGCTTTAACAGTTTGCTGGCTGTCCTCCCTGTTTATACCCTTTAGGTACTTGAAGATCTCAATCATGTCTCCACTCGCTCTCCTGGCCTCCACTGAACACATATGGAGATCGGCCATTCTTTCCTCTTACATCCTCCCCCACTAGCTGTGAATCATTTTAGTTGCTCTCATTTGGACTTACTCCAGGTGGTCCTTGTCTTTTGTAGGTACGAGATCCAGAACTCTGCACAGTGCTGCAGGTACGACCTCATCAAGAACCTGTACAAGGGTATGATCATCTCCTTCCCTCTGCTTGAGAAGGCCTTACCTATGGACCCCAACATCCTGCTCATGTTCCCATACACCTTGTTACATTGGGCTGAGGTACAGAGGCTGTCATTAATTATAACCCCCAGATCCTTCTCTTGCAAGGTCTGTTCTAGTCATACCCCCCCCCCATCTAATATTCGGCCCTTAATTCCCCCTCCCTAAATGCACAGCCTTGCATATTCTGGCACTGGATTTCAGTTGCCAAATCTTGGACCACCTTTCCAATTTGCCCAGGTCTCTGATCACTCCATCCTACCCTCTTCACGATCTACCCTGCCACATATCTTTCCATCATCTGCAGATAGAGCCTCTTACTGTGGATCCTTTCTTTAGTGTTGCAAATGAACACATGAAAGCGCGCTGGGCCCAGGACCGATCCGTGTGACCCTGCTCATAACCCCCATGACCTTGAGGATGTACTGCTCATTGCCCTATTCTCACTAACGGTCCGCACCCTCCTCCAAATAAGAGGTGATTCCCAGCACTCAGCCATGCAGGTTTCACGTCAAGTGAGTGAAGTTGTAAGAGCGAACGCAATTAGAGCAACGATATTTGAGCAACCACATTTTGAGCGACATTACATTTCACTGCAACACGCTACAGCAACAATTTGAGATGTACTCCTATACTTGGCTCTGTTGTTGTAGCAGGATTCCCCTAATCTCTACGATTCCTACTCAATGGTGCACCTTGACCATGGGGAAAGCTACATTTGTGGGGTCGCCGTAATGGATTGGTCACTCTGCTCGGCCCATCATTCTTAATGTTGTCGTTCCTTTCACTTTGCTCAGATCGCATTGTTAATTTGACGTGCTACCACCATACAGAGTCCAACGACAACATGTGTCATACATGCTAGCAATGCAGTGTTGCCAGCCACCACAGAAGGCAATGATGTAGAGACCCCCAAAGTCTGAGCTTCCTAGCTTCACAGTGTATTCAAGACTTCACTGGCCTGCTGTGGGAGTCAGACTCGAGCCTCAAGCCTCAAACTCGGGCCTCCCATGTGGTAAAGCAATGCGCTACTTCATGTGCCACTGAGCTGGGGTACGACAAACCTAGTTCTCCCAACATCTCCACAGTGGAAAGTGGGCAATAACTCTGTCACAGATAGTGCTGAGCAGTAGTTTATTCAGGTGGTTTAAAACCAAATGATTTTTTACTGTAAAATGATAAAACCTGGCTAACAGACTGTTAGACCTAACAGATCTGAACCCTCTTGCAAAAATTTCATAGCAGCAAATGTTCTCATGACCAGGGACACAGGGAATGATCAGCTGAATATGACAGGCACTGCTGCCCCATAACAGATAGGGAACTGAACAGGGAACTCCACCGAATGCTGGGTGATGGCAAGATTCTAAGATCGTTATTTCCTGACCTCATTTCCAAGGACTGAATACTAATCAGGGATAGGACTCAAAACTGATCAGACAACAAAGACCCAAGAGATGAAAAATAATCTGTTTGTGGAACTGAAAAACATGAATATCATGTACGTTGCTTACTGCTCATTGGACATGCCCATTCCTCTCCCTTGGAAATTCTCCTGGAAAGACAGCTCTCAAGTAGTTCTGAAGCACAGAGGTCATCTTTGATTATCCTAAGCTGTAACTGAATTAGTCTGGCTCGTTCTTATGATTCCTGTAAAACAATTTCTGATTTAATTAACTCAGCACTGAGCTGACCACTGCCGACAAGACCATTAGATTAAAAAAAATAAATACATGCCCTGCCTGTGGGATAAACACTGTCCCAGTAAAGGTGCAGCTGAAATACCTTTAATTTTCTATTTACCCATCTATGTGAGCAAATGCGTTTCCTATAGCTAAAATGATGTGGACTAATAAACCTTACAGATGGACAGGTAGTAATTAACCGTAAGCAGTTCAAACAGACAAAATGCACACATTTTTCAGTTTTTGGACCCTGACCACTGAGTCATTTATTGTTTGTGCAATTTCCTTAAATAGCACGATAAAACGATGTCTGAATCCTAGGAGCAGGTAGAAATATTAATCACTGTATCTGGCTGACAAATGAATATTCCTTGACAGCCTGCAACAACTAATTGCTAAGCAGAACATCTCCAAGTGCATAAGTCAGGTTCATTTTCTTAACAGTTCTGAAAACACTGTCATATTATAAAGCTGGCAGATAAGAATTAAATATTTTAAATCAAACATTTCAAGTATTTTATCCAGTTAAAGCATTCCAGCTCTGGAAATGTTGGAATTTATTATTCATTCAACTGCCTGCTAATTATAACTGTTTTAATTAAAGTATTATGTGGAGTTTCGGGAATGCAATTACGTCTGACAAATAGAAATTGGGTAATATGCTAATATTTATGGAGAAGTGAATATCATTAGTGGTACTGGTCATACTTTAAAATGTGCTCATTAGCTACTGAAAAATCTTTATGATTATGAGAACATTGAATTTTTAAGGTTTTTTTTTTCTCCTAAAAAAAAAAAAAAGTCCTACTGCACACTTCGTTACATCTTCCTAGTAGGAAAAGTGAAAGACAGGAAATTCCAAGCACAAGAACTCTAATTTACAGTGTGCACTAGGTCTTCATTGGGATAGGTTAACTTTTTCTTTAATTTTGTTCTATTTTATTTGAAACTATAATATGAGCTTGCAATTTTTTTTTTTTTACTTTTCAATTATTTAACCAGGAGTGGCACACTGAGCTGTATGCTTGTTTATAGGTGCGACCTGGGAGCACAGGGAAGGTAAGTGACTTGCTCAGGGTCACACAGTATGCAAGTGGGGGCTGTGGGATTCAAACCCAGGTCTCCAGATTTGCAGCTCAGAGCCTTAAACCACTGCACTATACTGCCTCCCTTATCCATGATTACATTAGCTTTATAACTCACATCCAAGAACATGTGGGTTTAATACTGCTGGGTTCTAAGGTATTTGTTCAAGACTTATAGTGAAGCAGTTATGTTGAACTAACGAAAGGCATTATTTACCCTCACTGTTTTCTTTTAGTAACAATAGTGTTGGATACTTGGATCCTATTGTAGCTGGTATGGAAAACCTAATTAATAATCCTAAATGTCAGCAGTAATTAGGTGAAAAATCTGATATGCTAAGATTTTTTCCTTTGCAGTGGTCCAACCAAGCAAGTGGTACCAATTTGTACGCCCCCCCCCCAAAAAAAAAACAAAATTTACACTGGTCCCAAGCTATGATGAAGGTTATGGGGGGGGGAACCCCTCTCCTCATCCCTTTGCAATTACTCTCTTGTATCCAATGGCACACTCTCTCTTCTCCCCATCCTCTTAATTTCTTCCTAGTGTCCAGTAACCCAGTAGCATCCCCTTCTTCTCCCCAACGGTCCCTCCTGATGTCCAGTGACACCCCTCCCTTTCCCATAAGTTCTCCCCGGGATCCAATGGCACCCCCTTCCCTTAAATTCTCCCCAGTGTACAGCGGTGCCCCCTTCTCCTGATCCCCAAATATTCTCTGTGGTGTTCTGTGTCCCCCCCCACCAAAGCATCCCAACCCAATGACACTTGTCCCCAACGGTGACTGGCACAGACCCTCTGCTCACCTCCTTGGCCAACTGACATCTAACTCACACAACTAGAATACAGCAAAAAAATCTGCAGTGATTAATACCCTATCCACACCATCTCAGCCCCACCACCCTCCCCACCCATGTCCCCTTAGTCAAAAACTCACCCACAAGGTGAAAACTATCGGTACAAAATAGTCCTGAAGCAGAGTGCCACTGATCCTATCTGAACAGTCTTACCACTGGGCCTGCATGCCGGAAGTCTCTCCCAGCCGTGCTTTGTGATATACCATAAGAGAGAGACTGCTGGCATTCCGGCCTGGCAGTGAGACTGTTAAGATGGGACTGACTGTGTACTATCCCCCCCCCCCCAATACTTGTCAAGTTGTGGGTGAGTTTTCTGACTATGGGGAAGTGGAGAGTGAGGGTGGAGGGCAAGAGGTAAGTGGTTTTCTTTGTTTTTTTTACACTGACCCCAACAGGAAAGTTAGGGGGGAGTCACACTGCCTCGGGAAGTCTGCACTACGCCCAGGGCCAGTAAATTAATGTTAAAATCGACTCCTGGAATTAAACAGCACTTCCATCAGAAACAGGTTAAAATCCAATTACATAAACCTTTCTTATATTTTGTGTATTCAAAATAGGGTTGCTCGGAATTTGTCAGACAGAATTGGACCCATTAGATTTCAGTTTGTTTGTTTTTATAAATTCAAAATTTTGGTACTGAAGACCAGAAATCCGAATTCTGAAAATCAGTGTTGGATACAGAATCGGAACCAGACTGAATCCAGTTGCAGTACAGTTATGAAAACCATAAAGTGTACCCAAGAATAGTAGGAGTGAGATGTGGACCCTAAGAAAAAGCCCTCCCTACACTTACTTTGCATGCTGCAGGCGTGACAGCACAGATGACGTGATGGAGGCAAGGTCCAGTCCAGTGATGTCTGTGGTGTGGCTGGCCTGATGGACTACTGCCCTACTAAGCTGGTGGTAGGGATGGCACAGGCTGATGATATTGCCCCTGGGGAGTCCTCTTGTAAGTCACGGTCGGCTTTGCTCTTTAATCCGACCGCTTGCTTTAGTGAAAACTCTGAAAATCACCCAGCGTTTTTTCAATTACGTTTAGATGTTTATGCTCGCTGGGATTGTCCACTCCTTCCAGCTGCTGGTGACTGTTCAGCTGGTGACTGCTTTAGTAGAGCATGCGGGATTGTTTTGTTGGGGACGTTTGTACAGTACTTGGGAGGTTTGCTTCAGATGGATTTGGGAGCCAGTGTTTGTTGGTGGCCCGGCTATTGGAGGAGTGGCTTGAGAGGTCTGTGACTGAGCTTGGGAGTTGTGGAACTCAGCTTCTTGAAGTTTGTTTGCTGTGGACTAATTGGATCTTACAAGCAGGAGTTATTTGGACCAGGACGCCTTTCTTCTGTGTTCTACTACCGACTACAACAACTGCAGGACTTTTGCAGTATATGCGAGATAATTTGTCTTGCTTCTGGAGCTGCTGACATAAAGTTGGGACTACCTGGCAAAAAGCATTCTTTGGTCTGTGAGTAGTGGATATCCCGTGCAAATGAAGATTTGACATTTTTTGCTAGCACAAGAGCTCTGACTGTGAAATTTGTGGGACTGTGTTTTATCACACTATATATTGATGTTATGAGTATTGGTTCAGTGTAATCGTAGGGTTTATTGCAGGGTGAGCTGCTGGGGTGCTTATTGTTCTGGCTGGATTTGGGATGGGCGGTACTGGCTCTGGGTCTGCCGAAAGGTGGGTGCAGAGATATCGGTGCCTCCTTGGCCTGCTGGGGGGTTCCGCTGGTGAGTGGTCCCTTTCTGGAGGCCGTAGTCCTGATCCAGGCTAGGATTTGAAGTTCCCTGTAAAGTTCTTTTAATGTAGCGTTTTCCCTTGCGGACTCTACACTGAACCTTATTTTTAATAAGCCTGGTAGGCTGTTATTTTATGATGCTAAAATTGCCTTGATTTAGTTATGTCCTATAATTTCTGGTGAGAGTGGAATTTGAATTAAGATCTAATAGGACTGGGGAAGTGAGAGACCCCAAATCCATACATAGGATATCTAATGTGGTAATTTGAGTAATACTATTATTTTATGATTGTTGTAACATATTTACTAATTATGGTAAAGATGGTTATTTTAAGTTAAACTGTTAAAGGAATATGGTTAATTAGTTTGATTTGTTTAATGAGTTAAGCTTTTATATGTTGTCAATTTAATTTTTGGATATTTTAATTATATGGTTAATTGCTGCTTACTGAAATGTGTCGGGAGGGCTTTAGGATGGTCAGGCGCTATTCTCCCGCTCTGCTTCGGGACCTCCGCCCTTTTCATTGTTCCCCTTTGGCGGCTGATGTGTATAACAAATGTCGTGCATTGGGAATAATGAGAAAGTGTTTGAGGGGTGGATGGACCGGGAAGAGTGGGAGAATAGATAGGGGTTGATCGATAGAGGTAGTGGGGACTAGGAGATGCCCTGGGGCGAAATGGGTCTAGGAGAGGGGTCCTCCCTGCCTGATTCCCATACCCAAGAGCTCCGCAAATTGTGGTCAGGTACTGCGTTTCTCCTCGAAAACCCATCCAACCCGGGCGGTGCTATGTAATGCCAGGTCAATTAAAAACAAGACCGCTATTATAGCAGACCTTGTTGCAACATCTGACCTGGCATGTATCACCGAGACCTGGTTAGATGAGAATGCAGGCCCTGTTTTGGCATCTGCTGCTCTGACCGGGTTCTCTGTGATACACCACCCGAGGCTGGATCGTAGGGGCAGGGGTGTAGCCATCTTTTTTAAAATGGAGCTGGGTCTTGTGGATGTGCCAGTGGGTTTCACTTGATCCTTTGAGTGTATCCTGGGAGCAAGTGTAGGGTTCAGGATTCTCCTCATTTACCGACCACCTGGTGATGGTGGAGAATTCCTGAAGGAGTTTGTGGACTTCATCGTCGATGTAGCATTGGAGTTGCCCAGGTGGTTGATACTGGGCGACTTCAATGCTTGGGTCGACGAACTCTCGCCTTTTGGGAAAAGCTTCCTTCAACTTATGACGATGTTGGGCCTTACACAGGTGGTTACCTCTGCTACCCATATAGGGGGTCACTCATTGGACCCAGTGTTCCTACTGGAGTTGGAAGTCGCACATTTGGGGGTGGAACCAAATGTGTGCACAGACCATCATACCACAAGATTCAGCTTCGGGGCACCCCCAAATAGACCTGCCCCTACGGAGATGGTCCAGCATCGCCCTTTGAGGGGAGTTACCCCGGAAGGTCTTTTGGCGGTACTGGACCTATCGGGTATTTCAAGTGAGTGCATGGGTCCAGGGGATCTCGTACTTGCCTATAATAAGGTTGTAGGCGAGGCCCTGGATCAAATTGCTCCTGTTCGTGTTCACCCGCTCTCTCAGCGCCTAAGATCTTCATGGTTTGATGGGTTTCTAAAGAAGCTTAGGAGAGTTGGGCGAAGGTTAGAGAGAGCATGGCGAAAGTCCAGCCTAGATGCTGACAGGCTTAGACTGATTACAGTGTCTACCAATCAGCAATCACCCGTAAGAAGGCAGAATTCCTGTCCAGGAGACTGCTACTGCGTGGAATCAACCAGCTCAACTCTTTCAGACTGTTGACAGACTGTGCAATCCACTCTGTCTGCAATCTGGAAGAGATTTTTCATAAATAAAGTGTGATGAGCTTGCTCGATTCTTTGCAGATAAGGTTGCCAGCATCAGGTTGGGAATCCGTCCTGCTCCCTTTTTAAGGAACTGCAGTGACTGGTGAAGTGAAGCGCACCCTTGTGTCACCTGGTCTGACTTTAGTAGACCGGGTTCATTGGATGTTTTGAGAATTGTTCAGACTGTATGACCTACCAGTTGTAGTTTGGATCCGGGCCCTACGCCACTATTAATAGATTGCATAGATGTTATCAGCCCGATCCTTGCGGAAATTGTCTGGAAGTCTTTGGAACAGGGTTTTTTTCCCCCTGATCCCCTAAAGGAGGCAGTCGTTCGACCACTCCTTAAATACCTTAATTGAACCCAGACTGTCCAGCCAACTACAGACCTATCTCTAACCTGCCCTTTGTGGGTAAGATTATTGAAAAGGTGGTAGCGCAACAGTTGGATGACCATCTTACGAATCACAATATCTATGATGCTCTCCAGTTGGGGTTCAGGAAAAGACACAGCACTGAGACTGCTCTTATCTGGGTTGTAAATGATCTCCTAATAGCAAGAGATTGAAAGGCTTGTACTATTCTAGTCCTTCTTGATCTCTCTGCAGCATTTGATACTGTGGACCATGGTGTGCTGTTGGAACGCCTTCGGCTCCTTTGCGGACTGTCTGGTACAGTTCTGCATTGATTTCAATCTTTCCTCACAGGGCGGATTCAGAGGGTTGTCACAGGAATTTATTCCTCTGATGCCATCTCTCTGTCCTGTGGGGTGCCGCAGGGCTCCATTTTGGCACCCATGTTGTTCGCAGTTTATATGCTGCCATTAGGAGATATCATTAGATGTTACAGTCTGGGTTTTCACTGCAATGCAGATGATACCCAGCTCTATCCGTCCTTTACTCCCGGACGGGATGATGCAGTCTCTTTGCTTAACAGCTGTCTAGCCGAGATCAACGACTGGATGAGTGCCAGCTGGCTGAGGTTAAACCCGGATAAGACTGAGGTATTGATCGTGGACCCAGGTCACCTGAAGGCAGGTCAAAGGGCTGGGGTTTCCGTTGGGCCTTTGGCTCGGCGGTGCCCAGCTCTTGACCTCAAGCCAGGTGCGTAATCTAGGCGTTACTTAAGTCCTCTTTTTATCATCTGAGGAATATTGCCCGGGTGAAACACCTGGTTCCTCCAGCTGACCTTCCAACTTTGGTCCACGCTTTTGTGACCACTCGCCTTGATTACTGCAATTTTCTTTACCTGGGGCTACTGGGGGTTGATATCCACTGCCTGCAGCTAGTGTAGAACGCAGCAGCCAGGCTTTTGACTGGAACATCTAGAAACAGTCATATTACGCCTGTTCTGCACGGGGTGCACTGGCTGCCAGTTCAATGGCGGATTACCTTCAAGGTCGGATTACTGACCTATAAGGCCCTACACGAACAGGGACCGCAGTATCTGCCAGATCTCCTTACTCCCTACTACCCCTCTTGCTCGCTCCGATCCGCCGATGAGGAATTGCTAGAGATTCCCACTGTTCGTTTGAAAACATCTGGAGCACGTGAGTTTTCATATGCCGCTCCTGCCCTGTGGAACTCTCTACCTCGTCGGATACAAAGCTGCCTGACCGTCAAGAGCTTCAAAGCAGAGTTAAAAACATTTTTATTTACAAAAGCTTATGATGTCTGATTGTATTATTGTCAATGTTTGATATTTCTCTGTTATTTATTTGTCTGTACAGTGCTTTGGTTTAAGAAAAGCGCTTAAAAAATTAATTTTACTTACTTACTTCCTCCCCCAATCTCTTCCCTCTGCTGCTGCCAATTGCAACTATCCTGCAGTGATTCAGACTCCATCCCGGCCAGCCCAGTACAATCTCCAAGTCTGACCTGTTCCAATTTCAATCAACTGACCAGTCAGAAAACAAGACTGGACAGTTCAACCATCACAGTCCTTTCTGACATTCACTGTCTGATAAGAGTCTGCAAGGAAAATATGGGTTGGCCTACCAGCACTGAACCCCTAAGTACCCGGTAGTCAGCAACTACCAGCCAAGCATCTGGATGGCTACAAAACCCAGAGTTTGGTGGTGGTACTAGATCAGGACAGCCCAAATTTTCCCAGCAGAACTGCTGGTATCCGACATGAGGGTTGGGGTGGAATGTGATGGTGGGACAGGCCTTCTGATGAGTCAGTTCAGTCTATTGGATGGAGGGGCAGAGATCGTACTGGGCTGATCACACAATGGACCAGTGGAGACTATGGTGTCCAGCGGGGAAGTAATCCTCAAGGGCTACTAGTATAGTAGTCCAGTAGCCACCACCAGGCAAGCCAGCACCATACAGGAGGATGATGCCACAAGGAGCCACCACTGACCACACCAAGACCTTATGCCTACCTGCTCAATAAGAAAGACCACCACTGAGCACAGACTGGACCAGACAGCCTTCAAGTCAGAGGCAGGCCGCCCTTTATGTGGATAACGTAGTACTCTATCTCAAAGACCCCAAGCACACCTTGCCGGTGGTATTCAAAATTCTCAAAGCATATGGCAAAGTCTCTGGCTATAAACTAAAGACCGAACCGCTCACATCCCACTACACCCACTCAGATGGGGTGAGGCAGACCTTCCCATTCTGCTGGTAATTAGATAAAATAAAATACCTCGGGTATACATCTTGCCAGATCTCCAGAGTCAGCTTACAGAGACACTTACGCCCCCTTCTCATAAATACTATATATTAGGGAAAAAAGGAAGAACAGAGGGGGAAGTCATAACATTAGCAGAGGGGATAAGGTGATAACAGAGGGATGGGCAAAAGGCCACTGTTTAACATAGAAACACAGACTGATGGCAGATAAGGAAAGCTTGGGTCCACCCAATCTGCCCATTTCCCTACCTATCGGATAAGCTGCAGATCCTAGTTTTACCAACAGCCTACTTCCTCCTACCTCCCACTAGAATGGTTTTATGTCTGTCCCATGCATTCTTTAATTCTCCCACCGTTTTTGACCTGACGACCTCCTCAGGAAGGCCATTCCATGCGTCCACCACCCTCTCCATGAAAAATACTTACTCATGTTGCCTCTGAGCGGTCTCCTCCGCCCCCCCATCTTCAAACTGTGTCCCCTTGTTCTTGCACAACTCTTTTTCTGCAAGATGCTACCCTCTTGGACTTTGCTGATTTTCTTGAGGTACTTGAAAGTTTGTATCATGTCCCTCCTCTCCTCGAGGGTATACATATTAAGCTCCTTTAGTCTCTCTTTGTATGGCTTCTGTTGCAGACCCTGCACCATTTTAGTTGCCCTCCTCTGGGCTGCCCCTATCTGGTCTATGTCCTTGCAGAGATGAGGTCTCCAGAACTGCACACAGTACTCCAGATGGGGTCTCACCAACTTGTCTATGTAGAGGGATGACAACTTCCTGTTTTCTACTGGGGATGCCTCTC
Source organism: Neoceratodus forsteri (assembly GCA_016271365.2). NCBI lineage: Eukaryota > Metazoa > Chordata > Ceratodontiformes > Ceratodontidae > Neoceratodus > Neoceratodus forsteri. The sequence goes on along the minus strand of JADMNL010000025.1, from coordinate 386,501,426 downwards.
CCTATGCATCCCAGTATCCCTTCAGCCCTCCTTACTGCCTTCTCACATTGCATGCCTACCTTTAGGTCAACTGATACGACTACCCCCAGGTCCCTTTCCATTTTTGTTGTTTTTAATACCTCTCTCCCCCCAATTGTTTACTCTTCCCTTAGGTTTTTGATTCCCAGGTGCATTACTTTGCACTTCTTTGCACTGAATCTAAGCTGCCATACTTCTGACCATTCCTCAACCTTGTAAAGTCCCTTCTCATTCTTCCCACACACCCCCCTTGTCTATCAACCCTGTTGCAGATCTTTGTGTTGTCTGCAAAGAGGCATACTTTTCCTTCCAGTCCCTCCGCAAAGTCACCTATAAAGACATTAAAGAGAACCGGTCCCAGTACTGAACCCCGTGGTACCCTGCTAGTAACCCCCCTTTCTTAGGAGTGAACTTCTGTTTACTATTACCCTCTGCATCCTGTTGTCCAGCCAATTTTTTACCCAGGTTACCACCCGGAGACCCACTCCCAGGCTGGCTAACTTGTTTATTAATCTTTTGTGTGGGACTGTGTCAAATGCCTTGCTAAAGTCTAGGTAGGCCACGTTCACAGACCCTTCCCCTGGTCTACTACTTTGGTTACCCAGTCAAAGAAATCTATTAGATTCGTCTGACATGACCTTCCTGCTGTGAATCCATGTTACCTTGGGTCCTGTGCCCCGCTGGCCTCTAGGTACTCAACAATTCTTTCTTTCAAAAGTGATTCCATCATTTTCCCTAACAATGAGGTTAAACTAACAGTTCTGTTTCCTGCCTCTGCTTTGCTCCCACTTTTGTGAAGGGGAATCACATCCACCTTCCTCCAGTCCTCAGGTACCACACCCTCCTCCCATGATTTGTTAAAAAGGGTAGTCAGTGGTGTCACTAGTTCTCCCCTTAGTTCTTTAAAATTCTGGGGTGAACCCCATCAGGCCCCACTGCTCTGTCCACCTTCAGTTTTAGGAGTTCTTTCAGGACCCTTTCTTCTGTGAATGGACTGGTATCAACCCCTATCCAGTGTGCTTCTATTATTTGGTTTAGGTACTCTCCTCTTTTGTGAATACTGAGCAGAAGTGTTTGTTCAGTATCTCTGCTTTGTCACTGTCACCTCTGCCCACCCCTCCTTTATTAAGCCTCACTATCCCTCCCTGGTCTCTCTTCGCTCCCTAATGTACCTAGAAAAGGTTTTATCCTTCTTCTTAACCGAGTTGGCTCTCTTTCCTCAGTTTGGGCCTTTGCTATTCTGACTGCCTTCCCTGCTTCCTTCTGCTTTAAGTGGTACAGTTCTCTGTCCTGCTCCTTCTGTGTTTCCTTATACTTCCTGAATGCTATCTCCTAACCTTCCCCATCACCTCTTTCGAGAACCATAGTGGTTTTTTCCTTCGTTTTGTTTTGTTTATTTGCTTCACACAAAAGCTTATTGCCTCTGTGATGGCAGTTTTGATTTTTCACCATTGTTCCTCCACCCAACCTTCTTGCCCGTTTGCTAGTGCTTTTCTGAGGCACTCCCCCATTTTGCCAAAGTCAGCCCTCCTAAGGTCCAATACCCTCACTTTTGTGTGACTTGACTCTACAACTGTATTTATCATCCACACTGTTTGGTGGTCACTTGTTCCCAGATGGCTACCCACTTCTAAATCTGAGATCCTCTCTCCGTCCCCGTTTGAGAGTGCCAGGTCTAAGATTGCTCTCTCCCGAGTGGGTTACAGCACTAGCTGTCTGAGGAATGCCCCCTGTAGGGCATTCAGAATTACCCTATTCTTGGATGTGGCTGCAGCAAAGGTGCTCCAGTTAACATCTGGCATATTCAGGTCCCCCATCAACAATATCTCCCCTTTTTCTGCCATTCTAAGGATGCCTTCCATCATTTTGTTGTCCATTTCCTCCCCCTGAGATGAGGGGCTGTATACAATCCCCATACAGATTGTGGTGCTATTTTCTGTCTCCAGGGTGACCCACAATGCCTCCTCCCCTCCCTGTTTAACCTTTAGTTCCATTGATTTGATCCATTCCCTTACGTAGAGAGCTACTCTTCTTCTTCCTCTTACCCTCCCTGTCCCTCCTGTAGATTGTGTATCCTGGTATGTTGACATCCCAGTCATGGTTCTCTGTGTACCATGTTTCTGTGACTGCCACGATATCCAGGCATCCCTCTTCCATCAAAGCAACTAGTTCAGGGAGCTTGTTACCTAGGCTATGTGCATTGGTACTCATCGCCCTCTATTTTTTGACAGCATTATCCCTTTTAGCCCCATCCCTGTCCTTACTGTCTTTGCCTTTTTTTCCACTGACCCCATCCTGTTCCTTATCGAGTTCTCTACCTTAGCGTTTACCTCACTAACTACCCTGTTTTTTTTTTGGGGGGGGGGGCTAAATTATTACTTTAGCTCAGTTTTCACTAGGGAGAATGGTGGACTCTTGCCAGAGAGTGGCAGCAAAGTGGCCACAAAGAGGGCACAGCAGATGAGGCAGCCAATATTTACAACCGAAAGGATCCAGAAAGAACTGGCAGCACTAAAAATAGATAAGGCCCTGGGATCAGATGGGTTGCATCTGAGGTTACTCAGGGAGATGGCAGCAGAAATGGCTGAACCCTGGGTAGGTCTATTCAACAGATCTCCAAGGATGGTGGCAGTGCTGAAGGATTGGAGGGTGGCAGATGTACTTCCGCTCCATAAGGGGTGGGGGTGGGACAAGGAACATGCCATGTGGGGAACTACAGACCTGTCAAGTCTTACCTCTACTGCATGGAAGCTGATGGAGACACTGGTCAAAGAGGACTACTTGGAGAGCAACGGGCTCCAAGATAGTAAACAGCATGGATTTGTGGCATGGAGATCTTGTCAGGTATCCTGATAGTGTTCTTTGACTGGGTGACGAGGGAACTGGATGGGGCCAAGCTGTTGATTTCTCTACTTTGACTTCAGCAAGGCTTTCAACTCGGTGCCTCACAGACGCTTGCGGAAGATGGATGGATGATCTGGGTGCGGCTAAGGTCATAGTAAACTGGATAGGTAACTGGCTAAAGGGGAGGTAGCAGAGTGTTTTACTCAATGGGGTCAAGAAAGCTGAGAGGAAGGTCATGAGTGGGGTACTACAGAGATCTGTTCTGGGACCAGTCCTCTTTCAATATGTTCATTAGCAACACTGGTGTGGGCATCTGGGGCAGGCTGCGTCTTTCCGCAGATCATGCTAAGCTCTGTGGGAGGGTGGATAGCAATGAAGAAATCAGGGAAATGCAGAGTGATGTATGAAAGCTAGGGGGGTGGTCTAAGGTTTGGCAGTTGAAACTGAATGCCAGAAAGTGAAAGGTAATGCACCTGGGGAACATGAACCCCAGGACAGAGTACTGGATGGTTGGGGGTGAGACTAAGCACTACGATTGAGGAATGGGACCTTGGGGGTTATCATCAGTGACTCCCTCAAGCAATCGAGTCAGTGCAACAAGGTATATAGCAAAGTGATTAGGATGTTGGGATGTATCGGGAGGGATACTGATAGCAGCAGGGAAGAGGTAATACTTCCCCTATACAGATCACTAGTGAGGTCTCACCATACCTCTCAACCTTTTGTCACTGAAATAAGGGACATGGACACCGACCCTCATAATGAGGGACACACCCTCAAGATACAAGTTCAGAACACTGTGGAAACCACTGCATTTACTTGTACAAAGTTTTTTTTTATTTTAGCATCTACGAATATTGTGAATTTCTGCTTTAAACTCTGAATTTACAGCACTTTCTCTTTGTGGGCAGCACCTTTCTCATGTGGGGCAGGTGAGAGGCAGATCAGTTTCGAGAGGTAAAATGAGTGTTGTACTTTGTAATCACAGACAGTTGAGAGGTATGGGCCTCACCTAGAGTACTGTGCCCAGTTCTGGAGCCCTCACCCAAGAAGGATAGAGAGAGGCTGAAGATGGTGTAGCGCTGGGTGACAAAAATGATTCAGGGCAGGGGGGGGTACTGTGGAACCCGAGCACAGAAGTCGTGTCGCCAACAGCTCCTCAGACAATACTACTGCAAACGCTATAATTACATTATCTAAAGAACTTTTTGATATAAAATCCTTATCTACAGAGAGTGTTAAGGTCATAAAACAGGTTGGGCAAATCTATTTTTGAAAATATAATTTTTATTAAAATTTTTCACAATTATTTACAGTCACAGTTCCTTTGGTCTTAAAAGAAAACAGCTTAAAACTTAATGACAGAGAATCATATTTCATAGCATTTCATCACTGAAGGCTCTATTTTTGCACTATTACAATGTTCAAAAATTAATGGTTAAATACCAAGATCCTCCTGAATAGTGTTACAGTATGACCATGGTGTTAGTCTCCACTCTGGATCCATCTTTTCCTAAAAAATAGAGAGTTTGCATGTTATGGGACAGATGCCGGATCCTTAGCCATGATATACATAAGCCATCTATTCCACTTTAAAGTGCAGGCTTCTGATTTATTATTCAGTGAGTAAGTAATCTTTTCAGATCTGTAGATGCCATTCACTATACCCCACCAGGATTCTGTTGCTGGGATAATGTTGGTAAGCTAACACTTAGTTATTGCTTTCTTGGCAGCGAGTAGCAGGATCCCCAGCAGCGGAACACTATATGGGCCCTTAAACTCACGGGGAAAGATATAAAAGAGAAAAAACTCCCCTGTCCTGGGAATCCCAGGGCCCCAGATTTCATCCAGCTCCCAAAAAAGGGAGTCTTTGAAAGGTTGCAGTTTGGAGCAATACCAGAACACATGGGAGTGATGCGCATTTGTCTCACCACAGAGACGCCAGCAACTAGCCTGGGATACGCCACCAAAATGTGCGGTAATAGAGGGGGTTCGAAAATACCTGGTCAGGAGTCGCCAGGAGAAAAGCCGCCAAGTATGAGAGCAGGTCAGTCTCGAGGTGGTACAGCAAACAGCATCCCAGTCTTCCTTGGTAAAGCTGGAACCCATCTCTGTGTTCCATTTTTCCATTATAAGGTATGTGGAATCCCCAATGGAACTCCCCAGTGCCTTATATATAACTGAAATAGCATGGGCTGGACAACCGGACCGGAGCATCTGGATCATCAGTTTAATCAGTTGCAGGTATCCTTCTGGGTTGTGAGTTACAGTGGGGAGTGAAGTGAAAAAATGCCTTATTTGCAAATAACGAAAGAAGTCCGAGTGTCTTATAATGAATTCTCACTGGATATCCACAAATGTTTTGAAATGTGTGCCTCTGAGGAACCGTGGTAGGGTGTTTAAATGTAGGTGCCTCCAGTCCTTGAAGGTATGATCCAAGCGAGCAGGTTGGAAGTTTTCTAACAGGCTTATTGGGGTTAATATAGGTAGGTAGAGGATAAGATGCAAGGTTTTACGTACAGTATGCCAGGCTTGGAGTTGGTGGCACAACCAAGGGCTTCTAATAGTTTTGGGGGAAATCGGTGGTATAAGGCTTGTTCCCATTCAGAGGTAGGAAGGATGTCCTCCATCTCTATCCATTTGATTCAGTGGTGTTTGTGGCTCGCCAGACCAAGAAGGTTATATGAGATGCCCAGTAGTATAATTTAAAGTTTGAGTAAGCCAAGCCACCTATTACCTTAGGTAGCATTAGGTCTTAAACTGAACTCTGGGTCGCTCTTCCGCCCATATAAACTTGAAACGACTGCATTCCATTTATGGAACATTTTTATCGGAAGGCTTACCGGGACATTCTGGAATAAATACAGAGCCCTTGGGAGAAGGACCATCTGTGCCACCTCTATTCTTCGAGTCAAGTTTAGTGGTAGAAGATCCCATTTCTCCAGGTCTTGTTTCATCTGACTTAAAAACGATTCGTAGTTCTGGTGGTATGTGTCACCTGCCTTATGTGTCAGAAAGATGCCAAGATATTTTAATTTGTCTAGCTTCCATCTGAACGGGTATTAGGATGGGCAAATCTAATAGGAACCATCTGCAAGGTTTATTTATTTAAATTTTGGTGACCAGGTAAGCCCACTGAGACCATGAGTCTCTTTTTCAGGGGCGACCCGGGATTAGTTACAAGAACCTAAAGGGGGAAAAAAAAGAGGGTTTAACACATATGATTGAGAGGTTTACTGAAGGGAGAAAAGATGGAGGAAAGGGACAGGCTGCAGGTCCAAATACTTGATTGAGTTAATCGAGAGAGATGGTGCAGAGGAAACTTTACAGTCATTAGGCCGCAAGATGCACCAGCTACTGGCCTCATCCGATGCAGTGAACCAGAAGATTGATCTAATTACCAGCCGACAGGCTACCGTAGGAAAGATGGTAGACCTAATGCAGGGGGAGGATGGAGGGTATCCGTCTGCACTTGGAAACATGCAAGCTCGCCAACAGGCCCAACACTCCAGCAATCATTCAAGAGATATTGGAGAACCAGATTAGGAGCCAGAACGTGCACTTTGTGGGCCTACCAGAAGGTGCTGAGGGTGATCATACAGCCCTTTTTGTCAAGGACTGGCTGAAGGAGCAATTTCAGGAACACGTCCCAGAACTGGAAGTGACAGTTGTAAAAGCTTACAGAATACAGTAGCGTGCAACACCTCCTTCTGACTTACCCAGAGTGGTGATGGTAGTACTGGATAACATGGGCACCAGAGATCGTCTGCTAAATCTAGCCAAACACTATGGTCCTCTCATTGCAGGGGGGTAACAGTCCACATGTTTCTGGACATTGCATATGCCACTCGCTTAAGGAGAAAAAAATTCAATGGGAGTCAGAGGTACCTTGCATGAACTAAATGTCACTCACAGCACCCAGTCCCCGCGAAACTGGATGTGGTCCACGACAGCAAACTATATGCTTTTTCTGAGTCTGAAGACGTGGGGAAATGGGCAGCTGAGATGGCGACGACCAGGAGATCCTAGGACTGGACCTCCGACGAGAAAACTTGAAGAGACTTCCGCACGCTCCAAATCTTGGAGACATTACCTGTTCTGGTAACTAGTAACAAGGCCTGATTTTATGGCTCGTCTCTTGTGATGAATGTTTCTGTTCGATGATAAGAGGAGAGAATATACAGTTTGCAAGACTTTGGCTTTTACTCTTCTCAGAGAGGTAAGAGCACATGTTGAGGTTAGAACTGCATAGTGGTTCTACATTTAGTGGCGAATCAGTGGGATATTAAGGTGTAATGGTACCTTAAGATGTTTGATCATCGGGTGAATTATCTGCCTGAGGGGAAGTTGAAAATGCAACTAATAAAATACATGTTGAAAGAGTTAACATATAGTTAATGCAGGATACCTGTAGCCCATAAGGGCACAGGAATGTTGCAAGCATTTTTGATATAAGTAATGGGATGATCATATGCTCATGGGCTATAATTCGGACAGCTTATAGCAGTGCTTTAGCATGATTGAAAAACGTTATTGGACAGCCCTTGAAACAGTGTATAAGTGAGGGATACAGAATTCTACCTAATAAGGGAATTAAGCTCTTTAAGTATTGTAACTCAGTACGTTTCTTACAAGGATGTACATGTACATTTCATTTTAAAATGAATAAAATAAAACTAAAAAATAAAATGATTCAGCACCAACATGGCAGGTCCTATGAGGAGTGCCTCAAGGCACTGAACATGTACTTGCTGGAGACCAGAAAGGAGAGGGGAGCAATGACAGAGACCAAGTTCCCAAAAGGAATTAATAAGATGAACTGCAGGAAAGCATTTAGCTTGAATACCAGTTCACGGTCACACAGACATGAGTGGAAATTGACAGAAGGGAGGCTCAGAAGGATATGAGCAAGTATTAGACTACAGAAGTGGAGGTGGAGGGTTCTGAGCATGTACAGGCGCCTGCCTAAGGACAAGACTCATTGTCATATTAGGGGCTTAAGTCTCCAATGTTGCGGCCCCCTGTTTGCAGGGGGTTGTGCCCCTGCTTTCTAAATATTTCAACTCCGGGGAGAGTGGACCTCGGGGAGGGGGCAGTGAATCTGGCCATGTGGCACCCTAATGACAGGCACCATGCCGCTGGCGCACACATCGCCGTAAGGGGTGGTGAAACCATGGAACAGTCTCTGCCTGCCGAAGTTGTGGGTACTAAAACCGCTGGTGGGTTGAAGCACAGCTGGGACAGAATGAAGGGTATTGTGGTTGCTTGGGGCAACAGAAGCTTGGAAGGGGATGGGGAGAGCTAAGACCCTGAAGGGACAGTGGGATCCAGGGCTAAACAGGGAACTCAGGCAGACTGGATGGATCGCTGGGCTTTTTCTGCCATCACTGTATATAGTCTATTTTTCTACATTTCAAATGGTGCAGGACTTTTGAGACGGAGCACCCTCCTGCTAAGTTTGTCCAGGAGAACAGGGATGATACGCATGGTCACTTTCCCAGAGCACTCTACCTGTTCCAAAATGCCCCAATTTCTCGGACTCAGGCCACCCTTAGGAAATGGAACTGGGAAATCTCATGGTTCATACGGAATGGTCAACATCCACTAAATAAATGCCAAGTGCTCTTTCTCACAAAAAGTGAGGAGGACTAGCTCTTCCACAATTAAAGCTACATTACTGGGTGGCCCATATGTGATACATTACCCTGCGAAACGCAGGTCACTTGCCAACTATTTGGCAATGGGTAGAAGAGGAGCTCTTCCTGGGTAGAGATTTGGTAAATCATGTACCAGTCTGAGCATGATCTGGACCTTCTGACATGACTAGACCCTTGGCTCTGATACCAGGTTTCTACCTACCAAAAATAAAACATAAAATGGAAAAAAAAAAAAAATATCACACATTCTGAATAACAAGGAGGAACTATTCTCATCCCGTTGGAATGGCCGACTCCTGTACACGATGACCAAGGAGTGGAACTTTGTGCCATAAGGTAAACAACACTGAACCATGGTAATGACAAGGTTTGCACTACACGAAGGAACCCACCTGTGGCCCAACTGCTAAAAATCCCAGAATAAATAATAATGCATACATCCAAAGTTTGGCCAGCCGCCTTCCCCCGACTTGATGGATACCCCATCCATCTCCACACATGTGACACCCCCCAACAAAGGGTCAAAGAATGGATGTTTGACCCTCCCTGCAGACCTGGCTCTGTGTCCTCCTACAGGCAGTCATTAAACTGATGTACCCCTCCCCCCCCCCATGCTGTACTCAAGGGGTGTGGGAATAGGTGTCAACTGTGCCAGTTGACTGCATATTCAGTACTACTGTACAAAAGATCCAACACCACAAAGTTGTATCATAGTGACTATTATGTAATGTACTGGGTCTTGTAGGCTGGAGTAATAACACAAATTATATTTGCAAAAAAAAAAAAGGGCAGCAGTAGGGACTGGGAGAGTAGGAGACACAAGGGTGGGGGAAGCGGGGAGGTCACAGGCCGGGTGAGGGACACAACTGTTCACATTGTAGTACTATGTAATACATTTGTGCACTGGGGAGGGGATATTTTTTCCCAGGTCTTAGGATGCAGAATAGGAAATTCGGTTCCAGCTTAGATTCTGTCCCAGTGCCTTAATCGGTCCAGACTGCCAGAAAACTCCAGCCCTTGGAGCAAGCGAGCAGAAACATGGCAGTTTTGCACTGTGTGGAGGTGCAAAAGGGTCCAACTCAGGATAACCCTATCTTTCATTATGTATTTTTTCCCTGTTTTTCACCCACCCCAGTCCCAGGCAGCGCCGTGCCACATTCAGAGACGCCCTCAACATCAGACCTTCACTGGTGGCAGTGGAATTCTGATGGGCAACAACCACCCCAGGAGAGGAGAGGGAGAGCTGCCATTAGGTGCTCAATCCTCTTCTCCTTCCCTGGCTGTGCCGGCACCCCGACGACCCAAGGTCATTTCCGAACCCGTGTCGCCAGCGTGGCATCCAGCGCCTCAACCCTCAGAGTCACTGGGACCGCCTGGATGACCATCTTGAGAAGAGGTCATCTACCATGGAGGTCAGTAGTTCCAATTTGTGCATTTTGGACTGTGACCTGCTAAGCTTGTCTGCCAAGATGTTTCAGACAACTGGGAGACGCACAACTGACAGATCTAGGCCATGTTCTAGCACCCAGTACCACACTCCCATTGCTTTCCTGCACAGTGGATAGGAATGAGTGCCTCCTCATTGATGCAATGCATCACACTGACGTTGTCCATCTGTATCAACAGAGGATCTGGAGTCAGATACTCCTAAAATGCCTGGAACCTGTACAAGACAGCCCTCATATCCAGAACATTTATATGCAACTTGGCTTCCACCTGAGTCCATGAATCTTGTGTCTGACAGGACCCCAGGTGCGCCCCACCCCCACCCAGAGCTTGATGCAGCCATGGTGATGATCTGCTTCAGAGTTAGAATAAGGAATGGAACAGCCTTTAATAAGTTGTCATGGTCCATTCACCATGCCAGTGCTCTGTGCAGTACAGTGGTGACAAGTACCATTTAGTCCAGCTCGTCTCTCAGCCAATTCCACTGGACCTTTAATGTCCACTGAGAGATTCTCATGTGTAAGTGGGACAGTGACAATGGCTGCTGCCACAAGTCCCAGAAGGCACAGAAAAGTTCTGGCTGGGATCTCAAGGCTTGTATAGCAATGTGGCTACAGCAATCAGGTTTTTCTCCCTGTCCAAAGCACAGCCCTTTTTTGTTGTGTCCAAGACTGCATCTATGTACTGCAGTCTTTGACAAGGAGTCAAGACAGACTTTGGCATTTCACTGTGACTAAGTCATCAAATGATTGCTATGTCCGAGAAAGTGTGTGCAGCATATGTTCCCTGGAACTGACTTTCAAGAGCCAGTCGTCCAGATACGGGAAGACATATAGGTCTTCCCTGCAAAGGGTTGCTGCCAAAACTGCCAAGCATTTGGCAAAGACCGGTGACGCAGAAGACAAGCCAAAGAGCAATACTCTGAACTGATAATGCTCCCCTTCCAGTATAAACCAGAGATATTGGCTGTGAGCTTTCCTGATTTTGACATGAAGGTATGCATACTCCATATCTAGGGAGCAAAGCTGCAGAAGGGGAATCAGAGCTTTCGGAAATACCATGCAAAATGTCTTGTATTCTATGCAGAAGTTTAGGCCTCTTAGATCCAACACAGATCCCCTGTTCATTTGGGTACCAGGAACTATCTGGACTAGAACTCCTTGTTCTGCTGATGAGGAGGAACAGATTCTATAGCACGTTTGTGTATCAAAACCTGCACTTCTTTTCACAGACGGGACAGATGTCCCGGAGGGTAACTGGAATGGGGCAGAGGGCGCTCTGGAGGGGTCTCCAACAGCTCTGGAGCAGGCCCCCTTGCAATTACATCCAAGACTAATCCGTCTGTTGTAACCTCCCTCCATTAAGATGGTTCGAGATGGAGAGAGAGTAGACACCCTACAACCACACCTGGAGGCAACAATGGTGTAGGGGTAATTTGAATTGAGTCAGGCTGAACCAGTGGGGGCAGCTCCACCGGCCATGGCTGCTTTGGAATGGGTATCTGGGGAGAGGTGACCTGGCAATGGCCCACTACTACCACGGCCTTGCTGACTGTTGACTTGGCAGCCACCTCTGGCAGCAGGCTGCAGAAAGGATCCCTTTCCATGACCCCTACCACTGGTGAGATAAAGGGATCGGACAGCTCTTAAGTGTCATTTTAGATGTCTGAAGGCGCCTCAGTGCTTCTTCAACATCACAGCCAAATAGTTTGCTCCCTCTAAAAGTGGCATTTAAAATTGCTTGCTGCACACACATCATTTGCAGATCTGGCTACCAAGTTAAGAATGACATAACATGCAAATAACGGAGGGTGAGGCACTGGCAGTATCATCAGATACATTATATGCTAAGTGGAGCAACTGTTTGCCAACCTCAACACCAGAAGTCAGAGCACCAGACGTTAAAGTTTTAATCAGTTCATTCTTGGCAGAGCCTGGGCTGCAGCTTTAGAAGCCTTCCCCAGGCTATTCCAATATCTCATCATATGGGCCCAGTAAGTTGCAATTCAAAGGCCTAGTGAGGAAGAGGCGTATGTGCACCTGCTCATCATATCAAGCCTCCTGGATTATTTTCAGGAGGTAGGGTACTCATGTGTTTAGGTGCCCTGGATCTATCATGGGCAGTCATAACAACCACTGAGTCGGTTTCTGGTTGGTTGGCATAATAAGGCTTGGCAGAAGGATCAGGATACCACTTGTCAGCCTTTCTAGGTATAGCTGGCAAAGAGTTAGGCCTGTACCATGCAGAAAATACAACATCCTTCAAGGCAGAATAAACTGGAGGAATAATGATCAATGGAGTTCAGGGCATCTCCAAGACCTCCATTAAATTTTTCTTTCTGGAATCGTCCTCCTCCACAGTGAATCCCATGGCAGTCTGCATTTGCCACAGCACAGACTGAAATGTAGGATCCACTGGAGGAGATCTGAGTGTATATACCACAGAATCCTCACTACAAGAGGAGAGGGCAGAACTATAACATAGTACATACTGTCCTCGCTCATAACCTTATTCTTCCTAATAATCCTCCTCCATAATGAGATCAGGATTAAATTTCATCTCATTGCTGACCCCCCCTTTCAATGACGGAAGCAGCTGAGAAGGAGGTATTTGCAGTGTACTGGAAGACGGCGTGACAAGGGTTGGGTACTAGTAATATCCCTCAACAATAACAGGCTGCACAGGTAAACCTGGTAATATACGTTGTATAATCTCTGAAAATGATGCTAGTATCGCTTGAAAGTCTCAAAGATGCCTGAACAGGGGCTGTGACAACCTAAGTCAATGATGGGCCAGGAGCCATCAAGGATGGCAACATAGCTCAGCCAAGCCCTGACCTTGGTGTCTCGACAGTCGGGGAGGTGGGCTGGCATCACTGCCAACAAAGTGGTCGTTGGTGAAGTTTATTACCTGATGGCCACAGTGGTGACCTGAACCACACTGAGGAAGAGGCTGTCTCCTTGGCCCTGTGCTCATGCTTATGGCCCGATGACAAAGGGGGGCAGGTTGAGGACTGCTCCTTCTCCTGGTCCTTAGATTTTGTCAGCCATGATTCAGTCGATGGGGTAGGTAAAGTGGGTTTCTGGCTTTGTGCCTTCTCCATGGCTACCAAAATTCTCTCTAGGAGACATTTCTCCAGGGCTTTTCTTTGGTGTTGCCAAGTAGTTTGGTTAAAGCTCTGGCAGATCTAACAGGTTTGGATGTTGTGAGAGAGACCTAGGCAGCAAACACACACTCCTGTGTGTTGCGTTTTAAAGTTTTCTCACCGCACTCACAGTATCAAAATATCATTGTAGCTTTTGGCGGCATGCAGAGATGATGATATAACGTGTTACTTGTGACAAATAAATGAAAAGCAAGGAAATGACAACGGCTAGTTCGTTGATTTTTCAGAAGCAGGTCTGATGAAGATGCTCGATGGCAGGAAAAGAACGGAGGAGAGATGGGGCCTCCTATGTTTATGTAGACACTGACGCATGATGCTGGCAACACCCCCCCCCCCGCAAAAATTTCTGTGTGGTCCTAGCGCTGAAGCAGGTATAGTTTCAAAGGTGTGGCCTAATAGAAGAGATATCCTCAAAGAAGATTAGTAGTGTCAAGGCATATATATGTATAGATCTATAAATACATAAATTAATTATATATATATATATATATATATATATATATATAGTGTATAATGTAGATATATGTGTAATTATTTATAAAATGGGTAGGGAATTTGCTGTTTCCTGACTGGTCGAGAGGGTTCAGCAACCAGGGCGCAGTGCACCTAAATATCCATGCCTCCCAGAATTGTTTTGAAAAAAGATTTTTGGGAGCCATGTTGGTAAAGTTAAAAACCTTAACAACCTTTACTTGCCATAACTTAACATATTTTAGGACAGTTTAACCCCAAACGCCCAGCCACGACTTGAGACACATCTCCAATGTAAAAAACAAATATTAAAATCTTTTTTTTTTTCTTCTGTGTAAGTTTTGTTTGAATGGCCTTCAATCCTCAGTCCCTATTTTCTTTGAAACGTCCCTCTCATTTCCCTTATGGCCCCCTGCCTGCCAGTCCGCCAGTCACTACTTTCTCCTTGAACTAACCGGCCACCCAGCTACTTGCTGCACCACTCTCGTTAATGTACCCCAACAGCCCACCCATTCACTTGCCAACCACCTACCACACTCCTTTAAACCACTTTTATTAAGTAAGTCTCTTTATTGATTACTATGGACATAGACAAACATACAACAACACAGTACAAAGCTTATCCAACTACTTACAAAGGGGTGAGGCAAGACACGTAAGAAGGCAGATGATGTTAAGAGAGTTTAAAATACAAAAAGCAAGTTGAATTATTAAAAACTTTGCATTATACCATTCCATCACTGGTTAATGTAGAGTTATTCTTAACAGCATATAGCGTATACGACTTACCCCGCCTAGTGTCATACGCTTTTATATGGTCCCTGATGCTGGCTATCATTTTCTCTGCTCTTAAATTGAAAAGGAGTTCTTGAAGTCATTCATTATATGTAATGAGTTCTTGATCTTGCCAGTATCTTAGTACTAACTATTTAATGGTTAAAGAAATCATGGTTATATGGTGTCTCCTTTCCCCTACAGAAATGTTGCTATAGTCACCTACGAGGCAAACCTCTGGCTCGAGCAAGTCTTCAAGACCCAGAGGAGTTCCTGCTCTATCTTTGATGCAACCCCATATGTCATGACCTTTGTACATTCCCATAAAATGTTTTGATTGTACCTTTACTTTCTCCACATCTTGTGCAGTTACTGGATGGCAAACCACCCCAGAGGCCAACTTCACTGGAGTGTAACAGATGCTGTTTAACAACTGAAACTGTGTTCTGCATAGTTTGTCATTTTTTATGTAAATCTGTAACTGTCCAAATTTTTCCCCTGTTGAATAGTCTCCCTGGGAATTCTATGTTCCACTAAGGACAGGTGCCATCCAGTCGTGAATATCTTTTTGAAAGAATGAAATTGTAAAGGTGGAAAATTGTGTGCAGTTGCACTGCTAGTTGTACGGCAGTTTCCACTGTGTTCCTGTGATCTTCTGTCAACTGGCCTGGGCCTAAATGAGCAGCAATAGTGCATGCAATTTTTAAAAACCTGAAGACTTGCTTATTTGGTATACGGTATGTTGGCTGGACGGAACCGAAGGGCCCAAACCTGTCTAATTTCTGTGCCACAATCAGGGGTCCAGATAAGTTTAAGGCCTTGGAAGTGTTTACAGATAGCTTCTTCAACCTGGTAGTATTTTCATCTAAATGGTAGAAATTCCATGTGCAGATAAGTCTCGGATCCATACCTCCGAATCAGATCCACTGGGTAACTGCTGTCACTAGCCCTCTTTGACTGTTACTGCCATGGAGTTTAAGATACCTTCCTGATTGCTACATAGTATTGTAGTTTTATTTTTAATATTTTGCCACAACCCCTCTGGTCTGCCAGACAACAATTTCTGACACTGTCTCCTGTGCTGTGCTGTACTGCAAAGTCACATCTGATAGATACTCCACTCTTTCCACCCCTACTGCTTCCACTCTGTTAGAGTATGCTGATGATGCCAGCATAGCTGCCAAATTTTTTGGCATGTGTAGCAAACATATTTTAAATGTACGGGTGGGGAAATTCTTAAAAATCAGAAAGTGGCAGTAAATCATGCAAAAATAGATGTGAATACTTCTTTACTCCCCTTATCTGTTCCGCTGGCCGCAGCTGCCTTGCACGCAAACTCTGTCTGTCAAGCGTAACATGCAGAATGCTGACTCATGCTGTGTAGCTGACCAGCAACATGATACAGCGCTTTCTCTCCCTCCCTCTCGGCAGCTGGCAGCACAGTGCGGTCTCTCGCTCTCCTGGCAGTCGGTGGCTCGGCGCAGTTTCTTGCTCTCCTGATGGCTCTACGTGGTCCCTCACTCTCCAGGCACTGGGCAGCTCAGCACTCTTGGGGCGCTCATCTCAGGCTCAGTGTGGTGGCATGCAATAGCAACACTAATCTAAAGAGCACCTTTTCCTGCCTCTTTATAAATTCCTCAGAAACATTATAGGTCCCTTGCCTGCCCTGAAGTCTACTGAAACCAAAATATATTTTGCCATGGCCAGAATTCAGGATGGGAAGGGATCGTAATTTGACTTCATGGAGCTCACAGCCTGATACCTTCCACTTCTCGATTTGGAGACACACCCCTGAACTGTCACTTTTCATGATGTAATACTATGGAGAGTGCATGAGCGTGCACAATAGCACGGTACAGGGATCCATTTTCAAGTCCTTTTTTAACATTTTAGGATGCCAGTTTCGACAAATCAAGGCCATCGTTCAATTAACAAGGATGGTGGGGCAGGTACAGCTACTAAGAGTTTCTGTATTGAGCGCCAGAAAAGGAATGTGTACTGTGACTGTCTCAGTTTAAAACAGCAGCGCAACCATTAATTTTAAAGTGTACATTTAAGCAGCATCCTGCTGTCTTTCACCACCCCCCTGTGGTCTTTCACACAGCCGAATTTTTCACCTGATCAGTTAACGGCTGTATAAGTCTGCACTACACATCCCAAAAAAAATCAAAAACATTATATGTGAATAAATAAAATTAATAAATGACATCAATAACTAATTATAACTCCAGAATTCCAACAGTGCCACATACTGAAAAACCCACAGGGACTAATTTTTGATTTTTGTTTAATTTTTAATGAATGACAATTTCTATAAAAAAAACTTTTGTTCTCTCTTTTTATTTCTGTTATTTTTGCATGGGGACCCATTTTATAAAGCACTGCAAGATACTCTGGGGTTGTGGCTGACATGGGTTAATGCACTTCCAGGTGCTAAAGGCACTCTACACAAGTGCCCCATGTCTAAATGCACCTGGGCATGCATTAACACATGACAACCACCATCCCACTGTCTCTTATTGCTTACATATACACCACTGCTGATACTAAATTTCAGTAAGAACTGGTAAACAACAAGGAAGATTAACGGAGCACCAGAATACTTCTACCATAAAGTAGAAACTTAGAAACACAGATGTTGTGGGCAGATAAGGACTGTGAGACCCATCCAATCTGTCTGTTTACCCTACCTGTAATAGCGGCTGGTGACACTAGCTGGGGTATAGTTGGTGTAAGTAAACCTAATCTGACGCACTACCAATTGTAAACTTGTAAATGCCAGTGATCTTCAAGTAAAGAAGGAGTGTCAAACTAAAAATATATATTTTATGCGTCCCTTTACTTTTACTGCTGCATAACCACTGCAAGAATGTCAGATATGGGTTAATATGAAAATATAAGAGTGATTTACTAGGTAAGTAACTGTAGGAACAGGCAAGGAAAAGTGATCACAGCTAAGATGGTTAAGTCAAAAGCCAATCAGAGAACAGCATACTGAGATTCTGTGAACTAAATATATCCAGCAAATAGCCTGCTTTGTGAAATGTGCTTCTAGTGGATATATGACTGACCCTGTGCCTTGCTCAACTATTTATCCAAACTCAGATTAGTCTGGCTTGAGCATGAAAAAGGCTTAGAAAAGTGTCTTTATGAGGTATCTGATTGTTTTCATAGTCACGTGGGGCACTGCTTACCACCTACACAGAATAATTTAAATAATCAGCACACAACTGCTCCACCATGAAAATGACTACAGCATTATACAGCATAATCATTAAGCCACAGCTCATGTGGAAAAACCTTGCAGTGAATAAAAATGAAACACGATGCACCCAATGCTTACTCAGTTATGTAAACCACTGGCACTGATCTAATGATAGGGATTTGTAATTAGCAGAAATTAGCGTTCTGCAGAGGTTAGTAAATTAGACGTCTTGCTAACCAATCAGATGAGCTCTAATATGGAAACTCCACCAAGTTACATTTGCACAGCCTGTAATAGCCATGATCAGGATTCAACACAATGCCTAAGGAGCAGGTTTTAATACTACAACCATGCCAGGAAATGTTAAAGGAACCAAAGAAAAAAGCTAGACAGTATTTTACTCAGTAAATACAACTGTCACCATTTTATTCTATATAAAAGGTGATAAAATATTTAACCCTATCCTATTCCTTTCACTTGCTAGGTTGGATATTCCTACTGCTTTCTTTCATAAATGTAATATGTGCATTGAGAGAGCACATTGCAAAAAACAAACTCTAGCCAGAGCCGATATGGCTGTGGCAAGCTTGCAAAGCTCCGGAAAGTGAGCGCCGCCAAGTGCCATCTCCAAGATGGTGACGGTGACGCAACTGTGCATGTGCGGCATTTGCGCATGCGTAGTTGCAGTGAATGGCATTCTGCCATTCCTAAGATGGCAGCACCAGTGGAACTGCACATGCGCACGGGGAGCGCATGCGCAGTTTTGTCCCGGAATGCAGAAGTAACAGACAAAATAGTGCGGTGGTTGTTCCGTAGTGGCCGACTGTGGTGGAGTGTTCCCAGCACTGCTGGGCTTTTGGAAGGATACTTCCAAAAGTCCAATGGGAAGCGTGCCATGGTCAGACGTTTTCAAGCAAGCAAATGCAAAATGGCTGTAGGCATCACCCACAGACGCAAAAATGAAAGGAGGGTGGTCACCACATACAACCGATAACTACAGGCAGATAATCCTGTTCTGCCTGGCTAATTTACAACAGAAAACTGTTAAGTATGGTAGTCTAATCTCCAGCTACCTCACAGGCAGCCAACTCCTCACAGCATGCCAGGAATGGATTTGGATAAACTCAGAGCGCAACCACCACACTAGCCAGGTTTACTAAACAGGGGTGTTCAAATCAAAACTTTTAGGACTTACCCAGCCAAGACTAACCAAATTTTTACTTGCCCCTATCCATTACAGTGAAATGAGCTCTCTTTTTGTACTTGCCCTTCAAGGTAATTTACTTGCCCTGAACAAGGGGCAATAGGACTTGCGCAGCCCTGTTTATAAATGACCTGTACGGTGGCACGGAAACAGGACATACCACTGGTGCTGTACTTGTGCACCTGACCAAGGCCTCTGACTTGTAAATCATACCCTGTTGATCCAACAGTTCCGTGCTTTCAATTTTGGTGTGTCTGCAGATAACTGGATCAGTGACTACCTGTATAACCAAGAATAGATGGTTAAACTTGAAAGAAAGCTGTCCATATACTGAGCGCCCCTAAGCTTTTTTGCAAGGAAAGGCCATTGTTTTCCCCGCTGGAACTTAATTTTATTTTTCTAAACTCTGGGAGTCGGGAATATGGTGGATGCCGCATGGCTCCATTTCGTGCGAAAGTGTGGCACCGCACTGCTCGCTTCAATACATCTGTATTGAAGCGCTGCATTTTCACACTATATGAAGCCGCACAGCACCCTCCATATTCCCGACTCCCAGAGTTTAGAAAAATAAAATAAAGTAAGTTCCAGTGGGGAAAACAGGCTTTTCCTTGCAAAAAGCTTAAATTGGGGTATTCTGTATTTGGACAGCTTTCCTTTAAGGGAGTCCTGTCTGTGCTGCAGCACAGGTAGTGCTTTAGGGGTCAATCTTCGGGCCTCTGCTGTTCTCAGGTGACAGCGTTGCTCAGTCGGTAGCACATCCCCCTCTGGGCTAGGAGGTCATCGGTTGTGGTTCCACACCAGGACTGGGCTCAAACTATAAAAAAAAAATGCTGGCATTTTAGTATCGTACTAGGGGAATGCTGCTTTGTTGGGGTGTGCCATAAGATGTTAAACCAAGGTCTTTTCTCCCATCTGTGGTACTGTACTGGTGGATGTCCAGGTTGTAGTAAATAAACCGAAGGCACTTTTCACAGGTGTGGGGAATTTTCCAGGGTGTCCTGGCCAACATTCCCCTTCCCATAAAACCGGTTCATGCAGTGACCCAAGGCTGTGTATGAGTGCTGATGTGCAGACTGGCATTAACTACACGGCTCTTATTGCTTAAGCATTCTGAAATACTGGGTTCATGAAAAGAGTTATATAAATGCTAATTCTTCTTCTTCTCCGTGTTGATCGACCAGCTCTGAAAGGTATGCAGCCAAACAAAAGTAATTTTGGATGCAGATGATGCGGTACTGTATACAAGTTCAGATCAGGGATTAAATTGTGCAGGAACCCAGAGGAACTCTGTTCCCCCGCCTCTTACAATACTGTGTGAAAGTTCTTGCACCTCTGTTATCTTTCCCTATTTAATACTATAGGAGAGTTCCAACCTCTAGAGATGATAGTTCCCCCACCTACAAAACTAGACGCTAGACATTCCCAGTTTAACCACCATTTCAAATGCAACCGAAGATGTAAACACCACCCTTTAAAGGACAAATCAGCCACAAATCTGTCTTTTGTCGTGACTTTAATTTAGAAAAATAGATTTTCACAATTCCAGGCTCATTTTCCGTCTTTGTCTGAAAGCCGATCCCCACGGTCAACATCCAATATTATTAATGGCATCACATGAAATGTTAGGGAATGGTTGGACGGAAACGCACCATATAAGTGGATCATTCCTGTTGCAGAAGCGGTGGAAACCTGCCACAGAAGCTTAGCTTTGCTGCAGAATGCGGGGCTGAAGTACTGTAGACAACTGAGGGCCCTGGCCCTCGGGCAGATTATCCACTGTTTGGGAAATGGATTTCCACAAAGAATTCTGTGCTTTAACCAGATATAGCTGGTAACTTGCAATTCAGAGATAAGCATGCCCAAAGTAGATGTCACAGTTCCCGTGATATCCAGTTTCCTGGACTCCTTATCTGGGGTTCTACTAGTTACATGTTGATCCATTTTGGACCAATCATGAGCTGCCATGATAATCACAGAGTCAGTTTCAGGCTGAATAAAATAAATCTCCTTGTCCCTAAGGGCGAAATACTGCTTATCTGCATTTCTAGGGACCGCTCACTAGATACTGGGTCTATGCTAAACTGCCACAGTGGCATTCAAAGAGCACCTTTTCTGGTGCTCAGTACGGAAACCCTACAGGACCCTTATCTGCCTCAAAATTCACTGGAGCCAAAAGTACAATTTTGCTGTGATCAGAATTCAGGACGGAAAGAATCGTAATTTGGCTCCATGGAGCAGAGAGCCCAATCCCTTCTACTTCCTGATTAGAAGGCACACCACTGTGCCTTCACGTTTCATGACATAATACTATGGAAAGCATGGGAGCGCACGCCATAGGGTTGTATGGAACTCAAAGATTTTTTTTTTTTTAGTCCCTATACACTTCTGTGGAGCATGCCCTCACATTGTCCACTGTATTACATCACAAAACATGAGAGCACGGGGACATCTCTTCAAATCGGGAAGTGGAAGGGATCAGCCTCTTGGCTCCATGGATACAGATTATGATCCCTTCTATCCCAAATTCTGGCCAAGGCAAAATTGTACTTTTGGCTCCAGTGGACTTTGGGGCAGGTAGGACACCTGTAATGTTGCTGGGGGAGTTTATAAAAAGTCAGAAAAGGTGCTCTTTAATTGGACGAATCATCAGAGAGGAGGTAGATTAGACCTCAAAAACAGATTAGTTTTAGATGCATCTTCATCTTCCATAAAGAACTGCAACATCTCCTGAATCGACTGTATTATGGTCAGAAAGGATGTGTGCTCTGGTGACCTTGGTGGCTAATGCACAGTATTTGCACTATCAGAGGAAACTGTGAACCCTGAAGAGTGCCTGACCGGGCACCGTCTGCCTTTCAGGTGGAGGGTCCTTTTCAAGATGGGGCTTCTCACCTATAAAGCCCTAAATGTACTGGGTCCTGGCTATCTGTCTGAGCTCCTCACACTGGTAACCTCTGTCCGCTCCCTCCATGCTGCCTCGAGGGGCCTCCTGGCTGTTCCTAGGGTACAGCTCAAGACTTCAGGAGATCGTGCTTTCAATAGCTTTGGGCCGTCCCTGTGGAACTCTTTACCATCTGTAGTCCAGGAGGCTCCCTCAGTAGAGGCTTTTAAGCAGAGGCTGAAAGCAGACCTCTTTGGCCTGGCGTTTAATGATTCCCGAAATCTATTATGATGCCTGGTCCTGAATGTATTTTTTTCGTGTGTTAATTGTATTTATGCTACTTTATGTGCAAGTTTTAATGCTTATTTTATCGTACTGTGAGCCACAGCCTCCGGGATTGGACACTATACAAATAAATTTGCCTTGCTTTGCCCTTCTCATCTTCCTAGTAGTCCTCCTCCATGTATGCAGGGTTATTACTCTTCCTCTTCTGGAGGAGGTGGAGGGGCCTCCTGAAGAGAAGATGGGACCACTCCAGGGACAGTAGCTAAGGTAGGCCCTGCTGGTGCCGTGGCCAGTGGCATCCCTGGCTACCCCAGCACAGGATGTGGTGATGACGGTATCCAAGACAGCAGTCACTGCGTTAACACAGACAATCGTACCCAAATGGAAACGAGCCTTGACCAACGCAGATGGGAACAACCATGGCAGTTAACTCCAGTGCGAGCATCTGTGAATTCTGCTACAACGCAGAACTCACAAACTGTCTGTGCACTGTCCACAACAACAAACCCCTTGATGCCCATTTACCATTTTTTTGCACAACTATATCATGAAAAACAAAACAAAAACAATTTTGAGCAAGCCTCTCCATTTTGAGACAAATTTTTGTAAAAATCATGCTAATCTGCCTCAATTTTGGAGGGTGTGTGGGACAGATTTTAAGATTTTGCCAAATGGAATTTGCCATTTTTGAAAATAGAAAATCATAATCTCTGCCCTAGGTTCTGGACATTCGGTGGCTGAACCAGGAGTCATTGCAGGATGCCAAACATCAGTACGACCCTCCGCCTTTGCTGCAGGGACTGTGACCTTAATCTCGGTGAATTATGTCACTGATCTAGTGAGGCTGACTGCAGCCTAGAGCCAGATGGCTCTACGATGCCGGTTTGACAACACTTTTGTCGACCGGCATCACAGCAATGGGAATTATGTTAACTGCAAGTGCGGTTAACACAATTCCTGAATGTCTTTTGGTCCTTGTTTCTATTCGGGGGGGAGGGGGGCTCTGCCTCCCTGCACCCTCCTATTTTATAATCAACTCCGAGGTTGGAGTTGATTCGGGAAGAGGCGCAGGACCAGGACACAGTGTGCCCCTGTCTCAGGCACACCAACACAGCGACTTGTCAGCGAGCTGTCGATTTTGTCGACAGCGATGTAGGTTGTTGTGTTGTTGTCACTGTACGTGGAGGGGGGGAGATATGTGCGATATTAGCTAAGAGAATTGTCTGGTGGCCCTAAAGATGTTCATCTTGGAGAAAAGGATGCTGATGGGAGACATGATCTCAGCCTCCCACACGAGCAATGTATCAGCAAGATCTAAGAGATTGAGACGTTTGATCTGGTGTCCACCAGTAGAAAGCAGGGGCATGCCCTGAGCTCAGCATTGGCAAATTCAAGGGTAACAGTAGGAGACACTTCTACTCCCAGAGAGTCAAGCAACTCACCGAACCAGACTATGTAGCCGTATTGTCACTTTTTTAGGTGGCAGTTTCCACTGATATGTCTTCCCAGTTTTCAGTCGTAACTTCTTACCTGGCGTCAATGGAGGTGAAGGGGTCTTACAGGTGACTTAATAGTCCTTTCTACTGTTCTGTTTAGGAGAAATGACTCAAATGACTTCTGTCTGTGTCTCTGAGTGGCTTGGTTGAACCACTCACTAAACAAGCAACACAGGGCATCATGCCCACTACTAACACAGTAAATGCGCCAATCGTGGCCATCACTGTGGTAAAAGTTGCTTTAACAACGACATGTCCGACAAAGAGGTGCCTTCTTCGGTGGTGGTGGACTCAACAGCATACACCACTATAAGAAAATGGCGAATGGTGGTCCAGAAGGAAGACATCACTGTACAGCAAGAAAAGAAAACTTCAGATAGAAAATGAACCACAAAGAACTAGTCTCCAGGGGTCTCAATTGCACTGAATGATAAGCAAAAAATAACAGAATGGGATGAGGCCACCCATATCATATACGTGATGCTGAGGCATTTAACATTATATATGAGGACGTACAGCAAAGCAGGCTGCCGCAGCTAAAGTCTCCCAAAAGATCCTAGTGCTGTCAGCTTACAGTCTATCAAGTGCAGCTCTATGGTGGTGCTATCCTTGAAGAAGATCCACAGAACAGAGACAAGGAGCACAAAACATGTCAGATTGTTCCTGTATGCCCTCCCCCACATCACCCAACCACACCGTGAGCTGGCTCACCTCCTAACTGATGCCCCTGCTTAGAGAGCAGCCAACACGTTTTTGTGCTCCTGGCAGCCTGCTCGTGCCATGTAGTTGCCTGTCCTAGGAGCTTTTCCAGCCATAAATCAATTTTTTTCTGCTCAGTGGTTTTTAAGTAATTTTACTTAGAACTCATTCCATCTTGTGTGCCATTTTGGGTTGGATGAAGCAATGGATGGTTACAACGCCATATGGCACCATCAGTAAGAATGGGTTTTAAACAGTCAAGGGAAGAAATATTGTTTTTTTTAGGTTTGTCAGACAGAGCACCAAAATGCACATCTTGTCACACTGGTAATTTGCTCCACCCCCCCCACCCCCACGCTGGCTGCCGGTGTCATCTTTTCGCGTTACGCTCATGACCACAACCTGACTTTCTGCATTGCCTACACCAGTACCGTTATTTTACACATCACTCACGACCAGAAGTAGACCTGCCACGCTGCCTGGACCTGTAACTCCAATTCCATGATAGTATTCTTCTGCCCTTTTAATTAGTGTAACATGACAGTGAGCGAGACTTCTGTGGCCTGCGCTCTGTGTGTACAGGCATAATGCACTATGCCTACCTGTCTGTACTCCGTCTCCGTAAGTGTGGATCATCCATGTGCTGAATACTGTCTTGTACAGTCAGTACACATGAATATACAGTACCTAGGAATATAGTAATTTAAGGCTGAATGGGTCTCTAGGTCCATCAGGTCCACCCCATTTCATAAGCAGGGATCAAGAAGCATACTGTGTAAACATGTACTAATTCATAGGGCATTCTCGCCTACCCTACTATCCAGGGTACCCTGGGATTCCCTTGGAATGCAGAACTTTGTCCAGGCTTAGGTTTGTATTGTCTTCATGTTCCGTCTCTGCTGGTAGGCTTTCCATATGTGCACGACTCTCTGGGAGTAGGAGTGTCTCCTACTGTTGCCCTTGAATTTGCCAATGCTGAGCTCAGGGCATGCCCCTGCTTTCTACTGGTGGACACCAGATCAAACGTTTCAATCTCTTAGATCTTGCTGATACATTGCTCATGTGGGAGGCTGAGATCATGTCTCCCATCAGCGTCCTTTTCTCCAAGATGAACATCTTTAGGGCCACCAGACACTCCTCTTAGCTAATATCGCACATATCCCAAATCATTCTGGAGGCTCTGTACCCCTCAACTGCCTCAGTGTTCTTTTTTTGCATTGATAAGCCCAGAACTTCATACAGTACTGCAGGTAGGGACTACCAAGGGCCCTGCACAGTGGCGAGATTAATGCCCATGCACTGCTCCAATCTGATGCACTCCCAAATGATCCCATCCATCTTGACAGCAGGCACACACTGCCGTGCTTCAGCCCCTTGTTTAGAAATACACCCAGGTCCTTTTCCTATTCAACTGCAGCAAGAGGCCCCTTAGAATGTGTGGTTCCAAACTCTGTTTTTCCTCCTGAAGTGTAGCACCTTGCATTTGGCTGCAGTGAGACTCCGTGGGGCCCATTTTAGAAGGTGGGCGCCGGGCTTGTGCCAAGCCCCGTGTCCACCGCAAAGTTTGCCGCAGCTGCGCCAAAGCCCTCTGATGCAACACGGTCAGATTCCAGAAGGGTGGTACAGTTGGCGAAGTTTTCCCACTTTACAGTAGCTTGCACCAGGTTTGTGCAAGCCCGATAAAGGTACCCCGTGGACACAACGTTAGACAAGGGGATCTGGTCTCACTTCACTGCATCGAAGAATCATGGCAGCCGGCTTCCAGAACTGCAAATTTCCCCATTTGACACAAGTCAGCACTTGCGTCAAACACCCTACCGCAAGTCCCCTGTGGTAATCACAGCCGCTTCCAGAACTGGCCCCCATGAGTCCAACCAATTTTCCAGCTTGTAACAATATTGCATATATTGTCATTTCTGGGACAAACAAGAAGATGCACAGTAAATGATTAAGAACTTACATTTAAGAACAGTTTATTTTTGTTGGGAGGTTAAACATCTTGACTGGCTTAGTGTGGGTGGCAGCGACTCCCATAGATTCAGCATTTCTCTTCACTTTAGAATGCTAATGTACCTTGTGTTCTCCTCTCAACCAGGACTCCTGTCTTGTCACTAGTGTACACCTACGGCTAGTATGTGCCATATACCGACTTGTCATGTGGCCTGTACTTTGTTTATTCCCATTAAGCAGCATAATGACTGCCTGCCAGGCATTTTCCTGATCAGCCGACTTCCCAAGAACAGAAATGTATGATTAACTTTAATGCGTAAAATATACTCCTCTTCCTCCCTCTTTCCACATTTCTTCCTCTGACCACAAACTACACAAACAAAAACATTCTCTCGCTATTATGGCATAACTCCTCCCTGCCATCACCATTGTTGCATGAATAAATTGTATGTCAGCACGTACCTTGTTGATAACGTTATCACCAAATTAAACTCACTACTAATCAAGTTTGCATATGTTTGGTCAATATGACTGTACCCATATGCTTTAGTTCTCACAGTTCATGTGCTGTTCTCTCAACCACTGTATGGAAACACAGCCTTCTTGTGTATGATTGACTACAAGCAATGTTTATTATTGACCTTTCATTCCCTGCTGCCAATGTAAAGCTACTTCTTATGCATTTTCCTACGAGACATGCTTTACACACTAGAATTGTATTGTACTGTATTCAGTTGCATAACAACAGTTGCTCATTCATTATAAGGCACATCTTCCACTGCAACAGTAAGTGTTCAAGAATTAAAGCCATTCCCTCTCCCATCGCCCATGTTTTTCAGCCTTAATAGCCCAAAGGTACAATCCAACCAGTCCAAAGGGAAATATTAGAAAATGTCCAAGAGTCGGTCATTAGTAAGTACAATGAAAGACCAAACATTAGGCAGCAGTCACTTCAGATATTGACCTTAGCACCGTCTCAAGACTTGTTTGGCATTTCTGCCAGCCCCTCCACCCCCCCAAAGTGATTATCTACTCCAGGTTCTGGCAGACTCTCAGCCTCAGGCCAGTTCCTGCTCCAGACCAGATAAGAACCCTTCAGGTGCCACCCTTTAGTCCCAGGCAAGACAGTCCTGTGGTTATCCCCATGCCTAGGCCTACCTCCAGTTGTGATCCAGTGAGCACTGGGGGGGGGTCTCCAAGGTCAGATGTCAAGCCAATAAAGATGGGACTGAGCATCATCATCCTACTGCAGTACTCCTGAAGCCATTCTGCCACGTTTCTCCCGTCTTCCCAGCACAAAGGCATGCACCAGTTCACTGACCCCAGCATGTGGTGGAGAAAGCCACACCTCATGTTAAACCACAACGTCTAGGCACAAAGGAAAACATGCAGCTGAACAGGCCTCTCTCCCTCCCCCAGTGCCTAAGCAAGCACTCTGGCCTGGGAGCAGGGGGAGCTGGGTTCACAACTCAAACTCGGGTCTCCAGATGGGAGCGCGATGTGCTCGGCTAGTGCCACCAGCCTGAGCAAGTGTGCTTTGTATTACTGAATCAAAAGAAGGCAGTCCAATATCATTTTAAATGCTACCTCCTAAACTATATAGCCCAACAAATAGCTGAAGACACGAACAACCTTAGTTATTTTTTCAGGTTATCTACCCCTTACGGTTTTTTTTGCTCGATTCCTCCGACTGGCCCCTCTCACATCCCCACTCCCATCATCTGACTTCTCCTGGACCTACAGGCTCAGTCCCCAAAGCTTACACCCCCTCCTTGTGGTGGAGAGTCTGCCTCAATCCACCCTTACAGGATCTGGCAGAGTCACACCAAGGTTATCAGTGCGGGGCCTGCGAGGGGTCAGATCATCCTGCCAGACCCGGTGATTTTCCACCTGTTTTCCCCCCATGATCGAGCAGCATGTAATGCCATCAATGGCGTTGTCATGCACACGCCCACATGTTATGCCAGATGGCTGCCATTACTCTGCCCACAAGTCACAGTCCCAGCGCTCTGTGCCCTAGCTGCCATAACAACACAGGGTCTGCCCCCCCCAGAGGAAAAGAGCAGTCCCTAGGACTTGCAATCCTCCTCCTCCAACCCCTAGGGCCTTGAAGTCCGCTCCTGAACTTCAGCCACCAGCATGGTGGGCAGTAGCATTACCACTGAGTCGGCCCTTATCTATCCTTTAGTAATTTTTCGGTTTATCTACCCGGGATAGTCTAACTGAGGTGCAATATCTCTTCAGCAGAATCCTGCTTATCCACACATTTTACGGCTGGAAGGACCAAAGCACAGGAAGTTTAAGTGGTTTGCTCAAGGTCACACAGTAAGTGACACTGGTAGGATCTGAGCCATGGGATCATATGGCTCTCATGCCTCTGCATTAAGCACCATCATAAATCACTTATGTGATCTCAGCCAATCAGCGTTGAGAACTGCGGGACCTCTTATCCTGCAGACAGTCTGTGTTTCCTGTAGGAGGTTCAAGTGGAAGATGCCACTTTAGCAGCGCAGGGGAGGAGCGTTAGTGTTTGTTTTTAAATAAAATATTAAAAATCACTCAGGAAACAAGCGATTCATAATAAGTTTAAATATGTAATTCAGTTCCTTTCCTTTGTAACTTCTGCATTTGCTGCTGCCATGATGAGTTTGTGTTGAAAATATTTTTTGGTAACCAAGGATTTGTTTCCTGGATAAATAAAATAACTATAATTAATATTCTTCTTGCACTGAAAAGGACAAAGGACAGCCATTAGACTTCACAATACTTCTTGTGAAATCACTAAAGAAAAGGTCTTCTGTACCCCATATTTCTCTTGTAGTGAGCTACTAAACTTTCTTGTGAAAGGTTTTCAAGTAAGCAACAATACCAGACAGGGTGGGCGGTATTGGGGAATACTGGACCGCCCGAGGCGTGAGCCTGACACCTAGGACCTGAGGCGGCCTTATAGCCCTGGAAGGTCCGGTATTCCCCAATACCGCCCACCCTGGAGGGTATTATTGCGTTTAGAAAATGGCACTGTAAAAAAAAAAAAAAAGTCAATAAAAAACTGTTAATAAAATAGTAGTTTAATGTAAGTTTTGAAATAAAATAGTCCTCCACCTGGATCAGAATGAAAAGCACCCCTTCCCCAACCTGTTATGATGTGGCACCTTTGCTTTTCTATTCCAATTTTTGTTTCATTTTTTTTGTTCATGCCTCCCCCCGCCCCCCATATCGCCACTGGCAACAGAAGTTTGTTTTTGTAAGTGGCAGCTGTTGCTGGAGGACAGAGAGAGGGAGTGTCAGCACAGGCAGCAGGTCGCTCTTTGTGAGAGTTCAGTTTATTTTTTTTAAAATGCCTTATGGTTTAACAGTACATGGAGGAGTTAATGCCATTCCTTGCTGCGGCGAGAAGTGCAGTGTTAAATGATGTCCACTGGTGGGAAGAGTGAACACTGCAAGTCACAGGTGAGACTGGGGAAGTTATTCCGGTGCCAAAAAAAATTAAAACGGAAGTAATTTCATCTTGTGCCTTGGAGATGTGCGGGGAATTTTTTTTTTTTTTCTGTTGCTCGGCTGATGGTTTGTGTGGCTCAAGGAGGTAGACGAAAAGGTGCCGTACCTTAGTGGCATGAGAGAAGCACGGACTGAGGAGCGGAGGCAGCACCGATCGATTTGGCTGCTCAGACATGCGGCGTCAATCCCGGGTAGGTGCCACTACTACAGCGGCAGGTTTTTGAGGGGCCGGTAGCCGCGAGGAAATGGGTCTGTCTGCATCGGTTCCTCACGCTGTTCTGCCTTTGGAAAATGTTCTGGAAGCAATTTGTTTGGCTATATGTGGTTGTGTGAAACCTCCATTTTCTCATGGGAGGGGGGCCTTCACCAATCACTTGTGCACTTAGCAAACAGTTAAAAAAATGATGGCTTGTGAGAGTGAATATTCGGGGTGCTCAAGCATTCCCTTAGTAATGGGGCAACCCGAATTGCCACTCGTTTTTTAGCGGGCTCTATCGAGAAATACCGGCCCGCTAATTTCAGTCTTCTAGCCAATCAGAATACTAGGATTGTTATAGCCATTTTCTAAAGAATTATTGAAAACATTCTGTAGGAAGCCAGCCCAGTGGCGTGGAGGGCTAAGGCATTGCACCTTACCTCCTGCCACACCAGCGACCCGTGTTCGGTGGTGAACACAGGTTGAGGAGGACCGGCAGGGAGGGAGAGTATTGAGTGTCCGGAGGACAGCTCTCCTCTCCCAGGGAGGGTACGTCAACAGTCCCGCCAAATGACTGCCCCCAGATGGAGGTCTGAGGGCAGAATGGGTTGGGGACGTCAATAAAGGGAGGTGCTGTGGGACTCCACAGTGTGCATAAGCCTCTAGGTGCGCATCCCAGCAACAGGGAAGGGAGAAAAATGAAAACTGGGGAGGCTGGCAAGGAACATGAAGCCCCTACCACGCTGCTGACCCACGGCCACCCCCCCCACATCTGGATGTGTGTCACGGGGGCCGTATCTGATGTGTGTCACGGGGGGGGGGAAGAGAGACAACCCTCCCCTCCTTGGCCCCACGACAGGGGGAAATCAGTGGGGGACTTGCCAGGGCATGGGCCGGGATCAGAGAGAGACCACGGTTCGTGGTGGATGAAGCCCTCTTGAGGAGACAGCCGAAAACTGCCTGCCAGCAGACTTGCAGGGAGAAAAAGCTCGATTTAAAAGAAAAAAAAAAAAGTTCTGGCAGCACGCCATACCTTCCATCTACCTTCCTAACAAATAGGGCAGATGAGGAAGGAAGACCGCACATCCTTTGCTACAGCTACAAATAACTCAATTTACAGTGAAACACAGAAATCTACAATTTACCAGCTTGGCCCACCTAGTCTGCCTATTTTTCCCTGCCTACAGTATCATCGTAGATCCTTCTTGATCTCTGGTCCAATTATCCCTCCCCTCTTTTACCTCTACGATTCCTTTGTGCCTATCCCACGTATTCTTGAATCTTGCCACTGTTTTGCCCACTACCTCTGCTGGAAGGCTGTTCCAGGAATCCACCACTCTTTTGTGAAGTACTTCCTTACATCTCTCCTGAATTTACTCCCCTCAGGCTTCATATCATGTCCCCTTGTTCTTGAACACCTTTTTCCTGAAAAATACTTCCCCCTCCTGTAGCTTATTTACCCCCTTTTAAATATTTAAAGATCTCTATCATATCCCACTTTCCCTCCTCTCTTCCAATGTGTGCATATTCAGACCCTTAAGTCTTTCCTCATAGGGCTTCTGATGCAGACCCTGCACCATTTTAGTTGTCCTCTTCTGGACTGCCTTCCACTCTATGTCCTTCTGTAGATGTGGTCTCTAGAACAGGACACAGTACTCTAGGTAGGGTCTTACCAGCGATCTATAAAGAGGCAACACCACCTCTCCCTTTCTGCTGGTGATACCCTCTCCTATGCACCCCTGCATCCCATTAGCCCGCCCGACTGCCTTATCACACTGCCTGGCCAACTTTATGACATGTGATAGGATTTCCCCTGGTCCCTTTCCTGTTCAGTGGTTGTCAGTACTACCCCACCCATTTTGTGCTCAGCTCCTGGGTTTCTGTGCCCCAGGTGTATTGTTTTGCACTTTTTCGCATTGCTGGCATACCCTTGACCACTCCTCTAGTATTCTCAGGTCACTGCTTATCCTTTCCACCCCCCAAGTGTCCACCTTACTGCAGATTTTAGTGTCCTCCGTAAAGAAGCAGACCTTCCCTTCCAGTTCCTCTGCAATGTCACTTATAAAGGCATTAGAAAGGACCGGTCCCAGCACTGATCCCCGAGGCACCCCGCTCATTGTCCTCCCTTCCTCGGAGTAAACTTTGTTTACCACCCCCTCTGCCGACTAGCCCCTAACTACTTTCTTACCTAGTAAACCACCTTTGGATCCACCCCTAAGCTACCCAGCTTGCTTACAGGTCTCCTATGAGGAACAGTGCTGAAAATCTTACCGACATCCGATATGGAGCTCAGGAGAACTTTAGAGGAGATATCTAAAAACTCAGCAATTCCTTCCCTCTGGGATTCATCAAGCTGAGGTTCAGGGCAGAAGCCAACCTGTGCACTACAGACGAAAAAAAATGGAGATCCTTAGTAGAAAAGGGCCGAATGGACTCCTGAAATGCCTCATCTGGTGCTTCTGAAAGTGTATCAGAACTAACAGGAAAGGTTTCTTGGTGTTCGGATCCACTAAACCAGTACTCAAATTATTCTGCTTCCCAGGCTTGGTATCCAGAGCTCACTTACATTTAAAGATCCCCACTGCCCCTCAAAATAACAAACAGAAAGCAGAGCACCTTGCAAACACAAATTCATTTATTTCAGCAAACAAAACATCTGCTACACAAAGTAACACTGATATGGTAATGCTGTTCTGTCTGTTGAAATAAATGTCATTCTCAAAGTATAATTTACTGCACAGCTTTCTTTTTGTTGTTTTAGTCAAGCGGTAGCTGAGCCTTAGCTGCAGCACAGGGTTCGAAGAGTGCTCAGTTTATGCGCTCCAGTAGGTGTGTGCAGATCCTGTGGCCCACAAACTGGAGAGAAGAAGACTGTACTGAGGCAAGGGGGTGATGCTGCCAATATTTAACTTGCCAAGAGTTCATCAACGGAACACTGATAACAGCTACCTGTGTCGTGCTTCAGACTCCCCTTCCCCCCTAAAAAAAACAAAAAGGTTGAGGCAGCTGGAGCCTGGATCCATTAAACATATCAGAACTTGAATCCTGTCTTATGGGCTGGTGGAGCAAAAGGAATGCGACTGCCAAAAGTGATGAAACCTTGATGAATCAAATGACATTTATTGAACACTGGTCCAGCCAGGCATTTCTGGGTGCCAAAAGTAAGGAAAAAAGTAAGACAAAATAAAAGAGGCCTGTAATAAAGAACTAAAGGGGAAAAAAAAACTACAAAAAGCTCTTGGGATTGGACGATTTTAGCAGAACAGACAGTTGAAGGAGCAGGCCCAAGGCATAGGGTTGGGTCCATGATTCGGCTCAAATGCACAAACATCCCAAGGCTTCTGGCGCAAGCACAGATGTGAGGACAGAAATAGGGAATTAAGGACAACTCTGGGAAGTTAGATAAATCAACAAAGTTGGAAAGGAATCGCATCAATACATCCCAAAATCACTGCCACTTTACCCAACTAACAAATCTCTTGATGAACATGCAGCCAAACAGTAAAGGCAATTGTAACCCCCCTGCAAATGGGGGTTCCCAAAAGACTTCCAGGAGCTTGCTTGAATGCTCCAAGCCTGAATGGTGTTTGGCATTTAAGCCATTTATCAGTGAGTGTTTTTAGAGCCTCTGGTACTGTCTCTTTAAGAGCTGTCTGCTTGCAGACATAATTAGTTTGTATGGGGGGACTGTGTGCTTCTCTGAGTACCACTGAGCTGCTGCCAATTCACTTCATTTTGCAGTCACTAGAGTGCAAAGGAAACCCATCTGAAAGATGTAACTGTTTGCCAGAAATTATTTAGAGTAATAATAAAATTACAGTTTGTCTAACCTGCTTTCTTTGCAGTCAGAACTGTGTCTGCTAGTTCCCATTCTAGTTTTGAACTGCTGAACTGGACCAATCAGTGTGGGGTAAGCTAGCTCTAAAATGGTGCCTTGGACTAATCAGAACTTGGACTCATAATCTGAGCCAGCCACAAGAGGATTGTATGGGCAGTGACTCTGGGAGATGTAGTTTAGACTTCAGTGCCTTTTGGACCAACAGCAGCAGTCTATTGTGAGTGACAGCCAATCCAGTCAAGAACTGGGAGGAACTCAAAGGAAGTGCCCGTTTTGTCGGTTGGAGTTCAGTTGAGCTTTGGCAGTGAAGAAGGAAGGAGCCCTGTACTTTTCAGTGTGCAGTTTTAGTCAAAAACGTGTGTAAGGCCCAGAGTTCGGTCTGCAGCTTGTTAGGACTGAATCCGTCCTGTAAAAGAATCAAAGGATCTCTGAAGAGTAGAAACCAGGCTCACCCTGTAGAAGACTGGAGGAATTGCTGAAAATTACACTCGGTCTGTCAGGAACTGAATCTGCTGTGTGTTCTCCGGGTATTGTGCAGTAATTGCGATCGGATACAGATGCAGCCTGCCTGGTATAGTGCTTTCTTTATATGGATGTGTGAAGAGGTTTGTGTACCTCAAGTGAGCCCGCTGACATTGAAGGACCCTATCTTATTTGGAGGTCGTGAGTACTAATTCAGGGTCGCTCCCTGTTGAATTGCCACATTAAATCCAAATGGAATTACTGTACTGCTGACTGTTTAATTCTCCTTTCTCTGTGTGAAAGGGCCCTACCAGCTGCCGCGTTTGGACTAGCCACTAGGGCTTGGGTACCCAGGGACAGTAACTGATAGGGATAGGCTCTGCACAGAGCCATAGGTAGATTATTAGAGTGATAAGCTAATTAACCTGATTTCCCTGTCCTTGTTATATCCCCAAATAAATCAGAGCTGCTTGTTTCAGCAAAGTTATACTGCCTGAGGTATTTGTCTATGTTAAAGTACTGTTCTGTGATTGTTGCACTGTATCTCATTTCACAGGAGGTCCCAGTGCCGGAACCAGACCTGGGGGTAAGTGTATACTGTGAAGGTAATTCTGATATATTGTGTGGGCCACTAGTGGGAAGAAAGGGGTTGCAGTGTCCCAGAGGGCTGTGACCAAGTTAGTTTAACTATTGCAAACCCTGACCTCTGGGTGGAGGCACCCGCCATTGGATCCAGGCCCCTCAACCTGTTAGTGGCAAATCAGGCAGGGGTAGTAGCCCCTGGGATAGCGCCATCTAGGGGTTACACAATAATACAGCAGCAGCCAGCAGGAACAAAGAAAAGTATATTTTGAGCCCCAGTGTAAGGCCCCCTAACTCTGCATTTGATAGCATAAAGACTGGCTGTAAAATCAGGTTGAATGGATGCTATGCACTCAGTTTCAGACAGTATCAGCTATCCCAAACTCAGAAACGGACAGCGCACCATACCAAATTCATTTTCTGGATTACGCAGCTCAGGAGCATTTGGAGAGTGTGCCGTTCACGACTCTGGATATCTGAGAGGCTTGAAAAGTGTTTGATCTGCATAATCCTGTTGAAGACCCTCTGAAACCCAGAAGGAAAAAAACAATCTGTTTCAAATCGGCTATTATAATCACTTGGGTGACTTCAGCCAATCAGTGTACAGAGCCACTGTACCTATTATCCTGCGTACAGTGGTCTCTCATGTGAGAACACTGGAAGTGGCACACTCCACTTCACATCCGAAGGAGAGCAGCTTCATTTAACTTTTGAAATAAAATATATAAATAAATATATATTTATTTTGAGGCAGTATAGAGCAGTGGTTTAAGGCTCTGAACTGCAAATCTGGTGACATCCAACAGACCAGACCTGGGTTTGAATCCCACAGCTTCCACTTGCATGCTGTGTGACCCTGAGCAAGTCACTTAACTTCCCTGTGCTTCCAGGTCACTGCTGTAAAAAAGCTTTCAGCTTAATGTGCTACTCCTGGTTAAACAAATTAAAAAAAAAATATATATATATATGTAAAACTTACTATAAATCCCTAGTTAACTCAAGTGATAAGTCAGCAGAGCCTCCATGAAGTGTCTTTTATGGTTTAAGAGATTCCTGTTATGAAGTTGGACAGGCAGAGATGCTCAGTTGTGCAGTTCTCTCAGTACTTTATACCATCACTGCACCAACTTTCTTGCTAAATTCAGGTTTCATCCCCACCCCCCCTGTCCTCTAGTTCCCTCAAACCTTCTTCCTCTCACTCACTTAGAAACCATGACCATCGTACTTTTACCATCTTGCCCAGGTCCACCACAGTTGGTCAGGCAGCTTTCTCACATCACTTCCCAAAAATCTGGAATACCCTCCCACCTCCAGTCCGTCATGCTGCCTCCCCTCGTATCCTCAACTCCCTCCTTAAGGACCTCTTCACCCCTTCCTGTGGTTGTTTCTTGTAGTTGTCCTTAGGTAATCTTTTTGTTCCCTCTCAGGCTACCACTTATCTTTCAGTACTCATGCAATCAATTGGTTGCATAGCCTCCTGGCACTTACTGTGTTTGTTGCACAGTTTCTTCCATACATATTTTTTTGCATTTTTCCCCTTTTTTCTCCCCATAACCTGTTCCTGTACCCGGCCGCACGTACGCATGTGGAGGCATGCGCATGTCATGGCTCAAGGTGCCCTCCCACTACCTGTCACTCCCTCCGCCTGCTCTAACCACCGGACCTCCAACCAGTGGCATCGGAACTATGGGGGGTGACCACCCCGGGAGAGAGGAGCTGCCTTTCAGCTGCTCAATCCTGCCCCGACACTCCACCCTCGTGGTGGGTCGCCGGCATGGCACAAGGTAAGGTGACCAGCGCCTCAGCCCTTTGCGCCACTTAGCCAGCTAAGTGTTGCACTGTTTCAATTTCTGTATTGTAATCCTGTTCATGATTGTACCTTATATTCCATTATTATTGTACTGCCTTTTGCTGCTCTATCTCTGTATCCGCCATCCCCAGGACTCCAGATAAGGGGAGTACCGACTGGTTTTACTCACCTCATTTTACAAAAAACTCTTCAGAAAAGTGTTTTAATGAGTACCAGTACTCGCCCAATATTTGTAAATACTCCACACCAAAAGAAGAGTGCTTCACAACGTAACTGGTGATTCATAAGGAACAGTTTTTTGGTGGTTTTTTTTTTTTTTCAGCACTCATATGCATCCTAGTTTTGTTTTACTCACTATATTTAAAAACTGGTGAGTAAATTACTCCTACCTGCCAACATTATCTGGAACATTGTTGGCACTTGATCAATTCCTACCTAGAAAAAAACTGCATTGTTTTTAAAAATGTACTCGTCACGCCACCCTGTTCAAACATTTGTACACATCTGAATTTGGTTTTACTCACCTCACTTTCAAAATGAGGAACACAATACTCCTCCTCAAAAAAATCTTATCTGGAGCCTTGTCCATCCCCCTCTCCCCCAGGACGCATCTGGAAACGAGTATTCACCGCTCAGTGTGCCTTTCCTAGTGAAACTTTTAAATAAATAAGAGATATCCCACAGAGGCCCTATAAACTCATTCGACTTGGACAGCTACAGTAAGAATGTGTTCTGCATATCCTGAATGAATGACAGGCCACCTGAGCAGTAAAACTAAAATTTGCTCAGTTAATTAGAGGTACAACAGCCAAGATTAACTGAGAAAACCAGTAATGGACAGCTTAATTTTCTGTAACCTATTCCTAATTCTAATACACAGAGGCATACCTTGCTAAGAAATGTTTTAAGAGGCGTCTTACCAGCCTTTAGGCTATCACTTTCAGCTCAGTGTTTCATTTTTTCTTGAGGGCTTGCAAGCCTGGCTCTCAGCCTAAATACACAGCTAGACCCATGGGGCAAGCAATCTTTACTTCTTTGTTTTATTCATCAGCTGTTGAGTTCCAGCGCAAATTGTGGCGTTAAAAATGTATCAAAGCTTTATACATCCAAGTAAC
Organism: Neoceratodus forsteri; assembly: GCA_016271365.2. Lineage (NCBI taxonomy): Eukaryota > Metazoa > Chordata > Ceratodontiformes > Ceratodontidae > Neoceratodus > Neoceratodus forsteri. The sequence continues at coordinate 386,463,829 of JADMNL010000025.1, read as the reverse complement.
CTAAAGCTTCCTCATGGCAACAGGAACTTACCACATGACAAAACATTTGATCATCTTATTTTCAAATAATTTCGCACACACCCATACGGATATTTTCATCCAAACGGTTTCCTAGTACTTGTGATAAAGTGGTTTGTACATGTTTTTAACGAGTTATAGCTCTGACAATATTTATTATGGTAGCCAACTACATAAGGTTTTAAAGGCTTTTTACCCTAATTTTTCTTTCCCCACTTCGAATACTTTGTGCTTCAACCTTAAACAGCAGCAGACTCCTTCAGGATAACTTAAAATATAATATTTAGACACAGTTCAGTTTATATTTCACATTAGTTCTGTATTTTTCCTCCCCGTATTTATTACTGAGGCCATTTGCATGAAAACAGGATCTCTGCTCCTGCAGAGTTCATCTATTCCTGTTGCTTTCTCCCCACCTGAGGTCATAATGCACTGGTTTTGTGGCATCACAGTTACTCCCATGGCAACAGACTGTGATGTCACAAGAGAAGATTATGACTTGAAGTAGGGAGTAAGTTATAGAGGCAGAGGAATTATTAACCATTAGAGATCATGTATTCGTGCACCTTTCCTCTGCAATAAAAGATGGGGACGAGAAATCTATAGAATATATTTGGGCCAGCCTGGTGGCGCTGAGGGTTGAGGAACTGGACAACACACCTCGCGCCACGCCGCACCCGAGTTCGGAACGGACTTGGGATGCGGTGGGGGCTGGAGTAGGGAAGGGAGAGGATTGAGCATCCATGGGACTGCTCTCCTCTCCTGGGGTGGGTAGTGGGGTAGCCTCACTCAGCAGCAGCCCCTAGTGGAGACCAGGAGTACTGCATCAGCGGTGCAATAGGGGACCACCAGAAAAGCAGAAATAGCACCCCGACCAGCTGGATGATGGCTGCCGGTCCTCAGACACCACTGCAGCCCCCGAAAGAGCCATGTCTGCCTCAGCAGCACCCCGGGGACACGAAGACTGCGCTGCCCCCCCCCGGCACCTTCTCCTCGGAGGAGAGGGACCCATCCGGCGAAGGGTTACCCCGGGGATGGCTGACATATGAGGTTGGAGGCTCAAGAGGGGTAGGAGATGGCAAGTCGGGGACCTTGGTGACTCAAAGAAGTGACAGGTTGTGAAGCATGCAGGGGAGAAAATAGATAATACAAAAAAAAAATACATTTGGAATGCAAGCTGAATTGTACATAATTATTATAGTTGTCAAAGTTTTCTTTGAGGCGTCAGCAGCACTTTAACAGGTGGATTAACATAGCTTTTGCAAGTACATGTGTGTGTCTTTCTGTTCTCAGCCTTTGCAGATTGTATGAGAGGCCCTTTGGCACCATGCATTTCCTGCTTTCAGCTGAATCAGTCAAAATGTTCAAGGTGATTTGCATACACATCTCATGATGCTTTACATATGGAACAATTTGTGATTTTGCATTTCTTTGTAAGGATTAACCCACGACAGAGCGTGGGCCTACTTGAGAATTAATCCATGCCTGGGGGGAGGGGTTGGGGCATGAGACCACAGGTTGAGTTCCTCCAACCTCCCAGGCGTGGTTTAATTCTCAAGTAGACCCATGCTCTGGAGTGGGTTAATCCTCTTGTAACATGGCTAACAAACAGGGTTCAGCACTTTTGCACAACTGACGTGCGACCCTCTTTGCTTAGCCATGTTACAAAGTGAATTTAGGAGAGTAACAACAGAGGTGGTACAAGGGATTCTGTCCTCCTTCATGCCATTCTGCGGTACCGACACATGCTGCACTTACCCCCTGCATGGACAGCTGAGATACTCTTTGATGTACAGTGACTAAATGGTCAAATGAAAGATCGCTATATCAGTAACCTGCTGGAACCATGAAACAGCACGGGAGGAGGCAAGCATGACATGAGACACCACAAGACTGCTCACATCTGCTGCGATTTGTGCCCTGGGAGCAGAAGCCGTGAAATAACAAGATGACTGAAGCTTGACATTATACGGAGGAAGCTCCCACTCTGGAGGACACCATCACATACAACCGAAACATTGGAGGCAAAAGGGCTCAGCAGTGATCCTGTGGGGATGGTTGACAGACACTCTCTTCTCCGTGTGTGTGTGGTGTGTCTGGGCAGCAGGGCTCCTATCTCCATCTTGCGCTCACTCTCTGACCCTCAGAAAGGCTGAGTGGTACGACAGATGGGGATGCTACTGAGAGTTGGGGCTATCATGGTAGCAAATGATAATTCTGGATGTCGTACGGCTCGATGGGTCACAGCTGTAGCTAGAAATCCAGTTTACTAGGTAAACTGTCTGTGTCTGGTGTGACGGGGGTATAACATTAACATGTTGGGTTCCGTGGGGGGTTGGGGAGGAGCACATGTCCGGCAGTGGTCCAGTTAAGGGGCGTATTTTACACCTGTTTTTTATCTCTATACGCCCTGTCCAGAGTTATGGGTTGTTTCATCACGACCGGGTGTTTCTCCGTTTCTACACAGGGTTTTAAATAGCCAGTAACCAGCTGCATATCGACCCATTTTACTTCTGGATCGCAATAAAAGGGTGATCCATTCTATGAGCCTCCTCAGCTGTCCACAGTATTCTAACACTCTCACCGACACAACCCCGAATGCCGGCAATCACTCCCAGCAGTGCTTTGCAATACTGCAAAGCACTACTGGGAGTGATTGTCAGCATTCTGAGCCACAGCAGTGAGTGTTAGAATACTATGGGCGACACTAAAATTCCCGATGGCACTCATGGGGGAGTAAAACAAATGGTTCCTCTGCACTGACTGTGCCCCCGTCCCCTTTCCCCACTGCTGCACATTCAATCTGTCCCCAGCGCCCATAGGGATTTCCACAGAAGGGGGAAAAAGTTAAATGGTAAGGAAGGAGCAGGGAAAAAAAATCGAAAATTACGATCTCAGTCCTCGCATTCTGATGCGAAATCCTCGGGTAAGGTTCAAACTACTTCTGACAATCTAGTCACAGAGACTTCCCCTGGTTCTACAGAATGGATTTCCGCTGCATTAACACCAGCTAGGTGAAGTGTTAACCTCTCCGGAAAAGGTGATTCAGACTCTCAATCAGATCTTTTTTTAAATGTTCCTACTCCTGAACTGAGCAATGGCTCTCTTTTGACTGTAGGCCAACCTAACCCTTTGACACAAGAATCGATCTCTCAGCAAAATACCTCAGATGATTTATTGGTTGCTATAAAAAATATGGAAGGTGATGTTTCTGTACCGGCTATACCAGAATCTCCAGTGATTGTTTACGAGGGAGCTTTGGCTAATTCTTTGCCTATTAATCAAGATGCCGTCACCCCTAATGTGCAGCCAGGCCTTGAAACTCCTGTTTTGACCCCCAACGTTTGGCATGATAGAGTTAGGCCCTGTCCACACTGCAGCTCGAAAACCATTCTGTAATGTTACAGAGGGTGTAAACTGCATCGGTAACGGCGTGCGTTTACACTGGTAACGTTACAGGAGGCGTTTTCGTAACCGGTGTGGAAACCACCTATGAGGTGGTTTCCACAATGGTTATGAAACCGGTCCCGCCCTGGGACCATTACCAGCAGTAGTGTGGACTGCCGGTAACGGTTCCCTGCAGGGCACAAAGCGCAGCCAGCTGCATTGTGGGATTGGGCTGCTGTAACGGTCGCCCGGATCTCGATGTGGACCGGGCGGTGCCGGGTCCTTAACGACACCACCGAGGTGTGGACGCACTGCACCGCCTCAAGCAGCTATACCGGATTGCATCCGCTATCGGCCAGCAAGCAGTGTAGTGTGGATGGGGCCTTAGAGATCAACTCTTTCCCCCTAACACCTGATTATTATCAGAACCTGCCATGAGGCAGAACGCTGTACGTTTGAAATATAGGAGCAATGCCACGGACGTCCCTGATAGACATTCTGTGGGGAGATTCTTGTTAAAAGATAGCATGAAATACTATGCTTAGGAGGTATATGCCCTCATACACATACCAGGGGATTTGGTTTTGATATAAGTTTTAAACACCCTGCTGGATTAGATCGCTTCTGGAAACAATACCAGTTATTAAAACTTTCTCCCTTATGGAAATCTTCCATAGCTATTCCTTTGACCAAACCCCTAACAAAGAAAATAACTGTTTTGTTTCGAAATGAAGGGGTACATGTGGCTGATATCACTTACTGGTTGCAACAACATTGCACAGTAAAAGGATACCCAGAACCTATCCTGGATGATGAACAATTATGGACTGGAGGATGGAAATACCAGGTAACGTTAAACTTGGAACAATGCCTGACGAAGCACTTGCCCAATTGTTTTTTTTTTTAGGGTGGGACCGGGGGGGTGATCTTTTATCCGGGACAGCCCAGAGCGTGTTTCAAATGTGGGGATGTTGGGCATCTAAGCAATGTCTGTGACAAACAGAAATGTGTCCTTTGTGGTGAAATGGGGCACTTTGGGGCTCAGTGTCAACAACCTTTGAGATGCAACCTATGTGAAGAGCAGGGACACACTTTTTGGAACTGTTCCTGGGCTTCTCACAATAGCAGAGACCTAGCTATTCGTGCTGAACAAGACGCTTCTAGGAGCGTGGATATGTTGTTCATCCACACACTCTGGCATGTCCCTTTCCCCTTTAAATCTGGCCGGAAAGTCTTCAACCTGGCTCCTCCCACCCACCCAGGTGGTAAATACCTCGGCTCCGCCTCATGATGCCAGATCTTCCTTTCCGCTGGAAGATTCAGGTTCCCTCGTGCTACTTCTGCAGTTCGTAGGTCCTGGATTCTCAACGACAGTTTTCACCGCAATCGCTTTCTTTAAAACTCATCAGAGTTTACGATTCCGATCCAAGTGCGTCGGACATGGAGTTCAAGTCGTCCCCCCGGATTTTGCCGGTGTCCCTGCGGACAGAAAATGTCGCACGCACCGATCCCCACCTCTCGTGTGTCTATTGCTGGGATGTCGTGCATGACACCACTTCTTGCACAATTTGTCTGGCCTTCCATCCCAACGTCCTGGATGACCACAAGGCGCCTAAAACTAGGGAGACCGGAGCTTCGCAACCCACCGGTGAAATCGAAGGAGGCCAGGTGGGCAGTTTCTGCGGCCACAGGATTCACTGAGCAGCTCGACCAGATGGCGGCTTTCGAAGAGGAAGCTGCTCAAGCTTCGGCCAGCCAAAGTTTTTTCGTGCCGCTTAACCTGGGTTCCACCTTCACTGGGTCCTTTCAGGAGCTGTGCCAGTTTCTCCCCCCCAGGGGTGAGGTGCCCTCGTGCTCGCACTCCTCCCACCCTAAGAAAAGGGACAAGGACCCTAAATCTTCTTCTGCCCAAAGACGACATTCCTGAGACAGAGAGTGGTCTGATTCCCAGGATCTTGCGGTCTCAACCGCGGTCGAGATTGCTTCCTCGACCGCTGGCTTCTCGGACCTTCCAACAGGCCAAGGCACTGAGGCCGAGGACATGGCTGAACCAGCCAAGATTTCTCTTGGCCCGATCGAGCCACTGTCGCCGACTCCTGTCGCCAACTCCTTGGAAAGGACACCTATCCTTTCCTTCCCTGACGAGGAGACCCAGCCATCGGGTATCCCGATCGAGGGAAAGGTGCTGAAACCTCAGTTCTCACCGACTCTGGCTATTCCCGATCGAACCAGCCGACCCTGTCGGTCTCGATCGAGGACCAGGACCCCTTCGGTCAAAAATCCGAAGAAAGGTCACAAGCACTTTAGAATGAGGCGGCGCCACCGATCCTCATCCTCATTGGACGCGGAGAGACTTCGATGGAAACTCTGTCAATGTTATAAGGATCTCATGTGGCAACAGCCGATTCTGAGCAGTCAGAAGCCAGCTCTGCCGGCCCCACCGGCCATTACTTGGCCTCAGCCTCTTAGGATGACGCTGACCCCTCCGGAACCGAAGAATCCAGTTCCTCCACCCATAGGGCCGGTATACATTCCAGCTCTGCCTGTTTCAGTCTCCCCACTGATTTCAGTGGAACCACCGCCTAAGCAGCCTCAAGGAGGGGCTCCCTCGAAAGAGGATAGGACAGACACCGGCCTTCCCTGTCTGTCCATTATGGTGGTCCCCGATCACCCTCGGCATATCGAGGGAGACATAGGTGGGAGACCCTTATATCCCGATTCTTGACTCGGATGCCACTGGTCTGCACTCGCATCCGGGGGATGACTAGTCATCAGTGGCAGGCTTGGAGGAAGGTCCTTCCTCCTTTCAGGGCATCCTCCACCTCATTTCAGAATCGACTGGAATGCCCTTGGAGCGCTTCCAAAAGAAGGCGGAGTACCCCCTCACGGATATCCTCAAGAGGGGGCATACCCCGACGGAGGCCTTTCCAGTGGCCGAAGCCACTGTTGGCCTGGCCCTTGAGCTATGGCAACGCCCTGCCTCTTGCCCAGCTCCATCTGCCCGCATGGCCCGCAAGTATATAGTATCCATGGGGTCCCTAGCAGGTTTTACAGAGCATCTCTCGGCTGACAGCCTTGTGACTGCTTCTGTGTTTAGACGCAAGGGTAGCTCAGCTGACACTGGCTGCCCTCCGGACAAGGAGTCCAAGTATATGGACCATTCTGCCCGGAAGGCTTATGCAGTCTCATCCTTGGGCCTTTGTCAGGCCAGCTCAGCTGTGATCATGGCACACTTCTCTTATACCCTTCTGGGGTCACTAGATGAAGTCCTCCCTCATATCCCTGTGGACATGCAAACCACAGTTAAGCAGGTCCATGACCAGGGCCGTGCTGTTGCCAAACAACAACTCCAGACGGCCCTGGATATTGGAGATTCCTGTGCCCGCTCCTTAGGAGCAGCGGTGGCCACTCGCTGCAGGGCCTGGCTGAGGTTATCCTCCTTCCTGGCAGATACTCAGCACAAGTTAGCTGACATGCCCTTCCTTGGCACCGACCTCTTCGGTCCGGGAGTGGCAGGTCACCTCCAGCATATAGAGCAGTTCAATGCCACCTTGGATGCTACCTCTGCAAAGGATTCTTCGGGCAAGAACCAGCAGAAGCGCAAGAAGAAGCCCTTTAGGCACTCTTCCCCTGTAGTTAGACAGCCCTCCTATCAAGGAGGTCAACAGCAACAGCAGCAGGCTCAAGCTTGGCGCCCCAGGCCCAAGCAGGGTCTGCAACAGCCCCATAAAGGAGGCCGAGGTGCCGGTCCAGGAGCCTCCTCCTCTAAGCCTGCTCAGTGACGGGTCAGGGGCTGCCACCCCTACACCCGTCACGCCAGCTCTGGGTCCTCCCATGGGGGCCGGCTCCACCACTTTCTTTCCACCTGGTCCGGTATCACTTAAGACAGGTGGGTTCTGGAAGTGATCGGCCATGGACTGCCTCTAGAATTCGAGCAGTACCCTCCCAGCCGAGCCCATGGCTCTTGGGAGGAAAGGATCTCAGCTCGCACTCAGTTGGCCCTTCGGGACGACATTGCTCAGCTCCTCCGCAAGGAGGCAACAGCTCCAGTGCCGGATTCTCCTACAGAACCAGGCTTTGTGTCCAGGTACTTCCTGGTGCCCAAGCAGATGGGGGGTTGGAGCCCCATCCTCGATCTCCACAACCTGAATCAATATCTCAGGTCTCGCACCTTCCGGATGGTAACTCTGAACCAGATCATACCATCTCTGGAGCGAAACATGTGGTTCTGTTCACTGGATCTACAGGACGCGTTCTTTCACGTCCCAATTCGTCCGTCCCACCTGCGGTTCCTCCGCTTCAGGGTCGAAGGGACCCTGTACGAGTTCCGAGCCATGCTGTTCAGCCAGTCATCGGCCCCTTGGGTCTTCACCAAGTGCATTGCAGTGGTGGCAGCCCATCTTCGGCGTCGAGGAGTTCGGATATACCCCTATCACGACGACTGGCTCCTGGCAGGTTCCTCCCTTCAGGAGGTGGAGAGGTCCAGGGATCTGGCCCTCCAAACCTGCTCCCAACTAGGTCTCCTGATCAACGAGGCCAAGTGGGAACTTGTGCCCTCTCAGGTGATGGGCTTCATCGGGGCAGAGCTCGGCTCCCGGTAGACAGGGCAGAGGTTCTTTCCTCTTTTGCCCAATCATTTCTGGTTGGGCACTTGCGCCCTGCCCGGGACTTTCTGCACCTTCTGGGCTACCTGGCGGCGTGCACCTCAGTGGTCCATTGGGCCAGGTGGCACATGCGCCCCCTTCAATGGGAGCTGGCCGCCCAGTGGACTCAGCCATATGGTCACTTCGACCAGTTGATCACTGTAACCCAGAAAATATGGGACGCTCTCCAATGGTGGACCATCCCAGACCAATTGCAGGAAGGGATCCCATTTGTCTGCCCCGAGCCGACGGTCATCCTGACGACCGATGCCTCTCTCATGGGCTGGGGAGCCCACATGGGGGACAACAGGGCCTACGAGTTCTGGACCCCAAGGAGTCCCGATGCCACATCAACCTGCTGGAGCTCAGAGCAGTCAGACTGGCCCTGTCAGCTTTCGCTCCTCAGCTCCGGGGTCAAGTGGTTCAAGTCCAGACGGACAATACCACAACCATGTACTACCTCAACAAACAGGGCGGCACGCACTCCCGTCTGGTATGCAAGGAGGCACTCCGAATCTGGACCTTTGTCAGCCGGTTGGAGGCGGATCTCCTTCCCATCCATGTGGCAGGAGTCTCGAACCAACTGGCGGATGTTCTCAGCCTCATAGGCCAGACATCCCACGAGTGGTCTCTCCATCCAGAGGTAGCTTACAATCTGTTCTCCTGTTGGGGCAAACTGTTGGTGGACCTGTTTACATCCAGGGAGAACACCAAGCTGAGACTGTACCATGCCCGCCTCCCCTCAGCAGGGCTCGCTGCAGGGGGATACCTTCTCGAGGCCGTGGACCCCAGGCCTCCTCTACGCCTTCCCCCCCATTTCCCTTGATTCACAAGGTGCTTCTCAAGGTGAGGAGGCGAAGGTGATTCTGGTAGCCCCAGATTGGCCCCGCCAGTTCTGGTATCCAGATCTCCTCAGCCTCAGCTGCAGGGCCCCAGAGCGGCTTTGTACACACCCGGACCTGATATCATTGAACCAGGGGAAGGTATTCCATCCGGACATTCAATCCCTACACCTCACAACCTGGTACCTGAGCAGCTAGAGTTCCAGGCTCTGGGTCTTTCTGAGGAGTCTACACTGTGGTGGAGGCATCTTGTAAGGAATCGACCAGGAAATGTTATGCCTTCAGATGGAAAAGGTTTTTCATTTGGTGTCAGGGTAAGAGTCTGGACCCCTTATCCTGCTCTATGGCTAACATTTTAGACTACCTTTGGTCTCTCTCTCCAAAGGGGGTCTACAGTCACCGACCCTTAGGGTGCACCTGGCAGCCATTTCTGCTTAACGGGCGCAGGCCGGTCAGCTGTCATTGGCACAGGAGACGGTGGTCGGGCGCTTTTTCAAAGGCCTGGATCACATATCCCCTCCGGTGCGTGAACCTCCACCTCCATGAGATTTGTTGCTGGTTTTGGCAAAGCTCATGGGCAAGCCATTCGAACCCATGCACAAATGTGAGCTCTCACACTTGTTGTGGAAGACGGCCTTCCTGGTGGCTATCATGTCAGCCAGAAGGACAGGGGAACTCCAGGCGCTGTCAGTGGACTCCCCTTATCTGGTCTTTAACAGAGACGAAGTTGTCCTGCGCCCTCACCCGAAATTCCTCCAAAGGTGCTGTCAGTTTCACCTTAACCAGGTGTTGACTCTGCCGGTATACTGCCCTAACTACACCTTGGACGCCGAGTACAGGCTCCATACTCTGGACACGAGACATGCTCTTTCCTATTACAAGGAAAGGATGGCGGAAATTCGGGGAGAGGTTCGCCAGCTGTTTGTCACCTATGCTGAAGCCGCTTCTGGCAGGCCTGCACCTAAATGGACCATTACGAGATGGATTACATCATGCGTAGGTCTGTGCTGTAAGTTGGCAGGCAAGGAGCCTCCCAGAGGGATAAGAGTTCATTCTACCCGCCATACGGGTGCATCAGTGGCTGCTTCCAGGGACATCCCTATCCAGGAGATCTGTCGGGCTGCTATCTGGAAGTCAGCAAACACCTTCATTACCCACTACCACACTGACCTTGAGTCACGACGTGATGCTGGTTTTGGGGCCTCGGTTCTCCAATCTCTGTTTCCTAAGTAGGGGGTGTGCACCTTGCCTCCCTCCTCCCGGAGAACTGCTTGGAGTCTGCCAGAGAGTGTGGATGAACAACATATCCATGCTCCTAGAAGAACAGCTTACTCACCTGTAACAGTAGTTCTAGGAGTGGTATATGTTGTTCATCCACATGCACCCACCCGACCTCCCCGGCTTTAGGCACATCACCTTGCTTCCAGCGGGCTAAGATCTGGCGTCATGGGGCAGAGCCGAGGTATTTACCACCTGGGTGGGTGGGAGGAGCCACCTTGAAGACCTTCCAGACAGATTAAAGGGGAAAGGGACATGCCAGAGAGTGTGGATGAACAACATATATCACTCCTAGAACTACTGTTACAGGTGAGTAACCTGTTCTTATGTCACTACAGCACAAAAGGAGAAACTACGCATGTTGGAATTACTACATACAAATCCACATAGGAATACAATGCCCTCTAAAGCACCTCAACCCCATATAGTTGCTCCCACAGTAAACATCAATCAGGATAAAGTGTTACTGAGTCCTCAGTTTGCGCAAATGGGACATATGATTGTCATTGAAGAGGTCGTAAACTCCTTGGTCACAGAGGATCCCACTGCGTTAGGTGATCCCCCTATCCAAATTGAGATTGATTCCTGTAAGCAGGATATCATAAGAACAAACTCTGTACAGCAAATGGAGGTAGAAATAGGGGACAACCCTATGCCTCCTCCTACAGTTCAGCACGATGAATCCTTTCAGAGAGTCACTAGATCAAAAGCAGGAAAACTCCCTGTGGATTCCCCAAATGAGGCAAAGATCTTGGTTGGTCTACCAGTACAAAACTCTTATGCATTATTATTTGAGCAAGGAGGAAAAGATGAAACCATGACTCGGATTTATCATCCATCGCCTCTTCACAGGCGGATGTTAGCACTGAAGGAGGATCTGTGGAAAAGCCCAAACCCAGAAAGCGAAAAAAAACCAGAAGTGAAGATGGCTGCGGTTCATTATTTAGCATATTCTGTTATTTCAACCTTTTTCTTTTCTCCCTCTAAATTCTCATGTATGACAAAACTTCTCTACTCACAATTAATGTGAATAGCATCAAGTCCTTGGAAAAAAGGCGGCTCACCTTTGCTAGTCTGAGAGAACGGAAAAGTAATGTGATTTTACTACAAGATACAAGGTTACATTCATTAATAGAGGTTAAAAAATGCACAAAGGGACTGGTGCTGGGGTGTCTCGTTTTGGTCGTTAGGTTAAGAACCTTGTTCAGGTTTAGGGTTCTTATTTTCGGATGTACAGGTACAAGTATTACATCTTTTTTGATGTCCAGCCTGGGCGAGCCATGGTAATGGACGTAGTTTTGGGTAATGAGACACATAGAATTATTAATATCTGTGCTCCTCAATTAAAGGCAGACCAGTCTTCTCTTTTTAGGAGAGTGGAACCTTACTTACACAACTCTAAATTAGTAGTATGGGGAGGTGACTTTAATTGCGGCCTATCAAAAAGGGATTGGGGGAGGGTTACTACCAAATTATATAGCGACACTAATTCTTTGCTTGCAATATTAAATACCAATAATTTATGCGATGCTTATGGCTTATTACAGCGGGATTCCAACTCACACTTTTTATAAAGGTCGTTTATCCACTAGGATCGACTTCTGGTTTGTGTCTAAACAGGCTACTTGTCAGGATATAAGGATTGTTTTGTTAGAATCTTCAGATCATGTGGCCGTTAAGTTGGATCTAGGTTTTTGGCAGCAGGTTCCTATAGGTAGACGTTATTGGAAGATGAATGTGGCAGTACTACAGGAGACGGTTATGCAGGATTCTATAAAAGATTTATTTCTGTTGAGTGCTGATATTTCATTTCTGTATGATAAACCTATAGATTGGTGGGAGGATACAGAGAGATCTAAAACATCTCTACATAGGTATTTCTAGTAAAAGGGCCAAAAGTAATTACATTCAGTACTTGGGGCTCAGGGCAAAATACATGCAACTGTTATCTAATTCAGTTGATTCAAATAATATTATGTTACAATTGCAAGCTATTAAAGAAAAAATGTATACATATTTGAAAGTGTCTGAAATTAGGGCTGCTCAACAACAAAAATATCAAACTAGGATACAAAAGAACAGGTAAATCCATACGAATTAGGCTTGCATGGGGTACAACGCCTAGTAATAACAGGATTGAAAGATGGTTCTGGGACTGTAGTAACAGATAATAATGGTCTTTTAGTGTTAATTCAAGAACACATTAGAGCTACTTTTCAAAAGGACAGGCTGAGTTGTCCAGATTTATTTTTCAAAGATTTAGACATACCACAATTAGGAACAGAAGAAGTGCAAAGTTTAGTAGCTCCTTTTACGATTTTAGAAGTTAGGAATGCCATTGCTAAGCTGAGGCCCCGAACCACTCCAGGGATAGATGGCATATCTAATGATTTCCATAAATGCTACAGTGATGTACTGGCTCCTTGGTTACAGATTTTGTTTACAGCTATATGGAAAGAGAAGAGGCTAGTTCCTGCTATGAAAGAAGGTGTTGTGTCTTTTCTTTATAAAAAGGGGGACGCACAGGACACAAAAAACTGGAGGCCCCTAAGTTTGCTAAACTCTGATTATAACATTTTGACAAAAATTCTGACTAATCGCTTAGCAAAAATTGCAAATCATGTTATAATTCCTACACAAACTTGAGCAGTCCCTGGTAGAAATGTTATACAGAATTTGTTTTTTTGTTAGAGAAGTGGTGGAACAAGGCCTAAACATGAATTTAGATGGTTATTTGCTGACTATTGACCAAGAAACAGCATCTGATTCTGTACAGCAGGGGCATATTTGGGTGGTACTGCAGCATTATGGAGTTCCAGAAACCTTTTTCACATTGATACAGACACTGTATACTAAAGCTCAGGTCACCCCTTTGGTTAATGGGCATCTAGGCATACCAATATATTTAAAAAATGGTGTTAGGGCTGCCCGCTGAGTCCATTATTGTATGTATTTGGCTTAGATCCCATACTTCGGAATATTGAAAAGGCTGCAAACGTTAAAGCCATTATAAATAAAAATGGGGTTGTATTCCAGAAAGTTACAGCCTATGCTGATGACTGCATTTTTACAATTGCTGATTTAGAATCAGGAAAACAGACTGTACAAATGCTGTAGTCAGTCTACGCTACTACTGGTATTAAAATTAATGTTGGAAAAAGTAAGGTCTTGGTATTAGGTACAGCACAAACTGTAGCGGGATTCCCCATTACTATGATGACTGAGGAAATTAAGATATTAGGTCTGTTTTTTGGTTCACGAGACTCTGAAGGGAAAAACTGGTCTGTGGTATATGATCAGGCTAATCTTAAAGTTAAATTGTGGCTCTCTTGGAAAATGACTCGGAAGAAGAGTTTATCTACTTAGAACCTATATAGCTCCCATATTTTTATATGTTTCCCATATCTTTCCATTTCCATTTATTATGCATACTAAAATTATGGGTCTTTTTTTCTGTTTTTATGGGGTAGTAGGCTGAATCCAGTAAAAAGAGTACACACATACAGGACCCAGAAAACCGGGGGGGGGTTAAATATGATTCAGCCCTTGTTTCATTTTTTCGGGAACTTCTTTAGTTCTATACGTCCAGTAGTACTAGAATCTGAGGGTTCGGGAGTTTTAAATATGAAATTATGGGGACCTAGTTTTCTGATGGCATGGGGTAGGGGTAAATGGCATCCCTCAGAGAAAGCCCCTCCAGGGTATTTGCAAACTACTTTAAAATACATAACATGGAAAATTGAGTTAGGTTGGTTTTTGGGTCAAGAAAAAAAGATTTTTTTTTACAAATTTATGTTAGACAAATGGTACAAAGAAGAGCCCCTGTTTCAGGTCTCAGCTGCTACCAATGTAGAAGTATTATTAGAAAGTATTTTGGACCCTAGAATCCCTCTCAAGATGCAGGATTTAATATGGCTATGTAGGCATCAGAAGCTAAGTGTGAAGGGCAATCAAAAACATAAAAAGGTTGTGGAGATATTCTTTGTCAAGGTCAGGTGGAAACCATGCAGCAATTGTTTTTCAATTGCGCGAATGTCCAAGGTTTCTGGAAAAAGCTTGCTAGCTGGTTGGGAGAAGATCTTTTTTCAATATTTGACTTATGACATTTTGGTGCTAGGACAAATTCCTGCTTCCTGGATGAAATGGACAAAAAGTACCATTTATGTTATTTAGAATGCCTAAAGTGGTCATTGTGGCAAGCTAAATGTTTGCGTTCACTGCAAAGTAAAGACATTTCTCAGCAGGAAGTTCTGTTTAAAATACAGGCGGATCTAGATAAAATACATAATTATGAATGTCGAACCTTAGGACAAGAAGCAAGTTCTAGACTATTGAAAAATGTGGGATGGGTGGGTTAAAGTTTGTTCTTTCTTTATGTTTCTTTTCTTTTTTTCTTTAAATAAGCACGTTATATTTCTGGTAAATCTGGAATAAAGATGGGTAAATGTCTTAGGGAAGGGACCTTTTATTTAGACACAGATCAGTTTTGGGGAGTGCTTCTGGTGAATATGGGAATTATGTATGGGTGTTAAGGAGGATTCACATAGGAGGTGGTTTCTTAAAATGTATATGATATCTGTGTATTACTTTGTTCTTTGTGTTTTCTTGTGTCACGCTTTTGAATTCTGAATAAAAATGTCCCCTACTCTTTTCGATAAGTGCTATGGGATCTTTAACATCCACCTGAACTACCACCAATCCAGGCAGATGGGACCTCGGTTTAACGTCTCATCCGAAAGACGGCACCTCAGAAGTGCAGCACCCCTCTCATGAGCCTGTTTTCAAGGGGAGGTTAAGTGACTTGCTCAGTCACACAGTATGCAAGTGGAGGTTGTAGAAATGAATGAAATCCAGGTCTGCTCATGTGGCATCTGTGTCAAATTATAAAACTGTTAAGAGGAGTGTCTAGTCTGTGGGGTTATATAATCCGGTAGAGGTCTGTGGTCACCTGTATAGGAAAGTGTTGCGAGCCAACAGAAGTGTCGAGTGAGAGAGGAAGATGCGGCTTTTTCTAGTAGTGATGTGGCCAAACGGGAAACTCAAACATCCACCAGAACAGTGACCACGTCACAAATACTACCTGGCATACCAAAATACTACCACCTTGGAAAACTAGGAAGTTTTCACTTCTTGACCTAAAAAGTTATCTGAGGCCCTGATATCCGGTCACAGGGTGTGGTGGGGGAGATTGTTGCTGTGATTTCTCCTTTCTGACACACCGGAGAGAGCAGTCACGCAGAGTGATCCCCGCCACCAATCCCCTCAGTTGCCCAATCACTCAAACACACTGTGTCTATGTTTACAGGTTACTGTAAATAAAAATTTAGGCTTGGGCAGGGCGGCATCTGCAACTGGGAGTGGAAAGTTTACTATGAATAAAACAAACTCGGGGCTGGGGTAGGGAGGGACATCTGCAGTTTGGAGAAGTACGGGTACTAGAATTATAAATACACAGAAAGACTGGGACACTGACTTCCCTCATGAAGATTTTTCACATCAGCTAGTATGAAAATCACTGTAACATAGCAAACAACAGCCAAAGAACAGTGGCTGCTCTGGGCACTGCAGGAGCAACCATGGATTAATTGAGAATTAATCTATGATCAGCTGCTGTCTTTGCACCAATCAGGCGCAACACTTTTGTTAGCAATGTTACAAATATATATATATATATATATATATATATATATATATATATATATATATATATATATAAATAAAAATAATATACATGGATGAGAACTTTCCCCATAAAAAGGCTGTCACTTATTTCCTGTATACCTGTGACTAACTATAAAATGTCTTTATAGCTGGCACTTAGCCCAGTTTCAGTAATTTGCATGTACTAATGTCACTTTTGTCATCTCTGCATAGCTATATGTATTATCTAGAGTACTGTCTGACGTGATCTGTATTCAAACCTACCTGTACTATGTATTGTATAATCTCATCTCATTTTATGTATGTATTCTCCCGGGTCGTGCCTGAAAATAGTCAACTTTGGCAAGCGCACCTAACCCGGTTAACTAAAACTAAATAAATAAAATAAATAACACATCAATTAAAAGTAATACCTGCACTAATAAAAAGTATACACCTGGGCTGGCTCGGTGGCGCTGAGGGTTGAGGCACTGGATGCCTTACCTCATGCTCTGCCGGCGACCTGGGTTCAGGAATGACCTTGGGTTGCTGGGATACCGGCACAGGGGGGTGGGGTGGGAGCAGGATTAAGCACTGGCTCTCCTCTCCCAGGAGGGGGGCTGCCTGTCTGCAGTCCTGCCATCACCCGATGGAGGCCCAGTGGCAGGCGCAGGCGGTAACAGAGCGACTAATAGGGTGGGACGTCCTGTAGGGCTTGACGTATGTGTGCGCCTGGTCGGGCATGCGCGGGATGGGACTGGGGAGAAAAAAAATGTAAATACCACAAAAGTACCAGGGGGTAGTATACATCTGCACTACATCAAACCCTATTGGACACCTCTAGTAACACAATTAACACAGCATTAGGAAGCTAGCCAAACCAATTTACAAACTGCAAAAGAACCTGGAAAAACAGACACAAAACCCTTCCAAACCCAGAAATCCCCCAAACTCCTACTTGCACTCACTACATACCATTCCCTCCTTGCTGCGAGACCTTCAGGTGCCATAACATGATCACAAGTACAGTTTCCATAACAATAACCATCTTAATGTATTATATTCAACAATCAATGGGTAGGGCTGGAACACTCAGAAGTATACCTGTCCAGGGGGCTAATTAGGACAATAAAGCCCTAACTGGCCCCATCGATGGGTACACATCCTTGTATACCATCCTTACCTATTATTACATATACATACAGTATATACATATATATATATATATATATATATATATATATATATATATATTTATTTATAAAATGGGTAGGGAAATTGTTGTTGCTCTATTGGATCCTGAGCATCACGACGACTCAGTATATCAGAGAGCGACCGCACACCTGCACTTTACCTCCTCAAACAATTTTGACATTTTATAAGATAGATAAACCACTCTGAGGTGTGCGGCCGATATAATGTCATGCCTTGGGCGGTTGACGCACTTGCCTTGCGGCTCGCGGCGATAACGCACACCAAGGCAGCGAGATATCAGAGCACGACTGCAGACACCTCAGAGTGGTTTATCTATTACATATATATATACACACACACACACACACACACACACACACACACACACGGATGGGACTCTTGACCCATAGGAGCCATTATTGTGTATTTCACTATATATCTTGCAATAGTGTAGCACGCCGGACCCCCTTATGTTACATTTTTGTTTATGCTAAAAGATACGGTATGTTAACATCAACATCTGCGTCGTGACATTGACGCTCTTATGCTCCCCAACACTCCTGCTGCTTAACCGCTACTGCTGCAACTGCTTCGCTACCTCTCTAAAAGGGGGTATGGAGGCAGAGCCCCATTATAAAAATAGTACAATTTCATGTTTCAGTGGAATAGAACGCCACATCCCAAAAAAAAGAAAACAAATCCCACCAAAATGCAGACCTGGAAATGGGGAATTTTCATGGAAACACAACTAGCTATGCTGTATTTATAGTGGAGACCTTCACCCCCTTAATTTTTCTTGGCTAATTTTTATTTAATTTTTTTTCTTGTGAAGCAAAAAGTTTTACTTACACAAGCAGCATAGCTGTAATATAGCGTAATGTATGCTATTTTCATGACATAACACTTTGCTACTTGAGGGGGTCTGGAGTACTATACTATCACCATATACCTCCCCTGTTGACACGAATTGTAAACCTGGATACCGCTGGAAAAAATACACCACCAGAAACTGTAAACACAGCTCACACACTACCAATTAAACAATCAACAACAAGTTAATCAGGGAGCAAAGCTAGCCACCTGGATGCAAGTAGCAAGATTCTGGAGCTCTCCACTATTCCTTTTTATTAAAACAAATGGTAGATTTTAAGGTGGCCTGGTGTTGCAGAGGGCTGAGGTGCTGTCACAGCACCTTACCTCGCACCACACCAGCAACCTGGGTTCGGGAACGTGCTCGGGTCACCGGGGGTCAGGGGGGCAGGCGGGCTGAGAGAGGATCAAGCAGCTGGCTTGTAACTGTCCTCTCTCAGATTGGGGTAGTGGTCCTTCCCGGCTCTTGGCTGCCACTGGGTGAAGGCCTGGTGGCAGTGCCGTGATGGGGGCTACATGGATGTCTGGGTAGGTGCAAGAGGCAGCGGTTCCAGAGTGCATGTGCGTTTCCATGCGCGTGTGCTGCGGCAGCAGTTCCAGAGTGCATGGGTGTTTCCATGCGCGTGTGCTGCGGATCTGGGACTTTGGGCAGAAAATCAGGAGGAAAAATATAAGGGGACCAGGCATCATGAAGCCCTGCCTGAAATGCCCCCCATCCCCCCCTCCGCCACTCTGCTGTTGAGGGGGGATTCTAGACAAGTGTCTCCGGGGGAAGGGAGGACTGCCCTGCCCCCGCCATGGGAAATCCACTGGCCCCCCCCCCCCAGCTGGCTGCCCGGCTGATGGTACCCAGGGACAGGACTGAACAAGCCATCCGGTCAGCCCAAGGAGTACAAACACTTTTATTTGAGAAAAACAGGCAGATTTTGAACTCTGAGACATACATTACAAAACTCAACAGATCTTTATTTTCCGAGCAGACCGGAATTAAAAAAAGATACCTCCACTGAGCTTCTTGCCCATCACTGTTCAACCAAACAGAACAGCGCAGGGAGTCAAAGGAACACTGCCTTAAGATGGTAAACAGCCAATGACTACAGCAAAGGACTTGGACGCACTGCTTCCCGCCGTGGAGCACAACCAGCCAACGAATGAGGCTCTACTTTGGGCATACAGCCCCATGGACAAAAAACAAAACAAAACCTGGAGGACTTTACCTCAACCTACCAGCTAATGGATACCAGGGTGGGAGCTGTGCAGACTGAAGTAAAGTCCACAAGCAAGACAGCAGATAAAACCCTAACGACTACAGTGGGGCTTGTTAAAGAAAATATGCTCCTCCGTAGACATCTGGGGAGTTTGGAGAATGGAGAAAGGTCCACAAACATATGGATTCTCGGCCTCTCTAAGGTGAAAGGGCAACTCTCTAGTAGCATTCTTCAAATCCTGGCTCCTGGAACTTTTACAAGTAAACCGTTCCCACTCTGTGCAATGTGCTTACCAGATTATGCACCAGAGTCCCCAGACCAACTCGGCCACTGGACAACAAAATGCCCATGCAGTACTCCTAATGTCCGGATCAATGTTTGAAAAAGAAAGCATCTTATTGGAGGTGAAACAAAAATGGCCACTAGCCTGGAATGAAGAATCCATCCACCTTCTTATGGATCTCAGTTTCACCATCCCACAACTCAGAAAGGTGTTAGACGGAGAGAGGGCAAAATTGAGACACCTGGGCATTCACCACCTCAAGTTATTGTCAGCAAGCCTCAAGACTGTCCGTGGGGGTAAAGTGCTTCAGTTCACAGATCCAGCAGAAGATGGCAAACTTCTCCAGAAACTGGGAAGGGAGTTCTCAGCGAATGAGACATCAAAGGTGATGAGGGAACGGAGAAGTGAGGTGCAGTATCTAAAAACTTTACACCTTAAACTGAACAGGCATTATGTGATGAATATTTAGAATCCTGGACTACTTGGTAGATTTTTGCACTCTGGTTATGCAGGGATACTAAAAAAAATGTTATGTAGGGGTTTACTGCTTACAGCCTTAGATGCCTCTGTGACTGTAAAAATGGTGCCTTCTGGTGCAGTTGAACTCTCATCACGTTGATCTGTTGTCAGTGGACCTTCCCACCACAATGACCTGCCCAGAGGTTTGATTGTGTGCTGCTAGAGTGCCACAGTTAGTGCAAAACTTGTTGAACTTTTACTTAACTGGACTGTGGGACTTTCTAGACTCAGGATTTAGCCATGATCATGTAAGTCTGTCTTTTGAATTATAAGACACTGGCAAGTTCATTCAAGCGCTGCTGATTTAAAAGTAATGATGTGGATTCTGGGGGCGTTCAGCAGCAAGCACTGTTTCAGAGTTCTAATACGCTGGGAAAAGTTTTCTTTCTCATCAATGAGTTGTTCTAACAAAAGGGAGCTACTGTTATTGTTTGACCACAGTATCAAAAGGGTTTATCCGAGTTATTAGAAGAAGGTATATTACTTGAATTCTATGCAATATATAAATGTTTTACACTCCCTATTGGTCACAGAGATACTAGACTCCAATGGTGGGGTAGACTACACTGAAGACTGTTTTATAGGTACAGAAATCTCTGCTTCGGGTGGCATTTGGCTTCTTTAGTGATAACATATATGAGGACTTTTATTCAATCACCCCTCCAGTGACGTACCAAACTGCATGCGTATAATATCTCGCGCTATATACCACAGCAACGATGTGCCTCCTTGTAGCATAACTGTATTGTATTGTTCGATGCAAAATGAATAAACTAGATATTTGGGGGAAAAAAAATAAAAGCCACCAATTAACAAAAAATGCCACACTGAGCACACCTATGTAAATAAAAAAAAACAACGGCTTAACAACAACAAAAAAAAAGACCACACAAAAAACATCCCCATCCCATTCTTCAACCCCAACAGCATGTCCCTCGATGAGCCACCTCGATGCTCAACGATGCAAACAAACAAATAAGTCAGGAGACCACACAAAAAAAACTCTTCCCCAATATTCACCAAACCCCACAGCTATGTCCTTCGACATTCCCCTGCAATGCTGCAAAAAGGAAGTCAAGGGAACACACAATAAATAACTCCTCCCTTCCACTTTAATCACTAAATAGTCATGTCCCTCGACGCTCCTCTCCTCAGCTACAAAACCCTGCTGGCAGATCCCTTGATATTCAGCTGCTGTGACACCAATCCCATCTATGCAAATTCTGCCACCGTCTTCACATTCCACTGCACTGCACCAGGCCGCACCTCCACAGACTCCATCAAGCAACACTCCCAACTGCATGGTCCATGACCACAGACACCTCAAATGCTCTCCGACCGCAGACTGCCCTCCTGACTGCAGATTACAGCTACACACCGCCACACCACCAAAAATCTAATGGATGATTGGCCACAGAACCATACACTATGGAAAAGTGAAAAGTGCCAAACGACTCCACTACACAAAGGAAACCAAGGGGAACCGAAAGACTGACACCAGATTTTGGGAAAATGGGGAGATGCTTGAAAGAGGCATTAATGGGAAAGGGGTGGGAATCAGGTGTTGAGTAAAAGTGGGCAATATTTAAAACAGGGATTAGAAGCACAACAGAATTAAGCAAGTTAGCAAGGGGAAGAGGAAGAGGAGGCCATTATGGTTTTCCAAAGAGGTAGTGGAGAAAGTGAAAGCCAAAAAGATTGCATTCAGGTGATACAAAAAGACGCTGGCAGAAGGGGATAGGGAGAAGTGCCAGAAGAAGCAAAGGGAGGTCAGTAAGGGAAGCCAAAGCTCAGACAGAAGAGTGCATTGCAAAATCAGCAGGTTGAGGGGTCAAAACCTTTTACAGGTACATAAGTGAAAAAAAGAAAGGCAAAGGGAGGGATAGTGAGACTGAAGGGGGGATGGGGCTGCATGGAGGATGACAACAGTAAAGCCGATATACTGAAAAGGTATTTCTGCTCAGTCTTTACTGAGGAAGAGGAAGGTTATGGGCCTGAAGAGAGTACAAGGGGTGGGAACAGCGCAGAAATGGACACAAGTCCCATTAAATGGGAAAGAGTTCTGAAGGAATAAGAGTTGATAAAGCAATGGGTCCAGATGGGGTGCACCACCAGGGTCCTACAGGAACTGAGAGGTGGTGGCTGAACCTCTTGCAATCCTGTTCAGCTGATCACTGGAAACAGGGGAGGTACCCAAAGACTGGAGGACAGCAGATGTAGTCCCTTTATACAAAAGCGGGAACAAAGAGGAAGCGGGGAACTGCAAACCAATCAGCCTGACCTCGGTAGTGGGGAACCTCATGGAAGTACTACTGAAGGAGAGATTGGTGGAACATCTGGTTGCCAATGGACTACAGGACCCAGTGCAGCATGGTTTCACTAGGGGGGGAGGTCATGTCAGACCAAACCTCATTAAATCTTTCTACTGGGTGACAAGGGAGGTGGATCAGGGGGAGGGCAGTGGATGTGGCCTATTTGGACTTCAGCAAGGCCTTTGACACTGTGCCACATAGAAGGCTATTAAACAAACTGGAGAATATAGGAGTGGGCAGGACAGTAGTGAGGTGGGTAGGTAACTGGCTGGGTGGCAGGACACAGAGGGTGGTGGTAAATGGCTGTCCCTCCACAGAGGGAAGAGTGACCAGTGAGGTACCACAGGGATCAGTGCTGGGACTGGTCCTATTCAACGTCTTCATCGGTGACATTGCGCAGGACTTAGAAGGCAGAATTTTCCTGTTCGCTGATGACACGAAGCTCTGTAACAGAATGGACATGCCAGAGGGCGTAGGCTGAATGAGGAGGGATCTGCAGAAGCTTGAAGAATGGTCAAGGGTTGGCAGTTGATTTCAATGCAAAGAAGTGCAAGATAATGCATATGGGGCACAAAAATCCTGAAACAATAAATCAGTTGGGGGGGGTTGAGGATATAGCATGCCCCAATCAGGAACGGGACCTTGGGGTTATCATCTCTGATGACCTCAAGGTAGGGAAACAGTGTGACAAGGCAGCAGGTAAAGCAAATAGGATGCTGGGATGTATAGGCAGGGGCATCACCAGCAGGAAAAGGGAGGTCATAATTCCACTATACAAGACACTAGTGAGGCCCCACCTGGAGTACAGTGTACAGTTCTGGAGACCTTACCTACATAAGGACATAGACAGGGTAGAGAAGGTTCAGAGGAGGGCAACAAAGATGGTACAGGGATTGCATCACAAGTCCTATGAGGACAGGTTGAAGCACTTGAATATGTACTCCCTGGAGGACAGGAGGGAGAGAGGGGATATGACAGAGACATACAGGTACCTTACATGGAGGAACAGGGTGCAGAAATACACTATTTTCCAGAGAAAAAGATGTTCCAGGACTAGAGGGCATGGGATGAAGTTGGAGGGAGGGTGATTCAGAGGAAATGTGAGGAAGAATTTCTTCACATATTGGGTGGTGGACAAGTGGAACACCCTGCCAGAAGAAGTGGTGGAGGCTGAAACAATCATGGGATTTAAGAATGCATGGGAGAGACACAAGGGAAATCTGGAGGTCAGGGGTAAGGGGCAACAGACTTCTAGGAAAACAAAGTGAACTTACAAGCTCAAATGGGCAGACTGGGTGGGCCATAGGCCCTTATCTGCTGACAGTGTCTATGTATCTATATAACCCAAGAAAGGCCCCAACCACAAATAACCAGGAAAATTACCCGACTACAGAAACAGGGAAAAACAAGTAAACATCCAAAAGTATTATATAAAACAAATGATGGGGAATAAGAACATATAAATCCCCTCAGGAGTTATTCAGATATTAAAGTCACTCACCCTTCAGGCTCGTGGTCCTATTATCTGAATACCCCAAAACAGGTATACATCCTTACCTTGTACACTGCACTTACCCATCAGATTGTTGAAATGCAAATCCCAAATCCTCTGTAACTTCTCCACCAGGAAGGCCTTACCATTGCTCCTACTCTTATCTGGCAATGTACACCCTAACCCCGGCCCTCAGGGAAGGGCAGATAACCACAGAACCAAATGCTATGGGTTAAAATTAGCTGTCTTGAATATATGTAGTTTACTACCAAAGATGGCGCAACTTCAGGCATGGGCTACCTTATACAACCCTGATGTTATTTGTCTGACTGAGATGGACATGGCTAACCCCTAGGGTTAAGGATAGTGAGATAAGGCTATCTGGATAAAAGTCTTTTAGGTGTGACAGGAAAGGTAGAAGGAGTGGGGCTTTTCTTATCTGTAACAGGGACACCCTGAAAGGGGTTTTGCTCCCCATGTTGGCTAGTGCACAGGATCACAAGATTCTCATGGTAAGGCTCATGTTTGGGGCCCACAAAAAAAATCACTTGACGTTGCTTGGGTCTACCTCCCACCTAAGAAGGCCAAGGAGGGATTAAACAAAATTCTAGGGGCCGTAGCAGGCATTAGCAGAAACTGTGAGCTTATTGTAACAGGAGATCTCAATATAAACTGGCTCGGGAGTGAATTTGTCCCACTTGAAAGATATTGTAGCAAGCTCATCTCTCGCAGCTAATGAACCCACTAGAATGAACCATAAGTCAGGAAAGCACACAGTTCTCGACTGGCTCCTTGCAAGCTCTCCAGATAGGATATCTGATGTCACAGTGCTCCAGGATTCCCTAAGCGATCACTCCTCTATCATCTGCCTGTGGTCGAATAAAGTCAAAAAAGCTCCACCGATCACGGTGAAAAGCAGAATACTGAGAAAAGGTCAGCTAAAGGCATTCAAAGCGGCGCTCTCCACTATAGACTGGTCACCCATAGAGGCACTTAATGATCTTGATAAAGCTCTGCAATACTTTGCAGATAAATTCAACATGGTATGCGACAGATTCGCACCGGTCAAAACTAGGAAATCCCAAGGATACAATAATGGATGGATTACTAGCGATCTCCTGGATCTCATGAAGGAAAGGGACAACCTTTGGTATACAGCTAGGGCCTCAGGGAGTCAGTATGACCTACAGAGATACAGTACCGCAAGAAACAAATGCACCCACCAGATCCAGTGTGCCAAGGTCAATTACTTCAGGGATCAGTTAGAAAGGAACTGGGGTGATGGGAGGCGGTTCTGGGACAAGATAAAGGAACTTACTGGAAAGCATGATGAAATACAACCACTGGTGCTTAATATTAACGGCTTGAACTCAATGGATCCCAGCTCCATTGCAGAGGAATTCAACTCTGCCTTCACAGACCTAAGTTCTATACTCCCAGCTGACTATCTAGATCTACTTGAAGTTGACAAAAAGGGCACTCCTATGTCTAACCGACTTCTAAATTTTTACTTCAGGTGAGTCTCTGTCAGGGAAGCCGTGGGTTATGCCAAAAATGTCCTGAGGAAAACTAGATTGGACAGTGACAACCCAGGCATGAAAATGATTGTGATGAGAATTGACGAACTAATAGTTCCCATCTCTAAAATCTTTAATAAATCTCTCATGCTCGGAAAATTCCCCTCTGTCTGGAAGCAAGCTTTAGTAACCCCTCTTCACAAGAATGGGGACAGGACTCTCACCTCTAACTATAGGCCCATCTCGATTCTCTCTCCCCTCTCTAAGGCCCCGTCCACACTACACCACTCAGACCCTGTAACGGACAGAAACCGTTACAGCTGGGGAGCGGTACAGTTTGTCTATACTGCAGCGGTGAATGGTACGAGACTGGTCCCGCCAGTCCACACCTCGGGAACCGGTCGACCGTTACCGCGGCGCCCAATCATACAATGCAGCTCGCGCTTCATGCTACAGGCCCTGCAGGGGACCATTACCACCTGGCTCACACTACTGCTGGTAACATTACCGAGGGCGGAACTAGTTTTATAACTCAAAGTTGAAACCATCTCATATGTGGTTTCAACATCGTTAAAATTCTTCTGTAACGTTGTTGGTAAACGCAAAACCGTGTAACGGTTTGGGCACTTTAACGTTACAGAGGCGTAGCAGGGTTTTATTTAACTCTAAAAATTGATTAGTGTTTTGCTCATAAAAGTTCTAAAACATTGTGAAAATGCATAGCACTTGCCTCGATGTGTTTAACAAACATAACACTTCTAGAAAACCTATGCAAGTGCTTTCTGTACAGTTAGTACTGTCCCAAGAAAAAAACTGCTAATCAATTATTTAAAACCCTGCGTAGTGTGGATAGGGCCTAAGGCACTGGAGAAGATTGTGGCTGATCAAATCTCTGGCAAGATTGTGGCTGATCAAATCTCTGGCCACATACATAAGTATCAACTACAATCTCCTCAGCAGCATAGGTGTAGGAAACACCATAGCACAACAACTACTCTAGTGGACTTCTCCGATTATGTAAAAACAAAAACAAGGTGCTGCATCAGCATGTGGTCTGAAAGCAAAACAACATGGTTATATTGAATGCGCGTTGAAAATAGAGTTAAAAATCTACATTTCGACCTTAGATCTTCTTCAGGAATACCGAAAAGAGAAAAACACAAAGTTAGAGTAGGGGGAGATAAAATAAGGGCTATATATGTGGGGAAAGAAGAAAAAAAGGGGAAGGCTCTGGGAGAAGAAGTGATAAATGGCAAGATTAGGAGAAAATTATTTTCTAGATGTTTGATGTACAAATGGTCTACAGTAACTGATCACAAAACCAACCAGGAAAAATAATATTCTAGATTTATTGCGGACTGATATTCCAGATAAAGTAAAAATATTCTATTTAAAGAGCCCATCCTAAATAGTGACCACATGACAATTTTTGAAACCCTCATACACTCAAAACCAGAATTGGGAAAAACTATAATAAGGCAAATTTTGCTCTTAGAACTCTGAAACTGGAATTGGGATAATGGGACCTCCTCCCCAGATGAACTTTGGACAAGAGTTAAAAAATAAAATAATCGAACTAGAAACAAAACATGTACCAGACAAAATCACATATAAGAAGAAGGGGTTAAATACCATTATGGCTAACACCAGGAAAACTACAATTACTAGCAAAGAAAAGAAGGGCATATAGATGATTCAAAAGAGACAGCAGTGGGTATAACAAATGCAGATAGAAGTCAATTCTAAAAAAATGCAAACACAGAATAAGGTTGGAAAAAAATAAATTTGAATTTAGACTAGCCTATAGGAAAGATGGGGGGGGGGTTTCTATTCCTACATAAATAAAAATAAAACTGCAAGAATAATTGGCCCATTGTCTGTAAATTCATATGAATTAGCAGTGTCTCAAGATATAGCCGAGGAATTTAATAATTACTTGCTGTTTTCAACGCCTAAAAATGTAATAACACACCCATAAGTATCAAAACCTATGGAAATTTTCGTTTGTCTTACTGTGACAAGGTACCTTTGTAAATGAGCCTATGGCTCAAAGGTTTTCCAAACTGCTGTTTAAATAAAATAAAAAAATTTAATAAAAAAAATAAAATAAAATGGTAGAATTTACAAGAAAAGAGATTACACATAAATTGGATAATATTAACACTAACAAATCACCAGGCCCTGATAAACTGCTCCCCAGACTTCGAAAAGAAATTAAAGAATGGTTGGTAGAGCCATTATATAAGATATTTAACAAGTCACTACTTTCAAAAAGAATCCCTAGCGACTGGAAACCAGCCTTAAGTCACCCCTGTTTTCAAAAAAGGCCGCCAGGGAGACATCGCAAACTATATACCAATTAGCCTCACCAGTGTACTGGATACGATTTTCGAATCCCTACTTAAAGTCAAACTTGAGGAGGATATGAAAACAAAGGAACTAAAAGACCACTCCAAGCATGACTTCAAAAATAACAGGTCATGCCTAACCAGTAACCTCGTTTTCTATGAACACATCAGTAAAACCCTTGGGGATACGATCCCAGTGGACATAGTCTATTTCGACTTCTATAAAGCATCTGACAAAGTGCCACATGGAACAGTAATAGCCAAAATGCATAAAATGGGAATAAGAACAGGTTACTCACCTGTAACAGTAGTTCTAGGAGTGGTATATGTTGTTCATCCACACTCTGGCATGTCCCTTTCCCCTTTAAATTCACCGGAAAGTCTTCAAGCTGGCTCCTCCAACCCACCCGAGTGGTAAATACCTGGGCCCCGCCCCATGATGCCAGATCTTAGCCTGCTGGAAGCAAGGTGGTGCGCCTAAAGCCGGGGAGGTCGGGTGGGTGCATGTGTATGAACAACATATACTACTCCTAGAACTACTGTTACAGGTGAGTAACCTCTTTTTTTTTTTTATTTAGTTGTTTAACCAGGAGTAGCACACTAAGCTGAAAGCTTTTTTACAGGAGCGACCTAGGAGCACAGGGAAGTTAAGTGACTTGCTCAGGGTCACACAGTATGCAAGTGGAAGGTGTGGGATTCAAACCCAGGTCTAGTCTGCTGGATGTCACCAGATCTGCAGCTCAGAGCCTTAAACCACTGCGCCACACTGCCTCTTCTAGGAGCATGGATATGTTGTTCATCCACACTCTCTGGCAGACTCCAAGCAGTTCTCCGGGAGGAGGGAGGCAAGGCACACACCCCCTATTTAGGGAACAGAGATTGGAGAACCGAGGCCCCAAAACCAGCATCCTGGTGTGACTCAAGGTCGATGTGGTAGTGGGTAATGAAGGTGTTTGCTGACTTTCAGGCAGCAGCCCGACACATCTCCTCGATAGGGATGTCCCTGGAAGCAGCCACCGATGCAGCCATATGGCGAGTAGAATGAACCGTTAGCCCTCTGGGAGGCTCCTTGCCCGTCAACTCATAGCTCAGACCTATGCATGATGTAATCCATCTAGCAATAGTCTGCTTCGCTGCAGGTCTGCCAGAAGCAGCTTCAGCGCAGGTGACAAACAGCTGGTGAACCTCTCCCTGAATTTCCGCCGTCCTCTCCTTATAGTAGGAGAGAGCACGTCTCAGGTCCAGAGTATGGAGCCCGTACTTGGCGTCCGAGGTATAGTTAGGGTAGTATACCGCAGAGTCAACACCTGGTTAAGGTGAAACCTGACACCAACTTCGAAGGAATTTTGGGTGGGGGCGCAGGACAACTTTGTCCCTGTGAAAGACCAGATAAGTGGAGTCCTTCGAAAGCGCCTGGAGTTCCCCTGTCCTTCTGGCTAACGTGATAGCCACCATAAAGGCAGTCTTCCACGACAAGTGTGAGAGCTCACACTTGTACATGGGTTCGAATGGCTTGCCCATGAGCTTTGCCAAAACCAGCAAGAGATCCCACGGAGGTGGAGGTTCACGCACCGGAGGGGATGTGTGATCCAGGCCTTTGAAAAAGTGCCCAACCACTGTCTCCTGTGCCAATGTCGGCTGACTGTCCCGCGCCTGGTAAGCAGAAATGGCTGCCAGATGCACCCTAAGGGTCGATGACCGTAAACCCCCTTTGGAGACAGACCAAAGGTAGTCTAAAATGTTAGCCACAGAGCAGGACAAGGGGCCCAGACTCTTACCCTGACACCAAATGGAAAACCTTTTCCATTTGAAGGCATAACATTTCCTGGTCGATTCCTTACAAGATGCCTCCACCACAGTGTAGACATCCTTGAAAGACCCAGAGCCTGGAACTCTAGCCACTCAGGTACCAGGCTGTGAGGTGCAGGGATTGAAGGTCCAGATGGAGTACCTTCCCCTGGTTCAATGATATCAGGTCCGGGCGTGTACAAAGCCGCTCCAGGGCCCTGCAGCTGAGGCTGAGGAGATCTGGATACCAGAACTGGCGGGGCCAGTCTGGGGCTACCAGAATCACCTTCGCCATGTCCCTCCTCACCTTGAGTAGCACCTTGTGGATCAAGGGAAATGGAGGGAAGGCGTAGAGGAGGCCTGGGGTCCACGGCCTCGAGAAGGTATCCCCCTGCAGCGAGCCTTGCTGAGGGGGGGCCGGCAAGGTACAGTCTCAGCTTGGTGTTCTCCCTGGAAGCAAACAGGTCCACCAACAGTTTGCCCCAACAGGAGAACAGATTGTAAGCTACCTCTGGATGGAGAGACCACTCGTGGGATGTCTGGCCTATGCAGCTGAGAACATCCGCCAGTTGGTTCAAGACTCCTGCCACATGGATGGCATGGAGATCTGCCTCCAACCGGCTGATGAGGGTCCAGATCCAGAGCGCCTCCTTGCACAGCAGATGGGAGTGCATGCCGCCCTGTTTGTTGAGGTAGTACATGGTCGTAGTATTGTCCGTCTGGACTTGAACCACTTGACCCCGGAGCTGAAGAGCGAAAGCTGACAGGGCCAGTCTGACTGCTCTGAGCTCCAACAGGTTGATGTGGCATCGGGACTCCTCGGGGGTCCAGAACCCGTGGGCCTTGTGGTCCCCCATATGGGCTCCCCAGCCCATGAGAGAGACATCAGTCGTCAGGACCGTTGGCTCGGGGCGGACAAATGGGATTCCTTCCTGCAATCGGTCCAGGACGGTCCACCATTGGACAGCATCCCGTATCTTCTGGGTTACAGTGATCAGCTAGTCGAAGTGACCAGATCACTGAGTCCACTGAGTGGCCAGCTCCCATTGGAGGGGGTGCATGTGCCACCTGGCCCAATGGACCACCAAGGTGCATGCCACCATGTAACCCAGAAGGCACAGAGAGTCCCGGGCCAGGCACAAGTGCCCAACCAGAAATGATTGGGCAAAGGAGGAGAGAACCTCCGCCCTGTCCACTGGGAGTCAGGCCCTGGCCTGACGAGAGTCGAGCTCAGCCCCGATAAAGCCCATCACCTGAGAGGGCACGAGTTTCGATTTGGCCTCATTGATAAGGAGGCCTAGATGGGAGCAGGTTCAGAGGGCCAGATCCCTGGATCTCTCCACCTCCTGAAGGGAGGAGCCCGCCAGGAGCCAATCATCGAGGTAGGGGTATATTCGTACTCCTCGATGCCGAAGATGGGCTGCCACCACTGCAATGCACTTGGTGAAGGCCCGAGGGGCCGATGATAGGCCGAACGGCATGGCTCGAAACTCATACAGGGTCCCTTTGACCCTGAAACGGAGGAACCGCTGGTGGGAGGGATGGATTGGGATGTGAAAGAACGCGTCCTGCAGATTCAGTGAACAGAACCACATGTTTCACTCCAGAGATGGTATAATCTGGTTCAGAGTTACCATCCGGAAGGTGCGAGACCTGAGATATTGATTCAGGTCGTGGAGATCTAGGATGGGGCACCGACCCCCTGTCCACTTGGGCACCAGAAAGTACCTGGACATGAAGCCTGGGTCTGTAAGAGGATCCGGCACTGGAGCTACCACCTCCTTGCAGAGGAGCTGAGCAATGTTGTCCCGAAAGGCTGACTGAGTGCAAACTGAGATCCTTTCCTCCTGAGGGGTGCGGGCTCGGCTGGGAGGGTACTGCTCGAATTCTTGAGGCAGACTGACAGACCACTTCCCGAACCCACCTGTCTGAAGTGATACCAGACCAAGCAGAAAGAAAGTGACGGAGCCGGCCCCCCCACAGGAGGACTCAGAGCTGGCGTGACGGGTGTACGGGTGGCAACCCCTAACCTGTCACTGAGCAGGCTTAGAGGAGGAGGAAGCCAGCCGGCACCTCAGCCTCCTTTACGGGGCTGTTGAGGACCCTGCTTGGGCCTGGGGCGCCACGCTTGAGCCTGCTGTTGCTGTTGCTGCTGACCTCCTTGACAGGAGGGATGTCTAACTGCAGGGGAAAAGTGCCAAAAGGGCTTCTTCTTGTGCTTCTGCTGGTTCTTGCCCAAAGAACCCTTTGCAGAGGTAGCATCCAAGTTGGCACTGGACTGTTCTATATGCTGGAGGTGACCTGCCACTCCCGGACCGAAGAGGTCGGTGACGAGGAAGGGCACATCAGCTAATTTGTTCTGAGTATCCGCCGGAAAGGAGGATAACCTCAGCCAGGCCCTGTGGCAAGTGACCACTGCGGCTGCTAAGGAGCAAGCACAGGAATCTCCAATGTCCAGGGCCGCCTGGAGCTGCTGTTTAGCAACAGCACGGCCCTAGTCACAGACCTGCTTCACCATGGTCTGCATGTCCGCTGGGAGATAAGGGAGGACTTCATCTAGTGACCCCAAAAGGGCATGAGAGAAGAGTGCCATGATCACTGCCGAGCTGGCCTGATGAAGGCCGAAGGATGAGGCCGCATAAACCTTCCAGGCAGAATGGTCCATATGCTTGGACTCCTTGTCCGGAGGGCGGTCAGTGTCAGCTGAGCTACCCATGTGTCTAAACACAGAAGCAGTCACAAGGCTCTCGGCCAAGGGATGCTATGTGAAACCCGCCAGGGACCCAATGGGTACCGTATACTTGCGGGCCATGTGGGCAGACGGAGCTGGGCAGGAGGCAGGGCGTTGCCATAGCTCAAGGGTTGGGCAAACAATGGCTTTGGCCACTGGAAAGGCCTCCGTCGGGGTATCCCACCTCGAGGATATCCATGAGAGGGTACTCCGACTTCTTTTAGATAGGCACCAAGGGCATTCCGGTCAATTCTGAAATGAGGCGGAAGATGCCCTGAAAAGAGGAAGAACCTTCCTCCATGCCTGCCACTGATGACTCGTCATCCCCCGGATGCAAGTGCAGACCAGTGGCATCAGACTCCGAAGAATTGGGATATAAAGGTCTCCCGCCTATGTCTCCCTCAATATGTCGAGGGCAATTGGGGACCACTGTAATGGACAGACGACAGGGGAGGCCGGTGTCTGTCCTATCCTCTTTCGAGGAAGCCCCTGCCTGAGGCTGCTTAGGTGGTGGTTCCACAAAAATCGGTGGGGAGACCGAAACAGGCGGAGCTGGAATGCGTGCTGGCCCTACGGGTGGAGGAACTGGGATCTTCGGTTCCGGAGAGGTCGGCGTTGGCCTAAGAGGCTGAGGCCAAGTAATGGCCAGTGTTGCCGGCGGAGCTGGCTTCTGACCGGTCAGAATCAGCTGTTGCCACATGAGATCCTCATAACATCGACGGAGCTTCCGTTGAAATCTCTCCTCATCCGAGGAGGAGGATGAGGATTGGTGGCAACGCCTCTTCCTATACTGCTTGAAACCTTTCTTCAGTTTTTCGACCGAAGAGGTCCTGGTCCTCGATCGAGACCAACAGGGACGGCTCGTTTGATCGGGAGAAGCCGGAGTCTGGGAGAACCGAGGTTCCGGCACCTTTCCCCTCGATCGGGACACCCAAGGAATGGGTCTCCTCGGCGGGGAAGGAAAGGATAGGTGTCCTTTCCAAGGAGTCATCAACCGGAGTCTGCAACAACGGCTCGATCGGGTTGAGAGCAATCTCGGCCGGTTCAGCCATGTCCTCGGCCTCAATGCCTTGGCATGACGGAAGGTCCGAGAAGCCGGCAGCCGAGGAAGCAATCTCGACCGAGGTCGAGACTGCAAGGTCCTGAGAATCGGACTGCTCTCGGTCCCAGGAACATCTTTTTCGGGAAGAAGATTTAGGCTCCTTGTCCCTTTTCCTAGGGCGGGAGGAGTGCAAGCCCAAGGGCGCCTCACCCCTGGTGGGGAGAGACTGGCACAGCTCCCGAAAGAACCCAGTGAAGGTAGAACCCAGGTTAAGAGGCACAAAAAAACTTTGGCTGGCCAAAGCTTGAACAGCTTCCTCTTCAAAAGCCGCCATCTGGTCGAGCTGCTCGGCGGATCCACAGCATGAAACATCCACCTAGCCTCTTCGATTTCACAGGTAAGGTTCTGCGAAGCTCAGTCTCCCCAGTTTTAGGCGTGCCTTGCGGTCGTCCAGGACGTTGGGATGGAAGGCCAGACAGATGGTGCACAAAGTGGTGTCACACACGACACCCAAGCAGTAGACACACGAGGTGTGGGGATCAGTGTGCAACATTTTCTGTCCCCAGGGACACTGGCAAAATCTGGGGGACGACTTGTCCTCTGTGTCCGATGTGCTCGGATCGGTATCGTAAACTCTGACGAGTTTCAAAGAAAGCGAATGTGATGAAAATCGTCATTGAGAATCCAGGGCCTATGAACTGCAAAAGTAGCACAAGGGAACCTGAATCTTCCAGTGGAAAGGAAGATCTGGTGTCATGGGGTGGAGCCAAGGTATTTACCACCCGGGTGGGTGGGAGGAGCCAGCTTGAAGACTTTCCGGTGAATTTAAAGGGGAAAGGGACATGCCAGAGAGTGTGGATGAACAACATATCCACGCTCCTAGAAACAGTATTATTACAAATTGGGTGGAAGAATGGCTGAATAGCTGCACCCAGAAGGTGTGTGTGTTAGGGGACATATGTGCAAATCTAGTTTAGTTAGCAGCAGGGTACCTCAGGGACCAGTAATGGGCCCAGTGTTATTTTCCATCTTTATATCTGATCTGACCATCAACATTAATAGTTTCGAAATTAAATCTGCAGATGATACTAAACTAGCAGCTAAAGTAAATATAGAGGAAGACATCTTAAACCTCAAAAATGATCTAAAAAAACTTGAGGACTGGGACGTGCAGAACGATATGACATGTAATAATAGCAAATGTATTATAATGCATCTAAAAGCTACAAATCCACATAATCAATTTACTTTAAATGGGCATGTACTAAAATCAGTATCTGAGGAAAAGGACTTAGTAATCATTATAAAATCTGATTTATCATTCCAAAGTCATTGTAACCGTGTCATTAATCGAATAAACAGACTTTCAGGTAACATAAAGAGGTCTTTTACCTCAAGGGATAAGGGATGTAACCTGCCACTCTACAAGGCCTATGTTAGGCCACATATTGACTACTGTTCACCCTTATGGAGCCCATATTTCAGGAGGGTTGTAAACAGACTGGAGGGGGTGCAGTGCAGAGTCACCAAAATGGTAACCAATATGCATAACAAAAATTATGATGAAAGAGTGGCTGAATTCAACTTATACTCCCTGGAACAGCGGAGAAAAGGGGTAGACCTGTTACTAGTGCATAAATTATCAAACGATCCCGCGTTAATGACAGAGTTAGGCATGTCGTATAACCAACGGGACTGCAATTTAAGAAACCATAAATACCAATCAGCATTAACCTTCCCCGAAACAGACAACAGACATTTCTTTTATACTCAAAGAATAATTCCGTTATGGAATTCTCTTCCAAAATCAATAGTTGCTTCTACCAAGCCAACAAATTTTGAACAGAACTTGGTCAGTTATCTACTAAATCAGGGATGAAATACCAGCTTGCTGGAGATATACTCATATAGGCCATGGCCTTCTATATATCTACTAACTCTTAGTATGAACCTTGGTAGTAATATGCATAGAGATGCAAACTAACTTACAGAACCAGATTAAGCGGTTGATATTTTAGTGACGTTTACATGGATAAATACACGAATGGGAACTTTTCCCCGATAGAAAAAGCCATCTTTTTTCCCCTGTATACCTGTCACTAATCTATCAATTAAAAGTATATATCTGTACTAATTAAACAATTAGAAGTATATACCTACACTAATAAAAATATATACGTACACTACATTAAAGCCTATGGGACAATACCAACAACACAATTAACACAACATTAAGAAGCTAGACAAACCAATTAACAAGCTGCATAAGAACCTGGAAAGACACAAAACCCTCCCAAACCAAGAAATCCCCCAAACTCCCACCTGCACTCACTACACACCATTCCCACCTTGTTGCAAGAGACCTTCAATAACCATCTTAATGTATTTTATTCAGGAATCAACGGGTAACGGTGGAACACTCAGAAGTATTCAAGTTAAGCAATAAAGCTTGTTGCTTTGTGTTAGGAGCTGACAAGTGCACCTATGGCTGTATCCTTTACTCACGAATAAACTGGCTACCCCTGCCCAGAAGGATAATGTTTCCAACCTTACATTAGGCCTTATTTGGATTATGGTTCACCATTCTGGAGCTCGTACTACAAAAAGGATAATAAATGACTAGAATCGGTCCAGAGGGGAACAACAAAATTTAATACCCAGCCTGAGGCATCTGTCCTATGAATGTCGACTACAAAAGACAGGCTTAGTCGCACTGGAGGATAGAAGAAGAAGGGGTGACATGTTGCAATTTATACAAATTACTTAACGATAGGGAACTAACTGACCAATATGGATTTAAAGTATTTAAATAGACATGCAAACCTTAGAAGTCACGACAAGCAGATAATACCTAGGACTAACACGTGCAAAGGAACAAACTTTTCCATAGTCAGAGCAGTCAAAATGTGGAACTTGCTTCCACAGGAAGGTGGTAAACTCAAAAAATGTCATAGAATTCAAAACAAGTTAGACACACACCTCAACTGAAATGGGACTAAAAACAACAGAGATACCCACTAGGAGTGGGCGACACACAAATGGGCCAATAGCCTTCTAGCATCTTAAACTGAGTAAACCTGTCTTCTAGCCAAGAAAGCACTGATGGGGCTAACACCCCTCTGCGCCAAAAAGCTGTTTCCACCCGGAGTCTAACCAGTATAGCATGAGGGGCATGGCAAGGAATGCCCTTGAATTGAACTACCTTTCTGCAGAACTCAGCTAGGTAAGCATTCCATTGCTACTAGGGGCTGCAGGCTGGCTAAATGAACTGCCAGAATTCATGATGAACCTGGTTCCCAGGTTTGTCCAGTTTAAAAAAAATTCCCGTGGGCTGCCCTAGCAGTTCAGTACAACTGCAATTTGTTACTGAACTAGTTGTAATCATCATTTTTGTGTTCTGCTGTCCCTCAAGCAGCCTGCTACTGTAGCCTGTCCTTGTTCAATCAGCACTGCACTTATGTATCCTGATTGTTCAGACAAGCTTTCCCTCTGGAATGTGCTCATTCACCCTGCCTCTGTCTTAACTGTAACATTTACTGTAATTTTAAGAGATGCTGTTAAAATCTGCAATTCTGACGTGGAACCTTTGTAAAAGAGCACTTGTGCTCAAATGCATCATCTTAATTGTCAAATAAATAAATCCAGGAGTGGGACGAGAACTCACTACCTTCTGGCCCAGAGGCAGATGTGCCACTAAGTAAGCCATGCTAACACCAGCAATGGACAGCAGTTTTCTACCATCTGCCATTGTTGCCAGGCACACAGCAATGCACTGTTTTTCATGGCCAGTCACTAAGTGGGGGACACATGTTTTATTTTATTTTTTTAATTTTACTGAATCTAGGATTGCAAGTACCTTTGAGCCGAGGCTCTTTTACAAAGGTTCCACGTCAGAGACTGGACAATACAGTAGTACACAGTGGGGCAAATGCAATATACAATAAAGCAAGTGCAAAATTAGGGAGGATAAAAAAATGTAACATACAGTTGCAAAATAATACAAAGAATACAAATGGGAATAGTTTGGGTAGGGGTCACAGAGGAGAGAGGGTGCTGGAGGGGGCTTGCCAGAGGCAAGTTGTCAACTAGAACAGAAGTGCAGGTAGTGGGGCAGGGTGGCAGGGGAGGGGGAGGGGAGAGGGGAGAGGGAGGGTCGGGAAAGAGGAGAGAAGTGCAAGAGTGGGGCACAGCGGCAAGGACTGCGGGAAATAGCTGTGAGGGCCGGCTAGGTATGGCAGTCGCAGGTGCTGGAGGCAGAGAGCTGGAGCCGGAGCCTTAATTTGAATGGGCCTAGCTTGGAAGCGGCGGAGATCTCAGTTTTGAGGCTATTCCACCAGCACGGAGCCCGGTAGGCAAATAAGCGTTGACCCAGGGAGGTTCTGCAGAGTGGGACCAACAGGCAATGTGATTCCGAGCCCCTTGTGTGGCAGGGGTTACTATTTGGGCTGCGGAGAGATAGTACCCCCGGGGGTGCCAGGCCCATAGTGATCTTCTTAGCCATAGTACAAGTTTGATATTTTATTCGATTAGATAGTTGCAGCCAGCCAGATTAGGCGTAGAGGTCGCATGTGTGGGTTAGGCGGTGGGACCCAGTAATAAGGCGACAGGCTTTATTGAGCGAAGTGAAGATACGTCTGAGGGCCGTTGGAGTGGCCGAGCCGTAAATGAGGCCATAGTCAATGATGGAGACAATTGAGCTTTGCACTGCAAGTCGTAAGGCAGCAGGGGTTAAGCTAGACCTGTGCCTGTGGAGAAGGCCAAGACGCATGTTGGCAGCCTTTGCGACACTGTCTATATGGGACCCGTAGGACAGGTTACTGTCAAGAGTGATCCCTAAGTATTTGAAGGTTAGAACCTGTTTGAGGGTTGATCCATGTTGCTCCAGTAAGCTCAACAGTTTTCTTTCCCGGAATGTCTGCCTACACATCTATGCTGAAAACATATTTATTTTCTTTGGCCTTCCTGGATTAATTGAATTGATTTTAAATTATTATTGTATTGTCTGTTTTTATATTGTAATTTTATAATTTGTATAGCGCCTTGATTTTGAAAGGCGCTATAAAAATAAAGATTGATCGATTGATACACAGCAGTCTCATCCATGTTGCCTATTGCCTCATCTTTGTCGTTACGGGTGAGCTACTGTGCACAAAAATAAACACATTTGGTTACTTTGAGCAGGTAGTCCCTTGGAAGTAGGTGGCCGACTATAGTCTTGCGTTTCTGTAAATCCCTACCTGGCTAGAAAATGATCGACCTACCCCTTGCTGGCCTGGAAATTGGGACTGTGTATGAGGGAGACTGCTTTTAATGAAATGAACTTCCTGGTCAATCGTCGATGCTGCTATCCAAGTGGCCAAATACGCTTCCACAGTGGGCTATGAACTCGTACACCCCACACCATCTAGACGCTGCCACTTTTTATTGCAGGTAGAGGAACTGGCTTCAGAAATGAGTGCTTCCTAACCAATGTTAATATACCTTTTTCAGGTAAACTGTTCATTTTGGGCATTGACACAGAAATAGTTTTTTTAAAGCAGGCTGCAAAGGTATTGGATCTTTGCAGTTGCTCTAGCTCTGAAAAGATCATCATCTTGGAAATCCGCCACTCCACCCACTATAAATGAATGGTTTAACAGCGTAGGTCTGATGGCAAATAATGAAAGAGTTGCTGCAATAGCAAGTGATAAGTTAGATGTATTTGAAAGTATTTGGTGCCCCTTCTTTTTAATACTGAGAAGTAGACATTCAGCTAACCAATAAGTTCAACCATGTGGTCTAAATGCTCATGAACACAATGAACTCCAATATTTATATCATATTGGATATAATATAGTTAAGGTCCGCAAGAGTTATCTTTGTGAATAAAATAAGTCCTTTAATAGTAGAATCTTTGGATAAAACTCTACATTGTGGGGTAATTGTATTATATTCGAAGGATTAATTTTGTATGTTATTCAACATGTTACTTTATTTCTATGTATGAATTACTATGTTCTCTTTTCAAATAAATAAACATTTTTGATTAAAAAATAAAGAAATGAGTGCTTCCAACTTTTCATTGGTCTTGTGCCATACCCCAATTTGTTTCTCCTCCAGTTTTAGAGTGGCAGCTACTGAACAGTTTCCTTCTTTTTCAGCATGTTGGACTACAGACAATTTAAAGACCAGGTCACTGGACTTTCATTTTTTGCATTTATGATAATGGACAGCAAATACGAGGCTCTCTCTCTAGCACTGTCTTGAAACACACTCTCTCATGTCAGGAGAACTAACAGCTACCCGACACTGCTGCACCAGACTAGAATCAGATGATTATCAAAGGATTACATACAGGACAGCACAGTTGATTACTTAGGTCACAGCCACAGTACTAGTAACAGAAGCCACCCGCACATAATATCTCACCCCTGAACTGTGCCTGTGGCCAAAAAAAAAAGTTTATAAAAGAAGCCGCATCTACAATTCAGTGAATTACAATGTACACATATATATATATATATATATATATATATATATATATATATATATATGTATCATCATAGGAGCCATTATGTATTTCACAGTACATCTCACCAATTAAAAGCACATATCTACCAATTAAAGCGATACACCTCCTAATACAAGCGGTACACCAACCAATTCAAGCTGTATACTGTGGAAGAAAATATACACACAAAAGAAGTATAGCCTAGAGGTTAGAGCAATGAGCTGTGAATGAGCTTAGTAGTGTATCCAGCAGACCTGGGTTTGATTCCCACAACTTCCACTTGCAAACTGTGCGACACCGAACAAGTCACTTAACCACTCCAATGCTCCCTGGTTCACTCCTGAAAGGTGCTTGTGCCTAATTGGCCCTACCGGGTTACCAAAGCAAAAAAATAAAAAAAATAAAAATATGTAAACAAACCACCAATTAAACAATTACCAAACATTAACCCTAATTAACAAACCTATCAAACCAAATGGAAAATTCCCACACCAAATAAACACTACCAAAGGACCAGGTTACTGCAGCCACACAGACAATAATCCCTCCCCCACACACACACACACACACACATTTTTCTCACAAAGCAGCTATGTCCCTTAACGCTCCAGCTCTCTCAACTGCTAAGCCCTCCATGCTCTTGGCGACGTGTCCCTCACTACTGCAGCTGCCTCCTCCTCAAATGCCATACTCTCCATGCTGCTGCCACCATTTTCGTCACTGCCATGCTGTCCTAAGCTACAGAATCCATCGGCTCTGATGAGAGAAGCCGCTCCTGACCAGTGAATCCAGGAACCCCCAATGTCACATGTCGCTCCAGATCGCAGGCTATACTCCCAAATGAATACACCATTCCAGACCGCTGACTACAGGCACGGGCTATGATGCCAGGCACAGCCAAGTAAAGGACAACTGTTCGCAGACACTACCCGTATTTAAGGGGAACCTTACACTATGGCAACACACTAGGGCGAAATGAGTGTACCCCAAATAAACGCCTCTACACTACGGAAACTCAAGGAGACAAAAGACACACAAGCAAATCCAAAAATAATTGAAAACAGACTGTACATGTATAAAACTGTTCATCCTTACGCATTATATCAGAAAAGATGGGTAAATTCGGCATACTCAAATATACCCATCTTGGGGGCTAATCAGATAATAAAGACATTCATCACGCTGCATATATACTTAATGTATATATACATATATCCCCAAAATGCAAAGCATTGTGTGAAGTAAATGCAATATCACGGTCTTTCCAGCACAATCCCGAGGGGTGAGCAGCACCATATTTCAAAATGCTGACGGCACTGGAGGATAATTTATTTATTTTACATGAGTAAGCAGGTAAACAAGCACTTTATTTCATAAGGTACGTACAGAGGGATCTTTGAGGTGAAGCCCTGATCTGTGCAGCAGTCGGGGCTACACCTCAGCCAGCAGTACGCCTTTAAAGTTTATCTACAACAACTGGATCCCTTAAGATATTAGGGTGAACTTCAGATCACACACCCCAAATGCGCAAAATCAAGAAGAAACCTCCTCAATCTCAGACCAACTATCGTGCCGTTATTGTCTGTGTGTGGGTGGGCCACTAATTACACACAGGAAATAAAACTGTCATGCTAGCATACAAAAAGTGAAGCAAAATATGCAATGATTAAAGGTTTATTGTTGGAATAAGTAGCTTACTCAATATACAAAAACCTTACAGCTCTTTAAGTAAATGTCTGCACTCATTAAGTTAGCATATTCAACAATATGCAAATTTGGGCGCCAATTCTTTGTGGCTGCTTTCATTGTAAAATAATTACAAAACAAAGTGCTAGTTGATACTCTACTGCCTGACGCTAAAGAACTAAAACACTTGATTATAATAAACAAAAATAATTTTGCAGTGGTACTTGCAGAACTTTAAGTGTGCCTCACAACAGTCATTCATAAGTCGTCATGATGTAGCCTATGGTACAATACTTGTGAATAGTTACATGTGCCTTGCGTTACAGCTTGCAACTCCCAGAGAAAAAAGCCTGCTTTCCTTCCTCTTTCTACCATTCACAATTCTCTCTGTGAGTCTACTGAAGCAGGTGCCGTCCTCAAACTATATACATGAAAAGGGATTCAGACTGTCACGAGTTTTGGCACATTATTTTCAATCATATCACAAGTCAATCTGAATTTAAAATAAATCACATTTTATTAACAAATAAATGTAGGCCCTATACACACTAGGGACTTTGAAACATTTTACCTGCGTTAAAATGTTTTAAAATGTTTGCGTTTAGATTGTAGCTCGGTGAACACTGTGCTCAATCCGTGTTCTAAAACTGTGCCCTAACCCTGCACAGGGGTAGGCTAGTGCTTGGTTTCAGACCAACAAAGGTGCCTTAACCTGTGCTAACAGGAGTGTGGATGTGATCCATGCTGTAGCACGGGACGATGCAACCACCCATGACCTGCACAGTACGTTACTGGCTACTGACAGCCAAGGAAAATTACTTTACAGCCACAGTGCTACTTACAGTGAGCTAGCTACTCAAACATACTGATTTTTTCCTTTTCGTCTTTTTGCCCGGTTGTGAGTATCCCAGCATTCACTGTGGTACCCATAGTGGTCTGCGCTGGTATCACAATGATTCCTGCGTTCTCACTCAATACGCAGGCCCAGTGAGGCAGATGCACAAATCCAGTGGCCCATAATGTCCAGTTTTCTGGATTTTTCTTCAGGGGGGAAAGAGCTCATATGACGGGAGCTCAGGACCAAGCATGAGTGATGTGGTAAGATGAAACTCCCAACTGCTTTTTTGTTTAAAGGAAACTCGGGATATGCAGAAGGGGCAGCAACTGCTGCAGTAACTCCTACTTAGGGCTTTTAGCATTAGGAGAAATGTTTTCATTATCTTTCACATGTTATTTCAATTGAAAGAACTGCTCCCCAGCTATCCGTCCAGCTAAGCGTTCCACGGCCATTTCATACACCAAGGGAGCTTCCCACGTTACACGAGGTAGCATGCTAATGAAGAAGGCTACCAACTCTGCCACTGGTTGGTAGCCCTCATTAGCATATCCCACATGTCTGAAGCCACCTGGTCAAGAAACGGCTGCGGGCGGCTGGGCTGACATGACAGTTGGCACAGGTCTTTCAAATAGAAATAACATACGTGAAAGGTAATGAAAACATTTCTTTTAATGCTACAAGCTCTAATTAGGCATTTCTGCAGCAGCTGCTGACCTTTTTTACATTATCCCGCACTTTCCTTTAATAAAATTAGAGAATAAAGTCCTAAGGAGCTAGAAAGCCATACACAGAAACATAGAAGTTGATTGACAGCAGATGAGGACCGCAAGGCCTATCCAGTCTGCTCATTTCTTTTTCTACCTTATAAATGTGCCATCGGCCTTTGCTCTGTCAATGGCCTATCTATTCATACTCATCTGTATTGCTCCCTTATGCCTATCCCATGCCTGTCTGAAGCCCTGCACTGTATTCATATCCACCACTCCAGCAGTTTCCATACAGAATAGCCCACTCAATTATCCTTCAGGTGTTTGCCAAACTGTTAATGTAGCCGTTATTAGTGCTCACTGGATAAGGCAAGGTACTTATAATCACAGCTTTACTGCTGCAAACTTGACGCTAAACCAGCTGAATCTATGGTCACAGGCGTAAAATAGTAGGCATGTTTAGAAAAGGCTCCTAACAGCAAACAAAAGAAAGGACACACTGGGACTACACCCACAAATCAAAACACTCTGC
Organism: Neoceratodus forsteri; assembly: GCA_016271365.2. Taxonomy (NCBI): domain Eukaryota; kingdom Metazoa; phylum Chordata; order Ceratodontiformes; family Ceratodontidae; genus Neoceratodus; species Neoceratodus forsteri. Next base: position 386,420,464 of record JADMNL010000025.1, on the reverse strand, counting down.
ACAACATATTTTTTGTAAAAGCTAACTGTAGTTCCCGTTTAAGTTGATTCTAAATTCTGATCAGCCAATTAGAACTGCTCCACCAAAAATGGTGTGCACTCATTGAATCTTAGAGATGTGATTAGGCCTGTTCCCACTACACTCTAAAAATTCAGTTAATAATTCTCAGGTTTGTATTTCTTTTAGAACACTGTCAACTATACTGTTTAACTCACTTGTTCATGCCACACTGCGTCCCACACTTTGGTCGATTCTGGGGTTCAGAGAAGTGCTTTACATGTATACTACTCAGATTTAGTACTCTCAGAGTTAGCATGCTGAAGAGGGAATTTGCAGAAGGGTAGTGTACAAGATCAGTAAAAGGATGCTGCGAGAGAAGAAATATCGAAACTGTTTGCTTTTTTGCATCCCTGCAAACCATACACGTACCCTAAAGGCTCAATTACAGAGCAAGGCATCATGGGTATACAGATTCTTGTGCAAGGCAGACTGACAAGGGCTCGACTCACCAAACACTGCGTTTTCACCTGACTTGAGCATCTATCTGATCAGTATAGGCAGAGAAGGTATGCGGAAATACACTCAACAATCTGGATACTTTGCAGTACACTCCATGAAAAATGCCTCTTCGGTATGCTAACTCCGAGTGTATTGAATGCCAAAAGCACTGGGGTTCTGGCTAGGTAGTTGGCCGAGACAATGGCTGCACTACGCTGAAAAGTCTTAGCCAGACAAAACATGTGTCTAGTCTGTTATTCTCAGCCTCTACTGGAGCCAAATATAATGTCTGGCCTAGTGAAGCCTCATCAGCCTGCCCTGCATAAGGATTTGCATACCCATGATGCCCTGCACTGAGAACTGCATACCCATGATGCCCTGCACAAGGATTTGCATACCCATGATGCCCTGCAGAGATCTGCATACCCATGATGCGCCACACTGAAATTTGCATACCCATGATGCCCTGTAGTAGGACTGACGCTTTAGAGTATGTGTGTGGGTTGGAGAGATGCACAAAAAACAATTTGGATATTTCTTCCCTCCTGTCATCTTTTTACAGATCCTATGCACTTCTCTTCCTGCAAACAGCCTCTTCAGTAAGCTAACTCCAACTATATTAAATGCCTGATGCTTTGCAATTCTCACTTGATTCTTGGCTGAGGCAATCACCACATTATACGTCTAACAATTTTGCAGTGGTGAATGTTTCCTAATTAAAGGTGATAGGACATCATTTTCACACCTCTAGATGCTCCATTGTTTTCCATGTCATGACTATCCTATGTCCTGAAATGTTTTTACATGTTTTCTTAAATTAATAATCTACTATTTGACTATGCAACTACAAAATCCATTTCTCCTCAGCAGTTGCTACTCTCCGTTTTCATAAAGCCTGAACATTCTAATCAGTACCACCATTCCAGGACATTCAGATAAATAGAATGGAGTGGTTTAATTAATGTCATGAAATGTTTAAGGAATACAAAAAGAAAGAGCAGTGGCTGGTGAGAAGAGTGGAACTCGAAGTAGATCTGAGGGCAGACCAAAGCTACTTTATTTTATTTATAATTGGTCGAAGCACATCAGAATACATAAGTGGCATGCCGGCCCGGTGGCATTGAGGGTTGAGGCGCTGGACGCCACACCTCGCTCCACACTGGCGACCCGGGTTCGGGAACAAGCCCGGGCCGTCGGGAGTCGGCAGGGGAAGAGAGAGATTGAGCGCCCAACGGCGGCTCTCCCTCTCTGGGGAGGGTTACAGGTCTGTCCCGCTGCTATATCACCACCTCCTGGGTGAACCCAGGAATGGCGATGCAGGTTGGGACGCGCAACGGGAGGGACAGTGCTAGCCGAAAGCCCGGGGAGGAGCAGCGTCTATATGCGTGCCTCCTCATTGGCTCTCCCAGTGTGCCGGCAACTGCAGGAGATAGGGCAGAGCAGGAGAAAATGGAGCCCATCACTCCTAGGTGACGATTCCTCCAATGACAGTCCACGTCACCGGCGCTCACCAGGGCAGAATCCAATGTGTAACGCCCCTACGTTACTAGGGCGTGGTCCTTCCCCACCCGGGGTATACCGGGATACCCAAGGAAGCACTGAGTGAGCGAACATTCTAGGAGCAGACTCCTGAGGGTGCCATGGGACGTGTGGAAGGCAGATTGAGGGTGACTGAGTGGAAAGACAGTGCAGTAAGGAGAATAAATATACAAGGATAAAAAAAAAAGAATACATAAGTGGCATGGAAAGGAAAATGCAACGGTAGTTGACTGTAAAAATTATTTCCTGTCTCCATTAAAGAGCACCTTTCCTGGTGCTCACACCAGAAACCACGAAGGACCCTTATCTGCCCCCAATTACAATGGTACAATAATCAGAATTGTTATATGCCCTTAATTTAGAAGGGAAGGTATCGTATTTTTGCTCCATGGAGCCCGGCCTGCGATCCCCTCTGCTTCCTGATACTGACAGATGTCCCCATATTAGCATGTTTCGTGATGTCATTATGTGGAGTGCACAGGGACATGCTCCACAGACATTAATGAGGCCATCTTTTTAAACTCCGTTGGCCATTCAGAACAAATCGAGGCCTTCGCTTAACTAACAAGGACCTTGTTAGTCGAACAGTGGCCTTGATCTGTTCGTGATGGCCATCTCAAATATGAAAAACAGAGTTTAAAAAAACAGCCCCATTAATGTCTATGGAGCACGCCCCCCTAGCGCTCCATGTAATGATATCACAAAACATGCTAGTGTAGGGGCATCTGTCAGTATCAGGAAGTGAAAGGGATTGAGGACTTGGCTCCACGGAGCCAAAATATGATACCTTCCAAATTAGGGGCATATACAAATTCTGAATCTGGCACCTCTGCAACTTGGGGGCAGGTAAGGGTCCTTCATGGTTCTCTGGAGGGGGCAATTTTAAACAGTAGGAAAGGTGTTTCTTAAACAGCTCTTAATATACCTGTGTCTGGACTTGAAGATTGTGAGTTAGCCATTTCACTGCTCAGACGAAACAGTCCCTCACCTTTGATCAGCTGACAAGTGCCTTATTATGGGCTAGTTACTTATCCAAGGGGCACGAGAAAGCCTGCCTGTTGCAACTGAAATTACCTGAGGTTAGAAGAAATGATCAAAAAAAGGGAATAAGACCCACACCCAGTTGCAATACATCTTTAAACAAAATACAGCTATTCCCACTTTATTTTTGCTATACAAAATGTATAAAAAATGTACACAACAATACAGTTCTACTTTAAGACCAGCTGACAAAGAATTTCAATTGGGGCGTGTATAGTAAGCACATCCCAAATCCTACTTTGTACCAGTCCATCACAGATGTGTTTGTTTATAGAACACCTGCAAAATAAGTCACATTTACCTTGTTGCCTCCCTCCTCTCCCTGGCGGGAACCATACTCATCAGCCTTAACACTGCAGCGTGCTACTGTGGAAGGAGTAAGCACCCTGGCGCACTTGCATGCAAGAACCCGCTTGCAAGCCATCCCTGCCTGCAGCCTGGCTTGTGTCCCATGCGGTGGCCAGAGTTCATGGCCCTGTGAAGTGCACCTCTGCCTTATGTGTTTTTTTTCTTCCTTCTATTATGGCTGCACTAAAGCACATATTACTTGAATGTTTGAGTAGTCAGGCTGGAACGGGTAACATTTGGGATATGTTCACGTAACACAGAGATGTCAGCTGCTCTTTAAAATGCAGTATTTAATATAAAGTTTGAGAATCGTACATTCTGCTGCTGGGGATGATCTTGTGCCCATCTCTAAACCAGGTCACTTGCGATCTAGGATAGCTGCTGACAGGTGGAGAGTTAAGGACTGCAGCCTGCCCCTGGGATACTGTTTTTCTCTGGTCTCCTTCATCAAAATCTCCCATATCTGCAAATAGATAAAGCGGAATTAAGCCTCTGAATTCACCCCTTATGGAATGTTATGCTTGCAGAACCATAGGATATGATATTATATAGACAAATGCTTTCCTGCCTCCTCAGTGGCAGACATTCGCCACATTAGAAATCAATGTATTTCGATACTAACGTCAGTGTAAGTCAACAGATAACTGATCTTCAGCCTACATGACATCATAGATCAAACTCTCTGTTCAGAGTATTCTTTACAGTACAATTGGCATCACTTGTGAATACTAAGATTGATCTGATCAAGTTAAAAAAAAAAAAAAAACAATGTCACACTTATCCTGACTTCAGCTTCTCTATAAGGGAGACACACATGGGCTATAATGCCATCAGGGCAGGTCTAATAGAGCTTGGCGTAAGCCACAGACTACAAATGCCAGCAAACTCCACATACCGTACCCTAGTAAGAGTTTCCTTTTTGGAGACCCTCCTAAGGGCAGGAAACTGTTAAGCTAAATGTGTAGGAGGTGTTTAGTCTTTTGCTAATAAGCTTTTTCCTGTTTGTGTCAGGCAGGTGGCCATTTAGCCCAGTCCCCGCCACCCCTTCCCTCCCAATTAACACCTCCCCCAGTGCCGAAGGCTTCAGCCCTCTGTGGATTTCCACACCACATGACAGGGCCAGAGGAGGGAGGGCCATCACCCCCCCCCCATGCACAATCAAGAACTACCCTGGGGCCCAAATGGCAGTGCCGGTTGAGAGAGAGCAGGTAGGCTTCATTAAACCCATCTGACTCCATTTTTCTCCCTAGTCTCCTGGCTGTGGCAGCACGCAAGTGCGCACTTGTGGAGGTACATGCATACACTGCAGAACTGCAGCCCCCACCCGAAGGCTACCGGAGCCTGCACTACACCTAGGCCTCCACCAGGTGGCAGTAAATGACTGAGGTGACTCAGCCGCCATCCCAGGGAGAGAAGAGCAGTCCCTGGGATACCCAATCCTCTCCCTCCCAGCTGACTACCAGCAACCAGAGGTCGTTTCCAAACCCAAGTCGCTGGTGTGGCAGCAGTTGAGAAGCAAGTACCTCGGCCCTCCATGCCACTGGATGGGCCCTACGTGTATGAAGTTTAATAAACATTGGACAGAGGAGTCTATGGATAACTCACTAAATTGCTACCCAGAATGGCGGACTGTTTGATTTGGAGCAGGCAGAGGCAAGCATGTTTAAGTATTAGGTATAGCGATGATTGTGCAATTTATGCTACGAATTATGTTTTGCCTGCCTTTGTACCACACCAAGACAGCTACCACCACATGGAGATCTGCATGCTCTCCTTCCCCCAACCTGTTTTGGGAAGGGGGGGGGTGCCATTTCCAACAATAGTAAGGATACGATATGTACTATCTGAGGGATAATGGTGTTAAACTTTTTAACACGTCCAATTTTCAGACACACAGTTTATCTGTTACTACTTACTACGGTGTTTGCTATGTTTATAACATGCACAGCTGTTCTCCATTTTACTGTTTGCTGTCTTGCTTTGGTGCACATGCAGAGTTTATATCGCATGTCTACTAACATTTCTTATTAAAGGACTGCGTGCAGATGAAAAAGATGGCTCGACTGTTGCAAATGATGGATTTATTAATACCACGCTGACTACAGTCCTAGACATGCTACCATTAGAGACTATTATCGACAATTCTCTTGGATTTAAAACACATCATGCTTATCATAGGAATTACACTGCAGAGAGGAAATGTTAGGTGAAAAAGGATGTAAAATGACTCCTGTGATTTATAAGACAGTCTTTGCACACTTTGTTCCGATCTTTTTACTACAAAATTATTGTAAGCCATCATTATAAAAGCATTTTTTTTAATTTAAATGTCACACAAACAGCTTTAAGCACATTAGTGGAGGATTAAGGACTCTCTGCTTAAGTGGGTGGAGTTTCACTTTAGTGGGTGGATTTATAAACTTGAGAATCACGTAATCATTTTGTCTGGCACATATTCATTTATTTTAAAGAGCTTTCTTGCCGAGTTTCACCTCTAATGTGCCCCCCAAAGACAAAGGAAGGGGAAGAAGCACCCAATACTGAACCCCAGTGACATTGTTATATATAGTTATCAAATTTGCAATGAAAACCATCATTTACAGTGTCAGAAGTGTGACGACTGTGAAGGCTTGCTCATGTTTTTGTGCATGTAGCTCTGTCCAGTCAGTCGGTATTCTGGACGTAGCTTCATCCACTCTGTGGGGATGGTCCCAACTCCACTTTCAGGATTATGACCAATGCATTAACTTAAATTGGAACAGTCAACACAAGGGCCCCACACTCAAGTGAGTGTCGGGTCCTAATGTGCACTTTGTGTGCAAAAACATTGGGTTTTACTTACAATCTACTGTACTACAGTAAACAGTATCAGACTAACTTTGCTTAGTTGTAGGCTGACATCTTCTGCCACTAAGAATCCCCTGCCACTGAGCTCCTACCGATAGGGCTACCAAACATTACCTATTAACAATGCCTCCTTTGGCTGCACTCACAAGATATCTGTCCAATTTTCTACTTCGCTGTAAATATCCAACCTGTTACTCCTTCCTTCTATCAGCAAACTTATTGTTCTCTTGTAAACTGTAAAATACAGCTCTCAGTAACATGTTCAATGCAATGTATAGCTAATCTGGATTCTGCAATATTGTATAACTAAAAAAGCTGTAACCTTTAGCTGCCATTCTATGTCTATATGTATTAAGTGTTTGTTTTTTCTGACACAGAGGAGCCTTTGTAAATTAGTCCCTGACTCAAAGGTTGTAATCCTAACATCTGTTAAATAAATAAATAAATAGATGACATCAGAGCAGTGGGCAACAGTGACAGGACTGAATAGCCAACAATGCATGTAACAGTTTACAGTATATAAGCTCTGTTCTTTTGTTTGCTGGCCCTGCTGTCCTTCACTGGCTATGTTTGGTCACAGAGGCTCGTACTTAGCCCCTGGAGGAAAGCAGTCCTGGAAAACATCTGACTGGAGACTATAAAAGCTGTAGCATACACTGCAGGCTATTGAATACATACATACATAGACAGTGTCGGCAGATAAGGGCCTATGGCCCACCCAGTCTGCCCATTTGAGCTTGTAAGTTCAGTTTATGTTTTCCTAGAAGTCTGTTGCCCCTTACCCCTGACCTCCAGAATTCCTTTATGTCTATCCCATGCATTCTTAAATACCGTGATTGTTTCAGCCCCCACCACTTCCTCTGGCAGAGTGTTCCACTTGTCCACCACCCGCTCTGTGAAGAAATTCTTCCTCATGTTTCCTCTGAATCGCCCTCCCTCCAACTTCATCCCATGCCTCTAGTTCTGGAACATCTTTTCGCTAAAATAGTGTATTCCTGCACCCTGTTCCTCCCTGTAAGATACTTGTATGTCTCTATCATACCCCTCTCTCCTCCCCTCCTCCAGGGAGTACATGTTCAGTTCCTTCAACCTGTCTTCATAGGTTTTGTGATGCAATCCATGCACCATCTTTGTTGCCCTCCTCTGAACCTTCTCTACCCTGTCTATGTCCTTACGTAGGTAAGGTCTCCAGAACTGTTCACTGTACTCTAGGTGGAACCTCACTAGTGTCTTGTATAGTGGAATTATGACTTCCCTTTTCCTGCTGGTGATGCCCCTGCCTATGCATCCCAGCATCCTATTTTCTTTACCTGCTGCCTCTCCCGCTGATGCCTACTGGTCTGTCAACTGCAGGAACTTCTGGGATTTCTGGAGTTCTGGGAACGTATCCTTCTGGGATCCATACACATGGACAAATTCCACCAATACTCGATAGCAGTGGAATGTGGGGGATCCCCAGACTTCCTAGTACATCTGGGGGACAAATGACTTGGAAAGGAACAGTGAGCTAGAAATACAGGCTAGGTTCCGGGAACTGGCAAGGATTTGTCACTCTAAAGGAAGCAACACTTCTTTCTCTGAGATTCTGCCGGTACCAAGGGCAACCGGGAAGAGCAAACTAAAACTTAGAGGGGTGAACCAGTGACTAAGGGAATGGTGCAAGGCAGAAGGGTATGGGCTGGTGGGAGACTGGGGAGATACTTGGGAGGATAAGGGGCTATATGCCAGGGAAAGATTACATCTCAATCTGGAGGGGTGGGAGGTCTTGAAACTAAAATTTGCTAGTTTTATAGGAGAGAGGTGGGGTTTAAACTTGTAAGGGGGGAAGGTCAAATAAAAGATTGACCCCAGGGAGGCTGTTTGTGGGTCCAGGTCTAAGACAATGGAAGAGTGAAGGGGAATGAGATGCAAATCTAAGGAAAATTGGGCAGAATGAGGACTGCACAGGGTTGGGGGGGATTGGATAGGGAGGAGAGGTCGGGGTTGAGGACAGTCCTGATTAATGCCAGGAGCACGAGCAATAAAATGCCCGAGTTACAGACTATGCTGGCTAAGGGATCAGCGGACGTGGCAGCAATTACAAAGACATGGGCCACCCAGAGAAATGACTGGGACCTAAATTTGGAGGGCTATAAGATATTCAGAAAAGATAGGGGAGTGGGAAAAGGGGGGAGGGGTTGCGCTGATAGAAATGACATTGTGGTTAGTGGAGTGGAGGAGGCTGAAGGGGGAGTGGAGGCGATTTGGGTGACCTTGCAAATGAGGGGAGGGAAAAAACTGAAAATAGGGGTGGTAAGCAGGGCCCCCCACAATTGAGGAGGCTCTGGAGGATAAACTGGTTGAGAACATCAAGGGTCATTGTGATCTTGGTAAGGGCAGGGTGGTGGTCATGGGTGACCTTAATATGCTGAGGGTGGACTGGGACACCATGACATCCTCTGTAGCCAGGGAACAGCAACTGATGGACATTTTTCAGGATGCTTTCCTGGTCCAACAGGTAGGGGAACTTATTAGAGAAGGGCGGATACTGGACGTTGTCCTAGCGGATAGTGATCAGATAAGGGTCCTGGAGGTGTGCAGTCCACTGGCGGGTGGTGACCATGCCACGGTCCTCTTTCTGCTGTATATAGGGGGTGAGGAAAACCGCACTAACACAGTAGTGGTAGACTTCAGGGGAGCGGATTTCGTGGGTATGGGTAGGATTCTAAGAGAGAGGTTGGACAAGATTAGGCTGGACATGGATGCTGGAAGATTGTGGGAGACCACTAAAAAAGGGGTGCAGGAGGCTACTAAGTACTGTACAAAATTAAGGAGAAAGCATGGTAGAACCAGTAAGCCATGTTGGTGGACTAGGGAGGTGCAGGAGGCAGTGAGGAATAAAAAGGCTGCTGATGCAGGTTTTAAACGCTCAAGTGGGGACAAGGAGTGAGGAGAGTATGAAATATCGGCCAGGAGGGTCACCAGAGTGGTGAGGGGAGATTCTATAGATATATGAGAGAAGCAAAAAGACAGGATGCAGATCAATAGGATTAAAATTATTGGGTTATGGGCTCAGGAAGCAGGGGAACAGGCAGAGGTGCTAAATGAGTACTTTGCCTCAATCTTTTCAGATGGGGACTGGGGATCCCTACAGGCTGATGGGAGGGAAGAGCATTCAGCCAAGGTGAGAAGTCAGTCTGAGACCAGAGGACGGAATGAGGCTAGGGTACAGACAGGACCAGACCCAGAAGGAGTGGGGAGGCTGAGTGAGGGGGAGGATTGGGGGGGGGGGAGAGAAATCATAGTGGATAGGGTGAGGGAGGCCCTTCGGAAGCTAAAGATTGATAAGGCGCTGGGGCCGGATGGGCTACACTTGAGGGTTGTGAAGGAACTGGTGGAGGAGCTGGCAGCTCCACTGGCTGCACTCTAATACCTCTTTGCAGACAGGATGGGTGCCCCAAGACTGGAGGGTGGCATATGTAGTACCTATCCATAAACGGGGGTCTAGAGAGGAGATGGGGAATTATAGACCTGTCAGCCTAAAGTCTGTGGTACGCAAAGTAATGGAGGACTTTATCAAGGAGAGGATTGGGAGGCAGCTGGAATGGTTAGGGCACCAGGATGATAAACAGTATGGCTTCATTCCGGGGAGATCATGCCAGTCCAACCTTGTAGAGTTTTATGACTGGGTGACGGGGGCCTTGGACAGACACAGGCCGGTGGATGTCCTATACCTAGATTTCAGCAAGACATTTGATTCAGTACCACATAATGGGCTGATAAAGCTGGGGGAGATAGGGGTGGGAGGACAGGAGCTCAATTGGGTTGAAAATTGGCTCTCGGGGCATTTACAGAGGGTAATGGTGGATGAGATACTCTCCTCTCCCAGGAAGGTAATCAGTGGGGTCCCTCAAGGTTTAGTATTGGGGCCACTCCTGCTCAATGCCTACGTCTCAGATATAGGGAAGGGGTTAGGAATAGGTTGAGTCTCTTTGTGAACGATTCAAAACTGGGAGCACTGGTGGATTGTGAAGAAGCGATGGAAGTGGTCCAGGGGGATCTGGATACCCTGGAGTGGTGGTCAAGGAGCTGGGGACTGAAATTTAATGCTGGGAAATGTAAGGTACTTCATTTGGGGATCAAAAGCCCAGGCCATATATACACCCGGGTTGGGGTCACACTGCAAGCCACATTGGGAGAAAAGGATTTAGGGGTGGTGATAGACATCAAAATGAATTACTCTGAAGATTGTAGAAGAACTGCAGCCAAAGCAAACAGGATACTGGGCTGCATAGCCAAGGGAATTACGTCCAGAAGGAGGGAGGTGATCCTCCTATATAATGCCTTGTTCAGGCCGCAGCTCGAGTACTGTGTACAGTTCTGGAGACCTCATCTGAAGAAGAACATAGCACTGCTGGAGAGGGTCCAGAGGACAGCGACCAGGATGATTGAGGGCATGGAGGGGAAGCCTTATGAGGAGAGACTTGAAGAGCTTGGGCTTTACTCACTGAAGGAGAGGAGGGACGAGGGTGAGATATGATAGAGATTTTCAAGTATGTAAAAGGAATAACCAGGAGTGGAACCAAGGAACCGTTTAGGCTAAAGAAGGGGGGAACAACAGGGCCATGAGTGGAAGCTGGGGGGGGGACTACAAGGGGGAGCGTAGGAAGCATTTTTTAACTGAGAGGGTTGTGGAGCTGTGGAATGCGCTGTCTGGGAGGATGATGGAGGAGAGCACAGTGGAGGGGTTCAAGTAGGGGTGGGACAGGTACAAGTGGAAACTGAAACTAAAGAAGACCCTCTTGGGGGCTGGTGGGGTGGTAAGGCGAGCAGCCACTAGGTTGCTGGCTTTTGTGCAGACAAGACAGACCATTTGGCCTATTCTGCTGGCTGTTAGTATGATCTGAACAACTTTATATCATTAGCATCCTTTAAGCATCTATACCCATGTCTCTTCCAAGAAAAATGCAACTGCTACCACTAGAACTAGTATACTCAAACTCCTAACCTTCCCCTCCTTAGGCAGCCAACAACAGATGACATTACACCTTCTAATCATTCAACTCCATAGTCCCCGTACATCCTGTCTATAGTCCTCTCCCATTACTTCTTGGCTCTTACCGTAGTCCTCATCCCTACTATACATCGCCTGGTGCTAGCCCCAGCCCCTGCCCAGGCCACCCTCTACATCTTATCATCATAGCCTCCTTGTCCCTTATGGTCCCTAACCCTTAGTATTGAAATATTGATGCTTTACTTAAGAGACTTACTAATGAACATCCATTGTTGATATGTATATATATATTATGTTAGATAGTGTACATCCATGTGTCCCTACTTGTCTTTATGTTTAGGCAACAATGTTTTGGTATATTGTATATAAGTGTTCTTAACATACCTGTATGTGTAATTACTATTGAACCTTGACCTTATCAGGTCCATCTTGCAAATGAGCTGTGCTCAATGATGTTCGCCTGAATAAATAAAGATTTGATTGACTGATTTGTAGTAAAATACATCAGCCTACAATGAAGCTCAATTAGACTGATATAGTCTACTGCAGTACAGTAAACAGGAAGTAAACCAAAAAAAGGAATTCTGGGATTTGTAGTAAAAGATGTCAGCCTACAATAAAGCAACATTAGTCCGATATAATCTACTACACTACAGTAAACAGTAAGCAAGCCAAAATGTTTCTGCCCAATAAGTGCACACTGGGACCAGCCCCACACGTAAGTGTGACGTCCTTTGCGCTGTTTCCCTTTAAATAGAACTAATTGTTATTAAACGTGTTCTGAAATGTATCCATTTATAACAATACATATATAAATTTCCACATACAGTACGTGTACTGCATAAACTGAAATTTTCCTGACTTCTCTTTGGCTGGAACTGGCCGGATGAGGAGTTGCATATTTTGATTCGTCCCCAACTGACAACAGAGATGCATATCTGCAGATTTTCATCTTTCAGTCATGACATTATACAGGACCAATAGTATAATCTGTGCAATACGCCCAGCATCACAATGTATGTTCACAATTTTTTTTTCTCACAAAAATGCCAGAATTGTGCAAAAACCTTTAACTTTCAGAGGAAAATACTGTGCAGACGCTGCCATTTCGGGGATGCAGCTAGCAGTCCAACTGAGTGGCAGCATTTTTTTAAAATTCTCATTTTAAGAGACCCTTAAAGCCTAAACTTCAATTCTTTCATTAGAACTTTATATTTTAGCTCAAAAGGTGAAAATTGCTATCTGGTGCTCAGCAGATGATTCTGGTGGTAATGGGATGACAAGAGGCAACTGGCCAGAAAGAGTTTTTTCAGCCACATGCAGGGGAGGCCAAGGAGCAGACATTATCCTTGCAGGCGCAAACAGATCAGCCGCCAGGTACTCTGGATCGCTGCCATCTGCGATGTCTGTACTTATGCACTCAGTTAAACAAACTGATAAAAATAAATAAATAAATGGATCCATAAACTGAGAGGCTGATGTCTGGAGAAACGTGGACACAGCAGTAGCACTACTACTCACAATGCCGGTGACTCACGTTTGAGTCATCAGCGGCCACCTGGGAAATGAGGATCGAGTGCCCCAGAGAACACTCTCCTCTTCTGGGGTGGGAGGAACATATTTCTTGCTGCTATACTGTCACCTAGAAGACCAAGGATGGCAGTGCAACAAGAACACACAGCATGGGTGGGTGGATGCGGCTCAGGGCTCTGGCAGCCTTCTGCGTGCCATACTTTGTACTGAGGGAGGGGGAAGGGGCAGAAAAACATACAAGCCTTTGGGGGAGCGGGATGATCCAGGGCACACTCCAGCCCTGCACTCCCTGCCATTAGCCACCCTCTCCACCCGAGGTTCTCCCGCCTCAAACACCCTCTGAAGATAGGAGGCGTGTGCCCGATATGGCTGAATTCCACCATGAGGAGCAAGCTCATGGGGTTGCAAAATCAGAAGGGTAGATGCTAGGGACGTGCAGGGATGGTGCTGGGCCCGACCCGAGGATAGAAAGCTGGACGGGTGAGAAACAAACTGTAAGGAGGGAAAAACTGCTCTACAGTCAACAGCAACAGATCAGCACTTCTTAAAGAAATGTTAGTGCAGCAGTTGACCCAACAATTCACTTAGTACTTGGAAAAAATCTTTGCTCCAACATAATATCAGCTAAACTGAACCAGCTCTCTCACATACTGGTGCGGTATGTCTGCTGTCTTGCATTTTGCCCTCGTATGTAAAAACCAGGATAAACTTAACGTATCACATGATCACTTCTGTTTGTACTTACAAGCTACTTGTACTTCTGCCTTTCTCTGCAGGAGCGCTCCCATCCTATTCCGAACCACACACTGGTAAAATCCAGCATCAGATCGCTGCAGAGACCCAATAACATATCTGTGAGGGGGACAAATCAAAGAGAAAGTCAGAATTATGTCTCCCTTGATCTAAGGGAGTTTCAGTTGAAATGCGTCTGTCTGCTTTTGCCAATTTTAGGGACACCTTTCAAAGGAAATACTTTAGTTTTCTGCCCAATAAGAACTTAAAAGCATGGAAGACATTGATGTAACAAGGACTGGCATTTTCAGGGAGATGACTGTCTCAAAGGTTCATCTGCAGACCTCAGTTACAGTATCAACACTTTTACTGTACTACAAGTTGAAATGAATAACTGGCAGGCAGAGCTACAGTACCTAAACAAATGACACCTCTGTTTCAACTACAGATTAGTTTGCGTGACAGGAACCATCTACTACCACTGTACTCCCTCACAACACCCATCCACAAACTAACCATACTACTGTTTGGGGATACTATGAAGGGATAAATCGGTGGAGATTTACAATCAGTATTGTGAGATGCAACTGTTTCTGAGTGAAATTCTGGGCTATGGTATTTAATCTGTGCTGTTGAATAGCTAGGGCTGTTACTGAGCAATTAACTCAGATGGAGCTCATACAGGAAGCTGCAGTTTGGCCTGCTGAGAGGGGGAAGGGACATATACAGCAGACACCATCTTAGTTACAGTGTTTGTGTGGGACCTTCCTCCGGAGGAGGTTGCAGTGCTTGGAGGTGCAGTGAGGGGCAGACACAGGGCTGATACACTCTCGTGAGAGTCCGGTGTAGGCCCTAATCCCACCCTCCCCACACCTCCCTCCCCAGAGCTCGTCTCCTTTATAGGGGAATACCTGCCCTGCAATTGGAGGAAAAGGCTTCAGGTGCCGCTCGTGTAGTTCTAGCCACTGGGGGTTGGATTTAAAGGCTGGGAGAGATGAGCTTAGGGATTTGTACACTTCCCTTATAAGTTTACTGTGTAGTACTGCACCTAGTAACGGGGGTACCAGTTTACTGTGGGACTGCATCTAGGAATAGTGGGTGACCTGATTAGTGGGTAGGAGTGTATTTGGAGGGGGATGGGACCACACGTCATTAGGGCCGGCATCTTTGGGAGGGTGGTGGGGTGCACAGGGTGTGGGGCAGCCATGATACTGGACTGGGCTTGGAAGTTCGGTGGTTGCCCAGTGTGCTACCAGCTAGCACAGCTTAGGGAGGAGGTTGAGAGGATTAGGAGACAGCTGGAGGGAGGGGGGAGGTATGGTTGGGGAATAGGGCAGGGGCTCTCCCATGGGGTTGTATCAAGCATTAGGGGCGGGGCATAGGGAAAGGTGTGCAGGACAGTACTCTGGGGTCGCATAGGGACCCTGTCAGAGGGGGCCCAAAAGGAGAACACTACCAAGGAAGCAGGCAGGTATCTGGGGACCCTCACAGAGGAGGGCCAAAGGGAGGACATTCTCAGGGAAGTAGGCAGATGGCTGGGGCTGGACAGAAGGAAACAAGGTGGGGAGGTGGACTGGACCTTAAGTTCAGTAACCGCTTCAATTCTTCAGCATGGGGAAGAGGGGTGATGTAGCCATGACAGGGGCGGTCAGAGATGGAAAGGGAGTGGGGGCAGGAGGCGGGGCCAGATAGCAGGAAGAACAGGGGAACTTAGAATATGGGAAAATGGGGCAGTGGGGATCAGAGCTGGAGGAGGAGGGGTAGAGGGAGGAAAGGCAAGGAGAAGGACCAGAAGTACAACGAGGATACAGTAAAGGGAGCTGAGGGTTTAAGCCAGGCAGCATGACAGGCAAGGAGGGCTGAAAGGAGACTGGAAGGAAGGGGGAAGAGCCAGGCTAGTTTAGCAGATGGGGGGGAGGAGGACCAGTCATGAGCAGTGACGGGGGGGTAGCGAGGTACAGAAAGATACTCAGGAGGAGGAGAGGCATAGGATTGGAGGGGAAGGGGTGGCCAGGGTAAATAAGGAGGGGACAGCAGGTGGCACCCAGATAGGGGGAGGAGCAAGGAGCCAGTAGAAAGGACGAGGGACATGGAAGGGGGGAAATGGAGGAAAAGGGGCGGTCAGAGTGCTCCTGTTGGGTGATTCCATGATCAGGGGTATCAAATGGGATAGGGAGGTTGAAGCCTGCTCGGTTAGAACAAAATGCTTCCCTGGACTAACGGTGCACAGGGCCAAGCATGAGGTATATCAGCTGGCAAAAAATTGTGGAGGTTCCCCAGACATACTGGTCCACCTGGGTACCAATGACATTGAGGAAAATAGTGAGCTAGAGATACAGGCAAGGTTCAGGGAGCTTGACAGAGTCTGTCACGACATAGGATGTGTGATTTTCTTCTCATAAATCCTGCCATGCCAAGGGCTAGTGGGGAACACAAGAGGAAGATTAGGGAGATAAACCAGTGGCTCAGGGAGTGGTGTGGGGCCAGAGGGTATAGTTGATGGGGAATTGGGGGGAGACCTGGGAGGATAAGGGGCTGTATGCTAGAGATAGGCTCCCTCTCAATTTGGGGAGGAGGGAAATCCTTAAGTTGAAAATAGAGGGGTTCGATGGTGAAAAGTGGGGTTTAAACTTGTGAAGGGGGAAGGATGGAAGAAAAGGCTGTCAAGGGGGGTCCGATAAAGGAGGGACTCTGTCTCCACCCCCCTTGGGAGCTGAAGGAATGGGAAAAGGCCGACTGGTAAGGTGCATACTGGGAAGACGGAACTCCCATGGGAATGCGAGCAGGGATATGGAAGTGTAGGGAAGGGGTCAAGGTGGAGTCCTGCTAAATGCCATGAGCTTTGGGCAATAAAATGCCTGAGCTCCAGGCGATGCAACTGAGGGAGAGGTGGATGGCAGCAGTCACTGAGACCTGGGCCACCGTGAGGACATCACTGGGACCTGAACCTGGAGGGTTACACCATGTTCAGGAAGGACAGAGGGAGGAAGGGAGGAGGGGTTGCAATAATAGTCAAAAACTGCATTGCATAGGAGGGAGGAGGAGGCAGAGGGAACTGTGGAGGCGATTTGGGCCACCTTGATAAGGGGGCAAGAAAGTAAAATAGGAGTGGTGTATAGACCCCTTCGCTGGCAGAGGAGCTGGAGGAGAGTCTGTTGGCAGATGTTGGGAGACACTGCAGATTGGGCAGGGAAGGTGGTGGTGTTGGGGATTCTAAACATGCCAGGAACGGACTGGGAGACTATGACACCCTCAGTGGCCAGGGAACAGAGGTTGTTAAATGTCTTTCAGGACGCGTTCCTAACTCAGCAGGTGGGGGAACCGACCAGGGAGGCGCGGATACTGGATGTGGTCCTGGCAGACAGTGACCGGATTGGGGGCCTGGAGGTAAGGGACCCGTTGGCAGGAAACGACCATGCCACGGTCTGGTTCTGCCTGAATCTAGGAGGGGTAAAAGGCTGCACAAAGACGGAGGTAACTGACTTCAGGGGGCAGATTTCAAGGAAATGGGAAGGATCCTTAAGGAGCATTTGGATGGGATTGGGCCAGACATGAACGCTGACAGTAGGTGGGAAATCATCAGGAGGGGGGTGCAGGATGCTACCAGCACCTGTGCAAGAGTAAGACGAAAATGCGGTAGGGCCCAAAAACCCTGCTGGTGGACCAGGGAGGTTCAAGAGGTGGTGCGGGGAAAGAAGGCAGCCTATAGGCAATTTAAGTGCTCAAGGAGTGAAAGAGATCGAGGGGAGTACAAGCTGATGGCTAGAAGGGCCACTAGGGTGGTGACAGCGGCTAAGGCAAGGAAGGAGCAGAACCTGGCCAGGGAAATTAGGAGAGGGAACAAGGGGTTCTTTAGATACACTGGGGAAAAACGAAGGGTGAAGGGGCAGATTAGCAGGATTAAAACAGGGGAGGGATGGGCACAAGACCCAGGGGAGCAGACTGAGGTATTAAATGAGTACTTCACCTCAGTTTTCACCAAGGAAAATGGAGGGGCTACGTCATACATGGGAGGAGGTGGTGAAACTGAGGAGGGGGGGACTCTTACTGATCAGCGGGTCTGGGGAAGGGGAGGCCAACACTGGCAGGAGGGGGGAAAGCAAAGCAGAGGGACGAGGAAGTGGAGGTGAAAATCATGGCAGAGAGAGTGAGGGAAGCCCTCAGGACCCTTCAGAAGGAGAAAGCACCGGGGCCAGATAAATTACATCCCAGAGTGCTGAAGGAACTGGCAGATGTCCTAGTGAAACCCCTGGCAGAGCTTTTCAGCATCTCTCTGAGGACAGGGTGGGTGCACCAGGACTGGAAGGTGGCGCATATAGTGCCTATCCACAAGGGGGGATCAAGGGAGGTGGCAGGGAACTACAGGCCCGTCAGCCTGACATCGGTGGTGGGCAAGGTGATGGAGGGCATTGTCAGGGAGAAGCTGGGGGGGGGACCTGGAAAAGTCGGGGTGCCTAGATGATAGACAGCATGGATTCGTCCCGGGGAAATTGTGTCAGACAAATCTTGTGGAGTTCTAGGACTGGGTGACGACTGCCTTGGACCTGGGTAGACCAGTGGATGTCCTCTTTCTTGACTTCAGCAAGGCATTTGACTCTGTTCCTCAAGGGGGCCTGTTGGATAAGCTGGGAGAAATGGGGGTGGGGAACCAGATGATCAGATGGATAGGCACTTGGCTCCAGGACCAGACCCAGAAGGTCGTGGTTGGCGGGTTAGTCTCATCCCCAAGGAGGGTCACTAGTGGGGTCCCTCAGGGATCGGTCCGTGGGCCCCTCCTGTTCAACACCCAAGTCTCTGACATAAGGAAGGGTATCAGGAGTGAGATGAGTCTCTTTGCAGATGACTCAAAACCGGGGGTGGTGATGGATGGGGAGGGTGGCCCTACAGGGGGACCTGGAGGCTCTGGAAAGGTGATCTAGAAAGTGGAAGTTGAGGTTCAATGCAGGGAAATTCAAGGTACTGCACCTGGGGGCCAGAAACCCAGGCGAAGTGTGTACACCCTGGGAAATGCTACAAGTCCTCGGCGGCTGAGAGGGACCTGGGGTGGTGGTGGATGTCAAGGTGAACAACTCCAGAGACTTGTAGGAGGACAGGCCAAGGCCAACAGGATGCTGGATGATTGCTAGGGGAGATCACTCAGAAGGAGGGAAGTGATACTCCTCTGTATAACTGCTTGTAAGGTTGTACATAGAGCACTGCATGCAGTTTTGGAGGCCACACTTAAAGAGGGACATTGAACTCCTGAGAGGGTTCAGAGGAGGGCAACCAAAATGATCTGGGCTTGGGGCCAGGACCTATGGGGAGAGGCCTCAAGAGTCAAATAAGTACACACTGGAAGAGAGAAGGGACGGGGGGGATGATAGAGGTCTTCAGGTACATGAAGGGTGTAAATAGGGAAGGAGCAGTCAGGGTGCTCTGTAGGAAGAAGGGGGCAACTAGAGGGCATGGGTGGATGGCTGGGGGGGAGATTCAAGGGAGAAAGGAGGAGGTGCTACTTCACTGAGAGGGTGGTGGAGCCATGGAATGCGCTGCCCAGGGGGCTAGTGGAGGCAGAGATGGTGGAGGGGTTCAAGAGGGGGTGGGACAGATACAGGGGAAGGGTTCTGGAAGCAAAGTCCAGTGCAGCGAGAATATTCGGGACTGGGAAAGGAGAAGCCAGAGAGGGCAAATGTGCAGCAAGGTCAGCTCCCAGGGTGGGGGCTGACCAAACGAGCAGACACAAAAGACCGTTAGGCCTATTCTGCTGGCATTTTAGTATGTTAGTACTGTTGCTAACCACGTTTACCCTGCTCAGCAACAAAACCCCAGTTGCCTCTGGTACGTGCACACCTTTGCTGCCCAGGTGCATTTGTCTCTATTCCTGGCTACTCTCTCATTAGGCTTGATTATAATGGCAAGACAGGTGGTGGCTGCTCCTTCTGTGTAAACAACTCACTGCATTACCAAGCTCTGCCTGTGCCCTCCCTAGACCATGGTGCCAAAGCCCTCTCAATAAAACTCTCCCCTGAGCCAAACCGTGCTCCTCTTACTCTCACCATCACCTACATCCCACCCCGCAGCCAATCCCCTGCCTGTAAAGCACTCTCTGACTATCTAGTCAGCCACCCCCACAAAAAGGAACAAATCCCAGTTGGGGATATTAACATAAACTGGCTGGCGAGCTCATCAACACATACCTTTGCTGCGTTAGATATGACCCAACTGGTATCCCAGCCTACCAGGGCCAACCCCACTAATGGAATTCACACCCTACTAGATATCCTGCTCACTAATCATCCCCACCTTATTACTGACCAGGGTGTCCTACACAACACCTTAAGTGACCACTCCCCAATCATCTTCAGCTGGTCCTGTCAGCTACCTAAACCACCACCAAATATCACCTTTCGACATCGACTATGCCCAGGAGGCATAGCCAAACTCAGACAATACCTAATTAACTGGGACTGATCCCCTATTTCCCAAGCCCAGCACATAGATGATGCATTGCACTACTTCACCACCACCTGTAATATCGCCTGTGATGCTTTTGCACAGACCATCAAAGTGACTACTACAAAACGTAGTGCCCCCTGGATCACCACAGAACTCCTACAACAGTTCAAAATGCATGACAACCTTTGGCATTGTGCCACTGCCTCCGGTTTGCTAAGAAACAGGCAGGCCTACAATGCTGCCCGAAATAAGTGTACCTGGGCAATCCGCAAGGCCAAGGCGGAGCACTACAGAACCGCCCTAGCCACCTCCTGGGGTAGCACAAAAAAGGTCTGGGATAACATCAAGGAGCTTAATGGTAAATCCCCCCTCCCCCCTCACAACTTAGTGTTAATGGTACTACCACCACAGACACACTTCACATAGCTAACTGCCTCAACTCCACCTTCTTAGACCTCAGCTCAGTCCTCCCTAGCAACTTTTTCGATCCAATTCAGCCTTCCCCACCACCAAACTCAGAGCCATTACCCCTACAGAAGTGAAAGCCTACCTGTCTAAAACCCTCCAGAGCTCCAATTACTGCAAAGACACCTTCGATATGCATATCCTATACCTTGCGCTAGACTCGGTTATCTCCCCACTCATGGACCTTCTAACTCTGTCCCTGCACCTGTTCCAGTTCCCAACCTCATGGAAAATGGCAGTGATAACACCAATATTGAAATGTGGCGACAGCTCCCTCCCAAACAACTACCGGCCCATCTTGATTCTCCCCCCACTTTCTAAAGCCCTTGAAAAGATGGTGGCCAATCAGCTCACTGACTACCTCCTCGCACACAACCTCTTATGTAGGGAGCAGCATGGTTTCGGAGCTGGTCATAGCACTACGACCGCCCTCACAGAATTCGCTAACTCCTTGCACTCCACACTTGACAAGGGGCACCTTGTAGGGGCTGTGTTTATAGACCTCTCAAAGGCCTTCGACACAGTTTCTCACCCCCTCCTTCTTAACACATTACAACAAATTGGGGTCTCTCATTGTCCACTTTCATGGTACTCCAGCCATCTTATCTAGAACCCAATGTGTTAAAATTAATAATACCATATCTACTATGCTGCCTGTGCACTCAGGAGTTCCCCAGGGATCTAGCGTGAGTCCCCTGCTATTCAGCATCTACCTCAATGCCCTGCCTAAATCCTGCCCCGGCAACCTTCTCCTCTACGTGGACAACGCTGTTCTTTATGCTGCACATCCTGATCCCCTCTCTCTCCAGCGTACCTTACAAAACTCCGTCTCTCAGATTGAACACTGGTTTGCTGAACACAGATTAGTGTCAACATTAAAAAAAATAAGACAATTCTCTATGCCCACCGCCAAAACAGATCAAAGGATTTCCCCCTGGAAATACTCTCCGCCTCTCTCATCCCACTGGAAAAGGTCCAGAAGTATAATTATCTAGGTATTACATTTGACTCTTCACTCTCGTTCCATAAACATATTCAAGTCCTCACCTCTGCCACCAACACTGGTCTCCTGTACAGACATAAAGACTGCCTGCCACCTGAAGCACTTCACCTAGCCATTACCTCCTCAGTCTTATCGCTGGTGGACTATGATCTCACAATCTATGCCAGCCATGACCCTCTTGGTGCTTCATCAAATACAACTAATCATCAATAAGGCCTGCCGGCTCCTTTCTGGTGCTGACAGAAATACACATACCTGCACCCTACACGCGCTCACCGATATCCTCTCCCCTATTATACCAGACCTGTCTCTTCACCAAAAAATCCACCTGGGTTTAATCCCAATAGGTGTCACAGCTTCTCTTCAGGCAGCCACCATCTCAGCGTCCACATGGGCCGCCCCAAAAACTATCTGGAAGGTGTCTAGGGTCAGGACCACCCTGGCCCAACGATCCTTCCCCCTTAGAGCTCCATCCTGGTACAATGCTCTCCCACCAGCCATCACATCAATCACCAGTCTAGGTCCTTTTAAAGCTGCCTTAAGGGCCCATATCCTCTCCTCACATCAATGCCAGTGGAACCGGTAACCTGTGGATCCTGCTCCACTCCGGTAGGCCACGCACCCGCCCTTGGCCAGGCAGTGAAGAGCCCTCACTATTTCTAGCCTACAGGCCCCTCACCTCCCTCGGTTACCATATAGTTGCACTGGACTAGGAATGCATTGTATTATGTATAAGACAAGGCCTCCCTGAGGCGGCTTACTACCAACTCATATCATGGATTGCTTTAGCTACCAATTGCATAGGTCTTAACCACCCATTAGTTAAATATGTCGATAGCTCTGCCCTGTTGTAGCTACCAAATGTATAGGCATTAACCCGTGCTCACCGTACTTATACTCTGTAGGATTGCTCACCCACATTTATTCTATGTATGTACTGTATGAATGTCTATGTTTTATTCTGATGTGGAGCCTTTGGAAACGGGTCTGACTCAGAGGGTTGTAATTCCGATTTCCTAAATAAATAAAACAAATAAATAAGAATCAGAAGAATTTGATTTGGCTCACCTTAGATAATTAAATCTTACTCACTGTAGACAACTAGCTATATGCAGTACTTACTGTAAGTTACTTGTCAGGCCTTTTGCCTTAACCTGTCAGAGAAAAGTTTTAACTTATTTAACCATTTATATCTAACCTGGGCACATTTTCTACAGATGGATATTTTTCCTTAGATGTGCCCACCTACAAGTGCTCCCAACTGTACTGCCTCTAGTAGCGCCACCGTTTTTAATGCAAAAATGGGTTAAAATGGAATTTGCCATTAAAAAAAAATTTATGCACACTTCTCCAGGACGGAATTAGCCCCAACCTCCAGCTATCAAGCCCTTACCCTTCCTTGCCCACGGGGAGCTCATTCCCACCGCCCCACTCCAAAGTGGAGTCCGACCACAGCCAGGCAATATCGCCTGCCCTTCTCAGTCTGGGGGCAGGCAAAGCCCATGGTGTAGGGGAGGATAGCAGGAGGAGTCTGAGCCCAAGCATGCTGTGGGCCTTCCTGCACACACCAAGGTATTTCATGATTTTCTGATTCACCACTCCCTCAAGATGTCAAAAGAGACTTGGTCCCAAGCACATGCTTGTAATTTATCTTTGCAAACGCCAAGTGGAGGCGGCTCCTCCAGAAGCCCAATCGAGCGCCACCTAAGACTTACGGGAAAATTTTCCTTGTTAGTGACCTAGATCCTGGTACTGCTGTACTGAACACAGCAGGGAGCAGATATTCATTTAAAGTTTTTATAGTGTCAGCAAGAGGGTTATTGTTCCAATGTATACTTACAATTAGTTTAGGTGTCATATTAGCTGTAAGTAAGTATACTTTTTAAACAGTAATCCTCTTGCCGACGCGATAAAAACTTAAAATGAACATCCGCTCCCTGCTGTGTTCAATGCTGCAACAGCGGGATCTTACATAACAAAAATGGGGAATCTTTCCATAAGCCATAGGTGATGCTGGATCAGACTCCTCAGGGAGCCGCCTCTTCTTGGCATTTGCCAAGACTCTGCAAAGTTAAACAACAAAATAAGTACCAAGCAGAAAAATATGCATTACAGCTAGAAGGAGAAGTGATGTTAGAGATGTAACCCTGTAGTAAGTATCGTTGCCGGTCACCTTTAAATATGTTTTCCGTTTTTAGCTTTTAAAGTTTTTCATTGATGCATACGCTAGGAGTTACAAAGCCACAGAAGGAAAGAAATGTGGCATCAGAGATTGTTCAATCCTAACTCCCTGGCCTGCCCCCCAAACTCTCGTAACTCAGGGCCAAGTTACAGGTCCTGGGCAATGCCATATGGGCCTGCTACTTAAAAGCAGCTGTGGAACTAAAACATTTTTTTCAAAACGCAAGTTTCCGTTCCAGTTAATAAAAATATCAGCATACCTGTCAAAGCTAATTTCCTAAGTTACCTCCTATGCTTTGAACCATGAGTTTTTTTGTTTGTTTGTTTGTTTTTTATTTTCTCGATCCCAGCAGTATTTCTAAACCAAATCTGGAGGCCATCTTTTTTTTCTTGACAAAAAAAAACAAAACTAAATCAAAACATTCATAAAATACAGAAATTTGGGTGGAAATGAAACATTTTACCACCAAATCAAACGGGAAGATGCCTGGAATCTTTTATAGTGACAAAAAAGGTACGGTCAAATTTTTTGCCCAGTTTCATTGCATGGTTGCTTTAAGCTACAGAATGTTCAAACAGAAACCGCGTCATTTTTTTCTTGCTACCTACGCTCACAGTTATGCATTACTGGACCCACCTTTGCTCTTGAGGGTAGTCGGTTGGTCCAGGAGTTTAGCTAAGATGGTCAAACCCCGAATAAAGGGGTATAGTGTATAGTAGGGCATTGTTCTATATAGAAATCCATCCTTTTCAAAATGCTGTTGTACCACAGTTCAACAGTTATGCAATGTGATCGCACCCTTCTATGGTAGACAGCATTCTAGAAGCTCTGGAGACTGCACAAGTCAGTTTCATTGTGAAAGATTAAAAAAAACGCACACATTTCACATATAAAAAATACAGGATGAGCAACTTTATGTATAACCCGTGTGTTCCGCCATCTCAGGGTTCAGAGTCCCACGGACCTCTCGAGCTTCACTCTCAAGGTCAGAGGGAATCAGAACCCCTCTGTGGCAGAACACATTGGTTGTGCATAGTTGCCCATCCAGTATTCTCTAGTTGAATCATCAGTAAGAAGTACCACCCTTCTTCAGCTGAAAAGACTAGTTAGGCTCAAGAACTGTTAAAGAAACTCTGACATGAGGCCGGACAGTGGGAGTAGCAGTTGGGCCACAGGTCATATAGATGATCCAGGGTCAGAAACAAGCCCTGGGCATCGGGGGCCAACAGGGCACAGGAGCACGGACTGTCCCAGCAAACGCTCTCCTCCTCTTCTGGAGAGCGAGGGACACAGTCTTCACCGCAATTCTGCCGCCCTGGTTAACAGAGGTGGCAATGCAGGAAGGTGCAGTGAAGGGCAGGAAGATGCCAGTGGAGGTCAGTGCTGTGTACACGCATTGCATACACATGTGCACTGGTCAACTTCATGAGCCAGCATCCTCCAGGGAAGTGAGGGAGAAAACAAGAAAAGTGAGCCAAGCCTGATGGAATCAGTATATCCCAGACTGGCCCTCCACCTCCTCGATGTGCCTCCTGATGCCCCACTCAGGCAGTAAGCCAAGGCTCCATGGCGGATATAGTAAGTGAGGGAGGTGGGGGCCAGAGGGATGGTACCAGAGGCTTCCAGAGGAGCCTGGCACCAGTGACAGAAAGGGGGGGCACAAAATACGAATAAAGAATTCCATTTTTTTATCAGGGACCAAAACGGTAGCTGTCCTCTAGGATAATGTCAAGATTAGTGCATTCAAATCAGGGCTCAGATCCTTTCTTGATACTACAAAAACCTGCACCTGCCTTTTCTAAGTGCTTATACCCCAACCTCCTAATTACCCTCAATCTACTGACCCCCCCCAAATTCCACCCCTCTCACTACAAACCCTTGTCTCTCCCCTCTTCCTCACCCCTCCTCTCCCCAACTTCACCATACTTCACCCATTCTCTCATAGTCTCCTTATTCCCTCCCCCTGACGACACCCACTTCCGGCTGACTCACCCTCCTTACTCCTCTGTTTGCCCAACTCAAAGGATTCCCACCACTATGTCTTCAGACCGCTTATTCGGGTCTTACTGGGTGAAACCCCGCTGATCCATCGTTTCTTCTGCTTACTTTGGGGTTTATTAACCCTTATGGTTACTGCTGTTCTCACACTTTGGAAACCCCTATGCACTCCCCTCCTTCCACTATTGTAACCATTTTGTGTTACTGCTTATAATCTGTATGTGACCTTAAATTAATGTTTGCCTGTATAAGAAATCCTGTGTTATTGAATAATTCCTGTATTGATTGTTATGTTTTGTTTACCTCTAACTTGGGAACCTTTGAAAATGAGTCCTTGACTCAAAGGTATTAATCCCAATCAGAAAGAAAGAAAGAGACCCCAACTTCACATGAGATGTTTTAGAAATGCAGACACATTTCTGCTTCTATTTCACATGTTTTTTTGTAGTTGGATTACCATTTTTATTTATAACTATGCACATTACAGTACCTACAAGCCAGGATAACTGTCTACAAGTTCATCTGCTTGGGCTACTGGTCTACACCTGGCATCATAATCCTGTGTTTATGACATGACATATTAGCTTCCACAGCAACAAGCTGTGATGTATGTAGACAAGTCGACAATGCAACTGAAGGGGGGTGGGGGGGCAGTGATCCTGTTTTCATGGTAATGTAAATACTTTGAAAAGAAAAAGGCACTGAGCCAGGGAAGGGAGGTTCCATTTTCCGCTCCCTAGCGACCTCCGCCAGTGGGCCAGAAGAAAACATTACTCACCACAGTAATCTTGTTTCTTCCAAGGGAATCTTACTGTATTCTGACTTTGGCAGTATGGTCTCACCCCCACTGAAGATTTGTGAGAGTCGAGGTGCGAGGGGTTGCTACAACCAGGAAGTTTGTAGACTGTGTTGATGCTGTATTGTACTGAAAGCACCGAGTAAAGATTAACTTTAAAATTACATATTGGTCAAGTGAACTCCTTCGAGCGCATCACTACCTTGGTTTTTGGATGTTACATTCTGTGGAGGCAAGCCACCTCTTATAGTTGTGCAGCACGGATCAGAGTGAGCTGTTTGCAGGGCCTACTGTTGGAACTCTGGTCTCACCATAAGACTGCCCCAGAGTCTAAATGGTTAATAGAACCTATGCTAATGATGGAATGTTGGGCTCAATCTCGGTTTTCAAACTACTGTCCCTGGTAAACATTCTGCAACCGTCAGATTCTTATGGAGCAAAACTAATGACAAGCTATCTAAACTATGCTAATAACAAGCTAACAAGTTAGCAACCATTACCTTGTTTTTGGTTAACAATGTGGGCTGGCAAAGACTCAAGTCATTAAGCCCCAAAACAAAAACTGACCAGAGAGCTGAACAACGTAACAGCTGTGTTGCAGTGCCTGTAGGTTCTAGCAGGGGAGGAAGGGAGGGAGCTCAGAATACAGTAAGATTCTCTTGGAAGAAACAAGATTACTATATGGCAAGTATTTTTTTTCCTTCAAACCCTAGGACATTTTACTGTATTCTGACTTCTGCAGACTACCCAAGCAGTACCTTTGGAGGAGGGTAGACAACCTATTTAGGGAACAGGCTCTGCAGTACTGCTGTGCCAAACCTGGCATCACTTCTGGCCTGGGTATCCAGGCTGTAATGTTTGGTAAAGGTGTGAACTGTTTTCCAGGTAGCTGCTTTGCAGAGTTCCAACAAAGGGATATCTCTCGCAGCTGCTATAGAAGCAGCTGTACCCCCTTGTAGAGTGGGCCCTGAGGCCTACAGAAGGCTCTTTACCCATGTTGCTGTAGCAAGATTGGATACAGGCAACAATCCAGCAGGCGGTAGTCCTCTTTGAGGCGGATTTGCCTTTGCCCACCTCTCCATAGGTCAGGAATAGCTGTGTTCTATCCTGCCTGTGCTCTTTTGTGTGATCCAAGTAGCAACTTATAGCTCTCTTGACATCAAGACTATGTAACCCCCCCTCCCCCCCGAGGTGGAATGGTCAGTAAAGAAGACTGGCATGGTCATGGACTGGTTAAGGTGGAAGTATGATACCACCTTAGGGAGGAATTTCCTATTGGTCCTCAAAACCACCTTGTCCCTGTGGACTGCTATATAGTCTGACTCTGTGGATAAGGCCTGTAGCTCACTGATCCTTCTGGCCAAAGCAATGGCTACTAGAAACATTGTTTTCCATGTCACGTACTTAAGTTCCGCTGATGACGTGGGTTTAAACGGTGGCTGCATCAGCTGGTCAATGCATATATTAAGGTCCCATGCAGAAGTGGGTTCCCTATCAGGGGGTGCAAATGCAGTAGCCCTTTAAAGAACTTTCCGAATGATTGGTTAGCAGCCAGGGATGCTCCCTTTCCAGCAGAAAGGTAAGCAGAGACAGCTGCGAATTACACTTTCAGGGTGGAGGGCCGAAGGCCCAGCGTGTGTAAATGTGCTAGATAGTCAAGAACTGCTGGCATGTCAGCCTGGAGGTGGTCTATCTGCCTCTGCTCGCACCAAACAGAAAACCTCTTCCATTTAGATGAGTAAGTCTTTCTGGTGGATGGTTTTCTGGACACCCTCAGGACCTCTAACACCCCCTCTGAGAGGTGTAGGTCAGCATATTCTAGGTCCTGTAGAGACTAACTTTGAGCCTGAGGGACTGCAAATTGGCGTACAGGACCCTGCCCTGGGAGAAAGTCAGCACTTTGTGCCTCCTGGGCAGGGAGACTGGTTTGGATATTGACAAGGTCAGTAGCATTGAGTACCAAGGCTGCCTGGCCCTGTCTGGAGCAATGAGGATCATTGTTGCTGGCTGAACCCTGAGCTTGTTCAGCACTCTGAGCAGCAAGGGAAATGGTGGGAAGGCATACAGGAACTTCCCTGTCCAGTCCATCAGGAGTGCATCTAGTGGCACTGTGCCCACTGTTGGAGACCTGCAACAAAACAGCGGAAGCTGATGACTGTCTGGGGCTGCAAAGAGGTCCACCTTTGGAGTGCCCCACCTTCTGAACACCACCTGTAGGATCTGTCTGTTTAGTGACCACTCGTGGTGGTTCTGGTTGATTCTGCTGAGGACACTGTCTTCCTAGCAGATGGACTGCAGAGAGGGAGATCCCCAGGGAGTAGACCACATCCCATACCTTCGTGGCTTCTGTGCACAGAGGTGAAGACCTTGTGCCCCCTTGCTTGTTGATGTAATACTTTGTGGTTGCATTGTCTGTCCTGACCTGAACCACCTTGCCCTGCAGCATGGAGGCGAAGGACTGAATGCCCAGATAAACTGCCCTGAATTCCAGTAGGTTTATGTGAAGCATGGACTTCTGCTGGAGCCAGGTACCGTGGACAGTATGCTCCCCTAGGTGGGCACCCCATCCTAGGAGGGAGGCATCTGCTGTTAAAATTGCTGCTGGTGGCAGCTGGAGGAAAGGCACGTCTTTCCTGAGGTTGTCCCTTTCCTGCCACCATTGCAGAGCTTGTAGCAGGGTTCCTGTGACTGGTACCATCTTTGACAGGAAGTCTTTTCTCTGAGACCAGTGAGCCCTGAGATGGAACTTGATGTCTCTCATCTGGAATCTTGATCCTAACACTGTTGCCGTTTTATTTATTTTATTTATTTACAATTCAGATTTACAACCTTTGAGTCAAAGACTCATTTACAAAGGCATCTCGTCACAGGGAGGGTGGACAACATTTTGGTGGAGTACAACAATGGAGAACATTACAGGTGAGATACAAAAAAGAACATACAATGCAGAGCAAACAGACAGTTGATGCCGTCATGTGGCCCAACAACTGAAGGAAATGCCTTGCTGGTCTGGGCATATGCAGCTGGAAAGAATTTGCCAATTGCACCAAGCTGTCTACCCTGCCCTGTGGGAGGAATGCCTTTCCCTTCAGGGTATCCAGTGCTGCCCCTATAAACTCCAAGAGCTGAACTGGTGAGAGGACTCGCTTCTTCTGGATTACCAGGAAACCCAGTATATCCTGAGTGATGGTCAATGCCCTTTCCACCTGCTGTGGGGACTGAACTACCACCAACCAGTCATCCAGGTATGGGAAGACTGTAACCCACTGTTTTCGTAGATGTGCCACCATAACTGCTAGGCACTTGGTGAACACTCCTGGGACTGATGTGAGGCCGAAGGGCATGGCCTTGAACTGGCAATGCCCTGATGGCAATCTGAACCTGAGGTGCTTCCTGTGCGACAGCCTGATGGGGATATGGAAGTATGTGTCCTTTAGGTCTAGGGATGCCAGCCAGTCTCCTCTCCTTAGAGAAGGGAGAATGATAGCCAGATTGACCATCTTGAACTTTGGCTTTGTCAAATGTTTGTTTAAGTGTCTTAGATACAGAATGGGTCGCCACTCCCCTGCTCTCTTTAGAGTGAGGAAGTATCTTGAGTAAAGGCCTTTTCCCCTTTGAGGCAAGGGGACAGGCTCTACTGCCTGATCTTGCATGAGCTTGGCTACTTCCTCTTCCAGCAGAGAGACGTCTGATGGACTGGCAGGTCTGAATAATCTTGCTCTCAACTTGGGCAAGAATTTAAAACTGAGAGCAAGACTCTGGTTCACTACCTACAGGACCCACTTGTCTGTGGTAATGGATTTCCAGGCCTGGAGGTAGTGAGCCATTCTGCCTCCTACTGGAGGTAGGGAGGCGACCCTGACAGGGTTCTCAGGGAGTCTGTTTTATTTGGGCAGCAGTCTGGGTGCTGGGTCTGGTCTTGATGCTGCCCCTTCTGTCACTGCCTCTAAAGTACCCCCTCCATTGCTGGCAAGAGGGTAAGGCCTGTGCCTGGAAGAAAGGTCTGTAATGGGTTCTACCCCTGCCTCCTTCTTGGAACTTTCGTGGAGTTGCTGCCTTCTCTTTGGCCACAGCGTTCTTGCAGGCTATCTTCTAGTTGTCCATTTTTTCCATGTAAGCTTCAGTCTGTTCCACAAACAGGGAAGTGGGCTCATAAGGAAAATCAAGAGCTTTTGTCAGCGTATACTGAGACAAATTTGTTGTTCTCAGCCAAGCAAACCTCCTCAGGGACTCTGAGGTAGCCATCTGCCTAGCAGCAATGTCGCTGGCATCCACTGTCATGCGAAACTGGGACTTAGAAGCTTCAAAGCCCCTTTTAGCTGCCTCTGAAAGATCAGATGCCATAGGGCAGGGCATGCCTTTGCTATTTCTAGCACTGTATTCCAGAGACTTCTCTGATACCTGGATACGTAAGCCATGTAAGCGCCCAGGTATGACTTTTTTGCTATGGAGTCCATCCTCCTGGAGTCCTTTTCAGGTGGGTGTGATGCCAGGGGAATGCCTGCCTTATCACAGGCAGCAGCCTGCACCACTCCCTCATGGCTGGGGTGTCCAAAAAAGGAACTCAGCCCCTGATTTGGCCGCCCAGTACTTTCTGTCCATCCTCTTGTCCACTGGAGAAATGGACGTAGGGGGTCTTTAAAATTTGTGTGGCTTGTCTTTTTAAAGATTTATGGATAGGCAAAATAAGTCTTTTTGTTGCAGGAACATCCATCATTTCCATATAATCTTGTTCCTCATCCTCCTCTGTGGACTCCTGAGTGGAGAGGTCCAAGGTCTGTGCCATCTGTTTGAAAAAGGCAAAATCGGTAGAATAATCCTCTGTTGCCTTGTCTGGAGAATCAGTCCCATGAGGATCTGCAGAAACCTCAGGTTCTAAGGGCTCTCCAAATTCATCCTCTTCATCATCAAAATCATCTTCCTCCTCCTCCTCCTCCAGGGAGAACTCAGTAGATTGTTCCCAAGGAACCGGGATCCAGAACCGATAACTGTGAACCGGGGCGCTGAACCAATACCGCGGTACCAGTTTGCAACGCCTGCAAAAGGCTAATGGCACTAGCAACGGCTTCTGCAGTATGAACCGCTGGAATCGTCGGTTGCAGTTCCTTGGCTGAGTGCTTAACTTTGCTCTTCTTTTTAGCAGAACTTGCCGGTTCAGTGGTAGTTTCTGCAGATCTTTTCCTAGTCGAGAAACCATCACTCTGGTCAGAAGGCTGCTCACTTGGATCAAATGACTTCTCTTTCTGAGAAGTAGAGGCCTTGTCCGTAGCTGGGTCAGCAGCTTTTTTTGGACATTTTTTCCTTCAGCCGATTTAAACACCTATCCAGCGTCAACTGAGGAAAAGTTTTACAGATATCACAGTCGGCCTTTAAATGATCAAAACCCAGACACAGAACACAAGTTAAATGGGGATTTGCTTTGGCAAACAGTTCCCCGCACTCTGTGCAATGCTGAAAACCCATTGGGCCGGTTCTCTTTTTAGGTAGTGACATAATCACTAACAGTGGACTAAAAGAGTCTGAGACCACCACGAAAATTACCACTACTGTGGTCTTTTCTCCGTTTTTTTTGTTTTTTTTTTTTAGACTTTTTTAGCGACTGAATTAAAACCAAGAACTACCCGGGTTTTTCCAATAAATAAACCAACTGGACCCAAAACAGGTTTTAAAATATTAAGAGAAAACTAAATTAGTGATAAAGAAATCCGGTATCCTGCGAGTTCGGCAACCACGATTGGTCGTATCGAAATGGTGACTCAATCATGGTGCCTCACGTCACAGCAATGAGGGAGGGCGACCAGATGAGGAGATGCGCGAATATAGCGACATCCTATCACTACATGTATATGTGCGGGGGGGGCGAGCACACTGAGCGTGGGGTGAGACGGGAGGAGGGATTGTGAGGGGGTGGAACTGCGGCAAGCTGCTGAGCTGCTTCCCGTGGCGTGGTGGTAGGTTCAGGGCTGGGGTGTGAATGGTGTTGGGTTTGGGCGCAGGTGTCTTTTTTGCGCCTGGCCGAATATTTACTTTTGAGTTTGCCCCCCGACATACACCCATGGAGTTGAGAATCCTTATGTGGAGGGCAGGGGGCACAACCCCCCTGCATTTACAAGTAAAATCTAAGTCCCCGGTGCCGTTCTGCTCTGAGCCGGGGACTGCATCGCCCAAATCTTTTTTCGGCGATTTCCATGCACCCCAACGACGATCACTATTCTGCGATCAACGTTATCACAAAGATCCAGAAACCTGGTTCCCTCCCGGTTAAAAGAATCGAGAAGAAACCAAGAAAACTTACTGGAATAAAACTAAATCTAGCTTAATCTACCTGTAAACTGAGGACAGTGATTTTTAAAATGAACAGAAACAAAATTTACTTCAGAAAACCGAAAAAATAAAACCTTCCAGAAAGATGAAGGAGGGATCTCCGAGGCGTCTGTACTAGGCAAACAGAGTAAAGGATCAGACGGATGCAGAATGTTTACCAGGGGCAGTAGTTTGAAAACCAAGCTCGAGCCCAATGTTCCATCATTAGCATAGGTTCTATTAACCATTTCTTATGGTGAGACCATACTGCCGAAGTCAGAATACAATAAGATTTCCTGGGGTTTGAAGTCTGCCTCCTCCACAGGGTCATGCTAAATGCTAGTGTAACCCCCCCCGTTACCTGGGATTACGGCAGGCAGGGACAGGCAGCTAGTGAAACTCCAGTTAAATGGATTTCACCAAGTCTTGCTCTATTTTCAGTCTCTACTGAGCTGGAGCTATGACATCATTTAGAACTGTTGCAGCTGCATAAGCCACACTGGAATGTTGCAGCTAGGGAAGTTAGGATAGAATGTTGGGGAATTTGAAGTCAGTTCAGTAGTGGGCTCAGAAGAGGGAAGAGGTGTGCTGCTGCTGCTGCTGCAGGCAGTCATACCCTCAGCTCTGCCAAAGAGCTTTTTTTTTTTCCAGTAGAAGTGTGTGTTCTCACCGGAAGAGGAACACAAGAAGAGCCAAGTGAAGTGGTAGAGACCGCGTCCAGTAGTTCAGGGCCCCATCCTTGCGGGGATGGGGGGGAAGGATTCAGCCTACTTCCAGGGGCAATCCCCTGGTCCGGCTAGGGGAAGAAGAAGCTGCCTAAATCTAAGTTCTAGCTGAGGCACCAGAAGTTTTGGATGAGATTTCTTTGAAGAAGAAAAAGCCTGTGGGGCACCTGCAACCAAGGGGTGAGTCAGCTCTGACAAAGGGCCAATGTGTTTTCACCTGAGACAAGAACAAGCTAAAGGACTGTTACTGTGGCGTCAGGAAAAGACAGCCAAGTACAGTTTTGAAAGTTGTGGGAATTGGACTGCTTAACTCTGTGGGGGGTCTAGAGCAATGGACACAGCCACTATTTAAGTATGTTTCAAGTTCAGCACAAGTGGGATGGAAGAACAGTAGATTAAATGTGACATACATTGAAAGAGAATCTACACAGTAAAGTGTTTTCAGAGGATGAGGTGTTAAAGTCCAGAGAAATGGCCAGGTATGAACTGTGGGAGCGAGAAGTGGGAGACCCCCCATCAGTAGTAACCAAATTCACCTCTACGGGTTTGCTTTGTGACACCTGTTGCTTTCCCTCAGGTACTTGGCCAGTGCCTGAGGAAAGTACCCTGATGTGGGCTTGACGAAGAAGATTCCCTGATGGACCCAGAAGTGCTCAGAGGTTGTTTAGGGAGCCACCGAGAAATGTTTCCATGCTATATGGAAAGTGTCCAAAGGGCTGGCAGGGAGCCGAGCCATGGAAGGAAGGCAGTCCAGAGGGCTGGCAAGGAAGTCGAGCCAGGAAGACCGAAAAAGAGTTGAGTTAGGGTCGAATGCCCAGAGTGTTTTGAAACCTGAGGGTTTCAGTGTAAAGAGGATGTGTTCTGATCTCCATAAATCTGCATTACCAGGAGTGTAGCCCCATGGGGGTCCATCTATGCTTTGTTATTCTGTTGGATGTCAATAAAAGCCACACTTTAGAATCCCAACTTCTGGTATTGGTCATTACAGTTGTTGCTTCCTGTATCCGGAGTTAATGTGGGAGCCCCTGTGCAGAGTAGTCAAACCTAGCCAACATGCCGTGCGACACCTTTCTCCCCAAGTTTCAACTTATAGAAATGGAGGCACCGTGTCATAGGACCCAGGCCCCTCAACCTATTCACTAGCTACACAGGCAGGGGTAGTAGCCCACTCAGTTAGCGGCGACTGGGGGTTACACTAGGATGGCCTTATGGGGCAATGCCTGGTGTCATGTGGAGGGCCCACACAAGTGAGAAAACCACTGTGCGCACTGGTCACCCTACATAACACCAGTGGAGCTAAAATGGTGGGCTGCAGTCTGCCGGATCAACCAGATTAAAAAAAAAACAAAAAACTACAGGTTCTAATAATCTAAGCACTTAAAAAACTGATTACTTCATCTGAATCTCTTGGTGGTACCTTGAGGTCCCTGCTGATTAACGGGGGTGCAGATGACTGTTCCCTTTAGAGCGGTGTTAAGCAGCTAGCAAATAATCTATCGGAGCTGGCATCAACAGAACTCTGCTATACAACATTCCCCAAGCATCTGAAGTTTAAGCCATGCTCTTCTTTTTGTATTGTGTTTTTTCATATGACCCTGACCTTCATTTGTGCCTTCCATCAGGCCCTATACCAGCAACCTCCCAGCCCTGCTCACTGGCTCATTCCCCCACCACCACTGTCAGAACCAGTGAGGATCCAGATGGTGTGGGGTCAGAGAGTACCACAGGCTACCATAAAGAACCTGGTAGATATAGGTTTTCTTCTGGTTTCTCCCCTAAGCCCTCCCTCCTTCCAGATGCTGGGCGGCGCAGTCAGGCCTCGTATGCACCCCATGACGTCCCTGCAGAGAAAGAACCGTAGTGCCATTCCTCCCCATCTGGTAGTGTTGCCACTCCAGCCCCACCTTAGCCACCTGACAAAGCTCCTCGGTTCACTCCCCAAACCAGGTCACCAGGGCGGGAGCCAACACACTACTCGGTAGGCCATCGGGTAGTCCTAAGCCATTCTGTTTTTTATTAGCAAGAGTTCCCAACATGAAGACTGAATTTCCATCTCTTACAGTTCAACTACAGCTGAGACTTATTTTGGTGCTGAAAGGAGATAAGAAATTAATTTTTACATAGTTTACTGCCCTTTCATCTTCCTTTCCTTGCCGGTTATGTATTCTGATATGCTTTGATGATTTTTTGATAAATATTCTAGCGTTGGGGTGCCTTCAGATCTACATTGAGTTCCACTCTCCTCACCAGGTACTGCTCTTGATTTTCATATTTTTAAGATAGTTTACGACATCACAAACTCCCATTCCGTGCTATTCATATGAATGGCCTGGAATGGGTGTTTCTGATGTCACAGAATGTTTAGGCAGCATGAAAACAGAGAGCAGCAACTGCTGAGCACATAGAGAATACTGGATGAGCAACTATGCAGAACCAGTGTGTTCTGCCACAAACGGATTCTGATTCCCTCTGACCTCGACAGCGAAGCTCGAGAGGTCCACGGGAATCAGAACCCCGAGGTGGAAAAACACACTGGTTCTGCATAGAGTTGCTCATCCTGTATTTTTTATAGTGTATAGTACTGTGTGAAAAATGTGTTTTGTTAGTTCCTTTGCTTTCAAAATGAAATTGACTCATGCAGTCTCTAGAGGTTCTACCACAGTAGGGTAGAACAGCATTCCATGACCTTGGAACTGTGGTAGAACAGCATTTTGAAAGGGATGGAATTCTATACAGAACAACATTCCACTATACACTATAGAGGGATTCAGTTTAGTTACAAAGGCAACAAAATTAGGTTATTAATTTAACAAAAAGGTCAAACATATCAGAATAGTGGGTAGCCAATAAAAGAACAACTGGAGGGCATCTAGAGGTCTAAAAACTGTTTTCTATCACTTTTTCAAGGCATAAAATAAGTGGGTTCACATCACAATTTGCGACCCAAGAATTGGGAAATGCAAGTCAAATGTGGCAATGATTAGCAGTCATTGCTAATCATTGCCAACTGGCCCTGGGTCTTTTAAAAATGCCCTTTTAGGCCTTTTTGGGCACACGTTGCTTTAAATTTCTTTGTTTGTTTGTTTTTCCCCCTCCTCCTCCCCCACACCATGCCCAGTCTCTCCTGAGTGGCAAGCTGCTCCTGCTCCCCCCACCCACCCAGTGTATGCGCGGGAGAAATGTGAGAGTATCCTCTTGGGGCCCGTCACCCCAGCAAGCAGGTCCAAGAGTTCCAACCGGCACAGAAAAGGTAAGTTCCAGGTTACTTTTTTCCATTTACTAGACTTTTTTTTTTCCCCCCTCAGGTGGTGTCCAGTATTTAATGTTTTTTTGTTTTGCAGGCATCACCATGTCATGGGCCACATGAGAGGAACCATAGGGCAGCGAGGAGCAGAGGAGGCCAAGCAAGAGGGGACCCGACCGGGACCAGACAGGGCAGACATCACAGCGTGACACAGATTCGGCACCGGAGCAACTGGCTCAGCAGCAGCAGACCGGACGATCGGGAATCTCCAACAAAGTAAAAACTTTTCCATTTATATTGATGGGGAGCCTGAAGGAGGAGTGAACTATGGGAGGGCATGGACTGGGCAGTGGCAAGACTCTGGGGGGACAGCTGGGCATGTCGTGGATTCTGGCCTGCAACGGGGGGGGGGGGCTGCTGTAGATGATCAGGGAATGCTAAGCTGAACAAGCAGATTTTGTAAGAAAAGACATTAAGTGTTGAGTCCTGCAGTGATGGGAAAGTCATCTAAAAGTAATGTGCCCTGCTTTTGCAGAGGCCGTTCAAAGACATAAGTAAACCACAAACAAGTCATTGTGCCCTGCAAAGTCAGTGATGGGAAAGACATTTAAAAGTAATCTGTGCAGGGCCAGCATGGCGGTGCTGAGGGTTGAGGCACTGGATGGCACGTCTCACTCCACGCCTGCCACCCAGGTTCGGTGACAGACTTGGGGCGCTGGGGGTCAGCTGGGGAAGAGAAGGATTGAGTGCCCAATGGCTGCTCACCCCGCCGTGATACAGTCACCACTTGGATGACCACGGGCAGCACAGGTGCGGACGGGGGAAAGCAGAAAGCAGGGGAGGTACCGGCGTCTGCTGAGAACCGGAGCGGAGGCACGTCTCTGCGTGCCTCTGGCTCACTGGTCCTCCTCGAGAGCAGACGACGGGGAAGGAGGGACTAGAAAAACATGGGAACACCCCCACATCCATGCCAGGAGACAGGCCTCGCATCGACGACTGGGAGATCGGGAGATTCAGCACCAGTTGCCCATTTGCCATCAGCGTCGGAGGAGGCAGAAGGGGGGCCTCTCCCCCCCAACCCAGGGAGTTATCTGGGATTCAGGTACGATTAATGGAAGCGGGGCACTTATATGGCTAACATCCACCCGGTTCTCCCAGCGTAGCTGCCTGATGCATTGAGGACCCCCAGGGAAGGGGTGGATGTGGGTGTAGAAGGAGCATAAATAGAAAGAAAAAAAAATCTGTGCCCTGCCTTGCAGAGAAAACGATAAACTAAGTGTTGTGCCCTGTAGTTTTTGCAGTGAATTGGAAAAGACATTTAAAAGTAACTTGTGCCCTGCGTTTGCAGGGATGGGAAAGACATTTAAAATGAATCTGTGCCCTGCCTTGCAGAGATGTGAAACGATAACTTAGTGTTGAGCCCTGTAATTTCTGTAGTGATTAGAAAAGGCATTTGAAAAGTTTAATGTGCCCTGCTTTGCAGAGATGGGAATTAAGACACTAAAAACAA
This sequence comes from Neoceratodus forsteri, assembly GCA_016271365.2. Taxonomy (NCBI): domain Eukaryota; kingdom Metazoa; phylum Chordata; order Ceratodontiformes; family Ceratodontidae; genus Neoceratodus; species Neoceratodus forsteri. Next base: position 386,382,272 of record JADMNL010000025.1, on the reverse strand, counting down.
GCAGACCAGTGGGAAAGGATTGCTCTGCAGCAAACTGCAGAGGGGACATTCAATAACTAAAAACCACAAAGTGCACCCAGTTCAGGGAAAGACAATTTTTAACAAGTGTTCGTGCCCTGCTTGCAGAGAATGGGAAAGACATAAGACCCTTACAACAAATACTGTGTGCCCATCTGGGAAAGGACATTTAAAAGTGTTGTGCCCTGCTTAGTTTGCAAAGATTTTTAACTTGATGCACCTCTGCCCCTGCTTAATTTGCAAAGATATGTGCCCTGCTGTGTATTTGCTGATCCATGGGGAAAAAGAGAACTGTGCCCTGCTTTATTGGAGTGTTTCGCTCTGTGGACTGTCATATCTTAAGGTTATTGGCAGCCCACAGAGTGTGAATATTTAAGTAAATTATGATGTTCCTGCTGTTGCTTGATCCATGCTGGAAAGAACTGTGCTGCTATAATTCACTTACAATGTCATCAGGTTTGGCAGCCACAGCCTGGGGGCTGGGGGTCAGAAGCAAATTTGCTGTGCTGCCCATTATTCTTTAATACTGAGCCACTGAAATGTGTTCGTTCACACCCAGGACAGCACCCTTGGTTTGCTAACTTCAGACTTTTTAATAACTGTAGTCTCCAACATGGCCGGAGTAAAATTAGCAACTGCAGAAGGATGGCGCCAAAAACAGGATCCAGAAATAAACTGGCTACAGATAAGAAGTGAGGAGAGACTTTGCAGTGTGTGTTAGCCGCAAATTGTGCTGAGAGTACAGAGATGAGCTACATGGGTTGAGGAACTTCAGTGAGGCATTGTTTGCAGGGATTACAGGCCCCCAGCTAAAAGTTGACACCATCCGGAAACATCTTCTGACAGAGCAGCACAAGAAAGCTGTTAAAATTTTGAAACTTGGTAGAACAAGGTTACCACTTGATATATATATAGTCATACCACAACTGGGAAGTTTAAAATAGTGAGGGTAAGGGGTAGGGGTTTGGACCCAGACCTAAAACAATTTTAATTTATTTGCAGGGAGAGCTTTCAGTAATGCAGAGGAACATCATAGAACAATTCTAGGCAGGCTGATGGAGATCCTGTAAATGATGGCCAAAGAGGGCATCCCTATTAAAAAGTCCGAAGTGACAGCAGAACAAGAGAAGTGCCATGGAGTTCATTGGGCAATAATGCATTAACGCTGTTAGTGGGAAAGAACTCACAATGTGTATTGGAAAAAACCTGCTGGCAAATTTCAAAAATGAAAATTATTTTTCAGCGCTTATGGGCAGTAGTACTGACAGTGGTGTAACTGAAAAGGAACTGGTTTACGTAATTTATGTAAATCCCATCAATGGTCAAGTGGAGACTAGGTTTTTACAAAAGAAAGCTGTATCAGATGGCACAAGTGAGGAATTGAAAACTCTCCTTTTAGACATTTTTGCAGAGTGTGGCCTTAATATAAAAAACATGGTTGGGTTTGGGGCTGATGGGGCGTCTGTCAACGTGGGTGTAAGATGGTGTCTTGCTGCTCTTTTAAGGGAAGACAGACAGTGGTTAGTCGGTGTTTGTCGTTTGTCACACAGATTAGAACTGGCCATAAAAGATGCTTTGGATAACACCTATTCCGACAATGTTTCAAACTTTCTGACCGAACTGTTTCATCTCTATTTGAAAAGTTCTAAGAGACTCAGAGAGTTATGGTCCCTTGCCTAGGCCATGAAGATGTCATCTGAAAAGCCCAAGAAGACCCATGGCACATGTTGGGTGCAGCATAAATTTCTTGCCACCCGTGCTGTTACTAAATCATTCCCCATAAATTGTGCCCATTTAGAATCTATGGCAGCAGACCCAACTCATGACCAGGCCAAAGTCAAGGGAGTGTTGCAAATTATGACTAAATTCCACATGGTGGCACACCTTCTGTATTTTGAACAGCTGCTTCAGCCACTTGCCAGGTTCTCACTAGCACCTCAAAAAGAAGTAGCTGAAATGCCAGAGCTACTTAGCTCTGTTGAAACTTTGAGAAACACTCCTGACCATGCTAAGCATAGTGGTCCCATAGGTGGCAGTGAACTTGACATTCTCTTAAAAAACTGGTCCGATGGTCTTCCAGGAGCATGTGCTCAAGTCACATACAAGGGTGTGAAATTAATACATTTTAGTGGCCAAGTTGTTAAAACTTTTAAACAGCAAACTAAGAAATACATTACAAACATTGAGAACTGTTGTGAAGAAAGGTTTGGTTTGACTCATGCAAGTAATATACATCTATAACCATGCAAAAGTGTTAGATACCAGACTTTGGCAAGCTGCAGACAGAAAGGAACCGGACCTATATGTTAACAGTGACATTACTGCAGTAGTTGACCACTTTTCAGCACTTTTACAGCCTGACTGTGACGGCACTCTGCTACTCGCAGAATGGCAAGAGTTTAAGATTTTTGCTCAAACCAATTTCATCAATCTTTCTGCCTCTGCTATCTGGTCAAAGCTGGCATGTGATTTCCAAAATTCTTATCCAAATCTGTTGAAGCTCGTCAATGAGCTGAGAGTATTTCCTGTGTCTAATGCAATTGTAGAAAGGTGTTTTTCAACTATGAACAAGGTAAAAACTGACTGGAGAGCAAGTCTGGCAGAGGATACTGTAGAAACACTGATTCACATTAAAAAGCAGGGCCCCCCCCCCCAGCTGAATTCAACCCAGACAGGGCTGTAGACATATTTTTTTCGTGCTAAACCAAGACATCCTGGTGATTTGGCAGGTGCGGATGGTGGACCACCCCAGCCCCCCCCCCAAAAAAACAGGCCAGAATTACTGGCTACATGCCTGGTGGAAAGGAGTAACAAATAGATCGCACCCAGTCCTTGCTGGTTACTATGTGGTCAATCACACTAGTCCCAAGTGGAGTTTTTATGCTGGGGCAGGGGTTCATTTTAAATTTATGTTTAATTTGTCATGACACATGCTCGCGATCACAAATTCACGGTCTGCTTTAGTAGACATCCTATCTCGGCTCTTAAAATGCATGTGCTGCTGTACAATTGCAGTATTTCTCTGGAAATGGCTAAATAAAACAGATATTAGTCTCAGAAACTTGTGTAAATGTGTACTTTATCAATACAGAGCAAGATAAGTACATTTTATGGTGTTTTGAGCAAAAATATAAATTTTTGGGTAATTGCTAATCAACTTCGGCCAATTGCTAATCATTTTTTACTTTGATTAGCGAAGGCCACTAATCAAGTCTCTGATACTAATTTATGCTTTGTTTTTGAAGTAATAACCTAGTCTGTGACATCACAGGCAGTTGCTGTGCAAAGGCTGTGATGTCGCAATCATGGTATTAGGACTTCCACCTATGAATATGTCTCAGATACAGATAATTCATATTTGGCAAAATTCCTATTTGCACCATCAGTTAAAAAATAATGGATTAGCTGGCCTAGTGGCAAGGAAGGCTGAGGCACTGGGTGCTACACCTCCTGTCATGCCGATACTGGTCGCTTTGGAGCTGGCCAGAAAGGGAGGATGGGGTGTCTTGAAGACAGCTCTCCTGTCTCACTGGGCAGCTGCCATCTAATGTTTCTGGGTGGCAGCACGGTCTCCGGGAAGGTGACCCGCACACTGACGATGCCATGGATCACATCCATGGAGGCGGAGTGTGGATAACACGTCATTGCCCTTGATGTGGGTTGAGGATAAAACAAAAAGCCAAGGCAGAAAATCCCCAACCTGGCAGGATGGTGCACCAGTCCATGCAGGCTCCACACTGGTGACTGAGCTCTCCTAATGTCCTCTGGCTGAGGGCATTCGGGAAACAGCAGCTGGTAGCCCCAGAGACACCGATTGATATGGCTAGGTAGATTGGTCCTGAGTGGGGCCAGGTTGGTAGTGAAAGGAGACAGACTACTAATAAAAAAAAAAAAATTAAAACAATTAACATTAGATTCAATTACATATAGAATAATATATGGGGTGGTGTGTGTAATGAGAATTTTAACACACCCAAGTTATTGAATGCTACATAAACCCCCGCGTGATCTATTTTTTAAATTCCCCCCCATCTATTATTTTTCAATTCTCCTTTGCATCAGTACAGCTTGCCCCATCAGCTAGCACCACTGCCCAATGAACTGCCTTCTCCGGGTCATAACCTAAGTCCTCCAAACCCACATGGTTTGCCTCCCCCTCATAGCAGGGCCCTCAGGAGTAGCTCAAAGCCCCTTGGGGAATACCTACATCCAGTCGAGAAAGGAGTCACGATCGACAGTGTGGGGCCTAAACTTCACCCTATAGCAGCCAGCATTCTGTTAACTCCATTTTCTCCCTTGCCCATTGATTTCAATAATGCACGCAAAGGGCAGTTGCGCCTCAGCCGCCTCGCCACCCAGTCATGCGCCTGCTGTTCCATCTGGCAACATCCAGGTGGTACTTGTCACAAACCACTTAGCAGGTCAGGCCCTCCGCTCCCACAGTGCCAACCTCCGAGCACAGTAATGTGAACAGGTAACAGAACAGGGTAACCCTCCTGCCCACTTGTGGGTCCGAATCACCTTTGGTCTCAAGTTCTGGGGGGATTCAAACTGTGATCCTTATGCTAGCATTCCCAAATGTACAGGCTCAGATAATCTGCTCTTTGGGGGGTAGCTAGATATCGTTCACCTAAGGGCACCTAACCAGGTATCCAAAATGAACCCTTAAAACTCTATAAAAGACCTTCGGTATATTCTTACCTTTTCCCAGTTTGGTAACACCATCAGCTTATGAACAGTTATTAGTCAGTCTTGTCCATCTATACATCACATGCAAAAAGAAAGAACTTCGAAGACACACCCAGGCAGTCTTTTTAAATATAGATTTACTTAAAAATGGATATAAATAGGTAAAATGTAAACACAGAACACTATACCACATAGCATATAATCACTTAAAAGAAAACAAGGAAAAGTACAAACTAAAACTCCTACCACAATACAATTAGACTTTTTCTATCTAATGTATTACCTCTATAGAGTGCTTAGATTTAGATGTCGTTTCTTAAGAGTCCAAAAAGTTAATGTGTCTCAGTGGAAACACAGAATACAGTTTAAAATACTGTTTCCACCCCTTCAATTATGTCATTTAGCTCCTCCTTTCAGAATATAAAAAAAATATACAAAACAGGATGTCCTATCAGGAGGTATATTAAATATTGTTACTTCAGCAAAAACTCATTTCCCAAATAGGACTCCTTAATTAAATCAAGCCCTTTCCTTTGAACTGGAGGTTTCCTGTTTAAGTTTGCAACCCTGCAATTCTATCAACCAGATGTGACCTAGCTTTATAGGAATCAGCTTAATTATGTTCTGTCCTGTAATAAAATGCACATTTAGCTTCCCAACTTCAGAGGCAGGAGGTCATAAAAAGCTATAAAATGCTACTTCTCAAGGAGGTTAATCACATTACAGTGACCTCCTAGTTTAATATATATCCTGTCATTTCACTGAAACCTGGGGAGGGGCCACCCATGGCACAACAGGATGTGTCATGTGAGCCCTCACATACCACATTCTATATTACAAAACTCATAGAACAATCATAACCAGCTGGCCATGCGTCACAGTACTCACATGGCGGAATCATCCTCCCATCCTCCCTGGAGGAGCAGAGCATCCTATGGGATACTCAAACCACCCTCCCCTGCTTGCCAGCCCCAAAAATCTAGGCTTGTTCCTGAACCCCAGTCGCGGGGGCCACAAGCAGTAGTGCTACCCTTATGCCAACAGGCTGATAAATTTTGCTGCTGGCCAGATCCCACCCCCTTTTTTTTTTTTAACTCTTTCTTTGCTGTATTTTTCAATAGCAATTACAAACAGTAAAACTCCTGTAAGACATCACAGATGATTACAAATACATCCAATGTAAACAGCAGAATTTAGCCCATACAGCCTTGTCGGAGGAGATGGGAGCAATCCTAGTACTCAGTGTCCTTTAATATATTATTCAACATATGCTGCACCTCGCAAGATTTTAGGCATCATAAACTTAAAATACTTAATCCACAACATGCATTATCCTCAGCAATCAATGCTGATGTCACCCCCTCCCAGAAAAAGGTAATCCTTCACACGGGTAGCATTCGTGATGGATAGTACTGCACCACATAGAACTCCAAACAGTAAAATGTAAGAAAACTAAGCTTTTCTGTCGAAACTATAGGCCACCAGGCTCAACCGGAATCATGGCCTAGGCTTATACACTTTAACCAGAAACTTTTCACTTTATAGAAAAAGTGCAAGCCCACTATAAAAGTGCAAGACTGGAATTGAAAGTACTTATGCATGGTTTATTTCTTACACATTGTCCTCCGACTCCGAGCTGGCCTGGAGCCTTGCAGCCTCAAATTCCCAGGCGATGGCTTCAGCCTTCTTACCCGCTTCAGCCGGGTCTGTAAACTGACATGTATGGCCTCCGTATCAGATCCCCTCTTTAATGAGATTTTTTTTAAATGTTTTCAACGGATTATCAGTTTAACAAGACGTCTAAGTGGGGAGAGCACAGCACTACCAACTGGGGTATTGTACTGTGATAAAAAACGTCTTTGAAAAAGACCAACCAGTTGCAATGCACAATTCCAGTCTGCAGTTTAAAAACAGAAAACTTGTGCTCTTTCAAACTACTCGCAAACCTCTGCACTCACTAACATCCCCTATGAAACTCTACAACGCGACAAAAAATAAAAGCAGAAGGTTACTGAGAACAGCTCTGTAATTCCAGAAACACATACAACATCTCTACAAACTTGTGTCAAGTGGCCCCTTAAATGGACACTGTCAATCCTTTTTACATCATATTATTTCTAGTTGAAAGTCCACATTTTATGATTGCTCATCTTCTTTAAAATTCATTGATGTTGCTGGCTGTCCTATCTCCATCCTTTCTCAGCAGAACTGCAATGCATGCTAATGGAGTATTTATACCCAAACTTGTTTTGTTTAAAATTTTTGATCTACCCTTACTGCACACTTCCTGAACATTAGGAACGTACTCAAACAGAGCAGGCATTCATGATGCAATAATCTCCTCTCCTCCCACTGCATTATGAGTGGCCGGATTGTGTTGGGGGTGTTCCCACATCCAGGAAAGATGCAGTGGGACTTGATCAAGAACTGTAAATAATACAGGTTACTCACCTGTAACAGGAGTTCTAGGAATGGTATATGTTGTTCATCCACACTTATTGGCAGGTTCCTTGCCGCTTTAAATCTTGCCGGAAGGTCTTCAAGCTGGCTCATCCCACCCACCCGGATGGTAAAACTCTTGGCTCTGCCCCATGACGCCAGATCTAGCCCACTGGAAGCCAGGTTAAAAGGCCAAAGCCGGGAGGCTAGGAATAGGGTGGATGAACAACATACCATTCCTAGAACTCCTGTTACAGGTGAGTAACCTGTATTTCTAGGGACATGGATACGTTGTTCATCCACACTTATTGGCAGACTCCTGGCAGTTCTCCGGGAGGAGGGAGGCAAGGCGCACACCCCCTACTTAGGTATACAGACTGGAGAACCGAGGCCCCGACCAACATCCTGGTGTGACCCAAGGTCGATGTGGAAGGAGAAATCGGTATAGGCCTGCTTCCAGGCAAGAGCCCTGCGGATATCCTGGATAGGAGTATCTTCGGAAGCAGCCACCGATGCAGCGGAAGGGCGGGTTAAAAGAGCACTTATCCCTCTAGGAGGCTCCATGCCCGCCCACCTACAGCGGAGACCTATGCAGGAGGTGACCCACCCGCTCGTCGTCCGCTTGGCTGCAGGTCTGCCAGGTGCAGCTTCAGTGTAGATGACAAACAGCTGGCGAACCTCTCCCGAACTTCAGCCTTGCGCTTCCCTGGGTAAGTGAGCGCTAAATAGGGTCCCATGGAACCTATATACGCCTCCGAGGTGAATGGGATGAACCCCGCAGAGACAATACCCGTTAGGGAAGACTCCACCGCCTTGGAAGGAACTTGGTGGGGCGAGGACAACCTTGTCCCTGTGGGAAGACCAGATAGGGAGATTCAAAGGGCGCCTGGAACTCTCCCCTCCTTCTGGATGGCAGAGTAGCCCCAAGAAGGTGATCTTCCACAACAGGTGGAAACTCGCACCTGTGCAACGGTTCAAATGGCTTGCCCGTGAGCTAAGCCCATGCCAGCGCAGGTCCCACAGAATGGGGATACTCTCCCCCACGGGGTAGGTGTGATCGAGGCCTAGAGAAGGGCCAGACCACCTATCTGCACCACCGACTGCCTTCCGGCCCGCACCCGGAAGACAGGGGTGATCAACAGAAGCACCTAGAGGGTCATCGGCCAAAGCCCTAGTTCAAAGAATGGACCGCAGGTGGTCCAGAATGCTCGCCTGGGGACGGGAGAGGGGCCAGGCCCTATCCCATCATCAAATGGAGAACTCTGCCCATTGAAGGCGAGCATGTTTGGCCGACCTCCAGCAGGACGCCTCGAAACGTCGAGGACCTTGCCGAAGGACCCATGGCCTGGCCCCTAGCCGCACAGGGACCAGGCCTACAGGTGCAGGGATTGAAGGTCCAGATGGAAAACCTTCCCCTGAAAACAAAAATCAGGACCGAGCGGACTGGAAACTGCCTCGGGAGCCTGGGCCGAGAATGAGGAGAGCTGGATACCAGAGCTGGAAATCCAGTCTGGGGCTACCAGCATCGCCTGCACCTGATCCCTCCTTGCCTTGCCCGTAGGTCAAGGGAATGGGGGGAAGAGGCGTGGAAGGGCCTGGGGTCCGCGGCCTAGACGGCATCCCCTACAGCAAACCTTGCTGAGAGGGCGGGCATGAAACAGTCTCGGCCTCGTATTCTCACTGGAGGGAGAAGATCCTGTGCTACCTCCGGCAGGGGAGACCACTCAAGAGGTGCAGCCTATGTCCGGCTCAGGGCATCAGCCATGGAGTTGGAGGCTCCTGCCATTGAATGGCTGGGAACCGCGACTGCGCAAAAACTCAATGCGGACAACCTCCTTACACCGAGGCAAGGGGCTCAACTGACCCTGGTGGGGTACGTAGCACATGGTTGTGGTGTTGTCCGCTTGGACTTAAACCACTAGACCCCGCAAAATGGAGTGAGCGGTGCAAGCTAAGTGGACCGCCTGGAGCTCCAGCGGGTAGGAAGGACATCGGGACTCCCGAGAGGGCCAGAGGCGAAGCACTCTGTATTCCCCTAGATGGGTACCTCCACCCATCCGAGAAGCATTGGTCGGGGAAGACCGTCGACTCAGAGCGGACAAACAGGATGTTCTCCTGCAGGAGCTGGAACGGTCCGAGGGGGAGCGTTCCCCTAACTCCTGGGCTGTAGTCACGAACTGGTCCGAGGGACGCAGCACTGTGACCGCTGGCTGGTCCATCCCCACTAGGGGGACGCATCGCCATGAGGCCCAGGAGGTGCAGGAGGTCCCGGCAGGGCGCAATTGCCCAGTCAGACCTGACTAGGTTAGGGAGGAAGAACCTCAGCCCTGTCCGCCAGGAGCCGAGCTCGGACTCAAGAGTCGAGCCTAGTCCCGAAGAAGCATCACCCGCTAAGACACGAGTTCCAACGTGGCTCCGGTAAAGGGAGACCAGTCTGAGCCTGGAAGGATTGTGATCAGGCCGCCGTCCAGGTGGGGTTACGCCCGGACCCCTCAATGCCGCAGAAACTGCTGGGCAGGGAGCGAAGGGCCTGGCCAGGAACTCGTAAGGAGATCTCCCACTTGGGAAAGGGAGGAGTCACCCAAGAACATACAGAACGAGGAGTAAGTACATCCTGGAAGCCCAGGCAGAAGCCGCAAGCCTCGATCTGAGGATGGGATATCTGGCAGAGGAGACCATCCAGGCGTGCAGAAGGATGAGGCGCGAGCCCCCCATCTGTTTGAGACCAGGAATACCTGGACACGAACCCTGGGTCAAAAGAAGGGTCCACCACCTTCCTGATCACCTCTAATTAGAGGGCCAGGCAAGTCGGCTCAGCGGGCCGACAAAGAGGCTGTGGACCCAAGATCCCCGTGGGGCAACGGCTCAAAAAGGGGGAAACCTGCTTGCAACCCGCGACAGGACCTACCCTTAGCACCCCCCAAGAGGAAGGGGTTAGGAGCCGTCCCCCACGGGGAAACCCGGGCAGGGATGATGGGGCCGGGGACAGTGCCCCTTAGCCCGTCACTGAGCAGGCTTGGTGGACAGAGAGGCCGAGGGGGCCCTCGGATCCCTACCTCCCTGCTTCCTTTTGGAGGAAGACGCTGGTCTGGCAACAGGCCGCCCAGCCTGCTGGCCCTCATGCTGGGCTGGTCGAGCCGCAGGGGCCGGGGGGCAAAGGGGCTCACGCAAAGGCTGTCGGCTGCCCTTGTCCTTCCGGGCGGGAGTGACCGAGTCTGGAGTGGCATCGGACTTCTCAGGCCCCTGGAGGTGTCCCTCCACTCCAGGGCCAAAAAGGTCAGTCCCCAAGAAGGGAATGTCCGCCAACTCGTGCTGGGTTTCCAAAGGGAATGAGGATAACCTCAGCCACACCCTGCGGTGCATGGCCACTGCGGCCGCCACCGATCTGGCACAGGAGTCGCCCAGATCCAGAGTCATCTGGAGCTGCTGTTTCACCACCACCCTACCCTGGTCCCGCACCCACTGGACCATGGTCCACAGGTTGGACGGGAGATGAGGGAGGACCTCGTCCAGGGAGCCCACAAGGGCGTGGGAGAAGTGTGCCATCAGTGCCACCGAGCTGGCCTGACTGAGGCCTAGGGAGGACGCAGCGTAAACCTTGTGCCCGACGTAGTCCATCCTTTTGGACTCCTTGTCAGGGGGCCTATCCACATCCCTAGCGTTTCCAAAACATTGGAAAACATTGTCGGTGACTACCCCTTCAGTCGAGGGGTGTTCCGAGAACCGGGCAGAGAACAGACAGGGACAGAGTACTTCCTGGCCACCCTGGCCAAGGGCGCAGGGCAGGAAGTAGGCCGCCGCCAGAGCTCCAAGGCTGGGCCCACGATTGCCTCAGCCACCGGGAAGGCCTCCGAGGGTGAGCCCCTTCAGTCTAGAATCTCCATAAGGGGGTAAGGGGCCCAATTGGAAACGGGCTTGAGTTGCATCCCGGTGAATTCCGAGATGAGCTGGAGCAGACCCATAAAGGACGATGGGCTGTCATCCACAGAATGTTCTGGGGAAGACCATGGGTCCTCCCTGCTAGGAAACATAACGGAGTCGATTTTAGGCTCCGAGGGTTCTGCAAAAAGCTGCCGCAGGCCTGAGTCACTCTTCGTCCGCCGAAGGCGGGCAGGAGTGAGGGGAACAAGTAACCTGCAGGACAGGTCATGGCCCGGCCTGGGTTCTACCAAGGACGGAGGGGCGGCAGGGATCGGACGGGCAACCAGCACCAGAGAGGACACCTCGACTGTCTCGAGCGGCTGCGTCGCCCAACCAAGCGGCGGCTGCTTACTAGCCGAAGAATGAATCGGGGTCGATTGATTCCCGGACAACAACAGCTGCTGCCACATAAACTCCTCAGAACGCCAACGCCAACGGCATCGGGCCACCTCATCTGAGAGGGGACGAGGAAGAACGGCACGTTACTTGACTCGGTGCCCCAACCGAACGCCGAGGATGGCGTGAGCGGCTAGACTGACAGGAGGACCGAGACCAAGACCCGAATCTTCAGGGAAACCGAGGGCGGGCCTGGGAAGGAGCGGTGCGTGCCCACTCCTCCTTCGGCTCGGAAGAAATGGCCGAGGACTGCCGACCCGAAGGTACCAGCAGAACCTCAGCCTCCGCCGGGGGAACCGGCGAAGGGTTGGCGGCACTAGCAGAAGACAGCCCAGATGACAGGTCGAGAGGTTCGCCACGTCGACAGGGGTCCTGGCCGGCTGACCTGACGGGACACCGTGAGGCCGGCGCCAAGCCGCATCTCGACAGTGCCCAGCCGGGCGGGATGGGGAACCTCCCGCTCCATCCGGAGCCGACGAAGGGACTTAGCCTGTGGCTCCTTGGATTTGGGCTGAGAGGCAGGTCCCAAAGGTCCCTCTCCCTTCAAAGAGAGGGACTGGCAATCCTTGAACTAAGTTGCATGAGGAGAACCCAAGGAGAGTGGGATAAGCGCCACGACCGAGGAAGAGGGAGGGCAGCCACCCCTCCTGGAGGGAAGAAGATCGAGCTGCTCAGAAACAGCCGAGCGGACGCTGCCCGACGATCCAGGAATTTTCGAGCGGGAAAATTTACGGGCGTCAGAAAGCCCCGAATCGGGCCACAAGGTTCTCCATAGGGAGTTGGCCGAAGAGCAATAAATAAAACTCATAAAGCTTGAGGATCATGATCCAGGTCAAGGCAGTAAACGCACGTGAGTGCAGGTCTCTTCTCTTGAGGAATTAACCGGGCGCCTCCCGGGGCCGGAAAAGGAATGAGCCATCGCTGCAGCGAAGAAGAAAGGATCGAAGTTTTAGAAAAACTTTAATTGATTTCAAAGACTGAAATTTCCAGGAACCAGTCGAAAACGCAGAGCGCTAAGGAGGGAACCTGAGCTTCCAAGCGATAAGGAAGATCTTGCATCATGGGCTGGAGCCGTGAGTTTTACCACCCGGGTGGGTGGGAGGAGCCAGCTTGAAGACCTTCCGGCAAGATTTAAAGCGACAAGGAACCTGCCAATAAGTGTGGATGAACAACATATCCATGTCCCTAGAAAACATGTTTCTGTGTGGTAACTATGGTGGGTAGTTTTTTTTTCATTTTTAAAAAGAAAAAACGAATCAGACAAACTACTGACTGCATCAGCAATCTCTACAGAATGTGACCAATCATAACACTAAATCATAAGGGGGCTGACAGTGTTCACAGCTCATGTTTGACATCATACACGACCCATATGTCCTGTGTGAATTAGACATTGAATTCAAACTAAACATAGCTGAAAACTAGAAGAGATCTGTTTCTGGGAAACATTTTAACTCAGAAGAAAATAATATTTCACACACAGAATTGTCACCATATGGAACTCCTTACCGCTAGGTATCATTTTCGGTAAAAATAAATCTGAATTCAAAACCGGTTTAGATAAATGACTGCCCCAAACCTCCCTAGAGTAAAGTGTCAAATTGTTTCGTCTGAACCTCCCCAGGGTGTCTCCATTGAATTCATGGAGATATTTTCCCCACTGTATCAATGACTTCTGACTACTCCTGCCTAAAAAGCCTTGGGCATTTTTACACCCATTATTGCTCCACGGTCATAGGCTAACCATGACATATTGCACCTTGGTCACTTGGTAGAAACTTGTACTACCAAGTGTTTCTGTTTCTGTCTAACATGTGCATATTTAGAAAAATGTGATGAGCTGTATATACCTGTCCATGATCCAACTAGCCTAGGGGGTGTATATGACAGTGTTATAAGTTATATTATGACCAATCCAGTCCTTGAGCTATGCTCCACTCCTATGTATGATGACCTGTATATATCTGTCAGTTGAACTAGCTAGTCTAGAGTGTATAATCTGAAATGTGCTTACTACTATATGTTTCCCCTAGCGTCAAATGATGTATTTCCCACGTTTGTTTACTGTGACAAAAAACTGTACTCTCTTTGCCATGTCTCCTTGACTGTTGTTCCTCATGTTGTATTCTCCCAGGTCATTCCTGAAAATAGGCATAATACTTGTCTAGTGTACTTACCCGGTAAACAAAAGCTAAATAAATAAATATTTAATGACTGTTAACATTTCTTACTACTAGTTCTCTATGGAGCTATTGAAGGGCTCACACCTCCTCAGCTCTGAATAGCCTCAGTATGAACCTCACTCTGAACCTCAGCACAGCCGTTCTGCATGAGGCGGCATGGACTGTTTTGGCTGTGGAAAACCAAGGCCCTTCGATAAATTTTTAAAATATCTTTGTCACAGTTAAAGATGAAAATGTGTGCGATGGTCTATTAGAACAACTGAGCCTGGTTTAGACATCTGTATTGCTCCAGATAGAATTAGAGAATAAGAGTCCTGCTGTATGTTATACGGCCACACACAGCAGACGTTCTAATGACTTCTTCATTCATGCTGGCTGCTGTTACACTTATTTCAGTCGATTTAAATTTGGAATATTAATTAAACCAAATAAAAATTAGATTTGCTCATGTACTGGGTTTGGTCAGCAAATCCTGTTTTATTTTTTTTTTGGGGAGTGATGATGTATTAGCTTGCTTTAGTAGCTGCTTACCCAGCTGAATCCGTAAATTCATCGTGGGGAAGCAATGCATTAACCCAAGATGATTATATCAGTTGGAATGCTTAGATAATGTATCTAAATTTGCAGCCTGCTTTCCCGGGAGCACATTTTATTTACTTTATTACACTTAAGGCACACAGTCCACTCGACAGAATGAGTTAAAGAGTAGACAGACCTTTTATTTCTCAAAGGATGAGAGCTCCTGCTGGTGTTATGCCTTGGGTTATTACTGCAAAATAAGTAATATTTATATAACAAAACTGCTGTAATAAGTAGTCCATCATAAATATATTGCCAAGCGGCACTGTGGTCAGTAACCAGCTATTTGAATTACAGTGTCACAGAAACTATGTAACCTCAGTTACAGGTTGCTAATTGACATTTCCAAAGCACCAAGCTTCTCTGAAAATTAATGCAAACAACCGCCTCTTGTCAGGCATAAAGAAATGATCACAAACGACCTTGTCTGAAAAAAAAAAAAAAAAAATCTCCGGCACAGTGTTTTAGCTATGGTGATATGGCCCCTAAAAATACATTACCTATATTCGCTGGAATAGGCTGTGATCTCAGTGTCGTTCCGTAACCACTTGAACTCCAGCGGCCAGCTTCCCTCAGCAAGGCAGGTCAGGACCAGTCGGTTCCCCTCCAGGTGGATCTGCGGTGGGCCGGGCTCGGTCTTGAAATATGGCGCGACGTCATCTGGGAAAGCACAAGAGGAAGCAACAGGTCAAGAAAGCAGTAGGGAGGTGAACCTTCCAACTAGCAAATGAAGTCAAACTAGTGGACTGCGGAAGAAGAATGGAGAGGCAGAAAAGAACTACATTAGCAGAAGAGGACTGGATTTGAGGTGATTTTAAGTAGCCGTAGTGACCATCCCAGTGAAAACTGTTTCATATCAGGGCTTGAATAGTTTTAATGCAAGACAAAATCTAATAAGGAAGAATAAAAGGGATTTAGTTTTTCTCATAATTATTTATGCAGCACCTTAAAGCAGCCACGTGGGCTGGGAAGGGTTAACCATAAAGTCAATTTCATAACCTATCCCTTTTGAGTAATAATAATCCACCTCCAGTTACCAGACAAATCAACTGTACCATAAACCACAGTGCCCGTGGCATACAAATTATCCCAAATGTTCTGGTAAAGTGACATGGAAATTTATTAAGCCGTCATAATCAGGCCCATCAATCAGGTTAGAGTCCAGCGGAGGAAGGATTCGAAATCTCAGCATGAATGGAGCAATCAGCCGGAGCAGGGCCTTTTTATTACCACACTCTGCTTCCTAGACAGCTGAATTTCCCAGGGTGACTAACCTTCTGGTTAAAGCTGCTAATCTTCCCTTCAAAACTTCCTTTATATCAAACTCAAAAAACACATTTTCACACTCCAGTATCTGAATTAACCACTCAGGGCGTAAAAGGATCTTGAAATATTTTCTACAAGGAAAATCGCAATCCAGGTCCCCCCTTTCTCTTGGAAAAAAATACAAGTCTCCAATCTCTTGCTGGTAAATGTAGTCATCCAAAATTTCATTTGCTGGCAGTTTAGAATATTTGGGTTATACCTGCCAGATGCTGAAAATTCAATCTCAAGCCTGTTACACTCTCTCCATTGTAATAGTTTGAATCTATTGATATACATAGGGGCTGAGAACTGAATTTCTGTTTACTAAACGTGCCCTTTTTCAGACATACAGTATGTATGAGCAGAACGTCTGAACTGCAAAGCTTTGAAGCATTTAGAAAAGCTGTTGCTTTGGAGTACTGCATAGCCAAAGAATCGCCATCTTGCTACAATAAACTGAAGGTAAAAGACAGTTACTAAGGGCTACACTATTTCTTTCTACAAAACGATTCCAAATTTCACTGGGCTTGTATCTACTACACCGGTCTCTGTAAAACTTGTGTCCTTGTCAAAACTTAAAAAAAAACAAAAGAAACAAAAAAAACCTTTTTATAAACATCTTTCTACTACAGTACTGGTGTTCTTTCCACATTCACACAATAGTAGTGCCCGCTGAGCGTGAGTGAAGTCCTCCAAAAGCAAGCAGTAAAGACCTTGTAAGCAATAAACTAAACTAGGAGTTCCAAAGCAGACCTTCAGCAACTAAAATCGAGAAGTTCTAAGTATATCAAGGGATAGAATACTGCCATTGGCCTACAGATTAGTACACATCTGCAGAGGATATTTATTCATTCATGCTTATGAAGGGGGGGGATGGGGCCACAATGGACTCAAAAGTCCTTTCCAACTTTACCTTACTATGTTACTATGGTACAGATCCTTACTCGGGCCCCTTCTCCAGAGTATACCGTACAGTTCTGGTCCCCATACTATAGCAAACAGATAGATGCAATAGAAAGGATACAGTGAGGCAGCCGGGAAGAGAAGGATGGCGCGATCCAGAGGACACTCTCCTGCTATAGGGAGGGAGGATGGAGGGAGTGTGCAGCTGCCACGGAAGCCCCATATGAGTAACCACAGTGAAGCTGCGGGCAGGTGTGCCACAAGGGAGAGAAGACACTGGCTGACGTCACGCTGCCTGCTCTGGTGTGCGTGCTTGGGCATGGCATCGTAGACCCAGCATCTCGAGACAGTGGAACAAGGAAAACTGAAAATGGCCTTGGCAGTTATAGATGACAGATCCCAGTAGATCCAGGCACCTGCCCCCTCCCACCACCTGATGAACGAATGCTGTCAGAGATGACCCCACCTGGGGGGGGCAAACCAAGGCTCCATGGAGGCCGGCCACACTGGTGGCAAAGGCACAGAGTCCAAACAGTAAACTGAGAAGTCTAGCATTCAGCAGTGAGGACAGTAGGAGAGAGCAAACTACTGATTAAAACAAACAAAAAGGATTCAGAGGGGAGCTACGCGTATTATTTCACAGAGTGCTCGAAATATATATAGACAGATATATAGTACAATCTCCATCTAATGAACCCCCATTATACGAACATCCCTATCTAATTAACTCATAAAATGTCTCAAGTGAATACATTCTGAGCGTTTTAATCCCAGTTTTACAAACTCCTCATCTCAACTAATTTCATGTCTCAGTTTGGATAATCGAGATTGTACTATATATAATTTTTTTTTTTTTTTATTCCTGCCAGGTGTCAGTCACCCTCTATGGACCCTGGGGCAATCATTCAGCCACATCATCACTAGCCCGCTGCCACCATCTCAGTCATTTTCAGCTGCAGGATTCATGGGAGCCTGATATAGACTGACCATCACTCAGACTGCGGGGGTTCTCTTTTCACCACCATAAGCCCACAAGATGGCGCTGCCTGTCCCCAGAGTTCAGCCTCAACCACTACAGCTAACCCTGGGAAAGGAAGCCTCCGTGGCCCTCCATATGGGTCGCTGTGGCACCAGATGCCACACCATCCCCTCCCAGGGCTAGGAAGCGCTGCTTGTGGCAACACTATTTCCCAGCATGACCACCCACTCCATGCCAAGAGTCCGCTCCAGAATGCAGGCAGCCAGCATGGAAGGCTGGGGCAATTGGAGGCCCCTGTGGAACAGACTTCCGTCTAAAGTAGTACTCCTTGAAAACATCCATACCTTTACATAAAGACTAGACTGCAAGCTACGTGGCCCTAGGCAGCATGGGGCTGCCAGGCATACTGGCTACCCAGGTTTGATCCCAAGTCCAGCATGTCAGTAGCCGACAGGAAGGAGGTGCCAACAGTGGCCTAGATGGTTGCCTCCTCCAGTGAGGGTGACCTGCAGATCCCACTACACATTTGCCCCCGGTGGCCCACGGTTCGTATGTTGATCTGAGGCGGGTGCGCACTGTAATGGTGGGGATGCTGCGGATTTGTCCCGATGTCATGAATGACGTCTTGTGCAACTACATTAGAAGGTATCAGGGAAGGGAGAAACGTGGAAAAAGGGCAGTTTGGGCAGATAGCAGTAAGGAATGCATTTGAAGAATTCCAGTCTCCCATAGGAGAATTCTATGAGACTCATGGTGAGAAGTCTATTTTCATAACACCTAATAAATGCTGAAACCAATGACACCGACTCACTAGTATCATATATGTTATAAATTTATTGCATACAATGGTAGCGGTACACACGAGACCCCGACGACCTGAGTTTGGGAAGAAGCCAGGGCCTTCAGAGGGCCAGCCGGGGGAGGGGGGGAGAATGGATCAGCCCAGACGCTCTCCTCCACACTCTCGCACCCCGCTACTTTACCACCACCTGGGTGACCACAGGTGGTGGGCGGTGCAGCAGATCTGTGAATGGAAGGCAGACCATTGTACCATGCTCACGGATTGGTTGCATCAGGCCTCAGTGGCAGCCAATCCTGCTGCACACTGCTGGCGGGGGCAGGGAAAACAAAGGGTACAGGCCAAGAAAATGAAGCTGCCCCAGCGGCTCACTTCTACAACGGATTCCAACTGCAACGCTCCTGGACTGACTCACATCTTCACCTCTACCTCAGGTGGTCAGATGACTCTGGGGAAGTAATGCCACAGTGGCAGATGGCAAACCCAGCCCCAGGGGTAAGCAGCACAGGGGTGTGTCTCTGGTGGGTGTGGAGACCAGGAGTGGCTGCAATGGGGTCTCATCAGGGAGGGCAGCTCAAGTGGAGACAGCCTAAGGAGGTCTTAGCTCATGGCCAGAAGGAGCATAAACAATATAAAAAAAAAAAAAAAAATGCATTACATATTATAATACATTAGCCACAAAATCCACCCCCAATGTTTCATGGCATAGGCATTTCACCAGAATAGTGATCCATACTCTGGTGAAAGCACTGCACACTAGTCTGTTTAAGCCTTCTTGTCAAATTCAGATTCTATGACAAAACATCTTAAGATGCAGCTGAAACCGTCAACCCCCAAGCAGCCCAGTGGATATGCCCAAACTCCCTAGGCCACAAAATGGACCTGTCTTCGAGGCACTTACAGGATAAGGGAGCCACCCGACCTAATGGGAAGGGACATTCCTCAGGGTTCAGACCAGCGGTGGATTGGGTGGAGTATGTGGCGCAGGCCTCAGGCATACAGTTGGTAATAGCAAGTCCTAAAGCTAGACCAGTGGCGTGAGGGCTGAGGCATCATGTTGTACCTCTTGCCACGCCGGCGACCCATGTTCGCAGTGCGAGTGGGTCACCAGGGCCAGCCAGGGAAGGACAGGATCGAGCATCCAGGGGACAGCTCTCCTCTCCCGGAGAGGGTGGGGAACATGGACCGGCACTTGCCTGAAACCTAGCAGGTATGTAGAGTCCTGTACAATGCGTCGCGGAGGAGGAGCAGCCAACCAGCATGCAGCATGCGGATGCGTGTGCTGCGTGCCACTGTCAGCATTGCATGCTCCCCCTCCACAAGAAAAGTGGAAAAAAGGGCCTGGCCAAGCGGCATGAACACACAGTCTCCCGCAGGCGCCGCCCCCGAGATGACACCTCTGCAGTGCTGGATCCGTTCCTGGTGGGTTGAGTCGCTCCCTACCACTTGCTACAAAGGGTAAGTCATGGGGGCATGGAAGGGAGAGGGTCTTATCCTTGGGGACGGCACTGGAGGGGCAGAAGAAGGGGGCGGCAGGGGAGGGATAGGATTGAGCATACAGAGGGAGGGCTGAGGGAATTCGCCACTCTGCAGCAGCCCCCGATGGAGATCGGGGGCACTGCTAAGAGTGGTATCTTTGGGGGGGGGGCACGGCGGACGTCGGCACGTAGTCCCTTTGACATCACTGCACGTCTGCACTCCGTGGGTACAAACAAGGAGGAAAACAGCAGGGTGGACCGAGCAGCTTGACAGCTGCACTTAGCGCAGCCCAGGGGGGGAGGGTCTGTCATGGAATTGTGCTGCGGTCCTGGTCGCGACCCTGCTAGTGGGGATAGGGGAGCCCCTCCATAGGTACAGGAGTGGCCGCACCAGGCCCGATATGTGAGTGAGTCTGCTGACCTCGAGCAAGTGGAAGGCAACAGATGGATGTAGGGCAGGTTGCCCTGCCGGTAAAGAGGAAAATAAAGTAATGATAAAGAAAGAAAAAAGAAGAGCGAGCCGGCCAAGACCACGGGGAGAAATACCATCCTGAAAAAAAAAAAAAAGGAAGTCCTAATTGCTCAGTTAGGCATTGGGGTACGAAAGTGAAATATACAAGCTAGTAACTTCGATGGCAAATGAATATACATTATGCCCGTTGAGCCGGTGGGGGTTTGAACTCAATGAACAAAACGTCTTCTTTTCAGCTTTCGTAAGTAGCAACTTAGTAGAATTCTCCATCAGCTCCTCCCCGTCCTAAAGCCCCACTCCTCCTTGGTCCAGGTCATCAAAGTGCTGGGAGAAGGGCCATCCCAGTGATGTGGTGGGCTGAAGAGTTGGACGAACCACCACCAGCCACACTGATGATCCAGGTTCGGGAACGGACCACAGTCGCTCAGGGATCCAGGTGGGAGAGGGAGGAATGAGCATCCCATATCATCTCTCCTCCCTCACTGTGAGGAGTTTCTGGGTCCCGACACTCGACTGCTACCTGGTGGAGGCCAAATGGCAATGCATCAGGAAAAGCACGAAAGGCAGGGTGTCGGCGCACATGCAGGCCATCACATACATGCGAGCACATCACTGTCATCAGACACCTCAGTGAAATCCAAGAAAAAATGTCAGAGAAAAACACCCAAGCCCACTCGGCATTCCCCACAGGCACCGCATCACCCTAGTGGGCAGGCCACCATGGTGGTTAACTGTTAAGTCCCCAGGATGGATCGGTGACAGGGAGTGGCACAGGGACCAGGGATGCTGGGAGATAAAAATATACAAAAAGAAAATGCTGGGAAAGCGTAGATTTATGTCAGGCACCACAATGCAGGAATGTAGCCAGAGAAATCCAGTTTGTACACAATTACCTTGTTTGCTGCCTCCAGCTGTACTCTGTTGGCTGCTCTACAACTGTATACCCCAGTGCTGTGGTAGGTACTGGATGAAACTAAAGCATGCTCAGCCGTATGCAGCTGCATACTGACTTGCTTACAAAGAGCACAAAAGTCGTATTCTTACAGAAGGTGGGACAAATGGTGCCCCTCAAAAATAAATCTGCACACCACAGCTCACATGTTGTACGCACTCCTACATCCCTGCCAACATGGATGCAGTCCAAGAAGGCATGTTGGGCCTTGTGACGTTATACCAGTGGTAAAAATACAGCTATAAGTAACTTTGTGTATGTAGTTTCATCTGGATTCCTTTCAATTGTTTACACTACAGCAGACTACTGGCTGTGACTAGTAGGAGGGGCCGAGACCTGAATCACAGAAAGTCAGACTTTCAGCCAGAGGACCCAAAGGCAACGCCTGTGTGTGCATGGAGGTCTACGCTGTAATAGTAATCAGACTCCAAAGTCATAAACATCTGAGCAGCAGCCCAAAAGACAGCGCTTCTGCAGGACCTTGCTTCTTAGCATAAAAAATAATTGGACCACGGAAGGGTGGGCCTTGGGGGGGGCCGGGGCTCGCACTAATTGCTTTATAAGGACACCACATAGTTTGGAAATATGGTTTTTGGAGTATTTTTTGCAATAATATTTTCTGCTTGTTTTGATATTTTTCCCCTTTATCAACAGTGTGTTCGCTACAATCTGCCACTCAAAATGAAAATACAGCCCGCAAGGAAAAGAAAACCTATAGCTGAAATGTGGTCATTTCAGGTGGCTGAATTACAGTACCTCTTCAGGGATTGCATCAACCCCCTACTGAAGTTCCCATATGGAATTTTTGAGGAATCTGAAGCACAAAAATAAATCACAGAAACACAGAATCTGTTGGCAGAAGAGGACCGCTTGGCCCAGCTAGTCTAAGTGTTCCCCTGCCTGTTCTCCCTCTGCAGACTCTATTTGGTCTCCGATGACCTTCCCCTCTCCATACAGTGTTCTAATATATACCTATGTTTATCCCGTGCACGCCTGAAGCCCTCCACCCTTTTAGCCTCAACCAATTCGGATGGCAGTCTGTTCCATGCGTCTACCACCCTTTCAGTGAAGAAAAGGTTCCTCATATCCCTCCTAAACTTCCCCCCCTCCAGCTTCATCGTATGCAAGCTAGTCTTGGAGTTTGTCCTCATTTGGAAAAGGTTCCCTTCTTGCACCCACGCTTCAGCACTGACCCTGTATATTGAAAGATCTGCACCTGTATTATTAACAGAAAAGAATCCGGTAACATAACACAAAGGCACTCCAGTAAACAGGGCTCCAGATAAGGTGTGTACTGGCCTATTTTACTCACCTCATTTTAGGAAATACTCTTCAGAAATTTTTTTAATGAGTACCAGTACTCGCCCAGCATTTGTAAATACTCCACATGCCAAAGAATAGTGATTCATAACATAACCGGTGATTCAAATGGAACAGTTTTTTGCCAAATTTACAGCACTTGTATGCATCCCACTTTTGTTTTACTCGCTGTGTTTTAAAAGTGGTGAGTAAATTCCTACCTAACAACATTATTTGGAGCATTGTTGGCGCCCGAAATTCTTATCTAGAAAAAAAACTACTTTTTTTAAATAAATGAACTCCTCAGTCCACTCTAGCAAGACATTTGTACACATCTGAATTTCGTTTTACTCACCTCGCTTTCAAAATGAGAAGTACAGGTACTCATCCCAAAAAATCTTATCTAGAGCCCTGCCAGTAAATTTCCGACCCCAAATTTTCTGGCCTGACCCCCAACATTTGAAGTAGAGCATCAAACTCACCACTACTTTACAGGTGTTAATGCAAGCCCCGCTTCTTTTTATAATCTGAAACGCACAAATTACAGCTTGCTATGACTTTGGAACCGACAGGCTTTTCATTAGAGACCACTTCACTTAGAAATAAATTCACTGGTATTTAGATCAGCTGTTAAAATATAAACTTCCTATGAGAAAGGTAATAATTTCTGTGACTGCTGCCGTGTATGAAATCCACAAAGATTTCCACCCCGTGGGCAGGTAAATTGGACATCTGAATGCAATGGAACTACGAATCAGGCCAACAGTAAACATGCTTTATCCATATATAAACATACTGAGCAAGAATGAGTCTTTTTTTTTCTGTCCCATTTCTCTAGTTTCTCCTTCCTCTTTCCTTTTTTTTTTGCTCTCCTCTATCTAAAACAAAGCATTCTAACAAGACACGTAGAAAACCAGCCTGAGCTACTCAAGCAATAGCAGCCTTGCACACCCTTTCCCTGCCCCTCCCCCACACTCAATCTTCTCGACCAAAAGCCTGCAGCTTCTCTTCCAATCTAACCCCATCGTACACACCACCACTGTCCACCACATCCAGTGGCACTCTGGGTCTTTCTTCTGGCTCTTCTCCAACAAATCTCTGGCCGAATTGCCCGACATTACTGCTTTACAACTTCTTTCCTATCAATGTCATAAGGGAAAAGAGAGATTGCCCTACGTCTCCGTTAGTGCTTCGTATTACCACTACTGCATCCTGTATTCCACTAGGTGCTCAGAAGAACATAGCTAGCGAGCCGGCCTGCGCCACCTGGGGTATCGCTTCCCGTGTTGGCAACCTGGAGCAGGACAGACAGATCTAGACGCGTCTGCTCATCTGTCCTCTGCTGGTACGGAAGTAGGGAAGTGCAGCAACTGGAGCAGCTATATCGGATGGAGAGGCACGGATGGGCCCCTGAAGCCATGGTGCTACAAGGGTAGGTACGAAAATAGATGAAAAATGAGGGAGCAGCTCCACTACAACCACCAGCTGTGATGACCCGATTGCTGGCACCCTGCCTAACTGAATTCAGTCTCAAATAGCTTTGGGAGGGCAACCACTAACCCTACTGGGGAGAGGTCAGTCTCTTATCTGGACTACAAGCTGCAGTTCCCTCCAGTGGTGTTTGGAGTCGCAGACTAGGCTGCCTGAAGGAAGGCCTGACCACCTCCACAATACTGAACACATAACATTTAAGGAAAAGCACACTGTTATTTCTAACGTTCACTTCACAATGCCACACATTTTACTGAAACCAACAGGCCGTTCTGCACATAAACAATGCAATACAAGCCACAGCTGGGGTACAATATATTAAATTATTCAAGAAAAAAATGATACACTTTTCACTTCCAGAGTGAGGTTTTCAAGGTTCTTGAAGTGTTCTCTCACTGGCAAGGCAAAATGAAAACTGGACAGAATTTATGATCAATACTGAAAGTGCATTGCAAATGTCAAGGAAAGAACAGCAAATATGAACTGCTGAAAATACATACATTTAATTTCATTGATTTGGTCTTCTGTGCCATAGACACTCTTAAAGAGCTAGTGTACTGCCTAAAACTAATATTAGTTTTTACAAGCTGTCAACTATTACTTTTAATGTTGGAGACGTTTTTTTCTTTTCCCTTTGGATAATCAGAAGATTGTTTACCTCAGTCGGGCCAGTGGCATGGAGGGCTGAGGCACGGGGCACTTCCCCTCCTGCCATGCTGGCAACCTGAGGTTGGCAACAGACTTGGGTTGCTCAGGGGCCAGTTGGGGAGAGGAAAGATTGGGTGTCCCAAGATGGCTCACCTTTCTTGGGGAGCAGGGTTAGTGTCGCACGTTGCTCGACTGCCAACCAGTGATAGCTGGATGGCAAAACATGCACGTCACCATGCAAGGGAAGGGGAACACGTGTTCAGGACGCCGGGGCCATCTCCGCGGACGTGGAGCTTGGATGTTGCGAATACAGAGGCTGGCGTTGACAGCGGTAATGGCCCGCCCAGTCCTGGGTGAAGGAAAGGGGACCAGGACAGCCGGTGATCACCGGACAGGCTGTTACAGCCACCCAGCTGGCCAGGGGAGCAGAAAAACCTCTCTGAAAACAGCTTTTTGATGATGGTGAGCGAGTCATAAAAGACTGTCAGGCAAGTTGAATCTATTAACGTACAACTCTCAGTTACAAAGAAACATATCACTATTAACCCTTAGGCTGCCAGAAGATGTAGAACATATAGGTTTTTAGTATGTGTATACACGTCCACAGCACAGAGAGGGTTAACACTAAAGCAGCAGAAACTAATAACTGTGACTGAGGCTTCAACTGAAGAATACTGAAACCATGCATGTCACCTGGTGGGACAAGACTCCCAGAATCAGTAGTGGGGCTTAACCCAGGTCAGTTTGCAGCAGCTCTGCTTACAGACTTACTGACGCTTGAACACCCTGCTTGCACCGACTCTGTCCACCACATAACGCCATGCTAAAGACAAGACCACCAGAGCATCTCTCGCCCCCTTATAATACTTTGCTTGGGCCCACTTTAGACAGAAAGATTGTTCGAGGCACCAAAGAGTTGCAGACACCTTCCTTCAATGAGTACATGCCATTACATCTTTTTCTGCACCTCAGCTGTCTGTGACACGAAAGACACAAAGGCTTTTATAATGTCCATGCCTAGAGCCATGAGCTCGGACTGTATCACATCACATCCCTCAAGTCTCTGCTGAAGTCCACGTCCATGTCTAGAGAAAACCTGTCTCTCTGGGGATCCAGCTGAAGCGGCACTTGCACTGAAGATCTGCACAAGATCAAACCCTGCACTCAGGTATGTGGGGATGCTTGGTTTCCTGGCTGATACAACCATTGCTCCTTTGTGTGGTTTACCGTAAGAGGGACTTGGCTTTCAGGCTAGGACTATGTTTATAAGTTAGCAGCCCTGACTAATTTTTGCATTACAGTCGAGGGAACACTGTCAACCAATCAGAGTGCTCCTTTCCCCCCCGTGTGTGAGACACTCATTCTGTGAAAAACGTCTCATGCGCAGATGCCCTGGAAACGAGCATGTTCCGGGAACAGTTTTTTTAATCATTATTGATTGCTCTTTATCAATAATATATTAATCCGTCCCCTGTCACCACTCGTTCCTGTATTAGAGTGGTATCACTTGCCTTCAGCTTGAGCCGGAACAGTTCGGCTTTGCTTCGCTGTTCTACCTCCAGCCGAAGGCACGTGAAACCACTCTTACACAGCAACAAGTGGCTCCAGGGGGATGTATTCACATATATTGAAAAGTGAAATTTATATTCACAATGCTGGTGACCCAAGTTTGGGAATGAGTAATGAGTCTAAGTCATCGGGGGACCAGCTTGGGGAGGGGCGAGAGCATCCTAGTGAAGGTTCTTCACTGGGGTAGGTGGGGAGGGAGCTTCACTGCACAGCCGCCACCTTGGTGGGCACAGGTGACAGTAAAAGCGACAGCGGCTTGGGGAAGGAGTAGGCTGCCTGACGTTGACATGAGCAGGATGAGCATTCGTTCATCCATCATCATCATCATCGTCGTCCCTAGCCTGTGGTGTCCATACGGCATGAGGAAAACTGGAAACCACCCCTAGCTATTGCAAGGATAAAGCCAGTCTAGCTCTGCAGGCCACACCACTGACCTTGGCTCAGGATTCGTGACTCTGGGGGCCTATCCCTGGGGAATAGTAGGTAATGTAGCCCTGAAGAAGGTGGGTGCCAGGCTGGGGGGGGTTGGGGTGGCAGAAGGGGACTGACACAGAGACAAAGGTAGCAAAAAATAGTAACTAAACAAGAAAGAAATTCATCTCCTATGATCGTAGCTGTATGTCTGCTAACAACGGTGGCTGCCATACCGGATTACACAATGTCCGTTAATCCACAAACTCTGCCGTGCACTGTACAGGAGAGGGATTCCCCACTTGCTTTTTTCTTAAAAAACAAAACAATCCCCCTCATTTGAAGCATTAGATCACATTAATATTTTTGTATAATCTATTATACAACTCCTTTAATGCTACACTTTTTTTTCCTTCAGTTTTGGCTGGGAAAGGCACACTGAGAAAAAGCTCATTTCCAGGTGCATCCCGGGAGCACAGGGAAGTTAAGTGACTTGCTCAGGGTCACACAGCATGCAAGTGGAGCTTGCAGGAATCAAACCCATGTCTACAGGGTTTGATCCCTGCAGTTCATTTCTGTTTACAAATCTGCTTACATATTTTTTTTTCTTCTTCTCTTGGGGAAGCTCTGCCTCTGGTATGACCTCCTCCTCATGCACCATTTCCAAGTTTACTGTCGCATCCTGTTCTGCCCCTACGGTCTACCCCAGTGGAATGGTCGACAGGTACCCCTACCATCCGCTGTGCACAGGATCTAGTTCTTGGGGCAGGCCACGTAGTCTCTGAATTTTTGCTCAAAGTGTAATTGTATATTGTAGACTGTCACCCCCAATTCTTTTGCAATATGTAATGTATCATGTTAATTTCCCCCAACACTTTTTACACTGTGCTATTTATACTGTTCTGTTTATATTCTGTATAATTTGTTTTCTAGTATGTATTTCATTGTGCCATACTGTTGGCTCGGGTCATGCCTGAAAACGGTCCCCTGGATCAGTGCACCTACACAGTAATCAAAGACTTATATAAAATAAAAATCAACGTGGTCTGCGAGGGGTTGGACCTTCATTCAACCTCTCCAGCATGTTCCCCGATTTTATCCCCTGGACGCTAACGTGAGGACATATGCAAACTGAAGCATGCTGAGCATGTCACCATCAGCATCCTCCCTCCCTTTGAAGTGCTTCAGGTGCACTAGCCACCTCTGGTCACCCAGGTGGCAGCAGAGCACTGGAGCTTGCTGCCCCCCTCACCAAAGGATACTGTCCTCTGGGACACCTGATCCTCTTCACACAGCCAGCCCTTCAATAACGCAAGCGCAAACCTGGGTCGCTGGTGTCACGAGCAGCAGCTCTACTGCTGCGCCGACAGACCAATGAATCTGTTTAGATGGTGCCACATTTCATTTTATGTTCACCTTGTCAGGGATAGTGCTTAGTAACTTGGTGGGTCTGCTGCACCCTAGTTCATCTTAGTCACACGCACACTGAAGTTAAACTATGGGTGTTTAAATAGAGCTGAGAATGTCAGTCAAAAAGTTACGGCAGCCATATTTAATAATACTCATTAATTATTTCAATTTAAAAAATGCTAACATAGACTCAAAATGAGGAACGAAAGACATCTTAGAAGACATGGGAAAGGGGGATCTAAAATGGAATAGAAGTATAGTATTTTGGCTATAACCACGAGCTGCTGCTTTAACACATACAGTACACAGCTCTCATATGCCTCCTTGTAATGCAATGCTTTTGTAAAGCTTCACAGTTTCGTAAAATCCTGTTTCTGTGTTCACACTGCACCATGTTTTCATTACCAATTTGTCAGGAGCGGTTTCTGTATCTGTTGTATTCAGATTACGGCATCTGCTGGACCTCACGAGCCACTGGAAGATGGCTGAATAAACTATTCAAGGCCCTTTAATGTGAAATATTGGTCAACATGTCATGCAGCTGTTTTAGGCTTAAATTTACACTTCTTCACACTTCAATGCACTATTGTTGTCTGTTATTTTTTTAGGCTTTCATTTTTACGGAAGCATTTATTTTTTATATATATATATACACACACACACACACACACACACACACACACACATACATACATACATACACACACACACACACACACACACACACACACACCTTCTTCTCCCTTGCCTACTCATCCTTCCAGGGATATATCCTGATCCCAGGGACATACCCTATTCAGGCCTAGCATCTCCTCATCCTCTGGGTCCCGCAATGTGGGTAAAGGCTCATGGGGGAGGGTGTCTCCACCACAGCAGCAGTGTCAGATGCTAGGACCCAGGGGGGCCAGAGATGTCAGTCATTATATAGACGGTTATGGAGCCTTTATCCCATTTACTACCTGGCCCTCTCTCCTCCCCTGGTGTAAGCGGAGCCTCCTGATGGCTTTGCACGCACACAATGACGCTTGCGGAGAGAGCAAGCTCCCCAGCACACACAGGAGTGCTGCAGTATCAGAGCCCAATGCCATTGCCCCTCAGCCACAGCACACTGCCAAGCAGGAGCTGCTGCGGCTCGGCCGGTTTCCTAACGTGGCAACTCCAGTTCTCTCCCAGACCTTGGCAGCCTGCACGGCAGCATACTGCACTGCCCTGAGCCTTCAGACGGCCTTCTTGAAGTATTTTTAACTTCTACAGTGGCAAGGAGGGAAACCATATCACAAAACAGACAACTACCATAAGACAAATAGAAATACAAATACAGTCGGCCCGCCAGTGTTGGATTTCCATCTGCGACACCGGTGACCCGAGTTTGGGAGCAAGCTTGGGTCGTCAGAGGACCGGCCGGGGAGAGAAGGCTGTAGCGTCCCACGACAGCTCACCTTCTCCTGGGGGAGGGTGGGGATGCAGCTCGGCGTCTACTGACTCCTGGCAGAGGCCAGGGGCTTAGCAGGACGTCAGTGCCTTATGTGCTGGGCTGGTCTTGGATGGAGGTCTGGAGCTTTAAGGGCACCAAAGGCTTCAGCAGCATGGGGTAGGATGTCGCGGACGTCAGCGTTAGCGCCTGACGTCAGGGACTCGCGACATCTCAGTAACTGGGAAAATACCTGCCAGCCCCAGGGAGACGGAGTTCCGAGGAGCTAGCCCTCAGATATGCATTCACCTGCCTGGATGCCCGGGACCAACGAAATTCAGATTGCCGGGGTGTAAGGGCCCCATCCCGTCCCCACCCAGGGAGTAAATCAAGGCTCCGTGGGGGAACGGCAACAGACCAGG
This sequence comes from Neoceratodus forsteri, assembly GCA_016271365.2. Taxonomy (NCBI): domain Eukaryota; kingdom Metazoa; phylum Chordata; order Ceratodontiformes; family Ceratodontidae; genus Neoceratodus; species Neoceratodus forsteri. Next base: position 386,352,498 of record JADMNL010000025.1, on the reverse strand, counting down.
TAAGGTGGCTTGCATGGAGAAGACTCCATGGTACTCCAGAGGAAGCGGGGCTAGTGGGGTGCAGGAGGATAAAGAGAGAGACTTAAAAAAAAAAAAAAGAAATACAAATACATGCATGGGCAAAAATACAAGGAAATGTAGTAACTTAGTATCTTCCCAGTCAGAAGCGTGTCAAACAGGATGCACAGGTTCAATACAGCTGTTTATACTAGCAAAGTAACCACGGTCATTCACAGTGGTATGTTAGGATGGAGGGTGGAAACAACTCACCAACATCATCATGCCGCAGGCAGGGTCCCAAAAGATTCGAACATACGACGATGCCAGAAGAATAAGGCCTTTTGGTCTATCGAGACTGCTCATATTGCAGGGTTCCCAATGCCAGCTAAGGACTCTGCCACCCCTGCCCAACTAATTCCCCTCTTTCTGGCTACCCTCCCCCCTTTTGACCCCAAATTCCCCCTTTACCGTGTCCTAACCTTTTTTGAAGCCATACACTGTTTCAAGTCATGCCACTTCTTCAAGGGGCCCAATCCAACCTGCCGCCACCCTCTCTGTGAATAAATGCCCCCCCGGTCTCCCTCCTAAACCTCCAACTTCAGACAATGCCCCCTTGTGTTTTTACTACCACTGAGCCTGAAGAGGCTCTCCTTGTCCACCCTGTTTATACCGTTCAAACACCTGAAGGTCTCAATCACGTCATCCCTCTCCTCCAGGGAGTACACGTTCAAGGCCTCCAGCCTCTCATCATATGTTCTGCCCCGCTGACCGTTAATCATCTTGGCTGCTCTCCTTTGGACCGCCTCCAGCAGGTTTATATCCTTCTTAAGATACTGACACCAGTACTGCACACTGTACTGTAGATGTGGTCACACCAGTTACCTGTACAGTGGCAGTATTACCTCTTCCCACCTACTGCTAAGTCCTCTAATAATGCAGACCAACACGGAGACTGGAGTAATAGTGGGATTAAGGGATGAGGAGAAATCAAAACAGTGGGTGGTGTATTAGCAATCCATTACTATGCACTTTCCCTATAAGGCATATACATGCAACTTGACAGTGTACAATTACAGCATTGAGTGCCATCTGTGTCCACTATCTTCTTATACTTGACTGTCATACTGTGTTCGCTATGCTGAGGAGGAGGGTTGCGAGCCACCTGAGCTGTGCACATCAAGGCTTGATGGCCCTACTGATGATTCCTTATGCCGAGAGGAAGACATCATTTCATGGTTGTTGACTGGGTAACCTTTTGTGTCTGCCCTCAGTTAAACCCCAATAACGCAGCCTCTCACAGATGCAGGCAAAAAGACACCAAGACCGAGCAAGCCCAAACAATGAGTGAGCATGATATGATAAGACAGCACAACCTCCTGCCAGGTTTAAATTGGCTAAACACCCACAGACGGGCAGATCACCACTCACGGGCAAAACATCCTGCAAGGCTGCAGGGCTGAACACCCATGGACTCTGCTGCTTGTAGGGGGGCCTTACATTCTGCAAAGGTTTAGAGTGTTAGGCCTCAGGAGAACTGCAGTGGGCTCTTTGATCAGACCTCTGCAAACTTAGCTACATGAGCCAACTATGGTGCTCTGCTGGTAGCATGTCACACACTAACTGGGCACTGTGCAAGGCCCAATGCCATGTAGTAATCTTTCACCAATAGCTGCCTGCAGTTAGCACATCTGTAATGGGCGAGGGTTTGCTACCGACGCCGACAGCTCTCAAAATGGCCTGGTCAGGTCAGGGCACAGGTGCAGCTTGGAAGGAGAAAAACACAAGGTAATCCGACTACGCCAACCAGCCAGAGGTGGATTTTTGTGTGACGCCCGGCCAGCGAGTGTCAGGGGAAATTTTGGGGAAGGGGCCCAAGTTCAATTGCTACCAACTGGGACACAAGGAGAGGCGTGAAGCTGACTCGAATGCAAGGAACAATGTAAAAGTTTATTAAACATGACTAGACAATAACCTTACATTAAATATCTACACAAACTATAAAGAACTAGAATATTGCTAAATTCAAAACTCTAAAAGATATCTACACATTACTAAATGATACTGTATCCTACTAAACAAAACAGCTGTAAACATTCTAAGCCAACCACCCTTGCGTGTCCAAACAGGGAAGGGGAAAAAGCAAGACAGGGAACCAGCTGCCCGAGGCAGGGGAAAACATAGAACAGGACACTGGCCAGGACTATTCCGAGGCGGTGTGGGTCATCGGCACAAAAGTCTCTATAGACCACCGGAAATGGCACCCCTCCAGGAAAAAGTCTGACAACTCCACCCAGCCACAGCCCCTATGCGGACTGCTGGGACACAAGGTCACCCAGCCACAACCCCCACGTGGACCGCCGGGACATGGGGACAAACAAGGACATGACAGCTGGGTGGGGAAAAACAGGGTCGGGGCACCTGGGATCACACGCAGGCAGAAGGGTGGCGGCACAATAAACATTTCTATTAAAATCCTGTGTCTGCGTCCTTATTTCTGGCAAACATTACTACTTAGGGCACTTTATAGACCGATAAAACAATTCAGGTTATCAGATTGCATAAAATCGCTGGGGCACTGTCACTTCGTGGCCATCTTCAGCTGGCACGGATACTGGCATAGTGACAATGTTATCACAGAGGTCCAAAAGCATTGCAATAAAACAATTATGTATCTATATTTACAAGCAGTGTACTTTCAAGAGTGTGTTGCCCTTTTAAACCTGGCCTCTGGTGCAGGCCACCTAAATTCAGATGTCAGACATTAATCCACACTAAGGTATACAGTTCCTTGCTCTACGGAGCCTTGCATTTATTCTGCCCCCTTTAAGCCACTTTTGTAAGCAATAATAAATATTCATTTAATGTTCCTGCCTCTTTAGATTGGAGGGGCCTGTCGTTGCCCCTTAAGACCACTTCACAGGCAGTCAATCAAGCTTCATCATCCCAGTCCCTTCTCCCACTGTCAATGGGGCTCTCGTAGCTCCACCCAATGGGTGATCTTTGCTGGGCCTTGTACACCCCACAGTCATTCAACAGGGGAACTCTCTTGCTACGCCCTATAGGCAGTTCTTTACTCTGGGCCTAGCCCGCCCCACATTTCCCTGGCTCTTGAGGCTTTTCTGACCCGCCCCATGGGCAGTCCTATATTTGGGGCCTTGTCCTTCCCCAAGTTGCTTCTGGCACCTGGAGCGCCCAAGATGTTGTTAAAAGAAAAAAAAAAAAAAAACCCACACAGTTCCTTCTCCCTTTTGACAGCCAGCACTCGAACTTGGTGCTGCCGCCACTCACCCTGCCACCATCCATCTGCTTCTCAGGCTGGGACTGGAGCTGGAGATGGGAGGGGCATGGACCCAACTCTTCCCACAGGCCTCCACTGCTGCTGGAACTGGAGGGGACAACCTACCTCTGCTGCTGCTGCCCCTCTCAAAACAAATGCTGCTGGACTGATGCTGGGGCCTTGCCTGGACCTGCCGCCCCTCCCGACTGGACTGCTGTGCTGACGGCTTGCTGGATGGAGGGACCAGCCTAACCCTGCTGCCACTGCCCCTCCCGGAACACCTTTCCCCTCGGGACTACTGGAGGGGATAGCCTGGATCTGCTGTCCCCCCCAACAGCCATCTGCTGGGCTACTGGATGGAGGGGCCGGCCTTTACACCTGCCGCCCCTCTCGACGGAAAATCCTCACCTCCGACGCAGCACCAGGACAGACACTACAGCCTCCACCGGAGAAGAAGGAGCGATCTCTGACGGACTGGCTGGGACATCGCGAGGGACCCCAGGACATCAGGTGAGTCCCTACTCTTTTGCCGAGCCCCGGCTGGCCTAGCGCTCTCTCACACTGCTGCTGCTCTTTCATACGGCTCTCAACGGAATGAACAACCACTGCTGTTCAAACGGGCTGAGGATTCCGTTTCTGAATCCTCTCGAGCCCATCCCTGTCTGCATGCCTTTGCGACCGGGCCCACGAGAGCAGGTGCCCGGGTCGCGAGGTGGGGGAGGGGAGAGGGAGTTCCAAGGAGCTGCAGGCAGGGAAAAACGAGCAGAAATGCATTTTTTTTTTTTTTTTTAAACAGAGCCCAGCTGGGGCTTCACGTTGGAGGGGGGTACCCTACCCATGGACACAAACTGGGGCACTTCAATGCCTACCCAGCCCCAAAGCACATGGATGCCCATCTTTGGAGGGCACCAGGACTCTGGGGCACTACACATCTAGTACTGACCGCATGAGCACTTTGCTTGGCACAGCCTCATGTGCCAACATTTCAACCATCTGGTCTGCAGTTAGCAGTCCAAACACCGACTGCAGGAGAACCGTGGTCAGCATGTCAATGTCCACATAGCCTATACTGTCTGGAGGTGCAGATTAGGAAAACAACTTTTCTGCGTGCGGGTCACTGCATGTGCAAACACACACACTACATATGTTTTCTGAAGATTTTCATGAAAAATCAACCTCAGCAGAATCATCTTTAAAGAGAAAAATTTATTTCAGCAGAGATGGGCAGCTGCTTTAAATAGTTCAAGATGGTACTGACAGACAGTGAGGATTTCCAAATGAGAGAATTAGCAGAACAATTTGCTATCTGCTCTGGATTTATCTGGTTTATGTCAACTGGAGCACACTGCAACTATCCAGATTATCTATTTCCATTTTGAGTGGCACACATCAGGAGGAGGTGGAGCGTGACCTTTTCTTTTCGACAACGCCGAGTCAATTTCATTTCCGTATTCTGTGTCCGTCTACAGTGAGAGAGATGAGCATGTGTGCTAATCAGTCTGGTGAAGATGCTTTCCAACTTAAAAAAATGGTATTTGTTAGTTTGTTTTGATGCTACTGAAGGGGTACGTTAAGTCTTACAAAACTTTAGACTGTTTTGTTGTTGTTTTACCCTCTCTTGTGGAAAAAAACTAAACATTGAAAATGTAGTAAAAAAACCCTATAGTGACTGTGGTGCCACTGTCTTTCTTTCAGTCTCTTGCCAATATTTTACAACTACAACTCCCCAAAAAAAAGAACATTTCTGTTTACGTTCTGCCAGATATCACATCCAACTTTGTTCTGGACTACCTAACATCCCATATGATCCCTTATCTATCCCAACTGGTCCCAAACACCAATTCTTCCCCCAATGGCAGGATAAGAGTTTGGGGGGGGGGGGCGTGCTCCCCTCCAAAGCAGGATCTGGTGTGCGGGACAGGCAGGGTTTTGGAATGTAGCTGCCTTTTTGGCCTACTCTCTCATGCCACTCCTGGTACCGCACACATGCCACCATGGGTTCGTTTGCACACTGCTGCACCCTTTGCAAGGGAGCAGGATCTCCAAGCAATTCGGGTACAAGTGAACCAAGTCTGGGTCACCTGCATGGTGAAATGATGCCCCACTGCTGGACCACTAAGCAACCACTGCTATGCCTTTTTTTCCTCCCCTACAGAGCTTTTTTTCTCCATGGCCAATGGATATGCCTATTTTGGCCTTTCGAAACCTCATCCCCCACTGGGTCCAGTGCCACCCCAAACATTACCCTCCATGGCAGGGGCTCTGGGGTGGGGGCTGTCTCCTCCCCCCCCCAAAGACATTCCACTATGTGGACTAAGATTAAGTGATGGAGGGCACTAGAACCCAGGGAAATTCAAGAACCCATGCAGTGATATAGCAACACATGAACTTGTCAGCCGAAAAAGTTCACCCCCTCCCAAGATGCTTGTTTTCCCCCCTTGGCATAGGCAGAGCTCTGTAATGCCTTGTCAACACGCAGTGACATCTAGAGGAGAAGCAAGCCCCCTTGGCCCACCTCCAAGTTTGCTGCAATACCGGTTAATCAGTACCATCCCTACCAAATGCAGCAAACCACCAAGCGGCAGCTGCTGTAATCTATCTGACATACTTCCTGACTCAGCATCCCAAGGTCGCTCCTAAAATCAAGTTGTATGCACAGCAGTATGATGTGCTGCCCCTGGGTCACTGGGGTGCCTGCTTCGACAGCTTTAACCCTCCCCCAATTTATGCACCAGGTACAAGCAAGGGGAACTTTCACATTTTAAAACATTTGTTTTAACTCAGTCTCCCCTGGTTCTAAATCTCGTTCACACTATTAATATGGTGCCCCTCCCCCATAAAGTTACACTAAAAATACCACCAACAGCTTAATGTGGTTCAAGGTCAGTTGGCACTCAACTATATCCCCCTCCCCCGGGTCGTGCCTGAAAATAGGCAGAATTTGTCTAGTGCACTTACCCGGTCAACAAAAACTAAATAAAAATAAATAAATAAAGTGATTTTCCAAATTTCAGTAAACCACTGCCAGCTGGCGTCAGCAGAACACCAATCTTATAACACTGCCAAAACATCTGAATTTCAGGACATTTCATTTCTTTATAACTAAAGAAATTTACAGTAAAACAGGATTTTTACTGCTAAGACAGCATCTATCCTGGATGCTTTTCCTGCTTTAAAGTCATCATTTAAGCAATAAGGCACTCCAGGGTGTGGGTTATTGGGTGATTTACCCACGCCTTGTGTGGTATGTCATGAAGCGCAGCCAAGTGACTTAACCACACAAGAAGTGGGTAAATCCCCAAATAGACCAAAAAAAAGGGAAATCCACAGGAAATGAACTGTCCTTTTAAAAGTACTTGAAGCAGCCTCTCCCGATATGAAATAGTGCAAACAGTCTCTGAGTCAGAATCGGGGCAGGCACTGAACAAATATTGCTGCAGACGATTGTTTCTGGTGTTCTCATTATTTTCCTTTTATTTTAAATTCGGCAAATGTCTCAACATTTCACCTACAGAGCAGGCTTTTTCAAGAGATGCCTTTTATAAGCTTATTTACATAAGCCAAATGATTCACTGTGTATTTCTACACTTAAATCTTAAAATCCAGAATTTTCCGCTTTTCAAATTCCAGGTTATGCACACATTATGCTTCACAATATTTCAGACCTTTGCTGTTTTTATTTAATTTATTCATTCATTCATTCAAGTTGTCCCATCAGGCTCAGATAGCTTTTTTATGTTGCTACGCAAGACACAGAGCTCAAATGTTCGTCTGCAGCAATATCTGTTCAGTGCCCCATCCACCCCATTCTGACTCAGACTGTTTAAATCCCCAAATAACCCACACCCTGGAGTGTCTTATTGTGATTATACAATGGACCCATTTGTCAAATAAATTTAAAATATGTTTTATTTTTAATAAAAGCCATTCCTCAGCTGTGGGTTACTGCAGGATGTACTCACGGTCATGTGATGTCTTTTGACCAATGAGGTTACAGGATTTTTTCATTCCACTGTATAACTGCTGTTCTGACCTGACAACTTGTTGCCAAAGAAATAATTCTGGTGTTACAAGCAGATGATTGTGACTTCAAAGCAGGAAAAGCAGCAGGAACAGATAAAAAGTCTAAAGAGTAAAGAGCATGTTTTCATGCAAAAGTCTTCAGTGATGAAAAAAATGAAATGCGTAAAAAATTCTAATATAGGGGTAATTTCATGTAACTGAATTCCGCTGATGCCAACTGCTTTTTTTTTGGCTAGAAATTATTTATTTATTTATTGAGTTCTTGGAGTACACCTTTGAGCTGGAAGCTCATTTACAAAGGTTCCACGTCAGCAGAACATAAATTTCATACATTTCAATAACAAATAGACAACAGTACATGAATTTCAAAACTGGGAATGTGCAGAGAATATAAGTGCACTGAAGTATAGAACAGTTAACAATACAGGTTACATAAAATGAGAGAATATAGCTGCAATACTTTACTAAGCAAATTAGAAAATCGCTTTAATATAAACTGAATACCAAAGGTTTAATTTGTTGTTCTCAATGACTGCTCACAACCTGACGCATCATTTTTTTGGGGTGCGGTGGAAAAACTGTATCCATCTCAGTCACTCACATCTCAGTAGTGGAGTTTCAATACCAGACTTCATTTAAAACAGAACGTTCTTCATTTTTAAATGTACTCATCACATAAATTCGACTGACAAATTTTGTGTCAGCCTAATCTATGGGTTGGGTACACTTAAATTCTTTTCGTCATCCTGGGTTGCCAACTAAGTTCAGCTTGGTTTCAAAAGCAGACTATCCAGCAGTACTGTCCCAATAGAACCTTCATATCCTTGACTCACTGCGCTGTTTAATTATCTAGCATTTTATTACACCCTAAAATATGAAGAGTGACATGAACTAGGTAGTTAAGGTTGTACATTACTTATTTCGCTGTCTGCTTTGCAGAAAATTTACTGAGCATGTTATAAATTGTCTGTGGCATCTCCGGGAAAACATTACAAATCATAATATGTACACACAAGTCTGCTTATAGTTCACATATTTTCAACATTTATGGTCCCCTCTTTATTACTAAGGACAGCCACTTGTAAATAAAAGCCTTGTCCCTCATTGTTTTCTTCACCTGTCTATACATGATGTCATAATCCTCTGCCTCTGAATCACAATTGGTTGCCATGGAAATTATGATGTCACAGGCAGGAGATTATGATCTCATGTGTAGACACACAACAGGAGCACATGAAGTCCAAAGTGCAAGGATCCAGTTTCCATGCAAATTTCCTTAGAAACAGGGAATATGGAGACGGAATAAACATGAAATATAGAAAATACAGCTACAACTGGATAGGAACTACAACTACAACCAGATATACTTTCCTAAGTTTTCCAAGAGGCATCATCACACCATGAACTGCTTCTGTGTTCAATAGCTTGGATCTCTTCTACCCAGTAACTTGTTCTGTGACCATATGAAACAGTTTCCAAGTCTTCATCCGGCACCTCACCCCACCCCCAAAAACACATACACTTCTTTTCCATTATCCTGTTAACTGCTAACGAGTACTTTGCCTCAATATTTGCAGAGGGTGACAAGGGATCCCTACAGCCTGATGGGAGAGATGAGGAGTCAGTAAAAGTGAGAGGTCAGTCTCAGTCTGAGACCATAGGATGGCATGAGGCTAGGGCACAGGCTAGACCTGACCAAGGAGGAGTAGGAAGGTTGCATGAGGGAGTGGATTGGAGGGGAGAAATCACAGTGGATTGGGTGAGATAGGCCCTTTGGAAACTGAAAACTGATAAGGCGCCGTGGGCTGGATGGAATACATCCGAGGGTTATGAAGATTTGGCGGATGTGCTGGCAGCCCCACTGGCTGCACTCTTTAACACCTCTCTGCAGACGGGATGGGTGCCACAGGACTGGAGGGTGGCTTATGTAGCGCCTATAAATAAAGGGGGGTCGAGGGAGGAGATGGGGAATTATAGGCCGGTCAGTCTGACGTCTGTAGTAGGCAAAGTAATGGAGGGCTTTATCAAGGAGAGGCTTGGGAGGCAGTTGGAAATGTTAGGACACCAGGATGATAAACAGTACGGCTTTGTCCCAGGGAGACTGCATCAGACCAACCTCGTAGAGTTTTATGATTGGGTGACGGGGGCCTTGGATAGACATAGGCCGGTGGATGTCCTATACCTAGATTTCAGCAAGGCGTTTGATTCAGTACCTCATAATGGGCTGATAGCAAAAATGGGGGAGATGGGGGTGGGAGGACAGGAGCCAAACTGGGTTAAAAATTGGCTTTCGGGGCGTTTACAGAGGGTAATGGTGGGTGTAGGGTTACCTGATGTGCTCTTTTACGAGGACATGTCCTCTTTTCCAGCTGCCAAATATTCTTCATGTACCTTCTCTATCCTCTTGTATTATTATTTTTATTATTTTTTTACTCTCTTCTACCCAGAATCTTCTTGTAAATGAGCTGTGAGGGTGGTGGGAATTTTAAATCTATTTACTCAGGGTCTGGCACAAGGGCTCTTCGAGGGAGGGACTGTGTGTCCTCTTTTTGGCATCCCAAAATCTGGTACCCCTAGGTGGGCGGGATACTATCCTCCCCCAGGAAGGTAATCAGTGGGGTTCCTCAAGGTTCAGTATTGGGGCCACTCTTGTTCAATGCCTACGTCTCGGATACTGGGAGGAAGGTTAGGAATAGGTCGAGTCTCTTTGCGGATGATTCAAAATTGGGAGCACTGGTGGATTGTGAGGAAGCAAGGGAGACAGTCCAGGGGGATCTGGATACCATGGAGGGGTGGTCAAGGAGGTGGGGACTGAAATTTAATGCCGGGAAATGTAAGGTTCTTCATTTGGGGGTCAAAATCCCGGGCTATGTATACACCCTGGAGGAGGGGTCACACTGCATGCCACATTGGGAGAAAAGGATTTAGGGATGGTGGTAGACATCAAAATGAATAACTCTGAAAATTGTAGAAGAATTACAGCCAAGGCAAACAGGATATTGGGTTGCATAGCCCGGGGAATTACGTCCAGAAGCAGGGAGGTGATCCTCCCTCTATATAATGCCTTGGTCAGGCCGCAGCTCGAGTACTGTGTACAGTTCTGGAGACCTCATCTGAAGAAGAACATAGCGCTGATGGAGAGGGTCCAGAGGAGAGCGACCAGGATGATTGAGGGCATGGAGGGGAGGCCTTATGAGGAGAGACTGGAAGAGCTTGGGATTTACTCACTGGAGGAGAGGAGGGATAGGGGAGACATGATTGAGGTTTTCAAGTACGTAAAGGGAATAATTAGGAGTGGAAACAGGGAGTTGTTTAGGCTGAAGAAGGGGAAATTAGGGCCATGAGTGGAATGAGGGGGAAATTATAGGGGAACGTAGAAGCATTTTTTCACTGAGAAGGTGGTGGAGTCGTGGAATGCGCTTCCCGGGAGGCTGGCAGTGGAGGGCTTCAAGAAGGGGTGGGACAGGTACAAGGGGAAACTGAATCTAGAGAAGACCCTCTTAGGGGTTGGGGTGGTGGTGAGGTGGGCAGCCATTAGGTTGCTGGCTTTCGAGCAGACAAGACAGACCATTTGGCCTATTCTGCTGGCTTTTAGTATGTTACAGTTCTAACTTTATTAATAGGGTTCACACCAGGTTATACTGAAGTGGATGTTTTTATACTAAACCTGATCTTTTTGTACAAGACTTTAAAAAAAAATGGGTGGCTAGTTCATGCTGTGTTTATGTGGCAGAGATGCAACCTTTGCATAACGCCTCCTCCATTCTGTGGAGAGGACGCAAGACTCTAACATTCTCAAACAATTGCACACATGGAACTTTGCAGATTTATTTTACTAGTCATAGCACGCTTTCTTCAGAATAAGTTAAAATTCATTCACAGATTATTCAGGCACATAAAGGGAAAGTGTTCTCCGTCCACCAACAATACCCAACAACAAGGGCAGCCTGGAGCTAACTGGTCAGCACGTGGCTCTGACTTTACAATACAGTTCTGTGGGACGCAATTTCGGAGGAGGAGGAGGAGGAGGAAGGGCAGGACTCGCATGCACTCTCCCATGGAATGTGCACTTGCGTACTCACACACTCACTCTCTGGCACATTTTCCTCGGTTTTGTGTCTCACTTTCATAGGTCAGCTCTCACACTCTCGAAGGGTGCTGGGACCAGGAGGGCTACCAAGTTATACCAAAGAGTGCCAGAAACAACTAAGCACACTACTACAAGCTACTGTACTAACTTAACTATATTAATGACAGCTCAACAAGTTTTATCTTTTTCATTTACTTCCCCCTCGTATACATTTCTCTATATCCCTCTTTCCTGCAATAACTTGCAGCATTCTGGCAAACCACCACTTGTGCCACATGTGAGTGCTCTGCTTCAAGACAAATGCCCCCTTCTACCTGACAATTGGGAGCAGGAGATGCTAAGTAATGACACCCCCTCCCCACCCACCCGAACACCACCAAATACACAATCAATGGCCTAGGCAACGGTAGCTCAAGGTCCTTCAGGAACACTGACTCCATCACTGACTTCAGCTCTTCAAACTAACAAAAACAGGGCTACTGTTTCGCCCAGAGGCAGTATGCTGTGTATGCACCATGAGGAACAGAGACGTTCACAGCGCGGTCCTGGATTTCCGTATTCTAATGCTGAGGCATGAAAGGACGCGTTCCACTCCAAGGTGAGACTGTACGATGACTCACTCGGACAGTGACTCCTGTGACAGGGCCAGGAAGAGTCTTGACACATGATGTGTCTGCACCTCAGTTTGGGGAGCAGATAAATGACATGCATGCATCAGTGACCTGCCGCAAGCATATTCGTGTTAGGTGGTAGGGATGAGAGGGCCCATAAAAGGAAAATGGCTCTGCCAGATGACTCAGCCCTAGAAGAGCATTCTGAATGCTAGGGGAGGGGTTGGTTCACTCTGATCCAGTCTGGATAGTCATACACAAGAAAAAGAAAAAAGCATGGACTCCTACTCTCCCCCCAGGCCAACAGGTAAAATTTTATTTAAAATCTCTGTGTAGCAATCATAGCATTACAAAACTTAATTTAAGTAGCATGTAGGAAAATGTGTATAGTGTTTCTAGGTAAGCTTGTGTGTGTATGTGTTTTTTTTTTTTTAGTTTGCTCTTTTTCTGGCTCCTGACAGGCCATGCATCAGTCCTGTTCCCTGTGTCCACCCCCCAACCCACCGCTACCCTGACTTACTTCAACTCCCGAGCACCCTGGCTTGCCCCCCAGGGCTGGGAGCCCTACCCCCGACACAGACTCAGTCGGTACAGGGAATGAGGATTTACAGTCGGCGGCGCAGGGCCTGCGGCACAGTGTGGTCAGATAATTTTCCCCAGTGTTGTACCCCAAGCAGACGTGGCGTGCAATGACGTGATGGCTGTAGAACCACTTTTGGGTGAACTCAGATGTACAGCAAGTGACTGCTATAAACAAGCAATTTTGTGTAGCAGACTAGCAGCTGATGAAATCTGTGTAGGTTTTTCGCTATGCTATACCAGGTAAAATATTAGCTGAAGGCTGATGACACATACCTTCAGTGCCCTGTCCTGGTTTACAACAGGAGCGGAGAAAAGTTTTCTCATTTCTCTATTATCATTTGAGCTGTGGACTGATATGCCTGACCAGAGACCACCACCATCTCTTCTACGTAGGACTGCATTGTCATCACCTGTCCTCTACTGTGGTAAGCCAACTGGTAAGTAATTGCAACCTTTTGTCAATACACTCAACAGATACGTGAAATAATTGCATCTGATGGCTCAAATTCTGCAGATCAGGTTCCCTCTATGTGGAATCTACATGCTGTGGGCTTGCAGGTTTCTTAGCTGCTGTCCCCTCAGACTCCTTAACAGAATAACCTCCAGCAGTCCCTTCTGTTGTCTCCTATTTCGTGTTCCTTAGATAAGTAACAGAGATCCAGTGGGTTGAAAAATAAGGTTCTTTATCGAGTAGAAAAAAACAGAGCTTAAAACAGAGCTAAGTTATAGAAAAGAATACAGGGCTCCAGAGCAATTCATCTAGTCATACTGAAGTGCAGTCCATGTCCAGGGCTGGGATGACTTCGAATCAAAGGCCATTTATTGGCAAGCATCCCAAGTGAGGCTTAGGATGATACAGGTAAACACAAACAAGATCAGGTTGATCAAGGCTCAGATCTTGCATGCATTTGGAGATCCGAGCACACCAAAAATCGTGGGAGGGTATACCAATTTTCAGCTTCTTATTTTGCTCTCTCTCAATCATTCTTTCTCTCCAGTGCCGCCCTTCTTTGGCAGGCCACCTTCTTGACCTGTTCTTACCTTTTCCATTGCTATTACTTCACCTTCTCTTCCCGCTCCATGTTAGGGTCTTTGGGAGGCACACAGTGACCTCCTGCAGGATAGCACATTTTCAGGAGGCAATGGGTTGTCAGTGCAGTGAGGCCCAACAGTGGCAACTTCATTTATTCCCACAGTGTTTTTCTCTGCACATTTTCTCTCTGCCCTCATGGGGTGCAGATGGCAAGGGACTCAACAGTGCGCATGGCGCCCCCCCCCATGTTAGCAGTTTCAGCTGCACTACCACCTGTGGTCACGCAGGTTGGGGTAAAGCAGTGGTACCTGCATCCTTCCCCCCTCTATGGAGGAGAGCAACCCTTAGGCTAATCAGCCCTCCTCCCCACAGCTAGCCCACAACGTCCTGGCTTGTTCCAAAACCTTGGGCACTGGAATAGTTGCTGCACTGAAGGACTGGCCCGAATGTCTAGCTTCTTGTGCTCTATTTTAAATACCAGGCTTTTTTGTTTGCAAAGTATATAAAAGTGCAAAGCAACAGCTAGCCCGGAGGCGTGGAGGGTTGAGGCGCTGGATGCCACACCTCGCGCCATGCATTCGGGGATGAGCCCGGGCCACTAGGGGTCGGCAGGGAAGAAAAAGGATCGAGCATCCAGAGGACAGCTCTCCTCTCTTGGGGGGGGTGCCAGGATTCTGCCCGGCTCCACAGTGGCCCCCTGGTGGAGACCAGAGGTACTGTAATGCCTAGGGCACAAGTAGAGGGATGCTGAGCTGCGGCAAACGTCCCTGGCATCTTTGCACGTCCGGGCTTGGCATGGGGATGGGAGTAGATGTAATTTAAGACCCCCCCGTCTCCTGATAGATGAAGGAGGGTCCGGGGGTGTCAGGTCCACCACGCCCAATGTTGGGCTCCACCTAGAGCTTCCTCTGCTCTCTGCCTCCTTGCAACCCAACTACATTATAGCAAGAGCACCAGGAGGCATGATCTGGTGGTCCCACCTTGGGAACTCAGAGCCGGGGGACAGGTGGCTAGCAGGAGATGGTGGAGAGGCTTCAGGCGGGTGGGATCAGGACAGACACCGAGAGACCACTCCAGAAGGAGTTCAGGCAGGTAAGGGTGTAAAAAAAAAAAAAAAAACAACGCAAGACAAGTTCACAGTCTGAGGTGGAACACCAGCTTTTTGGATGGGATGGCAAAATCAGAATTTTGGTATTCTATCTGGAGCACCAAATTTAGCATTACATTTCTAGCCTTGTATGCAGTGCTATACAGCAGTTCAAAATCACATCAGCAGAGGCTGATGTTGGTACAGACGTGTGTGCAGCAAGGACAGTCTACATAGTAATAAACATTTTATGTACAGCCATAAAGTAGTATTATAGATCGACGGAGTGCTCCCAACCAATCAGAGGCTCCTTTCCCCCTGTCTATGAGACACTCCTATTCTGTGAAGAGTGTCTCACGCACAGATGCCCTGGAAACGGGCACGTTCCGGGAACAGTTTAAAAAAAATATGTATTATTGAGTGCTCTCGATTAATAATATATTGACACGTCCCCTGTCGCCACTCATTCCTGTATTAGAGTGGTTTTGCTTGCCTTCAGCTTGAGCCAGAACAGCTCAGCTTCACTTCGCTGCTCTCGTCCCAGCCAAAGGCGCATGAAACCACTCTTGTACAGCAACAAGTGGTTCCGAGGGACATATTAACATATAAAATATATCACGTGCACAGCATGCCAGTGGCTCAGTAGGCTGCACGCTCGCCTCTTGGGCCAGCAGATTTGAATGACCATGGGTTTTAGTCCCACACCAGAAACGTGGGGCTCATATCCAATACTGACAAATGTAGTGATGCATTAGTGGGGTGCTGCACCGTTTAGGTGCCATCCTTTGAATCTGAAACTGTCACTTTCTGGCAGCTGCCAGTTAGAAGTTGAAGATCCTACGGCACATATTTTAAAAAGAGTGGATTTTCAGCCGGCTCCGTTGCACCGAGCGAAGGGGTTCACTCGCCACGCTGGTAACCTGGGTTCAAGCCCCAAGCCCGGGTGTCAAGAGCAGAGACTGGCAGAGAGGGATTTTAGAGCGTCCACTGGATGTTTCCTTCCCAAGGGAGTGGGTAGGGACTTTGACACCTGGAGGTCAATTGGTGGACGTGCTAGGCGGCATGCAGCCTCAACACCCGCCCCACACATCCCTGCCTCAGGTCGCCGCTTCATCCAGGCCCAAACAGGGTGGTGAATGCATGGGCAGAAAAGAGAAAAAATGGCCACTCATGCCGGCCAGATGACGGTGGCCCCACCTCCCCTCACCACGAAGCCCCCAAGCTGCACCTTCGCCCAACCAAGATGCAAGGAAGTGCCTGCAGGCACTTCGATCTCCACTCCAGCTGTTGGATGGGTAGGAGGGCCCCTCCTCACCCGATGAAGGAATACGTCAGGACAGTAGGAGACAGTGGACGGCAGAACAAGGAAGCGGCGGAGGTGAGGATGGCCGCCCGAAGGAGTGGGCAGCTGGGTTGGTTGGGGTGAAAAAAGAGCATGCAAAAAAAAAATAAAAAAATATTAGTGGATTTTTAATAGTGTCCTTGCCAACATGCTCTTGGTCAACAAAATGCAACCGAACTCCAGGAATGACCTGAAAAGTATATGTCACAGCTCAGTGAGCCTTGCCTGGTCAACAGTTACAAATGAATACATAAATACATTGCAGTACAATTTCAATAAATCATGTTCGCCAACTCTAATCTGAAATTATGCTGGTTGTTCACGGACTTTTTTTTTTCTTCAACTCTATTTTTCACCTAGTGGATGGGCAGGGGATATACCTCCTATCAGTGCCCGGAATGCTCTCCCAGCATCCTCCTCCAAGCCACTTGGCTGGGTGACCCGTAGTTTGCTCCCTACAGTGGGGCTCCCCCAAGGGGCTGGGGGAGAGACCAAGTTCAACCAGAGGCCCTAGCCAAGGCTTATGCCTGGGACATCATTTGGGGGCATCTTTCAGCAATCCATCTGGGGACTTCACGGAGCTCCATAAACCAGGTCTTTTTCCTTTGGTTTCCCCCAGGAGTGCGGAAGTACAATGACATCAGTCAGCATGGAACAGGTGCTCTCTTGCACCTGTCCCACAAATGTCTGCCAATGACTCCACAAAGTCAGGTGGTTCCAGCTGCTGGACACCCACCCTCCACCAGGTGTCACTAGTATGCTGAGAGACCACAATCCTCCATCCCCCCCCCCCCAGAGGTGGAGAGAAGTCCCTGGGACGCTCATCCAATCCCAACCCAAGTCGGCCCTCTGGCGCACCATGCTCGCTTCTGAAAAGGGGTTGTTAGCACCACAGGCAGTAGCGCTACCGACGCACCAGTGGCCAGGGTTGGATCTGGTGCAGTGTCTGAAGTTGAGCCAGAGTAAACATCATGAATGTCCTTATTCTTGACTGGTTTAGGTTACAAAAAAATTAAAAAGGTTATCCAAGGCAGTTGCCACTTCCCCTTACATTTTGGTTGCTAAACAAAAATCTATGTTCCTCTCCACAGACATAAGGGAACTACTCCAGTGGTATGGAGGTTAAAGAGCCTATCAGTTCTGCAGTCAGGCAAGCCAAATCACTTAAGGGAATCTCACTGGAAGTTTACAGAGGATAGTGAAGAACAATTTAACAGACTGCACAGCTGTGCCCTCAATTACCACTCCAAACCTCACCAACTCACTCTACTAGGGAAGATACTAAATACCGATTTCTACCTAGTCTGCCTTGTTTCAAGACTCGTCTGGGAGGCAGATGCAGATGTGGAAGTAGATTTGGCCAATTTCAAGACCACTACGACCACCAAACCGTCAGAAGAGTGATCAAAGAAATATTAACACACCTCACTGGTTGTGGCATACTTCTGGTCAACCTGCTGAGCTAAATAGGCTTTAAAAGTCATGTGGGGGGGCCAGCCCGCTGGTGGAGCGGTAACCCTACTGCTCGAGACACAAGTCCAGGTCATTGCGGCCGGCTGGGGAGAGGAGGATTGAGTGTCTCAAAGGATGCTCACCTCCTCCAGGGAGGGAGGGTTCCATCCTCTGCCGCAACACTGCCACCTGGGTGACCATGGGTGGCAGGGACCGAAGGGCAGGGGGACGCTGATATTGGTGGGCATAAAGGGCTAACATCGATGTCCATGTAGGTGACATCCCCTGGGGAGAATGAAACTATGGAAAATGGCCCCAGCACCTCCATGACGACAGCCCAAGGGAGCTCCCCAGGGCTCCATCGTCCGTTGGATTGCAGCGCCACCTGACGAGACGCAGAATTTCAGGTAACTGACCCTGCCCTGACCCCACCTGAGATGCATAGCCAGAGCTCCATGGAGGTGGGTGACCACAACCGGAGGGCACTGGGGGTTGCCAACAGGCCTGAGGACCTAGTGGGGGCCAGAGAGACGGCAGGGGGAGGGTGGCATTAACTAAAATAGAAAAAAAAGTAATGCGAGACCATAGTAGCTACATACCTCACCCATGAGGGAGAGCAGAACAAGATACAGTCACTTGGACAAGACTATCCTGAAGTGATGGAAGAAAGTCAGCCTAAAGAGGGGTGTAATCATGTGGAGCCCAATAATACCGGGGGGCACCCAATGGCCAGTGGGTAGCACTATGCACTCCCGCACCAGTGGCTGGGGTTTCAGAAATGAGTCCAGGAAGCCAGCTGGGCAGCTCTGTAGGCTGGGGAGGTGCTGCCATGCCAAGCGGAGAGAGCCTCAGGTTCCACCATTCTGGAGACCCCTGTGGTGGGCAAGGGAGCTTGCCTCTCCAGCAGGAGGATGCTAGCAGTGTGCGAGGTCACTTCGGACATGGCCTGCCATCAGGGAAGTGGGTGGTGCAAAAAAAAAAAAAAAGGCCTCCAGCAACAGGATGACACCAGCCAGCCCACCTGAGGCCCCGCACCACTTACCAGGCCCTGGTTCCCTGTGGGTGCAGAGGCCTTCCCTTAACTGGCCCACCACTGGGGACCTTCAGAACTAGTAAGTCCTGGGGATGGTGGGTGACAGAGCTATAAAGGCTGAGGAGCCAAAGAAGCTCAGTGGTGACAGGGGGCATGAATAAATGATGAAACCCAGCTTCAATGGGGATACAAGGGAAGGAACAAAACCTGAAGCTGGAGCAGCAGTACACCAGGTACCTAGCTTCTTACGTTCAGGATCAGAGGCTCACTTACATTCAAAGGCTTTGAAGCTTACTGACAACAAGCTCTGAAGAGCTACCAGAACCAAAGTCAACCAAGAAATTCCTGGAGGTAGTGGAGGCCCCATTCGACGATCAAGAGTTAATCAAATTGCAAAGGCTGCACCTTGTAATGTAGTGCTCTAGACCAAAACAACTTCGTCCGAGTGTGTGGCAACATGAGAGATATCTTGGCGGCACAAGCCAAGCAGGATTCACACCGGCTTCCACGGGTGCAGGAATGCTAGGCAGCTAGGCAGAATGGAGATGAATTATGCATGATACACCACCACGCAAAATCTTTAATTTCTTATATCTACAAAACTCGGGTGCAAAAGCCTTAGCAACTATCAGGACAAAACAATTACTCTTTGAATCAAAAGTGAACCTTAGGCTGCTGACAGAATTAGAACATACAGGCATTCTGGACTGATACCAGTCCACGGCAGAGCAAGGGTTAATAATCCATACATACTGTACACACTCAATGATCCAACAACTTCAGCCAACCAAAAAATACGACTATGGAGGGAGTTGCACGAGTGGCATAGGATCAGATGTGTAAGACAATGTCTGTTGATGACACAAAGCTCTGTAACAGAGTAGACACACCAGAGGGTGTAGACAGAATGAGACGGGACCTGCAGAAACTTGAAGAATGGTCAGGGGTTTGGCAGTTGAAATTCAATGCAAAGAAGTGCAAGATAATGCATATAGGGCACAAAAATCCTGGCACAAAATATCAGTTGGGGGGGGTGAGGATACAGCATGCACCAAGCAGGAAAGGGATCTTGGGGTTATCATCTCTGATGACCTCAAGGTAGGAAAACAGTGTGACAAGGCAGCAGGTAAAGCGAATAGGATGCTGGGATGCATAGGCTGGGGCATCACCAGCAGGAAAAGGGAGGTCATGATTCCACTGTACAAGACACTAGCGAGGCCCCACCTGGAGTACAGTGTACAGTTCTGGAGACCTTACCTACGTAAGGACATATATAGGGTAGAGAAGGTTCAGAGGAGGGCAACAAAGATGGTACATGGATTGCATCACAAGTCCTATGAGGACAGGTTGAAGGAATTGAATATGTACTCCCTGGAGGAGAGGAGGGAGAGAGGGGACATGATAGAGACATACAAGTATCTTACAGGGAGGAACAGGGTGCAAGAATACACTATTTTTAAGCAAAAAAGATATTCCAGGACTAGAGGGCATGGGATGAAGTTGGAGGGAGGAAGATTCAGAGGAAATGTGAGGAAGAATTTCTTCACAGAACGGGTGGTGGACAAGTGGAACACCCTGCCTGAGGAAATGGTGGGGGCTGAAACAATCACGGGATTTAAAAATGCATGGGATAGACATAAAGGAATTCTGGAGGTCAGGGTTAAGGGGCAGAGTTCTAGGAAAACATGAACTGAAGTTACAAACTCAAATGGGTGGACTAGGTGGGCCATAGGCCCTTATCTGCCGACACTGTCTATGTATCTATGTATATTGTGTATATATTTAGGGAGGCAGTATAGCGCAGTGGTTTAAGGCTCTGAACTGCAAATCTGGAGACCTGGGTTTGAATCCCACAGCCCCCACTTGCATACTGTGCGACCCTGAGCAAGACCCTTAACTTCCCTGTGCTCCCAGGTTGCACCTGTAAACAAGCTTTCAGCTCAGTGTGTCTCACCAGGTAAAACAATTGGAGAATATTGTGCAAACGTTCTAAAAAGGCCATGGATGTGTACACAATTACTGCCGTAGTGCTGCGCGGTGGAGAAGCCCAATTACAAAGAGTTGACGTCTACATAACGCAGTACATCCTGCTGTATCAATTATACCCGGGGTGGTCGAAATAAGGCGAATATTGCCCTGTTTCATAATAAATGACTGCTCTAGAAGAAACAAGGGCATGTCAGAAGGTATATAACTGGAGCCTGCGCTGTGCTGTACTGTGTAGACTGACTTGATTCAAGGTAGAGCAGGGAAGACCTCTCAATTAGAACTCTTACAAAAAGTCCAGTGATTTGTTAAGTATATGACATGAAGACTGAAAACAGAGGAACACGATAATCTGTTTATCTAGTCATCTGAGCAAGTAATTCATCATGAGAAAGAAAGAAAGGCATAAAACAGAGGGAAATGAGAAATAAAGCCTTCTCCTGAGAAGGTGTGACTAACATTTACATAAGGCTCTCCGGCAAATATATTAACAAATTTTAGCAAACACTCCTTCGCCCCTCCAATGGGATTACATTCCACAGTACACGTTCAAAACGCCAGATTTAAAAAGGTCTTTCAATTACTGAAGGGCAAAGTGGAATTATATCAGCAGCACAGCGCTAATCCTCTTCATAACTTAATATTTTCTATTAAAGAGGCAATCCGCACTAAGTGCTGCCCCATTCCACTGACAAAGTGTAAAGAATGAAATCCCAGGTGGAGTGCCACGGTATCTTCGTCAGCCAAGAACATGTTTATTATCCTAACCGCCTAACTCCCGCATGCAATATTCATCAAAGTCTTAAACAAAGTGACAGCACTGCCACTGATATGTCACTCAGTCTGCCACTGCAGATATCAAAATAACAATACGTTCCTTCAAAGTCTAAATGTGGGCACATCAGAACAAAGCACTGCTGCAGTCACTCACAGACCGTGTGTGTACTGTTTCACAGGTAAACAGCACAATGAATGCCATTTACCAAAATAAAAAGTCTTATTTTAAATGTTACAGGAATTATAAGTGACTGATGCATTTAATTATGATTACCTACATGTCAGCTCTAATTCTGATCTGTAGTAATAACACTTCTCCCATTACGCTTACAGTAGCATAATGCACGCTCTGAACTGAGTGTTGAAAGCTACACAAGTCCAGGGTCCACACCATGCTGTTTAATTTGGCTGTCCTTAAAGCAGCAGTATTTGGTTATGGGGAAAAAAATATATAATTTTCTTTTTTTTTTTTGGGGGGTTAAGTAATAATGTTTTCTGGCAAAATATAATTATATCTATTTTTCTTTAAATTTAACCGCTAATACGGGTTAAATTTAATGAATGAGATATGGGGTAGTCACGTTTTGAAAAGTCCCTGTTCTCTGGGTCACACCCACTATGAATACATGAAGCCATCTGGTGTGGTGCTGTGCGGTTTACAATCAGAAATGTGTGCCAGCACCCTTCTGATATATCCACGGCATGAATCCAGTAGGTAAAGTCAACAAGCAACGAGGGAAGGGATTTTTAAAAATTGCTATGGGCAGCCATTTTTGATGTCTTAAGTTATTAATTATAAAATTGGTAATAAGTTTTTTTTTCTTTGCCACAGAAGTTTGTATCCTGGCCGGTCCAGTGGCATGATGAGATGAGGAGCTGGATGCTTCGCCTTACTTCCTCCCACGCCGGTGACCCGGGTTTGTAAACGAGCCTGGGACACTGGGGTCAGCCGGGGGGGGGGGGTCAGGAACTGGATTGAGCATCCACAAGGCTGCTCTCCTTTCCCAGGGGAGGGAAGCAGGTTTCCCCGGCTCTTGCATGTCTCCCAGTGGAGGCTAGGTAGCAGCGACAAGTCATAAGGAGCCTGGGTTTAGGCCAGGTGGGAGGAAGGGGCCGTCACAGAGACACAAAACACATGGGCACCTCTATGCACATGCGCAACCTTGTTCTGGGGTCCCAGGATAACAGGGGAGAAAATGGGGTACCGGGGGAGACTCAATGAAGCCCTGTGCGCAGGGCAGATCGAGATCCTCCGAGGGAGGACAACAGCTTGCCTGCCCCCGGAGCCCCAAGACAGTAAAAGCTATATGAAAGAAGTTTGTATCCTGGTTGGTAGCATGTCTTGCACAGGGATATATACCCTCACTGCAGGGATGTGCCCCAAGTACGCCATACCCGGCTCTCATGTAGACAGCGACCAGGCTCTTCTCCCCTATTTTCCCTTCCTCCTCCCTTGGTGTGGGCTGTGTATGATGTGCCAGCACACACACACACACTGACAGCTTCCCTTGTGGCACGAGCAAGCTCCCAGGCCCAGCTGCAGAGGTCGCTATGGTGGCGTAACCCACCGCCAACCCTCCCCCAGCCGAGACGCACGGCTGAGCAACAGCTGCGTCACCTGGCATGCCTCCTGACACAACTCCCATGACTTACTTCCAAACCCAGGTCATCAGCATGGCACAGCGACATGCTACCGCTGGGACATTGAGGCAGCCCAATACAAGCTGTTTTAAGAACATCTTGCAGAAGTAAAAATATACTGATGATAAATCCAGTTATATCAGAAATGCATAAATGCTAAAAAAACTATATGAAGATTTCTTTTGCCATCTAAAGGAAAACACCACATAGTGTGCAAATCTTCCCTGCTGCATCGTAAGGCCCTGTTTTACGCATAAACAGAAATTTATCTAAATAACTGCAGATATCGTTTTTTTTACTTTATACTTTTAACTTTTTCCTGTGTGTCCATAGCTTCTGGTTTCAAAGCGTGCCACTGGCCACCTTGAGGCTGCCGCAACCATCCCTTACTTTCTTAATGCTAATATGCCCAGCAGATCAGTGGTGGAGTTGGTAGGGTATGTTAGCAAAACAGGAGTGTGGGATGTGCACATGTGCTCTTTGAAACTGGAAGCTATGGCTACACAGTATAAAGTTAAAAAAACTACATGTGTGGGTATTTTAACAATTTTCAATTTATGTTTAAAATGTAATTGGGGCCTTGGGATGGGCAGTGGAAGTTTCGGCAGTATGTGGTGTTTTCCTTTAATAAATTCTGCTGCTTTAAGGGGATAGGAAATTTGTGCTAATTGATACAGTAGTTGTATGTAATGTTGCTATTTGCAGAAATGATGTTCATACCTAGAAATTATCCTAATTTAACTGGACCTAAATAAAAGTTAATTTGCAAAATGGCTTTGTACGGTATTTTTTTGTTTGTTTGTTTATGGACAACACTGCATACAGTTCCATAATGAAAATTTGAAACCAGTAAATTTGGCGTTTCACCACGTCCCACCATGTGCACTGAACGCTAAGCACTAGATCTGGGTCTTGCAGAGCAGTGCTTAGAGTTCTGTATGCAAGCAGTGCCGTAGTATAAACTTTCACACCAGCTTTTTTCAGGTATATTTAATTTCATTTATTTGTTAAACGGGTTGATCCAAAGACAACAAGTGTCCATTTTTAGGGATGATGTGACAATAAAAGAAAAACAGTGCAAATAATATTAAACATTATATTTACCTGATGACTGAGCAAACAAACAGTTGCCCGGACATAGTTTAAAAATGGAAGTAGGGCGGACTCGTTGACGTAGGTGCAGAGCTACTGCATGCAATGCCAATGACCCGGGTTCGGAAACAAGCCCAAAACATCGCAGGGCCAGACAGGGGAGGAGGGTCAAGCGTCTGAAAGACAGCTCACCTCCTCCAGGGCAGGAGGGTGTAGGGACCCAGCAAGAGACTACCTCCTGGTTGTAGTCAGGTGGGGGAAGGGGGAATAAACCTGGGTACCTAGCAAATGCCGTGATTCGTAGGATGCAGCACACATTGGGGCATCATGCATGGGAGCATGCGTGATGCTCAAATGAGGTCACTGCACATCCATTCCCTCCTGGGGAAACAGGAAAGCGGATAATGTCGCTGACTGGGCAGGTGACATCGTTCCTGGGCACCACACCTACTGCCAGATCCTGTCCCAGTCCAACTCACGATCTTCTTTGCCTGCTTGGGAACTGGACCGTGTGATCTTGTGTGCAGGAGTTGCCATGCAGCTGGTGGCATCCCCATCTCAGTGGGGCCTACCAAGCAGGTGAGTCATGGGTGAGCCCGGCCACTGAAGAACACAGTTAGGAGGCATCTCGGCAGAGCGACTTTGGGCACTGTAGACAGCCAAAGGAGGCCGAACCACTGGAGGGAGGAGAATGAAGAAAGTTGAAAAAAAAAAAAAGTGGACGTTAATTTGCATTTTTGCAAAACAGATAATAAAGCATTCCATAATTTGGCTGTAGGCACATGTGGATCATTTGAGGGTATGAATTCCATTTCTGAAAACAGGAACATTACATACAGCTTCAAATTAGAAACAATTCCCTATCCACAACTATTTAATAATAATAATAATAATAATAAAAAAAAAACCTTAGGAGGCAATTACTGGGTAACTAGGGCTAGTGCCATTTGCTGAAGAAGATACAGGAGCAGGAGCTTGTAAATTATTTATTTAGAAATTGGTGGCTGGTTATCACTTTTTATACACAGAATGGTATTGTAATTATCTGCTACAACCGGTTATGTGTAATCAGAAGCTGTCAAATTAACCATGCTGCTCTCAAAGCACGTGGCACAGATTCACAGCTATTTTCAATAACCACAATCACTCAAAACAACGTCTACCTGAAAAATACCCAAACCTATTACCACAACACATTCCTCTTTTTTATTTTGTTGTTATATTTTTATTAACTAGTAACAGGGATGCACATCCGCATCACCAAGTACATTGACAGAGGTGCTGGAACAGAGTACAAAAGGCAACAGAATAGGGCATTACACTAAAGATAGGAGAATCAAGCCAGCCCGGTGGCGCTCTGGGTTGAGACGCTGGACGTCACACCTCGCACCACGCCGGTGACCTGGGTTCGGGAACAGACTTGAGTCGCTCGGGGATCAGCAGGGATGAGGAAGGATTGAGCGTCAGTAGACAGCTCTCCTTCCTCGGGGAGGGGGGGGACAGTACGGCGCGCTGTTTGCCCGATACCCAGTGGCGGCTGGGTGCCAGCACATGTGCACCCTCAGAAGGGGAGGGCCCAACATACAGGGTGTCCAGCTGCCTCCGCGAAGGTGCAGTCCGGCCATCTCTGCCCACTGCACGTACGGGGGCTTGGAGAGAAAAGCGGCGGAAAACATGGGAACCGTCAGGCTCCATGACAGCCCGATGCGCCACCGCACAAGCAGGCCCTGATTCTGGATTGTGCTGTGGGGTGGGGAGTAAAGCCGGCACTCCTCTCCCTGGCCCCACTGTGGGGGGTAATCCTGAGGGGGAACTCCAGGGCATGGCTGAGGCAGGGCGATCGGGGCCAGAGACGAGTCCCTCCAAGGGAGGGCCAGAGCCACCTGCCGAGCTCCGCAGAGGTGGAGAAAAATGTCAAAAAAAAAAAAAAGACCGGAGAATCATCCATGGCTCCTCCAGAACTACGACACAGCTTTGGGGTCAGGGTACCCTGTCTTGCATTAATATCACTAAGTCCCAGTGTCTGCATATGGTGGGGGAGGGGATTTGGGAGGGGGGACATGCTTTCACCCACACTCTATCCCTTTGTTCTACACCGACTCTTCACATCCATATCCGCAATTAACCTCTCGGCCCTTCCATGGACCACCGCGTAGTAAATATCAGTTGGTCATGGAACAAAATGGTGTCACGCTGCATAACGTAAAGTGCCCAGAGCACAGCAAATTCAATATTAAGGGGTACCTTTTCCAACAAAGCCAGAAGCCTAAAATAAAACAAAATTTAAAATGGTGCCTCTCTCCTTCAGTCGGTGAGACCAGCAATTATTAAAAAAAATAAAATAAAACATGGGTGGGTATTATCCAGATTTCTTTTAGCATACCCTGCGTGTGAGATGCGTTTATAAACCCCTCAATAGTTTTGCTCTTGCAATTTATGTAGCATCACACACCTCAGGTGTGTATAAAATTCTGGATACATACCTACCCACCAATGTATTATTCTCTACATATTTTACAAGAGTTCTGTGCATTTGTGTTCCTTCCACTCTTCTCGTCTGAGTATTTATTTGGATGCCGGATTCTTGCTCTCTACACTTTGATCTGCTCCAGCTGTTTAATCCTTTTCTGAAGTCCCAATCCTGAATGATTTGTGACAGCATAACCATTTCTACAGCAACAAACAGAGGTTACAAACAGAATTATAATGTATGGACAGTGTCTATTAACTCGTTTCCAATCAGTTTATATCCTGATAATCCCATCGTTATGACATCAGTATCCTGTAAACCATGCTTAACTAAGTCATAATGATGGGATTATAGGATCAAATGTCACCAACTGTCAAAATTCGTAGAAAGGAAAGGTGACCTGCTGCTTGGACATTCATTCAAAACACACACATTCCATTCAGACAGTTAGACCCGCTGCAATATAGATAGCAGTGGCTAATTCCAATTCTAAGTGGATAACAGCTTAATCTGGTTCAAGGTCAGTTGGCATTCATCTGTATCCCCCTCCCCCGGGTCGTGCCTGAAAATAGGCAGGATTTGTCTAGTGCACTTACCCGGTCAACAAAAGCTAAAATAAACAAATAAATAAATAATTTCAGCACTTCAGTTGCTCAACATTCAAACCAGGAGGCATTCATAGCTGAGCAAGAGAACAAACGCACATTTAAATAACTGTATTTTAGCCGATCCGGTGGCACTGAGGGTTGAGACTCTGGACGTCACACCTCACACCACACCGGCAACCCAGGTTCTCGAATGAGCATGGGTCAGCCTGGGCAGAGAAGGATAGAGCACCCAATGGCAGCTCTCCTTCTCTGGGGGGTGGGTGGGTGGGTAACTGCAGGCTCCCGCTGCAATGCTACCACCAGGGAGCTCAGGTGGATAAGCGTGGTAGGTGGAGAAGCAGCGATTGGGTGGATGTCGGCAGAGGCGAGGCAGAGGTATGTCAAGCGTGCCTCTAGCTCACAGCCCACCTCACTGCATGGTATCAGGAGAAGAACCGAACACCTCAGTCCCTTCTAGGCGAAGACACCTCCCTAGGACTGCTCCGAACTCGTCAAGGCAGACTCCGCTGTGTCAGATCCACACACACACATAGCATGCTGGTTTGGAGAGGTAAGCACGGGGGTTCCCTCTCCACCCCTACCCGGGGGGTATAGCGGGGGTCTTCAAGGGAGTGTGTGTGTGTGGATGAGGCACTCTAGGGGCAGACCACGGCGGGGATTGGAGGGTCCACTGAGGATGTCCGAGAAAGTGAAGGGAGGAGGCAGATTAGGCGGATAAACATAGGGTTAAAAAAAAAAAATATATATATATTTTTTCCCCACAGTGGCTAGTTTTTCCATACACTGTAAAATACAATGCCTGAGTAACCGTGGTCAAGCCAGACGTAATCACCCTCGCGGTTGCACTGACAACTGTAGACCTCTCAAAACAAGCTCTCGGGGTTTACTTGGTTGTCCTGGCAACTGCTTGAGGTGATACACGAAGAGGCTCAAGAAATATGGGTGGGGGTGTGTAGCAGTTTTACACACCCGAGTTGAGGGATGCTACATAAACCCCGAGGGCGAAGCCTGAGGGGTTTGTGTCATTCCACAACAAGGGTGTGTAAAAATCGAGTTTTTCACACACCCTGACCCATTTTTTATTTTATATAATTGCTGGGTATTGTTTTTTTGCCACAGCAATTACATAAAATATGTACATCAGGCTTACATTTACGAGGTGGAATATAGAGGCTTACCTTTTTTGACGTGGTTTTAAGTTTTTATTTTGCAGCAAAGATAAACTATTACTAGAACTATGAGATTCACAATATTGTTAAAAAAAGAGATTGAAGCCAAAAAGAAAAAAAACAGTTTAACAAAAGTCCGTAGCTAGGCAACAAGTATTGCTAGGAGAGTCCGGTTACTGGAGCAACTGTATCATGTGACCTGTGGGGGGGCAAGAAAGAGAAGATCTGTTTAGGGAGTGTGTGAAAAGGGTACCAAGGTTTTTTTTAATTTCAGTAGATGTATTTAAGATGTTTATAGGTATTAGATCGTTTTGACTGTGCTGTTTGCCTTAGTCGGAGCTATCGGAGTCGTCGAGGACTTGTATTCTTCTTTTCAGTGGTGGCGGAGCAGCATTGAAAACACTGACCTTCACGGAGCTGTTGAAAATGCAGCCAGTCCCAAAGATTGACGTCAGTACGTTGCTTGAAGTTGACTTGGGAAGTACAATGTTGGATTCAGTCTGGAAGGGCTTCGGTTTTGAGGTGGATGGCATCTCACGGGCAGTTGTGTCGGTAAGCAGTTTACTGATTTGGTACTGCTTGTTCTCCGAAAGCACCGAGTAGTTGTTTATTGATTGTAGGTTTCTGTGCCCTGAGATTTGCTGTACATCGGTTGGTGGGATGTTGCGATCGATGAGCTTCCGTATGATTGTCTCCCTGGTGCTGTGATTTGTTATTCATTTGCATTCTGGTAGGCCGGAATCTAACTTCATTTGCTCCATCATTTTACACATTTTGTTAATGCCTATGTTCATGTTTCGAAACCACAGTGAATCATCTTTGAGGCTTGTGTTTGGGGCGATGTAAAATGGTGATTGAGGAGTTTGCATTTCAGGGGGGTCTCTGTAGTTTGTAGAGGTCATAAGCTGTTAGGGTGTCTCTTTCTGGGTTCATAGTGTTTTTGTACAGTATAAACAAGGTGTGATAGGACAGACATCGCGTGGATTTTCTCCAGTTCTAGTCTTGGTTTGTCTCTCTGAATATTCTAAAAATGTATTGCCATTGCTATCTTGTCCTTTTGTGATGTCGCCCCACTGGAGGTCGTACTGCTCTTTGGTTTGTAAAGCGAACTGAAGTCCAAAGTTGAAAAATAAGAAATGAAAAGTCCTGCTGGGGTGGACACAGATAGGGTTTGTGATGTGTATTGTAGCTCAATATCTTGGCCTGTAAGCGGTTGTGCTTTATTGGGTCTGTTACCCTTTCCTGCCTTTTTTAGTTATTTTTGCTTTGCTGCAAGAGGTTTTTTTTAGTTTCAGTGAATATCGTGTCTAGACCTTTGAATATGGAGTAGGGGTACTTATTGGCTACGAGGTGTCTGTCGATGCTAGCAATTATGCCTCTGACTGTGCCAGGCTCGTAGTCCAAACCGTCTTGTCGGCGGAGGACATATACGAAGTTGGCAATCTGAGTGTCTAGATGTTCTACTTCAAATGCTGTAAAATCTGTACTTTGTCCTACCTCAGAGAGATATGTTTTAAATAGCCTCAGGTCACTGTTAGTCTTTCGAGCAGTATTTCTCTTCTGCTGCTCATCTATGAAATCTTGTCTAGCTGCAGTATTTAGTATTTGGAATCTGCTTGACATTTTCTGTTTTTCTCATAGGTGCAAGAATGTACGGCGAATTGTTTATCGGATGCAGAGTCTGAGGTGAGTGATCCGAGAGGTTTCACTTTTGACTGAGAGACAGTTGGAATGGTCGCGAGGCGAAAGCTCTTAGGCAGGGTTTTGATTATGGGCAAATGGCATACAGCTGCCGCTGGTTGCGAGAGAAAGTTGCAGAGGCTTTTTTTCATAGAGAAGGTGCGCATGTTTACCGTTATAAACACTCCTTTATAACAGCAAATTACACATGCTTTGCTCTATGGAAAAAAACGATACCCGGTTATTATATCGTGGTTAACTAACTTTACTCAGGCTTTATCCTCTATATCACTTCACCGAAGGAGTAAACCGTAGGAGCACAACAACTCGAGGGGACAGGGATCCTTTTTCTGAGCAATCTATCCCTAGTAATGAAGATTACGACTGGATGTTTTTGGCGCAGTATTAACCACCGATGAGCAATGTAATATCACAAATTGTAATGAGAAAGAAGTAATGTGACCATCATTATTCCTAGTTGCAGGATATGCAATACCTGGAGAAAGGAAGTGTTTCAGGAGCCCCAGGTCCAGCCATGCGAGTTCCCAGTAGCTCACATAACTTCTTTCTCACTACAATTTGTGATAGTACCGAAAAACAAAGGGAACAGAAGTGCAGTCAATATATAAAATATATGCTGAATTGCATCTAAATATGTTTTTTCAAAGTTTTCTCAGAAGTAAACATACTTGAAATGCAACAGATTTTAGAATCACTGCAGTAAAAGATAAATTAGAGTCAAGTATAGATATTTAATCTCTGTGCTTCCAGATTCAGTCACTCCATTTAGATGCTGGTACTGGGTAAGCTGAGAGACAGAAACGTGATCTGACCTCAGTGTACACAACACAGCACAATGCAATATTGTTCATTTGTTTAGGGCCTGCCATGCAGAACATGCCTGAGCACTTCACAAGAATTAAACCAGCACAAATACATTCAGTGAAAGCTTGTATAATTCCTGTTTCTGAATATCCCTTGGCACTCCGCAACTGTAGGGCTGACTAAAAACTCTACAACCATTACATCTAATGGATACAGCAGGGACTGCTAACAAACTGAAGCCAGACAATCTCAGCTGACTTCCAGGAGCACAGTAAACAAGTGACAAATGAAAGACGCAGACGAGCTTAAAAGTCAAATAAAAATAGGAACATTTTTGCCTCAAGAATTCATGTTCCTACACAAGAAACACTAGAATCAGTAGAGCCGTGCAAACCTCTCCAAGTTCAACTACGGGAAATTCAAACCAAGAAAGTTTGCCACAGTTTGTGTAGGTTCACAGTTTGCATGGTCAGACTGCAAGTATTTAAAAAAAACTGTAAAAACTAGTGCTGGAAATGGAAAACAATTCACTGGTGTAACCCCGTTTGAAGTAGGCTCTTGCAGCGTTACACTTTGTACTCCCCAAAAGGCGTAAAACTGCCTACAGGGAAGCAGCCCATCCCAATTTTGCTCTTTGAACCGATTCAGATTCAGAAAAATATCTTGCACCACAGGGATCAGGCACTACCGAAAAACACTACTAAGACACAAGATAAAAAATTCGGAGCACTCACAACCCGGGGGGGAAAAACTATAAAGTACTGGCTAGTGCAAAGGCTTTTATTAAACTGCTGTCTCAGGTACAAACCGGTGTAAATAAGTTAAAAACAGCAAACCTCACTAGGTGTTTGCACCCGAGACATCAGTTTAATGAAAGCCTTTGCACTAGCCAGTGCTCTATAGTTTGTTTTCCCGGTTGTCAGTGCTCCCAGTGATTCAGATTTAGTTTCCCTCCTGGAAGTGAGCGCCACCTATTTCTACCACTGCTAAAAAAAAAAAAAAACCTCCCAGCCCTGCCCAGGTACCAAGGCTAGCCCCCTTGGACACCCCAGCACCAATCAGTAATTTTTCTTCCTCCACCCTGCCCCTCCTCCCGCCCATCACAAAAAACAAATTAATACACTGCTGACTTTTGGCACTGTACCAGGAACCAGCACCATCTTTTAATCCAGCTCCCCATACCATTATTAGCTCCCCCCCCAAACACACACATACACAGGCTTCTCGTTCACCATTTGGGTGGGGGGAAGCAATCAGCTACTAAAACTAGGTTAACTCGGTTATCACAGGATCAACAAAGAACAACCACCTCCAGGAAAAACAAGTCTCCAAATAAAGAATTGCTGAAGTAAGGGATTTATTACCACAAAAATCAAGAGTGTCATAATACAAAATAAAACAGAGCACACTGCCACCAAATTCCCTGGCATTTCAACCAGAAACTCTTTGTTTGGGGGCAATGGGTGGATGTAACAAATGTCATCCTATATTCATAACATTTGAGTCTTTGTCAGCTCAAGTAATGCTGAAATACGTGATGCAATCAACAACACCCAAGACACCTGTGTGGCACTTCCACACAACTTGTAATTTCTGTAATCAGTGACCTCGGTACGCTGCTCTACTGTGTCCCAGGGGAAACCACTTTTTTTTTTTTTTTTTTTTTTTTAAATCAGACAGGTTGCAACATTTTTCAAGATGGTTAAGATTTGTTTGCACCAGTCACATGACCATGCAATTATTACAGCTCAAATGCACAAGTCAGTTAAACAGGAACTATTGTAGTACTGTGAGATATAAATCTGAAAAAAATCTAATCCAGTTTATAAAATGGGTTCTAAAGATCCTATAACTTAAGTAGCCAATTTGTAATATGTTATAATAGTGCGATCCCACACAATGGTACTTTTTCTGGGCTTATCTAACAGCCCAACTTTAGAACAGAAACACTCATTACACCAGACCCACAGCAGATGCATAAAAACGCTCGATAGTTCAATTTCAGTGCTCCTCTCTTCAGTCTCTCTCTCTTTCAGTATTTACCTCAGTACTTCCAGCCTTGAGGTGAGAACACTCATCCTGCTTCTTGGAATCTGCCTAGTTCAAGCCCCCCCCAAGGAAAGTTTTACTCCAAAATCTTGGGTTTTGTCCATCCCCTTCTCACGCCTGGGGGCAGTTAATTTTATGAAAATTAGGTGCTGGGGGAGGAGGGTGGGACGAAATGATTAAATTAAGAAATGGCAACAGGAGACAGCGGCCGGCCATGGAGGCAGGTGGGTTTGGGAGTTTTCTTTAATAAAAGCATAAGCTGTGAGTGCTGGGGGAGGAAGGTGTGAAATGGCTTGTTGCACAGGGTGGGGGGGGGTGAGCGGTTGTTTTTAACGCGACTGGACTGGTGAGAATGGGGCGTTTTTTTTTTTTCCTTTAGTTGACAGTATTTTTTAAATACGACTAGGCACAAATAGTGACACTATTCATTGTTAGTATCCAGATAATGAACAGTGCATTATCTGTGGTATTCGGGACATACTATTCGTTACTCGCACAGCCCTGGCAAATGATTGCTGCACATAACAATTTTGTACAGCAGTTGATTAAAATTTTGTAGGTTTTTTTGCGATGCAATACCAGGTAAAATATTCCCCGACCCCTCCTACTTGTCACTCGGAAGTTAGGGTGCGCCACCAGTTCAACCACACATGGGTGAATGCCCTATAATATGATCTGTCAGGGGATGGAAGAATATTAGGAATCTGCCTGCTTTCTCTCTTGCCCCCCCCCCCCTTCCTTTTGTATAGCCCAAATCGCTTGTATAAAAAAGCAAAGGTGTGTTTTAACTTGGTGGTCACCATCAGCAGTAGCAACAATCACAGCCTCTCAGACTGTTCTTACAGAGCTACCCCCTGTCACTGCAACTCAATTCAACTGTTTTGCTATTGAGCTATATTTGTGATCTAGTAACAAAATATTTAGCAGGCATCCCAGAGGCAGACAGTGGAAAAAGTCAGGAGTTTGCTAAGGACATGCAGGGTGGCTTCCTGAACCAATGAGTTTGGGAGGCGACTAGGGAAGAAGCCATCTTTGATCCTGTACTGTCCAAGCAGGATATTTTAAGTAATATAAGGATAGAGAACAGCCCCTGGGGATAAGTGACCACACAATATGGAGGGTGAAACATATGGGAGGTTATAAAAAAAAGACATTACAGGTGCTAAGACAAAGTATTAGATAAATCAAAGGGTAAAAAAAGATAGTAGGCCAAGCAGGTTTAACGGCCAGGTTAAGGAGGCTGTCGGGGCAAGAAACGCAGCATTCGGTAAGCATAAAGGGAGCAACTCATCAGGAAAGCCAGAGCAGACACTGAGCTGAGAATAACAAAGGGGCTCTTGGAAAAAGAAAAGCCTTCTTTTGCTACATAAACATGAAAAGGAAGTTCTGTGGGTATAAAGATGACGACTTGGGGGTCGTAACAAAGATGACTGACAAAGCAAATATCATGAATGAACTTTTCAGCCCAATCTTCACAGTGGAGGAAGGGGGTCCACTATGCACTGAGTGTGGTCATGTTTGGGGGAGATGGAGCATTAATTGGGGACAAAACTGGTCAACAAGGTTATAGTCCTAAAAAGGTTGCAAGCCCTGAATGTAAATTAATCCTCAAGGCTGGATGCTTTGCACCCCAGAGTAGTGAAAGAGGTGGCTCAGGTTCTGGCAGGGCCACTGATGCACCTATTTAATTGGTCCTTGCAGTCGGGGTGGAGCCGCTGGGGGCTGGAATGTGGCGATGAGGTAACACTGTATAAGAGCAGGGCGAGGGATGACCCCAGGGACTATAGGCCAGTGAGTCTGACCTCCATGGTGGGGCAGCTGCTGGAGACTATAAATCAAGGATTAGTGGATTCCTGGAGCTGCACGGACTGCAGGACAAAAGGCAGCATGGCATCATTAGGGGACAGTCGTGACAAATGAATTTAACATTGTTCCTGAATTCCGTGACTCAGACAGTGGTCAAGGGGCAGGTGGTGGATGTCCTTTACACAGATTTCAGTAAGGCCTTCAACTCTGTGCCACACCGGACAACGGTTAAAAGTTGGGAGACAAGTTAAGAGTTTGCGGACTGGAGAATAAGGTTTAAACTGGCAGGGTGGTGGGCTCAGTGGCGTGGAGGCCTGAGGCACTGAGCGCCTTACTTCTTGCCATGCTGGTGACCTGAGGTCGGGAATGGACTTGGGTTGCTAGAGGGCCAGCGGGGAGAGGAAGGATTGAGCATCCCAAGATGGCTCTCCTTCCTCAGGGAGTGGGGTTACTGTGGCATGCTGTTTGACTGCAACCCAGCAATGGCTGGATGGCAGCACGTGTGTCATCATGTAAAGGAAGGGGGCACCTGCGTTCAGGACCCCAAGGCCGTCTCCGCGGCAGTGCAGCTCAGACATCACGTCCACTGGTGCGAGGGGAGAAAAATAAAATAAAAAAAAAAATCAGTGGAAAAATACAGAGGCTGGGCTTAATGAAGCCCTCCCTGACAGCGCTAATGGCCTGCCTGGTCCCGGCTGACGAAAAGGGGATCGGGATGGCTGGTGATCACAGGACAGGCAGATACGGCCACCCAGCCTGCCAGGGAGCAGAAAAACCTCCGTCGAAAAACAAACAAACTGGCAGGGTGGCTAGGGAGTTGGGAGGCAGGTAGATGTGAGTGCCACGATTGTGGTCCCAAACAGAAAATATTCAGGAGTCAAAAAGGTTACTAGTGGAGTTCCCCAGGTCTCCACCTTGGGACCTACGTATCTCATACATGGGAGAAGATCAATGGTAAGGTATGGCTATTTGCAGTGCCACGGGAGTAAATATCATCAGGGATGGGACACGACGTGGCCAGAAAATTGTACAAACATATAGCAACTTTAGTGCCAAGAAGTGCAAGTTCATGCACACAAGGAGGAAGAATCGTAGGAGTACTAGATGGGGTAAGGGTGACACAGACAACAGAGGAGGGAGGGAGACTTTGGAGTTATTAGTGATAGCCTAAAATTACATGCCTGGTACAATATAGCATATGGAAGGGCCAGTGGAATACTAGGATGCATAGGGAAGGGAATCACTCGCCCAAGGAGGGAGGTGAACCTGCCTCTGTACAGAACACTAGTAATACCACAACTGGAGTACTCATCTTAGAAAAGACTGACAAATGTTGGAATCTGTCTACAGGAGGGCAACAGAAATGATCCGAGGACTTCATGACAGCACATATGATGAAAGGTTAAAGATGCTGAGCATGTACCCCCTGGAGACCAGGAGGGAGAGGGGGAACGAGAACATGATGGAAACTTCTACACGGGGTTCACATGGTGGATACAGTAGAGTTGTTTACAATGAAAGATCACAGTCACTAAGGGGCCCAACTATAAGCAGGCAGGAGTAAAGTTCATAAAAGACACGAAGAAGTTTTTTTTTTTCCTGCCATAGACTCTTTAAGCAATAATGCACGACAGGGTGTGGTATATCGTGGGATATCAATTCAATTCAATTTTATTTTTAAAAGGCGCTTTTCTTAAAACCAAAGCGCCTATACATTTCAAACAATAAATACAATAAAATTAAAACTAATATAAATCATTAAAAGCTATGCTAAAAGGTGGGTCTTCAAAGCTCCTTTAAAACTAAGGACGGTCGGGCAATTTCACACCTGACAAGGTAGAGAATTCCATAGGGTCGGTGCCATAAAACTAAACGATCTAGCACCTGATGTTTTCAAACGGACCCTAGGAATCTCTAGCAATCCCTCGTCAGTGGATCGGAGGGGGCGGGAGGGACAGTAGGGGCAAAGGAGTTCTTTCAGGTAGGTAGGTCCCAGATCATGTACGGCTTTATAGGTCAGCAAACCGACCTTGAAAGTGATTCACCAAAACACTGGCAGCTAGTGCAGTCCGCGAAAGCACAGGCATTATATGGCTGGATCTAGAAGATCCAGTCAACAGCCTAGCTGCCGCATTCTGCACTAGCTGCAGACGGTGAAGTTCAACCCCCGATAGCCCTAGGTATAGGGAGTTACAGTAGTCAAGACGGGAGGTAACGAAGGCGTGGATCAACGTTGGAAGGTCCTCTGGAGGAACCAGGTGCTTCACCCTGGCAATATTCCTCAGATGGAAAAAGGAAGTTTTGACTACCGCTGACACCTGAGATTTAAGCGTCAGACGGTCGTCAATTATTACGCCAAGATTCCGCACCTGATCTGAGGTCGCCAACTGAACACCTCCAAGCCATAAGCCTGAGGGTGATCCATCCGGGCAAACCCGCCTCACAGCGGCCTTTGTCCATGACCAGCACCTCAGTTTTCTCCGGGTTTAACCTCAGCCAACTCCCATTCATCCAGTCTTGAATTTCTGCAAGGCAGTTATTAAATACCGACAAGGCAGCATCCTGGCTGGGCACAAAAGACATATACAGCTGGGTATCATCTGCATAGCAGTGAAAACCCAAACCATATCGTCTAATAATCACTCCTAATGGCAGCACATATACCGCAAACAACATAGGCGCTAAGATAGAACCCTGCGGTACCCCACAGGATAGGGAGACTGATGCCGAGGAAAAAATTCCTGACACCACCCTCCGAGTCCTACCCTCGAGGTAAGATCAAAACCATCTGAGGACCGTATCAGATAGTCCACAGATAGACCGCAAACGTTCTAACAGCACACCATGGTCAACGGTGTCAAACGCTGCAGAGAGATCAAGTAGTACCAAGATGGATCGGGTCCTACGATCTCTCGCTATTAGGAGGTCATTTAGTACCCGAACCAGCGCTGTCTCGGTACTATGCCTTTTCCTAAATCCAGACTGGAGAGAATCGTAGATATTGTTGTTGGTCAGATGATCCTCCAACTGTCCTGCGACCACTTTCTCAATAACTTTACCCACAAAGGGTAAGTTAGAGACTGGTCTGTAATGTGCTAAACAATCTGGATCTAGGGAGGATTTCTTTAATAGAGGCTTAACTATAGCCTCTTTAAGGGGATCCGGAAAGATCCCCCTCTCCAAAGACTTCCAGACTATCAAAGCTAGGACTAGGCCGATTTTATCCACACAACCCACTAAGAGGCGTGTGGGGCCAGGGTCCAAATCACAGCTAGTCGGTCGCAGCGCTTGAATAATCATCACAACATCATCGATTGTGGGAAGGCTGAAGTCAGACCATCTAAACTGGGTGTTCGACATCTCCTGCCGACCACCATCGTTCCCATTGGGGAGGGAAGAGCGGATATCCAATCTGATTTTGACAACCTTATCTGCAAAGAAGAGAGCGAGTTCATCACACCATTCTTGAGATAAGGCTCTTCTGGGCTGCAGACAGACTGGATTGCACAGTCTGTCCACAGTCCGAAAGAGCTGAGCTGGTCTATTCTGTGCAGCCGCTATCTCTCTGACAGGAATTCTGCCTTCACGAGAGATTGTGATTGATAGACCATATAATGGTCCATCAAACTAAGCCTGTCATCATCAAGACCGGACCTCCGCCAACGCCTCTCCAGCCTTCGTCCAACCCTCCTCAACTCCCTCACGGTCTCATCAAACCAGGGAGACCTGGGGCGAGAAGTGAGAGGATGAACATGAACTGGTGCAATAGAATCCAGGGCCCCTGTCACTGCCTCATTATAAGCATGTTCCAGGTCACCTGGGTCTAAGCAATCTATCGGTAGGCTTGATAAGTCCAATACCGCCATCAGGTCATCTGGGGAAACACCCCTCAAGGGGCGGTATCGGACCATCTCCAAAGGGGCTGACCTAACAGGGGTGGCCTCAAAACTGAACCTAATGGGGTGATGGTCAGACCATCTGACCGGTTCCACCACCAAGTCCGATATCCCCATCCCCAGAAGGAACACCAGGTCCAATGAGTGTCCACCAATATGGGTCGAGGAGGAAACAAACTGTGTGAAGCCCAATGATATCATCAACTGGAGGAAGTCTTGACCAAGTCGAGAGAATTCATCGTTGATCCAAGCATTGAAGTCCCCCAGAACCAACCATCTGGGAGACCCCAACGTCAGGTCGACAATGAAGTCTGCGACTTCCTGCAGGAAAGCATTCTCGTCACCTGGTGGACGGTGTACAAGAAGTATCCTGCACCCCACACCCTCGCCCAGAATACACTCAAAGGATCTGGTGACTCCCACCGGTACCTCCACCAGGCCCAGTTCTGACTTAAAACATATGGCAACACCCCCGCCCCTACGATCCTGCCTCGGGCGGTGTATCACCGAGTACCCAGCTGGAACTGCTGCAGCTAAAACAGGCCCAGCATTTTAATCCAGCCATGTCTCGGTGATGCACGCCAGGTCAGATGACCCAACAAGATCGGCTATAACAGCCGTCTTGTTTTTAATAGACCTGGCATTGCATAACACCGCCCGAGTAAGATAAACCTCCGATGATGACCACCCTACCTGCTGACCCTGATCAGAACCCTTGGGTATGGACACAAGACAGGGAGAACCCCTCTCCTGTGCCCATTTCGCCCCAGGGCGTCTCCTTGACCCCACTATCCCTATCCGCCCGCTCCTTTCCATTCCCCCCCAGGCCCAGCACCAACCCTCTGTCTCCTTCTCACAATCCCCAGAGCCCTACACTTTCTGTAGACTCCCGGTGACAAAGGGGGACAGGAGAAAGGACGGAGGTCCCTGAGCATAGAGGGGGAATAGTACCCGACCATCTTATTATCTTTCCAGAACATTTCACACCATAATTAATAATAATAAATCCTACTCAACTTATATAAAACAAAATTACAAATAAAAACTAAAAATACAACACTAAAAAATCATAATATAATACAAAATCTATTAACAAATTTAGTGCTGTCAGATTATCAAAAACATATTATTTTTCTACCCCACCCACAGTGCTCTCACCACTGCGGGGAGAGGAGCTTACCACCTAAAACCACAAGAATTGATCAGTCACTTTAATACCCATTAATAAGTACCCTCGTTTTACCCAAAAACAAAGTTCAAGGTCTTTTATACGTCCACACTTCTGCGCTCTCACCACTCAGTATGGCTCCAACATTTATCCGTCTCCTCTCACGAGACCGATAGTTATAAATGAACTTAGTTATGGTTAAGTTTCCTAGTAGTCACCCAATAATTAAAACACAGTGGCTGCAACAAAAGTAATTCAGGGATACTTCACCAAGTTCGAGCAATCCACGCCAATCCATACAGTTCCAAATATAAACGAAATATTCAAGGTTCACAGTAGCCAAAGTCCTGAGGCAGCAAACGAGCAGACACCACAAACGACTCCACCATAGGTTCCAGCTCCACCTAATCCTCCTCACGAAGAGGCAGGCAGGACCACCCTCCATAGTACCCCTGCCTCACCTAGGAGAAAAGCAACCCCACCGCCCGGAGGCAGGAAACCAATCCTCGCCTGGATCAGGGAGCCAAACCTCCAATTATGTGGACAAGAATATCACCAGTCTTACTGCCGTTATTTGCCTTCCACTTCCTTGTTCCGATGGTTCCACACACATTGAAAACCGGTGACCTCTTTCCTATGGTCCGGCGAAAATTATATCCCCAAATAAAAACTACAGTTCAGCCACTGGGTTCCAAAAAAGGAAAACCGCCACCAAGCCTCCACCAATATCCTGAAAGAGTAATTTCAGGGAATATCTCAGCAGATTCACAATTTTCACAGTTTCACTTGGTCTACTGACTGTCACTCTAATTCAAACAGGCGTTTCAATCCTAGGGGCACAAACAATCACCCCTATAACATCGGGACCACGACTGTCTCAAACTGGCAAAAGTCCCATAACAGTCTTGAAATCAGCCACCACAGCAGCCGACTCTCTCCAATAGTACTGGAAAATTAGGCAGCCAAAGCCACCTCAGTCCCACACATAGTTCTCAAAAAGTCCACAGCACACCACGACCACGCCGGTTAGTAATGCCGATGGAGAAAAATCCTGGGAAATCCTTGCAGATCTCAGATCTCAGCTAAGAAATAGCGGGCAAAAAAAAAAAAAACATTTACCGATCGGCATTTACCGACCATCTAGGAAATAAAATCAACTACATAGAGTAAATCGGGAGCAATCAGGACCACACAGCAGTAAAACCACGCACCAAAGACTACCTCAACGCCACCGCACCGCAGCAGCTCAGACCCAGCGCCACTGACAGTACAAACCCGAAACGTTTGAGGCATATAAAACTATTCAAAATAAAATAAATTAAACAAAATAAAGCAAACTAAAACGAAGTTTAAAACGGAGCTCAAACGAAGGCTAAAACATAACTAAAACGAAGGCTGACCCAGCGTGGTCGCCATCTTCCATCATCAATAGCTGCACTCCAGAAAACCTCGTCAAATATCGTCACACCTCGGGTGGTTGAGCACGTGGCCGCAGGCCAAGTGCGTCCAACGACCTGAGAAGTGACAATATCCCATGATATACCACACCCTGTTGTGCATAATTGCTATTATGAAGTGGTTTAACATTTTTTAAATGAGAAAAAAAAAATAGAAATATTTTAAAACATTTTCAAAATGTGTTTTGGGGGTGCTGGAGGAATACCTTTAAATAAAATAGTTCCTGGAGGGCTCTGGGCAGCAGGTGGCACTGTTGTTGGCTGTGACAGAGGCAGTGGAGCTCTTGTGACTGGGTGACCTGCTCCTTACCATTGTAGGTTTGTTTTTAAATGTTCCCCATTCACACCGCACTTTATTTTTATTATTTTTGTTCTGGGAGAAGGTACGCTGAATTGGATGCTGAGGACTGGTAAGCTGAGAGAGAAGTTGGGAAGCCAAGCCAATGATGTGTGCACCGCCAGGCACGTTTAATGGAATAGTCGTACCGAACGAGAAAAAGGTAGAATCTTGGTGCGATTCGTTTCAGAGTGTTATTCTATTTAAGGGCTACTATTACAACAGTTATGAATGTCTGGGACAAGACTGAAGTTTTTTCTATGTGGCTGGCACGTGGCTTTCTTTTTGTGGGGGAGAGGGTTTGCAGTGAGAGCCGCAGTTTGTGTGAGAATGACTAGAATGCAAGGGTCTCTGGTTTGTCCTTTTCAAAGAAAAAATGTGCTTGTCCGTTGCTGCCACTCGCATACTGTTGCCACGGTGTTGGACACGCTGCTTTTGAAAGTATGAGTGGCAGCAAGTGAGGAACTGATCCTAGCAAGCGTAACTTCTGTGCGACTGTATTTGTTGCGAGGAGGCTGATGGTCGGAGGGTTTCTTCAGCCGTGATGATGATGATGTAGCCCTATCATCACGCTTCAAACACCTCTCGGCCAATCAGCTTTGTCCAATTTTTTTTATCCAGTTCATAATATGGCATAGAGCATAGGAGGAGGGCTGGAACCGCTTACCCAGTGAAGTGGTACATGGTGGCAGTGTCTGGCAGGATTAAAGGGACAGATTCAAAGGGGTATTGGGTGGTTCAGGGAAGAAGAGTCTGGAGTAGCCAGCTGGTGTTTTGGGTCAATAGGGAACCTCAGCACTAAAGTTGCTCAGATAGCCTAAAATCCAGTCCTTGTTAGGAGAGAAAGAATCAGCATTTATATAGTTCTTTTCATATGCACTGTATCCCAAAGCACTTTACAAGCAATGCTAGACTGGTAGTGAAGTGACAATGTGTAGGGGCAGCCATTTCACACATCAACACCCACACACAGTCTTGGACAACTGCATGATCCGGTTTTATGGGAAGGGGTATCTTGGCCAAGACACTAGGGGAAGTTTATTTATTTAACAGACTTTAGGATTACAACCTTTGAGTCAGGGACTCATTTGCAAAGGCTCCGCGTCAGAAAAACAAACATAAACACTTAATACATATAGACATAGAATGGCAGCTAAAGGTTACAGTTTTTTCAGTTATACAGTATTGCAGAATCAAGATTAGCTATACAATGCATTGAACATGTTACCGAGAGCTGTATTTTGCAGTTTTCAAGAGAACAATAAGTTTGCTGATAGAGGGAAGGAGTAACAGGTTTGATATTTACAGCGAAGTAGAGAATTATATACCTTGTGAGTGCAGCCAAAGGAGGCATTGTTAATAGGTAATGTTTGTCAGCCCTATCGGTAGGAGCTCAGTGGCGGGGTGGTCCCGTAAGATGATAGATAGTTGACCCAGCTTTAGCTGGAACATTGGCAGCGCCGTGAAGTGAGAATGTGCTCTTTGAGGGCCGACTTGAAAGGTCCTAATTTGGAGATGGAGGAGACATCAGAGGGGAGTTCATTGTACCAGGCTGGGGCCCTGTGTGGGAATGACCTTTGGGCTAAGGAAGTTCTAACCCTCGGGATGGACCACACCTGTCGGTTGGCTGTGCGGGTGCTCACCAAGGCATGAGAGGATAGGAGAGAGGCAGAAACACCCAAGGGGGTAAGCCCCAGGTGTATTTTCTTTGTGAGGAGACATGTTTGATAAAATAGCCTTTCATCCAGGGTAAGAGATTTGTTAGGGCATATAGGGTACAGGTATGGGTACGCTTGTCTGCCCCAGTGAGGAGTCTGCATGCTTTGTTTATGGCAAGGTGGATTTTGTTAAGGGCTGTGTGGTCAGCAGCCGAGTAGATAGTGAGCCCATAATCGACTAGGGAGAGGACTGAGGAGGTG
Source organism: Neoceratodus forsteri (assembly GCA_016271365.2). Lineage (NCBI taxonomy): Eukaryota > Metazoa > Chordata > Ceratodontiformes > Ceratodontidae > Neoceratodus > Neoceratodus forsteri. The sequence goes on along the minus strand of JADMNL010000025.1, from coordinate 386,309,088 downwards.
ACAGCCAGATTAAGGGCTTCCGGAGGTAGGCAATCCTTGTACCTATACAATAGGCCTATATGGACATTTATGGCTGATGACAGATTGTCAATGTGTGAATGGAAGGAGAGGCTGGAGTCAAATGTAAGACCCAAGTATTTATATGTATGGACCTGTTCTAGAGGAAGGAGAGAGTGGGACAGGATTGTTAGCTGTGCATTCTTGGCCTTATTCTGTCGATGGGCAAAGAGCATAGTCTTTGTCTTTTTTACATTGACCATAAATCTTTGGTCTATGAACCAGTTTTCAAGCTGGTTAAATGTGTGTTGGAGGGAGGACTGCAATACTGTGGGATCTGGGTGCAAGGCAAAAAGGACCATGTCATCCGCACAGAGCAGTAGGTTGCCGGAGCAGGAATTGGGCAAGGTGTTTAGGTAGATGCTGATTAATAGAGTGCCGAGGATGGAGCCCTGGGGAACCCCAGAGCGGACTGGCAGGGTGGTTGAGAGGGTGTTTATTTTGACACATTGTGATCTAGCGGTGAGGTAACTGGTAAACCAGGAGACGGGTCCTTGGGACAGACCTATGTGGCGAAGTGCGCCTAAGATTAAGCTGTGGGAGATTGTATCAGAGGCCTTTGACGGGTCAATGAAGACAGCTCCAGCTAGGTGTTTTCTATCCAGGGCAGAGTGAATAAAATTAGAGAACTCAGCGAGAGCCGTAATTGTACTGTGCCCAGATCTGAAGCCAAGCTGCTCCCTGCAAAGTAGGTTATGAGCAAGTAGTTACTCAGTGAGTTGGGTGGCTACAATTTTTTCGAGGGCTTTCGAGAGTGGTGGGAGAATGGCTATGGGACGGTAGTTATTGGGGGAGGTGCTGTCACCACTCTTCAGTATTGGGGTGACTGTGGCAGTCTTCCAGGCTGCTGGGAACTGCTCCAGACTTAGGGAGCAGTTAATGAGGACTGTATCTAGTACTAGATGTAGAATTCTCATATCTTGCGAAAAGTGCCTTGGGTTCTTTTACTTCCACCTGGACACCCACCAGGATAGCACCAGAGATGAGTAGAAGGGACCTCAGTTTAACATCTCACCCAAAGGATGGTACACCCTGACAGCAAAGTACCCCCCAGTACTGCACCCGGGTGCCAGTATTTGTATGTATAAGCCCAATCCTGGCCCAGGACTAGAACCCACGAAATTCTGGCCCAGAGGCAGATGTGATACTGAATAAGCCATGCTAGGGTAGCTGGATATTAGGATAATACTTATCTGAATCTGACACTCAATCCCAGGGTCAGGTGTCAGATTCAGATAAGGATTTATAATATTAGAATATCCTAACATCCTATATGATTCCCTAGCCCCCCACTCTGACACACTATTATGAAAGCCAGAAAGAACCCCCGCCACCCAACACACCCACTAGCCTCCACCTCTGTCTTACCCCCATAGCATTCAAAATACCTCCTTACGCGAGTTGGGTCCCATGGATCCTAACAGCTGTAGTGCTCATTTTATAATACCCCCCCCCACTAAATCATAAGAGCCCCCCCTCCAGCACACGTGCGCACCACAACCACTGTGTGTGAAGTGAAATCCTCCACCCCCACCGGCAACCAAAATACCCTCCTTATGTGTATTGGGTCCCATGGATCTGGAGAGCTGCAGCACTCATGTTAATAATAACCCCTCCCCCACCCCGCTAAATCATAAGAGCTATCCCTCCCTCCAGAACACATGCCAATCTCAGCTATTATGTGTGAAGTTGTACCCCCTCACCCAGCACCCACTAGACCCCACCTCCATCTTCCACCCTCAGCACCCAAAATACGACAGTCCTGTGAGTCAGGCAGACGCAAGGCAGATACTGGGACAGGGCAGGACATGTCAACAGTGCATCTGAATGGGACTGCAGGAGCTGCCTTGAAACATAAGTAAGTCGGTCGGCAAAATCAGTTTAGTTTATACTAACCTATTTCCTTGTAGGGTGGCGTGATTGTAGGAGGCTGTCAGTGTTTGCTACTTAGCGGGCCATACAGAGAGTGAGAGACTACAGACAGACACTGCTGGCACAGCACACAGAAATTCTCAGATCATCGTTTGGGTAGTATTTCTTTCAAAACTGAGATTTATTTGACTATTCACTCAGCAGGTACTGCTGGATGGGCTAGGGTGGTGTCACAGCAGTAAGTATGAGAGGGAATGAGGGGAGTTACTGCATTGAAGTTAAGACTGAGGACTAATATCAATAATACTGTAAAAAGGAATCACTTTTTTACTCAGAGAATAGTTCCAATATGGAATACCCTTCCTACAGAAGTAGTGCTAAGCCCCAGCCTACAGCCATTTAAGATAAATCTGGACATACATATATATGGGAGATTACAAATATCACTTCCACCTTGGTTAAGGGTGGCGAGTTCATTATGGGCTAGTCCCGTGAATTTGTACTTACCTATGAACAGTAAGATACAGCACTCTAATGGAGCAGCAGCTACTGTGTTTTTATCATGCGTGTATTACTAACAATAATACATAAGTTATGACTGACATTTGACCATGATTATTGTAAGGGAAAGGAGGTAACAACAGGGGGGCATGCAGATACAGGGCAAGCCACTTGGCACTCAACACACATACCGAAACAGAGACGGAGGCATTTTATTTTACACAATTTTTTATTTCCAAATGCTAAAAATCTTCACGTAACCAATGTCCTGATGTCAGTAATACAAAGGTTAAGAGATTATTTTTATAAAACAAAAATAGTGGACGATGGTGGAGCAGTAGATGTGGTCTACCTAGGCTTTAGTAAGCCCTTCGACTCGATTCCACACAGAAGGCTGGTAAAGAAGCTTGACCACACAGGGGTTGGTCCAGAAGTAGTCAGATGGGTACAAAACTGGTTACAAGACAGAACTCAGAGGGTACAGGTTAATGGAATGCAATTGACGGAAGGCAGGGTGACCAGCGGGGTGCCCCAGGGTTCATACTGGGGCCTGTGCTCTTCAATGTTTTTACAGCAGACACCGCTGATGGACTGGAAGGGAAGGTGTGTCTGTTCGCAGATGACACCAAGATATGTAGCAGGCTGGACACCCCAGAAGGAGTGAGCAAGATGGAAGCTTACCTTAATAAATTAGAAGAATGGCCTGGGGTGTGGCAGCTGAGATTTAATGCCAAAAAGTTCAAGGTCATGCACATTGGAAATAAAAATCCAAGAAAGGAGTATTACCTAGGAGGCGAAAGACTGGCAGCCTCAAACCAGGAACGAGATCTGGAAATTGATCTCAGATGACTTGAAGGTTAGTAAGCAGTGTGAGAAGGCAACAATGAAGGCCAACAGAATGCTGGGCTGCATTGGGAGGGAACCCAGAGCAGGAAGAGAGAGGTCATACTACCACTGTATAGATCACTGGTCAGGCCTCACCTGGAATACAGAGTCCAGTTCTGGAGACCTCACCTCAGGAAGGACATCGACAGGGTGGAAACAGTACAGAGAAAGGCGACAAAAATTATTCAGTGTCTGTAGCACATGTCCTATGAGGAAAGACTAAGGGAACTGAATATGTACTCCCTGGAGGAGGGAGGGAGGGAGAGAGAGAGAGAGAATGATTCAAACATTCAAGTACATAAAAGGCATTAACAGGGTATGGGCACAGGACCTTTTTCACTTCAAGAAGAGCTCCAGGACCAGGGGACATGACCACAAGCTGCAAGGAGGGAGATTCTCTACCAACACCAGGAGGTTTTTCTTCACAGGAAGAGTGGCGGATGCCGGCCCGGTGGCACTGAGGGTTGAGGCGCTGGATGCCACGCCGGTGACCTGGATTCAGGAACGAGCTCGGGGTCGTCGGGAGTCAACAGGGGAGGACTAGGATCGAGCATCTGTAGACTGCTCTCCTAGTCCTGGGGAGGACTGTGGAAACCCACCACGCTAGCGGCCCCTGGGGATGCCCGGGGGGCTCTTCTTATTTATTTATTTAGTTTTTGTTAACTGGGTAAGTGCACTAGACAAATCCTGCCTATTTTCAGGCACGACCCGGGGGAGGGGGATACTGATGAATGCCAATTGACCTTGAACCAGATTAAGCTGTTGGTGGTATTTTTAGTGAATGAAGGAAATTTGGCCTGGACAACGGGGAAATTCCCCTACTCTTTTCGATAAGTGACATGGGATCTTTAACATCCACCTGAACTACCACCAATCCAGGCAGATGGGACCTCGGTTTTTAACGTCTCATCCGAAAGATGGCACCTCAGAAGTGCAGCACCCCTCTCATGCTACACTACAGTGTCAGTACTGGGATATTAACGCAAGTGCCAGATGTGGGAACTGAACCCACAGCCCTCTGATCTCCTGGCCTCAGAGGCAAGTGTGCTACCTACTGAGCCACTGACACTGTTTAGTGCAGGTGTGCATGGGGGGGGAGCGCAGCGGATGTCAGCACGTAGTGCCTTGACGTCATTGCACATCCGCGCTCCAGTGGTGAGATAAAGAGGAAAATGGGTGGCCGCGCCCTGCATTGTCAGGAGGACTGTCATTGGAATTGCAAGGGGGGGGGGGCGGAACCGGCCTAGCTTGGTAGGGTATGGGGAGGCCCTCCAGTGGGTCGGCTGACAGCCACACCGGATCCCCCATCATGTGAGTGAGCCTGCTGCTCTCCCAGCAGGCAGGCAGGGCCGGCGGCTGGATGCCCCCGCTGGTAACCACCACAGCAGGCGAGAAATAGCAGTTGTGATTAAAAAAAAAAAAAAAGTGGTGGGCGCCTGGAATGCCTATCCCAAGAGGTTGTAGGGGTCAACACTGTGGGGGATTCAAGAATGCATGGGATAGACGCAAGGGAGCCCTGACTACAAAGGGCAACTAGTGTCAAAATAGGTCTAAAACAAATGGGCAGACTAGATGGACCTAGCGGTCTCCTTTTGCTGTCAACTTCTATATTTCTATGTTAATATTTTTATCAAAGTAGCAGAGATTACATGGTAGTCAAGTGTATGTAGACTTGTGTTTCCTTTCTGAAACGCTGCTTAAACACTCTTCATATATGTCAACACGCTGCACGTCGGCAGCCATTTCAGGGACAGAACTCAGAATCGGCAGAGGCAGATGTTTACATTTTTCAAATGCTATGAAACTGCATTTATCCTCAGTAAATAAATTCAGTTTCGATATTTAAGACAACTGACTTCCCTTTAAAAGGGTATGAAGCCATTTAAAAACAAAACAAAACAAAAAACTCCATCTGTTGAATACAGGGTTTAGGTATCCTTTAATATTTCCTTCATTTAAGGGTTAGCAGCAGGGATTGGCCATCAAGAAACAGCAGCACTGTAGGCGGAATGACAGAACTAAATGAGATCAGCCTGCTTCTGGAGAACAAAACCTGTAATTAGGTTTAAAGTGAAATTGGCTCATTCATTTGGTTTCTTTTCCAGTTATGAAAGGGGCAGGATTTCTGACATGTGGAGTTAAGACGTGATGGCAGCCGTGTCAGAACTGGTGCTTTCAAACCTTGAGGTCCCAAAGAGTGGTAATATTGCCTAGTCCCTCAAAAATAATTAAGCAACTAAGCAGGTCTGAATATCAAAATGAGAGCAGGGGTTGAAACTGACCCCAAAAAGTGGAAGGCCTTCAGGACAGCTGCGTGACAAAAGTCGTTTCCCTGCTAAGAATTGAACGAAAACATGGAAAAAAAAAATGACAATTTGATTTCAAGTTAAAACAAAATGAATACGTCAAGTTTAATTTTAAATTTGCATAATGTGAGATTGCTTTATTTTTTTTTTTTAAGAGCTGAGACCTGCCTTTACAGATTCTAAGTCTTACTGATTGGCTTGGACTGATGCTTTCTAATAGTTTGATGACCTCACATGACACATACTGGCCTTAAAGCCACTGCAATTATTTGCTTTTTTAACTTACACTTTTTTTTTAATTCTCAGAGAATGGTTAGGTCCTCCTTCAAACAAACAAAGATTTTGTCCCAGCACCACCACTGTGGGGATTAACACTTGCTGCCTGTGATCCACAGTCGACCTCTCGAAACCCCGAGGAATAACGTTCCGCTTGGTAGGGCAGCGGCCTTTCCCTAAGCTTCCCAAGGCTGGATCCATTTGGGAAGAGGAGGTTCAGGAAATCAGTGCATCTCAACTGGGTGTGGTGGGGCGGGTAGGGTCACCCTTTTCCACAACAATGGAAACATTGGGGTTAAAAATGGAATTTGCCATTTTTAACCACCACTTAAGAGTCGCACAAGAAAACCTGTCTGCACCACATTTACAATCACACTTGGGGCCGGATATTCAAACTGCGCTATTTTGTGGCGCAAGCCCTTGCGCTGCACAGAATAGTTGCGCTGGGGTGTGTCCAGAGCGATATTCAAAGGAGTTGTGCCCTTGAGCAACTCCTTTGAATATCACCCCCCAGCCACAGCCACTGTGCATGGCGCAGTGGAACTTGCGCCACCGCAAGTTGTCAGAGTGGAGCATTCAACTTACGGTGGCGCAAGTACCATTGCGCCATGTGCAAAATCCCCATATTCAAAAGGTGACATGCAAATGGAGCCATAATTCATGCAAGGCGCAGGGGGGGCCATTTGCATCTGATTACGGCCTCATTTGCATGCAGGTGCCGATCCCGAGGACTTGCGCTGGCGCCTGCCAGGCAGCAGCCATGGGACCAACGTCCCTACAGCCGATCCTGGGCAAACAGTGTAGAATCCCCCACTGGCCGATCGCGGGCATAGTTTAACCCTCCACCAGCTCGATCGCGGGCAGCAATGTGGCTCCCCAACATATCCCTGGTGGTCAGTGGACCGAAAAGCCCGATCGCGGGCAGTAGTTGTTAATAACCCCCTCGAAGTCATCCCTGGTGGTCCAGTGGCACATCCCGATCGCGGGATGTAAAAGTTGAACAACCCCGAACATAGCCCTGGTGGCTAGTGTCCCCACCACCCACCCATGAAGCCCCACCACCCCGCTTCCCCGGCGGCAGCAGCATCACCACTCCTGCCGCCCGCCACCCCCGACTGACTGCCCGTAGGGCTGCACGCCATTGGTGCAGAGCAAGAGCTAATGGGCGTGCAGCCCATACTGTACATGACAGTCCAGATTTGTCTTGGGTGAGGGGAGTGCAGGCAGCGTCATCCGCAGCTAATTTTGACCTCTAAAAACCACCTGCCTATGTGACAGGTTGCAGCTGTTTAAACATCTTTTCCCTGCCCTGAACAAGCATTGTTTCGATCCTTGCAATGTGTGCTTGAACACAGAATGCCAAAGGTGGCAGTTACCTCACTGTCTGTGAAAGCTCCTTTAGTTTCTTGAAAATGTAATTCACTCCTGACCATGAAGAAGCAATTAAATAAACTACATGCTTAAGGAAAAACACAGCTGGATCTATAACAGTTCGGTTAATCACAATCCTGTGATCTCTAATCAATGGGAGTGATTTAATTTTTTCCTGACCTTGACTCCAAATCATTGCACTTTAATGAGGAGTAATTTGTTTAACAATGCCACCCACATCAGAGCAGAACTGCAGCGACAAAACATTCAGAAAGGCTTATGCATTAATAATGGTTAACTGTGATATACTTGAAGCTTAAAGATAGACACAGCAGGTCAGAAAGCCATCAGTGGTGTTAAAAGAAACAGCAGTTACTGCGGGGGACACTTAGTCATCTCATAGTGGGTAAAGCAGGATTCACTGTGTAGCACACAGGAACAATGTACTTAGTGTAATATTTTTGAATTTACTGTTTATTCACCCATCTCCAGGGCAGTCACCGTTGGTGGGTACTGCCCAGTCCAGTACTCCAGCACTTACCCCCACTTTAACCTCCCCAACTCACCCCCACCCTGAATGGGGCTACGATCGTGGGAGCAGTTGGTCCCCCTATATAGGGCCCTTCAAGGTAGTGGGGACGGCCAGCTGCTGGAGCCTGGTCCCGTCATCATGTCATCCGGAGGTGTTTTTACACTCCTGGTCCCCCTCCTGCAGAGAAGTCAGTGAGGCAGGAATATGAAGTATGCACAAACAGGCTACTGCGTGCCTGCACATGACACTTGGCCAGCAGTCACCCTCCCTGAGAAGTGCCCCTTGCTGCACTGCTACCAGTGGTCATCCAGGGGGCAGTGTGGTAGCAGGGGATTGTAACCCCTTCCTCTCCAATGAAGAAGGGTATGCTTTGGGGTGCTCAATCCTCCCTCTAATACCTTGTGCTCATTCTCGAACCCAGGTTGCTGGCATCAGGAGTAGCAGCACGGCCAACAGGCCATCATTAGAGTACTTTATTTCTTATTTTTGTATTATCTATTTTTCCGCCCCCGTGCTCGCTGGTCCTCCACTCCTTCAGGCTCTGACAAGTTCCCCCTGACCTCTTCTGTCCTTGCCCAGCCTTCTTCTAGTCCCCAGATCGCAGCCGACCCCTGGGATATCCCAGTGTATCCCTTCACCGGGCGGATCCCTCTCCTCCGAGGGGGAAGGCACCGGGGGGGGAGGGTAGCCCCAGCACATCCTTCTAGGGCCTGGGGGTGCTGCTGGGGAACAGGAGGCATCGGGAAGGCGCTAGAGACCCCTAGGAACAGAGAGCTGTCATCCGGAGGGCCAGCAAGCGATTTTCCTGGCTTTCTGTTGGTGGTAGCGTAGTGACGTCATGGCATACACCGACGTCCACTCCTCCCCCAGTTAGTATTGGGCCGTGCATCCTGTGATACTCCCAGCCTTCGCTCAAAGCCAGCAGGCGCTGGACCAGTCCCTGCCCTCCCCGGAGAAGGAGAGGCTGTCCTGGGACACTCGTCCTTCTCCCCCTGGCTAGCCTCCAGTGACCGGGCTCGTTCAGTACAGGTTGCTGGCATGAGCGAATCCAACCGCTGCATCAGCGGGCGCCAGATACTTCTATTTAATGTCAAGACAACATTTTTAAATGCGGAGTAGATTTTTCTCTGTGATTTACTTTTTCATCCATCTTTTTTGTCAGTATTTTGTTCCTTTCACTGTAGTTAACCTGTCCATTGAAAGGCAGGAATGCACATCCTTTTGGAACTGCCCGAAATACTACTCCACAGGAGGACTAGCAGAAGGGTACTGAAGAGTTACACCACTAGTTGACATTCCCTGGGCCTGGATGCACCCCTCCGCAGCGTGGCCAGCCTCAAGTGGCTCAGAGAACAAGACACCCACAGTCAGGCCTACATCGCACTTCACTGCTGCCTCAAAGACAAACTGTAGAGCTGAGGACTTAGGACAGGTTTCTTTTTTTTGTATTTTATTTTTCTTGAGGTACAGTAAGAATTATCTGCCACATACACAGTGAAGGAGCATGAACATCTTCATAATACAATTGTTTCACGATATGCAAGATTCATACATTGCGACACAGAAGGCACAGGACAGTCTGTTAGGAATTGATTCACAGGTAAGTTAGCCCAAGTTATTATGAAAGCAATTTTCATTACAGTTTTGAAGGACATAGTTGCCTACTTTTGGATACTCCTCCATCCCATCTCCCCTCTCCTCTCCCACAATGGAAACACAAAAGAGTCAGCATGGGACACACGTAGGCTCTCTAGCTGAATTATAAAACACCCAGGCCCTCCACCTGATTTCAAACTGTGTTACTCTTCCCCCGCTATCATTTGCTCCATTAAATAATGGTCTAGTACCAAACTATGCCACTCCTCTGTCAGAGTGATCCAAGTTGCTTCCAGAGCCTTGTCGCCACTTTCCTAGCCATTAGGAGGAAAGTAAATAAGAGAGAGCCTCTCGGCACTTTATAACCCTCAGGTGGTACTGAGATCAAGGCTAGTTCTGGGGAAAGCGCGAGTTCTGGACCAAATATCTCTAATAATGCCTTAGACACCTCCTGCCAGAATATTCTAATTTTGGTACAATCCCAAAAAATGACTTAGGACAGGTTTCAAAATATTAGTGTTGATATAGAGAGGTGTTTGAAGGGGGGGAAAAAAGCACAGAGGAAACAGACTACTTGCATTGGAAAAGTAATACAGCAGCTGAAGTGAAATGGACATATATATCGTCCCTCGAATTCTGTATATGATGCAGATGGTACCCACCTGCCCAACTAACAAGAATATTAAAAAGGTAGAAAAAGGGTTTACAGGCTTTATTTGGCAGGGCAAGAAATCTAGAATTAGCTTGAAAAGGCTAAAAGCCTTGGGGAAAAATGGGGGCATGAACTTCCCAGACATCAAAGGATTCTATTTGGCTACGCAACACAGATATATACATAACTGGGTTAACAGAAGTGGGGCGGCCATATGGCTAGACTTAGAGGAGGAGGGGTGCCCGTGACGAGTGTCGGTATACTTGGGAGAAGGAGGGGGGGAAGCCTATAGGTGACTAAGAAACCCGAACCCACTGGTAATTACAGTGTTGGAAGCCTGGGGTCACATCAAGAAAAGTAGGAGAGCGGAACAAGTTCACACCATGTTAGCCCCAGTGGCGAGTAATCTGGACTTTTTACCAGGGCTTAAAAATGATGGGTTCCAAATGTGGCAGGACAAGGGGGTTAGATGTGTAGGGGACCTCCTCACCTGGGAAGGAATACACACATCTGAGTACCTACAGCTAGGGTTGGGGATACCTGCATCACATTTGTTTAAGTTCTTTCAGATTAGGAATTACTGCCAAAAACTAAATAGAGTTTCAATAGCGAACATCCCTTTAACAGGGGTAAAGAGGGAAATCCTAGGGGCGAACAGAAATGAAAAAGGGCTGATGGGAAGGGTGGCAAAACTAGATAGGAACTTCTTTCAAGAAGACACCCAGTGGGCAAAACAATGGTGGGAGCAGGATCTGGGATTCCTTATCTCGGAGGACTATTGGAAACTAATACTGGCTTCCCATCTGGGGCTCCTCCTCTATAATAAGTTCAAAGAAATGCAGTATAGATTCCTACACAGGCTATATTATCCACATAGCATGGTTCATAAGTTCTACCCGGGTGTTTCTCCCAGTTGTTGTAAGTGTATGGTGGGCTAGGGGTACCTATTTCCATAATAACTGGGAATGTCCCCATCTGGTGACATACTAGAATGGTATTGCACATGAGGTAACCAGAATAGAAGAGTGTACAATTGAGACTACTCCCCGGTCACTGTTGCTGGGGGTGGCGGACCTGGGAGGAGAGGAGTGGAGCTTGTTCCCCCGGTGGTTAAGTGTCCTGCTTGTTGTTGCCCAACAAGGTATACAGAACCTAGGGATAACTAGCTCAGTCCCAAGGGTGGAGCAGTGGAGGGGACTGGCCATCAAGTACTTGCAACAGATACATTAACATGTGTGTTAAAGGGTAGGAAAGAAAGGTTTATGAGTGACTGAGGCAAATTTCTGACAACCCTCACCTCGGGAGAGATGATGTTGTTAAGGGAAGGGGAAACTGCATAAGCTCTTTATCTATGGTCTTTTGGGGCTGGAAATAGCACGTAGACAATGGGTAAATGCTACCGAAACGAACATATGATAGACAGCACAATACAAAACTGCGAAGATAGATTTCTAACCTGAGCAACAGAACTAGCTAATTTCTCACATTATATAGCTATAGATTGGGTGATCTGAACATATCTAGTTTAGGATGTTGTTTGTAGTCCTGTTAGGACTTTTATTGTTTTTAGCGTATATTATTCTTCATAAGCTAATTGGTTAAGGCTGAATAGGTTTTATCATCCATAAACTACACTACTGTTAATGACAAGGAAAATGTATACGAAATGTGCAGTTTGTATTCTTTATGTCAGCATGTAAATGGAATTTTTTTCTTTCTGAAAATATAAAAAATATTATACAAAAAAAAGAAATGGACATTAAGGGCCTTAAGAGGCCTAAGAAAGCCCCCCTCTCCCCTCAGACACTGCCCAGCTGAGGAGCCTGCTACAGGGGACTGCAGAGAGCCTTAAGAGGTAAAGCTTCCTTCCATTCCGTTTGTGGAGAGGTGTTACCCCGTCCGCGCGGACTGCCCCACCCACCCTCGTCCCTTAATTTATTGCTGCATACAGGTCACATGACATATCCTTCCAATTACTGTGTGTCCTCTTTGCCATCTGCAGCTTATACTTGCTGACCACTAGGGGTTGCTGCTGTGCACCTCTCTCCCCTGATCTCCACTCCTTACCTACAGCTACTATTGGCACTGGTCACTAGGATTCACTATAGCACCCCTCCTAACTACTACTTCCTCCTCACCTACACCACTCTGCACCCTCCTAATCTCTACTCCCACCTTATCTACTTCTGCCCCTTGTGAGTCTCAAACCCTCTACCACTAAGCCAATGAGTCAGGCTACTGACTCCTCCTGATCCATAACTCAGCTAAAAAACACCTTCTACTGTGGGTCTCAAGCCCTGTACGCTTGACACCTGAGTCAGCATCTCTGCCACAGGACCAGCAAGCTGATACAAACTACTCTGGTTCCCTAAAGCTCTTATAGCTTCTTGGCACCATAATTCACCTAGAAAAAATTCTCTCTGCTGTCCCATTGCAGTTCTCAAACCCTGCTCACCTAGCCCCAAAGTCAGCAGCACTGCCTTTAAGCCACCAAGCCAAGACACAATTCTTTTGAATCTGAAAACTCTTAAAGCTTCTGCTCCTTAAATATACCAAAATACTCTACTGTCCTACCACAGGTCTCAAACCCAGTACCTTTGGGACTGAAGTCTACAGCTCTACCACCAGGCCATCAAGCCAAGACATAATTCTACTGGATTATCAATAAATACATATTTCTTTAAGCATGGGAAAATAACTTAACTTAGGCTCAGGAAGCAGGGGAACAGGCAGAGGTGCTAAATGAGTACTTTGCCTCAGTCTTTTCAGATGGGGACTGGGGATCCCTACAGGCTGATGGGAGGGAAGAGCATTCAGCCAAGGTGAGAAGTCAGTCTGAGACCAGAGGACGGAATGAGGCTAGGGTACAGTTAGGACCAGATTCAGAAGGGGTGGGGAGGCTGAGTAAGGGTGATAAATGGGGGGGAAGAAATCACAGTAGACAGGGTGAGGGAGGCCCTTCGGAAGTTAAAGACTGATAAGGCACCGGGGCCAGATGGGCTACACCCGAGGGTTGTTAAGGAATTGGCGGAAGAGCTGACAGCTCCATTGGCTGCACTCTTTAATATCTCTTTGCAGACAGGATGGGTGCCCCAAGACCGGAGGGTGGCTTACGTAATGCCTATTCATAAAGAGGGGGTCCAGAGAAGAGATGGGTATTTATAGACCTGTAAGTCTAACGTCTGTGGTGGGGAAAGTAATGGAGAGCTTTATCAAGGAGAGGATTGAGAGGCAGCTAGAATGGTTAGGACATCAAGATGATAAACAGTATGGCTTTGTTCCGGAGAGATCGTGTCAGTCCAATCTTGTAGAGTTTTATGACTGGGTGATGGGGGCCTTGGATATACATAGGCCAGTGGACGTCCTATATCTAGATTTCAGCTAGGCATTTGATTCAGTACCACACTGTGGGCTATTAATAAAGCTGGGAGAGATGGGGTGGGAGGGCAGGAGCTAAATTAGGTTGAAAATTGGCTCTCGGGGCATTTACAGAGGGTAATGGTGGGTGGGAAATTCTCTTCTCCTAGGAAGGTAATCAGTGAGGTCCCTCAGGGCTCAGTATTGGGGCTGCTATTGTTTAACGCTCATGTCTCGGATATAGGGAGGGTGTTAGGAATAGGTTGAGTCTCTTTGTGGATGACTCAAAACTGGGAGCTCTGGTGGATTGTGAAGAAGCGAGGGAGGTGGTCCAGGGGGATCTGGATACTCTGGAGGGGTGGTCAAGGAGGTGGGAACTGAAATTTAATGCTAGGAAATGTAAGGTACTTCATTTGGGGGTAAATAACCCGGGTCATGAATACATCCTGGGGGGAGGTCACACTGCAAGTCACATTGGGAGAAAGGGATTTAGAGGTGGTAGATGACAAAAGGAATAACTCTGAAAATTGTAGAGGAACTGCAGTCAAAGCAAACAGGATACTGGGCTGCATATCCGGGGTATTACGTCCAGAGGGAGGGAGGTGATCCTCCCTTTGTATAATGCCTTGGTCAGGCTGCAGCTTGAGTACTATGTACAGTTCTGTAGACCTCATCTGAAGGAGGACATAGTGCTGCTGGAGAGGGTTCAGAGGAGAGCAACCAGGATGATTCGGGGCATGGAGGGGAAGCCTTATGAGGAGAGACTAGAGGAGCTTGGGCTTTACTCATTGGAGGAGAGGAGGGATAGGGGAGATAAGATAGAGGTTTTCAAGTATAGGAATAACCAGGAGTGGAACCAAGGAGCTTTTTAGGCTTGGGGGGCAACCAGAGGCCATGGGTGGAAGCTGGAGTGGGGAATTACAGAGGGGAGCGTAGGAGACATTTTTCACGTGGAATGCGCTGCCTGGGAGCCTGGTGGAGGAGGGCACAGTGAAGGGATTCCTGAGGGAGTGGGATATGTACAAGGGGAAACAAACTAAAAAGGACCCTCTTGGGGGCTTGGGGGGTAGTAAGGAGAGCAGCCACTAGATTGCTGGCTTTCGAGCAGACAAGACAGACCATTGGCCTATTCTGCTGGCTTCTTTAGTATGTTAGAGGAGGAGCAAAGAAATAAAATTCTCATTTGCCATTAGTATTACTTTGTTAAAGAGCAACTGAGGCATTCAAGACCAACTTAAACAAAACATAGTATTTAGCCGCAGCTCAGCTTTTATTTCACATTAGTTCTGTATTCCTCCTCCTCCCCATGATTGGTCATTAAGGCCATCTGCATGAAAACCGGATCTTTGCTCCTGAACAGTTCATCAACAGCTAGCAGTGGAACCAGTGAACTGGAGGAGTGGATCTCTCTAGAAAGCAGTGTGCAAAAGATGGAGATAAGCGCCCAAGAGGTGGATAGGCAGAAAAGGGACAAAATTCAACAGAAGGGCAGACAGCAGGCAGAACCAGGGATAAAGGACAACCAGGGAAAGGGCAGGAGTAGAATACCTCTTACTTCCTCCTGCTCAGCGGGGTGTGTCTAGAATCAGTGGTCTTGGATGGCCCAGAGCGGTCGTCATCTAGGACTACCGAGGGGTATTTTCCCCTGTCCCAGCCCTCTGAGACACTGGCACAAGGACGCAAGCGTCCAGAGAAGAGACTTGCTGATGCCGTCCCCTCTCAAGCGCCTACAGACATCCCCCTCCCAAACTCTGTTAGGCGGTGCATGTGGCCTTGAGAGCCAAGTTTCACCAGCGCTTTCAGGGCATCGGTGCATACTGCACCCCTGGTATCCCACCCCAGAGGAGGAGGAGCATCCATTGGGGCACCCACCTCCTCCCCTGCCGACTCCTCGTACAACCCGAGCTGCCTCGAACCCGGGTCGCCAGCGTAGCGCAAGGTGTGGCTTCCAGCACCTCAACCCTCAATGCCACCGGGCCAGCCTAGCTCTCTTTTTGTATTTGTCCTTCAAGGAAATTTACTTACACCAAACAGGGGGCGATGGGATTTGCACGCCCCTGCTTTCTCCCTATGTGATATCATATTGCACCGTTGTGACATCACAGTTACTCATATGGCAACAGATTGTGATGTCACAACAGAGGATTATGACTTGAAGTAGGAAGCAAGCTATGGAAGCAGATGAACTCTAAGGGATCACGGAGGTATAAAGATCATGTATTCATGCAAATGTCCTTAGTAATAAACAACGGGGAGAAAAAATATATATAATATATATGCAATGCAAACAAAATTGTACCCAATTATTAAGGTTTTCAAAGTTTTGTTTGAGGAGTCAGTAGTTCTTTAATCTAACACACACTTTCTACATTGCTTCTACTGATTAAAACACAGAGAAGGATGCATGTGTCAGAGTTTGGTGGACTGGCTGGGAATGTGTTTTAATGTCACTTGTGTCACAGATTCACTCAGCAGGTCAGGCCATCTACTCCCAAAGTGCCAGCCTCTGAACGCAGTCTTGTGAACGGTGTAACAGACAAGGTAACCCTCTTGTCTGTTTTTCTGAGTTCAGATCAACCTTTGGTCTCAGTTCTGGAGGCATTCAAACTGTTAACCTCTTGCTAGCATACCCAGTACAGAGGCTCAGATATATCTGTCTTCGGGAGGCCAGATATCTTTGCCTATGGGCACCTAACCAGTTATTCAGAGATGAAACTTTTAAAATTTTAATAAAGACCTCAGATTTATAACGCTTCTCTTTCCAGTTTGGTACCACCCTACAAGCTTATGCCTGCTTTCTGCCATAACCATAAATATAAATATTTCTTAGCAGAAGAAAGCAATTCAAAGACAGACCAGGTTTGCTCTAAAATTAGAGTTTTTACTAAAATATATAATACGTCAAACATACAACACAGAACTCTTGTATCACAAGACATACATATCTTTAAACAAAACAAGGTTTAAAACAGTGCAGTTCCTACAACTATATTTAGGTTTTGTCTAGCTTTCTAAATATCTGTTTTCAGTTCTCAGATGTTTTTTTGGTCAGTGTCAGATAAAAAGTGACCTCTGTAGTGAAAAAGAATAATCTTTACAAGCTGTATTTGCCAACCCCTTTTGGATGATGTCATCCAGCTCCTGTCAAAATATCTAAAAAAAATATATATATTTCTATACAACCACAGGATGTAATTTCAAAGTATTAATTCTGCAACCTTAGCATAACTCAATTTCAAATGACACCTTTTTGATCTCATGCTGTACCCTCCTCACACAGGCTTCACATGAGCATTTATAACCTCTCACCTCTGTGTAATATCCTAGCTTCCCTTTCTAATGTCATAAACCTAGTTTATGATTTCTCTCTTAACAAAATTAACTTAAACAAGTCTGTAATTAGCTCAGAGAAACAGGATCCTTAATAAAAGTCTTCCAGGTAACACATTGTCTCTAAAAAAAAAAAAACTGAGTGCGTGTGAACTGACATACTGTCAGCCGTTTCCCATGGCTTTCATCTCTCAGCTGGAATCTGGGGGAAGGGATGAGTGAGGTCAATCCTAGAGCATTTGAATTTTCAGCAGAGACACTAATACATTTTATATTAAAAAAATATAATTCAGCACTCAGAACTGGCTATGTCACAACTTGTACTATGAAAAAGGCTTGAACATAGGCGTCAGAATGCTGCAACACGAGCAAGTTGCTGTCTGTGAGGTGGTAAATAACATGATTTATGAAAAACAACACAGATTTATTGCCAAGTAATTAAATAAATTCAGAACAGCATACTGAAACACTGTGCACAATGACACATTCTCAGATAGTGTGACCACGCTAGTACTCTGCAGGCAGGAGGGGCGGTCAGCGTGACAGAAAGTGTAAGGAGCAGGAGGAAGTGATGTGGAAACCTGCCACCGGAGCTTTTCCTTGCCCGTGCACAGTTCTAAAATAAAAGTATGCATGGCGGTCTGCCTCAGCCAATCAAAAGCAAGGATTTATTATCCCCAATTTGCTAAAATATGTTTCCTATACTTTCACTTAGTTCAATCAGCATTTACAACATGCTGTACACTACGTTACAAAATGTGTTTCAAAAATCATGAAACCCGAGTGACAGACATTTTTACCCATGCTGTTATCTCACTACAACATTACCAGGTAAAGATTCAGCTGCCTGTCCACAATAAAATAGTTACTAATCCCACATCCTGGACTGCCATCACAAATATGGTTGCCACTTTTACTCCCTAAACACCTTCTAATGGCTTCTGTCATTCAGACAAGGGCCGGTATTTTATCCTTCCTGCAATCCCACCACTAGAGGGTGCCAACAGTCTAGCATTGGCCTTGGATGCTGCAGCGATACTCCTGGGGGAGGGAGGCAAGCTCCCTTATCCTTCACGGGGTTCACTGAAGTACCAGATAGGTATCCCCTTCCTCTGCAGACTGAAGGACACTATCATTAACTGTGTCATGCCTCAGCCCCGGCTGCCTGTGCATCTCGATTCTGCTACTGAACCAGGACTTGGAAGCACGACATGTTTCTGCTGGGCCAACAGGCAGTCAGATCACACCAGAAGAGCTAGAACCACCAAAACTAGCAGACTGGACAACGTTACATATTTTGAGATGCAGTCAATTGTAATTACTTTAGTTTTTAAGTATTTGCTTTTTTTCCTTTTGCTCATTAGAAAGTTTTCCACGTGATACTATTACGCTGAATGAGTGAAACAGCACTCTGCCTGGCAGCTGACATGTCTAATTCTATTCCTTCCACTGCATCATCAGAACTGTGACCTCACAGACAGATACATTACAGGTGACTGATCTGACAGCTGCTCAGTCTCTTACTGAGCAGCAATGATCTCACAGTCAGTGAAGACACAGTGCTGATGATGTAACAGGAGGAACTGAGCTAAATATGTCAGCTGCCAGTCAGAGTGCTGTTCCACATGTTACACTTCTTAACATACCTAAAGGGAAACGAAAAGGCACCTCAGACATGAAAGGTAATAGTTGACTGCTTTTAAAAACCCTCATGTCATACATTTCTCATGTTGTGTACCATGTCACTGAAAACTCAAACATACTTCAAATAAAAGCTAATATTAGCTTTAGGCAGTACAGCTGTTTAAGAAAAGGACACTGATTTTCCAGCATAAGCTTGACAGGATGAGCAATTTATTTTTCTTTAGGCTGGTTTCAAAAAGCACCAAAATGCACTTTGTGCGTCTCCTCAGAAAAGTATGTAAAATGTAAATCACAGTAACCAGTTAGAGTAAAATTTTTTTTTTTAAACGTACCAACATTTGGGGAAAAAAAACTCATCTCTACCCTCAACTACCTTTTTGTACCCTCAGTCTTCGAGAGGTTACAGTTAAACCTCCCTACGAAATAATCTGAAACAGGAGCCATACTTTATTAACAAAAAATCTCTCTGACATATTTAGAAGCCTTTTTGGAACAAACTAATCTGTCTCACGCTGACATGACAAGAGCTTTCAGTCAGTTTCCTATCAACTGACTGCCCTCGAGCCAGATGTGTGCCGCTTCCAAACATTATTTTGGCCCCAGGTGGCCACTCCAGCAAGCCAGGTGTTTTTTGGCCTTTCCCATAATGACCCTGTCACCGGAAGAGCCTAGTTATTGTCTGTAGAACAAAAACTGATGCTTTCAACACGTAGACTCCCTTTTGATGTAGGGATGGACACACCAGATGATAAACTTACAGCCTCAAGTAGAGTTCCCATCAATATACAGGTGCCCAGATCTGTTTACGGGGACTTTTCCTGTGAAAATGGGGTGTTTTGCAATATTTCCTAAATGTACTTGGTAGGAAACAAGGTTGGGCAATGGGGAATACTATAATATTTCTTGCTTTAAGAGTAGTGCAGGCCGATATCAGGAAACAACTTGGTAAGCACATTTGTGCATATGAATTATGTAGCAAACCAAACATTCCCCCGAGCTTCCATTAACCCCATAGCAAAGGCCCTAGGACCACTTTCCTAAAGACTCGACTGGAGGGGCAGAAAGTGCAAAGAAATACAATCTTAAACCAAATTTTTAAATGTACTCTCCTTGCTATTTTGTTCCACGTAGATAAGGTACTATTTTTATTTAAGGATTAAAAATAATCTTACAAAAAAAGTTTAGATTGTGCAAAACTAAAAGGAAAACTAACCCTGCAGGCCGCATAAAGAAATGAAAGGTTTAAGTCATACACTGTGAGGCTCAGGGATCAGTACAAAGGCCAGACTGCAGGTAACTCAGCAGGAAGGGCCTTTTCTGTTTCCCTTCAATAAAGCCTCCAGGGCCAACAAAAAAAAAAAAGGACATTTGAACCAGTGTAGTCATGTTAAGAAAAGTAGATTACTAGCTGAAAACAGAGTCTCACTGTGAGGGACCTGACATCTAGCTCCCAGCGTGTTTATAACCATGAATCTTTTGTCTCCACCCTTAAGGCCTCGCCAGTCTAGGTCCCAAGCTGTCCCTGAACACGGTCTCTCAGACCAATGTGTTTACCCAGTCAACACATAAATTCTGCAGGACTTGGTCACAATGCATGTAACCCGTACATCTCAAAGTAGCAGCACCAAAAAAGCGTGGGGCACAGACTGTTAAAAATGTGATTTCAATGAGGAGATCTGAACACTATGAGATTAATCCTTTCACAGTTATAAAGGCTGCTGTTCATTAAGCAACATATATGAATCTGAGCTTCTGGAAGATTTTTTTTTTGACAAGTCAGATCTCCCTGCCCCCCCCAACTGATTTCCAAGAGTCTATTTTAGCACAATACCTAATCTGCATGAAAATGATGGCCTTGAAAGTCAACTGAAGAAGCTGCCATAAACAAATGTGGCATCTTTAGCCGGCCCAGTGGCACAGGGTGCCTACCTGCGACGCCGGCGACCCGGATTTGGGAACGGACCCAGGTCGTCGGAGGGCTGGCCAGGGAGAAAGACTGAGCATCCAATAACTGCTCTCCTTCTCCGGGGTGGGGGGGTAGAGCATTTGAGCAATCTGGACACCTAGCAGAGGCTAGGTGTACCAGTCCCCACCGACATAAGTAGCTTGGGGGGGTAGGGTGGGCAGCTGGATGTCATTTTACATCCCGCCCTGCAAACCAGGGGAAAAATGTTGTTGCGGCCGCCCTAGATGAAGCCCGCCTCGGCTTCAATTAGCTTCCAGGCCTGCCCTCCGACATATCCAGTTGTCTGTGGCACTGTAGGGGTCTGGTGCCGCAACCCCGCCCTTGGGGGGTAAGCAAGGGGGTATCAGAGGGTCGCTGCCAATCTGAGAGTGAAAGCCGGGGTATGTGACCGGGCAGAGGTACTGGGCAGCTGGCAGCGGAAGAAAAAGTATAATAAATAAAGAAATACTGGTACATAAATAAAAAAATGGTGCATCTTTGAACACCCCCCCCCCCAGAAGCCTCAAGCAAAATTTGGGGGTTCAGGGACCCTTTCTGTGTGACTAACAGAAGCTCTGCAAATGTCCCAAATGTGGGACAGTGGATATTTCAGGGGTGAGATGAAGGGCGTACCTCCTAAGATGCGCGAGTCGAGAGGTATAATATGTAATTTCATTTTGCACCCACCAATACTTCAGCAGAGTGTGAAGTGAGCCTCCAATTTCGTGTTCTTTCTGAATGGGAGATTTATATCAGTTTTCACTTACCAATGCCTGCTACCTCTGTACAATTACAAACTCCTGGGTTTCATTCAGTGCCTTTAAAGAGCTGCCAAAATAAAAACTGTTTTTTGCTACCGATGACAGCACAAGTGAGAACGTCTCAGTGAAGTGTAGTCGTGCTTCAGTTCAACTCTCCGATGCCCAAAGAGCGGGGATGGCAAGCGACTGAGTCAGGGCTAGGTGCAGCGAGTTTCTGACTATGGCAGGATTTCACAGCTCTGTCTGTGCTCTATGCCACAACATCAAACTGACTTCCACATGAATGGAAGCTCTGTAAAGAGGCATCAGTAGGGCAGGGTGCTCAGAGTACTGACCTGCGAAACAACACACCCAGGTTCAAACCTCACCAGTCACTTGCTCACTTGTGTGAGGCCAAACAAGTCATTTTCCACCATGTTATCAGTAATTCTACCATGACCTTCCAGTCTGGTCACTACTACCCCACCGAATCAGATACTGGTAGCATGCAGCCCAAGGGTATTAGCAATAGTCATTGGTGGGGTTTCTGTCCATGACTTTTCTACGGCCCTTCCCCAACACTACATTAAGGACCTACCCAGCATGCAGCTTTCCCTGTGGTTGAAGGAGACCTCTCTCTAGGCCTTACTTCTGAGGGTCACTGATGCTGCAGAAGCGTGGCATCTCCCCCTCAACCGGGAATGCATTATCACTGGCCGCACTTTCTGACTACTGCTGCCATCTGCCTGTGACCTGGGTTCACTTCCAAATCTTGGCCCCCAGAATGGCAGACTGTGCCATGATTACAAGATTTGCAGACCTATGTTTGTTTTTTTTTTATATATACTTTCTTTTTATCCCACCTTACTGCCACCTCAACCCACTCCTTCAGACAACTGATCAGTCCTACAGGTCCCTCCCACAGAATCTTACCCTAGAGTGCCAGGCTTGCTCTTTTATCCCTCCTACCTTCTACTACTCCTTGGAGTGCCTGCACAATGGGGTCTGTCCTGCGGGTTGGCGATCCTGAGGTGGACTGGTCGTCATCTTAGCCCGAGGGGGGGATTTTCCATTTTTCTCCCCTTAGTCCCTCCTACCCTCTGAAGATGTCAGCATGTAGGACTGACATCCAGTCATACGGCATACTGTCACACATCATCCTCTCCTCCCTAACTCTTTGAAGAGCCACCTATGCACTGGTGCATCGGGTGTGCGAGACACCCCACGATACCACCCCATAGGAGGAGAGCATCCGACGGGATGCTCAATCCTCCTTCCCTCCTCTGACCTCTGGTGACCAGAGTCCGTTCCTGAACCCGGGTCGCTAGCGTGGTGCGAGGTGTGGTGTCCAGAGCCTCAACCCTCAGTGCCACCGGGGCCGGCTGCAGACCTATGTTTGTTTATATTTTTCCCTCTCCTGGGCCCTGCTGCGGCTCCTTTCCATGTGCCAGGTAACCTCCCAGCCCCACCCATGCATTCTCTGTCAAGGTATCCCATGATCTGAGCAAGTCAAATAGAGGGAGTCAATCTGGGCGATGTGAAAAGAGTGAGTGTCAAATGGGCTACAGTCATTTAACAGCCCATGTTATGGTGAGTGATTTCCATTTGGCATGGAGCCATACAGATAGTTTCCGTGTCAAACATCTGAGCAGTTGTTAGTTGGTCCAGTTCCAAGCTAGCCGCGTAGTGCAGAGGTTAGAGTCACCGCCTTCATGGCTAGCACACCCAGGTTCGATATGGGCTGTGGAGGTTTTTCATTGGGGGGCAGTTGTTTTAAGTGCCATTCTGCTGCCCTCCTGATTGCGTTCACCCCCCCCCCAACAGGGAACGATTTCATTGCACCTCCCCAAACTTCTTCCCCCCTTATGTCCCCTGTACAGTATCCCCCCTCTCGAGTTTCCTTCTGTACTGTAACCCCCTCCTGAGTTTCTCCATCTCACAAATTTCATACCCCCGGAGGTAGGTAGTTAAATTATCGGCGGGGGGAGGGCAGAGCCTCCCACAAAAAAAAAGTAAGTATACTTGTTCACTGAGTTTGGAGCACACTGTGATGCTCTTCGACTGTTTTTGGTTCGTTTATGTTGTCAGCGCTGTTTTGTAGTTGCCATTATCATATAGAACCCTCTGTCAGTTACCTGTCTCCTCTTACCACGGACTTCCCCCTCCAGTGTGGGGTCGACAGGGAGCTAGCCAGAGCCCCACCCTGAACGACACAGTTCCAGGATACAGAGGGCAGTAAGCAAGTCTGCGCTACAGAATGCTGGCAGCTTCAACCCATGCGCATGCAGACTGCTTTCCTCATTTCTTCCCATCCCCTAGGGAACACAGGGGCTCTGTAATGCATGTGCACACATTCGCACATTGCGGCGTCCAGCAGAGCCAGTCAGCATCCAGCCTGCAGTAATAGGTCTGGTTGTTCCACCACCACCTGGACTGAAATATGTAAGACTCCACTGAAACAAGATGTTTTATCTCAGCTGGGGTATCCTGGAAAAGAAAAACTAATAATAAAAAAAAAAAAAAAAAAAATTTTTTTTTTTTAGTACCTTTACTTTAGATTCAAAACAAATTAACTTATGCTAAGTTTTTGCCCTGTATGCCTGCACGTCTGCTTGTTTCACTGTACTGAATTCTGTTCCCTGAAGGCACACATGCGCTTATCCCATGGGAAAGCTACCTGCTCTCAGAAAATGTCAGTGTTCGCTGTCTCTTTTCCATCTGACTGATTCGTTACCTGGTACATTTATTTGTGGAGTGCACATGGTTCATTCCCCTGGGCTGCTGGAGGGGGGAGGGAGGTTCTGGGGACACGGCTAAAATATTCACCACCTGGTCCAAAAAAAAAATAGGTGCGAACAAGTTTCATGTTCACATTCGTTTGAGCGATAAATTAACAAGCACGCAAAGAGGAACACTGTCTTCCAAAGAATTATATTAGAATAAGCCTTCCTCATTTGAATAATTGTCAGAAGATTTGTGTTAAAAGCTCCATTTAGAGTAGCAGAGCTGATTTGCCTCTTTACCTAAATGCTGTTGGTCCCTACAGATTCTATCAGATTTGCACCTGCTTCAACACTAGGAGAAGTTAATAAGAGATAGAAGAAGTGCTCTGACTGCACTGCTGAGACAAGTAGAAAATGAAAAAGTTTTACTGTAAGGAGTCACGGCCTCCAAAATGGTAGCCAAACTATATTTTTATTGCCATTTGACCAGCTTGAACTTCAGGGCTCAGATTTTCAAAACAGAATCAATGCGCAAGGGAGGCTTCCCTTTGGGAGCATCAAGTTTTTCTGCATGTGCGTGATTTTTGTACTGCGTTTTATTTATTTATTTATTTTTTTAAATTCCTTTTTTCCTGGGGGTCCTCCATCTCCCATCCGCCTAGTCACGGCCCCCGGAGCTCCCACCACCTGCCTATTTGCTGCCCCTCCCGGTCACCCCCGGCTTTCCCCGGAGGGCGGGGCCGCGGCACTGGTGCCCCAATTCCAGTGCCGTGGAACCAGTAACTAGTTGGGAGTGCGGCGGCAGGGGTGAATTGAAGCCCGGGGAGGCTTCACCTAGACGGAGGACCTCCCCTCCTCCTTTTTTCCTTCTGGAGGCGGGGACGTGCAATGACGCCAGCGTCCGCCCTGCCTCCTCCCCTCTGATACTAGCGTGGCAGCGTGAGAGCTCCCAGCCTCCGCCAGAAGTCCTCAGTGCTCCGGGTGCTGCCCCTACCCTCCCCCCGGAGAAGGAGAGCAGTCCGTAAGACGCTCGATCCCTCTCCCCCTGGCCAGCCCTCCGACGACTCGGGTCTGTTCCCGAACCCGGGTCGCCGGCATCGCAAGCAGAAATCCCACCGCTGCGCCGACGGGCCAGCCCTGTACTGCGTTTTATGATAGTTTGCACATAGATTCACTTCACATAGGACTACATTTATATATGCACATTTTAGTATGGACTTTCGGTCTTCTTCAGCTGTCAAATTCATGTTTCTATATGTCTATGATTTCATGCACAGCTGCGCCAAACTGCAGTGTGTGGTATTAACCAGCTGATCAGGTTTACCAATAGGATATACATCAATCATTCTACCAGCTCACAAACACTGAACAGTGAGGACATCTTGCTCCACTGGGGATAGTTTTTTTAGTTTTTATTTTTCCTTCTTCAGATATTGGTGTAATGTTTTCAAGTGTTTACTGGGTTTTAGGGCTTGGGGAGGGTTACTGGCAAGAGAGCAGTGAAGGATGTGTGGTTTAAGTAATCATTTGGTGGTACAGAGTGTGGGACCTGATTTGGTGTCAGTCAGAGGGAGGAACATTTCAACAATAGGAGGCAGTATAGCGTAGGGGTTTAAGGCTCTGAGCTACAAACCTGGAGACCTGGGTTTGAATCCCACAGCCCCCACTTGCATACTGTGTGACCCTGAGCAAGTCACTTAATTTCCTTGTGCTCCCAAGTCGCACCTGTAAGCAAGCTTCAGTTTAGTGTCTCTCTCCTGGTTTAAAAAAAAAAAAAAAACTAGAAAACTTCAACAGGTGCATAGGGAAGGGAGGGAGGTGGGGGATATATTTTTACAGTACCTGGTGTGGTGGGAGAGGATGGGTATATGTGACAGAGGTGGTGGTGAGATTCTTTCAAACAGCAGAGCAGGTAGTAAAACAACAAAAAGGCAACTTAGTGGGCAACGTGCTACTCTGCCTGGCAAAAACTACATGTAGTTTAACTCTGCCAGCACCATCACCGGCAAAGTGCCAATATGCATCAACTTTACTGGGCAAAGTAGGCACTTCACCGGGTGAAGAACTATACACTATGTGAAGCAGGCTTTGCACACCTCTAGTCCCAGTGGGCATTCTCCTCCTCCTCCTCCTCCACCACGACACTGTCACCCAAATGACCACAGGTGGGGGTGCAGCTTGACAGAGACGGAGGGAGGGGTTGCAGCCTGGTTCCAGAGTGTGGTCACACAAGTGTATGGGCATCCAGGAGCCGTAGCTGGCAGCGTCACAGTGAGAGAAATGCAAAGAAGAAAGAGCCCAATATAAGGCAAAATGGTGCGGCACTCTCAGGGCCCCAACACCCCAGCCTGCTTACCAGTCCCCATTACGGATGCGCCCGAGGACAACCAAGGCTGATGGCACTCCAGAGGGAGTCCACCACCCAAGGGAAATGCCCTCATCTGAGGAAATGCTCTCAGTGGACCCCCCCCAGGACTAGGTAAGTGACAGAGATATTGGGAGGAGGGGTAGTACTGGGAGGTGCCAGGCAGAGTAAAGGCAGCATTGGTGACTGGGGGAAAAAGATTCAGTATGGTAGTCAAACAGGCTGCCTAAAGTCCCAGGATAGCCCACCATTTATGGAGAGTCAGATGGTTTGCCCGGGATTAAGGATCTCCCACCCCACCCCCGGATGGACCCTTGGCATATGCACCAAACATCACTAAGCCTACAATTCCTGAATCAGATTCTAGTGAGTACACTGATAAAGAATTTAAAGAGCATAAGGGCTGCATTTGATGTGGCTCCAAGAGACAGGTTTTAATATCTCCAGATCAGGGACTTTTTATTTCCAAACAACTGAAATTAGAATAAAAGGGGGAATGAGACACGCCACAGTCCCTACCTACCTACCCTCCTCATTGCCTCCCTGCAACCGAAGGGTGTAAACTCTACCAGTTCCTTCTTTATGAAAGGCAGACTAGGGCTAACCACCTATTTGATAAGTGGCAAACTGAAGTGCAACTGATGCAGAAAGATTGGGAGCAGATATGGTTGGGTTCCTTCAAAGCATCTTTGTCTCCCAACTGGCAAGAGTTTGCCTGGAAAGTTAAAACCAGGTTTTTGTTACTCAAGTTCTCAAAGCAAAACAGGATATTGCAACCACCTCTTTCTTGCCAGAGGGACTGTGGAGAAATCCAAGCCACTCACAGTCATATTTTTGGGGGGCATGCCCGGCATTGGGGCCCTACTGGGAACAGGTTATACACTAAGTACATTTGCCTCTTTGGTATTTTGGGGTGGGGGGGGTGCAGAGTTAGAATTCCCTTGACAAGTCTTAGGGCTGAGACCAAGAGAACTCAAAGGTAAAGAAGCACAATATGTGTGGTATATCTGCACGGCAGCAAGAGCCACACAATAACAAGACTGTGAACACAAAAAGACCCCACAACTGTGCAAGAATGGAGAGGGGTGGTTAATCCAATAGAAACAGAGCGACTGACCTTTTTGGTGTGGGCTAAATTACCAGCATATATGACCAGGTGGACTAAACTGGAAATCACTGTAGAGGGAGAGGAGGATTCTGCTGAGGGGAAGGTAGAGTAGAGTGGTACCCCCTGGAATACTACAGGCAGATAACATGCAGAGTTTACTTTATTTTGCAAGAGAGCACCTCCTAGTGGAATGGAGGCACACATTAAAGCATACGCAGATTAGCTACACAAACTCACAATAATCCTACGCAAGAGGTGAGGTGTACCTTTAACTCCTTGGGTGGCGTGGTGGCCCTGGCCCAGTGGGGCCATTTGCTCTCCTGCTGCAGTGTAGTAACTATGTCTAAATTACAGGTGACAATATCATAAGCAAACATCACATCCCATACTTTGTAGGTCTGAGGGTTAGACAGGATTTTAATAAATCAATCAATCAAGAAGAAAAGAAAATGCTGCAACTCAAATCTATGTTTTTTTTTTTTTTTTACAGGAGCGACCTGGGAGCACAGGGAAGTTAAGTGACTTGCTCAGGGTCACACAGTATGCAAGTGGAAGCTGTGGGATTCAAACACAGGTCTAGTCTGCTAGATGTCACCAGATTTGCAGCTCAGAGCCTTAAACCACTGCGCTATACTGCCTCTCAGCCATATGGAACAGTGGTGTTAACTACTGACTTTATAATTGCCTGCACTGTACTCTCCATGCACCTCAATAAAGTATTAAAAGTTGTTAAAAAGAAAAAACTTTCATTAAACTGTGCAAGTGTTACAACCCCTCCCCCCGCTAACCTCCCATTAGCAGTTTTCTATATAAACATTTTCTTTTTAAGCTTTATGTTTCTTTATTCAGAAGCAAACATACAGTCCATTTCCTTACAAGGACCATTGCACACATATTTCCCAGGCATCATCAGATAACCAGACTATGTGAGCATCCTTTCAAATGTTAAATCCCAGTAAAGGGGGGACAGTAATTAACTTTATCATAACTGATAAATCTAGTATCCCACCCTGCTGTGTGTGACCAGCCCAAGACCTATGGCAATGTTGTTATTTTAACAAACAAAAATCTTTTACATTTCTCTGTCCCCTAATGAAGGCTGTGGGTTGTCATGGTTATACCAATTTCTAGCAGTCCACAAAATAATCAACTTACACCATTCCCCAAAACTCCCTTATGTCAGCCTATTTACTGTAACCCCATGTTTATGTAAATAAGCTGGGGTCCTGTAATGTCTTACTGTACATAAATGTGTTGCATTACATGTCTTGTGATGTCGTCCTGTCAAAGCACACCGAATTTAAAAAAAAAAATTTTTATATATATATATAAAGCAGTCTCAGATTTTCATCCAATCAGAGCAGAGAACTGCTGTACCTCTTATTGAGCGTACAGATGCTGCCTCGTGCACATTCAACTTTTCTTCCGCTGCCTCCTACTGTCAGCTGCCACTCACTGCTCACCATTTTCATCTGCATTTGCCTGCCTCGAACATACACCAGTTCACTTTCAAATGCCTCCTGAAAATTTGTAATTTTTTTTTATGTAAAACAAACAGCGGGAAACTAAATTTAGTCAGCCGCTGCCCGCTACTATATCAGAGCATATCAGGACTGTGTCACTTGTCAGCATTACGGGGAGACAGAAAACAACAAAAATGCTTTTTAAACAGTTACACTGACAATTTTGTGTTGCCAGAAACTCTTCGACTGCTTCATAATATATTAGTATATCTACTTGTTTGCGTTTCTTACTGCACAAGAATGTTATCACGTGCTTTTTGAACGGTCAGAACCGCTCAGCTTCACGTTGTGATCCTCTTGCCCAAACAGCACGGAAAATGATTTTTAATTTTTTTTTTACTTCCTGTTTATGCTCCCCTGCTTCCTGCCCACTGCCCCATCAGAAGTCGCCAGTGGCTTCTGCCCTCCTCCTCCTCTCCCTCGTCTCTTACCTGGAGGCCATGGGT
This sequence comes from Neoceratodus forsteri, assembly GCA_016271365.2. Classification (NCBI taxonomy): domain Eukaryota; kingdom Metazoa; phylum Chordata; order Ceratodontiformes; family Ceratodontidae; genus Neoceratodus; species Neoceratodus forsteri. Next base: position 386,279,859 of record JADMNL010000025.1, on the reverse strand, counting down.
GATGGTTATTTAGTTAGAACTTTATTTTTTGACGGGATAAAACATTAGGCCGATAGACCTATTTGTAAAGTTGTCCTGTAAAAAGATTCATCCAATACTAATTACATTTGCAATAAAACACACTTATAAAAAAACATACGTGGTCTTTACACCAAGTGAACACTAAAATATTCAGACAACACATTACTAGTATAACAGACTAATTACAAGTACAAACATCAACATAGAATTTATCAATGGCAACCTTAAACATATCGATCTGTGACAGATTTCTTGGGGGGGGGGTTTGATTCCATACTTTGGTAGCATTATATGGATCCCCCATGAAGCCTTGGCTATTCCCCCCATGAGGGGACAAGGTGGGTCCCACACACCCCCGAACTTCAAGTTTCTTAGGGACACTCCGGCGGGACAGGCAAGGAGGCAAGTTGGGAGTCTGTGCCGGGCGCTTCATCTTCCTGGTGAGCAGGGAGCCATTTTCCTGTGTTCCTTTCTTGCGCGACGTGCGCACTGATGTCGAGGTGCAACCACAGACATCCATCATGCCTCTTCCCTTCAGTGGATTTGGAGCTTGCCGTATCTCTGGCCTTTGCCAGAGGACAATCAAGCACACAGCCTCGCCCCCTCCCTCCCGGAGAAGGCAAGTGGTCCTCGGACGCTCAAGCCTCCTCCCCGGCCAGCCCGCCACCTCCTCGGGCACGTTCCCAAACCTGGGTCGGCAGCGGCACGAGTGGTAGTGACAAGATAACATTATGCAGTAAGACACACACACACACACACACGCAGACATAATATATAACTGCAACCCCTGGACCAGAGATGTTACGAGGTCCCGCAGCTCACTCAGTTGCTGCTGTTGTAACCTTCCCTCAGTTGAAGCTAACACCATAGGATAACACTCTCTTGGTGCCACTGGAGGCTGAGCACAGCCCAGGGACATCCCTTTGTGTCTAGGATGAAGGTAGCATGCTCGCTGGAGGATCCCCACAATCTACTAACATACTAAAAGCCAGCAGAATAGGCCTGACAGTCTTTCGTGTCTGCTCGGTAGCCAGCCCCTATTGGGCGCTCGCTCTCCTACCCCACTAGCCCCAGAGAGGGTAATCTTCAGCTTCAGTTTACCCATGCACCTGTCCCACCCTCTCTTGAAGCCTTCCACTGTGCCCTCCTCCACCAGACTCCCGGGCAGTGCATTCCATGGCCCCACCACCCTCTCAGTGAAGTAATGTCTTCTACGTTCTCCCCTGTAATTTCCTCCCTCCAGCTTCCACTCATGCCCCCTGGTTGTGCCCCCTTTCTTTAACCTGAACATTTCTTTGGCTCCACCCCTGTTTATCCCTTTCACATATTTAAAGACCCCAATCATGTTCCCCCATCTCTCCTCTCCTCTCCTCCAGTGCGTACAGCCCAAGTTCTTCCAGCCTTTCCTCATAGGTCCTCTCTCTCATTCCCTGAATCATCCTGGTTGCCCTCCTCTGGACCCTCTCCAGCAGTGCTATGAAAAATAAAAAATAAAATATAAAAAAAAAAAACATACACCGTACACCTCCTCGGTCTCGGGCACAATCAGCTTCACTCTTTTCTGTCAGATGCAGAAATGACCGCACTACATGGTGCTTCAGCAGCTGTCACTCTTTAACAGTCACTGTATTTAGTTGCATTTTATTGCCCAGGGACCAAGTTCCCAAATGCTTTCCTGGTTGGCACTGTTCAAACAGGTTTGATCCAGAGTCTGGATCTGAATCAAAACCATACAGTACCCTTTGTGTGGGTTATCCCCCGTCTCATAAGATCCAGGGCCACATGACCCTTCTTATTCCTTGAACACACCAATGGGTGAGATTATACCTCTGGACAGAGCTTTTCTTATTCTGCACTGAATTTATCAGAACTCCTACCTTACATTTACACTATTTCAAACACCACACTGGGGCACCACAGTGTCTGATCAGCTGGTGTATAAGAGCACCGCTGCAGGGAACTTCTCTCAAGGATTCCTAGTTGATAACCACTCTGGCTCTTGCCTCATGTCGACCAGTTCCTTCTCTCACTGGATGGTGTTCAAGACACTATGTGGCAGTAGGTACTCCAGCATGCCATCGGGCAGTGGTCAACTTTCACCCTAACCCCACATCTCTGATGTCCATCCTGATGTGGGACTCGCCATGACAAACCATAGACACATCTCCTACTTTAGTCAGCCGCTCGACACCTTTCACCAGGTTTCTTGCCAACTTCAGCACAGCTGGCAGCATCACTCAGGAATGAGACCATAATCACCCCCCCCCCAAAAAAAAATGATGAACACCCATCTTCTGTGGAAACTTCTGTGTGCTGCAAGAACTCCAAGAAAACCACTGGAGTCACCACAGCTGTCATCGTGCCCTCCCCTTGAAGCTACTAGGTGACTGGACAGCAAGTTCTTTTTTTCCTCATACAATGACTACACAGGCAACTACTGCTATGAGGGGACCCTGTTACCTCAAGCAGACTGACAAGTGACCTGAGACAAAGGTGCCCCGTAGGCACACCTGTACACTCCTATTGCTCTGCCATCTTGACAGTAACTCCTGCCAACACAGCGCATAACTATAATCCTAAGCTCCATCAACTGGCTGTGAAAAGCTCTACCAATCAGCAGGCACAATGGTCTGGCATTCGCGTAAACACCCCCTCTCCTTGCTTGCAGGGAGGGATTGTTACGTAAGTCCCAGCTAAACATGAAACACTAACAGAACACTGCCTGAAATAATCAGCAATATCAAAATGACAGTATGAAGTAAAGAAAAGCTGGTTGCAGCCCAACCTTCTTAACTTAACTCACCCGGTCACCAAAACTCAAACAAATAAGTAACTTATTTAAACTTTGGTACACCAATCCTTTTCAGGCAATACAGAGCCTCAGTTATTACAGGGAGAAAAGAAACAAGACAGACAAAGGTACAGTATACACAAACAGAAATGTTTTATTGCCATGGAACCCATCTTTAATACAGGATCTTCAGGCACATTCACATATCTTTCAAGGCAGCGCCAAGACCCAGCAAATACGAGTTCACCCGCATATAGATAGATATATATATATCTTAAAAAATAGTTTTAACATGATGATGATGACAACGACAGATCTTTATTTTTCAACATGATAGAACTGTAGGACTTGAAGCCTTGGTTTCAAAGTTGTCCTGCTTGGATACAAAATTTCTTATACACAAAGGAGGGATACATTTAGATACAATTTTTTTTTATGTACAAAGGAGAGATACATTTAGATACAAAGTTTTTTTTATGTACAAAGGAGGGATACATTTAGATACAAAGTTTCTTATATATAAAGTGGAGATAATTTAACCTATTAACATGTAACAGTGCAGCTGATGTACGTGATCTTGCTGCACAATCAACAACATATCGCATACTGTTACTGGCAATCACAAGGGAAGAGAGAGACTTGGGCATCATCATCACACATGACCTGAAATCATCCAAGCAGACCACTAAAGCAGTAGGTAAAGCTAGAGGGATGTTGGACTGTATTAGTAGGGGTATCGCAAGTCGTAAGAGGTAGGTAAATCGAAATTTAAATACATGTAAATTTTCTTTCTCAGACGGCTGGTCTCCGGGCTTCCTTACTCCTGGGCTGTACCTCCTGATACCGACAGGCAGGCAGGAATCAGACCTCTGCAGCAGGGGACATCCAGCCTCCCATTTCCTGTCTCCCTCAGTTCTTTCTAAAGCAGTCCAATGCGACAAAACTGCAAGAACTTGGAAACAGAAAACAAGAATTTTAAGGCATATATGGGCCGAGGCCAGCCACTATATACATTCTGGGAATCGAAGCCGGAGACCAGCCGTCAGAGAAAGAAAATTTACAGGTATTTAAATTTCGATTTCTCTCTCCTGAGCTGGTCTCCGGGCTTCCTTACTCCTAGGATATACAAAAGCAGTACGTCCCGAGATGTCCCGGGTGGGAAGAATGTCAGGAACCCTTAAGGATCCACCACCGCTTGAAGCACTCTGTGGCCAAAGGATACCACATCCGAGGGCATCACTTTCAGCAAATAAAATTATCAAGTGGCTGCTCTGCATAAGTGTGCTGTCAATGCTTCCCTGAAGTACGCCCACGAAGGGGCCATAAATCCTGTGGAATTGGCTTTCCCTGGGCCAGGCAAGTTACTCCTGCCTAATCATAAGCCACGGAAGTGGCTCATAGAATCCATCTGGCTAAAGAGCCTTTTGAATCCTTGTTACCCATAATATTAGCCCATAGCTGACATGAACGAACTTCAAATTTTGCAAATAGCTTCCTCTCTCTTAATATACATTTTCGTCGGGGGCAGACTGTAAGGGCCTCGAGGGTCCCATCTGCCCTCAACCTCCAAGTGTCTATGATTCTATCAAACCTCTCAGATTTAAATTATGCAATTCCCCTTCCTTAATGCTTTTGGAGAGTGGGCAGAAGGAAGGAAGGATGAACCCTTGCTTGTAATGGAAGGGAAGCATAACTTTGTCACAAAACCTGGCACTGCTGTAGCCTGATGAAAAAACGTGTATGGCTCTTGGGAAAGCAATGCTTTTAGTTTGCCAATTCCCCTGGCTGAGGCAACAGCTATGGAGGGAAAAAGGTGACCTTTAATTTGAAACTCGTGATGGCTCGCTCTTTGATAGGCTCTAAGGGGGGCCTTGGCCACAGCCTTGAGCACCAGATTAAGCCTCAACGGTAGTAGCTTTGGCGGGTTTGAAGGCATATTAATGTTGCTGTCTTCAGAAACCTACAGACATGAGTATATGAACGCAACAATTCCCCTGAATCCGTCAACAAGAGCGCCCCCAGTACAAAAACCTGAACTTGTAAGGTGGCTGGTCACAGTCCTTTGTCCATCCATCTGAAAGGAACTGCAATAGAACAGGCAACTATATTGGATAGTTCTATATGTGTTTTTGTTGTATAATCTGTTTTATATTCCCGGTTGTACCTGTGTTTTCTTCTTATTTTTCCTGGTTGAGATGCTATCAATTAGTATGAAAGGTATTGCTTGTGAGTTCTGCTTTAGTACATTTTGCTGTGTTCTGCAGTCCTGTTTTCTGTTCCTTGTATGATACTTTGATTCCTATGGCAGAAAGTATGTTTTTTTTTTTTCGTGTAAAAAATTTTTATTTGCTTTTTCCAAACATCTACCACAAACAAGTAAATGTGTATCAACTTTTGCCAGAGGTTAGCACTATAAAAAAGTTTACATATACATTTCTTCATACTGCTTGCTTTACATTTAGCGCTATTAGTCAAAGATAAAAACTCATTTTCCACCTGGCGAGACCACTTTCCATCCTGGTAGAGAAAAAAAGAAAAGAAAAAAAAAAAAAACTAATCTAGCACCTTACCTTTAACCATTTACAAAGATCCACATCAATGCATGCATTTGGGCTGAAACGCAGTTAATTACAGTCATCACAGGGTTACAAAGTCCTTATAAATAATAGTTGATAGACAAAGAGCGCTGCTGTTTCAGTGCGTCTACCTAGGGCTGGAATCCATATCACGCCCTCCCATGGCCAGATCGCATTTTCCACTATCTCTCTTCCCTGAGCTCCCAGACCTACTGGGAAAGAATCGGGAGAAGTGGACCCCAAATTAAATCGAAGACCTCTGCTCTCTCGTGAATCTGATAAGCCCTCCTCTCCATAGCCAGAGCTGAAACTAACAATGTTTCCCATTGGTGAGAGAGGGATCCCCAGCGAGACCCAGGTATTTAAAATACACTGTCTGGCAACAGCCAGGCCACCTCAGCCATTTCTTGTGCAGACCCATTCCTTCCATCTCCTCGGTCAATGCCCAGTAATAACTCTAGTGGATGGAGGGAAACCTCAGCCTCTGTCCTCCTATTTAGAAACTCCACCACCTCCTTCCAAAAACTCTGCAACCGGGAGCACTTCCAGAAACAGTGGATGTATGTACCCACGTCTTTGTTACAACGAGGGCATATTTCTGACACTTCTGGGCGGTTTTTATGCACCACAACCGGAGGGTAATAAAGCCTATGTACAAACTTATAGGCTGTCTCCTTATATCTGTTTGATAATACTAAGCCCAGATGTGTCTCCAATATCAATTCCCAGTTCGAATCTGAAATCCGGGTCCCCAGGTCTCTCTCTCTCTCACAACCCTCTCCTGCCCAGCTTTCCCTCCCTCAATCCCTCCCTTAGGATCGCGCACCGTACCTATTATTATGGGATTATGGACCCTTGTATCGCCACTTTCAGCTTGCAAACAGGGGCTGCAAACCTGGTTCACCCAGCCTACGAGCCAAGTCTCTTGCCTGAAAGAATCTAAATGTATGGTTACCCTGAACTCCATCTAGCCCTTAGTTCCTCTAAAGAGAAACCCGCTGTCCCTTGTACAAACCTCACACATTGTATAATTTTCGCCCCATTCTCGGAACCCTGGTCCCCAACCCTGGTAAGAAGAGGGGGTTGTCAGCCAGGGAAGGAGCAGCCTCCGCCTTCCCATCATTAACCCTAACCCTTATCTGTTCCCACCCTTCTAAAGTCCAGGTTACCATAGGGCTGGGATGTGCCTGGTGTAGTATGCCTTCTACCTCCTTTCCTCAAGTAGGCTGATAGTCGGTCTTTCACCCCCTCCAGGTCCAATCAAACTTGCTGCCTCCGGACCTTGTAACCCAATCTTTAATTATCCTTGCCTGCGAGGCCAGATAGTAACTTTGAACATCTGGGAAACATAGCCCCCTCTCCTCGTCTCTAGTTTCAGTCTTTGGAGGCTAATCCTAGGCTTCTTTCCTGCCAAAGATAGCCAGAAAATCCCTATCCAGCCTCTTCATATCCCTTTTGGTGACACCATAGGAAGCATCTGTAGAAATATAATATCCTGGGCAAAATGTTCATTTTATAATATTCATTCGACCCATCCAGGAAACGGATATGACCTCCATCTTTTCATATCCTAAGCACTTCATCAATCATTGGGGTGTAGTTTAATCTATACAAGTCAGCTAGTGACCTTCCAATTCTGACTCCCAGGTACTGAGAGACCCCTTCACCTCCACGAGTCCCCATTTCCGTAAATCCACGGTTGTTCTCCGCCTATACACATTGCCTCTGATTTTGCTAAATTTATTTTATAACCGAGAACAATGAAAATCTTCAATAATGTCCAGCACAGCTGGGAGGGACTCTCTATCCGAGTTAGGTAAAGAATCATGTCGTCAGCATAAAGAGATAGTTTATGCTGTCTTCCTCCCTTCCCCGAGACTCCCTTCACACTTCCACATTGCCTGATGGCAGTAGCCAATGGTTCCAAGGCAAGATCAAACAAAAGAGGAGAGAGAGAGAGGGCATCCCTGCCTAGTCCCCCTAAATAATTCAAAAGCCTGAGAGAGGCCACCATTAATCAACACTGTGGCCTTTGGGGAGTGGTATAGGACCCTTACCATATTAAGAAACTGCTTGCCAATCCCATACCGCCCCAAAACCTCCATCATATAATCCCATTCAATCCGATCAAACGCCTTCTCAGCATCCAGTGCCAAGACAAGGGTGGCTCCAGGACGTCGAGAAGAGACATGGATCACATTTAGCACTCTCCGCACATTGTGATATGAGTGTCTCCCTTTAATAAATCCGGTTTGATCCGGATCCACCAGACTAGGTACCAAGCCCTCAAGCCTACCTGCCAGGACCTTCGCATATATCTTAGCATCTACATTCCATAGTGAGATAGGGCGATAGGCAGCACAATCCCTGGGGTCCTTACCTTGTTTGGGGACTACACATATGGTCGCCATTTCCATAGAGGGAGGCAGGATACCTCCCCCACCCCTCTATATACATCCCATAACAAATCCACAACTTGTTGTCCAACTGTTTTATAAAATTCAATAGGGAGCCCGTCCGGTCCCGCCGCCTTACCCGACTTAATTCCCCTGATGGCTTTTCCTATTTCATCTTTAGTAATATCAGTCTCAAGGGCAGCCCTTTGTTGTTCCGACAGCTTTCTCAATTTGATCCCATCCAAGAACTGCGTCATTCTGTCAAAAGTCCCTTCCGCCTCTCTTTGATATAGCGTGCTATAAAATTCCCTGAATCTCTCCCTAATAGCCTGCGAATCCCTTGTCACATCCCCATGTCTATTCCTTATTTCCAGCACCCGAGCTTTCCCTCTTCTGCCCTTAATCAGGTTGACCAGCAGAGGGCCAGGCTTGTTCCCCCATTCATAAAATCTCTGTTTCACCAGCCATAGGTGCCCTCTAGCCTGTTCCTCCAGCATATTATTCAACTGTCCTCTGGCTGCCGCCAACCCTGGTTCACTCCCTACATTTCCTTTCAGTACCTGTCCCTCTAGTTCTCTAACCCTCTGAAGCAAGGTCTGGTATTTCTTATTTCTTTCTTTTTTATATCCGAGACAAATCCAATAATAGCCCCCCTTAAGTACGCCTTTCCAGCATCCCACAAAATCTGTGGGGAAGGAGCCATTTCCTTATTCAACTCCACATACTTCTCCAATTGTTCCCCTAAAAATATCCTAAACTTCTCAGTCCCCATCAAGTACGATGGAAAACGCCACATATTAAGCCTTTCCCCGGAGCCTTCTAGTTCCATTGTCAGGGTAACCATGGCGTGATCAGATATATGGATGGGTTCATGGTGCACATCCACCACCCTTTGATACCTCCCACCCTCCATATAAATATGATCTATTCTCGACCAGCTCTTATGGGGGTTAGAGAAAAAAGTGAACTCTCTTGTTTTTGGATTTGCCGTCCTCCAAACATCTATTAAATCTAAGTCCAATAGACCTTCCCTCCAGTCCTTTAAGAATTTGCCCCCCCCACCCTTGCCCTTTCAATGATCCATCACCGTATCAGGGTGCAATTAAAATCCAGGATTAGCCCCTTAAATTGCTCTTTCATCACAATACCTAATAACTGTTTATAAAACTTGGGTTCAGTAACTGCAGGTGCATATACACTGCCGAACATTATTGAGTTTCCTCTGAGCATACCTTCCACAAAAACATGTCTGCCTTCTTTCCTATCAGACACGACTCTAGATACCTGGAAGGGGAGATTCCTGTGAATCAGAACTGCGACACCCCTCTTATGCGAAAAGAAGGAGGCTGCATATGCTTCCCCTACCCAACTCCTAACTAGCTTTCTATGCTCCTCTGGAGTCAAGTGAGTTTCCTGTAAAAGGCCTACCTGTGTTCCAATCCTCCTTAAGGCAGTAAGAAGCATGGTCCTCTTAATCGGGGACGAGACCCCCCTAACATTCCAAGACACGACTTTTAAATTATCTTTTATAGCCATAACTCTAGGGAACCTCTGTTGACCCCTGTCTTTTCCATTCTCCTATTTCCCGCCAGCCCATTGTGATATATAACCCAGTTATTTTTCTTTTGCATTGTGGATCGAGCGTAAACAATATTAACATAACAAACCCCCCAACAAACCAGAAATCCCCACAACTTATTTACAACATACCCCAACACAGACACATACAATGCGTTCAAACATGCAACCAGTATGTCCCCGGTAGCACTTGAGGGCTTGAAACATAGAAAACTAATATCTCTACATTCAACCTCCCAGCAAGTCAAAATTTCTTCCACCATCTAAATCCGCCTCTTGATTAAACACATTATCAATCTCCCCCTTCATTACTGTGGTAAGACATAAAAAGAGGAAGCAGCTCCTTAAATTCCACCAGGAGCTACAAAAAGAATAAAGGAGAAGAGACCCGACGGTCCCCAACCCTCCAAAAAAAAAGTTCATTTCGACTCCTTGTCTTTTATCTTCCAGGGACGAGCAGCACCTCTATAGCTCAGATACTAGCTCGCTCCTCGAGGATATCCAGGCTAGGCCGCGCCCCAAGAAAACCACGCGCCAGCCCCCCCGGATACCCTCCAGCCACTTCTCCAGGCAATATAATCAAGTCCACAGTCTCAAAGTCCTATCCTTAGGGTGGGGTAGAGTCAAATCCAGCTCACAGTACTTGTAAATTATGAGACCCGAATAACATCCAGGAAGAAACAGTCTCCAGACTTCTTGCGAAAGATCTACCAGCCATCCTGATCTTTCCCTGGCACCTCACTGGTTACCCCATTTTTCTCTGCAGATCAGCAATGAAACCCTGTGCTTTCTCCACCTCCCAGAAACTGTAGGTAGCTCCTTCGTGTTTAATTTTAAGGATGGCCAGAAAAACCATGTACCAGTCCACTCCTATCTTCTGGCAGGTCGCAATAATCTCATTGAATTCTCTTCTCTTCCTGCCAATACGCGACAAGTAATCTTGAGACAGAAACAGACGTACTCCCTCATATTGGAGCTCAGGCACAGATTTATAAGCCCTCCACATTTCCTGCCGATCCTGATAATTATGGAAACGGAGGATAATCTGTCTGGGCGGCTGGCCACTCTGAGGCCTAGGTAAAACAGCCCGATGTGCCCTCTCGAGCTTTAGCCTTCCTCCCTTGGCTGCATCCCCAGGGCGCAGGTAAAATCTTAGCATAAAAGCCCAGGACATCGGGCCCTCCTTCCTCCGCAAACCCTCAACCGCAAGTTATTCCTCCGTAAGTAGTTCTCCTGATAATCCAACACCTCTCTCATTTCTGCCACTTGTTTTTCCAACTCCGTGACCCGTCTGCCGAGAGGGCTTAGCGCGTCTTCTGCGGTCGAGACCCGGCCCTCCAACTCCTCGACCCTTTCATTCTGTCTCTCAGCCTGAGCTTCTACCAGGAAGAGCCTGCCCTCAATTTTGCTCTCAAGGCTCTCTAGTTTGGGCGCGAGCGCTGCCATGAGCTGATCTTTCAGCTCGCGCCCCAGGGCTGACATTTCTGCCACGGACAAAGAGATGGGGCCTGTGAAACTCGTTGTAGGGCCCGACGGAACCTTCTTGGCGCTCTTGGATGAGTTTCTCTGAGATTTGCCAGCTGCAGTCACCACAAACTCATCCATCGCTGTTTCTCCTACCAATCAGCCACAGAATTCAGGTGCAATTAAGATTTAAAAAGGCGGATTTCTCACGATTTCGAGCCTGAGAGAGGGAGTGCAAAAAGGCACGTCCTTACTCCATCTTGCGGTCATGTGACCCCCCTCTATATGTGTTTTGAATGAAGCCCGAACCACAATTGTCTCCAGATTCAGCAATACACTTTGGAGGAAGAAAAGAGACACAAGTTCCCCAACATGTCAATAACAGGAGCTGTGTAGCATAGCTCCTTGAAAGTTCTTCCCTCTCAATCTCCAGGCCTGGAGAGAGTTGTTGTTTAAATGGGATGATGAGCCGGACCTTGATGGAGAATGCCCAGGCTGAACTTGAATGTTAGAAGTGATCACCTTGACAGATGAATGATAATTGGGAACAATGTGCGGAAAGGCCACAAGAGGCAGACTAGAATCATGACTTTCCTGACCCAAACCACTCTGTGAAGTACTCTTGATAGAAGTGGTATTGGAGGAAAGACATACAGGAGACCAACTCATCCCAGTTCAGGGGAAAAGGTGTCCTGAGCCACCGCTGGTTCATCCTTGGCCAGGGAGCAGAATTGCTTTACCTTAGAGTTCCACCCGAAGGCGAAAAGAACTGTCTGAGGATTGCCCCACTGTTCTTTCAAGATGTAGGGGCACTATCCTTCGGCTCCCATTCTCCTGGTCGACCAACCTTGTGACTAAACTGGTCTGCCATGTCGTTTACCTGTCCTGGTATATACATCGCTCAGTGGTGCTCGGCCCCCTGAAAGAAAAGGGATTGCCTTAGCCTTTTGAGCTTCTTCTGCCGCCTTGATGGTTGGTATATGCTAACGTTGACAGATTGTCGGTTAGAACCAGAATATCCTGGGCAATGGCTGAAGCCGGTGAGCCGTCCCCAGCTCCTAAGGCTTGCATCGGATGCGATCCAGATTTGGTGAGGATGGCCTAACTCGCGACCCTTCATGACTTCTGTCCACTGAGACCAGTGCTGGAGGGAGGGTTTACTCCGTCTCAATGTGTTGTATGAGAAAAATAAATAAATACACAGGCAACTGAGGAGTTAAACTCCTTGATGAGCTTTAGCAGAATCTGAAATTTAGTTTCGGAGACTTGTGTCATGATGTCTGCCCCAGAAGGATCAAGGTCTGGTTTGGAATTGGGGAACTCTTTCTCCAGTTGATGAGAAAACCGTGTGCCGGCAGGTAATAGACCAACTCTGCCACTGCTTGTAATGTTTGGTTGAGCTGTGGGGCCTTTATGGGGACTACAACCGGCACTGGCACCTTCCATTCTGTCCGTGGGTCTGAGGAAGACCCCAATGGTAGAGGCTGAACTGAAGTGCAGCTCTACCACTCTGAACCCGAGATCGTGTGAGTGACTATACTGAGTGGGAAGGGTAAATAGGTATCTTGCAGATCTATGGATGCAAGAAAAAATAACCTTTTTTGCGATTCCCTGATTGATGACAAGGTTTCCCCCTTGTAGAGTCTGCTGCGGACAAACCTATTCAAGAATTCAACGACAACTGGCCTGAAACCCCTGTGTGTTTTGGCACAATTAATGTTGTGGCATGATGAGACATGGGAACTAGCCCATTTGCAGTAATCCCGTAATGGCCTACATGGTTGCTGTCTTTCAGATGGGTTGCCAGTGATGGTGGATGGTACCACATGAGGTAATGGGGGATTGTATTAGGTGCTGATAATGTCTCTGACCCCTCCGTGCTACTTAGTTTAGGCCCATTCCTCGAGAATTTTTAGAAACCTGCCCCCTACTGGGGGAGGTGCCCAGATAGCATGCTGATTTTCCAAAGAAAATTGGTATTTTGATTCTTATTGCAACGTAGGTAATGCAGAAAGTATCTGGGGCCTAAGGATGAAGACTGGCCCCTGCCTCTTGATGTGGGATGTGCACCTTGGCATCTCCTCGTAATCCCTCACTACTTCCCTGAGGGCAGAGCCAAACAGGAGATGACCTACACTGGGACAGTTAACCAACTGGCTCTTATAGAGGCAATTGCTTGCCAGACCCAAAGCCAGGGGCTGCAGTGAGCCGAAGTTGGATACGTGGTCCGCACCTTACCACCTCTCCAAGAACAGTAGCTGATGAAGAATAGGTCTGTTCCTCTCAGGATCACTTACAGGAAAATAAAAAAGGCTACAATTGGGACCCCAGACAGAGCATTTTAGGCCAAAAAAGAAGTGGTTAGGGAAATCTTCTCTGGTTGTCACCCTGAGACGTTGTTGATCTTTGGAGGATCCAGTTGCGAGAGGGATCCACCTCCTTATGCACTGGGTCTCTCAAAGAAGCCCCTCCTTCAGCTGGGCTGACCGACAGCTTTGGTTAGGTTTGAAATCAGAGGGTCGATTGTGGGGCAGCCAAACCACATTTAGCTTGCTTCTTGTCTAACTGAGAAACCTAGAAATCTGCCTGGCCCCTGGATAGGCACATTCTGGACCTTGCCCTTCCCCCTATCACAGGTTTTCTATGTCTGAAGGAGGAGGGAAGCCGTGGCTTGTTCGGCGGCAGCTGCCAGGTAAAGCCCGTCTCGGCTGGATGGGAGCTCCAGGGAAGATACGAGGTAAATCTCGACTAGAACCTGGGATGAAAACGATCAAGCAATCCAGGACAGAGATTCTGGGCAATGAGTCACAGAGTCTGATGATGCCGAGTCCCCTGGTTCCCCCACTCTGTTCAGGGGGGGGAGAGAAAATAGAGTCTAAAGAGCCGGGGGCGGCTCCCAGTTACTCTCCTCTCTCTCTCTCTTGATAGTGCGCCCTAGATCTACTTCGAGACTGTGGAATATGAGGGCAACTGCTCGGGGTCCTCCTTTTTATGCCTTCTTGCCAGGTCTCCCCTCTGGGGACCCCTGAGGCTATTAGACAAAGTGATCCAGCAAGGGAGGTCAGAAACGGGGACAAAACCTCCTGCGTCGCGGGCACTGATTGTCCCTGAAAGGTGTGCCTGAGGCCATGCCCCAAATGCTCCTATTCCCCCTTTTTAATCAGCGTACTTCCTCCCCAGGGAGGAGTACTGGCTATGTTGTTGAAGCTGCCATAATTGCTACCGGCCCTTAAGCGCAAAATACCGAGGTGCATGAATTGCCTCAAGTTGAACTAAAGTAAGTAGAAAAATAGAACCCGTTTTTTGGTTTTGAGGGGAGGGGGCTGCCTGACATCAAGGGGGAAGCTCCATTAGTTCAATTAGCTCTCCTAATGCCCCACATCGATGAACTGCATCTAGTCTGTGCGCAGTGGTGCCAGACTAGTTAGGCTATGCGCCTTCTTTAGCAATGAGCAGCACCCTCTGAAGTGCTCATCGAGCCAAAATAGCCCAAGTCCCCTGGAAGTGCTTCATGTCGGGCTGAAATTAACATGAAAAGTGGGCTCCGTCAACAAGCCCTGAGCCCCTGGATGCTCAACGAGCTGTGCCTCTGAGCGGCCTATTAGTAGGGCCGCCGGTGCAATACAGCATCCGTTGCTTTGCCTGTGGGCTGAAGAAGGTGCCCGAGGGATCGGGACTGCCTGAGCATGCTGCTGTGACCCATCTGTGCTGAGTGCGGCCTCTGTCAATGAGCCTGGTCACTGAAAAGCTCAGACGAAAAAAGGGCTCCGTGGGCGTGCTTCTGGGTCCCGGTTTCAATGTGGCCAGCACACCACTGCAGCTGCTCGCCCTCCTCGCGGTTGCGGTTGTAATCCCCTGAGCATCAGCCCCCCCCAAACCGCTGAGCCGATTCGTAATAAACATAATTTCCCCTTCTGATCCTCTGAAGAAGGGGGGAGAGAGGAGGGACAGCGCTGCAAACCCCTTAGCGCGGGAAAATGATAGGCAGACTGCACAGCGCGTGTAGCTGGTATTGCGCAGGCGGGGGGTGCCGGTCTGACCAGCATGCAGGGCTGAGACTGGGTCCCCCAAGTGCAGAGAGAGGGCTATGTCATTGGATCTATCCTTCCATCCCTACTCTCTGAGAAATACATAGAAAAAATGTCAAAAACTTACAGTCCTGAAGACTTCAGCCCTGTCACTACAGTGACAGAGCTCTACTGCAGAGTACCTGCTCGAATACCTGCTCCCTGCAAGGCAGGAAGTAAACTGAGGGAGACAGGAAGTGGGAAGCTAGATGTCCCCTGCTGCAGAGGTCTGATTCCTGGCTGCCTGCCGATATCAGGAGGTACAGCACAGGAGTAAGGAAGCCTGGAGACCAGCTCAGGAGAGAGAATAATCCCTCTTTACAAGACACTGGTTAGACCCCATCTGGAGTCGTGTGTGCAGTACTGGAGGCCGCACCTGCACAAGGACATTAACAAAATGGAGGCAGTCCAGAGAAGGGCAATCAAAATGGTGCAGGGGCCGGCCCGGTGGCGCTGAGACCTGAGGCGCTGGATGCCTTACCTCGCGACATGTCAGTGACCTGGGTTTGAGAACGGACTTGGGCCGCCGGGGGTTGGCCGGGGGTAGAAGGATCGAGCGCCCAACGGCTTGCTCTCCTTCTCCGGGGAGGGATGCAGAATTAGTCTTACTGCCTACCGCCATCTCCTGGGGATCTGGGGAGGTGCTGGCACAGCTGTGGACAACATAGGGGGTTGATGCTGGCAGAGGACAGGAGCGGACGCACGTCTCAGCATGCGTTGGGCTCATTGGTCTTCATTGCACACCGACGTCAAGGGGACCCAACAATGGAAAAACTCTCTGCCCAGTTCTAGGTGACGATTCCCTGGCTCGGCACTCCAGAAGGGAACGAGGGGGCAGACCTCATTGTGCACACATGCCTCATTGAGGACCTAAGAAGAAGGGAACATGGGGGGTTGCTTCCTTCGCCCTGCCCGGAGGGCAAGCTGGATGCCCTGATGTGTATAGAGAGGACGTGTGTGGCACTCTAGATGCAGACTTCCTGGTCCTGTATGGACACTACGGAGCCACTGGGGATTTCTGATTGAGGGGACTGCGGCAGTAGGTAGGAGGATAAAGAGACAGTAAAAAAAATAAAAAATTAAAAATGGTGCAGCTCAATATGTATACCCTGGCTTTAAACAGGCATGGGATAGGCATAAGGGAGCAATACAGATAAGTATGAATAGATAGGTCATTGACAGAGTACAGACCTATGGCACATTCATAAGGTAGAAAAAATGGGCAGACTGGATGGGCCTTGCAGTCCTCATCTGCCGTCAACTTCTATGTTACTAATCAGACAGGTTCAGCGGGCCAGGCTTCATTATTCCAGAGCCATGCAGTTTCACTCTTTCTTTCCCCTCGTCCAGGTGGCATGCAGTGATGCAAGTGTGTGTGCAGGTAGAGGCACGCACCACGCGACTGTCACTAGACACGGCCCCCAAAGATGCACCAACTGCCCTGCAGCATGCCTTCACACTGTGGCAGTCTAGGATTGGCACAGCTTGCCTCCCTCCCTTCCCAGCAGAGGAAAACAGGCCTCCGGATGCTCAGTCCTCTCCCACCCCAGTGACCTGAGCTCACTTCACTCTTGGCTCACTGGCAAAGCATCCAGTGCCTCAGCCCCCCATACCATCGTGCTGATTTAGGGGAGGACTTAACATTTGTGCAGTTCTCCTTCAACATACAGCACTTGATAGCCACCCAGTGGCGAAGAGGGCTGAGGAGCCACTGATGCCTTACCTTTTCCCACGGCGGCGACCCAGGTTTGGGAATGGATGCGAGTTGCTAGGGGGTCGGCCAGGTTCAGGAGGATCAAGCATCCATAGGACTGCTCTCCTACCTCCGGGAAGGGGGACTGTGCGACTCTGATCGACCGCCACCTGGAGGACTCTGGGTGAGGTGTGCGCGAATCACCGAGGAGTGCAGCAGACAGCGCGCCAGGTGAAGCACGCACAATGTGCTCACTGCACGTCCTGCAGCTCAGGGGAGAAAACAACCAACAGAAAATTTGAGGGATGGGCTCCATGAAGCCCTGTCCGTGAGGCCGCTGTCCCGCCACTCTCTCTGGGGATCCAGGGCCATCTGGTTGTGTGTTCTGGGTGGAGGAGGACAGCCCTCCCTTCCCAGCCCCACTGCGGGGGGCAATCCACGGGGGATACTGACTCCCGGTCCACTGTAGGAGAGCTGAGACAGCTGTGGCTGACTGAGTACATAACCAAGCGCCCCTCCTGCCATGGAGGATAAAGACCATTATAGCAGCTAAAAAAAAAAACAAAAACATATGGCACGTTACAAGATGAAAAAAAAAAAATTAGGGGATTTCCTCTCAGAAAAGTGTGAAAAGAACTGGGAAAGGGAGGGGTGACTTGAGCAGTATAACATAAGCACTTTGTGAAACACTAAGGCAGGAGTGGGGAAGCATACTTACAGACCCCACGGTTGGAAACGGCTAGAACAGTGAAGAAAAAAAAAAACACATTTACAAAACAATCGTCAGCGCTCACATATAATGTACTGCAATTAACGGACACGGAAGAAAATCTAGACAAATGTCAGAAAGGAAACCACCAACTGACCATTGATATTCCAAACAGAGCATCAGCTACAGAACATTACAGCAGTTGGTTTAATCAAGCACCTCCACGGCTGAACCTGTTCCTTCAGTTTGTACCCGCTACCTACCTCTACAGGCACTGAATCAAGTGGATTTTCCCGCTACAAAAGCTGTACCCAATAGTTGAGTATGCAAAGGTGCTCCTTTTAATTCTGGTGTTCTGCGCTTTCACAGAAAACTTATTTTGTCATGTTTCAGCATTTCCCTTGAGGATCTCGGCACTCTTTCGTAGGTCTGTCAAATTCTCACCTTAAGACTGTGCGGTTTTGACTCATTACTGTGGGGGTCAAGCATCAAAGTCAAAAGATATTTTTCCTTCCATGTTTGTCCTCCGATTATTCCCACTACTTTTCACAGTAAATATATTTTTATTAAATTCAGTCTGTGCATACAGTGTACATCAATAAAGGTGTTCAAATTATACAGTAGTGGTCTTGAGTCTTCTTTATAGCTCTACCAATGAGTTTAGCCACTAGACAATGCTGATTTTCTTTTTTTTTTTGAAATTGTAATTTATCACTCTCCTCTCTACACTGGAGCCCCACTCTGTCAGGAGTCGCTAAGGGTATCACCCCACTACTGCCTTACCTGGAACCCCGGTAGACCCCCATGGAGCCGTGGCTCTATTCCCCAGGCAGGTACGAGGTGGGGCCCATACACCCCAATCAATCAACTTTCGTCGGGTCCCCTCCAGCGGTCAGGCAGGCAGTAGTCATGAGGGCCCATACCCAGTGCTCCTTCCTCTCCACGCTCTGGTGTGTGTTTTTCCCTTGTTCCAGAGGAGTGGCAACACCCAGACGTCAAGGTGTCCCCGGCGACGTCCTCACTCCCAACCCTCTCTGTGTGCTTGTGCGCTTGTTGTGCCTCTGGCTTCCGCCAGAGGCCAGACAAGTGCCGAGTCGGCACCCGCTACCCTCCCGGGACAGTAGAGCTGTCCTCTGACGCCATCCTCCTCCCTTCCCTGCCGACCCCCCACGCAAGGGTTCGAATCAATCCTCCTCCCCCTGCCGACCTCGGACGGCCCGGCTCGTTCCCGAACCCGGGTCGCCGGCATGGCGCAAGGTGTGGCATCCAGCACCTCAACCCTCAGCGCCACCGGGCCGGCTGACCATGCTAATTTTCAGTAGCTGGCTCTCCTCCCCTGTGTGACTGTAGGCAGGGAGGAATAAGCGCTAGACACTGAGCAGCAGTTACTATGTTGGTTATCAGATAAGCAATAAGCTGACAACCTCTGGGCCAGGGGTGAAAGCTGCGGGGGTGGGGCTGCAGGTGGGGGAGACATGGGTTGGCAACAAGCAAATCAGGGTCACTACTTTTTACAGTGACAGTCATTTATGGCTGGGGGAGTCTCTAGGTCCCTCACGCCTGCTTCCCTGCTTCACGAGCAATGATAAAATCAATATGCCATGCAAGCAGGTACTGGATTACATTTTCTCACTCCTCCTCCAGTTTTCTTTCTCCTTTTGTCTCCATGGGCACAGGGTCATAATGTCGTGAACATACGCATGGCCAATCGTGGCTGCCATCATAGCATGTTATGCCATGCGGCATAACTTTTTTATCTGCTGCACCCCAAGACCCCTACTAAAGATTCCTAACCCGGGGTCCAACTCAGGAGCGACAAAGGCCGGAAAAAATAACATTTCTGGGACCGGAATCAAACCCGGTTCCAGACGCAGTGGCTGGGTTCCTGCTGCTGTGGTTCTGTCCAGTGAGCCACGGCGGCTACTCGGTGGAACCCACTCCCAGCAGAGGTCTTATCCTCTCTGCCTGGGAGTGTGTGAACAGTGCAATACCGCATACAGCAGTATACACACTATCGTACCATTCGCTGTCCTAGACAGCGCTATTACGGGTCAACTATAATGTTGTACGCTATTAAGCGTACGACATTATGACCCGGTAGGGCCTCCATGCCCCTCTCCAAAGTACTGAAACTGTAACAGCAGCAGTTCACCAAACGCTGCTTTTAACATGTGGGGAAGTGCAGTGGCTTTGAAAATGCAAAGTGACTTGAAAAGAAGTGAGGGGAGGAAACAGACACCATGCATAAATGCTTTAGAGGAAACACTCAATATATTTGATTTTTTTTTTCTTGGTTGATGAACATAGTTTGCTTTGACATCAAATAAGGTTTTTAAAAGCATGGAAGCGTAAGGATAGAAGCTAGAGAAAATGTAATTTCATTCACTCTGTAACCAGTTTTGGAGCACATAACAGATGATAAAAAACGTGTCTTACAAAGCAGTTTGGTGGGCTACCAAATACAGTATTTATGGCATTTTTTCAGTATCCAAAAAAACTTTTTAAATATAATATTCAGATACAATTTACTTTATATTACATTTATATTTCTGTATTTAAGTCCCCTCATTCTGTATTACTGACGACTCCTGTATGATCATTATCTGTTCCCCCAAAGACTTTATCTTATCCTCCTGCTTCCCCCACTAAATTACAGACTTGATTTGTTGCATCAATCTATTGCTGTGGTGAGGACATTCCGTTTTTAAGTAAATGCCTTCAGCAACAAAGACAACACAAAAATAGTCACGCAGCAATACGTATAAGCTGAATTATATTGTACCTGAGTATATTTATAAATCTGCCTTAGATACTAGAACAGGGGTTCTCAAATGGTGAGGCCAGCCTCCCTGAGGAGGCTCCAACCTGTTCCAGGGGAGGCTCAAGCAAGTCTGAAAAAGTACTGTATTTAAATTTTGGGTTTTATATATTTTGTGTGAAGAAATGAAGCAAACTGAAAGAGGATAATAATAGTAGGTGAATTTTATGTATTTATTTACTAATAAGTGACAAGGGAAGGTGAATGAGCTAAGGCTAATTTCAGGTGTACCTGGGGAAGGGTAGCGAGTGAATACATTTCAAAAGGTAACTGCAAAACAATCAAGAAATATATGATGAGCAATAGTGCAAATAAATATGAATAAATTAATAATGACTGGTGGTAATTAATCAATTTGCAAACTGATGGTAGAACAGCCCAAATACAAGGGTTGAACACAGAAGTGCTAAGAGCAATAGCAGGAAGGAGCAAAGTAATCCCCCCGAAATGTTGCTTAGGAGCAGAGAAGGAGGGGAAGAGGTAAAGTATGTAGGAAGGTTATTTCATATAGAGAGGAAATGGGAAGTAGTCTGACCCATGAAGGTACAGCAACAAGGGGTAACAATGGTTCAAGAATGAAAACAGCAGAGCAAGTAGGTTGGCCTGTGGGGAGGGGGTACAATAAGCTGAATAGTAATATTTGTTTATTTTATTTATTTGTTATTCAGAGAACACCTTTGAGCTCAGGAGATCTTTTTCAAAAGTTCCAAGCTAGTATAAGACAAAGAACTGAATGTGAGACAAGTAATCAAAGGGGTTTCAATTTATTCATGGTGCACTGCGCAAAGTACAGTATGTTATTTTTCTTTGGGGAGGCCCAAGATTATTTCAGTTTTGGGGGGAGGCTCAAAATATTTTCCATGGATTTGGGGAGGCTCACTCTGACAAAATCTGAGAACTATTGTACTAGAAGATTGGTTTGATTTGCCTATTTTCCATTTTTTTAAATTTGAGGCAGTGTGGTCCAGTGGTTATTAGAGTGCCAGCTTGGGAAACAGGTAATCACAGGTTCAAATCCCGCTAGAACCATAAACTCACCCGCGTAAACTTGGGCACAACACTCAGCTTTCCAGTACTCCAGTCCACCAAGATGCAGAAATGGACAGAAACAGGAACCTACTGGAAACGAGATGTTACATCTAAACCAGGCTATCCTGGATAAATAAATTATAAAAACTTCTCTATTTAAGTGTAATAATAATTGGCTTTCCTGTCTGGCAAGGTGGATTAGCCGCTATGAAGCATGGACGGAGGGGATTCGCCCTTTAATTTCCCCCAGCTACTGTATTCCTCACCCCCATGGAGGCTTTGTTGTTAGGACTGAGGTGATGGCAAACCATGCGCACATCCTGCCATACACCCTGCATCGCCCCCACTCCCGTTGTCTCGGCTGTTGCACCACCGCCCCTACACCTGCAGGTGACAGTACCACAGTGAAGCAAAGCAGCCCTTCCTTCCCAGGAGGAGGAGGAGGAGAGTATCTACTGGGAAACTCAATCCTCCTCCCCCTGGCCAGCCCCCCCGAATATCCAGGCTCATTCTCAAACTTGGTTAACAGGTGCTGTGAGCGGCAGCAGACACTGTGCCAAGAGGCGGTTCACATATACCCAAGAGGTTGCCGTAGGACAGACCTGTATAAGTGCCTGTGGTAGAAGATGCCCATGATAGCCAAAACACATGGGTTTTGAAATTTTGAAATCCATTGTTACATACATTGATTTAAAGAATCAGCAAACCAGGAAGTAACCACGCTGTGCATCAATTGCGTGAGTGACTGCACAGTGTGGGATGCGACGTATGCTCCTGATCCTGTATTGTGATGCCTGCATGCAATAGTCTCCCTAAGTAATGAAGGATTCCCTGGTGTCTAGTGGCACCTCCCACCCTGCCCTCTGATCACTGTCCCTGTAATAAACATAGAAACATAGAATTTGATGGCAGATAAGGACCGCTTGGCCCACCTAGTCTGCCCATTTCCCTACCTGATGGATAAACTGCAGATTCTAGTTAATCAACAGCTTACTTCCTCCTACCCCCCCCCACTAGAATTGCCTTATGTCTGTCCCATGCATTCTTGAATTCTCCCACTGTTCCTGACTCCACAACCTCCTCAGGAAGGCTGTTCCATGCATCCACAACCCTTTCTGTGAAAAAATGCTTTCTAACATTACCTCTGAGCCATCCCCCCTCTATCTTTAAATTGTGCCCCCTTGTTCTTGAACATTTCTTTTTCTGAAAGATGCCACCCGCTTGTACTTTGTTAATTTCCTTGAGATACTTGAAAGTTTCTATCATGTCCCCCATCTCCCTCCTTTCCTCAAGGGTATACATATTAAGCTGCTTTAGTCTCTCCTTGTATGTCTTCTGGTGCAGACCCTGCACCATTTTGGTTGCCCTCCTCTGAACAGCCTCCACTCTGTCTACGTCTTTGTGGAGATGGGGTCTCCAAAACTGCATGCAGTATTCCAGATGGGGCTCACAAACTGTCAGTACAGAGGGATAACAACTTCCTGTTTTCTACTGTTGATGCCTCTCCCTATGCATCCCAGTATCCTCCCAGCCCTCCTTACTGCCTTCTCACATTGCTTGCCCACATTTAGGTCATCTGATATAATTACTCCTAGGTCTCTTTCAATTTCTGTTATTATCTCACCCCCCATTGTGTACTCTTCCCCTGGGTTTTTGTTTCCCAGGTGCATTACCTTGCACTTCTTTGCACTGAATCCGAGCTGCCATATTTTTGACCATTCCTCTAACCTTGCAAAGTCCCTTTTCATCCTTTCCACATCACCTTGTGTATCAACCCTGTTGCAGATCTTTGTGTCATCTGCAAAGAGACATACCTTTCCTTACAGGTGCTCTCCAATGTCACTTATAAAGACATTAAAGAGGACCAGTCCCAATACCGAACCCTGCGGTACCCCACTAGTTACCCTCCTTTCTTCACTGTGGACTCCGTTTACTATTACTTTTGCATCCTGTTGTCCAGCCAGTTTTTTATCCAGGCTACCACCTTGGGACCCACTCCAAGGCTTGCTAACTTGTATATTAACCTTTTGTGTGACAATGTGTCAAATGCCTTGATAAAATCTAGGCAGGCCATATCCACATACCCTCCCTGGTCACTACTTTGGTCACCCAGTCAAAGAAATCTATTAGGTTTGTCTGACATGACCTCCCTGCTGTGAAACCATGCTGCCTTGGGTCCTGTGCCCCACTGGCCTCTAGGTACTCAACAGTTCTTTCCTTCAGAAGTGATTCCATCATTTTCCCTACCACTGAGGTCAAACTAACTGATCTGTAGTTTCCTGCCTCTGCCCTGTTCCCACTTTTGTGAAGTGGAATCACATCCACCCTCCTCCAGTCCTCAGGTACTACCCCATCCTCCCTCCAGTCCTCAGGTACCACCCCATCCTCCCATGATTTGTTAAAGAGAGTAGTCAGTGGTGTTACTAGTGCTACATCCCATCAGGCCCCATTGCTTTGTCCACCCTCAGTTTCAAGAGTTCTTTCAAAACCCTTTCTTCTGGGAATGGACTAGTATCAACCTCCCTATCCAGTGTTTCTCTTGTTTGGTTTAGGTACCTCCCCCTCCTCTTCCGTTGTGAATACTGAGCAGAAATATTCATTCAGTATCCCTGCTTTTTCACTGTCATCCTCTGGCCACATTCCCTCCCCTTTATTAAGTCTCTGTATCCCTCCCTTGGTCTTTCTCCACTCCCTAATGTACCTATAAAAGGTTTTATCCCCCTTCTTAGCAGAGTTGGCTATGTTTTCCTCAGTTTGTGCCTTTGCTATTCTGACTGCCTTCCCTGCCTCCTTCTGCTTTAACTGATAAAGTTCTCTGTTCTGCTCCTTCTGTGTTTCCTTATATTTCCTGAATGCTATCCTTTTCTCCTTAACCTTCCCTTCCACCTCTTTTGAAAACCATAGTGTTTTTTTCCTTCGTTTTGTTTTGTTGATTTGCTTCACACAAAGGCTTGTTGCCTCTGTGATGGCTGTTTTGATTATTCCCATTGTTCCTCCACCCCTCCTTCTTGCCCATTTGCTAGTGCTTTTCTGAGGCACTCTCTCATTTTCCCCAAAGTCAGCCCTCCTAAAGTCCAATACTCTTGTTTTTGTATGGCTTGACTCTGGCTGTGTTTATTGTGAACCACACTGTTTGGTGGTCACTTGTTCCCAGATGGCTACCTACTTCTAAATCTGAGATTCTTTCTCCATCCCCATTTGAGAGCACCAGGTCTAAAATTGCTCCCTTCCGAGTGGGTTCCAATACTAGCTGTCTGAGGCATGTCCCCTGTAGGGCATCAAGAATGACCCTGCTCTTGGATGTGCCTGCAGCAAAGGTGCTCCAGTTAACATCTGGTATATTCAGGTCCCCATCAACAATATTTCCCCTTTTTCTGCCATTTTAAGGCTGCCTTCTATCATTTCCTTGTCCATTCCCTCCCCCTGAGATGGGGGTCTGTACACAAAGAAAGTGCTATTTTTAGTTTCCTTCAAGGTTAATAAAACTAATGTGTCTTAGTGATCCTTCCCTTCCTACTGCCAAACAGGAAGTTCCTGTTGTCAGTCAAATCCTGTGGCTATAAAAGTAGAACTGGCTTAGAGTGGGAAGGAGGGCAATTAGTTAGAAATGCTGTAGTTTTAATCAGCTGTTACTTGCTCTGAAAGCAAGAGTCTCCTCTGCCAAAAACTCACAGCAGGAAGCTGTAATTGGAGACTGCTGTTTTTGTACTCCTAAGCCACACCCCCAATTAATCAATAGGCAATGATTCCCTGGTGTCTAGTGGCACTCCCACCCTCTGATAGCACACTGCTAATAGTATAAGGAGTCCCTGGTGTCCAGGGGACCGCCCCGCTTTGAGCAACCATCCTACAAGAGAGCCAGCATTCCCTCCCATCTAGCAGCCCCCCGGCACCAGAAATTCCACCCTGCCACCCTCCACACCTTAGTCACCGGTACCAGGGGGAGATGATACAGTGACTGGCACAGCCCTCCTCCCACCACTTTGGCCGGCCACCGTATGCAAGGACAGGGAACATGCACACTGTCTAGTGAGCATGCTCTCTGTCCCTGCATACAGCGGCTGGTTGAGGTGGTGAGAGGAGGGCTGTGCCAGTCATATCTTCTCCCCATGGCACCGGCAAATAATGTATGGGGGTAGCAGGGTGGTATGTCCAGTGCTGGGGGGGGCACTAGATGCCATGGAATACTGGCTCTCTTGTGGGATGGGTGCTTGGGGGCAGGGGGGGTTCCACTGGACACCAGGGACACCTTACGCTATAGCGGTGCATGATTGGATGTGGGAGGGGATGCCACTAGACACCAGGGAATCATTCATTTATTATGGGGACAGTGATTGGAGAATGGAGCAGGCACTAGACACCAGAGAATCGTTAGTTTATTATGGGGAGAGTGATCGGAGGACCGGGAGTGGGGTGCCACTAGAGATCAGGGAATCATTGATTTATTACAGGGATGGCGATTGGAGGACAGGGGAGCCACTTGATACCAGGGAATCATTACTGCACTTTATGTGACACTTGAATTTCCCGCTAATGCCCTGCAGAGAACTGTCAGCGAGAGATTCAGGAGGCGACATCGCGTCCGGTCGGCGGGCTAAAATGGTGCGGCTGCGGCAGGTCACAGCAATGCAGTCACAAAACAGATGAATAATTAAAATATTACAGCACTAAAATTGCACTTTTATTGCAGATTTGCTGGTTTAGATCCCTGTGTGTGGTAGGTAAGTCCACGTATCCATTGATTAAGTATGGCAGTCCCTCCTCAATTGTCTCCTTACCCTGCGGGCCAGAGTCTCCTGCAGCCTACCCATAAGCCTTGCTCCCATGCCTACTGAAGCAATTTCCGCTGGTTCCAACATATCTGCTGCCTGTCTCCTACTGGCAGAGAATTAGCCCTCTGGGTGGGTCGGAAAGAAGCACAGCCAGCAGGGGCCAAGTGGTCTAGGAGCTGCAATTGGGTGGGGGTGGGGTGGAGGCTGCATCACCTGAGCAACACTGTTGTTTCAACCACTTGCCTTCCCCCATACCCCAACCCACTGGGTCATGGCGTGAAAATGGGGAGACCTTTCTGGCCAGTATGGAGTGGGCTGGGGAGCAAGCCCCCCAACACAAAACTGGAGTTATCAAGCAACTGCCAGCTGTAATATTTCATGCCCCAATTTGAAGCCATGTAGTCGTTCCACACTGTTCCCTCCCCTGGGCTACAGGGTACCCACTGTTTAACAACAGGAGTCAGAACATGAATTTTTTTTCAGCTCAAATGAAAACACCAGTGCAGTGAAACATTTTTTTGTTTCATAAAACGGGTTTCCAGCTTCCATTAACAATATTAACATACATGTTAAATCTGGCTTTTTAGGTGATTCCTTGTCTGTAAACAAATTTTTTTTTTAACTTTTTTGATCCTTATAGTCAGTTTTAGGATGTTATTTTTAAGACAAATGTAACAGACATTTTCCTCTACAGAAAAAAAAAATAATTTAAAACATTTATAAAATACTTTGGTTCTGGAAGAAGAGGGCAGTTTTACCAGAAAATAAAACTGGAAGATGTCTGGAACCGGTTAAGAGTTAAATATATATATATTCACATTTTTTTGACTTATTTCGCTGCACTGCTACTTTAAATCTATGTGCCAGGTGATTCATCGTACACATCATTTGGGGAGTGAGGGAGAATTTAAGAGGTTTCCAACCCCTGCAGCACTTGAGTTGGGGATTTCCTGCTGGTGTATCTGAAAATTAAATACCAAAATATCTAGTTGACAAAAAGATATACATTTTTTTTGGGGGGGGGGGTAACTATTAAAAAACAAAACTCTGGGCGTTACCCTATCAAGGGGTATCCCCCAGTACAAGGGTACTGCACTGTCAGAGATACCTGATTGGTGAAACCTGGATAAGAGGGAAGAGGAAACGGAGGTTAGGAGAGAAACGGAAAGGATCTTAGATGCTTGCATTCGTTCACCAAAAGATGTACATTTTTGTACACTAATTTGACACTGGACCATACATTTTTTATGGAATAGCTATCACAGAAACAGCGTTTTGTTGAATGAAGGCACACCCTAATGAAATGCAAATGACAGAAACCCGCAGTATTACAGATAAAAGAATTCTGAAAGACCATTAGGCACTCCAGAATTAACTTCAATGGTGGATTTGACTTTAAGGCTCCAGTCTTCTGAAACATTAAAACTTTTAATTGCAATTTGTAGGTGTACTGAAGTGATTAGCCTTTTTTTAATTTTTTGAGCATGTCACTCAGGTCCTTGGGGGTGTTCCTGCGATGTCTAAATTATGTGCAAACCTTCTGTAACACTCTATATTCTGCTTCTACGTCTTGCATTTTTTTAAGAGTAAATCAATAAACTTGAGCTTTATGTGCCTCCCTGGAAAGAATTGTAATTAAAAATTCCTAATTGCCGCCATTAAAGCTATAATTGCGCTTCGAAAATTAACAGTAATTTGTATATTGTGAATCCTGCTCCAGTGGCACACTAATAGAGCTTTCTCTTAGCCCCAGCTTCAAAAGTCACAAAGGCCTCTGTCTTCCTTTCATCATGATTTACGTATCAAAAGTTGAGCTAATCAAGACGAGATGAAGTTATTGTCAGGTTGAGAAATGAAGGAGAAATTAAAAAGACAAAAAACAATCAATGCAGAAGCGCTAAAAGCATGAGTTACGCAGCGAGTGTGTTGGTAATAGAGCCACCACTGTCTGTAACTACCTTATGCTGCCACAACCTATGCAATCAAATGTTGCCTCCTCTGTATCAGATCTCGTATTGTATTGTTATCCCGGGTCGCCCCTGAAAAAGGGACCTTCGGGGCTCAATGGACCTACCCGGTCACCAAAATTTAATAAATAAAAAAATAAATACATCTTAAAGACACAAAATCGCACATACTGTACATCCCTGATGCTAGGAATCATAGGCATACCTATACCGAGAGGAGGCGGGGGTGAGTGTGAAGGAAACACGAGCAGAAATGGGGGGAGAGGAGGCAAGTGGAGTGGGGGCAGCTGCAGTCTAAAAAGCTGA
The DNA here is from genome assembly GCA_016271365.2 of Neoceratodus forsteri. Lineage (NCBI taxonomy): Eukaryota > Metazoa > Chordata > Ceratodontiformes > Ceratodontidae > Neoceratodus > Neoceratodus forsteri. Next base: position 386,251,672 of record JADMNL010000025.1, on the reverse strand, counting down.
AGTGCTGCACACTTAAGCAGACTAACTGACCGTAAGGTCTGCATCTGCTGGCAATTCTGTAAGTTCGTATACCCCCTCAGAACCTTTTCTCACTAAAATACTGATGCTCAAAATGTAGGACAATGTGGGACACTGGCCCTCAAAATGTGGGGACTTTTTTTTTCCTTTACTTTGAAAGGCTTCATTGAGACAAAAGTTCACTGACATACCAAGTTCTTTATTCAACAAACACAAGACTTAATACATATTACATGTAAATTCCATGTGCTCACTTATCATTTTTAAGCTCATTCTGGGTCTCTTTTTGCTTTTCTTTTTTTTTGGTCTTGTAGTCCAAAGTTTGTATCGTCTCTAGCAATGAAAGTCAACAGATGCTGTAGCCTTTGGAACTTGGGGCTGGAACAAGAAACTTATCAAATCAGAAAACATGCACCTGTCCAGTTTCTTTTTCCTTTTATTTATTTTTCTATTACTAAGAAAATGCTCATCATTCCATACCCTTCGATATAACAGCCATTCTAGAACACTGGTGCCTTCTAGGTCATCTCATATTAGCAGAAGGCAGCTACCTTGTATTAAAGTTCTGTTTTCATTATTAACTTTGCCGCCATTTCCTCCATTTATTTATTTTTTTTCTGCAATTTGAGATCCAGTCATCCCTATCTGGACTAACAGGCTGTCACCATTCCTGCGTGATTGCTTTCAAGGCTGCCGCAAACATTATATTGTGCATGTACTTCTCTGCATTTCCTTTTAAACCTTTTGGGTGTAACCCACATACCACATTCCAAACATTCATTCCCACGTGCAGTGCTCCAGATAACTTTAGCACTCGAGAGTGAATGTACTTACCATTTTTGACATTAGGTGAGCAAAATATAATTGTGATGAATGAAAGTGCTTTAAACCCGGAAAAACTGTTTTCTCACAGCAAGAGGCTGGCAGTCAAGGCTTTGGCTCTCTCTCACTTGAGAGCGCCCCATTCAGCCCCGAAGGGCATCATGAAACCTGTCAGCAACCCTTTTCAATTTTCTCCGTTTCCCCGTTGCTGGAGCATGCACACCACTGTGCACATGTGGAGGCGCGTGCATGCAACAGAGTTCCACAGCTCCCTCCTGTCTGCTGTCGTCCCAGACATGCACTACCTACCACCAGAACCCCACCTGGTGGTAGTCATTTGGCAGGAACAACAATCCATCCTCCCCAAAAGAGGAGAGCTGTCCTACAGACACTCGATCCTCTCCCTTCCTGGCTGACCCACAGTGACCAGAGTCTGTTCCCAAACCCAGGCTGTCGGCATGGTAGGAGGTAAAGCGCACAGCGCCTCCGCCCCCAAGCCACTGGGCCGGCCAAAACTGCTCCTTTTGAAGTACACGTGGAGAATTTCCAAGGAGTGGTATGAGTATCAGAACTCAACAAAACATTTTTAAAGAGTATTTCGGAAAAACTGGGGTGTAAAATAGGCCAGTACTCGCCTTATCTGGAGCTCTGCCTGCGTGAGGGACAGTGCTTTATACACATACATTCTGTTAGTTCTGTCCACACGTGTTTCAGTTTAGGGCACTGCAGTATACAAAAGCCAGGGTGTTCCTTTTTCCCCACAACCCCTCTATCAGTGGTCAGATATGCTGGCTGCAATGCGTCGGGGTTCTACTGCTTGATCTCCAAATTACACGGTGAATTAAACAGAGCAACAGGAAGTTGAACAAATCCAGTGGAGATGGGAAAGAGAGGCACAAAAATGAGGGGAAAATTCTACCCACTTGAAAAAACTGCCACACTATTGAAAAAGTTCTAGGGGCCGGCCAGGTGGCATAGAGGGTTGAGGCACTGGCACCTTACCTCTTCCCACACCCGCGACCTAGGTTTGGGAATGGACTTGGGTCGTTGGGGGTCAGCAGGGAAGGATAGGATTCAGCATCCGACGGACTGCTCTCCTATCCTGGGGAAGGTTAGGGGTTGCCTCGCTCACGTAGCGGCTCCCAGTGGAGACTGGGGGCACTACAGAAGCAGTGCACTAGGGGGAACCAGAAAATCGGGAAAATTTGTGCCAGAAGTCTAGCCAGATGATGCCTCCTGGCCCCATGCATCCCCGAAGACTCCCAAAGAACCCACAGATTACCTCAGCAGCTCCTGGGACCACAAGAAAAAAACAGTGTGCTGGTGCCTCCTCCCTGCCGGTGCCTTCCCCCTCAGAGGTGCAGGGACCCACCCAGTGAAGGGTTACCCCGGGGTTACTCCGTGGACGGCTGCGAATGTGAGGTAAGGTGGTTGATGGGGGATAGTAGGGAGAATGCCTGAGGACCTTGAAAGCCTGAAGGAGAGACAGCTCGGGTGCAGGTAGAGGCGATAAAAAAGAATAAAAAAAAAAGAAACAGTTCTAGATCTGACCCTGGTTACATTTATAGGAACAAGATTGACTCAATTTGCTCCCGGGGGTCGTGGGGGTGTATCACAGTAACCAGTAAGCCTTTTATGATTAGTTATTTTGCAGTGCATCAATTGCTTACTTAGACTGGCACATACTCGAGCTGTATTGCTTCCATATTTACTTTTAGGGAGACATACCCATGCAGTTTACTTTGTAAACACAGACTGGTACATCAGTTAGAAAACTGGTTCCTTTATTTATTCTGCCTTCAAAGCCTGATTAACTTTAAATGCACCCTTAGATAATAAGTACATCTGTAAATTCAAAATCAAGCAGTGAGCTATGACTAACTTCCACCTGGTTATCAAAATGAAACTTTCTGTTACTTATTTCTTGACAAATAACTAATATGAATAATAAAGGACTTTGGATCCAAACACAGATACATGGCTATTATAAAAATGTCTGAGAAACCATGCTTTCCATTTGCCTGTAAAAACATTCTTTCGGCTTTGTGTTAATCTCCTGTTAACATATTTGTAGAACCTAATCCTATGCTAAACAAGGTTTAACACTATTTGAAAAAGGGGTTATGATAATCTTCAGTAAATCACCCTCTATGGGCATGAGGTACTCGGCTACGCCTCTTGCCACACTACACCCCTAGAAGGTGATCAACAGACCATTAACATAAGCCCTGCATGTCAGCCTTTCTTTAGCGCCTAACTCTGCTACTCGAACTCAGCAGTTTTAACAAAAAAAAAAAAAATTTTAATTGGGCATTTATACTACAACTATTAACCATTAAATAACTAAATAAAAGTAAAGGAAATGTTTACTTTCAGCAGCCGCTTCCAACCGAGGACCGTGCCACTGAAACCCGACCGGACCACAAAGGGATGTCTTTGTATTTTATATAATTGCTGTGGCGAAAAAACGATCGCCAGCAGTCATATAAAATAATGGCTGGGCAGGTGTGTAAAACTCAAACCTTAAATATACCCTTGGTGTGGGATGCCTTTATAAACCCCTCAAAGCTTCACCCTCAGGGTTTATGTGGCATCCCATACCTCAGATGTATGTAACATTCTCATTATAACCACCTACCCTGCCATTATTCTATATACATACACCGAGAAGGAATCTGCGCACACATACAAAATAGACGCTGAAAAAAGGAAATGCAAAAACATTAAGGGAGAACTGCACTGAATCTGTAAATCACTTTTGCCTATTAAAACTGATTTTTAAATAATGGTTCCAATTCTAGCACTGTTCCATCTCAACAGGCTTCTTAATTATCCTCGTGGGGGTTTCCGAGTTACATACAGGTATTAAGTACCATTTGAGAACTGTATGATGTCGTTTATGTCCTCTGCTCAGCACTTCAATTGTTGCTACAATGCACCCATGTTCTGTTGTAGAACTCTGCGGCTGAGAGGTATAAAAACTACATGATACAGTTCTAAAATGACACTTAAACACCACAGTGTGAATTGGAAACAACCACGGAGGTTACTAACAGGCCAGTATAGATGGAACAACAAAAAAATTGGAACCAGTATTTAAAAAAAAAAAAAAACAGCTTAAATTGTGCAGTTTTCCTTTAAATTGCGCTGGGCTGAAAAGACTGGAGGGGGGGAGGGTGGAGGACGGTCCTGATCAATGCCAGAGCTCCAGGCAATGCTAGTTGAGGGTGCAGCAGACGTGGCGGCAATTACTGAGACATGGGCCACCCAGAGGCTGATTGAGACCTAAATTTGAGAGCTACACAATGTTTAGGAAGGATGGGGGTTGGGAAGAAAGGGGGTGTGTGGCACTGATAGTCAAAAATGACATAGTAGTTAGTGGAATCGAGGAGGCAGAGGGAAATGTGGAGACAATTTGGGTAACCCTACAAACGAGGGGGGCTAGAAGATTAAAAATAGGGGTGGTGTACCGATCTCCCGCAATAGAAGCGCAGTTGGAGGATAATCTGGCTGAGATCATCAGGGGTCACTGTGGCCTCAGAAAGGGCAGGGTGGTGATCATGGGTGACCTGAACATGCCGGGGCAGACTGGGGCACTATGACATCCTCGGTGGCCAGGGAGCAGAGGTTGATGGATGTCTTCCAGGATGCCTTCCTAGTCCAGCATGTGGGGGAGCCTACTAGGCAGGATCGGATTCTGGACATTGTCCTAGCAGATAATGACCATATAAGGGGCCTGGAGTTGAGCAGCCCATTGGCAGGCAGTGATCATGCCATGGTCTGGTTTCTTATGTTCCTAGGGGAGAGGAAATTCGCACTAACGCAGACATAACAGATTCAGGGGGGCGGACTTTGAGGGCATGGGAAGGATTCTTAAAGGGTGCTTGGATGAGATACAGCCAGACATGGATGCTGGAGGCTGGTGGGAGACCATTAAGAAGGGGGTGCAGGAGGCTTCGAGGGCCTGCGCAAAAGTAAGGCGAAAGCAATGTAGGGCCAGTAAGCCATGTTGGTGGACCCGAGAGGTGCAGGAGACGGTGAGGGAGAAAAAGGCTACCTATGCACACTTAAAGCACTCAAGGTGGGCTAGGGAGAGGGGAGAGTATGAGTTTCTGGCTAAGAACATCACCAGAGTGGTAAGGGGGGGCCAAGGCGAAGAAGGAGCTTAACCTGGCCAGGGATATCCGCGCAGGGGGGTTCTATAGATACACAGGGGAGAAAAGAAAAGCGAGGGCACAGATCAGCAGGATTAGAACTGGGGGGTGGGGTGGGCGCAGGAAGCTGGGGAACAAGCAGAGGTGCTAAATGAGTACTTTGTCTCTATCTGTACCGGGGGAGGTGAGGGATCCTTCCAACCCGATGGGAGGGTAGTGGAGCCCACTGAACCAGGAGGTCAGTTGGAGACTGAAGGACTGGATGAGGCTAGGGCAGGGGATGGGTCATATCTAGAAGGGGAAGGGTGGGTGCATGAGGAGGCGGGATGAGAGAGCGAAATCACAGTGGATAGGGTGAGGGAGGCCCTCCGGTCGCTAAAGACTGAGAAGGTGCAGGAGCCAGATGGGCTGCATCCAAGGGTGCTGAAGGAACCGGCGGATGTGCTGGCAGCTCCACTGGCCTCACTCTTCAACATCTCCCTGATGACAGGGTGGGTGCCTCAAGATTGGAAGGTGGCTTATGTGGTGCCTATCCACAAGGGGGGGTTCAGAGAGGAGATGGGGTAATTATAGGCCTGTTAGCCTAACATCAGCGGTAGGCAAGGTTATGGAGGGCACCATCAAGGGGAGGCTAGGAGGGCAGCTGGAAAGGTTGGGGCACCTGGATGACAGGCAGTATGGTTTTGTACCGGGGAGGTCATGCCAGACTAACCTGGTGGAGTTTTATGACTGGGTGACAGGTGCCCTGGACCAACATAGGCCGGTGGACGTCCTCTATCTGGATTTCAGTAAGGAATTAAATTCGGTACCCCATAACGGCCTACTAATAAAAATGGGGGATGGGTGGGGGCAGTTGCTCAGGTGGGTGGAGAACTGGCTTACCGGGCGGATACAGCGAGTGGTGGTTGGAGGGATAGTCTCCTCCCCCAGGAGGATCATCAGTGGGATCCCCAGGGTTCGGTCCTGGGGCCACTCCTGTTCAATTGCTATGTCTCGGACATAGGGTGGGGTGTTAGGAGTAAGTTGAGTCTCTTTGTGGATGACTCAAAACTAGGAGCACTGGCGGATGGGCAGGAGGGTAGAGAGGCCCTGCAGAGGGGATCTGGATACCCTAGGGGGGTGGGCAAGGAAGTGGAGGTTGAAGTTCAATGCAGAGAAATGTAGGGTGCTGCATCTGGGGATCAGAAATCCGGGACATGCATACACCCTGGGGAGGGGGAGAAACCACATAGCAAGTCACATCGGGCGAGAGGGACCTAGGGATAGTGGTGGACAGCAAAATGAATAACCCTGAGAATTGTCGAAGAGCTGCAGCAAAAGCAAACAGGATACTGGGCTGCATAACCAGGAGGATTACCTCCAGGAGGAGGGAGGTGATCCTCCCTCTGTATAATGCCCTGGTTAGGCCGCATCTTGAGTACTGTGTACAGTTCTGGAGACCCCATCTTAAGGTGGCCATAGCACTGCTGGAAAATGTGCAGAAGAGGGCGACCAGGTTGATTCAGGGCATGGAGGGTAGGACCTATGAGGAGAGACTAGAAGAACTCAATCTGTACGCATTGGAGGAGAGGAGGGACAGAGGGGACATGATAGAGGCTTTCAAGTATGTAAAGGGGATAAATAAGAGCAGAGCCAGGGGAGTGTTTAGGCTTAAGAAAGGGGGAATTACCAGGGGCACGAGTGGAAGCTGGGGGGGGGGAAGAGTACAGGGGGGGAGCACAGGAGACAGTTCTTCACCGAGAGGGTGGTTGAACCATGAAACACACTGCCCAGGAATCTGGTGGAAGAGACCACAGTGGAAGGATTCAAGAAGGGTTGGGACAGGTACAGGGGGAAACTGAGGTCAGGGAAGGCCACCTCTGGGGCTGAGAAGGAGCGAGCTCCCAATAGGGGGCTAGCTTCCGAGCATACACGACAGACCATGGGGCCTATTCTGCTGGCTTTTACTATGATAATAAACAAAATGGTCATAGGCCGGCCCAGTGGCGTGGAGGGATGAGGCATCCTGCCTTACCTCCTGCCATGCTGGCGACCCATGTTCGCGGTGCAAGCAGGTCAGCTGGGGAGGAGGAGGAGGATTGAGCGTCCCAAGGACAGCTTTCCTCCACTGGGGGGGGGAAGGTCAAAGATCAGTGCTTGCCTGGCCACTAGCAGAAGCTGGGAGATGGCACACCAATGCTGTACATGGTGAGCAGAGGCGGGACAGATTCCTGACATGCCACTCATGGGAGCGTGTGACAATGCCATTGGCATCATTGCACACCCTACCTCTGGGGAGGGGGACACCAGGAAAACATCTCCGATGACTGGAAGAAGGAGGGGCTCGCAGGTCCCTCTCCCTGACCAGCTGGGGTGCCAAGCAGAACTGGATCTGGTCTTCGGTGGGGGACTGGGGACACCCCACTGACCCCACCGGGGGGGGGGAGCCCTGAGGGAAGACAGTCGGTAACATCTGGTGGACGTTGGGGGGACGGGACTGGGGCACCCTCCAGAAGTTGGGCCGGAGAGGGGGAGAAACAGAATACAAAAAAAAAAAGACAGTTTGGGCAGAAGGAAGCTCGACTTGGGAGTCTCCTCTAATTTTTTCACCCATTCAAGAATCCGTCTCTAGTGCTTCTGAATTCACTAACATGATCAGAAACTACTGTTTCCTGCAGAAAAAAGCTCCACAGCCTCGCTACCCTATTATTTAAATAGTACAGTCTTTAAGTTCTACTGGACTCTGATCCCTGCTCCCTTGCCCCCTTGCCCCCTATTTCAATCTACTCTCAGAATTATTTTCCACCTTTACAACCCTTTTAAATACTGTCCACTCTAACCCTTTCTAATTCCAGGGTATACAGTACATTCCCAGCTCACCTAATCTCCTAGCATAGCCTTTATTCCAGGGTGTACAATACATTACCAGATTCTCTAATTCCTCCTCAGAGCATTTATTTCAGGGGGTACAGTACATTCCTAGCACCTCTAATCTCTCCTCAAAGCCTTTATTCCAGGTGTACAGTACATTTTTATCTCTAATCTCTCCTCATAGCCTTTATTCCAGGGTGTACGGTAAAGTGCCAGCTCCTCAAAACTCTCCTCAGAGCCTTCATTCAAGGGGTACAGTACATTCCCAGCTCCTCTAATCTCTCCTCACTGCCTTTATTCCAGGGGTACAGTACAATCCCAGCTCCTCTAATCTCTCCTCACTGCCTTTATTCCAGGGGTATAGCACATTCCCAGCTTCTCATCTCTCCTCATAGCTTGTATTGCAGGGGTACAGTACATTCCCAGCTCCACTAATCTCTCCTCACTGCCTTTATTCCAGGGGTACAGTACATTCCCAGCTCCACTAATCTCTCCTCACTGCCTTTATTCCAGGTGGTACAGTACAATCCCAGTTTCTCTAATCTCTCCTCATAGCCTTTACTCCAGGGTGTACAGTACATTCCCAGCTCCTCTAATCTCTCTTCGTAGCCTTTATTCCAGGGGTACAGCACACTCCCAGCTCCTCTAATGTCTCTTCATAGCCTTTATTCCATGGGGTACAGCACATTCCCCCGCTCCTGTAATCTCTTATCATAGCCTTTATTCCAGTTGGTACAGTACAGTAACAGCTCTTGTAATCTCTCCTCAAAGCCTTTATTCATGAGAGCATGATACATTCCCAGCTCCTCTAATCTCTCTTCATAGCCTTTATTCCAGGGGTACAGTACATTCCCAGCTCCTCTAATTTCTCCTCACAGCCTTTATTCCAGCATGTACAGTACTTCTAATCTCTCCTCAAAGCCTTTATTACAGGGTGTGCTTCGATCACAACAGGTTTGAAGATCACCTCACTTACAGCAACAAAACAGAAACACTGTCTACACTCACACGCGCTTCAGCGCCCTCCTGATTTCCGTTCTGTGAGTGATCTGACTGTTGATATTGTTTTTTTTCCTCATAGAAGTGTGGTGAGAGTGAAACAGACCTGCAGCCTAAACAGGTCGGTCTTTTCTCCTACATTTTAGTAGTGGCAGCCCCTTTGTATTGAATGGGCATATTGACCTGTTTATTACATGCCTTTGTCTTTTTTTATGTAAATCCTGTACATTAACTCAGGGGGTCTGCGTACCTCATCTCTTTTTTATGAGGTACACTACCTACTGTATGTTTATCAACTTCATAAATAAAAAGTTAAACAAAAAAAGAAACCGATATTGACGGCAGATAAGACAAAATGACCCACCTAGTCTACCCATTTTCCCTACCTACTGTAACACCACAGACCCTACCTGATCTCCGGCTTTGTCCCTCCCCCTTTCTACCTCTAAAGTTCCCTTGTGCCTATCCCATGCATTCTTGAAACCCGTTACTGCATTTGCCCCTACCACCTCTGCTGGGAGGCTGTTCTAGGCATTCACCACTCTTTCAGTGAAGAAATAGTTCCTCACATCTCCCCTAAGTCTCCTCCGCCCAGCTTCAGAGCATGTCCCCTTGTTCTTGAGCATCTTTTGTTCTGAAAAATGCTCCCCTCTTGAACCTTATTATACCCGTGAAGTATCTGAATGTTTTTATCATATCCCTCCACCTCCTTTCCTCCAGGGGTGTACATACTGAGTTCCTTCAGCCTCTCCTCACACGGCTTGTGATGCAGACCCTGCACCTTTTTAGTTGCCCTCCTCTGTACTGCTTCTATCCTGTCTATGTCCTTCCAGAGATGTGGTCTGCAGAACTGGACACAGTACTCTAGATGAGGTCTCACTAGTGAGCTATACAACAGTAACACCACCTCTTTCCTTCTATTAGTGATACCCTTCCCTATGCACCCTAGCATCCCACTAGCTCTCCCCACTGTCTTGTCACACTGTCTGGCTACCTTTAGATCATCAGATATGATTATCCCCAGGTCCCTTTCCTGCTTGGTGGTGGTTAATACAACCCCCCCATTTTGTACTCTGCCCCGGGTTTCTGTGCCCCAAATGCATTATCACAGAATCACAGAAATCTGATGGCAGGAAAGGACCTCATTGGCCCATCGGGTCTGCCCTTTCCCTTCTCCTCTACTCATCTTCACTCTTATGGGCCTTCCCCTTCCCCATACTTCCCTATCCCATGCGTCTCTTCCATGCCCTCTTAAATCACTCCACCGTTTCGGCCTCCACCACCTCTTCAGGTAGTCCATTCCAGGCCTCCACCACTCTCTCCGTGAAGAACTGCCCCCTCACATTGCCTCTATATCTTCCACCTTACAACCTTAGGCTATGCCCTCTAGTTTTAGCCCCCTCCTTCCTTCTGAGCAAGCTCCCCTCCTTCACCTTATTGAGCCCCTTCACATATTTCAAAGTTTCAATCATGTCCCCCCCACTCCCTTCTAGTCTCCAATGGGTACAAATCCAGTTCCCTACATCTCTGTTCATAATGGTTTCCCCTGCATACCATGTACCATCTTGGTTGCTCTTCTTTGAATCCCTTCCATCCCATCAATGTCCCTGCGTAGGTGCTGTCTCCATAACTGGACCCTGTACTCCAGGTTCGGTCTCACCATGGCCTTGTAAGAGAGGCATCAGCACCTCCCCCTCCTTCTACTAGTTATGCCCCTCCCAATGCATGCCAACATTCCATTTGCCTTCCCCACTGCCTTGCTACACTGGCTACCCACCTTAAGGTTGCTCAGTACTATAATCCCCAGATCCCACTACTGCTCTGTTTTTCTGATTTCCTTCCCTCCTAGAGTGTAAGCGGCTTGTGGGTTTTTGTGCCACAGATGCATGACAGCACAAATTTTGGCACAGAGTTTCAGTTGCTAAGTTTCCGACCACCCCTCCAGAATCTTCAGGTCCTGCCTCATGGCCTCCATCCCCCTGGGATGTCCACCCTATTGCAGATTTTTGTATCATCAGCGAATAGGCACACCCTTCTCCTCCAGACCCTCTGTTATATCACTGATGTATATGTTAAAAAGGAGGGGTCCCAGCACTGACCCCTGGAGCATCCCACTCGTTATCCCCCTCACCCTTGAATGCACCTCATTTACCACCATTCTCTGACTTCTGCCCGCCAACCAGTTTTCCACTCACCTAGTTATTTTCTGTCCCACCCCGAAGCTTTCTAGCTTATTTACCAGTCTTCTGTGAGGGATGGTGTCAAAGGTCTTACTGAAGTCCAGATAGGCCACGTCCACTACCCCCCCCCGTCAACCAGCTGCATCACCCAATTGAAGAACTCTATTAGGTTCGTCTGAAGGACCTCCCATTCCTGAGTCCATGCTGCCTTTCGTCCTGCAGTCCGTTGTCCACCAGGTAGTCCACCACCCTTTCCTTTATTAGTGCCTCCATCACCTTTCCCACCATTGAGGTGAGGCTGACCGTGCAATCATTTTCTGCCACCTCCTTACTGCCCGCCTTGTGCAGTGGCACCACACCTGCCCTCCTTCAGTCCCTTGGCACACACCCTGTATCCATGGACAAGTTAAATAGTCCCGTCAGTGGGGCTGCCAGCTCCTCCCTCAGCTCCCAGAGTACCCTCAGGTGCGAGCCGTCTGGCCCCATTGCCTTGTCCACCTTAAACCTGCCCAGTTCTTCCCTTACCCTATCTATGCTGAACATACTAGGATGCACCTTTTTGCCTTCCATGCCCCCCCAGGTCCCCTACCCTCCCCCTCCTCCGTGAAGACTGAGCAGAAGTAGTTATTCGACACCTCTGTTTTCTCAAAGTCCCCTTGCTGTTGTATTCCTCCCTTCCCCTTTAACCTTACTATCCTCTGCCTTGCCTTCTTTCTTCCCCACATACCTACAAAAGTTTTATCCCCCTTTTAACCTTTTTGTTTGCACTTCTTCACATTGAAACTTAGCTGCCACACCCTTGAGCACTGCTCAGCTTTCTTAGATCCCTATTCATCTTCCCCAGGTGTCTACCCTATTGCAGATTTCAGTGTCGTCTGCAAAGAGGCATACCTTCCCTTCTAGCCCCTCTGTGCAATGTCACTAATAAAGACATTAAAGAGGACTGGTTCCAGTACTGATCCCTGTGGCACCCCACTGGTCAGTCTCCCTTCCTTGGAGTGAACTCCATTTACCAGAACCCTCTGTCTCCTGTCCCCCTAGAAATTTTTCACCTTTGGGCCCACTCCTAGGCTTCCCAGCTTGTTTACGAGTCTCGACTGTGGAGCAGTGTTGAAGGCCTCACTGAAATCATCCACTGCTCCACCCTGATCTAATTCCATGGTCACCCAGTCAAAGAAATCTATCAGATTTGTTTGACATGATCTTCTTCTCCAGTGAATCCATGCTGCTTTGGATCTTGAAGACCACTGCATTCAAGATATTCCACAATGGTCTCAAGCAGTGATTCCATTAATTTCCCCACCATCGAAGTCAGGCTGACCGGCTAATAACTGCCAGCCTCCTCTTTGCTCCCACTTTTGTGAAGTGTGACTACACCAGCCCTCCTCCAGAACCACTCCTCTTTCCAGTGAGTGGTTGAACACGGCTGTCAGAGGCACAGTAAGCTCTTCCCTGAGCTCCCTCAATATTCTAGGATGCACCCGGTCTGGTCCCATTGCCTTGTCCATTTTCAGATTTGTGAGTTCCTTCATTATCCTTTCCTCTGTAAATGGACTAGTGTCTACCTGCCTTCCTTCGATGTTCTTCGCCCTTATCTGTGGTCCCTCGCCTTCTCCTTCCCTCACTGAATACTGAACAGAAGTATTTGTTCTACATGTGCGCTTTTACCCTGGTCCCCCTCCACACACACACCCCTCCTTTCCTCCTAAGCTATACTATCCCTCCCCTGGTCTTTCTCATTTTGCTTACATACCTGAAAAATACACTGTCCCCATTCTGTACTGCCTGAGCTATTTTCTCCTCTGTGCTGTTGCTGTCCTACTTGCTGTCCCTGCCTCCTTCTGTTTCTCCTGATATGACTCTCTATCCTCCTCTCTCTGTCTCTCCTTATATCTCCTGAATGCTAACTTTTCTGCCCTTACCTTCCTGGCCACAACTCTGGAGAATCACAGCGGTCTCTCTTTTTCCGCCTGCTTACTTCTCTGACACAGACATTTGTTGCTTTCTCTATCCCTCCTTTAAGATTCACCCAATATTCCTCCACTACCCCCCAAGCCTCCCCCCCACCAAGCCATCCCTGAGACATTCCCCCATCTTTTTTAAAATCAACCCTTCTGAAGTCCAGAACCAAAGTCAGCATGGCGTACCTGCCACCCTCCTCCTCACCCTGTGATCTCGATCTCTTCCTTGATATCAAGACTTCCCTCTCTCAAGGGAGAGACTGGATCATCCTAGGGGATTTCAAACTAAACTGGCTGTCCCCTCACTGTGACTCCACCAAGGAATCCATACTTGGCCTTGGCCTACACCAGCTCATCACTGAATCTAACAGAACCAACTGCAAAACTGGTTCTCAGTCCCTCATTGTTTGGGTCCTGGTCTCACACGCCTCCCATGTCACCACCTCCGGAGTTCTTCCCGACTCAATCAGTGACCACTGTGCTGTTTCCTGCCGATGGGCCACAAAACCCCACCCCACCCACACATATTCATCCAAACCAGGCAACTGAAGAAGATAGATGCCTCTGAGTTTTCCAAAGCAACCCTAGCCCAAGACTGGTCCTTCACTAAAAACATTTCTGACATCTGCAAAGTGCGTGAAGCCTTTAACAATAAGTACCTTGCCCTCTGCAACTGTTTCGTCCCGCTTAAAAAAAATCCGGGTTAAGGATTCTAGCCAAGAATGGGTCACTCCCCGAGCTTTGCAAACCAATGAGGATAAGGACCGAGCCTGGAAGTTGTACAGAAACAACCCCACTTCTCCAAGACTTCAAAACCCTCAGGAACAGGTGCAAATCTTCCACAAGATCTGCTAAATCCTCAGTCATCCTGGAAAAACAACGTGCTGCTCAGAGAAATCCTAGAAGGACCTGGAACATTCTTAACCTTACTGGTAGGGTAATTTCCTAAGATCATATTTGTGTTACCTCCAAAGGGACAACCACCACTGAGCAAAGCGAAATAGTCACCCTTTTCTTTTTTTTAAATCACCTCTGTATTTTTCCTTGCTCCCGTACAGCCCCCCCATCTGATCGACTCTCCCAGCTCCGTCTCTCGGAATTACTGGGGCTTACCTTACGCCTGGTTCGGGAGCAGTGCCTGCGGAGAGTCGGTCGCCATCCTGCCACCGGTTGCCTTTTTCCATTTTCTCTCCATTACCCGAGGACCCCAGGAGAAGGACGCATGCGTGTGGAGGCACACATGCGCCTTACAACCCCAGTAATGGCCCTCCTCTGCCCACCCCATTGGCCCATCACCGGCACCCTTGCTTGCGCAGCCCCTTGGCCTCCACCAGGGGGTAGCCATGAGCAAGGGATGCCACCCCACCTCCCCGGAGAGGACAGCTGCCTTGACAGCCATTCCATCCTGCTCCGCCCGCCCCCCCGGTGCCAATCTCTGACGACCCAGGCTCACTCCCGAACCCAGGTCGCCGGCATGCCACGAAATTAAACGTCCAGCACCTCAGCCTCTATTGCTGCCGAGGCAGTAAATAGCCACCCTTTTCAATAAATACTTTGGTGACCTCGACCACACAAGCCCAGCTCCACTCCTACCTCATTTACCCCCTCACCCCTTCAAGTCTCCCACACTAAGTTCCATTTCAGGTACCTAACCCCTGGTGAAGTGGTCAAGCTAATCAAAACAGACTACCCAAGACCATCTAAGGGCGCCGACAACACTGACTTCAGAGTTCTTAGTCTTGTCTGTGACTCCCTGGCCATCCCTCTTACTAACATCCTCAACCACTCCCTCTGCATGGGGTCCTTCCTGAAAGCTTGGAAGTGTGCCATTATTAAACCTCTTCACAAATCTGGTTCCAAGGATCTAGAATCCAACTACCATCCCAGTTCCCTCCTTGCCCCTCTCTCCAAATTTTCAGAGAAAGTGGTCCACAGGCAAACCTCGGAATTCCTCTCCAAATACAACCTGCTCACAGAGGCCCAGCATGGGTTCCATGCTCAACACAATAGCGACACTGCCCTCATCAAGTTCACCCACTACATAGACAAAGCTAACAACGAAGGCCTCTACACCGGTGCTGCAGTCGTAGACCTCACCAAAGCCTACGACCTCGTTGATCATGAAGTCCTCCTCCGTACCCTGGCTGGCCTCCATTTCTCACCTGAGGTCTGCCTCTGGTTCAAGGATTACCTAACGGGCAGATCCCATTGTACCACTGATGGTGTCTTCTCTGAATCATGCCCCAAATACGGCATCTCCCAAGGGTTCATCCTGGGCCCTCTTCTCTTCTTTCTGGTCGTCAACTCCCTGCCTGATATTTGCACCACCTCCAAACTCATTCTCTATGCTGATGATGCAGCCCTTTTCTGTCAGGGAAAAAAAGCCAACGCTCTCATTGACTACCTTCAATTGGATTTCAGCAAACTTCACACCTGGTTCATGTCCAAAGGTCTTGTACCCAACTCCAAAAAAACTAAGTTCATGGTTTTCTCCAGCCCACGCAAACCCCTTGACTTTGACCTCTCCCTCTATGACAAACTTGGTAACTCTACCGAAAGAGTCAGAGAATTCAAATACCTTGGATTGCTGCTGGATAGCCACCTCAGTTTTGATGCTCACACTAGCCTCACAACCAAAAAAGCCACCAACGCCTCAGTATCCTCCACAGAACCAAGCATTACCTTAACAGGGAATAAAAATTCCTCAGTCTCCAGCTTCCTCCTTCCTGTTTTTGACTATGGTTCACTTGTCTCCCTCCCCCACCTCTCCATCAAAAATTTCTCCAGACTTCGAAGTTCCTACCACAATGCTATCCACTTTGCCTCTGGTCTCCCTAAACTCACACACCACTGACACCTTTATAAGCTCACCAGTTGGCCCTCCCTTGAGGCCCACCTCAGCTGCAAAATGGCCATCTTCTTCTTCAAACTCTCCCGTGGACTGCTACCCGATTGCCTCACTTCTCTCTTCTGGACAGCCGCCACCACCAGGACTACTAGACTGTCCTCCACTCTCTCTTTCGCTGTTCCTTTCTGCCAGAGCACTCAAGACTAGAAAACACTCTCTTCTATGGGACCCAAGCTCTTCAACTCTCTCCCTCCAGAACTAAAACTCTGTCCCTCCACAAATGCCTTCAAACACAATATCAGGAGACATTTCTCTCCCACCTGCACCTGCTCGCAACCCTAATCTGGCTCCCCTTCTGCACTTTTTTCCCCTCATTTTCTGGTTATCCACCTCTGGCACTTACCTTCTATTTCTAGCACTTGTAGTATTGTTAATCCACCCAGGCTAGTTTTAGATTGCACTTAAATGTTTCATTTCCTGCTGTTATATTATTGTTAAACCCTCACTGAATGCTGAATGTCACCTTGTATTTATTAATTCACCAAGGCTAGCTCATGGTTTGCCCTTTAGTCTCTATTATCCTAAATTTATGTACCATTTTATTAACCCTCATTAGTTAAATGTTTAAGCCTATGTCATATCTCATGATTGTTGTATGTAACTGGACGCATGTGTAAATGGGCAGCAATGCTCACATGCCTTTCCAGTGTAACCAATAAAAATGAAATGAACGCTTCCTTTTGTGTGGTTCGATTCTGCCACAGTACTTATATTGAACCACACCATATGGTAATCACTGGTCCCCAGGTGGCCACCTCCTGTGACATCTGCAACACTGTCCCTGTTGGTGAGTACAAGGTCCAGTATTGCCCCCTCGTGAGTGGGCTCTCTTACTAGCTGCCTGAGAAATGCCCCCTGCAGGGAGTCCAGGATGTCCCTGCTCCTAACTGAAGGGGATGTTCCAATCTACATCCAGCAGATTGAAGTCCCCCACCAGCAGTACCTCTCTCGTCTGCCAGTTTTTGGATGGCTTCCACAAGAACCTTATCCAACCCCCCCCCCCCCAAAATGTTGGAGGTCTGTAGAGCACACCGTCTTCCCTGTTTCTAGGGTGACCCACAGTACCTCTGCCCCCGTCCTTTTCCTGTATCTCAGTAGATTTTATGCTACCCCTCACACAAAGAGCCACTCCTCCCCCTTTCTTTCCCACCCTGTCCTTTCTGAATGGAGTGTAGCCTGGTATAGCTATATCCCAGTCACGGTTCTCAGTGCACCAAGACTTGGTAATGACCACAATGTCCAGGTCAGCCTCTGTCATGATGGCCTCTAGGTCTGGGATTTTGTTTCCCCGAGACTTCCAGTATTTGCACACAAGGCCTTCCAGAATCTGCTACCACCCTGTTGGTCAACCTCCTTTGTCCCCTACTGACTTCTCTCCTTACCCCCTCTGCTCTCATTCCCATCTCTCTTCCTTTCTACTATTTTGCTTCTTTTGTTATTGGGTACCCTTGAGGATTCCTCTCCCTTAGGATTCTCCCTACTACCTATTTTAGTTTGGGTACAGTTTACGTCTCCCCGGTTCCTTCTATTACCCCCCTCGGCTAGTTTAAATGCTCGCCAATGGAACAGTTAAACCATTCACTGAGGACTGTGGTTCCTCTCCTAGATGGATGCAGGCCATCTCCCTTGTATAGGCCCGTATCCCATGAGGTGGGACCCCAGTCCCCCATGTAGCCAAACCCCTCCTCTCTGCACCATTTCTGCAACCATGCGTTAAAGCTCCTGGTATGGCTTTCCCTATCCTTCCCCCTGTTGTAGACAAGTAGCACTTCAGAAAAGGCCATTTAGTGTGCTACCTGCCTATGACCCCTTCCCAACTCCCTGAACTCATCCTGCACTCTCCTAACCTCGTCCCTAGGTGGACAATGACATCCAGCTCTCCCTCCCATCCTGTTGCCCTAGCGATCCTTAGGATCTGTTCCCCATTCCTCAAAGCAGTGGCACCAGATAGGCACCTAACCTCCCTTTCCTTCTCCCTTCCTGTCCCCAAATCTATCTCCTAACAACTGAGTCCTCCACCAGGAGTAGCTTCCTCTTCCACCCTCCTTCAGGTCTCCACTATGGAGGACCCCTACATCCTCCCTGGTTACTACTACAGGTGCCTCCTTGGGACAGTCCCGCCCTGCCAGAGTGGCATAGGAGTTGTGTAGTGGTACCATGTGGGGGATACACCTCTAACCTAACCACCCTCACTCCTTCCGAGCCCACCATAGTTCAGCTACTCCTCCTCCTTGGCATCCTTTGAGGCCACAGTAGCAGACTTGGCAGTCCCTAGGTGGGGGTAGAGGCACCCCGAATCCTAGCCAACTTGGCCTGGAGTCTAGCAACCCCCCCCGCCGCCCAGAGATGTAAATACAGATGGGACAGCACCGCAGTCTCCAGAAAGTCTCCCTTAAAGCACAGCGGCAAGTATCCAATTACGATGCAGATATTCCCGGACCTGGGAGTTGGAGGGCTGGCCAGGCAGAGAGGATGGAGCACCTGAGGTGGCTCTCCTTCTCCAGCAGGCGCCACGTCTGGCCAGTTAGTGACCTCTGGCGGAGGCCGGGGAAGAAAAGGGGCTGGTGCAGAGTTGCATAGGGGTGGGACAGACATGGGCGTCATTACACGTACTGTCTCCGGGATACAGCATCAACAAAATCCAGCACCTCCAATGTATGATGCCCTGCAGCCGCTCCCCGCCACCAGTGTCCGCCCGTGGGCGCCAAGCCTGGGCATGGACTGAGCCTCAGCCTGGAATGGGGGTGCGGGGGAAAAAAGTCTCCCTGAAGACTGCTGCCCCACAGTCATTGCACTGCATCACTCCCAGCATATCTATGTTCCACCCTCCCTGTTTCTCTGTTTTGCCTTCTTTTAGACTTTTTTTTACCTCTTCCCTAGATAGGGTGCTTCACATATACCCGAACTATTGCATGGCCCTAACTCACCTCTACCCTGACTGTTTTTGTTTTGCTCTCTTTAAACCCTTAATTACTCCTACCCTAGGCAGGGTGTCTCACCTATATCCAAACTACTGCTAGGCAAGGCACAAATAAGCAACTGTGTACGGGTACATACTGTAAGCACAGTGAAACGGGGAATGCTTCAGGCCCCTTTTAAACACCTCCTCTGAGAGGGAACTCCAATACGGAATGGCAGGGAGATCCATATCATCGAGGCCGCCACAGAGAAAGTTCCATCGCCAGATTGTTTCAGATAAGATCGCGGGGGCAGCCAGCAGTGTTTCCTTGGTGAAATGGAGAGCGCGTCCAGAAGTATACCAGACCAAGAGGCCTTTGAGACAACCGGGGTCAGACTCACTCAGGGCTTTGTATGCTGACAAAGCAGCCTTGAAGGCAGTGGCCTGAAAAGCTTGCATGCTGCAACAACTGCATTTGTTTACTGTATTAGTCCAGTAAAAGGTATTGCAATCTTCCCGTAGACAGCGCACCGATTTTAATTATTTAACTACTGATGCTCTGAAACTGATGGTATGTCTCAATGCCTTCTGCCACCCCTGGGTGCAGGGACACCAAAATTATTAAGCAAAAAAATTGGGGGTCCCTGATTAAAGTTAAATGTGTTCCTACAACAGTGTGGGTGCCCACTAGTCCTCAGGATCTGTGTCCTGAAGTGTTGATGATGCCACCATATACAAGGATTCCTTGGTGGCCTCTTTCATTGTGGCAAATTTCTTTTAGATGAGCTGCCTTATGCCCAGGTAGGTATGGCCCAAACAGTATTTGCCTCTTTTATACCAGTTCCACCAAAAGTCCAGACCCCCCTCAAAAGTGCGTAGGCTGACATGGAGAATAATATGTTGTCAGACAGTATATCATGGTATATTGTACTGCAGAAGAATTGTGCTGGTTACTTATGATGGACTTTCTTTTTTAAACAACAAATTATCACAGTCAAAATATAATATCATTGCAGCAAGTAATCATGACTTCCCTGCAGTGGTGTAAAGCTGCTTCATCTTGTCTTTTTTCCTCATCCCACTCAGACCACCTTGGCTCTTTATGCAAACACATACCCCTGCCGCCTTGGGTAGTAGTGGCATTACAGCAGGCAGGTATGCGACATGATGGCACTGCAGGGAGGCATGCGACATGACAGCACTGCAAGGAGGCATGCGACATGACGGCACTGCAGGGAGGCATGTGACATGACGGCACTGCAGGGAGGTATGCAACATGATGGCACTTCAGGGAGGCATGCAACATAACGGCACTGCAGGGAAGTATGCAACATGACGGTACTGCAGGGAGTTATGCGACATGATGGCACTGCAGGGAGGTATGCGACATGACAGCACTGCAGGGAGGCATACAGTGGTTCAGCAGCCTTTTATTGCCAGATGTTGGTACTAAAGTACCATCCAGCAAGAGACAAGTTACAGGGAGAAGAAAAAGATAAAAGGCATGAAAGGGAAAACACAGCACTGCCCCAAAATCAAGCGTGTTAACCAGCTCTCTAATATATGCTAGTCTACTGGATTTTCTAATGATTAAAACAAAAGTGTCAGTCAGATGATATCTCTTTAAAAACAGATTGCTGAATCGAAGATACTAGATCTGAAAATGAACTGAAGTGTTTGTTTTAATAAAGCTCTGTCTTTCAAAGTAATTCTGCATTCATTAAACTTCATTTCCTGTCATTTGTAATCTATTCAGCTTCCCCTTCTGAGAAATGATTATTGTCAGTTGGGATTAATGTTCACAGATGAACTAACAGCCTGTATTTTTAGTAAGCCTTATTTGCAGGAACTGATGCTCTCACACAATATTAACTATATTTAAATAATATCACACTTTACTATGCTATATCCAATCTGTGTCAAAAGGAACTCAATAATGGAAATTAGTCTTGGATCTTAGCAATTACACCAATTAAATACACTGGAATGCAGAATCACTTTAATATACATTACTAAGCTTGAACAGCTCTGCTACAATCTGAGGTACCCTGTAGTTATACCTTATTTCAAAGATGTTAAATACCTTCCACAGAACTATTCATACCTTATGCAAAACCATTCAGAACCTGAAAATAATTAGAACACCTCTCCCAGATAGAAACGTTTTTAAGGAAAAAAAAAATCACTCCTTTTTTGTTCATACAACTTACCGCCTTTTCATTAGGGGGACTGAAGTCAATGGTTGCGGTTCTTAAATGTATTATTTATTTATTTCAAAAGTTTTACCAGGAGCCAGCCCAGTAGCACAGTGGTAAGGCACTCGCTTCCTACGTCAGTGACCCGTGTTAGGAAATGAGCGTGACCTGTTGAGTAGCGGCTGGCCAAGGGAGGAAGGCTTGAGCGTGGTGTGGACTGCTCTCCTTCCTCAGGGAGGGGTGATGCTGATCTCGCAACCTGGACGCCAACTGGTAGAAACTGGCTGGTGGCACAATCAGGAGCAACAAAAGGGGAGATCCCTGTCACACGGCCACTATGCATCAAGGAGCTTGTTAGTTGAGCCGTGGCCTTCATTTGTTGAAACTGGCACTCTAAGATGCTGAAAAACTTCAAAATGGCCGGCCTGGTGGTGCTGAGGGTTGAGGCACTGGACGCCACACCTCGCGCTGCACCAGCGACCCGGGTTCCGGAACAGACTCGGGTCGGCGGGGAGAGGGAGGATTGAGCGTCCCAGAGGATGCTCTCCTTCCTCAGGGAGGGATGCCGGGGTACTGGGAGGTACCCGATGTCCTGAAGAGAGCCCATGGAAGCACGGGCTCTCAAAGGGCTCTGGCGGCTCCGTACAGTGGAGTCGGGGAGAGAGAGATGCTGTTGGGCGCTTGGGAGGCAGATGTGCGTTAGCACGTCACTCTCTGAACGTTAGTCCTCGCGCTGGCGCCTCTAGGGGCTGGGTGGGGAAAACAAGAAAACTGGAAAAGAGCCCTCTCGGTCCTACATGAAAACAGATCAATGCCTCTCGGGGATCCACCGGACTACAGGCAGACCTTCGCTGTGCCAAAAAAAAAGTTCTCCTCCAGTAATGTTGAGGAAGGTTCATCCTCACCCCACCCAAGGGGGATTGCTGGGCATCAAAGGTAATACAGGGGAGAACAGGAGAGCACTCTAGGGGCAGACTCTGGGTCGGGTGTTCCCGAGGGGGTTGATCAGTGGTCCGAAGGAGTGGACCAAGGGGGTAGTGCAGGTGGATAAAGTAGGTGTGCAAGCACCACAAAGTAAAAAAAAAAAAAAAAACTTCAAAATGGACTCCTACAAAAGTTTAAGGAGGGTGCCCCCACACACTCTCCTTAGTATTATATCACAAAATGTGAAAGTGCTGTGGTGTGCCTCTGATTCAGGAAGTGGCAAGGATTGGGCCCTTGGCTCCACGGAGCTAAAATATGATCCCTTTCCTCCCTCTTTATAGACAATAAAAATTTAAAAGTAAGGCAGCAACTAACTTTGGGGGCAGGTAAGGCTCCTTTGGCGTTTCTGGGGCGGAATTCATAAAATATAAGAAAAGGTGCTCTTTAACAGTAACTTTCAAATGTAGTCAGCTATTACTTCTTATGTTTTTCTCAACTATGTTTACTTTCCCGTTTTGTTAACTAGAAGATTTTCTAGCTGACGGTACTAGGTGTGATGTGAGGAACAGCACTCTACCTGAATGCTAACAAAGTCACTTTATTCCTTCCTACACATCACTAGCATTGTGACTACTAGAGTTGCTCAGAATCCACTGGAAGGAATCAGATTCTAAGCTTTTTCTCAGTATTTGAGGCTAAAAAAACGAATCCTAAAAACCTGGTCAGATGTGGAATTGGAATCTGATTCTGCATCCGAGTACCACCTAAAATTCATTGCACAACCTCCTCCCACCCAGTAAAATCAACAAAAACCCAAGAGGAGCCCTCTGTTGCTTGGAGAAAAACTCTGCCCCACACTAGTCTCCCCTCCCCAGCCTTACCATAGGTTTTTTGTCGTTCTGGCACTGGTGGTGGTGTAGCCGATAGGTCCCCATCCTATCCAAAGGGTGCCTGCCATAGGTATCAGGCTGAGGAGTCACAAAGTCAGAGGCAGCTGAACTTCGTTCACCCCCTTCCCCACCCAAGAACAGCAGCATGACTGCGGGGATTGAGCGAGAGGAGGAAGACCCCCCCCCCAGCAAGCTGTTTAGTGCGTCTGTCATGGTGCTCCAGTTATTCAATGGGAAAACTACCCCTATCCCGGTCCCCAATCCACATGACTCTAGTCCAAGTTAGGATACCCGCCCCAACCCTGGCAGTGCAGTTCCTCCTAAAATACGGGTCGTCTGACCCCCGACATCCTTCCCAGCAACCCTCGGTCCCCCAAGTGGTCTAAAACTCCCCTGAATTTTAGCCAATGTAAAAAGGGACTGTAACTAAGACTCTGGGCTCATCTTCGTAAGTCTATATGATGAGGGAAGCTGTGAGACAGATCCATATGCTGACAGGAGCTGCATTACTGGCAGGCCACAGAAGAACAGATACTCATTTGAAATACATTAGAGGAAACACAGTTTGTCTAGAACTTAAGAGAAGACAGACACTGAAATGGAGCTGGGGTTTTTCTGACCAAAAGGGACTTTTCCCCATGGGAACCGAGCTCAAGGGAGACTAAACTGACCGACTAAGGCTGCTGTCTACCCAAGGGTTCTGCAGATCCCCCTGCAAAAGCAGTTAAGAGACACCCAAGAGGAGGACCAGAAGGAGGAGGAAAAGAGGAGAGGAGATTAGTGAGAAAAAGACCAGATGAACCCCAGCAATATGGCCATTCCAGCCAGCTGTTAAGTCCAGCATCTTGCCTAACAAACCCCAAGAGAGAATGGAGGTTATTGGAGACGCTTAAGAAACTTAAGTAACCACAGAGCTTTTGGTCCTACAAGTGTGGGTTTGGTATCTGTGCCCTATGACAGAGGGGGGAAGCCTGGGTGGGGACGTACAACTCTGAAAGGGCCCAGGCAGAAGACCTGCAGAGGCCATCAGGACAACCAGTTTGTGGATTACAAATTGGGACCCTTTGCTTCAAGTTTCATTGTGTTGTACAACAGTTTGTATCTGCCTGTTTAAGCATGCCAACAAGTCACCTGTCCCGCTAGCAGCACCTGTGTGCCCAGTAAGGTACTCACTCAACTTTTAGAGAGCTCTCATCCAAGGAGTTTGGGGAAGGGGGGGGAAGCCATGTACACATGCATTGGCGACAATGGGGCTGTTGGGGGAAGGGGGGCAACTGTTTGGGGCAAGTTAAAGCACAAGATTTTTAACTGCGACTTTACTGATCCCATTTTCCCTACCATTCCCTTGTTCTTTTCACCCCCTTCCTTTTAAAATAAATCGATATTCGTGAAGATTTCCCCACCTGGAAAATGGGAGGGACACCCAGAGGCAGTAAAACACAAAGTGATCAAGATCATGCATGGAGACAAAAGACCCAATCACTGGTACTGTTTTGAGAATGTATTCACACTATACGAAATTCCATAACATGTCCACCAAAAGTAATATCTACTTCGTAGTTCACCCACTACTTTTTTCAGGCTCTAAGGGCATGTGTATAACGAACATAATTTTTTCAGGCGTACTTAATTCGAGAGAGAAATGTTCTTAACTGTACTAATATAATTAGTCTAATGTAAAACAATTCCAAGAAAATTATCCTGTATATACTGTTATGAATTTCCACAATTTATTTATACTCCAACGTGCCACCACTAATGCATATTTAATTATCAGAAATTTTAATTAAATCTGCAACTCATCAAAAACTTCTTTACAATTTAAAATGGATTTTTCTGCACTGTATAATGTCAAAATAAAATTATTAACATCCTGCCTTTTAATAGAACACTAAGTTTCCTTTGTCAAGTTTTAACACCAACTCCAAATATTCAATGTCACCTAACTGAAAATAAAGCATGTTGTGAAGTTTGTCATATAGAGGACAGTGTATGGTCCACTATCTATAACAAGCATGTGTAGCCATCAAGAAGTTTGCCATGGCAACAGTTTAAATCTTGGGAGCGAAGCTCGAGAGGTGTTGGTCGCCATGGCAACCTCGAGATGGCTACTTTTGCTTGTTGTGGATAGTGGACCATACACTGTCTTTTAGTGTATGGTCCACATCCACAACACAAACACAAATCTGTTTAAAAAAAAAAAAAGCCTGGCCCAGTGGCGTAGAGAGTTGAGGCGCTGACGCCTTACCTTGACCCACGCCGATGACCAGGGTTCGGGAATGAACTCAGGTCGCCGGGGGTCGGATAGGACCAAGCGTCCGATAGACTGCTCTCCTATCCTTGGGTGGATTTGGGAATGGCCTCGCTCGGTAGCGGCCCCCAGTGGAGACTGGAGGCACTACATGAACAGCGCGCCAGGGGCAATACCAGAAAAACAGGAAAACTGCTCCGAAGACTAGCCGGATGACAGCTGCCGGACCTGGGCACCTCCGAAGACTCCTCAGAAGCCACAAAATGCCTCAGCAGCAAATGGGACCGAAAAATAGTGTGCCGGTCTCCTCCCACCAGTGCTTTCCCCCTTGGAGGAGGAGGACCCACCTGGTGAAGGGTTACACTGGGCTACCCCATGGAAGGCTGCAGATATGAGGTAGGTGGCCGAGGGGGAGCTAGTAGGTGGAATGTCTGTGGACCATGGCAGCCCAAAGGAGAGGCAGCTTCGGAGCACATAGAGGGGCATAAGTAAGATAATACAAAAAAAAAAAAAAGTTCTGTGCTCTTACTTTGCTGTTTCATTTTCACCACTGCTCTCTCTCCTGGGTCCAGTACTCAACGCCACGGCAGTCTCTTACAGGACCGGAGGGTTGCATAACACGTATGTGAGAACGTGTTCTAAGTTGTTGTGCTGCAGTAGCTACACAGCTAGTGCAGCACAACAAACTAGCGGACGTAGCTAATGCAGCCCAACAACATTGTTAGAGGGATGGATTTCCATCCCCAGCAAAGTTCCACCATACACCATAATGTCTTAACAATTCTGTTCCCACATAGATACCATGTTATTTATTAACTGATGCTCACCTATTTGGACCCGAATCTCCCTGTGTATTAATTGGGTTTCAGATATAGAATACGTGTTTGAAATCATAGAATTTGCATTGGATTATAAATACACCTCACTATAAGATTTTTCAATTTTATTTGGTCTGTATTTTTATACAGTCACTTTAGGAAATTCTGTATCTGAAACCCAATTAATGCACATGGACATTTAGGTCCAAATAGGTGAGTACCCCTTAATAAATAATATCTATGTGGGAACAGAATTGTCAGGAAGGCATTATGACAAACTTAACAGGTTTTAGTTCCAATAAGGTGACACTGAATATTTGGAATTAGTGTTAAAACCTGACAAAGGAAACGTAGTGTTCTACCAAAAGATGGGACGTTGTTAATTTTATTATGACATTATACAGGGCAGAAAAGTCCATTTTACATAAAAAAAAAAAGTATTGGATGAGTTGTAAATTTATTATACACATGTCCTTAGATCCTGAAAAAGTAGTGGGTGCACTGCGAAACATTTGTTACTTTTGGTGGACAAGTTATGGAATCTCATATACTAACATGTTAACATACTAAAATGCCAGCAAAATAGGCCTAACGGTCTTTCGTGTCTGCTCATTTGGTCATCCCCACCCTGGGGGCTGACCTTGCTGCCCCCCTCGCCCCCTCTAGTTTCTTCCTTCCCAGTCTCGGATATTCTCGCTGCACTGGACTTTGCTTCCAGAACCCTTCCCCTGTAACTGTCCCACCCCCTCTTGAACCCCTCCACCATCTCTGCCTCCACCAGCCCCCTGGGCAGCGCATTCCATGGCTCCACCACCCCCTCAGTGAAGTATCACCTCTTCCTTTCTCCCTGAATCTCCTCCAGCTTCCACCGATGCCCCTAGTTGACCCCTTCCTTTGGAGCACCCTGACTGCTCCTTCTCTATTTACCCTTCATGTACCTGAAGACCTCTATCATATCCCCCGGTCCCTTCTCTCTTCCAATGTGTACATATTTAGCTCTTTGAGCCTCTCTCCATGGCTCCTGTTCCCCAATCCCCAGATCATTTTGGCTGCCCTTCTCTGGACCCTCTCCAGGAGTTCAATGTCCCTCTTTAAGTGTGGCCTCCAAAACTGCACACAGTACTCTAGGTGCGGCCTCACCAAGTAGTTATACAGAGGGAGTATCACTTCCCTCCTTCTGGAGGTGATCCCCCTAGTGATGCATCCCAGCATCCTGTTGGCCTTGACCGCTGCCCTCCTACAAGTCTCCGAGTTGTCCTTCCTGACATCCACCACCACCCGCAGGTCCCTCTCAGCCATCGAGACTTGTAGCATTCTCCCCCCCCAGGGTGTACACTTGACCCCGATTTCTGGCTACCAGGTGCAGTACCTTGCTTTTCCCTGCATTGAACCTCAGCTTCCACTTTCTAGATCACCTTTCCAGAGCCTCCAGGTCCCCCTGTAGGGCCACCGTCCTCTCCACCCCATCCACCACTGCCCACAATTTTGAGTCATCCGCAAATAGACTCATCTCTCTCCTGATACCCTTCCTTATGTCAGAGATGTAGGCGTTGAACAGGAGGGGCCCAAGGACCGATCCCTGAGGAACCCCACTAATGACCCTCCTTGGGGATGAGACTAACCCGCCAACCACGACCCTCTGGGTCCGGTGCTGGAGCCAATTGCCTATTCATCTGATCATCCGGTTCACCACCTCAATTTTTCCCAGCTTATGCAACAGGCCCCCTTGAGGAACACTCTCAAATGCCTTGCTGAAGTCAAGAAACAGGACATCCACTGGTCTACCCAGGTCCAAGGCACTAGTCACCCAATCATACAACTCTACAAGGTTTGTCGGACACGATTTCCCCGGGACAAATCCATGCTGTCTATCGTCCAGGCACCCCGACATTTCCAGGTCCCCCCAGCCTCTCCTTGACAATGCCCTCCATCACCTTGCCCACCACCGATGTCAAGCTGACGGGCCTGTAGTTCCCTGCCACCTCCCTTGAACCCCCCCTTGTAGACAGGCACTATATGCGCCACCTTCCAGTCCTGGGGCACCCGCCCTGTCCTCAGAGAGATGCTGAAAAGCTCCACCAGGGGTTTCACTAGGACATCCGCCAGTTCCTTCAGCACTCTGGAATGTAATGTATCCAGCCCCGGTGCTGTGAATAAATTTTAAAAATCGTACTGGTGAGTGGGTCTTTTGTCTCCACATCTGGGGTAGTTTTGATTGAGGTGTATGGAGCACAATCCCTCCTGGTGTTCTCATTTCTTTTACAGGTGCCAGGTGGGCCACGCTACCTTTGTGTGCTAGATTCAAGAGGATTCATGGCCAGGACGGTAGATACTATGAGATCGGCTAAAAGCACTTAACATGTATTCACTCAAACTTTGACGAGAGACTGGAGACATGTTAGAGGTCTTCAAGTTCCTGAGTGGAAGTTGATGGAAGGGGGGGCAAGGTTAAAAAGGATGTAAAGAAGTGTTATTTCACAAGAAGAATAGCGGAGCCATGGAATGATCTGCCAGCAGAGGTAAAGGGTGCCAAACGTGGCTGGAATAGAGCCAAGGGGACATTAGCTACTCAGAGGGATGAGGGACATGGAACCACAGAGAACAGTAGGCAGACTAGGGTAGGCGACGACCCCACATGGACAAACAATCCCAGGGTATGATAGGATAACATGGGCAGACTAGAGGAACCGTCAGTCTTTCTGCCATCATCTATGTTTCTATATCTCAACAACCCAAGCCAGCCCCCTTGGAGAGGTGTCAGAGGTGGACCCCCAAAGGGTCTAGGTGGACACAACATATACTGTATGGAAAAATCAGTACATGTTGCTATACAAATTTAGTGCAAGACAGCCAACTGTCTTTTTTTCACACTTCAATCATTTATTGGAAGTTCACAAATACACTTAGTGCATATACATTACATTCGTCAGTTTTTCAACTTCAGTCTATACAATCTTGGGTATTATAATTAGGATATTTTGTATCTTAAAAAGAAAAAAATGTATGCACTAGTGTCTTAATAGTTCCTTCATATTTAAAAGGCAAATTAAAAGATTCTAACTATAATCAAGTTTTCCTTACTACAGAATATACTCATTTATCAACTTCAATTAGAAAGTTCTATTAACTTAGACTTTTAAGAATTATTTTATAAATTTAAAGTTAATCAACCTAAGTGTAATCCATTTAACAACTTCTCCAGCTCATATCTGTTTCATTCTTATCATTCAGGCAGTAAATTATCCATTTCTAGGTGCCAGGGGTGCCATATCTCCAGAAATTTTTCATTGTATAATCTAATCTTACTTGTAATTCATTCCATTCTCTCCACCTCATCTACCCTAGTTTTCCATTGCTGTTTATTTGGGGGGTTGGGGACAGCCAGTTAGCGGTTATGCATTTTACCGCCACTAATCAGAGGATTTGAGCTAGGGTCCTAATTCTCTTGTTTCCTTTTAATAGGGTTGGAAACCCCCAAAACTAATTCAGGTCCATTTAATGGAATCTGAAGCTCTGTAAGTCTCTGAATGCGTGTATGAATCTCCTTCCAGAACTCCTGCACCCCTGGACATGTCCAAAATATGTGTCCGTGCGTTCCTCTGTTACCATGTCTCCGCTGACAAAGGTCTGTGTGGTTATTCCCAAAATGTTTAGTAATTGTCAGAGTCAAGAAGAATCTGATCAATATTTTCCAATTGAATTCTCTCCAAGTTGGAGATGTTGTGATTTGCCAGTCCTTCTCCAATCTTCTGGTCCACTGTATTTGTGCTATCGGTACTCCTATCTCATTTTCCCAACTGTCCCCGAGTCTATGAATTATAAGGGGGTCTTGTTGATTTAAAATTTTATAAAGTTGGGAGAGGTAGTGAGCTTTTCTTTTATTAATGCAGCATAATAGAAAAAAAGATTCTAGTTCTGTACGATCTCTACAAATCTGGGGCAGCACCCCTGAGGACATCAGGCAGTGTTGCACTTGTAAAAATCTAAAATGGTCTTTTTGGAGTGCATAACTGGCTTTAAGATGAGCAAATGAACTCCATCCCTGGGTATCTAAACACTGCAGAAATGTTGCTAGTCTGTGGGAAGCTCAATATCTGTATCCCTTATCTACTCTTGGGGGCTCAAAGACTGCTTCGTGTCCGATCAAAGACAATGGCCCCAGGCCATCTGGTGTATGAGTGACTTTCATCAGTTTTACTAATATTCTTATTGAGTGTCTGGTCCAGGGAATCCCTGTCATTGTCCAGACCCCAGGGGTATACCGTTTGTCGGCAGGGTCCAGAGGTCACAGCCCTTTAAGGTGGCCTCTTCCAGTTGATACCATCCTGAGACTTCTCGATGTTTTACCCATGTACATAGTTGAGCTCCTCTTGCTGCTAAATAATAATGGTAAAAATTAGGCATGGTCAGGCCTCCCCACCCACCCTTGGTGCCTGTAAGAGGTTTCTGGATATCCTGGATTGTTTCTTGGCCCATATGAATCTGTAGGCGTCCTTCTGGAGGAGGTCCCAGTAAATATCTCGGGATGGGGAGGGTCTGGAACAAGAACAAAAGCCTAGGCAGCATGTTCATTTTTAGTGTTTGAATTCTGCCATATAAGGTTAGTGACAGCAGATGCCACCGAGCCACGTCAGCCTGTAATTCCTGTAGCAACTTTAAATAGTTAATCCTGAAAAGTTGAGATATGTCCATGGATACTCTGATGCCCAGGTATCTAAAGGTGTTTTCATCAGCCTAAGCTAAGGGGCAAGTCCTTTTGAAGTTGGGTGGGGGAAGGGTTCTGCTCAAAATCATCATTTCTGGCTTTAGAAGGTTTATTTTGTATCTCACTAGGAACCCGCGCTCAGTGTTTGCAACAGCTAGGGTATTGATCTCTCTGGATCTGCCACAAAGAATAGGGAATCATCTGCATACATCGCCACTTTCTGCTCTTAACCCCCTACCATAATCCCTCTAGTAATATTCAGGTGTACTTTAAATGCTATAGCTAGGGGTTCCAGTGTGAGGTGAAAAATAAGGGGGACAGAGGGCAACCCTGTCTTGTGCCCCGGTTCAATGGAAATCTGTTTGATAAAAACCTGTTTACTTTTTTCTGGCTTCAGGGGTAGAGTAGAGAGCTTTTATACACCGAGAGAATTTTTCCCCCAGTCCAAATTTTTCTAACACCGAGGTCAGAAAAGTCCAAGCGACCCTGTTGAATGCTTTTTCTGCATCCATACTTATTGCCAGTTGGAAATTCTTTTTCTTTTGGGCAGAAATTATGTTCAGGAAATGTTGAATATTGTCTTGTAAATATCTACCAGAAATAAATCTTGTTTGGTCTCTGTGTACTAGGTTGGTAACTACACTTTCTAGACAGTCTACTAAAATACCTGTAAAAATGTTTAGGTCGACCAGAAGCAAGGAGAAGGGGCGGTATGATCTGCAGTCTTCTGGGTCTTTGTTTGGTTTAAGTATTACTGATATTTGGGCTTGTTTCCACGAGGCAGGGACTGCTCCCTCCCCCGTCAAAACCTCATTAAAAGTATCCCTCAGTGATCCTATCAGTGCCTTGTCAAACTGTTTATAGAACTCTGATGTAAATCCAGCTCTCCCTGGGGATTTCCCAATTTTCACCTGTCCGATCTTCTGCCTGATTTCTGGATCTGAAATCGAGTTTCTATAACTAACCGTTGTTCTTCTGTAAACTGATGGAGCTGTAGTGCATTTAGGTAGTTAGAGATCTTCTCTAGATGGTTTGGGCCTCTTTCTGCTGTATAAAACTCCTTATAGTATTTTTTTAGAAATAATCTGTTATGAGGGGTGGGAGTGAGGTAATGTGGGTACCGGCCGGGTCTTTTAACCTCGGAACAGCTCTTGAGGCCACTTCCTTACGTATCTGTCATGCTAGAAGTCTACCTGCCCTGTTGCCGTGTTTGTAAAATTTCTGTTTCAAATATCTTCGCTGTCCTTCTATTTTATCATCCAAAATTTTATTAAGTTTGGTTTTGCATTCATCCAACTGTGTTTCAATAGTTGAGTCTAGTTTGTTTTGATGCTGCTCCTCAAGCTGAGCTGTCTTTTGTTCTAATCCCAGATGCTTCCTTTCTCTGTTTTTTTAACATGAGAAGAGTATTTAATGATCTCCCCCCCCTCAAGTAACACTTCAGGGCATCCCATCTTACTCCTGCACTTGTCTTTCCCAGTTGATTATGTTGTAAAAAAGTTGAAATTGCTGCTTGAACTTGTTCCTTAAACTCTTCCTGAGTTAACAAACATGAAGTCTCCGAAGTGTTTCCGTGGGTGTTTGGACCAAACCCAACTCCAGAAAAATCTAATCATGGTTCAAAAGAGTTATGTTCCCAATTGGTGCCTTTGTTAAAGAATGTACCAGACTCAAAAGATCAGAAAGAAATCCATTCTTGAATACATCCTCTGTTCAGAGGAATAGTTAAGTGTAGTCCCTCTCCCCGAATGTAAAAATCTCCATCCCTCCACTAGGGCCAGCTCTGTGCAAAGTCTAGTTAATGTTCTACCTGACTTTGAGGATCATTTTGTGTTAGAGCCTATTCTAAGTGTAGGTTCATCACTGAGTTGAAGTCTCCGCCTGCTATAACCATACTTTGGGTGTCCGTTATAGTGTCTGTAAGTACCTTCTTTAAAAAGGGAGTTCTTTGAGCGTATAAATTTAACGAAACACACCTCTGGCCTCTATATTCTCCCCTCACCCTGATATAGTGCCCCTCTAGGCCCTCCTCTACATTTGTCACTTTTAAAGGTATATCCTTATGGACTAAAATGGCTACCCCTCTGCAGTGTGGGTGTTCTGCATAATGTGAGGCATAAATCTCTCCCACCCAACCCCTTCGAAGTTTCAGATGTTCTTGGGCTCCTAGGTGTCTCTCTTGCAGGAAGGCTATTCCCACCCGCTCTCTTTGCAACTCTTGTAGGATACGTGCCCGTTTAATTGGGCTACTGATGCCCCTGAAATTCCAGGATAAAATTTTTAGGTCTCCCATAAAAACCAGCTGAATTCTTGGTTACAAATCTGGAGATAAATGGTTGCACATCTACTACTACTTAACATCTCACCATTCATGGTGCTCTGTAACTTCTAACAGAGAGAGAGAGAGAGAGAGTGAGAGTATAAACTATATACATATTCATGAAAATAAACAGTCTTAATCATACATAAGTGGTCTTCAAGGTTATCAAAGCCGAACTTGACACCCCTGTGAGATATTCCCTGGGGTGGGATGGGAAATCTGAATTTTCTGCTTCCTTTCCTGAATGACTGCACTTAACGTGGGGCAGTTCTGGATGGGTGATTAAACGTGACCAGCCAATGTCTAAGCAACTCCTGGGTTAGTATGACTTCGGGACCCTCTGCATTATCAGCAGAGGTCCCCCCACAAAAAAAAAATCACACAACCCCAATCTTTCACTCTGTTAGCTTGTCTGATCTGTCAATCTCTGTCTATCTGGGTTTCTTTGGAGGCAGGGAGCCAAGCTACCCAGAAGACCAGACTTATTTAGATAAGCTCAAGGTATTCTAGGTGTGTTATAAGCTACCCGGGTTGGTCGCAGGCCACTGTCCGAAGAGGGGCCCCATAGTCCCCAGGGCCCAAGCAATCCTTGACACATCCGCTGGATTCCCCTCATCGGGTCATGCTCCCAGTCAACCCCCCACCCCCCCCACCTTGATCAGATCAGGTTTTTGCACCACCCTTGTTCCCTTGCTGGTCTAGTTCTGGGAGATGACCCAAAAATGATATTTCACCCTGATGAGGCTAATCCTAAGCATCTCCTTAAAATGATGTTATATGGGGGGCGAGGAGCCCCCTCTGGGACTTCCTTCCCTCGCCAGTGCATTAGATATTTTGAGTAGCCCCTATAGCCCGAATGGGTCTTTATTCTTAGTGACCTCTTCAAGGCCTCTAGGTCTTCGGGTTAGATTTTTCCCTCGGGTGGTGCCAGATTACCTAGATCAGTTCTGATAATGTTGGGGAGCTGCAAGGGGCCACTTCCCAAGAGAAGTCTGCATGGCACAGCATCCAGATGCCCCCGCCCCACAGACCGGTATCTCCCCATCCAGAGGTTCCATGAGCTCCCCCAGTCCAACTTGATTCCACTGTCTCCCATGTTGCCCCCATCTGCTCACCAACCCCACCCAGGGCCCAAAGGTTCTTGTATCTGGGTGTGTTTCTAATTAAGATATCATTTAACAAACTGCCATATTAAGATAACATATAGGAAGAAAGTCATTCAGAAGTTTCAGAATCTTGCGAGTCTATTGGTAAAGCCGCGTCTAAGCAGGCCACCGTTAGGCCTTAAATTTGTCAGGGTGTGCTTAGTTGGCCTTTCATTACACCTTGCAAGCCTTCTGGGCGAGATTGAGACTAAGTAATTAAATCAGTTTGCTCACTAAGTCAGTCCCTTAAATTTTCAGGTCTCCACCTACAAATCTGTGGTTGGTGAGCTTCTTGAGGTTTCTCTTTGCGTTGCTGCTGTTGCTGGACATGTTTCTATGGGGTGGGTTTTCCCCTGTAACACTATCCCACAAGTTAGAATTCCCAAGTGCCGCCCTATTCTGTGTGTTTTTGGTTCCTACTGTTGTCCACTCCCTAGACTGCAAATTCTTCTCACTCACTTTTCTCCCAACCTCTGGGATTTGTACCCCCAATTCCATGAGTAGTTCTCTGGCTTCTGACGGAGTTTGAAAACATCTCCACCCTGCTTTTGTGAGTATTTTCAGCTTTGCAGGATATTCAATCTATACTTGATGGCCCACTAAACGGAGTGCTCTCACCCACTGGAATGTCTTTGGTCTCCGGGCCGGTGTTTGAGGAGTATAGTCTTGATTAAAAAAAAGAGATGAATGTCTCCAAAGAAGATTTGTTTTCTGGCCCAAGAAGTATGGAGAAGTTCCTCCTTGATTCGGAAATCAAGGAAGGCCATCACAACTGAACTTGGCCTTGCTTTGGGGTCTTTAGGACGCGGGAACAGAGAGTGGTGCACTCTGTTGATGCCCAGCTCCTTGCCTTTTGGTAAATTCAGTATCTCTTTCAGGAAGCTGTCCATGAATTCTAACATATTCCCTGTTTCTGTCCTCTCGCGGACCCCGTGAAGATGCATGTTATTTCTTCCATTTCTGTTTTCTAGCTCATCTAAACCATACCTATCAACTGTCCCTGATTTTCAGGGATGTCCCTGATTTTGCCTCAGAAATTGCTTCTGTCCCTCCTAAATTTGGCATTTCTGTCACTGAACATTAGGGATTTGAATCACAAAATAATGCCAGCCATTGGTGTTACAGTCTAGTTCTCATTAAGAAAATGATATTCACACTAAGAAGCATGTTGTACACAGCTTCTGGAACTAATATTACTATTTTTCCAGATATGCCCCTGATTTTGGTCATTTGTCCCTGATCATTTTAAGCCTTGTCCCTGATTTGTGATGACGGAGGTTGAGAGGTATGCTCTAAACTTTGCTGGAGAGCTTTCTCGCTCTCGTGAAGGTCTAGGCGTGCAGAATTGCGCAGGTCTGTGGCGGTTACATAAGCTGAACGTGTGGTCTCAACTTCGGATGTGCGATTCTCAAAGTTATGCAGAGCTTGGCAAGCCCCTGTTACTCAGGCTTTCAGGCACTGTAATGTGTCATTCATTAGTTTTAGCATGGAGCAGAGCATTTTAGAAGTTGCTGTACTATCTTCTTCGTCCCCATCGGCATCTTGTGGTTCTGTCGGCGGTGGAGTGGCTTTCTCTCGACCTGCTGCAACATGGACATTTTTAAAATTTGTTGTTTTTTCTGTGGGCCTCAAGGCCCATCTTTATTCCGATGTTTGGAAGGCATAATAAATTCTGTTATATGGGGGTTTAGTGACAGGATGGCTAAATTTGCTAGTCAGATTGCACCGGATAGGTTTAAGCTGAGACAGAGCTCTGTAGATTAAGCTGCAGTTAGCTGGAGACCGGAACTGTAAGTCCCAGAAAACTGTCTGCTTGAAACACTAAAGGTCCAGTCAGCTCGTTGGCGCAGCAGCTGTGCTACTGCTCGCGACGCCAGCAAACCAGATTTGGAAACGGGCCCGGGAAGCTGGAGGATCGGCTGGGGGGAGAAGATTAAGCATCCCAAGGACAGCTAGTCTTCTCTGGGGGGGGGGTAGCGACTTGGTGCTTGCCTGGCCCCAGGCAGAGGTCTGGGGCATAGCAAGCACCAAGGTAGACATAGAGGGGAGGACGTAACGGACATTGGCTCTAAGTGCCATGGCATCAGGGCGTATGTTACACCCATCAAGAAAAGAGGAAAATGCCTTCCAGCTCCGGGGAGACGGATCACCAGAGAAGACCTCAATGTGCTCCTGCCTGCCTGGCCGCTCCGATACCCGATGAGACAAGAAAAGTTCAGGGTGTATGGGCCCCACCTTATCCCCACCCGGGGGAAAGAACCGTGGTTCCATGGGGGAACGGTATGAATCAGGTAAGGTGGGAAGCAGGGGGTGACTCCACAAGTGGCCCTGAGGAAGCAAAGCTGGGGGGGGGATAAAAATAGAAAGAAGAAAAAAAAAAAAACATTGAGGACCAAGGTGTCAACTGCTCCACCTCATTCACTTTATTGGAGCAATGAACTCAAGGGCATGGAGTCATTAAATTACTAATTCGATTAAACTAGACAATAAAAAAAAATTTGAATTTCTGCACTTCACTTTTAGAATGGTTCATGGCACTGCTGAGTGATGCATAAAGAATCTGTGCTCCTAGCTGTGTAATTAATGACTCATGCCATTAAAGGGGACCACCCCCAACAGTTTTTAAAAACCTCTTCCTGTGAGGTTAATTGCTGACACTGTGCACTTGATTCATAGAGCAGATTTGGCACGATGTAGCTAACGCAGGTTTCGGATAATAAACAGCAAAGCACCACACCAAGATGCCCAGTTTTATCATAATAGGCATTACAAGAGAACATGAGCTTCAAAAAAAGGAAAGTTACTTATGACAACTCTTGAAACTCTGACTGACGGCCAGAGGCACTAGGACCCAGTGCAAAACAGAACTTCCAAGTCCAGCAATACCAGTAATGGTATCGATGTATGGTGCCATGCATGTGCCCGTGGCAAATAAAGCAGAACTGACCCCAGATGCCTCAGTACCTTTTATTTTTTTGCCTCAAATTTCTCCTCACCAGCTGTCAGATCCTCCTTCCACCCACCAAGTTATTCTAACACTGGAGTCCCCAGATGGTCCAACCTGCAACCAGACTCTGTTCAATATCCTCGCCAGAATCCTGACTGCAACCCACAGCTTGTCACTTGTGGATGGGAAGGACCACCATGATGTCTCTAGCTAGGAGGAGGATACTTCGCAGCACACTTGACTTTTGATGCAGCACATTACCCAGCAGGGGCATATTAGCACATCCCAGGCAAGGGGGCGAGTGGCCCTCAAGAGATGGCTGCTGGCACACTTGACAAACAGAGGTTTTCAAGCACTGTTTGAAACTTAAATATCAATACCTAAATAGAGTTTTAAAAGTATTTTTATGCAGAACTGTTGATCAGGAGCAAATGTACAGGCAGGAGAGCACCGGAAGGTAAGCAACATTTTCCATTCAGCGATTCTGGTCTTTTCAGATGGAATGTAACCTCAGCCTCTCATCATTTCCTCAGATAGCCGGAGAGGAAATTTGCATCACACTATACCACATAATTCCATTCAGGATGAGTCCCAGAACAGACCTGATCAGAAGCTGTAAGAGCCAGAGTAAGAGAGCTAGGGCCAAGAAAGCCAGCTGGTTGAGCAAGGGGATCATGGAAAAAGTTAGAAATAAAAGAGCCACCTTTAGGAGGTTCAAAACCACAGGGAGAGGGGAGGACAGAAAGGATTACCTAAAGGAATCGAAGGAGGTGACGTAGGCAGTAAGGGCAACCAAGGCATCCAAGGAGCTCAGGCTGGTGCAAGGCATCAAGAAGGGGGGGGGAAGGAATTCTTCAGGTACATGAGGCAGAAAAGGAGTTGTAGGGACAAAATAGTAAGGATTAAGAGGGATGGGGGTTGGGTGGAAGCAGGGGCAGAGCAGGCAGAAGCACTTAACGAATACTTCTGCTCGGTGTTTACTAAGGAGGAAGGAGGGGCGCTATCAAGGGGGGGTGGGAGGTCAGCCTCAGGGGGGCAAGGAGGTGACAGATGGGGGGAGTCACAGAGGGAAGTGTACTGGAGGGTCTTAAGCACTGAGGGTGGACAAGGTGGCAGGGCCGGATGGGATTCACCCCAGAGTACTGAGAGAGCTGGCATAAATCCTGGTGGGGCCCTCGTCAAACCTGTTCAATGCCTTCCTGGTCTCAGGAAGTGTACCTCATGATTGGAAGATGGCTCATGTGGTACCCCTCCATAAAAGCGGTCCCAAAGACAAACCGGAAAACTACAGGCTGGTAAGCCTCACATCCATCGTGGGAAAACTGATGGAGACAATCCTGAAGGAGAGGAGAGGATGGTGTCCCTTCTGGAGATCAGTGGGCTGCAGGACGTTAGGCAGCATGGGTTTGTCATGGGCAGATCCTGTCAGACCAACCTGGTGGATTACTATGACTGGGTAACTAGACAGTTAGACAAGGGCCATGCAGTGGGTGTCCTGTTTCTGGACTTCAGTAAGGCATTCAACTCGGTGCCGCATGGGAGGCTGGGTAGTAAGCTGGCAGGTACAAGCGCAAGGGTGAAAATATTGGGATGGGTAGTAAACAGATTACAGGGAAGGCAGCAGAAGATGGTGGTGGGAGGTGAGCTCTCATCTCAGAGGGCAGTGACAAGCAGAGAACCACATAGCTCAGTGCTGGGACCGGTGTTCATATCACACATCTCAATGGGCATCAGGAGTACGATCAGTTTGTTTGCTGACGACACCAAGATGGGAGCAGTAGAGGATGACCTAGGAGGGTGGCATGGACTGCCGGATAATCTGTCAAAATTGGAGACCTCGGCGCAGCGGTTGTATTTCCGCCTGCGATGCAGGCGACCCGGGTTCGGGAACGGACTCGAGTCACTGGAGGGCCAGTAGGGGGGAGAGGATGGAGCGTCCGGGGACAGCTCTCCTTCTCCGGGGGGAGGGCAGGGGATGCACACCGGCGTAAGGCTGACTCCTGGTGGAGGCTGGGAGTGTAGCAGTACAGCCAAGGCACAGTGTACAAGAGAGAGTGGCAGACGTCGGCGTATGCCTTGACGTCAGGACATCACTCCCCACAGGAAAAATGGGAAAAGAGCTGCCTGGTCTGCCGACTCCCTGCTGCATCAGATGCCCCGACACCCCGGAATCCACCTCAGCAGGGCCCAGCGACTGATAGAGTGCGCTGGTATCCCCCTCCTGGCGCCTTCCCCCTCGGAAGAGAGGGACCCATCCGGCGAAGGGTTATGCCAGGCCACCCCTGGGTCGGCTGAGATCTGAGGTGAGTAGGAAGGGGGTCGGGGCGAGGAGGTAGGAGGGGGGTCATGTGCAGCCGGAAGGAGTGGCAGGCCAGGGGCTAGGAAGGCCCACATCCCCGCCCACCGCATACAGGGGAGAAAATACAGCTACCTGCCGCCTGGATGAAGCCTGCCCCTCCACTCCAATGAGCTCCCAGGCCAGCTCCCTGACCTATCCCAACATTGCGGCACTCAGGCCTGGTGCCACAACCCTGCCCTGGGGGGGGGGTAAGCTAGGGGGTATCGGGGAGTCATGGCTAAAAGTGGAAGCAGAGGGGGCCGTGACCGAGGCTGAGGTAACAGCGGCAGGCGGCACAAAAAAAGTATAATAAAAAAATGTTTTTGACAGAAAAACAATATTGCTGGAGAAACTAAAAATGCCTAAACCAAAAACTGCTACTTTAAGCACCCCCTCCTTTCCTTGCATCACAGAAAATGTTATAACAACCTGTATTTTGATGCAAAACACTAGTAGTTACGCTGCAAAGCTGCTGTTTGAAATGTACTGCTGCAAAGCTTTAACATTTTGGGGGCGGGGAGAGAAGGAGAGCAAACCCCAAATCTTACTCCAATAATCATATACAGTATCACCTGTTTAGGTATGCTAATACATACAGTATGTGATACACCCGCAACAACATTGTCCTCAACTCAGATACGGGTTGGTGACCCAGTCTGAATAAACTTTTCAAATAAACCTTGCATGGGGAAACTTAATACTTCAGAGGCAGGGATTCATCTTCAAATAATAATGGAAACATTTGAAATGATGGGAGCTTTTCTCGGCAGTAATAGAAAAATGCAGGCAGGAATCAATCAAGCATCATGCCTCTAATACTCCTGGATTTTTTTTTTCCCTCCATCATTTTCCATCTCCCCAAATTAGTTTTCACTCTTTCACTTAGCACGAAGTTAGACCGGTGGATTAACAATATTTTTTTGCTCTAATGCTCAGAAAATATGAAGCTACAAATGACTAACTGTGTCTTGCACCCTAGAGGCAAACCGTACAATCAAACTTTATGAGTCAAGATATTTAGCTGAACGTTGCATTTAATTCGATAAACAATTTAAATCATCCAGTACAGATGACCCACTCATAAGATTAAGTTATGATTGGTTGGTCCCCGAGTACAGCCTATTGACAAAAGCCTAGCATGCTACAATAAGTCAAAGAAAACTAATTCCACTCACACACAGCAGCTACTACAGTGCAATTTATTGTGCTACCCATGCTAACAATATATAGCGAAACAGAGATTACTCTGGGCAGATGCTCCACGGGCTGTACTTTTGTATATAAATTAGTGAAAAAAAAAGATAAAGAAAAGCAATAAGTTCAAACATAGATACAAACTTCTATGGTTTCAAATCAAAACATCACTGACTTTTAAATCACAGATAAAACAAGCAATTTAAAACCAATTGTGGACTCCCTCTACTCTTTAACCTGGTCTCAAAGGTATTCAACAGGGAAACCAATTTTGCTTTTGATTTCAAAATGAATAGTGCTGCAGTGCCCTTAGTACCAGGTGAAGTCTATGTTAACAAAAATCAAAGTACTTCCCCATATCTATTATACAGTGTTTATTCTAAGCAAGGTCATGCTGCTATATACTGTACCCCCATATATTTTTTTCTGTCACCCAAGAGGGCACATGAATGGGTCACATACTCTGCTACGTGTTTAATGGTGTCTCGATACTAGATATTCAGGGCACCTCTGAAGGGCAGGATTCAACACTGGCAGTGACTTGGAAACAGCACTGGTCAGTGGCCCATTCCTGACACAGAATACATTCTATGCCAGGTGTGGCTCAGAGGTAGCACACACCCCTTGTACAGAAGATCACGAGTCCAAGTCCAACGCCAGGTAGTTGTCCTTACGTGCAATGCAGACACTGTAGTACAGTAATAGACTATAGGGTGTTACCTTGTTGGAGACACGATCCTTCAGATGAGATGTTCAACCAAAGCCCCCTCTGCCCATCTCTGTTAGCTGCCGGGTGGAAGTTAAAGATCCCATGGTATTGCATGACGAGTACAGCATGACAAGAGTAAGGGGTATCGCTGGTATGTTGACCAATCCTTCCACTTTCCCTATTCAATAAAACATGTCTGAATACTATTGCCTGTAGCTGTGTGGATGCTGCGGAGTGTTAATGACTACCACCTTTCCATACATACAGTCTCTACATTACCAATATCATCTCAGTGTCTTCCACAGTTGTCCCAACTGCTGTGGATGGAACCAGCAGACATTATTCCAGCTGAGTGAGAATAAGAAATGATGTCAGACTTACCATCATTTTGTCTTCCTGATAGTTCCAACACTATCATTGGGTCAGTCATAACTGCTAGGTAATTACGTCATCCAGCTAGGGAGGCCAACACCCTGGCAATCTGTGACATCACCATGGAACCCTGCCTGCCATAGCATTCCAAGACGGTTAGGATTCCTCAGTCTGCAATACTGCTACTTTGCCATACAGTACAGGGAAAAAGATGTACAAATTTAATTCTCCACCTGCTGGATCTTCTCAGGGGTACCTGCATGCAATGAAGCATGCACACTTGCATGGTGTGTTAGTGCATGCTAGCATCCAGTGGCTGCCCCTCTCTTTGCTGCGGTCCCACTGTGCTGTCTCCTGGCCTCAGCCAGGTGGCAAACAAACAGTGGAACAAGTGTCCCCTCCCTAAGGGTGGATATCTGGTCCTGGGATGCTCGATTCTCCCTCCCTCCCCCTGTCAGCCCCGAGTAACAGACTCTGTTCCCCAGCCTGAGACGCCTGCACAGTGAGGAGCAGCAATATCGTTGCACTGTCAGGCTTACATGATTCAATACAAGTCAACAGCATTGGATCTAGTCTATAAATTATCGCTATGTGGTTGTATCTGCCTACTTTTTTCCTCCTTATCTGGTGGGCCATACTCTACAATAGACTTTCAGCTAGCTGGATGAGAACAAGGTGGAAAATGTTTAGCCACTTACTGAACATTGCAGTATTTCTGATAAAAATACTACAGTAGATTGCAGACTTTCTTTAAACACACTATTTTTACTAGCCACACTGTATTTTCATTAGCCACTGGCTACTGTGGCTATCCTCCGTGCTCACCCAAACAAGTCTCTGATGCCTCTAATTCCAAGTCAACTGGATTGCATGCCTTTGGCTCCCAAACACCACTGTCTGTCTCCTCAAATAATGTCCAGGATGTACACCTCTGGCGGGGCAAGGCAGGCAGAACATGGGAACCCCAGAGGTGCAAGTGGTGCAACCCAGCAGGGAAAGCATGGTGATGTTAGCCACCCAAGTGCCACGGTCGTTTCCACTTGCTTTTCATCTCCCAACCACCACTGCGGCTTGGCCTGAAATATTAATCTACTGGACAGCCAGAAGTGGGCTGGTATCAGGCCCAACCACAACGCTCCGACTCTTGCTGGTACAGGACTGGACAGAGTCATCCTTGGACAGTATCCTACATCTGCCAGATGAGTCATGACCTGGACTCAAGCCATCAGCAGGTCTTTTTTTTTTTTTTTTTTAAAGTGATTTTTGTTGACCTTCTGGCTGTTAAAGGGAAGGCTTACTGGCACATTACCCCACAGATTATTTCGTCGCTGCAACGCACCCAGCCTCTAACAGCACAAGGCCTTAACAGAATGAGTCTCACAAACAATAACCTACCAGACATCCTTCTCCCAGCTGGCAGTACTACAACCACAGCACTGTTAAAGGGACATGGCCAACTATGTTTAAATATGACCGGGACGGTGTGCCCTGAATTGCAGCATCCGCATGTAGTTGTTAAATGGCTGTACATTTTTATTTTGGAAGCTGCCGCTGCTATGAAAACAAAATACAAAAAACTGTTGTACACTCTCTGTGTTCTGGATGGTGGACTGCCGTCTCTGAGATGCACTCTGTTTACATTCCGAGCAGCAGTCCGCCACAGCGAGCGTCGAAGCAGTGCTGTGAATGTGCATGCAAGATTCAGGATGACGCATTGTCTTGATGTGCACACTCACAATCTATCTGCCAAAAGTGTCATCTTACAGTGGTAAGAGTGACACCTGTCAAGTAAATGGGCACTCCGTATTCATTCATTTCAATGTTTTTTTCCCTGCACTTTGTAATTTTTTGGCGTATTCATATTTTTCCCTCCCGTTTCCTGTCGTAGTTTTTTTTTTTTTGCCGTCAATCTCATTAGCACTACTGGCCTCAACTTTCTAATCGCCCCCGAAATTGGTGTTTGCAGCACAGGGCGGCATACTTGGTACATCTGAATGTTGACACCAGAATTGTTCAACAGAGGGAAGGTAAACAAAAAAAACAAAAAAAGAGGGAGGAGAAAAAAAAAACCCAGTAAAAACAAGCATTTTTCAATGCCGAATGTTTGCTTGCTGGCATTAGCAGTGGAAGTGCAGGAGTTAGACATATGCAGTATAGGAATGGCATTGAAGTATTGAACTGACGCCAACTCCACCCTCACCCTGCAGAGATGGACAGGCATTGGGGCGTGCCTTTGGGTCGTCGCCCATGACGGTCACAACATTTCACCTCACCCTACCCTTCAGACACT
The DNA here is from genome assembly GCA_016271365.2 of Neoceratodus forsteri. NCBI lineage: Eukaryota > Metazoa > Chordata > Ceratodontiformes > Ceratodontidae > Neoceratodus > Neoceratodus forsteri. The sequence continues at coordinate 386,207,783 of JADMNL010000025.1, read as the reverse complement.
GACAAGTGTTGAGGTGTGCCTCGGCGTGTTTGGGCTTTAAATTCACCTCATTCCTACACTGAAATGGGTGCAGTATAGGAGAATGGGGTGAACTCTGGGGCCAAAGGGCCAAGGCGCACCTCGATGCCTGTCACTGGATGCCTGGTGGGGGTGGAATGGCATAAGCATTACTGTCGACAATCCCAAGTCACACTCCTGACGCCTGTCAGTCCCTACAGGGTAGGGCGTTATGGTCGAAAACCCTAACGCCCTGGGCATTTCTTGATATTTTTACTCCAAGTTTTCAACATGGGCTTTTTGTGACCCCACCGTATGAACAATGACACTATCAGTTCGTTAGGTGAAAGGTGATTTTGCACAGCGACTGCGCCATTTGGCGCCACAGGTTCGAAAACACATTTCAAACAGGATGTGAAAAATGACAGCTGTACTGTTCATGAGGAGGTGTACAAAATGGCATTGTTGAAAATCTGGAGTGAAAATATAAAAAAACTGGTGAAGTCATGAGCATGTGTAGAAACTGCACAACGTACACCCGTAGTGTAATTAGTTTGGGTTTTTTTTTTACAGCAGATTTTCAACATAGGCATTTTGGGACCTCCGTTCATGAACAGGGTCACTGTGATTTTCTTAATCTGTTCCGAACACTGATTTCCCACAGCGACTGCGCCGTTCTGCACCAGAAGTGTGAAAACATATTTCGGCCAGGGTGTGAAAAATGACAGCTGTACTTTTCATAAGGAGATGTGGAAAAATGTCAATGTTGAAAATCTGGACTAATATTACAAATTCGTGAACTTACACAGGGTGCATGGAAACTGCACAATGCACGCCTTAACAGTCATTTATGGACTTTTTGTCACAAAATTTTCAACATAGCCATTTAACACCTCTGCTCATGAACAGTGTCACTGTGATTTTCTTAATCTGTTCGAACATTGATTTCGCACACCACGCCATTGTGTGCTACATGTGCGAAACGCATTTTAGCAGATGATGAAAATGACAGCTGTACTGTTCCATAAGGAGGTGGTAAAATGGCAATGTTGAATATCTAGATGAAAATATTAAAAATTCTCAAAGTTACAAGCGTGTGTAGAGAACTTTGCTCAGCATACGCTCATAAAACAGTTGTTTTTGGGAATTTTGTCACCAAATTTTCAACACAGGGATTTTGGGGACCTACCTCATGAACTGTGACGCTGTCATTTCGTTAGTCGGTACCAAAATGTGGTTCTGCGCAGTAACCATGAAATCACCTTTCGGGATCGAATAACAAAATGACAGTGACTGAATTCATGAGGTGGGGTCCCAAGAACCCCATGTTGAAAATTTGGTGAAAAAATTCCCAAAAATAGCCAAGATATGAAGCAAAGCTGAAAAAAACAGACATTTATGCCATTATACAGCTTACCGGCATTGCTTCAGTTCGTAGTCAGCTTTTAAGAGTGCAGATGTGTTCCCGGTCCACTGAAGATTGTCGCGCCAGACTCCGGAAGTAAGTATGGGCTGAGGCGGAGGTCTGGGGAGGTGGGGTACGTGGAAGTTGGGCGTGGGAGGGGCAAGGGACCGTTTTTTCTTACAGGTGTTTTTTTTTTACAAAGATGACGTGGGACTTTTGCCACGCTGGGGTGGGCTCCCAGCATGGCAGCTGGAAGGTTGTTTGGGGGGCAGTGGAGCCGACGGGGGAATTGGGCACCTCCATCAGCCATACGGACTTTTGCCACGCTGGGGTGGGCTCCCAGTGTGGCACCTGGAAGTCTGTTTGGGGGGTGGCACTGGAGCCGACGGGGGATTGGGCACCCCCGGCCATACAGTGGGTGGGGGGAGTACATGAGCACGCTGGGGTGGGCTCCCAGCATGCTAATTGGGTGTTTGTTGGGGGAGGATCCAAGAAAAAAAAATGGAGCTGTCTATGACAGCAGTTCAGATGCTGTGCTGACGTGTAGGCAGTTTGCGCAGTTCTTTTCTGATAAGGCGTTCACCATCAGGATGAGATTAGCCAGTGCCTTCCCATTGGTCCTTGGATTAGTCAACCGGGTGGTACTAATGCCCAGCCGATGTGGTCCACCTTCAGCCAACCAGTAGTTGTGGATATAGTGAGGATCATCCAGAGACTGCGGCCAACCTACTGTAGTTTGGACCCGGGCCCAACACGCCTACTAGTGGGGTGTGTAAGAGGTCACTAGCCCGGTCCTTGCTTGGATAGTGGAAGTTTCATTGGAGAGAGGGATCTTTCCAGAGCCCTGAAGGAGGCAGTAGTTCGTCCCCCGTTAAAAAACCCTCACTTGATCCCGACTGCCCAGCTAACTACAGACCAATCTCAAACCTACCCTTTGTTGGGAAGGTTATTGAGAAGGTGGTCACACTGCAGCTGGAGGATCATTTGACCAACCACAATATCCATGACCCTCTCCAGTCTGGCTTCAGAAAAAGGCACAGCACTGAAACAGCCCTGGTGAGGGTACTTAATGACCTTCTGATGGCGAGAGATCAGAGAGCCCGTTCTATCTTGGTTCTCTTTGATCTCTCAGCAGCATTTGACACTGTGGACCATGGGGTACTGCTTGAGCGCCTGTGGTTTTTCTGTGGACTGAGAGGGGCGGTCCACAGTTGGTTTAAGTCCTTCCTTGAGGGTAGGTCCCAGACAGTGGTGTCGGGAATTTATTCCTCGGCCCCTAATGGACTGCTCCTGCGGGTCTCCATAGTCGTGTGCTGTCCCCTTGTTATCTGCAGTGTATTTGCTCTCCATTAGGGGACATTATAAGTGATATGTATAGTTTGAGCTTTCATTGCTACGCTGATGATTCTCAACTGTACATGTCTTTTGTACCCAACCAGGAATTAGATTCCATTACGGTGTTTGATAATTGCCAACTGGAGATTCAGAACTGGACGAGTGTCAGTTGGCTTCGGTTGAACTCGGAAAAAACTGAGGTATTAGTTGTGGATCCTGGTCATAGGATGATAGAGGCATGGGCGGGAAAACCGTCAGGACTAAATCTTGGTGGGATCCCACTTATTGCCTCTAGCCAGGTGTGAAACCTGGGCGTTTTTGATGAAGGCCTGACCCTGAGGGTGCAGGTTTCGGCTGTAGTCAAATCTTCCTACTACCTTCTTAGGAACATAGCCCTGGTGAAGCATCTGTTCCCGCCCGAAGATTTTCCTACCTTGGTCCACGCCTTTGTCACCAGTTGTCTTGATTGTTGCAATGTCCTCTACCAAGGGCTACCGGGGGAAAACATCTGCCGCTTGCAACTAGTGCAGAACGCGATGACTAGGTTGCTGACTGGAGCTTCTAGATCCAGTCATATTACACCTGTGCTGTGTGATCTGCAGTGGTTGCCAGTACAGTGGCAGATTACCTTCAAGGTCACGTTGCTGACCTATAAGGTCCTACACCAGCAGGGTCCCCACTACCTGAAAGAGCTCCTGTGTCCATACTGTCCCTCCTTCTCGCTCCGATCCTCTGGTGAGGGATTGCTAGAGATTCCCAGGGTATCCCTTAAAACATCGGGAGGAAGATCTTTTGTCTTTATAGCTCCTACCCTGTGGAATTCTCTACCATGCCAGATACGAGAAATCCAGACCGTAGAGAGTTTTAAAAATCTTCTAAAGGCATATCTATTTAACCAGGCCTTCTCAGGAATGTACTGAATTTTGAATTTATATTGATGTATTTTAATATGTTTTTATATGTGTGTTATGATATGTGTGAGTTTTTAATGTTATAATGTAAAGGCGCCCTGAGCACTGGAAGGGTGCCTTATATAAATAAAAGATTGATTGATAAATTGCCTGCTGACGGCTTGCTGAGGAACTTGGGGGTATGTGAGCGGCAAAATGAGCAGAGGATGTGAAAAGGCTGCCTTTATTTCATTTAATATGGCAGTATCATCACTCCAGCAGTACACTAAGAAAGATCGCCTGATAAAGTGAAAAAGGAAAAAAAAACTTCCGATACATGTGAGAATTTGTCCAGATATAGCATCACACATTCAAAAATTAGGAAATAAGACATTAGCATTCACTGTGGACCGCAACAGGCTTCACCTCACTGGCTGTCAAAAGTATATGAAGCTCCACTTTCAATACCAACACCACAAGCTAAAACATCACTCACTTGTCATGACAGGGAGCTCTTCCGGGCACGAGCACATAGTACAGCCACACAGCAGTCGAACATCGCATGAGGGGAAAATGTAAACAACGCAAGTGTAGAGGCGTGGTAACAACAGTATAACCCTGGATGAGTTTTCCAGTCAAAACCACATGAATGTGGCCTCGTTTTGACGGGGGAAAAAAAAAAAAAAACATACACAGATTTGGTATGCCATAATTTACTATTTAATTTAACAAAAATACAAAGCATCGACTGTTATACAAAACAAAGTTGACAGTGTCTCTTTAAGTCACTCATAAGTTGTCATAATACCAACCGAGTTGCCCTTTCGGTTTTGTTACCCAGGACAGCCCAGCTGAGATAACATAGCTCACTCAGAGTGGGGTCCTGGCCTTTACACATTTTTACAGCTGGGTGATCTCAAGTACTGGAAGGTTAAGTTTCTTGCTCAGGGTCACACAATATGTAAGTGGCTTTGGAGGGATTTGAGCCTGGGTCCCCATGTGGCTCTTGGCTTTCAAGCCTCCACTCTACCCATTACACCACAATGTCTTTGCTTGGTTTCTTTATATTTCGGGCACAAATGCAAATTCCTGTCATTAGATTTGCATGTTTCTCTTAAGACTACGGTCAAGGTATAATTTTATAACATTTCATACTTTTGAAAGTTGCAATGTTCACGATAGGCTCTGCATTCTATAAATCAATACTCTTCATGGAAAATATTATTCAGCCTGCCAAGGATCAGATGAATGTGTCTGCAGCCCTGTTTAAGCCTGATGGATGCACCAGGACGTCTCAACTGAAAATCGATGAATATAGATAATAAAACAAAATATTGCACACAGCTCTCAAACTCCTGATATGTTTCACTTCAAACAAATAAGGTTAGCTTGCAGCCAAGAGAGGAATAACAAACATCTTCGACTAGAATGAATTTTTTTAGCTACGCACCAAGCATTTCCTATTTTGGTTTCAGGGACAGGAATTTCCAGACAAAGGCTTAAAAAGCACAATTATAAGTGTGGGATATTTTCAATTTGGAAAGTTTAGAATTAGAATGGTACTGTTTTTTTAATTTTCTGTATATGCCCTGTGGATAAACTGGAAATGTTTAGGGGGCGGAAAACTTCTATAGTATTCAATGAAGGTGACAGAGGTGGTGGAACTGTCAAACTGTTCTTTAAAAAGAGGTGGAACAGAGTTAATTTGGGCTCCTGACCAGTTTAACCCCTGTTTATGTCTCATTCCAGTCCTTCCAGCACTTGTCTTCCTCAGGAGCTCCCACGGCTGACCTGACCCCTCCACCACCTACCAGCAGTCGACATCCTCCACGGAAGTTTGATCCCCCCCCCTCCTTCAAGGGGATGGGGGTGAAAATATTTATTCCCCTGACACCCCCACCCCACCCAAATCTTTTTTAGATCTCATCAGAAGGAGCTGTAGAGGCAGAGCAAGGCTTGGATTTACCAAGGTCCCTCATCGTGGGTGACTGGGCTATTTTTCCATGTTTCACCCTGCTCCATGGGATGTTGTGGTTGAAGATGTCATAGGCATGCGCACGCAATGAGATGCCATCGCACAGATGTCACTGATGTCCCACCCACCCCATGGTCCTGACTGTACTACTGCACCACCTCCGCTCAACTGGATGGCAGTATTGCAGCAAAAGGCAACACCCTCCCTCCCCAAAGGACAGTGTCCCCCGGATGCTCGATCTTTTTCCACCACAGCTGGCCCAGACAACTGTAAGTCATTCTCGAACCCGGATCCCCGGCATCGTGAACCACACAGTGATGCATTCCTGAACAGAGAACGTACCATACCTACCTTTCATGGGAGCAAATGCCAACAGGCTTTCACTGGTATCAAGTAATAAATAACACCAAAAAAAATGATGTGAAATAAACAGCATTATTCAGTGAAAGGTACAAATAAATGTCAAGCAGGACAGAATATACATGTTAAAAGCAAATGGGGTGAAAACATCTAATTTCGCTGAGTGAGAGAATGCAGATTAAATTATATAAAGTTACTGCAATGAGGAAAACTAATTTCACAGGCTAAAAATCTTTCCATTAACGCAAGGTATATCTGGTAAATAGCCACAGTAAACTGGAATATGCAGATCAATAGCGTTTAGACTTTGAAAAATGCCCAAACCCTTATTAAACCAAACGCTGAAATTATTTTGATGACTAAATCAATACAAGTTATAAATATAGAAGATCATTTTCACTTCATTTGGCCTCTGGGATCTGCATTTATAAAAATGTTACACGACTACTCTAAGCGTGAACCCTGCACCTGAATACTATTTAATAACCGTGGCATAATTCTAATAAATCTGCCAACACACCCCTGTGAAGCCATATCTTTCCTACTCGACTGATCATTACCCCAAGAAACATGCACTGGATTTGATTACAAGAACACCACAGATTTGTTTTGCCTTTTTTTTTTTTGTACTTGTAAAAAGGATGATAGGCAGTGTCACAACAATGATAGTCTGTTACATTGAAACATACGTCAAGAGAAAGCAGCTATTGTGGCTTTTCCTTCTCCATGCACATTAACGCTGTGTTTAAGTTGCCATTTTTCAAATTACTGCAGATGCATGAACAGCTCAATGGCCAATACAAGACACTGATCATTCCTTGCAGGCGGCTGAATGTAGGAACAGTGTGGAAATGACATCTTGGGAAGGAAATATAGTAAATCAAGCAGAAAGTACAGCAACGTTAGTTTCATTACCGACTCTAAAATGTGGTAAACGTGGGATCAAAATAAATGTTTTTGAGGTTATAACACATGCAAATGTAATTCTTTTATATGAATGTCATGACAGTTTTGTGAAACAACATTTTCTGGTCTTCAGCCTGTCTACTAACCAGCATAATATGAATACCAATTCACTAATTAACGGTTACAATGAACAGGGAAATCATTCTAAATCAGGATTGTTCTTTTTGTTTTTAGCATTCTTCTACCTCTTAGATTTTCCTGCTGAATACTGCAGTTCTCGGTCTTCTGTTTTATGACTGCATGTTGATACCTTACTGTAGCTTGCAGCCCTGTGAGAGATGCAGGGGAGAGTGTAACCCTCCGGGATCAGTGGCCAAATCCTGTTCAGGAGCCAGCCACAGGGGAGGCTAACTAGAGACACACACACCAAGGGCCACATTCTTAAACAAGTGCACCTATTATCTGGTGGCTCCAGCAAATGTTAAAAATCCAGTCCCCAGGAGAGGCAGTGTTAGACACAAGCAAATTAACCAGCTGCTTGGGGTGCCAGCACAAAGGGGTGCACCAAAGTTGGGAATATAAGTAGAGATCAGATTGAAGTGCAAAAATATGAATACAAAAAACAAAACTGTTGCTGGCACACTTGTGATTAGAGAATATGGGTGCGGGAGTAGGTCCGAGGAAGGACAGGGGCCGGTTGGAGTGTTGCTGGGGAGTTCTACAAATGTTTTTGTTTGGGCACCAATTGGTCTAAAACAAGCCCCAGTCTTCAGACTTCCCTCTCCCCTTCTGTACAGTACATATATTAACCTTAAAACCTTCACTGGCTACTCATCTCTTTTTTTTTTTTTTTAAACTCTTCCTTAACTCATTTCTCCACCACCACCCCCCCCAGCCTTTCCCAGCCAAGGAATTCCCCAACCACACTCGGTTAACTTCTTCTCTACTCCTTGGCTCTGCCACCACTGATCATGCACTGATTCTATACTATGGTAACCTCCCATTGTCAAGGGCAGTGAAAGTTATTCATCTCTCCTAAGCTGGTCTCCGGGCTTCCAGACAGATGGTGTGTACATCCTGATGACACATTCAGGCAAGAACCAGAGCTCTGCAGCCTGGATATCCACCCCTCCACTTCCTGTTTCCACCAGTTTACTTCCTGCCTTCCTAGCGTCAGGTACTCTGCAGCTGAGCTCTGTCACTGCTGTGGCAGGACTGAAGACATCAAACAATAAGTGAAATTTAAACAGAATTTTTTTCAGATATCCTCAAGAGAGCAGTCAGCAGAAAAATCTAAGACAGCTCTCTTTTTTGGCCAGGACACAGTCTCAGCCTTGCACGCTGGACAGACTGGCTCCATGGCTCTGCTCGTTTCCACGCTTTTGGGGCTAAAGCTCGTCAGCCATTAGGCAGCCTATACAGGGTGCTCTCAAGGGACAACTTGGACCATCGATGCGCACTTTTAACTTCAGCTCGTCGAAGGAGGATACTTAGAGGGTACTCAGGAGTGAACCGTCGCCGAGCAAATTAAACTTCAGCTCATCAGTGGATTCATTGCAAGCCCTGACGGACCGTCGACAAGCACTTGCAACCTCAGCTCATTGACGGAGGATTCAAGGAAGGCCCAGCCCATCGACAAGTGCTCAGAACACTTCGGCTCATCGATGGAGATCCCTCCCACTCCACAGAGCATTCCGTGGACACCTGGACCGTCGACGAGCGTTCGGAACAGCACTGCTCACTGACGGACAAAACTCACGGCATGAGACATACCTAAGTAAAAAGTCGGTAGAGGGGAAGCAAGATCCTGAAAGCCCTTATCAGATAAAGGGGTGAAGAAGACAATCACCACTTTTTTCTCTCCAAACCCCTTCCAGCCTCAGAAGACTATTTTATGTGGTGCCTAGAATCATGCCTGGTCGGTTAGGGGTGCGTGCGTGTGCAGGTGTATGCATATGTCTATCTATATAGCTATATCTGTATAAACAAATGCTAGGAAAGTGTGGTGTATGAGGAAATATACCACCGAGGAGGGTTCTGGGGCTCAGTAACCCACGAGCACAATGGGTGAGTGAGTCTATAAGCTTGAGTCCTCCCTCCCCTAAATGGTTTATTTTCCTATGACACACTTGACTTACTAAGCATTTATTTTAGAAAATGCATTAGGATTGTGTAGTTTTATCTATAACTTGCATCTGCGATAATCTCTAGGTTTGCCTTTTTTGCCCCATAGTTCTATACATAGTGCAGTGGAAGTTTTTTGTTCCCTAGGTTATTCCCCAGCTAGTGTTTCCATAGTGTATCTTTCTCATATAAAAGGAGGCATGGCTGGGTCAGTCCATCCTTTAACTTGGCGTATTTAGCAGTCGGGAGGGGCGTGGTGTCTGCCATTGGGAGCTGAGAGAGGTCAGAAATGCCTGCAGCAGAATGGAGGGCTTGGTGTCCGCAGAGAGAGCTGAAGCACAGAGGGATATGACTGTTTGGTAAGAGATAAGAGGGAAATAGTGGTATGGAGGGCCTTTTTTAGGGTAATGTTGGGTAGTAATTTAGATTACTTTGTACTGCATGGAAATGGTCTTTTTTTTTTTTTTTTTAGGTAGTTTGTGTGGCAGCTGTTCTCACTGATTTAATTGTAGTACCGAAGGGTATTGTAGTACTGTGAGCATATGACTTTCATTGCCGAGGTACATCACTAATTGCCAAGGTACACAGGAAATTCATCATCTCCTTTTTTAAACCTTTTTTTCACCATATCATTTAAGAGGTAACAAGAGACATGTGAAAGGAGAAAATAGAGCGAGACTAACATAGGAACCAATGGTTGTACAACAAGAAAGATATTTAAAACAATAAATAACTAAATAAGTATAGGCTGCTTATAAGATAGTACTCTTCAGCACTGAGCAAATCCATATAGAAAATAAGATCATACGGGGCTAATATAAAGTAGCATAAGTTAATTTCCATGGGGAATCTCCGCCAGGTTCACATTATAATTCAAGGTTTAAATCTGCTAGGAAATAAATACACCTTCAACTTCATACAAAAGGGAGGACTAATGTGTCCTTGTATCAAATGATCCAGTTAAGTTTACATTTGTGAGGGGTAGCCAGCCCAGTGGTGTGGAGGGCTGAAGCATCATGCCTTACCTCCTGCCACGGCAGCAACTCATGTCTGCGGTGCAAGCGGGCCGCCGGGGGTCGGCTGGGGAGGGAGTGGATCGAGCGTCTGAAGGACAGCTCTCCTCTCCTGGGGAGGGGTGGGGACATAGTCCGCTGCCTGCCTGACCCCTAGTGGTGGCTGGGGGGTAGCACAGCAGACCCACATATAGGGGGCGGTTGTGAGGCAGACACCCTACGTGCCGTCTATGGAAGCATGTGCGGGTCGTCCATTGGCATCACTGCATGCAGTCACACTGCGCTCGGGGAATGGGCACCAAAAGGAGGAGAAAATGTCAGCCAGCAGGATAAAAGCTGTGCCTCTCGTAGGCTCCACATCTGGCTAGCTGGCACCTCGCTAGGGTGAGAGGTGAGTCCAAGGGCTGGGCGGGAGCTTAAAGCAATAGGAAAGGTGGAGGGTGCTTGCAGGGTGGGGTCATATATAGAGAGTAAAAAGGAGTCTGCAGTCAGCCAAAGCTGGGGTAGCAAATAACTCACCCAGTTCATCTTGTAGAGCAATAAAGCAAGGTTAGAGGGCAGGGCAGCTCTAAAAGATATGACCATGCGTTGCTGGCGAGTGACCACAACCTCTCCAGCAGGCAGCTCCTCGTCCTGGAGGATATTTATGCCTGCACTACTGGTGTTTTAAAATATCCAAGCGTCACCTTCCAAGAAAGGTCTTTCCAATAATATGAGGCGGTTGCAGAGTGTAAAAACTTAAGGTATCTCTCCCAGTCTGAATCTTCTAGAGAGATTTAAATCTCCCTCCCATGTTTTCTGTAAGGAGTCAAGGAAGTCCAATTTTAATAACTGCACTGCACCATAAATACAAGAGATCATATGAGATAATGGTGCCTGACCATCCAAAAATTCAGAATTCCAATAATTTGAGGGGTTGGACAGTTAGAGATTTGTGGCAGCAGGGTCTTTTTATAGTTGGCTTCCTGTAGATATCTAAACCTTTCTTGGAGTCGGATCTCATACTGTTGCCTGATTTTATCAAAGGGTAGCAGGCGACCCTCTTCAAGAAAGTGGATATTTAAAAGAAGGCCCAGTCTCTCCCGGCGCTGAAATCCATGGTCCAGTCTGGCCGGCTGGAAGTCATCATGTATGTATGTGTAACCCCCTTGTTACCCGGGGTTACTAGAATACCAGTAAGATCTAGTGGTAGGCAGGGAAGGCAGCTTGTGAAACTCCAGTTAAATGGATTTCACACTGTCTCTCTCTGTTCTCAGTCTCAGCTGAGACTGAGGGATGACATCACCATAGAACTATCGCAGCTGCATGAGCCACAATTGAATCTGCAACAGGGAGTTGGAGTAGAATGTTGGGAGGTTTGAACAGTAGTCTGTAGGTCTGCTGGAGTTTGGAGCTTGTAGTGAGAGTAGCACAGCAACTCTGTGTTAGGCTCTTGGAGCCTCAGCCCTGACATAGGGCTACATTCAGGGAAAAGGTGTGTGTTTCCACCTAAAGAGAGACACATAAGCTAGTTTTAAAGTGGTGGAGACCGCTGAATCAGGTCTCAGTGCCCCATCCCTGGGGGGATGGGTCAAGAAAGTTTAGCCTGCATATTCCAGGGGCAACCCCCTGGCTTCTGCTAGTGGAGAAGCTGCCTTATTTGGTCCAAGAGTTTTGGGAAACAAGAAGATTTTGTGATTCGCCTGTGGGGCACCTGCAACTGGAGGGTGAGTTTCTGCTCTTTCTAAAGGGCCCATGTTTTCACCCTGGGACTTGAGTGATAGTGGGGATTGGACTACTGAAGTAGTAGGAGGCCTAGAGTAATAGGTTTAGCCAAAAGTGAAAGTATGTTCAAGTCTAGCACTTATGGGACGTCAAGACATGATGAGGAGATGTGACATACGTCTACCCAGTAATCTACATTGCCAAGCTTTCAGAAAAGAGTTGTTTAGTTTCTAGAGAAATGACCGGGTATAGATTGTGGGAGCTGGTGGTGGGAGACCCCCCCATCTTTAGTAACCAGGTCCACCTCTACGGATTTGCTCTGTGGATTTCTACTTTGCCTCATGCACTTGGCCAGTGATGAGGGAAGTACCCAGATGTGGGATTGGAAAGGAAAATTCCCTCTAGGAGTTGAAGGCTCTAAGGTGGTTTGGGGAGCCACCAATTGGAAAACTGGTTCAATCCCATAATGGACCACGGATCAAGTGGCCGGCAGGGGAGCCGGGCCCGTGGGGAAAACCCAAGTAGTGTACAAGTCGGGCTGTGTACCCAAAGCTTCGTGCAAGTCCGGGCTGTGTGCCTGATCAGTTTAGAGCCTGAGGGCTAGAAATGTGAAGAAGTGTTCTGTAGTCTCTCATCTGCATTACCAGGAATGTAGCCCCGTGGGGGTCCATCTATGCTTTGTTTGTTCAGTTTGGATGTGAATAAAAGCCACACTGTAGAATCCCATTCCTAGTTTTGGGCATTACAGTTATTGCTTCCTGTGTTCGGATTTACTTGGGTGCCCATGTGCAGAGTAGCCAAACCTATGCCCCCTGTGCAGAGTAACCTCATCTTCCCTGAACCCAGTCCCCACCAGGTACTGCTGTCAGCTTCAACAGCATGCCACCTGTCGTTTTGCAAAAGGCAGGGGTCCGGGGGTTAGAAATGGAATAGAATATAATACATATCTCAAGTTGGATAAAGAGCAGAATGACCTCCAATCTTTTAATATGTTTATTGTGTATGGATTTGAGGTGATCTGTCCTATCAGGAGGCTGGGGTGGGTTAATAAAATATGGGTTAAGTGGTATAAATCTTCCTCCTGCATCTCTGCTGTTTTCCAATAAGCGCCGTACCGGCTATGCACCCAAATATAAACTATTACAGAGCTACCACCAAGCAGCCCAGATCTGTTGTCTGGCAAGGCTAGGCTTCCTAATTTCTTAGGGAGATGAAGGAGAGAGAGTCGGATCCCTGGGCACTGTGAATTCCAGATATAGTGGGAGATCTCTCCCCCATTGGGACCACTCCCCCATTTTCTGTGTCTGGAGTCCGTCACCATTGCCCTGTCCCTCTGGCTAAACATATCACCTTTCGTAATTCTGCTAAAGCTGGATCAGTCCAAGTTCTTACACGATGTAGCCTCCATAGACTGGTCTGCTCTGTTCCTAACCCATGATACTCACACTGCCCTCACCTTTTTCATCAAGCCATTTGGGGCCTTAGAAGATGGGCGTACCCCTCTAACTACACGCCGTGCCCGGAGTAAGCATACCAGTCGGCGCCACAAAGACCTACTTGCTAAACTCAGGGCTAGAGACAAAAGCTGGTTGGTCTACAAACATCCGTGTCCACCATCTGATTTCAATGCATATGGGTCCAAGCGGAATGTATGCAAAAAACTGATTCGACAAGCCAAAAGCTCCTTCTGTAAGCGTCTCCTGTTAAACACTGCAGGTGACCCTAGAAAATTCTGGTCACACGTAAAAACCTTACTAGTTGCTAAACAATCTCTGTCTGCTAATGACATGGTTTTAAATGGGATGCACTGCAATGATCCTACTACTATTGCTAACTCCTCAATCTTCACTTCTCTGATGTTTCAAAATACACTTCTTCCTTCCCCCATGCTAACCCTTTTACACCTCATATCTCCACTGGCTCCATTCCTGAGCATATACATTTTCCCTTCAAGGCTATAACCAAGTCAAGTTTCCTAAAACTTTTAAATACCATCTTGGACAACACCAATGTTGGCTCCGATGGTCTTGAGCTGAGGCTTTTGAAACTTGCCGCTCCCTGTGTTGCAGCGCCCCTGGCTAGAATTTATACACTATCTCTCTGCCATTGCCAAGTACCCGACATCTGGAAAATTGCTAGAATTACTCCAGTTTTCAAGAAAGGTAATCCCCAAGGACATACCAAACTACTGGCCCATTGCCATACTCTCAGTCCTGAGCAAATCCTGGAAAAATTAGTGGTATCACAAAGTACTGACTTCCTTGTAAACAATAGCCTCCTCTCAGAAAGCCAGCATGGGTTCCATAAAGGACACTGCACCTCCACTGCCATACTCAGATTTACCAATGACACTTACACCGCCATGGACAATGGTCTCCTGACAGGAGCAGTTTTCATCGAATTAACAAAAGCATTCAATCTTGTTGATCACCCTCTTTTCACCTCTCTACACTCCCTGGTTTCTCTGCTCCTGCTGTGGCTTGGTTTTGTAGCTATCTATCTAATAGTAAGCTGGTTGTGAAATTTAACTCCACCTTCTCTGACCAAACAACTATTAACATAGGGGTTTCTCAGGGCTCCATTTTGGGCCCCCTCCTTTTCTCTATTTTCATCAATATTATCACCCTTGCTATCCCTTCATGCTCTTTCCTCCTTTATGCGGATGATCTTGTCCTCTCTACCAGCTCAAAAGCCATATCTGATATAAACCTTTCCCTCTCATCTGCTTTCTCTTAGATCCAGCATAAGCTTGTGCTAAATGTAGGCAAAACTCAAGCCATGCTATTTGGCTCTGCACCTAGGCTTAGGTCAAACCAGAATCAGCTTTGTATGCCCTGCTTGGATGGATCTCACCTTACAACTGTGTTGGTCTTCAAATATCTTGGGGTCCTACTGGACAGATCCCTTGACTTTGACCAGCATATCTTAGCCACCTGCAAATCAGTAAATGGTAAAATAGGTATTGTGTATAAAACTAGCTATGTTTTAACCCCCTCAGAAAGGCTGGCTATTGCCCTAGATATCTTGCTCCCGTCACTCACCTATGCTGCAGTAACGTATGCTAGCGCTTCCAAAACTGCCCTTCACAAGTGGGACGTGACCTATAACCACATCTGCCAGTATGCCTCAGCATCCTCGTGAATCAAACATCATTGTCAATGCTATGCTGATCTACATTGGCCATCTCTGTCCACTCACCGTCAGCGTGCCCTTGGCTCCCTGACTGATTATATCATCCGATCTGGTGCTCCTGTGTCCCCGGCCTCTCTACTTATCCCCCATTCTTCCTCCTATGGCCTTAAGTCAGTTGACCAAACACCCCTCCACATTTCTCATTGTAATACCGCTAAAGGTGCATGAGCTTTTTCTCACACTGCCCCTAAATACCGGAACTCCCTTACCCTTACTATGCATAAAGCACCTAGCCATGCCCTCTTCAAAAAGGGACACATTTTTCTTAACCAAATCTACCTGTGCATGCTTTAATCCTCCTTCGCTCTTCTCTTTATCTTCTGACTCTATATCAAACTCCATGCGCTTTACCCAGCTATTGACTCTCACTGTCCAACTCCTGCTCCTCCTCATTCCACATTTTTCACACCCGTTCCTCTGGCCCCTCCTCTCTCTGTTTTCTTCCTCCTTTTGGTTCCTTACTACTCCTCCCGGTTACCCCCCCCTTTCACCCCCTCCACCCCTCCCCTACCTCTGCCTTTCTGTTTACTGTTGCACCACTTACTTGCTGTTTTGCTGTGGTCTGCACTTTAACTGCCTGTATCACTGTGTCTCACTTCCTTGATGCACTTATATTGCTGAAGCCTGATGCACCAGAATACCTTGGATCCGTTTGTGTCCACTGTACCTTGGTTCCTTG
The DNA here is from genome assembly GCA_016271365.2 of Neoceratodus forsteri. Classification (NCBI taxonomy): domain Eukaryota; kingdom Metazoa; phylum Chordata; order Ceratodontiformes; family Ceratodontidae; genus Neoceratodus; species Neoceratodus forsteri. Next base: position 386,192,203 of record JADMNL010000025.1, on the reverse strand, counting down.
GTAATTATGGCTTAAATAGCTGCACTTTTGTTCTCTGTTCCTCCTTACCTGTTGCCGGTCATGAATGAACTTGTTGCGCTACCTGCCTCTGTAATTTTTATTTATTTATTTATTGATATATATCGGAATTACAATCCTTTGAGTCATAGACTCCTTTGCAAAAGCTCCACGTCAGTAAGAAACAATACACTTAGGATCACAAGCTTACACATCGGGTACAGATTATACTTTAGGCAGCAGTACAGACTTAAAAATACATGACACGGTAGTGGAAGAAAACAAAAACATAGATAGAAGATTGAACATTTGGTGCAGTGTATAAATAAGGTTACATCATCTGGGAACCTTAAAGGAGGTCCCAGGTCTACACTTTGGTTCACAATACAGTATCCGAGTTCCGAGGGTCTTATATGCAAGACCCTGAGTCAGTATATGATAGAGGGGTATTGAGGATACTAGCTTGGGGCTGGCCGTGAGTGTTTGGAGGAAGGGGAGTATCCATCTAAGTGGTATTGGACACAAGTTATTTATTTTAACTACAGTCACAGGGTGCCGAAATTAGGAAAGTCCAAAGATCAGCTTTAAATTGGCTGATACCGGAAGTAAGGAGGATTGTTGATGGTAGGTTGTTTAGCCATAGTGGGGCACGATAATGGAAAGACTGCTGCCCAAGGGATGTTCTACAGTGTGGTACTAGTAAGGGGGCATTTGCAGCGTGTCTTGGAGCCCTCCTACGTGAGGCAATTTGAATGAGAGGGTGGAGGCCTCCGGGGCTTGCTTGTTTAGTACCTTTTTAGCTAGAAGGCAGGTGTGATACTTTACCCTGTCTTTGAAATTGAGAAAGCCGGTGAGCTTATAAAGCTCACACGTATGGGTTTGTCTGCTACAATTTGAGACCAGGCGGCAGGCTCTATTGAGGGCAAGGTTTATGCTACGCAGGACAGTATGATCCACAGTTCCAGAAATTACTATGCCGTAGTCAGTCAGGGGCCATATCGAGGAGGGCACTGCTAGATGCATCGCCTGTGGGGGAAAGCAGTGCCTATGTCTGAAAAAGGATCCCTAACCTGGTATTAATCGAGAAGGATACTTGTTTGATGTGATCGTGGTAGGTAAGAGAGGAGTCTAACCAGACGCCCATGTATTTAAAAATGTTAACCTGTTCCAGGGCGACGCCAAGAGAGTTTGTGATGGTAAGAGGTATGTTTCGGAGTGGGTTTTGCCGATGTGTGAAGTTCATAGCTTTGGTCTTTGTGTAACTGAGTATAAGTAGGTGTTCAGAGAACCAGGTTTCGAGCTCACCAAAGAAGGTCTGTAGGGCGGATTGTAAGGTGCTAAGCTGATGATGCTTCCAGAAGACTACAGCATCATCAGCATACAGTAGAAGTTTCCCACTACAGGATTTGGGGAGAGAGTTTAGAAAGAGGGTGAAAAGTAATGGGCCTAGTATGGACCCTTGTGGGACCCCTGAGTGGACAGTTTTCCTGGATGATGTGGACCCATTTGTTTTTACCTGCTGGGTCCTGTCTTTGAGATAGTCAGTGAGCCAGGCGGTGACTTCTGGGACGATATTAAGGGATGGAAGTGTGTGGAGAAGGAGCTCATGACTGACCGCATCAAAGGCTTTGGTCAGATCGATATAGAGAGCCCCCGCTATTTCACCATGATCCAAGGCCTCGTGTATATAGGAGGTATATTCAACGAGAGCCGTGGAGGTGCTATGACCCCTCTTGAAACAGTGTTGTTCTTGACAGAGCAGACTGTGTTTGGTCAAGCAGTCTGTGAGCTGGTCTGCCACTATTTTCTCAAGAGCTTTAGAGAGGGGTGGCAGTACGGACATTGGCCTGTAGTTGCTGGCAGAGGTGGAGTCACCACCCTTTAATATTGGAGTTATGACTGCTCTTTTCCAGGAGGTGGGGAACTGGCTGTGACATAGGGATAAGTTAAATATTTTCGTAAGATGGGGTAATGTCACATCCAAAGTTAGCCGGACTAGCTTGAGGTCCAGGCCATCACCACTATTGCAAGAGTTTGCCAGGGTTGTGCTGATATAGCGTTTGGCCTCATTGCAGGAGATTATTCGTACTCGGAAGGGTGGTTTGTTACCATAGAGGGGGGGTTTAGGGGGAGGTTACTGATTGGGTCGAAGAAGTTTGTGGGGAGGATGTGACAGGTCCGAGAAGGCGGTATTTAGTGCTTCTGCAATAGAGTTTGGGTCCTGGGATGCAACCCCATTTATCTGAAACGTATAGGGGTGGGCGATACATTTTTACCAGTTAGTTCTTTAATGTTTTTCCAGAAATTGCTATCCGAGCCCCAGGAGGAGGTTAAGGGCGTGGTTGTAATAATTGGTTTTGGCTTGACGGATAGCCCAAGTGCAGCTATTTCGAGCCTCCCTGTACTTCTGTCTTGGGGGAGTTGAGAGGCAAGGGCCTTGTGCCAGAGGTTGTCCCTCTTTCTCATGTTGTCGAATATTGACTGGAAAATCCAGGGGGTACCCTGGGATTTTACGATCTGACTAGAGTAGGGGGAAAAAATGTCGCAGGCAGAGTTAAAGGAGGAAACAAAATAGGCAAGGGCAGCATCAGCTGTTTGAGCGGAGTGGATAGGAGACCAGTCTAGGGAGGCAAGGTAGGTTTTTAGGCATGCAAGGGCGCCTTTCCTCAGGTGTCTTTGCACTGTGGTTTTAGGGGCGGTTGGGGGAATTTTATTTGACCACCAACAGCTAACCAGGGAGTGGACACTTATCGAGTCAGGGAGCACTTTGATATGGGAAATGGTTTTTGGACGGTTGGTGAGGATAAGGTCGATAAGGGAGGAAGTTCCAGATTTAGGGTCCATCCTGGTCAGGGATAGGACCATTTGAGTGAGGTCGTAAGCGAGGACTGCATCTTTGTAAGAGTAGGATGCAGAGGATTGCCAGTTTACATTGATATCTCTCAGTAGGATGACTTCGCACTTTGGAGGAAGGTGGGCAATACTGGCCAGAACCGAGTCAAAAGCAGGCTTTTGGTTTCTAGGGGGAATGTAGACTGCCAGGATGTAAAGTGACTTTCCAGGATTGCCAATGCTTATCTTCATTGCTAAGGTTTGAGCTCCATGGGTGGGTTGTGGGATGTGGACTGAAAGGGCATGCAGGAAGGATCTAGTGTAGATGGCACAGCCACCACCCCTCTTGCTTAGCCTGTCTGCTCGATGAATGGTACAGTCATTGAGGGCGATGGAACCACTAGAGACTTTATCCGATAGCCAGGTCTCCGATAGGGCAAGGATGTCTGAGGAGTGCTGCACAATCCATCCCTGGAGGGAGGTGAACTTACTCTGAAGGCTGCAGATGTTAAGGGCAGCCAGCTTTAGGCTGCCTTGCTTGTCCTTAGGATTTACTCCATAGGTGGGAGGTCCCGGGTTAGGGTGAACATTTCCGAATAGGAGGAGAAGTAGGAGTGTAATCTGAAAGAGTCCTTGCCGGAGTGGTTTTGTCCTAGATGTGGCAGTTGAGAGGGTATTTGAAAAGGTAGTGACAACTGGGATAGGGAGAGAGCGTAGTTGGTGGATTATGAGAATGGGAGACAGGGGGTATTGTATCCCCAGTGAGTAGCTGCGGAATGTGGTAAGGGGGTGCACCTCAGGTGGCACCGTGGCGTCAGTGCAGTGAGGTATGTGTGCACAGGAGTTTGAGTGTCTGCTGAGGTGGGCATAGGTTTTGGCATAATGGAGACCCATGTGGTCCGAGTTGAGGGGTATGCGAGGAGATATCCCCTTTTTGACTATCCGTCTGAATATGCAGTAGTGCTGGTGGAAATCGGTAGTGCTGTTTGGGTGATCAGTGAGGTGAGAAAGATTAATTCAAAGAGGTGAGGATTCATATTTCGCTGAATTACAACTATGTGTGCTATCTGGTATTAGTGGCCACTAGTGGTGATACTGTATAAGCTGCAAGTGGGAAAGGTGGCTGATTGGTTATTTCAGCCACGTGATCCACATTATATAGTACAATGTTTGCCAAGGGCGGTGGTGGTGGTGGCGGGGCAGCCGATGCATAGCATCAGCGGGGCTCAAACAGTGCTCCAACACCAGCGATGTCTAGGCCTGCTGTTTGGTCACGACTCTGTGTTTTAAAACTACTCCGTACCTTCGTTCCAACGGCTTCAGTTGTGGGGAGGGCAGTAGCAAGCCCTCACACCTGCGGCTAGTGCTGTGGAGAAGGGAGAGGAAATGGAACAGCATTAAATAAGGTACTGGAGGGGCAGGATACTGCTGGAGTGTTCCAATTTGAATTAAGTCTTTTTTTTTTAAATTATGTTGTCATAGCAAGGGGAAAAATTATTTACACTTTTTGAGATACTGCATGGGATCTATGTCTGAAATTCAGTAGCTGCACTCTCCAGTATAGAAATAAACAGTTAAGAGCAATTTCATTGCAACAGGCTAGGAAACAACTAAAATTAGGTAACAGTCTGGAAAATCACTTGACTGAGGAGTTGCAGTCTCCGGTAGAACAGGATGCAGAGCGAGATTTACTGGAGAAGTGTATTTCTTAAGTAACCGTTTTTTTTTTTGTTTTTTTTTTTTAAGTGGCTAGTTTTCCATTAGCAGGTTATACAGACCTGCTGTTAGAGGGATTCTTGGTCTTTCTACACAAATCACTGTACCAATCCCAACCCCACCTGCACTGGTTGGTTGTTGGCTGTCTAAACCCTGTCCTCGTATAACTGTCGACAGGTGGTAAGTGTGCTTACAAAGGGCGAGGGCAGGAACTCCTTCCCGGAAATAAACTTCAGTCCCTGCGTCCATAGCTGGTAGCCTTGAATTGCACTGTGCAGGCCTGGTTTTATTTACTTGGCACATACCAATAACAAATCTCTAACTTTCTTCCAGCCTTAGTACATCCATCTCTCCTTCCTTCACAGCAGTTCTTGTTAGCTGACTGATAATTATCTCACAGGCTAGTGCTATGCCTCCAGCCAAGATGTGGACGTGGTTCCCCTCCCATCCCATCTAGTGAGGATAGGGATACTCAAATATTAAAGGTAGAGAGGGTGCTGGCTGTCATCCGCAGGGATATAGGCCTTGTAGGTCTTATAGTGGGACCTCCTTGTTGCATATGGTCACCTCCTCCAATAACACTGGGTGACAACTGGGATGGTTGTCTCACCCACGAGGTCCCCGACTACACCTTCTCCAATATCCTTGTGATCTCCGAAGTGCACTGCAGTGTTACTTGCTGTCTAGATCTTCGGTGCCTTATGTATACAAGCAGGGTAAAGCGTACCCATGCTAAAAAACCTCCCAGGTTGTCAAGCGCATAGGAGGTGGTATCTCCCCTGGCTCCTCCTACTTGCACTACTACAGGCCGGTGATATTGAAACCAACCCTGGCCCATTAAATCTGACCCACAAAATCCCTCCCGTATGGGGCATGGGTAAGGGGCTAAACATAGCTCATCTTAACATTAGGAGCCTGCTACCTAATCGTGATGAGCTATTAGCATGGGTTGCACTCTACAAACCCGACATCCTAGGAGTGACAGAGACCTGGCTGAAACCCTCTGTCCCTGACTCTGCCTGTGAACTCACTGGGTATGAATTCACCCGACTAGACAGAGCTGGGGGCAAGAGGGGGGGTGGCATACTAATCTACCACAAGAACCACTTAAAAATCTCCCAAATTGCCCACCAGGATTCAAACGTGTCACCCTGTGAGTTGCTACATGTGCTACTGCTACTTGGGGATGCAAAGAAACTGCACCTGGTGTGCACCTATAATCCTCCAAGAGGTGGGCTACCTGGATTAACTCACCTCATGGACAAAATTGGTCCCAGAGTCGGGGATAACGAACTCATAATCCTGGGGATGTAAATCTTAACTGGGATAGTGGTAACGTTAAGCAGTTTGAGCCTCTGCTTGCTAACCTTGCCCTGACCCAGCTCATCCAGGAACCAACTAGGCAGACAGCAAATGGATCCTCCAGCACCTTACTGGGCTGGATCATGTCTAACCATCCTGACAGGATCTCATCAGTGGGTACATTATCTGACTCCATCTCTGACCACTCACAGGTTTTCTGTGAATGGAAAATTCCCACCCCCAAAATTCCACACAAAATTATGCATGTCAGAAACTACTCTAGATTCGATACTGAGGAGTTCCTGGAAGACCTAAGAGTTACTGACTGGTCTGGGGTGTATGGTGCCACTGACCCCTCGACAGCAACCTCTTACTTCCTCTCCAACTTTGGGGCCTTGCAAGACAAGCATGTCCCAAGGTCACCGTAGGGTGAGGGGTCCGCACCTCTGGTTAAATGGGAATCTCCTAGCCCAGATGCGGGAGAGAGATAAGTGTTGGGCCTGCTCCAAAGGTACCAGTGATCCCATGATTATTCAAAGGTACAGACACCTCAGGAACAAGTGCAAAAGGCCATCAGGCAGCAAAGAGTGACTTCTGCAAGTCCGCCTACTAAGCTCTGCCAGTAATCCCAGGAGGTTCTGGAGATATTAATCCCTTGTCAGCGGATCCTTCCATCCGGGTTACGGACATGGTCATAAATGGAGTCTCCTGCAAAATCCCATACTATTGCCAACTCCCTGAATAATCACTTCTCTGACCTCTCTGCCTGCACAACCTCTTCTCACCTGATGAGGCTCTGTCCCACCCCTTCCTCCACTCTGCTGGAGGGTCACCTCCGCAAATGTTCCACGCCAGGGCTGTATCAGTTCAGGACTTGCAGAAACGCCTAGCTGGCCTCTCCCAGTACTCCAGTCCTGGCCTAGACAACCTGGAGACTAAACTCCTTAAGCTTGGTGCTGCACACATTGCCTTACCAGTAGCCTTTATCTTCAACCTATCCCTTGGTCTGGGGACCATCCCAGACATCTGGAAAGAGGCGAGGATTGTCCTTGTACTGAAGCAAGGAAATCCCAAACTACCTGACAATTATCGACCAACTGCCATTCTCCCAACCCTTAGCAAGCTCCTTGAAAAGGTAGTGGCTGAGCAGCTTTCCGAATATATCCACTCTCATGAACTTCTGTCCCCAGCCCAGCACGGGCTTCGTGAAGGGACACAGCACCACCACAGCCTTAATCTCTGTTACATCAAGTATCCGACAGCCATGGACCAGGGCAAACTCTCTGGTGCAATATTTATTGACCTGTCCAAAGCCTTTGACCTCGTTGACCACAAACTGCTTGGTGCACAGTTGTGGTCACTTGGCCTCTCCCCCCATGCCATGAAATGGCTAATGGGTTATCTACGTGGCAGAAATCAGCGTACCTGCTTCAATAAAGTCCTCTCCGAGCCCCTACCGGTGACCTCTGGAGTGCCTCAAGGCTCGGTACTGGGTCCCCTCCTCTTCTCCCTCTTCATCAAACTACCCATGCAGGGTTTTAAATAATTGATTAGCAGTTTTTTTCTTGGGACAATGCTAACTGTACAGAAAATATTTATATAGGTTTTCTAGAAGTGTTATATTTGTTAAACACAGTGAGGCAAGTGCTATGCATTTTCACAATGTTTTAGCACTTTTATGAGCAAAATGTTAATCAATTTTTGGAGTTAAATAAATCCCTGCCATGGTTACTACCAGCTGTAGCACCACCATGTATGCACATGATCTGGTAATCCTGGCTCACTCCCAGAATACCACTACCCTAAACCAGAACCTGACCGATGACTTTAACAGGGTATTGTCATGGGTTACTAGTCACAAGCTGGTCCTGAACCTGAAAAAGACACAGGCTATGATCTTTGGCTTAATGGCTAAAATCAAAGCCTCATCGGCCTGCTTACACGTCACCAGCGCAGATGGATCCTCACTACCCATGGTGAGCTCCATCAAATATCTGGGAGTAACACTTGACCCCCAGCTTGACATGGGTAATCATATTCTTAACATCTGCAGTGCAGCAAACTGCAAACTGGGTCTGACCTATAGGGCCAAGTATAACCTTACACCGGCAGCCAGGCTTGCCCTAGCGAAGGGTATGCTCCTTCCCTCCCTCAGCTATGGGCTGCACCTATTTGCTCGCTCTCCAAAGACACATCTCACCCAGTGGTACACTGCTTACAATAACATTTGTTGTTTTGCCTTGGCTGCCTCCGACTCACCCACCATTGTGAGCTATATGACAATCTCTGCTGGCTCTCACCAGCTAGATACCTTGATTTTGGTTTGGGATGCCTCTGGGAAAGTGATCAGAACTAGCACCCCCAGGCTGGCCCGGCTTCTGCCTAAACTGAATCCCACCCCCTACCAACTTAGGTCTCTCACATCAGGGATGCTCAAAGTCCCTCCCACCCTGACCTCGTGGGGACTCAGGACTTTGCCATAAGTGCGCCCAGACCTGGAATTGGCCGCCTGTGGATATCCAAGCTGCCCCTCCTATCTGAGTTTTCTAAATTCCTGTGGGGTTTCTAAAACTAGCATCAGAGTGTGACTGCCCCAAACCTCCCTAGAGTAAAGTGTCAAATTGTTTTGTCTGAACCTCCCCAGGGTGTCTACATTGAATTCCTGGAGATATTTTCCCCACTGTATCAGTGACTTCTGACTACTCCTGCCTAAAAAACCTTGGGCATTTTTACACCCATTATTGCTCCACGGTCATAGGCTAACCATGACATATTGCATCTTGGTCACTTGGTAGAAACTTGTACTACCAAGTGTTTCTGTCTAACATGTGCATATTTAAAAAAATGTGATGAGCTGTATATACCTGTCCGCGATCCAACTAGCCTTGGGGGTGTATACAACAATGTTATAAGTTATATTATTACCAATCCAGTCCTTGAGCTATGGTCCACTCCTATGTATGACGACCTGTATATATCTGTCAGTTGAATTAGCTAGTCTAGAGTGTATAATCTGAAATGTGCTTACTACTGTATGTTTCCCCTAGCGTCAAATGATGTATTTCCCACATGTTTGTTTACTGTGACAAAAAACTGTACTGTCTTTGCCATGTCTCCTTGACTGTTGTTCCTCATGTTGTACTCTCCCGGGTCGTTCCTGAAAATAGGCATAATGCTTGTCTAGTGTACTTACCCGGTAAACAAAAGCTAAATAAAATAAATAAATAACACTCCAAAACATCCTAGTTCTAGCTTTAATTAAGGTAACGTGCAGTCTCTAATTAAAAAGGCAGCAGTGAGCCAGGAAAATTGAGGGGGGAAAAACTACCTCCACTACTGCGCCGATAGTTAGCAACCCAGCAGAAAGCAAAAGGCGCCAAAACTGAAATCCCTATTGTTTCAAACAGGGCTCAACTCCAGCGATGTCTAGGCCTGCTGTTTGGTCGCGACTCATGCTTTAAAATGACTCCATGCCTTCGTTACAATGGCTTCAGTTGTGAGGAGGGCGTAGTGTCTCTACAACCTCCATGCCAGCGCCTGCTCCAATGGCTTCCGCTGTGGGGAGGGTAGCAAGCCCTCATGACCACCGTACAGCGCCTGTGGAGAAGGGCAGTGGAGATTTATCCCATCATACTGTGTAGTTTCCCTATTAGTACTGGATTGCTTTATGGTTTTAAATATACATCTTGTTCAAAAAGATACCCTATCAATTACTTGACTGAGTCATCCTGTTCCACTGCTGTGTTTTGCTTTACCAATTTGCTATATATGCTTCTGTTTCTCCTTTGCAATGTTGTAACCTACGGGTGCGTGCCCTGAAAATGGGGATTTTTGCCTTTTGCCCAGTGCACCTACCTGGTAAACAAAACTAAATTAAAATTTAGCTCCTGGAAAAATTTATCCGGGGCGTAATCGGGAGATTCTGTGCTAAATATAGGAACCCTGGAGAGAGAGTCATGCGAATCGTATCTGTTTTTTGAATCAAAGGGATGGGGATGCTCTCCATCTTTCCACATCTGCACTCATCCGTTGGAAAAGGGGGGTTGATAATTACATGAATAAAGTTGGGGCGGATCATTGTGCTATTTCTACGGGGGGGAATCCATAAACACATATTATGGGACATCTTTCCTTTGGAAAAAACATCAGACATTTCCCCATACCTGACAGTAATTAACTAGCATATACATTATTAATGAAACTACAGTTTATTACAATGTAATAAACCGAAACGTATTCAAAAACACAAATATCAACACACAAAAAGAATACACCTTATTACAACACTATTAAAATGTCTAGCAACCATCTTTCTAAAATACAACTATAATAAAACTTCTAAACAATTTTGTGTCCATCCTTATGTAATAAAACTGATAGCAAAATACCACACACTCATGATACATTACCATTTTGAGACCTAATGAGTTCATAAAAGTTACTCGCCCTTCAGGCTCATGGCTTTATGAGCTTGTTAAGACCCTCAATAGTAATATTTCCTTGCATAAAATACTTTGCTATCAGATATTCTGATATATATATATATATATATATATATACACACACACATACATACACACATACATACATATCTCTGTCTCTCTCGCTCTCTATATATATATATACATATATATATATACACACACACACACACACACACACACACACACACACTAGGGTTGAGGTAGATGTTCCCTAAATGAAACCATGTATTCCTCACATTGTGATATAATGCAGCAGCAGGTTTTCACTGTGATAATATTTGCCATTTATACACACAGTGCTTACCGGATCTGCATTTATTTCAAGTGTGCTGATGTCATTCAGAAACACACATGCTTCTCCTAAGTGTTGGAACTACTTCCATGGACTAAATGAAAAGAATGTAGTTCAGGTCCTCAATATCAAAACCCTTCTCAGACGGGAACCTGGGTCCTGAACAGTGACACTGAGTCAGAGTGAAACAGCCTCTGCATATCTTTCAGCTCAAACATCTCCCTCTCCGAATGGAAACAAAGAACACAAAATAACCTGTGCAGCAAGTTGAATTTGCTGATATTACCTGTTTTTTCATGACTGCCTTGGTTTCCGAAAGTAATTCTGAAGGTGAAGCAAATGTGGAAAAAAAAAGTTGACTCCAGTGAAGGTAACCGGAAAACAGTACCCAAAGCACTTTCCCTAACACAGATAAAAATATGGAACTCCCAACAAAGTTAAATAAAGTTGTCACACTCCAAAAATGTAACAAGCAAAGAAAATAAATAACTTTTATATCACTGTATACACTACTCGAGCTATGACGATAAGCCCCACCCACAAACACCAATAACCAATTAGAACGCACGCTTCCCTAACAGACAACAAGAACAACCAATCGCAGTGTAAAATCACACATCCATCATAGCAACACCTTATAGAAACCCACAAATGAGACTGATTGACACTCACTTTGCAGCTCCATTCATGAAACTGAATCACAGCCATGAACAGCGCCAGGTATACAAAATAAGACATAGGGAACGTAATATTTTACTCACGAACAAGCAAAATACCGTGAAAAAACACAGAAAGAACCCTATTGTATAAATCGCACACATGATGTGCATAAGTGCAGTATGTCAAATATCTTCATTCCTGAATAGTGACCTCTGGATACCATCACTTGTGGCTCCCTACGCTCCGCCACTCGTGAGTTTTCAGAGACCACTGTTCACTCATGATGATATCTGCCATACTCCACTCCTGCCCAGCATGTATCCCCCAATTTTGTAGATATATATATATTTAGAGAGAGACAGAAATACTAGAAAAGGGTTGTATACAAGGAAATTCTACCATCAAGGGGGTTAATGAGCTCATAAAGCCATGAGCCCAAAGGGCGAGTGGCCTTTATGAAGCTCATTAGCCCATGAGATGGCATTATTTCTAAGGATGGGCTACCCATCGGGTAGCTGAAGTGGGTAGGTCCGGTATCAGTGTTTTTTGGTCAGGTTGGGTGGTTTACTACCCTACCCAACCTAACAGTGTGCTTCCCAGGTCAGGTACTGTGGACATGAGTAGCAAGTAATTTAAAAAAAAAAAAAAAAGGCATTTTTCAGACAGCCTGTGGGGTCCTGGGACTCTTCACGATCTCTGACCGGGCATTACAGGCAGCCTGTGGGGTCCTCACAGCAGACAGGAGCACATGACATCAGCCTGACAATCCAATTGGTCAGTGCTGGTGTCTGAGCTCCCTGTCTGCTTGTGAGTGCACAGACTAGCTTTGGAGCTTAGCTGGGATATGATGCGACTTATAATGCTTGTTATTTGCAATTTCACGTATTGTCTTGTTAATACTGTTAGTGTGTTGATGGGATGGAATGAGACTTATCACATCCAACATCTGTACTTTTATGTAATGTCTGTCAAATATTGTTGGATATTATATCTTATATGTTTAGGCAATTTGTAGTAACAGGACTGTCTTGAAAACGAGGTCTTCTGACCTAAAGACATGCTTCCCCTGTAAAGAAAATAAAGTTTTACTACTACTACTATTAGTGGGAGAGGGAGCAAAACTCGGTGCTTGCTGCAGCGTGGTGAAAAACAAAAAGCAAAAAAAAAAAAACTAAAAGTTAAAGCACAACTTTTGTCCGGGAAAGAAGGGGGGGGGACTGAAGAAAGGGGAAATAGCTGGGGCAGGAGTCATCAAGTGCGGCGGCGCGCGGGAGAGAAGGAGAACAGGGGGTCACTCATTGCTGCTGGCAGCAGCTGTGAAAGCCATTTAGGCTGCATACACACTGTCTGTTAGGTGCCCTGAGCCCTGTCTGTGACATATACTCTGTCTCTCTGCAGTATACTGAAGTCCTTTAGGCTGTATTACACAGTGTTATTGGTATCCCGAGCCCTGTTTGTGAGCTACTGTGTGTCCCGTCAGTATGCTGAAAGCCATTTAGGCTGTATACATTACCCACACATGGTCTGTAGGTGCCCTAACCCTCTCTGAGACATATACTCTGTATAATGTATGATAGAACATTACCTGTAAAAATCTATCATTTTACAGCGTTGCTGTACCCTTGATGTGACATCACGATGTTATACCATCGTGGATAAGGCACATCTATGGTACAACATCATGGAACTCAGCCGCGCATGCATGTTACACAAACCTCTCGTCTTCCTGAGCAAGCAGCGGCGGCGAGAGCTAGACCCAGAGAGTGCAGCGGTGACTATTAAAAAAAAAAAAAGTGAAAGTAAAGATCCTGTTTTTCAATGCTCTCTTCTCTGTTGTAATTGAAGGCACCGATGCCCATACACTATAAAAGTCAAAGCATGGGCATCGATGAACAACAACTTGAAGCGAGCAAACAGTTGTTCATCAACGTCCATACATTATCCTCTATTTCTCTCTGCAGTATAGTGAAAGTCATTTAGGCTGTATTACACACTCTGTTAAGTGCCCTGAGCCCTGTCTATGACATAGCAACTCTGTGTCTCTCTGCAGTATAGTGAAAGCCATTTAGGATATATCACACATTGTCTATTAGGTGCCCCGAGCCCTGTCTGCCACATAGCTACTCTACGTCTCTCTGCAGCATAGCGAAAGCCATTTAGGCTGCATTACACTGTCTGTTAGCCTGTTAGGTGCCCTGAGCCCTGTCATAGCTACACTGTGTGTGATGTCTCTCTGTGGCATAACAAAAACCATGACTGTGTCTACTATGTCTCATATTTCCCAAACTAAGTCTACTAAAAGGAAGTACAGTGCTAGTGCACATGCAACTGAAAATATGGACAAAATCCTAGCACTAATGAAGAGCATAGCGACAATAATAAGATCACCAGGACTGGCACCAAGTGTCCTCCTGAACCCTAAAAGCATGTTATCAATGAAATGATAGTAGAGTTTCGGAAAGAACCGATGAGTTACTTGTACAGGTACCGAATGTTTTGCCACATGTGCCAGGAGACGTCCAGTTGCTGAAGCAGCATGCAAGGAGGGGAAGGCAGCCTCCTCAAATATAACCTCAGATGCTGAGGCAGTGAATACCGATAAAGATGGCAGTGATAGTGGGGACTTGGAATGGGATAGCCCAGGCTATGACCCACCTGATGATGATGATGATGGCACTTCCAGTTCTTCGGACTCTTATGGCAATGAGGTCAGTACTAGTCTCGATGAGGGGGGGGGTTGGAGAGGATGCCGCTGTAGGGCATGAGACTCCAGTGCAAAAAAACAATCATATGCTAAATGTAAGAATAAGAAGATGACCATGAATGGGAAAAATTCATGTAAACAAGGAAATAGCAGTACACAGTTTCCTCCAGGTCCCTTGACTGTACAGGTGTAACCCCCCTGCAAATGGGGGTTCCCAAAAGACTTCCAGGAGCTTGCTTGAATGCTCCAAGCCTGAATGGTGTTTGGCGTTTAAGCCATTTATCAGTGAGTGTTTTTAGAACCTCTGGTACTGTCTCTTTAAGAGCTGTCTGCTTGCAGACATAATTAGTTTGTATGGGGACTGTGTGTTTCTTTGATTGAGTACCACTCAAGCTGCTGCCAATTCACTTCATTTTGCAGTCACTAGAGTGCAAAGGAACCTATCTGAAAGATGTAACTGTTTGCCAGAAATTATTTAGAGTAATAATGAAATTACAGTTTGTCTAACCTGCTTTCTTTGCAGTCAGAACTGTGTCTGCTAGTTCCCATTCTAGTTTTGAACTGCTGAACTGGACCAATCAGTGTGGGGTAGCTAGCTCTAAAATGGTGCCTTGGACGAATCAGAACTTGGACTCATAATCTGAGCCAGCCACAAGAGGATTGTATGGGCAGTGACTCTGGGAGATGTAGTTTAGACTTCAGTGCCTTTTTGGACCAACAGCAGCAGTCTATTGTGAGGACAGCCAATCCAGTCAAGAACTGGGAGAACTCAAAGGAAGTGCCCGTTTTGTCGGTTGGAGTTTCAGTTGAGCTTTGGCAGTGAAGAAGGAAGGAGCCCTGTGCTTTTTCAGTGTGCAGTTTTAGTCAAAAACGGTGTAAGGCCCAGAGTTCCGGTCTGCAGCTTGTAACAGCTTGTTAGACTGAATCCGTCCTGTGAAAAGAATCAAAGGATCTCTGAAGAGTAGAAACCAGGCTCACCCTGTAGAAGACTGGAGGAATTGCTGAAAATTGCACTCGGTCTGTCAGGAACTGAATCTGCTGTGTGTTCTCCCGGTATTGTGCAGTAATTGCGATCGGGATACAGATGCAAGCCTGCCTGGTATAGTGCTTTCTTTTATATGGATGTGTGAAGAGGTTTTGTACCTCAAGTGAGCCCTGCTGACATTGAAGGACCCTATCTTATTTGGAGGTCGTGAGTACTAATTCAGGGTCGCTCCTGTTGAATTGCCACATTAAATCCAAATGGAATTACTGTACTGCTGACTGTTTAATTCTCCTTTCTCATGTGAAAGGGCCCCTCACCAGCTGCCACGTTTGACTACTAGCCACTAGCTGGGCACTCAGGGACAGTAACTGATAGGGATAGGCCTGTGCACAGAGCCATAGGTAGATTATTAGAGTGATAAGCTAATTAACCTGATTTCCTGTCCTTGTTATATCCGCCAAATAAATCAGAGCTGCTTGTTCAGCAAAGTTATACTGCCTGAGGTATTTGTCTATGTTAAAGTACTGTACTGTGATTGCTGCACTGTATCTCATTTCACAGGAGGTCCCAGTGCCGGAACCAGACCTGGGGTAAGTGTATACTGTGAAGGTAATTCTGATATATTGTGTGGGCCACTAGTGGGAAGAAAGGGGGGTTGCAGTGTCCCAGAGGGCTGTGACCAAGTTAGTTTAACTATTGCAAACCCTGACCTCTGGGTGGAGGCACCCGCCATTGGATCCAGGCCCCTCAACCTGTTAGTGGCAAATCAGGCAGGGGTAGTAGCCCCTGGGATAGCGCCATCTAGGGGTTACACAAGAAATAGTATCAGGCATCGTAGTACAAAGCACAAAGGGTAAATCTTTAGTGTGGAGTTTATTTTATATTGACCCTGCAGACAGCTCTCGAGCTGTACGCAGTTGGTGCAAAAAAAGAGTGTCAGTTGTGGTGGCAAAGCAGGACATTTTGGAAAATCAGTAATGATACGACATGCAAAGGCAAAACACACAATTGAGTGGGGCAGGGTCAGGGGCAGTGTGGTTGGTATGGGCGGTAGTGGGGGTGGTGATGATGATGGTGAACTGGAAGCAGGAACTGACACTGAATCACTTGATGTTTTCTTCTGGCACCATCAAGTACTGCAAAATCCCACAGTAGTACTCCACGTTTATCGGACCAACTATATGAACAAATCAGTGACTACGAATTTATTAGTACAGTGCTGTTGTCATCACCGGATTTATTCATATAGTACAAGTACAGTTTGTACGAGCTGGCAGGCCCTCCCCCCACTGCGCTGAACTCGACTTTCACTTTCAGCATCTGTCCCGCCTCAGTGTCCTTGCTGCCCTCCTAAAATTAGCACAGTTCAGATTAGTGAAAATAAAACCCTTCTCAGCAGCTTTTCCTTCCTATTACTGAAAATTGCACTCGATCCCAGTACCTTTACTGAGACACAACACTCATCGGCGTCTCCTGAAAGAAAAAACACACAGTACCTTTTCATTTCCTCCTTGCTACCAAACTGCATTGCTGCTCCTACTCCTCATCAGTGCTGGCGCCACCGAGCTTCTCATCAGTGCTGGCTGCACCAAATACATCAGTCTCTTTAAACTTCCACAGCTTCCCAGGCCCATGAAATGCAGCAGCCAAAAAAAACCTCATTTTATTAATATTTTTTTTTAATTAAACCTAAACTACCGACACTCCTGTGTTGTCTCTGCATTTAAGCACTACTTGGGAAAACACTCATGCCTTCTATTGCCCCCATGTTCCCCGACCTAGTGCATACTGTGCTAACAAATAAAAGCTTAAACTTGGGGGGACTAAGTATATGAATTGTATTCCTGTGTTTCGTTCTCCTAGTTATTTTTCTCCCTAGAAGATGACTTTTATGTTCCTTTGTAATTAGTCCCAGTATGAAAAACTCTCAATGTATTGTTGAATGTTTCTTTTTTTTGGTGCTAATAAACTTGAAGTTTAAAAAAATAAATAAAACACCTGCTCGCTAATGCACTGGGCCGACGATACCCCAGCAGCCACATGCAGATAAAGACACCCTGCCCCCCAAGCCACAGTAGGGCCCTACCGACTCTTCCTTTGTCTCGTGGGCTTCTTCTCATGGAAGCCAACCTCCGAGTGAAGTATCATCCTCCTGACTTGGGGAACCGGTGGTCCCACACACAGGGGGGGAAAACAAGTGTGGGTTACAGTCAGGGACTACAGAGTGCATATAGTGCAGAGACTGGTTGGACTATCAGAGGACTCCTATGGTGGACTGAAAGGCTTGGGTAGGTAGAAGGAGGACCTAGCACCTGGTGAGGAGGAAAGGGGGCAAAAATAGAAAGTAAAAAGAAAGGAACTGAAATCCAACTTATTTCAAATCACTGATAGTGGGTTTGGGGTCTTCTTGGGCAAAGTGCACATAGCAACATAAAATGACAAAAGCAGGGGACAAAATTAAGTTGGCAGCCTCTAGTCAGCGGGACAACTGCCAGGAAAAATCTAATAACCCCACTGACTTTTTCACTGGCCCAAGTAGTATACTCAATGAAATGTTACCTTCTCCAGTACAGGGCAGCAGGGTTGGTTAAGGGAAATTTCAACTAACCCAGTACAAAATCTACAAGCATTTGGCTAGCGGGTTAGTGCCAATGATGACCCCCTGTAAAGGTATACCACCATCATCACCAAACAATAAATACTTTTTCCACGCTCGTACATTTCCTTAAAAACAGAGTGCAGCCAACTGTGCCAAGTGTACCTATGGTACTGGCACAGATTGCTAGTTTGGTCACTATCTGAGGCAATGATGTGATTCTCGAATAAATATAGTACAAAGCCGAAGATAGAGTAATTTCTCTTCATGAGACAATTACATTATTCCCGAGGACAGTGACTCAACTAGCACACTAACTACGCTTCATGTGTTTGCTTCTGTGAGTACAGACCAGTAAGACTGCAAGAAATAGGATGATGTCGCTACTGTCATTTTATTGACAATAAAATGACTTTTCTGAGAAGTGAGCCATCATTTTTTTTCCTGAGAATAAAATGACAAGTGTGAATCTGCTAAGGAATAAAATGTGTGTAACCCTGGCTTCTAACTGGAGGACAGGGTCCACATGTACAGTAATGCTACATAATGTTATTTTTTTACCATGGATTCTAATCACCCATTTTAGTTTACAAACATATCCATGATCAGCTTTTGAGAGACTGTCAAGAGTGTCTTCTACTTACAATTATGAACTGGGGATCATAAATGGACATCGCTGATTGGCCGAGACGTCTTTGAAGCCGTGATATTAAACTACATCATCACGGCTTCAGAAAACCTCCGGCCACCAGCCTCCTCACCTGCAGCACCACACATCGCTCCGCTCCGCCAGTATTTCCACCGCACACCAAACTGCAAAAGGCACAACCGCTGACTGAGACATGCCCCAAAATCAAAATAAACGCCATCCCTCCTACAACCGCTACTGCCAGTACTTTACAAAGCCCGCCACATTTCCTTCTTACCTCAGCCAAACTCCTGAGGAACGGATGTTGACAGAGCAGAAGCGCCATTTCCACAGCGCCACTAGTGCTTGACTGTCGTGGTTACAAAATAAAAAAAGAAAATCACAATCGTGGCGCCGACAAGCTCTACCTAACTACTGAAAAGAAACCGCAAATTAAACACACATTCACTCTGTCCCAGACTAGGCAGCACAACCACGTGAAACCCACGGAGAGCATACTTGAGAGAACCAGTATTACCAAAGTGACACAGAGTTGGTTATAACAGCGCGCCACCTGCTGGCCGAGCCCTTCAGGACTATTTTGTCAAAACATACTCTTATAACATGCTAAAAGAAGCAGTTTCACAAGGTTTTAAAAGTATTTTTTTTTTTTCTTGAAAAAAATTAATTCAGTCCAATTCATAATAGCAATAAGTCACTCCAGGGTGTGGTATATCATGGGATATCGTCACTTCTCAGCCGGTTGGATGCACTCTGCCTGCGGCCTCGTACCTAACCACCCGAGGCGTGACGATATCCCATGATATACCACACCTTGTCGTGCCTTATTGCTTAATTATTACCCAGTTGTTCCACTTGAAACTTATTAATTTAATTTCTGCGCAACCAAATAAAACTAGACTATACAGTCTTTATTGGTTTATTCCCATTTTTATCTACACCTATTCACCCATTATACTATCCAGCAAATCCTGCTTCAGGAGGAGGGCAGGGTTAGATACACTTCTCATCAGATATCTCACTGTACGTACCCACTATTCAGCGAGCAAAGCCGCCTTGCACTAGATAGAGGCACAAAGGCTCCAGCTGAACAACAGTGCTTTAACCTTCCGTCATGGAAGAACTACAGTGGCAATATAGTGCAGTGGTTTAAGGCTCTGAGTTGCAAACTTGGAGACCTGGGTTTGAATCCCGCAGCCCCCACTTGCATACTGTATGACCCTGAGCAAGTCACTTAACTTCCTTGTGCTCCCAGGTCGCACCTGTAAACAAGCTTTCAGCTTAGTGTCTCTCTCCTGGTAAAAAAAAATAAACTATAGCCTGCTATGACAGAGGGCCAGAAATCCACTGTACTGGAGAATCTTAACACTAGGTAGCTGCTCATTGGTTGAGAGACAGAGAGAGAGAGGAGTGAGAGGAGGAGAGAAGGGGAGGGAAGAGAGAGGGAGACGGGGGTGTAGTGTAAAAGCACAACAGAGTGGGGGGAGCAGTCCAGCAGTAAATAAATTCCCTCAAGTCCCAACCTATATTAAGAGAGAGAACAAAAATATACACATTCTTACGTCTTCTTGTGCTGCTTCTAAAGCAAAAAAAAAAGGAATATTAATAATAGTCTAGTTCTGCCACAGAAATGCTTTTCACACCAAGCCAGCTGCTCTAACAGCCTCCCAGGTTGATTAGTTTTGGTATCTCTCTCCAAACAACACTCCTGAAACCTCAAAGCCAATGCAAAGCATCATGGGTATGAAAATCCTTGTGTAGAGGGTAGGGCGGCAAAGCTTCACCAAAACATTACCTTCTATACAGGATTTTATATATGTTTCAGCTATGGCCAATGGCGACAAACTGCAGAGACATGTTTTGTATTACCATTTTTAAGACAGAAAAGTAAGGTGCCCCTGATTTTGTTGGTTTGACCCCGATTTTGTTTCAGACTTGACCCAGACTTTAGAGATGTGGTTGAGAGGTATGAACATATGTCACCTGTGAGGGTGCCATTCTGAAACTGTGATTAACAGGTAGTGGTGGCTGCATAAAACTCATTCTGCATATTTCCCTACTCCCGACATCATGTCTTCTTAACAACAAAGCTCTCCCTCCCCAGATCCGCGAAGGCTGTTATGCTTGTGATGGTGTTGTGGTGTACAGTGACAGAAGTCGTCTGAACTTCTAGATGCCTCCTAACCTCAGTTCTATTTTTTCGCAGGTCAGACCACGTTCCCACTGGGCACTGACAAATCAGAAGTCTGCTGCTAATTGAAATGTATTGGGTCACCACTCCATTCCCAAGGGGGCCAGTGTGTGCAACACAGGTGTTGCAGAGCAAAACGGACTGTATAACCTATCTCACTGACCTCATTAATTAGAACATTAGATCTCCTACTCTTATTTCATAGTAGGAGCACAGCTGCCAAGTACTGCAGAGAAGATGAAGTGTTTTACTAGGAATTGAATTCTTTGCCCAGGACGGAGCAAGACCAGCTTCTGCAGACACTGAAGAAATAATGGAAACCTCCAACACAACGGAAACTTCCAACTCAAGTTTAACCCTGGGGAGGCTCATCTGAATTTGGTCTCAACGACGATCTGCTTTTTTATTTAGATGACACTGAAAATCAACAGCATGGCAGAGAGGGTCCCTACCTTTTTTTATTCGCATGTCTCCTTAAGTACAAGTCCTTCCCTTTGACATGCACATGACTGCCTTTACCTTGTAATTCCATACAAGGCTAGATTTGTGTTTAAACTACTCCTTCCTAAAAAGCAGTGTGGTCCAGAGATTGGAAGACAGGCTTGGAAACCAGGAGACCAAGGTTTCAAACCCCACCGCAGTCAGTCGCTGTGTGGTCTTCAGCAAGCCACTTAACCATCCTGTGCTTCAGTCCCAGTCAGACGTTAACATGGGAAGAAGTAGAGCCCCAATGTAAATGAAATAGTGCACCTCCATTGGGTTAGCTTAAGAAAATTCTTTAAAAAATATTATAGTTGTTGTCCCAACAACATCAATGTCATCTCTACCTGCCACAACTTAAAACTGGACAGATGTAATGAAAGGGGTGTAAATGCATCTAAAAAGTAAGGACCTTTCTAAGACCCTGTTTCTTTAGGCATGTTATTAAGATAATGTTTTCATATGTAAATGTATCCAAATGTTGTAATTCATGTGTAGATGGTTCCTACGTACAGAACGATGGTTGAAAATATGGCCAGTCCTGCCGTCCCGGTGGCGCTGAGGACTGATGCGCTGGACGCCACACCTCGTGCCACGCCGTGTTTGGGAACAAGCACAGATTGCCGGGGGTTGGCCGGGAGGAGGAAGGCTGAGTGTCCCATGGACAGCTCTTCTATGGGGAGGGTGGGTAGGGAGGTCCAGCAAGATGCCGGCTCCTGGCGGCAGCTGGAGGCCGGTGCATCCTTGGGGCCGATTGGATGGGGCGGCATGGGCGGTGTCTGATGTGCAGTGTATGAAACCATGTGTTGCAGCGTCATTGACACAATTGCACACCCATGCCGAGGGAGGGTGGGGAATACATAAGAAAGAAAATCCCGTCGGCAACATGACAGCTGCCCCGACAGTGCCACCACGGACGCACCCAAGTCAGCTCCCTCCTGTGCCTGCCCTCCAGGTCTCCGCAGTGGTGGAGTAAGTAACCGCTGCAATGCGGCCTGGGAAGGGCTGAGGTGAGAGGGTGAGCTCTGGCAGTGGCCGAGAAGGCTGGCTGGAAGGAGGAACCAAAGGCACAACCCCCCCCAGCTGAGGAATAAAGAAATTAATTTAAAAGGAAAAAAAATTAAATACGGGCAGTCCCAAATCTGTATGATCCCGGTTAAAATAAACTTTATTCATCATCATTTATTGATAACTGTACCGAAAAAGGAGAAAGGAAAATATTCATACTTTCGGTAATTTCTTTTCTTTCAGCTGTGCTTCCATCACTCCTAATGAGTGAGTAGCTCCACCCTCTGCTGCTGATTGGCAGGGGATGAAAAATGAGATCCCACGTGATGGCCCCGCACAGCCGCAGCAGACTAGAAACCAACATCTGTCCCCAAGTACAGTATATACAGGTAAAACAGAGAGATAGGAGGAAAGAGATGGGTGAGAACAGAATGAAGGATGCAAAGCTGGAAGAAAAAAATTATTGAAGTTAAGAAATTTTCCTTTCTCCAGTACAGAGGGTGCATCTGTCACTCCTAACGAGTGGGATGTGAATAGCAGTAGTCCCCAAAAAAGGGAGGGCAGATCAATAATGCAGTCAAAATCTCATGGGCATTGTCAGCCCGGTGGTGCTGAGGGTTGAGGCACTGGACGCCACACCTTGCGCTACACTGGCGACCCAGGTTTGGGAACGACCTCGGGTTGCCGGGGTGCCAGCACGGGGGTGGGGTACATTGAGCATTGCCTCTCTCCTAGCTAAGGGTGGAGTCGCCTGCCTGTAGTCCCGTCACCGAATGGAGGTTCAGTGCTGGCACAGGCGGTCAATGGCGTGACTGGACAGGAGGGCAACCTGAACAGCATGCACGTGCTACATCGGGGACACATGGGTGTAGGTGCCGGAAGAAAACCAACAAAAATACAGAAACAACATATGGGGAAAAAAATAAAATCTCATGGGCATAAGAAATTCACCAACAGATGGATCACGTAGAGGAAACAACCTGACGAACAGTGCAATCAAGGCCCGCATCCGAGAGTTTGGCGATGTCCAGTTTACAAAGCCTGATGGACATATGTGATCAACACCAAGTCACCGCCTTGCAAATGTCAAGATCAGATACCCCTTTCAATTTTGCCTATGAAGTCACTATTGCTCTAGCAGAATGTGCCATCACTCCCATTGGAGGATCTCTATCTTACACCTTGTAAGCCTCCATAATAAACTCCGTAATCCATCTGGAAATAGTCAGTTTAGAGGCTTTCGTTTCCTGGACTGGTGAAGAATGAAAAAGCCAGCTGTCTGTCTATAAGGTTCCATTCTGCATATACAGCACTTCACAGCTATGCAGACATCCAGAGTGTGATACTGGCACTCCATATCAGACACCGGCTTCTGCAGAAAGATGGTAACACCAGTTCCTGGCTTCAATGGAAGGCTGACTTGACTTTAGGGACAAAACCTGGAGAAGTACAGAGGACAATTTTATCTGGATGAAAAAAACAAAGAGCTCAGATGTGGATAGTGCTCCAAGCTCTTCCACTCATCTAGCTGAAGTAATGGCCACGAGACAGACCACACTGAGGGTGAGCCACATGAGATGTATGGAAACCAGGGGTTCAAAGGGCTTAGCCATTAAAGTGTTGAATAGTCTTTGAAGAGAAATAGCATGACAGAACCTGGTGATGTGAGAAGGAGCACCCAAAGCAAGCAGATAATTTATAAGAAGCGGGGGGGGGTCTCATTTAGGGTATTAAAAAAAAAGAAAGCCAGTGTGTGTTTCTGTGTTAGGGAAGGGGACCGTATCAACTTAGTTTGCTAAGTCAGGAGCAGAAGAGAGAAGTTAATTGGGGGTGTGGCTTGAGCAGTACAAAAGCAAGCATCTCCAATTACAGCTTCCTGCTGCTCACTTCTGGCAAAAGAATCTTGCTTTCAGAGCAAGAGACACCCGACAAAAAGAGAGACACCTGACTAAAAGCTACAGCTTTTCTTAGTACTTGCCCTCCCTCCCATGCTAAGCCAGTTCTACTTTTATAGCCACTGGATTTGACTGACAACAGGAACTTCCTGTTTGGCAGTAGGAAGGGAAGGATCACTGACACATTAGTTTCATCAACCTTGAAGGAAAAATTATAGCTCTTTCTCCCCACTTCCCCAGCTGCTGGAGGTCTGAGGAAGGAGGAGACTACTGAAGAATACAGGAAGTTCCTGTCCCAGAACAGGAAGGGTGAGAGTTGTAAAGGCACATAGCCAGTGGGAAAGTAGGTTGAAAAATACATAAAGAGAGGGAAGAGTAAGCACACAAAGCAACAGGAGAGGGGACACAAAATAAGACATGATGGGAGAAGTGCAGTGCAATGGCTGTGGGGCGGCAGTGTTCTGGGAGGTATTCTAGAGGCTGCGATGCTGCCCTATTTGTAGGCACCTCTCTGGTCTGAGGGAGGAGGTTACCCGTCTCCAGGCTGACCTGGCTCGGATTCATGAAACCTCCTCTCCCACCCAAAGACCACCAGGGCCACCACTGCTACCTCAGAGGTTGCCAAGAAAGAGGAACGGTTGGACCAAGGTGGGCTCAGGGAGGGAGAGGGTGGTGGAACAGAGGTGCATTCCTCCAGCTGTACCTCTCCACAATTCATATGTTGTTCTGGTGAAGAGTGGCTCCTCTATGGAGGCATCCGTAGTGGATACCAAGGAGGATCAATCAATCAACTTTATTTAACCAGGCATTAACACCATTGAGCAAAACTCATTTTCAAAGTGGTCCTGGACATTAATACAATACAGTACAATACATAAATTACAATTACAATGGAAAAAAAAAAAACAACAAATAGAATCTTGTGAGGGTGACAAGCACTATACATACCGGGCATCGTAATTAACATACAATGGTACAGCATAGTAAACTTATAGGAGTGAGGATAGATGACAATCCCAGATGGTCTCCGCTAAGTAAGAGCTCATACATAAGTGATAATAAGCAAGGCGGTATTAATGGAATAGAGCAGTAGTGGGGTGAAGGAGAAGACAGCCAAAAGGGAGGCCAGAAGACATAGTAGTGGGAATAGACTGGTATAATCAGGATTAGGGAGCTAGTGTAGAGGGTGCAAGGTTTCTGCTGCTTGGGATATATGGTGAATGAGATACTTAGGCTTGGGATTAGGGAGTGGCGCCAGTGGTTTAGGGATCACAGACGTCTAAAACAGCTGCATGATTCCTTTTAGATAATCTGTAATTAGGGCTTTGAATGTGGACATGCTTGGTAATGAGGATAGTTTTAATGAGCTTTGCATAGTGTTCCAAAGTGAAGAGAATGAGGAGTTGATTGCTGCAGAGCCATAGTTTGTTTACACTCTAGGGATCTGGAAGCAAATTATGGAGAAGCGTCTCAGGCCATAGGAACACTTGGCCTGTTTGAAGAGGTGCGAGATGTCAGTAGGGAGGTTATCAGATAATGCTCTAAGGAACCAGAGGAGAGCGTCCCTTTTTCTCCTAGTTGACAGCGAGGGCCACCTCGACACCTGGATGCTAGGAACCTCCACAAAGGAGATCCACAGGAGGGTGGCACAAGACCCCACAGGAAGGAAACAACTCCTGTGGGGGACCCAATCATTAGGGGGTAGAAGTGGGGG
Source organism: Neoceratodus forsteri (assembly GCA_016271365.2). Lineage (NCBI taxonomy): Eukaryota > Metazoa > Chordata > Ceratodontiformes > Ceratodontidae > Neoceratodus > Neoceratodus forsteri. The sequence goes on along the minus strand of JADMNL010000025.1, from coordinate 386,166,698 downwards.
GGGGGGAGAAGGAGGTAAGGTGCCTATCTGGCGCTACAGCTTGGAGGGACAGGAAGCGAATCCTCAGGATTGCAGGAGCAGCTGCACGAGGGAGGGAGCTGGATGTCATTGTCCACCTAGGGACAAATGACCTGGCTAGGAATGGGATCAGAGAAGTGCAAGAGGAGTTTGTAGAGTTGGGGAGGGGCCTTAGACAAGTAGCACGTACGGTAACCTTCTCGGAGGTGCTGCTTGTCTATGGCAAGGGTGATGCTAGGGTACTCCGCACCATGGGATTCAATGAATGGTTGAAAAACTGGTGTGGAGCTCAGGTTTTGGCTTCAGTGGGGACTGGGGAGCCACCTGGAGGGATACAGGCCTATACTGGCGCGATGGTCTGCATCTGTCCAGGTGGGGAATCAGGATCCTAGGTGATAGGTTTAAATACTTCATTGGCAAGCATTTAAACTAACCAAGGGGGGAGGCACTGAAAAGTAGCAGGGTAATCCCAGCCTCCCCCCACAAAACACGGTAATTAGTGAAGTAAACACCAAGGTAGAGAAGTCATTAGGGAGCAGGACAGGGGTAAATGCAAAAAAAGGTAGTAAGGACAGGGATGAAGCTAAAAGAGGTAAGGCCATCAAAAAATGGAGGGTGATGAGTACCAATGCCCATAGTCTGTGTAACAAGCTCCCTGAACTAGTGGCCTTGATGGAAGAGGGATGCCTGGATGTTGTGGCAGTCACTGAAACATGGTACACAGAGAACCATGACTGGGATGTCAACATACCAGGATACACAATCTACAGGAGGGACAGGGAGGGTAAAAGAGGAGGCGGAGGAGTAGCTCTGTATGTAAGGGAAGGGATTAAAGCAACAGAATTAAAGAGTAAGCAGGGAGAAGATGAGGCACTATGGGTCACCCTGGAGACAGGAAATGGCACCACAATCCACATGGGGGGTTGTGTACAGACCTCCATCTCAAGGAGAGGGAATGGACAAGGAAATGATAGAAGGCATCCTTAGAATGGCAGAAAAAGGGGAGATATTGTTGATGGGGGACCTGAATATGCCAGATGTTAACTGGAGCACCTTTGCTGCAGGCACATCTAACAGCAGGGTCATTCTTAATGCCCTACGAGGGGCATGCCTCAAACAGTTAGTGTTGGAACCCACTCGGGAGGGAGCAATCTTAGACCTAGTACTCTCAAACAGGGATGGAGAAAGGATCTCAGATTTAGAAGTGGGTAGCCATCTGGGGAACAAGCGACCACCAAACTGTGTGGTTCACGATAAACACAGCCATAGAGTCAAGCCATACAAAAGCAAGAGTATTGGACTTTAGGAGGGCTCTATTTGGGAAAATGAGAGAGCGCCTCAGAAAAGCACTAGAAAACGGGCAAGAAGGAGGGGTGGAAGAACAATGGGGAATAATCAAAACTGCCATCACAGAGGCAACAAGCCTTTGTGTGAAGGGAATCAACAAAACAAAACGAAGGAAAAAACCACTATGGTTCTCAAAAGAGGTGGCAGGGGAAGGTTAAGGAGAAAAGGACAGCATTCAGGAAATATAAGGAAACACAGAAGGAGCAGGACAGAGCACTTTATCAGTTAAAGCAGAAGGAGGCAAGGAAGGCGGTCAGAATAGCAAAGGCCCAAACTGAGCAAAAGATAGCCAACTCTGTTAAGAAGGGAGATAAAGTCTTTTATAGGTACATTAGGGAGCGAATGTGGGCAGAGGGTGACAGTGAAAAAGCAGGGATACTGAATGAATATTTCTGCTCAGTCTTCACAATGGATGAGGAGGGGAAGGTACCTAAACCAAACAAGAGAAACACCCTGGATAGTGGGGCTCGATACCAGTCCATTCACAGAAGAAAGTGTTCTGAAAGAACTCTTGAAACTGAGGGTGCACAAAGCAATGGGGTCTGATGGGATTCACCCCAGAATTCTAAAAGAATTAAGGGTTGAACTACTGACACCACTGACTATTCTCTTTAACAAATCATTGGAGGATGGGGTGGTACCCGGGGACTGGAGGAGGGTGGATGCGATTCCCCTTCACAAAAGTGGGAGCAAGACAGAGGCAGGAAACTAAAGACCTGTCAGTTTGACCTCAGTGGTAGGGAAAATGATGGAATCACTTCTGAAGGAAAGAACTGTTGAGTACCTAGAGGCCAGCGGGGCACAGGACCCAAGGCAGCATGGATTCACAGCAAGAAGGTCATGTCAGACAAATCTAATTGATTTCATTGACTGGGTGACCACAGTAGTAGACCAGGGAGGGGTTGTGGACATGGCCTACCTAGACTTTAGCAAGGCATTTGACACAGTCCCACACAAAAGATTAATAAACAAATTAGCCAGCCTGGGAGTGGGTCCCAAGGTGGTAGCCTGGGTAAAACACTGGCTGGACAACAGGACACAGCGGGTAATAGCAAATGGAGTCCACAGTGAAGAAAGGAGGGTTACTAATGGGGTACCGCAGGGTTCAGTACTGGGGCCGGTCCTTTTTAATGTCTTTATAAGTGACATTACAGAATGACTAGAAGGGGAAGTAGGTCTCTTTGCAGATGACACAAAGATCTGCAACAGGGTTGATACGCAAGATGGGGTGGAAAGGATGAAAAGGGACTTGGCAAGGTTGGAGGAATGGTCAAATGTATGGCAGCTAAGATTCAACGCAAAGAAGTGCAAAGTAATGCACCTGGGAAACAAAACCCAGGGGAAAAGTACACAATGAGGGGTGAGATACTGACAACAAAAATGGAAAGGGACCTGGGGGTAGTCATATCAGATGACCTAAAGGTGGGCCAGCAATGTGAGAAAGCAGTAAGGAGGCTGGGGGATACTGGGATGCATAGGGAGGCATCACCAGTAGAAAACAGGAAGTTGTTGGCCTCTGTACAGACAGTTGGTATGACCACATCTGGAGTACTGTGTACAGTTCTGGAGACCCCATCTTCAAGAAAGACAAACAGGTGGAGGCTGTCCAGAGGAGGGCACCAAATGGTGCAGGGTCTGCACCAGAAGACACATGAAGAAAGACTAAAGGAGCTTAAGATGTATAGCCTCGAGGAAAGGAGGGAGAGGGGGGACATGACAGAAATTTTCCAATATCTCAAGGGAATCAACAAAGTCCAAGAGGGTAGCATCTTTCAGAAAAAGAGATGTGCAAGAATTAGGGGGCACAATTTGAAGATAGAGGGGGGACGGCTCAGAGGTAATGTGAGGAAGTATTTCTTCACAGATAGCGTTGTAGATGCGTGGAACAGTCTTCCTGAGGATGTCGTAGAGTCAAAAACAGTGGGGGAAATTCAAGAATGCATGGGACAGACATAAGGCAGTTCTAGTGGGGGGGTAGGAGGAAGTAGGCTGTTGGTTAACTAGGATCTGCAGCTTATCAGCTAGGTAGGGAAATGGGCAGACTAGGTGGGCCATACGGTCCTTATCTGCCGTCAAATTCTATGTTTCTATGAGTCCACAGTGAAGAAAGGCGGGTAACTAGCAGGGTCCCGCAGGGTTCAGTACTGGGGCCAGTCCTCTTTAATGTCTTTATAAGTGACATTGCAGAGCACCTGGAAGGAAAAGTATGTCTCTTTGCAGACGACACAAAGATCTGCAACAGGGTTGATACACAGGGTGGGGTGGAAAGGATGAGAAGGGACTTGGCTAGGTTGGAGGAATGGTCAAATGTATGGCAGCTCAGATTCAACTCAATGAAGTGCAAGGTAATGCACCTGGGAATCAAAAGCCCAAGGGAAGAGTACACAATGGGGGGGTGAGATACTAACAACAACAAAAATGGAAAGGGACCTGGGAGTAATTATATCAGATGACCTAAAGGTGGGCAAGCAATGTGAGAAGGCAGTAAGGAGGGCTGGGGGGATACTGGGATGCACAGGGAGAGGTATCAATCGTAGAAAACAGGAAGTTGTTATCCCTCTGTACAGACAATTGGTGAGACCCCATCTGGAGTGCTGCGTGCAGTTTTGGAGACCCCATCTCCGCAAAGACATAGATAGTGTGGAGGCTGTCCAGAGGAGGGCAACCAAAATGGTGCAGGGTCTGCACCAGAAGACATACGAAGAGAGACTAAAGGAGCTTAATATGTATACCCTTGAGGAAAGGGGGGGGGACATGATAGAAACTTTCAAGTACCTCAAGGGAATCCACAAAGTCCAAGAGGGTAGCATCTTTCAGAAAAATACATGTGCAAGAACAAGGTGGCACAATTTGAAGATGGGGGGGGGATGGCTCAAAGGTAATGTTAGGAAGTATTTTTTCACAGAGAGGGTTGTGGATGCATGGAACAGCCTACCTGAGGAGGTCGTGGCGTCAAGAACAGTGGGTGAATTCAAGAATGCATGGGACAAACATAAGGCAATTCTAGTGGGGGATAGGAGGAAGTAGGCTGTTGGTTAACTAGGATCTGCAGCTTATCCATCAGGTAGGGAAATGGGCAGACTAGGTGGGCCAAGCGGTCCTCATCTGCTGTCAAATTCTATGTTTCTATGTAAGGTGGAGACTGAGCATGACATAAGAGTTCCCCCAGGGTGGCTGCATGAACCCGAAGAGTCACTGGACTGAGATACATTTTGAAGCCTCTCAGAAGGAAAGCCAGAACCTCAGAAATGGTGGATGCAAATGGATGATCCTCATCCAACAAAAATAACGGTTCCATACGCGATGGTGCGCCTTGTTGGTAGATGCCTTTCCTGAAGAAAGGAGCATCCTGACTACCTCTTCTGAATACCCACACTGTTCAAGTTCCATACTCAGACATAAATTGCGTAAATTCGGATGCTTGACCGGACCTTATGTGGGAAGGTCGCTCTGAGAGGGAAGATAAGAATGTGGAGTCACTGAGTGTCTGAGCAGGGATGTGAACCGTGGTCTCCTGTGCTAATAAGGGGTGATAAGAAGAAGCTTGGCCCAGTCTTAAATTACCTTCTCTATCACGTGGGGAATAATGTGTATCGCAGGAAAGACGTACATAATTTCTGAGGACCAATCCAGACTGAAGACATCTGCCACTGACGCACTTGCTTCAGGTACAATGGAAAGTTTCCGTTTGTGACTCCATGCAAACAGGTCTAGTTCTGGAGAGAGCGGCATTCAAGTAACCTGTTAGAAAATTGCGGATCCAAGGACCATTCTCCTGGTCACACAGTATACTGACTCAGCCAATCCACTGTGGAATTCAACGTGTCCTGTAGATGCATTGCTGAGTTGGAGAGTAGACTGCTTTCTACCGATAGCAGCGTGCTCAGTGCTTGACAGAGAAGGGTCCAGTTTCTGGTCCCCCCTTGTTTGTTGATGTAGGCGACTACTGCCCTGTTATTGCTGATCACCAGAAGTGAGTCATGGCATATAACAGCAGCAAAGTGATGATATGTTAGAGCCACTGCACTAAGTTCTAACATGTTGATGTGTGCTCACTTGTCCAGATGGGACCACAGACCCTGTACCGTATGCTCAAGCAGATGGGTTCCCCAACCTGTCCCACTTGCATCCATGAAGAGGCAAATTGGATTCCTCTGGGGTTGTGGCATACTTTTATGCAGATGTGTCAGAATATCAGTCACCACCAGTGGGACCTTCAGACATCTTCCAATAGGTTCCACAACTAATGCGAATCCCCAGACCTCTGGCTCCATCATGACAGAAGGAAGGGCTGCCACTGCCGGAGGTGTAGAGCAGCCAAAGGCTCACGGTCCAGACAAAAGACAGAAGTGCCCAACATTTCCATGATGTCCTCAGCCAACAGCCGTGACTTCCCAAGGAATGTGCTCAACAGGTCCTGGAGTTGTATTTGTTGGTTTGTTGTCAAGGACACTGGCTTTGATCATGTCAATATGCAGCCCTACATAAAGATGATCTAAGGTAGTTGAAGGAGATACGGAGCTCTTCTTGTAGTTGATAACCCAGTTAAACTTCTGGAAGGTCTCCAGAGTGCGAGCTACTGCCTTGTTTGCTTCCTCCACTGAAGGAGCCCAGATCAGAATAGGTGACGAAGTGGATGCCTTGTTCCCAGAGATGCACCACGAGCACAATCAACACCTTCGTGAAGACTGTGGGTGTCAACGCCAGAATGAAGGGAAGAGCTGTATGCTGGTAGTGTTGGCTGTCCACCACGAATCATTGGAATCTGACATGTTGAGTTCAGATAGTAATGTGCAGATATGCATCCTGTAGGTCGATGGAACCGATGAAGTCCCCTGAGAAGATCTCTGTCACAACTAAAGCTAGAGAGACTACTTTTAACTTGATGAACTGGTACAGGTACTTGAGATCTACAACAGGCCTGTGCCTCAACCGCACCCGTGATTTTTTGGGCACTATGAATAATGTCAAATAAATTCTGGAACCACGTTCTTTGACCAGCACAGGCTGAACTGCCCTTATTGTCTGAAGGTGAGAGATGGTTGACACCACTGTTTGCAGCTTAACTGGTGATCTGGAGGTTTGAGGGCCTAGAAACCTTGGCAGATGATGCAAGTAAATTCTATGTGGTATCCAGTCTACACAATGTCCTGAACCCATCCATCTTAGTAGATTTTGGTCCATGTCCCTGAAAAGAAGCTTAGCCTTCCTTCTGAGCGGAGCGGGGGCAGGGCCAGCATACCTTCAGAATGCGTTGGAAGATTTCCTGTCATAGCTGCCTCTGCTTCTGTTATGGTTACCACCTCTTCTGGACTGATTCATGAAATAGAGTTTCGCTCCAAATGCTCTTCAGCCGTGAAAAGGACTTTTGTCACCATATCCTTGGCTGTTGTGAAAAGGTCTGGGCCAACTGAAACTGCTCCTCTCCAGTCTTTGGTGATGATGCTTTATTTTCTGGATCTCAGCCAAGTCCTTAATGTCTTTCAGCAGGGTGTCTCCAAACAGAAGCTTGCCATCATATGGTTCTTGCAGCAACAAGGTCTTGGACTGAATGCATGCCATTCTCTGAGCCAGAGTGTTCTCCTGGTGATGACGTTGGCCACTGCTGCAAGCTCTGACGCATCCTCACAAGCGTCAGCAAGATAGACCACCAACATTTTTGCTAGGCCTGCCTTCTTTGCTATGTCCCAGTAAGTGAAGACTTCTTACCCTTGGAGGAAGACCCAGAGATGTTCCCAATGTCCCTGCACCACTCCAGGAGTGAGCACGCTGTCTACGAGCACGAAATGGCTATCTGCAGGACTGTGAAACAGTGCTTCATATGTCAGTTTGAGTGCAACCTCTTGCCCCTAACGTCCTTGAGAGTTGCAGTTCTTTCCAAAGGGAGAATAGTGTCCTTTGCAAGAGAAGAGGACAAGGCATACACTTACCGGGCCTGGTGTGCCTTATCCCTCTTGATGTGAACTGAATAGAGTTTACAGAATAGCCTCAAATTAATTTTCTTTTTTAATTATATTCTACTGGCAATACATTACATAAAACAATGCCTGCAGGTAGGCATACTTCAAAGGATGATATGTCTAACACTACAACATTCTTACAGCGAAGGAATCTGAATGCCCCTGCGCCTTGTTACATAATGTGGAGGTGATCAAAATACATAGAATTTCTCATTTAGTACAAAACAATATCATAGGTCCCAATATGTCCAAGCATTTAAACATTGTAATGACAACTGTTGCCATGAGAGGGGATTTCAAATAGATCATCAAAACATCATGCACCCTGTACGGAAAAGTTAAACATCCCCTACCACCCCTTTAAGGAGTATAAAAACATGATTCCAAACATGAAGATTTGAATCGCATTTTGAACTGTTCTCTACAAGCTTCCCTTTTAATGTGAAGTGGAAAGCCAAGTCTTCTTTGAATATTATCTGAAACTCGGAGAACATTTCACTAAAAATTAGGTTTAATGTAAATAAACAGTTAACTATGCTGAAAGATAATTTTTTCCCCAATAGGAAAGTCAGTCTGGCCCAATAAACAGTGCGGCAGCATCTCAAATGCTGGTGAACATTTGCATTGTTCCTGTTCTGTCTCTTGTAACACAGTGTTCCATCAAACATGTTAGAAACCGCACCAGTCATTACAACAGCCAACGACGATGAGAGGCTGTATTTCACAGTTCGTGCTGCAGCACTAAAAGGGCACTAAACTGAAAGGGATGAAGGGGCCACCTGATGAAATTCCAACCATGCTAACAGGCACCATCTTAAACTCGCCAAGCTCTGAACCCAGACAAACTGTAGAAGTTTACTACAGCTATAATCTTCAGACAGTACAACCAGTCCTAAAGTCAAAGTGCTGGGTCAGTGGCTTATTTCAGGAAGACATTAATGTATGCAGCTGCAGCCCCACCCCCACCCCCGTGACCTATCAACCCATTAAACACAGTACTTCAGACAGTTTCCTCTCCCCTACGAGGTTAGATTCTTAGCCCCTTGCACTGAACTGCCGTCCGGTTTTCTGATGTAGTTGTGCTGCTTCTGAAGGGTCGGAAAACTGAAATGTTTCCCCCCATATAGGCTATACATACTGGCTACTATCAAAAGAATATTGTGGATCTCTAGTTCTCTTAGATGGGCCAAGACCCCATCAAGACTTTTCCTATGCATCCTTGTTGTATAGCTGAGGTCCGGCAAGACATGAAGAGGGAAATCATTTCATAACAAGAGGCTTTTTTTGTTTAGCACAGTGCAAAATGGTGTCACACTCCAAGGATGTTCTGAGAATGATCAAGACGGTTCAGGACTGAGTTCTCCTGAGGCCACGAGGGTTCTCCCTCCATGCAGCATGACTGATATGCTTGGAGGATCTGGAAGTCTTCCTCAAGTTCAAATAAGTATTTTAACCATTTGGTCATGCAGTTGTGTGGCTGATCTCCTTCCATTTCCTCTGGCAGGCCAAGCAGTTGAATATGTATTGCTCAGGCAGTGTCTTCCAAATTTTCTAGGAGTCTCCAGAGTAACCCATTTCCCTTAGCCAGCTCTGCCGACATTGCTAGGGCCTTGCCTGTGGTTCTTGAGGCTCCCTTTGTGTCTTCCACCATTGCTCCAAGCTTCAAGTCCATTTGCTTCATTTGAGAAGCATAGTCTTCCACTCCACGATCCAGGCTTTGGATCACCTTTAAACAAGGCTGTGTAGGATGGGTGCAATAGGTCTTGATCTCCAGCCGTGGCTCTCTGGTCCTTGCTAGTCCCCTGTTGTCGATCTTTTGGTCAGGCTCTCTCACCAATGGTGGCCAACTTCTTTCCTCAACCCATATCTGCTCACAGTTAACACCGAGGCACAATAAATTAGATCAGCTTCACCATCCAGATCTTCTGTACCAGTCTACAATGTTTCTAAGTTTTCCAACTTTAAATCTGCTTCTTTATACTTTTTCTTTTATTACTTGCAGAGCTCAGCCTAGACACTATTCACATTGGCAGCTAGCCATGCCCCACCCCTCTAACCCCCAAATTTGTTTTTTTTTGATTTTGTGAGAACTCCATGTCTTCTTTATGGCAGCCTCTGTGGAGATGTAAAGAGGGAATACTGGAGCCTTCTGTGATGTTAAGGCAAAAATGGATCCTTGCAAGCATGATTAGTTCATTTGATAGATGCAGTCAAGCGTGAATCTTCTTAGCTAGGTCATCTTGTACACTAGGAAGAAGGGTCCACCTATGTCCTCTTGGTCTGACTTTGATGAGCGACCAGAGGATGAAAGTTCCCTATCTCACTGTTTTGGGAAGAAACTGTGAGAGAGCGACTGCCCTGCTAATCCAAGTTTCTACATTTACTGGGGGACCTTGACTTCGAACTGTGGCGCAAGCGGGGACTGCGCAACTACCCTTTTTGTTGACATGCATTTAACCTTATGCCTTTGACGGTGGTCAGGTGAACCAGATCCCAATCCCCTCTGGTGATTAGCCTTCTGCCAAGAAGACCTGCTTGCGGACTTGTCATTTTTCTCATACTGCTGCACTCCGTGCTGACCAATGAAGTCATACTGCTTAGCTGTGGGAGCCTGACTAGCAGCTGTCATTTCATGCCTAAAGTGAGCTTAAGGGGGCCGCTACAGACAAGGTGGAGTTGCTACAGAGCAGGAGCTGACACATACACACGCGCTCCTTGAGCAACAGACATGGCCACAGAATGAATAGAAAACTCAGACAAAGAAAGCTTATGGAAAGGGAAAAAGGAATAGCCTGAAGAAAAAAGTACCAAAAACGCATGACTGACAACCTCCATGCAAGCAGCAGCAAGGCAAGAGGATCAACCTGCAAAGAAGAGTTATGTACTTACCGTAACGGTAGATCTTTTAGAGAATCTCTTCCATTAAGTAACACCTTTGGAACTATACCCCCATCAGTGCTAGGACCACACAGAAACTTTTACTAACCAGAGGCCACCCATGACATCATCCATCAGCATCTATATAAACGTGGGCGGCCACATCTCTCCTCAGTCCCCTGCCAGAGATTAGACTCAGGGGACCTCCACCATGGGGAACTTGAGAGATGCAGTAAGTCCAGCCCAGGCATCAGAGGCGAGGCATAGGGCCAGATATATGATGCATGAATTAGGTTCAGGCACAATACCTCATGCAACCCTCACTGAATCAGAAAGGGGATGGTGGGGCAGCCAGAATGGCCTAATAGAAGAGATTCTCTCAAAGATCTATTTTTGTGGTAAGTATGTAAATGTTCTATCTTCTCCGAGAATCTCTCTCCCATTAGGCCACACACTTGGAATGATCCTCAAACAGTCTCAAAACATCAGAGGGAGGCTGGTACAGTCAGATATGTTCAAGACAGCAGGCCTTGCAGCACAACAAGCCCAAATCCAACACTTCTATGAGAGACTATGTCCAGACTGCAGTGTTTTGTTTTGTTTTGTTTTTGCTATTACTTTTTCTTCTGACGCCGGCCATCCTCGGGAGAGAGCCCCCGCCCACCATCCAGTGCTGGCCCATACTCCCCAGGGCTTGCCCCCCCCCCAAGCAGGGTTCCCCAACCCCCAGAGACCGGATCCAGTGTGGCCAGTGCCATGGCTAGCCAGGAGCGGACGGCCTGAAAGGCGTCCACCATCATTCACAGCGGCATCGTTTTTTTCTGTTTTTTCTCCCCAGGAGATCAGGCGTGCCATGACATCTGTGGAGAGAGCATGCACGCATCTGCATGCGCTCCCTCCAAGCATCTGCCCCATCTCCTCCCCCTTTTTACAGTATCAGCACACTGTTCCCCAGCCTCCGCTAGGGAGCAGGCAAATGCCAAGCACTGGCGACCTCCCCCCCCCCCAGAGAGCAGTCCACTAGATGCTTGATCCTCCTCTCCACCACCTCTGCTGACCACCGACAGCCTGTGCTCATTCCCAACACGGGTTGCCGGCGTAGCGCGAGGCAAGGCATCCAGTGCCTCAGCGCCACTGGGCCAGCTTAGACTGCAGCGTTAAGTAAAGGTGTGGACAGTACTCCATGTGGCTGTATCACAAGTGTCAGCTGCAGAATCATTTCTGAAACTAGCAATCGAAGTAGCTATTCCTCTTGTAGAGTAACCACAAACTGCACCAGGAAGTTCTTTACCATACTTCCTACAACAGACTGCAATACAATGTGCCAACCATTTGGATAGGCACTGTTTAGACACAGGTGTGCCATCTTTCCCTGGGGCGAACAAAACAAAAAGCTGAGAGGACCTTCTGCAATCCTTGGTGCGATTCACATAGAATGTTAGTATCCTATGGACATCCAAAGTATCGAGCAGCACCTCACTCTGATTAGCATGCTCAGGAAAAGACAGGAAGGTGCATCATCTGATCCAATGCAAACTCAGATACTATCTTCAGTGAAAATTTACAACTGTGGATAGGAGAGTTCATATGAAGAATCTCTCTCAAAAAAAGTACAGGACACCTCCAGTTGTGCAACCGTATTTTTTTGAGAAGTATTCTTCATATCAATAGGGGCACAGAAGACTGACATGGCAGCCAAATGCACCTTAAGTGAGGAATATTATACATCCGAGTCTGACAGGGACACCTCATATTCCAGAACTGCATTTACAGGGCACGTAAGTGGGTCTAAATTCTTGGAAGCAGTCCAACAAGTGAACCGCTTCCACTTCAAGGAATACGTCTGATAGAAGGCTTTCTGGCCACGACCAGAATATCAGCAACCTTAGTGGATACCCTAAATTATGCAATGGTTATGTTCTCAAGGAGCCATGCATGCAGATGGAGGAGTTTCAGGTCCAGATGGACCAAGGATCCCTTGTCCTGGACAACAGACTGTAACACAATGGTAGGAGTACCTGAGGCTCCACTGCCATCTGTTGTAGAAGTGGAAACCATATGTAGCAAGGCCATAACAGAGCAATGAGGATGAGAGGGGCAAGTTCCATCTACAGCTTGATCAGCACCCTCTGTATTAGAGGAACTGAAGGAAATGCCTGCAGGAATTTTCCTTTCCAAGAGAGGGACAACTTGTCTCACCAGAAAACTCCAGGCCCTAGATCGAGCGAGCAGAAATGCAGCAGTTTTGCATTGTGTGGGGATGTAAAAAGGTCCAACTCTGGATGACCCCATCTTGCGAAGAGCTAGTCTATCACTGAGGTCAGCAGTTCCGACTTCTGCCTGTTGGTCTGTGACCTGCTTAGGCTGTCTGCCAAGATGTTTTGGAACCCTGGGAGATGCACGGCTGACAGCTGTCGGCCATGAGATAGAGCCCAATACCATGCTCTTACCACTTCCCTGCATATTGGGTAAGAATGAAATCTCCCTTGCTTGTTCATGTAATGCATCGCACTGGCATTGTCCATCTTTATTAACAGAGGACCAGGGCCTAAAATCTCCTGAAAGGCCTGGAGGTGATACAAAACAGCTCCCCCCTCGGAGTCTGGTAAGGGCCAAGATGAGCTCCCCAGCCAGAGCCACAGACATCCATGATGAGGATCTGTACAGGAGCTGGTACAAGAAAAGGAACGCCCTTTAACAGGTTTTCTAGATCCATCCACCACAGTAACGATTTGCGAAGTGGGGACATGACAAGAACCATTTGGTCCAGCTTGTCAGTCAGCTGATCCCACTGGACCCAGAGTGTCCACAGGGGAATTCTCATATGTAAGCAGGCCAGTGGCACCATCACAATGGCCACAGCCAAAAGACCCAGGAGACGTAGCACTGTTCTCGCAGAGGCAGTGGCTCCCGTATACCAGCGGTGCTTGTGCAATCAGGTTTTCTGCTCTATTCTGAGGCAGGAAGGCACATCCCTTTCTCTGTGTCCAAGATACCACTATGTACTGCACTCTCTGGCAAGGTGTCAATATCTACTCTGGCACATTCACTGTGATCCCCAAGTCACTGAACAACTGACATGTCCGAGACATGGCATACTGCAGAACTTGCCAGGAGTTGGCTTTCCACAGCCAGTCGCCCAGATAGGGGTAGAGTGAACAAATACAGGCCTTCCCTGAAAACGGCTGGTACCACTGCTGCTAAGCATTTGGTGAAGATCTGTGGTGCAGAGGACAAGCCAAAGGGCAATACTCTGAATTGGTAATGTTCCCCCTCCAGCACATAGCGGAGGTATTTCCTGTAAGCTTTCCTTTATCTCTACATGAAAGTAAGCATCCTTCATATCCAGAGAACGAAGCCAGTCTCCTGACTGCAGCAGAGGAATTACAGCTTGCAGAGATACCATCCAAAAGTTCTTGTATTCTGTGCAGAAGCTGAAGTCCCTGCGATCTTGCACAGGAAGCGATCCCCTGTCCATTTTGGGACTAGAAAGCATCTGGAATGGAACCCTTTGTTCATCTGTCCTAATTATTCCCTTTACATACTTGAAAACCTCTATCATGTCTCCCCTATCCCTCCTCTCCTCCAGTGAGTAAAGCCCAAGCTCTTCCAGTCTCTCCTCATAAGGCCTCCCCTCCATGCCCTAAATCATCCTGGTCGCTCTCCTCTGGACCCTTTCCAGCAGTGCTATGTCCTCCTTCAGCTGAGGTCTCCAGAACTGCACACAGTACTCAAGCTGCGGCCTGACCAAGGCATTATATAGAGGGAGGATCACCTCCCTGCTTCTGGATGTAATTCTCTTGGCTATGCAACCCAATATCCTGTCTGCCTTGGCTGTAATTCTTCTACAATTTTCAGAGTTATTCATTTTGACATCTACCACCACCCCTAAATCCCTTTCTCCCAATGTGGCATGCAGTGTGACCCCGGTGTATACATGGCCCGGATTTTAACCCCCAAATGAAGTATCTTCCATTTCCCGGCATTAAATTTCAGTCCCCACCTCCTTGACCACCCCTCCAGGGCATCCAGATCCCACTGGACTGTCCCCCTCGCTTCCTCACTATCCACCAGTGCTCCCAATTTTGAATCATCCGCAAAAAGACTCAACTTATTCCCAACCCCCCTCCCTATATCCGAGATGTAGGCATTGAACAAGAGTGGCCCCAATACTGAACCTTGATGGACTCCACTGATTACAGAGGGTAATGGTGGGTGGGATAATATCCTCCCCCAGGAAGGTAAATGCCCCGAAAGCCAATTTTCAACCCAATTTAGCTCCTGTTCTCCTACCCCCATCTCCCCCATTTTTGCTATCAGTCCATTATGAGGTACTGAATCAAACGCCTTGCTGAAATCTAGGTATAGGACATCTACCGGCCTATGTCTATCCAAGGCCCCTGTCACCCAATCATAAAACTCTACAAGGTTGGTCTGACATGATCTCCCTGGGACAAAATCATACTGTTTATTATCCTGGTGTCCTAACCTTTCCAACTGCCTCCCAAGCCTCTCCTTGATAAAGCCCTCCATTACTTTGCCCACTACAGATGTCCGACTGACTGGCCTATAATTCCCCATCTCCTCGCTAGACCCCCTTTATGTATAGGTACCACATAAGCCCCCCTCCAGTCCTGTGGCACCTATCCCGTCTGCAGAGAGATGTTAAAGAGTGCAGCCAGTGGGGCTGCCAGCACATCCGCCAATTCCTTCATAACCCTCGGATGTATTCCATCCGGCCCCGGCGCCTTATCAGTTTTCAGATTCCAAAGGGCCTCCCTCACCCTATCCACTGTGATTTCTCCCCCCCAAACCACTCCCTCACGTAACCTTCCTGTTCCTTCTTGGTCTGGTCTGGTCTAACCTGTGCCCCAATCTCTTGCCATCCTATGGTCTCAGACTGAGACTGACCTCTCGCTTTTACCGACTCCTCATCTTTCCCATCAGACACGAATACAATTTGCGATACTGTCATTTTGGCAGGGCCTTCATCCTTTTATTCAATTTTGTTTACCCATATTCCATCTCCCATTGGAGCTGCGTGGTTGACCACAGCTAAAAACAACTCCAATTTGGAGTGCTCCCATTTTCACTCTCACCCTGCCCCCCCTCCTCCCAAGCACAACAGCCACTATGTCCACAGAATCTGCCAATGGCAAAGGTCCTTCATGGAGGGGGTTGGGGAAAAGGAGCAGCACAGCACAACAGCATTCCTTCCCTGTCAGCAGCTATTGTGTTCCTAGGGTGCCTAATCTGCATGGACTTGGGCATGTTCTCAATCATTTCATCTGCCTTACTTCCTACAGAGAACCAATCCAATCGATAAGAAAAGGGTGACTCCTTACCTCCTGCTTTGGCACCAGGTACCTTTTTAAATACCCGTTTTTTTGGAAGGGCAGGGATCATAGTTTGTCACTGTAGAGTCGATCTTTTGATCCCTTCCACTTCCTGAAGTACTGCCATGGCCCCAGCACTCAGACATCTGTGTTACGACATTTCAGTAGGGAGAGCCCAGGGGTGGGGTTGGGCTCCACTTTTCAGATATATATTTTAGTGGGCCAATTTGCTAAAATTCATGGCCACCACCTAACTAACACTACTCTTGTTAATGTGGTGTTGACCTTGACTTTTAATAAACAGCCCTCTAAAACACAAAATAATCAATCTGAAAAGAGCCCCCATTAACTTGTGTGAAGCAGGCACCACAGTTCTCCCTACTGAAACAGATAAGATGTCTGAGCACACAGCCACGCCAGCACTTCAGGAAGTGGAAAGGTTTGGGGGACTGGCTCTACAGGGCCAAAATATGATAACTTTAATAGACACACTACAGTTAACAGCATGTTCAATAAGGTTTCACTCAGTTTTAATATTAGGCAGGATTGGCACAAAGTCCTCCACAGGGCTAACTTGTTTTCTGCCAAATTGTGTCTTATTATAGAGAGTTTATTTTTCTTTTCCCACCTAGTTTATGGCTGTGCCAGCAAAATTTGTCAAACACTATTTTCTATCAAATACTCACAGCTGCTCAACAAAGTAGTGGTCTCTAGACTATTAATTTAAGTGCCTGATTTTAGTTGATGTACTGGGGGGAGACTGGGGCGGGGGAGTGGGGGTTAAGCAGGCTACACAGCTTTTTGCATTAGTCTCAGCAGAGATGCTACTAGCTCTCACTCTCCCAAGGCCCAAAAAAAACAACAGCCTTGTTATGTTTAACAGCATATCCCAAAGTGCCGTTTTCGTGAGGCTCCTGTAAAGGAGTCTCATTTATAAAACTGTCAAGTGTGTATGTCTAGACACATTTAACAGGATAACAGCTGAATGAAGGATGAGAATCAGAGAAATACTAGTAACGGACAAATGGTTTTTGGTTCTGGTTTAGACTAGTTCCGAATCAAAATGGAAAAGGTTCTTGTTTCTGAATGCCTGGGTAATTGGCATATTAAATGATAAGGAATAACATGGGGGATGGGTTGCTGTCAAGCAAGTACACCGCCCACACAATAAACGAGTCAAGGTCAAATGCTGTTGGCAGCTGGGATGGGGGATCATACCTCCCACCCACCCTGGGCTGCCTTACTGAGGTTTTCCTGCTTTTTCAAATAAATGAACTCTAAGTGGGCCACCTGATGGCCCAATGGACAGACGTCATGTCTCCATGCCGATGACCCGAGTTCAGGGATGAGCTCAGGAGTGTGAGGCTCAGACAGCCAAGTTGGGACAACATACTGCTTGATGGCAGCATATCCCAGCCAGTGACAGTGCTGGGGGGCTAAACACATGGGTCGAATTGGACCCACTAGTGTAAAAAATGTGGGCCTAAAGAGGAACACACTGGGTCAAAACATAATCAGTGGCAGATTTTGAACAGTTCACGTTCCTTTCCTTTAGATATTGTTATAGAATAAGTGCATCAATTTGGACCCACTGGCAAAGGAAAGAGGGGTCAATTTTGGAAAGGATGCAACTTTTGCCCTTTTGGTTCGTGTTAGTGCTGTCCCTGATCCCAGCCAGGGATTGGAAAGTGACACTTTCTGGTGCTGCAGTGCTTCTGCTGGTGGACCAGGGAGTTTGCTCTCCAAGCACAGGCACACTGCATGTGTGCGAGCCACACACCCTTCACATTGCGCATGCCACCTGAGGACAGGGAAATAAACTTAAGGAAAAACCTGAACGCCCCAGGATGAAAGTCTGTCTCCCTCCCCGCAGGCCATTGACCGTGGCACCTGCTGTCACCAAGATCTGGTCCCTGGAGAGACTCCTGGAAGGGGTTCTATCACAGAGCCTTGAAATCCCCACCATGGGGGATGGAGGTTGGGAGACGTACCTGGAGAAAGTGTGTGAAGGAGCTGGGGTGACAGACAAGATGGGGACCAGTCAGCAAGCAGCATAAAAAAAATTAAAGTAAACTAACAAACAAAAAAAAAAAAAAGTGTGTCCCTGCTTCCACACAAGTCCCAGCCAATTAGCAGGCTGGATTTCCATCATTAGGTTTACAAACTG
Source organism: Neoceratodus forsteri (assembly GCA_016271365.2). Taxonomy (NCBI): domain Eukaryota; kingdom Metazoa; phylum Chordata; order Ceratodontiformes; family Ceratodontidae; genus Neoceratodus; species Neoceratodus forsteri. The sequence goes on along the minus strand of JADMNL010000025.1, from coordinate 386,148,993 downwards.
TTTACAACTGATATGCAGATTTGGAGTTAGCTGTCTAAATTTATTTGCAAACCATTTTTTATTGGAAGTTTTGTTTTGAAAGTTTGTAACCACGTTATTTGACAGGACTGGTCTGCCCGGCTGGATTGTAAAATCTTTTTAACATTGGGATGAACAGATAAGATTATTGGGCTATACACTGCAGCACAGTTTTGTTTGTTTTTTAAATAGAGAGACTACAACAGGGATTTAACTTTTGTTTTTCTAAATGCAATGGAACTTTCATAGCATCATAATGAGCCCAGGCAAAGCTGGAACAACAACTTAACCTGCCCACCCACCCACCCCAAAGGAAATCACAAAGAGCAGCGGGTTCCTGATAAGTGCTGCTGACCGACTTCTGTGGTTCTCTGTCTCAAATAAATAAAAATCAATCATTCTTGAAGTGTGGAGCCAGCCGCCCGGTGGCACTGAGGGCTGAGGCGCTGGATGCCTTACTCACGCTACACCGTGACCCGTGTTCAGAAGTGATCACGGGCTGCCAGGGGTCAGCAGGGGAGGAGAGGGATAGAGCATCCGAGGGACTGCTCTCCCTCTCCAGGGAGGGGGGGACTCCAGTGGTTGGCACGCTTCTGGCCCCTAGCGGAAGCTGGGGGCAGTGCTCCGCTGCTGTGCACCAAAAGGGGGCTGAGATGGGGCAGGCGCAAGGAGGAGCACGTCCCTTCCACTGGCGTCAATACATGCTCCACTCATGTAAGGGGAGTACAAGAAAAAGGTGTCCTAGGCTGCGGTGGCTTGTTGGCTGTCCAACGGGCGCCCTGGCTTCAGGGGCATCGCTGAACTGGATCCAGACAGGTGGGTGAGTTGGGGGATCCCCACCACCCCGCCGCGGGGGTGGGAAGTGAGGGCCCTAACAGGAGCAGGGGGCAGACCGGACGGTGGCCGGAAAACAAGGAAGTGCAGACAGACTAGCCAACCAGGACCCAGGGGAGAAAAGAATAAGCAAAAAAAAAAAGTGTGGCGCCAACTCACAAGCCAAGTGGCAGCACCATCACTTCCCATGCAAGGGGTCCGGGTCACTTCTAGGCCGAGGACCACTGTGGGCTCAGCAGACGATCAGAGATGCTTCCAAAAGAATGCTAATCCCACCTGCCCCTACCAGTGGCTGCCAGCGTTTAACAGAAATTATTAGGCTGGTTGCAGAGGATTCCCCCAAACCACTTTAACTGCTCTGGATTTAGAAGACCTGGCCAGGATTGCTCCACTCAATGGCCTGAACTGTGTTGCGTTGGGGGAGGGGGGGTGGTACTAGGAGGTGGCAGAGAAAAGGTTTGGAGGAACAATTTGTTTTATTTATTTATTTTTAACTCTTACACTTGCCCAACAGCCCCACTCCTTCAGGCCCTAAAGACCACTTCTGCCCGCCAGACTCACCTGTCGCTGTCAGTGAAGGAGCCATCCAGACCTCCAGTTGTCTATCATCCTGGGGCCAGACCGTTCCTGCCAGGGGCTTTCCACTGGCCTCATGGAGGAATGCATTTCTCTCCACACTCCACTCTGCCTGGCATAGAGGAGGAGCTGCACTTAAACCAACCAATGCAGGCTGAAGCGGTCCTATGGTGGTATGCTTGAGGGTCTGTTGGTGGGGGGATGCAGCATTTGTGGCGCTTTTCTCCCCACCTCTCTGACTGACTCAAGCATGCTTGCACCTGGCCTCAAGGAGATGCCAGACAGCATGTCAATGGCAACTCCACTACACTAACACCTGAAGCCACTGAGACAGTGGTGCAACAAGAATTCCCCCTTCCCCTCAGCCTGTGCTCCTCATGTCCTGGGTTCAAGGTGCAAATCTGGGTCACCAGCATGCCAGAGCGGTCCCCCACCGCTAGGCACCACAGAGCCAACCAAATGTTTTTTTTTTGGTTATTGTCTGACACCCTTACTCCCTGCTTGTCCCCATGTGAACATCCACCTTCTCTGACACCTTTTGTTACTAGAGTAAGGGACACAGACACTTAAAATGAGTAGTGAGGGACACTGATCCTCTTAATGAGGGACATAGTCTCAAACATGGAGATACAAGCTCTGAACACTGTGGAAACTAACCACTGTGTTTAGTCGTACAAAGTTTATTTCTGATTTAGCATCTTTGAATATTATGAATCTCTGCTTTCAAGCCCGAATTTACAGCACATTCTCAGTGTGGGCAGCACCTTTTCCACGAGGGACAGATGAAAAGGGCAGCAATTTTGAGGGGTAAAATGAGGGACTCCCTCATAATCAGGGACAGTTGAGAGGTATGTAACCTGTCCTCAAAGGAAGAGAGCTTGATCCTCTCCTCCTCAGCTGACCCCCCGGAGTTTGCTCCTGAATCTGGGTCGTTGACGTGGCAGGCAGTAGGGCTACTGCCGTGGACACAGGGCCTACATCCAATTTTTTTTTTTTTTTTTAAACTATGGCATTTATCAACATTACAGTGAATATTTTCTCAGATAAGGCCATGACAATGAAAAAAAAAAAGATGGTCCTGACTGGAGTTGCTTATTTTCAAAAATATTTTTTTTTGTTTGTTTTACTTTGTGTTGTGCACAAGTAGTTATGTTTGTGCCACAGGAGGTCAACAAGAATTTTCAAGCCCAATATACCCAGTAGACAAAAAATATAACTTGTTTTGTCATTATATTGAAATTTGGCTTAAAAATGATGTAAGGAAGTTTTAGTTTTTTTGCACCTCCCTGTTCCCTGGGACTCCACTCCTTCGGGCTCCCAAGCTTCAATCCCTTGACAGACCATCCTCCACCCCTGCTGCTGTCTCCTGCTGCCAGGCTCCCTAAGCTTCGCTGACCCCCCCCAATGTTCTGGCTCATCGCTCCCAGGGGGCCCCCCCCCCGTTGCCACCAGGGCAGAAGTGACTGTCGTCAGGGGTGACTGTCTGGGAGTACAAGGACGGTGCGCTGGGCAGATGGCAGCATCAGGGACTCCAGGGCGGCCTGTCATCCAGTGCCCCAGGATGGGCCATTTTCTCTCTCCCCCTCCTGTGTGACGGCCACACGCTCGCAGTGTCCAGGGAAGGACACACAGTAGCACGTGGTCAGCCATGCCGCCAAGTGCACCTCCACTGGCAGACCATCAGAAGCCACTTGAGAGGGGTGCAAACCGAACCCTCTATCCCAAGGAGATCCCAAGGAGACTAGCATCTGCGAAGATGCTCTTAACCCTCCTCACCGGTTTCCACTCTGGCCATCCCGGGCACAGGGTGCGAACCCTGGTTGTCAGCATGCTGAGCGATCCCCATTGTTCGGCCTCATGGAGCCGGCTAGAAGTATTATTTTACAGAAATAGTGGTTGAGCCATGGAATTGACTGCAAGCAGAGGGAGCCAAAACCATAAACAGCTTCAAACATGGCTGGGATAGAGCCACGGGTACAGTAGCTACTCATAGAGATGAGGGGGACGGAAACATGGAGAATAGGGAGCACAGGGTAAGCAAAGACCCCCACAGGGACATCAGGTCCTGGTGGTTTGACAGGATAATATGGGCAGAATGGATGATCAGTCAGTCCTTTTTCTGCTCTTATCTACGTTTCTATATCTAACAAATGTTAAGCCAGTGGAGGGAAAACATTGCATAGCACCTTCACTACTGCCATTCTATCGTTCTTCTATGTGTTGCTCCATCTCGAGTGTGGAAGTTGCCATTCTTCCATCTGCTGCTAGAACCGACTCCATAAACAAATCATTCCTGTAAAGGAGCCTGTGCTTTTCTGTTCCACTGACTTGCTAATTTTCCTGTACCTGTACTTGCTACACTTCAACTAGTATAGTGCTGGTTCCATCCCACAATGATTTTATAACAACAACAACAAAAGCATTACATTGTGTGCCGTTCTATACTGTATTTAGCATATAAAAAAAGAAGCAAACGGTGGTATTTTGCCATGTTTTTAGCTAATTCGAATGTTATCAACAGCAGTGGGATAGGTCATCCCTTGCTTACAGACGGCCAAAAAATGCTGCGGTTTGGACATACAAAGCTATCTCAAATAAACTGCCCCAGTATATCTCTGTTTACCTTTGTGCACTCTGGGGAAGTATGCCCTGAGAAGCACCTCATGTATCTACCTTTATGTTTACAAAGCAAAATCTCGCGTTGGCAGAGCAGCCATCAGCCTTGTGCTCCCTCAACTGTGGAACAAGCTGCAAAAAAACGTTGAAATTAACTCACCCCATCAGCCTAGCAGCTTTTAAATCTCTATATCTACATCACAATAAGGAGTCCTGTGCCTGTCTACCCTAAATAGTGACCCTATAAGTCCAAGTACACTCTAATTACTACTGTTAAAAGACTGATCACATCTATAATCGAATCTTCCCTCTCCCCTTTTGCTACCCCCATATCTGTCCCTTCCACATTCCTTTGACCCTGGTTCCAGCTCTAAATTCTCCATACCGTATCACTATATATCTTTTTATACTAGGTTTTATTTGTGTTCAGTGCACCTGATATGTATATTTCTTTACTTTCATGAAAAATTGTGTCCTACCCAAAACTAGCTGTGTCTTCTGTTCCAAACATATACTACTGTCAATGCTACCTGCTGATACTTTGTATATATTGTATTATTGTATCTCACTTTATTGGTATTATTACTATTTTCTTGTGTATTGCATCCCATGTATATTGTCCCTTGTTAACAAACCCAGGTCCACCTCGAAAATGAGCTTGCTCAACGGTGATCGGCTGGTTAAATAAAGACTTTGATTGATTGATTGATATCAGTCGTGCACGTTTCACGAGACTTTAATCAACTGCTACTGAAATAATGAAATTACAGACAGAGCCCTCAGGCGGCCTTTATAATCCCGCCATACTGCTTAAAGCTAATATATGGTATTAATAAACAGTGAATGTAAATTAGCATTAACATATAGTTTTCATTTTGCTGGTTGCTTTCAGCCACAGATTGCACAATAATTGAAGATACACAAAGTGCCTTAAACAGCCAGCAATAAAATACGTAGAACTCTGGTGTCTGTTTACTTTCTGAAGCTGTAGGAGCCGACACTTTCTAACGATAAACAAACAACTGCATTCAGTTACAGTTGCACTAAGGCGGCTATTTTGCAGTTAAAGTTAATCAATGGACTCTTCGGACTTCTAAAAGAGCTGCTGCCGCGGAAGAGCTAAAGGTGAGAGCAAGTGGCAACAAAAGGCATTGTGATACCGGTTTCTCAAAGCAACCAGGGGAAAAAAGTGACTCAAAGGAACACATCAGGCTCTGCTTCCCAGTAAAATGACTGCAGGTGAAAAGCAGAATACATTTGTCAAGATGATATTATCAGCCCAGCATGGGTATGCTGGGGTTGTGCCACATTTCAACTAGACGCTGAGCTTTAGTAACCATCTGTCAATACAGCTATTATGTTCAAGTCTAAACTATTTTTTCACTGGACACGCGGAGCTGCCCAAATGCCTTACATGCACAACAGCTACTGTACAGGCATTTTTCACTCATTATGAAAATCATGTTGCAAAATTACAAATTCAATTGCCATCATTTACCAAACCAACTAATGTCTTGATTCCTCTTCACATAGAGGAAAGGCAATGGGTTTCCTTTCTTTAAATTTATTACGAAGTTAACCCATTCTGTTCTGGATCTAGAATGATTCTAACATGAATTAGCTCTTCCGTTCTCTGTGCGCCCATAAACATGCATTCTGTTTCTATTTGTGTTTTTTTTTTTTTTTAACAATTAATGCATTTTTGTATTTAAAAAAAAGTTGTTCAATATGACACACTTTTACAGTAACTTATTTGGACATTTCAGTCACAGGAAAACCTAACTTGAAATAAACACTGTGGCTGGGAACACTCGTATGACAGGCAGCTGCAAGCCTTAGAAAAACTATACCGATGCCTCTCCTGACCATGATGGGTTGGAAGCTGCCATTATGATATCACTGTGCAATACATTGTACGATTGATGAGATGTCCTTACCCCAGGGCAAGTAATTTCTGTTCCTGGTTGGATGATGAAAGGTTCAAAAAAAAAAAAAAGTGTTTAAAACAGGAAGCTGGTGACTGACACATCATCAATTCCATGATCCATTGCACAAAAATGCCTGAATGGCACTTTGCAAGCCTTCAGCGATAACGTAGGTCCCTTTAGAAGGGAGTTCTAAATTGCAGAAAGTCAAGAAGATCTGATTCTTTAAGCGAAGTAAAGCATTATGTTGGGGCTGCTGAGCAGGGCTTCTAGATGTCTGCCAAAAGATACAAAATCATAGCGTAATTGCCAAGCTCAGAGCGCACAAGTGCGTCAGGACTTGAAAACATATGAATAAGGCATTTGAACGTCCCATCAAAATGCACTGTGCATGTTTTAGGAGCAACACTATTTACAGAACCAAACTAAATAAGTGTCACTTGAAGCAAGTGAGAGTTGGTAGCCGAATATGTCTCTCTGAAACTGTCCTGGGGGTTGTAGAGCCCGAGCAAGATGACCGCTCAGGTTTAGAGCTCTGCAAACTTCTGCTGCAACAAACATATTTAATTTGTTTTTAAGAGCTCTTCTGCACATCAAAAGACTCACAACTACGTTAGAAGACCAGCTTTCCGTGATGAGCAATCCTAAGAAATACAAACCGCCAGCAGATGGAACTAAGAGTAAAACTAATATCGGCGTTCCTGCCACGAGGTCTTCCCAGGTTGTGCCACAGCCACCTTAGAGAACAACAGAGAATAAATGCTCTGCAGCTTGGAAGTTAAGATATACAGAATTATTACTACAGTGGCTGGTCTGTCTAAAAAATCTGTTACACTGAATAACCAGGTGGTTACCCTAGAAACAAATTTTGACTTTGTAAAGACTAAATCTGTAGAGGTGATGAACAGATCCAAGGTGGCCCCTCAGAGCTTCTGCTAGTTTGGCTAAAGAAAATACTGATTTGAAATCCCACCTGGAGTCGCTTGAAAATCAAGCCAAAGCCTCCAACGTTCGGGTGCTCAGCACGCCTGAAGGCAGCGACGGTGGCCACTTACCTTTGTTTTTGATCAAGCAGCTGGAACTACAGCTTGGTTACCCAATTAGAGATACAAAAGGCCTACTGAGCTGTGTTGAGAGGATGTCCACGCAACAACGAAGCTCCTCGACCCAGTGTCATGGAACTAAGAGTAGAGACCTGCAACTTTATGCTGGCTCTAGTCTGTCGGAAAAAATATCTGTTACACGATGGATAGTCAGTTCGGCTGTACCCAGACTACTGTTATGCAACTTGAAAGCGATAAAAAGTGTTTATTTAGTTTTTGTTGACCAGGAAAGGAGGACTAGGCAATTCTGCCTATTTTCAGCCTCGTTCCAGGAGAAAGGGGGAAGATACAGATGCCAGCTGACGTACAGAACCAGATTAAGCTGTTTAGATGGATGCGGTCTATGTTGTGGGAGGCAGAGATCCTGTATGGTATGCCTGTCCTCACATAGCATACCAGGAAAAAAATTTCCTGTTCTCTGACCAGGCAGATGCTCTCAAGTGGGCACAGAGATATGGGCCCTCTCACCGAGAAAGAACAGTTATCTTAGAACTTACCGCAACAGCAGATCTTCAAGAGGATCTCAGTCATCAGGTTACACTGCAGGATTTTCAACAGTACAACTGGTGCCCCCCATGCCATCCACATCATCAAATCCTATATAGGCATTGGCGGCCCCACTCCCTCCTAAGTTCTTTCCCTCTGGAGACGAAGGGAGCAAGGCTCACGCCCTGGGGAACCAAGGAGAGAGAGCTACCCAGCTCTAAATAAAAAAAAGAGTGGAAACAGCAGAAAGTCAGGTCTTGCACAGGAGCCCCAAGAAGGGGGATGGTGGGAGGGAAATCATACATTTTGACCAAGATTCCTTCAAAGATCTACTGTTATGGTAAAGCTGTTACGTAACTGTTCTATCAGGTTACACTGTAGGAACGAGTACCAAGCAGTGACAAGTGAAAGACAGACAGTCTGGGAAGGATGCATCTCCATAAACGTAAGACAGGAGTCCTTGTAGCACAGCTCTGCCAAATCCTGCATGGGCTCTAGAGGCAATGTCCAGTCTGTAATGCTTGGTGAAAGTGTGGACTTTACTCCAGGTGGCTGCGCACAAATGTCAGTGGCTGAGACCCCATTTGAAACAAGCCACTGAGGTAGTCATGCCTCTGGTAGAATGAGCTTCGACAATACCAGGCAATTCTTTGCCGTACTTATTGCACCATAACACCATGGAATTTGCCAACCTTTGGATACACATTGCTTAGAAACTGAAGTGCTCTCTACCTGGGGTGAAAGAAAAACAACTGCTTAGACTTTCGGGACTCTTTAGTTCAAAGCAGACAATGCTTCAAAGTTCTGTGCACATCTAACGTATGGAGCAGTGCTTCCCCAGGATTGGCATGCTCAGGAAAATAAACAGGAAGGTAGATAGACTGATTTGTGTGCAAAGATACCCTGAATTTGTTAAAAATCAAGTAAGCCTCCTCTTGCACCAGAGGGTCTGAAGCACTGAAATTCTTCGAGCAGAAGTAATTGCAACTAAAAACAGTGCTTTCCAAGAGAGAAAGCGCAAATCGCAAGTTGCGATTGGCACCAGAGGAGACAGGGCCAATTTTTCCAAAATAGATTTTAAGTCCCAGGCTGGGACTGGGGAATGGACTGGGGGTTTCAGGTGCAGGAGGTCCCCGTGAAAGGTATGGGAGACACCCAGTAGAGCAATCGTGCGGTCACCCACGGGCTCATGAAAGGAAGAAATAGCTGAAAGGTGAACCTTGAGGGAGGAATACTGGAGGCCCGAGTCAGACAAAGAAATCGGGTAATCCGGGACATGATTCACAGGACAGGTGAAAGGGTCTAGGGAATGTCTGGCAGTCCAGATGGCAAACTGCTTCCACTTCATGGCATAAGTGGCACAGGTGGAAGGCTTGCAGGCAGCCACCAGGATGTCCACTACCCTGTTAGAGACCCCAAACCTGGCGACAGCTATGCCCTCAGGAGCCATGCATGCAGATGGAAGGACCCAAGATTGGGATGGACCATGGTCCCCTGATCCAGGGTCACCAGATTCCTGTAAAGGAGTAGATGGACCGGAGGTTCCTCCTCCAGCTGCTGAAGCAGAGGGAACCATATCTGGTGAGGCCAGAATGGAGCTACCAGAATCATGCTGGCCCCCTCCATTTGCAGCTTTATCAGCACCCTCTGTATTAGTGGAAATGGAGGGAATTTGTACAGAAATCTCCCGCTCCAAGAGCGGGTTAATGTGTCTTGCCAGAAAACTCCAGGCCCTGGATCTAGCAAGCAGAAACTGGGCAGTTTTATGTTGCGTGGGGACGCAAAAAGGTCCTACTCTGGATGATCCCATCTGTGGAACATATCTTCTGCTATGGATGAGAGCAGCTCCCATTCATGCTTGCTGGGCCGAGACCTGTTGAGCCTGTCCACCAGGGCGTTTACGAAGCCTCACACGTGGACCACAGAGAGTGTGAGCCTGTGTACCAGTGCCCAGTACTAGAGCCGGGGGATAGTTGGAGGTTGGGGAAGAGGTATCTGGAGGCTGCTGAATGAGCTCCAGGGTATGACCAGTTTCTATGATCTGCAGGATCCATGCATCTGAAGTTACGGTTCTCCATGGATTCAGATGGAGGGAGAACCAACCTCCGACCACCACCTCCTGGGTCTGGACCAGAGGACAGGGATCTGGCAAGGACTGAAGCCGAGGTGGGACCAGCAGTGGAGGCTAGTCCATCATTTCTGGGATGCTTGGCTGCCACACCAGTATTGGAGGTGGCGGCCAAGGAAGTCTGGGCTCTGTGCTTACCCTGGGTGTGGGGGAGGCCGAGCCCGGCCTATTGACGTGTCTACAAAAAGTAGAATGTTCTCTACCATGGGGCTGAATGTGGTAGAGAGAATGGACAAACTTAATAGCTGTACCAGAGGTCTGCAGATCATTTATGAGGTCCTGGACATCAGAGCTGAAGAGCTTGGTGCCGGTGAAATAGTATTTAGCACCCTGTTTTGCACATCGGCTGCAAATCCGGAGACCCTAAGCCAGGAGTACCTGCAAAGACATATGCCAGTGGCAGCTGCCCTGGCCACTGTGTCGGCCATATCATACAGGGCCCTGAGGAGATTTTTACTAACATCCTCCACAGTTTGTAAGCACTGGAGCAATTTTTGCTTGGAGCCATCAGGAAGGGCTTGGGCAGCAGTGAGGGAGGCAATATAGCACAGTGGTTTAAGGCTCTGAGCTGCAAATCTGGAGACCTGGGTTTGAATCCCACAGCCCCCACTTGCATATACTGTGTGACCCTGAGCAAGTCACTTAACTTCCCTGTGCTCCCAGATCATACCTGTAAACAAGCTTTCAGCTTAGTGTGCCACTCCTGGTTAAACAATTGGGGGAAAAAAAAGGTCTTGCCCTTTCTCCAGTTGGCATTTTGGAATTCAACCATGTGTGACAGTTTACAATCTTCAGACCCAAAGTGGAGGTGGTGTAAACCCTCTTACCCCAGAGGTCAATCCTGCAGGATTCCTTGTCTGGGGGAAGGGAATTAAGGTGCTTAGGCGCCTTAGAACTGTCTTGGGCTGCCTTGATGACCACAGAGTCAGTTTTTGCCTGGGCATCAAAATAAGGAAAGCCCTGAGGGGCATTATAAAGCTTGTCCGCCCTGCATGGCATAGCTGGCACCATGTCTGGTCTGGGCCAGGCTGACATAGTGGCATTCTTCAGGGCTTGCAGCATTGGAGAAATGATCTAAGGGGGAGATTCAGGAACCTCCAGGAAGTCCTCCGGATCTTTCCTGGTGACATCATCCTCTTCAGTCTGGAAGCCCACTGTGGTAGACAATTGCCTCATGACATTGAAAAAGGTGGCATCCTCAGGAGGAGATCTTGGGAGTATGCTTGACAGAGTCCTCACTGACTGAAGAGGCAGTGGACTTATCTGAGATGAGGACTGCTTCCTCTTCTTCTTCATCCTCTATGTCATCAGGGAGAAGGAGATCAGGATGATGATACTTCTCGATGTCGACCTCCTTGTCTGGGTCTGGCATCAAGATGCGCCGGCCCGCGGGGAGTCTCCTGGGGTAGATGACGAAGCTGTCAGACTGTGCCGGGCAACAAGGGCTCATTGAAGGCATCCATTGCTGAATGAGTATTTTGTGAATTTAACAAGTACTTCGCTCGGGTCCATAGTGGTCGCTGACGATGGGGGTCGACAGCACGGGAGCCAATGACCTTCATCCTGGGAGCCTGATAAGCCTGTGGCCCTGGGAGAAGAAGGGGCAGGTCTCGATGGAGTTGTTGACGACGACATGCCTGTTGTCAACAGTGGAACAGCAGACGATCCGGAGGTTAACAGCAGAGTGCCCTGGTAATCTGGTAGAGGAGCTGTCAGTATGGGTCTGGTAGGAACAGAGACCTAGATAGCTGGTCTCTTCGTTGAGGCAACCGCCATCGACAAAGAGCCCCCCCCCCCTGAAGAATAAGAGACTGACAGGGAACAGGATCGCAGCCAGGGGGAGTGGTCGTGATCCCAGTCTTTTCTGTGACTTTTCCCCAAGGACTTGTCTCAAGCCTTAGAGGCCTGAAAGCTTGAAGATCCGGTGGGCGACTGGGTGGCCAGGGCTCAGAGGACCCCTGCCCGGAGCTGGCTACCTGTTCTATGAATTGTTTCAAAACTTTCTTGCACCGCCTGAGGGTTGTTTGATTAAACTTTCTGGCAGAGCTCACAGTCAGACACATCATGGTCAGGCCCAAGAGTGCAGACACACAATTGTCTGTACAGGCTATCTTCTTTCCACAGTGGCAGCAATGGAAAAGAGAAGAAGGATTAACTCTCGGCATAAATAAAAAGAAAAACTCTCTAAAAAGAGATTTTGGTAAGGGTTATAGGAAATAAACGGCCGTAGGTCAAAAAAGGCACGAACACTGTAACGAAGCCTCTGCAGAGACTGTGCTTGCAAGTCAATGGCGGGAAAGAACCGAGGAGGGAGCAAGGCCACTCACGCCTATATAGGGTTGCTGACATCGACGGCGTGGGCAGCCCCAGTTGTACTGCTGAAAATCTTCCATGCGGATTCCCCTTCACTGACGGCGAAGGTTCCTACGGTATAACCTGATGACTGAGATACCCCTGAAGAAGATCTGAGGATCCACAGAACTCCTGGTTGGAAGATGATGAGTAGCCTCAGTAAACCACTGTATATGCTCAGGCTCCAACGACTGCCTCAATATTTTGACTGCTGATGAGCCTACACACCTTACCTTGGTGCTTTCCTTCCACTGTTTGAAATATTGAACTTCAGCACCTACATTTTGTAGGCTCCAGTGTTAAATCAAGGCCTCACGGCACAGCCTATTTCTCCATCTCATTCTACAGGCAGAGACATTTTCCCCTTAGAGCTCAAGAAGGTGGCGTGCCTTACAGTTTACTGGACTGAAAGCTTGCCTCCACAGTTTCAGAAACTGGTGTTTACTACTGTATGTTACACATTCTGTGGGATTGTTGGTTTGGAATTTTTATATGCATCAGCACCGGACAGCTATTTTCTAGTACACGGCATTCTGGATATGTAAAGTACTAGCCCATGTGCATCACACGTTCATATATGTAAACCTCGAACGCACAATAATCTCATTTTCCTCCTTAGGCAGCAGAGACCGTGACTACTAACTTGGTCTATTAACCACTTGATTCACTTATAATGTTGCTCATGAACTCCAGTTACACAGTAGCTAATCATTCTCATCAACTTTACTCAGTATTAAATATTTCTCGTTACCAGCACAAACCCACCCCCCCAATCCCCAAAGATGTATCTGCTTGACACAGATGACCATTTTGTAAGTACAAACCCTTGCTGTGCTGTGGACTGATCTGTCTAGAACTGCTATATGTTCTTATTCTGTTGGCAGTCTAAGAGGAGTGGAGCCCTCATTCTCAGGACGAGGTCAAGAACTGCTGGCGACAGAGCATTTAGTGTCGTTGCCCCCGTCCTGTGGAATTCGCTCCCTTTAGTTGTTAGGGAGGCCTTGTCTGTTGAGGTATTTAAGGCCCGCCTCAAGGCATTCTTGTACAATCAGGCATTCCCAGACTATGTTTTATAGTTCATATCTGTAAATAAAAAAATGTTGATGTTTACTTTAGTTTTAGAGACTAAGTGTAGCTGAGGGTAGCAAATTGTGCATCAGATTTTGTTTTAACTGTTTGAAGCAGTGTGTTTAATTGATTATTATTGTGCTGTGTTGTATTTATTTGATTGTTGTACGGTGCCCAGAGCCTCCGGCTTGGGCGTCTTTTTAAACAAAATCTGCCTTGCCTCACCTCATTACTTACTGTATTGACTTGAAAATGCTATTTGTAGACACTGTTTGACTGTATGCCAATTTTTACAAACAATAAACATATAGTTAAAAAAATGTCCCAAGGCAAAGTTTTCAATCACTAATGGCAGCTTCAAAATTTAAGATTTCAACTACAATTTACTGTAAGTAATAAAAACATTTTCTAAGCTAATCCTTTTTGCAGTGGTTAGTTTGACACATATATTCTCTCAATAAAACTAAATGTCTTCATAACACACAATCAGCCACCTCTACCAGGCTTACCATGCAGATGCTGGCACCACTCGTATAACGATGCCCGCGAATACTCATTTTTTAATTTTACTTTATGTTTATTACCTTTCTTATGTTACAGATCTTTAATAACAATTTCTCGTGCAGGGAATAGGATTTTTACAGAATAAACATTGTTACATCAATATTTAATTAATATTCAACTACAGTTATCCCATGTAGTCTTATAGAATAGGCATGAGGGATCCTGCTATAACTTAATATTCAGTATGGTCACAAGTAAGTTGGAATCCTTATCACAGCATCATACTAACATCCTCAGCATTACAATTTATTGCAATTTCTTTACCTAGGATGGCTCAGCTGAGATGCAGGGTCTTTTTCTTTTTTTTTTGTCAGTAGGGTCCTGAATCTACCCATCTTCATAGCTTGGTGGACTGAAGCGCTGAAGTGAGTTACCCAAGGTCATGCAGTTCGTATCTGTCTTTAGTAAGGGAACATAACAAAAGCCTTGAGAAACACAGAATGAATAAAGCAACTATCAGCAAGACTAACAAGAACCCCAATCCAATCTTCATCCAAAAACAGAATCCCAGTATGCAGCAAGATTATGGGATATGGAATGCTGAATGAAAAGAAACTAGCAGGTAGGTAACACCATTCCACCAGAACTTCATCCATCTAGTCTACTATACTGAAAATGTAGTAACTAGAAAGATCCTTGGTGGCCAGGGAATGAATAAGTTAAAACTCATACAGTATCATGCAAAAGTATTATCAGATCTCCAAACTACAGAAGAGTTCTTGAAATAATTAGAGGTTCTCCTCCACCTAAGAGGATGTTGTCGCTCTGAATGAAGAACAGGATCCATAATCATTGGTGACAAGCCACCATTTGCATAATAGGTTTTGAGAATAAAAAATTTAATCAATTTGTATAACAATGTTAATTAACATTCTCTATCACTGGCCCTTTACGCCAAAGACCGACTGCCTAAAGGGGCAGTTCTAGACAGGTATGACATCTGAGCCCTCTATACTCAAACAGGCAGAGAAATAGCATTCTGAAAGGGTCGAGTACATAGAGATGGTAAAACCAACTCCTTCACTAAGAAACTCAGCAAGAACCTTGCAAAGGAATGTTGGACAAGTTTAAAGAGCCACCAACGCCTCAGGAAGAACTCTGAAGAACATAATATTTGAACACAAAGAAGCTTATAGTTCTCATTAGCTCTGTATTCCTTACCTCCATAATTTATTGCTGAGGTCAGATGCACGAAAACGACAGTCGTTCCTTGAGGGTTCATCAGCTCCCACTGCTGCTTCCCAGCCTGATGTCGTAATACTCTGCTTGTGACATCACAGTTACTCTCATAGCAACAGACTGATGTCACAACAGAGTTTTATGATGTCAAATAGGGAGTAAGCTGTAGATAGAGGCAGATGTGCTCTACGGGATAAAGATCCAGGTTTTGTGGGAATTTCTTCAGTAACCAGAAGATATGTGAAATGTGTGAAATGTCCTATACCTAGACTTCAGCAAGGCGTCTGATTCAGTACCACATTATGGGCTGATAAAAAAGCTGGGGGAGATGGGGGTGGGAGGACAGGAGCTCAATTGGGTTGAAAATTGGCTCTCAGGGCGTTTACACAGGGTAATGGTGGGTGGGATACTCTCCTCTCCCAGGAAGGTAATCAGTGGGGTCCCTCAGGGTTTGGTATTGGGGCCACTCTTGTTCAAAGTCTATGTCTCAGATATTGGGGGGGGTTAGGAATAGGTTGAGTCTCTCTGCGGATGATTCAAAACTGGGAGCACTGGTGGATTGTGAAGAAGTGAGGGAGGTGGTCCAGGGGGATCTGGATACCCTGAGGGGTGGTCAAGGAGGTGGGGACTGAAATGTAATGCCGGGAAATGTAAGGTATTACATTTGGGGGTATAAAACCCAGGCCATGAATACAGCCTGGAGGGGGTTCACATTGCGAGAAAGGGATTTAGGGGTGGTGATAGACGTCAAAATGAATGACTCTGAAAATTGTTGACAAACTGCAGCCAAAGCAAACAGGATACTGGACTGCATAGCCAGGGGAATTACGTCTAGAAGGAGGGAGGTGATCCAAAAATTACAAAAAAAATTTCATTGGTAGCGTTCTGTAATTAACCATATTGTGCCCTTGTCTCTATATTTCTGGTCTATTAATGTTATGTTCTGGATATGCATCTTTTGCCTGAATGATGGGGGACTTTAGGGCATTGTCCTTAAGTTGTCTTTCTTGGCATAGCTTACTGCAAGCTCTTTAAAGAGCAGCTGACGCCTTTGAAAAAACTTCGGAAAACATAACAGTTGGACAAAGTTCAGCTGGTATTTCATACTAACAAGCCAGCAGAATAGGCCAAATGGTCTGTCTTGTCTGCTCGAAAGCCAGCAACCTAGTGGCTGCTCGCCTTACCACCACCCCTAGCCCCCAATAGGATCTTCTTTAGTTTGTTTCCCCTTGTACCCGTCCCACCCCTTCTTGAACCCCTCCACTGTGTCCTCCTCCACCAGCCTCCAAGGCAATGCATTCCATGGCTCCACCACCATCTCAGTGAAAAAATGCTTCCTACGCCCCCCCCCCGTAGTTTCCCCCCTTCAGTTTCCACTCATGGCCCCTGGTTCCCACCCCCCCTCTTCTTTAACTTAAAAATCTCCTTGGTTCCACTCCTGTTTATTCCTTTTACATACTTAAAAACCCCTATCATATCTCCCCTGTCCCTCCTCTCCTCCAGTGAGTAAAGCCCAAGCTTTTCCAGTCTCTCCTCATAAGGCCTCCCCTCCATGCCCTGAATCATCCTGGTCGCTCTCCTCTGGACTCTCTCCAGCAGCACTATATCCTTCTTCAGATGAGGTCTCCAGAACTGTACACAGTGCTCGAGCTGTGGCCTGACCAAGGCATTATATAGAGGGAGGATCACCTCCCTCCCTCTGGACGTAATTCCCCTGGCTATGCAGCTCAGTTTCCTGTTTGCCTTGGCTGTAATTCTTCTACAATTTTCAGAGTAATTCATTTTGACATCTACCACCACCCCTAGATCCTGCTCACCCAATGTGGCTTGCAGTGTGACCCCCCCCCAGTGTAAACATGGCCCGGGTTTTTGACCCCCAAATAAAGTACCTTGCATTTCCCGGCATTAAATTTCAATCCCCACCTCCTTGACCACCCCTCCAGGGTATCCAGATCCCCCTGGACTGTCACTCTCGCTTCTTCCCAGTCCACCAGTGCTCCGAGTTTGGAATCGTCTGCAAAGAGACTCAGCCTACTCCTAACCCCCCTCCCTATATCTGAGACATAGGCATTGGACAGAAGTGGCCCCGATACTGAACCTTGGGGGACCCCACCGATTACCTTCTTAGGGGAGGAGACAATCCCACCAACCATTACCCTCTGTAGTTGCCCCGAAAGTCAATTTTGAACCCACTTGAGCTCCTGTCCTCTTAACCCCATCTCCCCCAGCTTTCTCTCCCCTCGGGATCTCTCCCCTCCTATATCCCCTCCTCCTCTCTTGGCACCCCTACTCCCTCCCTTTATTCCCCGAGATCCCATGCTGACACACATACCCTCTCAGTCCCATGCAGAGCAACATCCTCTGGCCAAAAAGCCTTCTCTTACCACCTGCCTAAAATGTGGAATGCACTTCCTTCACAAATCCTCTCCTCCTCCTCCCTATATTCTCTTACCTCTGCCCTGCACAATTATCTTAAACCTAGCTGCACCTGCTCCTGACCCCCTCCTTGCCCACCTGCCTCCCTCTCGCTCTCTCTGTTCTTTCTCTTCCCCCCTTACCCCATCTGCACTTGTACTGCCCTATATAGCCTAGCTCTTAAAAAGGTGTCATTGTTTCTTATGTTTTCACCCTTGCAGCTTCTACATCACCTGTGAACAGCCTGTAATGTAACTGTATGCATTTGTCTACCTTGAATCCAATGCTTTTGACTTTGTACTAATATTGTATGTATGTATATATCTCCCGGGAACCGCCTATAATGTAACTGTTGCATTTGCCTACCATGTATCCAATGCCTTGAATCTGTATTGATGTTGTATGTGTGTATTCACCCTCTATAATGTATGCATCTATGAACTCTCACTCTGTACATCCCTCTCCCCTTTTCCCCCAGGACGTACCGTGAGACGAGCAGGGAGTTGCTCAGTGCATCTTTGCTGGCGAAACAATTCAATGAATAAATAAACTGGAGTGGTGATGATCTATGGCAGTGGTGTTGTAATAGTAAACCTACACTTAAACCTGAAATTTCAGTGGAGTGGTGATTTTCCGGCTGTTTAATTTTCCTGTGACAAACTTTCCTGTACTGAAAGTTCCTGTTCCGAACTTTCCTGTGCCATATTTACCTACACCCCCCGTGCAACCCCTATTAAAGACCTGCACAGGAGGATGAACCCATAACATAATTAATGTGAGTGACCAGCCCCCTTCATGTTCACGTGGTCGGAGTTCTATAGTTCTACAAATTACTAACTAGCAGTTCATAGTGCAATCTAAAATTTACAGAATGTAGCTTAAGAAAATAAACTCTTACAATAGAGCAACAATGGAGATTGCTACTCACAGAAGTGTAGCGGACTCATTTAGACACACACACACACACACACACTCAATACTTGCACCCTTGAGCTCCTCTACATGGCTGCACTAGCCGCTGTCCCCATAAACGTCCTCTTAAATGTCTCCTGTTCAAACACGAAGCCGTTGTCTGGAAACTGACACAGGTAAAACCTTTCCATAATGATGAGGATGCCACAATGCCTAGCAAGTACCGGCCTATCTCCCTCCTAAATTGCAGGAACACCTGGTCCAAGATTCAGCTCATCTCCCCCTGCCCTCAGAGACCAATTAAAAGAGCATGTTAGACAGCACTGCAGCTGTTCCCAATTACCCTGTAGCTGCTGTTACTGCACTGTTGCTGTAATGCACCAAACTTTTAAATATTCTCCGACTTCTACGATGGTTGTAAAATACTTTGGATTGCAAGATTGTGGCTCTAATTACTGTATGACATTTTTGCATTTTTTTGGCAATTTTTTTTTTCTGGGGAGGGGTATATCTGCTGTCTTCCCTTATCCCCCAGAACATATCTAGAAATGTGCTGTCCACAGCTCCAGGAACCTTTCCTGGCCACAAACTGCACACATACACAGAATATGAACATTTTCTAAACCACTTGCATCATATTACATTCTACTGCTTACTGCGTATGTGACAAAAACATCTGTGCATGGTAACATGCATGGCCAGAGAAATTAAAGACCGTTTGTTGACCCTGATCTCAAAGAATAAAAACATCAATCTAAAAGGTTCAATTTACTTTGATTCATATGTTAAAAAGTATTTCGAATGCTGGCCCGGTGGCACTGAGGGTTGAGGTGCTGGACGCCTTACCTCATGCTATGCCGGCAATCCATGTTCGGGAACAAGCACGGGCCGCTGGGGGTCAGCAGGGTAGGAGAAGGACTGAGTGCCAGACAGCTGCTCTGCTTCTCCAGGGTGCAGAGGATGGCAGACTTCGCTGCAATACCGCCACCTGGTGGAATTCGGGTGGAAGGTGCAGTAGGAGGCAGCCAGACGTGTTGGGAGGGGCAGACGTCAGCCGAGGGCCGCAGCAAAGGCACGTCTCACCATGCCTTTGTCTCAGTGGCCCTCCCAGCGTGCTGACATCCGCAACGGGCGGAAGAAAACCAGGAAACACCCCGCAGTGACGCCAGTAGACTGGTCCCATCGCCGGCGATCGGAGGAACCCAAGGGAGAACGCGCAAGGTGCACGCTCAGCTACAGGTCTGGGGGAGTTAAGGGGGACCCCTCCACCCCAGCTGGGGGGTTATCCGGTCTGCTCAGGTCCAGGAGCGGGACACATGTGGGCTGAAGAAACTCAGGGAGAGCTAAGATGCAGGGATGCACTGGGTTCCCAAAGGGAGGGGTCACTGCAGGAAGGCAGGAGTATAAAGATAGGGTAAACAATAAAAAAAAAAATGCATTTCAAATCAAGGCTCCCAAGAGTCCAAGTTTTTACCGACTCCTATGAGTGGCTTGGGCTGGCTCCACACTAGATGCCAAAAAATAATTAACCATTTGGCTAAACCCATATTTTTCATTTATTTTAACCACTAACTCTCGTTTTAATCATTTTTAGCAATAGCCAGCAGTGACTAAAAGAAGATGCAAAATGATAAAAAAAAAATAAAAAAAAAATGGTAACCATTTTTGTGTTCAAAGGAGCACCCGAATCTTCATATAACCCACGTATAAAACACAACACCCCTGGACCAGGGGTAGACACAAGTCCCTTTACAGAAGCTGAAGTACGGGAGGTGCTAAATTAACTAAAAGCAGACAAAGTCATGGGACCAGATGAGATGCACCCCAGAATCCTTAAGGAACTGGGGGCACAATTAGCAGCTCCTCTGGCACTTCTATTCATGAAATCCTTAAAAAGAGGTGTGGCTCCCGAAGACTGGAAAAAGGCAATAGAGGTTCAACTTCACAAATCAGGCAGTTGTGAACAGGCTAGTAATTACAGACCGGTGAGACTCACATCTATAGTACGGAAACTAATGGAGACACTACTCAGAGGATCATAGCATTCCTCGAAACTAGCGGCCAACAAGACCCTAAACAGCACGGTTTCACAGCAGGTAGATCATGCCAGACAAATCTGCTTGAGTTTTTTTTACTACGCTACAAAAATAGTGGACATCGGTGGGGCAGTAGATGTGGTCTACCCAGACTTTAGTAAGGCCTTCGACTCGGTTCCACACAGAAGGCTGGTAAAGAAGCTTGACCACACAGGAGTTGGTCCAGAAGTAGTCAGATGGGTACAAAACTGGCTACAAGACAGAACTCAGAAGGTACAGGTTAATGGAACGCAGCTGACTGATGGCAGGGTGACCAGCAGGGTGTCCCGGGGCTCAGTGTTGGGACCTCTGCTCTTCAACCTTTTTATAGCAGACATCGCTGACTGACTGCAAGGGAAGGTGCGTCTGTTTGCAGATGACACCAAGATATGTAACAAGGTGGACACCTCAGAAGGAGTGAGCAAGATGGAAGTTGACCTCAAGAAACTAGAATGGTCTAAGGTGTGGCAACTGAGATTTAACGCCAAAAAGTGCAACGTAATGCACATAGGAAAGAAAAATCCAAGAAAGGAGTATTACCTAGGAGGTGAAAGACTGGCGGCTTCAAACCAGGAATGAGATCTGGGAATCATAATCTCAGACAACTTGAAGGTTAGCAAGTAGTGTGAGAAGGCAACACTGAAGGCCAACAGAATGCTGGGCTGCGCTGGGAGGGCAATCACAAGTAGGAGGAGAGAGGTGGTACTACCACCGTACAGCTCACTGGTCAGGCCTCACCTGGAATACAGAGTCCAATTCTGGAGGCCTCATCACAGGAAGGACATTGACTGGGTGGAAACAGTACAGAGAAAGGCGACAAAAATGATTCAGGGTTTGCAGTACATGTCCGATGAGGAAAGACTTAGGGAACTGAATATGTACTCCCTGGAGAAGAGAAGAGAAAAGAAAGAGGGAACCTGACTGAAACATTCAAGTACATAGAAGGCACTAACAAGGTACAGGCACAGGAACATTTTCACTTCAAGGGGGGCTCCAGGACCAGGGGACATGACCTCAGGCTGCAAGGAGGGCAGTTCTCAATCAACTCCAGGAAGTTTTTCTTCACAGAAAGGGTGGTGGATGCCTGGAACAGCCTGCCCCAAGAGGTTGTGTTGGTCAGCACTGTGGGGGATTCAAGAATGCATGGGATAGATACAAGGGTCTAAAACAAATGGGCAGACTAGATGGACCTAGCGGTCTCCTTCTGCTGTCAGCTTCTATGTTTTGATGTTTCATCAGACACCAGCACATAACCTTAATTATACAATGGTAAGAAAAGAATCCTGGGCTCTGATTGGTCACTGTGCTTTGAACAGTATCACTGTATCAAGCTCGGGCACATACATGACCACATGACTAACTGAAGAATCATTCACCCCCCCCTCCACAAGTAACCACTGTTCGGAGCTCCCACAGGACTTTGTGCTCCCGTGACCATCCTCCAAACTGCAGTATTAAAAAAAAAAAAGACAGTAACTCACACCACTTGTCTACAGTCCTCCTGCAGTAATGAAAAATGGTCCCACAGACGAATCAGATTTTTTTTCTGAAAACCCTGCTACGAGCGCAATCACAGACATACACGTGCAGTCGCTCGCAAGCCACAACTCTGTTCTCAGCAGCTATCTTTATCTAATGAATTTATCTTCATTTTTTTGCTGCCAGACCCCAAAAATACCATTTCTCTCACAAAAAACACCATTTCCCTTGTACAAGCTACCGGCCACTTACCTGACCCATTTCGGAAGTGCCCCTACTCTCCTCACCTGTCCCAGTTTGTGGTTTTCAGTCACACAAGTAACACTGTGTCTCAGGGCAGGTAGTGGGACAGCTTGAATTCAAGTCAGAGGACACAATGGACTGCGAGAAGGAACCAATTTGACAAACAGAAAGGGAAAACAAAAGTAAAGGGGGTAAGGAGTGAGACCTGCAACACGAACCAAAAACTGTGTCTACAGAGCAGCCAGATGAAAACACAGAGCCACTCATTTACCAGCAGCACCACCTACTGGCCAAAAGGGAACTGTTTTTTTTCCCCTTTGTAGACCTCCACATTGATAAATCAATTAAAAATCTGCTAAAAAATACTTTTTTAAATCTCGTTTTTTTATTATTATCATAAACGAGGCATTGTATAATAGCTTAATAATACAGTCAGGGTGTGTCGGTTGGGACAACATCATTTCCCCTGGGTGTTGGCTGCACTTGCCTGCGGCCTCGTGGCCAACCACCCCAGGCGTGACGTAATCCCAGCACAACACACCCTGTCGTGCATTACTTAAATCACAGTCCCTTGTCCCAGCAGTGACTGACCAGTGTCCGAAAACTGCCACCTCCACCACAGAATCTAGAAATATCTCTCTAGATCCTCTAGCGCAAAGAACATGCCCATCTATACCATGTCCTAAACTCGTTTCTGCATTTTGTAAATTCTTTGTAAATAATCTGTGCTTTGCAACTAGTCTGTGCCATGCTACCAGTTTTGGCAACAAAATCAAATTCTGCTTCTGGTATGTATGCAATACCACCTCCAAGACCAATCCTATGGTTTTAAGAGTTGTCTCTCACACATTCTTAGGGTGTGAGAACTGCAAACTGAAGCTGGGTGGTTCTGATACACTAAGGATGTAAGTGAGACCACATCTTACAACCAGAAGAGTGGTCTCAGTGGCAGCATTAGTATATTACTGAGTGAGCTGAATCAATATATATTTAAATTTGAAAAAAAGGCACCAAATGTGCCAGTTTCCCAGGCAACTGTGCACGAGACACTCGTCACAGAATAAGACTGTCTTACGTGCAGAAGAAAGGAGCGCTCTCTCAATCTATAAGGAACAGCTTATTTATGATTTCGCACCCCATCATTTTGCTGCGTTATCCTGCTATATGCAGTCTTCTACCCCTAACACCCTACTCCTTTGGGCTCCCCCAAGGCACACCCTCTCTGTCCAGACTCACCCCACCCTGCTGGTATTTGTTGCTTTGTCTGCAGTCACTCTATCGATTCCAGCTCAACTCTGATGGGAGGTGACAGACTGCCACCAGCAGAGGAGCAGCACCTGGTCTCACAAAACCAGCCTGCCGACTCAGGTGGGGTAGGAGATGCCCCAGATGAGCCAGTATCTAGTGTGTTTGGGGGGAGATTTGCCTCATCAATTCTGCTCACCTCCCACTGTGCGCTCATGCACCTTCTGGGGGCCTGGCAGTGTGTAG
This sequence comes from Neoceratodus forsteri, assembly GCA_016271365.2. Taxonomy (NCBI): domain Eukaryota; kingdom Metazoa; phylum Chordata; order Ceratodontiformes; family Ceratodontidae; genus Neoceratodus; species Neoceratodus forsteri. The sequence continues at coordinate 386,125,529 of JADMNL010000025.1, read as the reverse complement.
AAACCCGTGACACAAATTATACCTCCACCACACTACCATCAACCAGGAGCCACTATGTAAGCGGTAGAGAGAAGACTTCCCTCGCAGGAAGTGTGTGTCCAACAGACACTCTAGAATCCTCCCTGCAGGCCTTTACTTCTGACATCCTGGGCTGAGACGGTGAACCCAGTATACCACAGTAGTGCCTTGGCACTCAGAGCCATGGAGCCAACTACACTGTGCCACTTAATTAAAATGTGATGTACATGCAGTAAGACACAGAGTGTGGGTAGTTATGAGATCAACGCATGCCCAGGTGCGTTGAGAGGCATAATGGATTTCCACAGAGTGCTTTCAGCACCTGGAAGTGTAGTTATCTCAGAACTACCCACACCCTGACTTGTCTTAATGCACTTATAACATGGGTAAACTAAGACATCTGAAAATGCCACATGATTTTTTTTAATTAAAAGCAAGTACTTTTGTTTGTTAAAAGTAACTAGTAAAAAGTACTCCATTTCACCTATCATCTGTCTTTCCACAAATTCAGTAGACAGAATGTCTGCTTATTATGAAATGCAAGAATTCAAACTTCAAAAGTCCACTGGCAGAGTGTTCACCTCTCCCCACAAACGCACACAACAGAAGGCCTCAATAAAGCCATGGACTCTATTTTATCTGGACAGGGTAAACAGCAAAGATTTCCCTGGTAGTTCTGCTCACGAGAGTGCGCACAAGGATGGTGATACTGCATGAAAATATTCAGTCCATACAAACTCTGATTCAGGCAAAACACCAGCCTTTTAGATAAAACTTCACCAGCAATTACTGCAAGATAAATGACATTTTATTATATAAAAATAAGAAACTGACACTTAGAAAGAGCAACGCTTGATGCGTTTCAGATCAAACAAGACCTGAAACATGTCAAGTTTCTCTTTCTGTCAGTTTGTATAATAAAATGTAATTTATCTTGCAACAATTGCTGGTGGAGTTATATCTAAAAGGCTTGTATTTTGCCCAAATCAGAGTTTGTATTTCCCTGGTAGACAGGTAAAGACAGAAGAGGTTTTTGGATGGTCAAGATTAAGAAGTTCAAGAAAGTAAAGCTATGTGTGTAGTACTTCATTTTTTTTTTAAATTGGTGAACAGTATGTGTGTAAGAAGAGGATTATAATGGAAAGTGCATTTATAGGGACACTGTCAACCTGGTTTTGTATCATCTCATCTGTAGCTGAAAACCTGTATTTTATGCTTGCTTATCTTGTCTGAAATCCCTTGATGTTGCTGGCTGTTTTATCTGCTTCCTTTCTCTGTGGAACTGAAATGCATGCTGATGGGGTAATTATACCCAACCTTGTTCTCCTTCAAATCCTTGATAAACTTTTACGGCATAACTTTCCGAACATTAGACACTCCCAAACAGTGCCGCCACTCACGATGCAAATGCCTCCTCTCCTCTCACTGCATCACGAGTGGCTAGACTGTGTTGGGGATGTTCCAAGCCAAGGAAAGATACACTGTGGGTCGAAACATGTTTTTGTGTGGTACGCCAGTATTGGGGGGGCCATCTATTTTTCACTTTTACAAGGAAAAAAGAAATTCAAAATAAGCAGCCAGCTAAATCAACAAATTCTACAAAATGTGAGCAATCATAAAACATGTATTTTTAAGCTATGGACAATTTGAGGTCTAAAGGAGTTGACAGTCTCGATTTATTTGTTTTCCAAATTCTGAGGGAGTTTCATTTACCTGACTTTTTGTGAGAATAAAGGTGGCAGCATGTTTGTAATGCAAGTCAGGAATATTTTACAACGAGCACTGATATGTTAGTGTGCTGTGTCCTGATCGCAAGCACTTTTTTTTTTTTTTTCCAATCAGTGGTAAAGGTCTCACAATTTAAGTCTGCGACTGCTAACCAATCAGGATAAAGTATAAAACTAAACATTCGGAGCACTCATAACAGGAAAGAAAACTAAAAGGCACTGGCTCGTGCAGAAGCTTTTATTCAACTGGTTTCTCACGTACCTGTGAGTGCCAGTGCTCCAAATGTTTTGTTTTATACTTTAGTGCGTTCCCTTGTTAGCACCCGCTCCCTGTGGTGCTATTTTTTCTGGGATTATTGACCAATCATGATGCAGCAATTTCCCTATACTTTTTATAATGTTAATTAAGATTCAGTTAGATTGTCAAAACTGAATCACTTTTTGTCTTTTTCATATAGTGTTCCATCACACGGGACCACCCACCGACCAGTCCTCTGGCTGCTCTCCCATCAACTCCGAGCCTCGACCACCGCTGTCCTGGGGTACACAGCCCACAGGGGTCCACGCAGTGCAGGGCCCAAGAATGTTGGCAGTTATCATCCTGGAAGACCGGGGTCTGTTTCCTTCCCCCTGGTTGCACATTCCTTGACCATGCGGTAGTGCACACTGCGTTCTAGTGGCCTTGCACGCTAACAGTGGGTCCCAACTTCCAGACTGTGGATGAAAATGTTTAACAGCATTGGCTCCAACACTAATTACAAAGGGATGCCGCCAAGTACCCCTCTAGTGCCTCTCTGCCATAACCCTCTGCTTCCTGCCCCCAAGCCATGCTGAGGCTGAAGTCTCTGAATGACTGCCTCTATGACAAAATGTGTGGGATAAGGAGACTACTGTTAAAAAAAAAAACCTGCAAGAGTAATGAGTTGGATTGATGGATATGAAACTACATGCTAGCACCAGATGCAAATGCAGCTAATTAAAATTGGTCACTCAATCAACACAAAGGGAAATTACATGGCAGCTCAGCTGTTGACTCTGAACCACACAGGTAACGATTAGGCAGTCATATTCGTCCAGTCTTAAAGGAGAGGTTAAAACTGACACAGTACATCTCACCCAATTTAACACAACTGCCCATCTGAACCCATTTATACCATGGAGAGACTGGAACTGTGAAAAGACCATTTCAACAGCTGGAGATTTTCTTTCTCCGACAGAATGTTCACCAATGCAGCACCCTTCTGTTCCTTATGAGTACTGGTCAACCCTTTGTCCAGTTATTTCTGCTAAAGAACGGGGGGGGGTACTAGGCTGCAATTCACCAACAAAGAAGGAAGCCATCCCTTAGCATTCTCAAATCCTGTCTCTAAACTGTGTGGGGGAAGGAATGTACCCAGAAGAGACAGACTTTTGGGTGTGTAGTGAGAGAAAGCCTCCATTCTCTCTGTACTGTTAATATCAACAGGGGCTGTTGAAGAATAAAACAGTTAAGAATTAACATACTAACATACTAAAAAGCCAGCAGAATAGGCCAAATGGTCTGTCTTGTCTGCTCGAAAGCCAGCAACCTAGTGGCTGCTCACCTTACCACCTCCCCAGCCCCAAAGAGGGTCTTCTTTTTATTCAGAATTCCCTTATACCTGTCCCACCCCTTCCTGAAGCCCTCCACTGTGCCCTTTTACACCAGCCACCCAGGCAGCGCATTCCATGGCTCCACCACCCTCTCAATGAAAAAATGCCTCATACACTCCCCCCCTGCAATTTCCCCCCTCCATTTTCAACTCATGACCCCTGGTAGCTCCCCCCTTCTTTAACCTAAACAGCTCCTTTGTTCCACTCCTGGTTATTCCTTTTACATACTCGAAAACCTCTATCATGTCTCCTCTATCTCTCCTCTCCTCCAGTGAATAAAGCCCAAGCTCCTTCAGCCGTTCCTCATAAGGCCTCCCCTCCATGCCCTGAATCATCCTGGTCACTCTCCTCTGGACTCTCTCCAGCAGCACTATGTCCTTCTTCAGATGAGGTCTCCAGAACTGTACACAGTACTCAAGCTGCGGCCTGACCAAGGCATTATATACAGGGAGGATCACCTCCCTCCTTCTGGACATAATACCCCTGGCTATACAGCCCAGTATCCTGTTTGCTTTGGCTACTGTTCTACACTTCTCAGAGTTATTCATTTTGACATCAACCACCACCCCTTAATCCCTTTCTCCCAATGTGACTTGCAGTGTGACCCCCCCCCCCCACGGTGTATACATGGCCTAGGTTTTTTACCCCCGAATGAAGTACCTTACATTTCCCGGCATTAAATTTCAGTCCCCACCTTCTTGACCACCCCTCCAGGGTATCCAGATCCCCCTGGACCGACTCCCTCGCTTCTTCACAATCCACCAGTGCTCCCAGGTTTGAATCATCCGCAAAGAGACTCAACCTATTTTTAACCCCCCTCCCTATATCCAAGACATAGGCACTGAACAGGAGTGGCCCCAGTACTGAACCTTGAGGGACCCCACTGATTACCTTTCTGGGGGAGGAGAGTATCCCACCCACCATAACCCTCTGTAGATGCCCTGAAAGCCAATTATCTACCCAACTGAGTTCCTGTCCTCCCAACCCCATCTCTCCCATTTTTGCTATCAATCCATTATGAGGCACCGAATCAAACGCCTTGCTGAAATCTAGGTATAGGACATACACCGGCCTATGTCTATCCAGGGCCTGCGTCACCCAAATCATAAAACTCTACAAGGTTGGTCTGACACGATCTCCCCGGGGCAAAGCCATATTGCTTATCATCCTGGTGTCCCAACCATTCCAACTGCCTCCCAAGCCTCTCTCTGATAAAGTCCTCCATTACTTTGCCTACCACAGACGGCAGTCTGACAGGCCTATAATTTCCCATTTCCTCCAGAGACCCCCCCTTATTTATAGGCACTACATAATCCGCCCACGCAGCCGAAAAAATGAAGTATCTTGGCATACTGCTGCACTGTTCCATCAGATACATGCTGTAGCGCCATTTAAATGCATCCATAGCATGAATTCGCTTTCTACAATCAGCAGGTAACCACAATGGAAGAGATTTAAAAAAAAAAAATGATGAATGGTGGCCATCTTTAATGATGCATGTCATTAATTACAAAATTAACAATGAACACTGTTTTAAAAATATTGGAAAAAATTAAAAATACAGTGAAGATGGATCTATGGATGTCAGAAATACATTTTGGGGGAAACAAAACCTAGATGATGGAATTTAACAAATACTGCTGGTTTAAGGTGAACCCGAGTAATTTAGTGGAGAATAAAACAATTAAAAGTAATCTTTGTTTTTTATTATGATTCTACCATATGGTTAGAATATAACTAGTGGTGGAAAGGGCGAGCTCCATTATGCCCGTGAGCAAAACCTTTAAATAAATCACGACTGAAATGTAAGACACGGATAGTGTAGTGTTTTATAGCAAGGGATGAAGAGCACATACTGTATAGTCCGTCACATATGGAAGCAGCACTAGAGCCAGCAACAAAACTTGAGTCATCTGACAGCCAGCTTTACTCAAGAGCACGAATATAAATTGAAGGCAGCTTATACAGGTTCTATTAACCACTGCAGTGCTATACAGATTTAAACACTGGTGGTGGAGTTAAGAATTGCAGGATAATAAGTAATACAGTTGTAGCAACCTCAAGATATATCATGGTATCTTGTTATTGGTGTTGTCACAACTGCTATCTTGAAAGACTATGATCACAGTGGAGTACTGAACCAGCCATACAGCGGCCTTCATGACACAGATGACATCATGATCGCCTGGCGCAGCACTGCAGCCAGCAGCTGACACTATAGAGAAGCGGTTAAAGCTTCACATAAAAAATAGTAGATTTAAAAGCTGTAACTAGTGAACCGATGTTGCATACGCAGTGGTCTGACTTAAAATATCACGGAACCAAAACTGCGCCCTAGAGTACAAAAATAACACACACCAGGTGTGTAGTGAGGCACGAGACGCTTGCACCGAGTGTCTCCAGCACCTGCAAATGCATTAACCACAGACAACCAACAGCCTGCTGTGTCTTACTGTGTTTGTAAACTGAGAAACAATTTGAAGAAACAAAGAAGAAATGTCTTCATATTTACTATAATTTCCTTTTCTGTTAGCTCCAACATTGTCAATGGGTAGTCGGTACATATGAGTTATGTACACCCCTAACTAGGGGAAATGGCACAGCCCAAGGCTGCAACCAGCACAGAATCAGTAATCAGTGGAGTCCCTCAGGGTTCAGTATTGGGGCCACTCTTGTTCAATGCTTACATCTCAGATATAGGGAAGGGGTTAGAAATAGGTTGAGTCTTTTTGCAGAGGATTCAGAATTGGGAGCACTGGTGGATAGTGAAGAAGCGAGGGAGTCAGTCCAGGGAGCTCGGGATACCCTGGAGGGGTGGTCAAGGAGGTGGGGACTGGAATGTAATGCCGGGAAATGTAAGGTACTTCTTTTGGGGGTCAAAAACCCGGGCCATGTATATACCTTGGGGGTCACACTGCATGCCACATTGGGTGAAAGGGATTTAGGAGTGGTGATAGATGTCAAAATGAATAACTCTGAAAACTGTAGAAGAATTACAGCCAAGGCAAACAGGATATTTGGTTGCATAGCCAGGGGAATTACATCCAGAAGGTGATCCTCCCTCTATATAATGCCTTGGTCAGGTCGCAGCTGGAGTACTGTGTGCAGTTCTGGAGACCTCAACTGAAGAAGGACATAGCGCTGCTGGAAAGGGTCCAGAGCAGAGCGACCAGGATGATTCAGGGTATGGAGGGGAGGTCTTATAAGGAGAGACTGAAAGAGCTTGGGCTTTACTCACTGAAGGGGATGAGAGGAGAGATAGGGGGGACATGACAGAGGTTTTCAAGCATGTAAAGGGAATAATTTGGAGTGGAATCAGTGAGTTGTTTAGGCTGAAGAAGGGGGGAGTGATGAGGGGCCATGAGTGGAAGTTGGAGGGAGGAAATTACAGGGGAGAATGTAGGAAGCATTTTTTCACTGAGAGGGCGGTGGAGCCGCGGAATGCGCTTCCAGGGAGGCTGGTGGAGGAGGGCACAGTGGAGGGCTTCAAGAAGGAGTGGGACAGGTACAAGGGGAAACTGAATCTAGGAAGACGCTCTTGGGGGAAGGGGGAGTGGTGAGGCGGGCAGCCATTGGGTTGCTGGCTTTTGAGCAGACAAGACAGACCATTTCGCCTATTCTGCTGGCTTTTTAGTATGTTAGAATGTTGGGCACATGAATATTTCGGACAGCAGCAACTCTCCAGTCACTTTTTTATTTTATTTAT